>CM069932.1:34268249-37255013 GCA_036172225.1 Cryptocoryne crispatula var. balansae
TTATGCATTTTCCAAGCTAACCGGCCGGTTTGCCCGATCCAAGTCGGAATCCGGCTTCGATCGGGCAAACCGGCCTCGGGGTGGGGTGTTATGCATTTTTCCAAGCTAACCGGCCGGTTTGCCCGATCCAAGTCGGAATCCGGCTTCGATCGGGCAAACCGGCCTCGGGGTGGGGTGTTATGCATTTTTCCAAGCTAACCGGCCGGTTTGCCCGATCCAAGTCGGAATCCGGCTTCGATCGGGCAAACCGGCCTCGGGGTGGGGTGTTATGCATTTTTCCAAGCTAACCGGCCGGTTTGCCCGATCCAAGCCGGAATCCGGCTTCGATCGGGCAAACCGGCCTCGGGGTGGGGTGTTATGCATTTTTCCAAGCTAACCGGCCGGTTTGCCCGATCCAAGTCGGAATCCGGCTTCGATCGGGCAAACCGGCCTCGGGGTGGGGTGTTATGCATTTTTCCAAGCTAACCGGCCGGTTTGCCCGATCCAAGTCGGAATCCGGCTTCGATCGGGCAAACCGGCCTCGGGGTGGGGTGTTATGCATTTTTCCAAGCTAACCGGCCGGTTTGCCCGATCCAAGCCGGAATCCGGCTTCGATCGGGCAAACCGGCCTCGGGGTGGGGTGTTATGCATTTTTCCAAGCTAACCGGCCGGTTTGCCCGATCCAAGTCGGAATCCGGCTTCGATCGGGCAAACCGGCCTCGGGGTGGGGTGTTATGCATTTTTCCAAGCTAACCGGCCGGTTTGCCCGATCCAAGCCGGAATCCGGCTTCGATCGGGCAAACCGGCCTCGGGGTGGGGTGTTATGCATTTTCCAAGCTAACCGGCCGGTTTGCCCGATCCAAGCCGGAATCCGGCTTCGATCGGGCAAACCGGCCTCGGGGTGGGGTGTTATGCATTTTTCCAAGCTAACCGGCCGGTTTGCCCGATCCAAGTCGGAATCCGGCTTCGATCGGGCAAACCGGCCTCGGGGTGGGGTGTTATGCATTTTTCCAAGCTAACCGGCCGGTTTGCCCGATCCAAGCCGGAATCCGGCTTCGATCGGGCAAACCGGCCTCGGGGTGGGGTGTTATGCATTTTTCCAAGCTAACCGGCCGGTTTGCCCGATCCAAGTCGGAATCCGGCTTCGATCGGGCAAACCGGCCTCGGGGTGGGGTGTTATGCATTTTTCCAAGCTAACCGGCCGGTTTGCCCGATCCAAGCCGGAATCCGGCTTCGATCGGGCAAACCGGCCTCGGGGTGGGGTGTTATGCATTTTTCCAAGCTAACCGGCCGGTTTGCCCGATCCAAGTCGGAATCCGGCTTCGATCGGGCAAACCGGCCTCGGGGTGGGGTGTTATGCATTTTTCCAAGCTAACCGGCCGGTTTGCCCGATCCAAGTCGGAATCCGGCTTCGATCGGGCAAACCGGCCTCGGGGTGGGGTGTTATGCATTTTTCCAAGCTAACCGGCCGGTTTGCCCGATCCAAGCCGGAATCCGGCTTCGATCGGGCAAACCGGCCTCGGGGTGGGGTGTTATGCATTTTTCCAAGCTAACCGGCCGGTTTGCCCGATCCAAGTCGGAATCCGGCTTCGATCGGGCAAACCGGCCTCGGGGTGGGGTGTTATGCATTTTTCCAAGCTAACCGGCCGGTTTGCCCGATCCAAGTCGGAATCCGGCTTCGATCGGGCAAACCGGCCTCGGGGTGGGGTGTTATGCATTTTTCCAAGCTAACCGGCCGGTTTGCCCGATCCAAGTCGGAATCCGGCTTCGATCGGGCAAACCGGCCTCGGGGTGGGGTGTTATGCATTTTTCCAAGCTAACCGGCCGGTTTGCCCGATCCAAGCCGGAATCCGGCTTCGATCGGGCAAACCGGCCTCGGGGTGGGGTGTTATGCATTTTTCCAAGCTAACCGGCCGGTTTGCCCGATCCAAGTCGGAATCCGGCTTCGATCGGGCAAACCGGCCTCGGGGTGGGGTGTTATGCATTTTTCCAAGCTAACCGGCCGGTTTGCCCGATCCAAGCCGGAATCCGGCTTCGATCGGGCAAACCGGCCTCGGGGTGGGGTGTTATGCATTTTTCCAAGCTAACCGGCCGGTTTGCCCGATCCAAGTCGGAATCCGGCTTCGATCGGGCAAACCGGCCTCGGGGTGGGGTGTTATGCATTTTTCCAAGCTAACCGGCCGGTTTGCCCGATCCAAGTCGGAATCCGGCTTCGATCGGGCAAACCGGCCTCGGGGTGGGGTGTTATGCATTTTTCCAAGCTAACCGGCCGGTTTGCCCGATCCAAGTCGGAATCCGGCTTCGATCGGGCAAACCGGCCTCGGGGTGGGGTGTTATGCATTTTTCCAAGCTAACCGGCCGGTTTGCCCGATCCAAGCCGGAATCCGGCTTCGATCGGGCAAACCGGCCTCGGGGTGGGGTGTTATGCATTTTTCCAAGCTAACCGGCCGGTTTGCCCGATCCAAGTCGGAATCCGGCTTCGATCGGGCAAACCGGCCTCGGGGTGGGGTGTTATGCATTTTTCCAAGCTAACCGGCCGGTTTGCCCGATCCAAGTCGGAATCCGGCTTCGATCGGGCAAACCGGCCTCGGGGTGGGGTGTTATGCATTTTTCCAAGCTAACCGGCCGGTTTGCCCGATCCAAGTCGGAATCCGGCTTCGATCGGGCAAACCGGCCTCGGGGTGGGGTGTTATGCATTTTCCAAGCTAACCGGCCGGTTTGCCCGATCCAAGTCGGAATCCGGCTTCGATCGGGCAAACCGGCCTCGGGGTGGGGTGTTATGCATTTTTCCAAGCTAACCGGCCGGTTTGCCCGATCCAAGCCGGAATCCGGCTTCGATCGGGCAAACCGGCCTCGGGGTGGGGTGTTATGCATTTTTCCAAGCTAACCGGCCGGTTTGCCCGATCCAAGTCGGAATCCGGCTTCGATCGGGCAAACCGGCCTCGGGGTGGGGTGTTATGCATTTTTCCAAGCTAACCGGCCGGTTTGCCCGATCCAAGCCGGAATCCGGCTTCGATCGGGCAAACCGGCCTCGGGGTGGGGTGTTATGCATTTTTCCAAGCTAACCGGCCGGTTTGCCCGATCCAAGCCGGAATCCGGCTTCGATCGGGCAAACCGGCCTCGGGGTGGGGTGTTATGCATTTTTCCAAGCTAACCGGCCGGTTTGCCCGATCCAAGCCGGAATCCGGCTTCGATCGGGCAAACCGGCCTCGGGGTGGGGTGTTATGCATTTTTCCAAGCTAGCCGGCCGGTTTGCCCGATCCAAGTCGGAATCCGGCTTCGATCGGGCAAACCGGCCTCGGGGTGGGGTGTTATGCATTTTTCCAAGCTAACCGGCCGGTTTGCCCGATCCAAGCCGGAATCCGGCTTCGATCGGGCAAACCGGCCTCGGGGTGGGGTGTTATGCATTTTTCCAAGCTAACCGGCCGGTTTGCCCGATCCAAGTCGGAATCCGGCTTCGATCGGGCAAACCGGCCTCGGGGTGGGGTGTTATGCATTTTTCCAAGCTAACCGGCCGGTTTGCCCGATCCAAGTCGGAATCCGGCTTCGATCGGGCAAACCGGCCTCGGGGTGGGGTGTTATGCATTTTCCAAGCTAACCGGCCGGTTTGCCCGATCCAAGTCGGAATCCGGCTTCGATCGGGCAAACCGGCCTCGGGGTGGGGTGTTATGCATTTTTCCAAGCTAACCGGCCGGTTTGCCCGATCCAAGCCGGAATCCGGCTTCGATCGGGCAAACCGGCCTCGGGGTGGGGTGTTATGCATTTTTCCAAGCTAACCGGCCGGTTTGCCCGATCCAAGCCGGAATCCGGCTTCGATCGGGCAAACCGGCCTCGGGGTGGGGTGTTATGCATTTTTCCAAGCTAACCGGCCGGTTTGCCCGATCCAAGTCGGAATCCGGCTTCGATCGGGCAAACCGGCCTCGGGGTGGGGTGTTATGCATTTTTCCAAGCTAACCGGCCGGTTTGCCCGATCCAAGCCGGAATCCGGCTTCGATCGGGCAAACCGGCCTCGGGGTGGGGTGTTATGCATTTTTCCAAGCTAACCGGCCGGTTTGCCCGATCCAAGTCGGAATCCGGCTTCGATCGGGCAAACCGGCCTCGGGGTGGGGTGTTATGCATTTTTCCAAGCTAACCGGCCGGTTTGCCCGATCCAAGCCGGAATCCGGCTTCGATCGGGCAAACCGGCCTCGGGGTGGGGTGTTATGCATTTTTCCAAGCTAACCGGCCGGTTTGCCCGATCCAAGTCGGAATCCGGCTTCGATCGGGCAAGCCGGCCTCGGGGTGGGGTGTTATGCATTTTTCCAAGCTAACCGGCCGGTTTGCCCGATCCAAGTCGGAATCCGGCTTCGATCGGGCAAACCGGCCTCGGGGTGGGGTGTTATGCATTTTTCCAAGCTAACCGGCCGGTTTGCCCGATCCAAGCCGGAATCCGGCTTCGATCGGGCAAACCGGCCTCGGGGTGGGGTGTTATGCATTTTTCCAAGCTAACCGGCCGGTTTGCCCGATCCAAGTCGGAATCCGGCTTCGATCGGGCAAACCGGCCTCGGGGTGGGGTGTTATGCATTTTTCCAAGCTAACCGGCCGGTTTGCCCGATCCAAGCCGGAATCCGGCTTCGATCGGGCAAACCGGCCTCGGGGTGGGGTGTTATGCATTTTTCCAAGCTAACCGGCCGGTTTGCCCGATCCAAGTCGGAATCCGGCTTCGATCGGGCAAACCGGCCTCGGGGTGGGGTGTTATGCATTTTTCCAAGCTAACCGGCCGGTTTGCCCGATCCAAGCCGGAATCCGGCTTCGATCGGGCAAACCGGCCTCGGGGTGGGGTGTTATGCATTTTTCCAAGCTAACCGGCCGGTTTGCCCGATCCAAGTCGGAATCCGGCTTCGATCGGGCAAACCGGCCTCGGGGTGGGGTGTTATGCATTTTTCCAAGCTAACCGGCCGGTTTGCCCGATCCAAGCCGGAATCCGGCTTCGATCGGGCAAACCGGCCTCGGGGTGGGGTGTTATGCATTTTTCCAAGCTAACCGGCCGGTTTGCCCGATCCAAGTCGGAATCCGGCTTCGATCGGGCAAACCGGCCTCGGGGTGGGGTGTTATGCATTTTTCCAAGCTAACCGGCCGGTTTGCCCGATCCAAGCCGGAATCCGGCTTCGATCGGGCAAACCGGCCTCGGGGTGGGGTGTTATGCATTTTTCCAAGCTAACCGGCCGGTTTGCCCGATCCAAGTCGGAATCCGGCTTCGATCGGGCAAACCGGCCTCGGGGTGGGGTGTTATGCATTTTTCCAAGCTAACCGGCCGGTTTGCCCGATCCAAGTCGGAATCCGGCTTCGATCGGGCAAACCGGCCTCGGGGTGGGGTGTTATGCATTTTTCCAAGCTAACCGGCCGGTTTGCCCGATCCAAGCCGGAATCCGGCTTCGATCGGGCAAACCGGCCTCGGGGTGGGGTGTTATGCATTTTTCCAAGCTAACCGGCCGGTTTGCCCGATCCAAGTCGGAATCCGGCTTCGATCGGGCAAACCGGCCTCGGGGTGGGGTGTTATGCATTTTTCCAAGCTAACCGGCCGGTTTGCCCGATCCAAGCCGGAATCCGGCTTCGATCGGGCAAACCGGCCTCGGGGTGGGGTGTTATGCATTTTTCCAAGCTAACCGGCCGGTTTGCCCGATCCAAGTCGGAATCCGGCTTCGATCGGGCAAACCGGCCTCGGGGTGGGGTGTTATGCATTTTTCCAAGCTAACCGGCCGGTTTGCCCGATCCAAGTCGGAATCCGGCTTCGATCGGGCAAACCGGCCTCGGGGTGGGGTGTTATGCATTTTTCCAAGCTAACCGGCCGGTTTGCCCGATCCAAGCCGGAATCCGGCTTCGATCGGGCAAACCGGCCTCGGGGTGGGGTGTTATGCATTTTTCCAAGCTAACCGGCCGGTTTGCCCGATCCAAGTCGGAATCCGGCTTCGATCGGGCAAACCGGCCTCGGGGTGGGGTGTTATGCATTTTTCCAAGCTAACCGGCCGGTTTGCCCGATCCAAGCCGGAATCCGGCTTCGATCGGGCAAACCGGCCTCGGGGTGGGGTGTTATGCATTTTTCCAAGCTAACCGGCCGGTTTGCCCGATCCAAGTCGGAATCCGGCTTCGATCGGGCAAACCGGCCTCGGGGTGGGGTGTTATGCATTTTTCCAAGCTAACCGGCCGGTTTGCCCGATCCAAGCCGGAATCCGGCTTCGATCGGGCAAACCGGCCTCGGGGTGGGGTGTTATGCATTTTTCCAAGCTAACCGGCCGGTTTGCCCGATCCAAGTCGGAATCCGGCTTCGATCGGGCAAACCGGCCTCGGGGTGGGGTGTTATGCATTTTTCCAAGCTAACCGGCCGGTTTGCCCGATCCAAGTCGGAATCCGGCTTCGATCGGGCAAACCGGCCTCGGGGTGGGGTGTTATGCATTTTTCCAAGCTAGCCGGCCGGTTTGCCCGATCCAAGCCGGAATCCGGCTTCGATCGGGCAAACCGGCCTCGGGGTGGGGTGTTATGCATTTTTCCAAGCTAACCGGCCGGTTTGCCCGATCCAAGCCGGAATCCGGCTTCGATCGGGCAAACCGGCCTCGGGGTGGGGTGTTATGCATTTTTCCAAGCTAACCGGCCGGTTTGCCCGATCCAAGTCGGAATCCGGCTTCGATCGGGCAAACCGGCCTCGGGGTGGGGTGTTATGCATTTTTCCAAGCTAACCGGCCGGTTTGCCCGATCCAAGCCGGAATCCGGCTTCGATCGGGCAAACCGGCCTCGGGGTGGGGTGTTATGCATTTTTCCAAGCTAGCCGGCCGGTTTGCCCGATCCAAGTCGGAATCCGGCTTCGATCGGGCAAACCGGCCTCGGGGTGGGGTGTTATGCATTTTTCCAAGCTAACCGGCCGGTTTGCCCGATCCAAGCCGGAATCCGGCTTCGATCGGGCAAACCGGCCTCGGGGTGGGGTGTTATGCATTTTTCCAAGCTAACCGGCCGGTTTGCCCGATCCAAGTCGGAATCCGGCTTCGATCGGGCAAACCGGCCTCGGGGTGGGGTGTTATGCATTTTTCCAAGCTAACCGGCCGGTTTGCCCGATCCAAGCCGGAATCCGGCTTCGATCGGGCAAACCGGCCTCGGGGTGGGGTGTTATGCATTTTTCCAAGCTAACCGGCCGGTTTGCCCGATCCAAGTCGGAATCCGGCTTCGATCGGGCAAACCGGCCTCGGGGTGGGGTGTTATGCATTTTTCCAAGCTAACCGGCCGGTTTGCCCGATCCAAGCCGGAATCCGGCTTCGATCGGGCAAACCGGCCTCGGGGTGGGGTGTTATGCATTTTTCCAAGCTAACCGGCCGGTTTGCCCGATCCAAGTCGGAATCCGGCTTCGATCGGGCAAACCGGCCTCGGGGTGGGGTGTTATGCATTTTTCCAAGCTAACCGGCCGGTTTGCCCGATCCAAGCCGGAATCCGGCTTCGATCGGGCAAACCGGCCTCGGGGTGGGGTGTTATGCATTTTTCCAAGCTAACCGGCCGGTTTGCCCGATCCAAGTCGGAATCCGGCTTCGATCGGGCAAACCGGCCTCGGGGTGGGGTGTTATGCATTTTTCCAAGCTAACCGGCCGGTTTGCCCGATCCAAGCCGGAATCCGGCTTCGATCGGGCAAACCGGCCTCGGGGTGGGGTGTTATGCATTTTTCCAAGCTAACCGGCCGGTTTGCCCGATCCAAGCCGGAATCCGGCTTCGATCGGGCAAACCGGCCTCGGGGTGGGGTGTTATGCATTTTTCCAAGCTAACCGGCCGGTTTGCCCGATCCAAGTCGGAATCCGGCTTCGATCGGGCAAACCGGCCTCGGGGTGGGGTGTTATGCATTTTTCCAAGCTAACCGGCCGGTTTGCCCGATCCAAGTCGGAATCCGGCTTCGATCGGGCAAACCGGCCTCGGGGTGGGGTGTTATGCATTTTTCCAAGCTAACCGGCCGGTTTGCCCGATCCAAGCCGGAATCCGGCTTCGATCGGGCAAACCGGCCTCGGGGTGGGGTGTTATGCATTTTTCCAAGCTAACCGGCCGGTTTGCCCGATCCAAGTCGGAATCCGGCTTCGATCGGGCAAACCGGCCTCGGGGTGGGGTGTTATGCATTTTTCCAAGCTAACCGGCCGGTTTGCCCGATCCAAGCCGGAATCCGGCTTCGATCGGGCAAACCGGCCTCGGGGTGGGGTGTTATGCATTTTTCCAAGCTAACCGGCCGGTTTGCCCGATCCAAGTCGGAATCCGGCTTCGATCGGGCAAACCGGCCTCGGGGTGGGGTGTTATGCATTTTTCCAAGCTAACCGGCCGGTTTGCCCGATCCAAGCCGGAATCCGGCTTCGATCGGGCAAACCGGCCTCGGGGTGGGGTGTTATGCATTTTTCCAAGCTAACCGGCCGGTTTGCCCGATCCAAGTCGGAATCCGGCTTCGATCGGGCAAACCGGCCTCGGGGTGGGGTGTTATGCATTTTTCCAAGCTAACCGGCCGGTTTGCCCGATCCAAGCCGGAATCCGGCTTCGATCGGGCAAACCGGCCTCGGGGTGGGGTGTTATGCATTTTTCCAAGCTAACCGGCCGGTTTGCCCGATCCAAGTCGGAATCCGGCTTCGATCGGGCAAACCGGCCTCGGGGTGGGGTGTTATGCATTTTTCCAAGCTAACCGGCCGGTTTGCCCGATCCAAGCCGGAATCCGGCTTCGATCGGGCAAGCCGGCCTCGGGGTGGGGTGTTATGCATTTTTCCAAGCTAACCGGCCGGTTTGCCCGATCCAAGTCGGAATCCGGCTTCGATCGGGCAAACCGGCCTCGGGGTGGGGTGTTATGCATTTTTCCAAGCTAACCGGCCGGTTTGCCCGATCCAAGTCGGAATCCGGCTTCGATCGGGCAAACCGGCCTCGGGGTGGGGTGTTATGCATTTTTCCAAGCTAACCGGCCGGTTTGCCCGATCCAAGCCGGAATCCGGCTTCGATCGGGCAAACCGGCCTCGGGGTGGGGTGTTATGCATTTTTCCAAGCTAACCGGCCGGTTTGCCCGATCCAAGCCGGAATCCGGCTTCGATCGGGCAAACCGGCCTCGGGGTGGGGTGTTATGCATTTTTCCAAGCTAACCGGCCGGTTTGCCCGATCCAAGTCGGAATCCGGCTTCGATCGGGCAAACCGGCCTCGGGGTGGGGTGTTATGCATTTTTCCAAGCTAACCGGCCGGTTTGCCCGATCCAAGCCGGAATCCGGCTTCGATCGGGCAAACCGGCCTCGGGGTGGGGTGTTATGCATTTTTCCAAGCTAACCGGCCGGTTTGCCCGATCCAAGTCGGAATCCGGCTTCGATCGGGCAAACCGGCCTCGGGGTGGGGTGTTATGCATTTTTCCAAGCTAACCGGCCGGTTTGCCCGATCCAAGTCGGAATCCGGCTTCGATCGGGCAAACCGGCCTCGGGGTGGGGTGTTATGCATTTTTCCAAGCTAACCGGCCGGTTTGCCCGATCCAAGTCGGAATCCGGCTTCGATCGGGCAAACCGGCCTCGGGGTGGGGTATTATGCATTTTTCCAAGCTAACCGGCCGGTTTGCCCGATCCAAGCCGGAATCCGGCTTCGATCGGGCAAACCGGCCTCGGGGTGGGGTGTTATGCATTTTTCCAAGCTAACCGGCCGGTTTGCCCGATCCAAGCCGGAATCCGGCTTCGATCGGGCAAACCGGCCTCGGGGTGGGGTGTTATGCATTTTTCCAAGCTAACCGGCCGGTTTGCCCGATCCAAGTCGGAATCCGGCTTCGATCGGGCAAACCGGCCTCGGGGTGGGGTGTTATGCATTTTTCCAAGCTAACCGGCCGGTTTGCCCGATCCAAGTCGGAATCCGGCTTCGATCGGGCAAACCGGCCTCGGGGTGGGGTGTTATGCATTTTTCCAAGCTAACCGGCCGGTTTGCCCGATCCAAGCCGGAATCCGGCTTCGATCGGGCAAACCGGCCTCGGGGTGGGGTGTTATGCATTTTTCCAAGCTAACCGGCCGGTTTGCCCGATCCAAGTCGGAATCCGGCTTCGATCGGGCAAACCGGCCTCGGGGTGGGGTGTTATGCATTTTTCCAAGCTAACCGGCCGGTTTGCCCGATCCAAGTCGGAATCCGGCTTCGATCGGGCAAACCGGCCTCGGGGTGGGGTGTTATGCATTTTTCCAAGCTAACCGGCCGGTTTGCCCGATCCAAGCCGGAATCCGGCTTCGATCGGGCAAACCGGCCTCGGGGTGGGGTGTTATGCATTTTTCCAAGCTAACCGGCCGGTTTGCCCGATCCAAGTCGGAATCCGGCTTCGATCGGGCAAACCGGCCTCGGGGTGGGGTGTTATGCATTTTTCCAAGCTAACCGGCCGGTTTGCCCGATCCAAGCCGGAATCCGGCTTCGATCGGGCAAACCGGCCTCGGGGTGGGGTGTTATGCATTTTTCCAAGCTAACCGGCCGGTTTGCCCGATCCAAGTCGGAATCCGGCTTCGATCGGGCAAACCGGCCTCGGGGTGGGGTGTTATGCATTTTTCCAAGCTAACCGGCCGGTTTGCCCGATCCAAGCCGGAATCCGGCTTCGATCGGGCAAACCGGCCTCGGGGTGGGGTGTTATGCATTTTTCCAAGCTAACCGGCCGGTTTGCCCGATCCAAGTCGGAATCCGGCTTCGATCGGGCAAACCGGCCTCGGGGTGGGGTGTTATGCATTTTTCCAAGCTAACCGGCCGGTTTGCCCGATCCAAGTCGGAATCCGGCTTCGATCGGGCAAACCGGCCTCGGGGTGGGGTGTTATGCATTTTTCCAAGCTAACCGGCCGGTTTGCCCGATCCAAGCCGGAATCCGGCTTCGATCGGGCAAACCGGCCTCGGGGTGGGGTGTTATGCATTTTTCCAAGCTAACCGGCCGGTTTGCCCGATCCAAGTCGGAATCCGGCTTCGATCGGGCAAACCGGCCTCGGGGTGGGGTGTTATGCATTTTTCCAAGCTAACCGGCCGGTTTGCCCGATCCAAGTCGGAATCCGGCTTCGATCGGGCAAACCGGCCTCGGGGTGGGGTGTTATGCATTTTTCCAAGCTAACCGGCCGGTTTGCCCGATCCAAGCCGGAATCCGGCTTCGATCGGGCAAACCGGCCTCGGGGTGGGGTGTTATGCATTTTTCCAAGCTAACCGGCCGGTTTGCCCGATCCAAGTCGGAATCCGGCTTCGATCGGGCAAACCGGCCTCGGGGTGGGGTGTTATGCATTTTTCCAAGCTAACCGGCCGGTTTGCCCGATCCAAGCCGGAATCCGGCTTCGATCGGGCAAACCGGCCTCGGGGTGGGGTGTTATGCATTTTTCCAAGCTAACCGGCCGGTTTGCCCGATCCAAGTCGGAATCCGGCTTCGATCGGGCAAACCGGCCTCGGGGTGGGGTGTTATGCATTTTTCCAAGCTAACCGGCCGGTTTGCCCGATCCAAGCCGGAATCCGGCTTCGATCGGGCAAACCGGCCTCGGGGTGGGGTGTTATGCATTTTTCCAAGCTAACCGGCCGGTTTGCCCGATCCAAGTCGGAATCCGGCTTCGATCGGGCAAACCGGCCTCGGGGTGGGGTGTTATGCATTTTTCCAAGCTAACCGGCCGGTTTGCCCGATCCAAGCCGGAATCCGGCTTCGATCGGGCAAACCGGCCTCGGGGTGGGGTGTTATGCATTTTTCCAAGCTAACCGGCCGGTTTGCCCGATCCAAGTCGGAATCCGGCTTCGATCGGGCAAACCGGCCTCGGGGTGGGGTGTTATGCATTTTTCCAAGCTAACCGGCCGGTTTGCCCGATCCAAGCCGGAATCCGGCTTCGATCGGGCAAACCGGCCTCGGGGTGGGGTGTTATGCATTTTTCCAAGCTAACCGGCCGGTTTGCCCGATCCAAGTCGGAATCCGGCTTCGATCGGGCAAACCGGCCTCGGGGTGGGGTGTTATGCATTTTTCCAAGCTAACCGGCCGGTTTGCCCGATCCAAGTCGGAATCCGGCTTCGATCGGGCAAACCGGCCTCGGGGTGGGGTGTTATGCATTTTTCCAAGCTAACCGGCCGGTTTGCCCGATCCAAGCCGGAATCCGGCTTCGATCGGGCAAACCGGCCTCGGGGTGGGGTGTTATGCATTTTTCCAAGCTAACCGGCCGGTTTGCCCGATCCAAGTCGGAATCCGGCTTCGATCGGGCAAACCGGCCTCGGGGTGGGGTGTTATGCATTTTTCCAAGCTAACCGGCCGGTTTGCCCGATCCAAGCCGGAATCCGGCTTCGATCGGGCAAACCGGCCTCGGGGTGGGGTGTTATGCATTTTTCCAAGCTAGCCGGCCGGTTTGCCCGATCCAAGTCGGAATCCGGCTTCGATCGGGCAAACCGGCCTCGGGGTGGGGTGTTATGCATTTTTCCAAGCTAACCGGCCGGTTTGCCCGATCCAAGCCGGAATCCGGCTTCGATCGGGCAAACCGGCCTCGGGGTGGGGTGTTATGCATTTTTCCAAGCTAACCGGCCGGTTTGCCCGATCCAAGCCGGAATCCGGCTTCGATCGGGCAAACCGGCCTCGGGGTGGGGTGTTATGCATTTTTCCAAGCTAACCGGCCGGTTTGCCCGATCCAAGTCGGAATCCGGCTTCGATCGGGCAAACCGGCCTCGGGGTGGGGTGTTATGCATTTTTCCAAGCTAACCGGCCGGTTTGCCCGATCCAAGCCGGAATCCGGCTTCGATCGGGCAAACCGGCCTCGGGGTGGGGTGTTATGCATTTTTCCAAGCTAACCGGCCGGTTTGCCCGATCCAAGCCGGAATCCGGCTTCGATCGGGCAAACCGGCCTCGGGGTGGGGTGTTATGCATTTTTCCAAGCTAACCGGCCGGTTTGCCCGATCCAAGCCGGAATCCGGCTTCGATCGGGCAAACCGGCCTCGGGGTGGGGTGTTATGCATTTTTCCAAGCTAACCGGCCGGTTTGCCCGATCCAAGTCGGAATCCGGCTTCGATCGGGCAAACCGGCCTCGGGGTGGGGTGTTATGCATTTTTCCAAGCTAACCGGCCGGTTTGCCCGATCCAAGCCGGAATCCGGCTTCGATCGGGCAAACCGGCCTCGGGGTGGGGTGTTATGCATTTTTCCAAGCTAACCGGCCGGTTTGCCCGATCCAAGTCGGAATCCGGCTTCGATCGGGCAAACCGGCCTCGGGGTGGGGTGTTATGCATTTTTCCAAGCTAACCGGCCGGTTTGCCCGATCCAAGCCGGAATCCGGCTTCGATCGGGCAAACCGGCCTCGGGGTGGGGTGTTATGCATTTTTCCAAGCTAACCGGCCGGTTTGCCCGATCCAAGTCGGAATCCGGCTTCGATCGGGCAAACCGGCCTCGGGGTGGGGTGTTATGCATTTTTCCAAGCTAACCGGCCGGTTTGCCCGATCCAAGCCGGAATCCGGCTTCGATCGGGCAAACCGGCCTCGGGGTGGGGTGTTATGCATTTTTCCAAGCTAACCGGCCGGTTTGCCCGATCCAAGTCGGAATCCGGCTTCGATCGGGCAAACCGGCCTCGGGGTGGGGTGTTATGCATTTTTCCAAGCTAACCGGCCGGTTTGCCCGATCCAAGCCGGAATCCGGCTTCGATCGGGCAAACCGGCCTCGGGGTGGGGTGTTATGCATTTTTCCAAGCTAACCGGCCGGTTTGCCCGATCCAAGTCGGAATCCGGCTTCGATCGGGCAAACCGGCCTCGGGGTGGGGTGTTATGCATTTTTCCAAGCTAACCGGCCGGTTTGCCCGATCCAAGCCGGAATCCGGCTTCGATCGGGCAAACCGGCCTCGGGGTGGGGTGTTATGCATTTTTCCAAGCTAACCGGCCGGTTTGCCCGATCCAAGCCGGAATCCGGCTTCGATCGGGCAAACCGGCCTCGGGGTGGGGTGTTATGCATTTTTCCAAGCTAGCCGGCCGGTTTGCCCGATCCAAGCCGGAATCCGGCTTCGATCGGGCAAACCGGCCTCGGGGTGGGGTGTTATGCATTTTTCCAAGCTAACCGGCCGGTTTGCCCGATCCAAGCCGGAATCCGGCTTCGATCGGGCAAACCGGCCTCGGGGTGGGGTGTTATGCATTTTTCCAAGCTAACCGGCCGGTTTGCCCGATCCAAGTCGGAATCCGGCTTCGATCGGGCAAACCGGCCTCGGGGTGGGGTGTTATGCATTTTTCCAAGCTAACCGGCCGGTTTGCCCGATCCAAGCCGGAATCCGGCTTCGATCGGGCAAACCGGCCTCGGGGTGGGGTGTTATGCATTTTTCCAAGCTAACCGGCCGGTTTGCCCGATCCAAGTCGGAATCCGGCTTCGATCGGGCAAACCGGCCTCGGGGTGGGGTGTTATGCATTTTTCCAAGCTAGCCGGCCGGTTTGCCCGATCCAAGTCGGAATCCGGCTTCGATCGGGCAAACCGGCCTCGGGGTGGGGTGTTATGCATTTTTCCAAGCTAACCGGCCGGTTTGCCCGATCCAAGCCGGAATCCGGCTTCGATCGGGCAAACCGGCCTCGGGGTGGGGTGTTATGCATTTTTCCAAGCTAACCGGCCGGTTTGCCCGATCCAAGTCGGAATCCGGCTTCGATCGGGCAAACCGGCCTCGGGGTGGGGTGTTATGCATTTTTCCAAGCTAACCGGCCGGTTTGCCCGATCCAAGTCGGAATCCGGCTTCGATCGGGCAAACCGGCCTCGGGGTGGGGTGTTATGCATTTTTCCAAGCTAACCGGCCGGTTTGCCCGATCCAAGTCGGAATCCGGCTTCGATCGGGCAAACCGGCCTCGGGGTGGGGTGTTATGCATTTTTCCAAGCTAACCGGCCGGTTTGCCCGATCCAAGCCGGAATCCGGCTTCGATCGGGCAAACCGGCCTCGGGGTGGGCTGTTATGCATTTTTCCAAGCTAACCGGCCGGTTTGCCCGATCCAAGTCGGAATCCGGCTTCGATCGGGCAAACCGGCCTCGGGGTGGGGTGTTATGCATTTTTCCAAGCTAACCGGCCGGTTTGCCCGATCCAAGTCGGAATCCGGCTTCGATCGGGCAAACCGGCCTCGGGGTGGGGTGTTATGCATTTTTCCAAGCTAACCGGCCGGTTTGCCCGATCCAAGTCGGAATCCGGCTTCGATCGGGCAAACCGGCCTCGGGGTGGGGTGTTATGCATTTTTCCAAGCTAACCGGCCGGTTTGCCCGATCCAAGTCGGAATCCGGCTTCGATCGGGCAAACCGGCCTCGGGGTGGGGTGTTATGCATTTTTCCAAGCTAACCGGCCGGTTTGCCCGATCCAAGTCGGAATCCGGCTTCGATCGGGCAAACCGGCCTCGGGGTGGGGTGTTATGCATTTTTCCAAGCTAACCGGCCGGTTTGCCCGATCCAAGCCGGAATCCGGCTTCGATCGGGCAAACCGGCCTCGGGGTGGGGTGTTATGCATTTTTCCAAGCTAACCGGCCGGTTTGCCCGATCCAAGCCGGAATCCGGCTTCGATCGGGCAAACCGGCCTCGGGGTGGGGTGTTATGCATTTTTCCAAGCTAACCGGCCGGTTTGCCCGATCCAAGCCGGAATCCGGCTTCGATCGGGCAAACCGGCCTCGGGGTGGGGTGTTATGCATTTTTCCAAGCTAACCGGCCGGTTTGCCCGATCCAAGTCGGAATCCGGCTTCGATCGGGCAAACCGGCCTCGGGGTGGGGTGTTATGCATTTTTCCAAGCTAACCGGCCGGTTTGCCCGATCCAAGCCGGAATCCGGCTTCGATCGGGCAAACCGGCCTCGGGGTGGGGTGTTATGCATTTTTCCAAGCTAACCGGCCGGTTTGCCCGATCCAAGCCGGAATCCGGCTTCGATCGGGCAAACCGGCCTCGGGGTGGGGTGTTATGCATTTTTCCAAGCTAACCGGCCGGTTTGCCCGATCCAAGTCGGAATCCGGCTTCGATCGGGCAAACCGGCCTCGGGGTGGGGTGTTATGCATTTTTCCAAGCTAACCGGCCGGTTTGCCCGATCCAAGCCGGAATCCGGCTTCGATCGGGCAAACCGGCCTCGGGGTGGGGTGTTATGCATTTTTCCAAGCTAACCGGCCGGTTTGCCCGATCCAAGTCGGAATCCGGCTTCGATCGGGCAAACCGGCCTCGGGGTGGGGTGTTATGCATTTTTCCAAGCTAACCGGCCGGTTTGCCCGATCCAAGCCGGAATCCGGCTTCGATCGGGCAAACCGGCCTCGGGGTGGGGTGTTATGCATTTTTCCAAGCTAACCGGCCGGTTTGCCCGATCCAAGCCGGAATCCGGCTTCGATCGGGCAAACCGGCCTCGGGGTGGGGTGTTATGCATTTTTCCAAGCTAACCGGCCGGTTTGCCCGATCCAAGTCGGAATCCGGCTTCGATCGGGCAAACCGGCCTCGGGGTGGGGTGTTATGCATTTTTCCAAGCTAGCCGGCCGGTTTGCCCGATCCAAGCCGGAATCCGGCTTCGATCGGGCAAACCGGCCTCGGGGTGGGGTGTTATGCATTTTTCCAAGCTAACCGGCCGGTTTGCCCGATCCAAGTCGGAATCCGGCTTCGATCGGGCAAACCGGCCTCGGGGTGGGGTGTTATGCATTTTTCCAAGCTAACCGGCCGGTTTGCCCGATCCAAGCCGGAATCCGGCTTCGATCGGGCAAACCGGCCTCGGGGTGGGGTGTTATGCATTTTTCCAAGCTAACCGGCCGGTTTGCCCGATCCAAGCCGGAATCCGGCTTCGATCGGGCAAACCGGCCTCGGGGTGGGGTGTTATGCATTTTTCCAAGCTAACCGGCCGGTTTGCCCGATCCAAGTCGGAATCCGGCTTCGATCGGGCAAACCGGCCTCGGGGTGGGGTGTTATGCATTTTTCCAAGCTAACCGGCCGGTTTGCCCGATCCAAGTCGGAATCCGGCTTCGATCGGGCAAACCGGCCTCGGGGTGGGGTGTTATGCATTTTTCCAAGCTAACCGGCCGGTTTGCCCGATCCAAGTCGGAATCCGGCTTCGATCGGGCAAACCGGCCTCGGGGTGGGGTGTTATGCATTTTTCCAAGCTAACCGGCCGGTTTGCCCGATCCAAGCCGGAATCCGGCTTCGATCGGGCAAACCGGCCTCGGGGTGGGGTGTTATGCATTTTTCCAAGCTAACCGGCCGGTTTGCCCGATCCAAGTCGGAATCCGGCTTCGATCGGGCAAACCGGCCTCGGGGTGGGGTGTTATGCATTTTTCCAAGCTAACCGGCCGGTTTGCCCGATCCAAGCCGGAATCCGGCTTCGATCGGGCAAACCGGCCTCGGGGTGGGGTGTTATGCATTTTTCCAAGCTAACCGGCCGGTTTGCCCGATCCAAGTCGGAATCCGGCTTCGATCGGGCAAACCGGCCTCGGGGTGGGGTGTTATGCATTTTTCCAAGCTAACCGGCCGGTTTGCCCGATCCAAGTCGGAATCCGGCTTCGATCGGGCAAACCGGCCTCGGGGTGGGGTGTTATGCATTTTTCCAAGCTAACCGGCCGGTTTGCCCGATCCAAGCCGGAATCCGGCTTCGATCGGGCAAACCGGCCTCGAAGTGGGGTGTTATGCATTTTTCCAAGCTAACCGGCCGGTTTGCCCGATCCAAGTCGGAATCCGGCTTCGATCGGGCAAACCGGCCTCGGGGTGGGGTGTTATGCATTTTTCCAAGCTAACCGGCCGGTTTGCCCGATCCAAGCCGGAATCCGGCTTCGATCGGGCAAACCGGCCTCGGGGTGGGGTGTTATGCATTTTTCCAAGCTAGCCGGCCGGTTTGCCCGATCCAAGTCGGAATCCGGCTTCGATCGGGCAAACCGGCCTCGGGGTGGGGTGTTATGCATTTTTCCAAGCTAACCGGCCGGTTTGCCCGATCCAAGCCGGAATCCGGCTTCGATCGGGCAAGCCGGCCTCGGGGTGGGGTGTTATGCATTTTTCCAAGCTAACCGGCCGGTTTGCCCGATCCAAGCCGGAATCCGGCTTCGATCGGGCAAACCGGCCTCGGGGTGGGGTGTTATGCATTTTTCCAAGCTAACCGGCCGGTTTGCCCGATCCAAGTCGGAATCCGGCTTCGATCGGGCAAACCGGCCTCGGGGTGGGGTGTTATGCATTTTTCCAAGCTAACCGGCCGGTTTGCCCGATCCAAGCCGGAATCCGGCTTCGATCGGGCAAACCGGCCTCGGGGTGGGGTGTTATGCATTTTTCCAAGCTAACCGGCCGGTTTGCCCGATCCAAGCCGGAATCCGGCTTCGATCGGGCAAACCGGCCTCGGGGTGGGGTGTTATGCATTTTTCCAAGCTAACCGGCCGGTTTGCCCGATCCAAGCCGGAATCCGGCTTCGATCGGGCAAACCGGCCTCGGGGTGGGGTGTTATGCATTTTTCCAAGCTAACCGGCCGGTTTGCCCGATCCAAGTCGGAATCCGGCTTCGATCGGGCAAACCGGCCTCGGGGTGGGGTGTTATGCATTTTTCCAAGCTAACCGGCCGGTTTGCCCGATCCAAGCCGGAATCCGGCTTCGATCGGGCAAACCGGCCTCGGGGTGGGGTGTTATGCATTTTTCCAAGCTAACCGGCCGGTTTGCCCGATCCAAGCCGGAATCCGGCTTCGATCGGGCAAACCGGCCTCGGGGTGGGGTGTTATGCATTTTTCCAAGCTAACCGGCCGGTTTGCCCGATCCAAGTCGGAATCCGGCTTCGATCGGGCAAACCGGCCTCGGGGTGGGGTGTTATGCATTTTTCCAAGCTAACCGGCCGGTTTGCCCGATCCAAGCCGGAATCCGGCTTCGATCGGGCAAACCGGCCTCGGGGTGGGGTGTTATGCATTTTTCCAAGCTAACCGGCCGGTTTGCCCGATCCAAGCCGGAATCCGGCTTCGATCGGGCAAACCGGCCTCGGGGTGGGGTGTTATGCATTTTTCCAAGCTAACCGGCCGGTTTGCCCGATCCAAGCCGGAATCCGGCTTCGATCGGGCAAACCGGCCTCGGGGTGGGGTGTTATGCATTTTTCCAAGCTAACCGGCCGGTTTGCCCGATCCAAGCCGGAATCCGGCTTCGATCGGGCAAACCGGCCTCGGGGTGGGGTGTTATGCATTTTTCCAAGCTAACCGGCCGGTTTGCCCGATCCAAGCCGGAATCCGGCTTCGATCGGGCAAACCGGCCTCGGGGTGGGGTGTTATGCATTTTTCCAAGCTAACCGGCCGGTTTGCCCGATCCAAGCCGGAATCCGGCTTCGATCGGGCAAACCGGCCTCGGGGTGGGGTGTTATGCATTTTTCCAAGCTAACCGGCCGGTTTGCCCGATCCAAGCCGGAATCCGGCTTCGATCGGGCAAACCGGCCTCGGGGTGGGGTGTTATGCATTTTTCCAAGCTAACCGGCCGGTTTGCCCGATCCAAGTCGGAATCCGGCTTCGATCGGGCAAACCGGCCTCGGGGTGGGGTGTTATGCATTTTTCCAAGCTAACCGGCCGGTTTGCCCGATCCAAGCCGGAATCCGGCTTCGATCGGGCAAACCGGCCTCGGGGTGGGGTGTTATGCATTTTTCCAAGCTAACCGGCCGGTTTGCCCGATCCAAGTCGGAATCCGGCTTCGATCGGGCAAACCGGCCTCGGGGTGGGGTGTTATGCATTTTTCCAAGCTAACCGGCCGGTTTGCCCGATCCAAGCCGGAATCCGGCTTCGATTATGCATTTTTCCAAGCTAACCGGCCGGTTTGCCCGATCCAAGTCGGAATCCGGCTTCGATCGGGCAATCCGGCCTCGGGGTGGGGTGTTATGCATTTTTCCAAGCTAACCGGCCGGTTTGCCCGATCCAAGCCGGAATCCGGCTTCGATCGGGCAAACCGGCCTCGGGGTGGGGTGTTATGCATTTTTCCAAGCTAACCGGCCGGTTTGCCCGATCCAAGTCGGAATCCGGCTTCGATCGGGCAAACCGGCCTCGGGGTGGGGTGTTATGCATTTTTCCAAGCTAACCGGCCGGTTTGCCCGATCCAAGTCGGAATCCGGCTTCGATCGGGCAAACCGGCCTCGGGGTGGGGTGTTATGCATTTTTCCAAGCTAACCGGCCGGTTTGCCCGATCCAAGTCGGAATCCGGCTTCGATCGGGCAATCCGGCCTCGGGGTGGGGTGTTATGCATTTTTCCAAGCTAACCGGCCGGTTTGCCCGATCCAAGCCGGAATCCGGCTTCGATCGGGCAAACCGGCCTCGGGGTGGGGTGTTATGCATTTTTCCAAGCTAACCGGCCGGTTTGCCCGATCCAAGTCGGAATCCGGCTTCGATCGGGCAAACCGGCCTCGGGGTGGGGTGTTATGCATTTTTCCAAGCTAACCGGCCGGTTTGCCCGATCCAAGCCGGAATCCGGCTTCGATCGGGCAAACCGGCCTCGGGGTGGGGTGTTATGCATTTTTCCAAGCTAACCGGCCGGTTTGCCCGATCCAAGTCGGAATCCGGCTTCGATCGGGCAAACCGGCCTCGGGGTGGGGTGTTATGCATTTTCCAAGCTAACCGGCCGGTTTGCCCGATCCAAGCCGGAATCCGGCTTCGATCGGGCAAACCGGCCTCGGGGTGGGGTGTTATGCATTTTTCCAAGCTAACCGGCCGGTTTGCCCGATCCAAGTCGGAATCCGGCTTCGATCGGGCAAACCGGCCTCGGGGTGGGGTGTTATGCATTTTTCCAAGCTAACCGGCCGGTTTGCCCGATCCAAGCCGGAATCCGGCTTCGATCGGGCAATCCGGCCTCGGGGTGGGGTGTTATGCATTTTTCCAAGCTAACCGGCCGGTTTGCCCGATCCAAGCCGGAATCCGGCTTCGATCGGGCAAACCGGCCTCGGGGTGGGGTGTTATGCATTTTTCCAAGCTAACCGGCCGGTTTGCCCGATCCAAGTCGGAATCCGGCTTCGATCGGGCAAACCGGCCTCGGGGTGGGGTGTTATGCATTTTTCCAAGCTAACCGGCCGGTTTGCCCGATCCAAGCCGGAATCCGGCTTCGATCGGGCAAACCGGCCTCGGGGTGGGGTGTTATGCATTTTTCCAAGCTAACCGGCCGGTTTGCCCGATCCAAGTCGGAATCCGGCTTCGATCGGGCAAACCGGCCTCGGGGTGGGGTGTTATGCATTTTTCCAAGCTAACCGGCCGGTTTGCCCGATCCAAGCCGGAATCCGGCTTCGATCGGGCAAACCGGCCTCGGGGTGGGGTGTTATGCATTTTTCCAAGCTAACCGGCCGGTTTGCCCGATCCAAGCCGGAATCCGGCTTCGATCGGGCAAACCGGCCTCGGGGTGGGGTGTTATGCATTTTTCCAAGCTAACCGGCCGGTTTGCCCGATCCAAGTCGGAATCCGGCTTCGATCGGGCAAACCGGCCTCGGGGTGGGGTGTTATGCATTTTTCCAAGCTAACCGGCCGGTTTGCCCGATCCAAGCCGGAATCCGGCTTCGATCGGGCAAACCGGCCTCGGGGTGGGGTGTTATGCATTTTTCCAAGCTAACCGGCCGGTTTGCCCGATCCAAGTCGGAATCCGGCTTCGATCGGGCAAACCGGCCTCGGGGTGGGGTGTTATGCATTTTTCCAAGCTAACCGGCCGGTTTGCCCGATCCAAGTCGGAATCCGGCTTCGATCGGGCAATCCGGCCTCGGGGTGGGGTGTTATGCATTTTTCCAAGCTAACCGGCCGGTTTGCCCGATCCAAGCCGGAATCCGGCTTCGATCGGGCAAACCGGCCTCGGGGTGGGGTGTTATGCATTTTTCCAAGCTAACCGGCCGGTTTGCCCGATCCAAGTCGGAATCCGGCTTCGATCGGGCAAACCGGCCTCGGGGTGGGGTGTTATGCATTTTTCCAAGCTAACCGGCCGGTTTGCCCGATCCAAGCCGGAATCCGGCTTCGATCGGGCAAACCGGCCTCGGGGTGGGGTGTTATGCATTTTTCCAAGCTAACCGGCCGGTTTGCCCGATCCAAGTCGGAATCCGGCTTCGATCGGGCAAACCGGCCTCGGGGTGGGGTGTTATGCATTTTTCCAAGCTAACCGGCCGGTTTGCCCGATCCAAGCCGGAATCCGGCTTCGATCGGGCAAACCGGCCTCGGGGTGGGGTGTTATGCATTTTTCCAAGCTAACCGGCCGGTTTGCCCGATCCAAGCCGGAATCCGGCTTCGATCGGGCAAACCGGCCTCGGGGTGGGGTGTTATGCATTTTTCCAAGCTAACCGGCCGGTTTGCCCGATCCAAGTCGGAATCCGGCTTCGATCGGGCAAACCGGCCTCGGGGTGGGGTGTTATGCATTTTTCCAAGCTAACCGGCCGGTTTGCCCGATCCAAGTCGGAATCCGGCTTCGATCGGGCAATCCGGCCTCGGGGTGGGGTGTTATGCATTTTTCCAAGCTAACCGGCCGGTTTGCCCGATCCAAGTCGGAATCCGGCTTCGATCGGGCAAACCGGCCTCGGGGTGGGGTGTTATGCATTTTTCCAAGCTAACCGGCCGGTTTGCCCGATCCAAGCCGGAATCCGGCTTCGATCGGGCAATCCGGCCTCGGGGTGGGGTGTTATGCATTTTTCCAAGCTAACCGGCCGGTTTGCCCGATCCAAGCCGGAATCCGGCTTCGATCGGGCAAACCGGCCTCGGGGTGGGGTGTTATGCATTTTTCCAAGCTAACCGGCCGGTTTGCCCGATCCAAGTCGGAATCCGGCTTCGATCGGGCAAACCGGCCTCGGAGTGGGGTGTTATGCATTTTTCCAAGCTAACCGGCCGGTTTGCCCGATCCAAGCCGGAATCCGGCTTCGATCGGGCAAACCGGCCTCGGGGTGGGGTGTTATGCATTTTTCCAAGCTAACCGGCCGGTTTGCCCGATCCAAGTCGGAATCCGGCTTCGATCGGGCAATCCGGCCTCGGGGTGGGGTGTTATGCATTTTTCCAAGCTAACCGGCCGGTTTGCCCGATCCAAGCCGGAATCCGGCTTCGATCGGGCAAACCGGCCTCGGGGTGGGGTGTTATGCATTTTTCCAAGCTAACCGGCCGGTTTGCCCGATCCAAGCCGGAATCCGGCTTCGATCGGGCAAACCGGCCTCGGGGTGGGGTGTTATGCATTTTTCCAAGCTAACCGGCCGGTTTGCCCGATCCAAGTCGGAATCCGGCTTCGATCGGGCAAACCGGCCTCGGGGTGGGGTGTTATGCATTTTTCCAAGCTAACCGGCCGGTTTGCCCGATCCAAGCCGGAATCCGGCTTCGATCGGGCAAACCGGCCTCGGGGTGGGGTGTTATGCATTTTTCCAAGCTAACCGGCCGGTTTGCCCGATCCAAGCCGGAATCCGGCTTCGATCGGGCAAGCCGGCCTCGGGGTGGGGTGTTATGCATTTTTCCAAGCTAACCGGCCGGTTTGCCCGATCCAAGCCGGAATCCGGCTTCGATCGGGCAAACCGGCCTCGGGGTGGGGTGTTATGCATTTTTCCAAGCTAACCGGCCGGTTTGCCCGATCCAAGTCGGAATCCGGCTTCGATCGGGCAAACCGGCCTCGGGGTGGGGTGTTATGCATTTTTCCAAGCTAACCGGCCGGTTTGCCCGATCCAAGCCGGAATCCGGCTTCGATCGGGCAATCCGGCCTCGGGGTGGGGTGTTATGCATTTTTCCAAGCTAACCGGCCGGTTTGCCCGATCCAAGCCGGAATCCGGCTTCGATCGGGCAAACCGGCCTCGGGGTGGGGTGTTATGCATTTTTCCAAGCTAACCGGCCGGTTTGCCCGATCCAAGTCGGAATCCGGCTTCGATCGGGCAAACCGGCCTCGGGGTGGGGTGTTATGCATTTTTCCAAGCTAACCGGCCGGTTTGCCCGATCCAAGTCGGAATCCGGCTTCGATCGGGCAAACCGGCCTCGGGGTGGGGTGTTATGCATTTTTCCAAGCTAACCGGCCGGTTTGCCCGATCCAAGCCGGAATCCGGCTTCGATCGGGCAATCCGGCCTCGGGGTGGGGTGTTATGCATTTTTCCAAGCTAACCGGCCGGTTTGCCCGATCCAAGCCGGAATCCGGCTTCGATCGGGCAAACCGGCCTCGGGGTGGGGTGTTATGCATTTTTCCAAGCTAACCGGCCGGTTTGCCCGATCCAAGCCGGAATCCGGCTTCGATCGGGCAAACCGGCCTCGGGGTGGGGTGTTATGTGCATTCTCTTTCCAAAAGAGAACACAATCATTCTTACATGCATCTATCTTTTCGTAACTAAGTCCTAAGTCCTTAACAATTTTCTTAAGTTCATACCAAGTGTTAGGAACACTTGCATCCTTCGGTAATACATCCTTAAATAAAGACAATATACTACTCATGCATTTTCCAGTCAAACCATTTACTGACTTCAACTGAATCAACTTTAAAATAAATTTTAACTTAGATATTTCTGTACATCCTTCATATAATGGTGTTTTTGCATCTCTTAATAGCAAGAAATGCTTGTGTGTTTCTATACTTGGTTCGCTTTCATGATGTATAGATGCTCGTTGAATATTTTGAATGTCTTCAAGCATTTCTATTACATCGTCATTTAAATTCTCATGTTGTGCTTCATCTAATCGAACTTCATTAACGATACTTAAACTAGGTTCAATTTCTCCGTGACTTATCCACGTTCGATAATTGGACCATATGCCATCACATATTAGATGTTCTTTAACTACATCTCTTTTTAAAGTAAATGTGTTACAACACCGTCTACATGGACATTGAATCAAAGTTTTGTCTAATCCATGTCTAAATTGAGTCCTACATTCATCGTAAGCATAATCTAAAAATTCTTCTACTCCTTGAAGATACCTAGGACTTAATCTGTTAGGAATATCTATCCAAGACTTATCTAAGCTCCTCGTCATGTGTTAATATAAATAAAGATATATATGCACAAAAATAAACAATGAGATAAGAAAGTCTCGAAACAAAATAAACACAAACCAAACCACCTCCAAGAGAAGAAAGTCTCGAACGAGAATGTCGTTTGAAACTACCTGAAAATAAGAATTAAAGCCGTCATAAGATAAACATATTAATGACATTGAGTTTCATTAAAAAATTCTTATAAATTTTTTATCTTCTACTCTTGTTAAAGAAAAATCCAACTACGTAATAATATGTAACATAATATGTATTTATAATAATATATATTTATAATTGATGTAATATATATATTTAAATGTAACATAATATGTAAATAAAGTGGGTCAAATTTTGACAAATTGGGTCAACTAGTTTACCGGTTCGGTTCGGTTTGGGGAGGTGCCGAACAGAACTAAATCGATAAAAAGTTATCGGTTTGGTTTGGTTCAAAAAACCAAATAGATAACTCATCAAACCGAATCAAACTATATACATATTATTTTTCTTAATAATAATGTAATTTTTTAAACAATTCGATCCAAGCAGTTCGGTCCGGTTTCATTCGATTTGTGAGCCTTCCGAATCGATGAAATCGAAACAGGGGTTCACACCGAGCCGAAGAAGCCGGATCGTTTAGCTATACGAGTGATCTTTTTTATTCATGCTGACGTATAATTTAAAGAAATCAACATAATCTAATTATAAAAGACTTAATACACTACAATACGACTATTTTTCTAAACAATTTATTACACTAAAATGCTTTCTACTTAATTTGGCATATATCATGATTTCCTAAAAAAATTACATGGTCTCAAAACACACGAGTGCTAGATGATTGACCACACAACTAACCCTAGCCGATATGAAATGAAAGATTTATCAATAAACATCCACTTTTCATAAGACTTTAAATAAAATTCAAATAGAAACTAATGAATAAAATAATTTCAGTTAAAATATACCTTGGAGGATAATGCCCGGACGGATGTAGCGAGGGGAGGGCGCCGGCAGACTGGCGGCGGCGCAACAAGGCGGCGGCGCCGGCGCAAGGAGGCAGAAGCCGCGGCGGCGCAAGGAGGCAGGCGCGGCGGCGGCGGCAGCGCGTCGAGAGCAAGCGGGGGGGAAGAGGGAAGGTGCCGACGGGGTTTTGTAAACCCCTAATGTATTGGCGACGGCTGAAGCCGTCGCATTTGGTACGTTTAAGTACAACAGCGACGGCTCAGGCCGTCGTAAAAATTAGTCGACCGTTGAATGGGCGAAAAATTTTATTGCGACGGCTTCGATGCTTCGCTATTAACTAAGTTGGTGACGGCTATCCGTAGCCGTCGCCATTTACCCGGACCGATGGGTGTTCCGGGTGCATTTTCTGGTTTGGCGACGGCTTAGGCCGTCGCTAATAAGCGATATTGCGACGGTCTCATAGAGCCGTCGCTTATATCTTTGTATTTGTCGACGGCTTTAATAGGGACGGCTTAAGCCGTCGCAATTAACTCTTATAGAGACGGCTTAGTAAAGTTGTCGCCATTAAACCGTCCCTAATAACTTTATTTCTTGTAGTGTATACCTACGGGACATGGCCGTAGGTAATACATTTTCCTACTTGTACTAGGCTTACGGACCGCCCAATGGGATGGTCCGTACGTAAATCTATTTACTTACGGAAAAATGACCTATTCCTACGATTTTTAGCGTAGGTAAAAAACGATTTTCTTGTAGTGAAAGAAGGTGATACTCTCAGACCGCTACTACTACAAAATCATGAAAAGTCTACAAAATTAGACTTGTTATATCTTGTCATGAATATGATTACTCTTCTCTTTTCTATTTTCTGATTTTATATGCAGTATCTTGGTGCCATCTCTAATCCCATGCACAGATTGAAGGGACCGGCCATGATCTCGAGCGGTCATCCTCTCCTAACTCCCTCTGGAAGTATCAGCAGGACATGAGTTTGGCACTTGCTGTTGGTCATGGAACTGCCATACTCTCTCCATCCCCTCTTGATGGAGGAGATCTAATCTACCCGTCCAAGGCAAGAATCAGATTCTTGATGGAGGACACTCAGGCTACGTACTATATGCAGATATTTAATTAACCAGTCATAAAAAAGAAGCACTATTTAATGGTGGGCAGAAAAGTAACACAAATAGATAAAAAACTATGCCAAAATGAAATAAACTAGCATGTTCCGAAATAAACTATAAATAAATATTATATGCATTCCGGAGAAAGTAACTCTTAGTATTTTGAAATCAAAGCGAGCCGTCGTGCAAGAAATCATCCTCTTTGCAGGAGCCTAACACATCTACGCTGTATATTAATAATGCAGCAAAAAAGAGAGAAAAAGTCATTGGCTGGAGGAGTCTTAGAAGAGCAATTTTGAATCTGTTATATTAATACCCGGAGATTATCCAATAGACTAGACTGTTGATTTTCAATCTGAATTAGCTACTTGTGAATCAAAGAAAATTCGCTGTCCTTATCATCATCAACTATAAACCATATATGAATGGGATTCATTAATGGTTCCTCTCAAGACCTTAGAAGAAGCCTTCAAACAAGAAATAGTACGCATACGCACCGCACCATATATATATATATATATATGTAGAGAGAGAGAGAGAGAGATCGTGTACGTGTCATGCAAAGGCAAAGCATGCAAGCATGCATTTAAAGGCATTGACCACTTGGAAAACAATAAACCATATAAACATGCATGTCTCAGCGTATGAACAATAAATCCACCTTATTAAAAATCTACCGTGGAGACAAATCTAATTCCCCTTCAAGTCCACTGTTCAAACCATTTTGCCATGAAAAAAATATTTTACACATGTCTGACAAATGCCATCAGAGTTTAGAAGATCCACTCTAGACCAATTCAATCGGTTGAGTTGACAGATCAGATCAATTTGGATCGATCATGTAATGCCATATAAAAAGAATAAATAAGTAAACTATGATTAGCCACCGTTTTCCTGTATTGTTTGCAGCCCGTCCACTCTTTTACAGCTTTTGGCAAAACAGAATCGCCATGTCCGACGTCGGCAATGACTTATGGGCACCGTCTCTGGGACTGAGGGGTTTTTTGTAATACCCCGGTTAAAAAAAAATAAAAATAAAAAAAATATTTCCTTCTGTGGACTACCCCCCACCTGGACTCTCTCTCTCTCTCCTCCCCCTCCTTCGGCCCGCCGCTTGCCGGATTTTGCTCCCCCTCCCACCGGACTCCCCCTCTCTGCTCGGACTCTCCTCTCTTCTCCCTCTCGATTACGGAATTCTCCCACCCCCTCTATTTTATTCCCCAGCGTACAGCAGCCGCGTCCCCTCCCCCTTCTCTCCCGCGAGCGCAACCCCGCACCCTCGCCCTCCCTTCTTCTTCTTCTTCTCTGCCGCGAGAACAGCAGCGGACCAGTAGCGACGCCCGCCGCCGCCGGCGATCTCGCTCCCCGCCGGCCACCGCGCGCCACCACCTGCACCGCCTTCCTCCTTCCTTCTTCCTCTTCTCTCCTGCCCGCGCACACAACCGGACGACGCCGGCGCCACCCACCTGCATGTCGCCGTCCACCGGGGCCACCGCCGTCGCCACCCGCAACCGCCGCCGCGACGCCGCCTGCGTCTCCCTCCGCCGCCGCAGTTGCCGCCTGGCGCCAAGCTCCGCAACCAGCCACCTCACCTGCCCCGCCGTCTTCCCACGAGCCTGTGCGCGTCGCCACCGCCGCCTGCTGCCGCCGCCACCTCCCCTCCCGGCCGCAGCACCAGCGCCGCCTGCCCACCACCGCGCGAACCACCGGCCGCCGCCGCCACCCTCGGTGATGCCCAACGCCTTACGCCCCGCCGCCGCCATCCGCGACGTCACCGCCACCTTCCCCGCGCCTGCCCGTCGCCGCCGCCCAGCAGCGCCGCCGCCTGCTCTCCCTCCGCCGCCGCGCCATCCCGCCATCGTCGTCCCTCCGTCGCCACCGCGGCCGCCCGCCCAGCGCCACCCACCTGCACCCTCCGCCGGCCGCTGCGGCCGTGCGCGCCCAGCGACGCCGCCACCCGCGTCTACACCCTCCGCCGTCGCCGGCGCCGGCGCCAAGCTCGCCGCCAGCCCGCCATCCGGCGCCGGCCGCCCGCCACCCTCCGCGCGCGGACGCCCGCGCGTGCGCCCGACACCCCCCCCCGCTGCACCACCCGTGCGCCACCCTCCGCGCGCCCGCGCGCGGTGTGCGCCGCCGGTGCGCCACACACCCCCCCTCGCGCGGTATATCCCCCCCACTCTTCTCTCTCCTATCCTCCTCTCTCCTATCACCTTCTATTTAACTCCATAATTCATGATTCTTCTTCTACCAACAGCTTTTGAAACCACCTACCCGGCTTGATTTTCCGTCGCCGACGCAACCGCGGCAGTTTCGTCGCCTAATTCAATTTCCTTGGAATTCCGTGCGCCGTTCGCCGTTGCCGTCAAGGTAGGCGTCTCGGCTATCCTTAGCACTCTAATATTTTGATTAAATCGTAATAATCATGTTTAGATCACCAGGATTAGAATATTGTAGTTAATGGGCTATTTTGGATTTATTAGCATGTATAGTTAGAGTTAGATTAATTTGTCTAGATCGTGCATGCTTAGATTAATTCGGTTATTCAAGTATGCTGGTCATCATGATAGATTGTATATGTTTAATCTAGCTAATTTAGTATGTTTTGCATCACGATAACCTTAATCATGTATATTCCGATTTGATAAAAAGCCGTTGTAAAGTTTAGGCATAATGTGGTTAGAATTTAGTTTATTTTCTTTTATTAGATAGATGGTTTTGTTTAAGCATGTAATTGTCATGTTTAAGTTGTAAATTGCATGATTCCATGTATATGCATTAGTTTATGTTAGATTGTGGTATGGTATGCAAATATGTGGTGCATAGAACCATGGGTGTTTATCTATGTATTTCATGTTTGATTGCCAATTAAATGTTCCTGTTTTGACTGTCTGAGTTAATTAAATGCTTGCATGGTGTGGAATGTGGTTAGTGCAGTGAGCTGCATTGTGATGGAAATATACTTCACCAGACTATGGTTCGGTCCTGTGGGCAGCAGATGAATTAGAACAGTCCGGAGCATCCGTCGATCCCGGATACCGCGGTTTATCCTAAGTACTCCCCTGCCTATGGGGTACTATGGGATTTAGTTACTATATGTTACTTCCTACTATATGGTAAATCTGGTGCTAGTTTTGTGATGTGACTACATTTATCAGATGGAGCATGATATTTACTCAGACAGGTGTCTAGTTGTGTGGATTGGCATAGATGGTAGTGTTATAGATGTGTCATTGGTTTTATGTCAGGTCTATGTGTTCTGTGCATATCTAAAGTAGTCTAATGTGTAGGTTATGTTGGTCTTAATGCATATAGAGTCATGTCATCATATGGGGTAGTAGAATGATCTTTGTAATCACTTAATTGAAGATATATAATTAGTTAAGAGCTATGTATTAAATCTGATTTTTAGGCTTATTATTCTATCATACCACTAGAATCATTATTATAGTGGGGTAGTTCGGGTGTAAGTCCTACTGGGTCTGTTGTGACTCACCCCTTCCATTGTTAATATTTTCAGGAGTGCAGGTTTAGCGCAGCAGAAGCGTAGTGGTGTTGTTGAATCCGAGGAACTAGTGGAGTATCATTCAATGTTGGTATTTAATTTGTTTAGATAGGTGTTTGTTTATGGTGATATTATGTTGTAAAGTTTGGAATTATTTAATTGGATTGTGAATTTTGGTATTATTTGGTTCCAGACCGATATCCTTTCCCGTTACGTCGCCGGATTATCTTCCGCTGTGCATGTTAAAAATCCGGGTCGTGACATTTTTTAACTAATGCATTTTATTCTTTTATTTTTAAAACTATCATATTAAAATGAAAAAATTAATTTCCAATCTATTTAAGAAAGACAGTTTCATCCCGAGTCCGTTGTTCACATTTTCTTGATCTGCACTCCAACGGTCAAAAATTTGTTAACGTGCGATCCATTCCATCCAGCCACACGTCACGATACCAGTTACCTAATGATCACCATGTTTTTCAAAAAAGAGTATGCGTAACCCTTATTTCTCTCAATTCTTAAATGGAGGAAAATATGTTCTATAGTGTTATGTTAAAAGCATCTATTATATTAACACATTGATTATATCTTATTTATAATCATAAAATATTATAATATTTAAAACATCAAATTATTACATATAGTGTATATAGATATTTAGATGTAATATATTTATCATGTTACGTTGATTATATCAGATTTCACTTATAAATTACTATCATTATATTTAAATAAAACAGTATAGTTATAAATCTACTTATTGCATCTCATTTATGGCTACAAATATTAATACATTTTTATTATATTTTATTTATGTTAATATTTAAATGTAATATTAATTGATAAATATTAATTTATCACTACTAAATAACGATATAATTGAAGAGAAAAAATATTAAATTTGATTTGTGTCAATATTTAAATACAATGCAAAAATTGATTTATGATTATTTATTTTTTATATTTATCAAAGATAGTTTTATCTTTTATCAAATAACATATTTAATTTTTGATGATTTTTAATAATTGATTGAATATTTTATTGGTTTATATAGAACAGGTTGGATAGTTCTATTTACCTATAATAATAAATTAATCTTTGAAGTTTTTAATTTTTTTCATTAATATTATCTGTTTAACCGGGCTCCTAAGAAGATATCAGTGGTATTTTTAGATTACGTACAGTTCATAATCTATATGAATGATAAAACCAACTGCAAAATTAGATCGGAAGGTAAAAAAAGATACTTTATCTATGTTTTAACGTCGCAATGTTGCTTGACGTTAGTTTTGGAGCGAAAATGCAAATAATTAGAAAAATAGGATCTTTTGTTAAATTGGATTGCTGACCGGTCCTATCGTTATACCAAATCAATTGAAACGTACCGTGTATTAATTTCTCTTATTAAAAAATTAAATTCTAAATTTAACATATTTTGGTCAAAATCGATTTATAAGAATTTGACTTTGACCAAAGTCAAATTTTAGAAACTCAATATTAAATAACAGTGACAAAAGAATATAATGGTGTAGAAAACTCGACTTTCAACAATGAACAAGTCTAGTTGTTAAAATTCAACTTTAAAATGTTTAATATAAAATCGGACTTTTGATCAAGTGTGCAAGATTTACAAATAAAATTTTTAATCTGTTAGTTTTAAATTTTTTTAAAAAAATATGTTAGGTAAAATAACTTTCTGCAACCGAGTCACTCATTTATGCCTTCCACCTGGGAGGGATTTCTGCCCTCCGCCCCCAACATTTCCTTTCCCCACCAATGCTAGCACCATATGTGACGTGGGCATCCACCGAGAACAGGGTTTGTTTGAGGCAGCACTGGTTGAATTCGAGGAGCATCAAGCCAATGACTGACAGTGTAATATCTATTTTTTTAAAAAAAGAGTTATTATATTTATATTAATATCATTCTCCCCCTTCCCCTTTTTGCCCCTCCTTTTCCAAAATTTTACCTCCGTCGAAACCCCCATTTTGTGCCCTAGCCGCTCCATTTCCTCCCTCCCTCTCTCGGTTCTCCCTCGCGGCACCTCCCTCCCGCGTGCTTGCGCGGAGTCCAGCCCCCCTGCTCGACCGGCGCCGTTTCCGCCCCCCTTGCGCGCGAACCGCGGCACCCCGGCCCTCCCTCTCTCGGCCACCCGCGTGGACGCGGCAGCTGCGGCGACGCAGCAGTTCCCCCCCTCCTACGAGTGCGTTCCCCCGCGCTGACCAGCGCCGCGGCGCTGCCCCTCGGCGCGCGCGGACGCGCCCAGCGGCTGCAGCCCGCAGCCATCCGCTCCCCCTCTCCCTCGGTTCTGCCTCCGCCGGCCAGTGCCCAGCCCCCTACGCCCAGCCCCCTGGCTACCCAGTCCCCCTGCCGCGCAGCGCGCAGCCGGCCAGCACCCAGCTGCGGCCCCTCAGCCCCGGGCGACCCCTCCCCTTGCATGCGACCTGGTGCCCAACTGCAGCGCAGTTGCCTCCGCCCCCCCCTGTGAGCGCTGACCAGCGCGTTGATCGCGCTGGGCTGCCCAGCCGCCCCCTCCATGGCACCTCCCCCCCCCCCTGCGCGTGACCCCGCGCACACCTGCTCTGCGGCCTGCAGCCGTCTCCCCCTTTCCCCTGCCGCGTGAAGGAGTGCTGACCAGCGCTCAGCCGCGCAGCCGCATCCCTCTCTCACAGCAGCCGCGAGGTCGGCTATCGGCGCGCGTGCAGCCGCAGCCATTGACCGCTCAACCCCCCCTTGCTGCAGCCCGCCCGGACCTCCTCTGTTGCTGCCCTGTCTGCTGCCGTTCACCTGCGCAAGTGTGCGCATCCGCGGCCTCCAGCCCCCTCGGACCTCCGTCTCCCCTCTGTGCACCGCCTCTTCCTTCAACATGCGCCAGCAGGTGCCGCCGCACCTCCCCTCTATCCAGATTGCTACAGTAAGCAGGATTTGCTATTTTCCTATTTTATTTTTTTCACTCCCTTGTATCCTCCTTATCTTTCTACTCTTGTATGCTTGTAGCTAGCGTCGATTGTGGGAGAAATCCTTGTTTAGCCGGTCCAAGCTTTGTATTAGCTCCGGATCGTTTTATCGACGCCTTTCCGGTAGGCATCCAGGACATGTCTATTATCACTAAATTTTTATTGAAAATATTTACATGACTTGTAGATAATAATGAAATAGATAGATGTGTGATTTAGAAGAGTGAAGGTATCTTTAGTTGCCTATTTTGATTTATTTAGCATGTAATTGCAAGTCAATTAGTGATGATTGTATAATTAGTTCTATCATAGTTAATTGATTATATTCTTGCACGATATGTGGTAAACCTTGATTATTAATTGTCAACCCTATGGATTATGATTAGTTCTCTTAGTCCTTGATTTATATCGTGCTTAATGTGGTAGGTTAATCAAATTAGAGAGAATCCGATTTAATTATTAAATCTGTATTTTCTTGCAACACCATCAATCTTTCATATTGTGGTTATATTAGGGGTTTACGTCATGTCGATGTTGGCATAGCATGCTTATGTATAGAATGTCGTTTTGTTTAATCATGATAGATAGAGTGCTAGTAGCATGAGCGTAAAGTATCATGTCTGTGTGTCTTTTGTTAGATTGTGAAAATGCATGGTTTACTAGCTTGTCTATTGGCTATCATGGTGGTAGGGTCTTCATTTTAAATGTGATAGTTTGTCATCGCAAATTTGTTTCATATTGTATGAGATTGATCATTACATTGTATGAGATGCATTGTGATGCATGTGTGCATTAAAGAAATTTAATGAGACCGAGCTATACTGGACTAGTAGTCGTGTCCGTGGGCAGCGGAGCTTAGAACCGTCTGGTGCATCCTTCGATCCCAGATCCCGCGGGTTATCCTAAGTGCCACCCCTGCCTAGGTGCACTACGGGATTTAGCTTAGCTATACAATTACTCTATATATGGTAGATCTGGTCATAGCTCGTCGAGATCGCAAGACGACGTTTTCCTTGCGAAAAATGAAAATGCTGATGTTTCATGTAGTGGATAGATGCATTGTAGAGTGGTATCGGTGTTAGTATTTATGTAGTGTTCATTAGTTCATTTAAGCATACATGTTTTGTATGATATGCATGGTATGTCCTTTAGTTAGTGTTGCATTGCATAACCTCTTCCTCATACTTTATATATTTGTGAGAAGCCCTCTTTGGTCTTAGTTGTGGGTTGGTTATGGTTGTATGTCTAAAAATTTGTGGAATGCCAACTTTCATATATATATATTGTTTAGTTTTATATGGTATATATCAAGTGCAGGTTGGGTAATGTATATGTATCATGTTAGGGTCTTTGGCTATCCAATTTGGTGGATGATGGGATGTCTACTGAGTCGTTATGACTCACTCCAATCCTCTATTATATTTTTTTTTTCAGGATATCAGGTTTAGCGCAGCAGAAGCTTGGTGGTATGGACTCTAATGAAGGATTTGAACGGTTATTATGCAATTTAGACCGGTATAGGATTACTTGGATTGAAATTTTATTACGTGATTTGAGATGATTGAATAGTGTTAGAATTATGAACTGGGACCTCTGTCTTCGAGTTTTTCCAAACCGATGTGATTTTTGGGGTTGTTTCCCCGGTTACGTCGCCGGATTGTTTTCCATTGTGCAGGTTGAAATCCGGGTCGTGACAGACAGTGCATCACGGAGCAGATTTCGGAAAGACGCCGCTCGACATGGAGGACTACTGAGGAGCACTATCGCTGCCTGGTCATGGACCTACGAGACATCCAGACCAGCATCATCAAGCCACCGACGTACCACGAGAGGCAGGGATGCCGTTGGCGTAGGAAGAGCACGCATAAAGCTGGCCGGACAAAAGAATCCATCGGTTCTGTAACGTCTGGTAGAAAAAAAAAACTCTCTCGAACCCTCTCTCTCCACGGCATTTCGTTCGCCCTGGTTGTCTCCCTCTCTCTCCAGAACCTCCCTCGCCACCGCCCCTGTAATATTTTGATTTTTCTTTATTTAGTTATAAGTTAATTATTTAAAATAAGAGATAGATATTATAATAAAAAAAAGGTTTTTGAATCAAACTCTACTTTTTTTAGAATCCTCTCCCAATCGAACTCTATTTCTCCTCTTTGGATCGAACTCAAATTCTAGTCCCCCGGTCCCGGTCGGACTCTCCCTCCCCCCCTCTATTTATTCCCCCGCGTACATCAGCCCTGCCTCCCACCCACCCTCTTCTCCCCTCCCGCGAGCGCACACAGAAGCCGCGTCCTCGCCTCCTTCTCCTTCTCTGCCGCGAGAGCGCGCAGCAGCCCCACGTTCTTCTTCTTCTTCTTCTTCTTCTTCTTCTTCTTCTTCTTCTTCTTCTTCTTCTTCTTCTTCTTCTTCTCTCCTGCTTGCACACCCACCCGGACGACTCCGGCGCCACCCCACCTGCACGTCGCCGTCCACCGGGGCCGCCGCCGTCACCGCCCGCGACACCGCCAGCCTCCTCCGGCCGCCGCTCGACACCGACCAGCCGCCAGCCTCCGCCGGCCGCGTCGCACATCGCCGCCTGCGCCACACTCGCGGCCGCCGCCTCCCTCCCGGCCACGGCGCCAGCTCCGCCCACCCGCGACCACCGCCGCCCGATCGTCGGCCACCTTCGCCACCGCGCCGTCGCCGCCGCAGTTGCCGTCCGGCACCAAGCTCCACCGACCTCCCGCGCGCCGCCGCACCTGCGCCCTCCGCCGGCCGCTCGCCACCCTCCGTGCGTACCCTGCGCGTGCGCCACCCGTGCGCCACCGGTGCGCCAACCCGCCCCCCCTCCACAGTATCTCTCTCCTCTCTCTTATCGCACCTCCCTCCCTCCCTCTCTCTCATATCGCCTCTCTCTTTCTCTCTCTTCTATTCTCTCTATTATTATCTTTCATTCAATATTCTTTTCTATTTCTTCTATATTATTCTATTGTCTCTTTTTCAGTATATTGTCAAGATACCGTTTGGTTCGGTTTTTCATCGCCGTCGTGACCACGGCATATTCTTCACCCGGATCGACTCGGTTGGAATTCCGTGCGCCGTTCGCCATCGCCATTAAGGTAGGCATCTCGGCTATTCTTAGCACTCTAATATACTTGATTAAACCGTAAAAATCATGTTTAGATCACCAGGATTAGAAGATTGTAATTAATGGGTTGTTTTGGATTTATTAGCATGTTTAAATAGAGTTAGATTAGCTTGTTCAACTATGCATGGTTAGGTTGATTTAATTATCCATGTATGTTAGTCATCATGATAGGTTTGTATATGTTTAAATCTAGCTAGTTTAGCATGTTTGCATCACGATAAACCTTAAACATGTATATCTCGATTTGATAAAAAGCCGATGTAAGGATTAGGCATAGTGGTGTTAGAGTTTAGGTTATTTTCTTTTATGTAATAGATAGTTTTGTCTAAGCATGTGTTGATATGTTTAGATTGTAGTTTGCATGATCCTATTTATATGCATCATAGGATAGACTGGTTCTGGTTTATGCTAGATTGTGGTGTGGTATGCAAATATGTGGTGCATAGAACCATGGGTGTTCATCTATGTATTTCATGTTTGAATTGCCAATTTTCATGTTCATGGTTACTGTCTGAGTTATTTATATGCTTGCATTGTGTGGGATGTGATTAATGCAGTGAGTTGCATTGTGATGGAAATGTACTTCACCAGACTATATTAGTGGCCCGTGGGTAGCGGAGATTAGTTTAATCTGGAGCATCGATCCCAGATACCGCGGTTTATCCTAAGTACTCCCCTACCTAGGGGTACTATGGGATTTAGTTACTATATGTTACTTCCTACTATATGGTAAATCTGGTGCTAGTTTTGTGATGTGACTACATTTTTCAGATGGAGCATGATATTTACTCAGACAGGTGTTTAGTTGTGTATGTTGGCATAGATGTTAGTGTTCTAGATGTGTCTTTGGTTTTATGTCAGGTCTATGTGTTCTGTGCATATCTAAAGTAGTCTAATGTGTAGGTTATGTTGGTCTTAATGCATATAGAGTCTGGTTATCATATGGGAAAGTTGAATGACTTTGTAATCAATTAATTAAAGATATATGATTAGTTTAAGTCCTATGTATTAAATTTGATTTATAGGCTTAATATGTATTGTATACCATTAGAAATCACTAGAATAGTAGGGTAGTTCGGGTGTAAGACCTACTGAGTCTGTGGTGACTCACCCCTTCCGTTGTTAATATTTTCAGGAATGCAGGTTTAGCGCAGCAGAAGCGTAGTGGTGTTTTGGGAATTCGAAGAGCTAGTGGATTACTCATTCAATGTTGGTATTTAATTTGTCTGGATAGGTGTTTGTTTATGGTGATATTATGTTGTAAAGTTTGGAATTATTTATTTGGATTGAGATTTTAGTCTTATTTGGTTCCAGACCGATATCCTTCCCCGTTACGTCGCCGGATTATCTTCCGCTGTGCATGTTAAAAATCCGGGTCGTGACAGCCTCCCTTCGTCACCTCCGGCACCGATTTATTCTCCCGTGGTTACCACCCCCGCCCTCGCCCTACCTCTTCATCGACCGTCGCCATCGCCGTCGCCGCCACCTCAGTCGCCGTCGCCGACGTCTCTCCTTCCTCTCTTCCTATTCTTCTTCTTCTTCTTCCTCTTCTTCCGCCGTTGCCGAGGGCCGCCGTCGACATCGCCGCGGACGTCCCCTTCCCTCCTTCCCACAGTTGACGCCCCCTCTGCCCTCCTCTTCTTCTTCTCTTTCTTCTTTTTCCCTCCGGCCACCGCGGCCGGCGTCGCCCCCCCTCCTCCGCCGCGCTCCCTCTCCCGTGCTCTCCCGCTCTCTCTCTTCCCTCCTCCGCACACTCCCTCGGGTTTTCTCTCTCTCTCTCCCTTCTCTTTCTCCCCCCCCCCCGGGCCGATTTAGCCGCGCGTGGGGGGGGGGGAGCCTCTGCGCCACCGGCGCACGCGGCTGTGCCGCCGAGAGGGTGGCGCAAAGCGCCGCCCTTCTGCCTCTCTCTCCTCCCCTTGCTTCCTCTCTCTCCTGCCGCACTCTCTCTCTCTCCCGCACTCTTCTCTCTCTCTTCTCTCCACTCGCTCTCCCTCTATCACTCTCTCTCTCTCTCTCTTTCTCTCTCTTGTTTAACTCCCTCTCTCTCCTCCTAGTTATTTTATTAATTTAATTGAGCAGGTTAATTAACCATTTTATCATTTTTAATGCCAATAGGATTGGAGGGTACCCCGGTGTCGCAAACAACTCGGTCACCTCGTGATTAAACCGGCTTGGGTTCTTGGACGAGGGAATTTACAGATCTCTTTGAGGTAGGCATTCCAACTTATCCTTAGCATTCCGATATATTAATTAATACGTTAAAACATGTTTATCTGATAAATAGTTATAAATTAGTAAATAATTAATAGTTTAATTATTTAATTATCTGTATGAGTTTATGAAAATGTCATACATGTCATTCATATTTAATTTCATGCATCTCCATGTGTAGTGTTAGTTAGATGCATATTGATTCATTTATAGTTTGAGAATTACAAGAAAATAAATATGTTGAAATTGAATTATGATCTGTTAAGATTATAGTTATATCTGATTCATGTTATGTATGATCTTCAAGTTTATTAATTGATAAATTGAATTAGAATTTGATTTGACATGATAATTCATTAGCATAATTAATTAACTTATAATTTTAATGGCATAAAGTTTCAAAGTACATTATTTGATGAATTGATATTGAACTGTGATTAATTGAAGTTGGCATGTCTAATTATGTTCCATATTCTATTCTGATTGGGTCAATTGCATAAATTGGAATATAATTGAATTATTATTCCTGATTAGGTCTATTGCATGAATTTTTGCATTAATTGAATGGTCTGCATGTGTCGACATGATTGTGATTAATGGCATGATTATGGTTAATTGCATAATTTTGTAAATGAATAGAATGATTGGCATGGTATAATGATTTGGTTATCTGGTTGAGTTAAATTGCGTAATTGGTTATTGCATTGGAAAATTGTTTGAGTAATTATATGGCTTGCTTGTAAAATGTTATTGATGTTGTGATGCATGTGATGTAATATTTGCTCCTCCAGCCTATGATAGAATCGCCCGTGGGTAGCGGTGGAAATAGATTGATCCGGTGCATCCTTCGATCCCGGATACCGCATTTTATCCTAAGTACGCCCCTGCCTAGACGTACTTTGGGATTTAGCCTACTATATGGTACTTCTTATATATAGTTAGAGCTGGAGTGAGGATCGCCAAGTATAGCATATGATCTACTCAGATAAATGGATCTGAAATGGTATTAAAGCATGCACAGTAGGCTCATGTAAGTCTTGGTGGCATGGCATATAGAATAGTTTAGTTGGTTAAGTTATCGTTAGCTTGGTTCATGTAGAGTCAGGCTCATTCGGTTATTCGATTTTGGAAAGGACCCAAATAAATAATTGAATCTTAATAATTAGTTTAGTGATTATGATATAATCTGATTTGTGTTGATTTTATCATTTATTGCTACTATTTAGGTTGATTAATATAATAGGAAAGTTGGGTATAATTCCTACTGAGTTTGTGTGACTCATTCCATAGTTTTTAACATTTTTCAGGAAATCAGGTAGTTCAGCAGAAGCATAGTGGATCAGGTTTAGTGCAGAAGAGGATTAGAGAAATTGGTTTGTAAAATGTTTCTATTGAATCAAGGTATGATTTATATTTGGATTGAATCATTTTTTTAATGAACTAGGACCTGTTAGTCTTCAATTTTCCCAAACTGACGTAGTTTAGGGGTTAATTCCCCGGTCTCGTCGTCGGATTTAGTTCTGCTGCGTGTTAGGAAATCCGGGGCGTGACAGGTTGGTATCAGAGTAATAACCCAGTCGGAAGGTCTATTTTGACCTGCCTGGGTATAGGATGTCAGTTTGGATGAATCAAAATCGGTCCTTTTGGAAATTGGTGATTCTAGACATGAATGAGGGTTGGAATTATATGTTTGAGATTGGAATTTTTAATTGCTAAGATAAATTGATATTGATATTAGATCTTGATCAATCTCACATACGTTTGGATTTTATAGGAGAATCAAAGATTTTTGGATTTAGATGATATTTAGTGGTTCAGTATTTAGTTGATTAGAATGAGGGTGATACGATTATATTCAGATAAGTGGATATGTTAGGTAAATTAAGAAAAGATGGATGGATAGATGATAGGTGGATTTATGAGATTAAAAGTTCTATAATTGAATGATGGATGTATTAATGAACTTGAGAGGATATGTTAGTTAAATTAAGAAAAGATGGATGGATAGATGATAGATGGATTTATGAGATTAAAAGTTCTATAATTGAATGATGGATGTATTAATGGACTTGAGAGATAGATGATAGATAGATGAAGATGCATAGAGGAATAGATGAGTGGATAAAATAGATAAAGAGATAAGTTTGGAAGAGGGATAGATCAATTGATATCAAGATTTAGATAAGATTAAATTTTAGAAAGATTTCATTTAAATGATATGTCTGAGAATAATTAGAGAAAATTCTAGTTGGGAATGATGAGAATATGAGGATATTTTCTTGGAGTATAGATTTTGTGAATTTGAATTTTATTGATATGCTATAATTGTGTTATCAATTTGAATTGGAGAAGTTATCAATTGAATTGGAGGAGATATTGTCAAATCACTAAAGATTACGAAAAGAATGATATTAGCGGTTGATGAATATCAATATTTTGGAAAGCAATATTTTGAAATTTCGAGGACGAAATTTTTGTAAGGAGGGAAGAATGTAACGTCCGGTAGAAAAAAAAATGAAGAGAAAAAAAACTCTCTTGAACCCTCTCTCCCTCCACCGCCTTTCGTTCGCCGCAGTTGTCTCCCTCTCTCTCTAGAACCTCCCTCGCCACTGCCTCCCTTCGTCACCTCCGACGCCGATTTATTCTCCCGTGGTTGCCGCCCCTCGCCCCGCCTCTTCCTCGACCGTCGCCGTCGCCATCGCCGTCGCCGACGTCTCTCCTTCCTCTCTTCCTCTTCTTCTTCTTCTTCCTCTTCTTCCGCCGTTGCCGACGTTGCCGAGGGCTGCCGTCAACATCGCCGCGGCCGTCCCCTTCCCTCCTTCCCGCAGTCGACGCTCCCTCTTCCCCTCCTCCTCTTCTTCTTTTTCTTCTTTTTCCCTCCGGCCGCTGCGGCCCGCTCTCTTTCTCTCTTCCCTCTTCCGCGCTCTCCCTTGGGTTTTCTCTCTCTCTCCCTTCTCTTTCTTCCCCCCCCCCCCGGCCGATTTAGCCACGCGTGGGGGGGGAGCCTCTGCGCCACCGGCGCATGCGGCTGCGCCGCCGAGGGGGGCGGCGCAAAGCACCGCCCTTTTGCCTCTCTCTCCTCCCCCTGCACCCTCTCTCTTCCGCACTCTTCTCTCTCTCTTCTCTCTGCTCTCTCTCTCTCTCACTCACTCTCTCTTTCTCTCTCCTGTTTAGCCCCCTCTCTCTCCTCCTAGTTATTTTATTAATTTAATTGAGCAGGTTAATTAACCATTTTATCATTTTTAATGCCAATAGGATTGGAGGGTACCCCGGTGTCGCAAACAACTCGGTCACCTCGTGATTAAACCGGCTTGGGTTCTTGGACGAGGGAATTTACAGATCTCTTTGAGGTAGGCATTCCAACTTATCCTTAGCATTCCGATATATTAATTAATGCGTTAAAACATGTTTATCTGATAAATAGTTAGAAATTAGTAAATAATTAATAGTTTAATTATTTAATTATCTGTATGAGTTTATGAAAATGTCATACATGTCATTCGTATTTAATTTCATGCATCTCCATGTGTAGTGTTGGTTAGATGCAGATTGATTCATTTATGGTTTGAGAATTACAAGAAAATAAATATGTTGAAATTGAATTATGATCTGTTGAGATTATAGTTATATCCGATTCATGTTATGTATGATATTCAAGTTTATTAATTGATAAATTGAATTAGAATTTGATTTGACATGATAATTCATTAGCATAATTAATTAACTTATATTTTTAATGGCATAAAGTTGCAAAGTACATTATTTGATGAATTGATATTGAAATGTGATTAATTGAAGTTGGCATGTCTAATTATGTTCCATATTCTATTCTGATTGGTTCAATTGCATGAATTGGAATATAATTGAATTATTATTCCTGATTGGGTCTATTGCATGAATTTTTGCATTATTGAATGATCTGCCTGTGTCGACATGATTGTGATTAATGGCATGATTATGGTTAATTGCATAATTTTTTAAATGAATAGAATGATTGGCATGGTATAATGATTTGGTTATCTGGTTGAGTTAAATTGCGTAATTGGTTATTGTATTGGAAAATTGTTTGAGTAATTATATGGCTTTCTTGTAAAATGTTATTGATGTTGTGATGCATGTGATGTAATATTTGCTCCTCCAGCCTATGATAGAATCGCCCGTGGGTAGCGGTGGAAATAGATTGATCTGGTGCATCCTTCGATCCCGGATACCGTATTATATCCTAAGTACGCCCCTGCCTAGACGTACTTTGGGATTTAGCTTACTATATGGTACTTCTTATATATAGTTAGAGCTGGAGTGAAGATCACCAAGTATAGCATATGATCTACTCAGACAAATGGATCTAAAATGGTATTAAAGCATGCACAGTAGGATCATGTAAGTTCAGGTGGCATGGCATACAGAATAGTTTAGTTGGTTAAGTTATCGTCAGCTTAGTTCATGTAGAGTCAGGCTCATACGGTTATTCGATTTTAGAAATGACCCAAATAAATAATTGAATCTTAATAATTAGTTTAGTTATTATGATATAATTTGATTTGTGTTGATTTTATCATTTATTGCTACCATTTAGGTTGATTAATATAATAGGAAAGTTGGGTATAGGTCCTACTGAGTCTGTGTGACTCATTCCATACCTTTTAACATTTTTCAGGAAATCAAGTAACGCAGCAGAAGCGTAGTGGATCAGATTTAGTGCAGAAGAGGATTAAAGAAATTAGTTTATAAATTGTTTCTATTGAATCAAGGTATGATTTATATTTGGATTGAATCATTTTTTTAATGAACTACGATCTGTTAGTCTTCAATTTTCCCAAACTAACGTAGTTTACGGGTTAATTCTCCGGTCTCGTTGCCGGATTTAGTTCCGCTACATGTTAGGAAATCCGGGGTGTGACAGATTCCATGTGGTTCACCAAGGGGAGAGAAAAGGAATCAACAACTGTTTGGCCCCATCGCTACACCATTAATCGATTGATCTTAAAAACAAATCCCATAAAAGACAAGTACATTAGATCTACTTTCAGATGAGAGAGTCACTGTAGGACGAGATGCCAATTACAAAGTTCACGAAAAATATCTACAATGTCAATGAGATGTTCTTAACTGTGTGGACAATTTTCCTCTAGAGACTTCACCGGTCATAATCTCCCTTGTGCTGCATGATCTCTCTTGCAATGTTCCTCCAATGGTTACAAAGTGGGATCTTGCTTCTCCTTATTACAGGCTCGAGATGAGAGGCGGTATTCTGCGAAATGCCCTATTCCAGACTTGATAGAGAAGGGATCGCATTCGCCGAATTAACAGCATAATGTTCGCAACATATTTTTTTTTTTTGAAGAAAACAGGACCATATTCATTAAACAAGACTAAAGAGCATACATAGTTTGTACAGAGATAAAGATAAACCAACAAAGACACTAGACCGAGTCATCAAGAAAGTGATCTTGGAAAAGGAAATTTCCAAGGAGAGACTGTACCACCACGAGATGACCAGCACACGCAGGTGCAATCGTGGTCGGGTGGTACAAGAAAGAACTCCTTCAAGGGAGTTTGAAAACTGTAACGAGACCGGAAGATCACTCCAAACGGGAGTGGAGAAAGCCCAAACCCACGGTCTCGGGAGAGACTTAGCGTCTAAAACGCTAAAGATGATAAAGTTTGAGTCATAACCCGGTCTTTGGACTACATACAACACCGACGCAGAAAAAAAACGGAACAAACTTAAGTAAGCCGATCTCCACAGATCCAACACAACAAAAGTGTACAAAATGCCTAAAAGAAATTTTAGGCAAAGTGTTGGAAAGGGGAGAGTGGGAGGGAGGATCATTCCTCCCTCCCAAACCTAACACGACCTCAAAACGACTTTGTTGAAACTACTCAACAAAAGTGCAGGAGGAGAGTCTTCAAGTGCCGGATGCTACTGTCAAGCGTTTACCGAAGAGGCCGCCGGAGGCTGCCGGACAACCCCTGATCCTCCTTCTGTCGGGTCCGCCGAAAGGGGAGTCGCCGGTGAGGGAGCCGCCAGACGAAGGCTGCTGGACGGGGGTGCCGCCTGACGGGGAAATTTGCCGGCGAGGGGTTGCCGACAGGCCCGCCGAACAGGTGAAACCTCTGGCGCGGGTATGCCGAAGGGGGGGGGCGCCGGATGGGGACGCCGCCGGTGAGGGCTGCCGGACAAGGAACCGCCGGCGAGGGTGATGCCGAAGGGGATCGCCGAACGGGGTGCCGCCGGACAGGGTGGGTTCGCCTGCACGGTAGCCGAAGGGGCCGCCAGACAGGGGGAAGCCGCCGGCGAGGGATTTTCTGAAGGGCGCCACCGGACAGGAGGAGACCGCTGCCGGCGAGGGCCGCAGGACAGGGGGAAAACCCCGGCGAGGGATTTGCCGATGGGGGCCGCCGGACGGAGAACCGCCGGCGAGGGTTCCGGATGCTTCTCACACCCGACTAGGATCCCCGTCTCCCAGAGCCGCCTAAACTTGCGAGATAAAATATGCCACCATGTTCGCAACATATTAACGACTATTGTTTAGCATATTAGTGAATTAAATATATGTATAATAAAGGTGTATGTTTCAGCCGTTTAAATGATAAAAGAAGATTAAAAATATTTAACAATTTTATTGTAACTCAGATGGAAAGTTAAAAAGATTAAATATTTAACTTCAATATCTTTACCATTCTATTCAAAAAAATCTTTACTATTAACAAATATATTTTTTATATTATTTAATTATAAATATATACATTTTGAATTACATTGAAAAGTTAATAATAATAAATTGTACTGTTATATTGTATTATATTATTTATGACAAAACTTATGTCTGGTGTAAATAAGTATCCTTTTCGACAACTAACGAAAAATGCTATTTTAAGTAATTTTTTATAGCAGTGTGTTGAATAGCTATAAAAAGTTGTTATATAAAAATTTCGAGTTCTGGTAGTGTGATTCAATTCAGGTTCGATTCTAGACTCAAATTAGAAAGAAAATATCTTGAAAAAATAAACTCCGATTCAGATAAACAATATTAGATTGAGGTTCACACCTTCCTGTATCCCCTATTCAAATCAGATCTATTTATAGGTAGTGAACACGTACAAAAGTCATCGTCGTGCATCTTCGTATGAAGATCTCCTAATTGCCTTTTCGACATCGCTCCTCCAGTGAAATTAACCGGTGAATAAAAGTATCCCAACTCCCCGCGAAGCATGTCATTTCAATCGGCCAATGTCACCTGCCATACGATTCTCTACTAGATATGCTAGAATCACTGATTTAATTAACCCTCCCATACGCCAGGTGGACCAATGGAGATTTTCGAAGTCACCCATAAAAGGACTAGGACCTATTTGTTTTGATTTAAATAATGTGTAACCTCTCATAGATCGTTTGGTAAAATATTTGGACTAGCTTTTGAATAAGGTAGAAACTTCTTAACAAACCACTTCAACCTTTTCGTTTTCATAGTGGATAAGGAAGACTTTGTGTTCTAAGAAAAAAGAGATTATAAATGAAACTAATGGGGTGTTTGGTTGCATGATAATTTTTTGTACACTTTCATGATAAAAAATTATATTAAAATAAAAAGTGAATCAACTCATGACATAAAATTATCATGTTTGGAGGGATGTGATTACAAAAAAGAGTAACTACCACACATGATCAAAAACAACGTGGGGGACCACAAGAAAAAAGAAAGAGGTGAGATCCTCTTTTTTTGTTTAAAAAGAAAATCACTTTTAAAACATAAAATTGTCATAGCTACCAAACATCTCTTTTAACCAATTTTCTTACAATTTTTAAAAATTAAAATAAAAACCTTCATTATCGTACAACCAAACACCCTATAAAATTTTAAATTTCTAAATTGAGGCCAAAACAAACGTCACCTGAGTGTACGAAAAGCATGTCTTTTCAGTCATGCGGCAAGTTGCATGGAGGTTGAACTAAAGATTGAGACAAGCCCTGGCCTTTGAACTACAACCTGAGAAGCGTTACTCGTGCAACCTCACTTTGAAGTTAACTTTTCACCCCCATGTTTCATGTTTGAATTATTTTTTTGTCTCAACCATCCCATTCATTATTTATTAATCCTACTATCATAAATTAATCAACTCTCACCCCTACTGTACACTAACACCGTCAGGCGACCTCACTTTGAAGTTAACTTTCCCATTTTACCCTCTTTTTACTACCGCCGGCCTGTTCTCTTGGTTCTAGCGCTGCATTTCTAAACAGACAATTTGCCCGCCTTGCAAAACTATCCCATTCATTTTATTTAATTAGTTAAAAATTAGTCAATGACAATGAGAGCTGAATAATCTTTTTAAAACGCAATGTCTGAATGTTGAAAACATCATGTTAAAAATATGTTTACAGATAATCTGTATTACTTGATAAATATTGAATCACACTCAACAGCGATCACCAATGGATGCATCAAACTTTAAAAGATGAAGTAAAATTCCAAAATTTACAATACAAGATGTACAAGTCCATAACTTGACACGTAATGAAGATAATGCCCAGATAATAACCTAAAAATCACGACCACACATATTATACCCCACATAAAATCTATAGCTTGACACCTCTGTGCAACATACAAAAGGGTCGTTGCACACCAAAGATGCACAAAATATGCAGAGACCCGGCACTAGCCAATCCCCAAAGACATTTTCCAACCATATATCCTGGAAGGCTAGAACACAAAAATCTAACATAGAGATAAAAACATACAACCAGGATGTTGTTGCACCTCAAAGATTAACAAAGCTGCAGAGGTCAGAAAAAAAACTCAATAATAAGTCAAACATAAACGTGGCACCAGCCAATTCTGGGTCTCCATGAGCTTCAAAATCTTAGAAAACCATATGTAATATCTGGCGTTTAAAAAAAAAAAGTAACCGCCCACCCCGCCCTGCCCTCTCTCTTCCTCTCGCCGGTCACCCACCCCGCCCCGCCCGCTCTCTCTCTCTCTCTTGTCGGTTATATCTGGCGTTTAAAAAAAAAAAAGTAACCGCCCACCCCGCCCTGCCCTCCCTCTCCCTCCCGCCGGTCACCCCCCCCGCCCCGCCCGCTTTCTCTCTCTCTCTTGTCGGTTACACCCACCCGCCCCGCCCTCTCTCTCTCTCTCTCGCGGTTACGCAACCCCCCTCCTCCTGTATATTTTCCTCGCGGACCCCCCCATCGAAGCTCTCTCACTCCCTCTCTTCCTACTGTCGCCGCGCCTTCCGCGGCCGCTCTCCCCCGCCTCCGCCACCACCCGCGGCTTCTGTCCCGCGCAAAGCAGCCACCCCGCTTCTCCGCTGACCTGCATGCCCACGCGAGCACGCGGTCGCCGGCACCACCCGCCACCCAGCCGCCTGTGTGGAGAGCGGCCGCCCTCCTCTTCTCCTCCCTCGCCGCTGCGTCACCGCCGATCGCCGCCGCTGCCACCTGGTCGCCGGCCCCCCTTCCGCGCGACGCCGCCGCCAGCCATCCTCCCGCGCGTCCGCCGGCTAGCCTGCGCACCTGCAACCAGCCGCCAGCGATCGCCGCCGTTTGCCGCCGCGTCGCCATCGTCGCCGCGAGCCCACTCCCCTGTTCCACCGGAACGCCACCGCGGGGAGCTCCCTCCCCTGCCTCAGCCGCTTCCAGCCCCCCCCCCCAATTGCCACCGCGCACAGCCACATCCGCCAGCCGTCGAGCGCCGCCGGCAGCCTCCTCCGCCGCGAGCTCCGCCAGCCATCGCCGCCGTCGCGAGCACCGCCGGGCCATCGCCGTCGCGAGCGCCGCCGTGCCCGCCGTCGCGAGCCGCCAGTCGAGCCGGCCAGCTCCGCCCAGTCCACCCCCCCTGGTTCAGCCAGTTGAACCGCCCGGTTCGACGCCGGTTCAAGTTCTTTTTCTGATTTTCGGAATTAATAAATCCGGAAATTAGATTTGAGGCCAGAAAAATAGCAGGAAAATCCAGAAAATTACAGAAAATTCACAGGAGCTTCCAGGTAGGTTTCTCAAGATTTTATATGTATTTGACTCCATTTTGATGAGAAAATATGCATGATTTAACTTATGGACCTTGATTTGACTAGTTTAGACTTTTGACTCAAGATCAGTGATTTTTATCAAAATCCTTGAAACCAGAATCTTGTAAATGATATTTTGATTATTGTGAAACATGTTTGGCATGATTCTGGATGGGTAGAAATATTTTTCATGAAATTTGACCATATGTTATTTATGTATATGATTATGTGCTAGAATGGACCTAGAATTGAAATTTAGCTAAGTGGAGGTTTGGAGAAATCATAAGTCATCAAATTTCACTTTTTGGAACCTGTTTAGGTCAGATTATGGGTGTTGACATCGGAACTTAGCTTGTTTTAGTTATGCCAACCTTGATTTTGATTAATTGTCTTGTATATGTAATTATGTATGTCTAGTTCGGTTTGTCATTGCATGTGTGAGGATCATGTAAATTTTGATTAGTCTAGTCTCAGATTATGTATTATGTCATGCATGACATGATTATGTTCATATGGTCAAGTTTCGTATATGTTTGGTTTAGAATATGTCAACCAAGCCGATTAGTACAAGTCTTGTCTAGTTATGGTAAAAATATGTTTAATTTGGTTTCAGATCATGGGCTATGCTATGCATAGTTAGTCATGTCAATTTGATCATGATTAGTATGAATTGTCATTGAGAACCAGTTCAATTATGTCGGGTTATCATATGTCTTGTCAAGTTCGTTATGAATGTTATATCTTGTATGAAAGGCTATGAAATTAGATGATTATGTCAAGTATGCATGGTATGGTCAGGTATGTCATGATGTGAAATTATGTTATGAACTCTTGATATGACGTGCTATGAAGGCTTCACCAGCCTATGTTAGACAATCGCCCGTGGGCAGCGGGTAACTTAGATGAATCCGGCCCTCCCACAGATCCCGGATTACCGCGGTTTTTCCCTTAGTGTCACCACTGCCTAGGTGCACTTTGGGCTAGCTTAGTATATGTTACTTATATATATATATATTAGAGCTGGTGAATGCATTTTGTACATGTGAAGCAAGACGACCAATTCCTTGCTCTTTGGCTATGTGTTCTGGAAAGGATATGAAATATGTTACTTGTGTGTCATGTATGGATGTTAAACCATGTCATGTTAGAAAAATCAGATTTGTCTGTTTTAATTTGGTCATGTTAAGTTAAGTCTTGAGGTCATTTAGATGATATTTGTCTAGCTTGTATGGTCTTGTGTGTTTTGGTCTAGAAGTGTGTAGCATTGGCATAATTGTTTTCTTAAAGTTAATTCATGGTTTGGATATGGGTTGTGAGATTAATATAGAAGACATTCTATACTTTTGTATTACATCTCAACTTAGATATGTTACATACCATTGCTTGTTTATATGTTATTTACCTAATTGATGGGTGAAGGGTGTAAATCCTACGGAGTCCCCGGACTCACCCCGTTGTGGGTTAAATTTTTCAGCAGGTTTTGAAGATTTAAGAGCTTGAAGATGAGGTTCAGGTGGAAACAAAGAAAATAGAGTCATTTGCACATGGAGATTCTTGGTATTCTCTACTTAGGTAGATGATCTTGGTTGTTTTTGAACAAGAGTGTGGATAGACTTAGAAGTATGATTCTATTCTCTTGTTTTGATGGATCTTAGAAAATTAATTGTTTAAGTTTGGGTTGTGGAATCCAAGTGTTGGGTTTCATCCCACTGTCACGACATTGTGTATTTCCGCTGCGTATTTGTGGTTATGTTATTTAAATTCCGGGTCGTGACAAGAGTGGTATCAGAGCATTAACCCGGCCGGAAAGTCTATCTTGACCTGCCCGGGTGTTTGATATCGATTTGGGTGAATTAGATTTGATACTTGGATTATCTATTTGAATCAATTAGATCTGATTTTAGACTTTGAAGATTACATTATTGGATGTCTAGATTGGATAATTGATTGTATATGTTTATGAGGATCAATTTTCAGATTTTGGAAAAATCTTGAAGCTTCAGTTTATGACAATAGGAGGAGATTTTCAATTTGGGTCAATTTGATTTTTATATTAGATGATGATTTAATATGTAGAGATTTAAATTAGATGATCAATCAATGTATGGTAATCAAATTTTAGATTTGGTTGATCTTGAAGTTCAGATTGATAGAAATCAATTTATCAATTAAGGCAAGATTTTTTTGTCATTGGTGTAGAGAATTTTAGTGTTTAATAGTTGATGGATATCATATGGTTTAGTATTTTTTATGAGATGAAGTTCAAATTTTGTGTAACCGGTGAATTGTATTGATTAAATGAATATGATTGAGCTCATGATGATATGATTTTTATTTAAGTGTAGATAGAGAGCTAGATAGATTGGTAGATTTTTCATATTGTGAAATAAAGTTGATTTTATAATGATTTTATAGGATGATCTTCATGAGAATAATTGAATTATTGGTGTAAGTTAATTGGGATATATTTATGATAAGAGGATATATCATGTACTATTGGAAGGAATGAGATCAATCAATCATAGAATTGAAGATGAGATTTGTAGAGGATCATATATATTAGATTGTTTAAGTGGAGCTTTGATTAGATATATATATGATACCACAATCTAGTTTATATTGTAACTATAGTATCTAGAATCATAGTTAACTGAGTAACTATACTTAATTACTCAAACAATATGAGTAAATACTTGTTTAGTTGATCTACAATCTGAGTAAATACTCTCCCAAACAATATCCTTGTTTAAGAACTACAAATCTTTGATTCATGAATTTCTAAATCATCGGAAGTATATAGGCTCTAGGTGATTCAACTTGATAATTATGAGTTAAATTTGTATCATGGACAATTTTGTTAGATATAGATTTGTTAAGACTTTGATTCATATTAAGAGTATTATTTAAGTTGTTTGGAGTAATTTGGAAATTGTGATTTAACTTCTATTGAGAAAGTAATTACAGATCGTGATATACTTGTTGAGGTTTAAGGGAATTGGATGTCTTTGGCATTAGATTGTGGCTCTTTAAGTATGGGAATAATTTGATTGTTAATTAAGATGATCAGAATCTAGATTTCAAATTATAAGAAAGTAAATGTTGGTGATAATTTGATGATAATGGTGTTTAGGTCTATCATTTAGAAAAAGAAAATGAATGATGAATTATGATTGATACTCTTGTTTTATAAGGATAATGGAATTTTATTTGCTTTAGATAATAGTTAGATGTGTATGATACATGATATGATATCATCTGATAGATTGAAAGATAAGAGAGATTGTTGAATCACTATAGAGATTTCATTGGAAAACGTATGTAGAATAATTTCAATTATTCAATTGATGATATGTGAGGGTAATCTGATTTATGTGTAATTAGTGGAATGATGCATATATGTGGTATGAGGTTAAGATGACATACATTACCTAGAGTATGATGTTGAGTCTATCTTAGGAAAGAACTTTTTTTGAAATATTACTTGATTAAGAGGTTCTAATGGAGGAGTTGGATATCGAAATGAGATTATAAATCTAAACTTGAAGAAGAATTAAAATGTTTAGTGTGATTGTATTAGTAGTATTCTTGTGTTATTAAAGATAAGATATTGTAGTATAAGTTTTGAGGATTGGTACTTGTTTTAGTAGGGTTCTGATCACTTGTAAGTTATCAAAAATCTAGTTGATGATATCGCATGACATCCAAGATTATAACCTTATTCTTTACGAATCATGAACTTGAGAATTATCCTATCTACCATCATCTTTGCATAACCTCTCCAATCAAGGAGTACTTGTTACCACTCATCCCTGATTTGTCAATATTAAGTGGAATTATGTTTTGAGTGAATATAGATTATGTCAGATGATTGTGAATATTTAGTTCAGACTTTGGTTTAGTTGAGATGATCTTCAAGTCAACTATAGATAGAAAAATAAGTTGGTGATATCTTGCAAGTCGTTTGAAAGTAATTGGAATTTGGTAAATTTATTAAACATCCGAAGTGTTTAGAGATTGAGTTCCAACTGGTGGAGATTAAATGAATATAAGAATCACAATAGAATAGTTATGGTTCCTTGAGATTTGGAATGAATTGATAGTTGAGGAAGTGCAATGCATGACAAATGGATCCCAAATGTATTAGAAAGAAACTATTAGAGATCTTTGTGAAAACTTGATAATTATTTAGAAAATATTAGGGGATTATCATTGGGAAAAAAATTGGATAAGAGGACTAGGTTGATAATCTTGTCTCATAAGGATAATATAATCTTCATTGTTTTAGATAATTTTCAATGATAATTATGGAATGTTTGAGATATGATAACAAGGATGAGATTTAAGTGTTATAATTGATAAGAAAATTGAAGAAAATTGATGTATAAGGAGATTAGAATTGTAAATGATGATTGGTGATGATATTTGAAGATCAACCTTTTGGATAAAGTTAGAGATTTGAGAGTTACTTAATTACTATGAAGGAATGGTATAGACATGATAAAATAGAGAGAGCTGAATGTGATAAATTTTATTTTTTTGTGAAATTGAGATACAATATTTAGATTATCATGAACGACATGATATAGAAGGAAGAGTGTATAATTAGAAATTTTGATATGGATAACATTAGTGGATGATGAGAATTTTGGCACATATATGGTGTATCATGATTTGAGAATCTATTATTGAGTTCATGAGAATCGAATCATCTTGACTTCCCCCATCGACTAGATAGTAAGATTTTGAAATTTCAAGGTCGAAATTTATTTTAAGGGGTGAAGAATGTAATATCTGGCGTTTAAAAAAAAAAGTAACTGCCCACCCCGCCCTGCCCTCTCTCTCCCTCTCGCCGGTCACCCACCCCGCCCCGCCCGCTCTCTCTCTCTCTCTCTTGTCGGTTACACCCGCCCGCCCCGCCCTCTCTCTCTCTCTCGCGGTTACGCAACCCCCCCTCCTCCTGTATATTTTCCTCGCGGAAACCCCCCCTGTCGAAGCTCTCTCTCTCCCTCTCTTCCTACCGTCGGCGCACCTTCCGCGGCCGCTCTCCCCCGTCTCCGCCGCCACCCGCGGCTTCTGTCCCGCTCAAAGCCGCCGTCCCGCTTCTCTGCTGACCTGCATGCCCACGCGAGCACGCGGTCGCCGGCGCCACCCACCACCCAGCCGTCTGTGTGGAGAGCCGCCGCCCTCCTCTTCTCCTCCCTCGCCGTTGCGTCACCGCCGATCGCCGCCGCTGCCACCTGGTCACCGGCCACCCTTCCGCGCGACTCTGCCGCCAGCCATCCTCCCGCGCGTCCGCCGGCTAGCCTGCGCACCTGCAACCAGCCGCCAGCGATCGCCGCCATTTGCCGCCGCGTTGCCATCGTCGCCGCGAGCCCACTCCCCTGTTCCGCCAGAATGCCACCGCGGGGAGCTCCCTCCCCCGCCTCAGCCGCTGCTAGCCCCCCCCCCCAATTGACACCGCGCACAGCCACATCCGCCAGCCGTCGAGCGCCGCCGGCACCCTCCTCCGCCGCGAGCTCCGCCGGCCATCGCCGCCGTCGCGAGCACCGCCGGGCCATCGCCGTCGCGAGCGCCACCGTGCCCGCCGTCGCGAGCCGCCAGTCGAGCCGGACAGCTCCGCCTGGTCCAACCCCCGCCCCCCGGTTCAGCCAGTTGAACCGCCCAGTTCGACGCCGGTTCAAGTTCTTTTTCTGATTTTTGGAATTAATAAATCCAAAAAATAGATTTGAGGCCATAAAAATAGCAAGAAAATCCAGAAAATTCACAGGAGCTTCCAGGTAGGTTTATCAAGCTTGTCTATGTATTTGACTCCATTTTGATGAGAAAATATGCATGATTTAACTTATGGACCTTGATTTGACTAGTTTAGACTTTTGACTCAAGATCAGTGATTTTTATCAAAATCCTTGAAACCAGAATCTTGTAAATGATATTTTGATTATTATGAAACATGTTTGGCATGATTCTGGATGGGTAGAAATATTTTTCATGAAATTTGACCATATGTTATTTATGTATATGATTATGTGCTAGAATGGACCTAGAATTGAAATTTAGCTAAGTGGAGGTTTGGAGAAATCATAAGTCATCAAATTTCACTTTTTGGAACCTGTTTAGGTCAGATTATGGGTGTTGACATCGGAACTTAGCTTGTTTTAGTTATGCCAACCTTGATTTTGATTAATTGTCTTGTATATGTAATTAGGTATGTCTAGTTCGGTTTGTCATTGCATGTGTGAGGATCATGTAAATTTTGATTAGTCTGGTCTCAGATTATGTACTATGTCATGCATGACATGATTATGTTCATATGGTCAAGTTTCGTATATGTTTGGTTTAGAATATGTCAACCAAGCCGATTAGTACAAGTCTTGTCTAGTTATGGTAAAAATATGTTTAATTTGGTTTCAGATCATGGGCTATGCTATGCATAGTTAGTCATGTCAATTTGATCATGATTAGTATGAATTGTCATTGAGAACCAGTTCAATTATGTCGGGTTATCATATGTCTTGTCAAGTTCGTTATGAATGTTATATCTTGTATGAAAGGTTATGAAATTAGATGTTTATGTCAAGTATGCATGGTATGGTCAGGTATGTCATGATGTGAAATTATGTTATGAACTCTTGATATGATGTGCTATGAAGGCTTCACCAGCCTATGTTAGACAATCGCCCGTGGGCAGCGGGTAACTTAGATGAATCCGGCCCTCCCACAGATCCTGGATTACCGCGGTTTTTCCCTTAGTGTCACCACTGCCTAGGTGCACTTTGGGCTAGCTTAGTATATGTTACTTCTATATATATATTAGAGCTGGTGAATGCATTTTGTACATGTGAAGCAAGACGACCAATTCCTTGCTCTTTGGCTATGTGTTCTGGAAAGGATATGAAATATGTTACTTGTGTGTCATGTATGGATGTTAAACCATGTCATGTTAGAAAAATCAGATTTGTCTGTTTTAATTTGGTCATGTTAAGTTAAGTCTTGAGGTCATTTAGATGATATTTGTCTAGCTTGTATGGTCTTGTGTGTTTTGGTCTAGAAGTGTGTAGCATTGGCATAATTGTTTTCTTAAAGTTAATTCATGGTTTGGATATGGGTTGTGAGATTAATATAGAAGACATTCTATACTTTTGTATTACATCTCAACTTAGATATGTTACATACCATTGCTTGTTTATATGTTATTTACCCGATTGATGGGTGAAGGGTGTAAATCCTACGGAGTCCCCGGACTCACCCCGTTGTGGGTTAAATTTTTCAGCAGGTTTTGAAGATTTAAGAGCTTGAAGATGAGGTTCAGGTGGAACCAAAGGAAATAGAGTCATTTGCACATGGAGATTCTTGGTATTCTCTACTTAGGTAGATGATCTTGGTTGTTTTTGAACAAGAGTGTGGATAGACTTAGAAGTATGATTCTATTCTCTTGTTTTGATGGATCTTAGAAAATTAATTGTTTAAGTTTGGGTTGTGGAATCCAAGTGTTGGGTTTCATCCCACTGTCACGACATTGTGTATTTCCGCTGCGTATTTGTGGTTATGTTATTTAAATTCTGGGTCGTGACAGCATAGTTCAAACAGAAAATTAACATTGTTTTACAATTGACCCCTCAGTTCAGTAACAAACAACTACAAACATCTCATAGTTTAGTTCAAGCACAACTAGATTCATCTGATAAAACTTCATGAACACCACCTTCATCCTCTTTGATATCTAAGAAAGAAAATGCACTGGGCAGTGACAAAACTACACTTCTTGTTTTCTTGATTATAGACCTCTGATGGTCTATGTATTTTTCCATATTTTCAACCTGCATCTCCAAAAATTTAATCCGGGCATCCTTCTTCGAAGAACCTTGTTCTTGAAACAATACATACTTGTTAATTTCATCACACCACATAAAAAAATCACAATTTTATTCCTGCATTTCATCAAAAAAAGTAACATGTAAATCAATAGAAGGCACAAGTAGGATTCAATCAATAACATAACAAATATTTCATTACCTTACACCTATAGAAGTTTCTGCCTGGATTCTTTTCAATTTGACTTGTTATAACCATACAATAACCGTGTCCAGCTAAGCATCTCATTTTAGGTACTGGAGAGTTGGATGTCACACTATAATGGAAAGTTTGAGCACTCTATAAGAGATTAAGAAAGATCAACATATAAAAGAAAGCAAACAACATTGAAAAAGAACAAGTTACCTATTCAAATATTGGATTTGAACAAGTTTTTTTGTTGTGCCCTTTTTACTTACATCTAGAACATGTATAAGACATTTTTTCCTCTTTTAATGATTGTTGAGAAGGAATTCTCATTTTCTTTGGCCTACCTGCTCTTCTTTTAGTACTAGGTGGCAAAATTTCAACATCCTCATCAATGCAAGTATGTGGTTTGTCTTCATTTGATATTGGACAAATAGTTTGTTTGTAGCATAGAGAATAGTATTCAACACTGTAATACTTAGAACAATAATCCTCAACATTCACTCCAATCTTAAGGCCCACTGCACAAACATGTTTACATGGTATTCTTTTTACTTGCCATTCTCTACAAGTGCATTTTCCCTCTTCAAGATTCACAACATGAGAAGGTCTTGTTAAGACCTCAAATATTTGTCCATTTGAACAATTAACAGTTACACCACGAGTGCTATCCATAAGATGTTTGAGGTAAGCATCAACTTTTGGTACCATAGTTGTCACCCAATTAGTACATTTGTTTCTCCTTTTATAAGCTAAAGACATTATTTGACTCTGGATGCGTTCTAACATAGGCAAAATTGGTAAGTGTCTTGCCTCTAAAATCCAACTGTTAAAGGACTCTGTAGGATTTGAGTACATTTCACTAAAACGCTCACCTTCAAAAATGCATTTGACCAATGATTTGAACTTTCTTTTCTCGACCATATTTCAGCTTGCACACACAATGCCTTCATGTCACTCATAGCTTTCTCAAATTCAATAATGGTCATTGCATAAGCTGCCTTCTTAGGATGGTTAAGACAAGCATTTTTAGTTGAGGAAGGACACTTTCCTCTTAAAAATTTGGCAAAGTTGTCTTCAAAATGTCATAAACAAAATGCATGAAATGAAGTTGGCCACACAATGCGCACCGCTTGAACTAACCCTTTACATCTATCTGACATAAATGTTATAGGTAGTTCTTCAGAAATTCCTTTCTTCAAACAAATCAAAAACCAACTCCAGTTTTCCTCATTTTCTTCATCACATGCAGCATATGCAACAGAAAAAAGTTCATTTTGACCATTCAATGCAGTGGCTGCCAATAATTTCCCTGGAAACTTATCTTTAAGAAAAGTTCCATCAAAAAAAAGAACAGGCCTATATCCATTTATAAAAGTAGTGATGCATGCATGGAAACATATAAAAATTCTCTGGAATCTTCCTTCATTGGTAATATCTAGCTCTACAATACTACCAGGGTTTGATTATTCAATTGCAGACTTATACCAACGTAACTGATCAAAAGAGAACTTCTCGTCTCCAAATTGTGTCTTAAATGAAACATCCTTCCCTAACCATGCCTAATGATAAGGGACTTGAACTCCATACTCCCTAAAGATGTCTTTCTTAACATCTTTTGGTCTGTATAATGGATCATCAGCAACTTTGTTCATAATCATTTTACTAATCCACTTTTTACCAACTTTTGGATGCTTTTGTGTAGAGAAACCTCCACCACAAGTATGCACATTGACAAAAGATTTTATTATAAATTGAGGTCCTAATCTTATTCTTCTAGCATGAAGACTCCAAGTACAGGATGAAACTCTATAATGCACAGTCACTCGAATGGTATCATTTTTTTCAAAATTATAGTCAAACCCTTTGGAAATTGAAAAGTTTCTCAATTCAGCACGAAGACTCTCTACATCTGTAAAGATCTGTCCTACATGCGAAATATTATCATGCCATAAGGAGCTTCTTAAATTCAACTCATATCTAGATGAAGATGCTTGCCCAGACTCAATACACAGTACATTATTAGAAATAGATGATTGTTCACCTGATCCTCTGCAGTTATATACAAAATGAATAATGAACAAGAATAAATTTTAACATAATAAGAATAAAGAATGATTACACTAACCTTAATGGTTTGACTCCATCGGATGAACATATATGCACCTCTAAATTCATAACTTTGATTCCAGGCATCATATGCATATCTATCATCTTATCATTGTCTTCTTCATTCATTAACTTTATTGTGCAATTTTGTCGCTCTGGGATGCAACACATCAATTCTACTTTACTAGACATTAGCGTCCATCTTCTGCAAACATCTTCCGTAACTGTATTGAACTCCATTCCCTTTTGTAAATGTATCACATATGCTTCATTCTTGTACGTAAAATTTCTAGGCATTCAATCCATAACTATTCTAATCTCAAATAAAAATGCTCAGTTTTACAACATGGAAAATATTCAGAATGACTATAACCAAATGAAGACTGCACAACACAAGTACCTGCTAGAACCTCACTGTCAAAGATGGACCTAGCGCAAGCAATCACCTTCAAACGCCAATCGGTCAGGAAAGCTGAAAAGTCCAGCACCACGCAGTCGAGATTAACAATTTTACACATAGGGCATGCTCAATCGAGGGGTTCTCGAACAAGGTGATCTTAATTATCTCAATGCTTAAATTTCGTGATCTCAAAATAGGAGGACGCAGAACATATAAATACAATAAAATAGATGGACGGCAGCCACTCATGGTCGTCTTCTTCCCCCCTTCTACTACATGTACTGTATTGGAGACCCGACTGTGTCTGTCTTCTGCTCCCGCTAAGAGAGAGTACCTGAGCACGGAGGCCCTCCACCACCCCTGACAACCCGGCCAGATCTTAACTTCGTCTACCCTGTCCAGGTCGGTGAGAAGCCGAGAGACTGTCGTGCCTCCGCCGTCTCCGCCATCTCCTAAAGACGACCAAATCCGCAGCTAAAATCTCCATTAAAGCAAACGGCGCCACCAAATCAACCGCCAGGAACAATGCGCCAGAACCAAGCACCGCCATTGAGGGTTCAAGCGAGGGTTTTGTGGAAGAGGGAGCTTCGGAAAGGGGAAGCCAAGCGTCTGTCGTCGAGGGTTTCTCGGAGGCCAGCCTTAGGGAAGGGGAAGACGCACCTACGGAAAGGAGAAGCCCCACCTGTGGAAAGGAGAAGCCGCACGTCGGTCGGGAAGTCGCCATCGATTGTTTCGAGCGGAGGCCGCTTCTCAGAAGTCGCCTGCGGGAAGGGGATAGCGCGCCGCTGGTGTCGCAACTCTCATCACCGCTTCTGTCGCGAAGGAGGAGTTCGATCGAGGGTTCCGCGAGCCGCCTCTGCGCGGGTTCGATGGAGGGTAATTTGGGATATGTAAATTATGGATCAAGCGACATAATGGAGGGGACATGAAAATTTTATTCAAGCAAATGTTGGTACTTTTAAATAAGTATGTAAACGGTGGGACTTTTAAAAATTTTATGTGTGTAATAGGACCTAGAATTAAAATCCCCTTTGGTAAAATATTTGGACTAGCTTTTGAATAAGGTAGAAACTTCTTAACAAACCACTTCAACCTTTTCGTTTTCATAGGGGATAAGGAAGACTTTGTGTTCTAAGAAAAAAGAGATTAGAAATGAAATTAAAATTATAATATTTCTAAATTGAGGCCAAAACAAACGTCACCTGAGTGTACGAGCAGCATGTCTTTTCACCCATGCTGCAGGTTGCATGGAGGTTGAACTAAAGATTAAGACCAGCACTGGCCTTTGAACTACATCCTGAGCAGCGTTACCCGTGAAGAGCGGAAACACCAGCTCGATCGGTAGAAGAGCTCGGGCGGATTTGCAGGATGAAGCTGGGATAGGGTTACTGTTGCTACAGGCGCAGCAAGAATTATGTGCGCTGCTGCGCACACGTGGGCGAGCGCTGTGTGCCGGCCGGCGCTGAACCATGCGCACGGCCATCTCGGCGGTGAGAGGCTGCTGCATGCCGGAGGTCCACCATGAATGGCGACGCGTAACAGCCCTCTCCCATCACGGGCTGTCAAACTCGCCGCCCCCGTTGGCCCATCGGAAAATGGGAACTCCGCCGATGTGAGACGTCGTCGCCCACCACCGATCGTCCGTAAGCGGCCCCGCCGGACGGTGCTGCACGGGCCGCCGAACTCCAACCCGCAACCGGAGCAGGGCTGGAGTTTCTCCGCTGCCGTTGCATTGATTACGGTCACGGCCGCCTGGCCCGCCATGAGGACTGTCGCTGCGTCACTGCGTCCGGAGCATCGTCTTTAGTCCAAGCAGTGCCGTAGAGTAGTCCCTACCATCGGTGGAGAGGCGTTGTCATCGTCATCTCTCTTCTTCTTTTTTTAAGAGGAAATGCTGCAGAGGCGTTACCATCTCGTCGATCATGCACCTTAGCACTTTTACAGAGAAATTAAATTCTTATTGTCCCTGTTCTAAAGGCTTTTAATAATCATATCTTGCCCCGCTACACATTTGGTAAATATAGCAATGTTCATGTATCGTAGTTTTCCAAGTTCTTATTTAATTCCGCATCAAATGAGACACAATTTTCTTATAAACTCCAAAAAGCTTCGAGGTTGAAGAACCTTCTCGCATTCATTGACTTGGGATCATGTCCACTATTTTAATAATCCGGCTCACTCTAATCTAGATTCAATACAAGGAAATTGGTCATTGACAATAACTTTTGTTGTCATTGAGTTTTCTGCGACAACTTCCTAATTATCACTTGGTCATCGCAAACAAAGCCAATGACAATCGTGACTACTACACTTATAAGTGATGGCGATGGCTTCCAAGCCAGCCCCAATAACAAGGTTATGACATTGACTTCTCTCTGGTGTTGTCTATAACATATTTGCAATCGCATTATCTATCACTAATGCCATCGTGTAGTTGTCGTTGATAATTCAAAAATTAAATAAAATTTTTTAAATACATGAATATGAATTTTTAAATTATCAAAATTAAAATAGGTCCATAATATGTAATCTATACCTTTTATTCAAAATATAATCAACATGTACCTTCCATTCAAATACATATAATTCCATTCAAAAAAATGTATTCATTAAAATACAAAATTTTTCATTCATTCAAATACACACCATTTTGTCACACTCATACAATCAAATTAAAATTCATAAACAATCACATTCATAGAATTTGTGTAAACACAATTGAAATTAGGTTCACAATGACCTATTCATACAATGTATAACATCTATACAAATCATTTGAAATACATACGATCACGTTCAACTCGTACCATTTGAACTTAATACCAATCTCAATTAAACATACCACACAACTCAGACCCCTAATTGATAATGAACCCACAAGTTCCTAATTTAAGGGGCTCCCCACAGGAGGTTGGCTATCTTCTTATATCAATTGTGCCCACGACATATTTTCTTACAAATTAGTGAGCAAAACAACTCTGATGGAACAAGGCAGCAATCTCAAACTAGATGAAATATACTTTACCTAACTAGGTCTCACTGTGTCTGTCTAATCTACACATTGGTATCACATTTTTAGTTTATCACCATTCTACTCCACCATATTTCTCTACACTCACTTTCACTCTGTTCCATTTCACTACCTTGCAAAGTTGATGCTAAGATGAAATAAGTTACAGACATATCCAATTGTTTTAATTACATAGCTCAAAGTTCTTATTTTATGAGTAATATTTAAACACTTACATAATTAAATCTTTTAAAAAGGGGATTACCTAACAAACTGAGGCATCAAGGTGTGATGTGCCCCAAGCCTGGACGCATTTCTAGTGCACTCTAGAGTGGGGGGCATTCGTCGAATTTCATTTTTTTTGAAAATCCCAAACATTTCTACTTAATGTATACATAAATAAACCCTAATCTAATGCATCACCTTTTTGGGGACACGTCCTTTCAATGAGGCACATCTATCCTTGTATGCAGCTCCTGAGTTTAGACGCAGATTCATTGGGAGTTATGTGATCTTTTGTTAAGATTTTGAAACTTGTATATAAAAAGGAGAAACCCCAAGACACACCTGAGAGAGGTTGAAGCATGAGTTTCTAAGCCCCAGTAAAGAGATAATGCCCAAATGACATGCCTTAAACCAAATACGTACGCAGTGGAATAAGTTTGACGATGTAACTAGAAAACAACTTCTTAAAATATAATAGTTTGAGAATACACAACAAACATTGAGTTGATAATATCAGGAATAACTACAGTACTTGTCCTGTACTTCTACTACGCTAACTTTGATCACCTAAATTTTTTTAAAATAACTAGGTTGAATCATATGAGACTTAGTAGATGTTAACTCTTCTCTCGTCAATCAAATATAATAGGCAAAAATAAATATCATATAACTAGACATTTCTCATCATATCGTATATAACAAGTCAAAACTAAGTTCTATCGCTATGTCAAATTCTTTTTCACCAATCATATATCAAGCAGATTCATCAAGTACAAAGTACCAAGTATCGAGTAGTTATCCATGTATGCAATAGACACATGTCAAGCAAGTATCAAGTCAGCCATGAAAATGTGTAATCATATCTTTGGCACATATCAAATCCTACCATGAGCATAGATAATCATGTCTTGGGCACATATCAAATACAGCCACGAGCAATGGTAACCATGTCTTCAACACATACCAAATCATATAACAAGCATGGATAATCGTGCCTTAAGTATTTAATCAAGTAGTCATACATGCCATGAGTACGTAGTCAAAGAATTAATCTCAAGATGTCGAGTTGCAAAGCATGGTTGACACACTTTAGCACAATTTAATCTTTTTACAATGTATGAAGTTAATGAGATTTGACAAGTTCCATACATGAAAACTAGTCACCACTTTCATAATCAAAGTATTCCTCGCATCTAACTTCAAAGATTAATTCACAATCAAGACATTATATGCATATACTCTCTACTCAAAATATATTAATTTGTACTAGCAGCACAAATCATGCATGCTGATAACATAATATATATTTGCAAAATATCATGGTTCTTATCAATTAAGAATCACTAGATTTTAAATACATATCCACGGTATTTATCAGGACTTCATGCAATATTTTTCATAAGAATGGTCAAATACATTGACAACATTGAGATAGCTCCTACCTGGAGTTCTCTGAATTTTATGGATTCTTTCTTATTTCTCTATTTTTTATTTTTTTCCTGCTCATTTCCTTCTCCCCAAAATGCTTCATTTCTGGCTCTGTAGCAGACGGGCCTGTTGGCCGGACTTGCTGGGCCAGACGCTAGCCTGGGCCGGATGGATTTTGGGCTGCGCCACCACCAGCCACCGTGTTGGGCACGGTGATGGGCCGCGCATCGTGAGTGATCCGCGGTGGCCGGAACGCGCGCGCGGCGGCCGGCCAAATTTCTGGTGTAAATGAACTAATATACTCTACTAGTAGTTTGAAATTCAGCTCAATAAAAAATTGACTCGATTTATTTATTATATTAAATAAAATAATTTAAATGAAAAAAAACTTGACTCATTAAATGAACTAAATTTGAACGAACACTGGATAAATTTATGACTAGTTCGATTAAATATTTTATTATATATTTATTTTTAAAAATTAAATTAACAGTGTTAATAGTTATATATTATTATTTAAATATATTAAATAATTTAAATTTTAAGTTTAAATTTAGATTGAGTTTCATAAACAATTTACATATAGATCTTTACAAATAATTTTTGATTTATTTTAAATTATATAAATAATTTTATTTGTAACTTAAGTTTGAATCTGAGTTGAATTGTAGTTTAACTATTATTCGAATTCGAGTTTGATTCAACTCAATTAATAAGTAAATTAAATTTAAATACAAATATAATATATTAATTAAAATTTGAATTCAAATTCAAATTCATGTAAAATAAATAAGCTACTCATCAACTAGATGCAGTTTGCACCCTGCTGCGGACACACGAATGCCCGTTCTCGGCACTGGCTGAGACGACGCAACGTTCCGGCGGGTAGGGGTGAGCATTAAACGGTTCAAACAGAAAAATCAAACCGAACCGGCGTGTTTGGTTCGGTTCGGTTCAGTTTGAACCATGTTCGGTTTGGTTCGATTTGAAAGTCCTCCAAACCGGCTTAAACCAAACCAAACTATTTAAACCGATTTAATTAAAAAATTATATAAAATTTATTATAATATTATTAAAATTGATATTTTCTATTTTTTATAATAAAATAATATTTATTTTGATTGTTTTTAACTTAAAAACTAATATATATATGTAAAAAAAATTAATTAAATATTTTTATATATTTTCGGTTTAAACCAAATCAAATCGAAATGAAATCGATTTGATTTGATTTGATTTGAAGGGTTGAATCAATTTGGTTCGATTTGGAAAAAAATTGACTCAAATTGGACTAAACCGAACGGTGCTCACCCCCACCGGCGGAGCGGAGAGACGTGCGCGGCCGCGCGAGGAAACGACGAGGCGCCGGTGACGTGCTGCAAGGTTCGGAGCTGCGCGGGGAACGGCGATGCCGCGGTGCAGTCTGGCGGGAGGGCGGGGACGCGGTCGAGAAGGGACGAGGACAATGAGAGAGAATAAGAAAAGGATAAAAATATTTGTCAAGTTAGAATTTCTAATTTCAGTGAGAAAGAGCGAGAATAAGAATAAGGTCACAGCTCTCATCGTATCCATTTGATGGTATATTACTCGACAACATCGATCCGCCGGATCTTAAATTCCGATTTGGATGATATCCGATAGTTAAATGGAGAGGGTTCGAAACCGGAGGAACCATCCGTTTAAGATCTACTCAGATCCGTAGCATTGGATCTAACGTCCAACGATTATTGAGCAGAAAGAATCAAGAATCTCAATTTAGGTGACGTTTGATTTAACTTAATTTAAAAAATTAACTTTTAATTTTATGTCTAGTTTCTCAACGATTGATAAAAAAATACTCAATTTAATTAAAACATAAGTGATTTATAATATTTAATAAAAAATTGAATCATTCACTTAATCCAAAAAGAAAAAATTAACATAAAATTCGATTCAAATGTTGGTCTTCAGGTTCGGTCAAATATGCACTTCAACACTGGTTTGATTATGAAAAACACTCTCACACCCGCTTCAGTTGCAACGGTCGCCGTTCACAATGTGCTAACTATTATTTTAAATATCTAATTTGCCTATTGATACACATCTCTTAAAAGAAACCATTGTGCTGGCTGAAATTTTTGATTTCAAATAACACATGAACGTGGTCGACATTACCGATCATTATAATAATATTTGTCACGACCCGGATTTTTAACATGCACAGCGGAAGATAATCCGGTGACGTAACGGGAAAGGATATCGGTCTGGAACCAAATAAGACCAAAAATCACAATCCAAATAAACAATTCCAATCTTTACAACATATTAACACCATAAACAAACACCTATCTAAACAAATTAAATACCAACATTGAATCAGTAATTCACTAGCTCCTCGAATTCCACAACACCACTACGCTTCTGCTGCGCTAAACCTGCACTCCTGAAAATATTAACAACGGAAGGGGTGAGTCACCACAGACCCAGTAGGACTTACACCCGAACTACCCCACTATAATAATGATTCTATTGGTATACTATACATATTAAGCCTAAAAATCAGATTATCATACATAAGATTAAGCTAATTATATATCTTCAATTAAGTGATTACAAAAGTCAATCAACTACCCCATATGATAACTAGACTCTATATGCATTAAAAACTATCACAACCTGCTCATTAGACTACTCTAGGTATGCTCACAACATACACAACCTGACATAAAACCAATGACACATCTATAACACTACCATCTATGCCAAACCACACAACTAGACACCTGTCTGAGTAAATACCATGCTCCATCTGATAAATGTAGCAAATACATCACAAAACTAGCACCAAATTTACCATATAGTAGGAAGTAACATATAGAATTAAATCCCATAGTACCCCTAGCAAGTGGAGTACTTAGGATAAACCGCGTATCCGGGATCGAAGGATGCCCTGCATTCAACTAATCTCCGCCGCCACGGACACTAATTTAGTCTCGGTGAAGTACATACAACCACAATGCACCACCGCACTAACCACATTCAACACCATGCAAGCATATAATTAACTCGTAAAGAAAATAGAACATTTAATTGGCAATCAAACATGAAATACATAGATGAACACCCATGGTTCTATGCACCACATATTTGCATACCATACCACAGTCTATCACAAACTAATGCATATGGATAGGATCATGCAATTTACAACCTAAACATAACAATTACATGCTTAAACAGAACCATCTATCTAATAAAAGAAAATAAACTAAGTTCTAACCACATTATACCTAAACCTTACAACAGCTTTTTTATCAAATCGGAATATACATGATTAAGGTTAATCGCGATGCAGACATACTAAACTAGCTAGATTTAAACATACATAACCTATCATGATGCCTAATATATATGAATAACCGAATTACTCTAAGCATGCACGATTTAAACAAATTAATCTAACTCTAACTAAACATGCTAATAAATCCAAAACAGCCCATTAACTACAATCTTCTAATCCTGGTGATCTAAGCATAATTTTTACGGTTTAATCAAAGATATTAGAGTGCTAAGAATAGCCGAGACGCATACCTTGACGGCGATGGCGAAAGGCGCACAGAATTCCAACGGAGTCGATCCGGGTGAAGAATATGCCGTGGTCACGACGGCGATGAAAAACCGAACCGAACGATATCTTGATAATATACTGAAAAAGAGACAATAGAATAACATAGAAGAAATAGAGAAGAATATTGAATGAAATAATAGAGAGAATAGAAGAGAGAGAGAGAGGCGATATGAGAGAGAGGGAGGGAGGGAGAGCGATAACAGAGAGGAGAGAGAGGGGCTTCACCGCGGAGGAGGGGGGGGGAAGAGAGAGAGGCAGGAGAGAGAGGGCGCTGGAGGGAGGAGAGAGAGACAGGAGGGAGGGCGGGAGAGAGAGACTGCGCGAGAGAGAGAGAGGCGCTGGGGGGAGGCAGGTTGGCGCGCGGGTGGCGCACCGCGCGGCTACGCGCCGAAGGCGCCGGCGGCGCGGCGGGGCTGGCGCTGGAGAGGGTGGCGGACACGCGGGGGTTGCTAACGCCGCGGCGGCCGCGGTGGCGGCCGAGGGTGGCGGGTGGCCAAGGCGGCCGCCGTGGGCGGGCGTGGCCGGCGACGGTTGGAGGGTGTAGACGCGGGCGGCGGCGGGCCGGGTGTGGCCGGCGACGGCGGAGGGCGCCGCAGCGCCGCGGGCGGCGTCGTGGATGGTGGCGACGGCGCGGTGGCCGCCGCGGCCGGGGCGGGAGGCGATGTCAAACAGAGGGGGCGCCGGCAGACGGCCGCGGCGAGAGGGGGTGCGCGGCTGCCGCCGGCGGGCGGCGGCGCCGCGTGCGCCGCGCGGAGGAAGAAAGCACCGGGGGAGCTCGTGCGATGGCGGAGACGGCAGAACGTGGTCGCGCGGGAGGCTCGGCGGTGCGGGCGCTCGCACGCGCGCGCGAAGGGAAGAAGAGGAAGGAAGGGGGGCGGGCGGCGTCCTGCTGCTGTACACGTGCTCGCGGGAGAGAAGAGGGAGGCGAGGGTGCGGGCTGCTGCCTGCGCTCGCGGAAGAGAAGAAGAGGGAGGGTGGAAGGCGGGGCTGCTGCACGCGGGGATAAAAATAGAGGGGGAGGAGGGAGAGTCCGACCGGGACCGAGGAAGAGAGGTAGAGTTCGATTGGGAGAGGGGGCGGCGGTTTAGAAAGTTTATCTGGAGGGAGAGAAAAAAAATGGAAAGGATAAGGGAGGAAGGTAGATTAATATAAATAAAATTAATAATAAATATAATAACTATTTTTTTATTTACATAACCGGGGTATTACAATATTATACAAATGCATTGTCTTATTAAGTTGCTCCATAATGATTTTAAAGAGAACAATTTCCAATCTCCCCTTGATATAAAATCTTATGGGGTGTTTGGTTACATGATAATTCTTAATACAATTTCACGATAAAAAATTGTATTAAAAATAAAAAGTGAACCAACTCATGACATAAAATTATCATATTTGAAGGGATGTGATAACAAAAAAGAGTAACTACCATACATGACTAAACAAAGTGAGGGATCACAAAGAAAAAGAAGAAAGAGGTGAGACCCTCTTTTTTTGTTTGAGAAGAAAATCACTTTCAAAACATAAAATTGTTATGGTTGTCAAACACCTCTTTTAACAAATTTTCTTATACTTTTTAAAAATTAAAATAAAAACTTCCTCAAACACCCCATTAGATAACACTGAAGCACGGATAGTAAAGCAAGGAATGCATTTCTCTAACCATATGTAATTGGGCTTCTGTTGCATTGCAAAGTAATGTTTATACATCGTTGTGATAAAATTGTCCATTAAAATAAAAATTAATTCCTGATTAAAACATAAAATTATCATATTTATTGAGATACAAAACAAAAAGATGAGGACATAACGATAAAGGGTTGGCATTACAATACAAATAAATATTTCAGTACAAATGCATATACATACAATTTAAGTACAGACATATATAATGCTAACTTCTTTTTTTGGTAAAGACTTTGCATTATATATAAATAAAAACCAAATATCAGTTGTATAACATACAAAATACTTCCTCACCGTCTAAGCGGCAAGTTCAAACTCACCGTCTAAGCGGCGAGTCCAAAAATAATTGATTATACACTGCCTCCGAAAAATGTACAAAAGAGGTCGACCAAGAAATAGATCGGTTCTGCTTTAGAGCCTATTTCGCCAACAAATGAGCCGCTTCATTCCCCTCTCTAGGGCAAAAGGCCAAGGATGCCATAGATGATATCAGGCATAGGCGGCAACGCGACATAAAGTTGTTGACTTTCCACAATATCTCCTACCGTTGGATGGCTTCCACGACAATCAGAGCATTGTAGACACGCCAAATTTGCCCGATTCGGAGCCCCAGACTCTTATTTCATAGGCGATATCTTTTATTTGACCATTATCTGATTCAGATTACCTCGTGAAGATGAGCTAAGGATGCTGGTGGAGCCCCTCACAAGTTGAGAATGGACCGATGATTTCCGGAATAATGTCGTAACCTTCAGGTGAGAGCCACGCATGAACCGTGAAAACACGAAGCCTCCTCGATGACCGACCTTGAATGGTCCATGCTTGAACATCTTGGGAGTCCCGCGTGTGTTCCATAACATTCGAGATTTCCAACAAGTCATTTTGGTAGGCGTGTTAGTCTATAACGGTTTCTTCGTTACGACTTTTCGATCTGTACTGACACGGCTATCCCGGACCACGCATTAGGCCTTTCCGGTCATCACCGGGCCTTTTCGGGTCATCCGGGTCGATCCTAGCCGAATATTTTCATCAATCATGGCCATACGTCCGGTTCGGTCAATTTTAGGGTTTTACGACTTTTCCGAGTTTCGGTTCACGTTTAACGGGTTAATCTCAGATTTTTCGATGACTTCAGGTTTTCCGATCATACCGGACTTGTTCGGTCATCATTTTAAGTCATCCTGAGTTGTTCCGAGATTCCTCGACCGGAACCGTGCTCTTTCAGATCTTCGCCACGGTTTTTGGCTTTTCACGAGGGGGTAAACTGATAGAAAACCCCGTGCGAATGTGTCAGGAGTCATGCCGGCTGGTTTACCGACTTGAGGTAGTGCGGTTGAAGGCCCTCTTTCCAACGCAACAAACAGGAGCCGAATCGGACATCCCATTTGCAAGATACGGCTCGCGGAACACGCGTGCAGGAGAGAGAGTCTACCGCGCCCCCGCTCCCTTTGAAAGGGGAGGGTGCGCCCTGCGCGCCCTCAATCCGGGGGCGCAGCCTGTGCACCCTTGAACCGAGGGCACGCCCTGCGCGCCCACGCTTCCTTTGAAACGCGGGGGCACGGTCGGTTTCCGAAATTTGGAAATTGCCCCAGTTTACATCTTCTAAACCGGATTTTTGGAAGGTTACCATCGATGATTTTTGATTATTTGTACCGCGCCCCCAGTTCGGGGGCACGTTATGTTTGGCAAGTCGATTTTTAGTAATTTACGGAAGATTCTGTCGATTTTTAGCAATGAGACGCGTACCGCGCCCCTGGTTTCTTTGAAACTGTGGGGCGCACAGACCGCGCCCCCAAGGTGAGGGCGCGCCCTGTGCGCCCTCGTCTCCTTTGAAGAGCGGTGGCGTGGTCGGTCCAGTTTCCATATTTTGCACCGGCTTCCTTCCCCTATAAATTGAGGGTCATTCTCAATGACCCAAGGTTAATCCCTCGTTCCTAGCTCGTCCTAAGGTTGTCCAAGCTCTCTCTCAAGGCCGTCCCAATGTCCAAAGCTGATCCGACGTCGAGAAGCCCGATCCATGCGTTCTACATCAACCAAATTCATCGGCTTATGGGGCTCTTTCTGCAAAAGTCTTCAACATATAAGTTGTTCCTCTTTTTGTCCTCTTTCATCTTCAACCAACGGCACTCAATTCCAACTTGCCGTTTGTTCGTGACGATTGCTACACTGAGGGCGCGCATCCAGGTTCTATTTTCTATATCCGCCCACTTTCAGAATTTTTACAAACTTCTAGAGGAGGATTTCGGAGAAGTCATCAACATAAGAACTCTTCCTTTCTGAGTCTTCTGTCTACTCCAATAAACGGCACTTGATTATGACATTGGGGTCATTCGTAGCATTCTCTGAATTAATGTCGCACCAGAAGGGTGCAAAGCTACCCGAACTGGCTTATTTCACTCATCTCGGCTTCAACTCAAGCCGTTTGATTCTATAAGTTTCTCTTAACTCAGTTCATTTAATTGTTAGAGCATATTTTACTTAGTTTGCATCATTTTTACATAACCAAAAGACAAAAAAAGGGGTTAGGGCTCGCCCCAATCCGGTGAGTTCGATTCCAATTGCTTCTTTCTTTCATCTCTTCTTCTATAGTTTCTACACTTCTCATAGTTCTAATAGGCTTCTTTACTTAGTTTATTTTTCTAGTTGCACAGGTTGATCAAGCTAGTATCGGTTGGACTCTTCTTCGTCGGCCGGCCGAAGAAGAAGAAGGTTGAACTCACATCCCAATCTCCCACGCTCAGAAAGGTCTTGCAAAGGGCTCAGAAAGGTCTTCCAAAAGCCAAAAAGATCATCCTGAAGTGCTCAGAAAGGTCTTTCAAAGGGCTAGGGAATATAAATTGAAGATGAACCCAAAGAAATGCACGTTTGGAGTATCCTCAGGAAAATTATTAGGGTTCATAGTGAGCAAAAGGGGCATAGAGATCGACCCAAACAATGCCAAAGCAATTATGGGTATGCCTCCTGCAAGAAATATGAAAGAACTTCGAGGATTAATCGGGAGGCTACAGTTTGTCCGCCGGTTCATCTCACAACATTCCCAAAGGTGTAAACCTTTCTATCAGTTGACCAAGGTGGGGCCGAGTTCAAATGGGATTCGAAGTGCCAGGATGCATTTGATGGTTTGAGAAGATACCTGGCTAGTCCCCCTGTGCTTAGACCACCAGTCTCTGCCAAGCCCTTAGTTCTATATATCTCGGTTTTGGAGAATTCTCTTGGGGCAGTCCTTGCACAAGTGGATGAAGAAGGGAAAGAGATGGCAACTTACTACTTGTCAAAGATCTTTGATCCTTGCACTAGTGCAAAAGGCTAAAAAGGCCACGTGATACATTACGCCGTGGGCTATTGATAACGGAGGGCGACGGTACTTTCCATTGCCCAAGTCAAAATTAAACCGGACATCTAAAAGTTCAAAATTTCCGTCGTCTTTTGAATAACCGCGTAAACAAGTTTTTCTTATTTCAACTTTTTTTTGCATTCGCCCCGTTTTACCTGTTCGACCCTCTCTGTTCCTCCGGTTACTGGAATCCCCCAGCATGGCGTCTGGAATCCCCAAGCACTCGAAGCATCTCCTCGGAGCCCTCGTTGAAGCTCTGTTCCTCCGGCTTCTGTTCGACCCTCTGTTCCTCCGGCTTCTGGAATCCCCCAGCCCTCGTCTGGAATCCCCCAGCATGGCATCAAATCAGTCTATGGCTGCGACCTTGCGCCTGTTGAAGCTCTACAGGTCATCCGGCAGAGGAACCAAAGACTTACGACGGCTCCGACAAGGTAAAGCCCATCTATGTCGCAATAAGGGGCATCTACGACATCGCCGCCGGCAAGGGTTTCTATGGCCTCGGGGGCACCTATTGCATGTTCTCCAAGAAGGATGCAAGCCGCGCCCTAGCCAAGATACGTAAGAGCGAGGAGGCCAGATGTGCGACGCCTCACTTGGACGGAGCTCGCCGTGCTCGACGGCTGGGAGAAGAAGGATCCTTGGCAAGTACCTTGTCGTCGACTGCCTTGTTTGTGTAGGTCGAAACCTCTGGTATGTCTGAAGAACCCCATCCCATGGTGAAAGTGCCACAAAAATCTATCATACATATGTAATAAATTAAGCTTAGGCATCTCCAATCTTTGTATATTGACTGGAATGTTAAGCGCTTTCTCATATTACTAATCCATTTTTAGTTGAATTGTTTGATAGATAAGGGGCAAAAAAGCTACAGGTCATTCAGAGGCTTATTTATTGCATCTTTATGCTCTCTTTGCACAAGTCAGTATGGTATTAATCTATGCAATCCTCTGTAATTTTTTTCTTTTATCAGTCAGTATCTTCATCAATTTAGAAAATTGATTGATTTTTTTATTGTGGGAAATTCTGATTTGGTTATGAAATAAGGATCTTTACTTAATTTGGTTATGAATATGGTTGTTTAAGATTTCGAATATATATTTTCATGGCATAGTGATTTTAAATGTATAAGTATTTTTATTTTTGCTAGGTCGACAAAGCAAAGAAAGGAAAACTGCGTTTCTGGTTGGATTTACTAAAAAGTTGTAGAATATTTCAGATTTGAAGGTATTTCATTTGTTAGAAACATTTGCGAGCCCACCCACTATCAGACTGGGCAGGATTCAACATTCAGATTTAGTTATTTTTAAAATTTTAAACTTACTGAATTTTTATTGTTGTACAATCAATGCATAATGCTCGATATCATAAATATCTCGAATTGCACAATCAATGCACAATGCTTTTAGCTTTTAATTGGCCCAACAATTGGCCCCTCCTAATATTTGTTGTACAAGTCCGGTTAGGCGGTCATCTAAATTGCTTTTGGTTTGGGTTGAAGTTAGATTCTGTTTCATCTTAATTAAATCAATTTGTTTGAGTTGCTTATTGATTTAAGTTTGATTTGATTATAATTTGTTTGAATTTAGATTGACTTGGACAAAGTTGTTGTTGGTTTGAGCTGGTTAATGGGATTTGGGCTTTACTTGCGAATTTGATTTGTCTTGATAAACTTGGATTTGTTTTATTTTTGACTTGGGTTTGATTTGGAAAATTTGATTTGTATTTGAGTTGATTTGGTTTAAATTTGTTCAAGTTAGATTTGGCTTGAAATGAAATTTGTTGGGGTTAGTTTTGTTTGATTCAAACTAACTTGAGTTTAATTTAAGAGTTGGATTTGAATTGAATTTTGATTGGTGCTTCTGAATTTTCTTTAAATTTTTCAGATTTTTGCGATTTGCCTCGGCTTATGATTTGTAGTTAATTTTATTTTAAGTTCGATTGGAATTTAATTCAAATATGCTGTTTGGATCAGGATTTGGTTGGGATAAATTTAATCAACTTCAGGTTTGTGACCTTTTGTCCGAGTTCCATTATTAAGAATTGGGTTTGGGAAGTTTGGCTTGTTTACGGATTTGGTTCGCTTATGAATTTGTGATTTGCTTGAGAATGTTTTGATTTGGACATTATGTGAAGACTTAGATTTCGGAACTGGGCTTAAGAGTTACATACCTCTTTAAAATTTTTCTGATTTGAATTTTGTCCAAGAAAAGTTGAACTTCGGATGTTCTCGCTTCCTCCTCCCAAAGATTGGTCTCCACATTTCAGAATTTGATTGATTTGACAAAGTTAGAGATTAAATTGGGTTCTCTTCGGTTTGTTTAATTTGGAATTGAGATGTCCAGATTTATTTGCGTAATTTCGCGCTCGGATTTGATGTAGGAGATCGATTAATGTGCTTGCTCCAAATCGGAATTTGGTTTTAGACGTGAGCTCTTGCTAAAATTTTAGCTTCGATGATTTTTTGATCGAAATTCTGATTTTTATTACATTAAGTTTGTTTTGAATAAATCCTTGAAGTTTGTTCATTTGACTTTTAATTTGAGCTTGATCGATTTAAATGTTTCGGATTGAGTTATGCTTGATTCGATTTGTATTTGAGGGATTGTGTTGCGGCTTGAATGAGTTTGATTTTTGAATTTGCCCAAGAAGAGGTTTGATGTGGGAAATCTGATTTGTTCGTGAGTTTGAGTTGATTGCCTACAGATTCAGGTCTAGATTATGTTTTAAAATTTCAGTTTCAAGTTTAGACTTTCAGATTTGTAATTCCGCAGATTTTACAGTGTTTCGGTTTTAAGTTTAGACTTTCGATTTGTAATTTCAGCTTTCAAGTTTAGACTTTCGTATTTGTAATTTCGTGTGAGCTAATTCTAGCTTATTGTGGACCAGTAAGTTCAAGTTCTTATGCAATTTTCCCGTTGAGTGGAAGCATGCTCTTATGGCAAAGTCATTTATGTTTAAGTTTGATGCAGGTATCAAACTCTCTTGTCATTAGGTTGCAGAAATTCTTGAAGCTTCAATCCATTAAATTAGATGGTTGTCAGGATTGAAGCTTCTCCTTTGGAGGATAAATCTCTTAGATTATGGTGATGTATGACGCCAACTGAGGCATTTCATCATAGCAACCTAATGCTATGTATTGCTTGCAGGAATCGAAGGTCATATCAAGATGTTCCGTGCTTTCTATCTTGAAAATGGAGATATGTTTGAACATATATGATGATGGTTTGATTCACATTGGATCTAATTGCTCAACTATACAAGAGATTGATTTGTACAAAGTTGGTGTCGGTCCTGAACCAAACAGACTATTCGACCTTTAAGCTACATATTCAACCACCATGAGGTCCCTTTATTTGTTGATTATGTAGACTTTGGTGATTAGAATTTGTTACCACCTTGATTTGTGTTCTTTGTTATTTTTAACAAAGCAATTTAGAGTTGGTTGAAGAGACCGAGATTTACCCAAAACTTTGTTGAGATGGAAGACGTTTATGGTTATAATATCTTAAATTTCAAATGTAAAAGAGGTATGTTATGTTAGATTAATGATGAAAACTTATGTCTATTTTGGAATTTATTGCCTCTCTTATTTGTGTTCTTTGATTCTTTTACAGAACTTATCTTATGAAGATGTTGGATAGATGGAAGATTTGCTCACATTTATAATACCTTGGAGTCTCAAATGTGATCACCATCCTACTTGCATGTTTTATGGATATGTGGATGAGTAATATTGTGTTAGATGAATTTTTTCTACACATGTTGCTCTTTTATATTTGACAAAGACGACATCTCAAAAAATGTTTGTTTTGGATGTACAATTTGAGGACAAATGTGTAATATTTGATGTTTGTATTTATTATAATTTTTTGTTCAAGTGCTTGTTTATGTTTATGCCTTAATGTTTTTGTCGGTGCAATTTTATCCAACATTTCCGGTAAAGAATAAGAATTGAACGCTGTTGTTAAATTTTTTTTAATTTTTGTGTAAAATAAATTATGGCTTTTATTGTTAATAATATAATTTTTTATTTATTATGTTTATAAATATAGATATTGGTTATGAATATTTTAGTATTTGAATGACTAAATTAAAAATGAATTTTTAATTATCATTTAAGTATCTCTTGATAAATGTTAATGTCTAAATATCAAATATAATATTATATAAACAATGGTTATTTACCCTAGTTTTGTGATAAATATGTTTAATAGATAATAGTTATAACCGTCGACTATCCCAAATAGACAACGTTCATCGCTGTTGTCTATACTAAAAAAGCCGATGGTTATTAATGTCGGTTATTTGACAAGAAATCGAATGTCCAACAGTAAACATAGCCGACGGAAAAAAAAATAGCCGACGATGGATTAACATCGGCTATTAGAATAGGCGACTGGAGCTTAGCCCACGCACAATAGACGATGAAGAGAACGTCGTCTTTTGATTGCCGACGTTACTGTGCGTGGGCTAACTTATAGGCGATGGTCATTTCCATGGGGTATTGAGTAATATTGTGTTAGATGAATTTTTTCTACACATGTTGCTCTTTTATATTTGACAAAGACGACATCTCAAAAAAATGTTTGTTTTGGATGTACAATTTGAGGACAAATGTGTAATATTTGATGTTTGTATTTATTATAATTTTTTGTTCAAGTGCTTGTTTATGTTTATGCCTTAATGTTTTTGTCGGTGCAATTTTATCCAACATTTCCGGTAAAGAATAAGAATTGAACGCTGTTGTTAAATTTTTTTTAATTTTTGTGTAAAATAAATTATGGCTTTTATTGTTAATAATATAATTTTTTATTTATTATGTTTATAAATATAGATATTGGTTATGAATATTTTAGTATTTGAATGACTAAATTAAAAATGAATTTTTAATTATCATTTAAGTATCTCTTGATAAATGTTAATGTCTAAATATCAAATATAATATTATATAAACAATGGTTATTTACCCTAGTTTTGTGATAAATATGTTTAATAGATAATAGTTATAACCGTCGACTATCCCAAATAGACAACGTTCATCGCTGTTGTCTATACTAAAAAAGCCGATGGTTATTAATGTCGGTTATTTGACAAGAAATCGAATGTCCAACAGTAAACATAGCCGACGGAAAAAAAAATAGCCGACGATGGATTAACATCGGCTATTAGAATAGGCGACTGGAGCTTAGCCCACGCACAATAGACGATGAAGAGAACGTCGTCTTTTGATTGCCGACGTTACTGTGCGTGGGCTAACTTGTTATAGGCGATGGTCATTTCCATGGGGTATTGAGCCATTTGCACTAGTGTTGTGAGCAGAAGTATACTGTAGTGGAGAAGACCTGTGCTGCACTAGTCTAGGTAGTTTAGAAGCTTATACACTATTTCTTAGCTCATGAGGTCAATCTTATCGCCCGCATCAATCCCATCAAATTCCTTCTAGAGAAAACTGTTCTATCTGATCGGTTAGGTCATTGGCAGAGCTTCCTTTCCCAGTTTGATATCACCTATGTCCCCCAGAAGGCGATTAAGGGCTATGCCATTGCCAAACACCTAGCCCACCACCCTATACCCCTCTTTGACCCGGTCTAGTCGGAGCTCCCGGATGACGAACTAATGTTGATCTGATCTTCCCATCTTTGGACATTATATTTTGATGAGGCTCTGAATTCACACGGTAAGGGAATAGGAATCGTCCTTCTATCACCCGAGGGTGTCACCATTCCACAGGCATTTCAGCTTGACTTCCCAGCAACCAACAATATAGCTGAATACGAAGCCTTGCTGGCCGGGCTGGAGGCCGCTCATTTCTTTGGTGCCACGGAATTAAGGGTGATAGGTGATAGCCAACTAATCCTTCGCCAAGTCCTAACCAAATACCGAACTTCTCATCCAAACCTCAAACCTTACCAAGAACTCACCTCTTGCTACATCAAACTCTTTTCCAAACTCACTTTTGTTCATGTCCCTCGAGCTCAGAACATCCTTGCTGATGCCCTAGCCTCCTTAGCTTCATCTCTATCAGTCCCACTAGGTAGACAGGTGCGGACTATCCATGTCCGTAGAAGGTCGATGCCGGCGATTAAGGATGGTCGATTTCTGAAGATCAAGGAGAGATTTAGTAGAAGGGAACATCTAGAGCAGAAAGAGGAAGTTTCTCTAATCGAGTTGGAAGAGTTAGATGAGGGTGAGAGGCCTTGGTTTGATGAGATCGTAAGGTATTGTCAAGATCAGACATATCCACCTGGATCAAATGCAAAAGAAAAGAAGGCCATCAGAAGTGTATCCCAGAGGTATACCATCCTAGGAGGGGCACTCTACAAGAGGAGCTTGAGCGGAATTTTGTTAAGATGCGTTGATGAAGAAGAAGCAGAATTGGTGCTTAAGGAAGCACATTTCGGGGTCTGTGGGGGCCATGTCAATGCTCAAGCTCTTGCCAAGAAAATCATCAAGCAGGGGTATTATTGGCCAACCCTAGAAGAGGATTGCTCCATCTTTGTCCGGCACTATCATTCTTGCCAACTCCACGCCGACAAGATCCATTCTCCCGCATCTTCCCTTCATCCGATTCATGCCCCATGGCCATTCGCCATGCGGGCTTTTGATATCATTGGCCCTCTAAGTGATCTTAACTCTGAAATCCGTTCCAAATCGTTCATTCTGACGGCAACAGAGTACTTCACCAAGTGGGCAGAAGCGGAAGCGTTCGTGGAGATCAAGGCATCAACGTTGTGCTCCTTCATCAAACGCAACATCATCGCCAGGTTCGGGATACCCAGTGACATCATCACCGACAACGGACCGCAATTTCTCTCTCAAGATCTGCGTGATCTTTGCAACAGGTACCGCATTGCATTGCAACATTTATCTCCTTATTACCCGCAAGGCAATGGTCAAGCAGAAGCCACCAATAAAACTTTGATTAAAATCATTAAGAAAACCTGTAAGTCTAGCAAGTTCGCAGACTAGCCAGATAAGCTTGTAGATGCCCTATTTTATACGATACCCCACTGGTCAAACCCCGTATGCTCTCGCATATGGGATGGAAGCGGTGGTCCCGTACGAAGTACTCCTTCCATCACTCCGAGTTCAACTCGATAGGGACATCCCTGTCGATGAGAGGCGAGAATCCCTCCTTGCACAACTTGAACTCCTAGATGAAAGAAGGTTGGCTGCCTTCGAGCATGCCCGGACTTATCAGAACCGATTGAAAAGGTTTTATCAAAAGAGGGTGGTAGAGAGAAAATTCGAAATCGGTGAGATGGTAGTCAAACGCATATTTGTTAAGCCGGGTGGTCCCCTCTCCAAGTTGCAACCTAACTGGGAAGGGCCTTTTGTTATAACTGAAAAATATCCAGGTAATGCATATGAGCTAACCAACGCCGATGGAGAAAAGTTGAAGCATCCGTGGAACGGCGTTTACCTCAAAAAATATTTTCCTTAAAGAAAAAAAGAAAAATGGAGAATTTTTGGTATGATATTAAGTCATCGATCCAAGGGTGTTAGCTAGAAGACAAGGGTAGACATCACCCTGCACACACAACACCTCCCGATCCCAGAATCCGGATAGCCCAACACTCGAGAGAGGCAAGGCAGAACCCTAAAGGCAGAAAAAAAACCTTACCCTATTCTCTTCTATTCGATCCGAAATAGGTGAAGGGGACTAGAGGAGGATAGTATCGAAAATACCCGCCGCCTTAGTAGGAGGCCATCTCATAGGGTGCAAAAGGGTGCCAAAAGATGGGCAATGAACCCCACAGGTTTAAACAAATATGGGCCTGTCTGAATGAGTACCCATAAGAGTAGAAAATGAAGAAAAGACACCAAAAGATGGGCAATGACCCCACAGGTTAAGGACTTGTCTAAGTAAGTGCCACATGTAGAAAAAAAACCCAAAGAGGCCGAACCCCAACGGGCAATTTGGGCATGAGTAGAGAAACCCTCCTCAACACCCCCAAATCCTATCAAAGACTTCCTTTATTATTCTTCCATCTTAAAACCCTAGGGTAGGGTAAACTATCTAAACTCAGGGGGAATCCAAACCGATCAAGAGAAGAGGGCAAGAAAGATTCTGGGTAGGGAACCTTATTCACACGTGGTGCTTAGTGCTTGAATCTTGATTAACACTCAAAGATCGATGAATGGTCTCAATACCGGCACATTCTCCACAAAATCCAAAAAAATGAATATTTTCAAAAATCCAAAAAAATTAAATATTTTCAAAAATCCCAAAAGAGTTGAATATTTTTATAAAAATAATAATAATAACTTTAAATATTTTCTAAAAATCTAAAAAATGCATCATTTAACTTGGCATAACCTTGATTTTTGCCTTTGCTAGCATTCATGTTTATCTTTATGTATTGCATGTTTCATTTCCGCATTGCATCTTTACCTTGATTACCACCCCATTAAGAGGGCTCCTCCCTTTGACCTAAGTCAAAGTTGGCCATAATAGGAAAATGGATGAGTCATTGTGAAGATCTGATCCTCTTTTATCAAGCTTTTCAATAACTTTAAAGTAAGAGAGGAAGATTCTATCAACAACAGGTAAGTTCTCTTAACCATTTCATTTCAGTCATTTAGGTTATTTTTACACCTTGTTAAGAAGGCTCCTCTCTTTAACCTAAGTCAAGGCAAACAGCAATAGGCAAAGAGATAAGCCATGGTGAAGATTTAATCCTCTTTATTAAGTGTTTCAGGATTCTAAGATCAAGAAGGGTGTGACTCTCACCATAGCAGGTAAGCTTTCTTAACCTTTATCTTATTCATTTTCAGTCATTTTGTTCATATTACCTTGTTAATAAGTCTACCCCTCTTGACATGTAAGCAAGGCAAGATGACAATAGGAAAGGGGGGTAAGCCCTTTATTAAGAATTTCAGGAAAGAAACACGAGTCAAGGAGGGGGAAATCTCGCTAACAGGTAAGTTTCTTAACCTTACATCTACTGTCTTCTTTATTATTAACAGTTACCATCTTTAAGAGGTTTCCGCCCCTCTTGCAAGGGGCCAAGCCAAAATGTGATGTTAACAATCCTTTCGAGTGATGTCGAGTAGGGAGAACAGTTCAAGTGACTCCGGAAAAGACAAATATCTGATTACACCATCAAGTGCTACAACAAGGAAGGAAAGCAGTTACAACACCAGAAGATCTAAAGTCTGCTACATATATCAGTGTCTGTTGCCACCGGCTCCAGGGGAACGACCACGTGAAGAAGGCATGGAAGCCATGTCCACAAATACCGTCACAACTACCTCGTTCCGGCGATGCTCCGAAGGAGTGGCCAAGAAAATGCTCGCAGAAATGGAATAATGGACATGAGAAACCGTCATTTCTTGCCGGCTAACATATAAGTCATCAGTCGTGTATTATTATTCTATGCATTATTTGTTGAAGACCATGAGTGCGGAGAAGACTTGACCAAATATCCCCTTCATCAAAATCTACAACGATCGGGTCATCTCCGATGCTCATGGATAAGCCCAAAGTTGTGCTGTGAGGGACGATGGTTCCCGAATGGGTATCTTTACCTCATAGACAATCTATATCTTCAACTATTTGTTATACAATTTTTGTTTTGTTTTCTTGTGCCCAACATGCATCATGTAGCATTAGTTGCATTACATTTGTTTTGTCATTGCATACATCTTTACATAATCTTCACCTTCTCACCCTAGTCTCAGAATATTTTATCCTAATTCCGATCATTCTGAACCTCACTGTGTTTCTAATCCCACCGTGTTCTCTAGTCCCACCGACCTTTCTAATATTCCACCGTGTCTATGAATCCCACCATGTTCGGTAGTCACCTTGTGCCTCCAATCCTTCATTTCTATCACCACTGTGGCCACTGCAACAACCTTCTTGCTATTTATCCCACTATGGCAGTCAACTTATCCCACCAAGGGCCTCTTATTCAATCAGAACTTGCACCACCACTATCTTCACGGTCTGTGCTTCAACATTTGCCTTTTGGAATCCGAGATCATTCCATTCCAAATCAAATCGTGTCTCTTGGAAGACTTAAATGAATCTAAGAGCCTGAATGTGCTCGATTGGAATTCTTTTACTTTTTCAAAACAAATCTCTTTTTAAATTTTAGCCCATCATAGTACAGGAACACCGCAAAGATCGGGTTACCGGCTGATGATGAACCTACGAACCCATGTTTCGGGGACTCCCCACCACGTTGGGGGTTGGCTATTCTTCTCTCGTGCCAATGGCACATCTCTTACCAATCGAACATAGGAAGACTTGACGAAATATGGCGGTTAACCAGGAGATTTGAAGAGATTCGTCTTGCCGAATCTGGTCGTCGAGCGTGTCTATATCTACACCTTGATGCCACCTTTTCATTCCATCACCATTTCACTCCACTACATTCCACTACGATCCATCTCGCTTCGCTACGCTTTCTCTACGTTTCACTTCGCTCCGCTACATGCCATTCCCTTGCAAAGCCAACATCAAGGCGAGGCAAGCTGTACACATGCCAAATTGACCTGATTCGGAGCCCCAAACTCTTATTCCATAGGCGATATATTTTATTTGACCATTATCTGATTCGGATAACCTCGTGAAGATGAGCTAAGGATGTTGGTGGAGCCCCTCACAAGTTGAGAATGGACCGATGATTTCCGGAATAATGCTGTAACCTTCAGGCGAGAGCCACACGTGAACCATGAAAACACGAGGCATGCTCGATGACCAAACTTGAATGATCTATGCTTGAACATCTCGGGAGTCCCGCGTGTGTTCCGTGATATTCAGGGTTTCTGACAAGTCATTTTGGTAGGCGTTAGTCTATAACAGTTTCTTCGTTACGACTTTTCGATCTGTACTGACACGGCTATCCCGGACCACGCATTAGGCCTTTCCGGTCATCACCGGGCCTTTTCGAGTCATCCGGGTCGATCCTAGCCGAATATTTTCATCAATTATGGCCATACGTCCGGTTCGGTCAATTTTAGGGTTTTACGGCTTTTCTGAGTTTCGGTTCACATTTACCTGGTTAATCTCAGATTTTTCGATGACTTCAAGTTTTTCGATCGTACTGGACTTGTTCGGTTATCATTTTAAGTCATCCCGAGTTGACTCGAGATTCCTCGACCGGAACCGTGCTCTTTCGGATCTTCGCCACGGTTTTTGGCTTTTCGCGAGGGGGTAAACCGGTAGAAAACCCCGTGCGAACGTCTTGGGAGTCATACTGGCTGGTTTACCGACTTGAGGAAGTGCGGTTGAAGGCCCTCTTTCCAACGCAACAAACGGGAGCCGAATCGGACATCCCATTTGCAAGATACAGCTCGCGGAACACACGCGCAGGAGAGAGAGTCTACCGCACCCCCGCTCCCTTTGAAAGGGGAGGGCGCGCCTTGCGCGCCCTCAATCCTGGGGCGCGCCGTGCGCGCCCACGAACCAGGGGCACGCCCCCGCTTCCTTTGAAACGTGGGGGCGCGGTCGGTTTCCGAAAATCGGAAATTGCCCCGGTTTACACCTTCTAAACCGGATTTTTGGAAGGTTACCATCGATGATTTTCAATTATTTGTACTGTGCCCCCGGTTCGGGGGTGCGTTACGTTTGTCTAGTCGATTTTTAGCAATTTCTGGAAGATTTTGTCGATTTTTAGCAGTGAGACACGTACCGCACCCCCAGTTTCTTTGAAATTCGGAGACGCACAGACCGCGCCCCCAAGGTGAGGGCACGCTGGGTGGAGGGCGCGCCCTACGCGCCCTTGTCTCCTTTGAAGAGCGGGAGCGCGGTCGGTCCAATTTCCATTTTTTGCACCGGCTTCCTTCTCCTATAAATTGAGGGCCATTCTCAATGACCCAAGGTTAATCCCCCGTGCCTAGCTCGTCCTGAGGTCGTCCAAGCTCTCTCCCAAGGCCATCCCGACGTCCAAAGCCGATCCGATGTCGAGAGATCGATCCCGAAGTGAAGGAGAAGCCCGATCCGTGCATTCTACATCAACCAACTTCATCGGCTTTTGCACATAATCTGGGGCTCCTTATGCAAAAGTCTTCAACATAGAAGTTGTTCCTCTCTTCGTTCTCTTTCATCTTCAACTGACGGCACTCAATTCCAACTTGCCGTTTGTTCGTGACGATTGCTGCACTGAGGGCGCACATCCAGGTTCTGTTTTCTATATCCGCCCATTTTCAGAATTTTTACAGACTTCTACAGGAGGATTTCAGAGAAGTCATCAACATAAGAACTCTTCCTCACTGAGTCTTCTATCTACTCCAACAAGAGGCACTGATTCTGACATCGAGGTCATCCTTAGCATTCTATGTACTAAAGTCGCGCCATAAGGGTGCAAAGGTACCCGAACCGGCCTATTTCACTCATCTCGGCTTCAACTCAAGCTGTTTCATTCTATAAGTTTCTCTTAACTCAGTTCATTTAATTGTTAGATCATATTTTACTTAGTTTGCATCATTTTTACATAACCAAAAGACAAAAAGAGGGGTTAGGGCTCGCTCTAATCCGGTGAGTTCGATTCCAATTGCTTCTTTGTTTCATCTCTTCTTCTATAGTTTCTGCACTTCTCATAATTCTAATCGGCTTCTTTACTTGGTTTATTGTTCTAGTTGCACAGGTTGATCAAGCTAGCATCAGTTGGACTCTTCTTCATCGACCAGCCGAAGAAGAAGAAGGTTGAACTCACATCCCAATCTCCCACGCTAAGGTACACATGGTCAATTCAACTCATCTCTTAATTTACATCCCATAAAGCGAAGCCCGTGGCTCCTAGCGATCACCTTTTTATTCATGTTCTAAGTTCATCTCCTCCTCACTCTCCGCCCACATGACCCAAACCATCTCCGGTGCTCGAGCGATGCCATGAGATGGAAGTTCGGGGATCAATGTGAGTGTGGGACTAAGGTGAGGACTTTTTACCGCTTTCCGAGTGTTTTCCGATTTACTCCCCCTTTTCCCCTATTCTATCTTTCACCTTCTCTTGAGGTGCCGATCCGGAACCCATTTTCGGAGTCGACAAGTATCACTTTCAATTACGCAGGAGTAGGAACCTAGCATATCCCAGGTATACGCTTTGGCTATTGCTTCAGTCTCAAGAATTTAAGGATCCGTAAACCTTGAAATCTTTGTCTTCCATGCTAACAATCTACCATCAGAATTCCTGACCAAGATACCAATAGCCCCTTTGTTATTGTCCATAGCCGCATTGACATTAATTTTTACTTGATGATTTTTGGGAGGGATCCACTTGTTCATAGGTTCTGATATTGATAAATTTATTTGAGCTAAATAAAAGCTAGCTTCTCTGGCCGCCCTTTTATAAATCCTTCTTGGGAAAATTTGCTTATCAGACAACACAAATTCACAGCAGAATTTCCAAATATGTCACATAATAGAGATTCCCAAAACACCTAACTGATTTTCAAAAGCATCCCTACTTATAATCCATTTTAGAAAGGTGTTTATCATGTTGTGGACACCCCTCTGTAACAAATAATCAGTGTACTCGAACACTGACCCAAACCAGACTACACGACTACATTGACATCCCAGAATAGATGTTCAATATTTTCAATATGAGTAAAACATATATTAAAGGTGCCACTGTCGACTCCAGAAACGGGTTCCGGATCGGCACCTCAAGATAAGGTGAAATATGGATGGAATTGGGGAAAAAGGGGGAGTGAATTGAAAACACTCGGAAAGCTGTAAAGACTCCTCACCTCGGTCCCACACTCACATTGATCCCCGAACTTTCATCTCACGGCGTCGCTCGAGCACCGGAGATGGTTCGGGTCATGTGGGAGGAGAGTGAGGAGGAGATTAAAACATGAATGAAAGGTGGTCGCCAGGAGCCGCGGGCTCCGCTTTATGTAATGAAAATTAAGAAGTTGACCGTGTGTACCTTAGCGTGGGAGAAAGGGATGTGAGTTCAACCTTCTTCTTCTTCGGCCGGCCGATGAAGAAGAGTCTCCAACCAATGCTAGCTTGATAAACCTGTGCAACGGGTAACAATTTCTATGAAGGATGCATAGGTTGAATCCACCATTAAATGTACTGAAATTGACTGATAAGATGATGACTTAGAAGAGAAGACTTCGGATTTCGTATGAAGGAAGTCAGGCCATAAAATGACTAGAAATATCTGTAGAATCCGATGATCAGCAGTGCAGCACGTTGGAGCATAGACCGGCTTCTTCTTCACTTTGGGATGATCTCCGGGCACCGGGACGAAGATAGAACTATTTTGGGAGATTGGGAAGAGCCTAGGGTGGCTGGAGGACGAAGAGAGAAGTGCTAGAGGATGGGGATGCCCTCCTTAGGTCGTTCATATGAGTCTCCCTTTATAGGGGATGAGAACCAGGTCAAAAAATAGCAAGTTTTGATACATCCGACCATAGGTTGGATTTCCTTCAATTAATGTTGCTGATTTTCATCATGAGGCATATATAAACTTACCCAAATGATTGAGAGATATTGGAAACCGTGGATCACCTTTCCCATGTTCAAAATATGTCTCCACTTGAAGAGGAAACAAATCTAGTGTAAAAATGGCAAGTCTTGATATACAAGACAACAAGTTGGATTGCCATCATTAGATGATGCTAATTTCGACCATGAAGCTTCCAGATACTATAAAAAGAGATATGGAGGAGGAAAAAGGAAGGTAAGGTCGTGAATTGGTCAAATATGTGCCCAATGGGCTGGGCTTGCATGCAATTGGGCTTGAACGGTGCTACGTGCGGACAGAACTGCGCATCTGATTTCTAAAAGGTACTGCGGACAAATGGGAGATCGGAATTGAATGCCGTTTGTTGCAATGGAAAGATAACTCATAGAATAAGATTATTCATGTTGAATACTTCTTCCTTAGACGTCCATATAATCCTGTGAAAAATTTACAAATAGAGGATATGCTAGGAAAAGCATAATCTGGCACACCACCAAGAGTCTCTTGTTCGGTAAACACGGATTTGATTAAAAATTAGCAAATGATCCTCATATTTCCAATAAGAACCTCAGATCATCCAAAAGGGTGGTTCATCATGATTTTTATGGTCTAAAAGAGATGTTGCCATTGGAATAATGGTTTAAGCTCTAAATAAGGCCAAATTGGCGTGTCTACAGCCACTAACTCATGGACACCTTCTTGCAATTGCTTCATTTAGTGGAAGAGCCCCAGCCAAACATGTCCACAGGAATAAAATGATCTTCTAAGGGAAAATTTTGCTGATTTTAGGGTGCCATAATTTTTTCCATAAGGATTGATTTGAATGAGTTGGAGGAAATCTGCTCTCAAGCAAAAATCTATAAGTAGATTTAATAGTAAGGTTACCATTATGAGTAAACACCCAAACCAATTTATCTTGTTGTTCATCCTCAAAAATACAGTTTTTAATATCCTTTCAACTGACTGATCAACAAAAATAGTTGTTAAACGGTTTCTATCCCATCTTCCTTGATGTAGTAGTTCACATACACTCATAGGTAAGGAAGCTTGACCAGGTCTTGGCAATGGAGGACCGCATCTATCTATTATCCAAGAATGGTCCCAACTATTAATGGAGGTACCATCTCTTATCTTCCATAAACATCCTCGCAGGAGGTCTTTTATGGCAATCAGTAAATTTTTCCAAACATCTGAACTTTTATATGATTCTTTAGCCTCCCAAAAATTACAATGTTTCAGGTATTTATCTCTAAATATATGTACCCACATTTTATTGAGTCTTTAATGAAATTCCAAGCCAATTTGAGTAGGATAGCCCTATTCATAGTTAGTAGGTCTTTAATACCCAAACCACCAAAAGCTTTAAGAAGTTTAATGTTTTCCCAACTAGTAAAATGAATCTTTTTCTTTTTACCATCATGCACCCACCAAAAGTTGTTGTAAAGGCTTTCTATCTTGTGAATGACCTTTATAGGGATCCTTTTCAAGGACATTATGTGAACTGGTAATTGACTTAAAGTAGATTTTATGAGGGTTGTGCGACCAGCCGAAGAGAGAAACTTCATCTTCTATCCGGCTAGTCTACTTTGAACTCTATTAAGAAGCCAGTCATAGTGGTTAATCCTGTGATCAGAAACACCCAGAGGAATTGCCAAGTACATATCAAACGGGGAGGCTTTTACAAAACCCGAGAGCTCACATTGGTAATTCTGAACTTCGATAGGAACATTTCTTCTAAATGTATTGCTATTTGCAACATATTCTTGATTTCTTCCTCCGTAGCCAAGCCACATATAACTATATCATCTGCATACATAAGATGTGTGATACTCGGACCCCCTCTATTTAAACTAATGCCCTTGAAACCACCTTATTCACTAAATTTCTTGAACATAGCTGTTAATGCTTCAGCACATAGTATATATATATATATGGAGATAGAGGACAACCCTACCTTATACCTCTTTTCGGTTTGAAATTGTAAGATCTTTGTCCGTTTAGATTTAGAGAATAGGAAACAGAATTTATAGTCATCATAATTAGATTAATAAATTCAGAAGGAAACCCGAAGTTGGTAAGCATATATTGAATGAAATTCCACTGTATTCTATCATAGGTCTTGCTCAGATCAAGATTAACCATAAAATGACCAACTGTACCCGTTTTCTTTTTAAATGAAGTCACTATTTCTTGAATAATAATAATATTATCTAAGCTCAACCTTCCCAGTATGAAAGCAGCCTAGTTCTCAGAAATGATATGAGGCAACAAATTTTTTATTCTAGTAGTCAGCAACTTAGTAAATATTTTAGCCGAAACATTGCATATGCTTATCGGTCTATAATGATCCGGAGAACCTGTATTTTCTTTTTTTGGGATAAGAGTGATAATAGTGTGATTCAGACCTTGGGGCAGATAATGAGATGAGAAGATGGACTGAATAAAAGTCCTAATATCATCTTTTATGTCCTCCCACATATTCTGGAAGAAACTAGGAGGAATTCCATCCGGACCCGGGGATGTATCCAGCTTCATAGAAAATAAAACCTCCTGAATTTCTTGCAAGCTAGGAGGACATAAGAGAGAATCCTTCTGAGCTCCTGACAATTTTATAATGTACTGGGAGATGTCCATGTCAGGAGACAGATACTTGAGACTCCAAAGAGTTCATAAAAATATGAAGTGAACACCTTTTGGATGTCATCCCATTTACAAGACCAACCTTCTTGATGCATATAAACACCTAGAATTCGATTCCATCTACGTCTATTTATAACTTTCATATGAAAGAATTTTATACAATTATCCCCTAAATTATGCCAATATGCTTTAGCACTTTATTTCCAATAATCATTTTCCATATTTTCAAGCTTTCTAAGGGATTCCCTAACATATTCCTCCCTATCCAAATGGTGCTGATTTGAAGGGGATTCATTCAAATTATTTAGTTCCATTCGGATTTCTGATATTCGATTCTTTAGATTGACAAAGACCTCTTTCTTCTAGCGTAAAAACTTGTTCCGGAGAAAAACCATCTTTCCTTTATAGGAATTACACAAGGGAGGAACTGACTTCCACACTTGTGTAGCAAAACCCTTAAAAGCCCAATGGCCATACCAGGCGGATTCTATTTTAAACCACCCTCTAGAATAATTGTGACTTGGATTGGCGATTAAAAGCAAAGGGTTAGGGTCACTACAATATGCCGGAAGAGAACATACCTTTGCATTTTGATACCGCTGGATCCATAACATATTAGCCATACATCTATCTAGCTTTTCCCGAACATGATAAGCAAAATTCCTCCGATTTGACCAAATAAAAGCTGGGCCCTCCAGTTTGATATCCATCAGTGCATTATCCTGAATGAACTTTTCAAAAGACAGCATATGAGATTTCTTTGGCTTTACTCCCCCCCCCCACTTTTCATAATTGAACTAGATAGAATTCCAATCACCAATTATATAGATAGGACCATTTTAGGCGCTCAAATAAAATGTGATGTGGTTCCACATTGAAATTCTATCCTTGTGACTAGTAGGAGAATATGCTGTAATTAATAAAATGACTGATTCATATCCAGATTTGTAACCAAACAAGCCAGCCATGACTTATGTTTTTGTAACATGGAAACATCTACATTGTTCGTCCACCAGAACCATAGACCTCCCGCATAGCCAATAGAAGGAACACATTCATAAGTAGAGATACTCCGTTTGCTAAAAAAATCCTTAGAAGCTTCATAACTACCTTTTGTCTCAGCCAGAAACACTAAGTCTGGTTTAACTGAATGGGTGATACTTTGTAGGAACTGGACTGTCGAGGCCCCATTCATACCCTGAGAATTCTAGGACAAAAGCTTCATTGTTTCCATTGCAGTTGATTTGGCTCAGCTGCTAAAGCCCTTAGCAACTCAGAGCTCTCTACTTTAGAGGATGAGGAAACCTTTTTCAACCAGGATCTCTTGTAAATGAAGCTTCCCTTTTATTCTCTTTCTATCTTTGTCAATTGATGTGGCCCTTTCGACTGCCAAAGGATTATGCACTTTACTCACCGTTAGAGTACTGGAATGTCTTATAGGTAAAATAGGGAATTTCTGCTCCAATGACCAATTAACATTTCTAGTAAAGTCTTGTTGCCTTGTGATAGAAACATTATTTATCTTAGAGGAATTCTGACATGTCCAGAAACTTGTTCATTCATTAAAAAATACACTTGGAGTTTGAAAATATCCCAATTGTTCTTGGGTAATATTTACCTGACTATAACTGCTTTGAACTGGGACTGCAATTAGTTGACCTCCATCTATTTCACATGACATAGAGTGTATTTCAGATTTCCATACATCATCCACTGAAACTGGAGGAATTAGGGAATTCTATACCATAGTCTTGGATTGTGGTTGACCAGACCATTGAATGTTATGTGATGAAGAAAGTTGAAAATTTGTTGATCCCTCTATAAAGAAGTCATTACCCTCTGAGACAACTCTATACATTGATACTTTAAAATTGTCTGGTCTACTCCCTCCACAAGCTAGTCTTTCTCGACTGTAAGCCATTTACCATACTTAAAACTGAGTTTTGAATGTAAATCCTCTTGAACCACTGTTGGTAACGATGGCTTAATCAATGACTTTAATTTATTTAGCGTCTTACATTTATCATGTTCATGTCCAAGTATCCCACAAAAAAAGCAAAATCATGTAATTCGTTCAAATGCTAACTCAATGGTACTAACTATTCCGTCTGATAGTCTAGCTGTGATTTCTGTAGGTAACGGTTGTGTGATATTCAAGGAGATCATAATTTTGGCAAAGAAGCTCCAAGAATCTGCAATCTCTTGGTTGGGGAGAATAGGATTCCCCACTTGAGAAGCCAACTGCATCACAATGTCTCTGTGAAGTAATTCTTATGGCAAATCAAAAATTCTCATCCAAAGGTCTGCCGAGTTTAAAAGATAAGCTGATGGAGGTGTGTTCGGTCATCCTCTCTCTATAAGGACAATGTCATTATTGTAAAACCAAGGAGATCATCTACATATCTTGTTAAATTCTTCCTCTCCCTGCAGGGAGACCATAAAAGCTCTGTTTAGAAAATCCAACATAGACCATGTTCCAGATGGAGTCCACATTTTCCCGATCCACTATTTTAGTCCTACAGGTCAAATTTTTTGCTATAGTAAGAACTGAGATAATTATTGTCCTTTTCCATTTCAGGTTTTACGTCGTTGATGAGACTAGAATCTCCACCGGCTTGGGCTTCCTCGGAGGTAGCAATAAAGTTTTAAACTATTGCAAGATTTCTTCCTATAAATCTTGTTCTCCGCAGAGTTCTTGACTTGGAGCAAGTGGACTGTGGTCGCTCTCCATATAGTGAAGATTAATTGAGTGGAGAGTGTACACGAAGAAAAAATAATAGGGTACTGACATGAGTAAACCCCGAAGCTGTCAATGAGAGTATAGAAACTTGAGATCTTCCACAATTACCATTGCTTCAGTCCTTTGATAATCTCAAAGCCGCACGGGTACTATACAAACCTATATCTTCACTTCAGAAAAAGGAAACCAGTAACATGAATGTCATGAAGTAACCTTTTTGCAGATGAAACTCGAGCAGAAACCACCATGGAAAGTTACTAGTAGCCAAGGAAAATCAATCGCAGAAGTTCCCCGGAGAAGAGCCTCGAAAAGCTTCGAGAGAGTTCCCGAGGGTCCTAGAAAGTCGCAGACGGTTTGAAAAGGATCTGCAGTCCGACATGACGCTCCACTTTAGAACGCCCGTCGGACGAAGACAGCATATATCCCCTAAATATATAATGCTAACTTCAAAGTTATGTAAAGTATATATCTTCTAAATATTTTGGTATTTTCAATCTTAAAGAGCTACTTTTTTCTAGAGAACGGTAAAGCATGGATAAAAATGTAAGGAATCAATACACGACAGTGGAAAATATTTGATTCCATAAAACCATGATCTTTGCCTTGATCAATGCCAAACGAGTAAAACTGGGAACCGAATATGAAGTAGAACGAGAGTGCCTCATGGGATTTCTAAAATCCCTCACCATGGATGAAGGGAGGACATTCCTCATTGTTGAAAATCGTTCAAGTGTCCGGTCTCTAGCGGTATTCACACGATCTGCTTCAATAAACGAGTTCTCCCTTCTATCGGGCCTCCTGAAATCTTCCAGATCCAAGCTTGACCATGAGAGATCACCTTCTAGAGGAGAGAGGAGGAAGAGAGGATGCTTGGGACGTGCTCCAGCCCTATGGCTTGTTAGGGTTTGGCTTCATAAGCCATTTATATATAGAAGATAGAATTTTTCACAAAAACTTAAAACTTCTATAAAATTGCGTCCATGCCCTTCATCTTATTGACCAGATCTAATGTGTGTGACCCACTAGGCCTAATAGTCAATTTGGTTGAAGCCTTAATTAATTTAAAAGAACAATTCCTTTAAATTAAATCAAAACCGTTATCCGATAACAGTTGTTACGGCATTCTGATCATAAAGGGTATAAGCCACATCCTATGATCCCAAATGACTTTGGGGAGTTTAATAGCATCCATTAAGCCTTTCCATCATCAATTACCACACGGATTTAAATCCTCGTTCATATAATGTCTCGTTCGGTCAGGGGTTCGGCACTCACTGTCAACTCCTAAATATTCCAACTCTATGGAATCTTGTACTCAGATTTGGATCAATTGGAAAACTCCTTTTCCAATTATCTTATGTGGCCAAGGATTTAGAGTACTATCGCATAGGACATTCTCTCTCTCCTATGGAGAGTGAACGATCCCTTGTTGTCCACTCAATTGCCTCCACCTAGTTTCTCTTGCACCCAATACATCAACTATACTGGACCATAAAGATGGTGATCCATAAGTCAATAATCAAAGTACAAGATACATCCGATAAGACATCTTTGGTGACTCAGGTCAAAGATCCAACCATGCTATTGAGATGTAAGAATAACCTAATAGACAGTTCGGTAAGATACCGATCAGGTTTTACTAAATTGGTCAGTTCAGTGAACTCATTCCACTAATGAGCATCTGTGTGTGTATCTCAGTGTCCCCACACTGATGACCAATGAGATCGGTCATTCTCATCACATGAGAAGACATCACACATACTAGTCTATCCGGATTCTTAATGTCCCATCTCAAGGATCCTCTTACTAGGAACATTTAGATCACATACCTCTAAATAATCAATCTCATTATCATGATCTCATCATGATTCAATCATCATTGCATGTGATCAAGGACTTCATTACGATATACGCTTCTAATAAAAGCTAGTAATGAAGTTTTGCCTATTTAATTGAATGAGATATTCTTAGAAATGTTGAATCATATCATATATGATTGGCTTGTAGGGCATACATTTCTATCAAAAAAAATGAAGGTATTGAAAATAAAAGGCTACATAGGCACTGACCCATCTACCAGGCGTACAAACAGAAAAACATAGAGAAAAAAAAGCTTCATAGCACAAATATCACAATACTAAATCACAGTAGCAAATGACAACAAAAACAAAGGTTAAAGATAGTGATAAAGTATTGACTTACGACAAACATCACAACATTAATCACAACAAAAGAAGTACACAGATAACATGACAAAGTACCAAATCATGGAGAATTATGCCTACAGAGAACTATTGTCATGCCCTGAATTTCGTAACATGCACAGCGGAATAAATCTGACAACGAGACAGGGGAAATAACCCCTTAATTAAGTCGGTTTGGGAAAGTTAAAGAATAACAAGTCCCATTACATTAAAATAAATGATTCAATCCAAAAATAAATCGTACCTTGATTGAATATAAACAATTCATAAACTAATTATCTAATCTTCTTTATGCAATAATCGTGATCTACTATGCTTCTGTTGTGCCGGCCGAGCTTAGCTCGGTTGGCACCACCCTCCCGCCAGGTTTGCGGGAGGGTGGGGGTTCGGGGACGCCGACTGGCATCCGGCTCTCCCCCTGGGGGGGAGGGAGTTCTCAAGTGGGGATCGAGCCGCGGGGGGCTCAATCCCTCATCACCCGCGCGTGCGGCTGGCTATCGGCCAACGCAACCACGTGAAAAAAAAAAACTATGCTTCTGTTGCGCTAAACTTGATTTATGGAAAATTATTAAGAGATTTGAAATGAGTCACACAAACTCAGTAAGATTGATATCCAAAATTTTCTATTATATCAATCAACTTAAATGATAGCAATAAATAATAAAACTAACACAAATCATATTATAATATAATCACTAAACTAATTATCTAGGTTCAATTAATTAAGTAGGTCTTTTAAAAAATCATTACCATTTTAACCTGACTTTACATGAACTAGACCAACTATAACTTAACCAAATAAACTATTCTACATGTCTATGCAACTCGGACCTACATGTGTTTATTTCTTTTCCATCTGTCTGAGTAGATTATATGCTCCACTTGACAAAACTCCACTCTAGCTCTAAATATATATAGAAGTACTGTATAGTAAGCTAAATCTCACATAACGTCTAGGTAGGGGCGTACTTAGGATAAACCACGGTATCTGGAATCGAAGGATGCACCGGATTGATCTAGTCTCCGCTGCCTATGGGCCACTAACATAGGTTGAAGGAGTAAATGTTACATCACATGCAACATAACATCAACAACATTTCACAAGTAAAAGCCATATAATTACTTAGACATTACAAATTCAACAGAACATATATCTAGAAATATTGAATCACATTTGCAATTTTACTGAACCCAATTGCCAATTATCAAGGTCACACATAACAATTTCCTTAATTCACATTTTCATGCAATAGACCCAATTAGGAACAATATGCAAATCTAGCAAGTCATGCTCACAAATTCAATGATACTCCAATTCATGCAAATGACCTAATCAGAAAAGAATATGCAACATAATTAGACATGTTCACTTTAGTTAATCACAATTTAATATCAATTCATCAAATAATGCACTTTGCAACTTTACCTCTCTAATAATATAAGTTAATTAATTATACTAAATAATTATCATATCAATTCAAATTCCAATTCAATTTATCATTTAATAACCATTAATGTCATACATAACATAAATCATATATAATTATAATTCTAACGGGTCATAAGCCAATTTCCATAACTTAATACAAATAATTCAATTAATCATCATAATATTTAACTAATTTATATGATTACTAAATTATGATTACTCACATTTATGACTAACTAAACCAGTTTATGAAAATGAATACAACTACACATGAATGACATGATTGACATTTGAAATAATCCATGTAGATAATTAAATAATTAAACTACCATCTATTCACTCATTTCTAACTATTTATCTAATAAACATATTTTAACATTTTAATTAAAATATCAAAATATTATGTAAAGTCAGGATGTCTACCACAATGAAGGAATGATCAACCCAAATCAAATGGGAGCCAACTGGACAACAATCATGGAACAACAACGGGCAGCGATAACAAACTAGAAAGATATCAATATTTTAATAAATTACCCATGAATATAAAAATCTCAAGATAAATTAAAAAATAAAAATGGCTAAACTCACTTTGGCGGATCATTGAGAAAGCGGCACTGGCTACTACCGCAGACCGACAGTGTCAAGGTGACGCGGCCGGAAGCTTTGCACGATGACTGTGTGGGTGTGTAGAGGCACGGGCGATGGTGCGGAGACTGGACGGCGGGGACTAGGGCGCGGTGCTGCGGGGAAAACAGAGCAGAGGGAGAGAGAGACCAAAGTGACGAGGGACGGCGAAGCAACGAGGTGGCGGGAGAGCTGCGGCATGCGCACAGGGCAAGGAGAGGGAAAAAGTGGAAACGGCGAGCGCAACAGTGCTCGCGGCAGCGTCGACGCCGGAGACGAGCGGCAACTGCTGCGACGAGGGCAAACGGTTGCGGGGTGTTAACCAACCCAAAACCGCGGTACTGAGTTAGAGAGGCCCAGGCTTATAAGCATAGGTACCTCCCCTACCTAGCCAATATGGCACTATTCTAACTGGCCCCCTCACGTGCAAGCTCTTCTGGCTTTGACACGTGTACACTGTTTACGTGTGATGGTTGACGGAGGGGGGTCCACAGCCCTTGGCTCTGATACCATGTTAACCAACCCAAAACCGCGGTACTGAGTTAGAGAGGCCCAGGCTTATAAGCATAGGTACCTCCCCTACCTAGCCAATATGGCACTATTCTAACTCGGGGCACATAGCAGGGCATGGATGGGCGGCATGTGAGAATAGCCGTGGTAGATCCATGCGGCGGAAGGCGCACGCGAGAGAGAGCAACTTGGGGTATACGGCGGCACACAGCGGCCAGTGCTGTGGCACACGGCGGCTCACCAACCGTCGGTGCACGACGGTGTGAGCAACGACGCACGAGCACAGCGAGAGCGCAGCGCCCGCTTGTGCAGTCCCACACGGGAGAACCATGCAGCAACGCGGGCAAGATAAGGAAGAGGGAGTGTGGGAGGCGGACGGCGACCGAAGGCCAGTGGCAGCGAGAGAGCAGGGTAGAGGCATACACCAGGGGGCTGCATGGCGCGCACGACAGAAGAGAGAGACGGTGACGGGCATGTCACACGGGAGGTATCACGGCGGTCGCGCGGGCGAGAGAAGGAGAGAGAGAGAGAGAGAGGGAGATCGGTAGGGGGGCCGATGTGCCGTGCCATAGCTGGCTGCACCTGGCGGCGCACGCGAAGCGCAGGCATCCCGCCGCGCGCAGGAGTCGGGGCAGCGGTGGGGACGACGAGGGGAACGGGGAGAAGAAACAGAGCGGGAGAGGGAAGAGAGAAACAGAGGGGGGGGGGGGGGCGGCCTATGCCGCGTTCGCGCGGGTGCACGCTGAGAAGAGAGAGAGGATCCGGGGGGCACACGACAGGCATCGCGGACGGCGACGAGGAGAAGACGGAGCGGGTGAGACCTTGTATGGCCTTGAACGGCAGCGGAGAGGAAGAGAATTTTAGAATTTTTCAATGTTCTAGGGTTCTGCGCCGACCTATTTCTCCCTATTTTTTCATTGTTAGAGAATTGATCAGATATATACATATTTCGAAATGTCATTTTATATGGATTCTAAATTGTATTTTTGGAGAATTGTTCGCTTTTAGGATAAATAGTTATCTTCGTTGTAAAATGGTGATTTCTGCTACGAAATATAGGTGACGGCTGCTTCTTCTTCCTTATTTTACGATCAGTTTAAATTTTTCTGGTTATAAGGCTGACTGTTTTGGAATCTTTATTCAATGAGGATTCTAACACATATTTTTTAAGATTTTTTGGATTTCTAAATTAGGAGATATGTCCGATTTAAAGTGGGACATATTTCTCCAATGAATAGTGTCATAGGGGGAGCCACGGAGGGGCGGCCGTGCGCACGACGCACCTAGCGGAGCATGGTGTTCGACACATGCGCAAAAAATGCGGCATGTGGGCACACTCGAGCATGGCGGAATGCACCGGAGGACGCGGCACAGTGCGTTAGACGCTTTATTTTATGATTTTAAATTGTTTAAAATCATAAAAAACTGAAAAAATACTAGAAAATTTTAAAAAAATTCTAAAAAATTATATAATATTGTTTAACATATTTTAAAGTGTTTAATGACATGTTAGATGATGTTAATCTCTATTTACATAGATTCACTCTTAGTTAAACTTTAACATTGTTTTAAAAGTTTAACTTAAATAATTAGTGTATTAATTAATTATGTAAAATAAAAATTTTCAGAATAGAAATTAGGGCTTTAGTTTCTGACTTTGCACAGTACTAGGAATGCATGAATGTTCTAAATAGTTTACATGTGTTTTTTATCTCATATAAATTGTTTATATGTTATTGTCTTGTTATTTTCATATTATTTATTTCATGAAAATTCGACATGCATGAAATTGAGAATTTCAAATATATAGTATGTAATTTTATGCTAATATATATGATATATCTTATATAATTATCACGTATGCGCTCTATGTTCATGTGATAAATGTTAATGTGTGTAAGGAGGTGATTATGGACTTAATTATACTTGACTTGAGATTATTTTTAATTGTGTTGGTTATGTTATTAAATGGGGCCTGTGTGTGCCTTCTCTCTCTATACAATCTGATTATACATTCTACCTCCCTCCATTAATGTACTCCCCTTGGTTAAAACCATAGTTTTCCTATCAAGTTATGTATATTTGTGGGTCTGCATACCCTTAAGTTGCTTTGTAAGAGTTAGAAGCCAGTTCATGAAAGGTTGGAGAGCGGGACCACTTAGATAAGCACCATTATGAAGTGGGAGCATCCCAACCTAAGCATCTGAAGCAAGGATTTGCACCTATAGGGGTGCCTTAGGTGCATGTTTAGGGTTAAGTCCATGATCACCTGTTTTTATGCATATTTGATATGTGGATGTGTGCTACAAATTATACCTTAGATATATGATATTCCAAAGGTGTTATATATACTTAGCACATATTATTGATGAGACTAAAATAAAATCCCTTTTTATTTTTGATTAGGTCGATAAACGTGTGACATTAAGAATAACCCACGTAGCCTTCCGTTGTTATGGTCTTGATGAGCCAATCTTAGATTGGATGGGTTTGTTGTGTTTCCCACAAGACTTATTTAGCAAGGGATTGGTGATCATGGCCAAGGCATTTATGAACTTTGGGGTGGACCATTGCATGGCCTTGTTGTGTTTTTCACAAGGGCTATGTTAAGAATTCTTCCTCATAATGTAACAAGCAAATTTGACCTAATTAGAGTATATAGCTTGTTGTGTTTCCCACAAAGTTATAACTCTAAAGGTTGAATGACTAAGAATTGCATGGGTTGCAATATGTAAAAATTACCTACCTATTAAGTATGAGATGACTTGTTGTGTTTTCCACAAAGTTATCACATAAAGTTAATAGGGTATTAGCTCCCACTAGGTTTTCATTGTGATATCCCGTCTTTACATAATGAGGGTTATGCAAATTGATCAAAAATTAGTGAGAGCATAAATTATGATGAAAGACCATATCTTAATTTTAATGAATGTCTGCAATTTTATATCAATAAAATTATATCTCAGTTGTAGAATACGATGATAAACCACCATTAGTATGGCATACTAGATGTCAAATAGTTTAATGACTCATACTTCTTAAATTGATTTAGAACTAAGAGAATTCTCATAGTTAACTAATTAACTATCCTACTTAAGAAGTAGATGTCTCCTACACTATTTAATGATGTGAAAAATAGATAAGATTTTATCTCATAGACAAGATGCATTGTTTGCCTTATATTAGTTGTTAGTCTCTATGAGATATAAAATATTGTAAAGACAATATGGATAGATGGATATGAGATCCATCATGGCTCTAGTGATAAGCTAACTAAGGGCAAGTTAGGACAACAATACATCTTAATTACTTCTAGTTGGTGAGACCAATAGAAAGAAGTAAAATCATTAGATAGAAATAGGAGATAGTTAATAGTAAAAGAAGATAGTCAAGATAACAAAGCCAGAATAAGACAAAATTATTCCACTATCATGATGATGGTAAGTGGAAGAGGAAATACAAAGTGTATTGTATATAATGCAAAGGTGGAGCTTGAGAAGTTTCATGCATCCAAGTCATTAACATTTACTTATTTTAAATATACACTTAACAGTATTTGATACTCTATGTGCATATCATAATATTAGATACTATGGATGCATCTAATGATATGAGATACCGGATATGCATCTTATATCTACAAGGAGTTGTAGATGATGACAAGTAAATGAAGTCTTAATAAATAAGATGTTGACCTATATATGAAATAGTGCAAAAGTTGCATCATTATTAGTAGGAGGTGCAATTCTTTAATAGCCTTATGGAGATGTTTTAATAATTAAAATTTCTATTATATCCTTATACAAAAACATTATATGATTTCCTTATTGAATAAATGTTGATCTATTCTAAGCTATGGAATTGATAGATATTCTAATAGATTAAATGACAAAGTGTTTGTCAATGGGAGCTTAAATGACAAAGTGTTTGTCAATGCATGGAAGCTCCTATGTGTAAAAAATATGCAATCGAAGTACTTGACAGAACACTACAAGATATCATGGATTCTAATCTACTATTTGGTGGTAAAATCTTATTATTTGGTGGTGATTTTCAACAAGTTCTACACGTAATTCCAAGGCCCACCCAAAGCCAAACAATTGATGCATGTTTGATCACATCATATTTGTGGCCCAAAATTGAAAAATTATATCTTACAAAGAACATGCAAACAAAGTGTGATGAAGATTTTGCAAACTTTCTAGTTCAAATTGGAAATAGAATGGAAAAAACTATCGGTAATGGATTGGTTTGTATTCCCGATGACATGGTAGTCAAATTCGAAGACGTTAAAGATATGCAAAATGAGTTGATCAGTAATATATATGCATAAATTGGGATTAGGCACAAGTGTCCGTCATATATTACAAGTAGAGCCATATTAGCAACAAAAAATGAATTTGTAGATGAAATTAACGATATCCTCATTACATCATTTCTAGGAGAGGAGAATATCTATTATAGTTATGATAGTGCAGTTGATGAGGCAAAAACCCATTATCAAGTGGAGTTTTTGAACAGTTTGACCCCATCTGGTATGCCATCATCAAAATTAACTTTGAAGAAACACTGTCCAGTTGTGTTATTAAGAAATTTGGATCCACCAAATGGTTTATGTGATGACACAAGATTGGTTTGCATGGATTTTCAATAAAATATCATAAAGGCACAAATTGCAAGTGACCAACATGCAAGAAAAGAAAATTTGATTCCACATATACCTTTATATCCAGCAGAACCTGACACTGACCAATTTCAGTTTAGACAAAAACAATTTCTATTGCGTTTGAGATTTGCAATGACTATTAATAAAGCACAAGGGCAAACAATAACAAACGTTAGAATTTATTTGCCAAAACTAGCTTTTTCACATGGGCAATTGTACGTAGCTTTATCCCGAGGTGTATTAAGAAGATCAACAAAGTTGGTTATCAAGCCATTCAAATTAAACGACATAACTGTGCCAATTAACACAAAATATTGTCTACAAGGAATTTTTTAACATTGACATATGTACATATTTTCATTTATATCATACGACCCAATATGCCACTTTAACAATGTTATATTAGCCAATTTTATTGTAAAAAGTCACCACAAAGCTTCTTGTTTCCGCATAGGAGAAATTTATCCACATCAATCCAAGCTACATCTGATGACCAATCTTTATATAGTTTGAGCAGACAAATCTTGATGCTGAAGAATCACTCAACACACATAAATAGAGAAAGATTTATTAAATCATATGGTATGGGCTCTAGAATATGATGCACTCGTATTTCCAATGTATTGGTAGTAAAAATACATGAAGTTTTAGAATTTGGGGTTCTATGGGATTTACAATTTATAAGAATTTGAGCCTTTCTGAAGTTTTGACAATTCTCAAGTACTCTTATATTCCGGAAAATCTTAAAGTATAATAATGTAAGACTCCAATTCAAGGTCCTAACTAAAACTCAATCCAAGGTGAATTCAAGGTACAATAATTTTGACGAAGTGTTATTATGCCAAACCAAAAATTATGACCAATAGAAATCAAATGAAAATTCTACGTGTACATGTCTATCACTCAATTCTCCTGTTGTTTACAAATGGCCTTGAATGGGCTCTCATGATCTTAGCATCTTTAGCATTTGAAATTTAAACCTTAGTGTCTTAGGTTCCCAGTTATGCAAGTTCTCTTCCCCTTTTTCTTTTTTGAAGCTCATTTGATTTTGAACTTGAGTCTGGTGTTCAATCAATTTGGAATTTTCATTTAATGTTTGCAATAAATCTACAGAAATCACCAAACTATAGAATCCCCCTAATAAAAATTTAAGAAATGAATATGAAATCTCATTTCAGATATTGATAAAAAAGGGGAACATGAAAGAACAAAAAAAAAAACATAACAAAAAAGGGAACCAAAACTTATGAATACAAAATTTTGAACTCTTAGTACCAAGTCCAAGATTAATTCCCAATAATGAACATTCAAAGGAATTTGAACATTTGGAAGAATACAAATCCAAAATATGTCAAATCTGGAAATTCAACTTCTGAACATAATCATATCTAAAGTTTTCTTTTGGCTACAGATTTTTCGGTTCCAAAAGCCCTCGTGAATTGAGTTTTCATTTACCAATTTCTCAAGTTCGCATTCTTGTTTATGTTTTAGATTTTAATTAACATAAAATAATAAATTCGGATTTGTAAATTTTAGAATTTTGAATGTTTAATTTGAGGCTTTTCACATTTGTTCTTCAGACTTGAAAATTTTTAAATGTTTACTTTTAGGATTGTTAATGTTTTTAGATTTGGATTTTCAGATCTGAATACTTTGAATTTGTTTTTTGAATTTTGGGTTTGGAATGCTTACAAATTATAAAGTTTTAGAATTTGGGATTCTATGGGATTTATGGGTTCTGAGAATTTGTACCTTTCTAAAATTTTGACAATTTTCAGGTAATTTGAGACTCTGGTAAGTCATAAAGTACAATAACGTAAGACAAAAATTCAAGGTGTTAACCTTGAATTTGATTTGGGATTTTCAGATTCAGACTTTAAATGCTGATTTTTTAACTTTTATTTTTGATGACTTTTGTTTTAAATTTATATTGGGTTAATATTTTGTTCAGAGGACTTCGATTTATTTAAGCTTGAGTTAGACTTTCCTTCCCATTTTCAATTTTAGGTTCAGGTTTCAGATTATATACTTTTTGAAAATTCAAATTTACAAGCTTTCAAATTTTTATATTGCATGGATTTGAGCACTAATGTTTAAATGTCAAGTTTTAGATTTAGCAACATAGAAATTTGGGATTTCAAATCCGATAGCTTGTAGACAGATTTCAAAATCCACTAATCAAAACAAATGCAAACTTGGACCCCCAAAATCCAAAAACCATCAAATCTGAGAGAGGAAATATAATTTTTACTTCAGAAATGCAAACAAGACCATCAAATCTAAAAAAAACAAACAGCCAAAAAGCCACTAATTTCCTATCTCAAATCTGAGTTTAGTATCATATATGCCTCCCCATATTGATGTATCATATACATCCTTATTATGTTGATGGCATTTACATGTCAAGTGTATGTATGGTTACAATTAGGGAGTATCACATAACCTACATAATCCATACGGAATGCAAATGTGATAATCAAATCTGAGTTTTGTAATCCGAAGATTGTTAATATGATAAAAAAATACTTAGATGTATGAAACCTCTAAAAACAGAAACCATTGAGCTAATAAAATTACTTAATGAAGACCTGACCAATTGATGTTCTCAAAATTAGGGAACAATGCTATATATATAAACATCTGGATGAAAATTTCAGATATAAATGGATAAAAGAATACCCTAATCTGCATTTCATGGCAAGGTTGTACATAGATGAAATCTACGACATAATGCAAAAAAAGTAAATGAAAGACTTTCAAATATGAAATCTCTTGCTATCTTTTAGCAAATCCAACCATAAATGCAACTTTCCTTTTCTTTGCTTTGTCAACCTAGCAAAAATACAAATATTAATACATTTAACATCACTATGATATGAAAATATATATTTGAAATCTTAAAGAACCAACTATGAAAATTGTGGATTCAGATTGCATCATAACTACCAAACAGTCGAAAAAGATGTTAGTATTAACCCGTAAGGTGGCCTTTATAAAATAAAGCCTTTGTATTATATTTAAGGAGCCCATTAGTGTAAAGGATATATCTACAATTCTAATAACTTAAGGGTTTGAGTCACGATGGGCTGACTCTATTTATATAAGACTGAGTCTTGGTCCCCCTCATTCTCACGGGAAGGTGTTCTCGAGTTCCCCATCGACTACGAGACTGTACGGGAGACGTGAGGAGGGAAGACCTCGTACTCGCTCGGTCCGACGTGATCGAGAGGTTGTCTCGAACGGTTTGTTTACGATGGATTCAGGTACGCTTCCGCAAATCCAACAATTGGTATCGTAGCCCCGTCGAGATCTGGGGATTCGATATTTGAAATCGAAGTTCTTTCTTGTCCGATTTCTACTTGCATCGAAGTCGCTCGCTCGATTCTCGTTCTTGATCGATCGATCGAGCATCGAGATATGGAATCGACTATATGGAATCGAGCATCACCCTAGGCCATGTAGATCCGCTCGATTCAGAGGGTACGCTGCCCGTTGGCGTCACGGTAGAAACAGTGCGACAGGGAGAGGCCGGCGACGGTAGGCTACGCCATGGTGGTGCGCTGAGTGGCCTCAACGGTGGAAAGTTTCCACCTTCTCGTTCTCAGCCTTTGGCAGCACCGACCGGCGACATGTGCTGCACCAAGGATCGCCGCAGTGCCATCTTCTCCGTCGTGCGGCGGCCGCGGCGGCGGCTGCGGTTACCAAAGGTCGTGGCTGGGCGGTTACTGTTCACGCGATTCGCGTGAACAGTAACCTGAACAGTGCATTTGTGTATTCCCATTTTATTCACAAGTTTGCCATCGGCTTATTTACGATTATGCCATTATTTCATTTAAATGCTATAAAATGAATGTTTAAGACGGTTTTGGATCCAGATTTTAATATCCGGACTTGGATCCATTAAGGAGGATCCAGACTTTACAAATTTGCATCCATATTACTTTTAGAATCATTTAAAATTGCATAAATACCCTGTTTTAATAGAAATCATGATTTATGACCTTGTTAATGTTATAATTAGGTCTATTAAGAGATTAAATCATGATGTTAGTGATTAATCATGTTCATCAGGGATTGATTGACATATTATCATGCTTATTTACTGTGATTACAGATTTACACAGTAAATTAATGTTATTGCATTAATATCCTTTATGTTTTGGATATTACTTTATATATATTTAAATTGTCAATCAATTAAGGTATAATTCCTTCATATTTTCATGGTTGATGACGAGGGATCATGCAATGTTAAAGTTTTGATATACCATGTTCTAAAATTGCATATGAACCTTATGCATTTTATAATTGCTTTCATACCCTTATTCTTATATATTGGTCTATAAGTGTATGAATTAGAGGTTATCTTATTGTGCAATTTTATATATTAATAACTTTGAGTTTCTTTTGTGGTTTTAGTTGCCCCGAAGGGTCTAGAATCATGTTAGTACTTGAAGTAATTGATAGAGAGAATCATGGATACTCTCTCATAAAAGAAAATTGCATAATAATTTGTTTATTCATGTTAAGCAATTGTATTGATGACTTTAAGTTCTTTTATGATTCTAGTTGCCCCGAAGGGTCTTGGATCATGTTAGTACTTGAAGTTATTTATAGAGAGAGTTAAGGTGCCTCTCTCATCATAAATAAATTGCATTAAGATATATTCTGTAATGTATACATTGATTCAATGTATATATTGAAAGGAATCAATAATTAACTAATTACTGCTTAAGCACGGGGAATCTTTTGCCCGAAGGTGAAATATCCCCGCCCTCATGCATTCTTAGTTGATTGTTGAATTAAAGTGAATTGTCATGAATTATTGATTGTCATGATATTATAGATCTTTGCTGTGATATATTATTTTATCTGCATCATGATAATAATGTGAGCTCTTTATGGTTATTTCCAAACTATGACTCTCGCTTCTCTTCATTCTCATTTGTCTATGATTCCTCCACTTAATGGGTCCAATTATAGTGATTGGCATGAGCAACTTCTCATCACTTTAGGTTGTCTAGACTCTTGATTTGGCTCTTCGTATTGAGAAACCTCGCCGAGATTACAGATGAAAGTAGCAATGATCAAAAGGTTCAATTTGAAAAGTGGGAGCGTTCAAACGATTGTCATTAATGATAATCAAGAGTTCTATTGCAAAAACCATCAGGGTTCCTTAATTCGATAGTGAAAGGGCAAAAGAATTTCTTGGTTCCATTGAACAACAAGCCTGGATCCGATAAGGCAATGGTCGGAATGCTCACAAATAAATTGACTTCTATGAAATATAATGGAACCAAAGTGAGTGCGCAAGCACATTATGGAAATGTCCGACATTGCCGGAAAGCTCAAAGCATTGGGCATGACTATCGATGAAACCTTCTTGGTTACATTTGTTCTTAACTCTCTTCCATCACAAGCTTTTCTCAATTTAAAATCTCTTATAACACACATAAGGAATCATGGAAATTGAATGAGTTAATTTCCATGTGTGTGCAAGAGGAAGAGAGATTAAAGCAGAAGGATCACCGGTGTTCAATTATGCTTCTACTTCTCACGGCTTAAACCCAAAAAGGGGAAAGGAAAATTCATTCCACCAAAGAAAGGGAAAGAGGAAATGAAGAAAGTAGCATAAAAGAAATGCTATTTCTGCCGCAAGGTCGGACATTTTAAGGCCGAATGTCCAAAACGTAGAAATTGGTTTGAGAAGAAAGGTAACTCTGGCTTGTATGTTTGCTTTCAAACCAATTTCGTTAATGTACCCTCTAATACTTGGTGGATTGATTCGGTGCCTCTATTCATGTTACCAATTCTACGCGTGTATTCCTTTCCAGCCAAGGCCAACCCTTAGCGAGTCTTCCATCTTTACGGGCAATCCGACCAAGTCTAAAGTCAAAGCTATAGGGTCTTGCAGCTTCGTCTTGAGACCGGATATCATCTAGATCTTAATGATGTCTTTTATGTTCCATCTCGTGTCTAGGAACTTGATTTCCTTACCAAAACTTGATGTATTAGGTTATTCATTTAGTTTTGGTAACTCAAAGTTTAATCTATATAAAGACTCGTTTTTGTTGGTTCCGATCTTTATGTGATGGTCTTTATAAAATAAATGCAGTATTGCTCTTGTTGTGATGTTTTGTCCACCTTGAATGTGAATGTTAGTGTCAACCGTGGTATGATTGATGATAGCTGCTCAATTCTATGGCATAAAAGATTGGGTCACGTATCGAAGGAAAGAATGCTAAGATTGGTGAAAGATGGAGTGTTACCCAGGCTTGGCTTTACTGATTTTGGCACTTGTATCGATTGGATAAAAGGAAAACTAATCAAAACCCGTAAAAAAGAATGCCTTAAGGTCCGAGGAACTTCGAGTTAATCCACACCGACATTTGTGGTCCTCTTCTTCTTCGCATAGGAGGTGAACACGTATTTTATCACATTCATTGATGATTTCTCACGGTATGGTTATATTTTCCTCGCTAAAAGAAAAGTCCGATTCTTTGAAGTCTTTTTAAGATTTTCAAAGATCTTGTAGAGAATAAATTGAACAGAAAATTAAGGTCGCGAGATCTCGATAGAGGTGGAGAATTTTATGGTAGGCAAGGTCAATTAGGTAGAATTTCGGACCTTTTGCTAAATTCTTGGAAGAGAATGGGATTGAACCTCGCATACAATGCCGTACTCCCAAAGAAATGGTGTGGCTGAAAGGCGAAATCGTACTCTCATGGATATGGTGAGAAGTATGATTAGTAACTCATCCTTACCCTTAAATTTGTGGAATGAGGCTTTGAAAATCATATGTATATCCTTAACAGGTTCCTAGTAAGGCAGGCTCAAAACTCCTTTTGAGTTGTGGACAGTAGGAAACCCAAAATTCTGAGGCATATGCATGTTTGGGGTTGTAAAGCAGTTGCTAATGTATAATCCACAAGAAAAGAAATTGGATCCTAGAACAATTAGTTGTTTCTTTATCGGGTATCCGTAATGGTCTAAAGTGGTATAGATTTTATTGTCCAACCCACACTATGAGAATTATAGAAACCTGGTACAGCCAAATTTATAGAGAATGGAGAGGTTAGTGGAGTTCTACACCACGTATTGTGGAGTTTGGGGAAATCACGTATCCATTCCCCGTCGCTCCTATTGTGGATGTTAGATCTCGATCAAGTAAATCATGACATGATAGATTTACAACTCGATCATAATGTCATTCCCATTGAAGAGGAAAATCTTAATAATGCACCAATTGAAGATCATACTCATAATGAAAATGTAGTTCCACATCCGGAAGTAAGGAGGTCTCGTAGAGTTAGGAGACCAGCTATTTCAGATGACTACATTGTATACTTGCAAGAGTGTGATTATGATATTGGTGATGAAGATGATCCATTCTCATTTAAGGATGCCATTGAAGGTAAAAGGTCTGAATTATGGATTGATGCCATGAAAGAAGAGATTGAATCCATGCATAAAAATGAAGTTTGGGATATTGTTGCATTGCCTAAAGGATATAAACCTCGTTGGTTGTAAATGGATATTTAAAACCAAACGTGATCCTAAAGGCAAGGTAGAAAGGTATAAGGCCGTACTTGTTGCAAAAGGATTCACTCAAATAGAAGGCATTGATTATAGAGAGACTTTTGCCCCAAGCCTCTAGAAAGGACTCATTCGTAATCATAATGGCATTAGTGGTCGCATTTGATTTAGAATTACATCGATGGATGTAAGAAATTTTCTTGAATGAGGATTTGGAAGAAGAGGTATACATGATGCAACTCCGAAGGGTTTGAAATGAAAGGGAAAGGAAAATTTAGTATGCAAATTAAAGAAATCCATATATGGACCGAAAGCTTCCGACAATGGTACTTAAAGTTCAATCATATCATTGTGTCCTTCGGATTTACAGAAAACATTGCTGATCAATGTATATATTTGAAGGTCAGTGGGAGTAAGTTCATTGTGTTAATTCTATATATGGATGATATACTGCTTGCTACTAATGATTTGGGGCTATTATATGAAACTAAAAGCTTTCTTTCCGATCATTTTGATATGAAGGATATGGGTAATGCATCATGTGTTGTTGGCATTGAGGTTCATCGTGATAGGTCTAAGGGGTTGCTTGATTTGTCTCAGAAAGTTTATATCTCCAAGGTCTTAGAAAGGTTTGGGATGTCTAGTTGCTCATCTTGTGTTGTGCCAATCTTTAAAGGTCATAAATTTGGTCTCCATCAGTGTCCTAAGAATGAGATTGAAAAGCAGGAAATGAAGGTTCTTCCATATGTCAGCTTCTTGGGAGCATGATGTATGCTCAAGTTTGTACTCATCCCGATATTAGCTTTGCATCGGGAATGTTAGCAAGATACCAAAGCAATCCAGAATGGAGCACCGGAAAGCTTTAAAGAAAGTGATGAGATATCTTCAAGGGACTAAAGATTTTCGAGCTCACATATGGCAAGACTGATCATCTTGAGGTGATTGGTTATACGTATGCAGATTTCGCAGTTGCCCCCGACAAATAAAAAGTCTACTTCTCGGTTATGTGTTCTTATTGGCCGGTGGAGTCGTTTCATGGAAAAGCACCAAACAAAGATATAGTTGCCACCTCCACCATGGAAGCGTAATTTATCAGTGGTCAGCGAGGCATCTTCACATGCATTATGGTTGAGGAAATTTATCTCGTGGCTTATCGTTATAGATTCAATATCTAAACCTCGAGACTTCATTGTGATAATTCCTCTCAAAGGTTCTTCTCTAATTATAGTAGGTCAATTGGTGCTAATAAGCACATTGACATTAAGTATCTTTCTGTACAAGAAAGGATAAACAATCATCTTGTATCAATTAGTTTTGTTAATGGTGTTGATATGGTTGCTGATCCCATGACTAAGGCCCTTGCACCTAAGGTCTTTTCAGAACATGTAAAGGGCATGGGTCTTTTTGTTTTGGATTAGTGAATGGTATAATTGATACTTTAGAGATCTCTGTAATGTGATGATGATTGTGTGTTCTCTTCCATTTTGTTATGGTATTTGTTAACATTTATGGTTGAAATGGAAGAACTTGTCTGTATGACATGAAAGTGGGGACATTATGTGTACTCAGACATGTGCTTAGTTAAGTGAATTTGTTGATATTATGGTGCATGGAAGGAAGTATGTTAATGATTATGTACAACCGCCATGACCTATATTGACAGTTCTCTTAGCTAGGCATGAAAGGTGAATTGTAGATATACTAATGGGCATGTTTTCAAATGTGCGTACTTATGGAATTTGTTTTCAAACCGATAATCCTAAGGGTGTTTTGAAATATATATTTATTATTTTTATAAGGCCAAGTGGGAGAATGTTAGTATTAACCCGTAAGGTGGCCTTTATAAAATAAAGCCTTTGTATTATATTTAAGGAGCCCATTAGTGTAAAGGATATATCTACAATTCTAATAACTTAAGGGTTTGAGTCACGATGGGCTGACTCTATTTATATAAGACTGAGTCTTGGTCCCCCTCATTCTCACAGGAAGGTGTTCTCGAGTTCCCCATCGACTACGAGACTGTACGGGAGACATGAGGAGGGAAGACCACGTACTCGCTCGGTCCGACGTGATCGAGAGGTTGTCTCGAACGGTTTGTTTACGATGGATTCAGGTACGCTTCCGCAAATCCAACAAAAGAAACAGTAAAATCATGAATGAGCATGTTCCGGGTACCTCTTTAAATACATACATAGTGCAGAAGAAACCAACAGCAAAAAGATGCAAATTTATTTGAAGTAGACTTCTATAACACCGAGAACCAGTGGGGTCTGGGGACTGGCTGTTAAGGCCAGGATCTACGACTTCTAAGATGGAAGCGGATAGTGGTATGGCTAGCTATTAAACACTAATGAAAAATTATCAGCACCTGTAGGGGTTTCAGATTACTATCGTGTACCTGAAGGCTGTGTTGCACATTTAGACTGCCAAATATTATCACCATATTATATATATGTTATGAACAATCAATGTTTATGGGCCTTCCGCGAGCCATTGTAAGAGTTCGGCAATCTATGTACGCAAAATATTCCTCTAATGAGACAATGCGTGCCATATATAAATCTTTGATATTTCTTGCTTTTAATTAAGCTCGATCTCCTTCTGGTGAGCATGTATTGCTAGATTAAAGGACGGGCGCGTACCTCATAAAGACACTAGAAACCTAGGCAAATTCCATTCAAAACTGGAGTTGGGCATTAACACATGCTACCCCAACAAAGATCGACTGAAGGAAGGGCATTGAATCATATAGATTAGAAATACATTGGACTAAGAAAATTGGATAAGGATATTCAAGGAGTTCCACAGGATTGAACTGCAGATCAGCCGGGGCTGATTCGTATCCAGATTGGGATCAGATTGGTTGGGTCGGCCCATCAGTGGAAAAGAAATTGATCGAAGACCAGCATGGGTTGGTCATTCTGAAAAATAAAAAATAATAATAACAAACATTCTGGATTGTTATGGCAGGGCAGTTCGGATCTGACAAAATCATCACCACCCGGTGGTGAAAAGGCAGCCACCACCCTGTGCCTTCCCCACTCTTAAGGCTTGCAAGAAATTAGTTCGTGGATCCCTTGTGAAGTTGGCAGATATCCCCCCTTTGTCATGTCCAAAGACCCAGGGATCCCACCAACTTAAGTTGACAAATCTCATTTTACCCGTTTACGGTAAGGAAGGCACAGGGAGTAGCTGCCACCTCCTGGCAGTGACCCTCCTGGGAATGGCCCCAAATAGTTCTTGAACAGGCCGTTACAGGCCAATAAGACCAAGTCGAGCCCAATCCTGGCAGAAATTGACCATGTGATTAGCCTCCCACCCAAGGATCAGGTTGGCACCTGCCAATCCCAATCCAAATCTGATGATCCTGTAGGTCATGATGTGCCATGAAATTGTCAATGAATATGAAGGGCTTCTTTATGAAAAAAGTATATAAAGCAGTAAATCAACTGTAGATGTAGACCATCAGACATAAGCCCTCTGCTAGCAATGCATCTCACCACCATTGTGTTGATGCAAGTGTCTAATTTCAATCATTCATCCCACGCTAACACTACCCGACACAGGCAAAATAAAAAGGTCAAATATGATATTTGCATCATCTGTCATCCGATCTTGACTTTAGACAGCTTACAAAGCTTGATATCAACTATCATTTGTGCAGAGTGACATTGTGCAAGCATCTATATTTTCATAAAGGACAATATCATCTATATTTTCATAAAGTACAATATACTAAATACAGACAATGTGACATTCATAAACAGTTACACAAATTTGGATGGCATTTCTGCTTTTGATTATCACTTCAAAAGGCAATCCATAAGAAATCATTCATGCACATCTTATGCAATACAAAGATTATCAAGTAAATGGTAAAAAAACCATTGCGTGACCCATCCAGAAAGCTGAGGCAAAACTCGACTTTGTCAAATGTCCATAAAATAGATGAATTCCAAAAATAAAATAAAAAACAAATGGTTCTTACTAAAAAAACAACTCTTATTTGCATCATTTGTCATCCAATCTTGACTTTAGACAACTTAAAAAGCATTGATATCAACTATCATTCGTGCAGAGTGACATTGTCCAAGCATCTATATTTTCATAAAGGACAATATCATCTATCTTTTCATAAAGTACAATATCCTAAATATAGACAATGTGACATTCATAAACAGTTACACAAATTTGGATGACATTTCTGCTTTTGATTATCTCTTCAGAAGGCAATCCATAAGCAATCATTCATGCACATCTTATGCAATACAAAGATTATCCAGTAAATGGTAAAAAAAAATAAATGAAATACCTTCAAATCTGAAATCTACTGTTATCTTTTAGCAAATCTAACCAGAAATACAGCTTTTCTTTTCTTTACTTAATCAACCTAGCAAAAATACAAATACTAATACATTTAAAATCACTATGACATGAAAATATATATTTGAAATCTTAAAGAACCAACTATGGAAATTGTGGATTCAGATTGCATGATAACTACCAAACAGTCGAAAAAGAAATAGTAAAATCATGAATGAGGACGTTCCAGGTAACTCTTTAAATAGATACATAGTGCACAAGAAACCAACAGCAGGAAGATGCAAATTTATTCGAAGTGGACTTCTATAACATCGAGAACCAGTGGGGTTTGGGGACTGACTGTTAAGGCCAGGACCTACGACTTCTAAGATGGAAGCGGATAGTGGTATGGCTGGCTATTAAACACTAATGAAAAATTATCAGCACCTGTAGGGGTTTCAGATTCCCATATGTTTGAAGGAATCAAGTACATGAATAAATAAGAGAAGCTAACCATACTAATTTCCCATACATTTTCAAGCAATATTTCAAGTAAATCCTCCAAATATGAGGCCATTTTATATGTCTTGCAAGTTATTTTTCTTCAAGCAAAAAAATCTGCAGTTACGAGTTTTTGGAAGGGAAAATAAGATGCTTAACTTGAAAAATAGGTTGTAACATGTACGTTTGATTTTTCTTTTTGGCTGAAGCTGATACAAAAGAATGAAAAAATAAAATCATATCCATGATATGATGGCATTTATTTTCTTTAACTTTATGTTAAGTTATATAAACCTGTGAAAATTTTGTACGTAAATTAAATATGCAACATATTGCAAATAAAGTAAATGAAAGACTTTAAAATCCAAAATCTCCTGCTTTCTTTAAGCAAATCTAAACAGAAATATAGCTTCCGGGTAACTCTTCTAGAATCATGATTGTGCAGGTTCCAGGTAACTCTTCAAAAAGATATAGAGTGCACAAGAAACCAATGGCAGAAAAATGCAAATTTATTAAAAGCAGACTCTTATAAAAGGTTAAATAACATTTATGAATGTATATCTAATTGTAGATATTAACCGACAGTTGTGAGTTTTTGAAAGAGAATAGGATGCTGCTGTGTCATGTACAATTGATTTTTCTATTTGGCTGAAGCTGATACAAAAGAATATGTTGTCTTTAATCACTTTTACTTTAGTCTTTCTTAGTATCTAACGATGTAAAAGGTATAGTCATCTTCAAATTGCTTTGAAAATTGCTTTTAAGAATGAATTTCTTGTATGTAAATTGTAAAGTAGACCGAAATAAAGCAAATAAGTAAACTGGTTGAAAGCTGGACTGAACCGGTAGGGACCCAGCTGAACCAAATAAAGTGGGCCAGTTCAAGTTCTTCCCACCGTCGACAAGCTTCTGAAGGAGTTGAATGGGCAGTTTTAATGTTGCTAGGCTTGATGTGACAGACTGCATCAAAGAGGGTACATTGGGCATTTGGGTCATCAATCTAGCTGGGTCGACTGGTCCACTTGGCATAGCTGGAAATTAGTTTAGGCAAAGGCGACGGGATTTGGCGGACCAAGTTGTAGGTGTGGGACTCTGGCTTGGTGCATGTTCATGGATCATGTGGAAGGGGTGAGATACACCAAGTTGAAGAGTACTAACCATGAGAGAAATGCTGAATATCATAGTGCAAGAAAGATTCTATGATCAATGGGACCAGAGGAGGACTGGGATATTTTTGGATTAGGAAAAAAGGTACTATAGAAGGGAAAGCTATAGTCTTAAGGCTTTAACCGAGTAAGCATATTTATGTTTCATAGAAGAATACATAATTCAGAATTCACATAGTAACTTATTAAATAATATTTTTCTTGCGATTAACTATATCTATTTATGTTTCATTCATTTTAGAGAAAATGCTAATGACTTAATATTATAACAATCATAGCTCCTCGGATTCGTATAAAAATGCATGCAGTTTTAAAAGGACAACTTAAACATTTCAAATAAAAATATAAACTTAGGAACTGATAATGGCAAGATGTGTCACGACCCAGAATTTAAATAATATAACCTCAAATATGCAGCGGAAATACACAATGTCGTGACAGTGGGATGAAACCCAAATACTTGAATTCCATAACCCAAACTTAAACAATTATGTTCATAAGATCCAATCATACAAGAGAATAAAACCACACTTCTAAGTCTAACCATACTTTTGTTCAAAAACAACAAAGACCATCTATCTAAGTAGAAAGTACCAAGAATCTCCAACTACAAATGACTCTGAATTCCTTTGGTTCCACCTGAACTTCATCTTCAAGCTCCTAAATCTTCAAAACCTGTTGAAAAATTTATCCCACAACGGGGTGAGTCCCGGGACTCTGTAGGATTTACACCCATTTCCCGCCAATCGGATACTAACATATAAACATGCAATGATAGATAACAAATCTAAATTGAGATGTAAATACAAATATATAGAATGTCTTCTATATTAAGCTCACAACCCACATCCAAATCATGATTATCTTTAAGGAAAAAGATTATGCCAATGCTACTCAATTCTAGACAGAAACACACAAGACCATACAACTAGACAACTATCCTCTAAATGACCTCAAGACTTGACTTAACATGACCAAAACAAAATGAGACAAATCTTAATTTTCTAACATGACACAACTTAACATCTATACATGACACACAAGTAACCTGATTTCATATTCTTTTCAATCACATAGCCAAAGAGCAAGGAATTGGTCGTCTTGCTTCACATGCACAAATGCATTCACCAGCTCTAATATATATAGAAGTAACATATACTAAGCTAGCCCAAAGTGCACATAGGCAGTGGTGACACCAAGGGAAAAATCGCGATGTCCGGGATGCGGGGAGGGCCGGATTCAACTAAGTTACCCGCTGCCCACGGGCAATTGACTAGAATAGGCTGGTGAAGCCTTCATAGCACGTCATATCAGGAGTTCATAACATAAAATCAAATCAAGACATACTTGACCATACCATGCATACATGACATAAACATCTAATTTCATAACCGTTCATGCAAGACATAACAAACTAAACAAGACATATGATAACCCGACTTAATTGAACTTGCTCTTAATGACAACTCATACTAATCATGACCAAATTGACATGACTAACTATGCATAGCATAGCCCATGATCTGAAACCAAATTAAACATATTTTAACATAAACTAGACAAGACTTGTACTAACCAACCTGGCTGACATATCTAAATCAAACCTATACCAAACTTGACCATATGCACATAACCACACCATACATGACATAAGACATGATCTGAAACTAAACTAACCAAAATTTACATGACTTACATACATGAAATAACAAGCCGAACTCGACATACTTAATTACATATGCTAGACATTTAACCTAAATCAAGCTTGGCATAAACTAGAAAAATTAAATTCTGAGATAAATCAACCAAAATCTGACCTAAACAGGTGTTGAAATGTATGATTTGATGATCCATGATTTTTCCAAATTTACACATAATTATCTTTCAATTCTAGGTCCAAACTAACATATATTCATATTCATAACTAACATTAGATCAAAACTAATGAAGAATATTTCTACCTATCCAGAATCAGGCTAAACATGTTCCATAATATACAAAATAGCATTTTAAAGTTTTTGGTTTCAAGAATTTTGAGAAGAATCACTAATCTTAAGTCCAAAAGTTAAACTAGTCAAATCAAGGTCCATAAGTTAAATCATGCATATTTTATAAACAAAATGGGATCAAATAAATAGACGAGCTTGAGAAACCTACCTGGAAGCTCCTGTGAATTTTTCGTATTTTTATAGATTTTATGCTATTTTCTTGGTTTTAACTCTGATTTATGGAATTAATAAATCGAATAATTCAAAACTGCTGAACCGGCATCGAACCGGACGGTTCGACCGGCTGGACCGGGCGGCTGGACCGGGGTGCTGGCCGGCTCGACCGGTGGCTCGCGACGGCGGGCACGGCAGCGCTCGCGACGGCGGGGCGGCCGGCGGGGCGACGCGGCGGCCGCCATGGCGATGGGGGCCCGAGCATGGCGTGGCCCGAGGGCGGCGCGGATGGGGCGGCACGGACGGGAGGGTTGGCGAAGGCAAGGCGACGGCGGCGGCGGCGGCCGCGGGTGCGCGCACGGGAGGGTGGCCGGCGACTCTCGCGCGGTGGGCACAGGTGACGGTGGCGATGCGAGGGAGGCGGCTGGACAATGGAGGGTGCAGGCGGGCGGCGGGCGGCCCTTCATGCGAGCGACGACGAGGCTTAGGCGCAGGGTGGTTTGGGCATGCGGCTGCCGTGGACGGGCTGCGCGGCCGGGCGGTGCAGGGCGGACAGTGGCGGCGGCGGACGGTTGCGGCGAGGCTGGCGCGCGCTCGCGCGAGAGGGAGCGACGGAGAGGGGCACGGCTCCGCGGCTTCGGCGGCACGCACAGTCGGTGAGGCTGACGGTGATGAGGAGGCGCGGGGGGTGGCTGGGTGCGCACGGCGGAGGCAGCCCGGGCGCTGGGTGCGCGGCGGCCACAGCGCGGCGGTGGCTTCGCGGGCATCAAGGTGGCGGGGGGACGCTGCAGCCATGGGGTGGCGATGACGGCGGCTGCCCGGGCGGACGGGGAGGCGACGGGTGCGGCCAGGTGGGGGGTGACAGCGAGGGTGCACAGCGGACCGGTTGGAGATGTGAGAGGCTGGCGACGTCGCATGAAAAGGAGAGGGAAGAAGACGGAGCAGCGGTGGCGAGAGAGAGAGAGAGAGAGAGAGAGAGAGAGGGAGAGAGGGAGACGTTGCGTAACAAGGAGATAGGTGCATATATATAAATAAAAGAAGGAGGAGTTTCAAGGTGATCAGAGTTTTACCCGGATCAAACTTGTAAACTTATTGAAATAAGTTGATGAGATAAGTCTTAACCGATTAGGATATTGGTTAACGTGGGATGGAAGGAGAAGGAGTCTTAATACGCTAGGATACCTATTAAGTAGGAAGAAAAAGAGTAATTAATATACATATTCTTTTAAATCTTATCTTTACAATAATAATATAATCAAATCAAAATATATCTAATTACTAAAACCCGGTTATTACAAGATGCAAGTTAATTCATACCAGAATTTAAAATGGATCATATGGATGTCAAAATTTTAATAAACAATCATTCTACATAAACTAAACAAATCTGAGGCCTGCAAGGTTCAAAAAAATTAAAAAAACATTCCCAAACAAATTTCATGATTCATATGTCGTGATTGGGGTTTCAATGTATTTAATTTTAGTTTTAGAGCTTGCCAAATTGGATTTGTGTCTCATATTTTGTTTCAATTTTACTTAATTTTAGTATTGTGCTTGGGTTATTTTTTTAGTTTGTTGATTTCAAATCCCATTTCAAATTTGCTACCCTTGATTTTAGCTTTAGATTGAATTTTTCCGTTGATTTTAGGTTTTTGATCACATATCTAAACATTTGATTTGACTAAAGATTTTTCAATTCCAGAATCCCTAGTGATTTGAATTTTGATTTACCAATTTCTCAACAAGTTTCAGATAGTGCAGCAAGTGACAAAATTAGTGAATAAAGGACATAACTTGCTGAAGGCCATAGGTCCAATCCCTTAAAAAGTAGAAAATTGTGTCAATCTTCAACCTCTGAATTGATTAGCCAAAAATCAATCTATAAGCCAATACCCTGGTCTTAAATCTGTTTACCATGTAAACAAGACCAACTAGGTGCTATGAACCAGCATGAGCATAATCAGACATACTGATCCAAAGCACTGATTCCCATGTTGCTGAGTTTTGGAACCTTCACAGGCTGAAATAGGAACCCTCAAGCATGAACATACACCATGGTAAAATCTTCGTGGTTTTACCTTCAATCATTCTTGTTACTTCATAAAGTTAGTTAACACTGCTTGACGCCCTGTTTGGTAACACTATTAGGTACCTCTATCACTATCAATTTTAAAATTGATATTGATAGGAATCATTAAGAAGTGTTTGGCTAAGTGTATCAATTTTAAAATTTATAGTACAAACAAAGCATATTATATAATACAAGTGTCCACTTGTATTACTTTTGATATTGATACTCCAACATTTGAAAATATTAATATCAATATTGATATAGTACCAAAAATAAAACTCTAACCAAACAGGGCATAAAGCAACATGGGGACATTCAAGCACATTCACCCTTGATCAGCATCTTATTTTCCTTCAATTCATAGTCAAAATATAATCTACCTACAAAGTCTGCCAACAAAATGGAGCACCTTGACATAAGAAACCAAAGAAATAGTACCATAGCACTTCTTTTAGAGGACCACTTCTCCAAGGGTTCCCATCGTAACTATTGACAAGTAGACATAAGAGGGATTCAAATGTCCAGAACAAAATTCTACACCATTGTTACTATGGTTTCCCAGAAAGAGATAGAAATGGGTTTTAAAATTCAATCATGATAAGCTAAGCCAGATTGTTGTGTATACCTATCTAATAGAAAATGACCCAATATGCCTCTTTAACAATGTTATTTTTGCCAATTTTATTGTAAAAAGTCACCACAAAACTTATGGTTTCCACATAGGTGAAATTTATCCACATCAATCCAAGCTACATTTGATGACCAATCTTTATATAGTTTGAGCAGACAAATCTTGATGCTGAAGAATCATTCAACACATATAAATAGAGAAATATTTATTAAATCATATGGTATGGGCTCTAGAATATAACGCACTCGTATTTTCAATGTATTGGTAGTAAAAATACATAAATTTAAATTTGTATTTTAAGATTTTGAATGTTTAATTTGAGATTTTTCAGATTTGTTCTTCAGACTTGAAAATTTTCAGGTTTCAGATTTTGTATTTAGATTTTCAGATATAAGGATTTTGAATTTGTTTTTTGATTTTTGGTTTTGGAAGACTTGCGGATTATAAAGTTTCCAGATAATCGACAAATTGTTGAAGTTTTAGAATTTGGGGTTCTATGGGATTTAAGATTTCTGAGAATTTGAACCTTTCTGAAATTTTGACAATTCTCAAGTACTCATATTCTAGCAAATCTTAAAGTAGAATAATGTAAGACTCAAATTCAAGGTCCTAACAAAAACTCAATCCAAGGTGAATTAAAGCCAAAGTGTTATTATGCCAAACCAAAAATTATGACCAACAGAAATCAAATAAAAATTCTACGTGTACTTGTCATTTGAATAGAAAATTAATTATTTGTCTATCACTCAATTCTTATGTTGTTTACGAATGACTTTGAATGGGCGCTCATATGATATTAGCATCTTTATCATTTGAAATTTAAACCTTATGGGGGTGTTTGGTTGCATTTTAAATTTTAAAAAGGCTTCATGATAAAAAATTAAAATATAACACCAAACAAGATATTTTTTAAAAGTGAAAACACGACGATGAATGTGTTTGGCAAAAACATTTTAATTTTTAAAAATGATAATGAGGTGTTTGGTAGCATTTTAAATTCAATTTTCATCAACTTCGTAAACATCGAAAAAATAAGCATTTCACTCGGAGGAGGGTTTGGGAGATTTTGAAGGATCAAAACAAAGTGTAAAGGCAACATTGTATTAATTGGAGAATAGTTGCATCAGATCAAAGGCTCCAACCGAAATTCATGAAACCATGATAAACCATTCTTGCCAGTTTTCTCTCAAAATAATACCTTCTGAGTTCTGGAAAAAATTAAGATGTCTTAACAAATAGAACGTCATCTTCACAAATGACACCGGAGCGTGTAAATCATGAGAAAGAATAGCGACTAAACAAATGAAACCCCAATCGTTATGCGAAAAACAAGAATTAGAGTACAGAGAAAGGTACAAATCAATCAGATATTTGGGTTCACAACAAAGTACCAGTTTGATCATGGACTCCTTTATGGACTGTTCTTGCAAGTTCCTCGGGCGGCATTTCCAAAATCACCATCACAGTACGGAAGCGAGAAAAACATTTTCCACCGAAGTCCTCCAACTTCTATTTGCCTTGGCATGTATCACCGTAGCATCCAAACGAAAGAAATGCCGACTCGTTTCGTTGAAAGCCACGATCGAGAGGCCCGTTCGCGTTCCTCCCGGCCGCATTCTAAACCTTGATTTCCTCTAGAAATTCTTTTGTCCTCAGTAGAAATTACGTATTTTTTGCCATCTCTACCGAGCCCCCCGCACTCCCAAACCCTCCTCCACGTACCTTCTGTACTCACTGAAGCTGTTACCCAAGACCGCCATCCTCCCTAGCGCAGCCGGCCGCCCCCAATTCGCCACCATCAGGTTGTCGTACAGCGTCACCTCGTAGTGCGGCATGTAGAACAGCGACGCCCGTTCCACTGCTCGCCTTACCCCCTCGTCCATCCGGGCTACCTTGCACCCCATCGCCTCCACCACCGCGCACTCAGACGCGGAGAGCACCGGGTCGAACACCTCGATGGCATCGGCTGCAGCCACCGCCGACTCCGCCTCAAGAGAATCACCAAGGCCAGCTGGAGGCGCAAGGGCTCGTATGACTCGATGCTGCCGACACCATACACCGGCGCGAGCGACATCTGACTGAGGTTGGATCGGATCCTCGGATCGCCGCGAAGCTGGGAGAGAAAGACGCGGTTGAAGGAAGAGGCCTCCAGCTTCGCGACGGCCGCACGCATCCTGTTGAGGAGCGCGGCGACCCTGGCATGATTGACATCGCTGTCGGAGGGTGACCACGGCACGGGCACCGTAATCGGCCTAAGGTTGCTCGGAGAATATGGACGGGGCTCAGCCTCGCCTCCCCGGCGAAGTCCGCCAGCGCCCATTCCTCGGAGTCGACGGCAAGGTAGGACGACCGTCCAGTTACCAGAGGCATCAGGAGTCTGAGTACTGCCTGAAGCGGGGGTCGCGTTGGCGGCGGCGATCCCCGCCATGGAAGGGGCCAACGGAGAGCCGTCAACCTAAGATCTGGGACTCCAGATGGGCACACCTCGACATCAAGGATCAACCTAAGATTCCTTCAGAATCTGGCACCTCTCGCTCTCGTTGGTGTCTCCGATCTGAATCAACTCGTCGCCCTCTCCCTTCACTCCTGGTCCACACTTAGACAACGCGGAGACATCTGGAAAGAAGGTGCCGCCACCGGTAAGCAGCAGCAGGTGTGAAGAAGAGGGCCAGGAGGCCGCCGCCGCCGGGGATGAGCCACTACGGAGAGAGCTCGCGAAGAAGAGGGAGGAGGCTGTTGCTGCTGCCGCCGCAAAGAATAGCCGGGGGGGGGGATGTGCCGCTGCCGTTAGCTCTTGAAGAAGGGCAAAGAGGGCACCGCAACCAGGAGGAGGCTCGCCGCAGTGGACAGATGGCTCGTTGAGAAGGGGCACTGGGACGAATCGAGGGTTTGTGCGGGACTGCGGGTAGGAGGCGATATCGTTTTCAAAAAAAAGGGGTATATATCTCTTTTTTTTTCTTTACAAAGCGACAACCGTGAAAACATTTTCAAAACATAAAAATAAAAAGATGGACCAAACATATTCCCAAGACCCCTTTCGTTACAATTTTCAAAAATTAAAATAAAAATGTACATTATCATGCAAACAAACACCCCGTTAGTGTCTTAGGTTCCCAGTTATGCAAGTTCTCTTCCCCTTTTTCTTTTTTGAAGCTCATTTGATTTTGAACTTGAGTCTAGTGTTCAATCATTTTGAAATTTTCATTTAATGTTTGCAATAAATCTACAGAAATCAGCAAACTATAGAATCCCCCTGATAAAAATTTAAGTACTGAATATGAGATCCCATTTCAGATATTGATAAAAAAGGGGAACATGAAAGAACAGAAAAAAAAACATAACAAAAAAGCGAACCAAAACTTATGAATACAAAATTTTGAACTCTTAGTACCAAGTTCAAGATTAACTCCCAATAATGAACATTCAAAGGAATTTGAACATTTGGAAGAATACAAATCCAAAATATGTCAAATCTGGAAATTCAACTTCTGAACATAATCATATCTAAACTTTTCTTTTGGCTAAAGTTTTTAGTTCCAGTTAAATATTTCCTGGATTAATATTTTCAGAAATATTCTCCTCAATTTTCAGAAATCTAGTTCAGATTAATATTTTTCTCAAATTTTTTGTTTTCAGTTTTGAGAACATTTTATTATGTGGTTCATTGTTATGAATTTGAGTTTGGTGCTTGGGATTTGTTTGGACCTTCTTTTCTACAGTTTCCTGATTCTTTTTTTGAATGGGCTGACTTTTCTGGACATTTGAATTTTTAGTTCTCTCTCTCTCTCTCTCTCTCTGATTTGCAAATTCTTTTCTATTTTGACACTTAGGTTCAGACTTTAAATTTGAAATTTATTTGTTCTCCCATTACATATTTTGGGGTCTCAATCACCACCCTTTTTAAACTTGATGTTTGGTATCCTTGAGTTTAAAATTTTCAGATTTCAAGGATTTTGGGGATTTGAGATTTTAGAGTTTTTAATCTTTCGATTTACCGAGCTTTCTGGATTTCAAGGTTAAAGGCCCCCTTTGATTTGATTTGGCTTTCACAATTTGAGAACTTGATAGTCCAGTTTGAATGTTTCAGATTTCCGAAGTCATTTTTTTTTGAATTCTATTTATCTTGTTGGAAAGTAAAACAAGGAAAACTACCAATCTTGTGTACAATAATAATCCATCTTGACAAATTGATCAACAATCAAGAACAAATATTGATATAGACAGATGGGAACTTGCAATTTCCCCCCAACAAAATAAATAACCACCTTGTTACACATTCATACCCAGACCTAGATTATTTACAATTCTAAACAAGAACTTTGATGTTTAAAACTATTCAAAACAAATTGTAAACGATTAGTCCTGGATTAGAGCAGAAAATCTGAAAATAAAAGCTAAAAAGGAGGGGGATATAAGAATCTAAAAACTAAAAGTTAATACAACTAAAAAGAAAGAAGATGAACTTGATGTTAAAATGCTATGGCTGCAAGAGGTCTTACTGTGTTGACTCAAGGCAGTTCTGAAATTTGAGAAAAGAGCGAACAAGATAAACAATAAGAACATAATAGTTTATCTCTTGTGAAAAGAAGACCACATGAATATCAACATTTGGTTTTAAAAAGTGTCACAGAAACATTGCCCCACAATTCAAAGAGATTGGATTATCCATACAGCATATGTACTCTTACCATCTGTTGGTACTCTTGGTTAACTACTTTTGACATTAGGCTCAGTACAATTCTTGTATATTTACATTGAAAGGCTATCAAATATTTCCTAAAAAATTTCTTCATATAATCAAAGGCTAGTATCCCTGATTCCGACCAAGCAAATGCTCAAGAGAAATTTACGAGGATCAAACATGCATATAACTCATTAATCAATGCAGATTCCTGGCAAAAAAGTAGTTTTGACAGCTACAGATCTGATTCTCCATTAACATTTGGAACACCAAGAGATCGGAAGCCTGAAGAAGAAGAATTCTACGGATTTGGTACAGTAGCCTTTGATTTATGTCATACATTACTTCCTGCTTTTTATCTTCTCCGTATATTCTTTGGTATTTTTTTCATATTGCTCAGTATACATTTCTTCCTGATTTATGTCACCATTTACTTCCTGAATAAATGGTGGAACTTTATAAATGGTTGAACTTTAGATCAGGCATCAAATAATGCATAACCATAATATACAAAAATGAAAGAGCTCAAAGTGCATTTAAAAAGAAATACCATAAACAATTTTCAAAAGGTACAATAGCAAAGTTACCATGTGAATTAATACAAAAGTAAAATGTATAAGCCAAATAAAAGATTAGACACATTTTCTTAAACGTAACTTTATAAATTCAGAAAAATCACTTCTAAAAATTACTGTTTGGATAACTACTAATAACACAAACTTTTCCAAAATAGAAACACACCCTATAAGTCTAGAGAAATATATATGAAATTTAAATAATAAAAAAAGTTAAATACATAAATCCATGAAGAATAGGTTGTCAAAGAAATCCAAACAGGTGCCAGTGAGCAAATCTCAGACAGCAAGAAAAAAAATAAAATTTCTATAAGCTTCAGAGAGGATTAATTTAGAATATTTTTAAGTATATACGATTTCCAGAGGTCTATAAGTCTAGAATGGAAACATAAATCCCAATAAGTGATCTAGCCAGCTGAGGGATCGGTCCTAATCTGAATGGTCTTATCTAACTTAATATATGTCCTTATAAGCATGGATAGGATGTGAAGTGTGATTTGAAGATTGTTGTGAACCTGATGACAGTAAAAGAAGAATGAATCTAAGTTTGAATCACACCTAATCCAAAACGACACACATGAGTCAGGCAAAGTCTAGTGATCAAATTGGGTCATCTTAAAATCAGACTGTCAAAAGGAGGTTCCTGATTTGATGAATGTTGATAGGTCGAAGAAGAGCAGGTCTTAAATATAAGGAGACCATGTTATAGAACTGATATAGACAGTCTAAAGCTTGTATGGATGCAGTCTCACACCGCCTCGACCCAGGACAAAGTGCCTAGGTGGTCGCCCCTGCCACATCTGTTGTTGAGGTGGCACCCCATCCCCATTTCAGGTACACAAAAAAAAATCCAGCAGGGGCAGATTCACACCTTAAAGCAGACCACCCCCAGGTAACTGTGCTTTCCCAGACTGACATGAATTTCAGTACCTAGGAGCTGTCCACTTTAAGTTGCAGATCCATCTTCCGTCTGGTCCATGGGATTCAAAAAGAAACCTGCAGATCCTTCTTCTTCCCTATTGAACAAGTCAAAGTTAAGGAGCAGGGGCTGCAACAGCCACCTCCTCACTACTTGCCACACCTGCATCCCAGCATCTCCCCTTCACACTGTAGTAAAACTCTTGCCACTCACTTTACCCCCACCAAACTCGTCGCTTCTTACTTACCAACTTCCCACCTCCCACTCCCCTTGGGTTGCCTCCATCATCAGAGATGATTGGGGTGGGCCAAGGGATCCCTCATATCAACTGCTTTCCCACCTCTGATTGCATGACAAGTTCAGTTGGTAACCCAAAAGAAAATCCATTAAGCCTGAATGAGTTACTTTGAGAAGTCAAGGATGTACTAAAACAAAGAAGGGACAAACCCAAACCAAATATGATTGTAGAACGTGATATCCAATTGACAACATAAGACTTTAAAATCAGCTCTTTTTAATTCTCCAATGTATAAAGATAGGTAGTAAATTTTTTTTTTTGCTCATGTTCTGTCCTAGAGTATTGTCAGATTATATGTTGCTTCTGAATTTTATATTGTACTCATATTTCTTTTACAATCTGAACTTCTCAATTTTGTCAATTTTTTATTACTTCTTTTATTTACAATTTTACATTACGTATAATACAAATTGTTTCAATTCATAAAAAAAGAGAATGTATGTGCATATAAGAACATGAGAATATCATGATGTGAATCACTTGAATTGCGACAGGATCTGGATATATGATTTCCGACAGGGAATCACATGTGGGAATAATAGCCTCCTTCTTCTCTATATATGCACAAGGCATATAAAAAATAATATTAAAAATGAATAACATTGATGTCAAGGGACAACTAAAATGAATCAGTCCATGTTTTTGTTGAATTTTAATTTGGGAATTTTATTTGTAATTAAGCTCATATCATACTTTATTTCATTTCTAGTTTTGAGATTTTTAAGTTTATAATGAGAATTAACATTTTTCAGTTTTCAGATATGGTTATCTTATTCTTAATCAAGAAGGGGCAAGCCAGATTAGATCAATTTGATTTAAACGTATTTTGAACCAATTTCATATGTACTTGAGGCACTCCTTAAACTATAAAAATCATATTAATATAGTTGTCTTTTGTTACATTCACAAAAAATTAAAATACTCATTTATTTAAAAATACTAATTATAAGAAATGACTACCTTATTTTGAGTGAAACTTCCAATTAAATAGTTAGGTCATTCATAGTATATAAAAGTGCTTAAATCATTGTTTATAAAATCATGACAACTGGATTAGCCTTTATAAAAAATAAAGTCATGTTCATTAGACATTTATTTCCATTTTTTGAACCTCTAATTCCATTACACTTCTTAATGGGGAATTCCCACCCACCATTCTTTGATTTCTTTCTAATAAACAATGGGAAATGCTAGTTAAAAATACGGAAATAGTGTAATGTGTGACGAAAAAGGGAACATAGAACTGAAGATAAAAAAATATGACAATATATATAAAGATAAAAGTGCATGAGAAATATAAGATATGATTGAAGATTTCAAAATTGCTAAATGTAATCATAAAAGGAAAAGGGTCCCAAATAAAAATTGAAAGTAAAAAAGATCACAACATGAAAAAAAAGGAAAAGTACATAGAAACTGTACTTTTCGGGTTGAACACCGAAAACAAGATTTTTTTCGGTCAATTGCCAGATGGTGATACTACACCGCAAGCATCGACTGCGTTGCAGAATGTCAACTCTATGTACAGTGATGGGAAATGAAGGTGCGAAGTACGTATAAACTGAAATATGCATCAATTGACGGACACTGAAGTTTGGGCAAAACTGAAAAGCCTCTGTTGACCAGCGAAAGGCTACGTAATGGGCAAATATGTGGACACAGACGCCCCAGTTTGGGCAAATATGTTGACCGGTGAAACCCCTGTTCGTTGATGCCGCTAAATGGAAAATCTAATGAGAAAATCAGATTGTTCGAAGCAATAGTGAATGTGAGGAACGTTGGACTATGCAACAAAAAAAGGAAAGGTGAGGAGTATTCAAGGCGGGTGTATGGAAGGGGAGGTTAAAGGAGGGAAGGAGCATCGTAACGTCCGGATGAAGGTCCAGGACATTGAAGAAGAAGCAATGATGATGCAGTGAGGGGGAGGTAGAAGAAGGAACGGTGTGACCCTAATAAAAAAAGAAGGAAGCTAAGAAACGGCATGAGAGGAACATGTTGTACATTGAAGATGAGGAATGGGTAGGAATGGAGACGGATGGGAGGGGGAACCGTTGAATAGAGGAAGCAGAGGGAGCACGGAGTAACGAGAGGGTTTTGAAATAAAATTTGGGGAGGGCGGGCCTAGCAGAGTAATGAGGAATTGCGGAGTAATGACGGGGACGGTGAGTCTCACGACGTAATGGGAGAAGTGCCGGTGGAGCAAGAGGAGGCAGAGATCGACGGGGAGATGGGTCATGGGTGGCATGTAAAGAGGAGCGGAGTTTGATGGCGGGGCTTGCGGAGTAACGGCATGGGACTGCTGGCGAAAGAACCGGAGGGGGTGATCGAGGGGGGATGGCGGCGTGCGAACAGGAGGCAGAGATCAATGGACGGCGAGTCTCGTGGAATAACAACGGGGGACGGCAAGTCTTGCAGTGTAATGGGGGAAGTGCCGGCAGAGCAAGAGGAGGCAGAGATCGACGAGGGATGGGTCATGGGTGGCATGTAAAGAGGAGCGGAGTTCGACGGCGGGGCTTGTGGAGTAACGGCGGAGGATTGATGGCGAAAGAACCGGAGGGGGTGATCGAGGGGGGTGGTGGCGTGAGAACAGGAGGCAGAGATCGACGGATGGGATGCATCCAGCGAAGGTTTATCAGATGATGGCGGAGACGGGACAAAAATAGGCTATTCAATGTCGATTGGAAAAAACGGGAGGAGAAAAAAGTGGGTGGATAGTCACGTGGATGTTTGAAAACGACAGTTGCATTGAAAGACAACGTGGATGATTAATCGGATGGCTAGAATAGGGAGGACGAAAAAAGAGCTACACCCGCTTCTATTGTATAGGTATAGATTTGTGTTGAGAGGTATTGTTTACGTCATCACATATTTTGCAATATACATGATTACTTGTATTTAAACATATTTGTATGTAGACCTGTAAATGGGTCACTATCAGGCGGATTTTTTAGGATCCAAACCTGAATCCAATAAGACATATCCAAATCCAATAGCAGACCTGATAAGCTATTGGATTTCAGGTTTAAATCCATAACTGAATCCGAAAGCACTTTCGGATCCAGGTCAACCCGTTACACCGTGAAACCAATTTTGACATGCAAAATTACGGAACTATTTTTACATACGGAACCACTGCACCCGCTACAGCATATTGGACATACGGAACATACGGAACCACTACAGCATATTGGACATACGGAACCACTGCACCCGCTACAGCATATTGGACATCTGCTACGGAATATCTGTCATTAAAATATTTTTACATCTGCTGCACTGCACATTAAATACGTTTACATCCGTTGCAACATTAAAAATATGAAAGATCACAATCTGATATCAAAATAAAAATAAAAATTATAAAATTTAGAGATTCTCATCTCAATTCAAACTCAAAAATACAAAATCAAAAGATTTCACAATCACCATTAAATACGTTTACATCCGCTGGAGCATTAAAGATATGAAAGATCACAATTTGATATCAAAATAAAAATAAAAAATTACAAAATTTAGAGATTCTCATCTCAATTCAAAATCAAAAATACAAAATCAAAAGATTTCACAATCACTTGATCTCTTCTCTCACTTTCAACAGTTTTTTCTTTGTCCTGTTTCAAAGAAAAAAATTATAAGTAACAAATATCTTCCAACTAAAGAGATAACTATATGGAAGATACCTCAAATGTTCAGTGCGTCAATCACAAATGCACCAGGTTATAATACTCGGAGTAATAACACTACCAACAATTGCCTGCAATTTAACATAAAGTACATGCAATCTAGTTAACATTTGCAGTATTTTATTCAACTGATACTTGATATTTTTTGTGTGCATTTACATAGTAGACCTACTCACGAGATATAAAATGGAGGCCAGTGGACATCGGTTCTTACTTTCCAAACATGTGGATCTTTTTCTATAATCAAACAAACCAAAGCACATTGAATCGTTGCAAACGAGGCTATTGAAAGAAACTATAGTCATTTCTGCTTTGGATACTTTTTAACGAGTTTGTGCCCGCATCTCCAAAGTTAGAGATAATTTTCCTTTGCCATCACAAAATGCAAGCACATGATATTTTAAATCTGATTTTCATTTACCGGAAGAACATTCCACATTGAAAGGCTCAAACAAGCGAGAACCAAGAAACGAGGCCCCCGATAGCCCAATTTTCTACCAATATTGAGTTGGGAAGAAGTCAAGCCGGACCCGGGACCCTGTGGGGAGCATCCCTTGAATGTGAAAAAACTATTGGAGGACCTCTGCCGAGCGTAACCACCAATGCTCCTCCAATGCGGTTAAAGTTCCAACAAACTTGGCAGGCCACTTGAGTTCAAGACATCAATGCTCTCAATCCCTGATGTGTTCCACTTCCACCTCAAGGGACCAAACATAATCGGTGGCTAAACCCATAAACTACATGACTAAATAAACTAAACGGGAAGGCAATAGAAAGTTAATGCATGGATATCACATGCTTGTTCATGGGTGTGAGGCATCACAGTAAGAATTATGTCAAGAGTTCAAGAGGAAGAAAGAGAAACATATGTGAGTAGGAGGTTTATGTATTTGTAAGAAGAAAATCCGTAGGAAGGGAGCCTACATCTACTAAAACTAATAAAGATATATAATTAAACAAAGATTGGCCTGGTGGTCTGAAACATGGTTTCAAATACACACACATGTGATCTACAAATTTACCAAGAACCATAAAATAAAAACCAAAATGCAGTTGACATAAAAAATCCTTACCAAGAACCGATAATCTTGCAAAAGGACCTTGCAGAGAATGAGAATGTAATTGCTCTTCATGATTATGCTTTTGTACGTTGCTAATGCCATGATCCGCACATGTCACCTAGACCAAAAGTTTTTATATGTATAACACATCAAATATGAAATCTTTGAACTTATGCACTGCATTGAGTATAAGAGAAAAAAATAAAAACTACAAGATAAAAATTAACTTACCTAATTAGAAGATGAAGATGCCGCAGATGAATCATCATCATGAACTATCTCTGGCATAAGTTCCTCATTCTCTTCATTTATCTTACTACTTGCAAAGACAGTAGCAAGTGCATCTTCTTCCGTTGTATCAATATTATGTGTGTCATCACGTAGCCAACTTTCCGTACATATCAATGCTTGAACAGTTGTTGAATCTAATGAGCTTCTATACTTATTTAGCACTCTACCTCCAATGCTAAAGCGGTGCGATGCCACAAAAGTAGACATTGGGATAGCTAATACATCTCGTGCCATGCGTGAAAAGAACCTGGATACTTTGAAGAGTTAACTTTCCACCAACTTAATATATCTAAATCACCTTCTTGAATTGGGGGTTCCTCGAGATATGTTTGCAAATCATTTTTTTCAGATTGAAGCATAGAAGATTCTTGAAGAAAACTATCAAATTCCATGTATAAGGTAGCTAATGTGCTTTGTGAAGATGCCCCCACCTTTCTTTTTGACCCAGCAGCCAAGGTAGTTAAACTAGATCTTCTATTTCTGGATGTCAACAAATCAGACTTATTGCAAGTATCTACACTGGAAGTTGCATATGTTTCATACAAATTTTGTAATCCAATTCTCACATCTTCTATCTTCTCTTGAGCTTGGTCATCATATAATTTTCAAAAAAAATATTTGACCATAATTAATTTGAACCTTGGATCTAAAATAGCTCCAATTGCAAGCAAAGTGTTTGTCTTTTTCCAATATTTTTCAAATTTTATAAGCATCTTTGAAGCCATCAAAGAAATAATTGATAATGAATTAGAACACCAATGTTTTAAAGTCAAATGAATGATACAAATATCTCCAAAACAAAGATTTGCTGTTGTAAATTTACTTCCTGACAGTCTCTCAGTAACTTCATAAAATACAACTAGACACTCCAAAATATGCTTGACATTTTCCCATCATCATCGGATGGTGTATACACATAAGAAGTATCATATAAGTGTAGAACAGAGAAAACATCTTTAAACTCTATTGCTGTTTCTAACATCAAATATGTGGAATTCCATCTAGTAGGCACATCAAGGAGTAAAGACTTTTTAGGACCATTTTCTCTTCTAACTACCTTTTTTAAAGTCTCTTTCCTTAGCTGAGAAGATTTGACATGTTTTATACTTTCCCGTACTTTCAAAATAACGCCATCAATCTCTTTTAGACCACTTTGGACAATCAAGTTCAGAATGTGAGCACCGCAACGAACATGAAAGAAAGACCCATCAAGAACTAACAATTTTCTAAATGTTGTATCACTTATCAATTCTTTCACCGCCTTATTGTTAGCACTTGCATTATCCAACACAATTGAGAACAATTTTCTTTGTATATTCCATTCAAACAACTTGTCAAGTAACACATCTCTAATTTCTCTATGACCATGTGGTGCTTCAACATGCTCAAAATTGATTATCTTTTTTCTCAATTTCCATTCATCATCAATATAATGGGAGGTCAAACATAAATAACCCACATTACCAATTGATGTCCACATGTCTGAGGTAAGACTCACTCTACAATCAAGACTTTTGAACAATAACAAAATTTTGTCTTTTTCCTTCAGGTATAATTTCATGCAATCAGATTTAACTGTGTTACGAGACAACAATGTACTTACTGGAGGGACAGTTTTAATGTAATGCCTAAAAAAAGCATGTTCACTTATGGAGAATGGATAGTGATGAACAATGACCATTTTAGCAAAATCTTCTCTACTTTTCTCATTGTCAAAAACAAAAGTATTATTTTCATCATTTGTTGCATTATCCATAAGTTCTACTTCTCTTGCTTGTATTATTCTTTGAGCATTGGCACATTTTGCGGTATGATTTGCTAAATGTTTGGTACCACTTGTACTACCCCCAACTAAACGTTTCTCACAATATTTACAAACTGCTGACATACTACCATCATCATTAGTCACTCTCTCAAAATCCAACCAAACTTTAGATCCGAGCTTTCTTCCTCTACGTGTTTGTGTAGCACTTGTTTTACGGATTATCCATATCATGATGATCGGTGCTATCCGAAACACTAGCCATAGATCTAGTTAATGATAAGAATGTCACAAAATTGTTCACCTAAAAAAAGTAGAAAAATAGTGTAAAGAAATCCATTAGAACAAATGCAATAAACATCCCCCAAAAAGTTTGCATCAATATCAGGTACATTATCAACAGAAAATATCTATTAACTTGCACAAGTGACATAAGAAGAGTTACATCTATTATGCTTCCATGGGTAAATTTCTTAGCACACGGTTTGCAAACTACCTTGGGCAAGCACTGTGCGAAATAGAAGACTTCCTATAACAGTTCATGCGTTTCTATAAAAAATAGCACGAAAAAGAAATATCATAGAGTAAAACAGGTGCTGGTTAAGGATTGGAAGCCATCCCCTCTCGTTGAACTCTTTTTCTCCTTCTCCCTCACTTACAGTCGACACCGCGGCCCTTCCCTGTTTCTGTCGGATCAGCAACCACCCGAGACCCTTCTTGTCGCCAGCCTCCAGCCTTACCCCCTCTAGGGAAATGGACATGAGCTCTTATGCTCATGAATCACCTTCCATGTCCCAGGACGGACAACGAAGTCTTATGCTCATGAAGCCCCCTCCCATTATCTCCGCGCAGAGTAAATGGCAGACAGGAATTAATCGAAACCCACCAACCAAATGAGCAAATCCTTACTGGGGGATGGTGTGGTTCCTGTAGAAAGAGCGACGTTGGGGGCCGTGAGGAGAAGAGAAGGGGCTCTCACCCCTTCCAACATTGGGCTTCTTCGACATCGCCGATTAAGTGTAGCTGTGACCGAGAAGGCACATCTTGACGGAGGCGTCAACCTTGTGATGGCCCTCTCCACCTCCTCCCTCCCCAGCACCTCATCGTCCACAAGGACACCCACCTTCCAGACATGGCATCCATTTATTCATCCCCGTCCCCCCCCCCCTCTCTGACTCTCTCTCTTGCTGTCTCGCGAGGGCCGCACCTCTAAGCTTGCTGCGAGGACATCGTTCGGCAATGGGGGAGGTAACGGCTATTTTAGTTTCCGCAGCTCCGCCTTCATCTCCGCTTCGGTTTGTTGTTTCTGATCTTGCTTGCCGCAGGAAGAGAAGAAGGCAGGGGTGGAGGGGAAGACGGAGGAAGCGAGGAAGGAGGAGGGAGGGGGGAAGAAAGCGGAGGGCCAAGGTGGCTCTGGCGAGGAAAAGCGGGAAGAGAAGAAGGGTGACGAAGGGAAGAAGGAAGGGGACGGCGGCGGGAAGAAAGGGGAGAGCGGCGGCGCGGAACAGGGCGGAGCGGCTGAGAAGAAGGAGACTCCGCCAGGCTGCCGAAGCTCACGTAGACGACCGAACTGGGGCCCTGCCGGTCCAGCCATTCCATACAGCTGCGGTCGTGCTCTGGCAGGCGGTCGCAGGGGGAATCGGGGGAGAGCTTGTGGAGGGGGCCGACGGCGAAGATGGGGAGCGGGAGGCCTCGCCGGGGAACAAGAAGGGTCTCCCCGACGAGGTGGTTCCCCCTTTGTCATCCGCCTCCCGTTTCTCTTTCCAAAAACCCCCCTTTCAGGATGCCGTGGCGCCTGGCCTGGGTGCTCTGGCGATGGCACTGGAGACGGTCGGCGACCATCTATAGGAGAAGAAAGGAGGATGGAGGAGGAGGAATACCGGATGAGAAGCCGAGTGTGCCTAGCGCCGTGAGTGCCGAGTGCCGAGCACCGCTGTGCTGCCGAGCGTAGAGTGCCGCTGTGCTGCCGAGTGCCGAGCGCCACGAGTGCCGAGCGCCGGAGAGTGCCGGAGAGCGCCGCTGTGCTGCCGAGTGCCGAGTGCCGGAGAGTGCCGGAGAGCGCCGCTGTGCTGCCGAGTGCCGAGTGCCGAGCGCCGCGAGTGCCGAGTGCCGGAGAGATCGGTCCAGCAAACCCTATCGGGCTCTCGAATGTAGCCTGAAATGTAAGATTCGGGTGTACATTAAATCGGGTAAAGTCGAACCCGAAATATATTTCATTTGGCGCCATCTAACGAATATTCGATCCTCTTTTTCAATTTCGGATTCAGGCAAGGTTATGGATTTCCTGAATCCATTGACAGGTCTATTTGTATGAATGAAATTGTGTTACGTACGGATTTATTTTTATTCCAACTATGTTTGCACCAGAGCGAAGTGGATATTATCTACGTAATGATAGTTGAGATTTGATACTCGCTCTATAACTTATTTTTAACAAAAGCAAATATCTGATATCGAAATCATCATCCAGAGTAAATTCTTAAATCACATGTCAACTCCCGTGGTCTAGATAACAGAAGCTTCTGTGAAAGAGAGTGTGGGTAAAAGAAGTAAGTTTTTTTTTATTAATAATATTATTATTATTTCATCGACATCTTAATCAAATTAGGATTGAAATAGTTATTAATAAAGAAAATTCAAAACAATATTATTATTATTATTATTATTTCATCGACATCTTAATCAAATTAGGATTGAAATAGTTATTAATAAATAAAATTCAAAACAACCTTTTATCAATTCATATTAATACATAAACCATATTTAATGCACCCCCAATTCCAATTAGGATTGGACCAAACTCAATAATTTAAATTTTTGATCAAAATATTAATACTCATTAATCTACTATTATAATATTTTTTAGAAATACATGATATTACAAGAAATCATACATCCATTCCTTGCACCACACTCCTCGGCTCTGCTCGTTGCTGGAAGTGCCACAAGCCGAGGGGTGCATACATAGACACATCTCACTCAGGCACTACGTCTACGGCAGGATATACAAATCATTTCTTTTTTGTTTCATTTATTTTTCACTTGTTCCTATTTTTCTTTCAATAGCAAACATATGTAGCTCATTTATATATAATAATTTTATTTTAAAATAAAAAGGTATTAGACTTAGCCGCATTTCAACAACCCCGGGTGTCGGCCGCGCGTGGCGCGGTTGGCACGACGCCACCCCCGCGGGGGGGGGGGGGGTGGCGGGGGTTCGAATCCCGGCTGTTTAGCCGGGGCCTTCCCTGCAGGGTGCGGGGGGTCATCCTGTGGGGTTCGGGTGCTCGCCGGAGCACTCGAACCCTCGCCGGTGCGCAGTTCGGCGCACTCCTGGCCACTGTGCCATGTCCAAAAAAAAAAAAAAAAAAAACAACCCCGGGTACAGTTGCTCTTTCAGCACATCTCTTATCACGACCCGGAAATACAAATGCGTAGTAAAAATAATTTGAAAATCACGACAGTTTAAGAGAACAAATTAATTCCACAATATCAGTTTAGAATAAATCAAAACAGCCTGTACTAACTCAATCAACCACATAAATTCACAAACCTAACATTTGTCAATCACATCCAAACAACTAAATAGGACTCAACACAGAGTCAACAAATTACTACGTAGTCAAATCAAATATGATAAACAAATAACAATTAAAGGAGACACTCAAACAACTTAAATTTAAATGGTGATCACACGTCACCAAACTCCTCATTTTCTGGATCCTCGAGTGACTCGGATTCCCACCAACGTTCTCCTCGTAATCTTCCTAAAAGTCCTACCGGGGAAGAGGCTCCTCGAAGTCTGCTAAAAATATTAACAACGGGAAGGGGTGAATCACCAAAGACTCAATAGGACTTACATCCGAACTACCCTACTATACTAGTTATTCTCTATTGATATTAGAGATAATAAACCAAAAATTTAGATTATAATACATATAATTTAAACTAATTATAAATATTTAATTAAGGTGATTACAATGCCTTTCTACTACCCATAGGTTAACATGATTCTATATACACTAAACTGACATAATCTACACATTTAACTAAATTAGGTATGCATACACCATATAAATCCATCGTAATACAAATGACTTGATTAGACCACTAATAATGATGTTAAAATTCATAGCTAGTTTGAGTAATTAGCATGCTCCATTTGGACATTGTAGCCATGTAACAAAACTAACACCATATTTAACATATAATAGAATGTAACATATAGTAATTAAATTCCATAGTACACCTAGGTAATGACGAAATTAGAATAAACTGTAGAATTTGGGATCGAAGGATGCTCCGGATTAAACTAATCTCCACTGCCCAGGGGTCACTAATACAGTCTAGTGAAGTAAACTTCTATCACAATGCAGCTCACTATATTAACTAGATCTCACAAAATACAAGCATATAAATAACACAAACAACCAACCATTTAACTAGCAAGTCAATAACAATCTAACCATGGTTACATCTATGGACAACCATAGATCAATGCACTGCATATATGCATATCACATCATAGTTTAACACAACTAGAACAATCTAACCATATGATGCATTCAGTGTAGAATCATGCAAGTTTACTAAATAAACATACCAAATGCATGCATTGACAACCACTACTACCTATTGTCTATATAGAATAAAACTAAATGATAACATTACAATGCTTAACTCCCTAAATCGACTTTTTAAAAATCAGAATATATTTTTAAGATCATTGTAATGCAAACATGCTAAGCTATTTAAATTCAAACATAATAAAACCTAACATGCCGATTAACATACATGAATAATTGAACCAATTTAAACATGCTTGGTTAAATAAGCTAATATAACTCTATCTAAACATGCTATTAAAACCAAAATAACCCACTAATTATACTCTATTAGCCATGGAGATCTATCGTGTTGTTACAGTTTAATTAACTTTAGAGAGATCAACTCCACACTACATAAGTAAGAAACCTATTTAGAGTTTATCATGTCAAACTCTTTGACCATGGTGACTACGTACATTAACTGAGCACTGCTTTTAGATCTATCTCCATAGATCTCAAAACCCAAATTATGTTTAGAGGATTAATTTGATAGCTAGGCTCACTTATGATAATACACCTACTTCATTCTTAATGAGTAGTATGTCATTAACATAAAATGTCAAGAAAGTAACAACACTCCCACTTATCTTCTTGAATACACAAAGCTCCTCTTCGTTTTTAACAAAGTCATAAGATTTAATCTTATTGAACCTTACATATACGATCTATGAGAAGTTTTATTTCAATCCACAAATAAACTTAATGCGCACTCTACTTGGATGTTATTGGGACTTCTTTTCCTATAGTTGTACCATATACATGTGTGCCTCAAAATTCTTTAAAGGAACATAATCTTAACATCCAATTAACATATTTTATAGTCATAGCGTGTAACAATCAAAATCTGAATGGATTAATCTATGGAATAGGCAAAAATCTCATCATAGTCAACTATTTGACTTATAGGATATTCTTTTCAACTATTCTCACAATGAAGGTTTCTACCTTCTAATCCATCCATATCTATTCTTTAGTGATCCATTTATTTCTTATGGATACTATATCCTTAAGAGGATTTATCAAGTTCTAAACTTGATTAGAATGGATAGAATTTAAATTGAATTTTATTGTCTCTTCTCAATTTTTTGAATCAATATCTCATATTGCATCTATGAAGATCTTATGATCAATATCCTTTTTATCTTAAGCCTCATTTGTTGCATCAAAGATATGTCCCACATATTTATTAGGTTGAATGGACACAAGAATAGACCTATAAATTGTCAATGTGTATTTATTAAATAGTACCTTAATAGAAGTAGCCTTAGGTTGTGAGACTGGAACGTCTTCCATATATACCTTTCTCCCACTATCTTTTGTTTGAAGGAACTCTTCCTCGAGAAATATAGTGAGTTAAAAATTATAGAAATGTATACCCTACAAGCCAATCATATATGATATGATTTGACATTTCTAGAAATATCTTATTCAATTAATTAGGTAAATCTTCATTATAAGCTCTTATTAGATGCGAATATCATAATGAAGTTCTTAATCAAATGTAATTATGATTAAATCATGATGAGATCATGATAATGAGATTGATCATGTAGAGGTATTTGATCTAAATGTTCCTAGTCATAGGATACTTGAGATGGGACATTAAGGATCCGAATAGACTAGTGTATGTGATATCTTCTCATGTGATGATGATGACCAATCTCATTGGTCATTAGTGTAAAGACACTAAGATACACATATAGGTGCTCATTAGTTGAATGAGTTCACTAAATTGACTGAATTAGAAACCCTGAATAGTATCTTACCGAATTGTTAATCAGAGTTTTCTATCATCATGGTTGCTTGGTTGGACGTTTGACCTGAGTTGCCAATGCCTTGTTGGGTGGAACTTGTGCCTTGACCATTGTCTTATGGATCACCGCATAGATAATCCAGTATAGCAATGGATTGGGTATAAGGAAAACCCGATGTAGGCAATTGAGCGGACAACAAGAGATCGTCCACTCTTGGTAAGTGAGAGTGAATGTCCTATGGGATAGTACTCTAAATCTTTGGCCAGAGTAGATAGGTTGATTGAAAAAAGAGTTTTCCAATTGATACAATTTCGAGTACAAGATCTTATAAAGCTGATATACTAAGGAGTTGACAGCTGATGCCGTACTCCTTTTCGATCGGGACATTGGATGGACGAGGTATATCCATGCAGTAATTGATGATGGAAAGGCTCAATGGAGATGAGATTATCCCCATGGCTATTTGAGATCATGGGATGTGACTTGTACTCTTCATGATCGGTAGGCCAAGTAATTTGTTATCGAATAACAAAATAAATTAAATTAAATATAATTATTCTATTTTATTTAATCCTTAACCAAATAGGCTATTGAGCCTAATGAGTCACACACAAAAGGACTTATCCACAAGTACAAGGGTAAGGGCATAATTTATAGAGATTTTGGATTTTTATGAAAAATTTCAAAATTCTCTATAAATACTAATGGTTTCAGCCAAACCCTATCAAGTCAAGGGTGTTAACCACATCCTTAGCCTTCTCCCTACTTTCTTTTCTCTCTATAAGGTGTCCATGGGTAATGGAGCTCCGTTCAGGAACAGTTCTCGAGGTCGACGCGAAGGGAGAAACTGTTATGGATGAAGTTCGTGTGGATACTGCTGGAGACTGGGCATTTGAACGGTTTTAAGAGCTTGAGAAGCTCATCTTCTTCCTCTCCATGAGATTATATGAATCCCTATCAGGTATATGCGAACCGATTTGATCGGTTTTTTAGTTTTCGTCGTTCGGTTCTGATTAATATAGATTCTAAAGAAACCCATAGGAATCGTCGCTTCCGCTACACCAAATTTTTATGGACGATTCCTTATAGTGGTATTAGAGCCTGGTTCAAGTTTTGATCGAAACCGACTGTCAAATTGACATTATTTCATGTAATTTATGTGTTCCCGAATTTGTGCAAATGTCTATTTTGACGAGGCCACCATAATCTGTGTATGACTAAAATAAAAAATTGGTTGACTTTGATAGAATCTTGTGATATAGGACTTTTCAATGCCGCAAACCATTTGAATTTTCAATCTCTGTAAAGTTCAGGTGAAGCCCCAAAATTTGGTGTATCTGTCATACCTGAACCATTACCCGGATTTGGGGATTTGTGAAATCTCCATCCACAGAAGAAATTGAAGCATGTAAAAGGTTTTAGGATATGGTTAATGTGATTACTTAACCTTTTCTCTTGATCTCCATCTTTGAACGGTGGCGGAGAGAGAGAATTTTAGATATTTCTGGGGAACTAGGGTTCTACGGAGTCTATGTCGACCTATTTCTCTCTATTTTTCTATTGTTGGGGAATTTTTCTCTAAATGGATATATACATATTTATAAACTTCATTTGATAAGGATTATAAATTGTATTTTTGGAGAACTTTTGGCTTCCGGGATAAGGAGTTATCCTTGTTGCAAAATGGTGATTTCTACCGCAGAATCTCAGTGACCGCCGCCTCTTCTTCCTTATTTTATAGTCGGTTGAGATTTTTCCTAGATATGAGGCCGACTGTTTTGGATTCCTTATTTGATGAAGATTCCAACACATTTTTTAGAATTTTTTGGAGTCCGAGATAAGGATATAGGAAACTCACCTCCGGATGAACAGTGCCAGCCACGGCCTTATCGGGCGGAGAAGATGGTCGGGTCGAATTTCGACCCGGTCACTACAGTAGCCACTGGCTGGCGCACCAAGCGGGCATCGAAAGGCGGCGCAGCGCTGGTAAAAGCCCAGTGCACCTAATGGCGCACACAGGCGCACGCTGGACAAGCGCAGTGCATCGGCGACGCGGCTCAATGTGTCAGTTTCTTTTCTTATTGATTTTAAAGCGTTTAAAATCACAAAAAATCTAAAAAAATGCCAAAAAATATTATAAAAATAATGAAAAAATCTATAATAAATTTTAACAAGTTTTAAAGTACTTAATTATATGTTATATGATCTCTATTTACATAGATCCACTAATTGTTAAACTTTATAATTGTTTTAAAGGTTTAACGTAAATAATTAGTGTCTTAATTAATTCTTTAAAATAATATTTTACATAATAGAAATTGGGACATTAATTTATGACTTTGCACAGTATTGGGAATGTATGAATTTTTTAAATAGTTTAGATGTGTATGTTTATTTTATATAAATTGTTTATATGTGTTGTCATGTTATTTTCATGTTATTTATTTCATGAAAATTATACATAAATGAAATTGAGAATTTCAAAAATATAGTATGTAATTTTATGCTGATTTATAATATATCTCATATAATTATCACATATGCGCTCTATTCATGTAATAAATGTTAGTGTGTGTATGGAGGTGATCATAGACATAATTATGATTGGCTTGTGATTACTTTTAATCGTGTTGGTTATATTATTAAATGGGGATGCATGTGCCTCCTATCTCTATATACAATCTGATTGTACATTCTACCTCTCTCCATTAATGTACTCCCCTTGGTTAAAACCAAGGTTTCTTATTAAGTTATGTACATTTGTGAGTCTGCATACCCTTAAGTTGCTTGTAAGAGTTAGAAGCCGGTTTGTGGAAGATTGGAGAGCGGGACCACTTGGAGAAGCACCTTTTTGAAGTGGGAGCATGCCAACTCAAGCATATGAAGCATGGATTTGCACCTTTTGGGGTGCCTTAGGTGCATGCTTAGGGTTAAGTCCATGATCACTTGTTTTATGCATATTTGATATGTGGATGTGTGTGCTGTGGGTTATACCTTAGATATATGATATTCCAAAGGTATCATATATACTTAGCACATATTATTGATGAGACTAAAATAAAAATTTTCCGTGTTATAATTAGGTTGATAAACGTGACATTAAGAATGACTCACGTTACCTTCCATTGTTATGATATTGATGAGCCAAACTTAGATTGGATAGGTTTGTTATGCTACCACAAAGCCCATTCAGCAAGGGACTGATGGTCATGGCAAAGACGTTTGCTAAACTTTGGAGTGGACCATTTGCATGGCTTTGTTGTGCTACCACAAGGGCTGTGTGAAGAATCCATTCTCATAACGTAACAAGCGGGTTTGACCTAACTAGAGTATATGACTTGTTGTGCTACCATAAGGTCATAACTCTAGAGGCTAAATGACTAAGAGTTGCAAGAGTTGCAACTGGCAATCGTTGCCTACCTATTAGGTATGTGGTGATTTGTTGTGCTACCACAAGGTCATCACCATAAAGTTAATAGGGTCTTAGTCCCCACTAGGATTCCATTGTGATATCCCATCTTTGCATAATAAGGGTTATGCAAATTCGTCGAAAATTAGTGGGAGCATAAATTACGATGAAAGAGCATATCTTAATTTTTATGAATGTTTGCAATGTTATATTCATAAAATTATATCACTATTGTAGAATTCGATGATAAACCACTATTAGTATGGCATACTAGATGCCAAACATCTTGACGGATCACACTTCTTAGATCGGTTTACAACAAAGAGAATCGTTCTCATAGTTGATCAATTAACTATCATACTTGAGAAGTAGGTGTAGACACGCCAATTTGGCCATATTAGAGCTTAAACCATTATTCCATTGGCAACATCTCTTTTAGACCATCAAAATCATGATGAACCACCCTTTTAGATGAGCCGAGCTGCTTATTGGAAATATGAAGATGATTTGCTAATTTCTAATCAAATCCGTGTTTGCCGAACAAGAGACTCTTGGTGGTGTGCCAGATTATGCTTTTCCCAGCATATCCTCTATTTGGAAATTTTTTACAGGATTGTATGGACGTCTAATAAAAAAGTATTCAACATGAATAATATTATTCTCTGAGTTATCATTCCATTTTAATAAACGGCATTCAATTCTGATCTTCCATTTGTCCGCAGCGCCCTTTGAAAGTCAGATGCGCAGTTCTGTCTGCACGCAGCACCGATCAAGCCCAATTGCATGCAAGCCCAGCCCATTGGGCACATATCTGACCAATTCACGACCTTACCTTCGTTTTTCTTCCTCCATATTACTTAGTATAGTATTTTGAAGCTTCATGGCCGAAATTAGCATCATCAAATGATGGCAATCCAACTTGTTGTCTTATACATCAAAACTTGCTATTTTTAGACCAGATTTGTTTCCTCTTCAAGTGGAGACATATTTTGAACATGGGGAAGGTGATACATGGTTTCAAATCCCTCTCAATCAATTGGGTAAGTTTTTAGATGTCTCAGGATAAAAATTAGCAACATTAAATGGAGGATATCCAACCTATGGTCGGATGTATCAAAACTTGCTATTTTTTGATCTATTTTTTATCCCCTATAAAGGGAGACTCATATGAACGACCTAAGAAGGGCATACCCATCCTCCAGCACTCTTATCCTCACCCTCTAGAAACCCTTCTCTTGTCCCAACCTTCCCAAATTGTCCTCTCTTCGTCCCGGTGCCCGGAGATCATCCCAAAGTGAAGACGAAGCCGGTCTATGCTTCGACGTGCTACACTGCTGATCATCGGCTTCTAAAAATCTTTCTAGTCATTTTACGGCCTGACTTCCTTCATACAAAGTGTGGTTCATCAAGATATATTTCATATCCAATAAATTAAGATCAATTCTGACATTCCCTCGGCTTGTTACGGCTTCAACACCAGTGCTGCACAGACAGATCCGAAGTCTTCTCTTCTAAGTCATTGTGTTCTCAGTCAATTTCAGTATATTTAATGGTGGATTCTGCCTATACATCCTTCATAGAAATTGTTCTCCGGTGAGTCCTCTTTTATTTACAATAAGAATCATTCAATTCAGATATCTGTGGTGCCCATAGCATGTGCTACATCAACATTGTGATGGGAGTTTACAGAACTTCACTGTCCAAGATCCGGCTTATCAGATAAATTCTGATTACTTATCATAAGATTCAAGAAAACTTGTCTTCATATAAAACCACCCTTGGTGAGTTATATTTATTTTTAAATAAACGGCACTCAATTCTGACATCAGTGCTATCTATTATGGTTTATACATCAGAGTCACGCCAGTTTACATTGAATCTGTCCAACCCGGTTGCCACTTTACCTAGGTTGTGTTATCTTTAATCATCCATATTATCTTTGCTAATTATTCATTCATATAATTTAGTTTATATTTAAGCATCATTTTTATTCTATTTTTCATCATCACAAAAAATCAAAAAAAAGGGGTTAGTGCTAACCCCGAATCTGGTGAGTTTGTTTCCAATTACTGTTTTATGTTATTATTTTTACAAGTTACTACACTTCACTCAGTTCTAATGCTTCTTCACTTGTTTTCTTGTTTTATTGTCTTTTAGTTGCACAAATACATCAAGCTAGCACTTGTTGAACTCTTCTTCGTCGGCCGGCTGAAGAAGAAGAAGGTTGAACTCACATCCCAATCTCCCACGCTGAGGTATACACGGTCAAATCAACTCATCTCTTGATTTATATTCCATAAAGCGGAGCCCGCGGCTCCTGGCGACCACTTTTTATTTATGCTTTAAGTTCATCTCCTCCTCACTCTCCTCCCACATGACCCGAACCGTCTCCGGTGCTCGAGCGACGCCGTGAGATGAAAGTTCATGGATCAATGTGAGTGTGGGACCGAGGTGAGGACTCTTTACCGCTTTCCGAGTGTTTTCCAATTCACTCCCTTCCCCTTTATTCTATCTTTCACCCGTTCTCTTGAGGTGCCGATCCGGAACCCATTTCTGGAGTCGACAGCTTTTTGGCGACCATGGTGGGACAACCAATGTCTTCAACCGTGCTAGTTTGATTGAATCGTGCAACTAGTTGTTTTCTGACTTGGTTCATGCGTGAACCGTCTTGTCCTTTACCTTTTCCATGTTCATTTACCTTTAAACTTGCTGTTTACTCTTTCTTTAATATTGTCCCTCATGTCTACTTGACTTGCTTGTCTTTAATTTCAACCCGGTTCCCACATGAACCACTCTTTTCTTCTTAAAAACCGGTTCCCGCGTGAACCACCTTTCTTTTCCAACTCGGTTCCCCTGTGAACCAACTTATTTTTAAATCGGTCCCCGCGTGGACCACCTCTTTACAGCACCTTCAGATTGGCCCACGTGGCCTCTTTCTATTCTGTCAACTCTTACACCGGTTCCCGCGTGAACCACCCTTTTCTTCACAAAAAACTGGTTCCCGCGTGAACCAACCCCTTTTCTAAACCGGTTCCCGCGTGAACCAATACACTTTCAGATCAGTCCCGGCGTGGACCACCCCTTTGCACCATTTTATATTGGCCCCACGTGGCCCTCCTTTTCTTTTTCCAACCAAACAAATCGGTTCCCGCGTGAACCACCCCTTTTCCTTCAAAAATCGGTTTCCGCGTGAACCACCTACCTTTCCAAAACTCGGCTCCCGCGTGAGCCACTTTATTTTCAAATTGGTACCCACGTGGACCATCCTTTTACCTATACTTTAGATTTGTCCCCACTTGGACACTCCATCACAAGCTGGTTCCCGTGCGAACCACCTTTAGTTGCTAGTTATTTGTTTTACTTTATCATTGCTTGTCTTGCTTGCATTCACTTGTTTGATTTATTTAATAGCTTTCATTCATGTTTGCATATTGATTGCTTCTTCTCCTCCTACCCTCCATTTTTCATTTTTGCATTACCTTTTGCATTGGGTATCGGACTTGCTCTGATCCATAGGGCATTCGAGGCGGGAGCTCTCTTTCCCAACACACCCTCACCCTCCAAACACCTTCTTGGTGGATTCTAACCTTTCTTCTGGGATATTCCTTCATAGTTTATTTGGTTGTTTCCATCAAGGCCTCCATAAGTCCCCATCCGTGGAGTATTCCTCTCTGCACGATTGGGCCGGTTGTACCACTTCCCAAAACCCGAAGAACCCAAGTACCTACTCATGGTGATTGAGTGACAACCTTAGGTCTTGAAGATTGAAGCAATAGGAACCATACCTACTTGAGTGAACAATTGCTAACAATCTATCTAATCTAAGGTTTCAACCCAAAAATTGTCGAGTAGTCATTTTAAAAACTTGTTTGCACAACTTGGTTGCTCACAACAATTGAAAACAAGAAAAAAATTTTATTCTTACAAAACACAAAAAAAAAACAGAAAAAAACCTTTTTAATTTTGTGTTCAACTTGTTTTCAAACAACCAAATTGAAAAAAAATAATCAAACAAAACAAAACATAAAAAAATCTTCAATTGTGTGCTTTGCTTGCTCTCTTTTCTAACCATCTTTCTAGAAAGATCGACATGATGCCCATGATGCAAGTCTGGAAGCCATGTTGGGAGGTCGGACCACTACAAGCAAAAAGAGTACGAGGAAGGTCTCTACAAGCTCCAACAACAACCCAAGAGCCATGTCAATGCTGCTATGGAACCTGAAGTGCAAGGGGATTCCCATCAGTCTACTTCATTTAGTATGGAACAAGCTCTTAAGGATCTATCTTTTCATCTTGATCCCAATACCTTGTCATTCATACAATCTATAGTGAAGGGCAAGATGCCTACTAATCATGGTGCAACCAAAGTCCACCGAGCTGCCTCACCTCCCCAATCGGCAGGTCAACCTCTTACTATAACCCCACCTGGGCAGCCTGCCATATTACTTCATCTACTCACCCCATTGTGGGTCATTTTTTAGGTTGCACACCAACCCACCCCCTCCCATCCGAGTGCCACATGCACACCCCCTGGTGAATTCCTCCCCACCTGTTGCCAAGGATCAGGAAACACTTGAATTTCCCCTCTATACTATTTACATCCCCCAATCACAAATGCCAACCTACCATCGCTACAATGGCTCAGGTGATCCCTTCACCCATGTCAATGATTTTCTAAGCAAATCATCTCAATGGCAGAATGATAGAAAGACCCTTGCCTTTCTTTTTAGGAGATCTTTAGAGGGTGCAGCCCTAGATTGGTTTTTTTCATTGAACGAAGTAGAGATATGGGATTTCGAAATTGTCAAGGCCAAATTCTTGAAACGATATGGGCCAGGCTATTCAATAATTGGGGAAGTAAAAGAAGATGTGGAATTAATGCAATATTCTGATGAATTGAGGCCCAGGCTTGAGAGGAGCATTGATGCTATGCATAAACCTAGGAGTCCTCCCCAATCCCATCCTAATCATCTTCATTGGCCGATTCCTCGACGCCAGTTGATTAGGCCACCCATGCCACAACCTCAGCTGGTCATGCAACCCTTGCCAATGGCACAACCAATTGTGCACAATCAAGTTCCTCTTGTCGCTTGTGCAAATACTTCATTACCTAAACCGGCTCCACCAACATTTCTTAAGGCCTCTCAACCAATCATCCGGCCCTTGTCTTCTCAGCCTATTACACTAACAACTCCTCGGCCAACCATCCAAGCCATGACTCCTCAACTAATTACACAAATAGCTCTCCAGCCTGAACTGACTTCTATGCTAGCACCACTTCAATCAATCCCTCAACATAGGGTTCCCCCTCAGTCAGTCAAACCACTTGTTTCGTCTGTTGCTCCTGCCATGGTAGAGGAACCAGTCACTTCGATCATTCATGCTCATGCTATGGTATATGATTTAGTCACTCCGACCCCTCAAGCTCCTACGTTGGCAGAGGAATTAATAACTCCAACCATTTATGTTCCTGCCATGGCAGAAGAATCAGCTTCTCACCATGTCATTGCTATATCTCAAGATCAAAGTCAGCTAGTAGGGTAGGTCGAACCAAACCATTATACCTTTTTGGAATCCCCTAGACTAGGCATACCCTCTTCCATAGAACATCCTAAGGAGAAGCCTGCTATAGGGAGCTTAGATGAAGGAATCATAAACATAGTTGATTGTTAATCCAATGATGGACTAGGCAAGGATTTGTTAGGCATTGATCAACTGTTACCATCATTGGAATTGATCAATGAAGATGGTTAGATTGAATTGACCCCTGATCTGGAAAGTAAGGAGACCGGATTGGTTAGTGAAATGGGGAACGAATCGACAAGCCTCCTAAAGGATGTAGACCTTAACAAAGGGATACTGGGACCTCCTCCAGATAGGCAGGTAAATCCGTTAGCATCAATCTTAGGTCCACGACCCTTACCTTATTCTTCTCCTAAGCAACAATCCGGCCCATGGGCCCACGATCAATCAATCTTAGGGCCACGACCCTTTCTTTATTCTCCTCCAAATCAACGATAGGGCCCATGGGCCCACAATTCCTCAATCCTAGGGCCACTGCCCTTTCTTTATCCTTCTCACAATCATCAATTGGGCCCATGGGCCCAAAATCTGTCAATCTTAGGGCCATGGCCCACACCTGATCCCACTCAATTGGGCCCTTATGCCTCATTTTTGGGCGCTTATGCCCCATTTTTGGGCTCTTATGCCCTTTTCATCAATTGGGCCCATGTGCCCCTTTCCATCAGCCGAGCCCACGTGCCCCCTTTATCCAACCGGGCCCATGTGCCCCTTTTAATCAACCGGGCTCTTATGCCCCTTTTCTTCAACCGGGCCCACGTGCCCCTTTTAATCAATCGGGCTTGCATGCCCCTTTTCTTCAACTGGGCCCATATGCCCTTTTTCCCCAACTGGGCCTACGTTCCCCTTTCCTTCCATCGGGCCCACGTGCCCATAATTCTCCCCAATCGGGCCCATGTGCCCTTAATTTTTCTAAATCGGGCCCACGTACCCGCAATTCACCTCAACCGGGCTCACATGTCAATGTTTTTCTACAACCGGGCCCATGTGCCCAAATTTCTTCTAAATCAGGCCCACGTGCCCACCTTCCAACAAACTCAGGCACACATGCCCACACTCCTTCAACTTTGGGCCTGTATGCCCCCATTTCTTCACCATCGGGCCTGCATGCCCAAACTTCTTCGAATCGGGCCACCGTGCCCCCACTTCTTCAACTTTGGGATTATGCACTTATACTTTTCAATGGCACCAGCAAGCCCATTACAATCACAATCTTGCTCCAAACCATTTAAATCGGGTCCATGTGCCCACTCTTTTCATTGGGTCCCTCGGGCTCAACCTCTAATCGGGCCCTCATGCCCATCAACATCAACCGGGCCCTCTATCCTACATTCAAATCTTGGGCTCTCGTGCCTCTTGATTCCAACTACTCCCAGGCCTTCAAGCCCACTTTCAACTTACGGGCCCAAGAGCCCATTTTAACTCACTTTTGTTTCCAAGCATGTTTATTTCCTTTCAAATTCTCTTTCATTCTCTAAATTTTACTTTCAACACAAAAAAATCAAGGTAAAGAAATTTCCTGGGTGATACCACAATCTTTGCCTTTTACATCATTAATTTTGACTCCGCCATGCTAAATCAGATCCTCCACATCTTTCACTTCATCCTATGACTATGAATCTTCAATCCAATGCAATATGGTGCATATCAACAGTGGAAGCAGTTGGGCAAGGCAAGGTAGACAAGGCAAGGCAAGCACAAGCAAAGCCGTCATCAACAATGAACTTCTTCTTCTCTCAGGTATTACATGAAAATGCATTCATCATCATTATGTCATCTGCAAAGCAATATTTAAAAAAAAATGATTTTGAATTTCACATGACAATTTTAATTGAGAGAAATTCATGATTGACGATATTTGTAGCTTACCTTGTTTTTTTAAACAAATTCTTTACAATGCAAGGCATGTTTTCAATTGATTCACTTATGGAATGTAATCTACCTCAAAAAAATGGAGAGAACTACTAGTATGACTTAAGTCCACATGTTCTAGGTTGTTGTCTAGGAGTCTCGGGTAGATACCATTTAACACACACAATACGTCCCGATCCCAGAATCCGGATGACCTAACACCTGAGAGAAGCTAGGCAAAGCTTAGAGATGGAAGGAGAACCCTTACCCTACTCTCTTCTATTCGGTCCAAGATAGGTGAAGGGGATTAGAGGGGGAGAGTATCGAAAGCATTCACCACCTTAGTAGGAGGCCGTCTCAGAAGGTACAACTTCTCAAAAGAAAAGGGTGCCAAAAGATGGGCAATGAACCCCACAGGTTTAAACAAATATGGGCCTATCTGAATGAGTACCCAGAAAAGTAGAAAATGAAAAAAGGCACCAAAAGATGGGCAATGACCCCACAGGTCAAAGACTTGTCTAAGTGAGTGCCACATGTAGAAAAGACCTAAAGAGGCCGAACCCCAATGGGCAATTAGGTGTGTGTAGAGAAATCCCTCTCAACATCTCCAAAGCTTATCAAGGACTTCCTTATAAATTCTTCATTCTTAACCCCCCAAGGTGCGGGTGGACCAACCAAATCAAAGCTAAACTCTAGCCGATCAAAGGTTGAAGGTCGGAAAGATTTTGGGTAAGGAACCCCATTTTGCACATGGTATCTACCAGTGAACCTAGAAAAACAACCAAGTGATGAGAACTTGTGTCAATACTGAATTTTCTCTCTCAAAAAATATTTTCAGAACCCCCCAAAAAAGTTGAATATCTTCAAAAACTAAAAAAAAATAACTATTTTCAAAAACTCAAAAAAAAAGAATATATTTCAAAAATCCCAAAAAAATTAAATCTTTTCAATTCAAATTCCAACAATTTTTTTTAAAATTTTCAAAATTTCATCACCATGCTTGGTTCGAATTCTTGTTTTTACATTCATATTTATTCTTAATCTCTCATGTTTCAAATTTTTCATTGCGTATTTGCTGCTTTATTTTTTACACCCTTAAGAAGGCTATTACCCCTTGACAAAGGTCAAGGCATACTGCAACTTGCAAGGGGGATAAGCCACATTGTTGTTCTAATCTCTTCCTTCTAGGTGTTTCAGGCATAAGGAGAACTTATTATCCCTTGACAAAGGTTAAGACATACTGCACCTTGCAAGGGGATAAGCCATACTGGCATTCTAATCATGTTTTTCGAGTGTTTTCGGCACAAAGAACAAACAAGGAGAACTACACAACAAGGCGATACTCACCACTTCCCTCCCCTGAGGATTCTTAGGAAGAGGTGTCACCATAACCTCGGCCTTAACTTTGCCAAGAAAATTTTTGTAGGCAACACTCGCCACTTCCCTCCCCTGAGGATTCTCAGGAGGAGGTGTCATCATTACCTCGGCCTCAACTTTGCCAAAAAGCTTTCACTCTGTGTCCTCATTAGGACACATGAACTCCTTTGTGAGAATGCATGTCATCACATCGCAAACTTACTGTTATCATTTCCTTTCTTAGCATATGTTAGGTGCCTTACTATTTATTTTATGCATTGATGTTGAAGACCGTGAATGCAAAGAAGACCAGGCCCGAGATTCCCTTCATTAAAATCCACAATGGTCGGGTCATTCTTTGTGCTCACGGATAAGCCAAAATTGTGCAGTGAGGGGCGATGGTTACTAAATGGGTATCTTGACCTCATAGACAATCTATATCTTCAACTAATTATTAGACAAGTTTTGTTTTTGTTTTCTTGAGCCCAGCATGATCATAAAGTATTAGTTGCATTGCATTTTTCATTATCATTGCATACATCCTTTCAAAAGCTTCACCTTCTCACCCTCTTGTATCATAATTCCGATCATTCTGAATCCAATCATGTTTTCTAATCCCACTGTGTTTTCTAATCCCACCGTGTTTTCTAGTCCCACCAACCTTTTTAATATTCCACCGTGTCTGTTAATCCCACCATGTTCGGTAATCACCTTGTGGCTTCAAATCTTTTATTTCTATCCCCACTGTGGCCACTGGAACTCTTTCTTTCTATTCATCCCACCGTGGCAGTCACTTCCTCCCGCCAAGGGCCTCCTATTCGATCTAAACTTGCACCGTCATGATCTGTACTTAAACATTTGCCTTTTGGAATTCGAGATCATTCCATTCTGAATCAAATCTTGTCTCTTGTAAGACTTGAATGAATCTAAGAGCTTGAATGTGCTCGATTGGTATTCTTTTACTTTTTCAAAACAAATCTCTTTTTAAACTTTAGCCCATCACAGTATAAGAACAATGCAAAGATCGGGTTACCGACTGATCATGAACCTACGAACCCATGTTTCTGGGACTCCCCACCGCGTTGGGGGTTGGCTATTCTTCTCTCGTGCCAATGACACATATTTTACCAATCGAACATTGGAATACTTGATGAAACATGGCGGTTAACTAGGAGACTTGAGGAGATTCGTCTTGCCGAATCTGGTTGTTGAGCGTGTCTATATCTACACCTTGATGCCACCTTTTTAGTCCATCACCATTTTGCTCCACTACATGCCACTACGATCCATCTCGCTTCGCTACACTTTCTCTACATTTCACTCTGCTACGCTACATGCCATTCCCTTGCAAAGTGGACATCAAGGCGAGGCAAGCTGTAGACACGCCAATTTGGCCTTATTTAGAGCTCAAACCATTATTCTATTGGCAACATATCTTTTAGACCATCAAAATCATGATTAACCACCCTTTTGTATGAGCCGAGGTGCTTATTGTAAATATGAGGATGATTTGCTAATTTCTAATCAAATTCGTGTTTGCCGAACAAGAGACTCTTGGTGGTGTGCCAGATTATGCTTTTCACAGCATTTACTCTATTTTAAAATTTTTCATAGGATTGTATGGATGTCTAATGAAAAGGTATTCAACATAAATAATATTCTTCTCTGAGTTATCTTTCCATTTAAACAAACAGAATTAAATTCTGATCTCCCATTTGTCTGTAGCGCCCTTTGAAAGTTAGATGCACAGTTCTGTCCGCACGCAGCACCGATCAAGCCCAATTGCATGCAAGCCCAGCCCATTGGGCTCATATCTGACCAATTCACGACCTTACCTTCCTTTTTCCTCCTCCATATTACTTTGAATAGTATTTTGAAGCTTTATGGTCTAAATTAGCATCATCAAATGATGGCAATCCAACTTTGTTGTCTTATACATCAAAACTTGCTATTTTTAGACCAGATTTGTTTCCTCTTCAAGTGGAGACATATTTTAAACATGGGGAAGGTGATATACGGTTTCAAATCCCTCTCAATCATTTGGGTAAGTTTTTAGATGCCTTAGGATAAAAATTAGCAACATTAAATGGAAGAAATCCAACCTATGGTCGGATGTATCAAAATTTGCTATTTTTGACCTATTTTTTATCCCCAATAAAGGGAGACTCATATGAACGACCTAAGAAGGGCATCCCCATCCTCCAACACTCTTATCCTCACCCTCCTGCCACCCTTGGATCATCCCAACGTTCCCAAATCGTCCTCTCTTCGTCCCGGTGCCCGGAGATCATCACAAAGTGAAGAAGAAGCCGGTCTTTGCTTCGACGTGCTGCACTGCTTATCATCGGCTTCTACAGATCCTTCTAGTCATTTTACGGCCTGACTTCCTTCAGAAGAAGTGTGTTTCATCAATATATATTTCATATACAATAAATGGAGATCAATTCTGACATTCCCTTGGCCTGTTACGGCTTCAACACCAGCGCTGCACAGACAGATCCGAAGTCTTCTCTTCTAAGTCATTGTGTTCTCAGTGAATTTCAGTATATTGAATGGAGGATTCAGCCTATACATACTTCATAGAAATTGTTCCCCGGTAAATCCTATTTTATTTACAACAAAAATCATTCAATTCAGATATCTGTGGTGCCCATAGCATGTCCTACATCGACATTGTGTCCAGAACTTCACTGTCCAAGATCCGGCTTATCAGGTAAATTCAGATTACTTATCATAAGATTCAAGCAAACTTTTATTCATGTAAAACCACCATCGGTGAGTTATATTTATTTTGCAATAAACGGCACTTGATTCTAACATCGGTGTTGTCTATTACGATCTCTACATCAGAGCCACAACAATTTACATTGAATCTGTCCAACCCAGTTGCCACTTTGCCTAGGTTGTGTTATCTTTAATCGTCCATATTATCTTTGCTAATTCTTCATTCATATAATTTAGTTCATATTTAAGCATCATTTTTATTCTATTTTTCATCATAAAAAAAAATCAAAAAAAAGGGTTAGGGCTAACCCCGAATCTGGTGAGTTTGTTTCCAATTACCGTTTTATGTTATTGTTTTTACAAGTTACTACACTTCACTCAGTTCTAATACTTCTTCACTTGTTTTCTTGTCTTATTGTCTTCTAGTTGCACAAATACATCAAGCTAGCACTAGTTGGACTCTTCTTCATCGGCCAGCCGAAGAAGAAGAAGGTTGAACTCACATCCCAATCTCCCACGCTAAGGTACACATGGTCAAATCAACTCATCTCTTGATTTATATTCCATAAAGCGGAGCCCGCGGATCCCGGTGACCACTTTTTATTTATGCTTTAAGTTTATCTCCTCCTCACTCTCCTCCCACATGACCCGAACCGTCTCCGGTGCTCGAGCGACGCCGTGAGATGAAAGTTCGGGGATCAATGTGAGTGTGGGACTGAGGTGAGGACTCTTTACCGCTTTACGAGTGTTTTCCAATTCACTCCCTTCCCCTTCATTCTATCTTTCACCCTTTCTCTTGAGGTGCCGATCAGGAACCCATTTCTGGAGTCGACAGTAGGTGTCTCCTAAATTATCTAATGATGTGAAAGAAAGATAAGATCTTATCTTATAGATAAGATGCATTATTTGTCTTAAACTAGATGTTAGTCTTTGTGAGAGATAAATTGTAGAGACAACATGGATAGATAGATATGAGATTCATCATAGTTCATAGTGATGAGCTAACTAAGGGCAATTTAGAACAACAATACATCTTAATTACTTCTTGTTGGTTAGACCAATAGAAAGAATGAAATCATTAGATAGAAATAGGATATATTTAATAGTAAAAGAAGGTGGTCAAGATAATAAAGCTAGAATAAGACTGAATTCTTACATTATCATGATGATGACAAGTGTAAGAGAAAGTACAAAGTGTATTGTACATAATGTAAAGGTGGAGCTTGAAAAGCTTCATGTATTCAAGTAATTGACATTTACTTGTTTTAAATATACATTTAATAGTATTAAATACTATGTGTGTATATCATAAATTTAGATACTATGGATGCATCTAATAGTATGAGATACCGGATATGGATCTTATATCTACAAGGAGTTGTAAATGCTGACAAGTAAATTAAACCTTAGTAAAGAAGATGTTGACCTACATATGAAATGGTGCAAAAGTTGCATCATTACTAGTGAGAGGTACAAATCTTTAATAGCCATATGGAGATGTCTTAATAATTAAGATTGCTATTATATCTTTCTACAAGAACATTATATGATTTCCTACTTGAATAAATGTTGATTTATTCTAAGCTATGGATTGATAAATGTTCTAAAAGATTGAATGGAAAAGTGTTTGCTAGTGAGAGCTTAATGAATTGTTTAATCATATTTGATATGTTAGCTCTCATGTTATGCGTGAATACTCTTTTTAAGATAAAATGGGTTAATTTAGATCAATCTACACTTTAGCTTTATGTAGACATGGAGAATGGGTTAATGAGTTGTTAGAACTCGTACATCTAGGTGTATGTTAGCCCATATCTAGTAAGGCTAAAAAATAATATTTCTACTTCATTATTTCAAAAATAATGTTTCTAGGTATGGATATATGTACTTTATGAAGTACAAATCTAAGACATTTGAGAAATTATTTAAGATTAAGAATGAAGTAGAGGTACTAATGGAAAGAGTATTAGAACTTTTTGATGAGATCAAAAAGGGAAATACTTAAGTACATAACTCATATATAATTGAAAGATAATAGAATTTAATAGACACCTCTAAACACATTTTAGCTTAATTGAGTAGATAAAATGAGAAGTCATATTATGTAGGACATAATATAAACAATGACAAGTTTTGCAATGTACTCGTTATAACCACTTTTACTTAAATAGGTACCTTCTAAGTCTGTCATGATTATTCCATATAAGATATGGAAAGGGGTTAAAACTTGACCTTAAGAAAGTTAAGGTTTCGGAATGTCTGACCTGGTGAGGAAGTATAACCTTAATAAGTTAGAATATAAGACTATGAAGTGTTGGCTTGTGATATATCCTAAGAAAACTTCTGGATATTAATATACCACCCTTATGAATAAGGGTATGTGTTGCTGAGTGTCGACTCTGAAAATTCGACGGGGTCCTCTCCTTTTCAGGGAAGTCCGTGAACCCAGATTGTCACCTCAAGAGGGGATGAGAAAGAAAGGAAGAAAACTCGGAAAGCAACTCTCACCTCGGTCCCACACTCACATTGATCCCCGAACTTTCATCCCTTGGCGTCGCTCGATCACCAAAGAGACGGTTCGGGTCATGTGGGAGGAGGGTGAGAAGAAAGAAATTAAGACATGTGGTCTCCAAGAACCGTGGGTTCCGATTTATAGAATTAAAATGACCGTGTGTACCTTAGCGTGAAGAATGTGAGTTAAAGCTTCTCCTTATTCGGCCGGCCGATGAAGAAGAGTCCTCAACGCGGTGGGTTCTTGATATTCTGTACAACTAGACAAACAAACAAGTGAAAGAGACTATTATAACTAAACAAGGTGGAGTATATGTAAAGAGAATAACATAAAACACACAATTGACTAAAAACTGACCTGATTCGGGTTATCTCTAACCCCTTTTTTATTTTCGGAATAAAAGAATAAAAGTAATGAAAAAAATGTAAAAAAATTATAGGAGGATGGAGAATAACTAAACAAAGATATAGGAAAAAAACTGCAAGGTTCTGAGTTGAATAGAGAGAGATATGGCCAAATCTGGGTTGTCAAAAAAGCCGAGCAGCAGTCTAGGATCTGCCAGGCGCGACTTTGCTTCTGCGCTTGTCACGACCAGCCCCAACCTTAGAATCAAGCTCCGTATATTTAAAACTCAAGAAGACTTGGAGGTGAAGAACTTTGATGAAGAAAGCTTGGACAGAATACGTCCACACACTGCTGTAGACGCCGAAGAAGAGAGACTTGGTTGATCACCTGCAGAACAGCCTTCCTCTCTCTTGAACCAACTTTTCTCTCTAAAAACTCGAAATTATCTCTCTAAATATCACAAAATCAATGCATGAGGGTGGTTGGATGTCTTGAGATGCCTGGGGGGTCATGCTCATGCCTCTGGAATGACCAGAATCATAGTTAATTTATAGGAGAACGAACAGTCTCATTTGGGCTAAAAAAAGGCCACCTTGTGCCCTACCCTAGGGCGCATGCGCCCCACTGAGGGGCGCATGGCACTGTTCCCGAAAAAGTTGGTCTTATCCGGTCGATCCGTTTAGCGGTAGAGTCCCGGTGAAAAACTGGGTCCCTCGTGTCTCAAGGGTAGGGCGCATGTGCCCTCAAGTGAGGGCACAATGTCACTTGCCTCACTGGTAGGACGCATGGGCACGTGCCCTGGGTCCCGGGCGCTTGTGACCAGGAACCTAGGCGCATGGGACTGTTTTTGCGCGTCCTTCTTCCGGAAGCCATTGCGAACACTCCCGAACTTGGAATTCAACGCCGTTTGTTGCGTTGGAAATATAATAGGCCGAAGAAGCTTTATATAGCATTGGATTAGCCATAACACCCTCCAAAGCTTCAGATTTTTTTCCGGAAGTTAGGGAAGTGAACAGAAGATCTGATACAGGTCAAAATGACTCCGACGGCAAATCGGAAAGGCACGGTATGCAACAAAACTTGTCCGGGGTGTGAATATGACCATAACCTTCAATGCATGAACATTAGGCATTGGTCATTCAGCAAATTTCCATGTTTACACGATTTACGTGTAGCTTTTGCTTGGAAATTACGGCTTTTTGCGGAAAACATCGGAAAACATCCGATTTCGTTCGGCGAAGCTTCAAATCAACTTTAAAAGACCCGGTATCATTATAAGGTCAATCATACATGTTACCCTATAAAACATGAGTTTTTATACTCTGAATTAGGTGAATTTGGCATGTCTACAGCTTGCCTCACCTTGATGTCAGCTTTGTAAGGGAGTGGCATGTAATGAAGCGGAGTGATTCGAAGTGAACTGTAATGGAATGCAAGTGAGCGTAGATAAATGTAGCGGAATGTAATGGTGATGGATGGAAAAGATGGCATCAAGGTGTAGATATAGACACGCTTATCTACCCGATCCAGCAAAATGAATCTCGCTCAGTATTCTAGATCACTTTCATGTTCTATCAAAACCTCAGATAATTGACTGGTAAAAGACATGCCCTTGGCACGAGAGATGAAAAATAAAGGATAAAGGATAAAAGGATGTAGCCAACCCTCAGTGTGGTGAGGAGTCTCTGAATTCGTAGGTTCATCATCAGTTAGTAACCCGAACTTTGCGGTGTTCTTGTACTGTGATGGGCTAAAGTTTTAAAAAGAGAAGTTGATTTTAAAATGAAAAGAATACCAATCCATCATATTTAGAATATCAAGTTCATTCAAGTTTCACCAAAATACTCATGTTAAAGGGTATTTTGAGCATACCTCAAGTTCTTAAAGGGTTCGTTTTAAGCATAACAAAATTGCTTGGGTATCGTGAAAACCATGAATCACGCTCTAGCAGAAAATCAAGTATTCTGTAAAACGACAAAACAAACTTAAGCCATAGTAAGATTGAAAGATAATGATGAGACTAACACAGAATTATGGGAAAGAAGAAACAATGGCATGAAAATTGCCATGACACGGTGGGATAAAATAAAAGACATGGTGGGATAAAAGAAAGGAAAGACATGGTGAGATAAAATAAAAAAAAGAATAAAACATGATGGGATAAAATAAAGGAAAGAATAAAACATGATGGGATAACATTGGTAATAATGAAGAATGAAAAAGAGATGGATATGAAAATATAGAAAATTATGTAGAAAATAGTTGAAGATATAGATTGTCTATTGGAGGTCAAGACACCTGATTAGGAACCATCGTCCCTCCAATGTTCAATTTTGGCGTATCCGTGAGTGTGAATAAATGACTAAGCTGTCATAGATTTTTTTGAAGGGGATCTCGGGCCCAGTCATCTTCACTCTCAAGGTCTTCAACATTAATGCATATAATATAAACGAACCTAACATAACTAGGCGACAAATAGTAGGAGTGATGCGAAGTGCAAAATGAAGTGATGGTGATGATGTGATTTTGATGAGAATGTGGATTTGAATGAAGTCTTCAGGCGTGGTCTATCGACTTGCATCGGCTGCCTGATTCATCAGCATCTCCGGTCCATCATTGTCTTGTCCTTTTGACAGAATACAGCTCCACGATAATGTTTAGCTGGGTGGCGCTTCCTCTCTTTTTGCCACAAGGTTGGCATGACATTTTCTTGGGAAACACTGATCTTGCCAATTCACCTGTTAGGACTAAAAAGGTTGCCTGCACATTTTTGGTTAGTACCCAACAGACGGAATTGTCATATGAAGCAAATTGTTCCTGAAATGATCAACTGAAGATTTCACTATTAGAACCATCATTTAGAGGTTAAAAAAAAGTTTCTGATGATGGTTCCTTTAGCAAAAATGTCATTTTTAACATTATAGACAATTTCTGATTTTTTGATATTTTTATGAATTTTTCGAATTTTTTGTCCATGTGCCCCCGATCGGGGGCACCTGGCCATGCGCCCTGGGGTGGGGCACCTGACCATGTGCCCCCAGATGAGGGCACATGCGCCCTGAGGCAAATTTTTTCTTTAGAAAAGAATTGTACCTTATCGCCCTTCTCTTTTTGCTTCTTCAGCTCCTGAAAACCCTTAGCAAAGATGATTAAATCTTCATCATGACTCATCCCTTTGCCTGTATATTGTTTGCCTTGATTTTGAGTCAAAGGGAGGAGCCTTCTTAACAAGGTGGAATAAAACAAATGACTTGAATGAAATAGAGGTAGGAGTTAACAGAACTTACCTGCCGTGGTGTGAATCTTCTCCTCTTCTACATTGAAATGCCTGAAACACTTGATAGAAAGGGGATTAGATCTTCACCGTGACTCATCCCTTTGCCTATTATGGTCAACTTTGACTTAGGTCAAACGGGAGAGGCTTCTTTACAAGGTAATTAAAGAAAAAAAATGGATATGCAATACAGGAATGGAAATATGCTTGACAGTCAAATAAACATGGATGCAACTAAGGCAATGATCATGATTGAGCATTTTTTTGGGGGTTTTCTTGAAAACAATCATTTGAATTTTCAAAAGTATTCATTTTTTTTGGATTTTTTAAATATGTATATTTTTAAATTTTTGAAATATGCATTTTTTTTGGGTTTTTGAAATACGCATTTTTTTGGGTTTTTGAAATATGCATTTTTGTGTTTTTTTGAAATATTCCTTTTTTTGGGGATTTTGAAATATTCCTCTTTTTTATGGAGAAAATGCTAGTATTTGAGACAGTTCATCGATCTTCAGAGTTTGTCAAGACTCAAGTGGTAGATGCCACGTGCAAAAATAAAGTTCCCTACCTAGAATCCTTCTAACCTTCTTCCTTTGATCGGCTTGGATTCCACCTGGATTTGGACGGTTTACCCTACCCAAGGGGTTTAAGGAGAAAGAGTATAGAGGAAGTCCTTGATAGGGTTTGGAGATGTTGAGAGGGATTTCTCTACTCTCACTCAAATTACCCTTTGGGGTTCAGCCTCTTTGGGTTTTTTTTTCTTTTTTTGCTCTTTTCTATGTGGCACATATTTGGACAGGTTTTTTTTTGACTCATGGGGACATTGCCCATCTTTTAGTGCCTTTTGCCTTGACTATCATTCTGGGTACTCATTCGGACAGGTTGATCATTTTTCTTTTTCTAACCTGAGGGGTCCATTGCCCATCTTTTGGCACCCTTTTGCACCCTCCGAGATGGCCTCCTACTAGGGTGGGAGTGTTTTCGATACTACCCCTCTCTAATCTTCTCTCCCTATCTTGGACCGAGTAGAAGAGAATAGGGTAAGGGTACTCCTTCCACTTCTATATTTTTGCCTTGCCTTTCGCAAGTGTCAGGTTGTCTGGATTCTAGGATCGGGAGGTGTTGTGTGTGTAGGATGGTACCTACTGTTGACTCCGAAAATGGGTTCCGGATCGGCAACTCAAGATAAGAAGGTGAAAGATAGAAGAGGGTAAAAAAGGGGAGTGAATTGAAAACGCTCAGAAAGCGGTAAAATGTCCTCACCTCAATCCCACACTCACGTTGATCCCCGAACTTTCATATCACGGCGTCGCTCGAGCACCGGAGATGGTTCGGGTAATGTTGGAGGAGAGTGAAAATTGCTAAAATTGACTTGACATACGTAACTTCCGGAAAGATTAGAAACTTCCGAAAATTTCTAAAAATTGACTTGACATATGTAACGCGCCCACGAACCAGGGGCGCGGTACAAAAAATCGAAAATCCTCCGCGGAAACCTTCCAAAAATCCGGTTTAGAAGGTGCTAATCGGGGTAATTTGCGATTTAAAGAAACTGACTGCGCCCCCGCCTTTCAAAGGAACCGGGGACGCGCAGGGCGCGCCCCCGGGTTGAGGGCGCGCAGGGCGCGCCCTCCTCTTTCAAAGGAAGCGGGGGCGCAATACACTCTCTCTCCTGCGCGCGTGTTCCGCGAGCCGTATCTTGCAAACGGGAGGTCCGATTCGGCTCCCATTTATCGCGTTGGAAAGAAGGCCTTCAACCGCACCTCCTCAAGTCGGTAAACCAGCCGGCATGACTCCCCAGATGTTCGCATGGGGCTTTATACCGGTTTACTCTCTCGTGGAAAGCTGAAACCCGAGGCGAAGATCCGAAAGAGCACGGTTCCGATCGAGAAATCTCGGCTCAACTTGGGATGACTTAAAATGATGACCGAACAAGTCTGGTACGACTGGAAAACCCAAAGCCATCGAAAAATTTGAGATTAACCCGGTAAACGTAAACCAAAACTCGGAAAAGCCAGGAAACCCTAAAATTGACCGAAATGGCCATATGGCCTCGGTTGATGAAAATATTCGGCTAGAATCGACCCGGTGTAGACACGCCAACTTCGCCTAATTCAGAGCATGAAACTCATGTTTTCTAGGGTAACATGTGCGATTGAACTTATAATAATTCCGGATCTTTTAAAGTTGATTTGGAGCTTCGCCAAACGAAATCGGATGTTTTCCGAAGTTTTTCGCAAAACCCATAATTTGCGAGCGAAAGCCACACGTAAATCGTGTAAAACCAGAAATTGTCTGAATGACCAATGCCTAATGTTCATGCATTGAAGGTTATGGTCATATTTACACCCCGTACAAGTTTTGTTGCATACCGTGCCTTTCCGGTTTGCCGTCGGAGTCATTTTGACCTGTATCGGATCTTCTATTCACTGCCCTAACTTTCGGACAAAATTCTGAAGTTTTGGAGGGTGTTATGGCTGATACGATGCTATAGAGAGCTTCTTAGGCCTGTTAGTTTTCCAACGCAACAAACGGCGTTGAATTCCGAGTTCGGGAGTGTTCGCAATGGCTTCCGGAAGAAGGACGCGCAAAAACATTCCCATTCGCCTGGGTTCCTGGTCACATGCGCCCGGGACCCAAGGCACGTGCCCATGCGCCCTACCAGTGAGGCACAAGACCTTGTGCCCTCACTTGAGGGCACATGTGCCCTACCGTGGAGGCACGAGGGACCCAGTTTTTCACCGGGACTCTACCACTGAACCGACGATCGAATAAGACCATTTTTCTCGGGAATAGTGCCCATGCGCCCTCACTAGGGGGGCACATGCGCCCCTCAGTGGGGCGCATGCGCCCTGCACCAGGGCGCATGCGCCCTGGGGTGGGGCGCAATGACCTTAGTTTTTAGCCCGGATGAGACCTTTTGTTCTCCTATAAATTAACTCTGATTCCGGTTGTTCCAGAGGTATGGGCATGACCCCCCAGGCATCTCAAGACGTCCAACCTCCCTCCTGCATTGATTTTGTGATTTTTAGAGAGAGAATTTTGAGTTTTTAGAGAGAAAAAAGTCGGTTCAAGAGAGAGGAAGGCTGTTCTGCAAGTGATCTGCCAAGTCTCTTTTATTCGGCCTCTACAGCAGTGTGTGGACGTCTTCTGCCTGTTCTCTCTTCATAAAAGTTCTTCCTCTCCAAGTCTTCTTCAGTTTGCAATCAACAGCACTTGATTCCGAGGTCGGGGCTGGTCGTGACAAGCGCATAAGAAAGTCGCGCCGGGCAGATCCTGGACTGCTGCTCGGCTTTTTCGACAACCCAGATTTGGCTATATCTTTCTCTATTCAACTCATAATATTTCAGTTCTTTTTTCTATCTCTTTTTTAGTGATTCTCCATCCTCCTATCATTTTTTTATATTTTTTTGCATTACTTTTATTCTGTTATTTGTAAAATAAAAAAAAGGGGTTACAGATAACCCGAATCCGGTCAGTTTCTAGTCAATTGTGTGTTTTATGTTATTCTCTTTACATATACTCCACCTTGTTTAGTTCTAATAGTCTATTTCACTTGTTTATTTGTCTAGTTTCACATAATATCAAGCACCCACCGCGTTGAGGACTCTTCTTCATCGGCTGGCCGAAGAAGGAGAAGCTTTAACTCACATTCTTCACCCTAAGGTACACATGGTCATTTTAATTCTATAAATTGGAACCCACGGTTCCTGGCGACAACATTTATTTCTTCTCACCTTCCTCCCACATGACCCGAACCGTCTCTTTGGTAATCGAGCGACGCCAAGGGATGAAAGTTCGGGGAACAATGTGAGTGTGGGACTGAGGTGAGAGTTTCTTTCCGTGCTTTATTCCTTTCTTTTCTCATCCCCTCTTGAGGTGACGATCTGGGTTCACGGAATTCCCTAAAAAGGAGAAGGCCCCGTCGAATTTTCAGAGTCGACAGCTTTGTGGCGACCACGGTGGGACAAGCAATGTCTTCAACCGTGGGTGCTTAGTGTTTTGTTTTGCAACTAGTTCTAGTTCTAGACTGGTTCCCACGTGAGCCTTTCCTTCTTTCCGCCTCTCTTAAACTTCATGCCATCTCAAAATTTCTGATTTCACTCATCTTTCATCAGATCTGAAGTTCCAAGTATGCCATTTAATTTCTGCATTTTATTTAAACCGGTTCCCACGTGAACCATCCTTTTCCTTTTAAACTGGTTCCCGCGTGAACCAATATCTTTCTTTACTTCGGTTCCCACGTGAACCAAACCACTTTCCTTAAGATCTATCCCCACTTGGATCAGATCTTTATTCACCTTTAATTGGCCCCACGTGGCCCTCTTTTGACCATTCAAACCGGTTCCCACGTGAACCACCCCTTTTTACCCAAAACCGGTTCCCACGTGAACCACCTTTACTTTTTACCCCTGTTCCCACATCGGTCCCCACGTGGACCACCCTTTTGCTTGGTTATAAGATCTGAACCTTCTTATTTCCATCACTTTTCACTATCTCCATTTGGCTCACATAAGAAACAAGTCTAGATTCTAGTTTCTAGTTGCTTGTCTAGTTTCTAATTGCTTTTCTGGTGTTGATTGCTTGTTTATTTAAGGGCATGTTTTGCTCATTACTTGTTTTATTACTTGATTGCATTCTTTTCTCCTTCTCTCTACCTCCTTATTTTACACTTTTTTGAGGCGGGAGCTCACTCTCCCATTTACCCCTCCCATCCAAAACACCCTCTTGGTGGATTCTGACCTCTCTTCTGGGATATTCCTTCCTAGTTGACTTGGTAGGCTTTCATCAAGGCCTCCATAATTCCTCAAACGTGGAGTATTCCTCTTCACTATCGGGTTGGTTGTACCACTCCCCAAAACCCGAAGCATCCTACGTTACCTACACGTGGTGAGTTTGTGTGAAACCTAGGTCATTGGAGATTGGAGTTAGGATCCTAACCCATTTGTTGAGAGAAAAATTCTTATCAAAATTCATAAACCTAAGGTTTAATCAAAATCATTGCGTAATTTTGCTTTCAAGTCTTTGCATAACTTGCTTGTCAAATAAAAATTCAAACCTCTAACTTTTTGCAAAATACTAAAAAAACCAAAAAAAGTTCTTTGTTTACTTTGTCAAGTTGTTTGTTCATTGAAGTTCAATCCAACTAAGGTCTGGAAGGCACGTTGGAATGGCGGAACAAGCTGAACATCGAGAACATGAGATGGGTCATCAACCAAATTCGTCAGATGGTCGTGTTAATCCATTATTTGAGTCAGAAGCGCAAGAGATCCCTCAACCATATGCTCCTCGTGATGTTGAACAACTCTTTAGGGAGTTGTCACTCTATACCGACCAAGAAACCTATGCCCGTATACAATCCATGGTGAAGGGCAAAATTGCCTCAGATCAAGCTGAAGTTAACCAAGTTGCCTCATCTCCTCGTCCTCTAGTTCAACCACCACTCATTCAATCACCCTTTGTTCAACCTCCTGTTGTTCAACAATCTGTGATTCAACCATCACTAGCACAACCATATGTAGTTAAACCCTCTATAGTTCAACCATCTGTGGTTCAACCATCATTTGTTCAGCCATTTATTTTAACCATGTTGCTCCCCCAATCCACCAAGCCATGGGACAATCTTCAAGTCATGCTCTTCAATTTCAGAACCATGTCTCTAACCACATACCGCCTCCAGTAAACCAAGAACCTGCTCTCACCCAGGCAATCATGGATCAACTCACCCAAATGAATGAACGTTATGAAGAGCTGAGATGTTGCCTGGACTCCAAGTCAGTGCCTGAGATTTCTATTCCTTCTCTGCCAGTCCCACACCTGCCACCTTCTGAGCTACTAGTTTATCGCCGCTACAATGGTACTGGCAACCCTTTTCTCCACCTTAAATATTTTCTATATGAATCCTCATTTTGGAAAAATGATCGTAGGGTTCTTGCCTTCTTGTTCCGTCGATCATTAGAAGGGTCTGCATTGGAATGGTTCTACTCACTCGACTCCTTTGAGGCAGGAGACTTTGATATTGTTAAAACCAAATTCTTGCAAAGATACAGAGACCGGGTGGCACCAGCATGCTCCATTACAGACTTGATTGCTGAAAAGATGAAGCCAGAGGAAGACTTCATAAAGATTGCTGATCGCTGGAGGGGAATGGCAGAGAAATTGACAGATGCGATTTCTGAAAGGGAACAAGTAAAGATGCTTATTGGCAACACTACACCTGCCTTGTGGAATGTCTTGATCATGCACCGTCCTACCACAATGAATGAACTCTATGACAGTGCCCGATACTTGCAAGCCCACTTCAAGGATGCCACCATGATAAACCCTTTTGATCCTAAACCTAGAAACTTTAGGAAAACCCCCTCTGCACCAGTTGGGCCTACAACCGAAGGAGTGGTCAACAATGAAGCTATAAACACTATGGGGAACCATGGAGGGAACCGTCAAAACCAGTTCAGAAACCCACCACAAAACCATTCCTATTAACCCCCTCAACAACAGGTTAGGCCACAACAACCACGACAACCACAACAACCACCGCAACAAGTAGCACAACCCCAGCAACCTCGTCAACCTACCTACAATAGGGCACCGCCACCACCCAATCAAGCACCATGAAGGGGAGGTCCTAGGAGAGAGAACTACCAACAACTCCCTTACTCCTTGACCGACATCTTCAATGTACTCATGGCCGAAAAACAGTTGGAATTGCCCAAAGAAAGAGAAGCTTGGCCAACAAATGTAGATATGTCCCGATATTGTGCTTACCACCGGTGTCCTTGTCACACTGTAGAAGTGTGCTTTCAATTCAAGGATTACATCCACGTTCTGAATGACCAAGGCAGCATTGATTGGGCTCAAATGGGAGAATGCATACAAGCTATGAAGGCTAGGCAGCAGCAGCGGCAGCGTCCACCGGCTCAACCTCAACAACAACCTGGCTTGGGGATTGTCCAGAATCCACTCCCATTACATGCTCCCACTCCAGCACCGGCACCAGCCCATCCAAACCCAGGATTTGGTCTAGTACACTCCATTGACCAGGGAGATGCCAATTGTGCTCAAGGTTGGCAACTAGAAAACCAAAATGCAACCATGCCTGCCAACCCAACTAGGCCTCCTGCTAGGAACCCTACTAGACAGATAATCCGTGCACCTGCTACTCTACAACCACCACAAAGCTCAATAACCCAACCACTGGCCGCCACTTCTTCTTGCCGACCCATCGTTAGGCCAGCCCCCTCTCTAACTACACCTCCTTCAACCATTGCTACACACCGACCCTTGCTCATCCGACCACCACAATCACCACCAAACCTGAACCCCCAACCTACGAGCTCTACCACTCCAAAACCCCAACCAATCATACCACCAACACCACAACCAATCCTACAACCTACACCTTCATTAAACTCATCAACCACTCCTACACACCGGTCTCTTCTTCTTAGGCCACCGGTATCACCATCACTACCACCTCCAAATCCTACCCCTCTACGAACTAACCCCATCATCCTAGAACCATCGATCCCATTTTCTATCATACATGCACCTACACCACCTGTTACACCACAACCCACCCCAGTTAACTCGTCACCTCTACCCAACCGCCAAATAGCCCCGGTGCTACGGAGTGGGAGGATGTTCCATCGGCTCTTTCCCCAAGCCAGTACTCAACCACAGGATCCAGTGGAGGAGGAACAAGTAGAAGAACCATTTCCAGGCACAACCTATGATTTTTTGAAGCATTTGGATAAAACACCGGCCCGTATTTCCATACTTGAGTTGATCAAAAGATCAAAGGTGCACCAGGAGATTCTACAGCAGTACTTACAAAGGGTCATGGTGAATGAAGATCTCCCACCTGAGAAAATCACTACAGTGTTAGCCCCTAGAAGTGAGCACCCAACACTCACATTCTCTCAGGAAGAATTAGCAGACCCAGAATTTAGGAGATATGCTTTGCATGTGGCTGTTATCATATGCAATGTCAAAGTAAAATCATGTTTGGTTGACACTGGAGCTTCTATCAACGTTATGCTGCTAGAAACTTTGCAGTTGTGTGGCATATCTGAGCAAGAAATCAAGCCATCCTGTGCCATGGTGATAGCCTATGATAACTCCAAGAAGTCTGCATGTGGGATGATCACACTAGAAGTCAAACTTGGACCATGTACGGTCATAACAGATTTTCATGTTCTAGAATTAGATCCGACTTTCCGGGCTATACTTGGGAGGCCATACTTGGAGGCAATAGGAGCTGTGGCTTCAACAAACCACCAGTGCATAAAATTTCTATTTAAAGGACAGGTGGCCAAGGTAACTAGCAAGCCTATAAGGGACGAACCGAACAATGCTTATTTACCCCTAGGTCTGTCAATACAACCCCAGATCTCAGTGGGAGAATTGCCAGAAGTCAGATGCATGACCGCCTCTCTACTAGACACACTGGGATGGCGGATGATGATGAAATTGGGCTATCAGCCTGGAAGAGGTTTAGGCAAGGACTTTCAAGGGATCACTCAGCCAATTGAAATTGTGAAAAGGCCACGCAGGCAGGGGTTGGGATATAAAGAGGGTTCCATCCCAAGGAGGATCTTCCAGCCAGGATATGCCATGGGGCTCCATACATTCTTTATCAAAGGGGAGACCATGATGATGGCTGAAGATGGCAAAAGTTCCGTGATAGCTGTCAAGAGAAGGAAAGCTCCAGATGAAGAAGAAGAAGACTTGGAAGACCTGTGCTTATCTTTAACTCGTTTGTTCTCAAGTGGGGAAGAGTATCAAGAACCACCCAAGGGCAGACCAATATTGGATCATCTGGTTGAGCATACCACCCAAGTCAAAACCATTCCACGAGGCCCAAATACAACAATCCCATGGTTGAACCTCGTACCTTTTTTTTAGTAGATCTTTTGGATGGGCTTTAGGGCCCACTTACCCACTTTGGGCCCATGTGCCCTTTTCAACCTTCTACTCTTACTGGGCCAGCTTGCCCATTTGCTTCCCTCATCAACTTCAGAACTGAGGGCTTTTCCCAACATGGGGTTACATGCCCATTTATTTTTAAGATCGGGTCCACGTACCCGTTTACTTTTTTCATCAATTTTGGACCCATGTGTCCACTTTCTATTACCATTGGGCCCACGAGCCCCTTTTTCTCTTTTATTCTTAAGTTTTTCTCTCTGGAAATTCAGTCAGTTTCCAGAAAACCTCGAGTCATGCTGACTCATTCTATCTTTTTACTTGAAATTTACAAAAAAAAATGCTCTGAAACTCACATTTCCATCGAGGAGACGTCTCTACTCATCCCAGAGGGTGCTCCTAATCAGGGATCTTTCTTTTCTGAATCATTGATCGATTTACTCGATCCACCCTCCACTATAAATACCACCTTTCCAGCTTTATCTTCAGTAGGTCAAGTTAGGTTAGGAAATAGGAAAGTCAGAGGTAAGCGAGTTCCAAATAGGTATCTGCAACAATTGGCACAGAAATGCTTAGAGTGTGCAAGGCTGCCAAACTTTTTAGATAATACCATCGAGCTAGATGAAATCTGATATGAGGATGAGCATAACATAGATCATACTTTGGGAGTATATGAGGTGGTATCAGAGAAGGATCCCAAATCCGAGGATGAAATCGAGGACTTGGCTGATGCATATGCATCTGGACTTAGAAGATTTGAAGAACCATCAGCCACAGGGAATGAACCGACCAAGGAAATGAATTTAGGAACCCTGGAAGATCCTAAGACTATCCTCATTAGTGCAAACCTCACTCCCTCAGAAGAACAACGTTTGATCAAAGTTTTGGAAGAATATAAGGACACGTTCGCATGGACATATGAAGATATGCCGGGTTTAGATAATTCATTGGTTGAACATAGATTAACCTTGAAACCTAGAACTACCCCGGTTAAACAAAAGCTCAGGAGGTTCCACCCTGATATTGCACTCAAAATGAAATAAGAGGTCGACAAACTACATCAAGCAAATTTTTTTAAAGTTGTCTTGTATCCGCAATGGGTGGCTAACATAGTCCCTGTTATGAAGAAGGATGGACGAATTCGGATTTGTATAGATTTCAGGGACTTGAACCGAGCGTGTCCTAAGGATGATTTCCCTTTACCTCATATCGATGTTTTGGTTGATAACACAGCTAGATTTGCAATGCTTTCATTCATGGATGGCTTTTCTGGATACAATCAGATCCGGTTAGCTGAGGAGGACCAAGAGAAGACCTCGTTCACTACACCTTGGGGAACATATTGCTATGTTGTCATGCCCTTTGGGTTAAAGAATGCTGGTGCTACATATTAGAGGGCTATGATGGCTATCTTTCACAACATGATGCACACCCTTGTAGAGGTGTATGTGGATGATTTGGATGTCAAGTCCAAGAGTCGGGAAGATCATTCTGAAGTACTAAGGAAAGTTTTGCAACGAGCTAGAGAATACAAGCTAAAAATGAACCCTAAGAAGTGCACATTTAGAGTTTCATAAGGAAAGCTAATTGGGTTCATAGTAAGCAAAAGGGGCATAGAGATCGTCCCAAACAAGGCCAAAGCAATTATTGGTATGTCTTCTCCGAAGAATATGAAAGAGCTTCGAGGAATGATTGGTAGGCTACAATTTGTCCGCCGGTTTATCTCACAACATTCCCAAAGGTGTAAACATTTCTATGAGTTAACCAAGGCGGGGGCCGAGTTTAAATGGGATTCGAAGTGCCAGGAGGCATTTGATGGGTTGAAAACATACCTGGCAAGTCCCCCTGTACTTAGACCACCAATTCCCAACAAACCCTTGGTCCTCTACATTTCGATTCTTGAGAACTCTCCTGGGGCAGTCCTTGCACAAGTTGATGAAGAAGGGAAAGAACGAGCTACTTATTACTTGTCTAAGATGTTTGATGCTTGTGAGCTGAAGTACACTGTGGTAGAAAAGACATGTGCTTCTCTTGTTTGGGTGGTTCAGAAACTCAAACACTATTTCCTTGCTCACCAAGTCAAGCTCATTGCTCGTATCAATCCCATTAAGTTTCTGTTAGAGAAGACAGTCTTGACTGATCGGTTAGGGCGATGGCAGAGTTTTTTGATCTCAATTTGATATCACTTATGTCCCACAGAAGGCAATCAAGGGCTATGCTATTGCTGAACACCTTGCCCATCATCCCATACCCATCTTTGACCCAGTCCGGTCGGAGTTCCCGGATGACGAACTAATGTCAGTCCGATCTTCCAATCTTTGGACATTATATTTTGACGGGGCTCTGAACTCTCATGGTAGATGGATAGGTATTGTTCTTCTGTCACCTGAAGGTGTCACCATTCCACAGGCTTTTCAGCTTAACTTTCCAGCAACCAACAACATAGCTGAGTATGAAGCCTTGCTGGCTGGGCTAGAGGCCGCTCAGTTCCATGGTGCCACCGAAATGAGGGTGATAGGTGATAGTCAATTGATCCTACGCCAAGTCCTATCCAAGTACCAAACTTCCCATCCAAACCTCAAACCCTACCAGGAGCTCACTACCTGCTACATCAAACTATTCTTCAAACTCACCTTTGTCCATGTCCCCCGCTCTCAGAATATCCTCGCCGATGCCTTGCTTCACTAGCTTCATCTCTATCTGTCCCGCTAGGCAGGCAAGTGCGGACTATCCACATCTGTAAGAGGACAATTCCAGCAATTGAGGATGGATATTTTCTAAAGGTTAAGGAGAGGTTCAACAGAAAAGAATACTTGAAACATAAAGAATAAATCTCCTTGATTGAGTTGGAAGAATTAGAAGAAGGTGAGAGACCTTGGTATGACAAGATTGCGAGGTATTGTCAAGATCAGTCATATCCACCTGGATCAACCACCAAAGAAAAAAAGGCAATCAGAAGAGTATCCCAGAGGTATACAATCCTAGGAGGAGTGCTCTATAAGAGAAGCCTAAGTGGAATCTTTCTCAGGTGTCTTGATGGAAAAGAAGCTGAGTTGGTGCTGAAGGAAGCACATTCTGGAGTTTGTGGTGGTCATGTGAATGCCCAAGCCCTTGCTAAGAAAATCATCTGACAAGGGTATTATTGGCCAACTCTAGAAGAAGACTGCTCCATCTTTGTCCGGCATTGTCATTCATGTCAACTCCATGCCAACAAGATTCACTCTCCCGCATCTTCCCTTCATCCAATTCATGCCACATGGCCTTTCGCCATGTGGGCCTTTGATATCATTGGCCCCTTGAGTGACCTCAACTCCGAAATGCACTCAAAATCATTCATTTTTATGGCAACGGAGTACTTCACAAAGTGGCCTGAAGCGAAAGCATTCGTTGAGATTAAAGCATCAACAGTTTGCTCCTTCATCAAGCTCAACATCCTGGCAAGGTTCGGGATCCCCAGCGACATCGTCACCGATAATGGGCCACAATTTCTTTCTCAAGATCTGCGTGATCTTTGCAACAGGTATCGCATTTCATTGCATCATTCATCACCATACTATCCTCAAGGCAATGGTCAAGCAGAAGCCACCAACAAAACCTTGATCAAAATCATCAAGAACTCTTGTAAGTCTAGCAAGTTTGCCGACTGGCCTGATAAGCTTGTAGATGCTCTATGGGCTTATCGTACTTCTGTAAGGACTCCCACTGGACAAACCCCATATGCTTTGGCATATGGGATGGAAGCAGTGGTTCACTACGAAGTATTACTTCCATCTCTCAGAGTACAGCTCGACAGGGATATTCCTGTTGATAAGAGACGAGAATCTCTCCTTGCGCAGCTTGAACTCTTGGATGAAAGAAGGCTAGCCGCCGCCGAGCATGCCCGGACTTATCAGAATAGACTCAAAAGGTTTTATCAAAAGAGGGCGGTCGAGAGAAAATTTGAGATCGGAGAGATGGTAGTCAAACGCATATTCGTTAAGCCGGGGGGTCCCTGCTCCAAGTTGCAACCTAACTGGGAAGGGCCTTTTGTAATCACTGAAAAGTATCCAGGTAATGCATATGAATTGACTAATGCAGATGGAGAAAAATTAAATCATCCTTGGAATGGAATTTACCTCAAAAAGTACTTTCCATAAAAATGGATAAACCACTGGTATAATCTTAAGTCATAGATCCTAGGTTGTTCGTAATCCAGACATCCCGACACTTGCGAAAGGCAAGGTAGAAATCTAGAAATGGAAGGAATACCCTTACCCTATTATCTTCTACTCGGTCCAAGATAGGGAGAGAAGATTAGAGAGGGGTAGTATCGAAAACACTCCCACCCTACTAGGAGGCCGTCTCAGAGGGTGCAAAAGGGTGCCAAAAGATGGGCAATGTACCCCTCAGGTTAGAAAAAGAAAAATGATCAACCTGTCTAAATGAGTACCCAGAATGATAGTAAAGGCAAAAGGCACTAAAAGATGGGCAATGTCCCCATGGGTCAAAAAAAAACCTGTCCAAATATGTGCCACATATAAAAAAAAAGAAAAACCCAAAGGGGCTGAATCCCAATGGGTAATTTGAGTGAGAGTAGAGAAATCCCTCTCAACATCTCCAAACCCTATCAAGGACTTCCTCTATACTCTTCCTCCTTAAATCCCTAGGGAAGGGTAAACCGACCAAATCCAGGTGGAATCCAAGCCGATCAAAGAAATAAGCTTAGAAGAATTCTAGGTAGGGAACTTTATTTTTGCACGTGGCATCTACCACTTGAGTCTTGACAAACTCCAAAGACCGATGAACTGTCTCAAATACCAGCATTTTCTCCATATAAAAAGTTGCATATTTCAAAAAAAAAAATGCATATTTCAAAAAACCAAAAAAATGCATATTTAAAAAATCCACAAAAAATGCATATTTCAAAAAAACCATAAAAATGCATATTTCAAAAACCAAAAAAGCTGAATATTTCAAAAAACCCCAAAAAAATGAATATTTCAAAATATATATATATTTCAAAAATACAAAAAAATTGAATACTTTTGAAAATCCAAATGATTGTTTTTAAGAAAACCCAAAAAAAATAAATTTGCTTAGTCATGATCATTGCCTTAGTTGCATCCATGTTTATTTTACTGTCATGCATATTTCCATTCCTGCATTGCATATCCATTTTTTAATTTTACTACCTTGTTAAGAAGGCTCTCCCCTTTGACCTAAGTCAAAGTTGACCATAATAGGCAAAGGGATGAGTCATGGTGAAGATCTAATCCCCTTTTATCAAGAGTTTCAGGCATTTCAAAAGAGGAGAGGATTCACACCACGGCAGGTAAGTTCTCTCAACCCTTACATCTATTTCATTTAAGTCATTTGTTTTATTCCACCTTGTTAAGAAGGCTCCTCCCTTTGACTCAAAATCAAGGCAAATGATATACAGGCAAAGGGATGAGTCATGATTAAAAATTAATCGTCTTTGCTAAGTGTTTGCAGGGGCTGAAGAAGCAAAAGAGAAGGGCCATTAGGTACAATTTTTCTGCAAAAAAATTTTTTTTTTGCCTCAGGGCGCATGTGCCCTCATCTGGTGGCACATGGCCAGGTGCCCCACCCCAGGGCACATGGCCAGGTGCCCCCGATCGGGGGCATATGGAAAAAAATTCGAAAAATTCAGAAAAATCTCAAAAAATCAGAAAATTGTCTATAATATTAAAAGTGACATTTTTTCTAAAGGAACCATCATCAAAAACTTTGTTTTGACCTCTAAATGATGGTTCTAATAGTGAAAACTTCAGTTGTTCATTTTAGGATAACATGCTTTATATGACAATTTCGTCTGTTGGGTACTTACCAAAAATGTGCAGGCAACCTTTTAAGTCCTAACAAGTGAATTGGTGAGATCAGTGTTCCCCAAAGGAACGTCATGCCAACCCTGCAGTGAAAAGAAAGGAAGCACCACCCAGCTGAACATTCTCATGGTGTTGTATTCCGTCAGAAGGAAAGACAAGGATGAACCAGAGATGCCGATGAATCAGGCAGTCGATGCAAGTCGATAGACCACGCCTGAAGACTTCACTCAATTCCACATTCTCAGCAATCTCACATCATCACCATCACCTCATTTTGCACTTCACATTACTCTTACCATTTGCCATTTAGTTATGTTAGTTCCATTTGATACGTATTATAAGCATTATATGTTGAAGACCTTGAGAGTGAAAATGACTAGGCCCGAGGTCCCCTTCAACAAAATCTACGACGGCTTGGTCATTTCTTCACACTCACGGATAAGCCAAAATTGAACATTGGAGGAACGATGGTTCCTAATCGGGTGTCTTGACCTCCAATAGACAATCTATATCTTCAACTATTTTCTACATGATTTTCTATGTGTTCACATCCATCTCCTTTTCTTTCTTCATCATTACCAATTTTCTTTCATCATGTTTTCTCTTTCTTTTATTTCATCATGTTTTATTCTTTATTTTATCCCTTCATGTTTCATTCCTTTCTTTTTATTACACCATGTTTTATTCTGTACTTTCTTTTATCCCACCATGTCATATTTGTCATGCCATTGTTTCTTCTTTCCTATCATTCTATGTTAGTCCTACCATTATCTTTCAATCTCACTATGGTTTAAGTTTGTTTTGTCGTTTTCCGAATACTTGATTTTCTGCTAGAGCGTTATTCATGGTTTTCACGATACCTGAGCAATTTTGTTATGCTTAAACGAACCCTTTTAAAATTTGAGATTATTCCACTCAGAATTAAACTGAGTATTTTGGTGAAACTTGAATGAACTTGAGATTCCAAATATGATGGATTGGTATTCTTTTTATTTTAAGATCAGATTTCTCTTTTAAAACTTTAGCCCATCACAGTACAAGAACACCGCAAAGTTTGGGTTGCTGACTGATGATGAACCTACGAATTCGGGGACTCCTCACCACGCTGAGGGTTGACTACATCCTTTTATCCTTTATCATTTACTTTTTCATCTCTCATGCCAAGGGCATGTCTTTTACCAGTCAATTATATGAGGTTTTGATAGAACATGAAAGCGATCTAGAATACTCAGAGAGATTCATTTTGCTGGATCAGGTAGATAAGCGTGTCTATATCTACACCTTGATGCCACCTTTTCAGTCCATCACCATTCCATTCCGCTACATTCATCTACGTTCACTTGCATTCCATTACAGTTCACTCCAAATCACTCCGCTTCATTACATGCCACTCCCTTACAAAGCCAACATCAAGGCGAGGCAAGCTGTAGACACGCCAAATTCGCCTAATTCAGAGCATGAAACTCATGTTTTCTAGGGTAACATGTGCGATTGAACTTATAATAATTCCGGGTCTTTTAAAGTTGATTTGGAGCTTCGCCGAACGAAATCGGATGTTTTCCGAAGTTTTTCGCAAAAAGTCGTAATTTCCGAGCGAAAGCCACACGTAAATCGTGTAAACCCAGGAATTGGCTGAATGACCAATGCCTAATGATCATGCATTGAAGGTTATGGTCATATTTACACCCCGTACAAGTTTTGTTGCATACCGTGCCTTTCCGGTTTGTCGTCGTAGTCATTTTGACCTGTATCGGATCTTATGTTCACTGCCCTAACTTACAGAAAAAATTCTTAAGTTTTGGAAGGTGTGATAGCTGATACGATGCTATATAGAGCTTCTTCGGCCTGTTAGCTTTCCAACGCAACAAACGGCGTCGAATTCCGAGTTCGGGAGTGTTCGCAATGGCTTCCGGAAGAAGGACGCGCAAAAATAGTCCCATGCGCCCGGGTTCCTGGTCACATGCGCCCGGGACCCAGGGCACGTGCCCATGCGCCCTACCAGTGAGGCACATGACCTTGTGCCCTCACTTGAGGGCACATGCGCCCTACCCTGGAGGCACGAGGGACCCAGTTTTTCATCGGGACTCTACCACTGAACCGACGATCGGATAAGACCATTTTCTCAGGAACAGTGCCCATGCGCCCTCACTGGGGGGCACATGCGCCCCTCAGTGGGGCGCATGCGCCCTGCACCAGGGCGCATGCGCCCAGCACCAGGGCACATGCGCCCAGGGGTGGGGCGCAATGACCCTATTTTTTAGCCCGGATGAGACCTTCTGTTCTCCTATAAATTAACTCTGATTCCGGTCATTCCATAGGCATGGGCACGACCCCCCAGGCATCTCAAGATGTCCAACCTCCCTCCTGCATTGATTTTGTGATTTTTAGAGAGATAATTTCAAGTTTTTAGAGAGAGAAAAGTCAGTTCAAGAGAGAGGAGGGCTGTTCTGCAGGTGATCTTCCAAGTCTATCTTCTTAGGCATATACAGCAGTGTGTGGAGATTTTCTGCCTCAGATATATTCATAAAAGTTCTTCATATCCAAGTCTTCTTCAGTTTGCAATCAACGGAACTTAATTCCGAGGTTGGGGCTGGTTGTGAGGAGCTCAGAAGCAAAGTCGCGCCTGGCAGATCCTAGACTGCTGCTCGGCTTTTTCGACAACCCAGATTTGGCTATATCTTTCTCTATTCTACTCAGAATCTTTCAGTTCTTTTTCCTATATCTTTGTTTAGTGATTATCAATACTCCTATAATTTTTTTTAATTTTTTTGAATTACTTTTATTCTTTTATTCCGAAAATAAAAAAAGGGGTTAGAGATAACCCAAATCCGGTCAGTTTCTAGTCAATTGTGTGTTTTATGTTATTCTCTTTACATATACTCCACCTTGTTTAGTTCTATTAGTCTATTTCACTTTATTATTTGTCTAGTTGCACAGAATATCAAGCACTCACCACGTTGAGGACTCTTCTTCATTGGCCGGCCGAAGAAGGAGAAGCTTTAACTCACATTCTTTACGCTAAGGTACACACGGTCATTTTAATTCTATAAATCGGAACCCACGGTTCCTGGCGACCACATTTATTTATTCTCACCCTCCTCCCACATGACCCAAACCGTCTCTTTGATAATCGAGCAACGCCAAGGGATGAAAGTTTGGGGATCAATGTGAGTGTGGGACCGAGGTGAGAGTTGCTTTCCGTGCTTTATTCCTTTCTTTTCTCATCCTCTCTTGAGGTGACGATCTGGGTTCACGGACTTCCCTAAAAAGGAGAAGGCCCTGTTGAATTTTCAGAGTCGACACCCGGATGACCTGAAAAGACCCGGTGATGACCGTAAAGGCCTAACATGTGGTCCGAGATAGCCGTGTCAGCACAGATCGAAAAAGCCATAACGAAAGCCATCATTGACCGACGCCTACCGAAATGACTTCTCGAAAACCCTGAATGTTACGGAACACATGCGGGACTCCCGAGACCTTCAATTATGGACCATTCAAGGTCGGTCATCGAGCAGGCTTCGTGTTTTTACAGTTCACGTGCGGCTCTCGCTTGAAGGTTACGACAATATTCCGGAAATCATTGGTCCATTCTCAACTCACAAGGGGCTCCTCCAATGTCCTTAGCTCATCTCCATGAGGTAATCCGAATCAGATAATGGTCAAATAATGGATATCGCCTATGGAATAAGAGTCTGGGGCTCCAAATTAAGCCAATTTGGCGTGTCTACAGCTTGCCTCGCCTTGATGTCGGCTTTGCAAGGGAATGGCATGTAGCGGAACGAAGTGAAGCGTAGAGAAAGCGTAGTGAAACGAGATGGATCGTAGTGGAATGTAGTGGAGTGAAATGGCGATGGACTGAAAAGGTGGAATCAAGGTGTAGATATAGACACGTTCAACGACCAGATTCGGCAAGACGAATCTCCTCAAGTCTCCTGGTTAACCGCCATGTTTCATCAAGTCTTCCTATGTTCGATTGGTAAGAGATGTGCCATTGGCATGAGAGAAGAATAGCCAACCCCCAACGCGGTGGGGAGTCCCCGAAACATGGGTTCGTAGGTTCATCATCAGCCGGTAACCCGATCTTTGCGGTGTTCCTGTACTGTGATAGGCTAAAGTTAAAAAAGAGATTTGTTTTGAAAAAGTAAAAGAATACCAATTAAGAACATTCAGGCTCTCTTATTCATTTAAGTCTTCCAAGAGACAAGATTTGATTCGGAATGGAATGATCTCAGATTCTGAAAGGCAAATGTTTAAGCATAGACCGTGAAGATAGTAACGGTGCAAGTTCTGATCAAATAGAAGGCCCTTGGCGGGACGCATTGGCTGCCATGGTGGGACGAATAGCAAAGAAGTTGCAATGGCCACAGTGGTGAAAAGAAATGAAAGATTTGAGGACACAAAGTGGTTATTGAACACGGTGGGATTAATAGACACGGTGGTATATTAGAGAGGTTGGTGGGACTAGAGATCATGGTGGGATTAGAGAACACGATGGGATTAGAAAACACGGTGGGATTTAGAATGATCGAGAGAGTGAGAAGGTGAAGTTTAGGAAATGATGTATGCAATAACAAAACCAAAATGTAATGCAATTAATGCTACATGATGCATGCTGGGCTCAATAAAACAAGATAAAACTTGTATAACAAATAGTTGAAGATATAGATTGTATATGAAGTCAAGATACCCATTCGGGAACCATCGTCCCTCACAGCACAACTTTGGCTTATCCGTGAGCATCAGAGATGACCCGACCGTCGTAGATTTTGATGAAGGGGATCTTAGGTTAAGTCTTCTCTGTACTCATGGTCTTCAACAAATATTGCATAATATAATAATACACAACTAACGACATATATGCTAGTCGGCAAGTTATGGGGGTTTCCCATGTTGATTCTTCTGTTTCTGTGACAATTCCTATTGGCGATATTTCCCCCTCCTTGACTCATGTTTCTTTTTTGAAATACTTAATAAAAGAGTTAGATCTGCTCTATGGCTTACCCCCTTGCCTATTGTCATCTTGCCTTGCTTATATGTCAAGGGGGGTAGCCTTATCAACAAGGTAGAATGCACAAAATGACAGACAAGGTAAAAGTTAAGAGTGCTTACCTGCTTTGGCCAGCGTTGCTCCCTTCTTGATCTCGTAATCCTGAAACACTTAATGAAGAGGATTAAATCTTCACCATGGCTTATCTCTTTGCCTATTGCTGTCTGCCTTGACTTAGGTCAAAGAGAGGAGCCTTATTAACAAGGTATAAAAATAGACTAGATGACCGAAATGAAATGGTTAAGAGAACTTACCTGTCGTTGAGAGAACCTCCCCCTCTTACTTTAATGTCCCTGAAAATACTTGATAAAAGAGGATCAGATCTCCACAACGACTCATCCCTTTGCCTATTATGGCCAACTTTGACTTAGGTCAAAGGGAGGAGCCCTCTTAATGGGGTGATAATGAAGGTAAATATGCAATGCGGAAATGAAACATGCAAGACATAAAGATAAACATGAATGCTAGCAAAGGCAAAAATCAAGGTTATGATGCATTTTAGAAAATATTTAACTTTTTTTTCGTATTTTTGAAAATATTCAATTTTTTTGAATTTTTAAAAGTATTCATTTTTTTTGGATTTTTTAAAATATTCATTTGTTTGGACTTTTGAAAATATTCATTTTTTTGAATTTTGAAAATATATATTTTTTTGTATTTTTGTGCAGAATGTGCCAGTATTGAAACAATTCATCGATCTTTGAGTGTTAATCAAGATTTAAGTGATAAACACCACGTGAAAATAAGGTTCCATACCCAGAATCTTTCTTGCCCTCTTCTCTTGATCGGTTTGGATTCCCCCTGAGTTTGGACAGTTTACCCTACCCTAGGGGTTTTAAGATGGAAGAATAATAAAGGAAGTCTTTGATAGGATTTGGGGATGTTGAGGAGGGTTTCTCTACTCATGCCCAAATTGCCCGTTGGGGTTCGGCCTCTTCGGGTCTTTTCTACATGTGGCACTTAGACAAGTCTTCGACCTGTGGGGTCATTGCCCATCTTTTGGTGCCTTTTCTTCATTTTATATTCTTTCGGGTACTCATTCAGACAGGCCCATATTTGTTTAAACCTGTGGGGTTCATTGCCCATCTTTTGGCACCCTTTTTCACCTTATGAGACGGCCTCCTACTAAGGCGGCGGGCATTTTCGATACTATCCTCCTCTAGTCCCCTTCACCTATTTTGGACCGAACAGAAGAGAATAAGGTAAGGTTTCCTTTCTGCCTTCAGGGTTCTGCCTTAACTCTCTCGAGTGTTGGGCTATCCAGATTCTGGGATCGGGAGGTGTTGTGTGTGCAAGGTGATGTTTACCCTTGACTTCTAGCTAACACCCTTGGATCGATGACTTAATATCATACTAGAAATTCTCCATATTCTCTTCTAAGGAAAACATTTTTTGAGGTAAACGCCGTTCCATGGATGGTTCAATTTTTCGCCGAAGAAGGAGAAGCTTTAACTCACATTCTTCACGCTAAGGTACACACGGTCATTTTAATTCTAAAAATCGGAACCCACAGTTCCTGGAGACCACATTTATTTCTTCTCACCCTCCTCCCACATGACCCAAACCGTCTCTTTGGTAATCGAGCAACGCCAAGGGATAAAAGTTTGGGGATCAATGTGAGTGTGGGACCGAGGTAAGAATTGCTTTCCGTGCTTTATTCCTTTCTTTTCTCATCCTCTCTTGAGGTGACGACCTGGGTTCACGGACTTCCCTAAAAAGGAGAAGGCCCTATCGAATTTTCAGAGTCGACACCTGGATGACCTGAAAAGATCCGGTGATGACCGGAAAGGCCTAACATGTGGTCCGAGATAGCCGTGTCAGCACAGATTGAAAAGGTCGTAATGAAAGCCATCATTGACCGACGCCTACCGAAATAACTTCTCGGAAACCCTGAATGTTACGAAACACATGCAGGACTCCCGAGACCTTCAATTATGGACCATTCAAGGTCGGTCGTCGAGCAGGCTTCGTGTTTTTACAGTTCACGTGCGGCTCTTGCTTGAAGGTTACGACAATATTTCGGAAATCATTGGTCCATTCTCAACTCACAAGGGGCTCCTCCAATGTCCTTAGCTCATCTCCACAAGATAATCCGGATCAGATAACGGTCAAATAATGGATATCGCCTATGGAATAAGAGTTTGGGGCTCCAAATCAAGCCAATTTGGCTTGTCTACACCTACCCTTGACTTCTCACGAACAACCTAGGATCGATGACTTGAGATTATACCAGTGGTTTCTCCATTTTTATAGAAAGTACTTTTTGAGGTAAACTCCATTCCAAGGATGATTTAATTTTTCTCCATCTGCATTAGTCAATTCATATGCATTACCTGGATACTTTTCAGTGATTACAAAAGGCCCTTCCCAGTTAGGTTGCAACTTGGAGCGGGGACCCCCTGGCTTAACGAATATGCGTTTGACTACCATCTCACCGATCTCGAATTTTCTCTCGACCACCCTCTTTTGATAAAAACTTTTGAGTCTGTTCTGGTAAGTCCGGGCATGCTCGGCGGCGGCTAGCCTTCTTTCATCCAAGAGTTCAAGCTGTGCAAGGAGAGATTTTTGTCCCTCATCAACAGGAATATCCCTGTCGAGCTGAACGCGGAGAGATGGAAATGATACTTCGTAAGGGACCACTGCTTCCATCCCATATGCCAAAGCATACGGGATTTGTCCAGTGGGAGTCCTTACAGAAGTACGATAAGCCCATAGAGCATCTATAATCTTATCAGGCCAGTCGGCAAATTTGCTAGACTTACAAGATTTCTTGATGATTTTGATTAAGTTTTTATTGGTAGCTTCTGCTTGACCATTGCCTTGAGGATAGTATGGTGATGAATGATGCAATGAAATGTGATACCTGTTGCAAAGATCACGCAGATTTTGAGAAAGAAATTGTGGCCCATTATCGGTGACGATGTCGCTGGGGATCCCGAACCTTGCAATGATGTTGCGCTTGATGAAGGAGCAGACTGTTGACGCTTTAATCTCCACGAATGCTTCCGCTTCAGCCCACTTTGTGATGTACTCCGTTGCCGTCAGAATGAATGATTTTGAGCGCATTTCGGAGTTGAGGTCACTCAAGGGGCCAATGATATCAAAGGCCCACATGGCGAAAGGCCATGGGGCATGAATTGGATGAAGGGAAGATGCGGGAGAGTGAATCTTGTCGGCATGGACATGACATGAATGACAATGCCGGACAAAGATGGAGCAGTCTTCTTCTAGGGTTGGCCAATAATACCCTTGTCGGATGATTTTCTTAGCAAGGGCTTGGGCATTCACATGACCACAACAAACTCCAGAATGTGCTTCCTTCAGCACCAACTCAGCTTCCTCTTCATCAAGACATCTGAGTAAGATTCCACTTAGGCTTCTCTTATAGAGCACTCCTCTTAGGATTGTATACCTCTGGGATACTCTTCTGATTGCCTTCTTTTCCTTGGTGGTTGATCCAGGTGGATATGACTGATCTTGACAATACCTCGCAATCTCGTCATACCAAGGTCTCTCACCTTCTTCTAATTCTTCTAACTCAATCAAGGAAATTTCTTCTTTATGTTCCAAGTATTCTTTTCTGTTGAATCTTTCCTTAATCTTCAGAAAACGTCCATCCTCAATTGCTTGAATTGTCCTCTTACAGATGTGGATAGTCCGCACTTGCCTGCCTAGTGGGACAGATAGAGATGAAGCTAGTGAAGCTAAGGCATCGGCGAGGATATTCTAAGAGCGGGGGACATGGACAAAGGTGAGTTTGAAGAATAGCTTGATGTAGCAGGTGGTGAGCTCCTAGTAGGGTTTGATGTTTGAATGAGAAGTTCGGTACTTGGATAGGACCTGGCGTAGGATCAATTGACTATCACCTATCACCCTCAGTTCGGTGGCACCATGGAAATGAGCGGCCTCCAGCTCGGCCAGCAAGGCTTCATGGTGGCACCATATAAATGAGCGGCCTCTAGCCCAGCCAGCAAGGCTTCATACTCAGCTATGTTGTTGGTTGCTGGAAAGTTAAGCTGAAAAGCCTGTGGAATGGTGACACCTTCAGGTGACAGAAGAACAATACCTATCCATCTACCATGAGAGTTCAGAGCCCCGTCAAAATATAATGTCCAAAGATAGGAAGATCGGACTGACATTAGTTCGTCATCCGGGAACTCCGACCGGACTGGGTCAAAGATGGGTATGGGATGATGGGCAAGGTGTTCAGCAATAGCATAGCCCTTGATTGCCTTCTGTGGGACATAAGTGATATCAAATTGAGATCAAAAAACTCTGCCATCGCCCTAACCGATCAGTCAAGACTGTCTTCTCTAACAGAAACTTAATGGGATTGATACGAGCAATGAGCTTGACTTGGTGAGCAAGGAAATAGTGTTTGAGTTTCTGAACCACCCAAACAAGAGAAGCACATGTCTTTTCTACCACAGTGTACTTCAGCTCACAAGCATCAAACATCTTAGACAAGTAATAAGTAGCTCGTTCTTTCCCTTCTTCATCAACTTGTGCAAGGACTGCCCCAAGAGAGTTCTCAAGAATCGAAATGTAGAGGACCAAGGGTTTGTTGGGAATTGGTGGTCTAAGTACAGGGGGACTTGCCAGGTATGTTTTCAACCCATCAAACGCCTCCTGGCACTTCGAATCCCATTTAAACTCGGCCCCCGCCTTGGTTAACTCATAGAAATGTTTACACCTTTGGGAATGTAGTGAGATAAACCGGCGGACAAATTGTAGCCTACCAATCATTCCTCGAAGCTCTTTCATATTCTTCGGAGAAGACATACCAATAATTGCTTTGGCCTTGTTTGGGACGATCTCTATGCCCCTTTTGCTTACTATGAACCCAATTAGCTTTCCTTATGAAACTCCAAATGTGCACTTCTTAGGGTTCATTTTTAGCTTGTATTCTCTAGCTCGTTGCAAAACTTTCCTTAGTACTTCAGAATGATCTTCCCGACTCTTGGACTTGACATCCAAATCATCCACATACACCTCTACAAGGGTGTGCATCATGTCGTGAAAGATAGCCATCATAGCCCTCTAATATGTAGCACCAGCATTCTTTAACCCAAAGGGCATGACAACATAGCAATATGTTCCCCAAGGTGTAGTGAACGAGGTCTTCTCTTGGTCCTCCTCAGCTAACCGGATCTGATTGTATCCAGAATAGCCATCCATGAATGAAAGCATTGCAAATCTAGCTGTGTTATCAACCAAAACATCGATATGAGGTAAAGGGAAATCATCCTTAGGACACGCTCGGTTCAAGTCCCTGAAATATATACAAATCCGAATTCGTCCATCCTTCTTCATAACAGGGACTATGTTAGCCACCCATTGCGGATATAGGACAACTTTAATAAATTTTGCTTGAGGTAGTTTGTCAACCTCTTCTTTCATTTTGAGTGCAATATCAGGGTGGAACCTCCTGAGCTTTTGTTTAACCGGGGTAGTTCCAGGTTTCTAGATTAATCTATGTTCAACCAGTGAATTATCTAATCCCGGCATATCTTCATATGTCCATGAGAACGTGTCCTTATATTCTTCTAAAACTTTGATCAAACGTTGTTCTTCTGAGGGAGTGAGGTTTGCACTAATGAGGATAGTCTTAGGATATTCCAGGGTTCCTAAATTCAGTTCCTTGGTCGGTTCATTCCCTGTGGCTGATGGTTCTTCAAATCTTCTAAGTCCAGATGCATATGCATCAGCCAAGTCCTCGATTTCATCCTCGGATTTGGGATCCTTCTCTGATACCGCCTCATATACTCCCAAAGTATGATCTATGTTATGCTCATCCTCATATCGGATTTCATCTAGCTGGATGGTATTATCTAAAAAGTTTGGCAGCTTTGCACACTCTACGCATTTCTGTGCCAATTGTTGCAGACACCTATTTGGAACTCGCTTACCTCTGACTTTCCTATTTCCTAACCTAACTTGACCTACTGAAGATAAAGCTGGAAAGGTGGTATTTACAGTGGAGGGGAGATCGAGTAAATCGATCAATGATTCAGAAAAGAGGGATCCCTGATTGGGAGCACCCTCTGGGATGAGTAGAGATGCCTCCCCGATGGAAATGTGAGTTTCAGAGAAGACGTTTTTTTTTGGGATTCTCAAGTAAAAGGATAGAATGAGCCTGAGTGACTCGAGACTTTCTAGAAGATGACTGAATTAATAGAGAGAAAAACTTAAGAATAAAGGGGAAAAAGGGGCTCGTGGGCCCAATGGTAACAGAAAGTGGACACATGGGTCCAAAACTGATGAAAAAAGTAAACGGGTACATAGACCCGATCATAGAAATAAATGGGCATGTGAGCCCATATTGAGAAAAGCCCTCAGTTCTGAAGTTGATGAGGGAAGAAAATGGGCAAGCATGCCTAGTAAGAGTGGAAGGTTGAAGAGGGCACATGGGCCCAAAGTGGGTAAGTGGGCCCTGAAGCCCATCCAAAAGATCTATAAACAAAGGTACGAGGTTCAACCATGGGATTGTTGTATTTGGGCCTCGTGGAATGGTTTTGACTTGGGTGGTATGCTCAACCAGATGATTCAATATTGGTCTGCCCTTGGGTGGTTCTTGATACTCTTCCCCACTTGAGAACAAACGAGTTAAAGATAAGCACATGTCTTCCAAGTCTTCTTCTTCTTCATCTGGAGCCTTTCTTCTCTTGACAGCTATCACGGAACTTTTGCCATCTTCAGCCATCATCATGGTGTCCCCTTTGATAAAGAATATATGGATCCCCATGGCATATCCTGGCTGGAAGATCCTCCTTGGGATGGAACCCTCTTCATATCCCAACCCCTGCCTGCGTGGCCTTTTCACAGTTTCAATTGGCTGAGTGATCCCTTGAAGATCCTTGCCTAAACCTCTTCTAGGCTGATAGCCCAATTTCATCATCATCCGCCATCCCAGTGTGTCTGGTAGAGAGGCGGTCATGCATCTGACTTTTGGCAATTCTCCCACTGAGATCTGGGGTTGTATTGACAGACCTAGGGGTAAAGTAGCATCGTTCAGCTTGTCCCTTATAGGCATGCTAGTCACCTTGACCACCTATCCTTTAAAGGGAAACTTTATGCACTGGTGGTTTGTTGAAGCCGTAGCTCCTATTGCCTCCAAGTATGGCCTCCCAAGTATAGCCCAAAAATTTGGATCCAATTCTAGAACATGAAAATCTGTTGTGACCGTACATGGTCCAAGTTTAATTTCTAGAGTGACCACCCCATGTGCAGACTTCTTGGAGTTGTCATAGGCCGTCACCATGGCACATGATGACTTGATTTCTTGCTCAGAAATGCCACACAACTGCAAAGTTTATGGCGGCATAACGTTGATAGAAGCTCCATTGTCAACCAAACATGATTTCACTTCAATATTACAAATAACCACAGCCACATGCAAAGCATATCTCCTAAATCCTCCTGAGAGAAAGTGAGTGTTGGGTGCTCACTTCTAGGGGCTAACACTGTAGTGATCTTTTCAGGTGGGAGATCTTCATTCACCATGACCCTTTTCAAGTACTGCTGTAGAATCTCCTGGTGCACCTTTGATCTTTTGATCAACTCAAGTATGGAAATACGGGCCAGTGTCTTATCTAAATGTTTCAACAAATCATAGGCTGTGCCCGGCAATGGTTCTTCAACTTGTTCCTCCTCCACTGGATCTTGTGGTTGAGTACTAGCTTGGGGAAAGAGCCGCTGGAACATCTTCCAACTCCGAAGCACCGGGGCTATTTGGCGGTCGGGTAGAGGTGACGGGTTAACTGGGGTGGGAACAGGTGGTGTAGGTTCAGGTATGGTAGGCAATGGGATCGATGGTTCTGGGATGATGGGGTTAGTTGGTAGAGGGGTAGGATTTGGAGGTGGTAGTGATGGTGATACCGGTGGCCTAATAAGAAGAGACCGGGGTGCAGAAGTGGTTGATGAGTTTAATGAAGGTGTAGGTTGTGGGATTGGCTGTGGTGTTAGTGGTATGATAGGTTGGGGTTTTGGAGTGGTAGAGCTCGTAGGCCGGGTGTTCGGGTTTGGTGGTGATTGTGGTGGTCGTATGAGCAAGGGCCGGTGTGTAGCAATGGTTGAAGGAGGTGTAGTTAGAGAGGGGGCTGGCCTAATGATGGGCCGGCAAGAAGAAGTGGCGGCTAGTGGTTGGGTTATTGAGCTTTGTGGTAGTTGTGGAGTAGCAGGTGCACGGATTATCTGTCTAGGAGGGTTCCTAGCAGGAGGCCTAGTTGGGTTGGCAGGCATGGTTGCATTTTGGTTTTCTAGTTGCCAACCTTGAGCACGATTGGAATCTCCTTGGACAATGGAGTGTACTAGACCAATTCCTGGGTTTGGATGTGCTGGTGCCGGTGCTGGAGTGGGAGCATGTAATGGGAGCAGATTCTGGACAATCTCCAAGACAGGTTGTTGTTGAGGTTGAGCCGGTGGACGCTGCCGCTGCTGCTGCCTAGCCTTCATTACCTGTATGCATTCCCCCATTTGGACCCAATCAATGCTGCCTTGGTCATTCAGATCATGGATGTAATCCTTGAATTGAAAGCACACTTCTACAATGTGACCAAGACACCGGTGGTAAGTACAGTATCGGGACATATCTGCGTTTGTTGGCCAAACCTCTCTTTCCTTGGGCAATTCCAACTATGTTTTTGCCATGAGTACATTGAAGATGTCGGTCAAGGAGTAAGGGAGTTGCTGGTAGTTCTCTCTCCTAGGACCTCTCCTTCGTGGTGCCTAATTGGGTGGTGGCGGTGCCCTATTGTAGGTAGGTTGACGAGGTTGCTGGGGTTGTGCTACTGGCTGAGGTGGTTGTTGTGGTTGTCGTTGTTGTGGTGGCCTAACCTGTTGTTGAGGGGGGTAATAGGAATGGTTTTGTGGTGGGTTTCTGAACTGGTTTTGATGGTTCCCTCCCTGGTTCTCCACAGTGTTTATAGCTTCGTTGTTGACCACTCCTTCGGTTGTAGGCCCAACTGGTGTAGAGGGGGTTTTCCTGAAATTTCTTGGTTTATGATCAAAAGGGTTTATCATGGTGGCATCTTTGAAGTGGGCTTGCAAGTATCGGGCACTGTCATAAAGTTCATTCATGGTGGTAGGACGGTGCATGATCAAGACATTCCTCAAGGCAGGTGTAGTGTTGCCAATAAGCATCTTTACTTGTTCCCCTTCAGAAATCACATCTATCAATTTCTCTGCCATTCCCCTCCAGTGATTAGCAAACTTTATGAAGTCTTCCTGTGGCTTCATCTTTTCAGCAATCAAGTCTGTAATGGAGCATGCTGGTGCCACCCGGTCTCTGTATCTTTGCAAGAATTCGGTCTTGACAATATCGAAGTCTCCTGCCTCAAAGGAGTCGAGCGAGTAGAACCATTCCAATGCAGACCCTTCTAGTGATCAGCGGAATAAGAAAGCAAGAACCCTACGATCATTTTTCTAGAATGAAGATTCATAGAGAAAATCTTTAAGGTGGAGAAAAGGGTTGCCAGTACCATTGTAGCGGTGATAAACTGGTAGCTCAGAAGGTGGCAGGTGTAGGACTGGCAGAGAAGGAATAGAAATCTCAGGAACTAACTTGGAGTCCAGGCGACATCTCAGCTCTTCATAACGTTCATTCATCTGGGTGAGCTGATCCATGATTGCCTGGGTGAGAGCAGGTTCTTGGTTTGCTGGTTGGGGTATGTGGTTAGAGACATGATTTTGGAATTGAGGAGCATGACTTGGCAAATTTACTGAAGATTGTCCCATGACTTGATGGGTCAGGGGAGCAACATGGTTGAAATAAGATGGTTGAACAAATGAGGGTTGGACCACAGATGGTTGAACTATAGATGGTTGAACTACAGATGGTTGCACTAGTGATGGTTGTGTTAACGATGGTTGAATCATAGATTGTTGAACAATAGGTGGTTGAACAAAGGGTGACTGAATGAATGGTGGTCGAACCAGAGGACAAGGAGATGAGGCAACTTGGTTAACTTCAGCCTGATCTGAGTTCATTTTGCCCTTCACCATGGATTGTATGCGGGCATAGGTTTCTAGGTCAGTATAGAGAGACAACTCCCAAAAGAGTTGTTCAACATCACGAGGAGCAGATGGTTGAGGGACCTCTTGCGCTTCTGACTCAAACAATGGATTAACAAGACCATCTGACGGAATTGGTTGGTGACCCATCTCGTGCTCTCGATGTTCAGCTTGTTCCACCATTCCAACGTGCCTTCCAGACCTTAGTTGCATTGATCTTGAAGGATAAAGTAAAACAAACAAGTTGACAAAGTAAACAAAGAACTTTTTTTTAGGTTATTAGTATTTTGCAAAAAGTTAGTGGTTTGAATTTTTTTTTGACAAGCAAGTGATGCAAAGACTTGAAAGCAAGATTACGCAATGGTTTGGATTAAACCTTAGGTTTATGGATTTGTTAAGAATTGTTCTCTCAACAAATGGGTTAGGATCCTAACTCCAATCTCTAATGACCTAGGTTTCACACAATCTCACCACGTGTAAGTAACATAGGATGCTTCGGGTTTTGGGGAGTGGTACAACCAACCCGATCGTGAAGTGGAATACTCCACGTATGAGGAATTACGGAGGCCTTGATGAAAGCCAACCAAGTCAACTAGGAAGGAATATCCCAGAAGAGAGGTCAGAATCCACCAAGAGGGTGTTTTGGATGGGAGGGGCAAATGGGAGAGTGAGCTCCCGCCTCAAAAAAGTGTAAAAGAAGGAGGTAGAGAGAAGGAGCAGAGAATGCAATCAAGTAATAAAACAAGTAATGAGCAAAACATGAACTTAAATAAACAAGCAATCGACACCAAACAAGCAATTAGAAACTAGACAAGCAACTAGAAACTAGAATCTAGACTTGTTTCTTATGTGAGCCAAATGGAGATAGTGAAAAGTGATGGAAAGAAGAGGGTTCAGATATGATAGCCAAGCAAAAGGGTGGTCCACGTGGGGACCGGTGTAAGAATGAGCTGGTTCACGTGGGAACCGGGGTAAAAAGTAAAGGTGGTTCACGTGGGAACCAGTTTTGGGTAAAAAGGGGTGGTTCACGTGGGAACCGGTTTGAATGATTAAAAGAGGGCCACGTGGGGCCAATTAAAGGTGAATAAGGATATGATCCAAGTTGGGATAGATCTGGAAAAAAATGGGCTTGGTTCACGTGGGAACCGAAGTAAAGAAAGAGATTGGTTCACGCGGGAACCAGTTTAAAAGAAGAAGGGTGGTTCACGTGGGAACTGGTTTAAATAAAATGACAGAAATTAAATGGCATACTTGGCACTTCATATCTGATAAAATATGGGTGAAATGATAAATTTTGAGATGGCATGAAGTTAAGAAAGGTGGAAAGAAGGAAAGGCTCACGTGAGAACCGATCTAGAACGAGAACTAGTTGCAAACAAAACACTAAGCACCCACGGTTGAAGACATTGCTTGTCCCACCGTGGTCGCCACAAAGCTGTGGACTCTGAAAATTCGACGGAGTCCTCTTCTTTTCAGGGAAGTCCGTGAACCCAGATCGTCACCTCAAGAGGGGATGAGAAAGAAAGGAAGGAAACTCGGAAAGCAACTCTCAGCTCAGTCCCACACTCACATTGATCCTCGAACTTTCATCCCTTGGCGTCGCTCGATCACCAAAGAGACGGTTTGGGTCATGTGGGAGGAGGGTGAGAAGAATGAAATTAAGACATGTGGTCTCCAGGAACCGTGGGTTCCGATTTATAGAATTAATTAAAATGACCGTGTGTACCTTAGCGTGAAGAATGTGAGTTAAAGCTTCTACTTCTTCGGCAGGCTGATGAAGAAGAGTCCTCAACGCGGTGGGTGCTTGATATTCTGTCCAACTATACAAACAAACAAGTGAAAGAGACTATTAGAACTAAACAATGTGGAGTATATGTAAAGAGAATAACATAAAACACACAATTGACTAGAAACTGACCGGATTCGGGTTATCTCTAACCACTTTTTTTAATTTTCGGAATAAAAGAATAAAAGTAATGAAAAAAATGTAAAAAAATGATAGGAGGATGTATAATCACGAAAAAAAGATATAGGAAAAAAAATATCAAGATTCTTAGTTGAATAGAGAGAGATATGGCAAATTTGGGTTGTCGAAAAAGCCGAGCAGCAGTCCAGGATCTGCTAGGCGCGACTTTGCTTCTGCGCTCTTCATGACCAGCCCTGACCTCGGAATCAAGTGCCGTAGATTGAAAAATCAATAATACTTGTATATTAAGAACTTTTATGAAGAAATATTGGACAGAAGACCTCCACACACTGCTATAGAGGCCGAAGAAAAGAGACCTGGTTGATCACCTGCAGAACAACCTTCCTCTCTCTTGTTCCGACTTTTCTCTCTATAAACTCGAAATTATCTCTCTAAAAATCACAAAATAAATGCAGGAGGGTGGTTGGACGTCTTGAGATGCCTGAGGGGTGCATGCGCCCCCTGAAAGGGGTGCATAGCACTGTTCCCGAAAAAGTTGGTCTTATCTGGTCGATCCATTCAGCGGTAGAGTCCCGGTGAAAAACTGGGTCCCTCATGCCTCAAGGGTAGGGCGCATGTGCCCTCAAGTGAGGGCACAAGGTCACATGCATCACTGGTAGGGCGCATGGGCATGTGCCCTGGGTCCCGGGCGCATGTGACCAGGAACCCGGGCGCATGGGACTGTTTTTACGCGTCCTTCTTCCGGAAGCCATTGTGAACACTCCCGAACTCGTAATTCGGCGCCGTTTGTTGAGTTGGAAAGATAACAGGAAGAATAAGCTTTATATAGCATTGGATCAGCCATAACACTTTCAAACACTTCAGAATTTTGTTTGTAAGTTTGGGCAGTGAACATAAGATCCGATACAGGTCAAAATGACTCCGACGGCAAACCAGAAAGGCACGGTATGCAACAAAACTTGTCCGGGGTGTGAATATGACCATAACATTCAATGCATGAACATTAGGAATTTTTCATTCAGCCAATTTCTATGTTTACATGATTTATGTGTGGCTTTAGCTCGAAAATTACGGCTTTTTGCGGAAAACACCGGAAGACATCCGATTTCGTTCGACGAAGCTTCAATTCAACTTTAAAAGACCCGGCATCATTATAAGGTCAATCATACATGTTACCCTATAAAACATTAGTTTTTATACTCTGAATTAGGTGAATTTGGCGTGTCTACACTGAGCTCACTATATTTCTAAAGGAAAATTGCCTTCTTAAGAAAGATAGTGGGAGAAAGGTATATGTGGAAGATGTTCTAGTCCCACAACCTAATGACACTTCTATTAAGGTGCTAGTTAATAATTACACATTGACAACTTTTAGATATATTCTTGTGTCCATTCAACTTAAGAGATTCGTGGGACATATCTTTGATGGATGAAATAAAGCATAAGATAGAAAGGATATTGATCATTGTAGACATGCAATTTTGGCCTAGCCGGAGAGTTTAAATTCTTGTTTTAATGAAGAACATTTAAAGCAAATCATGCTTTCTGGACGAATCAAGTTTTGGCACATTCCGAAGGGGATCGATAGAACAATCGACCGGGCCGAACACCCTGTATATAGGGCACCTGGCGCCCTATATATAAGGCACCTGGCGCCCTATATACAGGGCGCCTGGCACCAAATCAAATTGATTCGACCGGCTGATTTGACCCCCTGCAGTGACTCGTCTTGTCGACCTGACGGACCTCATGATGCTGGCACCCCATATATAGGGCGCCATGCCGCGTGGCATTGCTTTTCGAAAATGTCCAAAGTACCCTTTTTTGGGCTATAAATAGACCCCCATTTGGGACTAAAAGGAGGTTCCAAGTCCGTACCACCCTAGAGCCCATCCAAGACTGCGTTTTCAAGACACTTTCACCTCCCATAACCTTTCTAACCGATCCAAAATCGTCCACCAAAAACCCCAAAAACCTTATGTTTCTTTCATCCAAATTCATGTTTTTTATCCAACTTTGAGAGCTTCTATCCATCTCTCCTCTTACATCTAGCATCCAAATCACCCTTAATTAGCTTCATTTGCATATTGTCTACAAGAAGAAGCCCCTACTTTGTCTCGGAAGCTGCCCAGCACTCCGGAGCGGCGTCGCGAAGAGGGGAAGAAAATCTGTTCGAGCCAGACTTATTGCCCCGTATACAGGGCACTTTGACCTTGGTCAACGCGCCCCATAAGAGGGGCACATGCAGCTAGCACCCTATATATAGGGCACCAGTAGGGGCAGAAGCACAATTTTCCATTTTCGTAGTCCGATCGCCCATTTAATCGAGTTTTTTGTCTTCCATTTTCATCTTAGCGATGTTCATCATGTTATTTGGCATGCATTTGATCATTTTGCATCTCATATATGTTTAAAAACCTACCAAAAATAGGGGTTGGGATTCCGTCCCGATCCGGTTAGTTCATTCCCTTTTGCATGATTCAGAGTCTTTATCAAGCATGATGCTATACTTACGCCAGAGCTAATTGTCTTCATTTATTTTGCTTCATGTTTTATGCAGGACATTCTTTGGTGAATCGACCGGAGTAAAGCTTCAATCCGATCGTAGGTGAAAGAACTCTCTAAAGCTCTCCCCTCTCGGCCGGCCGAGAAAGGAGAAGTTAGAACCTAAAAATCTCCCCCTTTTATATCCCCCAAGGTACGGCGGTCAAACTCTTTCTTCCTGTAGTTCATTTGCTTAATACTTAATCACACTTTGGAGCCTTCGTCTCCTGGCGACCACACACTCATCATCACACCTTCCGATCCAAATGAAGGAACACAAACTCCTCTCTCCCTCTCTCTCTTCTCTCTCTTCTCTCTCCGACATGAGCATAACCGGGCTCATCCGGGTGCCTACACCTTTTAGCGACCACGATGGGACAACTTTTGCTTAAGTGAGTTCTTTTCACCTTTTTTTAAAAGAATGTCCAACATGCTCATCCTTGCTTTGGCTCTTGCTTGAGTTATTACGTCCTCTTAGCATTCCTATTCACTTGCTTGCTTGTTTACTTGCTTCACTTGATCATCACTTGGTTTATTCCGGTTTACTTGCTTTTCGTGGGTCCTCTTTTAAAAGAAAAAGCACCATCTAATTTTTAGGCTTGCTTTAATCGATTTACTTTGACTTTGCAACTTAAAGATTATCTTGCTAAGCATCTTTGCTTGTTTTCTTTTAAAAAGTAGAATTTCTCCTCTAAAGCATCTTTAGTTGAAATTAGTACTTGCTTTCACCCTTGTTTGACTTTACATCATTGCCTTGTTTACTTGTTTTCCAATACTTTCTTGATCATTGCATGCTTTTATTTTCTTATTGTTTGTTTCCCACTCATTGATATCTCACTTGCATTTAGTTTGCATTGGAGTTCTTTTGACTCCTTTAGGTCATCCGAGAAGGGAGGCTATCTCCTCCCAAAGCCCTACACACCCAAACACCCCTTTTGGTGGTTGCCAACTCCTCCTCCAAGGATTCCCTATCGGAAGGACCGGGTAGCTTCCATCAAGACCTCCGTAAGTCCCCAGACGTGAAGGATTCCCTCTTCACTGATCGGGCTGGTTGTACCATCTTATCCCAAAATCCGGAGTACCTATTACCTATCGTTGTGAAAAGAGTGACAACCTTAGATTGCTCGGCATTGTGAGAGAATAGGGTCCTACCCATTTATTTGAGTGGACATTATTTCTCTTAACAAGCCACAAATTTAAGGTTGAAACACAAAAAATTTGCGGTAATCATTCTATGTCTGTGCCATCACTTGTTTGCAAATCAAAATTGAAAACCAAAACCAAAAATTTTAAAACACTTAACAAAAAACCCAAAAGAAATCTTTGCTTGAGGTTAATTTGCTTGATAACCTGTTTGCTCAAACAAAAATCAAAAACCAAAAAAAGGAGGAAAATTTTAAAACTAAAAAAAAAGAATTCTTGTGTTTTTCGTCACCTTTCCTTTCTATTTATGAACTTGAGATCAGGGTGAGTCATCGGGATGATGGACCAAGGATACGAGCCGTTGCAGTTGGAGTATGACCAATCCTACCTCCACCCGGATGCCTTATGTGCCGTTAATGAACCTAAAATGCTCCCTGAAACCAATTCACCCCGACCTCACCCGGATTCTCTCTGGGAGGCATTCTCTCATGCTGACCCAACTCAATTACAAGCCATTGAGGCCATCCTAAAAGGAAAATCTCCTGTCAATCACACCCATGCCGAGGGTGGCTACCACACTTCTACCCCCCAATTAGCAACTGACCAGCCCGGTGCGCCAGTAGCGGGCCATTCTTACAATGGACCCCTGATTCCAAATTCACCCCATCCGGTGGCCATCTTGAACCACCCGGACCCAAACAACACCACCCCACTTAGGCCACCAGTCTACTCTTCCACACATTTCAATCAAGCACGTCCCCAAGTGCACCACCCGATATACCCTTCTTACCCGGCCGCTTCAGCCTATCCGATGGCCATGCCGGCGAATCAAGCGTCTGTACTTCCCCCTCCTCTTGTCTGAGAATCCTCTGTTGATCAAATTGTGCATAACAAAATCAATAGGATGGATGAACAATATCGGGAGCTTAAGCGATTGATCGACACACGAGCTCTCCCCGAGATATCCCTTCCCTCTCTCCCCGTATTCCATCTTCCTCCTTCTGAAATGCCCATTTACCGCCTATATAATGGAAGCGGGAACCCTTTCATTCACATCAAATATTTTCTTTATGAGTCTGTCATGTGGCAAAATGATCCGAAGGCCCTTGCATACCTATTTAGGAGATCATTAGTGGGCTCCACATTGGAATGGTTCTATTCACTTGACCCTTTGGAAGCCAGCAACTTTGATACCGTCAAAGCAAAGTTCTTTCAAAGATACCAAGATCAAGTCGGTCCTACCTATTCGATAACATATCTTATGGCCGAAAAGATGAGAAATGATGAGGATTTTATAAGATATGCTGATAGATGGAGGGCAATGCACTATCAGAATCAGAAAAAGTCAAGATGATCATCACCAACGCCACTCCGGCTCTAAAGAACGTGTTGGCATTACATTACCCTGTCACAATGAGCAAACTCTATGAGAGAGCACGGTACATCCAAACCCAACTCCAAGACTCTCCCATCATGAACCTTTTCGACCCTAGGCCCCGAATCACCAAAAAGACAACCACCACCACCGGGCCCGTGACTGAGGGCATGGTAACCAATGAACATGTCAATATCATAAGAAACCCACCCAACAACCACCAACAGCAGTACAGAAACCCCTAGTACAAAAACCCCCACCAAACCCAACTGGCACCTCACCCTTAGATTCAGCCTCAACCTTTCCGCCACCAAACACCAAACCAGTATCCCCAACAACCAATGCAGACACCAGTCCCCCAGCAACCCCCGCAATTGGCCGTACAAACCTTTGCACCTCAACTGCCCCGCCAACCAACAACCTAGAACTAGGCACCTCCCCCCGCCACCTACGTGCCACGAAGAGTGGGGCCTAGAAGAAACTATTATCCGCCATTACCGTACTCTCTCACAGACATTTTTAACGCTCTTATGGCGGCAGGGCAGATTTCATTGCCAAGAGAAAAGCTAGGGTGGCCGCAAAATGCCAACTTAGACAAATATTGTTTGTACCACAGATACCCGGGGCACACAGTGGAGAATTGCTTTCAGTTTAAAGATTACATCCATGACCTCCACGAGCATGGAAGTATTGACTGGGGTCAAATGGGCGAGTACATCAAGGCAGTAAAGAACCAGCCTCAGCAGCAGCAACAGGCACCAGTCCGACAACAACAACAAGAATCCGGTCTGGGGATTATTCAGAACCCGCTACCCGCTCACGCACCCGCGAAAGCACTAGAAAGCCAGAGGGTTAATCCTATTCTAACCTCCACCGATGAACCCCGCGATAGAGGCCATAATTGGCAAATCGAGGGACCAGCTTCCTTCATGAACATTAACCCTCCAAACCACATTAACCGAACCGTTCACTCCATACCACGTGCTATCCCCGCCAGAATAAGCCAACCACCAATTATCCGCACGCTATCACAGCCAACCATAACGCCGCCAGCCATACAACTCCAACCGGGTAGGACCTTGATCCGCCCGGTCGAGCCTCCGCAAATACCATCACTATTAGGACCCATCATCGTACCACCTCATACAACCACGCCACCACAACCTACCCGCATCCCTACAACCCGAACTATCATCACTACACCCCTACCTAGGCCTCCCATCATCCGACCTAACCCTCCGTCTACCTCCGATACACCAACCATAGCCCCTCAGCTCTCCACGGTGCTTAGAAGCGGGCGCATGCTTTAAAGAATTTTCCCCCAGACCAGTCAACCAGGACGGTCACAAGAAGCCCCAGAAGAATCAGTGCCAGGGACGTCCTATGATTTGCGGAAGCACCTTGACAAAACCCTTGCGTGGATTTCCATTCTGGAGCTGATCAAAAGGTCCAAAGCTCCCCAAGAAGTTCTTCAGCAATACTTACAAAGAGTGATGGTCAATGAAACCCTCCCCCCTGAGAAGATTGCATCAGTCTTGACCCCTAAAGGTGAACACCCCGCCCTCACTTTCACCAAAGAGGAGTTGGCCGAAGTAGAAGCAAGAAAATATGCACTTTGTATCACTGTCAGTATTAACAAAACAGATGTCGAGTCTTGTCTAGTTGATACCGGTGCATCCATCAGTGTCTTGCCACCAGAAACGCTACAATTGTGTGGAATCCCAGAAGAGGATATTCGGCCATCACAAATCACCGTGACAGCATATGACAACTCCAAGAGGCCCGCCCATGGCATGGTTACACTTGAAGTCAAACTCGGACCCCGGGTTGTTACTATCGACTTCCACATCATGGATATGGACCCAACTTACAAAGCTATCTTGGGAAGGCCTTACCTTGAGGCATTAGAGGCCGTGGCTTCAACCAATCACCAATGCATTAAATTTCCCTTCAAAGGACAAGTCGTCAAGGTGGTGAGTATGCCTGTGGAATGCCTAATTACTCTCCCTACTGGCTTGCCAAATCAACCGGTCTTCACAATCCTCGATCTGCTGAGGGATGGAAGAAACCATTACCCGCCATTACCATACTCCCTCACAGACATTTTTAACGCTCTTATGGAGGCAGGGCAGATTTCATTGCCAAGAGAAAAGCTGGAGTGGCCGCAAAATGCCAACACAGACAAATATTGTTTATACCACAAATACCCGGGGCATACAGTGGAGAATTGTTTTCAATTTAAAGATTATATCCATGACCTCCATGAGCAGGAAGGTATTGACTGGGGTTAAATGGGCGAGTAAATCAAGGCAGTAAAGAACCAACCTCAGCAGCAGCAACAGGCACTAGTCCAACAACAACAACAGGAATTCGGTCTGGAGATTATTCAGAACCCGCTACCCACGCATGCACCTGCGACAGCACCAGAAAATCAGAGGATTAATCCTATTCTAACCTCCATCGATGAACCCCGCGATAGAGGCCAAAATTGGCAAATCGAGGGACCAGCTTCCTTCATGAACATTAACCCTCCAAACCACGTTAACCGAACCGTTCACTCCATACCATGAGCTATCCCCACGAGAAGAAGCCAACCACCGATCATCCGCACTCTGTCATGGCCAACCATAACGCCACCAACCGTACAACTCCAGCCGGGTAGGACCTTGATCCGCCTGGTCGAGCCACCGCAAATACCATCACCATTAGGACCCATCATCATACCACCTCATATAACCATGCCACCACAACCTACCCGCATCCCTACAACCCGGACTGTCATCACTACGCCCTTACCTAGGCCTCCCATCATCCGACCTAACCCTCCATCCGTCTCCGCTACACCAACCGTAGCCCCTCAGCTCGCCACGGTGCTTAGAAGCGGGCACATGTTCCAAAGAATTTTTCTCCAGACCGGTCAACCAGGACGATCACAAGAAGAAGAAGAAGAACACCTAGAAGAACCAGTGCCAGAGACATCTTATGATTTGCTGAAGCACCTTGACAAAACCCCTGCACGGATTTCCATTCTAGAATTGATTAAAAGGTCCAAGGTTCATTAGGAAGTTCTTAAGCAATATCTACAAAGAGTAATGGTCAATGAAACCCTTCCCCCTGAGAAGATTGCATCGGTCTTGACCCCGAAAAGTGAACACCCCGCCCTCACTTTCACTAAAAAGGAGTTGGCCAAACCAGAAGCAAGAAAATATGCACTTTGTATCACTGTCAGTATTAACGAAACAAATGTCGAATCTTGTCTAGTTGATACCGGTGCATCCATCACTGTCTTGCCACCAGAAACACTACAATTATGTGAAATCCCAGAAGAGGATATTCGGCCATCGCAAATCACCGTAACAGCATATGACAACTCCAAGAGGCCCGCCCATGGCATGGTTACACTTGAAGTCAAACTCGGACCACGAGTTGTTACTGTAGACTTCCACATCTTGGATATGGACCCAACTTACAAAGCTGTCTTGGGAAGGCCTTACCTTGAGGCATTAGAGGCCGTAGCTTCAACCAATCACCAATGCATTAAATTTCCTTTCAAGGGACAAGTCGTCAAGGTGGTAAGTATGCCCGTGGATTGCCTAGTTACTCTCCCTCCTGGCTTGCCAAATCAACCGGTCTTCACGATCCTCGATCTACCGGGGGATGGAAGGCAGCCCAGGCAAGTTTGGAGAGGGAAGAAGGATGACACCAAAACCCTTGGGTGGCGTATGATGGAAAATATGGGATATCAAGAATGCCGAGGGCTGGGGAGAGAACTGCAGGGTAACATAGAACCCATCCAGTTGGTAAAGACAACATCAAGGAACATGATAGGATATGATGGGACATGTGATAATGGCCAAAAGGTCAGTCAAAAATACTTCCAGGGGTGTTTGTACAAGTTCTTCGACAAGAGAGAAACAATACAGTTGATTAAAGAACAAGAACCGCAAGAACAAGAAAAGAGGAAAAAAGTAGACAGCCTAGAGGATGAGCCATATCTCGACGTATCATGGTTATTCTCTGAAGAAGGGGCAAGTGAAGAATTATTCCACAATGAGCCTTCCGGCAGTCAAAATCAGGGGCATTCACCCTATGTCATCTCCTCGGATCTAACAGACTAATTTCCGACAAATCCATTGTCAGATTCACCAGGTAGCAAAGATGGATGCTCTCTTTATCCATCTTTGCTTGATGTGTTCCCTTCTCTTTCAATATACCAACCCACGTCGGAAACCACAACCAACCAAACTTATTATGTGTTTATGTTTAGTACTTCTAAAAAAGATAAAAAAAATTGCCCTATGCTCAACCCAAGTTTCGATCGAAGAAACATCTCAACTCGCTTCGAAGGATGATCCAAACCAGGAGGCCACCCGGTGTAGACATGCCAAATTCGCCTAATTCAGAGCATAAAACTCATGTTTTATAGGGTAACATGTATGATTGACCTTATAATGATGCCGGGTATTTTAAAGTTGATTTGGAGCTTCGCCGAATGAAATCGGATGTTTTCCGACGTTTTCCGCAAAAAGCCGTAATTTCCGAGCGAAAGCTGCACGTAAATCGTGTGAACACGGAAATTGGCTGAATGACCAATGTCTAATGATCATGCATTGAAGGTTATGGTCATGTTAACACCCCGGACAAGTTTTGTTGCATACCGTGCCTTTCCGGTTTGCCGTCGGAGTCATTTTGACCTGTATCGGATCTTTTGTTCACTGCCCTAACTTCCGGACAAAATTCTGAAGTTTTGGTGGGTGTGATGGCTGAACGATGCTATAGAAAGCTTCTTCGGCCTGTTATCTTTCCAACGCAACAAACAGCGTCGAATTCCAAGTTCGGGAGTGTTCGCAATGGCTTCCGGAAGAAGGACGCGCGAAACCAGTCCCATGCGCCCGGGTTCTTGGTCACATGCGCCCGGGACCCAGGGCACATGGCCATGCGCCCTACCAGTGAGGCACGTGACCTTGTGCCCTCACTTGAGGGCACATGCGCCCCACCCTTGAGGCACGAGGGACCCAGTTTTTCACCGGGACTCTACCACTGAATCGACGGTCGGATAAGACCAAAATTCTCGAGATTTGTGCCCATGCGCCCTCATTGGGGGGCACATGCACCCTTCAGTGGGGTGCATGCGCCCAGGGGTAGGGCGCAATGAGCCCTATTTTTTAGTCCGGATCGCGCTGTCTGTTCTCCTATAAATTAACTCCGATTCTGGTCGTTCCAAGGGCATGAGCATGACTCCCTAGGCATCTCAAGACGTCAAACCTCTCTCCTGCATAGATTTTGTGATTTTTAGAGAGAGAATTTCGAGTTTTTAGAGAGAGAAAATTCGGTTCAAGAGAGAGGAAGGCTGTTCTGTAGGTGATCTGCCAAGTCTCTCTTCTTCGACCTCTACAGAAGTGTGTGGACGTCTTATACCCGAGCTCTCTTTATCAAAGTTCTTCATATCCAAGTCTTCTTTAGTTTACAATCGACAGAACTTGATTCCGAGGTCGGGGCTGGTCGTGACTAGCGCAGAAGCAAAGTCGCGCCTGGCAGATCCTAGACTGCTGCTCGGCTTTTTTCGACAACACAGATTTGGCTATATCTTTCTCTATTCAACTCAGAATCTTTCAGTTCTTTTTCCTATATCTTTTTTTAGTGATTCTCCATACTCCTATAATTTTTTTACAATTTTTTGCATTAATTTTACTCTGTTATTCCGAAAATAAAAAAAGGGGTTAGAGATAACCCGAATCCGGTCAGTTTCTAGTCAATTGTGTGTTTTATGTTATTCTCTTTACATATACTCCACTTTGTTTAGTTATAATAGTCTATTTCACTTGTTTATTTGTCTAGTTGCACAGAATATCAAGCACCCACACGTTGAGGACTCTTCTTCATCGGCCGGCCGAAGAAGGAGAAGCTTTAACCCACATTCTTCACGCTAAGTTGCACAGAATATCAAGCACCCACACGTTGAGGACTCTTCTTCATCGGCTGGCCGAAGAAGGAGAAGCTTTAACCCACATTCTTCACGCTAAGGTACACATGGTCATTTTAATTCTATAAATCGGAACCCACGGTTCCTGGCGACCACGTTTATTTATTCTCACCCTCCTCCCACATGACCCGAACCGTGTCTTTGGTGATCGAGCGACGCCAATGGATGAAAGTTCGGGGATCAATGTGAGTGCGGTACTGAGGTGAGATTTGCTTTCCGATGTTTTATTCCTTTCTTTTCTCATCCCCTCTTGAGGTCATGATCTGGGTTCACGGACTTCCCTGAAAAGGAGAGGACCCCGTCGAATTTTCAGAGTCGACAGCTTTGTGGCGACCACGGTGGGACAAGCAATGTCTTCAACCGTGGGTGCTAAGTGTTTTGTTTGCAACTAGTTCTAGTTCTAGACCGGTTCCCACGTGAGCCTTTCCTTCCTTCCACCTTCCTTAACTTCATGCCATCTCAAAATTTCTGATTTCACCCATCTTTCATCAGATCTGAAGTGCCAAGTATGCCATTTAATTTCTGCATTTTATTTAAACCGGTTCCCACGTGAACCACCCTTTTCCTTTTAAACCGGTTCCCACATGAACCAATCTCTTTCTTTACTTTGGTTCCCACGTGAACCAAACCACTTTCCTTCAGATCTATCCCCACTTTGATCAGATCTTTGTTCACCTTTAATTGGCCCCACGTGGCCCTCTTTTGATCATTCAAACCGGTTCCCACGTGAACCACCCCTTTTTACCCAAAACCGGTTCCCACGTGAACCACCTTTACCTTTTACCCCAGTTCCCACATCGGTCACCACGTGGACCACCCTTTTGCTTGGTTATCAGATCTGAACCCTCTTCTTTTCATCACTTTTCACTATCTCCATTTGGCTCACATAAGAAACAAGTCTGGATTCTAGTTTCTAGTTGCTTCTCTAGTTTCTAATTGCTTGTCTGGTGTTGATTGCTTGTTTATTTAAGTTCATGTTTTGTTACTTGCTTTATTACTTGATTGCATTCTCTGCTCCTTCTCTCTACCTCCTTCTTTTACACTTTTTTGAGGCGGGAGCTCACTCTCCCATTTATCCCTCCCATCCAAAACACCCTCTTGGTGGATTCTGACCTCTCTTCTGGGATATTCCTTCCTAGTTGACTTGGTTGGCTTTCATCAAGGCCTCCATAATTCCTCATACGTGGAGTATTCCTCTTCACGATCGGGTTGGTTGTACCACTCCCCAAAACCCGAAGCATCCTATGTTACCTACACGTGGTGAGATTGTGTGAAACCTAGGTCATTGGAGATTGGAGTTGGGATCCTAACCCATTTGTTGAGAGAAAAATTACTAACAAAATTCATAATCCTATGGTTTAATCAAAATCTTTGCGTAATTTTGCTTTCAAGTCTTTGCATCACTTGCTTGTCAAACAAAAATTCAAACCTCTAACTTTTTGCAAAATACTAAAAAAAAAAGTTCTTTATTTACTTTGTCAGCTTATTTGTTTTCTCCTTGAAGTTCAACGCAACTAAGGTCTGGAAGACACGTTGGAATGGCGGAACAAGCTGAACATCGAGAACATGAGATGGGTCATCAACCAAATCCGTCAGATGGTCGTGTTAATCCATTATTTGAGTCGGAAGTGCAAGAGGTCCCTCAACCATCTACTCCTCGTGATGTTGAACAACTCTTTAGGGAGTTGTCTCTCTATACTAACCAAGAAACCTATGCCCGCATACAATCCATGGTGAAGGGCAAAATGGCCTCAGATCAAGCTGAAGTTAACCAAGTTGCCTTATCTCCTCGTCCTCTAGTTCAACCACCACTTATTCAATCACCCTTGGTTCAACCTCCTGTTGTTCAACGATCTGTGATTCAACCATGATTAGCACAACCATCTATTGTTCAACCGTCTGTGGTCCAACCCTCATTTGTTCAGCCATCTTATTTCAACCATGTTGCTCCCTTGACCCATCAAGTCATGGGACAATCTTCAGTAAATTTGCCAAGTCATGCTCCTCAATTTCAGAACCATATCTCTAACCACATACCCCCACCAGTAAACCAAGAACCTGCTCTCACCAGGGCAATCATGGATCAGCTCACCCAGATGAATGAACGTTATGAAGAGCTAAGATGTCGCCTGGACTCCAAGTCAGTTCCTGAGATTTCCATTCCTTCTCTGCCAGTCCTACACCTGCCACCTTCTGAGCTACCAGTTTATCGCCGCTACAATGGTACTGGCAATCCTTTTCTTCATCTAAAAGATTTTCTCTATGAATCCTCATTCTGGAAAGATGATCGTAGGGTTCTTGCCTTCTTGTTCCGTCGATCATTAGAAGGGTCTGCATTGGAATGGTTCTACTCACTCGACTCCTTTGAGGCAGGAGACTTCGACATTGTCAAGACAAAATTCTTGCAAAGATACAGAGACCGGGTGGCACCAGCATGCTCCATTACAGATTTGATTGCTGAGAAGATGAAGCCCGAAGAGGACTTCATAAAGTTTCTTGATCGCCGGAGGGGAATGGCGAGAAAAATTGACGGATGTGATTTCGAAGAGGAACAAGTGAAGATGCTCATTGGCAACACTACACCTGCCTTGAGGAATGTCTTGATCATGCACCGTCCTACCACAATGAATGAACTCTATGACAGTGCCCGATACTTGAAAGCCCACTTCAAGGATGCCACAATGATAAATCCATTTGATCCCAAACCTAGAAACTTCAGGAAGACCCCCTCTACACCAGTTGGGCCTACAACCGAGGGAGTGGTCAACAATGAAGCTGTAAATATTGTAGGGAACCAGGGAGGGAACCGTCAAAACCAGTTCAGAAATCCAGCACAGAACCCTTTCTATTACACCTTTCAGCAACAAGTTAGGCCACCACAACCACGACAACCACAACAACCCCCGCAACCAGTAGCACAACCCCAGCAACCTCGTCAACCTACCTACAATAGGGCACCACCACCACCCAATCAGGCACCACGAAGGGGAGGTCCTAGGAGAGAGAACTACCAGCAACTCCCTTACTCCTTGACCGTCATCTTCAATGTACTCATGGCGGAGAAACAGTTGGAATTGCCCAAGGAAAGAGAGGTTTGGCCAACAAATGTAGATATGTCCCGATACTGTGCTTACCACCGGTGTCCTGGTCACACTGTAGAAGTGTGCTTTCAATTCAAGGATTACATCCACGATTTGAATGACCAAGGCAGCATTGATTGGGTCCAAATGGGGGAATGCATACAGGTAATGAAGGCTAGGCAGCAGCAGCGGCAGCGTCCACCGGCTCAACCTCAACAACAACCTGGCTTGGGGATTGTTCAGAATCCGCTCCCATTACATGCTCCCGCTCCAGCACCGGCACCAGCACATCCAAACCCAGGAATTGGTCTAGTACACTCCATTGTCCAGGGAGATTCCAGTCATGCTCAAGGTTGGCAACTAGAAAACCAAAATGCAACCATGCCTGCCAACCCAGCTAGGCCTCCTGCCATGAACCCTGCTAGACAGATAATCTGTGCACCTGCTACTCCACAACTACCACAAAGCTCAATAACCCAATCACTGGCTGCCACTTCTTCTCGCCGGCCCATCATTAGGCCAGCCCCCTCTCTAACTACACCTCCTTCAACCATTGCTACACACCGGCCCTTGCTCATCCGACCACCACAATCATCACCAAACCTGAACCCCCAGCCTACGAGCTCTACCACTCCAAAACCCCAACCTATCATACCACCAACACCACAACCAATCTTACAACCTACACCTTCATTAAACTCATCAACCACTTCTGCACCCCAGCCTCTTCTTATTAGGCCACCGGTATCACCATCACTACCACCTCCAAATCCTACCCCTCTACCAACTAACCCAATCATCCTGGAACCACCAATCCCATTGCCTACCATACCTGCATCTACACCACCTGTTCCTCCACAACCCACCCCAGTTAACCCATCACCTCTACCCGACCGCCAAATAGCTCCGGTGCTTCGGAGTGGGAGGATGTTCCAGCGGCTCTTTCCCCAAGCCGGAACTCAACCGCAGGAGCCAGTGGAGGAAGAACCATTGCCAGGCACGGCGTATGATCTTTTAAAACATTTGGATAAGACACCAGCCCGTATTTCTTTACTTGAGCTAATCAATAGATCAAAGGTGCACCAGGTGATTCTACAGCAGTACTTGCAAAGGGTCATGGTGAGTGAAGATCTCCCACCTGAGAAGATCACTACGGTGTTAGCCCCTAGAAGTGAGCACCCAACACTCACTTTCTCTCAGGAAGAATTAGCAGATCCATACTTTAGGAGATATGCTTTGCATGTGGCTGTTATCATCTGTAATGTCGAAGTAAAATCATGTTTGGTTGACACTGGAGCTTCTATCAACGTTATGCCGCCAGAAACTTTGCAGTTGTGTGGCATTTCTGAGCAAGAAATCAAGCCATCCTGTGCCATGGTGACGACCTACGACAACTCCAAGAAGTCTGCACATGGGGTGGTCACTCTAGAAGTTAAACTTGGACCATGTACGGTCACAACAGATTTTTATATTCTAGAATTGGATCCAACCTTTCAGGCTATACTTGGGAGGCCATACTTGGAGGCAATAGGGGCTGTGGCTTCAACAAACCACCAGTGCATAAAATTTCCCTTTAAAGGACAAGTGGTCAAGGTGACTAGCATGCCTATAAGGGATGAGCTGAACGATGCTTCTTTACCCCTAGGTTTGTCAATACAACCCCAGATTTCAGTGGGAGAATTGCCAGAAGTCAGATGCATGACCGCCTCTCTACCAGACACACTGGGATGGCGAATGATGATGAAATTGGGCTATCAGCCTGGAAGAGGTTTAGGCAAGGATCTTCAAGGGATCACTCAGCCAATTGAAACTGTGAAAAGGCCACGCAGGTAGGGGTTGGGATATGAAGAGGGTTCCATCCCAATGAGGATCTTCCAGCCAGGATATGCCATGGGGCTCCACACCTTCTTTATCAAAGGGGAGACCATGATGATGGCTAAAGATGGCAAAAATTTTGTGATAGCTGTCAAGAGAAGAAAGGCTCCATATGAAGAATAAGAAGACTTGGAAGACCTGTGCTTATCTTTAACTCGTTTGTTCTCAAGTGGGGAAGAGTGCCAGGAACCACTCAAGGGCAGACCAATCTAGGATCATCTAGTTAAGCATGTTACCCAAGTCAAAACCATTCCACGAGGCCCAAATACAACAATGCCATGTTTAAACCTCGTGCCGTTGTTTCTAGATCTTTTGGATGGGCTTCAGGGCCCACTTACCCACTTTGGGCCCATGAGCCCTCTTCAACCTTCCACTCTTATTGGGCCAGCTTGCCCATTTGCTTCCCTCATCAACTTCATAACTGAGGGCTTTTCTCAACATGGGCTCACATGCCCATTTATTTTTGAAATCAGGTCCACGTACTCGTTTACTTTTTTTCATCAGTTTTGGACCCATGTGTCCACTTTCTGTTACCATTGGGCCCACGAGTTCCTTTTTCCCTTTTATTCTTAAGTTTTTCTCTCTGGTAATTCAGTCAGTTTCCAGCAAACCTTGAGTCACTAAGGCTCATTCTATCTTTTTACTTGAAATTTCCAAAAAAAAAAAAAACGTCTTCTCTGAAACTCACATTTCCATCGAGGAGACGTCTCTACTCATCCAAGAGGGTGCTCCCAATCAGCGATCCCTCTTTTCTGAATAATTGATCGATTTGCTAGATCCCCCCTCCACTGTAAATACCACCTTTCCAGCTTTATCTTCAGTAGGTCAAGTTAGGTTAGGAAATAGGAAAGTCAGAGGTAAACTAGTTCCAAATAGGTATCTGCAACAATTGGCACAAAAATGCGTAGAGTGTGCAAGGCTGCCAAACTTTTTAGATAATACCATCCAGCTAGATGAAATCCGATATGAGGATGAGCATAACATCGATCATACTTTGGGAGTATATGAGGTGGTATCAGAGAAGGATCTCGAATCCGAGGATGAAATCGAGGACTTGGCTGAAGCATATGCATCTGGACTTAGAAGATTTGAAGAACCATCAGCCACAGGGAATGAACCGACCAAGGAACTGAATTTAGGAACCCTGAAAGATCCTAAGACTATCCTCATCAGTGCAAACCTCACTCCCTCAAAAGAACAACATTTGATCAAAGTTTTGGAAGAATATAAGGACACATTCGCATGGACATATGAAGACATGCCGGGATTAGATAATTCATTGGTTGAACATAGATTAACCTTGAAACCTGGAACTACCCGGTTAAACAAAAGCTCAGGAGGTTCCACCCTGATATTGCACTAAAAATGAAAGAAGAGGTCGACAAATTACATCAAGCAAAATTTATTAAGGTTGTCCTACATCCACAATGGGTGGCTAACATAGTCCCTGTTATGAAGAAGGATGGACAAATTCGGATTTGTATAGATTTCAGGGACTTGAACCGAGCGGGTCCTAAAGATGATTTCCCTTTGCCTCATATCGATGTTTTGGTTGATAACACAGCTGGATTTGAAATGCTTTCATTCATGGATTGCTATTCTGGATACAATCAGATTCGGTTAGCTGAGGAGGACCAAGAAAAGACCTCGTTCACTACACCTTGGGGAACATATTGCTATGTTGTCATGCCCTTTGGGTTAAAGAATGCCGGTGCTAAATATCAAAGGGCTATGATGGCTATCTTTCACGACATGATGCACACCCTTGTAGAGGTGTATGTGGATGATTTGGTTATCAAGTCCAAGAATTGGGAAGATCATTCTGAAGTGTTAAGGAATGTTTTGCAACGAGCTAGAGAATACAAGCTGAAAATGAACCCTAAGAAGTGTACATTTGGAGTTTCATCAGGAAAGCTACTTGGGTTCATAGTAATCAAAAGGGGCATAGAGATCGACCCAAACAAGGCCAAGGCAATTATTGGTATTCCTCCTCCGAAGAATATGAAAGAACTTTGAGGATTGATTGGGAGGCTACAATTTGTCCGCCGGTTTATCTCACAACATTCCCAAAGGTGTAAACCTTTCTATGAGTTAACCAAGGCGGGGGCCGAGTTTAAATGGGATTCGAAGTGCCAGGAGGCATTTGATGGGTTGAAAACATACCTGGCAAGTCCTCTTGTACTTAGACCACAAATTCCCGACAAACCCTTGGTCCTCTACATTTCGGTTCTTGAGAACTCTCTTGGGGCAGTCCTTGCACAAGTTGATGAAGAAGGGAAAGAACGAGCTACTTACTACTTGTCTAAGATGTTTGATGCTTGTGAGCTGAAGTACATTGTGGTAGAAAAGACCTGCGCTACTCTTGTTTGGGTGGTTCAGAAACTCAAGCATTATTTCCTTGCTCACCAAGTCAAGCTCATTGCTCGTATCAATCCCATCAAGTTTCTGTTAGAGAAGACAGTTTTGACTGATCGGTTAGGGCGATGGCAGAGTTTCCTATCCCAATTTGATATCACTTATGTCCCACAGAAGACAATCAAGGGTTATGCTATTGATGAACACCTTGCCCATCATCCCATACCCGTCTTTGACCCAGTCCGGTCGGAGTTCCCGGATGACGAACTAATGTCAGTCCGATCTTCCAATCTTTGGACATTATATTTTGACGGGGCTCCGAACTCTCATGGTAGAGGGATAGGTATTGTCCTTCTGTCACCTGAAGGTGTCACCATTCCACAGGCTTTTCAGCTTAACTTTCCAGCAACCAACAACATAGCTGAGTATGAAGCCTTGCTGGCCGGGCTGGAGGCCGCTCATTTCCATGGTGCCACCGAACTGAGGGTGATAGGAGATAGTCAATTGATCCTACGCCAGGTCCTATCCAAGTACCGAACTTCTCATCCAAACCTCAAGCCCTACCAGGAGCTCACTACCTGCTACATCAAGCTATTCTTCAAACTCACCTTTGTTCATGTCCCCCGCTCTCAGAATCTCCTCGCCGATGCCTTAGCTTCAGTAGCTTCATCTCTATCTGTCCCGCTAGGTAGGCAAGTGCGGACTATCCACATCTGTAAGAGAACAATTCCAGCAATTGAGGATGGACGTTTTCTAAAGGTTAAGGAAAGATTCAACAGAAAAGAATACTTGGACATAAAGAAGAAATCTCCTTGATTGAGTTTGAAGAATTAGAAGAAGGTGAGAGACCTTGGTATGACGAGATTGCGAGGTATTGTCAAGATCAGTCATATCCGCCTGGATCAACCACCAAGGAAAAGAAGGCAATCAGAAGAGTATCCCAGAGGTATACAATCCTAGGAGGAGTTCTCTATAAGAGAAGCCTAAGTGGAATCTTACTCAGGTGTCTTGATGAAGAAGAAGCTGAGTTGGTGCTGAAAGAAGCACATTCTGGAGTTTGTGGTGGTCACGTGAATGCCCAAGCCCTTGCTAAGAAAATCATCCGACAAAGGTATTATTGGCCAACTCTAGAAGAAGACTGCTCCATCTTTGTCCGGCATTGTAATTCATGTCAACTCCATGCTGATAAGATTCACTCTCCCGCATCTTCCCTTCTTCCAATTCATGCCCCATGGCCTTTCGCCTTGTGGGCTTTTGATATCATTGGCCCATTGAGTGACCTCAACTCCGAAATGCGCTCAAAATCATTCATTCTGACGGCAACGGAGTACATCACAAAATGGGCTGAAGCGGAAGCATTCGTGGAGATTAAAGCGTCAACAGTCTGCTCCTTCATCAAGCGCAACATCCTGGCAAGTTTCGGGATCCCCAGCGACATCGTCACCGATAATGGGCCACAATTTCTTTCTCAAGATCTGCGTGATCTTTGCAACAGGTATTACATTTCATTGCATCATTCATCACCATACTATCCTCAAGGCAATGGTCAAGCAGAAGCCACCAACAAAACCTTAATCAAAATAATCAAGAAATCTTGTAAGTCTAGCAAATTTGCCGACTGGCCTGATAAGCTTGTAGATGCTCTATGGGCTTATCGTACTTCTGTAAGGACTCCCACTGGACAAACCCCGTATGCTTTGGCATATGGGATGGAAGCAGTGGTCCCTTACGAAGTATTACTTCCATCTCTCCGAGTTCAGCTCGACAAGGATATTCCTGTTGATGAGAGACGAGAATATCTCCTTGCACAGCTTGAACTCTTGGATGAAAGAAGGCTAGCCGCCGCCGAGCATGCCCGGACATATCATAATAGACTCAAAAGGATTTATCAAAAGAGGGTGGTCGAGAGAAAAATCGATATCGGTGAGATGGTAGTCAAACGCATATTTGTTAAGCCAGGGGGTCCCCGCTCCAAGTTGCAACCTAACTGGGAAGGGCCTTTTGTAATCCCTGAAAAGTATTCAGGTAATGCATATGAATTGACTAATGCAGATGTAGAAAAATTGAATCATCCTTGGAATGGAGTTTACCTCAAAAAGTACTTTCCATAAAAATGGAGAAACCACTGGTATAATCTCAAGTCATCGATCCTAGGTTGTTCGTGAGAAGTCAAGGGTAGGTACCATCCTACACACATAACACTTCCTGATCCTAGAATCCAAACAACCCGACACTTGCGAAAGGCAAGGCAGAAATCGAGAAATGGAAGGAGTACCCTTACCCTATTCTCTTCTACTCGGTCCAAGATAGGGAGAGAATATTAGAGAGGGGTAGTATCGAAAACACTCGCCACCCTAGTAGGAGGCCGTCTCAAAGGGTACAAAAGGGTGCCAAAAGATGGGCAATGAACCCCTCAGGTTTGGAAAAGAAAAAAAATGATCAACTTGTTTGAATGTGCACCCAGAATGATAGTCAAGGCAAATGGCAGTAAAAAGATAGGCAATGTCCCCACGGGTCAAAAACCTGTCCAAATATGTGCCACATAGAAAAGAGCAAAAAAAGAAAGAAAAACCCAAAGAGGCCGAACCCCAATGGGTAATTTGAGTGTGAGTAGAGAAATCCCTCTCAACATCTTCAAACCCTATCAAGGACTTCCTCTATACTCTTCCTGCTTAAATCCCTATGGAAGGGTAAACCGACCAAATCCAGGTGGAATCCAAGCCGATCAAAGGAAGAAGGTTAGAAGGATTCTAGGTAGGGAACTTTATTCTTGCACGTGGCGTCTACCACTTGAGTCTTGACAAATCCCAAAGACCGATGAGTTGTCTCAAATACTAGCATTTTCTCCACACAAAAAAAGGAATATTTCAAAAACCCAAAAAAAATGCATATTTCAAAAATCCAAAAAAAAGACATATTTCAAAAACCCAAAAAAATTGAATATTTCAATAAGAAAAAAAAATTGAATGTTTCAAAAATTCAAAAAAAAACACATATTTCAAGAATCCAAAATTTTTTTTGAATACTTTTAAAAATCCAAATGATTGTTTTCAATAAAATCCAAAAAAAAAAAAATTAGTCATGATCATTGCCTTAGTTGCATCCATGCTTATTTCATTATCATGCATATTTCCATTCCTGCATTGCATATCCTTTTACTTTAATTACCTTGTTAAGAAGGCTCTTCCCTTTGACCTAAGTTAAAGTTGACCATAATGGGCAAAGGGATGAGTCCTGATGAAGATCTAATCTCCTTCTGTCAAGTGTTACAGGCATTTCAATATAGGAGAGGAGAGGATTCACACCACAGCAGGTAATTTCTCTTAACCCTTACCCCTATTTCATTTAAGTTATTTGTTTTAGTCCACCTTGTTAAGAAGGCTCCTCCCTTTGACTCAAAATCAAGGCATACGATATACAGGCAAAGGGATGAGTAATGATAAAAATTTAATCATTTTCATTGAGTATTTTCAGGAGCTGAAGAAGCAAAAAGAGAAGGGCCATTAGGTACATTTTTTTCTAAAAAAAATAAAAATAAAAATTGGCCTCAGGGAGCATGTGCCCTCATCTGGGGGCACATGGCCAGGTGCCCCACCCCAGAGTGCATGGCCAGGTGCCCCCGATCGGATCTTCTGTTCACTGCCCTAACTTCCAGACAAAATTCTGAAGTTTTGGAGGGTGTTATGGATGATCCTATGCTATATAAATCTTCTTTGTCCTGTTATCTTTCCAACTCAACAAATGGCGTCGAATTCTGAGTTCTGGAGTGTTCGCAATGGCTTCCGGAAGAAGGACGCGCAAAAACAATCCCATGCGCCCGGGTTCCTGGTCACATGCGCCCGAGACCCTGGGCACGTGCCCATGCGCCCTACCAGTGAGGCACGTGACCTCGCGCCCTACCAGTGAGGCACGTTATCTCGTGCCCTCACTTAAGGGCACATGCGCCCTACCGTGGAGGCACGAGGGACCCAGTTTTTCACCGGGACTCTACCACTGAACCGATCGAGCGGATAAGAACTTTTTTTCGGGAATGGTGCCATGCTCCCTCACTAGGTGGCACATGCGCCCCTCAGTGGGGTGCATGCGCCCTGCACCAGGGCGCATGCGCCCAGGGGTAGGGCGCAAGGACCCCGTTTTTTTAGCCTTGATGAGACCGTCTGTTCTTCTATAAATTAACTCTGATTCCGGTCGTTCCAAGGGCATGAGCATGACCCCCCAGGAATCTCAAGATGTCCAACCTCCCTCCTGAATTTATTTTGTGATTTTTAGGGAGAGAATTTCGAGTTTTTAGAGAGAGAAAAGTCGGTTCAAGAGAGAGGAAGGCTGTTCTGTAGGTGATCTGCTAAGTCTCTCTTCTCAGGCCTCTACAGGAGTGTGTGGACGTCTTCTGCCTGAGATTTCTTCATAAAAGTTCTTCATATCCAAGTCTTATTTAGTTTAAAATCGACATAACTTGATTCCGAGGTCGGGGCTGGTCGTGACTAGCGCAGAAGCAAAGTCGCGCCTGGCAGATCCTGGACTACTGCTCGGCTTTTTCGACAACCCAGATTTGGCTATATCTTTCTCTATTCAACTCAGAATCTTTTAGTTCTTTTTCCTATCTCTTTGTGTCGTGATTCTCCATCATACTATAATTTTTTTTACAATTTTTTGCATTAATTTTATTCTGTTATTCCGAAAATAAAAAATAGGGGTTATAGATAACCCGAATCCGGTCAGTTTCTAGTCAATTGTGTGTTTTATGTTATTCTCTTTACATATACTCCACCTTGTTTAGTTCTAATAGTCTCTTTCACTTGTTTGTTTGTCTAGTTGCACAGAATATCAAGCACCCAGACGTTGAGGACTCTTCTTCATTGGCCGGCCAAAGAAGGAGAAGCTTTAAATCACATTCTTCACGCTAAGGTACACACGGTCATTTTAATTCTATAAATCGTAACCCACGGTTCCTGGAGACCACATTTCTTTCTTCTCACCCTCTTCCCACATGAGCCGAACCATCTCTTTGGTGATCGAGCGAGGCCAAGGGATGAAAGTTCGGGGATCAATGTGAGTGTGGGACCGAGGTGAGAGTTACTTTCCGAGTTTTATTCCTTTCTTTTCTCATCCCCTCTTGAGGTGACGATCTGGATTCACGGACTTCCCTGAAAAGGAGAAGACCCCGTCGAATTTTCAGAGTCGACAGCTTTGTGGCGACCACGGTGGGACAAGCAATGTCTTCAACCATGGGTGCTTAGTGTTTTGTTTGCAACTAGTTCTAGTTCTAGACCGGTTCCCACGTGAGCCTTTCCTTCTTTCCACCTTTCTTAACTTCATGCCATCTCAAAATTTCTGATTCCACCCATCTTTTATCAGATCTGAAGTGCCAAGTATGCCATTTAACTTCTGTCATTTTATTTAAACCGGTTCCCACGTGAACCAATCTCTTTCTTTACTTCGGTTCCCATGTGAACCAAACCACTTTTTTTCAGATCTATCCCAACTTGGATCAGATATTTATTCACCTTTAATTGGCCCCACGTGGCCCTCTTTTGACCATTCAAACCGGTTCCCACGTGAACCACCCTTTTTACCCAAAACCGGTTCCCACGTGAACCACCTTTACTTTTTACCCCGGTTCCCACGTGAACCAGCTTATTCTTACATCGGTCCCCACGAGGACCAGTCTTTTGCTTGGCTATCAGATCTGAACCCTCTTCTTTCCATCACTTTTCACTATCTCCATTTGGCTCACATAAGAAACAAGTCTAGATTCTAGTTTCTAGTTGCTTGTCTAGTTTCTAATTGCTTGTCCAGTGTTGATTGCTTGTTTATTTAAGTTTATGTTTTGCTCATTACTTGTTTTATTACTTGATTGCATTCTCTGCTCCTTCTCTCTACCTCCTTCTTTTACACTTTTTTGAGGCGGGAGCTCACTCTCCCATTTATCCCTCCCATCCAAAACACCCTCTTGGTGGATTCTGACCTCTCTTCTGGGATATTCCTTCCTAGTTGACTTGGTTGGCTTTCATCAAGGCCTCCATAATTCCTCATACGTGGAGTATTCCTCTTCACGATCGGGTTGGTTGTACCACTCCCCAAAACCCGAAGCATCCTACGTTACCTACACGTGGTGAGATTGTGTGAAACCTAGGTCATTGGAGATTGGAGTTAGGATCCTAACCCATTTGTTGAGAGAACAATTCTTAACAAAATTCAAAAACCTAAGGTTTAATCAAAATCATTGTGTCATTTTGCCTTCAAGTCTTTGCATAACTTGCTTGTCAAACAAAAATTCAAACCTCTAACTTTTTGCAAAATACTAAAAAACCAAAAAAAGTTCTTTGTTTACTTTGTCAACTTGTTTGTTTTACTTTCTCCTTGAAGTTGAATGCAACTAAGGTCTGGAAGGCACGTTGGAATGGCGGAATAAGCTGAACATCGAGAGCACGAGATGAGTCATCAACCAAATCTGTCAGATGGTCGGGTCAATCCATTGTTTGAGTCAGAAGCGCATGAGGTCCCTCAACCATCTGCTCCTCGTGATGTTGAACAACTCTTTAGGGATTTGTCTTTCTATACTGACCTAGAAACCTATACCCGTATACAATCCATGGTGAAGGGCAAAATTGCTTCAGATCAGGCTGAAGTTAACCAAGTTGCCTCCTCTCCTTGTCCTCTGGTTCGACCACCACTCATTCAACCACCTATTGTTCAACAATCTGTGATTCAACCATCATTGGCACTAGCACAACCATTTGTAGTTCAACCATCTATAGTTCAACCATCTGTGGTCCAACCCTCATTTGTTCAACCATCTTATTCCAACCATGTTGCTCCCCTGACCCATCATGTCATGGGACAATATTCAGTAAATTTGCCAAGTCATGCTCCTCAATTCCAAAATCATGTCTCTAACCTCATACCCCCACCAGTAAACCAAGAACCTGCTCTCACCCAGGCAATCATGGATCAGCTCACCTAGATGAATGAACGTTATGAAGAGCTGAGATGTTGCCTGGACTCTAAGTTAGTTCCTGAGATTTCCATTCCTTCTCTACCAGTCCTACACCTGCCACCTTCTGAGCAACTAGTTTATCGCCTCTACAATGGTACTGGCAACCCTTTTCTCCTCCAAAAAGAATTTCTCTATGAATCCTCATTCTGGAAAAATGATCGTAGGGTTCTCGCCTTCTTATTCCGCCGATCACTAGAAGGGTCTGCATTGGAATGGTTCTACTCACTCGACTCCTTTGAGGCAGGAGACTTCGATATTGTTAAAACCAAATTCTTGCAAAGATACAGAGACCGGGTGGCACCAACATGCTCCATTACGGATTTGATTGCTGAGAAGATGAAGCCCGAAGAGGACTTCATAAAGTTTGCTGATCGTTGGAGGGGAAGGGCAGAGAAACTGACAGATGTGATTTCTGAAGGGGAACAAGTGAAAATGCTTATTGGCAACACTACACCTGCCTTGAGGAATGTCTTGATCATGCACCGTCCTACCACAATGAATGAACTTTATGACAGTGCCCGATACTTGCAAGCCCACTTCAAGGATGCCACCATGATAAACCATTTTGATCCTAAACCTAGAAACCTCAGGAAAACCCCCTCTGCACTAGTTGGTCCTACAACCGAGGGAGTGGTCAACAACGAAGCTATAAACACTGTGAGGAACCAGGGAGGGAACCGTCAAAACCAGTATAGAAACCCACCACAAAACCTTTCCTATTACCCCCCCAACAACAGGTTAGGCCACAACAACCACGACAACCACAACAACCACAACAACCACCTCAGCCAGTAGCACAACCCCAGCAACCTCGACAACCTACCTATAATAGGGCACCGCCACCACCCAATCAGGCACCACGAAGAGGAGGTCCGAGAAGAGAGAACTACCAACAACTCCCTTACTCCTTGACCGACATATTCAATGTACTCATGGCAGAAAAGCAGTTGGAATTGCCCAAGGAAAGAGAGGTTTGGCCAACAAACGCAGATATGTCCTGATACTGTGCTTACCACCGGTGTCCTGGTCAAACTGTAGAAGTGTGCTTTCAATTCAAGGATTACATCCACGATCTGAATGACCAAGGCAGCATTGATTGGGTCCAAATGGGGGAATGCATACAAGCTATGAAGGCTAGGCAGCGGCCGGCAGCGTCCACCGGCTCAACCTCAACAACAACCTGGCTTGGGGATTGTTCAGAATCCGCTCCCATTACATGCTCCCGCTCCAGCGCCGGCACCAGCACATCCAAACCCAGGAATTGGTCTAGTACACTCCATTGTCCAGGGAGACGCCATTCGTGCTCAAGGTTGGCAACTAGAAAACCAAAATGAAACCATGCCTGTCAACCCGGCTAGGCCTCCTGCTAGGAACCCTCTAAGACAGATAATCCGTGCACCTGCTACCCCACAACTACCACAAAGCTCAATAACCCAACCATTGGCCGCCACTTCTTCTTGCCGACCCATCATTAGGCCAGCCCCCTCTCTAACTGTAAGGAATCGTCCATTAAAATTTGGTGCAGCGGAAGCGACGATTCCTATGGGTTCCTTTAGAATCCGTCTCAATCAGAACCGAACGACGAAAACCGAAAACCGATCAAATCGGGTTCGAATATACCTGATAGGGATTCATATAATCCCATGGAGAGGAAGGAGATGAGCTTCTCAAGCTCTCAAAACCGTTCAAGTGTCCGGTCTCCAGCAGTATCCACACGAACTTCATCCACAGCAGGTTCTCCCTTCGCGCCGGCCTCGAGAACTCTTCCCGAACGGAGCTCCATCGACCATGGACACCTTCTTGAGAGAGAAGGAGGTAGGGAGGAGGCTTGGGACGTGGTTTTCACCCTTGGCTTGATGGGGTTTGGCTGAAACCATTAGTATTTATAGAGAATTATGGAATTTTTCATAAAAACCCAAAATCTCTATAAATTACGTCCTTGCCCCTGTACTTGTGGATAAGTCCTTTTGTGTGTGACCCACTAGGCCCAATAACCTATTTGGTTGAGGTCTAAATAAAATAGAACAATTCTATTTAATTTAATTAAATCCGTTATCCGATAACATTAATCGGCCTACCGATCATGAAGGGTACAAGCCACATCCCATGATCCCAAATGGCTATGGGGATAATCTCATCTCCATTGAGCCTTTCCATCATCAGTTACCACATGGATATAAACCCTCATCCATCCAATGTCCCGGTCGGAAAGGAGTACGGCATCGACTGTCAACTCCTTAGTGTACCGACTCTATAGGATCATGTACTCGGAACTGGATCAATTGGAAAACTCCTTTTCCAATTATCCTATCTACCCTGGCCAGGGATTTAGAGTACTTTCCCATAGGACATTCACTCTCACTTACCGAGAGTGGACGATCCCTTGTTGTCCGCTCAATTGCCTCCATCGGATTTTCCTTGTACCCGATCCATCGCTATATAGGACCATCTAAATTGTGATCCATAAGTCAATGGTCAAAGCACAAGTTCCACCCAACAAGGCATCTTTGGCGACTCGGGTCAAAGGTCCAACCATGCAACCGTGATGATAGAAAACCCCGATAGACAGCTTCGGTAAGATACCATTCGGGGTTTCTAATTCGGTCGCTTCGGTGAACTCATTCAACTAATGAGCACTCGTATGTGTATCTCAGTGTCTCCACACTAATGACCAATGAGATCGGTCGTCCTCATCACATGAGAAGACATCACATACACTAGTCTATCCGGATCCTTGATGTCCCGTCTCAAGTATCCTATGACTAGGAACATTTAGATCAAATACCTCTAGATGATCAATCTCATTATCATGATCTCATCATGATTTAATCATCATTGTATTTGATCAAGGACTTCATTATGATATTCGCTTCTAATAAGAGCTTATAATGAAGATTTGCCTAATTAATTGAATGAGATATTTCTAGAAATGTCGAATCATATCATATATGATTGGCTTGTAGGGCATACATTTCTATCACTAACTACACCTCCTTCAACCATTGCTACACACCGACCCTTGCTCATCCGACCACCACAATCACCACCAAACCTGAACCCCCAGCCTACGAGCTCTACCACTCTAAAACCCCAACCTGTCATACCACCAACACCACAACCAATCCCAAAACCTACACCTTCATTAAACTCATCAACCACTTCTGCTCCCCGGCCTCTTCTTATTAGGCCACCGGTATCACCATCACTACCACCTCCAGATCCTACCCCTCTACCAACTAACCCCATCATCCCAGAACCATCGATCCCATTACCTTTCATACATGCACCTACACCACGTGTTCCACCACAACCCACCACAGTTAACCTGTCACCTCTACCTGACCGCCAAATAGCTCCGGTGCTTCGGAGTGGGAGGATGTTCCAGCGGCTCTTTCCCCAAGCTTTTACTCAACCGCAGGATCAAGTGGAGGAGGAACAAGTAGAAGAACCATTGCCAGGCACAGCCTATGATCTGTTAAAGCATTTAGATAAAACACCGGCCCGTATTTCCATACTTGAGTTGATCAAAAGATCAAAGGTGCACCAAGAGATTCTACAGCAGTACTTGCAAAGGGTCATGGTGAATGAAGATCTCCCACCTGAGAAGATCACTACAGTGTTAGCCCCTAGAAGTGAGCACACAACACTAACTTTTTCTCAGAAAGAATTAGCATATCCAGAATTTAGGAGATATGCTTTGCATGTGGCTGTTATCATCTGCAATGTCGAAGTAAAATCATGTTTGGTTGACACTGGAGCTTCTATCAACGTTATGCCGCCAAAAACTTTGCAGTTGTGTGGCATTTCTGAGCAAGAAATCAAGCCATCCTGTGCCATGGTGACGGCCTATGATAACTCCAAGAAGTTTGCACGTGGGGTGGTCACACTAGAAGTCAAACTTGGACCATGTACGGCCACAACAGATTTTCATGTTCTAGAATTGGAACCAACTTTTCGGGCTATACTTAGGAGGCCATACTTGGAGGCAATAGGGGCTGTGGCTTCAACAAACCACTAGTGCATAAAATTTCCCTTTAAAGGACAGGTGGTCAAGGTGACTAGCATGCCTATAAGGGATGAGCTGAACGATGCTTCTTTACCCCTAGGTCTGTCAATACAACCCCAGATCTCAGTGGGAGAATTGCTAGAAGTCAGATGCATGACCGCCTCTCTACCAGACACACTGGGATGGCGGATGATGATGAAATTGGGCTATCGTCCTGGAAGAGGTTTAGGCAAGGATCTTCAAGGGATCACTCAGCCAATTGAAACTGTGAAAAGGCCACGCAGGCAGGGGTTGGGATTTGAAGAGGGTTCCATCCCAAGGAGGATCTTCCAGCCAGGATATGCCATGGGACTCCATACATTCTTTATCAAAGGGGAGACCATGATGATGGCTGAAGATGGCAAATGTTCCGTGATAGCTGTCAAGAGAAGAAAGGCTCCATATGAAGAAGAAGAAGAAGACTTGGAAGACCTGTGCTTATCTTTAACTCGTTTGTTCTCAAGTGGGGAAGAGTATCAAGAACCACCCAAAGGCAGACCAATATTGGATCATCTGGTTGAGCATACCACCCAAGTCAAAACCATTCCACGAGGCCCAAATACAACAATCCCATGGTTGAACCTCGTACCTTTGTTTCTAGATCTTTTCGATGGGCTTCAGGGCCCACTTACCCACTTTGGGCCCATGTGCCCTCTTCAACCTTCCACTCTTACTGGGCATGCTTGCCCATTTGCTTCCCTCATCAACTTCAAAACTGGGGGCTTTTCTCAACATGGGCTCACATGCCCATTTATTTCTATGAACGGGTCCACGTACCCGTTTACTTTTTTCATCAGTTTTGGACCTATGTGTCCACTTTCTATTACCATTGGGCCCACGAGCCCTTTTTTCCCCTTTATTCTTATGTTTTTCTCTCTATTAATTCAGTCATCTTCTACAAAGTCTCGAGTCACTCAGGCTCATTCTATCTTTTTACTTGAGAATCCAAAAAAAAACGTCTTCTCTGAAACTCACATTTCCATCGAGGAGGCGTCTCTACTCATCCCAGAGGGCGCTCCCAATCAGGGATCCCTCTTTTCTGAATCATTGATCGATTTACTCGATCCCCCCTCCACTGTAAATACCACCATTCCAGCTTTATCTTCAGTAGGTCAAGGTAGGTTAGGAAATAGGAAAGTTAGAGGTAAGCGAGTTCCAAATAGGTATCTGCAACAATTGGCACAGAAATGCGTAGAGTGTGCAAGGCTGCCAAACTTTTTAGATAATACCATACATCTAGATGAAATCCGATATGAGGATGAGCATAACATAGATCATACTTTGGAAGTATATGAGGTGGTATCAGAGAAGGATCCCGAATCCGAGGATGAAATCGAGGATTTGGCTGATGTATATTCATATGGACCTAGAAGATTTGAAGAACCATCAGCCACAGGGAATGAACCGACCAAGGAACTGAATTTAGGAACCCTGAAAGATCCTAAGACTGTCCTCATTAGTGCAAACCTCACTCCCTCAGAAGAACAACGTTTGATCAAAGTTTTGGAAGAATATAAGGACACGTTCGCATGGACATATGAAGATATGCCAGGATTAGATAATTCATTGGTTGAACATAGATTAACCTTAAAACCTGGAACTACTCCGGTCAAACAAAAGCTCAGGAGGTTCCACCCTGATATTGCACTCAAAATGAAAGAAGAGGTCGACAAACTACATCAAGCAAAATTTAATAAGGTTGTCCTATATCTGCAATGGGTGGCTAACATAGTCCCTGTTATGAAGAAGGATGGACGAATTCGGATTTGTATAGATTTCAGGGACTTGAACCGAGCGTGTCCTAAGGATGAATTTCCTTTACCTTATATCGATGTTTTGGTTGATAACACAGCTAGATTTGAAATGCTTTCATTCATGGATGGCTATTCTGGATATAATCATATCCGGTTAGCTGAGGAGGACCAAAAGAAGACCTCATTCACTACACCTTGGGGAACATATTGCTATGTTGTCATAACCTTTGGGTTAAGGAATGCTGGTGCTACATATCAGAGGGCTATGATGGCTATCTTTCACGACATGATGCACACCCTTGTAGAGGTGTATGTGGATGATTTGGTTATCAAGTCCAAGAGTCGGGAAGATCATTCTGAAGTGCTAAGGAAAGTTTTGCAACGAGCTAAAGAATATAAGCTGAAAATGAACCCTAAGAAATGTACATTTGGAGTTTCATCAGGAAAACTACTAGGGTTCATAGTAAGCAAAAGGGGCATAGAGATCGACCCAAACAAGGCCAAAGCAATCATTGGTATGCCTCCTCCGAAGAATATGAAAGAACTTCGAGGATTGTTTGGGAGGCTACAATTTGTCCGCCGATTTTTCTCGCAACATTCCCAAAGGTGTAAAGCTTTCTATGAGTTAACAAAGGTGGGGGTCGAGTTTAAATGGGATTCGAAGTGCCAGGAGGCGTTTGATGGGTTGAAAACATACCTGGCAAGTCCCCCTATACTTAGACCACCAATTCCCGACAAGCCCTTGGTCCTCTACATTTTGGTTCTTGAGAACTCTCTTGGGGCAGTGCTTGCACAAGTTGATGAAGAAGGGAAAGAACGAGCTACTTATTACTTGTCTAAGATGTTTGATGTTTGTGAGCTGAAGTACACTGCGGTAGAAAAGACCTGTGCTGCTCTTGTTTGGGTGGTTCAGAAACTCAAACATTATTTCCTTGCTCACCAAGTCAAGCTCATTGCTCGTATCAATCCCATTAAGTTTCTGTTAGAAAAGACAGTCTTGACTGATTAGTTAGGGAGATGGCAGAGTTTCTTATCACAATTTGATATCACTTATGTCCCACAGAAGGCAATCAAGGGCTATGCTATTGCTGAACACCTTGCCCATCATCCCATACCCATCTTTGACCCAGTCCGGTCGGAGTTCCCGGATGATGAACTAATGTCAGTCCGATCTTCCAATCTTTGGACATTATATTTCGACGGGGCTCCGAACTCTCATGGTAGAGGGATAGGTATTGTCCTTCTATCACCTGAAAGTGTCACCATTCCACAGGCTTTTCAGCTTAACTTTCCAGCAACCAACAACATAGCTGAGTATGAAGCCTTGCTGGCCGGGCTGGAGGCCGCTCATTTCCATGGTGCCACCGAACTGAGAGTGATAGGTGATAGTCAATTGATCCTACGCCAAGTCCTATCCAAGTACCAAACTTCTCATCCAAACCTCAAACCCTACCAGGAGCTCACTACCTGCTACATCAAGCTATTATTCAAACTCACCTTTGTCCATGTCCCCCGCTCTTAGAATATCCTCGCCGATGCCTTAGCTTCACTAGCTTCATCTCTATCTGTCCCGCTAGGCAGGCAAGTGTGGACTATACACATCTGTAAGAGAACAATTCCAGCAATTGAGGATGGACATTTTCTGAAGGTTAAGGAGAGGTTCAACAGAAAGGAATACTTAGAACATAAAGAAGAAATCTCCATAATTGAGTTGGAAGAATTAGAAGAATGTGAGAGACCTTGGTATGACGACATTGCGAGGTATTGCCAAGATCAGTCATACCCACCTGGATCAACCACCAGGGAAAAGAAGGCAATCAGAAGAGTATCCCAGAGGTATACAATCCTAGGAGGAGTGCTCTATAAGAGAAGCCTAAGTGGAATCTTACTCAGGTGTCTTGATGAAGAAGAAGCCGAGTTGGTGCTGAAGGAAGCACATTCTGGAGTTTGTGGTGGTCATGTGAATGCCCAAGCCCTTGCTAATAAAATCATCCGACAAGGGTATTATTGGCCAACTCTAGTAGAAGACTACTCCATCTTTGTCCGGCATTGTCATTCATGTCAACTCCATGCCGATAAGATTCACTCTCCCGCATCTTCCCTTTATCCAATTCATGCCCCATGACCTTTCACCATGTGGGCTTTTCATATCATTGGCCCCTTGAGTGACCTCAACTCCGAAATGCGCTCAAAATCATTCATTCTGACGGCAATGAGGTACTTCACAAAGTGGGCTGAAGCGGAAGCATTCGTGGAGATTAAAGCATCAACAGTCTGCTCCTTCATCAAGCGCAACATCCTGGCAAGGTTCGGGATCCCCAGCGACATCGTCACCGAAAATGGGCCACAATTTCTTTCTCAAGATCTGCGTGATCTTTGCAACAGGTATTGCATTTCATTGCATCATTCATCACCATACTACCCTCAAGGCAATGGTCAAGCAGAAGCCACTAATAAGACCTTAATCAAAATCATCAAGAAATCTTATAAGTCTAGCAAGTTTGCCGACTGGCCAGATAAGCTTGTAGATGCTCTGTGGGCTTATCGTACTTCTGTAAGGACTCCCACTGGACAAATCCCGTATGCTTTGGCATATGGGATGGAAGCAGTGGTCCCTTACGAAGTATTACTTTCATCTCTCCGAGTTCAGCTCGACAGGGATATTCCTGTTGATGAGAGACTAGAATCTCTCCTTGCACAGCTTGAACTCTTGGATGAAAGAAGGCTAGCCGCTGCTAAGTATGCCCGGACTTATCAGAATAGACTCAAAAGGTTTTATCAAAAGAGGGTGGTCGAGAGAAAATTCGAAATTGGTGAGATGGTAGTCAAACGCATATTCGTTAAGCCAGGGGGTCCCCGCTCCAAGTTGCAACCTAACTGGGAAGGGCCTTTTGTAATCACTGAAAAGTATCCAGGTAATGCATATGAATTAACTAATGCAGATGGAGAAAAATTGAATCATCCTTGGAATGGATTTTACCTCAAAAAGTACTTTCCATAAAAATGGAGAAATCACTGGTATAATCTCAAGTCATCGATCCTAGGTTGTTCGTGAGAAGTCAAGGGTAGGTACCATCCTACACACACAACACTTCCCAATCCTAGAATCCAGACAACTTGACACTTGCGAAAGGCAAGGCAGAAATCTAGAAATGGAAGGAGTACCCTTACCCTATTCTCTTCTACTCGGTTCAAGATTGGGAGAGAAGATTAGAGAGGGGTAGTATCGAAAACACTCCCACCCTAGTAGGAGGCCATCTTAGAGGGTACAAAAGGGTGCCAAAAGATGGGCAATGAACCCCTCAGGTTAGAAAAAGAAAAAAAATGATCAACTCCGTCCGAATGAGTACCTTAATGATAGTCAAGGCAAATGGCATTAAAAGATGGGCAATGTCCCCACGGGTCAAAAACCTGTTCAAATATGTGCCAAACAGAAAAAAGCAAAAAAAAAAAAGAAAAACCCAAAGAGGCCGAACCCCAATGGGTAATTTGAGTGAGAGTAGAGAAATCCCTCTCAACATCTTCAAACCCTATCAAGGACTTCCTCTATACTCTTCCTCCTTATACCCCTTGGGTAGGGTAAACTGACCAAATCCAGGTGGAACCCAAGCCGATCAAAGGAAGAAGGTTAGAAGGATTCTAGGTAGGGAACTTTATATTTGCACGTGGCATCTACCACTTGAGTCTTGAGAAACCCCAAAGACCGATGACTTGTCTTAAATACTAGCATTTTCTCCACACAAAAAAGGAATATTTCAAAACCAAAAAAGGAATATTTGAAAAACCCAAAAAAATGCATATTTCAAAAACCCAAAAAAAACATGCATATTTCAAAAATCCACAAAAAAATGCATATTTCAAAAACTCAAAAAAAAATGGAAAAAATGAAAATTTCGAAAATTCAAAAAAAATACATATTTCAAAAAATCTCAAAAAAAATGAATGCTTTTGAAAATCTAAAAAAAAGCTGATTGTTTTCAAGAAAACCCAAAAAAAAAATTGCTTAGTCATGATCATTGCCTTAGTTGCATCCATGTTTATTTGACTGTCATGCATATTTCCATTTCTGTATTGCATATCCATTTTTTTACTTTAATTATCTTGTTAAGAAGGCTCTCCCCTTTGACCTAAGTCAAAGTTGACCATAATAGGCAAAGGGATGAGTCACGGTGAAGATCTAATCCCCTTTCTATCAAGTGTTTCAGGCATTTCAATGTAGAAGAGGGGAAGATCCACACCACGGCAGGTAAGTTCTCTTAACCCTTACATTTCATTTTAGTCATTTGTTTTATTCTACCTTGTTAAGAAGGCTCCTCCCTTTGACTCAAAACCAAGGCATACGATATACAAGCAAAGGGATGAGTAATGATAAAAATTTAATCATTTTCATTAAGTATTTTCAGGAGCTGAAGAAGCAAAAAGAGAAGGGCGATCAGGTACAATTTTTTCTGAAAAAAAAATGCCTCAGGGAGCATGTGCCCTCATCTAGGGGCACATGACTAGGTGCCCCACCCCAGGGTGCATGGCCAGGTGCCCCCGATCGGGGGCACATGGACAAAAAAATTAAAAAATTCATAAAAATCTCATAAATTCAAGAATTGTCTATAATGTTAAAAATGACATTTTTCTAAAGGAACCATCATAAAAAACTTTGTTTTGACCTCTAAATGTAGTTCTAATGGTGAAATATTCAGTTGATCATTTCAAGAACAATTTGCTTCATATGACAATTCCGTCTGTTGGGTACTAACCAAAAATGTGAAGGCAACCATTTTAGTCCTAACAGGTGAATTGGCGACATCAGTGTTCCCCAAGGAATGTCATGCCAACCTTGCGGCGAAAAGAAAGGAAGCACCACCCAGTTGAACATTCTCATAGTGTTGTATTCCGTCAGAAGGCAAGACAAGGATGGACCAGAGATGCTGGTCGATGCACTACGCCTGAAGACTTCACTCAAATCAACATTCTCATAAATCTTACTTCATCACCATCATTGCCTTTTGCACTTCACATCACCTTTTACCATTTGTCACCTAGTTATGTTAGGTTCATTTATATTATATGCATTATTGTTGAAGACCTTGAGAGTGAAGATGACTGGGCCCGGGATCCCCTTCAACAAAATCTATGACGGCTTAGTCATTTCTTCACACTCACGGATAAACCAAAATTGAACATTGGAGGGACGATGGTTCCTAATCAGGTGTCTTGACCTCCAATAGACAATCTATATCTTCAACTATTTTCTACATAATTTTCTATGTTTTCATATCCATCTCTTTTCTTCAATTTTATCCCATCATGTTTTATTCTTTCCTTTCTTTTTATCCACTGTATCTTTTATCCCACCGTGTCATGGCAATTGTCATGCCATTGTTTCTTCTTTCCTATCATTCTATGTTAGTCCTACCATTATCTTTCAATCTCACTATGGCTTAAGTTTGTTTTGTCGTTTTCCGAATACTTGATTTTCTTCTAGAGCATGATTCATGGTTTTCACGATACCCGAGCAATTTTGTTATGCTTAAACGAACCCTTTTAGAATTTGAGATTATTCCACTCAGAATTAAACTGAGTATTTTGGTGAAACTTAAATTAACTTGAGATTCCAAATATGATGGATTGGTATTCTTTTCATTTTAAGATCAATTTCTCTTTTAAAAACTTTAGCCCATCACAATACAAGAACACCGCAAATGTTCGGGTTGCTGGCTGATGATGAACCTACGAATTCGAGGACTCCTCACCACGCTGAGGGTTGGCTACATCCTTTTATCCTTTATCATTTACTTTTTCATCTCTCATGCCAAGGGCATGTCTTTTACCAGTCAAATATATGAGGTTTTGATAGAACATGAAAGCAATCTAGAATACTCAGAGAGATTCATTTTGCTGGATCGGGCAGATAAGCTTGTCTATATCTACACCTTGATGCCACCTTTTCAGTCCATCACCATTCCATTCCGCTACATTCATCTATGCTCACTTGCATTCCATTACATTTCACTACGAATCACTCCACTTCATTACATGCCATTCCCTTACAAAGCCGACATCAAGGCGAGGCAAGCTGTAGACACGCCAAATTCGCCTAATTCAGAGCATAAAACTCATGTTTTATAGAGTAACATGTATGATTGAACTTATAATAATGCCGGGTCTTTTAAAGTTGATTTGGAGCTTCGCCGAATGAAATCGGATGTTTTCCGAAGTTTTCCGCAAAAAGCCGTAATTTCCGAGCGAAAGCTACACATAAATCGTGTAAACACGGAAATTGGCTGAATGAACAATGTCTAATGATCATGCATTGAAGGTTATGGTCATATTCACACCCCGGAAAAGTTTTGTTGCATATTGTGCCTTTCCGGTTTGCCGTCGGAGTCATTTTAACCTGTATCGAATCTTCTATTCACTGCCCTAACTTCCGGACAAAATTCTGAAGTTTTTGAGGGTGTGATGTCTGATACAATGCTATAGAAATATTCTTTGGCCTTTTATCTTTCCAATGTAACAAACGGCGTCGAATTCCGAGTTTGGGAGTGTTCGCAATGGCTTCCGGAAGAAGGACGCGCAAAAACAGTCCCATGCGCCCGGGTTCCTGGTCACATGCGCCCGGGACCCAGGGCACGTGCCCATGCGCCCTACCAGTGAGGCATGTGACCTCGTGCCCTCACTTAAGGGCACATGCGCCCTACCCTGGAGTCACGAGGGACCCAATTTTTCACCGGGACTCTACCACTGAACCGATCGACCAGATAAGACCTTTTTTTTTCGGGAATGGTGCCATGCTCCCTCACTGGGGGGCACATGCGCCCCTCAGTTGGGCACATGCGCCCTGCACCCGGGCACATGCGCCCAGGGGTAGGGCGCAAGGACCCCATTTTTTTAGCCTTGATGAGATCGTCTGTTCTTCTATAAATTAACTCTGATTTTGGTCGTTCCAAGGGCATGAGCACGACCCCCCACGAATCTCAATACGTCCAACCTCCCTCATGCATTGATTATGTGATTTTTAGGAAGAGAATTTCTAGTTTTTAGAGAGAGAAAAGTCAGTTCAAGAGAGAGGAAGGCTGTTCTGCAGGTGATCAGCCAAGTCTCTCTTCTTCGGCATCTACAGCAGTGTGTGGACGTCTTCTGCCTGAGATATCTTCATAAAAGTTCTTCATCTCCAAGTCTTCTTGAGTTTTCAATCAACGCAACTTGATTACGAGGTCGGGGTTAGTCGTGACGAGCGCAGTAGAAAAGTCGCGCCTGGCAGATCTTGGACTGTTGCTCGGCTTTTTCGACAACCCAGATTTGGCTATATCTTTCTCTATTCAACTCAGAATATTTTAGTTCTTTTTCTTATCTATTTTTTTCGTGATTCTCTATAATTCTATCATTTTTTTTACATTTTTTTTCATTAATTTTATTCTGTTATTCCGAAAATAAAAAAAGGTTAGAGATAACCCGAATCCGGTCAGTTTCTAGTCAATTGTGTGTTTTATGTTATTCTCTTTACATATACTCCACATTTTTTAGTTCTAATAGTCTCTTTCACTTGTTTTTTTTTCTAGTTGCACAGAATATCAAGCATCCAGATGTTGAGGACTCTTCTTCATCTGCCGGCCGAAGAAGGAGAAGCTTTAACTCACATTCTTCACGCTAAGGTACACACGGTCATTTTAATTCTATAAATCGGAACCCACGGTTCCTGGCGACCACATTTCTTTCTTCTCACCCTCTTCCCGCATGACCCGAACTGTCTCTTTGGTGATCGAGCGACGCGAAGGAATGAAAGTTCGGGGATCAATGTGAGTGTGGGACCGAGGTGAGAGTTACTTTCCGAGTTTTATTCGTTTCTTTTCTCATCCCCTCTTGAGGTGACGATCTGGGTTCACGGACTTCCCTGAAAAGGATAAGACCCCATCAAATTTTAAGAGTCGACATTTATATCCATGAGGTAATTGATGATGGAAAGACTCAATGGAGATGAGATTATCTCCATAGCCATTTGAGATCATGGGATGTGGCTTGTACCCTTCACGATAGGTAGGCCAATTAATTTGTTATCGAATAATAGATTTAATTAAATTAAATAGAATTGTTCTATTTTATTTAGGCCTCGACCAAATAGGCTATTGGGTCTAGTAGGTCACACAAAAGGACTTATCCACAAGTACAGGGGCAAGGGTGTAATTTATGGAGATTTTAAATTTTTATGAAAAATTCTAAAATTTTCTATAAATACTAATGGTTTCAACCAAACCCTATCAAGACAAGGGTGTTAACCATATCCTCAACCTCCTACATACCTCTTTCTCTCTCTAGAAGGTGTCCATGTGCGATGGAGCTCCGTTCGGGAGTAGTTCTCAAGGCTGGCGTGAAGGGAGAACCTGCTGTGGATGAAGTTCGTGTGGATACTAGTAGAAATCGGGCATTTGAATGGTTTGAAGAGCTTGAGAAGCTCATCTCCTTCCTCTCCATGGTATTATCTGAATCTCTATCACATATATTCGAACCCGATTTGATTGGTTTTTTAGTTTTTGTCGTTTGGCTACGATTAAGACATATTCTAAAGGAACCCTTAGGAATCGTCGTTTCCATTGCATCATATTTTTATGGATGATTCCTTACAAAGAACATATACCCTTATTCATAAGGATGATATACTTAATATCCATAAGTTTCTTTAGGATATCACACAAACCAACACTTCATATCCTTATATTTCAACTAGTTAGGGTTATACTTCTTCACTTGGCCGAACATTCTGAAACTTTAACTTACTTAAGGTCAAGTTTTAACCAATTTTCCATATCCTATATGGAATAATTGGAACGAACTTAGAAGCTACCTATTTAAGTTAAAGTGGTTATAATGGTACTTAGCTAAAAATAGACAGAGAAATTTTGCAAAACTTGTCATTGTCCATATTATGTCTTACACATTACGGATTGTCATTTTAACTACTTAATTAAGTTAAAATGTGTAAAAAGGTGCCCATTAGATTCTATTATCTTTCAAATATATGTGAATTATGTACTTAAGTATTCTCTTCTTTGATCTCATCAAAGAGTTCTAATACTCTTTCATTAATATAATTTCTCAAAGGTTTTGGATTTGTATTTCAAAAAGTACATATTGCCATACCTAGAGACATCATGTTTGAAATAATGAAGTAGAAATATTCTCCTTTAGTCTTAATAGATATGGGTTCACATACAATTATATGTATGAGTTCAAAGAACTCATTAGCCCGTTCTCCATGTCTACATAAAGCTAAAGAGTGTCGACTCCAGAAACGGGTTCTAGATCGGCACCTCAAGATATGGTGAAAGATAGAATAGAATAGGGAGAAGGGAGTGAATTGGAAGACACTCGGAAAGCGGTAAAAGGTCCTCACCTCAACCCCACACTCACATTGATCCCCGAAATTTCATCTTATAAATGACTTAAAATGCATGAGAAGATTGAAGAAGTGGTCATCAGGAGCCGCAGGCTCCACTTTATAGAATAAAAGACAAGATTAAGTTGATTTGACCGTGTGTACCTTAGCGTGGGAGATTGGGATGTGGGTTCAACCTTCTTCTTCTTCTTCCACTGGCCGATGAAGAAGAGTCCAACCGATGCTACCTTGATCAACCTGTGCAACTAGAACAATAAACCAAGTGAAAGAATTTGATTAGACTTGTGAGAAGTGTAGTAACTTTAGTAAGAAGATAAGAAAGTAAGCAATTGGAATCGGACTCACCGGCTTCGGGATGAGCCTTAACCCCTTTTTGTGTATTTTTTGTGATATAAAATTATGCAAAAACTAAATAAAAATGATTCTAAAATGATCCTGGATGAATAAAGAAGACATAGAAACTTGAACGGCTCAAATCGGAGCTAAAACAGAGAAGATATCAAATCGGAGCTCAACGCACTGGACTGAACGTGCCTTGAATTTAAGGGCGTGGTGGGCACGCCCTAGGTGTGAGGGTGCGGTCTGCACACCCTTCGTTTGGGGGCGCGTTGCACTGTCTGGCGCAACTTTGGTGTAGAGATCGCCACGAGCAGTCCCAATGTTGGAATTGAGTGACGTTTGTTGCGTAGACATAAGACTTGGAGAGGAAGAGTTCTTATGTTGATGACCACTCTAGAATCTTCCTGTAGAAGTCTGTAAAAAATCTGAAAGTGGACGGATGTAAAAAAACAGAACCTGGATGCGTGCCCTCAGTGCAGCAATCGCCACGGACAAACGGAAGGAAGAATCGAGTGCCGTTGGTTTAAAATGAAAGAGGACGAAGAGAGAAACAAATCCTCTGTTGAAGACTTTTGCAGAAGGAGCCCCATATTTTATACAGAAGCTGATGAAGTTGCTTGATGCAGAATGCACGGATCGGGCTTCTTCTTCGCCTCGGGATCGGTCTCTCGGCGTCGGATCGGCTTTGGACGTCGGTACGGCCTTGGGAGAGAGCTTGGACAACCTCAGGATGAGCTAGGCACCGAGGATTAACCTTGGGTCATTGAGAATTGAAACCAGTGCAAAAAATGGAAACTGCACCAACCGCGCCCCCGCCTTTCAAAGGAGGTGAGGGCGCATAGGGTGCACCCTCAAACCAGAGGCGCGCAGGGCATGCCCTCAACCCGGGGGCATGGTCTGCGTGCCACCCTGTTTCAAAGGAAGCGGGGGCACGTTACACGTCTCACTGCTAAAAATCGACGGAATCTTCCAGAAATTGCTAAAAAATTGACTTGACAAACGTAACGCGCCCCCGAACCAAGGGCGCGGTACAAATAATCGAAAATCATCGACGGAAACCTTCCAAAAAAACCGGTTTAGAAGGTGCTAGTTGAGGTTATTTCTGGTTTCCGAAAATGTGCTGCGCCCCCGCGTTTCAAAGGAAGCGGGGGCGCGCAGGGCGTTCCCCAGGGTTGAGGGCACGCAGGGCGCGCCCTCCCCTTTCAAAGGGAATGGGGGCGCGGTAGACTCTCTCTCCTGCGTGCATGTTCCGCGAGCCATAACTTGCAAACGGGATGTCTGATTCAGCTCCCGTTTGTTGCGTTGGAAAGAGGGCCTTAAGATGCACCTCCTCAAGTCGGTAAACCAGCTGGCATTACTCCTGAGACATTCGCATAGGTAGTACCGATTTACCCTTTCGTGAAAGGCCGAAACCCGTGGCGAAGATCCAAAAGAGCATAGTTCCGGTCGAGGAATCTCAAGTAAACTCGGGATGACTTAAAATGATGATCGAACAAGTCCGGTACGATCGGAAAAACCCAAAATCATCAAAAAATTTGAGATTAACCTGATAAACGTGAACTGAACATCGGAAAAGCCGGGAAACCCTAAAATTTACCGAAATGGCCGTATGGCTCTGGTTGATAAAATATATGGCTAGGATCGACCCGGACGACCCAAAAAAACATGGTGATGTCCAAAAAGGCCTAACGAAGAAAAGCCATAACGAAGAAACCGTTATAACCTAACGCCTACCGAAATGACTTGTCGGAAACCCCAAATATTATGGAACACATGCGGGGACTCCCGAGATGTTCAAGCATGGACCATTCAATGTTGGTCATCGAGCAGGCTTCGTGTTTTTACGATTCACGCACGGCTCTCGCTTGAAGGTTACGGCATCATTACAGAAATCATCGACCCATTCTCAACTTGTAGGGGGCTCCACCAGCGTCCTTAGCTCATCTCCACGAGGTAATCAAAATCAGGTAATGGTCAAATAAGAATATCGCCTATGGAATAAGAGTCTAGGGCTCCGAATCAGGCTAATTTGGTGTGTCTACAGCTTGCCTCGCCTTGATGTCGGCTTTGCAAGGGAATGGCATGTAGCGGAGCGGAGTGAAACATAGAGAAAGCGTAGCAAAGCGAGATGAATCATAGTGGAATGTAGTGGAGAGAAATGGTGATAGACTGAAAATATGGTATCAAGGTGTAGATATAGACACACTCAACGACCAAATTCGGCAAGACGAATCTCCTCAAGTCTCCTTCATGACTACCATGTTTCATCAAGTCTTCCTATGTTCGATTGGTAAGAGATGTGCCATTGGCACGAGAGAAGAGTAGCCAACCCCCAACGCGGTGGGGAGTCCCCGAAACATGGGTTCGTTGGTTCATCATCAGCCGGTAACCCGATCTTTGCGGTGTTTCTGTACTGTGATGGGCTAAAGTTTTAAAAAGAGATTTGTTTTAAAAAAGTAAAAGAATACCAATCGAGCACATTCAGGCTCTTAGATTCATTTAAGTCTTCCAAGAGACAAGATTCAATTCGAAATGGAATGATCTCAGATTCCAAAAGGCAAGTGTTGAAGCACAAACTGTGAAGATAATGGTGATGCGAGTTCTGATCAAATAGGAGGCCCTTGGCGGGATGAGTTGACTGCCACGGTGGGATAAATAGCAAGAAGGTTGTTGCAGTGGCCACAGTGGTGATAGAAATGAAGGAGTTGGAGGCATAAGGTGATTACCGAACACGGTGGGATTAACAGACACGGTGGGATATCTGAAGGGTCGGTGGGACTAGGGAACACGGTGGGATTAGAAAACACGGTGGGATTTAGAATGATCGGAATTAGGATAAAATATTTAGAGACTAGGGTGAGAAGGTGAAGTTTATGAAAGGATGTATGCAATGACAAAACAAATGTAATGCAACTAACGCTACATGATGCATGCTGGGCACAAGAAAACAAAACAAAACTTGTATAACAAATAGTTGAAGATATAGATTGTCTATGAGGTCAAGATACTCATTCGCATTCGGGAACCATCGTCTCTCATAGCACAACTTTGGCTTATCCGTGAGCACAAAGAATGACTCAACCGTCATGATGCATGCTGGGCTCAAGAAAACAAAACAAAACTTGTATAACAAATAGTTGAAGATATAGATTGTCTATGAGGTCAAGATACCCATTCGCATTCGGGAACCATCGTCTCTCATAGCACAACTTTGGCTTATCCGTGAGCACAAAGAATGACTCAACCGTCGTGGATTTTGATGAAGGGGATCTCGGGCCTGGTCTTCTTTGCATTCACGATCTTCAACATCAATGCACAAAATAAATAGTAATGCACCTAATATATGCTAAGAAAATAAATGATAACGGTGAGTTTGTGGTGTGATGACATGCATTCTCACAAAAGAGTTCATGTGTCCTAATGAGTACACAGAGCAAAAGCTCCTCGGCAAAGTTGAGGCCGAGGTAATGACGACACCTCCTATGTGGCGAGCATCGCCTTATTGAAATCTTGAAAAAGAAAGCTCCTCGACAAAGTTGAGGCCGAGGTTATGGTGACACCTCCTCCTAAGAATCCTCAGGGTAGGGAAGTGGCGAGCATCGCCTTGTTGTGTAGTTCTCCTTATTTGTTCTTCGTGCCTGAAACACTTGAAAAACAAGATTAAAACAGCAATATGGCTTATCCCCCTTGCAAGGTGTAGTTTGCCTTGACCTTTGTCAAGGGGTGATAGCCTTTTTAAAAGTGTAAAAATAGAACATAAAATATGCAATGAAAAACATTTGAAATATGAGAGACTGAAAGTAAATATGAATGTAAAGATGAGAATTCAAACAAAGCATGGTGATGAACATTTTTTTTTGAAAATTTTGTTGGAATTCGAAAAGAAGTTTTGTTAAAAGATTTTTGTTTGTTTTTTTTTAAATATTCAATTTTTTTAGTTTTGAAAATACTTAATTTTTTTTGGATTTTTGAAGATATTTAGCTTTTTTAGAGTTTTTTTGAAAAAAAAAATTGGGAGAGAAAATTCAATATTGACACAAGTTCTCATCACTTGGTTGTTTTTCTAGGTTCACTGGTAGAAACCATGTGCAAAATGGGGTTCCTTACCCAGAATCTTTCCGACCTTCAACCTTTGATCAGCTAGAACTTAGTTTTGATTTGGTTGGTCCACCCATACCCTGGGGGGTTAAGAATGAAGAATTGATAGGAAGTCCTTGATAGGCTTTGGAGATGTCAAGAAGGATTTCTCTACTTGCACCTAATTGCCCGTTGGGGTTCGGCCTCTTCGGATCTTTTCTACATGTGGCACTCACTTAGACAAGTCTTTGACCTGTGGGGTCATTGCCCATCTTTTTGTGTCTTTTTTTATTTTCTACTTTTCTGGGTACTCATTCAGATAGGCCTATATTAAGACATCTCCATAAGGTTATTAAAGATTTGTACCTCCCACCAGTAATGATGCAACTTTTGCACAATTTCATATGTAGGCCAACATCATCTTTATTAGGCCTTCATTTACTTGTCATCATCTACAACTCCTTGTAGATATAAGATGCATATCCTGTATCTCATATCATTAGATACATCCATAGTATCTAATATTATGATATACACATATAGTATCTAATACTATTAAGTGTATATTTTAAACAAGTAAATATTAATGACTTAGATGCATGAAGCTTCTCAAGCTTCACTTTTGTATTTTGTGCAATATAATTTGCACATCCTCTTTCACTTATCATCATTATGATAGTGGAAGAATTCTATGTCTTATTCTGGCTTTATTATCTTGACTACATTCTTTTACTTTTAACTATCTCCTATCTCTATCTAATGATTTTAGTTCTTTCTATTGGTCTCACCAATAAGAAATAATTAAGATGTATTGTTGTTCTAACATACCCTTAGTTAGCTCATCACTATGATTAATGATGGATCTCATATCCATCTATCCATGTTGTCTCTACAATTTATATCACATAGAGACTAACATCTAATTTAAGGCAAACAATGCATCTTGGCTATGAGATAAGATCTTATCTAGCTTTCACATCATTAGATAGTTTAAGAGACAACTACTTCTCTAGCATAGTTAATTGGTTAACTATGAGAACATTTCTCTTAGTTCTAAATCGGTCTAAGAAGTGTGAGCCACTAAGTTACTTGACATCTAATGTGCCTTACTAATGATGGTTTATCATCGTATTCTACAACTAAGATATAATTCTATTAATATAACATTGCAGACATTCATTAAAATTAAGATATAGTCTTTTATCCTAATTTATGCTCCCACTAATTTTCGATAAATTTGCATAACCCTTATTATGCAATGATGAGATATCACGATGAAATCCTAGTGGGGACTAAGACCCTATTAACATTTTAGTTATGACATTGTGATAGCACAACAAATCACTATATACTTAATAGGTAGGAAACTATGACCAGTTGCAATTTTTGCAACTCTTAGTTATTCAGCTTTTGGAGTTATGACCTTGTGGTCTTCTTACGTTATAAGAATGGATTCTTCACACAGCCCTTGTGGTAGCACAACAAAGCCATGCAAATGGTACATCCCAAGGTTTGGCAAATGCCTTAGCCATAATCATCAATCCCTTTTTGAATGAGCCTTGTGGTAGCACAACAAACCCATTCATTTTAAGATTGTCTCATCAAGACCATAACAATGTAAGGCTACGTGAGTCATTCTTGATGTCCCATGTTTATCGACCTAATTAAAACATGGAAAGATTTTATTTTAGTCTCATCAATAATATGTTCTAAGTATATATAATACCTTTGTAAAATCATATATCTAAGGTATAACTTTTAGCATACATCCACATATCAAATATGCATAAAAAATAAGTGATCTAGACTTAACCCTAAACATGCACCTAAGACATCCCTATAGGTGCAAATCCTTGCTTCAAAAGCTTGAGTTGGCATGCTCCCACTTCAGAAGAGTGCTTCTCCAAGTGGTTCCTCTCTCTCCAACCTTCTACGAATCGGCTTCTAACAATTACAAATGGCTTAAGGGTACATAGACCCATGAATGTACATAAGTTTATAAGAAACCTTGGTTTTAACCAAGGGGAGTACATTAATAGAGGAAGGTAGAATGTATAATTAGATTGTATAGAGAGAGGAGGCACGCACAGGTCCCATTTAATAATATAACCAACATAATTTAAAAGCAATCACAAGCCATGCATAATTAAGTCTATGATTATCTCCATACAAATATTAACATTCATCACATGAACATAGAGCACATACATGATAATTATATGAGATATTTCATATATATCAGCATAAAATTATATAGTTTAATTTTTATATTTCCAATTTTATGCATGTCAAATTTTCATGAAATAAATACCATGAAAATAATAAGACAACAACATATAAACAATTTATATGAAATAAACATGCATATCTAGACTATTTAGAACACTCATGCATTCTCAATACTGTGTAAAGTCAAAAATTAATGTCCCAATTTATATTTTGTAAAATCACATTTTACATAATTAATTAATATACTAATTAATTAACTTAAACCTTTAAAACAATTTTAAAGTTTAACTATAAGTGAATCTATGTAAATAGGGCTTAACATCATCTAACATGCCATTAAACATTTTAAAACAAATTAAATAATATTATAAAATTTTAAAAAAAATTGACATTTTTTTAAATTTTTATATGATTTTAAACAATATAAAATTATAAGGAAATGAACTTGCACATTGCGCCATGCTCAACGGTGCACAGTGCCTGTCCGGTGTGCGCCCCCGTGCGCTGTCGGCAGCGCCAGCCGTCCAGTGGTGCTGAGCTGCCCCTTGTGTGCCCGCCCACACAATGTTGTTCGGCTACTATAGCGACCGGGTCCGATTCGGACCTGGTCATCTTCTTCTCCGCCCGATAAAGGCCGGGGCTAGGCACTGTTCATCCTAATGAGAGTTTTCATAAAATCAGGTCCTTATCTCCTTATCCCAGACTACGCAAAATCTAAAAAAAATATGCATTGGAATATTCATCAAATAATAAATCTAAATTTGGCTTTATCTCCATAAAAATTGCAATGAACCGTAAAATGAGGAAGAAGAGGTGGCGATCATTTAGATTCCATAGCAGAAATCACAATCTTGCAACAAGGATAACTCCTTATCTAGAAAGCCAAAAACTCTCCAAAAATACAATATGGTATTTTCATCAAATGAAGTTTCCAAATATGTATATATCCCATCAAGGAAAAATTCTGTAATTTTGGGAAATTAGGGAGAAATAGGCCGGAACTATCGGACCCAGTAGAACCATAGTTCGTCGGAGAAATCTCAAATTCTGTTCCTCCACAGCCGTTCAAAATTGGATATCATGAGGAAAGGTTAGGTAATCACATTATCCATCTTCTAAAACCTTTTCCATGTCTCAATTTTATCCATGGACAGAGTTCACAAAATCTCCAAAGCTGGGTGACAGTTCATGCGTTACAGAAGCACCAAATTTTGGGGCTTCTCCCGAACTGTACAAAGATCCAAAATTCAAACAGTTTGTTGCATGGGAAATCTCTATACCATGAGATTCTTCATAAGCCAACCAATCTCTTATCTGAGTCACATACAGATTATGGTGGCCTCGACAAAACAAATGCTTGCAATGATTCAAGAACACTTAAATTACATGAAATAATGTCAATTTGACGTCGATTTTGACCGAGACTTGAACCAAGCTCTGATACCACTGTAATGAATCATCCATAAAAATTTGGTCTAGCGGAAGCGATGATTCTTTTGGTTCCTTCAGAATCTGTCTCAATCAGAATCAAACAACGAAAACTGAAAGCCGATCATATCGGGTTCGAATATACTTGATAAGAATTCATATAATCTCATGGATAAGAAGGAGATGAGCTTATCAATCTTTTCAAACCATTTAAATGTTCAGTCTTCAGTAGTATCCACACGAACTTCATCCACAATAGGCTCTCCATTCACACTAGCCTCGAGAACTGTTCCCGAACGAAGTTCCATCATCCCTGGACACATTCTAAAGAGAGAAGGAGGTAGGGAAGATGCTGAGGACATGTTTAACACCCTTTTTTTGATAGAGTTTGGCTTAAACTATTAGTATTTATAGAGAATTTTAAAATTTTTCATAAAAAACTAAAATGTCTATGAATTACTCCCTTGTCCTTGTACTTGTGGATAAGTCCTTTTGTATATGGCCCACTAGGCCTAATAGCCTATTTGGTTGAGGCCTGATTAAAATAGAACAATTATATTTAATTTAATTAATATCGTTATCTGATAACAGATTAACCGTCCTACTAATCATGAAGGGTACGAGCCACGTCCTGTGATCCCAAATGGCTATGGGGATAATCTTTTCTCTATTCAGCCTTTCCATCATCAATTATCTCATAAACTCTCGTCCATCCAATGTCCCAGTCGGAAAGGGGTATGGCATTGACTATCAACTCCTTAATGTATCGACTCTATAGGATCTTGTACTCAGAATTAAATCAATTGTAAAACTCATTTTCTAATTATCCTATCTATCCTGGCTAGGGATTTGAAGTACTATCCCATAAGACATTTACTCTCACTTACCGAGAGTGGATGATCCCTTGTTGTCTACTCAATTGCCTCCATCAGGTTTTCCTTGTACCCAATCCATCGCTATATTGGACCATCTATACGGTGATCTATAAGACAATGGTCAAAGTATAAGTTCCACCCAACAAGGCATCTTTGGCATCTAAGGTCAAAGATCCAACCATGCAACTGTGATGATAGAAAACCCTGATTGTCTGTTCGATAAGATACCAATTAAGGTTTCTAATTCAGTTAGTTAAGTGAATTCATTCAACAAATGAGCACTTGTATGTGTATCTTAGTGTCTCCACACTAATGACCAATGAGATCGGTCATTCTCATCATATGAGAAGACATCATACACACTAATCTATCTGAATCTTTGATATCCCATCTCAAGAATTCTATGACTAGGAACATTTAGATCACACACCTCTAGATGATCAATCTCATTATCATGATCTCATCATGATTTAATCATCATTGCATGTGATCAAGGACTTCATTATGATATTTGTATCTAATAAGAGCTTGTAATGAAGAATTTGCCTAATTATTTGAATGAGATATTTTAGAATTGTCGAATCATATTGTATATGATTGGCTTATAGGGCATACATTTCTATTATAATGTCTGGATAGTGCGCTCTTACTGATCATCTATCTGGGGATGATAAGCTAAATTGAAATTGAGCTAATAGCTCAAAGCATCCTGCAGACCCTTCCATACCCTTCTAGTAAATCTAGGATCTCTATCAGACACAATAAAGACTAGCACACTGTGGTATTGGACCACACCATCAAAGTACAATGTAACTAAACTCTCAGTCAGCTAAGCTTCTTTAATAGGAAAGAAATGAGCTACCTTGGTGAGTCTATCCACCACTACCCATATGGCATCATGCTGCTTATTTGTTCTGGAAAAACCAGTGACAAAGTCCATGGTGTTATGCTCCCACTTTCATTCTGGAATCTCCAATGGCTATTGGGGTCTTGTTGGCTTCTTATGCTCTACCTTCACCTGTTGACAAATCAAACACCTAGATACATAGTCAGCAACATCTCTTTTCATACCTTTCCACTAGAACTGCCTTCTAATATCCTGATACATCTTGTTTGCCCCTGTATGAATAGCATATTAGGATCTATAAGCTTCTTCTAATGATTCCTAACTTAACTTTTGCATCTTCTGCCACACATTGCCTTCTTTGGTGCCTGACTATACCATCTTAATATTTGGACACATGTGGCCTTCTGACCAATTCTTGCACTGTCTAATTCCCAACCTGAGCTTCTTTCACCTTGTCCACCAATGTTGACCCAATAGAAAGTTGTTCCATAAATGACGTCAGATTATCGACTTTCATTCTCGGTGCATAATCAATCAAAACCTGCATACCTTCGTATGCCTGGTGCAACTGCATAGCCATCAACTTCTTCCTACTAAATACATTAGGTACAACATTAGCCTTCCCAAGATGATAGTTAAGGCTAAAGTCATGGTCCTTTATATACTCCACCCAACTTCTCTACCTCAGGTTAAGGTCCTTCTAAGTGAAAATTATTTCAAACTCTTGTGATTTGTGAATATCTCAAAATCTCACCATAAAAATAATGTCTCCACACTTTTAAGGCATGGACCACAGCTACCATCTCTAAGTCATGTGCAGGATAATTCTTCTCTTGGGGCTTTAATTGCCTAGAAGCATAGGCAACAACCCTATCATGCTACATAAGCACACAACTTAAGCCAACCCTGGATGCATTTGTGTAGACAAAAAAACCTCCTGAACCAAAAGGTAGCACAAGAATAGGTGTTGTGGTCAACTTCTTCTTCAAGCACTGAAAGCTCTTTTTACACTTTTCTGTTCACTTGAATCCTCCTTTCTTGGTTAGAGTAGTCAATGGGGCTGATATAGAGGCAAACCCCTCAATAAACCCGTGGTAGTAACCTGCTAAACCGAGAAAACTCCTCACCTTAGTGGTATTAGTAGGCCATTTCCAATTCTGCACTACCTCCACCTTGCCTGAATCAACTTGCACACTTGCCTCATAATTAATATGGCCTAGAAAGTTAACACTTTTAAGCCAAAAGGCACATTTACTGAACTTGGCAAAAAGCTGATCCTCCCTTAGAATATGCAAAATAGTCCTAATATGTTGGCAATGCCCATCATCACTAGCACAGTATATCAAAATAACATCTATAAAGAAAACCACAAACTAAACCAGATACTCCACAACTTCTGTCATGACCCAAAAAATACAAATATGTAGCGGAAATAATTTGAAAAAATTGTTACTATTTAGGAGAACAAATTAATTCTACAATATTAGTCTAGAATAAATCAAAACAACCTATATTAACTCAATCAACCACATAAATACACAAACGTAACAACTACCAATCACATCCAAACAACTAAATATGACTCAACACAAAGTCAACAAACTACCATGTAATCAAACCAAACATAATAAAAAAGTAATAAGTGAAGGGGAAAGTCAAACAACCTCAATATTAATGGTGATCATTCGTCACCAAACTCCTCATTTTCTAAATCCCCGAGTGGCTCAGGATCCCCAGCAACGTTCTCCTCGTAATCTTCCCCAAAGTCCTGCTTGGGAAGAGGCTCCTCAAAGTCTACTGAAAATATTAACAACGGGAATGGATGAGTCACCAAAGACTCAGAAGGACTTACACTTGAACTACCCTACTATACTAGTTAATCTTTATTGATATTAAAGATAATAAGCCTAAAAATTTAGACTATAATACATATAATTTAAACTAAATATATATCTTTAATTAAGGTGATTACAATGCTTTTCTACTACCCAATATGTTAACATGATTTTATATGCACTAAAATCAACGTAACTTGCACATTTAACTAAACTAGTTATGCATACACCATATAAAACTATCATAATACAAATGACTCAATTAGACCACTAATAATCATGCTAAAATGCACAACAAAGCACTTTGTCTGAGTAATTAACATGTTCCATTTGGACATTGTAGCCATCTCATAAAACTAGCACCTGCTTTACCATATAGTAAAATGTAACATATGGTAACTAAATCCTATAGCACACTTAGACAAGGGAGTACTTATGATAAACCGCAGTATCCAAGATCGAAGGATGCTCCAGATTGAATTAATCTCCACTGCCCACAAGCGACTAACATAATCTGGTGAAGTAAACTTCCATCACAATGTAGCTCACTGCATTAACTACATCTCACAAAATACAAGCATATAAATAACTCAAATAAGCCACTACGCCAAATTCATCCTTTACCTATGCGATAAAAGCGTAGGTAAAGCTTATTTTTTCGTAGGTATTTAAATTTACCTACGGGACCCCCTGTAGGAAGTCGCGTCGAGGTAGGACATGTCGGTAAATGTTTTACCTACGGTAGGTCCCGTAGGTATAGTACGTGCACTATACCTACAATTCAACAACACCCGTAGGTATAGTCCCTATGTATACCTACGATTTATATACCCATTGGTAAAACATGATTACCTATTTAGCAAGCATAGGTCAAGAAAACTGATACAAACGGGCATACCTACAGTTCCTCACGTAGGTAGAAGTAGTGATAAAAAAATAATTGGATCTTTGGCTGTGTTTTACATTTACCTACGGCCAGAAACCGTAGGTATTCATACAAGTTGTTCAACCAATCGTAAACACATTGTTCCACAATCACACTTTTCCATACAACCACTCATACACATCATTACGTACACTCATTCATGTTCCATTCAATCACATTGTTTCATACAAGATGTTCTATGTTCCATACAACCTGTTTCATACATTGGTCCACCTCTTCACACTTTTCCATACATCATGTTTCATACAACTTGTTTCATTCATATTTCCATTCATTCACATTTTTTCATACATAATGTATCATGTTCCATACAACCTGTTTCATACATTGGTCCACCTCTTCACACTTTTCCATGCATCATGTTTCATACAACCTGTTCCTATTTCATCTACACATTGTTCCATACACTCATTCATGTTCCACCTCTTCACACACATTGTTCCATACATTCTGTTCCATTACACATTGCTCCATTCATGTATTCAAATTTCAAATTCAGTTTAAGAAAAATAGTTTTACACATATGAACCAAGTTGCTAAAATGAAAACAAAGAAGTTATACAACCGGTTTATGTAACACATTTAAACATGTATTACACACCAAATATAACCTGGGTCAAAATATGACCGAATCGGTCATATTTTGCCTTTGAAGTGAAATCAAATGAAGGCTTAGTCAAAGGTTGTCCTTTGATAGGAAAGATGCATAAAGAATAGTGTTATTCAGAGATCTCATGTGGGTGTTCGGTTGCATGATAACATGAGCTTTCTTGATTTTGTAACAAAACTAACAAAGATTTGTGTATGGGTAAAAAATCTTGAACATGTTTTAAGCAAAACACACATACACAACTCAAAACCTAAATTCAGAATTAAAGTTCAAAATTTAATCCAGACTACATGAACACTCAAGGTCAAAAGCAAAACATGTTAACCTGAAACCAGAACTAAAAAAATCCAAAATCAATTTACAAAAACCCCCAAATTGAGTTGAAACTAAAAGATATAATCGCTATTCTTAAAATAACTACTAAAACTTTCATGAGACATGCCATGAGACCTGCCAATAAAAGAACTCCACATTTTCTTTTCGCCTGGAATGAGTAACTGATGACTAGAAAATGAAATTTTGCTATACACACCATGTAGTCTACATGAAATATTTTCAAAGCAAAAGTAAGGATGCCCAAAATCAAAGTAGGCACAGAAATTGTAGCACGTAAGACATAAAAAGACCTAGAAAAACATGGTCTTTCCAACTTATTTTTACTTGCACCACCACGAAATATTCCTGAAAACTTGGGATAGCAAAATTATATGTCTACAATTCCATATGAAAAGCCTCTTATTTGATTCCTTCTCATGTGTAAAATGTGAGAAAAGTATAGACCATTACTAAAATGCGATTTTAAAATGTTAAATAACCAATGCAAAAAAAAAACACAGAAAAGGGTTCAACAACACTTCTATTCTAGATCAATTTTATTTCAGCCCCATGAGTGTACATGGAAAGGTGACATTTTTCTTTATCCGACCCTCACAAACTTGATATAGTGACAAGATGCATTAATTCACCCTAACACGAAAAATATGTATTAATTCACCCTAACAAGATGCATTTCTTGACGTACCACTAACAAAAATAATGTCCCAAGATGTAAGACCCCCCCCTCAGTCCAACCAAGAGGATTATGCTTCTTATATATGTATAAATACATTTGTCAGAAATTAAAGCACAGGAAAAGTAAGTGGCGGAAACCATCCACATGAACATAAAATGGTAGCACTAGATGATACTGACAAAAAAACAAGGAAGAGGCAATCAGATGTCAAACACTGGTAATTAGCAAGCGATGGACAAAATTTGTCCATTACTGAATAAAACAAGCACCAACCAGCATACATCAGAATTACATATTTCATTGAGTTGCTAAACTTAATATAAATAAGTCTAACACACTGTTAGAGTACCACAGTTACACATGTATTATACACCGAAGTGAGAAGAGACTTAAGTGTTTTCAGTTTTCCACCACAACCAACATACATCAAAATTACATATTTCAAATGCCCTTCGTGGATGCGAATGTAATCAATCTTGGTTGAAGATAACCTGCAATGGCCATAAAAGTACAAAAAAACATAAGTATGCAACATGATCATTTGTGTGCTGTATCTTCAATTGTAATGATGACTTACGTAATCTCTCCACCAGATTATATGACTTCCAATGGCATCCTGCATCTTCTTCCTATGATTGTCTTTCACAAACAAAGGGGCATTCAGGTTTGTGACAATGAGAACTGAGACCTTATAAAAGCTTCCCCAAAACATTTGTCCATCACCATTTTTAAAGGGTTGACACTAATAAAAAAACCTTCAGCAACATAGTGACCCTCTAAATCCATGAGCTTCACCATTCTCCCTACCTATTGATATAGTACCAGCAAATATGTACAAATTAGCATACTAAATGAGCACATGAATTTAAGGGGGACAAAACGAACAAACAGACATCCTGTTTAACTTACACTTTTTGCATAAGTTAAAAAAACATAAGTTCTTATTTTAACTTACATTTTTTGCATCCAATGGTGTCATTTTGCTAGCAGCTGATGATCGGATTCCATACTACAAGGAAATTCCAAGCATAATATTTTAAGGGTGCAAACCTGCCTCACCTATGAAAGTTCCAATATATTTTGTATATAATCAAAATTGTATACCTTTTCTTGGGGTTTGTTCTACAATTTGTCAACTTTCGATTCTAGAAGTTGGACACGTTAATATAACTCTTTCTTTAGAATGTTGGAGGATTCACCCTTCTCTCCCCAAATATAAGTAGCGGATGGACCTGTGCCAAGTCCCCTGACTCTTCCATTCTTGTCTTTTCCCATGACTTTTGAGAACGCATCAGATTTAACTACCATGGAATGCATGTTGATCGATGGTACAGCAGATTTTATAGCTTTGAGTCTTTCCTGTAGTGGCAAAGGTATTAGTAACATGACATCAAATCTTGTAATGATATAAAAAATGATAAGTACTTACAATTGCAAGGGTACAATCATCGTTTATGGCCTTTCCATCTTTCTTTGTGTGCGTGATGATGAATATGTCTGCCCTATCCACATCCTTCCCAGTTTTAGCGACCTAAAAAGTTAATAGAAATGACCAATGACTCCTAATTTGTGAAAAAGTCACGATCATATGTTAAATCAATATAGAGTTTACCTCTAGTTTTCTTACATCTGCAAAAGACTGAGTTCCAGCACAATGAAAAATTTTATGCAGACTTTTGTTCTTTTGATTCACTTTGCTTTTCTTCTATCAAAAAGAAAAAAATTGTATTAATTTGTCTATACCTTTATTACTCACATCAACCCACATAACAAAGGAAAAGACTACTTTTATACTAAACTGAATTGAATCTTACGTGGAAATCAGGAGATGACAAAGATGCCTTCGCGGACTCCCACATCTCACTAGAAATATACAGACCAGTAGGTGAATCTTTTTGTTCTAAATTTTTTTCCCTTAGGCAATACTTGTGAAATCTCCATTTATGCCCAAGGTCTTTCATTATAAACATTTTATGGAATACATCTCCCTCATCAACTTCATATTTTATCTACAGAAGATTGACAACTTAATGATGGTAAAAGACAATGAACATTCATACAAATCAAGAAGATCTACATTAAAAACTTTACCTTAATAAATGCCCAGATGTCATCAACATTTTCTTGTGGCATCTTATCCCAAGATGTAATATTGATTGGGCATTTGTCAGCGTTCCTGACAATTGTGCCCAAGAAGGTCCTAAGTGACCTTCCACCCTTCTCAACCTGTTGTCCTAACTCATTCCACTCAACAAAAATGAGTTTCCCATCCTCTAGCACATGCACATCTCGACAAATGTGCGGCCTCGTGTTTTCTTTTTGACAACTACAGGACTTTCAATTTTAGTGTCTTCCCTCTTCGGAGCAACTTCATTTTCCTCCCCACAGTTTGTGGTAGAGGGTATGGATGATGAAGCTGAAGAGACCCACAAGTCTCCCTGTTTAGTGTATGTTATTACTTTCATAATGAAACCATCAATTTCCCTCGTGCTAAACCAATCTTCCAACATCTACATTATTGAGCAAATAAAATTAATTATTTTGGAAGACTAACAGATGGGGAAAAAATAAAAAAAGGTTGAGATATGAGATTTACAAAAGCAGGAGATGACAGTCGAGAAAAGGTCGATGGAGCACTCTTTAGGAAAAGATATGCAAAGTATAGTGTGAAAAACTTGCATTCAACATCATCTCTTTGTTGTGGCACCTAGAAGAAGGCAATGTAAACTCTACATATTTCTCACGTAATCTTGTGAAAGTATATTTTTTAATACATTGGGAATGAAGAACGGAATGAATTTTAAGGTCTTCTTACTAACACTCTTCCCTTCTGCATTGTATATATCCTTGACCAACTTGAGAAGACAACAATCATAGATTAAGATATTGGATTAGTGTACATAAAAGAAGAAAAAGCATAGGGTGCAATTTGTGTTGGTGATTAATTTACCTCTTAACGAGAGGTTCCTACCTCTGTGGCTCGGCCATCAGAAGTGAGTCTAGAACAATAATAGATGGTCCAAATTCGGACTCGAAAGAGGCAGCCAAGTTGCGCAAAATCAACAGTCTCCAATGTCCACTACAACATCTTTGGTTAGAGAGGTGACAAATAACATTCATATTCTGCTTTAAAATTTTTATTTTCCATTTACCCATCGACTATAGAAACAAGGATATAAGACTTGGAGAAAATCTCTTCCTTCTAAATGTACCCTACAATCCTACGACTACCGTAAATATACATAGAAAATAATAAACAATCTATAATTGCAACACTTATATTTTGGCTAATTTGAAGTTGGCCCCACATATGGCTGCACAATTCAAAGAAGTTAGAGTTAGCTAACATGTAGAAACGTTCAAAAAAACAAAGATATGAAATAAAATATTATGTCTGAAGGGTCAAATGTTGTGAGACGAGCCAAATTGCACAAAATCTATCCAGACAATCAAAAAGTAACATGCATCAGTCACAAATTAAAGAGAAGCTGACAGTCGCCTAGCAATCCTAATGAAGTTTATAGTCTATATCAATCGCAAATTAACAAAGACAATCTGCATGTTGCAAGCAACATGAAATAGTCGAATCTAAATTGTACGCATACATCATCTTGTAACATGTGTTAATAAGGGCCTCTGCTTCTAAATACACAAGAAGTACATAAGATTCTGAGTATAAAAATAATCAATAGTTTCATGCTTCCACAAAAATCTGTTATGTACAACCATGTTATGCAGTGGCTTTCTTTAAGTTGTACGCTGTAAGCACTTTCAATAATATATGAAAAGGCCAAAACAAAACATGGTTATAGATAACATACTCTGTACATCTGGAAAAGTTCTTAGTCCAACTTGTTCTTTGCTGTGGATGAGAGGTCATAGATGTCTACAATATGTTTGATTTTCTTCGGTGGGAGTGGATTGGATGATGTATCAGGCCCCCACAGCCCCTTTTTCTTGGACTTCACACCATTAGATTTGTATGACAGTGATTCCATAATCTTCTTCCCCCTGAAATTGACATTTTCAGTAATTTTATCATCATTAGTAACCGAAAATAAAGTAGCTACAAACCTTTCCTGAATCAACATCTTTTAAAATCCCACCTATATAAAGAAATTTTGTAAAGAAAACAAAATATATGATTGTAGAATTAACATGATAATAAAAGATGAAGGTCTAAAGTAAACAAAACCTTGAATAAGCAGATGCCATAAGTTAAATATGTGCTTTTCCATAGTGATGTGAATTCGTCCTGTCTGTCAAATGCACCATCGGTAGTGAAGTATGTTCTTATCCACACAGAGTTGTACATGTCACCATCGGCTGTCACTAAATCGAACAACACTATCTTTATCAAAAATATGTAACATAAGCATGCATACATAAGCATGCATACATAAGAGTCTGACATAAGCATGCATGCATACTTGATTTATAGAAGATGAAGCGAGGTAACATGAAGTAGAATATCAAATTTCAGATAGAATGAGTTACATTAAACTTCAATTCCATCTATATCGGATCTATGACCAGTTATGTTCTGAATATCATTATCATCTTGGTAACTTTGTCTTTGCTCTGCTTGTGTTGGTTATATGTCTAGAAAATCGGCCTTGTCTTTAGAACTATGTCTTGATAAGTTGTAAAAATCTTGGGGAGTTGTCTTGCGAACAACACACCAACCAAAGTTCCTAGGATCCTCCACATACCAAACTTGCTCTGCCTGTGATGCTAGAATATAACATTCACTTGTTCTTAGCTTACATAAAAGATTTACAATGGTAAGAGGTCCATCCTGTTTGACACCTCTATGCACATCTACCGAATCACACTTAAACAATATTACTCGCATGTGTCCATAGTAATCAACTTCAAGAATTTCATGAAGAACACCATAGTAAATAACATTATCTTCAGCACTTAGCATAACACCCGAGTTTTGGGTCACTCGACATTCTTCAAGACTTTTATTGTCAAACCTAAAACCGTTGGCTATACATGATTCATATTTCTTAACCACATCAATTGGCAAATATTTAATCCAATGAAGATAAGATGACATGTCTCCTTTGGTCATCTCTTGTTCCTTGTGCACCTAAGCAAATTAAAATTATCATTTAACCTTAATTCACGTATACAATCATAACATCTTTGACAGAAGCTAATGCTAGTTACCTTAAATTTAAGCCATTCTACAAAGGTACGTGTATGAATCTGTTCCACATCACTCTCAGGCAGCTCAGGACAAGTTTCTCTAACCTCATCAATGTGGACTCTGCATTGAAATCAACAAACAAACAATATTACTTTGGATGCTTGATAGAGATGTACAAATAGCATACTTTTTTTTATAAAAGCACACTTACAGAATCAAACTGTTCATAGCGGTACATGTTGAATAGGATATATTTATGAATCTCTTCCAACTCATTAGTTTGTAGTCGATATGTTGTAGCTGCTCCAAGTGGGCGACATGTCTCCATGAAAATTTCCCATCCTTCCTCCACATCTTTTGGTCTATATTCTGCTTGTCGACGTGGCTTATTGAACCATGTCTCTACATCATCATTTAGATATCGAGAGGCAAAAGTGATTGTCTCTGCAACAATATAACCTTCTGCAATTGAACCTTCAGGATAAGTCTTGTTTGTCGCATAAGACTTTAGTTTAGCCAAATACCTGAAAAGATATGAAACAATGATTACTACTTTCATTTTAAATGGCAATTAAAAACCTTCTACTATTGATAATACCTCTCAAATGGGTACATCCATCTATATTGGACTGGCCCAGCAATCCTCACCTCTTCTGCTAAATGAATGATCAAGTGTACCATGATATCAAAGAAACTTGGAGGAAATATCATCTCTACTAGTTCACATAATACTTTTGCAATATGTAGGCCTTGTTGGTAAAAGTCTTCAGCATAAGCAACTTTAGAACATATATTGAGGAAGAAGTGAGAAATGTCACTTAGTGAAGAAGATAGATTAATATTTGGGAGTGCCCTAACAGCAATTGGAAGTAATTGTTGCATGATCACATTGTAGTAATGACTCTTCAACCCCCACAACTTCTTATCTTTGTTAAGAAATCGCTTTGCATTGTTTGAAGAGTATCCATCAGGAACCCTCACAGATTGAAATAGCTTGAAGATGATATCTTTCTCTTTTCTGCTGCAAGTGAAATGAGCTGGTGGTAACATTATTTTGCTTGATCCAAGTTCTTGTGGATGAAGACATTCTCTTATACCCAACTTTTGTAAGTCTTGACAAGCCTTCAAGCCATCTTTGTTCTTCCCCTCAATGGATAGAAGGGTGCCTATGATACTCTCGCACACATTCCTCTTAATGCGCATAACATCTAAATTGTGGCGAAGTAACAATGATTTCCAATAAGGTAGAGAGAAGAAAATACTCATTTTTCTCCACCCAAGGTACTTTCTATCATCGTTTTTGCTTCACTTCCTCTTCTTACGTTTCTTCTTTCTATCTTCTTTTGCAACATGAGAGTTAAAATACTCTAGCTGTTGTAAGATTTGATCTCCAGATAGAATCCATAGCTTGTCACCCCATTCTTTATGACCATCAAATTCTAATCTCATTTTTCGGAATTTATGATTGTTTCCAAGTCATCTATGATGACCTGTGTATTAAAATTTCGTACTACACTCTAACCAAGTAGAACATGTGTCTTTGTTACAGTTAAGACAAGCTAATTTACCTTTGATACTCCAACCGGATATATAAGCGTATGCTGGAAAGTCAGTAATAGTCCATAATAAGACAGCACGCAACCGAAAAATCTCGCCTTTAGCTACATCGAAGGAATCAATACCAAATTCATAGGATTTGAAGCTCCTCAATCAATGGTTGAAATAGAACATCAATGTTGTTACCAGGACCTTTTGGACCAGAGATGAGAAGGGACAATAATATATTGGTACTTTTCATGCATTCCCAAGGTGGTAGATTATAAGGTACAACCAACACTGGCCATGTACAATGAGTGACGTTCATGTTCCCATACGGGTTGAACCCATCAGTGGCTAATCCAAGACGGACATTTCGACATTCTTACTCAAAATCATCAATGGCATCTAATATTTTCCAGCAAGCTGAATCAGCGGGATGTCTTAACATACCATCCTCCTCACGTTTGTCATGATGCCATCTCATGTTGAGTGATGTTTTTTAACATGTGAAGAGTCTCTTTAGTCGTGGAATTAATGGAAAATGACGGAGAACCTTTTGAGGTACTCTTTTCTTTTTTATCGAGCTACTCGATTTAAATGACTTCCACCGGGATTCCCCACATTTGGGACAACAATTACAGTTCTCATATTCTTTCTCATACAACATACAGTTGTTCGGACATGCATCAATCTTTCTATAGCCATATCTTAACTTATCAAGTAGCTTCTTCATCTCATAAAATGATCGTGGTAATGATGACCCATCTAGGAGCAACTCATTCAATAACTTCAATAAAACATCAAAATTTTTATTCCTCATTCCACCCATGTATTTAAGGTTAAGCAATCTAATGATGAAAGAAAGTTTGCTGAAATTCTTGCATTCAGGATAAACAGGTTGGTTGACTTCTTTTAACAAGTCCAAAAAAGATTTCGAGTCGTTATCATATACTTCGTAATTACACGTCGAAAAGACATCGGCTAACATTTCATACATGTTTGATTCATCTACACTTTCTTCAAATCTTCCCTGACTTGATTCTTCACCATAGAACTTCCAAAACTATTTGTTCTTTATAACACCATCTATGTAGAGGTGTTCTCTAATAATATGCATTTCACATTTTTTCAAGCATGCGCATTTCACACATGGACATCATATCTTACGACTCGATGGTATACTTTTATATGCAAACTTTAAAAGGTTCTCAACACCATCGTAGTAGCTGCCCACATTTCTTGGCAAATCCATCCAGCTCCAATCCATATGACTATAGATTAAAACATGGATAAGAATTAAAAATGCATCATACAATTTTGAAAAATGGATAGCATTGCATCCATTAATATTCTGAAGCTTAACAGGGAATGATAGAAATGACTAGTCGAATCTTCAAATAGACAACAAGTAATCCTTAAAAGTTAAAGTGAAAGTCAAACGTCATTAACAAGTTGGTCAATCAAACGAGGAATAGGGTCAGTTGTCTTAAAAATAAAGTAAGTATATAAAAATGAAGGGATGCAAGGTAGATTATCTTGTTAGTTGGAACACAAGGGGACATTTAGTAACTTTATATGTTATATATGTAATAAGTGGGATACAAAGAAAATTATAACATATTATTGCTAAAGATATAGTGAACATGTGTCTGATTGCAAATAAGAAGATATATAGTCAGATATAGTGAAAAATGTAACTACAAACAAAATCATTATTTAAAATAAAAAATTCTAACAAGAGGATGAATGATTGACAAAATATAGTCAGAAATTTATGGCATAAGTGTTACCTCATTTTCGAAGTGACAAGAGGGTAATCCAATCAATTAACTCCAGATATTAGCACATAAAAGTATAGACGTATGTATCATAGTTAAATTCAATTCATTCAGAAATGTTTACCCTAAAACATTTAAGTAAATGTTCTACTTTATCATACTTTAATTTCATGATAATACTAATTAATTTCGACAGTTAACTATCACATAACTACTTTATCTACCCTTTGTCCTAGCTAGCCATGTTCCTCGAGATGAAGAACTGATTCTGGTATTAAGACCGATAAGCTTAGGCAATTGTTCATGATAATGCAGAAGAAAAAATAATCAAGACAATAAACTATTTGAACCCTAAAATGAATGTCCCTCGGTCCTAATTGTTCTACTTGCTCGCCCATTTTAACACTCCCCATCATAGGGAAAAGATGGGCAGAACATAGTTCTAATAACATCTTATAAAGCCCCAAATCTTATTGTACGTATTGAACGATCTAAGATATATGGAACCCTAAATCGTTCAAAATAAAGGAAAGGCGCGAAAGACTTACAAGTAGGTCGCTCGGATGACTGCTCCAATCAACGAGAGCTCCCCCTAGGGTTCACTAGTCGACCGCCTCGCCTCGCTGTGCAGGTAATTGCCTCACCGGTACTTACTCACCCACGATGGAGAGCTTGGAAATGTCCATGATGGAGAGCCTAGAACTGCTGACGATGGACCGCCTGGAAGCACTGAGGATGGACTGCCTGGAAGCAACGATGATGGACTACCTGGAAGCGCCGAGGATGGAGAGAGGGAATCACCGTTGATGGACCGCCTGGAAGCGCCGAGGATGGAGAGCGGGAATCACCGAGGATGGAGAGTGGAAGCCAGCATCGGGGGCTGTGCGAGGAGATGGTCGATTGAGCGGGATTTGGTATTAGGTAAAATGGTTGGATCGATCTCAGCCATCCGCATATTTCAAATGGACGGATTAGATTCATTGATCACTTATAACATTTACCTACAGGATGTCGTGCGTACGTAATCCGTAGGTATTGACACACAATTATTTACGGGCAATTAGTTAGTAGGTATACTATGTCGGTAAATGATACTTATACCAACCAAATTCTCACCTACGTGAGGAGTTCACGTAGGTGAAGATGAGTTTTGGCATAGTGAGCAACAATCTAACCAACATGTCAATGACAATCTAACATTGGTTACATTTATGAATAATCATAGATCAATGCATCATATGGTTAGATTGTTGCTCAATAAATTAACATATTAACATACCAAATGCATGCATTGACAACCACTACTACCTATTGTCTATATGAAACAAAACTAAATGATAACATTACAATGCTTCACTCTCTACACCAGCTTTTTAAAAAATTATAATATATTTTTAAGATCATCCTAATGCAAATATGCTAAGCTAATTAAATTCAAACATAATAAAATCTAATATACCAATTAACATACATGAATAATTGAACCAATCTAAACATGTTTGGTTAAACATGCTAATCAAACTCTATATAAACATACTATTAAAACCAAAATAACCCACTAATTATACTCTATTAGCCGTGGAGAACTAACATTGTTTTATGGTTAAATTAATTATATAAGAGTGTTAAGAATAGTCAAGATATCTACTTTTACGATGACAACGAACAATGCGCCGAATCCTAAAAGGGATCAATCCAGATGACAAATATGTCACGGTCACAAAGACGATGAAAAATTGAACCTTAACAAACTACTAGAAAGAGGAGAAAAAAGAATAGATAAGGAGGAATAGAGAGAGTGATATGAGAGAAGATGATAGGAGAGAGGAAAGGGGTATATCATGGTCAAAGGTAGGCGGCGGTCAGCAGTGATGACGAGGCGGTGGCGCGGCGTGGCTCAGGTGGGTGGCTGGGTTAACGCTGATGATGCACAGATGGTGGCGGGGCAAGGACTTCCGAGGTGGCGACGGCTTTTCAGCTGTGGGCGGTTGCTTATGGGGTGTTTGGTTGCATGATAATTTTTTGTACACTTTCATGATAAAAAATTGTATTAAAATAAAAAGTAAACCAACTCATGACATAAAATTATCATGTTTGGAGGGATGTGATTACAAAAAAGAGTAACCACCACACATGACCAAATAAAGTGGGGGACCACAAGAAAAAAGAAAGAGGTGAGACCCTCTTTTTTTTTTAAGAAGAAAATCACTTTCAAAACATAAAATTGTCATGGTTGTCAAACACCTCTTTTAACAAGTTTTCTTACAATTTTTAAAAATTAAAATAAAAACCTCAATTATCATGCAACCAAACACCCCATTAGCGATGTCAACGCAAGGGGGGAGGGGTCAAAGGCGGCAGACAACGAGGTGGAGCCGAAGCATGGGCTCTGACACCCATGGGGCGAGGCAGCGAGATTTCGCAGGCTTACGTCAACGCGCAGGAGTGCGGATACGGCGAGAAGCGACCAAGGCGCGGTCGCACGGGCGGCCAGGCACGGCGTGGCTACATTCGGGCGGCTCACACGCAAGACAAGGTCGGTCGTGGGCAGTGCTGGCGACCGAGGCAGCACGTGGACACGGCACCCAGGCGAATGGCAAGGTGGGTGGTGGCTTCGGATTACGTAGGCGACTGGCGCGATCCGCGTTGCAGCCGACGACAAGGCGAAGGAAAAACTAGATCATCATAGAGGGAAAGAGAGCGACGGGGATAGAAAAATCGGTGCAGAATGGGAAAAAGAAGACGACGATTTTGTTAGAGCATCAGGAATAGAGATAAACTAAAGGGATAGGAAGAAAGTATAATTAATATTATTAAATTTTATAATAAATATAATAAATATTATTTAATAGTCAAATAAATCTTAACGTTACACGTAACGTTACATCTCTATAGTTCTATTATATGGGTCAACTTTGTTTTTCGTTTTTCATCGGGGTGCATGTGAACGTACCCCAATACAAAACCACATCTATATAGATACACCCTATTTTGAGATTAATTCTATTTCAGAAAATTTTATGGGTTCCTTGCGGTTGGTCAACTTAAATTCATTCTGAATTCTCTTTGCAGTGAATTTGTCATGACCTGGAAAATACAAATACGCAGCGGAATAAATCCAAAAATCGGGACAGTTTAGGAGAATAAGATAAATCCACATCACCAAATTTGAACAATTTAAAACAACCTGTAATGATACGATTAAACTCAAAACTCCACAAAATTTCATAAGTAACTGCATCCAAACAACCAAAAAGTACTCAACATAGAGTCTGTAAACTGCTATATAGTCAAACTAGATATAATAAACCATTTGCAACAGAAGAAAAATTCAAACAACTTAAAAATAAATGGTGATCACTCATCACCAAACTCCTCGTCTATTGGATCCTCGAGCAGCTATGGATCACCTCCAACGTCTTCCTCGTAATCCTCTCCAAACTTCTCCTCGGGAAGAGGCTCCTCGAAATCTGCTGAAAAAGTTAATAATGGGAATGGGTGAGTCACCACAGACTCAGTAGGTCTTACATCCAGACTACCCTACTATACTAGTTATTCTCTACTGATTTTAATAGTAATAAACCTAAAAAATAAGATTATAAAATATCGAGTTTATACTAATTACATATCTTCAATAAACTGATTAAAGTACCTTTTCACTATCCCATGAACTGACATGATTCAATAAACATTTAACCTGACATAACCTGAGCTTTAAGAAAACTAGGTATGCATGCATTACATAACCCTATCATAACAAAATGACCAATTTAAATCACTATCATATATGCCAAAATGCATAATAAACTATCTTTCTGAGTAAGTTATATTCTCTACTTGGACATTGTAGCAAATGTCACAAAACTAACACCAGATCTACCATATATAGAAGTAACATATAGTAAGCTAAATCCCATAGTATTTCATAGGCAGGGGAGTACTTAGGATAAACCGTGGTATCCGGGATCGACGGATGCTCCGGATTGTTCTAATTCATCTGCTACCCACAGGTCACGAACTATAGTCTGGTGAAGTAAAATTTCATTACTTTGCAGCCCTCTGCGTACTACATCTCTCAAGATGAAAGCACATAATTAACTCAGACAACCAACCAATCAAAGTAACCATGGACATGTGCATGATAATCTAAACATAGTTCACATAGTTGAACAACCATAACTGTATACCTCTCATATGCATACCCTACCAAAATGAAACTCAAACTATACGAATTGACTAACATCATGATACTCTAAACTTTGAATCATGCAATTCTAACAGACTATCATGTTGTATACATGCAATAACAATAACTATCTATCTACTACATGAAATAACAAAGCTGAAATTTAAATACATCAATGCCATAACTCCTACTCCGGCTATTTATTAAATCGGGTTATTGTTTAAGATCATCGAAATGTTAACCATGCTATATTAACCATATTCTAACACAAAACATGATATTTAACATGCTAACATGCATTCTAATCTAATGTCTAACACGATGAAACTGCATAATCATTCAAACCAAATAGGCATATATGACAAATCAAGTTTAACTATTTCTAAGTAAGTTAATAAATCATGTAACCCACCAATATTTTTATTCTTCTAACCAGAGTTAACTAACATCATTTTAAATATTTAAATTAATCATATCGGAATGCTAAGAATAGCCGAGATGCCTACCTTAACAGCGACGACGAACGGCGCATGGAATTGTAAGAGAATCAAACCGGATGACGAGTGTGCTGCCGCGGTCACGACGGCGATGAAAAATCGATTCGGATGATATCTTGACAAACTGCTGGAACAAAGAAGATTAATGATTTAAGAGGGACAAATATAATAGAAGAGAGAGAGCGGCGATAGGAGAGAGGGGGGCGATATGAGAGAGGAGAGAGATTTTTACCGCGGAGGGGGGGGGGTCAGCGGCTGCGGCTGCGGCCAAGGGCGGTGGGGCGGCGGGCTGGTGTTGTCGTGGTGTGATAAACAGCGCCGCGCGGGGAGGCGGTGACGACCGAGTGCGGGTGGGTGGCGGGCGGTCAGCAACGCGCGGGGAGGCAGCGGGGTGACGCGGCGGCAGCTGCGTGGCGCGCGCGGGCGGGCGGCCGTGGACGGTGGCTGGCGACGGCCGCGCGGGTGGCAGGCGGCCCGGGCCGCGGGCGAGTGCGGTGGTCAACGGGGGAGACGGCCCGCGCGGTGACCGCGGGCAGCGGGACGGTGCGGCGGCAAGCGCTGCCGCGGGTGGGCGGCCGAGGGCGGCGGGGTCAACGCCGATGACACGGAGGGCGGTGGCTGCGCGGGGCGGCGGCGATGGCGCAACAGCGCCTGAGAGGAGGAAGAAAATAGGGCATGCGGGAGAGAAAAAACCGGCGCGGCTTCGGTGGGGAGGGGGAGTAACCGAAGGGGAGATAAATTGGAAGGATAGGGAATAAAGTGATAATAAATATAATAACTAATTATTTTTTAAAAAAAGTAGTATTGTTACATATTTAGTCAAAAAATTTAATAATTAAATTAATATTTTTATGCACTTCAGATTTTTATTTTGGTTCAATAGATACTACACCTAAGTCCGTGATTTTCTGGTTGTTAGATGCACACAAGTAGCTTTTTATTCTAACAATGGCTTGATTTCGCAACATGAAGCTAGGATAAATAGCTTCACATATCGTGCTTATTTATACATGGTGTAATATAAATCTTTTGTTGCTTATGATTACAAAGTGGACTAGCCCTTAAGGCCCGATTTGGTATCAGGTTGGTTTACCTTATCTCCACTATGTTTAGTTTGAGTTAGGATAAGTTTAGAGAAAAACCTTATCTCATGTTTGGTCGGTTAAAAATAAATTTGAGGATAGCTTTATATTTTTAAATTTTTACTCTTATTTTTATATTATCTTATTTTATTTTTCATATCATATTCATAAAGATTTTCTTTACCAACTTACAGTCATATAATAAATCTAAATCTAAATATAATTAGAAATATAAATATAAGTAAATTTTAAAATATAAATTTTAAAATAAATAATATTTTTAAAAAATATAAGACCAATCTTCATCTAATCAAGAGTGGTAAGTATAAATATTATCTAATCAATCCTAAATACATGATTTTGAGCCATTATATTATGTTTCTTTCCCCATTCGTCTCTCAAGACTAAAACTATGCTATGGCAGGAAGTTCTAAGCATAGATACCACTAGCAAGTTCTAGCAAAATCATATACAATTTCAATGTTTAAAATATATACAACTTGTTGGGTGCTTTATTGGATATATGAATAAATACAAATAATTTTGGGACACAAATACAAAACGCATGCAAGTGATTCTCATTCAAAACAACAAAGAGGCTCATAATTGTAATTAATGTATAGACAAAAACACAGTAGAATGACACCTGTTAACTTGAAAGACCGAGCATCAACAAATGCAATATCTAATGACTTTGTATTTACCAACTTTGAACAAGGTAATCCTGCAATGCCTCACAGATTTTGATTCAAGTGTTTCTTGTAGTAGATCAGCGAAATATTGACATAAATAGAGTGCAATTATCTCTTTGTATTCAAAATAGAAGTACATAGTGTCGACTCTGAAAAAAATGGGGCTCTCCTTTTCAGGGTTGTCCATGAATCTGAATCGCCAACTTAAGAGAGAATAAGAAAGAAAGGGAAGAAAACACGGAAGACAACAACTCACCTCGGTTTTACACTCACATTGATCCCCGAACTTTCATCATTCGGCATCGCTCGATCACCGAAGACATGGTTTGGGTCATCTGGGAGGAGGATGAGAAGAAGTAAACTTAATAAATTACATGGTTGCTTTGAACTGCGGGTTCTGCTTTATGCAAAAAATTAACTGTGTACCTTAACGGGAAGAGTGCGGGTCAAAGTTTCTCCTTCTTCGGCCGACCGATAAAGAAGAGTCATCAATGCCTGGGTGCTTGGTTTCCTATGCAACTAGACAAACAAACAGACAAAAATATAATTAAAACTAAACAAAGTGGAGTATGTGTAAACAAAATGACATGAAACACAAAACTAAAAAGAAACTAACTAGATTTGGGTTATCTCTAACCTCTTTTTTATTTTTTAGATTATCAGACTAAAACTAATGTAAAAAATTGTGAAAAAATTATAGGAGGATGTAGAATCATTAAGTAAAGAGATAGGAAGAAGAACATAAAATTTCTGAGATGAATTGAAAGAGATATGGTCAAATCTGTGTTGTTGAAAAAGCCGAATAGCAGTCCAAAATCTGTCAGGCGCGACTTTCCTTCAATGCTCACCACGACTAGACCCGACCTCAAAATCTCGTGCCATCAATTGCAAACAGAAGAAGGCTTAGAGAAGAAGAAATTTTATGTTGAGAGATTGTGCAGAATACATCCACACGATGCTGTAGAAGCCAAAGAAGAAAGACCTAGCAGATCACCTGCAGACCAACCTTCCTCTCTCTTGAACCGACTTTTCTCTCTCTAAAAACTCAAAATTCTCACTCTAAAATCACAAAATTGATGCAGAAGGGATCTTGGACATCTTGATATGCCTGGGGGTCATTTTTCTACCTCTGGAATGACCAGAATCGGAGTCTATTTATAGGAGAAAAACTGATCCGATCTTTCCTAGAAAATAGGACCCTTGCGCCCTGGTCCAGGGCGCATGTTCTCTCTCCAAAAAATTCAGTCCGATTCGATTGAAAATTTCGATCCAATCCAGTTAGAGGTAGAGTCCCAATCGAAAACTAGTTCCCTCGTGCCCCTAATCAGGGGCACATGGCCAAGTGCCTCAGGATGAGGACACATGGTCACGTGCGCTGGGGGCAGGGCACATGTGCCCTGGGACCAAGGCACATGGGACTAGTTTCGTGTCTTTATTCTGGAAGCAATTGCGGACACTCCCGAACTTAGAATTTGACACAGTTTGTTGTGTTGGAAAGATAACAGGCTAAATAAGCTTTATACAATAATGCATAAGCCATCACACACTTCAAAACACCAAAATTTTATCTATAAGTTAGGATAGTGAATGGAAGATTTGATACTGGTTGGAATGATTTTGACGGCCAACCAGAAAGACACGGCATGAAACAAAACTTGTTCAAAACATGAATCTGACCATAAACTTCAATGCATGATCATTAGGCATTGGTCATCTAGCCAATTTCCATTTTTACACGATTTACGCATGGCTTTCGCTTGGAAATTATGGCTTTGTGTGGAAAATTCTGAAAAACATATGATTCATTTGGCGAAGCTCCAAATCAATATTATAAGGACCCGATATCATTCTAAGATCAATCACACTTGTTACCTTATAAAATATGAGTTTTATTCTCTGAATTAGTCAAATTTGGCGTGTCTACAGCTTGCCTCACCTTGATGTCGGCTTTGTAGAGGAATGGCATGTAATGAAGCAGAATGATTCAAAGTGAACTGTAATAGAATGCAAGTGAGCGTAGAAGAATGTAGTAGAATGAAATAGTGATGGACTGAAATGGTGGCATCAAGGAATAGATATAGACATGCTTATCTACCCAATTTAACAAAATGAATCTCACTAAATTTTATAGATCACTTTCATGTTCCATCAAAGCCTCATACAATTGATTGGTAAATGACATGCCATTGGAACGAGAGATGAAAAATAAAAGATAAAGGAGTAGACAGCCCTCAGTGCGGTGAGGAGTCCCCAAATTCGTAAGTTCATCATCATCTAACAATCCAAACTTTACGGTGTTCTTGTACTGTGATGGGCTAAAGTTTAAAAGATAACATGTTTTTAAAATAAACATAATACAAATCCATCATATTTGGAATCTCAAGTTCATTTAAGTTTCACCAAAATACTCAGCTTAATTTTGAGTGGAAAAATCTCAAGTTCTAAAAGGGTTCATTTTTCAGCACAACCAAATTTACTCGGGTATCATGAAAATCGTGAATCACACTCTGGCTGAAAACTCAGTTATTCAAACAATGATAAAACAGACTCAAGCCATAGTGGGATTGAAAGATAATGGTGGGACTAACATAGAATAATGAGACAAAAGAAACAATGGCATGACAATTGCCATGGTGGAATAAACAAACATGATAGAGTAAAAGACACGGTGGGATAAAAGAGTAAGTAACAGAAACATGGTGGGACAAAATTGGGAATAATGAAGAATGAAAAGAAGATGGATGTGAAAGCATAAAAAAATATGTAGAAAATAGTTGAAGACATAGATTGTCTATTGGAGGTCAAGACAACTGATTAGGAACCATCATCCCTCCAATGTTCAATTTTGGCTTATCCGTGAGTGTGAAGAAATGACCAAGTCGTCGTAGATTTTGTTGAAGGGGAACTCGGGCCCAGTCATTTCCACCCTCACGGTCTTCAACATCAAAGCATATAATATGTATTAAATGAATCCAAAATAACTAAGTGACAAAATGATAGAAGTGATGTGATGTATAGAATGGAAAACTGGTGATGATGTGAAATTGATGTAAAGTATAGAATGGAAAACTGGTAGGAGTGAAATTGATGTGAAATTGATGATGAAATTTAGTAATTGTGTCTGAAATGTGAGGTGACACATTTTAGGCTACATCCTTGCTATCTGAGTGAAGTCTTCAGGTGTGGTCTATCAACTTGCTTGGATTGCCTGATTCATTAGCATCTCTGGTCCATCCTCATCTTGTCTTTTGACGGAATACAACACCATGATAATACTCGACTAGATGGTACTCCCTTCTTTTCGCCGTAGAGTTCGCATGACGTTCTGACTACCTAGTTTATTCTCCTGAGCATAGGGATGAGTAGATTTATGATCTGTATGCCTAGCATTACTGTATCAAGTTCCTAACTTGTATCTTGCATGAATGAATCAGTGTTTGTGTCTACTCATCTTACTTTGCTTGTGTTTGCAATATCACTTCGACAATTTTGATTAGTATGACTCAGTGGCTTGGCCCATTACTTTTGTCAAAGGGCATAACCTTATTAACATGGCAAAAAATAAGAAGTAATAAAAACAAATTTGGAGATCGGTAAGAAACCTTACCTGTGTGGCGAGAATCCATCCTCCTTGCTATATAGTTCCTGTCGGGGTGAGCATCTTTCCCTCATACATTGAAATGCCTGAAACACTTAATAAAAGGAAATTATATTTTCACCCCGACTCATCCCTTTGCCTGTTATGGCCAACTTTTGACTTAGGACAAAGGGAAGAACTTGCTTAACAAGGTAATTAAAGCCAAAATGGACATGCGATGTAGGAATAGAAATATGCATGATAGAAAAATAAACATGGATGCAATTAAGGTAATGATCATGACCGAGCTAAAATAATGCATTTTTGGGGGTTTCCTTAGAAATATTCAATTTTTTGAATTTTTGAAATGATCATTTTTTTGGATTTTTGAAATATTCGAATTTTTTTTAGATTTTTAAAATATTCAAATTTTTTGAATTTTTTTAAATATTCATTTTTTTTTATTTTTGATATATTTAAAAAAATTTGGTGGAAAAATTGCTGGTATTTGAGACAGTTCATCGGTCTTTAGGGTTTGTCAAGACTCAAGTGATAGATACCATGTGCAAAATAAAGTTCCCTACTTAGAATCCTTCTAACCTTCTTCCTTTGATTAGCTTGGGCTTCACCTGGATTTGGTCGGTTTACCCTACCATAGGGGTTTAAGGAGGAAGGGTATAGAGAAAGTCCTTGATAGGATTTGGAGATGTTGAGAGAGATTTCTCTACTCATACCCAAATTACCCGTTGGGGTTCGGCCTCTTCGAGTCTTTCCTAGTTTTTGCTCTTTTATGTGACATATATTTGGACAGGTTTCTGACCCGTGGTGACATTGCCCAGCTTTTAGTGCCTCTTGCCTTGACAATCATTTTGGGTACTTATTCAGACAAGTTGATCATTTTCTTTTTAACCTGAGGAATTCATTGCCCATCTTTTGTCACCCTTTTGCACCCTCCGAGACGGCCTCCTACTAGGGTGGTGGGTATTTTCGATACTACCCCTCCTTAATTTTCTCTTTCTATCTTAGACTGAGTAAAAGAGAATAGGGTAAGGTTATTGCTTCCATTTTTAGGTTTCTGCCATGCCTCTCACAAGTGTTGAGTTGTCTGGATTCTAAGATCGGGAGGTGTTATGTGTGTAAGATAGTACCTACCCTTGACTTCTCACGAATAGCCTAGGATCGATGACTTAAGAATATACCAGTGGTTTCCTTATCTTTATAAAAAATACTTTTTGAGGTAAATTCCATTCCAAGGATGACTCAATTTTTTGGATCTTCCTGATGAATGCTCATAACACTTAGAGCATTATTCACATCATGTACTAGCATCACATACCTGATAGACCCTATGACAAAAGCATAAAAGGTCTACTCGTGTGTTCTCTTTATCTCTTAAGAAGTCTATAAAAGATATCTCTTAAAGAGATCAACTCCACACTACATAGGTAAGAAGCCTATCTTGGAGTTTACCATGTCAAACCCTTTGACCATGGTGACTATGTATATTAAATAGGAATTGCTTTTAGATCTATCTCCATAGATCTCAAAACTCAAATTATCTTTGGAGGATTAATTTGATAGTTAGGTTCACTTATGATAACATAACTACTTCATTCTTAATGAGTAGTATGTCATCAACATAAAATGTCAAGAAAGTAACAACACTCCCACTTATCTTCTTGAACACACAAGGTTGCTCTTTGTTCATAACGAAGACATAAGATTTAATCTCATTAAACCTTACATACGATCCATGAGAAGTTTGATTTCAGTCCATAAATGGACCTAATACACACTCTATTTAAATGTTATTGGGACTTGATTCCCTATGGTTATATCATAGACACCTGTTCCTCAAAATATCTTAGATAAAAACTATCTTAACATCCAATTGGCTTATCTTATAATCATAGTGTGTAACAATCAAAACTCGAATGAATTAATCCATGGAATAGGTAAAAAGATCTCATCATAGTTAACCATTTTTCTTAGATGATATCATTTTCAACTATTCTCATCTTTGAAAGTCTCTACCTTCTAATCCACTCCAATCTTCTCTTTAGTGATCCATTTATACCTTATGGGTACTACAACATTAGGTGTATCTATCAAGTTCTAAACTTAATTAGAATAGATAGAGTATTTATCGGATTTTATCATCTTTCTATTTTAGAATCAATATCTCATATTACTTCTATGAAGATCTTAGGATCAATGTCCTTTCTATCTTATGCCTTATTTCTTCCAACAAAGATGTGTCCCACATATCTCTTAGGTTGAATGGACACAAGAATAGATCTATAAATTGCAAATGTGTATTTATTAAATAGTACTTTAATAGAAGCAACTTTGGATTGTGGGACTGGAACATCTTTCATATATACCTTGCTCTCACTATCTTTCTTATGGAGGAACTCTTTCTCAAGAAATGTAGTGAGTTGAGCAACATATACCCTTATTCATAAGGATGGTATATTTAATATCCATAAATATTCTTAGTATATACAAACTAATACTTTATAGTCTTTTGTTCTAACTAATTTGAGTTATACTACTTCACCATGTCGGACATTCTGATACCTTAGCTTGTATAAGGTCAAACTTTAACCCCTTTTCCATATCCTTTATGGAATAATCGGAATAGACATAGAAGGTACCTATTTAAATTAAAGTGGTTATAATGAGTACCCTGTCAAAAATAGACAAAGAGAAAATTTTGCAAAGTTTGTCATTGTTTGTATTATGTCTTACACCATATGCCTTTCATTTTAGCTACTCAATTAAGATAAAATGTGTAAGGAGGTGTCCTTTAAAATTATAATCTTTTTTCTTTCAATTATGTGTGAATTATGTACTTAAGTATTTCCCTCCTTGATCTTATTAAAAAGTTCTAATATTCTTTCCATTAGTATTTCTACTTCATTCTTAATCTCAAATAATTTCTCAAAAGTCTTAGATTTGTACTTCATAAAGTACATATATCCATACCTAGAGACATCATCTTCAAAAGTAATGAAATAAAAATGTTCTCCTTTAGTCTTACTAGATATGGGCAAACATACACCTAGATGTACGAGTTCTAACAACTCATTAACCCATTGTCTATGTCGACATTAAGCTAAAGTGTTGATTGATCTAAATAAACCCATTTTCTCTTAAAATAAGTATTCACACAAAACATGAGAGCTAACATATCAAATATCATCAAACAATTCATTAAGCTCTCACTAGCAAACACTTCGCCATTCAATCTTTTAGAACATCTATCAATTCTATAGCTTAGAATAAATCAACATTTATTCAAGCATGATATCATATAATGTTCTTGTAGAATAATATAATAGAAAACATAATTATTAAGACATCTTTATAAAGCTATTAAAGATTTGTACCTCCCACTAGTAATGATGCAACTTTTGCACCATTTCATATGTAGGTCAACATCATTTTTATCAAGCCTTTATTTACTTGTCATCATCTACAACTCTTTGTAGATATAACATGCATATCTGGTATCTCATACCATTAGATGCATCCATAGTATTTAATATTATGATATACACATATAGTATCCAATACTATTAAGTGTTTATTCAAAACAAGTAAATATTAATAACTTAGATACATGAAACTTCTCAAGCTTCACCTTTACATTATGTGCAATATACTTTTCACTTTCTCTTTCACTTACCATCATCATGATAGTGTAAGAATTCTATCTTACTGACTTTATTATTTTGACCACCTTCTTTTAGTTTTAACTATCTTCTATTTCTATCTAATGATTTTACTTCTTTCTATTGGTCTCACCAACAAGAAGTAATTAAGAAGTATTGTTATTCTAACATGCCCTCAGTTAGCTCATCACTATGAGCCATGATGGATATCATATCCGTCTTTTCAGGTTGTCTCTACAAAATTTTATATCTCATAGAGACTAACATCTAATATATAGCAAATAATGCTTCTTGTCTATAAGATAAGATCGTATCTTTCTTTTACATTATTAGATATTCTAGTAGACATCTACTTTTTAATTAGGATAGTTAATTGGTTAACTATGAAAACAATTCTCATAGTTCTAAACTGGTGTTAGAAGTGTGAGTCATTAAGCTACTTCACATCTAATATGCCTTACTAATGGTGGTTTATCATTGTATTCTACAACTAAAATATAATTTTATTAATATAACATTGTAGACATTCATTAAAATTAAGATATGGTCTTTCATCCTAATTTATGCTCCCACTAATTTTTGATGAATTTGTATAACCTTCATTATGCAAATGCTAGATATCACGATGAAATCTTAGTGGGGACTAAGACCCCATTAACTTTATGGTGATGACTGTAAGCACCCGAAACGGGATCCATAGATCTCCCTTTTATGGCCCCTACGCTTGCTTTGGAGACTTGGTGGATGGGATGTTAGTGGTTGTAGTTTCCAGGAGCCAAAGGCTCAAAAATATAGTAGAAAGAAATAAAAATGAAGAATAAAAATGACCATCGTACCTTTGGAAGCAGGGAGATTGTTGGGTTCCGACTTCTCCTCTCTCGGCCGGCCGAAAGAAGAGAGCTTAGTGAGTCCTTCATCCTTGATCCGGTTGAAGTTCCGCCTTGGCCGGATTTACTACAAAAGTCCATATGAAAACACAGAAACAAGTGAAAAGATCATTAGTTCTAGTGAAAGTGTAGAATCATGCTCAAATTCGAACTTAAACATGCAAAAGGGAAGGAACTGACCGGATTGGGACTAAATCCCAACCCCTTTTGATAGGTTTTTAAAGAGGTATGAAGATGCAAAGGTGTGGCTTAATGCATACTAAATAACATGTTAATGAAAGTTAAAATGAAAGGGGGGGAGTAAAAGATCGACCGAAAAGGTAAATAAACTCAAAAAAATGCAAAATGGGGTCTGCCCCTGCTAGTGTCCCATATATGGGGCGCTAGCTGCAGGTGTCCCCTTTATGGGGCACGTTGACCAAAGTTAAAGCGCCCTATTTATGTGGCACTAGGGACTGGTTTCAGCAGATTTTCTTCCCTCTTTCGCAGCGTCGCCCCGGAGTGTAGGAAGACCTCCATGATAGAAGAAGGACTTCTTCAAGCAGACAATACTCAAGTGAAGATAATGGAAGAGTTTTTTGGCACTAGATGTAAGGAAAATGGAGTGTAGGGGCCCTCAAAGTCAGAGAAAAATCATATTTCTGAAGAAGGAAATTGCAGATTTTTGGCATTTTTGGGAAAGAGTTTTGAGGTGATTTGAGGGCTTAGGGAGTGTGTTGAGGGCTTGGGTTTGTGGTATTGGATGAGTTGGGTAGTTGGACAGAGCTGGAACCTCCTAAACCTCCGTCTTTCTACAGCCCAAAAGATGGTAACTTCATTCTGCTAGACTATTCTTTCAAGAAGCAACTATGGTTTTTTGGATTTCGGAGGAGGGTTTCGGAATGGTTTGAGAGCTTGGAGAGGGGTTTTAAGACCTTGAAAGTGTTGTGGTGGATGAGAGGGTTTGGGGGGCGCCCTTGGTGTGTTCTCAAGCCTCCAAATGGGGGTCCTTTTATAGCCAAGAAGATGGCAACTTTATCTACAGAACAGTCCCATCAATTTGTCCAGTCAGTCAGACCAGGTGCAGGTGCCCTATTAGTAGGGAGCCAGGTGCCTTATATATAGGGAACCAGGTGTCCTATATACAGGGCGCTTTGACCCTGGTCAATGCCTATCGATCTTCTTCGAAATGCGCCGAAAAACTTGATTTTTCCGAAAAACTTGGTTCCCTTGAAAGGGTACTCAAATATTATTCATGAAAACAAGAATTCAAGCTCTGTAATTGGACCAAAATTACGTGTCTACAGCTTGCCTCGCCTTGGTGTCGGCTTTTCAAGGGAGGGACATGAATGAAGAGAAGGCGAATGTAGTGAAGCGTAGTGAGACAGTGGAATGAAGTGGTAACAGACTGAAAAGGTGACGCCAAGGTGTAGATTTTGACACGCCCTCATCATCCTAGTTGAGTGGAATAAAACTTTGTCGGACTCTGAGATTACCCTTTGTCTTATCGAAACCTTCCCTCTGGTTGATTGGTTAAAAAGAAGAATAGTACTAAAAGTAAATATCTAAAATCCCATGTGGGGGAGAATTGTTATCGGCCAGGACCCGAACTGTATGGTGTGCTGGACTCGGTAGAAATGCAGTAAATTGCGAAAAGTAAAGAGGAGACAGCCAATCAACAAAGGTTGGGTTCTTCAAATTCATAAGGTTTTACTCAACAATACCGGTTCAGTTCGACATAGAAAAACTTTTTGTTTCGATGAAATCATTGTTAAAATATGTTGGAAACTGATTCTCTGAAAAATCAAGACCTCCTCTAGGGCTATAAAAGACTATATTTAAAATGTTCATAGTAGATTGGAAAGAGGTCATGGCAGGATTATGGTGGGGTGATGCATGTATGAAATGATGCATGTTGGGTTTAAAGAAATACAACTTAGTATAAGAAAATAGTTGAAGATAGAGGTTGAACATAACGGGTTAGGACATCCATGAAGAAACCGTCGTCCCTGCATATTCAACTTTTGCCTATCCGCAAGCCTAGGGAATGACTGAGCCCTCATTGATTTTGTTGAAGGGGTTCTCAGGCTCAGCCCCCTCTAGACTTGAGGTCTTCAACATCTCAAATATTACTTATTTTGATAGATGCAATACTAAATGCAAGTCCTAATAGGGGTCGGGTAGTCCACTTTTGTTTTTCAATTTTTGATTTTTTTTGTTGCTTCCTCTAAGTGTTTGGGGATATGAAGTTGGCATGCCTTCTCCTGTTCCTGCACCCACTTGAGAGAAGATATTAGAACTTTATTTTGGCTTAGTCCCTTGCGAGGAGAGGGCAAAGTTCCCATGATCTTTTGTCAAGGGACATAGGCCTTATCAAGGTAAAGATAACAGGAAAACATAAGTATGCACAAAAGGAAATATGCAAGACTGAAATTAACCTGAATGCAAAGGCAACTAGTCAATTTAGAAAGCAAATTTTTTAGGTGTTTTGAAATTTTTTGATTTGTTTGGGTTTTGGTGGTTTTATAATGTTTTTGGTGTTTTAAAACTTTTATAATTTTTTTGTGTTTTAAATTTTTACTTTTTAAGAACTTTGATTTTATGAATTTGTTTGGTATTTCTGAAGTATTCGATTTTTTTTTGTTTGGTGTGAAAGAAACGACCATCTCATCATTTGCCTTGCTTGCCATAGGTGCCCTTTATCGTTGCCTATGGGTTAAGAGTAGGCATCATGTGTAATAAAGTGCCTAGTCTGAAATTTTCTAACCTTTCACTTTCGATAGGCTATGGCTTTTCTAGGATCCAGTCGGTCAACCCTGCTCGCATGGTTAAAGAAAGAAAAGGATTGATGGTAAGTCCTTAATAGGATTCAGGGGTGTCGAATTTGTTTCTCTACTAGCGCCCGCGTTGCCCATTTGGGATTTGACATCCTTGGGTCCTTCCTTCTAGCCCTTTTTCTTTGATGGCCCTCATTTAGACAAGTCTTTTTTTCTTTTGCTTGATTTTGACCTAAGGCATTCATTGCCCATCTTTTGGAGCCTTTTTTTCTTTTTGGGCTTTTGTTGGTACACATTCAGACATGTCTATTCTTTTGCCGACTTGAGGGGTCATTGCCCATCTTTTGGTACCTTTTTCTTTTAAGAACTCAGACCTTCAGAGTCATCCTCCTACTAAGGCAATGGACACTTTCGTTACTTCTTATTCTAACCCCTCTCATCCCTTTTGGACCAAGATAAGAAGAGAATAGGACATGGCTGACCTTCTTTTGCCAAGTGTTGCCTAGCTTTCTCTCTGACTTCCAATCATCAGATTCCGAAACCTAGGTGTGTAGTGTGTGCAGTATGATGCCTATCCTTATTTCCCTAAGTGACAAGTTGAGGCACCGAACAAGCAAGTGTTAGATGTTATCATCATTCTTCACACCTCTGGATTTTATAGATTTTTTTATTTTTGTGATTTTTTTTAAGAGAAATATTTTTTGAGGTATACACCATTCTAGGAATGAGCTAGTTCTTCTCCTTCTGCATTAGTCAGCTTATATGAATTACAAGGATAAACCACTGAGATTACATACGAACCCTCCCAATTAGATTGATGTTTGGAGCGGGGACCGCCCGGCTTAACGAATATTCTTTTAAGCACAACCTCACCGATTTCAAATTTTCTCTTTATCACCCTCTTCTGATAAAATCTTTTATGTCTATTCTGATAAGATCTAGCATGTTCGGCAGCGGCCAGCCTCCTTTCATCCAAGAGTTCAAGTTGCGCGAGAAGGGAATCTCGGAGTTCATCCATTGGGATGTCTCGATCGATATGGACTCGGAGGGAAGGGATGAGTACTTCGTATGGTACTACCACCTCCAACCCAAATGCCAAGGCATAGGGAGTTTGACCCATTGGGGTTTGAATAGAAGTGCGGTAGGCCCATAGAGCATCAACTAACTTATCCGGCCAGTCCGCGAACTTGCTAGACTTACAAGTTTTCTTAATGATTTTTATCAGAGTTTATTTGTAGCTTTTGCTTGACCATTGCCTTGAGAATAATATGGAGATGAATGATGCAATTTGATGCAATACCTGTTGCAAAGGTCACGCAACTCTTGAGAGATGAATTGTGGTCCATTGTCGGTGATGATGTCGCCTGGGATCCCGAACCTGGCAATGATGTTGCGTTTAATGAAGGTGCAGACTGTTGATGCCTTGATTTCCACGTATGCTTACGATTCTGCCCACTTGGTGAAGTACTCTGTTGCCGTTAGGATGAAGGATTTGGTTTTGTTTGTGGACTTTGGGACACCAAGGGGTCTAATAACATCAAAAGCCCACATAGCGAAGGGCCATGGGGCGTGAATTGGGTGAAGGGAAGATGCGGGAGAGTGAATCTTGTCAGCGTGAAGTTGACATTGATGATAGTGCCGGACAAAGATCGAGCAATCTTCTTCTAGAGTAGGCCAATAATACCCTTGCCTGATGATCTTCTTGGCGAGGGCTTGGGCATTTACATGGCCTCCACATACTCCAGAATGTATTTTCTTAAGCACCAATTCAGCCTCTTTTTCATCTACGTATCTTAATAGAATGCCGGCCAAGCTCCTTTTGTAAAGCACTCCACCTAAGATGGTGTATCTCTAGGAGGCTCTTCTTATGGCTTTCTTCTCCTCGGTAGTTGAACCTGGTGGATATGTTTGATCCTGATAGTAATTTGCGATCTCATAATACCACGGTTTCTCACTCTTTTCTAATTCCTCCAACTCGACCAAAGATACTTTCTCCTTTTGCTCAATGTACTCTTTTCTTTCAAACTCTTCCTTAACCTTCAAGAATTGTGCATCGTCTACTGCCAGAATGGTACGTTAGCGCACGTAGATCATCTTAACTTGTCTGCCTTGTGGGACAGATAGTGAAGATGCCAGAGAAGCGAGAGCATCGGCAAGAATATTTTAAGAATGAGGAACATGGATGAATTCAAGTTTGGAGAATAGCTTGATGTAACAGGCGGTGAGTTCTTGGTATGGTCTGAGCCCGGGTTGAGATGTGTAGTATTTGGCAAGCACTTGGCGGAGAATCAACTGACTATCACCGATCACCCTTAGTTCAGTGGCACCATAGAAGTGAGCGGCCTCCAGTCCGGCTAGTAAGGCTTCATACTCAGCTATATTGTTTGTTGCTGAAAAATAGAGTTGAAAAGACTATGGAATGGTGACACCTTCCTGTGAAAGAAGAACAATCCCTATCCCTCTACCCTGGGAGTTTAATGCCCCGTCAAAATATAAAGTCCATAGATTGAAAAATCGAATGAATATCAATTCTTCGTCGGGGAATTCGTCAAAGATTGGGATAGGATGATGGGCAAGGTGTTCAGCAATTGCATAGCCCTTGATTGCCTTCTGTTGGATGTAGGTGATGTCAAATTGAGAGAGAAAGTTCTGCCAACGTGCTAACTGGTCAGTCAGGACAGATATTTCTAGAAGAAACTTGATGGGATTCATACGAGTAATGAGATTAACCTCGTGAGCCAGAAAGTATTGTTTAAGCTTCTGGACCACCCAAACCAGGGCGGCACAAGTTTTTTTCATGGTTGTATACTTCTGCTCATAAGGGTCGAAGATTTTGGATAGATAGTATGTTGTTCGCTCTTTCCCTTCATCATCTAATTGTGCCAATACTACTCCAAGGGATCCTTCCAGAACTGAGATGTATAAGATTAAGGGTTTGTCAGGAACTAGAGGTTTGAGCATAGGTGGGCTTGACAAATATTTCTTTAAACCATTGAATGCCTCCTGGCATCTTGAATCTCATCTAAATTCGGCCTTTGCCTTGGTTAACTCGTAGAAAGGTTTACACCTTTGGGAGTGTTGTGAGATAAACTGGCGAACAAATTGTAGCCTACCAATCAACCCTCTCAGCTCTTTTAAGTTCTTTGGTGGAGGCATATCGATGATGGCCTTGGCCTTGTTGGGATCGATTTCAATGCCACTTTTGCTGATGATGAACCCAAGTAGCTTTTCGAATCGCACTCCAAACACACACTTCTTGGGGTTCATTTTAAGCTTATATTCCCTTGCTCGTTGCAAAACCTTTTTTAACACCTCAGCATGCTCATCTCGGGTCCGAGATTTAACCACTAGATCATCCACATACACCTCTACAAATTTATGCATCATATCATGAAGTATCGCCACCATGGCCCTTTGATAAGTTGCTCTGGCATTCTTTAATCCAAAGGGCATGATGACGTAGTGATAAGTTCCCCAGGGTGTAGTGAATGAGGTCCTCTCTTTATCCTCTTCTTCTAACCAGATTTGATTATACCCTGAATATCCATCCATGAATGATAGGGTTTTATATTCAGTTGTCTTATCAACAAGAACATCGATATGAGGAAGGGGGAAATCATCTTTCGGACACGCTCGGTTTAAGTCCCTGAAGTCAATGCAAATTCGAACCTTTCCATCCTTCTTCATGACCGGGACTATATTTGCCACCCATTGCGGATAAAGGACGACTCTAATGAATTTTGCTTGGTGTAGCTTATCAACCTCTTCCTTCATCTTCAATGCTATGTCTGGGTGGAATCTCCTTAACTTTTGCTTGACCGGGGTAGCTTCGGGTTTTAAAGTTAATCGAAGCTTTACCAATAATTTGTCTAATCTCGGCATATCTTCATATGTCCAAGCGAACGTGTCCTTGTATTCTTGTAGTACCCCCATTAGATTATGTTCTTCTAAAGGGGTGAGGTTGGCACTGATGAGGATATTCTTAGGATCTTCCAGTGTTCAAGATTAAGTTCATTTGTTGGTTTATCCACCGTGGCTGATAACTCTTCAAATCTCTTTAATCCGGATGCGTAAGCATCTGCCAAATCCTCCTCTTCATCCTCAATGTTAGGATCCTTTTCGACACAACCTCATAGACCCCTAAAGTTTGATTAATGTTGTACTTCTCCTCATACCAGATTTCATCCAGTTGGATTACATTTTCTAGATACTCCGGTAGCTTGGCACATTCTAAGCTTTTCTGAGCTAACTGATGTAGGTATCTTTCTGGAACTCTCCTACCTCTAATTTTTGTTTTGTTTTTATTGGAAACTAAACCTAAAGAAGAAGAAGGTAAATAGGGGGAGGAAGAGGAGGTGAAGGGAGTGGAATTTATTGGGGAGGATGGAGGGCAAAGAAGGTCAATCAAGGATATGGTGGCTCCTTGGGTCGAATGCCCTTCCGAGGCAAGTTGAGATGTTTTCTTGATCGAAATTTGATTTTCTAGGAGGACATTTTTTTTTGGGGAGTGCTAAACATAAAGACAAAATGGGCTTCAGGTGCCTGATTTGGGTTGAGATCAACTACGGGAGCCAAAGTAGGCAGAGATATTGATAAAGAGGGGAAGACTTCGAGCAATATTTGATACAGGGGGGCTTTCGGGCCCAATGTTGACAGAAAGAGGTGATGGGCCAGTAGGCCGGATGATCATAGAGGAAGGTGGGTTCATGGACCCAATAATAGGAGGATGTGGGCTCGAGGGCCTGGGTTTAAGAGATGGACTTGAGGGCCCAAGAGTTGGAGAAAATGGGCACAAAGGCATGGATTTAGTAGAGGGGCTTGATGGCCCAAGAACAACAAGTGAGTACGCGGACCCATAAGTTGGGCCTGAGGGCCTAGAAATAGGGATCGGGCCAAGAAGCCCGGGGAGAGCATCATAGTGAGTTGGGGCGTCGGCCTCAAAAGATGACATAATAAGAGAAGGCCCTCGTGGAGTTGTTGGACTTTTTCTTGAGTCGGTTTGGCAATATGACCCTCGGGTGTGTCAACAGGTGGTTTAGCCTGGAGTGGTTCATTGCTTGACTGTTCTTCATCGGTGGAAAACAAAAGAGATATTTTAGGATACACGTCATCTTCAGGGTCATCAGTTCTTCTTATTTTGTCTTGTTCCAGCTCTTGCTCTTCCTTGTTCTCAGTCAGTTAAATGGTTTCTTTCTTGATGAAAAACTTTTGTAAGCATCCAGAAAAGTATCTGCTTTTTAGATTCTGACCATTCACAGTTGTTCCATCATACCCAACCCTGCTTTTTGGTTGTAACCTCATTAAATTGATTGGCTCAGCTACGCCTTGCAGTTCCTTACCTAGTCCTCGACCTTCTTGGTATCCCAAACTCTTCATTATATGCCACCAATAGTTTCATTTTTCTCTCTTTTCCTTCTGCACACTTGCTTAGGCTGCCTACTTATTTCTGGAAGATCTAGTATTGTTAAAATCGGCTCATTTGGCAACCCGAGGGGTGGTGATAGAGATGATGGATGGTCTAAGGGCATGCTTGTCACCTTGATCACTTGTCCCTTGTATGGGAATTTAAGACACTGGTGATTGGTGGAGGCGATTTCCTCTAGTGCTTCCAAATAGGGACGTCCCAGAATAGCTTTGTATGTCGGATCCATCTCAAGTATGTTAAAGTCAACAGTGACTGTTCGGTGTCCAAGCTTCACATTTAATGTAATCATGCCATCAGCAGGCTTTTTTGAATTGTCATATGCGGTCACTGTTATTTGACATGGTCGGACATCCTCTTCAGAAATTTCACAAAGATGTAATGTTTCTGGTGGCAGAACATTAATGGAGGCTCCGGTATCGACAAAACATGATTTAATGCCTACTCCATTGATGTGGACTGTGATGCATAAGGCACATTTCCTTATTTCCGGGTCAGCCAACTCTTCCTTTGTGAATGTAAGGGCCAGGTACTCACTTCTCGGGACTAGAACTGATGAGATCTTTTCTAGGGGGAGATTCTAGTTCACCATCACCCGCTGTAAGTATTGTTGGAGAACCTCTTGATGGACTTTGGATCTTTTGATCAACTCTAAAATAGAGATCCGTGCCGGGGTTTTACCAAGATGTTTCATCAAGTCATAGGATGTCCCAGGCAACGGTTCTTCAATATGTTCTTCTTCTTCTTCTGGTACCAACCCTGACTGACCGGCCTAGGGAAAGACTTTTTGGAACACGCGCCCACTCCTAAGTACTATGGCAAGTTGAGGAGCTATAGTTGGGATGGTAGTAGTGGGTGGTGGGTTAGGTCGAATGATGGGAGCTCTTGGGATGGGTGTAATGTTAGTGGTTTGAGGCATGGTAGGGTAGGTAGGTTGTGAAGATATAGTTGCTCGGGGTGGGATGATGATGGGTCCTGGTGGTGGTGATGTTTGTGGTGGATCAACCTAGTAGATTAGGGTCTGTCCTGGTTGGAGTTGCATGGGTCGTGATGGTGCTCGGATGATGGGTGGCCGGTTGAGAGTAATGGGGTTGGCTGATGTAGCTTGGGGTATGGAATGGACAGTTTGGTTGACGTGCATGGCGGAGGTGGCTCCCTCGACTTGCCAATTCTGGCCCCGATGATGATACTCCTCGGAAGAGATCAAGATAGGATTAACTTGTTGGCTTCCAGGTGCGGGTGCATGTGAAGGTAAAGGATTTTGAATGATCCCCAGGCCGGGGTTCTGTTGTTGTTGCTGCTGAGCTGGTGCGTGTAGACACGCCAAATTCGCCTAATTCAGAGTATAAATCTCATGTTTTATAGGGTAACATGTATGATTGACCTTATAATGATATCGGGTCTTTTAAAGTTGATTTGCAGCTTCGCCGAACGAAATCGGATGTTTTTCGATGTTTTCTGCAAAAAGGCCATAATTTCAGAGCGAAAGCCACACGTAAATCGTGTAAACACAGAAGTTGGCTTAATGACCAAAGACTAAAGATCATGAATTCAAGGTTATGGTCATATTCACACCCCGGACAAGTTTTGTTGCATACCGTGCCTTTCCGGTTTGCCGTCGGAGTCATTTTGACCTGTATCGGAACTTCTATTCACTGCCCTAACTTCCGAAAAAAATTCTGAAGTTTTGGATGGTGTGATGGCTGATCCAATTCTATATAAATATTCTTCGGCCTATTATCTTTCCAACTCAACAAACGGCGTCGAATTCCGAGTTTGGGAGTGTTCGCAATGGCTTCTGGAAGAAGGACGTGCAAAAACAGTCCAATGCGCCCGGGTTCCTGGTCACATGCACCCGGGACCCAGGGCACATGCCCATGCGCCCTACCAGTGAGGCACGTTACCATGTGCCCTCACTTGAGGGCACATGCACCCTACCCTGGAGGCACGAGGGAACCAGTTTTTCACCGGGACTCTACCACTGAAACGATCGACCGGATAAAGACCAACTTTTTCGGGAATAGTGCCATGCATCCTCACTGGGGGGCACATGCGCCCCTCAGTGGGGCGCATGCGCCCTACACCAGGGTGCATGCGCCCAGGGGTAGGGCGCATGGTACCCTATTTTCTAGTCTTGATGAGACCGTCTGTTCTCCTATAAATTGACTCTGATTATGGTGGTTCCAGAGGCATGAGCACGACCCCCCAGGCATCTCAAGACGTCCAACCTCCCTCCTGCATTGACTTTGTGATTTTTAGAGATATAATTTCGAGCTTTTAGAGAGAGAAAAGTCGGTTCAAGAGAGAGGAAGGCTGTTCTGCAGGTGTTCAGCCAGGTATTTCTTATTCAGCCTCTACAGAAGTGTGTAGACGTCTTCTGACAGAGCTCTCTTCATCAAAGTTCTTCATATACAAGTCTTCTTGAGTTTTAAATCGATGGCTCTTGCTCTTGATTCCGAAGTCGGTTCTGGTTGTGACGAGGGCATAAGCAAAGTCGCGCCTGGCAGATCCTGGACTGTTGCTCGGCTTTTTCGATAACCCAGATTTGGCCATATCTTTCTCTATTCAACTCAGAATATTTATGTTATTTTTTATATCTCTTTGTTTAGTTATTCTCCATCCTCCTATAATTTTTTTACATTTTTTTGCATTATTTTTAGTCTGTTTATACGAAAATAAAACAAAAGGGGTAAGAGATAACCCGAATCCGGTCAGTTTCTTGTCAGTTGTGTGTTTTATGTTATTCTCTTTACATATACTCCACCTTGTTTAGCTCTAATAGTCTCTTTCACTTGTTTGTTTGTCTAGTTGCATAGAATATCAAGAACCCACCGCGTTGAGGACTCTTCTTCATCGTCCGGCCGAAGAAGGAGAAGCTTTAACTCACATTCTTCACGCTAAGGTACACACGGTCATTTTAATTCTATAAATCGGAACCCACAGTTCCTGGAGACCACATGTATTAATTTATTTCTTCTCACCCTCTTCCCACATGACCCGAACCGTATCTTTGGTGATCGAGCGACGCCAAGGGATGAAAGTTCGGGGATCAATGTGAGTGTGGAACCAATGTGAGAGTTGCTTTCCGAGCTTTCTTCCTTTCTTTCTCATCCTTGTCGACTCTTAAAATTCGATGGGGTACTCTCCTTTTCAGGGAAGTCCGTGAACCCATATCATCACCTCAAGAGGGGATGAGAAAGAAAGGAAGAAAACTCGGAAAGCAACTCTCATCTCGGTCCCACAATCACATTGATCCTCGAACTTTCATTCCTTGGAGTCGCTCGATCATCAAAGAGACGGTTTGGGTCATGTGGGAAGAGGGTGAGAAAAACCAAATTAAGACATGTGGTCGCCAGGAACCGTGTGATTTATAGAATTAAAATGACCGTGTGTACCTTAGCGTGAAGAATGTGAGTTAAAGCTTCTCCTTCTTCGGCTGGCCGATGAAGAAGAGTTGTCAACGCGGTGGGTGCTTGATATTCTGTGCAACTAGACAAACAAACAAGTGAAAGATACTATTAGAGCTAAACAAGGTGGAGTATATGTAAAGAGAATAACATAAAACACACAACTGACAAGAAACTTACTAGATTCGGGTTATCTCTAACCCCTTTTTTTATTTTTGGATAAACAGACTATAAATAATGCAAAAAAAATTAAATAAATTATTGGATGATGGAGAATCACTAAAAAAAGAGATATAAAAAATAACAGAAAGATTCTGAGTTGAATAGAGAAGGATATGGCCAAATCTGGGTTGTCGAAAAAGCCGAGCAGCAGTCAAGGATATGCCAGGCGCGACTTTACTTCTACGCTCGTCACGACCAGTCCAAACATAGGAATCAAGTGCCGTTGATTTTAAACTCAAGAAGACTTGGAGATGAAGAACTTTTATGAAGAGATCTCGGGCAGAAAACGTCCACACACTTCTGCAGAGGCTAAAGAATAAAGACCTGGCTGATCACCTGCAGAACAGCCTTCCTCTCTCTTGAACCGACTTTTATCTCTCTAAAAGCTCGAAATTCTCTCTCTAAAAATCACAAAATCAATGAAGGAGGGAGATTGGACGTCTTTAGATGCCTGGGGGGTCATTCTCATGCCTCTGGAATGACCAAAATCATAGTTTATTTGTAGGAGAATTAATGGCGCGATTCAGACTAAAAAATAGTGTACCTTGCGCCCTACCCCTGGGCGCATGCGCCCTGGTGCAGGGCGCATGCGCCCCAGTGAGGGGCGCATGTGCCCCCCAGTGAGGGCGCATGGCACTATGTAGAAAATAGTTAAAGATATATATTGTCTATTGGAGGTCAAGACACCCGATTAGGAACCATCGTCCCTCCAATGGGGAACCATCGTCCTTCTAGATCACTTTCATGTTCTATCAAAACCTCACATAATTGACTGGTAAAAGACATGCCCTTGGCACGAGAGATGAAAAAGTAAATGATAAAGGATAAAATTATGTAGCCAACCCTCAACGTGGTGAGGGGTCCTCGAATTCATAGATTCATCATCAGCCAGCAACCCGAACATTTGAGGTGTTCTTGTACTGTGATGGGCTAATGTTTTTAAAAAAGAAAAAAAACTTTTTAAAGATTCGGGTTTTTTAAAAATATTATTGGATGATGTAGAATCACTAAAAAAAGAGATATAAAAAAAATCAGAAAGATTCTGAGTTTAATAGAGAAAGATATGGCCAAATCTGGGTTGTCGAAAAAGCCGAGCAGCAGTCTAGGATCTGCCAGGCGCGACTTTGCTTCTACGCTCGTCAGGAACAGTCCAAACATAGGAATCAAGTGCTGTTGATTGTAAACTCAAGAAGACATGGAGATGAAGAACTTTGATGAAGATATATCGGGCAGAAAACGTCCACACACTTCTGTAGAGGCTAAAGAATAAAGACCTGGCTAATCACATAGAGAACAGCCTTCCTCACTCTTGAACCGACTTTTATCTCCCTAAAGGCTCGAAATTCTCTCTATAAAAATCACAAAATAAATGCAGGAGGGAGATTAGACGTCTTGAGATGCCTGGGGGGTCGTTCTCATGCCTCTGGAATGACCAAAATCATAGTTTATTTGTAAGAGAACGAATGGCGCGATTCAGACTAAAAAATAGGGTACCTTGCGCCCTACCCCTGGGCGCATGCGCCCTGGTGCAGGGCACATGCACCCCACTGAGGGGCGCATGTGCCCCCCAGTGAGGGCGCATGGCACTATTCCCAAAAATTTTGTCCTTATCCGGTCGATCGGTTTAGTGGTAGAGTCCCGGGAAAAACTGGGTCCCTCGTGCCTCAAGGGTAGGGCGCATGTGCCCTCAAGTGAGGGCACAAGGTCACATGCCTCACTGGTAGGGTGCATGGGCATGTGCCCTGGGTCCTGGGTGCATGTGACCAGGAACCCAGGCGCATGGGATTGTTTTTGCGCGTCCTTCTTCCGGAAGCCATTGCGAACACTCCCGAACTCGGAATTCGACGCCGTTTGTTGCGTTGGAAAGATAACAGGACGAGGAGGCATTCTATAGTATTGTATCAGCCATAAAACCCTCCCAAAGTTCATACTTTTATCCGGAAGTTAGGGTAGTGAACAGAAGATCTGATACAGGTCAAAATGACTCCGATGGCAAATCGGAAAGGCACGGTATGCAACAAAACCTGTCCGGGGTGTGAATATGACCATAACCTTCAATTTATTATCATTAGGCATTGGTCATTCAGCCAATTTCCGTGTTTACACGATTTACGTGTGGCTTTCGCTCAAAAATTATGGCTTTTTGCGGAAAACATCGGAAAACATCCGATTTTGTTCGGCGAAGCGCCTAATCAACTTTTAAAGACCCGGCATCATTATAAGGTCAATCATACACGTTACCCTATAAAACATGAGTTTATGCTCTGAATTATGCGAATTTTGCGTGTCTACAGCTTGCCTCGCCTTGATGTCGGCTTTGTAAGGGAATGTAATGTAATGAAGCGGAGTGATTCGGAGTGAACTGTAATGAAATGCAAGTGAGCGTAGATAAATGTAGCAGAATGGAATGGTGATGGACTGAAAAGGTGGCATCAAGGTGTAGATATAGACACGCTTATCTACCTGATCCGGCAAGATGAATCTCTCTGAGTATTCTAGATCACTTTCATGTTCTATCAAAACCTCACATAATTGACTGGTAAAAGACATGCCCTTGGCACGAGAGATGAAAAAGTAAATGATAAAGGATAAAAGGATGTAGCCAACCCTCAACGTGGTGAGGAGTCCTCGAATTCATAGGTTCATCATCAGCTAGCAACCCGAACATTTGCGGTGTTCTTGTACTGTGATGGGCTAAAGTTTTTAAAAAAGAAATTGATCTTAAAATGAAAAGAATACCAATCCATCATATTTGGAATATCAAGTTCATTTAAGTTTCACCAAAATACTCAGTTTAATTCTGAGTGGAATAATATCAAGTTCTAAAAGGGTTCGTTTAAAGCATAACAAAATTGCTCGGGTATCGTGAAAACCATGAATCACGCTCTAGCATAAAATCATGTATTCGGAAAACGACAAAACAAACTTAAGCCATAGTGGGATTGAAAAATAATGGTGGGACTAACATAGAATGATGGGAAAGAAGAAACAATGGCATGACAATTGCCATGACACGGTGAGATAAAAGAAAGGACAGAATAAAACATGGTGGAATAAAAAGAAAGGAATAAAACATGAAGGGATAAAATTAGTAGTAATGAAGAATGAAAAGGAGATGGATGTGAAAACATAGAAAATTATGTAGAAAATAGTTGAAGATATAGATTGTCTGTTGGAGGTCAAGACACCCGATTAGGAACCATCGTCCCTCCAATGGGGAACCATAGTCCTTCTAGATCACTTTCATGTTCTATCAAAACCTCACATACTTGACTGGTAAAAGACATGCCCTTGGCACGAGAGATGAAAAATTAAATGATAAAGGATAAAAGGATGTAGACAACCCTCAACGTGGTGAGGAGTCCTCGAATTCATAGATTCATCATCAGCCAGCAACCCGAACATTTGCGGTGTTCTTGTACTGTGATGGGCTAAAGTTTTTAAAAAAGAAAAAAAAACTTTTTAAAGATTTGGGTTTTTTAAAATATTATTGGATGATGGAGAATCAGTAAAAAAAGATATATAAAAAAGAACAGAAAGATTCTGAGTTGAATAGAGAAAGATATGGCCAAATCTGGGTTGTCGAAAGAGCCGAGCAGCAGTCCAGGATCTGCCAGGCGCGACTTTTCTTCTACGCTCGTCACGACCAGTACAAACATAGGAATCAAGTGACGTTGATTTTAAACTCAATAAAACTTGGAGATGAAGAACTTTGATGAAGAGATCTTGGGCAGAAAACGTCCACACACTTCTGTAGAGGCTAAAGAATAAAGACCTGGCTGATCACCTGCAGAACAGCCTTCCTCTCTCTTGAACCGACTTTTATCTCTCTAAAAGCTCGAAATTCTCTCTCTAAAAATCACAAAATCAATGCAGGAGGGATATTGGACGTCTTTAGATGCCTGGGGGGTCATTCTCATGCCTCTGGAATGACCAAAATCATAGTTTATTTGTAGGAGAACGAATGGCGCGATTCAAACTAAAAAATAGGGTACCTTGCGCCCTACCCCTGGGCGCATGCGCCCTGGTGCCGGGCGCATGCGCCCAACTGAGGGGCGCATGTGCCTCCCTAGTGAGGGCGCATTGCACTATTCCCAAAAATTTTGTCCTTATCCGGTCGATCGGTTTAGTGGTAGAGTCCCGGTGAAAAACTGGGTCTCTCGTGCCTCAAGGGTAGGGCGCATGTGCCCTCAAGTGAGGGCACAAGGTCACATGCCTCACTGGTAGGGTGCATGGGCATGTGCCCTGGGTCCTGGGTGCATGTGACCAGGAACCCAGGCGCATGGGATTGTTTTTGCGCGTCCTTCTTCCGGAAGCCATTGCGAACACTCCCGAACTCGGAATTCGACGCCATTTGTTGCGTTGGAAAGATAACAGGACGAGGAGGCTTTCTATAGTATTGGATCAGCCATAAAACCCTCCCATAGTTCAGAATTTTATCCAGAAGTTAGGGTAGTGAACAGAAGATCTGATACAGGTCAAAATGACTCCGATGGCAAATCGGAAAGGCACGGTATGCAACAAAACCTGTCCGGGGTGTGAATATGACCATAACCTTCAATTTATGATCATTAGGCATTGGTCATTCAGCCAATTTCCATGTTTACACGATTTACGTGTGGCTTTCGCGGAAAACATCCGAAAACATCCGATTTCGTTCGGCGAAGCGCCTAATCAACTTTTAAAGACCCGGCATCATTATAAGGTCATTCATACACGTTACCCTATAAAACATGAGTTTATGCTCTGAATTATGCGAATTTTGCGTGTCTACAGCTTGCCTCGCCTTGATGTCGGCTTTGTAAGGGAATGTAATGTAATGAAGCGGAGTGATTCGGAGTGAACTGTAATGAAATGCAAGTGAGCGTAGATAAATGTAGCAGAATGGTATGGTGATGGACTGAAAAGGTGGCATCAAGGTGTAGATATAGACACGCTTATCTACCTGATCCGGCAAGATGAATCTCTCTGAGTATTCTAGATCACTTTCATGTTCTATCAAAACCTCACATAATTGACTGGTAAAAGACATGCCCTTGGCACGAGAGATGAAAAAGTAAATGATAAATGATAAAAGGATGTAGCCAACCCTCAACGTGGTGAGGAGTCCTCGAATTCATAGGTTCATCAACAGCTAGCAACCCGAACATTTGCGGTGTTCATGTACTGTGATGGGCTAAAGTTTTTAAAAAAGAAATTGATCTTAAAATGAAAAGAATACCAATCCATCATATTTGGAATATCAAGTTCATTTAAGTTTCACCAAAATACTCAGTTTAATTCTGAGTGGAATAATATCAAGTTCTAAAAGGGTTCGTTTAAAGCATAACAAAATTGCTCGGGTATCGTGAAAACCATGAATCACGCTCTAGCATAAAATCAAGTATTCGGAAAACGACAAAATAAACTTAAGCCATAGTGGGATTGAAAAATAATGGTGGGACTAACATAGAATGATGGGAAAGAAGAAACAATGGCATGACAATTGCCATGACACGGTGAGATAAAAGAAAGGACAGAATAAAACATGGTGGAATAAAAAGAAAGGAATAAATCATGAAGGGATAAAAATAGTAGTAATGAAGAATGAAAAGGAGATGGATGTGAAAACATAGAAAATTATGTAGAAAATAGTTGAAGATATAGATTGTCTGTTGGACGTCAAGACACCCGATTAGGAACCATCGTCCCTCCAATGGGGAACCATCGTCCTTCTAGATCACTTTCATGTTCTATCAAAACCTCACATAATTGACTGGTAAAAGACATGCCCTTGGCACGAGAGATGAAAAAGTAAATGATAAAGGATAAAAGGATGTAGCCAACCCTCAACGTGGTGAGGAGTCCTCGAATTCATAGATTCATCATCAGCCAGCAACCCAAACATTTGCGGTGTTCTTGTACTGTGATGGGCTAAAGTTTTTAAAAAAGAAAAAAAACTTTTTAAAGATTTGGGTTTTTTAAAAAGATTATTGGATGATGGAGAATCACTAAAAAAAGAGAAATAAAAAAGAACAGAAAGATTCTGAGTTGAATAGAGAAAGATATGGCCAAATTTGGGTTGTCGAAAGAGCCGAGCAGCAGTCCAGGATCTGCCAGGCGCGACTTTTCTTCTACGCTCGTCACAACCAATCCAAACATAGGAATCAAGTGCCGTTGATTTTAAACTCAATAAAACTTGGAGATGAAGAACTTTAATGAAGAGATATTGGGCAGAAAACGTCCACACACTTCTGTAGAGGCTAAAGAATAAAGACTTGGCTGATCACCTGCAGAACAGCCTTCCTCTCTCTCTAACCGACTTTTATCTCTCTAAAAGCTCGAAATTCTCTCTCTAAAAATCACAAAATCAATGCAGGAGGGATATTGGATGTCTTGAGATGCCTGGGGGGTCGTTCTCATGCCTCTGGAATGACCAAAATCATAGTTTATTTGTAGGAGAACGAATGGCGCGATTCAAACTAAAAAATAGGGTACCTTGCGCCCTACCCCTGGGCGCATGCGCCCTGGTGCCGGGCGCATGCGCCCCACTGAGGGGCGCATGTGCCCCCCCAGTGAGGGCGCATGGCACTATTCCCACAAATTTTGTCCTTATCCGGTCGACCGGTTTAGTGGTAGAGTCCCGGTGAAAAACTGGGTCTCTCGTGCCTCAAGGGTAGGGCGCATGTGCCCTCAAGTGAGGGCACAAGGTCACATGCGTCACTGGTAGGGTGCATGGGCATGTGCCCTGGGTCCTGGGTGCATGTGACCAGGAACCCAGGCGCATGGGATTGTTTTTGCGCGTCCTTCTTCCGTAAGCCATTGCGAACACTCCCGAACTCGGAATTCGACGCCGTTTGTTGCGTTGGAAAGATAACAGGATGAGGAGGCTTTCTATAGAATTGGATCAGCCATAAAACCCTCCCAAAGTTCAGACTTTGATCCGGAAGTTAGGGTAGTGAACAGAAGATCTGATACAGGTCAAAATGACTCCGATGGCAAATCGGAAAGGCACGGTATGCAACAAAACCTGTCCAGGGTGTGAATATGACCATAACCTTTAATTTATGATAATTAGGCATTGGTCATTCAGCCAATTTCCGTGTTTACACGATTTACGTGTGGCTTTCGCTCGAAAATTATGGCTTTTTGCGGAAAACATCGTAAAACATCCAATTTCGTCCGGCGAAGCGCCTAATCAACTTTTAAAGACCCGGCATCATTATAAGGTCAATCATACACGTTACCCTATAAAACATGAGTTTATGCTCTGAATTAGGCGAATTTTGCGTGTCTACAGCTTGCCTCGCCTTGCTGTCGGCTTTGTAAGGGAATGGAATGTAATGAAGCGGAGTGATTCGGAGTGAACTGTAATGAAATGCAAGTGAGCGTAAATAAATTTAGCAGAATGGAATGGTGATGGACTGAAAAGGTGGCATCAAGGTGTAGATATAGACACGCTTATCTACCTGATCCAGCAAAATGAATCTCTCTGAGTATTCTAGATCACTTTCATATTCTATCAAAACCTCACATAATTGACTGGTAAAAGACATGCCCTTGGCACGAGAGATGAAAAAGTAAATGATAAAGGATAAAAGGATGTAGCCAACCCTCAACGTGGTGAGGAGTCCTCGAATTCATAGGTTCATCATCAGCCAGCAACCCGAACATTTCCGGTGTTCTTGTACTATGATGGGCTAAAGTTTTTAAAAAAGAAATTGATCTTAAAATGAAAAGAATACCAATCCATCATATTTGGAATATCAAGTTCATTTAAGTTTCACCAAAATACTCAGTTTAATTCTGAGTGGAATAATATCAAGTTCTAAAAGGGTTCGTTTAAAGCATAACAAAACTGCTCGGGTATCGTGAAAACCATGAATCACGCTCTAGCATAAAATCAAGTATTCAGAAAACGAAAAAACAAACTTAAGCCATAGTGGGATTGAAAAATAATGGTGGGACTAACATAGAATGATGGGAAAGAAGAAACAATGGCATGACAATTGCCATGACACGGTGAGATAAATGAAAGGACAGAATAAAACATGGTGGAATAAAAAGAAAGGAATAAAACATGAAGGGATAAAATTGGTAGTGATGAAGAATGAAAAGGAGATGGATGTGAAAACATAGAAAATTATGTAGAAAATAGTTGAAGATTTAGATTAGCTGTTGGAGGTCAAGACACCCGATTAGGAACCATCGTCCCTCCAATGGGGAACCATCGTCCTTCTAGATCACTTTCATGTTCTATCAAAACCTCACATAATTGACTGGTAAAAGACATGCCCTTGGCACGAGAGATGAAAAAGTAAATGATAAAGGATAAAAGGATGTAGCCAACCCTCAACGTGGTGAGGAGTCCTCGAATTCATAGATTCATCATCAGCCAGCAACCCGAACATTTGCGGTGTTCTTGTACTGTGATGGGCTAAAGTTTTTAAAAAAGAAAAAAAACTTTTTAAAAATTTGGGTTTTTTAAAAATATTATTGGATGATGGAGAATCACTAAAAAAAGAGATATAAAAAATAACAGAAAGATTCTGAGTGGAATAGAGAAAGATATGGCCAAATCTGGGTTGTCGAAAAAGTCGAGCAGCAGTCCAGGATCTGCCAGGCGCGACTTTGCTTCTACGCTCGTCACGACCAGTCCAAACATAGGAATCAAGTGCCGTTGATTTTAAACTCAATAAAACTTGTATATGAAGAACTTTGATGAAGAGATCTTGGGCAGAAAACGTCCACACACTTCTGTAGAGGCTAAAGAACAAAGACCTGGTTGATCACCTGCAGAACAGCCTTCCTCTCTCTTGAACCGACTTTTATCTCTCTAAAAGCTCGAAATTCTCTCTCTAAAAATCACAAAATCAATGCAGGAGGGAGATTGGACGTCTTGAGATGCCTGGGGGGTCGTTCTCATGCCTCTGGAATGACCAAAATCATAGTTTATTTGTAGGAGAACGAATGGCGCGATTCAAACTAAAAAATAGGGTACCTTGCGCCCTACCCCTGGGCGCATGCGCCCTGGTGCCGGGCGCATGCACCCCACTGAGGGGCGCATGTGCCCCCCAGTGAGGGCGCATGGCACTATTCCCAAAAATTTTGTCCTTATCCGGTCGATCGATTTAGTGGTAGAGTCCCGATGAAAAACTGGGTCCCTCGTGCCTCAAGGGTAGGGCGCATGTGCCATCAAGTGAGGGCACAAGGTCACATGCCTCACTGGTAGGGTGCATGGGCATGTGCCCTGGGTCCTGGGTGCATGTGACCAGGAACCCAGGCGCATGGGATTGTTTTTGCGCATCCTTCTTCCGGAAGCCATTGCGAACACTCCCGAACTCGGAATTCGACGCCGTTTGTTGCGTTGGAAAGATAATAGGACGAGGAGGCTTTCTATAGTATAGGATCAGCCATAAAACCCTCCAAAACTTCATGCTTTTATCCGGAAGTTAGGGTAGTGAACATAACATCTGATACAGGTCAAAATGACTCCGATGGCAAACCGGAAAGGCATGTTATGCAACAAAACCTGTCCGGGGTGTGAATATGACCATAACCTTCAATGTATGATCATTAGGAATTGGTAATTCAGCCAATTTCAGTGTTTACACGATTTACGTGTGGCTTTCGCTCGAAAATTATGGCTTTTTGCGAAAAACATCGGAAAACATCCGATTTCGTTCGGCGAAGCTCCTAATCAACTTTTAAAGACCCGGCATCATTATAAGGTAAAACATACACGTTACCCTATAAAACATGAGTTTATGCTCTGAATTAGGCGAATTTTGAGTGTCTACAGCTTGCCTCGCCTTGATGTCGGCTTTGTAAGGGAATGGAATGTAATGAAGCGGAGTGATTCGGACTGAACTGTAATGAAATGCAAGTGAGCGTAGATAAATGTAGCAGAATGGAATGGTGATGGACTGAAAATGTGGCATCAAGGTGTAGATATAGACACGCTTATCTACCTGATCCGGCAAAATGAATCTCTCTGAGTATTCTAGATCACTTTCATATTCTATCAAAACCTCACATAATTGACTGGTAAAAGACATGCCCTTGGCACGAAAGATGAAAACGTAAATGATAAAGGATAAAAGGATGTAGCCAACTCTCAACGTGGTGAGGAGTCCTCGAATTCATATATTCATCATCAGCCAGCAACCCGAACATTTGCGGTGTTCTTGTACTGTGATGGGCTAAAGTTTTTAAAAAAGAAAAAAAAACTTTTTAAATATTCAGGTTTTTTAAAAATATTATTGGATGATGGAGAATCACTAAAAAAAGAGATATAAAAAATAATAGAAAGATTCTGAGTTGAATAGAGAAAGATATGGCCAAATTTGGGTTGTCGAAAAAGCCGAGCAGCAGTCCAGGATCTGCCAGGCGCGACTTTGCTTCTACACTCGTCACGACCAGTCCAAACATAGGAATCAATTTCCGTTGATTTTAAACTAAAGAAGACTTGGAGATGAAGAACTTTGATGAAGAGATCTCGGGCAGAAAACGTCCACACACTTCTGTATAGGCTAAAGAATAAAGACCTGGCTGATCACTTGCAGAACAGCCTTCCTCTCTCTTGAACCGACTTTTATCTCTCTAAAAGCACGAAATTCTCTCTCTAAAAATCACAAAATCAATGCAGGAGGGAGATTGGACGTCCTGAGATGCCTGGGGGGTCATTCTCATGCCTCTGGAATGACCAAAATCATATTTTATTTGTAGGAGAACGAATGGCGCAATTCAGACTAAAAAATAGGGTACCTTGCGCCCTACCCCTGGGCGCATGCGCCCTGGTGCAGGGCGCATGCACCCCACTGAGGGGCGCATGTGCCCCACCAGTGAGGGTGCATGGCACTATTCCCAAAAATTTTGTCCTTATCCGGTCGATCGGTTTAGTGGTAGAGTCCCGGTGAAAAACTGGGTCCCTTGTGCCTCAAGGGTAGGGCGCATGTGCCCTCAAGTGAGGGCACAAGGTCACATGCCTCACTAGTAGGGTGCATGGGCATGTGCCCTGGGTCCTGGGTGCATGTGACCAGGAACCCAGGCGCATGGGATTGTTTTTGCGCATCCTTCTTCCGGAAGCCATTGCGAACACTCCCGAACTCGGAATTCAACGCCGTTTGTTGCGTTGGAAAGATAATAGGACGAGGAGGCTTTCTATAGTATAGGATCAGCCATAAAACCCTCCAAAACTTCATGCTTTTATCCGGAAGTTAGGGTAGTGAACATAACATCTGATACAGGTCAAAATGACTCCGATGGCAAACCGGAAAGGCATGTTATGCAACAAAACCTGTCCGGGGTGTGAATATGACCATAACCTTCAATGTATGATCATTAGGAATTGGTCATTCAGCCAATTTCCGTGTTTACACGATTTACGTGTGGCTTTCGCTCGAAAATTATGGCTTTTTGCGAAAAACATCGGAAAACATCCGATTTCGTTCGGCGATGCTCCTAATCAACTTTTAAAGACCCGGCATCATTATAAGGTAAAACATACACGTTACCCTATAAAACATGAGTTTATGCTCTGAATTAGGCGAATTTTGCGTGTCTACAGCTTGCCTCGCCTTGATGTCGGCTTTGTAAGGGAATGGAATGTAATGAAGCGGAGTGATTCGGAGTGAACTGTAATGAAATGCAAGTGAGCGTAGATAAATGTAGCAGAATGGAATGGTGATGGACTGAAAAGGTGGCATCAAGGTGTAGATATAGACACGCTTATCTACCTGATCCGGCAAAATGAATCTCTCTGAGTATTCTAGATCACTTTCATGTTCTATCAAAACCTCACATAATTGACTGGTAAAAGACATGCCCTTGGCACGAGAGATGAAAAAGTAAATGATAAAGGATAAAAGGATGTAGCCAACACTCAACGTGGTGAGGAGTCCTCGAATTAATAGGTTTATCATCAGCCAGCAACCCGAATTGTCTTTTACCAGTGGTTTCTCCCTTTTTAATGGAAAGTATTTTTTGAGGTAAACTTCATTCCAAGGATGATTCAATTTTTCTCCATCTGCATTAGTCAATTCATATGCATTACCTGGATACTTTTCAGTGATTACAAAAGGCCCTTCCAAGTTCGGTTGCAACTTGGAGCGGGGGCCCCCTGGCTTAACGAATATGCGTTTGACTACCATCTCACCGATCTCGAATTTTCTCTCAACCACCCTCTTTTGATAAAACCTTTTGAGTCTATTCTGATAAGTCCGGGCATGCTCAGCAGCGGCTAGCCTTCTTTCATCCAAGAGTTCAAGCTGTGCAAGGAGAGATTCTCTTCTCTCATCAACAGGAATATCCCTGTCGAGCTGAACTCGGAGAGATGGAAGTAATACTTTGTAAGGGACAACTACTTGTCCAGTGGGAGTCCTTACAGAAGTACGATAAGCCCATAGAGCATCTACAAGCTTATCAGGCCAGTCGGCAAATTTGCTAGACTTACAAGATTTCTTGATGATTTTGATTAAGGTTTTGTTGGTGGCTTTTGCTTGACCATTGCCTTGTGAATAGTATGGTGATGAATGATGCAATGAAATGTGATACCTGTTGCAAAGATCATGCAGGTCTTGAGAAAGAAATTATAGCCCATTATCAGTGACGAAGTCGCTGGGAATCCCGAACCTTGCCAGGATGTTGCGCTTGATGAAAGAGCAGACTGTTGACGCTTTAATCTCCACGAATGCTTCTGCTTCAGCCCACTTTGTGAAGTACTCCGTTGCCGTCAGAATGAATGATTTTGAGCGCATTTCGGAGTTGAGGTCACTCAAGGGGCCAATGATATCAAAAGCCCACATGGCGAAAGGCCATGGGGAATGAATTGGATGAAGGGAAGATGTGGGAGAGTAAATCTTGTCAGCATGGAGTTGACATGAATAACAGTGGCAGACAAAGATGGAGCAGTCTTCTTCTAGAGTTGGCCAATAATACCCTTGTCGGATGATTTTCTTAGCAAGGGCTTGGGCATTCACATGACCACCACAAACTCCAGAATGTGCTTTCTTCAGCACCAACCCGGCTTCTTCTTCATCAAGACGCCTGAGTAAGATTCCACTTAGGCTTCTCTTATAGAGCACTCCTCTAGGATTGTATACCTATGGGATACTCTTCTGATTGCCTTCTTTTCCTTGGTGGTTGATTCAGGTGGATATGACTGATCTTGGCAATACCTCGCAATCTCGTCATACCAAGGTCTCTTACCTTCTTCTAATTCTTCCAACTCAATAAAGAAGATTTCTTCTTTATGTTCCAAGTATTATTTTCTGTTGAATCTTTCCTTAACCTTCAGAAAACGTCCATCCTCAATTGCTGGAATTGTCCTCTTACAGATGTGGATAGTTCGCACTTGCCTGCCTAGCGGGACAGATAGAGATGAAGCTAGTGATGCTAAGGCATCGGCGAGGATATTCTGAGAGCGGGGGACATGGACAAAGGTGAGTTTGATGAATAGCTTGATGTAGCAGGTGGTGAGCTCCTGGTAGGGTTTGAGGTTTGGATGAGAAGTTCGGTACTTGGATAGGACCTGGCGTTGGATCAATTGACTATCACCTATCACCCTCAGTTCGGTGGCAACATGGAAATGAGCGGCCTCCAGCCCGGGCAGCAAGGATTCATATTCAGCTATGTTGTTGGTTGCTGGAAAGTTAAGCTGAAAAGCCTATGGAATGGTGACACCTTCAGGTGACAGAAGAACAATACCTATCCCTCTACCATGAGAGTTCAGAGCCCCGTCAAAATATAATGTCCAAAGATTGGAAGATCGGACTGACATTAGTTCGTCATCCGGGAACTCCGACCGGACTGGGTCAAAGATGGGTATGGGATGATGGGCAAGATGTTCAGCAATAGCATAACCCTTGATTGTCTTCTGTGGGACATAAGTGATATCAAATTGGGATAAGAAACTTTGCCCTAACCGATCAATCAAGACTGTCTTCTCTAACAAAAACTTAATGGGATTGATACGAGCAATGAGCTTGACTTGGTGAGCCAAAAAATAGTGTTTGAGTTTCTGAACCACCCAAACAAGAGCAGCACAGGTCTTTTCTACCATAGTGTACTTCAGCTCACAAGCATCAAACATCTTAGACAAGTAATAAGTAGCTCGTTCTTTCCCTTCTTCATTAACTTGTGCAAGGACTGCCCCAAGAGAGTTCTCAAGAACCGAGATGTAGAAGACCAAGGGCTTGTCGGGAATTGGTGGTCTAAGTACAGGGAGACTTGCCAGGTATGTTTTCAACCCATCAAATGCCTCCAAGCACTTCGAATCCCATTTAAACTCGACCCCCACCATGGTTAACTTATAGAAAGGTTTACACATTTGGGAATGTTGTGAGATAAACCGGTGGACAAATTGTAGCCTGCCAATCAATCCTCGAAGCTCTTTCATATTTTTCGGAGGAGGCATACCAATAATTGCTTTCGCCTTGTTTGGGTCGATCTCTATGCCCCTTTTGCTTACTATGAACCCAAGTAGCTTTCCTGATGAAACTCCAAATGTGCACTTCTTAGGGTTCATTTTTAGCTTGTATTCTCTAGCTCGTCGCAAAACTTTCCTTAGCACTTCAGAATGGTCTTCCCGACTCTTGGAATGAAGATCTCCCACCTAAGAAGATCACTACAGTTTTAGCCCCTAGAAGTGAGCATCAAAAACTCACTTTCTTTCAGGAAGAATTAGCAGATCTAGAATTTAGGAGATATGCTTTGCATGTGGCTGTTATCATCTGCAATGGCGAAGTAAAATCATGTTTGGTTGACACTGGAGCTTCTATCAATGTTATGCCACCAGAAACTTTACGGTTGTGCGGTATTTCTGAACAAGAAATCAAGCCATCTTGTGCCATGGTGACGGCCTACGACAATTCCAAGAAGTCTGCACGTGGGGTGGTCACTCTAGAAGTCAAACTTGGACCATGTACGGTCACAACAGATTTTCATATTCTAGAATTGGATCCAACTTTTCGGGCTATACTTGGGAGGCCATACTTGGAGGCAATAGGAGCTGTGGCTTCAACAAACCACCAGTGTATAAAATTTCCCTTTAAAGGACAGGTGGTCAAGGTGACTAGTATGACTATAAGGGACGAGCTGAACGATGCTTCTTTACCCCTAAGTCTGTCAATACAACCCAAGATCTCAGTGGGTGAATTTCCAGAAGTCAGATGCATGACCGCCTCTCTACCAGACACACTGGAATGGCGGATGATGATAAAATTGGGCTATCAGCTTGGAAGAGGTTTAGGCAAGGACCTTCAAGGGATCACTCAGCCAATTAAAACTGTGAAAAGGCCACGCAGACAAGGGTTGGGATATGACGAGGGTTCCATCACAAGGAGGATCTTCCAGCCAGGATATGCCATGGGGCTCCATACATTCTTTATCAAAGGGGAGACTATGATGATGGCTGAAGATGGCAAAAGTTCCGTGATAGCTGTCAAGAGAAGAAAGGCTCCAGATGAAGAAGAAGAAGACTTGGAAGACCTGTGCTTATCTTTAACTCGTTTGTTCTCAAGTGGGGAAGAGTAACAAGAACCACCCAAGGGCAGACCAATATTAGATCATCTTGTTGAGCATACCACCCAAGTCAAAACCATTCCACGAGGCCCAAATACAACAATCCCATGCTTGAACCTCATACCTTTGTTTCTAGATCTTTTGGATGGGCTTCAGGGCCCACTTACCCACTTTGGGCCCAAGTGCCCTCTTCAACCTTCCACTCTTACTGGGCATGCTTGCCCATTTGCTTCCCTCATCAACTTCAGAACTGAGAGCTTTTCTCAACATGGGCTCACATGCCCATTTATTTCTATGATCGGGTCCATGTACCCGTTTACTTTTTTCATTAGTTTTGGACCCATGTGTCCACTTTCTGTTACCATTGGGCCCACGAGCCCCTTTTTCCCCTTTATTCTTAAGTTTTTCTCTCTATTAATTCAGTCATCTTCTAGAAAGCCTCGAGTCACTCAGGCTCATTCTATCTTTTTACTTGAGAATCCAAAAAAAAAAAAAACGTCTTCTCTGAAACTCACATTTCCATCGAGGAGGCATCTCTACTCATCCCAGAGGGCACTCCCAATCAGGGATCCCTCTTTTCTGAATCATTGATCAATTTACTCGATACCCCCTCCACTGTAAATACCTTCTTTCCAGCTTTATCTTCAGTAGGTCAAGTTAGGTTGGGAAATAGGAAAGTCAGAGGTAAGCGAGTTCCAAATAGGTATCTGCAACAATTGGCACAGAAATGCGTAGAATGTGCAAGGTTGCCAAACTTTTTAGATAATACCATTCAGCTAGATGAAATCCGGTATCAGGATGAGCATAACATAGATAATACTTTGGGAGTATATGAGGTGGTATCAGAGAAGGATCCCGAATCCGAGGATGAAATCGAGGACTTGGCTGATGCATATGCATCTGGACTTAGAAGATTTGAAGAACCATCAGCCACAGGGAATGAACCGACCAAGGAACTGAATTTAGGAACCCTGGAAGATCCTAAGACTATCCTCATTAGTGCAAACCTCACTCCCTCAGAAGAACAACGTTTGATAAAAGTTTTAGAAGAATATAAGGACACGTTCTCATGGACATATGAAGATATGCCGGGATTAGATAATTCACTGGTTGAACATATATTAACCTTGAAACCTGGAACTACCCCGGTTAAACAAAAGCTCAGGAGGTTCCACCCTGATATTGCACTCAAAATGAAAGAAGAGGTTGACAAACTACACCAAGCAAAATTTATTAAAGTTGTCCTATATCCGCAATGGGTGGCTAACATAGTCCTTGTTATGAAGAAGAATGGACGAATTCGGATTTGTATAGATTTCAGGGACTTGAACCGAGCGTGTCCTAAGGATGATTTCTGTAAGGATTCCCACTGGACAAACCCCGTAAGCTTTGGCATATGGGATGGAAGCAGTGGTCCCTTACGAAGTATTACTTTCATCTCTCCGAGTTCAGCTCTACAGGGATATTCCTGTTGATGAGAGATGAGAATCTCTCCTTGCACAGCTTGAACTCTTGGATGAAAGAAGGCTAGCTGCCGCCGAGCATGCCCGGACTTATCAGAATAGACTCAAAAGGTTTTATCAAAAGAGGGTGGTTGAGAGAAAATTCGATATCGGTGAGATGGTAGCCAAACACATATTCGTTAACCCAGGGGGTCCCCACTCCAGGTTGCAACCTAACTGGGAAGGGCCTTTTGTAATCACTGAAAAGTATCCAGGTAATGCATATGAATTGACTAATGCAGATGGAGAAAAATTGAATCATCCTTGGAATAGAGTTTACCTAAAAAAGTACTTTCCATAAAAATGGAGAAACCACTGGTATAATCTCAAGTCATCGATCCTAGGTTCTTTGTGAGAAGTCAAGGGTAGGTACCATCCTACACACACAACACTTCCCAATCCTAGAATCCAGACAACCCGACACTTACTAAAGGCAAGGCAGAAATCTAGAAATGGAAGGAGTACCCTTACCCTATTCTCTTCTACTCGGTTCAAGATAGGGAGAGAATATTAGAGAGGGGTAGTATCGAAAACACTCGCCACCCTAGTAGGAGGCCGTCTCGGAGGGTGCAAAAGGGTGCCAAAAGATGGGCAATGAACCCCTCAGGTTAGACAAGAAAAATGATCAACCTGTCCGAATGAGTACCCAGAATGATAGTCAGGGCAAAAGGCACTAAAAGATGGGCAATGTTCCCATGGGTCAAAAAAACCTGTCCAAATATGTGCATCATAGAAAAGAGCAAAAAAAGAAAGAAAAACCCAAAGAGGCCGAACCCCAATGGGTAATTTGAGTGAGAGTAGAAAAATCCCTCTCTACATCTTCAAACCCTATCAAGGACTTCCTCTATACTCTTCCTCCTTAAACCCCTTGGGTAGGGTAAAACGACCAAATCCAGGTTGAACACAAGCCGATCAAAGGAAGAAGGTTAGAAGGATTCTAGGTATGGAACTTTATTTTTGCACGTGGCATCTGCCACTTGAGTCTTGACAAACCCCAAAGACCGATGATTTGTCTCAAATACTAACATTTTCTCCACACAAAAAAGAGGAATATTTCAAAAAAACCAAAAAAAGGAATATTCCAAAAAAACCAAAAAAATGCATATTTCAAAAACCAAAAAAATGAAAAAAATTGAATATTTCAAAAAAAATTAAAAAAATACATATTTTAAAAAAATACAAAAAAATTGAATGCTTTTGAAAATACAAAAAAATGATTGTTTTCAAGAAAACCCAAAAAAAAAAACTTTTTTGCTCAGTCATGATCATTGCCTTAGTTTCATCCATGTTTATTTGACTGTCAAGCATATTTCCATTCCTGCATTGCATATCCTTTTTGCTTTAATTACCTTGTTAAGAAGGCTCTCCCTTTGACCTAAGTCAAAGTTGACCATAATAGGCAAAGGGATGAGTCACGGTGAAGATCTAATCTCCTTTCTATCATGTGTTTCAGGCATTTCAATGTAGAAGAGGAGAAGATTCACACCACGGCAGGTAAGTTCTCTTAACCCTTACCCCTATTTCATTTAAGTCATTTGTTTTATTCCACCTTGTTAAGAAGGCTCCTCCCTTTGACTCAAAATCAAGGCAAATGATATATAGGCAAAGGGAAGAGTAATGATGAAAATTTAATCATCTTTGTTAAGTGTTTTCAGGAGCTGAAGAAGCTAAAAGAGAAGGGCAATCAGGTACAATTTTTTGCTGAAAAAAAAAATTGCCTCAAAGCGCATGTGACCTCATCTGGGGGCACATGGCTAGGTGCCCCACCCCAGGGCGCATGGCCAGGTGCCCCGATCGGGGGCACATGGACAAAAAATTAGAAAATTTCATAAAAATCTCAAAAAATCAGAAATTGTCTATAATGTTAAAAGTGACATTTTTGCTAAAGGAACCATCATCAAAAAACGTTGTTTTGACATCCAAATGATGGTTCTAATAGTAAAATCTTCAGTTGATCATTTCATGAACAATCTGTTTCATATGACAATTCTGTCTGTTGGGTACTAACTAGAAATGTGCAAGCAATCTTTCAAGTCCTAACAGGTGAATTAGAGAGATCAGTGTTCCCCAAGGAACGTCATGCCAACCTTGTGGCGAAAAGAGAGGAAGTGTTGTCGACTCCAGAAATGGGTTCCGGATCGGCACCTCAAGATAAGAAGGTGAAAGATGGAATTGGGAAAAAGGAGGAGTGAATCGGAAAACACTCGAAAAGTAGTAAAAGGTCCTCACCTCGGTCCCACACTCACATTGATCCCCGAATTTTCATCTCACGGCGTCGCTCGAGCACCGGAGATGGTTCGGGTCATGTGGGAGGAGAGTGAGGAGGAGATGAAATTAAAACATGAATGAAAGGTGGTCGCCAGGAGCCGTGGGCTCCGCTTTATGTAATGAAAATTAAGAAGTTGACCGTGTGTACCTTAGCGTGGGAGAAAGGGATGTGAGTTCAACCTTCTTCTTCTTCGGCCGGCCGATGAAGAAGAGTCTCCAACCGATGCTAGCTTGATAAACCTGTGCAACTAGAACAATAAACCAAGAAAACAAGTGAAGAAGGATTAGAACTGAGTGAAGTGTAGTAATTTGTAAAAGTAATAACATAAAACGACAATTGGAAACAAACTCACCGGATTCGGGGTTAGCCCTAACCCCTCTTTTTTTGGTTTTTTTATGATGTATGAAATGATGTAAAACTGAATAAAAATGATTCTTAAATGTGAACTAAATTATTTGAATGAAGAAAAAAGAATATAAATGGTTAAAGACAACACAACCCAGGCAAAGTGGCAACCGGGTTGGACAGATTTAATGTAAATTGCGCGGCTCTGATGCAGAGACCGTAGAGGACAGCACCGATGTAAGAATCAAGTGAAATTTATTTAAAAATAAAGATAACTCACCGAGGGTGGTTTGATATGAAGACAAGTTTGCCTGAATATTATGATAAGTAATCTGAATTTACCTGATAAGCCGGATCTTGGGCAGTGAAGTTCTGGAAACTCCCAGCACAATGTCGATGTAGAACATGATATGGGCACCACAGATATCCAAATTGAATGATTCTTGTTGAAGATAAAAGATAACTCACAGGGTAACAATTTCTATGAAGGATGCATAGGTTGAATCCACCATTAAATGTACTTAAATTGACTGATAATATGATGACTTAGAAGAGAAGACTTCGGATCTGTCTTTGCAGCGCCGGTGTTGAAGCCATAACAAGCAGAGGAAACGTCAGAATTGATCTCTGTTTGTTGTATATGAAAGATATCTTGATGAACCACACTTAGTATGAAGGAAGTCAGGCCATAAAATGACTAGAAATATCTGTATAATCCGATGATCAGCAGTGCAGCACGTTGGAGCATAGACCGGCTTCTTCTTCACTTTGGGATGATCTCCGGGCACCGGGACGAAGATAGAACTATTTGGGGAGATTGGGAAGAGCCTAGGGTGGCTGTAGGACGAAGAGAGAAGTGCTGGAGGATGGGGATGCCCTTCTTAGGTCGTTCATATGAGTCTCCCTTTATAGGGGATGAGAACCAGGTCAAAAAATAGCAAGTTTTGATACATCCGACCATAGGTTGGATTGCCTTCAATTAATGTTTCTGATTTTCATCCTGAGGTATCTAGAAACTTACCTAAATGATTTAGAGAGATTGAAAACCGTGTATCACCTTCTCCATGCTCAAAATATGCCTCCACTTGAAGAGGAAACAAATCTAGTCTAAAAATGGCAAGTCTTGATATACAAGACAACAAGTTGGATTGCCATCATTAGATGATGCTAATTTAGACCATGAAGCTTCAAGATACTATAACAAGTGATATGGAGGAGGAAAAAGGAAGGTAAGGTCGTGAATTTGTCAGATATGTGCTCAATGGGCTGGGCTTGCATGCAATTGGGCTTGATCGGTGCTGCGTGCGGACAGAACTGCGCATCTGACTTCCAAAGGGCGCTGCGGACAAATGGGAGATCAGAATTGAATGCCGTTTGTTGCATTGAAAAGTGGACTCAGAGTGGAAGATTATTCATGTTGAATACATCTTCATTAGACGTCCATATAATACTGTGAAAAATTTTCAAGTAGAGGATATGCTGGGAAAAGCATAATATGGCACACCACCAAGAGTCTCTTGTTCGGCAAACACGGATTTGATTAGAAATACTCATATTTACAATAAGCACCTTGGCTCATCCAAAAGGGTGGTTCATCATGATTTTGATGGTCTAAAAGAGATGTTGCCAATGGAATAATGGTTTAAGCTCTAAATAAGGCCAAATTGGCGTGTCTACAGCTTGCCTCGCCTTGATGTCGGCTTTGCAAGGGAATGGCATGTAGCGTAGCGGAGTGAAATGTAGAGGAATGTAGAGAAGCGAAATGAGTTGTAATGGAATGCAGCGGAGTGAAATAGAGATGGACTGAAAAGGTGGCATCAAGGTGTAGATATAGACACGCTCAATGACCAAATTCGGCAAAGAGAATCTCTTCATGTCTCCTGGTTAACTGCCATGTTTCATCAAGTCTTCGTATGTTCGATTGGTAAGAGATGTGCCATTGGCACGAGAGAAGAATAGCCAACCCCCAACGCGGTGGGGAGTCCCCGAAACATGGGTTCGTAGGTTCATCATCAGCCGGTAACCCGATCTTTGCGGTGTTCCTGTACTGTGATGGGCTAAAGTTTAAAAAGAGATTTGTTTTGAAAAAGTAAAAGAATACCAATCGAGCACATTCAGGCTCTCTGATTCATTTAAGTCTTCCGAGAGACAAGATTTGATTCGGAATGGAATGACCTCAGATTCCGAAAGGCAAAATGCTTAAGCACGGACCATGAAGATAATGACGGTGCAAGTTCTGATCAAATAGAAGGTCCTTGGCGGGATGAATTGGCTGCCATGGTGGGACGAATAGCAAAGAAGTTGCAATGGACACAGTGGTGAAAAGAAATGAATGATTTGAGGGCACAAAGTGGTTACCGAACACGGTGAGATTAATAGACACGGTGGGATATTAGAGAGGTTGGTGGGACTAGAGATCATGGTGGGATTAGAGAACACGATGGGATTAGAATGATCGGAATTAGGATAAAAGATTTAGAGACTAAGGTGAGAAGGTGAAGATTTTGAAAGAATGTATGCAATGATCATGAAATATGCAATGCAACTAATACTATATGATGCATGTTGGGCTCAAGAAAACAAAAACAAAACTTGTCTAACAATTAGTTGAAGATATAGATTGTCTATGAGGTCAGGATACCCATTCGGGAACCATCGTCCCTCACTGCACAATTTTGGCTTATCCGTGAGCACAAAGAATGACCCGACCGTCGTGGATTTTGATGAAGGGGATCTCGGGCCTGGTCTTCTTTGCATTCACGGTCTTCAACATCAATGCATAAAATAAATAGTAATGCACCTAACATATGCTAAGAAATGAAATGATAACGGTGAGTTTGCGGTATGATGACATGCATTCTCACAAAAGAGTTCATGTGTCCTAATGAGGACACAGAACAAAAGCTTCTCGGCAAAGTTGAGGCCGAGGTAATGATGACACCTCCTCCTGAGAATCCTCAAGGGAGGGAAGTGGCGAGCATCGCCTGGAAAAGGTTTCTCGACAAAATTAGGCCGAGGTTATGGTGACACCTCCTCCTAAGAATCCTCAGGGGAGGGAAGTGGCGAGCATCGCCTTATTGAAATCTTGAAAATGCTCCTCGACGAAGTTGAGATCGAGGTCATGGTGGAACCTCCTCCTAAGAATCCTTGGGGAGGAAAGTGGCGAGCTTCGCCTTTTTGTGAAGTTCTCCGCATTTGTTCTTCATGCCTGAAACACTAGAAAAAGGAGATTAGAATGCCAATATGGCTTATCCCCTTGCAAGTTGCAGTATGCCTTGACCTTTGTCAAGGGGTGTAAAGTTTTTCTTGTGCCTGAAACACTTAGAAGGAAGAGATTAGAACAACAATCCGGCTTATCCCCCTTGCAAGTTGCAGTATGCCTTGACCTTTGTCAAGGGATAATAGCCTTCTTAAGGGTGTAAAAATAAAGCAACAAATATGCAATGAAGAATTTGAAATATGAGAGATTGAAAGTAGTGAATGTAAAGACGAAAATTCAAACCAAGCATGGTTATAAAATATTTTAAAAATTTGAAAATTTTTGTTGAATTTGAAAAAGAAGTTTTCTTTTTTGTTGAAAAGATTCAATTTTTTTGGGATTTTTGAAAATGCTATTTTATTATTTTTTTTTTGAGTTTTTGAAAATATTTAATTTTTTTTGGAGTTTTTGAAGATATTCAACTTTTTTTTGTAGTTTTTTTTTTTGAAAATATTCAACTTCTTTTTTTTTTTTTGGAGTTTTTGAAATGTTGAACTTTTTTTTTTTTTTTTTGAAAATATTTTTTTGGAGAGAGAAAAATCAGTATTGACACAAGTTCTCATCACTTGATTATTTTTCTAGGTTCATTGGTAGACACCATGTGCAAAATGGGGTTCCTTACCCAGAATCTTTCTGACCTTCAACCTTTGATCGGCTAGAGTTTAGCTTTGATTTGGTTGGTTCACCCACACCTTGGGGGTAAGAATGAAGAATTGAGGGAAAGTCCTTGATAGGCTTTGGAGATGTCGAGAGGGATTTCTCTACTCACACCCAATTGCCCGTTGGGGTTCGGCCTCTTCGGGTCTTTTCTTCTTTATCGACAAACCTATTTTTGTGGCACACATTTGGACAGGTGCTTTGACCTGTGGGGTCATTGCCCATCTTTTTGTGCCTTTTTTTCATTTTCTGCATTTTTGGGTACTCATTCAGACAGGCCCATATTTGTTTAAACCTGTGGGGATCATTGCCCATCTTTTGGCACCCTTTTTTTTATTTGAGAAGTTGGACCTTCTGAGACGGCCTCCTACTAGGGCGGCGGATGCTTTCCATACTCTCCCCCTCTAATCTCCTTCACCTATCTTGGACCGAACAGAAGAGAGTAGGGTGAGGGTTTTTCTTCCACTTCTAAGCCTTGCCTAGCTTCTCTCAGGTGTTGGGCCATCCGGATTCTGGGATCAGGACGTGTTGTGTGTGTAGAATGATATCTACCCTCGACTCCTAGACAACAATCTAGAACATGTGGACTTAAGTCATACTAGTAGTTCTCTCCATAACATTCCATAGGTGAATCAATTAAAAATATGCCTTGCAATGTAAAGAATTTGTTTAATAAGAACAAGGTAGCTACAAATGTCATCAGTCATGAATTTCTCTCAATTAAAATTGTCATATGAAATTCAAAATCATTTTTTAAAAAATATTGCTTTGCAGATGACATAATGATGATGAATGCAATTTCATGTAATACCTAAGAGAAGAAGAAGTTCATTGCTGATGACGGCTTTGCTTGTGCTTGCCTTGCCTTGTCTGCCATGCCTTGCCTTGCCCAACTACTTTCACTGTTGATATGCACCATATTGCATTGGATTGAAAATTCAGAGTCATAGGATGAAATGAAAATGTGGAGGATCTGATTTAGCATGGCGGAGTCAAAATTAATGATGTAAAAGGCAAAGATTGTGGTATCACCAAGGAAATTTCTCTACCTATGATTTTTTTTTGAAAATAAAATTTGAAAAAGGAAAGAGAATGCAAAAAGGAAAAAAACATGTTTTGAAAACAAAAGTGAGTTAAAATGGGCTCTTGGGCCCGTAAGTTGAAAGTGGGCTTGAAGGCCCAGGAGTAGTTGGAATCAAGAGGCACGTGGGCCCAAGAGTTTAATGCGGGCCAGAGGGCCCGGTTGATGTTGATGGGCATAAGGGCCTGATTAGAGGTTGAGCCCGAGGGACCCAATGAAAAGAGTGGGCACATGGACCCGATTTAAATGGTTGGGAGCAAGATTGTGATTTGTGATGGGCTCGCCGGCGCCATTGAAGAGTATGGGTGCGTAATCCCAAAGTTGAAGAAGTGGGGGCACGAGGACCCAATTTCGAAGAAGTTTGGGCACGCGGGCCCAATGGTGAAGAAATGGGGGCATACAGACCCGAAGTTGAAGTAGTGTGGGCATGTGTGACCGAGTTTGTTGGAAGGTGGGCACGTGGGCCCGATTTAGAAGAAATTTGGGCACATGGGCTCGGTTGTAGAAAAACATGGGCATGTGAGCCCGGTTGAGGTGACTTGCGGGCACGTGGGCCCGATTTAGAAGAAATTTGGGCACATGGGCCCGGTTGCGAAAAAACATGGGCCTGTGAGCCCGGTTGAGGTGAATTATGGGCACGTGGGCCCGATTGAGGTGAATTGTGGGCACGTGGGCCCGATTTAGAAAAATTAAGGGCACATGAGCCTGATTGGGAAGAATTATGGGCACGTGGGCCCGATGGAAGAAAAGGGGCACGTAGGCCCAGTTGGGGAAAAGGGGCATATGGGCCCAGTTGAAGGAAAGGGGCATGCAAGCCCGATTGATTAAAAGGGACACGTGGGCCCGGTTGAAGAAAAGGGGCATAAGAGCCCGGTCGATTAAAAGGGGCACATGGGCCCGGTTGGATAAAGGGGGCACGTGGGCCCGGATGATGGAAAGGGGCACATGGGCCCAGTTGATGAAAAGGGGCGTAAGAGCCTGAGAAAGGGGCATAAGGGCCCAGTTGAGTGGGATAAAGTGTGGGCCGTGGCCCTAAGATTGACAGATTTTGAGCCCATGGGCCTGATTGATGGTTGTAAGTAGGATAAAAAAAGGGCAATGGCCCTAAGATTGAGGAATTGTGGGCCCATGGGCCCGATCGTTGATTTGGAGGAGAATAAAGAAAGGGTCGTGGCCCTAAGATTGATTGATCGTGGGCCCATGAGCCAGATTGTTGATTAGGAGAAGAATGGGGTAAGGGTCGTGGCCCTAAGATTGATGCTAAGGAATTTTTCTGCTTAGCTGGAGGAGGTCCTAGTATCCCCTTGCTAAGGTCTATGCCCTTCTGGAGGCTTGTTGATTCCTTCTCCCTTTCATTGACCAATTCTATCCCCTTATTTTTTTGTTTAGGGGTCAATTTTATCTTTCCATCTTCATTGATCAATTCCAATGATGGTAACAGTTGATCAATGCCTGACAAATCCTTGCGTAGTCTATCTTCGGGTTGACCATCAACTAAGTTTGTGATCCCCTCATCTAAGCTCTTTATAGTAGGCTTCTCCTCAGGTTGTTCTGGGGAAGAGGGCATGCCTAGTTTAGAGGATTCTAGAATGACAGAAGAGTTTTGTTTGACCTCCCCTACTGGCTTACTTTGATCTTGAGAGAGAGCAAGGATATGTTGAGAAGTTGATTCTTCTGCCATGGCAGGAGCACAAATAGTTGGAGTTATTAATTCCTCTACCAGGGCAGGAGCTTGAAAGGTCAAAGTGTCTGAATCATCTACTACAGCTGGAGCAAGAATAGTAGGAGAAGATATGATTGGTTGTTGTGCAACCAACTGAGGAGGATCCCTATGAAGTGGGATTGATTGAAGTGGTGCTGACATAGAAGTCAGTTCAGGTTGGGGAGCTATTGATGTAATTAGTTGAGGAGTCATAGCTTGGATGGTTGGCTGAGGAGTTGTTGGTGGAATAGGCTGAGAAGCCAAGGGCCGGATAATTGGCCGAGGGGTTGTTGGTGGAATAGGTTGGGAAGCCAAGGGCCGGATAATTGGACGAGGGGTTGTTGGTGGAATAGGTTGGGAAGCCAAGGGCCGTATGATTGGCTGATGGACCTTAAGAAATGTTGGTGGAGTCGAAGGCTGGGGAGCCGGTTGAAGTAATGGAGTATTTGCATAAGCAACAAGAGGAGCTTTATTAAGCGTGGTTGGTTGTGACATTGACTCGGGTTGCATGACCTGGCGGAGGTTGGGGCATGGGTGGCCTAATCAACTGGCGTCGAGGAGTTGGCCGATGATGATGATCTGGATGGGGTTGGGGAGGGCTCCTAGGTTGGTGCATAGCATCAATGTTCTTCTCAGCCATGGTGCTCAATTCATCATGATATTGCATTAATTCCACATCTTCTTTTACTTCCCCAATTATTGAATAGCCTGGCCCATATCGTTTCAAGAATTTGACCTTGACAATTTCAAAATCCCATATTTCTATTTCCCCTAGTGAAAAGAACCATTCTAGGGCTGCACCATCCAATGATCGCTTAAAAAGAATAGCAAGAGATCTTCGATCATTTAGCCATTGAGACGATTTGCTCAAGAAATCATTAACATGGGTGAAGGGATCACCTGAGCCATTGTAGCGATGGTAGGCTGGTGTTTGTGATGGAGGGATATGTGGGACTGGGAAAGATGGAGCAGATATTTTAGGGATGGCCTTCGAGTCCAAACGGTGCCTCAGCTTTTCAAAGTGTTCATCCATTTGGTTGAGTTTGTCCATGAATGCTTGAGTGAGGCTGGGTTCCTGAGCCACCGGTGCAAGGTATTTAGATGAATGGGTTGGAAGAGGTGGCTTCAAAGTAGGAACTGGCATAGAATTATATGAATGCCCCACAACGGGGTGAGTAGAGGCACTACAGGGTTGCCTAGAAGAGGAGATGATGAGGGGCCTGACTGTCGATTGGGGTGGTGAGGGGGCTTGATTTCCCTCGACCGGATCTTCATTGGTGGGCATCTTTCCCTTTGTTAAAGATTGTACAAGTGAAAAGGATTCAGGATCTAGATGGAGGGATAGACCCTGGAGGATTTGTTCTACACTGAGTGATGCAGGTGGATGAGTAGGATTTTGAACTTCAGGTTCCCTGATGGCATTAACATGGCCCTCTGGTTGGACCATGGGTTGTTGCAGCTTGTAGTAGTCCGACCTCCCAACGTGGCTTCCGGACCTGGGCATCATGTCGATCTTTCTACAAAGATGGTTAAGAAAGAGAGCAAGCAAAGCACACAATTGAAGATTTTTTTTTATGTTTTGTTTTGTTAGAATTTTTTTTTGTTTCAATTTGGTTGTTTGGAAAACAAGTTGAACACCAAATTAAAAATGTTTTTTTTTTTGTTTTTTTAGGTGTTTTGCAAGAAGAAAAAAATTTTTTGGTTGTTTTCAATTTTTGGTGAGCAAGCAAGTTATGCAAACAAGGTTTTTAAAATGACTACTCGACAATTTTTGAGTTGAAACCTTAGATTAGATAGATTGTTAACAATTGTTCACTCAAGTGGGTATGGTTCCTATTGCTTCAATCTTCAAGACCTAAGGTTGTCACTCAATCACCACGAGTAGGTACTTGGGTTCTTCGGGTTTGGGGAAAGTGGTACAACCGGCCCAATCGTGCAGAGAGGAATACTCCACGGATGGGGACTTACGGAGGTCTTGATGGAAACCACCAAATCAACTAGGAAGGAATATCCCAGAAGAGAGGTAAGAATCCACCAAGAAGGTGTTTGGAGGGTGAGGGTGTGTTGGGAGAGAGAGCCCCCGCCTCGAATGCCCTACGGATCGGAGCAAGTCCGGTACCCGATGCAAAAGCTAATGCAAAAATGAAAAATAGAGGGTGGAAGGAGAAGAAGCAATCAATTTGCAAACATGAATGAAAGCTATTAAATCAATCAAACAAGTGAATGAAAGCAAGACAAGCAATGATAAAGTAAACAAGTAACTAGCAACTAGAAACTAAAAGGAGGATCACGTGGGAACCGGCTTGTGATGGAGTGTCCAAGTGGGGACAAATCTGAAGTAAAGGTAAAAGGATGGTCCACGCGGGGACCGATTTGAAAATAAGTTGGTTCACGCGGGAACCGAGTTGGAAAAGAAAGGTGGTTCACGCGGGAACCGGTTTTTGAAGGAAAAGGGGTGGTTCACGCGGGAACCGGTTTTTTGTGAAGAAAAGGGTGGTTCACGCGGGAACCGGTGTAAGAGTTGACAAAAATGAAAAGAGAGCCACGTGGGGCCAATCTAAAGGTGCTGTGAAGAGGTGGTCCACGCGGGGACCGATCTGAAAATAAGTTGGTTCACGCGGGAACCGAGTTGGAAAAGAAAGGTGGTTCACGCGGGAACCGGCTTATAAGAAGAAAAGTGGTTCACGCGGGAACCGGGCTGAAATTAAAGACAAGAAATCAAGTCCACATGGGGGACAATCTTAAAGGAAGAGAAATTAGCAAGTTTAAAGGTAGATTGACATGGAAGATAAAAGACAAGCCGGTTCACGCGGGAACCATGTTGGAAAACAACTAGTTGCACGGTTGAATCAAGCTAGCACGGTTGAAGACATTGGTTGTCCCACCGTGGTCGCCAGAAAGCTGTCGACTCCAGAAATGGGTTCCGGATCGGCACCTCAAGATAAGAAGGTGAAAGATGGAATTGGGAAAAAGGAGGAGTGAATCGGAAAACACTCGAAAAGTAGTAAAAGGTCCTCACCTCGGTCCCACACTCACATTGATCCCCGAACTTTCATCTCACGGCGTCGCTCGAGCACCGGAGATGGTTCGGGTCATGTGGGAGGAGAGTGAGGAGGAGATGAAATTAAAACATGAATGAAAGGTGGTCGCCAGGAGCCGCGGGCTCCGCTTTATGTAATGAAAATTAAGAAGTTGACCGTGTGTACCTTAGCGTGGGAGAAAGGGATGTGAGTTCAACCTTCTTCTTCTTCGGCCGGCCGATGAAGAAGAGTCTCCAACCGATGCTAGCTTGATAAAACTGTGCAACTAGAACAATAAACCAAGAAAACAAGTGAAGAAGGATTAGAACTGAGTGAAGTGTAGTAACTTGTAAAAGTAATAACATAAAATGACAATTGGAAACAAACTCACCGGATTCGGGGTTAGCCCTAACCCCTCTTTTTTTGGTTTTTTTATGATGTATGAAATGATGTAAAACTAAATAAAAATGATTCTTAAATGTGAACTAAATGATTTGAATGAAGAAAAAAGAATATAAATGGTTAAAGACAACACAACCCAGGCAAAGTGGCAACCGGGTTGGACAGATTTAATGTAAATTGCGCGGCTCTGATGCAGAGACCATAGAGGACAGCACCGATGTAATAATCAAGTGAAATTTATTTAAAAATAAAGATAACTCACCGAGGGTGGTTTGATATGAAGACAAGTTTGCCTGAATATTATGATAAGTAATCTGAATTTACCTGATAAGCCGGATCTTGGGCAGTGAAGTTCTGGAAACTCCCAGCACAATGTCGATGTAGGACATGATATGGGCACCACAGATATCCAAATTGAATTATTCTTGTTTAAGATAAAAGATAACTCACCGGGTAACAATTTCTATGAAGGATGCATAGGTTGAATCCACCATTAAATGTACTTAAATTGACTGATAAGATGATGACTTAGAAGAGAAGACTTCGGATCTGTCTTTGCAGCGCCGGTGTTGAAGCCATAACAAGCAGAGGAAACGTCAGAATTGATCTCTGTTTGTTGTATATGAAAGATATCTTGATGAACCACACTTAGTATGAAGGAAGTCAGGCCAGAAAATGACTAGAAATATCTGTATAATCCGATGATCAGCAGTGCAGCACGTTGGAGCATAGACCGGCTTCTTCTTCACTTTGGGATGATCTCCGGGCACCGGGACGAAGATAGACCTATTTGGGGAGATTGGGAAGAGCCTAGGGTGGCTGTAGGACGAAGAGAGAAGTGCTGGAGGATGGGGATGCCCTTCTTAGGTCGTTCATATGAGTCTCCCTTTATAGGGGATGAGAACCAGGTCAAAAAATAGCAAGTTTTGATACATCCGACCATAGGTTGGATTTCCTTCAATTAATGTTGCTGATTTTCATCCTGAGGTATCTAGAAACTTACCTAAATGATTGAGAGAGATTGAAAACAGTGGATCACCTTCTCCATGCTCAAAATATGCCTCCACTTGAAGAGGAAACAAATCTAGTCTAAAAATGGCAAGTCTTGATATACAAGACAACAAGTTGGATTGCCATCATTAGATGATGCTAATTTAGACCATGAAGCTTCCAGATACTATAACAAGTGATATGGAGGAGGAAAAAGGAAGGTAAGGTCGTGAATTGGTCAGATATGTGCCCAATGGGCTGGGCTTGCATGCAATTGGGCTTGATAGGTGCTGCGTGCGGACAGAACTGCGCATCTGACTTCCAAAGGGCGCTGCAGACAAATGGGAGATCAGAATTGAATGCCGTTTGTTGCATTGAAAAGTGGACTCAGAGTGGAAGATTATTCATGTTGAATACATCTTCATTAGACGTCCATATAATACTGTGAAAAATTTTCAAGTAGAGGATATGCTGGGAAAAGCATAATATGGCACACCACCAAGAGTCTCTTGTTTGGCAAACACGGATTTGATTAGAAATCCTCATATTTACAATAAGCACCTTGGCTCATCCAAAAGGGTGGTTCATCATGATTTTGATGGTCTAAAAGAGATGTTGCCAATGGAATAATGGTTTAAGCTCTAAATAAGGCCAAATTGGCGTGTCTACAAGTGCCACCCAACTGAACATTATCGTGATGTTGTATTCCGTCAGAAGGCAAGACAAGGAAGGACCAGAGATGCTGGTCGATGCACTATGCCTGAAGACTTCACTCAAATCCACATTCTCATCAATCTTACATCATCTCCATCACTTCATTTTGCACTTCACATCACTCTTACCATTTGTCACCTAGTAATGTTAGGTCCATTTGATACGTATTATAAGCATTATTGTTGAAGACCTTGAGAGTGAAAATGACTGGGCCCGAGGTCCCCTTCAACAAAATCTACGATGGCTTGGTCATTTCTTCACACTCACGGATAAGCCAAAATTGAACATTGGAGTAACGATGGTTCCTAATCGGGTGTCTTGACCTCCAATAGACAATCTATATCTTCAACTATTTTCTACATAGTTTTCTATGTTTTCACATCCATCTCCTTTTCATTCTTCATCACTACTAATTTTATCCTTTCTTGTTTTATTCCTTCTTTTTATTCAACCATGTTTTATTCTGTCCTTTCTTTTATCTCACCGTGTCATGGCAATTGTCATGCCATTGTTTCTTCTTTCCCATCATTCTATGTTAGTCCCACCATTATCTTTCAATCCCACTATGGCTTAAGTTTGTTTTGTCGTTTTAGGAATACTTGATTTTCTGCTAGAGCATGATTCATGGTTTTTACGATACCCAAGCAATTTTGTTATGCTTTAAATGAACCCTTTTAGAACTTGAGATTATTCCACTCAGAATTAAACTGAGTATTTTGGTGAAACATAAATGAACTTGAGATTCCAAATATGATGGATTGGTATTCTTTTCATTTTAAGATCAATTTCTCTTTTAAAAACTTTAGCCCATCATAGTACAAGAACACTGCAAAGTTCGGGTTGCTGGCTGATGATGAACCTACGAATTCGAGGAAGATCTAATCCCCTTTCTATCAAGTGTTTCAGGCATTTCAATGTAGAAGAGGAGAAGATTCACACTACGGCAGGTAAGTTCTCTTAACCCTTACCCCTATTTCCTTTAAGTCATTTGTTTTATTCAACCTTGTTAAGAAGGCTCCTCCCTTTGACTCAAAATCAAGGCAAATTATATATAGGCAAAGGGATGAGTAATGATGAAAATTTAATCATCTTTGTTAAGTGTTTTCAGGAGTTGAAGAAGCAAAAAGAGAAGGGCGATCAGGTACAATTCTTTTCTGAAAAAAAAATTTGTCTCAGGGCGCATGTGCCCTCATCTAGGGGCACTTGGCCAGGTGCCCCACCCCAGGGCGCATGGCCAAGGTGCCCCCGATCGGGGGCACATGGACAAAAAATTTCAAAAATTTCAAAAAAATCTCAAAAAATCAGAAATTGTCCATAATGTTAAGAATGACATTTTTACTAAAGAAAACATCATCAAAAACATTGTTTTGACCTCCAAATGATGATTTTAATAGTAAAAACTTAAGTTGTTTATTTCAGGAACAATATGCTTCATATGACAATTTCGCCAGTTGGGTACTAACCAGAAATGTGCAGGCAATATTTTAAGTCCTAACAGGTGAATTGGTGAGATCGGTGTTCCCCAAGGAATGTCATGCCAACCTTGTGGCGAAAAGAGAGGAAGCGCTACCTATCGTGGTGTTGTATTCCATCAGAAGGCAAGATAAGGATGGACCAGAGATGCTGATGAATCAGGCAGCCGATGCAAGTCGATAGACCACGCATGAAGACTTCACTTAGTTTCGCATCAACCTCACATCATCACCAACACTCCATTTTGCACTTCACATCACCTTTAACATTTGCCACCTAGTTATATTAGGGCCATTTGATACATATTATATGCATTAATGTTGTAGACCTTGAGAGTGAAAATGACTGGGCCCGAGATCCCCTTCAACAAAATCTACGACGACTTGGTCATTTATTCACACTCACGGATAAGCCAAAATTGAACATTGGAGGGACGATGGTTCCTAATCGGGTGTCTTGACCTCCAATAGACAATCTATATCTTCAACTATTTTCTACATAATTTTCTATTTTTTCACATCCATCTCCTTTTCATTCTTTATCATTACTAATTTTATCCCTTCATGTTTTATTCCTTTCTTTTTATTCCACCATGTTTTATTCTATCCTTTCTTTTATCCCACCGTGTCATGGCAATTGTCATGCCATTGTTCTTCTTTCCAATCATTCTATGTTAGTCCCACCATTATCTTTCAATCCCACTATGGCTTACGTCTGTTTTGTCATTTTCCGAATACTTGATTTTCTGCTAGAGCATGATTCATGGTTTTCACGATACCCGAGAAATTTTGTTATGCCTAAAACGAACCCTTTTAGAACTTGAGGTTCTTCCACTCCGAATTAAACTGAGTATTTTGGTGAAACTTGAATGAACTTGAGATTCCAAATATGATGGATTGGTATTCTTTTCATTTTAAGATCAACTTCTCTTCTACAAACTTTAGCCCATCACAGTATAAGAACACCGCAAAGTTCAGGTTGCTGGCTGATGATGAACCTACGAATTCGAGGACTCCTCACCACGCTGAGGGTTGGCTACATCCTTTATCCTTTATCATTTACTTTTTCATCTCTCGTGCCAAGGGCATGTCTTTTACCTGTCAATTATATGAGGTTTTGATAGAACATGAAAGTGATCTAGAATACTCAGCGAGATTCATTCTGCTGGATCGGGTAGATAAGTGTGTCTATATCTACACCTTGATGCCACCTTTTCAGTCCATCACCATTCCATTCTGCTACACTTATCTACGCTCACTTGCATTCCATTACAGTTCACTCCGAATCACTCTGCTTTATTACATGCCACTCCCTTACAAAGCCGACATCAAGGCGAGGCAAGCTGTAGACACGTCAAATTCACCTAATTCAGAGCATAAAACTCATGTTTTATAGGGTAACATGTATGATTGACCTTATAATGATACCGGGTCTTTTAAAGTTGATTTGAAGCTTCGCCGAACGAAATCGGATGTTTTTTGATGTTTTCCGCAAAAAAGCCGTAATTTCCGAGCGAAAGCCACACGTAAATCGTGTAAACACGGAAGTTGGCTGAATGACAAAAGTCTAATGATCATGCATTGAAGTTTATGGTCATATTCACACCCCGGACAAGTTTTTTTGCATACCGTGCCTTTCCGGTTTGCCGTCGGAGTCATTTTGACCTGTATCGGATCTTTTGTTCACTGCCCTAACTTCCAGACAAAATTCTGAATTTTTGGATGGTTTTATGTCTTATACTATGCTATATAAATATTCTTCGGCCTGTTATCTTTCCAACGCAACAAACGGCGTCGAATTCCGAGTTCGGGAGTGTTCGCAATGGCTTCCGGAGGAAGGACGCGCAAAAACAGACCCATGCACCCAGGTTCATGGTCACATGCGCCCGGGACCCAAGGCACATGCCCATGCGCCCTACCAGTGAGGCACGTGACCTTGTACCCTCACTTGAGGGCACATGCGCCCTACCCTGGAGGCACGAGGGAACCAGTTTTTCACTGGGACTCTACCACTGAACCGATCGACCGGATAAAGACAAACTTTTTCGGGAATAGTGCCATGCGCCCTCACTGGGGGCACATGCGCCCCTCAGTGGGGCGCATGCACCCTGCACCAGGGCGCATGCGCCCAGGGGTAGGGCGTAAGGTACCCTATTTTTTAGTCTTGATGAGACCGTCTGTTCTCCTATAAATTGACTTTGATTCCGGTCATTCCAGAGGCATGAGCACGACCCCCCAGGTATCTCAAGACATACAACCCCCCTCCTGCATTGACTTTGTGATTTTTAGAGAGATAATTTCGAGCTTTTATAGAGAGAAAAGTCGGTTCAAGAGAGAGGAAGGCTGTTCTGCGTGTGATCAGCCATGTATTTCTTCTTCAGCCGCTACAGAAGTGTGTGGACGTCTTATGACATATCTCTCTTCATCAAAGTTCTTCATATACAAGTCTTCTTGAGTTTGAAATCTAAGGCTCTTGATTCCGAGGTTGGGGCTTGTCGTGACAAGTGCAGAAGAAAAGTCGCGCCTGGCAGATCCTGGACTGCTGCTCGGCTTTTTCGACAACCCATATTTGGCCATATCTTTCTCTATTCAACTCAGAATCTTTCTATTATTTTTTCTATCTCTTTTATTAGTGATTATCCATCCTCATATAATTTTTTTACATTTTTTTGCATTATTTTTAGTCTATTTATCCGAAAATAAAAAAAGGGGTTGAGATAACCCGAATCCGGTCAGTTTCTTGTCAGTTGTGTGTTTTTTGTTATTCTCTTTACATATACTCCACCTTGTTTAGCTCTAATAGTATCTTTCACTTGTTTGTTTGTCTAGTTGCACAGAATATCAAGCACCCACCGCGTTGAGGACTCTTCTTCATCGGCCGGCCGAAGAAGGAGAAGCTTTAACTCACATTCTTCACGCTAAGTTACACACAGTCATTTTAATTCTATAAATCGGAACCCACGGTTCCTGGCGACCACATGTCTTAATTTATTTCTTCTCACCCTCTTCCCACATGACCCGAACCGTCTCTTTGGTGATCGAGCGACCCCAAGGGATGAAAGTTTGGGGATCAATGTGAGTGTGGGACCGAGGTGAGAGTTGCTTTCCGAGTTTTCTTCCTTTCTTTCTCATACCCTCTTGAGGTGACGATCTGGGTTCAGGGACTTCCCTGAAAAGGAGAGGACCCCGTCGAATTTTCAGAGTCGACAGTGCGTACTGCCGTTGAGGTTGATTTTTCACTTTTCTGATATATTCCCCCATCTGGTCCCAGTCAATACTACCTTGTTCATTATGGTCGTGGATGTAGTCTTTGAACTGAAAATAATTTTCCACGGTGTGCCCAGGATATCTGTAAAACAGGCAGTATCGCTCTGTGTTGACATTTTGAGGCTACTCCAACTTCTCCCTTGGCAATGCAATTTGCCTTGCCGCCATGAGTGCATTAAAGATGTCCATGAGAGAGTATGGCAAAAGTAGATAATGGTTTCTCTTAGGTACTATTTTTTAGGGTTCATAGGCCATGGGAGAGGGTGCTTGGTTGTAGTTGGCAAGTTGTTGCCTTAGTGATTGGAGAACTGGGGCTTGTGGTCGCTGATGGATTGGAGCTTATTGTTGACGGGGTTGGAACTGAGGTTGAGGTTGAGGTTGATGAGAGTTTCTAAATGGTTGATTTTGTTGAGGGTTCCTAAACTGGTGTTGATAATTTCTAGGTGGGTTCCCTACAACATTGAGGTTCTCATTTGTCACTACGTCCTCAGTCACTGGGCCAGTTGTGGTAAAAGTGGTTTTCTTGACAGCTCAGGGTCTAGGATCAAACTAGTTCATGATAGGTGAGTCCCTAAGCTGTGTCTGAATGTACCGTGCCTTCTCATAGAGTTCACTCATGGAGGTGGGGTGATGCAAAGCCAACATATTTTTTAAGGCTGGAGTGACGTTGGTGATGATCATCTTCACTTGCTCCAGTTCTAAAATGGAATCAGTAAGCCTTTCTGCCATGGACCTCCACCTATCAGCATATCAGGTAAAATATTTATCATTTCTCATTCTTTCGGCCATTAGGTCAATGATGGAATATGTTAGTCCAACCTTGTCTTGATATCTCTGCAAAAAATTGGCTTTGATAGTTTCAAAGTTACTCGCCTCCTAAGAGTCAAGCGAGTAGAACCACTCTAAAGCTGAACCCTCTAATGATCTTCTGAAAAGAAAAGCAAGGGCCCTTGGATCATTTTGCCACATTACCGACTCATAAAGAAAGTCCTTGATATGAAAGAATGAATTACCGGTTCTGTTGTAGCGACGGTATACTGGCATCTCAGAGGGAGGTAGATGAAAAGTAGGGAGGGAAGGAAGAGAAATTTCAGGGTTTGCCTTGGTGTCGATCAATCGTCTAAGCTCTCTATACTTCTCATCCATGCGATTGATTTTGTTAACCATAGACTGATCGACAGAAGGTTCCCTAAGAGGAGGAGGAGGAGTGGGTGCTTGGTGCACTAGAATTGGGATTGGATGGGCCGAAGTGGCCGGATAAGAAGGGTACATTGGGGGATTCACCAAAGGGTGAGTAGGGTTGAGATGATTAGAATAATAAACTAGTGGCCTAGAAGGAACAACAACATTCGGATCGGGATGATCTAGATTAGCTACCAGATGAGGAAAAATTGGGGCTACAAGCCCAGTATAAGAATGACCATGAATAGGCACATTGGGTTGACATGCCACTGACCGAGGGGTAGAGATGTGAAGACAACCTTCGGGAGGAATGTGGTCGACGGGCGACTTGCCCTTGAGGATGGCTTCGATAGCCTGAATTTGGGTGGGGACAGCATGAGAGAATGCCTCCCAAAGTGAATTTGGATTGGGTTGAGGATAAGTTTGACTAGGTTCAGGGAGAACTTCGGGTTCAATGATGGCACATACGGCATCAGGGTAGAAATAAGACTGGTCATACTCCAACTGCAGTTGCTCGTATCTTTAATCCGCAATTATGATAACTCGTCCTGACCTTAAATTCATAAACACAATAGAAAAAGAAGGTTGACAAATACAAGCTCAAGAATTTCTTTTGTTTTTGATTTTTGAACCCCTTTTTTGTTTTTATTTTTTTTTGTTGGACAAGCAAGTTATCAAGCAAATTAACCTCAAGCAAAATTTTGTTTTGGTTTTTTTAGGTGATTTTGGAATTTTTGTTTAATTTTTAATTTTTGTTTGCAAACAAGTAATAGCAAAGACTTTGGAATGAGTAACGCAATTTTTTTTGTTTCAACCTCAAATTAGTGGCTTGTTAAGAGAAATATTGTCCACTCAAATAAATGGGTAGGACCCTATGCTCTCACAACGTCGAGCAATCTAAGGTTGTCACTCTTTTCACAATGATAGGTAATAGGTACTCCGGGTTTTGGGATAAAATGGTACAACCAGCCCGATCAGTGAAAAGGGAATCCTTCACGTCTAGGGACTTACGGAGGCCTTGATGGAAGCTACCCAGTCCTTCCGAGAGGGAATCCCCGGAGGAGGAGTTGGCAATCACCAAGAGGGGTGTTTGGATGTGTGGGGCTTTGGGAGGAGAGAGCCTCCCTTCTCGGATTACCTAAAGAGCCAAAACCCCAATGCAAACTAAATGCGAGTGAAATGTCAAGAAATTAAGGAGCAAGCAAGAAAAAAATAAAAGCATACAATGATTAATAAGATGTTGTAGGAAGCAAGTGAACAAGATAAAGATATGAAATTAAACTAAGATAGAAGAAAGCATTAATTTAACTAATCATGCTTTGAAAGATTTGCTAAAGGAAAACTAGGCTTAGAAGGAAATAGACAAGTATACGTAGCAAGGGATGAAAGAAGATGATATCTAAAATGCTAAGGTGAAATAAGTTAATAAACCAAGCTAAAAATCAGATTGTATGCTTTTAAAAGGACTAATGGAAGGCAAGTAAATCGGAAGAAACAAGACAATGCTTCAAGGAAAGAAACAAGCAAGTAAGCAAGCAAATAGAAATGCAAAGAAATAGAAAGGGCTTAAATGAGAACTAGAGTGAAAATAAGCATGTTTTCAAGTGGACATTCTTAGGAAAGAAGAGAAGAAATCACTAAAGCAAAGTCGGTCCCACCGTGGTCTCCAAAAGGTGTAAGCACCCGAAAATGGGATCTGTAGATCTCCCTTTTCGGGGCCCTACGCTTGCTTTGGGATCTTGGTGGATGGGATGTTAGTGGTTGTGGTCGCCAGGAGCCAAAGGCTCCAAAATATAGTAGAAAGAAATAAAAATGAAGAATAAAAATGACCATCGTACCTTTGGAAGCGGGGAGATTGTTGGGTTCCGACTTCTCCTCTCTCGGCCGGCCGAAAGAAGAGAGCTTAGTGAGTCCTTCGTCCTTGATCCGGTTGAAGCTCCGCCTCGGCCGGATTTACCTACAAATGTCCATATGAAAACATAGAAACAAGTGAAAAGATCATTAGTTCTAGTGAAAGTGTAGAATCATGCTCAAATTCGAACTTAAACATGCAAAAGGAAAGGAACTGACCGGATTGGGACTAAATCCCAACTCCTATTTTTGATAGGTTTTTAAAGAGGTATGAAGATGCAAAGGTGTGGCTTAATGCATACTAGAAAACATGTTAATGAAAGTTAAAATGAAAGGGGGTGAGTAAAATATCGACCGTAAAGGTAAATAAACTCAAAAAAATGCAAAACGGGGTCTGCCCCTACTAGTGCCCCATATATGGGGTGCTAGCTGCAGGTGTCCCCTTTATGGAGCACGTTGACCAAAGTCAAAGCACCCTATTTATGGGGCACCAGGGACTGGTTTCAGTAGATTTTCCTCCCTTCTTCGCGGCGTCGCCCCAGAGTGTAGGAAGACCTCCAAGATGGAAGAAGAACTTTTTCAAGTAGCCAATACTCAAGTGAAGTTAATGGAAGAGTGTTTTGGCACTAGATGTAAGGAAAATGGAGTGTAGAGGCCCTCAAAGTCACTGAAAAATCATATTTTTGAAGAAGGAAATTGTAGTTTTTTGGGGTTTTTGGGAAAGAGTTTTGAGGTGATTTAAGGGCTTAGGGAGTGTGCTGAGGGCTTGAGTTCGTGATATTGGATGAGTTGGGTGGTTGGACAGAGCTGGAACCTCCTAAACCTCCAGATGGGGGTCTTTCTACAGCCCAAAAGATGGTAACTTCATTTTGCTAGACTATTCTTTCAAGAAGCAACTATGGTTTTTTGGGTTTTGGGAGAGGGTTTTGGAACAATTTGAGAGCTTGGAGAGGGGTTGTAAGGTCTTGGGAGTGTTGTGGTGGATGAGAGGGTTTTGGGGGCGCCCTTGGTGTGTCCTCAAGCCTTTAAATGGGGGTCCTTTTATTGCCAAGAAGAGGGCAACTTTATCTGCAGAACTGTCACATCAATCTGTCCAGTCAGTCAGACCAGGTGCAGGCGCCCTATAAGTAGGGCTCCTGGTGCCCTATAAGTAGGGGGCCAGGTTCCATATATATAGGGCGCCAGGTGTCCTATATACAAGGCACCTGGTGCCCAGTATATAGGGCGCTTTGACCCTGGTCAATGCCTAACGATCTTCTTTGAAATGCGCCGAAAAACTTGATTTTTCCGGAAAACTCGGTTCCCTTGAAAGGTTACTTAAATATTATTCATGAAAACAAGAATTCAAGCTTTTCAATTAGACCAAAATTGCGTGTCTACAATGACCTTGTGGTAGCACAACAAATCGCCTCATACTTAATTGATAGGCAACAATTGTTAGTTGCAATACAACTTTTAGTCATTCAGCCTCTAAAGTTATGATCTTGTGGTATCACAACAAGCCATATACTCTAGTTAGGTCAAACCCGCTTGTTACGTTTTGAGAATAGATTCTTCACACAACTCTTGTGGTAGCACAACAATGCCAAGCAAATAGTTGGAGTATCAAATAGTTTAAGGTATAACATGTAGCACACATCCACATATCAAATATGCATAAAAATAAGTGATCATGGACTTAACTTTAAGCATGCACCTAAGGCATCCCTATAGGTGTAAATCCTTTTTTCAGATACTTGAGTTGGTATGCTCCCACTTCAGAAGGGTGCTTCTCCAAGTGGTCCCACTCTCCAACCTTCACAAACCAGCTTCTAATAATTACAAGCAGCTTAAGGGTACGTAAACCCACAAATGTACATAACTTAATAAAAGACCTTGCTTTTAACCAAGCAGCTTAGGGGTCATTGTAGGCACCCGCATGAGCCGGCTCGGCTCGCGCGTGTGTCGGTGAGAGAGAGAGAGAAGAAGAGGAGAAGGAGAGTGTTTAGTGAAAAGTGAAGTGTGTGGTCGCCAGGAGCCAAAGGCTCCAAAGTGTGATTAGGTGTTAAGCAAATGAACTAGAAGGAGTTTGACCGTCGTACCTTGGGGATGTAAACGGGGAGATTGTTTGGTTTTAACTTCTCCTTTCTCGGCCGGCCAAGAGGGGAGAGCTTTAGAGAGTTCTTTCACCTACGATCGGATTGAAGCTTCACTCCGGTCGATTCATCTAAGAATGTCCTGCATAAAACATGAAGAAAAACAAATGAAGATCATTAGCTCTGGCGTGAGTGTAGCATCATGCTTGATAAAGACTCTGAATCATGCAAAAGGGAATGAACTAACCGGATCGGGACGGAATCCCAACCCCTATTTTTGATAGGTTTTTAAACATATATGAGATGCAAAATGATCAAATGCATGCTAAATAACATGATGAACAATGCTAAGATGAAAACGGGAGACAAAAACTCAATCAAACAGGCGATCGGACCTCGAAAATGGCAAAACGAGCTTCTGCCCCTACTAGTGCCCTATATATAGGGCGCTAGCTGCAGGTGCCCCACTTATGGGGCACGTTGACCAAGGTCAAAGCACCCTGTATACGGGGCACTAAGTCTGGCCCGAACAGATTTTCTTCCTCTCTTCGCAACGCCGCTCCGGAGTGCTGGGAGGCTTCCGTGACGAAGTAGGGGCCCCTCCTTGTAGAAAATATGCAAATGAAGCTAATGAAAGGTGGTTTGGATGCTGGATGCAAGAGGAGAGACGGATAGAAGCTTTCAATGTTGGATAACAAACATATTCCTGGGTGACAGAAACAGAGGGTTTTTTGGGTTTTTGGTGGATGATTTTGGATCGGTTTGAAAGGCTATGGGAGATGAGAATGGCTTGGAAACGTAGTCTTGGATGGGCTCTATGATGGTACGGACTTGGAACCTCCCCCAAGCTCGAAATGGGGGTCTATTTATAGCTCAAAAGAGGGCACTTTGGTCATTTCCGAAAAGCATTGCCACGCGGCATAGCGCCCTGTATATGGGGCGCCAGCATCATGAGGTTTGTCAGATCAACAAGACGAGTCACTACAGGGGGTCAAATTAGCCGGTTGAATCAATTTGATTTGGTGCCAGGCGCCCTGTATATAGGGCGCCTGGTGCCATATATATAGGGCGCCTGGTGCCCTGTATATAGGGCGCCTGGTGCCCTGTATATAGGGCGCCAGGTGCCCTGTTTATACGGTGCCTGGTGCCCTATAAATAGGGCGCCAGGTGCCCTACATACAGGGCACCAGGTGCCCTATATACAGGGTGTTCAGTCCGGCCGATTGCTCTATCGATCCCCTTCGGAATGTGCCAAAAACTTGATCTGTCCGGAAAACATGCTTTGCTTTATATATTCTCCAAGAATTTAAACTCTCCAACTAGGCCAAAATTGCGTGTCTATAGCTTGCCTCGCCTTGGCGTCGGCTTTGTAGGGGAATGACACGGATGTAGCATTGGCGGACGTAGTGATACGTAGTGAGGTGTAGCGGAATGAAGTGGTAATGGACTGAAAAGGTGACGCCAATGTGTAAATTTAGACACGCCCTCATTGGCCTAGTTGAGTGGAATAAAACTTTTCCGGACTCCGAGATTACCCTTTGTCTTATAGAAACCTTCCCTCTGGTTGATTGGTTAAAGAGAAGAACAGTACTGAAAGTAAATAACTAAAATCCCACGTGGGGGAGAATTGTTACCGGCCAGGACCCGAGCAGCATGGTGTGCTGGACTCGGTAGAAATGTAGTAAATTGCGAAAAGTAAAGAGGAGATAGCCAATCAACCAAGGTTGGGTTCTTCAAATTCATAAGGTTTTACGCAACAATATCGGTTCAGTTCGACATGGAAAAACCTCTTGTTTTGATGAAATCATTGTTAAAACCCTTTGGAAACCGATTCTCTAAAAATTCAAGACCTTCTCTGGAGCTATAAAAGACCATTTTTAAAATGTTCACGATGTGACTGGAAGGAGGTTATGGCAGGATTATGAAGTAGGAAATGGTTGTGGTGGGATGATGCATGATATGAAATGATGCATGCTGGGTTTAAAGAAATACAAACAAGTATAAGAAAATAGTTGAAGATATAGGTTGAACATAACGGGTCAGGACATCCGCAAAGAAACCATCGTCCCCGCATATTCAACTTTGGCCTATCCTCAAGGCTAAGGAATGATTGAGCCCTCACTGATTTTGTTGAAGGGGTTCTCAGGCTCAGCCCCCTCTAGACTTGAGGTCTTCAACATCTTAAATATTATTTATTTTGATAGATGCAATACTAAATGCAAGTCCTAATAGGGGTCAGGGTAGTCCACTTTCATTTTTTCAATTTTTGATTTTTTTGTTGTTTTTGCTTCCTCTAGTGTCTAGGGATATGAAGCCGGCATGTCTTCTCCTGTTCCTTCACCCACTTGAGAGAAGATATTAGAACTTTATTTTGGCTTAGTCCCTTGCGAGGAGAGGGCAAAGTTGCCTTGATCTTTTGTCAAGGGACATCGACCTTATCAAGGTAAAGATAATAGAAAAACATAAGTATGCACAAAAGGAAATATGCAAGACTGAAATGAAACATGAATGCAAAGGCAACTAATCAGTCTAGAAAGCAAATTTTTAGGCATTTTTATATTTTTGATTTGTTTGGGTTTTGATGGTTTTATAATGTTTTTGATGTTTTTAAACTTTTATGATTTTTTTGGTGTTTTGAATATTTAATTTTTAAGAGTTTTGGTTTTATAATGTTTTTGTGTTTTTGAAGTTTTTAATTTTTTTGGTTTGGTGTGAAAGAAACGACCATCTCATCCTTTGCCTTGCTTGCCATAGGTGCCTCTCATTGTTACCTAAGGGTTAAGAGTAGGCATCACGTGTAAGAAAGTGCCTAGTCCGAGATCTTCTGACCTTCCGCCTTTGATAGGCTATGGCTCTTCTTGGATCCAGTCGGTCAACCTTACCCGCAAGGTTAAAGAGGGAAGAGGATTGGTGGTAAGTCCTTAATAGGATTCGGGGGTGTCGAATTTGTTTCTCTACTAGTTCCCACATTGCCCGTTTGGGATTTGACATCCTTGGGTCCTTCCTTCTAGCCCTTTTCTTTGATGGCCCACATTCAGACAGGTCTTTTTCTTGTGCTTGATTTTGACCTGAGGGGTTCATTGCCCATCTTTTGGAGCCTTTTTCTCTTTTTTTTGGGCTTTTGTTAGTACACATTCAGACAGGTCTATTCTTTTGCCGACCTGAGGGGTCATTGTCCATCTTTTGGCACCTTTTCTTTTAAGAAGTCAGACCTCCAGAGGCATCCTCCTACTAAGGCAATGAGTACTTTCGATACTCTTCATTCTAACCCCTTCCATCTATTCCGGACCAAAATAAGAATAGAATGGGACAGGGTTGACCTTCTTTTGCCAAGTGTTGCCTAGCTTTCTCTCTGACTTCCAACCATCGGGTTTCAAAACTAGGCGTGTAGTGTGTGCACTATGATGCCTAACCTTATTTCCTTAAGTGACAAGTTGGTGCACCGAGCAAGCAAGCGTTAGATGTTATCATTATTCTTCACACTTTTGGATTTTATAGATTTTTTGTAATTTTTTTTATTTTTGTTTTAAGAGAAATAGTTTTTGAGGTATACACCATTCCAGGGATGAGCTAGTTCTTCTCCTTCTGCATTAGTCAGCTTGTATGAATTACCGGGATAAACAGCCAAAATCACATACGGGCCCTCCCAATCAGGTTGCAGTTTGGAGCGGGGACCGCCCGGTTTAATGAATATTCTTTTAAGCACAACCTCACCAATTTCAAATTTTCTCTCCACCACCTTCTTCTGATAAAATATTTTAAGTCTATTTTGGTCAGATCTAGCATGTTCGGCAGCGGCCAGCCTCCTTTCATCCAAGAGTTTGAGTTGCGCGAGAAGAGAATCTCGGCGTTCATCCATCGGGATATCTCGATCGATCTGGACTCGGAGGGAAGGAATGATTACTTCATAGGGAACTACTGCCTCCATCCCAAATGCCAAGGCATAGGGGGTCTGACCTGTTCGGGTTCGAATAGAAGTGCGGTAGGCCCATAGAGCATCAACTAACTTATCTGGGCAGTCTGTGAACTTGCTAGACTTACAAGTTTTCTTAATGATTTTTATCAGGGTTTTATTGGTGGCTTCTGCTTGACCGTTGCCTTGAGGATAATATGGAGATGAATGACGCAATCTGATGCAATACCTATTGCAAAGGTCACGCAGCTCCTGGGAGATGAATTGCAGTCCATTGTCGGTGAGGATGTCGCCCGGGATCCCGAACCTGGCAATGATGTTGCGTTTGATGAAGGTGCAGACTGTTGATGCCTTGATCTCCATGTATGCTTCCACCTCCACCCACTTGGTGAAGTACTATGTTGCCGTTAGGATGAAGGATTTGGTTTTGTTTGTGGAGTTTGGGTCACCGAGGGGTCCGATAACATCAAAAGCCCACATAGCGAAGGGCCATGGGGCGTGAATCGGGTGAAGGGAAGATGCGGGAGAGTGAATCTTGTCGGCGTGAAGTTGACATTGATGACAGTGCCGGAAAAAGATCGAGCAATCTTCTTCCAGAGTGGGCCAGTAATACCCTTGCCTGATGATCTTCTTGGCGAGGGCTTGAGCATTTACATGGCCTCCACACACTCCGGATTGTGCTTCTTTAAGCACCAATTCAGCCTCTTCTTCATCTACGCATCTTAATAGAACACCGGCCAAGCTCCTTTTATAAAGTACTCCACCTAAGATGGTGTATCTCTGGGAGACCCTTCTTATGGCTTTCTTCTCTTCGGCAGTTGATCCTGGTGGATATGTCTGATCCTGACAGTAATTCGCAATCTCATGATACCATGGTTTCTCACCCTCTTCTAATTCTTCCAACTCAACCAAAGATACTTCCTCCTTTTGCTCAATGTACTATTTCCTTTCAAATTTTTCTTTAACCCTCAAGAATCGTGCATCTTCCACTACCGGAATGGTACGTCGGCGGACATAGATCGTCCTAACCTTGTCTGCCTAGCGGAACAGATAGTGAAGATGCCAGGGAAGCAAGAGCATCGGCAAGAATATTTTGAGCACGAGGAACATGAATGAATTCGAGTTTGGAGAATAGCTTGATATAACAGGTGGTGAGTTCTTGGTATGGTCTTAGCCCGGGATGAGATGTGCGGTATTTGGCCAGTACTTGACGGAGAATCAACTGACTATCACCGATTACCCTTAGTTTAGTGACACCATAGAAGTGAGTGGCCTCCAGTCCGACCAACAAGGGTTCATATTCAGCTATGTTGTTTGTTGCTGGAAAATGGAGCTGAAAAGCCTGTGGAATGGTGACACCTTCGGGTGATAGAAGAACAATCCCTATCCCTCTGCCCTGGGAGTTTAATGCCCCGTCGAAATACAAAGTACATAGATTGGAAGATCGAATGGACATCAATTCTTCATCGGCAAATTCTGATTGGATAGGGTCAAAGATTGGGATAGAATGATGGGGAAGGTGTTCAGCAATTGCATAGCCCTTGATTGCCTTCTGTTGGGTGTAGGTGATGTCAAATTGGGAGAGAAAACTCTGCCAGCGTGCCAAACGGTCAGTCAGGATAGATTTTTCAAGAAGAAATTTGATGGGATTCATGCGAGCAATGAGATTAACCTCGTGGGCCAGAAAGTAGTGTTTAAGTTTCTGGACCACCCAAACCAGGGCGGCACAGGTTTTCTCCATGGTTGTATACTTGTGTTCACAAGGATCAAAGATTTTGGATAGATAGTATGCTGCTTGCTCTTTCCCTTCATCATCTATTTGTGCCAATACTGCTCCCAGGGATCCTTCAAAAACTGAGATGTATAATATCAAGGGTTTGTCGGGAACCGGAGGTTTGAGCACAGGTGGGCTTGACAAATATTTCTTTAAACCATCGAATGCCTCTTGACATCTCGAATCCCATTTAAATTCGGCCTTCGCCTTGGTTAACTCATAGAAAGGTTTGCATCTTTGGGAGTGTTGTGAGATAAACCGGCGAACAAACTGTAGCCTACCAATCAACCCTCTCAGCTCTTTTAGATTCTTTGGTGGAGGCATGTCAATAATGGCTTTGGCCTTGTTGGGATCGATTTCGATGCCTCTTTTGCTGAAAATGAACCCAAGTAACTTTCTAGATGATACTCCAAACACACACTTCTTGGGGTTCATCTTGAGCTTATATTCCCTGGCTCGTTGCAAAACCCTTTTCAACACCTCAGCATGCTCATCTTGGGTTCGAGATTTGACCACTAAATCATCCACGTACACCTCTACAAATTTATGCATCATATCATAAAATATTTCCACCATGGCCCTTTGATAAGTTGCTCCGGCATTCTTTAATCCGAAGGGCATGACGACGTAGCAATAGGTTCCCCAAGGTGTAGTGAACGAGGTCTTCTCTTGATCCTCTTCTTCTAACCGGATTTGATTATACCCCGAGTATCCATCCATGAATGATAGGGCTTCGTATCCAGCTGTGTTGTCAATAAGGACATCGATATGAGGAAGGGGGAAATCATCTTTTGGACACGCTCGGTTTAAGTCCCTGAAGTCAATGCAAATTCGAACCTTTCCATCCTTCTTCATGACTGGGACTATATTTGCCACCCACTGTGGATAGAGGATGACTCTAATGAATTTTGCTTGGTGTAACTTATCAACCTCTTCCTTCATCTTTAATGCTATGTCTAGGTGGAATCTCCTTAACTTTTACTTGACCGGGGTAGCTTTAGGTTTTAAAGTCAGTTGATGCTCTACCAATGACTTATCTAACCCCGGCATATCTTCGTATGTCCAAGCGAACGTGTCTTTGTATTCTTGTAACACCCCCATTAGGTTCTGCTCTTCTAAAGGGGCGAGGTTGGCACTGATGAGGATATTCTTAGGATCTTCCGGTGTTCCAAGATTAAGTTCCTTAGTCGGTTCGTCCACCGTGGCTGATGGTTGCTCGAACCTTCTTAAACCGGATGCATAAGCATCAGCCAAATCCTCCTCTTCATCCTCAGTATCAGGATAATTTTCCGATACAACCTCGTAGACCCCTAAAGTTGGATCGATATTGTCTTTCTCCTCATATCGAATTTCATCTATCTGGATTGCATTTTCTAGATACTCTGGTAGCTTGGCACATTCTAAGCTTTTTTGGGCTAACCGATGCAGGTACCTTTCTGGAACTCTCCTACCTCTGATTTTTTTTTGCTTTTACTGGAAACTAAACCTAAAGAAGAAGAAGGTAAATAAGGAGAGGAAGAAGAGGTGGACGGAGCGGAGTTTATTGATGAAGGGAAAAGGAGGTCGATTAGAGACCGGGTGGCCTCCTGATTTGGATCACCCTTCTGAGCGAGTTGGGATGTTTCTTCGAACGAAACTTGGGTTGAGAAGAGGACGTTTTTTTTTTATCTTTTTGAGAAGTACTAAACATGAACACAGAAGAGGTTTGGTTGGTTGTGGGTTGAGATATTGACAGAGAAGGGAACAAATCAAGCAAAGATGGGTAAAGAGAGCATCCATCTTTGCTATCTGGTGGATCTGATGGTGAGCTTATTGGAAATGGGTCTGAGGTGACGACATGGGGTGAATGCCCCAGATTCTGACTGCCAGAAGGCTTGTTGCGGAATGATTCGTCAGTTGACCCTTCTTCAGAGAATAACCATGATACGTTGAGATAAGGCTCAGCTTCTAGGCTGTCCACCTCCTTCCTCTTTGCTTGTTCTTGCAGTTCTTGTTCTTCGATCATCTGTATTGTTTCTCTCTTGTTGAAGAACTTGTGCAAACACCCCTTGAAGTAGTTTTGACCAATCTTTTGGCAATTATCACATGTCCCATCATACCCTATCCCGTTCCTCGATGTTGTCTTTACCAGCTGGATGGGTTCTGTGATACCCTGCAGTTCTCTCCCCAGCACTCGGCCTTCTTGATATCCCATATTCTCCATCATACGCCACCTAAGGGTTTTGGTGTCATCCTTCTTTTTTCTCCAAACTTGCCTGGACTGCCTTCCATCCCTCAGCAGATCGAGGATTGTGAAAACCGGTTGATTTGGCAAGCCAGTAGGGAGAGTAATTAGGCAATCCACAGGCATACTCACCACCTTGACGACTTGTCCTTTGAAGGGAAATTTAATGCATTAGTGATTGGTTGAAGCCACGGCCTCTAATGCCTCAAGGTAAGGCCTTCCCAAGATAGCTTTGTAAGTTGGGTCCATATCCAGGATGTGGAAATCGACAGTAACAACCCGGGGTCCGAGTTTGACTTCAAGTGTAACCATGCCATGGGCGGGCCTCTTGGAGTTGTCATATGCTGTCATGGTGATTTATGATGGCCGAATATCCTCTTCTGGGATTCCACATAATTGTAGCATTTCTGGTGGCAAGACACTGATGGATGCACCGGTATCAACTAGACAAGACTCGACATCTGTTTCGTTAATACTGACAGTGATACAAAGTGCATATTTTCTTGCTTCTACTTCAGCCAACTCCTCTTTGGTGAAAGTGAGGGTGGGGTGTTCACCTTTAGGGGTCAAGACTGATGCAATCTTCACAGGGGGGAGGGTATCGTTGACCATCACTCTTTGTAAGTATTGCTGAAGAACTTCTTGAGGAGCTTTGGACCTTTTGATCAGCTCCAGAATGGAAATCCACGCAGGGGTTTTGTCAAGGTGCTTCAGCAAATCATAGGACGTCCCTGGCACTGATTCTTCTGGGGCTTCTTGTGACCATCCTGGTTGACCGGTCTGGGGGAAAATTCTTTGAAACATGCGCCCGCTTCTAAGCACCGTGGCGAGCTGAGGGGCTATGGTTGGTGTAGCGGAGGTAGACGGAGGGTTAGGTCGGATGATGGGAGGCCTACGTAGGGGTGTAGTGATGATAGTTCGGGTTGTAGGAATGCGGGTAGGTTGTGGTGGCGTGGTTGTATGAGGTGGTACCATGATGGGTCCTAATGGTGATGGTATTTACGGAGGCTCGACCGGGCGGATCAAGGTCCTACCCGGTTGGAGTTGTATGGCTGGTGGCGTTATGGTTGGCTGTGATAGCATGCGGATAATTGGTGGTTGGCTTCTTCTGGCGGGGATAGCACGTGGTATGGAGTGAACGGTTTGGTTAACGTGGTTTGGAGGGTTAATGTTCATGAAGGAAGGTGGTCCCTCGATTTGCCAATTCTGGCCTCTATCGCGGGGTTCATCGGTGGAGGTTAGAATAGGATTAACCCTCTGGTTTTCTGGTGCTGTCGTGGGTGCGTACGCGGGTAGCTGGTTCTGAATAATCCCCAGACCGGATTCTTGTTGTTGTTGTCGGACTGGTGCCTGTTGCTGCTGCTGAGGCTGGTTGAATGAACTAACCGGATCGGAACGGAATCCCAACCCCTATTTTTGATAGGTTTTTAAACATATATGAGATGCAAAATGATCAAATGCATGCTAAATAACATGATGAACAATGCTAAGATGAAAAAGGGAGACAAAAACTCAATCAAACAGGCGATCGGACTCCGAAAATGGCAAAACGAGCTTCTGCCCCTGCTGGTGCCCTATATATAGGGCACTAGATGCAGGTGCCCCTCTTATGGGGAGCGTTGACCAAGGTCAAAGCTCCCTGTATACGGGGCACTAAGTCTGGCCCGAACAGATTTTCTTCTCTTCTTTGCAATGCCGCTCCGGAGTGCTGGGCGGCTTCCAGGACGAAGTAGGGGCTCCTCCTTGTAGACAATATGCAAATGAAGCTAATGAAAGATGGTTTGGATGCTGGATGCAAGAGAAGAGATGGATAGAAGCTCTCAAAGTTGGAGAAAAAATATGTTTCTGGGTGACAGAAACAGAGGGTTTTTCGGGTTTTTGGTGGACGATTTTGGATCGGTTTGAAAGGCTATGGGAGATGAGAATGGCTTGCAAACGTAGTCTTGGATGGGCTCTAAGATGGTACGGACTTGGAACCTCCCCCAAGCTCCAAATGGGGGTCTATTTATAGCTCAAAAGAGGGCACTTTGGTCATTTCCGAAAAGCAGTGCCATGCGGCATAGCACCCTGTATATGGGGTGCCAGCATCATCAGGTTTGTCAGTTCAACAAGACGAGTCACTGCGGGGGGTCAAATCAGCCGGTCGAATCGATTTGATTTGGTGCCAGGCGCCCTGTATATAGGGCGCCAGGTGCCCTGTTTATAGGGCGCCTGGTGCCCTATATACAGGGCGCCAGGTGCCCTAGATACAGGGTGTCAGGTGCCCTATATACAGGGTGTTCGGTCCGAACGATTGCTCTATCAATCCCCTTTGGAATATGCCAAAAAATTGATCTGTCCGGAAAACATGCTTTGCTTTAAATATTCTCCCAGAATTTAAACTCTCTAACTAGGCCAAAATTGCGTATCTACAGTCATGGTCATCTAGATTCCGTAGCAAAAATCACCATCTTGCAACAAGAATAACTCCTTATCCCAGAAGCTAAAAAAACTCCAAAAATACAATATGGAATCCTCATAAAAAAATTTTAAATATTTATATATGGCTTTAGAGAATAAATTCTGTAATGACAAGAAATCAGGGAGAAACAGGCCAGCGTTGCCAGACCCAGCAAAACCCTAGTTCATCGGAGAAATCTCAAATTCTCTTCCTCCGCCACCATTCAAAGCTGGATATCATGAGGAAAGGTTAGATAATCACATTACCCATCTTCTAAAACTTTATCAAAGCCTCAATTTCATCCATGGATGGAGATTTCATAAAATTCCCGAATCTCGATGACAATTCGGGCATGATAGAAACACCAACTTTTGGGACTTCTCCCGAACTCTACAAAGATCTAAAATTTAAATGGTTTGTAGCATTGGGAAGCCCTATATCACGAGATACTACACAGTCCAACCAATCTCTTATCTAGATAACATACGGATTATGGTGGCCTCGACAAAATAGACATCTGCATAGATTTGGGAACACATAAATTACAAGAACTAACATCGATTCAACGTAGATTTTGACCGGGACTTGAACCGGGCTATAATACCACTATAAGAAATCATCCATAAAAATTTGGTTCAACAGAAATGATGATTTCTATGTGTTCCTTTATATTCTATCTCAATAGGAATCAAATGACGAGAATCAAAATCCGATCAAATCAGGTTTGAATATACCTGATAGGAATTCATATAATCTCACTAAGAGTAAGGAGATGAGATTCTCAAGCTCTTCAAACTATTCAAATGTCTGGTCTTCAGCGATATCCACATGAACTTCATCCACAATAGGTTCTCCATTCGCGCTGGCCTCAAGAACTATTCCCGAGTAGAGCTCCATCGCCATGGACACCTTCTAGAGAGAGAATGTGGTAGGAAGGTGGTTAAGGATGTGGTTACACTCTTGAATTAATAGGGTTTGGCTGAAACCATTAGTATTTATAGAGAATTTTTAAATTTTTCATAAAAATTTAAAATCTCCATAAATTACACCTTTGCCCCTATACTTATGGATAAGTCCTTATTTATGTGACCTACTAGGCCCAATAGCCTATTTGGTTGAGGCTTAATTAAAAGAGAATAATTCTATTTAATTTAATTAAATTCATTATCTAATAACATATTAATTGGCCTACTGATCATGAAAGGTACAAGCCACATTCCATGATCCCAAATGGCTATGGGAATAATCTTATCTCTGTTGAGCCTTTCCATCATTGATCCAATGTCCCAGTCGAAAACTAGTAATGCATCGACTCTCAACTATTTAATTTATCGACTCTAGGATCCTGTACTATGAATTATATCAATTGGAAAAATCCTTTTTCTAATTATCCTCTCTACCCTGGCCAAGGATTTAGAGTACTATCACATAGGACACTCACTCTCACTTAACGAGAGTGGATGATCCCTTGTTGTCCGCTCAATTATCTCTATCAGGTTTTCTTTGTACCCAATCCATCGCTATACTGAATCATCTAAATGGTGATTTAAAAGTCAATGGTCAAAGCACAAGTTCCACCCAACAAGGCATCTTTGGTGACTCAGATCAAAGATCCAACCATGCAATAGTGATGATAGAAAACTTTGATTGAAAGTTCAGTAAGATACCATTCAAGGTTTCTAATTCTGTCAGTTCATTGAACTCATTTAACTAATAGCAATGAGATCAGTCATCTTTATCACATGAGAAGACATCATATACACTAGTTTATCCGAACCCTTGATGTCCTATCTCAAAGATCCTATGATTAGGAACATTTAGATCGCATGTCTCTAGAGAATCAATCTCGTTATCATGATTTAATCATCACTGCATATGATCAAGGACTTCATTATAATATTTACATCTAATAAGAGCTTTTAATGAAGATTTTGCCTAATCATTTGAATGAGATATTTCTAGAAATGTCTAATCATATCATATATGATTGGCTTGTAGGGCATACATTTCTATCAGGCAGTTCTTATGCCATGTCAAGAATTGTCTAAGTGTACATGTCTTCAACCTTTCAAGGTGGAGATTCCTCCTAAGGTGTAAACTTCCACAGGATGAGGAAAATTTTGGTAGCAATGTGGGCTAACTTCGTAGACTTAATTTTTTAAGATCAAAGCCTGGTTGTGGGCTAACTCTACATACTTAGTATTCTTTTTGGTGTAAAGGCTAAAGCAGTGCCTAGTGATGGGCTAACTTCTCAGACTTAGTTAATTTTTAAGTTCAAGTTGAAGTGTCCGGGGTAGCATCCAGTTGTAAACTAACTCCCCAGACTTAGTCATTTTTGTTCAATGCCCAATGAGCCAGTTCAAGTCTCCCAGTCTTCATGTCCTTGGGCCAAAAATGCCTGTTTTGGTCTTCATGGGCCAGCAAGGCCTGTTCTTTTCACTTCAAGGCAAGCAATGCCTGCTTTATAACTCGTATGCCTTTTTTTTTGCTGCAACAGTAGATGGTGCAAACCTCCATGGAAAGAGCTAAAGTGCGACATGTTTTGGTGCTATTTTTTGACCAACCTAATGTTGTCCTAGGGAGCCAATAAAGGGACATACAAAGACTTGTTTAAGGGGTGTTTTGATGGGCCAAACATGGGCTGAAAAAGGCTTATGTTCAGCTGCTGCACAGGTGGGTAGAATTGGGGCTAATTGGATGGCCAAATGGAAAAGACAAGAGGCTGTTCAGGGAGCCTAATTAAGGGACCAGACAAGGGCTGACTGAGGACAGGCTTAAGGGCACTTAGGGACCTGACTAAGGAATGGAAGTGGAGCATTTTAGGACCTATTCAGGTGACCATCATAGGGGTTGAACATGAACTTGTTTTGAGGCCAACAAAGGGGACTGATTTGGGTATACTCTGGGGTCTGTCCAATTGGCCAGTATGCAGGAGTCAAACATGGCTTGATTAAGGAGATGTCCAGAAGCCTAATTGGCTATTAAAAGGGTGGAAACAAGGGGGCTGATGTTGGTGACAACATGAGGCTGCTTGGAGATAGCCAAAGAGGCTGATTCTGGAGGGCAGCAGGAGAGACTTTTGACTGGCTTGATTGGGTACACAAAAAAGTATGAAATGGAGGCCAAATGAAGAGCACATGAGGTAGGTTTAAGGAGACATCAAAGGAGAGTTTTGGCTGGCCTAAACAGGAGCCTACTCAGGTGGTCTTCAGGGCTATGGCTGAAGGCTTTGTGAATGGCAAAGTAGGAGGCTGAGGGAAAGAGAAAGAAGAGGGGAGAAAGATAATTAAAGCAACATCTTTCTTCACCTTTCCTTGCACAATGTTTTCAGGAGCATGAAGGAGGATATATCTGTCCTTCTCGTCTTCTTATTCTTCTTCTCCTACCGATGATGCTGGAGATGGCTCACCAAGAAGTATGGCTTGCTGTTGTTGGAGTTGATGCACCAAAGGAGACTAGCTGCACTTGTTGTTGGCTCACTTGTAGGAGGAACTCCTTTCTACTTCTTTTTCTTAACTTGGCACACCAAAGATGGGAAGGAGAGATTTCTAACCTTCTACTATAGATGTCCACACAGGAGGAAGAAGAGTTGGAGCAAGGTTGATTGTGTGCTAAAGAGAGGAGATGCTGGAGCAGGGTTGTGAACACGTGCAAGTGGCTAGGGTGCGGCCAAGGCTAGATGGTAGCCCTTTCATAGAAGAGAATGGCACCATCTGAAGCTAAGGATAAGGCAGGAGGGTGAGAATTCTAATGAAAAAATAGGTCTACTTCAACAAGACTCCTTGTGCAAGAAAAAAACTCAATAATCTGATGTGTGTGTGAGGTGAGCAGATGGTGCACCAGCTCCTAGAATGTAGGGCATCTTGCACACATGGCAAATGGAAAATGGCTAATCTTCGGCCAGATGATGGCCATCTGATGGGTTAGATAAGGTTGAGGGAGATAAGGATAAGCCAAATGGGAGATAAGGTGTTTAAGACTACAATTTATCTTAAAGAAAATGGTGATAAAATGAGATCATACTCAAAGTATGAGGATAAGATGATATAGGGTGAGGTGTTGGCGCACCCAAATCCTATATTCTAGAAGATTGGTCATGCAAGGCAAGAGAGAGAGAGTTGGGTTCAGTAGATGAGGCATCGGTTAGCCCATCTTTGGTTAATCTTAACCTGGTTTTGATCAAAATGCTCCCAATCTGATGGATACCATAAATTCTGACCAGAATCAATTAAATAAAGCGTGAATTGACTTTAAAAAAATACATAACTTGCTATGCTAGCCATTGATCCTGTGATCCATCGAGATGTATGGCTGAGATCTCCTAAATTGCTTCAGATCTCTAATTTTACTAATTTTTTTAATTGGTGCGATCTCAGCCGTCGATAATGATAAAAACTATAATTATGAGTAATTAAATTATTATTTTGACAAAATTTAATTTCAAGTCATCAATATTCCTGAGACTGTAATCATGGACTAGAAAACTGAACTTTTCATCCTGTAGGCGGATCTAAAAATTATTTGGACCAGCATGCCGTTGGTGTGATTTAATTCGAACTTTGGTTGGATTTAATATTCCTTAAATAACTTTCCAACTAGTGGCCAAATTTTTTATCCATTTTGAGTGTGTCCTCCTCTATTAGATACTGACAATATGGTGAAGTTGGATTTTCTTGATAGAGTCTCAACATGTCCCAAAGTGTTGAGGGCAAATGGTCATTTTGGCCTTTTGGTGTTTATTTTCTATGTTTTAGGCACCATTATGAAGCTCTCAACTAGGGCTATGCAATGAGCACATTATCTTGGCCATTTTTAACTTATCAATTTATGTTGAGGCATTTTCAAAGTTTGCTTGCATCATCTGGTCCTTATTTTACGGAATCTAGGTCAAATTTTTAGACCGGCTACAACATTGCTCAAATCTATATAAAACAAGCTAAACAAGAAATTTTGGCACCAACACAATTTTAGCATCATTTTTATTTATTTGTTATCATCATATTTAATCAAAAAATCAAAAAAGTTGTTAGGGTTAACCCTGAAACAGGTAAGTTTTAACCTGATTGCTATTTTTATGTTATTCTTTTAACATTTTCTACACACTACTCAGCTCTAATATTTACTTCACTCATTTTTTGTCTTCTAGTTGTACATGTACTATCAATTAAGTGGTGATTAAAGACTCTTTTTCTTCTACCAGCTAGAGAAGAAGAAGGTTGAACTTGCATACATATCTCCTACACTCAGCTACACACGATTATCTCTTATATACTCTGCATTTCATTAATTCAATTTTAAAGCTAGCAGCTCCTAGTGACCACATTTTTTTGCTTCTACTTCATACCCTACTCTTCTTCTATCCCTTTTTAATTTATTTTTCTCATCGTCCTTCCACATGTCTCGAGCCGTCTCTCCAGCACCCAAGTGATGCCAAGGGTCAAATGATTGGGTATCAAGGTAAGTGTGGACCGAGGTGAGAGTCCCCTCTTTCTATTTTATAAGTTGCCACAACCTGAGGTGCCGACTGGATATCAAAGTCAACTGCTATTTGTCCCACCGTGTCATCCATCTTTTACCCCACCATTATGACCTTTAGTCTCATAGTATCTTTTATCTTTTAACCCACCTTGGTCACCAAAAAACCTTAAATTATAAAAAATGGTTATTATGTTGGAAGTACCTTTCACATTTGTTGAGTGTGGCATTTAAAATTTTATTTAAAAGCCTTAATCCAGAATATAGTGTGTCATTCCTTAAATCTATAGTCGTTGTCTTGGTCAATGCCGAACAAGTAAAACTAGGAACTGAATATAAAGCAGAATGAGAATACCTCATGGGATTTCCAAAATCTCTCACCATGGAAGAAGAGATGATATTTCTCCTTGCTAAAAATTATTCAAGTGTACGTTTCTAGAGGTATCCACACGATCTATTTCAATAGATGAGTTCTCCCTTCCTCTGGCCACGAGAAACCTTCCAGATCTAAGCTTGACCATGGGAGATCACCTTCTAGAGGAGAAAGAAGGAAGAGATGCTTCTTGGGTCATACTCCAGTTCTATGGCTTGTATGGGTTTGGTTTCATAAGCTATTGCATCTATGATCTTTCTGGGTTTGGCTTCATAAACTATTGCATCTATGATCTAGAGGAGAGAGAAAGAAGCCTTGTTTGGGTTTGGCTTCATAAACAAGGCATCTATGATCTTTTTTATACATATTCACAATAATTTACTTTCTCAAGTACGAATGAATGAAATCTTCAGATGCAAAGAAATGAGGATTTGTCATTAAGAGAAAATAAAAAAGTTTATATTTTGAGTGGATTTGATGAATTTCAAGACTCAAAATATGAATTGGATTGGTATTTAGAAGAGAGTATTGTATCTCAAAGTTAAAAAGGTTTCATCATTTTTAGCTTGGTAGAAGGATAGCATGGTCAACTATCCAATACATTTAAAAGTGGCATGAGGAATCTTGGGAACTCCAGCATCTATAGTTTCTTTAGAGTCTGCATGACCAATATATAAGTTCTTTGTGTCCAGAGATTGTAGACTTTGATTGCGCACAAGATTAGCTAAAAGATAGCATGGTAGGTATATTAATTTATGCATACTATTTTTTTTTTGCTTTTTACATTAATTAACTTTTTTTTTTCATCTAAAACTCACCTTGTCTTCAAGTAGTTTAACTGAAGTTCTGAAAGAATGTTTATTTCTGATCTCATAGTTTTAAGGTACATCTTGATTCTTTCTTTTATCCTTTTCGATCATCAAATTTTTATATAACTCCTTCACTTAAAATACCTTTTATATGTATTGTTTCATGACTTACGCAGGTACTTTTAGATTGATGAGAAGATGATTTTGCTTGTTATGGCACAACTCTTAGTTATGAAGATTTTACTAATAGTCTTTTTGAAAATGAATGTTGATATGTCAATTATAACTTTGATTTTGTTACCGACAAGAACTATCATAAGGGAAAAATCTTTTTCATAACATGGTAATATTTTTTCTATGTATGTTAGCCTATTCTAATGTTTTCTCAATTGTTTGATTTCACTTTTCTCTTGTAGGAAAAGTGAGGTCTATGATGTTGTATGCTAATTCAAAAGAAGGATTCAAGAGGGAATTGGATGGTATTCAAGTAGAACTGTAAGCTATTGATCCAACTAAGATGGGTCTCGATGTTAATTGAGGATGGGCTATTTGAGTGCCTTTTGTGGTATGCAATGGAGACGTCCTTGTAGGCTACCTCTACTAGATTTTGTGGGTGCTGGACTTGTCAAAATATAATATGGAAATATAGTCAAGATGTCACAACATAATCTTTGGTGAGCTTGGAAACATTAATGATTCTTGAATATAATGACATGTTTTTATTTGTGAACGTGTGTATTTCTATGACCTCAAGTTACAAGCTAATGCATCATGGCAGTTGGCTTGTAGCTATATTGGCAATTACTATTTGATCCACAGCTCCATTGTTGTAAATGTGACCATGATGGTGTTATGTGATTTACTAATTCGAGTTGACTGATCTCCAGGTATCTTATTATTTCTATATCTACATTTATTCGTTATGTGGTTTTTCGTGGCATTGGTCTCCATTAGGTCTTCTATTAATGTTATTTCCAGTGTGGATTTTCTTTAGTTTGTGGATGGTTTATCTTTGGTTAGATTTGCCATGTTTTAATGATTTGATCTTCATTTAAATGTCACTTGACAATTTTTTGATAATTTAAATTATAGAGATTTCTTATTAAGTTTCAGATTTAGTTCCTTTTATTCCTAATTTTTAGGTTTTCTCAGTTTTGAAATTTTGTAAGGTATTTGCAAAGGTTCATATTGACTTGCATAAATTCTTTTATTTTTAATTTTGGAGAATTACCAATTTCAGATTTTGTGATGCGCTAAAACTTTCGGATTTCTGAGAATTTTGAGATTTTCTCATTGGAATTTCCTAGCGATTTTCAGACCTGTGCCGTTTTTCAAAATTTTTAGATCTCAGTTTTATTTTTTATTTTTCAAATTATGCCATTCCACAAATTCAAGGACTTCATGGTTTTTCTAATTTTGTATATTTAATATTTTTTAGAATTGCAAAAATTTACAAATTTTGAATCCTTGGATCTCCAAATTCAGATTCTTTCAATTTTCTTATTTTTTTCAAACTTTTTAATTTGGGACTGTTTTGCATATTTTTATGTTTTTTCTGCGTTGCATTTCTCTTTCATATTTTTATGTCAAGATGTTGGCTCGAATGGGCTTAAACACATTATGATGGGTTTGGGAGGGTTAAAGTTCATTTACAAAACTCTACTACGTTGGGTTTTATGGATTGGGCTTTGTGAATGTAGAATAAAATGGGCTGGCCGAGTCAGCCCAAGCGCATCCGATTGGCACTCTTAAAAGCCAGGGTCAACAGAAACAAAATTAATTCATTGATTGGCATCCATCATCTCCGTTATGACGCCGTTTTCTGAAGGCTGTCTCCTATGAATCTCTTATTATTGTCATTTCACCTATGGCGGAAAGGGTGCTGGTGTGGGTATTGATTTGTATACTTTTTATAATAAGTTTTTCAGCAATAATTTTAGGGAAGTTTCAAATTTTAAAAATATTATTATAAGATTATTGTTGAATGATAAACTCAATAACTAACAAATGTAAAAAATATTTTATTTAAAATTTATATTATTTTGCAACTCTAAAAAATTAATCTAACACACAAAATTTTAGAAATAATTTAAAACTACCAAAATGATTGAAAATACAATTAAGGAAATAATTTATACATAATTACATAATAAATTAAATTATAGTTTTAAGAAAAATGGGCTACACCTAACCAATTGGTAGATTACGTTTTCAATTTTCTTGGAAAAATCGGCTCCTTAAAAATTGTTTTTACTTGCTTTTGCTGTATTCAAATAAAATTTAAGTGTTTAGATGCGATGCGGAATCTTCGTCGGTGGGCAAAGGGCATCACTGATTCGGGGTTCACTATACAACGCATAAAGAATTAAAGTATTATAATGTTTCAAAATTGGGATAAAATTGTAACGATCCACTTGAAAAAAGAACCAAACTTCTATTTTAAATAAGTATTTTCGTAGAATTATTTGAAATTATATATAAATATGCCTTGGTAATGTTGGTAAACGTACTTTTTATGTTCTTAACAATGTTGGTTTATTTCCATTAGGATACGTATGGTTGACTGATGTTAACATCTGATATTCGGTTCAATTAGGTTAATTCTAACAAGAGAACATTTAAGATTATAGCGATGTAATTAAAGTATCAAATAATATTGTTAAGAATAGATATGTAGAAACTCTTAAAAATAACTAATAAATCTCACATAGCTTCTACATTTTTATCTAATCATCTTATATTTTTATTTTTATTTTTTATTACTCTATGACAAATCTTGTAATTTATATATATTTTATTTTACCTTGCTATTAATATTTAGATTTATATTTTACAGCTTCATCAAAAGAAATAAAAAATAGATACGAACTTGATCAATTGAGAATTTGATTTTGATAAGTTAACAAAATACTTTTGGTAGCAAATAGCTTGCACTAATGAATATCAAACGTAATATTTTTTTTTCAAAATCCACTTCAAAAATTTCACACGCATGCGATTCAGCTTTTACCCCCAGCTAGTTGAGTCGCAATAAGCATGATGCAGCTTAATTTCCTTCTCCAAAGTGAGAATATATATATATAGTCGATACTATTTAAGTCAAAGGTGATTAGACCTGTAAAGTGGGCGAGCCAAGCCCGGCAACCCATTACAAAGCCCGCCACGGGCTGGGCTGAGGCCCGCTAAAAAAAAGTGAGGGGATTAATTGAATAAACAGAATTCTAATTAATATTCCTGACGGATCTAACGGGCCTTGGCCCGTTGAGTCCGTTGAGCCCGTGAAAAACCCTTTGACACGGCGAACAGTGAGATCCTTGTTAACAACAGATTTATAATAATTTTATTTATGAATATAATGTTAGATGATACATTTGTGAACTGTCTGAAACTTTGTCATAATTTAGTTTTATTTTATAACAAGAAAATTAATAGTTACGTTTATGAACTTTGTGATGTTACGATAAAAATTTTAACATCAACAAATATTTTTGTGCAATTGACTAGATAGTATAGTTAATAGTTCAAAAATTAGTTATTTTGTTTATGAGTATTAATTATATATTTATTATTCTATAATAATTTTATAATAATATGTAACTATTATTATTATAAAATACTAACATACATCTTCTACTAACCTCGTAAATTAAATAATATATTTTTTACTTGCATATGAAATTTTGATTGTTGGCGTGCCAATGTCAAACTTGGAGTTCGCTATAGACGGTGAAATTGTTAGATATATTACAATAATAACATCAAATTAGAAAATTTTGATTTCCAGCATGGACGGGGACCATCCGAGGACATCGCAAGCAGCTAGGTAGCATTATTGGCGGGCCAATGGGCTCTAACGGACTGGCAGGCTTTGTAAGACTTAAAACCCATTTATAAAATTTGGACCCTTTGAACTTTTTTCATGGACATGGGCTTGGCTTTTACTTAGGTGGGTTGAAGCGGGCCTAGGCCGGACCAGCTCAAGCTCGACCCATTGACACCCCTGTATGGCATGCTCCTGGAAGGTCCGGATGGATGGGTGCGTAGCTGCCCGGTGTGTGCCCGCGCGTGATGGATTTATCCTCAGATCGGAGAGTGCAGATTACCTCATGAGGGTGTCCGAGACTGTAATCTCAAGTCCCTCACATAAATATCATCATTTAATTGATGATTTAATGACTTTCTAACTCTCAAGACATTAAATGATGTCATTTATGTGAGAGGTTTAAGATTACAATCTCAGACACACTTTTGATGTCATCTACACTCTAGATCGAGGGATTATGTCGTCGTTTGTGGAGCATACAAGGGCATTCGAGAGTCGTGAAATTTACCCAGGATTTCTTTTCCGGATCCCACATTTCTTTGATCTGTGTTAAAATTTTGATGTCTTGTAATCTTTAGCGCTTGAAATGTAGCACGTCTTTCAAAAATGACAGTCAAATCTTTCATCATTTTCTCCGGATGTACTGGGTGAGGTGTTTGAAAATTTTGATGTATTGTAATCTTTAGTACTTGCATTTCTTATGAATGGGGAGCCCGACATAGTAAATAATTTTTTGCTCAAAACATTAATCTTGCAAGGGTGGCAAAAAAAAGTTGATTGTTTCAAGCTCGGAGATGGTGTAATACTAGCAATTATTTTTATATTTTATGATTTTCTACCAATTTTTAAACTTTCAAAAGTTACGAGTTTTTAAAAAATTTTAATTTTTATTTCTTGATTTTTAGATTATTGTAATTTATAAATTTTCTATTTTCTATTTATTTTTTACATTTTATATTTTGCATATCACGGGATTTGTAGATTTTTGATCTTAAGAGTCTTTGAATATTTCGATCAACAAAATTTTTTAGATTTTATGATTTCCTAGCGATTTTCAGCACTTTTTAGAATCCTAAATTTTTTACTGATTTGATTTTTCTTTTTGATTCTTAGATTATGGCAATTCACAATTTAATAGACTTTTAATTTTTTATATTTTTTATTTTTAAGTTTTCTATTTTGCAAAATTACAGAATTTGCATATTTTAGGTATTGAAATTTTGGAATATTTCGATCCCTATAAAATTTTGGATTTTGATTAGTTCTTCATTTTTACATAAATTTTAACTTGGAAGCATTCTGTTCATTTTTTTATGTCAATATATTGGCTCAGGTTGGTTAGCGGGCTAGTGGGCTAGGATGGGTTTTGAAGGGCTACAGCCCATTTATACAACCCATACCCGTTGGGTTTCTTGCACGGGCATGGGCTTGGACTTTTGGTACGCGGGCTGAAGCGGGTACGGGCCGGGCCAAACCAAGCCCGGCCCATTGACAGGCCTAAAGGTGATAGAAGAATTGCTATTTTTCTGTGAATAGAGGCAATAAGCATGATGCAGCTTAGTTTCCTTCTCCCAAGTGAGAATCTTTACATAGTCGATACTATTTAATTCAAAGGAAATAAAAGGGTAGTTCCATGTGGGCTTTTAGTTTTAGCAATGCGAAGATGTTCAACGAATTAGAAAGGAGATGGCTCCAAATTCTAGAGAACGCAGATACTCGGCTGAATTTTCTTAAACGTAAATGGACCAAGTATATAAATTTGAATCCTGGCATAAATTTGTATGAATAAATGTAATATGTGCAACTAGCATGTGGTATATATCTCACACACGGGGGGAGGGATGCCAAATTGAAAGCTGTACTGTTTGATGGTGAGTATCATGTACACCGTTGCCCCCTTCAATGTTAGAGAGAAAAAGGAGATACACATTTTGTATTCTCCATAAACGCCGATCCATTAAAAATCAAAAGGCTCTTGAGCTGTCCTTATGATGAAGAAGAATCCCAGGTCCACAAGGGTCCATGTGATGGGGGAGCTACCCCACATGATTATTTTCTCTCAGCCTCAGCCCTAGGGGAGGAGAAAAAGCCATGAACATGAAGATAGTGGCACCTAAAGCTTGTCACCTGCAAAGTGCAATTGATCAATAGAGTGTGGTAGGGTTTGTGCCCGCAGCTTTCTTCCTATAAGAAAGGGGAGGAGGGAGACGAGGTGAGCTGTCTTGAAGGGGAAGGGATGCAGGCTGGAAAGTGTTACTTTTGGTTAGGTAGATGAGTAAGTGGTCATGCTATTAGTATATTAAAAGTGTAGTGTTCCTGGCCAATTGGCCATCTTCTCCTAATTCATCATCCGGTATGTTTGATCATGAGCTCTCCTCAATACTCTGCTGACTTGATTTGCACATAGTGAACTCTTGGACTAGTGTGCAAATGTACCAACAAATTGGACAAGTAGTTTAACAATGATGTCACATAGTTGAGTTAATTTATTAGAATCTGAATTCATCGTTTGAAATCTAAACCTATTATATTTATATCCAAATAATGACAATACAAATATTGAGGGACTAAGCAATAAAATCTTAATCTCTTTAATATACTTAAAAGAGTCTATGTTTATTAACTTTAGAACATGTGAACTGAACCATACTAAAATGTTTTGTTCTATATTTTCTCTATTATTAAGAGCATCACTATGCTCTTGAGAGAAATAATATATATCATCAATTTGATTCAAGATATATATATATAGATAGATTAAATCTTATTATCTTTTCATCAAAATTGTAGATACACGTCTGCATCTTAATGGATGACTAATTGATTTAAATATTGAACCATTGTTGTGATTATCTTCGTATGGACCACCATCATAATTCTGATATGTATTATGTTCATTGTACCACGTATATATGTAGACGTAAACAGTGTATTTCTCCACTAAGTAGTCATGAGCAATTAAACCATCAACTCTTATCTTGTTACCAATATAATCTTTCAGCTTTTTTAAATATATTTAATTAGATACATCTATTGGCATTGACTTGATCTAGACATTCTAACCTCATATGCTAAATGCACAGCTAAGTAGATCATAATAACAAAAAATGATGATGAAAAATTTTATTTGAGTTTACACAATGTTATTGCATTTTTTGACTCTTAATCTTTCAAAATGCTACTATTCAAAATTTTAGCATAACTTTACAATAGGATTGAGTGCATCATTTGATATAATGTCTTGAAATACCAAAAGAATAATGATTTGCATTATGACATGACAGTCATAACTTTTAACATAATAATTTTTTACTATTTATATTTAATTATCTACTCAAATTTCAGGAATAACCAACTGGTACTCAAATATTCTTTACAAAATCAAGTATCTGAAACTTTTGTTTATTACTAAGCTCATAAATTACATCTGAAAACCTAGATGAACCATCGTATGAATGTAATTCCAGATAAATTTGTAGATCTACCAAATCTTTTCTTAAGTTCAGATTATCTTTATCGTATCCTGATATATTGAACATGTTAAGATATTCACAAATATTCTTCTCAATGTGTATGACATCTAAATAATGATGGATAATTAGAAATGTATAACCATGTAGTTTTTCAAAAAATATATTTCTTGTCTTCTAACTTATGTTCTTTTGTAATTTTTTTCTTAGATCTTTTAAAATGGTTTACCAAATCTAACCACATCCATCTCCTATTGTTACCTTTATATCTCATATCATGTTAACATTTTGGGTGTTCTCTTCGCACACCATTGGCCATCAAAGAGATACTTGTAGTTGTTCTTTCTTCATCAGTGTCCTAGATAACTTTGTTTTATACTATGAACAAATCAAATAAAATGTGTTTCCTCTTTACAATTTGAACATGCTAATTTCTCTTGAGTACTCTATCTGGATAATTTTACATATATGGAGAAATCATTTATAGTACACAATAGTATGGCTCTCATTATAAATTTCTTTTTTTTGAAGCATCATATATCTCCAATCTGATCTTTCATAAATTCTTTAACTCTTACACTAGTAGTTGTAAGAATACATCAATAACATTTTAGACATCTCGTGGATTAGGAATTAATAATATCGTGATGTATGTCATTGTCATAAACATCTAAGGTGGTATTGTACACAGTTATAACGATATGTCACACACTACTTTGAAGACACGTTACCAAACGGAGTTAAAACTATCTGTAGACAACCCAAGCGCCATGTTCCATTTCTCTAATGCAAAATCAAGGTACTTTTCATCAACTCTTTTCCAAGATAATGGATTGGCATAATGACACATTTCTCCACTTTATTGATTAGATCATGGCTTGTTATGTCATGTCATTTACTTAGCTATATTGCCTAATATAAAGAAGCATCTTGGAAAATAATGTAAAGTTTTATGTGCCAAATTTTTTATCTTATTTTTAGGATCCTCTGTATATATTGGATGTCATATTATGAACAAATTATTTTATCTTTATCTTATTTTCAAAAGAGAATACAATCATTTCTATATACATCAATTTTCTAATAACTCAGTCCTAATAGAAATATTTACAATACAATCATATATGATATGATTTGATATTTCTAAGAATATCTCATGCAATTCATTAGACAAATCTTCGTTACTAGCTCTTATTATATGTGAACATCGTAATGAAGTTATTGATCACATGTGATGATGATTAAATCATGGTGAGATCATGAAAATTAGATCAATCATCTAGAGGTATGTGATATAAATGTTCCTAGTTATAGAATCATTGAGATGTGACATCAAGGATCTGTATAGACTAGTATGTGTGATGTCTTCTCATATGATGAAAATGACCGATCACATTGATCATTAGTGTGGGGACACAGAGATACACACAGGTGCTAATTAGTAGAATGAGTTTACTAAACTGACCAATTTAGAGAAATATGATCGGTATCTTACCGAAATGTCTATCAGGTAAGTTTTACATCTCAATAGCACGGTTAGATCTTTGACCTGAGTCACCAAAGATGTCTTGCTAGATATATCTTATACTTTGATTAATGAGTTATGGATCCCCATCTTGATGGTTCAGTATAGTTGATGTACTAGGTACAAGAGAAATCCAATGAAGGCAACTAAGTGGACAACAAGCGATCGCTCACTCTTGGTAGGAGAGAGAGAATATTCTATAGAATAGTACTTTAAATCTTTGGCTAATGTACTCAATATAATTGAAAATTGACATTTCCAATTGATCCAAACTTAAGTATAGGATCCCATAGAGTCAGAATATTTAGGGGTTGATAGTCGGTGCCGAACCCATGACCAATCGGGACATTATATGAACAAGGATTTAAATATACGTGGTAATTTATAATGAAAAAGTTAAATAGATGTTATTTAACTCTTCAAAGTTATTTGAGATCAAAGGATATGATTTGTACCTTTTATGATTGAAAAACCCTAAAAATGGTTATCGGATAATGGTTTTGATTTAAATTAATGGAATTATTCTTTTAAATTAATTAATACTTAAACTAAATTGACTATTGGGCCTAGTGAGTCACACACATTAGATCTAGTCAATAAGATGAGGACATGAGCATATTTTTACATAAATTTTGGGTTTTTGTGAAAATTCTATCTTCTATAAATAAATAGCTTATGAAGTCAAACCCTAACAAGTCATAAAGCTAGAGCATGTCCCAAGCAACCTCCCTTCCTCCTCTCTCCTCTAGAAGATGTTCTCCCATGATCAAGCTTGAATCTGGAAGGTTTCTCGAGGCTCGAAAGAAGGAAGAACTCATCTGTTAAAGCAGATCATGTGGATACTATTAGAGACCGTCCACTTGAACGATTTTCAACAAGGAGAAACATCATATCTTTGTCCTTGGTGAGGGATTTTTCAAATCTCATTAGGTTCATTCTACTTCGTATTTGGTTCCTGGTTTTACCAGTTCAACATCTAATAAGGCAAAGACTATGAATTGAAGACATTAAAAAAAAATTCCACTGTTATAAATTGATTTCTTACATAGGTATTAGAGCTAGGTTGAAGCTTTGGTCAAAGTTGACTTAGAATTGGCATGATTTTATGTGATTTCATGCTTTTCCAAAATAGTGTACAAGCAGTCGTGGTTAAATCACCACAATGCGTATGGGATGCCAAATTGTGTGCGATTAGATTTAGTTGATTCTTGTGTATAGGCTCTTTAGAATGCCATGAATTTCATGAATTTTGGCCAACCAAAGATTCCAATATGAGTTTGGAAAGATGGTATTATGATCATGTCCGAAAAATGGGCCAAAACTAGGAGAGTTGATTAACTTACCTATTTGAATGCAAATAGCTTCATATAAAGATGTGGGAAGGTAGAAAATTAAGTTTTCTTAAGTTTACCTAAGTTATTGGCATTGAATGTCCCTTGGTGGTGCCATATTTGGAAGGAGTTTGGTCGGCTAGGGTTTATGTGACTGAGACATCTTCCTTTGTAAACTGCACTCATCATGGGCTGAAACCTATCTAAATAAATTCCTAATTCTTCTAGGATTCCAACGAGTATTTTTTTGAAAATTTTGGACTTCTTTTGGACCCCACAAAATGGGCCCAAAAAACAATTTTTTAGCCCTATTCGCGCTATAGTGCGTCCCCTCCCCCCTCTTATTGGGCGGTGGGGGAGGATCCGTCGGGCTCTTATCAGACCGGCGGCCCAAGGTGGCTCAATTTGCCAGTTGGGTGAACTGCTACTAGATCGGGCCGATTCGACTAGGCCCGGTCTGACAGTTTAAATTTTTTTATTTTTAAATTGTTTAAAACTTGAAAAGAATTGTAAAAAATTTGAAAAAATTCCAAAAAAATTCCAAAAAATTTTAGACTTTATTTAATGAGTTATTAAAGTGTTTAATGTCTTACTAAATGATTCTTTCTATTTTATTTATTAAATTTTATTATTTTTATTTTAAAATTGTTTTACGATCAAAATTAATAAAAATAATGGCTAATTAAGTTCTAGAAAATTATTTAATAGGTTTATAAAATGTTTGTGAGCTTGTTAGATGTTTTTGGGCTCTGGTTACTATAGAATCATTTTATAAATGATTTTAACATTGTTTTAAAAACTGTATTGGTAAAATTAGTGCCCAAATTAATTCTGAAAAAAATATGATTTTGAGGAATTATGATTTGAACATCAATTTAACGCTCTGTGCAATTTTGTAAAAGCATGAAACCTTTAATGTTTTATATTTTTCGCCTTATTCTTGTAAATTATTTATATATGCATTTCATGTGTATTTATTTCATGAAAATGCGACAAACATGAAATTGGTATTTTCATAATTATAGTATATAATTTTATGATAGTATATATGATATATCTTATAATTATCACATACGTGCTCTATGTTCATGTGATGAATGTTAGTGTGTGTATGGTGGTGATCATGGGCTTTAATATGCTTGGCTTGTGATTGCTTGGTTAATTATATTGGTTATGTTATTAAATGGGGTCTATGTGTGCCGCCTCTCTCTCTTTACAATCTGATTGTACATTCTACCTCCCTCCATTTATGTACTCCCCTTGGTTAAAACCAAGGTTTCTTATTATGATATGTATATTTTTGGGTCTATGTACCCTTAAGTTGCTTGTAATAGTTAGAAGCCAATTCTTGGGAGAATGGAGAGTGGGACCACTTGGAGAAGCACCCTTCTGAAGTGGGACATACCAACTCAAGCTTTTAAAGCAAGGAATTGCACCTATAGGTGTTTCTTAGCTGTATACTTAAGGTTAAGTCCATGATCACCTGTATTTTTATGCATATTTGATATGTGGTTGTGTGCTACAGATTATACCTTAAATATATAATATTTCAAAGGTATATTTATATGTAGCACCTATATTGATGAGACTAAAATAAAATTACTCCTCATTCAAATTAGGTCGATAAACGTGAGACATTAAGAACGACTCATGTAGTCTTCCATGTTATGGTCTTGATGAGTCAATCTTAGACTGGATGTGTTTGTTGTGCTATCACAAGTCTCATTCAACAAGGGATTTGTGATCATGGCCAAGGCATTAGCCAAACTTTGGGGTGGACCATTGCATGGCTTTGTTGTGCTACCACAAAGGTGTAGACATGCCAAATTGGCTTGATTTGGAGCCCCAGACTCTTATTCCATTGGCAATATTCATTATTTGACCGATTATCTAATTCGGATTACCTCGTGGAAATGAGCTAAGGACGCTGGTGGATCACCTTGTGAGTTGGGAATGGACCGATGATTGCCTGAACAATGCCGCAACCTTCAAGCGAGAGCCACATGTAAATTGTGAAAACACGGAGCTTGCTTGATAACTGACCTTGAATAGTCCTTAATTGAAGGTCTTGGGAGTCCTGCATGTGTTTCGTAACATTCAGGGTTTCTGGGAAGTCATTTCGGTAGTCATCAGTCAATGAATGCTTTCGTTATGGCTTTTTCGATCTGTACTGACACGGCTATCCTGAACCATGCGTTAGGCCTTTCCGTTCATCACCGGGTCTTTTCGAGTCGTCCGGGTCGATCCTAGCCATATATTTCATCAACCGGGGCCATACGGCCATTTCGATCGATTTTAGGGGTTTTACGACTTTTCCGAGTTTCAGTTCACGTTTACCGGGTTAATCTTAAATTTTTCAATGATTTCAGATTTTTGACTGTGCTAGACTCGTTCGGTCATCATTTTAAATCATCCCGAGTTGACCTGAGATTCCTCGACCAAAACTATGCTATTTCGGACCTTCGTCATAGTTTTTGGCTTTTTGCTAGAGGGTAAACTAGTAGAAAACCCCATGCGAGAGGGTAAACTAGAGTCATGCCGGCTGGTTTACCGACTTGAGGAGGTGCGGTTGAAGGCCCTCTTTCCAACGCAACAAACGAGAGCTGAATCGGACATCCCGTTTGCAAGTTACGGCTCGTGGAACGCGTGCGCATGAGAGAGAGTGTATTGTGCCCCCGCCCCCTTTGAAATGAGAGGGCACGATCAACCTGGGGGCATGCCCTGAGCGCCCTCAACCTGAGGGGGCATCCTGCACCCCCTGCTTCTTTTGAAACGCGAGGGTGCAGTACGTTTTTGAAAACCAGAAATTGCCCTGATTAGCACCTTCTAAACCAGATTTTTGGAAGGTTTCCGCCGTTGATTATCATTTATTTTGACCGCGCCCCTGGATCGGGGGCGCGTTATGTTTGCCAAGTCAATTTTTTAGCAATTTTCGTAAGATTCTGATGGATTTTAGCAGTAAGACGCATAACGCGACCCCGGTTCCTTTGAAACTGGGTGGCGCGCAGACCGCGTCCCCAAGGTGAGGGCGTGCCCTGCGCGCCCTCATCTCCTTTGAAATGCGGGGGTGCGGTCAGTCCAGTTTCCATGTTTTGCACCGGTTTCTCTCCTCTATAAATTGATGGCGATTCTCAACGACCCAAGGTTAGTCCCCGGTGCCTAGCTTGTCCTGAGGTCGTCCAAACTCTCTCCCAAGGCCGTCCCAACGTCCAAAGCCGATCCGACGTTGAGAGATCGATCCCGAAGTGAAGGAGAAGGCTCAATCTATGTGTTCTGCATCAACAGAATTCATCAGCATTTGTAGAAAATATGGGGCTTCTGCTGCAAAAGTCTTCATTAGAGGAGTTGTTCCCCTCTTCGTCCTCTTTCATTTTCAACTGGAGGCACTCAATTCCAACTTGCCATTTGTTTGTGGTGATTGCTACACTGAGGGTGCACATCCAGGTTCTGTTTTTCCATATCCGTCCACTTTCATAATTTTTATAGACTTCTACAGGCGGATTCTAGAGAAGTCATCAACAGAATATCTCTTCCTCTCTGAGTTATCCATACATAAAACAAATGGCACTCAATTCTGACATCGGGGTCATTCGTAACATTTTCTGCACCAAAGTCGCGCCAGAAGGGTGCAAGGCTACCCGAACCGGCCTTCTTCAACCAACTTGGCTTCAACTTAAGCCATACACTTCATAAGTCTTTCTTAACTCGTTTCATTCAGTTTATTTACCGTTTCAGAACATCTTTTAGTTCATTTGCATCATTTTTACATAATTAAAAACACAAAAAAGGGTTAAGGCTCACCCTGAAGCCGGTGAGTTCGATTACAATTGCTTCTAATTTCTTATCTTCTTACTATAGTTACTACACTTCTCACAAGTCTAATCAAACTCTTCACTTGTTTTATTGTCTTAAGTTGCACAGATTAATCAAGCTAGCATCGGTTGAACTCTCCCTCATTGGTCGGCCGAAGAGGAAGAAGGTTTAACCCCCATATCATCTCCCGCGCTAAGGTACACACGGTCAACTCATCTCTTGATTTACATTCCATAAAGTGGAGCCTGTGGCTTCTGGTGACCACCTCTTTTATGTTCTAAGTTATTCTATTCCTCACTCTCCTCCGACATGATCCTAACCGTCTCTGGTGCTCGAGCGATGCCAAGAGATGAAAGTTCGGGGATTAATGTGAGTGTGGGACCGAGGTGAGGACTCTTTACTGCTTTTCGAGTGTTTTCCAATTCACTCCCCTTTTTCCCCCATTCCATCATCACCTTCTCTTGAGGTGCCGATCAGGAACCCATTTTTGGAGTCGACAAAAGGTTCTGTGAAGAATCTATTCTCATAATGTAACAAGCGGATTTGACCTAAGTAGAGTGTATGGTTTGTTGTGCTACCACAAGATCATAACCCTAAAGACTAAATGCCTAAGAGTTGTAAAAGTTGCAACAGACAATAGTTGCCTACCTATTAAGTATGGGGTGATTTATTGTGCTACCACAAGGTCACCACCATAAGGTTATAGGGTCTTAGTCCCCACTAGGATTTCATCATGATATCCCGTCTTTGCATAATGAGGGTTAATAAAATTTGTCAAAAATTAGTGAAAGCATAAATTAAAATGAAAGACTATATCTTAATTTTACTAAATGGCTGTAATATTAATATAATTATATCTCAGTTGTAGAATATAATGATAAACTCCTATTAGTGTAGCATGCTAGATGTTAAGTAGTTTAATGGCTCACACTTCTTAGATCGATTTTAAACCAAGAGAATTGTTCTCATGGTTGGCCTATTAACTATCCTACTTGAGAAGTAGGTGTCTCCTAGACTATCTAATGATATGAGAATATAAGATTCTATCTCATAATATAGTAATGAAAAGATGCATTACTTGCCTTGTACTAGATGTTATCCTCTATGAGATAAAAAATTATAGTGGCAACATAGAAAGAAGGATATGAGATCCATCACGGCTTATAGTGATGAGCCAATTAAAGATAGTTTAGAACAATAGTACATCTTAAACACTTCTTGTTGGTGAAATCAATTGAAAGAAACAAGATCATTAGATAGAAATAGAAGGAGATAGTTAAAAGTCAAAGAAGTAGGTCAAGATATTAAAACCCAAATAAGACATAGCATTCTTATACTAACATGATGATGGTAAGTGGAAGAAGAAGTGCAAAGTGTATTACCCATAATGCAAAGGCTGAGCTTGAGAAAGTTCATATATCTAAGTCATTAACATTTACTTGGCATAAATACATACACAATAGTGTCGACTCCGAAAAAAGGTTCTGGATCGGCACCTCAAGAGAAGGTGAAAGATGGAATAGGGGAAGGGAGCGAATCGGTAAACACTCGAAAAGTGGTAAAATCCCCACCTCGGTCCCAAACTCACATTGATCCCCGAACTTTCATCTCATGGCATTGCTCGAGCACCGAAGACGGTTCGGGTCATGTGGGAGGAGTGTGAGGAATGAATTGACTTAAAGCATAAATAAAAGAGGTGGTTTCCAGGAGCCGCGGGCTCCTCTTTATGGAATAGAAACTAGTGATAAGTTGATTTGACCGTGTGTACCTTAGCATGGGAGATTAAGATATGAGTTCAACCTTCTTCTTCTTCGGCCAGTCGATGAAGAAGAGTCCAACCGATGCTAGCTTGATTGATCTTTGTAACTTAAAGAAAATGAAAATAAATGAAAAAATGAATTAGACTTGAGTGAAGTGTAGTAACTAAAATAAGAAGATGTGAAATTAGCAATTGAAACCGAACTCATTGGCCTCGGGGTGAGCCTTAACCCCTTTTTTGTGTTTTTAATTATGTAAAAATGATGCAAATAAACTAAAATATGTTCTAAAACAGTAAATAAATTGAATGAAATGAGTTAAGAAGAACTTATAAAGTGTATTGGCTTGAGTTGAAGCCGAGTTGGTTGAAGAAGGCCGATTCGGGTAGTCTTGCACCCTTCTGGTGCGACTTTGGGGAAGAAAATGTTACGGACGACCCAAGTGTCAAAATCAAGTGCCATTTATTTCTATGGATGGAGAACTCGGAGAGGAAGATATCTACTGTTGATGACTTCTCTGAAATCTGCCTGTATAAGTTTGTAAAAAATCTGGAATTGGATGGATATGGAATAACAGAACCTAGATGCACGACCTCAGTGCAGCAATCGCCACGGACAGAAGGCAAGTCATAATTGAGCTTTGATGAATGAAAATGAAAGAGAATGAGAAGGGGAACAAATATTCTATTGAAGACTTTTATAGCAGAAGCCCCAAATTTTTTGTAGAAGCCGATGAAGTTTGGTTGTTGTAGAACACATGGATTGGGCTTCTCCTTTGCTTCGGGATCGATCTCTCGACATTGGATTAGCTTTGGACTTCGTGACGGCCTTGGGAAAGAACTTGGATGACCTCAAGATGAGCTAGGCACAGGGGGTTCAACCTCAGGTCATTGAGAATGGCCTCAATTTTTAGAGAATGGAAACCGATGCAAAATATGAAAACTGGACCGACCGCGCCCTCGACTTTCAAAGGAAGTGGGGGGGGGCGCAAGTTGTGCCCACCACCCAAGGGCGCTCAGGGCATGCCCCCTCCTTGAGGGCGTGCAGGGTGCGCCCTCCTGTTTCAAATGGAGCGGGGGCGCGTTATGCGTCTTATTGCTAAAAATCGCCGGAACCTTCCATAAATTGCTAAAATTCAGACTTGATAAGATGAACGCGCCCCCGAACCAAGGGCGCAGTCAAAATAAACAATAATTAGTGGAGGAAACTTTCCAAAATCAAGTTTAGAAGGTGCTAATTAGGGTAATTTTTGATTTCTTAAAATGTTCAGAGCCCCCGCGTTTCAAAGGAAGTAAGGGCGCGCAGGGCGTGCCCCCGGACTGAGGGCGCTCAGGGCGCACCCCCAGCATGAGGGCACGCCCTACCATTTCAAGGGGAATGGGGACGCGTTACACTCTCTCTCTTATGTACGTATTCCACGAGCCGTAACTTGCTAACGGGATGTCCGATTCAGCTCCCATTTGTTGCGTTAGAAAGAGGGCATTAAACCGCAGACCTCAAGTTGGTAAATCAGCTGACATGACTCCCAAGACGTTCGCACGGAGCTTTCTATCAGTTTACCCTCTCGCAGAAAGCCAAAAACTGCGGCGGAGATCCAAAAGGGCATGGTTCTGGTTGAGAAATCTTGGGTCAACTCGGGATGACTTAAAATAATGATTGAAAAAGTCTGGTATGATCAAAAAACCTAAAATCATCGAAGAATCCAAGATTAACCCAGTAAACGTGAACCAAAGCTCGAAAAAGCTGGAAATAACTGAGAAACCCTAAAATCGACCGAAATGGTCGTATGGCCCTGATTGATGAAAATATTTGGCTAGGATCAACCTGAATGACCCGAAAAGACCCGGTGGTGACTGGAAAGCCTAACACGTGTTCCGGGATAGCCGTGTCAGTACAGATTGAAAAGCCGTAATGAAGAAACTGTTATAGACTAACGCCTACCTAAATGACTTGTCGGAAACCCTAAGTGTCACATAACACAGGCGGGACTCCTGAGATGTTCAAGTATGGACCATTCAAGGCTGATCATCGAGCAGGCTTCGTGTTTTCATGGTTCACGTGTGGCTCTCGCTTGAAGGTTACAACATTGTTCTGGAAATCATCGGTCCATTCCCAACTTGCGAGGGGTTCCACCAACATCCTTATCTCATCTCCACGAGGTAATCAAGATCAGATAAAGGTTAGATAATGGGTATCGCCCATGGAATAAGAGTCTGGCGCTCTGAATCAGACCAATTTGGCGTGTCTACAGCTTGCCTCGCCTTGATGTCGACTTTGCAAGGGAATGACGTATAGTGAAGTGAAGTGAAACGTAGAGAAAGCATAGCAAAGCGAGATGGAACGTAGTGGATTGTAATGGAGAAAAATGGTGATGGACTGAAAAGGTGGCATCAAGGTGTAGATAGACACGCTCAACAACCAAATTCGGCAAGACGAATCTCCTCAAGTGTCCTGGATGACCGCCTTGTTTCATCAAGTCTTTCTATGTTCGATTGGTAAGAGATGTGCCATTGGCACAAGAGAAGAATAGCCAACCCCCAACGTGGTGGGGAGTCCCCAAAACATGGGTTCGTAGGTTCATCATCAATTGGTAACCCGATCTTTGCGGTGTTCCTGTACAATGATGGGCTAAAGTTTGAAAGGAGAATTGTTTTGTAAATAAAAGAATACCAATCAAACACATTCAGGCTCTCAAATTCATTTAAGTCTTCCAAAAGACAAGATTCAATTCGGAATTGAATAATCTCGAATTTCGAAAGGCAAATGTTTAAGCATAGACCGTGAAGATAATGACGGTGTTGTAGACACGCCAAATTGGCTTGATTCGTAGCCCCAGACTCTTATTCCATAGGAGATATCTTTTATTTGACCGTTACCTGATTCGGATACCTCGTGGACATGAGCTAAGGACATTGGTGGAGCCCCTTGGGAGTTGAGAATGGACAAATGATTTTCGGAATGATGCCGAAACCTTCAAGCGAGAGCCGCGCGTGAACTGTAAAAACATGAAGCCTGTTCGATGATCGACCTTGAATGGTCCATAATTGAAGGTCTTGGGAGTCCCGCATGTGTTCCGTAACATTCAGGGTTTCTGAGAAGTCATTTCGGTAGGTGTCGGTCAATGACGGCTCTCGTTATGGCTTTTTCGATCTGTACTAACACGGCTATCCCGGACCACGCGTTAGGCCTTTTCAGACATCACCGGGTCTTTTTGGGTCATCCGGGTCGATTCTAGCCGAATATTTTCATCAATCATGGCCATATGTCCGGTTCGGTCAATTTTAGGTTTTCCCGGCTTTTCTGAGTTTTGGTTCACGTTTACCGGGTTAGTCTCAGATTTTTCGATGATTTCAGGTTTTCCGGCCGTACCAGACTTATTCGGTCATCATTTTAAGTCATCTCAAGTTGACCCGAGATTTCTCGACCAGAACTGTGCTCTTTCGGATCTTTGCCACGGGTTTCAGCTTTCCGCGAGAGGGTAAACTGGTAGAAAGCCCTGTGTGAACGTCTCGGGAGTCATGCCAGCTGGTTTACCAACTTGAGGAGGTGTGGTTGAAAGTCCTCTTTCCAACGCAACAAACGGGAGCCGAATCGGACATTCCGTTTGCAAGATACGGCTTGCGGAATGCGCGCGCAGGAGAGAGAGTCTACCGCGCCCCCGCTCCCCTTGAAAAGGAAGGGTGCGCCCTGCATGCCCTCAACTTGAGAGCGTGCCCTGCGCGCCCTCAAACTGGGGGCGCGCCCTGCGAACCCCCGGTTCCTTTGAAAAGCGAGGGGGCGGTAAGTTTTCGAAAATTGAAAATTGCCTCGATTAGCACCTTCTAAACCGGATTTTTGGAAGGTTTTCGCGGATGATTTTCGATTATTTGTACCGCGCCCCCGGTTTGGGGGTGCATTACGTATGTCAAGTCGATTTTTAGCAATTTCAGGAAGTTTTCGGCGAATTTTAGCAGTGAGACGCGTACCGCGCCTCTGAATTTTAGCAGTTTCCGTCTATCAAGCTAGCATCGGTTGGAGACTCTTCTTCATCGGCCGGCCGAGGAAGAAGAAGGTTGAACCCATATCCTGATCTCCCGCGCTAAGGTACATGGTCAAATCAACTCAATTTTGTTGTTATTCTATAAAGCGGAGCCCGCGGCTCCTGGAAACCACCTTTTACTTATGTTCTAATTTCATCTCCTCTCCTCCTCACTCTCCTCCCATATGACCCGAACCATCTCCGGTGCTCGAGCGACGCCGTGAGATAAATGTGAGTGTGGGATCGAGGTGAGGAGTCTTTACTGCTTTCCGAGTGTTTTTTTTGGATTCACTCCCTTTTCTCGTATTCTATCTTTCACCTTCTCTTGAGGTGACGATCAGGAACCCGTTTTCAGAGTTGATAGCTTTTTGGCGACCATGGTGGGACAACCAATGTCTTCAACTGTGCTAGCTTGATTGATTCATGCAACTAGTTGTTTTCCGACTTGGTTCCCGCGTGAACCGGCTTGTCCTTTATATTTTCCATGTCAATTTAACTTTAAACTTGCTATTTACTCTTCCTTTAAGATTGTCCCCCCATGTGGACTTGATTTGCTTGTCTTTAATTTCAACCCGGTTCCCGCGTGAACCACTTTTCTTCTTATAAACCGGTTCCCACGTGAACCACCTTTCTTTTCCAACTCGGTTCCCGCGTGAACCAACTTATTTTCAGATCGGTCCCCGCATGGACCACCTCTTTACAGCACCTTTAGATTGGCCCCACGTGGCCCTCTTTCTATTTTGTCAACTCTTACACTGGTTCCCGCGTGAACCACCCCTTTCTTCATTAAAACCGGTTCCCGCGTGAACCAAACCCTTTTCTAAACCGGTTCCCGCGTGAACCAACCCACTTTCAGATCGGTCCCCGCGTGGACCACCTTTTTGCACCACTTTAAATTGGCCGCAAGTGGCCCTCCTTTCATTTTTAAAATCAAACAAACTGGTTCCCGCGTGAACCACCCCTTTTTCTTCAAAAACTGGTTCCCGCGTGAACCACCTACCTTTCCAAAACTCGGCTCCCATATGAGGCACTTTATTTTCAAATCGGTCCCCACGTGGATCATCCTTACTTCAGATTTGTTCCAACTTGGACACTCCAACACAAGCCGGTTCCCGTGCGAACCACCGTTTAGTTGCTAGTTGCTAGTTACTTGTTTACTTTATCATTGCTTGTATTGATTGAATTCACTTGCTTGATTTATTTAATAGCTTTCATTCATGTTTGCATATTGATTGCTTCTTCTCCTCCTACCCTCCATTTTTCATTTTTTGCATTAGCTTTTGCATCGGGTACCGGACTTGTTCCGATCCGTAGGGCATTCGAGGCGGGGGCTCTCTCTCCCAACATACCCTCACCCTCCAAACACCTTCTTGGTGGATGCTAACCTCTCTTCTGGGATATTCCTTCGTAGTTGATTTGGTTGTTTCCATCAAGACCTCCGTAAGTCCCCATCTGTGGAGTATTCCTCTCCGCACGATTGGGCCGGTTGTACCACTTTCCCAAAACCCGAAGAACCCAAGTACCTACTCGTGGTGATTGAGTGACAACCTTAGGTCTTGAAGATTGAAGCAATAAGAACCATACCCATTTGAGTGAACAATTGTTAACAATCTATCTAATCTAAGGTTTCAACCCAAAAAATTGTCGAGTAGTCATTTAAAACCTTGTTTGCATAACTTGCTTGCTCACAACAATTGAAAACAACAAAAAAAAATTCTTCTTTCAAAACACCTAAAAGAATCCCTTTTAATTTTTGTGTTCAACTTGCTTGCCAAACAACCAAAGTGAAATCAAATCAAATCAAACAAACAATCATAACCAAACAAATAAAAAAAGTCTTTTTGCATTTACACTTTTCATTTGCTTTCTTTCAACCATTTTTTTAAGAAAATTTGACAGGATGCCCATAACATTAAGGTCCGGAAGACACATCGGGATGTCGGACTACTACGGCCAAGAAGAGGAGTACGAGATGGGCCACTACGAGCTGCAACAACCCATGGTCCAACCAGAGGGCCTTGTCAACGCCGTCAGGGAGCCAGAAATTCAAAATCCTACTCGTCAACCTACTTCACTTAGCGTGGAGAAACTCCTCCAGGGTCTATCTTTTCATCTAGACCCTGAATCTTTTTTGCTTGTGCAATCCTTGACGAAGGGCAAGATGCCCGCCAATCAAGATCCGGTCGAGGGAAATCAAGCCCCCTCACCACCTCAATCAGCAGTCAGGCCCCAAATCATCTCTTCTCCTGGGCAACCCTATCGTGTCTCCACTCACCCCGTTGTGGGGCATTCACATAATACTATTCCAGTTACTGTTTCCAACCTACCTCTTCCAACGCAATCACCTAAACACTTTGCTCCCGTGGCTCAGGAATCCAGCCTCACCCAGGCATTAATGAACAAACTTAACCAGATGGATGAGAGCTTTGCAGAGATGAGGCACCGCCTCGATTCTAAAGCCACCCCTGAAATCTCTATCACATCCTTCTCAGTTCTACACCTTCCTCCTTCAGAGATACCAGTCTTCCAACGTTACAACGGGACTGGTAATCCTTTCAACCATCTAAAGAGCTTTCTCTACGACTCTGCGTTCTGGAAAAATGACCACAAAGCCCTTGCCTTCCTATTTCGTCGGTCACTGGAAGGATCCACCCTGGACTGGTTCTATTCTCTTGATTCCATTGAGGCAGTGGATTTTGTCATTGTCAAGGCGAAGTTTCTACAGAGATACAAGGATCGGGTGGGGCCAGCTTGCTCGATAACTGATTTAATTGCCGAAAAGATGAGGTCGGATGAGAACTTTGCCAGATTTTCTGATCGGTGGAGGGGAATGGCTGAGAGGCTAGTGGATACCATCTCAGAGGAGGAGCAGGTGAGGATGCTCATCGGGAACACCACGCCCAACCTTCGCAGCCTCCTGATTATGCACCGCCCAACAACCATGAGTGAGTTGTGTGATAGCGCCTGCTACCTCCAAGCCCACTTTAAGGATGCATCCATGATCAACCCATTCGACACCAAGCCCCGTAACACTAGAAAGCCTACACCTGTAGGACCCACCACCAAAGGGGTATCAAACAATGAGAGCATCAATGCCATGGGTAACCAGGGTGGGTATTGCTAAAGCCAATACCGTAACCCACCACCCAACCAACAATACCGCCCAGCTCCTCAACTAGCACCTCAGCCCCAGCAGCAAGTTGCATACAACTGAGCACCACCACAGCAACCCACCTACAACCGATCGCCCCAACAACCAAATGCCAACAACTGAGTGCCTCAACAACAACCTGTCTACAACCGACCACAACCACAACAACAAGCTTACAACCAAGTGCCACCACCAGCCAACCGACATAGGAGGGGGAGACCTAAGAGAGAGTACTATCCTCAACTGCCGTTCTCCCTCACCGATATCTTTAATGCACTAATGGCTGAACAGCAGTTGGAACTTCCAAAGGAGAGAGAAGGATGGCCGGCAAATGTTGACACAACAAAGTACTGCGCTTATCATCGGTATCCCGGGCACACAGTTGATGTCTGTTTCCAGTTTAAAGACTACATTCATGACCTCAATGATCAGGGGAACATTGACTGGGCACAAATGGGAGAATCCATTCAAGCGATGAAGGCACGTCAAAATCAACCATGGCGACAGCAAGCACAACAGCAGCCCGGCCTGGGCATAGTCCAAGATCCGCTCCCGGTACATGCACCCATACAAGCACCGGCACCAGAACCACCAATCCAACGACTTGGCCTCGTCCACTCCGCCATCGAGGAGTCAACCCACCATTCCCAGGGTTGGCAGGTCGAGGATCAAATCACCTCCATGCCCGCCAGACCAACCCCACCTACAAACAGCACCATACTCTCCATACCGAGAGCTGCCCCTAGCCCACAAACTACCCAAACATCACTGCTCCCAACAACCATCAACCCTCTATGGCGCCTAATCATTAGACTGCAACCAGCATCCTAACCAGCACCACAACCATCACCTAACCCATCAACCACCATTAATCCTTCCCGGCGTCTGATCATTAGACCGCCACCAACACCCCAGACATCACCTAACCTACTAGTCACTGCCACTCCACGACCCTCATCATTAGACCGTCACCACCAACACCGCAACCATCACCCAACATACCGGCCTCCACCAATCCATGACCTCTCATCATCCGATCCTCACCACCCCTACCTACCACGGGCTCCTCAACATACCAATCAACCCAACCATCACCATCATCATCGCTCCCCCCTACCATGCTGGCACTGGTACTTCTTAGTGAGAGGATGTTCCAAAGGGTCTTCCCCCAGGCCGGGATGCAACCACAGGAGCAAGTAGAAGAGGAGACAGTGGAAGAACTGTTGCCCGGCACGGCATATGACCTATTAAAGCATCTGGACAAAATGCCAGCACGGATTTCAATTCTGGAGCGGATAAAGAGGTCGAAGCACCATAAGGACATTCTACAACAATACTTGCAGCGGGTCATGGTCAATGAGGCCCTCCCTCCCGAGAAGATCATTATTGTCCTTACCCCGAGGAGTGAACATACGGCACTTACATTTACACAGGAAGAGTTGGCACGGCCAGAAATCAGAAAATATGCCTTGCGCGTTGTAGTAGTCATCCGAGGCGTGGAGATCAAGTCTTGCTTGATTGACACCGGAGCATCTATAAATGTCATGTTGCCAGAAACATTGCAACTTTGCGGCATCTCCTATGAAGAAATCGAGCCTTCTGTCGTCACGATGACAGCCTATGACAACTCCCGGAAGCTGGCACGAGGGGTGGTTACGTTGGAAGTAGGGCTCGGGCCGTGTGCTGTCACCGCTGAGTTTTATGTTCTAGAATTGGAACCTACATTTAAAGCCATTTTGGGACGCCCGTACCTTGAGGCAATAGGAGCTGTTGCCTCCACTAATCATCAGTGTCTGAAGTTCCCATACAAGGGTCAGGTAATTAAAGTAACAAACATCCCCATTCTAAATGACGTGGATAACCCCTCTTCTGCATTGCCAATATCAAAATTTGTTCAGCCGTTGGTTTCCACTACAGACCTGCCCGAGGTCATGATGTTAACAGCGCCTCCATATACAGTTGCATGGTGGATGATGAAAGGTATGGGCTATCAGCCAGGAAAGGGGTTGGGAAAGGAGCTGCAGGGGGTTGTGCACCCCATTAAAGCCGTACAAAGACCAAAGAGACACGGGCTTGGCTATGAGCCCAATTTCACTTCGAGGATGGTCTACCGGCCAAAAAATGCCATGGGACTCCAAAAATTCTTTATCAAAGGGGAGATCATGAAGATGGCCAGAGACGAAGAAGAAGAACTAATCAAGAGGAAGAAGGCACCAGAGAAAGAGGAGGAAGTGGACAACCTGAGTTCATCTTTGGCTCGGTTGTTCATAGAGGAGGAAGAACCAGTCGAGGGCACGTCCATCTCTAAACAACTTGTCCACTTGAACCCACCTCCAAAAAACATCCCGCATGAGCCATATCCTACGGTCACGTATTTCAAAATCCTCACTCTATGCCTCTTGGATTCGTTTGATGGGCTATCTAGCCCAATTCCTACTTATGGGCCAAAATGGCCACCTGAACTGATCACTGGGCTTGAGAGCCCATTCAAATCTTCTTACTCCACTGGGCTTCTATGCCCATTCCAATCCAACAACCTTGGGCCCGCATGCCCACCAATCGGGCCCGCATGCCCTTTAAATTTATTTTCTAGCTTTGGGCCCCCGTGCCCACCACTTGGGCCCATGTGCCCCATAGATCTTTTCACTAGCTTTGGGCCTATCTGCCCCTTTCTTGTCATCGTTGGGCCCACGAGCCCATTTTTCTTATGTTTACTTAAGCTTTCTACTTCTACTCGAGCCCCACCAGCTCATTTTCTTTCTGTTATTGAAAATACCCAAAACACCCAAAAAAATGTCTTCTCGCAAACTCAGTTTTTCATTGAAGAGACGTCTATGCTTGTCTCGGAGGGTGCTCCCAACTAGGGACCCCTCTTCTCCGACTCACTGATCGATCTACTCGATCCTTCACCCACTGTAAATACCACCTTTCCAATTCCATCTTCTTTAGGAGTACTTAGTATAGGAAAGAAGAAAATTCGAGGTAAACATGTGCCAGAGAGATATCTCCAGCAATTAGCTCAAAAATGCAAGGAATGTGCAAGGCTGCCAAGGTTTTTGGAAAATGCTATCCAGCTTGATGAAATCCAATATGAGGATGAATTCAATGTAGATCATACACTAGGAGTTTACGATGTTTTATCAAAAAAAGATCCTGATTTCGAGGATGGAATTGAGGACTTGGCTGATGCGTATGCATCTAGACTTAAAAGATTTAAAGAACCATTAGCCACGGTGGATGAACCGACAAAAGAATTGAATCTTGGAACACCGGAAGATCCCAAGACAATCCTTCTAAGTGCAAACCTAACTCCCACTGAGGAATAGAGTTTAATTAAAATTATGGAAGAATATAAGGACACATTCGCATGGACATACAAAGACATGCCGGGGTTAGACAACTCGTTAGTTGATCATCGTCTAACTTTGAAACCTAGAGTTACCCGGTCAAACAAAAATTAAGAAGATTCCACCCTGATGTTGCACTTAAGATAAAAGAAGAAGTCGACAAGTTACACCAAGCAAGATTCATTAAGGTTGTCCTCTATCCGCAATGGGTGGCAAACATAGTCCCTGTCATGAAGAAGGATGGTCGAGTTTGGATCTGTATAGACTTCAGGGACTTGAACCGAGTGTGCCCTAAAGATGATTTTCCTCTACCTCATTTTGATGTATTGGTTGATAACACTGCTGGATTCGAGATGTTGTCATTCATGGATGGCTATTCCGGTTATAATCAAATCCGGTTGGCCGAAGAGGACCAGGAGAAGACCTCGTTTACTACACCTTGGGGAACCTACTGCTATGTCGTCATGCCCTTTGGACTAAAGAATGCTGGTGCTACCTATCAGAGGGCAATGATGGCTATCTTCCATGACATGATGCATACCCTTGTAGAGGTATACGTGGATGACCTGGTCGTTAAGTCCAAAAGCTGAGAAGATCACCCAGAAGTGTTATGAAAGGTCTTGCAAAGGGCTAGGGAATATAAACTGAAAATGAACCCAAAAAAATGTATGTTTGGAGTATCCTCAGGAAAGTTATTGGGGTTCATAGTGAGCAAAACGGGCATAGATATTGACCCAAACAAGGCCAAAGAAATCATTGGTATGCCTCCTCCAAGAAATATGAAAGAACTTCGAGGATTAATCGGGAGGCTACAGTTTGTCCGCCGGTTCATCTAACAACACTCCCAAAGGTGTAAACCTTTCTATGAGTTGACCAAGGTGGGGTCCGAGTTCAAATGGGATTCGAAGTGCCAAGATGCATTCGATGGTTTAAAAGGATACCTGGCTAGTCCCCCCCGTGCTTAGACCACCAGTCCCTAGCAAGCCCTTAGTTCTATATATCTCGGTTTTGGAGAATTCTCTTGGGGCAGTCCTTGCACAAGTCGATGAAGAAGGGAAAGAGAGGGAAACTTATTACTTGTCAAAGATCTTTGATCCATGTGAGTAGAAGTATACTGTAGTGAAGAAGAGCTGTGCTGCACTAGTCTGGGTAGTTCAGAAGCTTAAACACTATTTCTTAGCTCATGAGGTCAATCTTATTGCCCACATCAATCCCAATTTTGACGGGACTCTGAATTCACATGGTAAGGGAATAGGAATCGTCCTTCTATCACCCGAAGGTGTCACCATTCTACAGGCATTTCAGCTTGACTTCCCAGCAACTAACAATATAGCTGAATATGAAGTCTTGCTGGCCGGGCTGGAGGCCGCTCATTTCTATGGTGTCACGGAATTGAGGGTGATAGGTGATAGCCAACTAATCCTTCGCCAAGTCCTAACCAAATACCGAACTTCTTATCCAAACCTCAAACCTTACCAAGAACTCATCTCTTGCTACATCAAACTCTTTTCCAAACTCACTTTTGTTCATGTTCCTCGAGCTCAGAACATCTTTGCTGATGCCCTAGCCTCCTTAGCTTCATCTCTATCAGTCCCTCTAGGTAGACAGGTGCGGACTATCCATGTCCGTAGAAGGTCGATACCGGCGATTAAGGATGGCCGATTTTTGAAAGTCAAGGAGAGATTTGGTAGGAAGGAATATCTAGAGCAGAAAGAGGAAGTTTCTCTAATCGAGTTGGAAGAGTTAGATGAAGGTGAGAGGCCTTGGTTTTATGAGATCACAAGGTATTGTGAAGATCAAACATATCCACCTGGATCAAATGCAAAAGAAAAGAAGGCCATCAGAAGAGTATCCCAGAGGTATACCATCCTAGGAGGGGTGCTCTACAAGAGGAGCTTGAGTGGAATCTTGCTTAGATGCGTTGATGAAGAAGAGGCAGAATTGGTGCTTAAGGAAGCACATTCCGGGGTCTGTGGAGGCCATGTCAATGCTCAAGCTTGTCGACTCTGAAAATTTGATGGGGTCCTCTCTTTTTCAGGGAAGTCCGTGAACCCAGATCGTCACCTCAAGAGGGGATGAGAAAAGAAAGGAATAAAACATCGGAAAGCAACTCTCACCTCGGTCCCACACTCACATTGATCCCCAAACTTTCATCCCTTGGCGTCGCTCGATCACCAAAGAGACAGATCGGGTCATGTGGGAGGAGTATGAGAATAAAGAAATATGGTCTCCATGAACCGTGGGTTCCGATTTATAGAATTAAAATGACCGTGTGTACCTTAGCGTGAAGAATGTGGGTTAAAGCTTCTCCTTCTTCGGCCGGCCGATGAAGAAGAGTCCTCAACGTGGTGGGTGCTTGATTTTCTGTGAAACTAAACAAACAAACAAGTGAAATAGACAATTAGAACTAGACAAAGTGGAGTATATGTAAGAGAATAACATGAAACACACAACTTACTAGAAACTGACCGGATTCGGGTTATCTCTAACCCCTCTTTTTCTATTTTTGGATAAACAGACTAAAAATAATGCAAAAAAATGTAAAAAAATAATATAAGGATGGATAATCACGAAACAAAGAGATAGGAAAAAGAACATAAAGATTCTGAGTTGAATAGAGAAAGATATAGCTAAATATGTGTTGTCGAAAAAGCCGAGCAGCAGTCCAGGATCTGCCAGGCGCAACTTTGCTTCTGCGCTTGTCACGACCAGCCCCGACCTCGGAATCAAGTTCCGTCAATTGTAAACTGAAGAAGACTTCATGAGGAAGAACTTTTATGCAGATATCTTGGGCATCATACGTCCACACGCTGATGTATAGGCCGAAGAAGAGAGGCCAGGCTGATCACCTGCAGAACAGCCTTCCTCTCTCTTGAACCAACTTTTCTCTCTCTAAAAACTCTAAATTCTCTCTCTAAAAATAACAAAATCGATGTAGGAGGGTGGTTGGACGTCTTGATATGCCTGTGAGGTCGTTCTCATGCCTTTGGAATGACCGGAATCAGAGTTTATTTATAGGAGAATGAACAGCGCGATCAAGACTAAAAAAATAGGGCTCCTTGCGCCCTACCCCTGGGTGCATGTGCTCTGGTGCAGGGTGCATGCGCCCCACTGAGGGGCGCATGTCCCTCCCAGTGGGGGCGCATGGCACTGATCCCGAAAATTTCGACCTTATCCGGTCGATCGGTTCAGTGGTAGAGTCCCGGTGAAAAACTGGTTCCCTCGTGCCTCAAGGGTAGGGCGCATGTGCCCTCAAGTGAGGGCACGAGGTCACGTGCCTCACTAGTAGGGCGCATGGGCACGTGCCCTGGGTTCCGGGCGCATGGGACTCTTTTTGCGCGTCCTTCTTCCGGAGGCCATTGCGAACACTCCCGAACTCGGAATTCGACGTCGTTTGTTGCGTTGGAAAGATAACAGGCTAAAGAAACTTTGTATAGCATTGGATCAGCCATCACACCCTAAAAAACTTCATAATTTTGTCATGAAGTTAGGGCAGTGAACAGAAGATCTGATACAGGTCAAAATGACTCCGACGGCAAACCGGAAAGGCACGGTATGCAACAAAACTTGTCCGGGGTGTGAATATGACCATAACATTCAATGCATGATCATTAGGCATTGGTCATTCAGCCAATTTCCATGTTTACATGATTTACGTGTGGCTTTCGTTCGGAAATTACAGCTTTTGCGGAAAACTTCAGAAAACATCCGATTTCGTTCGACAAAGCTCTAAATCAACTTTTAAAGACCCGAAATCATTATAAGGTCAATCACACATGTTACCCTATCAAACATGATTTTTATGCTCTAAATTAGGCGAATTTGGCATATCTACAGCTTGCCTCGCCTTGATGTCGGCTTTGTAAGGGAGTAGCATGTAATGAAGCGGAGTGATTCGGAGTGAACTGTAATGGAATGCAAGTGAGCGTAGATGAATGTAGCGGAATGGAATGGTGATGGACTGAAAAGGTGGCATCAAGGTATAGATATAGACACGCTTATCTACCTGATCCAGCAAAATGAATCTCACTGAGTATTCTAGATCACTTTTATGTTCTATCAAAACCTCATATAATTGACTGGTAAAAGACATGCCCTTGGCACGAGAGATGAAAAAGTAAATGATAAAGGATAAAAGGATGTAGCCAACCCTCAGCGTGGTGAGGAGTCCTCGAATTCGTAGGTTCATCATCAGCCAGCAACCCGAGCTTTGCGGTGTTCTTGTACTGTGATGGGCTAAAGTTTTAAAAGAGAAATTGATCTTAAAATGAAAAGAATACCAATCCATCATATTTGGAATCTCAAGTTCATTCAAGTTTCACCAAAATACTCAGTTTAATTCCGAGTGGAATAATTTCAAATTCTAAATCACGCTATAGTAGAAAATCGAGTATTCAGAAAATGACAAAACAGACTTAAGCCATAGTGGGATTGAAAGATAATTGTGGGACTAACATAGAATAAAGGGACAGAAGAAAAAATGGCATGACAATTGCCATGGTGGGGTGGGATAAAATAAAAGACATGGTGGGATAAAAGAAAGGATAGAATAAAACATGGTGGAATAAAAAGAAAGGAATAAAACATGAAGGGATAAAATTAGTAATGATGAAAAATGAAAAGGAGATGGATGTGAAAACATAGAAAATTATGTAGAAAATAGCTGAAGATATAGATTGTCTATTGGAGGTCAAGACACCCGGTTAGGAACCATCGTCCCTCCAATGTTCAATTTTTGCTTATCCGTGAGTGTGAAGAAATGGCCAAGCCGTCGTAGATTTTATTGAAGGGGATCATGGGCCCAGTCATTTTCACTCTCAAGGTCTTCAACATTAATGCAAATAATATGTATCAAATGGCCCTAATATAACTAGGTGACAGATAGTAGGAGTGATGTGAAGTGCAAAAAATGAAGTGATGGTTATGATGTGAGATTGATGAGAATGTGTATTTGAATGAAGTCATCAGGTGTGATTTATCAATTTGTATCGACTGCCTGATTCATCAGTATCTCTGATCCATCCTTGTCTTGTCTTTTGACAGAATACAGCACCACGATAGGTAGTGCATCCTCTCTTTTCGCTACAAGGTTGGCATGATGTCCCTTGGGGAACACCGATCTCACCACTTCACCTGTTGGACTTAAAATGTTGCCTGATGGCCCCTGAAAACACTTATCAAAGATGATTAAATTTTCATCATGACTCATCCCTTTGCCTGTATATCATTTGCCTTGTTTTTGAGTCAAAGGGAAGAGCCTTCTTAACAAGGTAGAATAAAACAAATGACTAAAATGAAATGGATGTAAGGGTTGAGAGAACTTACCTGCCGTGGTGTGAATCCTCTCCTCTTCTGCATTGAAATGCCTGAAACTCTTGATAAAAGGGGATTAGATCTTCACCATGACTCATCCCTTTGCCTATTATGGTCAACTTTGACTTAGGTCAAAGGGGAAGAGCCTTCTTTACAAGGTAATTAAAGCAAAAGGATATGCAATGCAGAAATGGAAATATGCATGACAGTCAAATAAACATGGATGCAACTAAGGCAATGATCATGACTGGGCAAAAAAAATTTTTTGGATTTCTTGAAAACATCATTTTTTTTGGAATTTTGAAATATTCAATTTTTTTAGATTTTTGGAATATGCATTTTTTTGGATTTTTGATAAATGCATTTTTTTGGGTTTTTAAAATATGCATTTTTTTGTGGATTTTTGAAATATGCATGTTTTTTTTGGAATTTTGAAATATGCAATTTTTTGTGAAGAAAATGCTGGTATTTGAGACAGTTCATCGATCTTTGGAATTTGTCAAGACTCAAATGGTAGATGCCACATGCAAAAATAAAGTTCCCTACCTAGAATCCTTCTAACCTTCTTCCTTTGATCGGCTTGGATTCCACCTGGATTTGGTCGGTTTACCCTACTCAAGGGGTTTAAGGAGGAAGAGTATAGAGGAAGTCCTTGATAGGGTTTGGAGATGTTGAGAGGGATTTCTCTACTCTCACTCAAATTACCCATTGGGGTTCGGCCTCTTTGGGTCTTTCCTATTTTTTTGCTCTTTTTCTATGTGGCACATATTTGGACAGGTTTTTGACCCGTGGGGACATTGCCCATCTTTTAGTGCCTTTTGCCTTGACTATCATTCTGGGTACTCATTCAGACAGGTTGATCAATTTTATTTTTCTAACCTGAGGGGTTCATTGCCCATCTTTTGGCACCCTTTTGTACCCTTCTTCTCACCCTATCTTGGACCGAGTAGAAGAGAATAAGGTAAGGGTACTCCTTCCATTTCTAGATTTCTGCCTTGCCTTTCACAAGTGTCGGGTTGTATGGATTCTAGGATCGGGAAGTGTTGTGTGTGTAGGATGGTATCTACCCTTGACTTCTCATGAACAACCTAGGATCGATAGCTTGAGGTTATACCAGTGGCTTCTCCATTTTTATAGAAAGTACTTTTTGAGGTAAACTCCATTCCAAGGATGAATCAATTTTTCTCCATCTGCATTAATCAATTCATATGCATTACCTGGATACTTTTCATTGATTACAAAAGGCCCTTCCCAGTTAGGTTGCAACTTGGAGCGGGGACCCCGTGGCTTAACGAATATGCGTTTGTCTACCATCTCACCGATCTCGAATTTTCTCTCGACCACCCTATTTTGATAAAACCTTTTGAGTCTATTCTGATAAGTCCGGGCATGCTCGGCGGCGGCTAGCCTTCTTTCATCCAAGAGTTCAAGCTGTGCAAGGAGAGATTCTCTTCTCTCATCAACAAGAATATCCCTGTCGAGCTGAACTCGGAGAGATGGAAGTAATACTTCGTAAGGGACCACTGCTTCCATCCCATATGCCAAAGCATACAGGGTTTGTCCAGTGGGAGTCCTTACAGAAGTACGATAAGCCCATAGAGCATCTACAAGCTTATCAGGCCAGTCGGCAAATTTTCTAGACTTACAAGATTTCTTGATGATTTTGATTAAGGTTTTCTTGGTGGCTTCTGGTTGACCATTGCCTTGAGGATAGTATGGTGATGAATGATGCAATGAAATGCAATACCTGTTGCAAAGATCACGTAGATCTTGAGAAAGAAATTATGGCCCATTATCGGTGACAATGTCGCTGGGGATCTCGAACCTTGCTAGGATGTTGCGCTTGATGAAGGAGCAGACTGTTGATGCTTTAATCTCCACGAATGCTTCTGCTTCCGCCCACTTTGTGAAGTACTCCGTTACCATCAGAATGAATGATTTTGAGCGCATTTCAGAATTGAGGTCACTCAAGGGGCCAATGATATCAAAAGCCCACATGGCGAAAGGCCATGGGGCATGAATTGGATGAAGGGAAGATGCGGGAGAGTGAATCTTGTCGGCATGGAGTTGACATGAATGACAGTGCTGGACAAAGATGGAGCAGTCTTCTTTTAGAGTTGGCCAATAATACCCTTGTCGGATCATTTTCTTAGCAAGGGCTTGGGCATTTACATGACCACCACACACTCCAGAATGTGCTTCCTTCAGCACCAACTCGGCTTATTTTTCATCAAGACATCTGAGTAAGATTCCACTTAGGCTTCTCTTATAGAGCACTCCTCCTAGGATTGTATACCTCTGGGATACTCTTCTAATTGCCTTCTTTTCCTTGGTGGTTGATCCAGGTGGATATGACTGATCTTGGCAATACCTCGCAATCTCGTCATACCAAGGTCTCTCACCTTCTTCTAATTCTTCCAACTCAATCAAGGATATTTCTTCTTTATGTTCTAAGTATTCCTTTTTGTTGAACCTCTTCTTAACCTTCAGAAAACGTCCATCCTCAATTACTGGAATTGTCCTCATACAGATGTGGATAGTCCGCACTTGCCTGCCTAGTGGGATAGATAGAGATGAAGCTAGTGAAGCTAAGGCATCGGCGAGGATATTCTGAGAACGGGGGACATGGACAAAGGTGAGTTTGAAGAATAGCTTGATGTAGCAGGTGGTGAGCTCCTGGTAGGGTTTGAGGTTTGGATGGGAAGTTCGGTACTTGGATAGGACTTGGCACAGGATCAATTGACTATCACCTATCACCCTCAGTTCAGTGGCACCATGGAAATGAGCGGCCTCCAGCCCAGCTAGCAAGGCTTCATACTCAGCTATGTTGTTGGTTGCTGGAAAGTTAAGCTGAAAAGCCTATGGAATGGTGACACCTTCAGGTGACAAAAAAACAATACCTATCCCTCTACCGTGAGAGTTCAGAGCCCCGTCAAAATATAATGTCCAAAGATTAGAAGATCGGACTGACATTAGTTCGTCATCTGGGAACTCCGACCGGACTGTGTCAAAGACGGGTATGGGATGATGAGAAAGGTGTTCAGCAATAGCATAACCCTTGATTGCCTTCTGTGGGACATAAGTGATATCAAATTGGGATAAGAAACTCTACCATCGCCCTAACCGATCAGTCAAGACTGTCTTCTCTAACAGAAACTTAATGGGATTGATACGAGCAATGAGCTTGACTTGGTGAGCAAGAAAATAATGTTTGAGTTTCTGAACCACCCAAACAAGAGAAGCACATGTCTTTTCTACCACAGTGTACTTCAGCTCACAAGCATCAAACATCTTAGACAAGTAGTAAGTAGCTCGTTCTTTCCCTTCTTCATCAACTTGTGCAAGGACTGCCCCAAGAGAGTTCTCAAGAATCGAAATGTAGAGGACCAAGGGCTTGTCGGGAATTGGTGGTCTAAGTACAGGGGGACTTGCCAGGTATGTTTTCAACACATCAAATGCCTTATGGCACTTCGAATCCCATTTAAACTCGGCCCCCGCCTTGGTTAACTCATAGAAAGGTTTACACCTTTGGGAACGTTGTGAGATAAACCGGTGGACAAATTGTAGCCTCCCAATCAATCCTCGAAGCTCTTTCATATTATTCGGAGGAGGCATACCAATGATTGCTTTGGCCTTGTTTGGGTTGATCTCTATGCCCCTTTTGCTTACTATGAACCCTAATAGTTTTCCTGATGAAACTCCAAATGTACATTTCTTAGGGTTCATTTTCAGCTTATATTCTCTAGCTCGTTGCAAGACTTTCCTTAGCACTTCAGAATGATCTTCCTGACTCTTGGACTTGATAACCAAATCATCCACATACACATCTACAAGGGTGTGCATCATGTCGTGAAAGATAGCCATCATAACTCTCTGATATGTAGCACCAGCATTCTTTAACCCAAAGGGCATGACAACATAGCAATATGTTCCCCAAGGTGTAGTGAATGAGGTCTTCTCTTGGTCCTCCTCAGCTAACCGGATCTGATTGTATCCATAATAGCCATCAATGAATGAAAGCATTTCAAATCCAGCCGTGTTATCAACCAAAACGTCGATATGAGGTAAAGGAAAATCATCCTTAGGACATGCTCGGTTCAAGTCTTTGAAATCTATACAAATCCGAATTCGTCCATCCTTCTTCATAACAGGGACTATGTTAGCCACCCATTGCGGATATAGGACGACTTTAATGAATTTTTCTTGGTGTAGTTTGTCGACCTCTTCTTTCAATTTGAGTGCAATATCAAGGTGGAATCTCCTGAGCTTTTGTTTAACTGGGGTAGTTCCAGGTTTCAAGGTTAATCTATGTTCAACCAATGAATTATCTAATCCCGACATATCTTCATATGTCCATGCGAACGTGTCTTATATTCTTCCAAAACTTTGATCAAACGTTGTTCTTCTAAGGGAGTGAGGTTTTCACTGATGAGGATAGTCTTAGGATCTTTCAGTGTTCCTAAATTCTGTTCCTTGGTCGGTTCATTCCCTGTGGCTGATGGTTCTTTAAATCTTCTAAATCTAGATGCATATGCATCAGCCAAGTCCTCGATTTCATCCTCGGAATCGGGATCCTTCTCTGATACCACCTCATATACTCCCAAAGTATGATCTATGTTATGCTCATCCTCATATCGGATTTCATCTAGATGGATGGTATTCTCTAAAAAGTTTGGCAGCCTTGCACACTCTACGCATTTTTGTGCCAATTGTTGCAGATACCTATTTGGAACTCGCTTACCTCTGACTTTCCTATTTCCTAACCTAACATGACCTATTGAAGATAAAGCTAGAAAGGTGGTATTTACAGTGGAGGGAGGATCGAGTAAATCGATCATTGATTTAGAAGAGAGGAATCCCTGATTGGGAGCACCCTCTGGGATGAGTAAAGACGTCTCCTCGATGGAAATGTGAGTTTCAGAGAAGACGTTTTTTTTTTTGGAAATTTCAAGTAAAAAGATAGAATGAGTCAGCATGACTCGAGGTTTGCTGGAAACTTACTGAATTACCAAAGAGAAAAACTTAAGAATAAAAGGGAAAAAGGGGCTCGTGGGCCCAATGGTAACAGAAAGTGAACACATGGGTCCAAAACTAACGAAAAAAGTAAACGGGTACTTGGACCCGATCTTAAAAATAAATGAGCATGTATGCCCATTTTTGGAAAAGCCCTCAGTTCTGAAGTTGATGAGGGAAGCAAATGGGCAAGCAGGCCCAATAAGAGTGGAAGGTTGAAGAGGGCACATGGGCCCAAAGTGGGTAAGTGGGCCCAGAAGCCCATCCATCCAAAAGATCTAGAAACAATTGTACGAGGTTCAAACATGGCATTGTTGTATTTGGGCCTCGTGGAATGGTTTTGACTTGGGTAACATGTTTAACTAGATGATCCATGATCGGTCTGCCCTTGAGTGGTTCCTGGTGCTCTTTCCCACTTGAAAACAGACGAGTCAAAGATAAGCATAGGTCTTCCAAGTCTTCTTCTTCATCTGGAGCCTTCCTTCTCTTGATAACTGTAGTGAAAGTCTTGTCATATTCAGTCATCATCATGGTCTCCCCTTTGATAAAGAAGGTGTGGTGTCCCATGGCATATCCTGGCTGGAAGATCCTCCTTGGGATGGAATCATCTTCATATCCCAACCCCTGCCTGCATAGCCTTTTCACAGTTTGAATCGGCTGAGTGATTCCTTGAAGATCCTTGCCTAAACCTCTTCCAGGCTGATAGCCTAGTTTCATCATCATCCGCCATCCCACTATGTCGGGAAGAGAGGCGGGCATACATCTGACTTCTGGTAAATCTCTCATTGAGATCTGGGTTTGTATTGACAAACCAAGGGGTGTAAAAGTAGGATCATTCATCTCGTCCCTTATAGGCATGCTAGTCACTTTGACCACTTGTCCTTTAAAAGGAAACTTTATGCACTGGTGGTTTGTTGAAGCCACAGCTCCTATTGCCTCCAAGTATGGCCTCCCAAGTATAGCTCGAAAAGTTGGATCCAATTCTAGAACATGAAAATCTGTTGTGACCGTACATGGTCCGAGTTTGACTTCTAGAGTGACCATCCCACGTGCAGACTTCGTGGAGTTGTCGTAGGCCGTCACCATGGCACAAGATGGCTTGATTTCTTTCTCAGAAATGCCACACAACTGCAAAGTTTCTGGAGGCATAACGTTGATAGAAGCTCCAGTGTCAACCAAACATGATTTCACTTCGACATTGCAGATGATAATTGCCACATGCAAAGCATATCTCCTGACCTCTGGATATGCTAATTCTTCCTGAGAGAAAGTGAGTGTTGGGTGCTCACTTCTAGGGGCTAACACTGTAGTTATATTTTCAGGTAGGAGATCTTCACTCACCATGACCCTTTGCAAGTACTGCTGTAGAATCTCCTGGTGCACCTTTGATCTTTTGATCAACTCAAGTATGGAAATATGGGCCGGTGTCTTATCTAAATGTTTTAACAAATCATAGGTTGTGCCTGGCAATGGTTCTTCTACTTGTTTCTCCTCCACTGGATCCTGCGGTTGAGTACCGGCTTGGGGAAAGAGGCGCTGGAACATCCTCCCACTCCGAAGCACCGAGGCTATTTGGCGGACGGGTAGAGGTGACGAGATCGATGGTTCTGGGATGATGGAATTAGTTGGTAGAGGGGTAGGATTTGGAGGTGGTAGTGATGGTGATACTGGTGGCCTAATCAGAAGAGACCGGGGTGCAGAAGTGGTTGATGAGTTTAATGAAGGTGTAGGTTGTGGGATTGACTGTGGTGTTGGTGGTATGATAGGTTCGGGTTTTGGAGTGGCAGAGCTCATAGGCTGGGGGTTCAGGTTTGGTGGTGATCGTGGTGGTTGGATAAGCAGGGGTCGGTGTGTAGCAATGGTTGAAGGAGGTGTAGTTAAGGAGGGGGCTGGCCTAATGATGGGTCGGCGAGAAGAAGTGGCGGCCAATGGTTGGGTTATTGAGCTTTGTGGTAGTTGTGGAGTAGAAGGTGCACGGATTATTTGTCTAGGAGGGTTCCTAAAAGGAGGCCTAGCTGGGTTGACTGGCATGGTTGGATTGTGGCTTTCTAGTTGCCAACCTTGAGCACGGCTGGCATCTCCTTGGATAATGAAGTGTACTAGACCAATTCCTGGGTTTGGATGTGCTGGTGCTAGTTCTGGAGCGGGAGCATGAAATGGGAGTGGATTATGGACAATCCCCAAGCCAGGTTGTTGTTGGGGTTGAGCCAGTGGACGCTGCCGCTGCTGCTGCCTAGCCTTCATTGCCTGTATGCATTCCCCCATTTGGACCCAATCAATGCTGCCTTGGTCATTCAGATCGTGGATGTAATCCTTGAATTGAAAGCACACTTCTACAGTGTGACCAGGACACCGGTGGTAAGCACAGTATCGGGACATATCTACATTTATTGGCTAAACCTCTCTTTCCTTGGGCATTTCCAACTGTTTCTCCGCCATGAGTACATTGAAGATGTCGGTCAAGTAGTAAGGGAGTTGTTTGTAGTTCTCTCTCCTAGGACCTCCCCTTCGTGGTGCCTGATTGGGTGGTGGCGGTGCCCTATTGTAGGTAGGTTGACGAGGTTGCTGGGGTTGTGCTACTGGTTGCGGGGGTTGTTGTGGTTGTCATGGTTGTGGTGGCCTAACCTGTTGTTGAGGGGGGTAATAGAAAAGGATTTGTGGTGGGTTTCTGAACTGGTTTTGACGATTCCCTCCCTGGTTCCCCACAGTGTTTATAGCTTCGTTGTTGACCACTCCTTCAGTTGTAGGCCCAACTGGTGCAGAGGGGGTTTTTTTGAAGTTTCTAGGTTTAGGATCAAAAGGGTTTATCATGGTGGCTTCCTTGAAGTGGGCTTGCAAGTATCGAGCACTGTCATAGAGTTCATTAATGGTGGTAGGACGGTGCATGATCAAGACATTCCTAAAGGCAGGTGTAGTGTTTCCAATAAGCATCTTTACTTGTTCCCTTCAGAAATCACATCTGTCAATTTTTCTGCCATTCCCCTCCAGTGATCAGCAAACTTTATGAAGTCCTCTTCGGGCTTCATCTTCTTAGCAATCAAGTCTGTAATGGAGCATGCTGGTGCCACCCGGTCTCTGTATCTTTGCAAAAATTTGGTCTTCACAATATCGAAGTCTCCTGCCTCAAAGGAGTCGAGTGAGTAGAACCATTCCAATGCAGACCATTCTAGTGATCGACGAAACAAGAAGGCAAGAACCCTACGATCATTTTTCCAGAACGAGCACTCGTAAAGCAAATCTTTTAAGTGGAGAAAAGGATTGCCAGTACCATTGTAGCGGCGATAAACTGGTAGCTCAGAAGGTGGTTGGTGTAGGACTGGCAGAGAAAGAATGGAGATTTCAGGTTTAACCCACATCTCAGCTCTTCATAATGTTCATTCATCTGGGTGAGCTGATCCATGATTGCCTGGGTGAGAGAAGGTTCTTGGTTTACTGGTTTGGGTATGTGGTTAGAGACATGATTTTGGAATTGAGAAGCATGACTTGTCAAATTTACTGAAGATTGTCCCATGACTTGATGGGCCAAGGGAGCAACATGGTTGAAATAAGATGGCTGAACAAATAAGGGTTGGACCACAGATGGTTGAACTACAGATGGTTGTGCTAATGATGGTTGTGCTAATGATGGTTGAATCATAGATTGTTGAACAACAGGTGGTTGAACAAAGGGTGACTAAATGAGTGGTGGTCGAACCATAGGACAAGGAGATGAAGCAACTTGGTTGGCTTCAGCCTGATCTGAGGCACTTTTACCCTTCACCATGGATTGTATGCGGGCGTAGGTTTCTGGGTCAGTATAGAGAGACAACTCTCTAAAGAGTTGTTCAACATCACAGGGAGCAGATGGTTGAGGGACCTCTTGCGCTTCTGACTCAAACAATGGATTAACAAGACCATCTGACGGAATTGGTTGGTGACCCATCTCGTGCTCTCGATGTTCAGCTTGTTCCGCCATTCCAACATGCCCTCCAGACCTTAGTTGCATTGAACATCAAGGAGAAAATAAACAATTTGACAAAGCAAACAAAGAACTTTGTTTGGTTTTTAGTATTTTACAAAAAGTTAGATGTTTGAATTTTTGTTTGATAAGCAAGTGATGCAAAGACTTGAAAGCAAGATTACGCAATGATTTTGATTAAACCTTAGGTTTATGAATTTGTTAAGAATTGTTCTCTCAACAAATGGGTTAGGATCCTAACTCCAATCTCCAATGACCTAGGTTTCACACAATCTCACCATGTGTAGGTAACGTAGGATGCTTCGGATTTTGGGGAGTGGTTCAACCAACCCGATCGTGAAGAGGAATACTCCACATATGAGGAATTACGGAGGCCTTGATGAAAGCCAATCAAGTCAACTAGGAAGGAATATCCCAGAAGAGATGTCAGAATCTACCAAGAGGGTGTTTTGGATGGGAGGGATAAATGGGAGAGTGAGCTCCCGCCTCAAAAAAGTGTAAAAGAAGGAGGTAGAGAGAAGGAGCAGAGAATGCAATCAAGTAATAAAGCAAGTAATAAGCAAAACATGAACTTAAATAAACAAGCAATGACACAAGACAAGCAATTATAAACTAGATAAGCAACTAGAAACTAGAATCCAGACCTTGTTTCTTATGTGAGCCAAATGGAGATAGTGAAAAGGTGATGGAAAGAAGAGGGTTCAGATCTGATAGCCAATCAAAAATGGTGGTCCACGTGGGGACCGATGTAAGAATAAGCTGGTTCACGTGGGAACCAGTTTTGGGTAAAAAGGGTGGTTCACGTGGGAACCAGTTTGAATGGTCAAAAGAGGGCCACGTGGGGCCAATTAAAGGTGAATAAAGATCTGATCCAAGTTGGGATAGATCTGTAAAAAAAGGGGTTTGGTTCACATGGGAACCGAAGTAAAGAAAGAGATTGGTTCATGCGGGAACCAGTTTAAAAGGAGAAGGGTGGTTCACGTGGGAACCGGTTTAAATAAAATGACAAAAATTAAATGGCATACTTGGTACTTCAGATCTGATTAAAGAGGGTGAAATCAAAATTTTTGAGATGGCATGAAGTTAAGAAAGGTGGAAAGAAGGAAAGGCTCACGTGGGAATCGGTTTAGAACTAGAACTAGTTGCAAACAAAACACTAAGCACCCACGGTTGAAGACATTGCTTGTCCCACCGTGGTCGCCACAAAGCTGTCGACTCTGAAAATTCGATGGGGTCCTCTCCATTTTAGGGAAGTCCGTGAACCCAGATCGTCACCTCAAGAGGGGATGAGAAAAGAAAGGAATAAAACATCAGAAAGCAACTCTCACCTCGGTCCCACACTCACATTGATCCCCGAACATTCATCCCTTGGCGTTGCTCGATCACCAAAGAGACGGTTCGGGACATGTAGGAGGAGTATGAGAAGAAAGAAATGTGGTCGCCAGGAACCGTGGGTTCCGATTTATAGAATTAAAATGACCGTGTGTACCTTAGCATGAAGAATGTGGGTTAAAGCTTCTCCTTCTTCGGCCAGCCGATGAAGAAAAGTCCTCAACGCGGTGGGTGCTTGATTTTCTGTGCAACTTAGAGTGAAGAATGTGGGTTAAAGCTTCTCCTTCTTCGGCCGACCGGTGAAGAAGAGTCCTCAACACGGTTGGTGCTTGATTTTCTGTGCAACAAGACAAACAAACAAGTGAAATAGACAATTAGAACTAGACAAAGTGGAGTATATGTAAGAGAATAACATGAAACACACAACTAACTAGAAACTGACCGTATTCGGGTTATCTCTAACCCCTCTTTTTCTATTTTTGGATAAACAGACTAAAAATAATGCAAAAATGTAAAAAAAAATATATAAGGATGGAGAATCACGAAACAAAGAGATAAGAAAAATAACAGAAAGATTCTGAGTAGAATAGAGAAAGATATAGCCAAAAATGGGTTGTCGAAAAAGCCAAGCAGCAGTCCAGGATCTGCCAGGCGCGACTTTTCTTCTGCGCTCGTCATGACCATCCCTTACCTCTAAATCAAGTGTCGTCGATTTTAAACTGAAGAAGACTTGAAGAGGAAGAACTTTTATGAAGAGAGCTTGGGCAGAAGACGTCCACACGTTGCTGTAGAGGCCGAAGAAGAGAGACATGGCTGATCACCTGCAGAATAGCCTTCCTCTCTCTTGAACTGACGTTTCTCTCTCTAAAAACATGAAATTCTCTCTCTAAAAATCACAAAATCAATGTAGGAGGGTGGTTGGACATCTTGAGATGCCTGGGGGGTCGTGCTCATGCTTTTGGAATGACCGGAATCAGAGTTTACTTATAGGAGAACAAACAGCGCGATCAAGACTAAAAAAATAGGGCTCCTTGTGCCCTACCCCTGGGCGCATGTGCTCTGGTGCAGGGCGCATGTGCCTCCTAGTGGGGGCGCATGGCACTGATCCCAAAAATTTTGACCTTATCCGGTCGATCGGTTCAGTGGTAGAGCCCCGGTGAAAAACTGGTTCCCTCGTGCCTCAAGGGTAGGGCGCATGTGCCCTCAAGTGAGGGCACGAGGTCACGTGCCTCACTGGTAGGGCGCATGGGCACGTGCCCTAGGTTCCGGGCGCATGGGACTGTTTTTGCGCATCCTTCTTCCGGAAGCCATTACGAACACTCCCGAACTCGGAATTCGACGCTGTTTGTTGTGTTGGAAAGATAACTGGCCGAAGAAGCTTTATGTTGTATTGGATCAGCCATCACACCCTCCAAAACTTTAGAATTTTGTCCGGAAGTTAGGGCAGTGAACAGAAGATCCGATACAGGTCAAAATGACTCCGACGGCAAACCAGAAAGGCACGGTATGCAACAAAACTTGTCCGGGGTGTGAATATGACCATAACCATCAATGCATGATCATTAGGCATTGGTCATTCAGCAAACTTCCGTGTTTACACGATTTACGTGTGGCTTTCATTCGAAAATTACGGATTTTGCGGAAAACTTCAGAAAACATCCGATTTTATTCGGCGAAGCTCTAAATCAACTTTTAAAGAACTGACATCATTATAAGGTCAATCACACATGTTACCCTATCAAACATGTGTTTTATGCTCTGAATTAGGCAAATTTGGCGTGTCTACAAGCTCTTGCCAAGAAAATTATCTGGCTGGGGTATTATTGGCCAACCCTAGAAGAGGATTGCTCCATATTTGTCTGACACTGTCATTCTTGCCAACTTCATGCCGACAAGATCCATTCTCCCGTATCTTCCCTTCATCCGATTCATGCCCCATGGCCCTTCACCATGTGGGCTTTCGATATCATTGGCCCTCTAAGTGATCTTAACTCTGAAATCCGTTCCAAATCATTCATCCTGACGGCAACAGAGTACTTCACCAAGTGGGCAGAAGCGGAAGCGTTCGTGGAGATCAAGTTATCAACATTGTGCTCCTTCATCAAACGCAACATCATCGCTAGGTTTGGGATACCCAGCGACATTATCACCGACAACAGACCGCAATTTCTCTCTCAAGATCTGCGTGATCTTTACAACAGGTACCGCATTGCATTGCATCATTCATCTCCTTATTACCAGCAAGGCAATGGTCAAGCAGAAGCCACCAACAAAACTTTGATTAAAATCATTAAGAAAACCTGTAAGTCTAGCAAGTTCGTAGACTAGCCAGATAAGCTTGTAGATGCCCTATGGGCTTATCGCACTTCCGTACGGACCCCCATTGGTCAAACCCCATATGCTCTCCCATATGGGATGGAAGCAGTGGTCCCGTACGAAGTACTCCTTCCATCACTCTGAGTTTAACTTGATAAGGACATCCCTATCGATGAGAGGCGAGAATCTCTCCTTGCACAACTTGAACACCTAGATGAAAGAAGGTTGGCGCCTCCGAGCATGCCCAGACTTATCAGAACTGATTGAAAAGATTTTATCAAAATAGGGTGTTAGAGAGAAAGTTTGAAATCTGTAAGATGGTAGTCAAACGTATGATCCCCGCTCCAAGTTGCAACCTAACTGGGAAGGGCCTTTTGTTATAACTGAAAAATATCCAGGTAATGCATATGAGCTAATCGACGCCGATGGAGAAAAATTGAACCATCCATGGAACGGAGTTTACCTCAAAAAATATTTTCCTTAAAAAATAAAATGGAGAATTTCTGGTATGATATTAAGTCATTGATCCAAGGGTGTTAGCTAGAAGTCAAGGGTAGGCATCACCTTGCACACGCAACACCTCCCGATCCCAGAATCCAGATAGCCCAACACTCGAGAGAGGCAAGGCAGAACCCTGAAGACGGAAAGGAAACCTTTACTCTATTCTCTTCTATTCGGTCCGAAATAGGTGAAGGGAAGTAGAGGAGGATAGTATCGAAAATGCCTGCCACCTTAGTAGGAGGCCATCTCATAGGGTACAAAAGGGTGCCAAAAGATGGGCAATGAACCCCACAGTTTTAAACAGATATGGGCCTGTCTGAATGAGTACCCGGAAAAATAGAAAATGAAGAAAAGGCACCAAAAGATGGGCAATGACTTTACAGGTCAAAGACTTATCTAAGTAAGTGCCACATGTAGAAAAGACCCGAAGAGGCCGAACCCCAACGGGCAATTTGGACATGAGTAGAGAAACCATCCTCAAACACCCTTAAATCCTATCAGAGACTTTCTTTATTATTCTTCTATCTTAAAACCCTAGGGTAGGATGAACTATCCAAACTCAGGGAGAATTCAAACCAATCAAGAGAAGAGGGCAAGAAAGATTCTGGGTAGGGAACCTTATTTTCACGTGGTGTTTATTACTTAAATCTTGATTAACACTCAAAGATCGATGAATTGTTTCAATACCGACACATTCTCCACAAAATTCCCAAAAAAATGAATATTTTCAAAAAAATTAAAAAATTTTGAATATTTTCATAAATTCAAAAAAAAAATATTTTTAAAAAAATCTCAAAAAAAGTTGAATATTAAAAAAAATGCATCATTTAGATTGGCATAACCTTGATTTTAGTCTTTGCTAGCATTCATATTTATTCTTATGTCTTACATGTTTCATTTCTGCATTGTATATTCATCTTCATTATCACCCGATTAAGTGGGCTCCTCCCTTTGACTTAAGTCAAAGTTGGCCATAATAGGCAAAGGGATGAGTCGTTGTGAAGATCTGATCCTCTTTTATCAAGTATTTTCAGGGACTTTAAAGTAAGAGGGGGAGATTCTCTCAACGAGAGGATGCTAAGATCAAGAAGGGTGTGACTCTCACCATAGCAGGTAAGCTTTCTTAACCCTTATCTTATTCATTTTCAGTCATTTTTTTCATATTACCTTGTTAATAAGGCTACCCCCTTGACATGTAAGCAAGACAAGATGACAATAGGCAAGGGGGTCAGCCATAGAGAAGATCTAACCCCTTTATTGAGTTTTTCAGAAAAGAAACACGAGTTAAGAAAGGGGAAATCTCGCCAACAGGTAAGTTTCTTAACCTTACTGTCTTCTTTAGTAATAGTTACTATCTTCAAGAGGCCTCCGCCCCTTGACAAGGCAATTTTCTGAAACAAGGTAAAATCTATTGAATTTTTACTCAAGCTTGCTACCAAAAAATTCATTGTTTATTCAAAATAAAAACAACATGTCTGACAAGTTAAAGCGGGAAAAGAAGACCCTCAAGCAAGCAAAAGCTTCAATGCGAAGATGTAGCGGCGCTTCCGGTCAGGGTCCTCCTCAATCAGGAGGCCTGGGCGGTACACCCGACTCGTCTCCCATAAGGCAATGACTGAGATCGCCTCCTCCTCGTCATCCATAGAGCCAAGCTGCCTGCCCTTGATAGGTGGCAGGTGGGATAGCTTGGGCAACTCGTACCGAGGCAAGCCGATCTGAGAGTGGCAACGGTGAGCGTTGTACAACACGAAGGCCGAACCTGTAACTAGGCGGAGATCAATGCCAGGCACAAAGCACACCTGGAAGTCCTTCTGCATCAGGGCAGTAGAAGAGTGCAAGAAGCTAGAATGGTTCATGGAGGCAAAGTGAGCACGCCACTCTGGCCTCTTCTTCACCGATGCACACCTGTTGGCGACTCTCTCGCCGAAGCCAAGTGCATCGGCATATGGGAACAAGGGGCTACGGAGGAAGAGCTGCGACCTAGTGGCCACCTCACCGGCTGGATCAAACTTGAAGTGAAGATCGGCCCAACAAGCCAGTAGAAGCGCACTGTCAAAGGGAGGACGACCCACACAAGCTGCGGACAATCCGCAGTACAAGAAGCCCAAAACTGAAGGCCCTAGCTGTGCACCGCTCCAGATGCCGCTGATGCACGAAAGCTGATCAATCTCCAAGAAACCATCCTCTGCAGGAAATAAGAACACCGCGGCAAGGCAAGCCGCGAAACCCTTTGCACCGCGTAGAATATGGTCCTTGTCCAGACCAGGAGCCGTCAGAAGAGAAATTGTCCAAGCCGCCAACTTGGGAACACTGATTCGCTTGCTGGCTAACAAGGAGCTGATTTGTCACTGATCAATGAAATCCTGTAGGAACTCTAGGCAAGAGAGGAGTCCGGAAGGGATGAACATACCTTCAGTTTCTCCTTTCTTAGTCCGAGGGAGGCCGAGAAGAAGCTCCACCTCTTCAAGAAGAATCATACACTCAAAGCTGCTGAACACGAACGTGTCAGTGTCTGGGTGCCACAACTCAACAAGAGCTCCCATCAAGCTGAAGTCAAAGGAGTAGCCTGAATATTGGTTAGCATGGATCAAGAGCCCAGTTAAGCCCTAATCTCGAAGAATCGCTCTGACCGACAAGCCAAGGATGGCAAGCAAGCCGGGAAGCCAAGGAGAAGAGCAATACCGGTGTGGTCCTGGGAAGTTTGGGTAATCCTACACCCAAAAAGGAGGTAAGATAAAATTCTTTAAGGAAATAGAAGAAGAAAGTGGTTGAAAACTAAAATTGGCAGCGAACTTACCAAGTCGGCGCCGATTCTGGCCTTCAAATGACCCGGGATGCTTGAAATACCTCGAACCGAGCCAACACACTGCTTTTTCGATGGAGGATCCATCCTGGGTGTTGGTAGAACGATCTGGTTGTCCTAAGAGGCGTTTATATAGGGAAAATCGGTCCCGATTTGAACCGAATTTGGATCCGGTCGAAACGGGAAACTGGGATCGAACGCGCCCCCTAAGTGGGGGCGCGCAGGCCGCGCCCCCAAACCTAGGGCGTGCTGGCTGTGCCCCCGGTTCGGGGGCACGTTCTGTCAAAATTCTTTGGAAATTCCTCAAAAATTCAGAAAAATTCAGAAAAATTCATAAAAAAATCAGAAAAATTTGTTAAATCAAATTTATTTATGTTTGGTCTTTATTAAGGTCGAGTGGACATCACTGTTCATTCAGAACTAACATTTTGATGAAAGATAGGAATTGTTCACGGAAACAGAAGAATGGACATGGGAAACCCCCATAACTTGCCGACTAGCATATATGTCGTTAGTCGTGTATTATTATCTTATGCATTATTTGTTGAAGACCATGAGTATGGAGATGACTTGACCTGAGATCCCCTTCATCAAAATCTACGACGGTCGGGTCATCTCTGATGCTCACAGATAAGCCAAAGTTGTGCTGTTAGGGACGATGGTTCCCGAATGGGTATCTTGACCTCATAGACAATCTATATCTTCAACTATTAGTTATACAAGTTTTGTCTTATTTTCTTGAGCCCAGCATGCATCATGTAGCGTTAGTTGCATTACTTTTTGTATACATCATTTCATAATCTTCACCTTCTCACCCTAATCTCTAAATCTTGTATCCTAATTCCGATTATTCTGAACTCCACCATGTTTTCTAATCCCACCATGTTTTCTAGTCCCACCAACCTTTCTAATATCCCACCGTGTCTGTTAATCCCACCGTGTTCGGTAATCACCTTGTGCCTTCAAATCTTTTTTCTATCTCCACTGTGGCCACTGCAACATCTCTCTTGCTACTCATCCCACCGTGGCAGTCACTTCGTCTCGCCAAGGGCCTCTTATTCAATCAGAACTTGCACTGTCATTATCTTCGCGGTCTATGCTTAAACATTTGTCTTTCGGAATCTGAGATCATTCCATTCTGAATCAAATCTTGTCTCTTGGAAGACATAAATGAATCTAAGAGCCTGAATGTGCTTGATTGGTATTCTTTAACTTTTTCAAAACAAATCTCTTTTTAAATTTTAGCCCATCACAGTACAGGAACACCGCAAAGATCGGGTTACCGGCTGATGATGAACCCACGAACCCATGTTTCGGGGACTCCCCACCGCGTTGGTGGTTGGCTATTCTTCTCTCGTGCCAATGGCACTTCTCTTACCAATCGAACATAGGAAGACTTGATGAAACATGGTGGTTAACCAGGAGACTTAAGGTGATTCGTCTTGCCGAATCTGGTCGTTAAGCGTGTCTATATCTACACCTTGATGCCACCTTTTTAGTCCATCACCATTTCAATCCACTACAATCCACTACGATCCATCTCACTTCACTATGCTTTCTCTACGTTTCACTCCGCGCCGCTATATGCCATTCCCTTGCAAAGCCGACATCAAGGCGAGGCAAGCTGTAGACACGCCAAATTGGCCTGATTCGGAGCCCCAGACTCTTATTCCATAGGAGGTATCTTTTATTTGACCGTTACCTGATTTAGATACCTCGTGGACATGAGCTAAGGACATTGGTGGAGCCCCTTGTAAGTTGAGAATGGACCAATGATTTCCGAAATAATGCCAAAACCTTCAGGCGAGAGCCGCGCGTGAACTGTAAAAACATGAAGCCTGCTCGATGACTGACCTTGAACGGTCTATAATTGAAGGTCTCGGTAGTCCCGCATGTGTTCTGTAACATTCAGGGTTTCCAAGAAGTCATTTTGGTAGGTGTCGGTCAATGACGGCTCTCGTTATGGTTTTTTCGATCTGTACTGACACGACTATCTCGGACCATGCGTTAGGCCTTTCCGGACATCACCGGGTCTTTTCGGGTCATCCGGGTCGATTCTAGCTGAATATTTTCATCAATCATGGCCATACATCCGGTTCAGTCAATTTTAGGGTTTCCTGGCTTTTCCGAGTTTCGGTTCATGTTTACCGGGTTAATCTCAGATTTTTTGATGATTTCGGGTTTTCTGACCGTACCAGACTTATTCGGTCATTATTTTAAGTCATCTTGAGTTGACCCGATATTTCTCGACCGGAACCGTGCTCTTTCGGATCTTCGCCACGGGTTTTGGCTTTCCGCGAGAGGGTAAACTGGTAGAAAGCCCCATGTGAACATCTCAAGAGTCATGCTGGATGGTTTACCAACTTGAGGAGGTGCGGTTGAAGGTCCTCTTTCCAATGCAACAAACAGGAGCCGAATCGGACATCCCGTTTGTAAGATACGGCTCGCGGAACACGCGCGTAGGAAAGAGAGTCTACCGCACCCCCGCTCCCGTTGAAAAGGGAGGGCGCGCCCTACGCGCCCTCAACCTGGGGGCATGCCCTGTGCGCTCCCGGTTCCTTTGAAAAGCGAGGGAACGGTTAGTTTCCAAAAATCAGAAATTGCCTCAATTAGCACCTTCTAAACCGGATTTTTGGAAGGTTTCCGCAGATGATTTTCAATTATTTGTACCGCGCCCCCAGTTCGGGGGAGCGTTACGTATGTCAAGTCGATTTTTAGAAATTTCCAGAAGTTTCCGGCGAATTTTAGCAGTGAGACACGTACCGCGCCCCCAGTTTCTTTGAAACTGAGGGGCGCTCAGACCACGCCCCCGAAGTGAGGGCGCGCCCTGCGCGCCCTCATCCCCTTTGAAAAGAGGGTGTGCGGTCGGTCAAGTTTCCTTTTTTTGCACCGGCTTCCTTCCCCTATAAATTGAGGGACATTCTCAATGACCCAAGGTTAATCCTTTATGCCTAGCTTGTCCAGAGGTCGTCCAAGCTCTTCTCCAAAGCCGTCCCGACGTCCAAAGGCGATCCAACATCGAGAGATCTTTCCTGAAGTGAAGGAGAAGGCTTGATCCGGGTGTTCTGCATCAACCTAATTCATCAATTTTTGAAGAAAATTAGGGACTCCTTATGTGAAAATCTTCAACATTGAAGTTGTTCCTCTCTTTGTCCTCTTTCATATCCAACTGACGTCACTCAATTACGACTTTCCGTTTGTTCGTGGCGATTGCTGCACTGAGGGCGCGCATCTAGGTTCTGTTTTCTATAACCTCCTACTTTCAGAATTTTTACAGACTTCTACAGGAGAATTTAGGAGAAATCATAAACATAGTAACTCTTCCTCTTCGCGTATTCTATCTACTCCAACAAACTTTACTCGATTCTGACATCGGGGTCATCCGTAGCATTCTCTACACCAAAGTTGCGCCAGGAGGGTGCAAGGCTACCCGAACCGGCTTGTTTCAACCATCTCAGCTTCAACTCAAGCCGATTCACTTTATAAGCTTCCTCAACCCAATTTATTCAGTTAATTTACTGTTTTAGAACATCTTTTGGTTCATTTTCATCATTTTTACATAATTAAAAAAACAAAAAAAGGGGTTAGGGCTCGCCCCAATCCGGTGAGTTCTATCCCAATTGCTTATTTCTTTCATCTCCTCTTTTATAGTTTCTACACTTCCCGTAGTTCTAATCGGCTTCTTTCACTTGGTTTATTGTTCTAGTTGCACATGTCTATCAAGCTAGCATCGGTTGGAGACTCTTCTTCATCGGCCGGCCGAGGAAGAAGAAGGTTGAACCCATATCCTGATCTCCCGCGCTAAGGTACACGGTCAAATCAACTCAATTTTGTTGTTATTCTATAAAGCGGAGCCCGCGGCTCCTGGAGACCACCTTTTACTTATGTTCTAATTTCATCTCCTCCTCACTCTCCTCCCATATGACCCGAACCATCTCCGGTGCTCGAGCGACGCCGTGAGATGAAAGTTCGGGGATCAATGTGAGTGTGGGATCGAGATGAGGAGTCTTTACTGCTTTCCGAGTGTTTTTTTTCGATTCACTCCCTTTTCCCATATTCTATCTTTCACCTTCTCTTGAGGTGCCGATCCGGAACCCATTTTCGGAGTCAACAGGTGCAAGTTCTGATCGAACAGGAGGCTCTTGGCCGGATGAAGCAACTACCACGGTGGGATGAATAGCAAGGAAGTGTTGCAATGGCCACAGTGGGGATGGAAATGAAAGATTTGAAGGCACAAGGGGATTACCGAACACGGTGGGATTAATAGACATGGTGGGATTATAAAACAAGGTGGGATTAAAAGGATTGGAATTGGGATATACGATGGAAGAATACCTTGGTAGGGTTCAAAAATATCCGTGAGCATCGAAGATGACCCGATCATCGTAGATTTTGATGAAGGGGATCTCAGGTCAAGTTTTCTCTGCATTGACGGTCTTCAACAATAATTCATAGAATAATAATACACGACTAACGACTTATATGTTAGCCGGCAAGCTATGGGGGTTTCCCATGTCTATTCTTCCCCTTCTGCGAGCAATTCCTGTCATTCATCAAAATGTTAGTTCCGAATGGATAAAGATGTCCATTCGACCTCAATATGGATAAAACATAAACAAATTTAATTTAACAAAATTTTTATAATAATTTTTTTTTTGAAATTTTATAAATTTTTAACGATTTTGACCGAATGCACCCCCGAATCAAGGGCACAGCCACCACCAACAGGGGCAGAGTCAAAGTTACACGAGTGCAGTGCTTCTGCGTTCTTGGCCACTTCTTTAGAGCGTCGTTGCAACGAGGTGGCTGCAGCGGCTTTGGCGGACACGGTTACCATGCTTTCTCCACGTGGTTGTTCCCCTGGAGAGGGCAGCAGTAGGCACTGATATCTGTAGCATGCTTAATCTTCTTCTGTTGTAGCTGCTTTGTTTCATTGCTGTAGCACTTGATGATGTATCTAGATCTTTCTTTTTCAGAGTCACTTGCATTGTTTTTTTCTACTCGACATCACTCTACAGGGTAGTTAGTATCACATTTTGGCTTGGCCCCTTGCAAGTTTGTCATGGGGTGGAAGCCTCTTAAAGATGGTAAATGTTAATAATAAAGAAGATAGTAGATGTAAGGTTAAGAAACTTACCTGTTGGCGAGACTTCCCCCTCTTTGACTCGTGTTTCTTTCCTAAAATACTCAATAAAGGGGCTACATCTGTTCTATGGCTTACCCCCTTGCTTATTGTCATCTTGCCTTGCTTATATGTCAAGGGGGGTAGCCTTATTAACAGGGTAGATTGAACAAAATTACTAAAAATAAATAAGGTGAAGGTTAAGAGATCTTACCTGCTATGGCGAGAGTTACTCCCTTCTTGATCTCAGAATCCTGAAACACTTGATAAAAGGGGATTAAATCTTCACCATGGCTCATCTCTTTGCCTATTGTTGTCTGCCTTCACTTAGGTCAAAGAGAGGAGCCTTCTTAACAAGGTGTAAAAATAACCTAAATGACCGAAATAAAATGGTTAAGAGAACTTACCTGTCGTTGATAGAACCTTCCTCTCTTACTTTAAAGTTTCTGAAAACACATGATAAAAGAGGATCAAATCTTCACAACGACTCATCCCTTTGCCTACTATGGCCAACTTTGACTTAAGTCAAAGGGAGGAGCCCTTTTAACATGCAAGACATAAAGATAAACATGAATGCTAGCAAAGGCAAAAAAAATCAAGGTTATGCCAAGTAAAATGATGCATTTTGTTGATTTTTTTAAAGATATTCAATTTTTTAAAATTTTTTTAAATTTTAAAAATATCAAATTTTTTTGGATTTTGAAAATATTCATTTTTTTTGAATTTTTGTAGAGAATGTGCCGATATCAAGACAATTCATCGGTCTTTGAGTGTTAATCAAGATTCAAGCAATAAACACCACGTGAAAATAAGGTTCCCTACCCAGAATCTTTCTTGCCCTCCTCTCTTGATCAGTTTGGATTCCCCCTGAGTTTGGACAGTTTACCCTACCCTAGAGGTTTAAGATGGAAGAATAATAGAGGAAGTCTTTGATAGGATTCGGTGGTGTTTAAGGAGGGTTTCTCTACTCATGCCCAAATTGCCCATCGGGGTACGGCCTCTCGGGTCTTTTCTACATGTGGCACTCACTTAGACAAGTCTTTGACCTGTGGGGTCTGCCCATCTTTTGGTGCCCTTTTTTATTTTCTACTCTTTCGGGTACTCATTTAGACAGACTCATATTTGTTTAAACATGTGGGGTTCATTGCCCATCTTTTGGCACCCTTTTTTTGGACCCTATGAGCCGGCCTCCTACTAAGATGGCGGGCATTTTCGATACTATCCTTCTTTAGTCTCCTTCACCTATCTTGGACCGAATAGAAGAGAATAGGAAAAGGGTTCTTTCTTGCCTTCAGGGTTCTACCTTGCCTCTCTCGAGTGTCAAGCTATCCGGATTCTGGGATTGGGAGGTGTTGTGTGTGCAGGGTGATGTCTACCCTTGACTTCTAGCTAACACCCTTGGACTCATACTAGACATTCTCCATTTTTTTTCTAAAGAAAATATTTTTTGAGGTAAATGCCATTCTATGGATGGTTCAATTTTTCTCCATTGGTGTTGGTTACCTCATATGCATTGCCTGGATATTTTTCAGTTATAACAAAAGGCCCTTCCCAGTTACATTGTAACTTGGAGCGGGGACCACCCGGCTTAATGAATATGCATTTGACCACCATCTCACCGATTTCGAACTTTCTCTCTACCACCCTCTTTTGATAAAACCTTTTCAATCTGTTCTGATAAGTCCAGGCATGCTTGGAGGCGGCCAACCTTCTTTCATCTAGGAGTTCAAGTTGTGCAAGGAGAGATTCTCATCTCTCATCGATAGGGATGTCCCTATCAAGCTGAACTTGGAGTGATGAAAGGAGTACTTTGTACGGGACCACTGCTTCCATCCCATATGCTAGAGCATACGGGGTTTGACCAGTGGGGGTCCGTATAGAAGTACGATAAGCCCATAGGGCATCTACAAGCTTATCTGGCCAATCTGCGAACTTGCTAGACTTACAGGTTTTCTTAATAATTTTGATCAAGGTTTTGTTGGTGGCTTCTGCTTGACCATTGCCTTGCGGGTAGTATGAAGATGAATGATGCAATGAAATGGGGACTAAAGGGGGAGTGTATCGAAAGCATCCACCACCTTAGTAGGAGGCCGTCTCGAAAGGTCCAACTTCTCAAAAGAAAAGAGTGCCAAAAGATGGGCAACGAACCCCACAAGTTTAAACAAATATGGGCCTGTCTTATTGAGTACCCAAAATGTAGAAAATGAAAAAGGTGCCAAAAATTGGCAATGACCCCACAGGTCAAAGACCTTTCCGAATGTGTGCCACAAAAAATAGGTTTGTCAATAAAGAAGAAAAGACCCGAAGTGACCGAACCCCAATGGGCAATTAGGTGTGAGTAAAGAAATCCCTCTCGACATTTCCAAAGCCTATTAAGGACTTCCTTATCAATTCTTCATTCTTAACCCCCCATGGTGTGGGTGGACCAACCAAATCAAAGCTAAACTCTAGCTAATCAAAGGTTGAAGGTCAAAAAAGATTCTAGGTAAGGAACCCCATTTTGCACATGGTGTCTACCAATGAACCTATAAAATAATTAAGTGATGAGAACTTATGTCAATATTGATTTTCTCTTCCAAAAAAAAGATTTTCAAAACTTCAAAAAAGTTGAATATCTTCAAAAATCCAAAAAAGTTAAATATTTTCAAAAACTCCAAAAGAGTTGAATATCTTCAAAAAATTCCAAAAAATTTAAATATATTCAAAAACTCCAAAAAAAGTTGAATATCTTCAAAAATATAAAAAAATAAATATTTTAAAAATTCCAAAAAAATGAATAATTTTAAAATCTTAAAAAATTAATTTTTTAACAAAACTTCTTTTAAAATTCTATCTAATTTTTTTAAAAAAAAATTCACCATGTTTGGTTTGAATTCTCTTCTTTATATTCATATTTATTCTTAGTCTCTCATGTTTCAAATATTTCATTGTATATTTGATGCTTTATTTTTTTACACCCTTAAGAAGGCTACACCCCTTGACAAAGGTCAAGACATATTGTAACTTGCAAGGGGGATAAGCCATACTGGCATTCTAATCTTGTTTTTCTTGTGTTTCAGGAACAAAGAACAAACAAGGAGAACTGCACAACAAGGTGATGCTCGCCACTTCCCTCCTCCAAGGATTCTTAGGAGGAGGTGTTATCATCACCTCGGCCTCAACTTTGCTGAGTAACTTTCACTCTGTGTCCTCATTAGGACACTTGAACTCTTTTGTGAGAATGCATGTCATCACATTGCAAACTCACCGTTATCATTTCCTTTCTTAGCATATATTAGGTGCATTACTATTTATTTTATGCATTGACGTTGAAGACCGTGAATGCAAAGAAGACTAGGCCCGAGATCCCCTTCATCAAAATCCATGACGATCGGGTCATTCTTTGTGCTCACGGATAAGCCAAAATTGTGCTATGAGGGATGACAGTTCCCAAATGGGTATCTTGACCTCATAGACAATCTATATCTTCAACTAATTGTTAAGTTTTGTTTTGTTTTCTTGAGCCTAGCATGCATCATGTAGTATTAATTGCATTATATTTTGCGTTGTCATTGCATGCATCTCATCATGATCATCACTTTCTCACCATCCCCACCGGGTGCACTCTCCCATCATTTACCCCAATTCTGATCTTTTAATAGCCCACCATGTTCGTTAATCCCACCGTGTTTGATAATCCCACCGTGTCTGTTAATCCCATCGTGTTCGGTAATCACCTTGTGCCTCTAAATCTTTCATTTCTATTCCCATTGTGACAACAGCAACACTCTTCTTGATATTCGTGCCACCATGGCAGTCACCTCATCCGACCATGGGCACCCAGTTTAATCATCATTCTTGCACCACCATTATCCTCACGGTCTGTTGATTGAGCTTTCTCATTTGCCTATTGGAATTTGAGATCATTCTATTCTGAATGAAATAATGTTTCTTGAAAAACATAAACGAATATAAGAGCCTAAATATGCTTGATTGGTATTCTTTTATTTTACAAAACAATTCTCTTTTTAAATTTTAGCCCATCATAGTACAGGAACACCACAAAGATCGGGTTACCGGTTGATGATGAACCTAGGAACCCATGTTTCGAGGACTCCCCACCACGTTGGGGGTTGGCTATTCTTATCTCGTGCCCGTGGCACATCTTTTACCAATCAGATGTAAGAAGGCTTGGTGAAATGTGGCAATAATCCAAGGAACATGAAGAGATTCTCTTTGCCGAATTTGGTCATTGAGCGTGTCTATATCGACACCTTGATGCCACCTTTTCAGTCCATCGCTATTTCGCTCCACTGCATTCCATTACAACTCATTTCTCTTCGCTACATTCCTCTACATTTCACTTCGCTTCACTACATAACATTCCCTTGCAAAGTCGACATCAAGGCGAGGCAAGATGTAGACACACCAATTTGGCCTTATTTGAGGCTTAAACTCTTATTCCATTGGCAACATCTCTTTTAAACCATCAAAATCAAGTTGAACTATCCTTTTGGATGAGCCAAGGAGTTCACTAGAAATCTAAGGAAGAGTTATGGATCTCTAATCAAATCCGTATTTGCCGAACAAGAGACTATTGGTGGTGTGCCAAATTATGCTTTTCCCAACATATCCTCTATTTGAAATCTCTTCACAGGATTCTGTGGACGTTCAATGAATAAGTCTTCAACATCAATAATCTTCCTCTATGAGTCCACTTTTCAATGCAATAAATGGCATTCAATTTTGAAATGCCATTTGTCCGCAGTGCCTTTTAGAAGTCAGACATGCAGTTCTATCCGCACGCAGCACTGATCAAGCCCAATTGAATGCAAGCCCAGCCCATTAGGCACATCTCTAACTGTAAGCCCCAGTTCCCCAACCAGCACGGCAACAACTGGCCAACTACAACCAAGCACCCACTCCCATGGCCTATGAACCCCGAAAGGTTGGACCCAAGAGGAACCATTACCCGCCATTTCCGTACTATCTCATGGACATCTTTAATGCACTCATGGCGGCAGTGAAAATTGCATTGCCAAGGGAGAAGTTGGAGTGGCCTCAAAATGTCAACACAGAGCGATACTACCTGTTTCACAGATATCTTGGGCACACCATGGAAAATTGTTTTCAGTTCAAATACTACATCCATGACCTTAATGAGAAAGGCAGTATTGACTGGGACCATATGGGGGAATACATCAGAACAGTGAAAAACCAATGACAACATGCACTAGCTCAGCAACAACAACAACAAAACCCCGGCCTGGGGATTATCCAAAACCCTCTACCTCCACATGCACCCGCACCTGGGAATCAATATGTTAATCCCATCTTAATCTCTTCTGAGGAGTATCATGATCGGGGCCAGAATTGGCAAGTTGAGGGAGCCACCTCCACCATGCACGTCAACCAAACCATGCATTTCATACCCCGAGCTACATCAGCCAACCCCATTACTCTCAACCGGCCACCTATCATTCGAGCACCATCACGACCCATCATAACACCACCAGCCACCCAACTCCAATCGGGACGGACCCTAATCCGCCCGGTTAATCCACCACTAGGACCCATCATCATCCCGCCCCGAGTAACTGTACCTTCACAACCTACCTACCCAACTATGCCTCAAACCACCATCATTACACCTGTCCCAAGAGCTCCCATCATTCGACCTAACCCACCACCCACCACTACCATCCTAACTAGAGCTACTCAACTTGCCATAGTACTCAGGAGTGGACGCATGTTCCAAAGGGTCTTTCCCCAGGCCGGTCAGTCAGGATTAGTACCAGAAGCAGAAGAAGAACACATCGAAGAACTGTTGCCCGGGACATCCTATGACTTGCTAAAACATCTTGATAAAATCCCGGCATGGATATTTATCTTAGAGTTTATCAAAAGATCCAAAGTCCATCAAGAGGTTCTCCAACAATACTTACAGCGGGTGATGGTGAATGAGAGCCTCCCCCTAGAAAAGATTTCATCAGTTCTGGTCCCGAGAAGTGAGTACCCAGCCCTTACATTCATAAAGGAAGAGTTGGCCGACCCGGAAATAAGAAAATGTGCCTTATGGATCACAATCCACATCAACAGATTAGGCATTAAGTCATGTTTGTTCGATACCGGAGCATCCATTAATGTTCTACCACCAGAAACATTACATCTTTGTGGAATCATTGAGGAGGATGTCCAGCATCTCAAATAACAGTGACCGCATATGATAATTCAAAGAAGCCCGCTGATGGCATGATTACATTAGGTGTCAAGCTTGGACCCCAAACAGTCACTGTTGACTTCCACATACTTGAGATGGATCCGACATACAAAGCTATTCTGGGATGTCCTTATTTGGAAGCACTAGAGGCAGTTGCCTCCACCAATCACCAGTGTCTCAAATTCCCTTACAAGGGACAAGTGATTAAGGTTACTAGCATGCCCTTAGATCATCCATCTTCTCCACCACCACCCCTCGGGTTGCCAAACAAGCCGATTTTGACAATCTTGGATCTTCCAAAAATAAGTAGGCAGCTTAGGCAAGTGTGAAGAAGGAAAAGAGAGAAAAATGAAACTATTGGGTGGCACATAATGAAGAGTTTGGGATACCAAGAAGGCCGAGGACTAGGCAAGGAACTGCAAGCCATAGCTGAGCCAATCAATCTAATGAGGTTACAACCAAAAAGCGGGGTTGGGTATGACGGAATGACTGTAAATGGTCAAAATCTCAGAAGCAGATACTTTTATGGATGCTTATAAAAGTTTTTCATCAAGAAAGAAACCATTCAACTGACTGAGAACAAGGAAGAACAAGAGATGGAGCAAGAGAAGAGAAGAAGAACCAACGACCCAGAAGATGACTTGTATCCATAAATATCTTTTTTGTTTTCCACCGATGAAGAAGGGTCAAGCAATGAACCACTCTAGGTTGAACCACCTGTTGACACACCCGAGGGTCATATTGCCAAACCGACTCGAGAAAAAGTCCAGCCAACTCCACGAGGGCCTTCCCTCATTATGTCATCTTTTGGGGTCGACGCCCCAACTCACTGTGATGCTCTCCCCGGGCTTCTTGGCCCGATCCCTATTTCTAGGCCCTCAGGCCCAACTTATGGGTCCACGTACCCACTTGTTGCTCTTGGGCCATCGAGCCCCTCGACTAAATCCGGGCCTTTGTGCCCATTTTCTCCAACTCTTGGGCCCTCAAGCCCATCTCTTAAACCCAGGCCCTCGAGCCGACATCCTCCTATTATTGGGTCCATGAACCCACCTTCTACCATGATCATCCGTCCTACTGGCCCATCACCTCTTTCTGCCAACATTGGGCCCAAAAGCCCCCTCTATCAAATATTACTTGAAATCTTCTCCTCTTTATCAATATCTCCACCTACTTTGGCTCCCGTAGTTGATTTCAACCTAAATCAGGCACCTGAAGCCCATTCTGACTTTATGTTTAGCACTCCCAAAAACAAACGTCCTCCTCGAAACTCAAATTTCGATCGAGGAAACATCCCAACTCACTCCGAAGGATGATCCAAACCAGGAGGCCACCCGGTCTCTGATCGATCTCCTTTGCCCTTCATCCTCTACAATAAATTCCACTCTCTCAACCTCCTTTTCCTCCTCTTATTTACCTTCTTTTTATTTAGGTTTAGTTTCCAATAAAAACAAAACAAAAATCAGAGGTAGGAGAGTTCCATAAAGATACCTGCATCGGTTAGCTCAGAAAGCTTAGAATGTACCAAGCTATCGGAGTATCTAGAAAATGCAATCCAGCTTGATGAAATTTGATATGAGGAGAAGGACAACATCGATCCAACTTTAGGAGTTTACGGGGTTGTATCGGAAAAGGATCCTGATATTGAGGATGAAAAAGTGGATTTGGCTGATGCTTATGCATCCGATTTAAGCAGATTCGAAGAACCATCAGCCACGGTGGATGAACCAACTTAGAAACTTAATCTTGGAACACTGGAAAATCCTAAGAATATCCTCATCAATGCCAACCTCACCCCTTTAGAAGAACAGAATCTAATGGGGTACTACAAGAATACAAGGACACGTTCGCTTGGACATACGAAGATATGCCGGGGTTAGACAAATCATTGGTGGAGCATCGATTAACTTTAAAAACCGAAGCTACCCCGATCAAGCAAAAGCTAAGGAGATTCCACCTAGACATAGCATTGAAGATGAAGGAAGAGGTCGATAAGCTACACCAAGAAAAATTCATTAGAGTCATCATTTATCAGCAATGGGTGGCAAATATAGTCCCAGTCATGAAAAAGGATGGAAAGGTTCGAATTTGCATTGACTTCAGGGACTTAAACCGAGCGTGTCTGAAAGATGATTTCCCCCTTCCTCATATCGATGTTCTTGTTGATAACACAGCTGGAGATGAAACCCTATCATTCATGGATGGATATTCATGGTATAATCAAATCCGGTTAGCAAAAGAGGATCAAGAGAAGACCTCATTAACTACACCTTGGGGAACCTATTGCTACATCGTCATGCTCTTCAGATTAAAGAATGCCGGAGCAACTTATCAAAGGGCGATGGTGGAATATTTCATGATATGATGCATAAATTCGTGGAGGAGTAGTGGATGATTTGGTAGTCAAATCTTGGACCCGAGATGAGCATGCTGAGGTGTTAAAAAGGGTTTTGCAACGAGCCAGGGAATATAAGCTTAAAATGAACCCCAAGAAATGTGTGTTTGGAGTGTCATCCGGAAAACTACTTGGGTTCATCATCAACAAAAGAGGCATTGAGATCGATCCAAAAAAGGCCATGGCCATCATTGATATGCCTCCACCAAAGATCTTAAAAGAGCTGAGAGGGTTGATTGGTAGGCTACAATTTGTTCGCCAGTTTATCTCACAACACTCTTAAAGGTGTAAACCTTTCTATGAGTTAACCAAGGAAAAGGCTGAATTCAGATGGGATTCAAGATGTCAGGAGGCATTCGATGGTTTAAATAAATATTTGTCAAACCCACCTGTGCTCAAACCTCCGGTTCCTGGCAAACCCTTAATCTTATACATCTCAGTTTTGGAAGGATCCCTTGGAGTAGTATTGGCACAGTTAGATGATGAAGGGAAAGAGCGAGCAACATACTATTTGTCCAAAATATTCGATCCTTGTGAGCAGAAGTATACAACCATGGAAAAAACCTGTGGTCTAGAAGCTTAAACACTACTTTCTGGCTCACGAGGTTAATCTCATTGCTCGCATGAATCCCATCAAGTTTCTCCTAGAAAAATCTGTCCTGACTGACCGGTTGGCACGTTGGCAGAGCTTTCTCTCTCAATTTGACATCACCTACATTCAACAGAAGGCAATCAAGGGCTATGCAATTGCTGAACACCTTGCCCATCATCCTATCCCAATCTTTGACCCTATCCAATCAAAATTTCCCAATGAAGAATTGATGTCCATTCGATCTTTCAATCTATGGACTTTATATTTTGACGGGGCATTAAACTCCCAGGGTAGAGGGATAGGGATTGTTTTTCTATCACCCGAAGGTATCACCATTCCACAGGCTTTTCAGCTCCATTTTTCAGCAACAAACAATATAACTGAGTATAAAGCCTTATTGGCTGGACTGGAGGCTACTCACTTCTATGGTGTCACTGAACTAAGGGTGATCGATGATAGTCAGTTGATTCTCCGCCAAGTGCTTGCCAAATACCGCACATCTCATCCCGGGCTCAGACCATATCAAGAACTCACCGCATGTTACATCAAGCTATTCTCCAAGCTCAAATTCATTCATGTTCCTCGTGCTCAAAATATTCTTGCCGATGCTCTCACTTCCCTAGCATCTTCACTATCTGTCCCACTAGGCAGATAGTTTAGGACGATCTATGTCCGCTGACGTACCATTCCGGTAGTAGAAGATGCACGATTCTTGAAGGTTAAAGAAAAGTTTGAAAGAAAGGAATACATTGAGAAAATGGAGAAAGTGCCTTTGGTTGAGTTGGAGGAATTAGAAGAGGTTGAGAAACCATAATATCATGAGATTCCGAATTATTGTCAGGATCAGACATATCCACCAGGATCAACTGCGGAAGAGAAAAAAGCCATTAGAAGAATCTTCTAGAGATACACCATCTTAGGTGGAGTGCTTTATAAAAGGAGCCTAGCCGGCATTCTATTAAGATGCATAGATGAAGAAGAGGTTGAATTGGTGCTTAAGGAAGCACATTTCGGAGTATGTGGAGGCCATGTAAATGCCCAAGCCCTCGCCAAGACGATCATCAGGAAAGAATATTATTGGCTTACTCTAGAAGAAGATTGCTCGATCTTTGTCCGGCACTATCATCAATGTCAACTTCACGCCGACAAGATTCACTCTCTCGCATCTTCCCTTCACCCGATTCATGCCCCATGGCCTTTCGCCATGTGGGCTTTTGATGTTATCGGACCTCTTGGTGACCCAAACTCCACAAACAAAACCAAATCCTTCATCTTAACGACAACGGAGTACTTCACCAAGTGGGCAGATGCAGAAGCATACGTGGAAATCTAGGCATCAATGGTCTGCACCTTCATCAAATGCAACATCCTTGCAAGGTTTGGGATCCCAGGCAGCATCATCACCGACAACGGACCACAATTCATCTCTCAGGAGCTGCGCGACCTTTGCAACAGGTATTGCATCAAATTGCATCATTCATCTCCATATTATTCTCAAGGCAATGGTCAAGTAGAAGCCACAAATAAAACTCTGATAAAAATCATCAAGAAAACATGTAAGTCTAGCAACTACGCGGACTGGCCGGATAAGTTAGTTGATGCTCTATGGGCCTACTGCACTTCTATTCAAACCCCAACGAGTCAAACTCCCTATGCCTTGGCATCTGGGATGGAGATGGTAGTCCCATATGAAGTAATCATTCCTTCCCTCCGAGTCTAAATCGATCGAGACATCCCAATAGATGAACACCGAGATTCCATTCTCGCGCAACCCGAACTCTTGGATGAAAGGAGGCTGGCCACTGCCGAACATGCTATATCTTATCAGAATAGACTTAAAAGATTTTATTAAAAGAGGGTGATAGATATAAAATTTGAAATCGGTGAGGTTGTGCTTAAAAGAATATTTGTCAAGCCAGGCGGTCCCCGCTCCAAACTTCAACCTAATTGGGAGAGTTCGTATGTAATCTCAGCGGTTTACCCTGGTAATTCATACAAGCTAACTGTCGACTCCAGAAATAGGTTACGGATCGGCACCTCAAGAGAAGGTGAAAGATAGAATAGGATAAAAAGGGGAGTGAATCAGAAAACACTTGGAAAGCGGTAAAATCCTCACCTCGGTCCCACACTCACATTGATCCACGAACTTTTCACTGACGGTGTCGCTCGAGCACCGGACACAGTTCGGGTCATGTGGGAGAAGAGAGAGGAATAAATGACTTAATGCATGAGAAGATTGAAGAAGTGGTCGCCAGGAGCCGCGGGCTCCGCTTTATGTATTGAAAATAGAAAGAAGTTGACCGTGTGCACCTTAGCGTGGGAGATTGGGATGTGAGTTCAACCTTCTTGTTCTTCGGCCGGCCGATAAAGAAGAGTCCAATCAATGCTAGCTTGATGTACCTGTGCAACTATTAAACAAAAAATATAAGAAAACAAGTGAAGGGAGGATTAGAACTGAGTGAAGTGTAGTAACTGTAAAAAACAGTAACACAAAACGACAATTGGAAACAAACTCACCGGATTCGGGGTTAGCCCTAACCCTTTTTTTGTTTCTTTTGTGATAAATGAAATGATGAAAAACTGAATAAAAAATGCTTAAATATGAACTACATGATATGAATGAAGATTTATAAATGAGAATATGAATGTTTAAAGACAACACAACCCAAGTAAGGTGGCAACCGGGTTGGACAGATTCAATATAAACTGTGCGACTCTGATGCAGAGACCATAACAAGCAGCACCAATGTCAGAATAAAATGATGTTTGTTTCAAAATAAATAGGACTCAACGAGGGTGGTTTGATATGAAGATAAGTTTGCTTGAATCTTATGATAAGTAATCTGAATTTACCTGATAATCCGGATCTTAGACAATGAAGTTCTGGACATGCTATGGGAACCACAGATATCTGAATTGAATGATTCTTGTTGTAAATAAAAGAGGACTCACCGGGGAACAATTTCTATGAAGGATGTATGGGCTGAATCTACCATTAAATATACTTAAATTGACTTAGAGGATGATGACTTAGAAGAGAAGACTTCGGAACTGTCTTTGCAGTGCCTGTATTGAAATCGTAAAAAGCCGAGGGAATGTCAGAATTGATCTATGTTTGTTTGATATGAAATATCTTGATGAAGCACACTTATTCTGAAGAAAGTCAGGCCTGAAAATGACCATATAGATCTGTAGAAGCCTATGATCAGCAATGCAGCATGTTGGAGCATAGACAAGCTTCTTTCTTTACTTTGGGATGATCTCTAGGCACCGGGACGAAGAGAGAACGATTTGAGAAGGTTTGGATGAGCCAAGGGTGGCTGTAGGACGAAGAGAGGAGTGCTGGAGGATGGGGACGCCCTCCTTAGGTCGTTCATATGAGTCTCCCTTTATAGGGGATGAGAACCAGGTCAAAAAATAGCAAGTTTTGATACATCCGACCATAGGTTGGATTTCCTCCATTTAATGTTGATGATTTTAATACTGAGGCATCTAGAAACTTACCTAAATGATTGAGAGATATTGGAAACCATGGATCACCTTTCCCATGTTCAAAATATGTCTCCACTTGAAGAGGAAACAAATCTAGTCTAAAAATGGCAAGTCTTGATATACAAGACAACAAGTTGGATTGCCATCATTAGATGATGCTAATTTCGACCATGAAGCTTCCAGATACTAAAAAGTGATATGGAGGAGGAAAAAGGAAGGTAAGGTCGTTAATTGGTCAGATATGTGCCCAATGGGCTGGGCTTGCATGCAATTGGGCTTGATCGGTGCTGCGTGTGGACAGAACTGCGCATCTGACTTCCAAAGGGCGCTGCAGACAAATGGGTGATCAAAATTGAATGCCGTTTATTGTAATGGAAAGATAACTCAGATAAGAAGATTATTTTTGTTAAATACTTCTTCATTGGAAGTCCACAGAATCCTGTGAAAAATTTTCAAGTAGAGAGTATGCTAGGAAAAGCATAATCTGGCACACCACCAAGAGTCTCTTGTTCGGCAAACACGGATTTGATTAGAAATTGGCAAATCATACTCATATTTTAAATAAGCACCTCGGATCATTCAAAAGGGTGGTTCATCATGATTTTGATGGTCTAAAAGAGATGTTGCCAATGGAATAATGGTTTAAGCTCTAAATAAGGCCAAATTGGCATGTCTATAGCTTTTCTCACCTTGATGTCGGCTTTGCAAGGGAATGGAATGTAGCGTAGAAGAGTGAAATGTAGAGAAAGCATAGAAAAGCGAGATGGATCATAGTGGAATGTAGTGGAGCAAAATGGCGATGGACTTAAAAGGTGGCATCAAGGTGTAGATATAGACACGCTCAACGACCAAATTCAGCAAAGAGTATCTCTTCAAGTCTCCTGGATTACTGCCATGTTTCATCAAGTCTTCCTATGTTCAATTAGTAAAACATGTGCCATTGGCACGAGAGAAGAATAGTCAACCCCCAACGTGGTGGGGAGTCCCCGAAACATGGGTTCGTAGGTTCATCATCAACCAGTAACCCGATCTTTGCGGTGTTCCTGTACTGTGATGGGCTAAAGTTTTAAAAAGAGATTTTCTTTGAAAAAGTAAAAGAATACCAATCGAGTACATTCAGGCTCTTAGATTCATTTAAGTCTTCCAGGAGACAAGATTCAATTTAGAATGGAATGATCTCGAATTCCAAAAGGCAAATGTTTAAGTACAGACCATGACGGTGCAAGTTTAGATCGAATAGGAGGCCCTTGTCGGGAGGAAGTGACTGCCACGGTGGGATGAATAGCAAAAGAGTTGTAGTGGCCACAGTGGGGATAGAAATAAAAGATTTGAAGGCACAAAGTGATTACGGAACATGGTGGGATTAACAAACACGGTGGGATATTAGAAAGGTTGGTGGGACTAGAGAACACGGTGGGATTAGAAAACACAGTGGAGTACAGAATGATCGGAATTAGGATAAAATATTTAAGAACTAAGGTGGGAAGGTGAAGATTTTAAAAGAATGTATGCAATGATCATGAAAAATGCAATGCAACTAATACTATATGATGCATACTGGGCTCAAGAAAACAAAAACAAAACTTGTCTAACAATTAGTTGAAGATATAGATTGTCTATGAGGTCAGGATACCTATTCGGGAACCATCGTCCCTCACTGCACAATTTTGGCTTATCCGTGAGCACAAAGAATGACCTGACCATCGTGGATTTTGATGAAGGGGATCTCGGGCCTGGTCTTCTTTGCATTCACGGTCTTCAACATCAATGCATAAAATAAATAGTAATGCACCTAACATATGCTAAGAAAGGAAATGATAACAATGAGTTTGCGATGTGATGACATGCATTCTCACAAAAGAGTTCATGTGTCCTAATGAGGACACAGAGTGAAAGTTTCTCGGCAAAGTTGAGGCCGAGGTTATGATGACACCTCCTCCTGAGAATCCTCAGGGGAGGAAAGTGGTCAGCATTGACTTATTGAAATTTTGAAAAAAGGCTCCTCGACAAAGTTGGGGCCGAGGTCATGGTGACACCTCCTCCTAAGAATCCATGAGGGAGCGAAGTGGCGAGCATCGCCTTGATGTGCAGTTCTCCTTGTTTGTTCTTCATGCCTGAAACACTCAGAAAAGGAGATTAGAATGACAAGATGGCTTATCCCCCTTGCAAGTTGCAATCTGTGTTGACCTTTGTCAAGGGGTAATAGCCTTCTTAAGGGTGTAAAAATAAAGTAGCAAATATACAATGAATGTAAAGACAAGAATTCAAACCAAGCATAGTGATGAAAAAAAAATTTCAAAAATTTTGTTGGAATTTGAAAACGAAGTTTTCTTCTTTGTTGAAAAGATTCAATTTTTTGGAAATTTTTGAAAATGCTATTTTATTTTTTTAAGTTTTTGAAAATATTTATTTTTTTTGGATTTTTTGAAGATATTCAACTTTTTTTGAGTTTTTTTTTGAAAATATTTTTTTGGGGAGAGAAAAATCAGTATTGACACAAGTTCTCATCACTTGGTTGTTTTTCTAGGTTCGTGGTAGACACCATGTGCAAAATGGGGTTCCTTGCCCAGAATCTTTCCGACCTTCAACCTTTGATCGGCTAGAGTTTAGCTTGGATTTGGTTGGTTCACCCGCACCTTGGGGGTAAGAATGAAGAATTGAGGGAAAGTCCTTGATAGGCTTTGGAGATGTCGAGAGGGGTTTCTCTACTCACACCCAATTGCCCGTTGGGGTTCGGCCTCTTCGGGTCTTTTCTTCTTTATCGACAAACCTATTTTTGTGGCACACATTCGGATAGGTGCTTTGACCTGTGGGGTCATTGCCCATCTTTTGGTGCCTTTTTTCATTTTCTGCATTTTTAGGTACTCATTCAGACAGGCTCATATTTGTTTAAACCTGTGGGGTTCATTGCCCATCTTTCGACACCCTTTTCTTTTGAGATGTTGGACCTTTCAAGACGGCCTCCTACTAAGGCGGTGGATGCTTTCGATACTCTCCACTTCTAGTCCCCTTTGCCTATCTTGGACTGAATAGAAGAGAGTAGGGTGAGGGTTTTCCTTACACCTCTAAGCCTTGCCTAGCTTCTCTCAGGTGTTGGGTCATCCGGATTCTGGGATTGGGATGTGTTGTGTGTGTAGAATGGTATCTACCCTCGACTCCTAGACAACAACCTAGGACATGTGGACTCAAGTCATACTGGTAGTTATCTCTATTTTTAGGTATATTATATTCCATAGGTGAATCAATTGTTTGCATGCCTTGCAATGTAAATAATTTGTTTAATAAAACAAGGTAGCTACAAATATCGTCAATCACGAATTTCTCTCAATTAAAATTGTCATGTGAAATTCAAAATCATTTTTTTAAAATATTGCTTTTAAGATGACATAATGATGATGAATGCAATTTCATATAATACCTGAGAGAAGAAGAAGTTCATTGCTAATGACGGCTTTGCTTGTGCTTGCCTTGCCTTGTCTGCTATGCCTTGCCTTGCCCAACTGCTTCCACTTTTGATATGCACCATATTGCATTGGATTGAAGATGCATAGTCATAGGATGAAGTGAAAATGTGGAGGATCTGATTTAGCATGGCGGAGTCAAAATTAATGATGTAAAAGGCAAAGATTGTGGTATCACCCAAGAAATTTCTCTACTTTGATTTTTTTTGAAAATAAAATTTTTAAAAGGAAAGAGAATGCTTGAAAAGAAAAGTGAATTAAAGTGGGATCTTGGGCCCATGAGTTTATAGTGGGATTGCACGCCCGAGAAGGGTTGGAATCAAGGGGCATGTGGGCCCAAGAGTTGAATGCGAGCCAGAGGGCCCAATTGATGTTGATGGGCTTGAGGGCCTAACTAGAGGTGATGGGCTGGAGGGCCTAACTAAAGGTGATGGGCTCGATGGCCCGATTGAAGGTTGAGCTCGAGGGACCCAACGAAAAGAATGGGCATGTGGACCCGATTTAGGTGATTGGAAGTATGATTGTGATTTGGAAGATTTGTGATGGGCTCGTGGGCACCATCGAAGAGTATGGGTGCACAAGCCCATAGTTGAAGTGGGGGCACAGGGGCCCGATTTTGAAGAAGCATGGGCATGCAGGCCCGATGGTGAAGAAACAGGGGCATACAGGCGCGAAGTTGAAGGAGTGTAGGAATGTGTGCCCGAGTTTATTGGAAGGTGGCCACGTGGGCCTGATTTAGAAGAAATTTGGGCACATGGGCCCGGTTGTAGAAAAACATGGGCATGTGAGCCCGGTTGAGGTGAATTGCGGGCACATGGGCCCGATTTAAGGGCACATGGGCCCGATTGGGGAGAATTATGGGCACGTGGGCCCGATGGAAGGAAAGGGGCACGTAGGCCCAGTTGGGGAAAAGGGGCACATGGGCCCAGTTGAAGGAAAGGGGCATGTAAGCCCGATTGATTAAAAGGGGCACATGGGCCCGGTTGAAGAAAAGGGGTATAAGTGCCCGGTTGATTAAAAGGAGCACATGGGCCCGGTTGGATAAAGGGGGCATGTGGGCCCGGCTGATGGAAAGGGGCACATGGGCCCAGTTGATGAAAAGGGGCGTAAGAGCCTGAGAAAGGGGCATAAGGGCCCAGTTGAGTGGGATAAAGTGTGGGTCGTGGCCCTAAGATTGACAGATTTTGGGCCCATGGGCCTGATTGATGGTTGTAAGTAGGATAAAGAAAGGGCAGTGGCCCTAAGATTGAGGAATTGTGGGCCCATGGGCCCAATCGTTGATTTTGAGAAGAATAAAGAAAAGGTCGTGGCCCTAAGATTGATTGATCGTGGGCCCATGGACCAGATTGTTGCTTAGGAGAAGAATGGGGTAAGGGTCGTGGCCCTAAGATTGATGCTAAGGGATTTGCCTGCCTAGCTGGAGGAGGTCCTAGTATCCCCTTGCTAAGGTCTACATCCTTCAGGAGGCTTGTCGATTCATTCCCTATTTCATTGACCAATTCGGTCTCCTTACTTCCCAGTTCAGGGTCAATTCAATCTGACCATCTTCATTGATCAATTCCAATGATGGTAATAGTTGATCAATGCCTGATAAATCCTTGCCTAGTCCATCATTGGATTGACAATCAACTAAGTTTATGATTCCTTCATCTAAGCTCCCTATAGCAGGCTTCTCCTCAGGATGTTCTATGGAAGAGGGCATGCCTAGTCTAGGGGATTCCAAAAAGGTAGAAGGGTTTGGTTCGACCTCCCCTACTAGCTGACTTTGATCTTGAGATATAGCAATGACATGATGAGAAGATGATTCTTCTGCCATGGCAGGAGCACAAATAGTTGGAGTTATTAATTCCTCTGCCAGGGCAGGAGCTTGAAGGGTCGAAGTGTCTGAATCTTCTACTACAGCAGGATCAAGAATAGTAGGAGAAGAAATGATTGGTTGTTGTGAAACCAACTAAGGAGGATCCCTATGCAGTGGGATTGGTTGAGAATCCGGGGTTTACTCGATCGACGTAGGATGAATGATTGGCCGAGAGACCATTAGTAAAGTGGATTGAGAGGCAAAGGCTTGCGTGGCTAGCCGAGGGGTTGTTGTTGGAATAGGTTGAGAAGCCAATGGTCGGATGATTGGCTGATGAACCTTAAGAAATGTTGGTGAAGTTGAAGGCTGGGGAGCCGGTTTAGGTAATGAGGTATTGGCACAATTGACAGGAGGAGCTTGATTATGCACAATTGATTGTGCCATTGACATGGGTTGCATGACCGGGCCGAGATTGGGGCATGGGTGGCCTAATCAATCGACGTCGAGGAGTTGGCTGAAGATGATGATCTAGATGGGGTTGGGGAGGGCTCCTAGGTTGGTTCATAGCATCAATGTTCTTCTCAGCCATGGGGCTCAATTCATCATAATATTGCATTAATTCCACATCTTCTTTTACTTCCCCAATTGTTGAATAGCCCGGCCCGTATCGTCGCAAGAATTTTTCCTTGACAATTTCAAAATCCCATATTTCTATTTCCCCTAGTGAAAAGAACCATTCTAGGGCTACACCAACCAATGATCGCTTAAAAAGAATAGCAAGAGCTCTTCGATCATTTAGCCACCAAGATGATTTGCTCAAGAAATCATTGACATGGGTGAAGGGATCACCTGAGCCATTGTAGCGATGGTAGGATGGTGTTTGTGATGGAGGGATATGTGGGACAGGGAAAGATGGTGTAGATATTTTAGGGATGGCCTTCGAGTCCAAACGATGCCTCAACTCTTCAAAGTGCTCATCCATTTGGTTGAGTTTGTCCATGAATGCTTGAGTGAGGCTGGGTTCCTGAGCCACCAGTGCAAGGTATTTAGATGAATGGGTTGGAACAGGTGTCTTCAAAGTAGGAACTGGCATAGAATTATATGAATGCCCCACAACAGGGTGAGTAGAGGCACGACAGGGTTCCCTATGAGAGGAGATGATGAGGGGCCTGATTGTCGATTGGGGTGGTGAAGGGGCTTGATTTCCCTCAACCAGATCTTGATTGACGGGCATCTTGCCCTTTGTTAAAGATTGCACAAGTGAAAAGGATTCAGGATCTAAATGGAGGGATAGACCCTGGAGGATTTGTTCCACACTAAGTGAAGCAGGTGGATGAGTCGGATTTTGAACTTCAACTTCTCTAACGGCATTGACATGGCCCTCTGGTTGAGCCATGGGTTGCTGTAGCATGTAGTGACCCGTCTTGTAGTAGTCCAGCATTCCGACGTGTCTTTCGGACCTTAGCATCATGGGCATCCTGTCGATCTTTCTTCAAAGATGGTTAAAAAAGGAAGGGCAAGTCAAGCACATAAATGAAGATTTTTTTGTTATGTTTTGTTTTGTTTGATTTTTTTTGTTTCAATTTGGTTGTTTGGAAAACAAGTTGAACACAAAATTAAAGAGGTTTTTTTTAGGTGTTTTGAAAGAAGAATTTTTTGGTTGTTTTCAGTTGTTGTGAGCAAGCAAGTTGTGCAAACAAGTTTTTAAAATGACTACTCGACAATTTTTGGGTTGAAACATTAGATTAGATAGATTGTTAACAATTGTTCACTCAACTGGGTATGGTGCCTATTGCTTCAATCTTCAAGACCTAAGGTTGTCACTCAATCACCACGAGTAGGTACTTGGGTTCTTCGGGTTTTGGGAAAGTGGTACAACCGGCCCAATCGTGCAGAGAGGAATACTCCACGGATGGGGACTTACGGAGGTCTTGATGGAAACCACCAAATCAACTAGGAAGGAATATCCCAGAAGAGAGGTAAGAATCCACCAAGAAGGTGTTTGGAGGGTGAGGGTGTGTTGGGAGAGAGAGCCCCCGCCTCGAATGCCCTACGGATCGGAGCAAGTCCGGTACCCGACGCAAAAAGCTAATGCAAAAGTAAAAATGAAGGGTGAGAGGAGAAGAAGCAATAAATATGCGCAAACATAAAATGAAAAGAAGTAAGTAAATCAAGCATGCATTATAAAAACAAGATAAGCAATCATGCAACAAAACAAACAATTTAGTGACTAGAACTAAATTAGAATGAAACTAGTTGCACAAACAAATCAAGCTAGCATGGTTAAAGACATTGGTTGTCCCACCGTGGTCGCCAAAGAGCTGTCGACTCCAGAAATAGGTTCCGGATCGGCACCTCATGAGAAGGTGAAAGATAGAATAGGAGAAAAAGGGGAGTGAATCGGAAAACACTTGGAAAGCGGTAAAATCCTCACCTCGGTCCCACACTCACATTGATCCCCAAACTTTTCATCTCACGGTGTCACTCGAGCACAGGAGACAGTTCGGGTCATGTGGGAGAAGAGAGAGGAATAAATGACTTAATGCATGAGAAGATTGAAGAAGTGTTCGCCAGGAGCCGCGGGCTCTGCTTTATGTATTGAAAATAGAAAGAAGTTGACCGTGTGCACCTTAGCGTGGGAGATTAGGATGCGAGTTCAACCTTCTTCTTCTTCGGCCAGCCAATGAAGAAGAATCCAATCGATGCTAGCTTGATGTACCTGTGCAACTATTAAACAAAGAAGACAAGAAAACAAGTGAAGGGAGGATTAGAACTGAGTGAAGTGTAGTAACTGTAAAAACAATAACACAAAACGGCAATTGGAAACAAACTCACCGGATTCGGGGTTAGCCCTAACCCTTTTTTTTCTTTCTTTTGTGATATATGAAATGATGAAAAACTGAATAAAAAATGCTTAAATATGAACTAAATGATATGAATGAAGATTTATAAAGGAGAATATGAATGTTTAAAGACAACACAACCCAAGTAAGGTGGCAACCGGGTTGGACAGATTCAATGTAAACTGTGCGACTCTGATGCAGAGACCATAACAAGCAGCACCAATGTCAGAATAAAGTGATGTTTGTTTCAAAATAAATAGGACTCAACGAGGGTGGTTTGATACACTACAAGAAATCGTCGCTTTACCTACGAAAACATTGCCCGTAGGTAAGAATTAGTAGGTAAATGTTACATTCACCTACTCGCTATACCTACTAATTTGATCATTCGTAGGTAAAACTATCAATACCTACTAAGTGCCTACGGATTCACCTCCGTAGGAAATTACATTGTTATAAAAATGTGTAATCTCATTGAATAAAATTAAAAGATGGACGTTAAAAATATTAATAATCTATTATATATTAATATTAAAAAAGTATAAAATAATAAATAAATATAAAAAATGTATAATAGCTATAATAAAAAGAGTAATATAATAATACAAATATTTAATATTTATATGAATATAAAATAAGTTATTAATAAAGTTAAAAGTATTTAAATAATAATTAAGTATAATATTAAAAATATATAAATACAATAATATAATAACAAAAAAAATTTAGTGCTAACTTAACATTACTTTATAATATGTAATATAATAAATCTTTTAATTTTGAAAAATGTAATAATATATAATTTAATATTTTTTTCTAATAAAAATAATGTATTAATATTAGTAACAGTTTAATACGGCGTAATTTCCCTCCCGAGTCCCGACCGGCCGCCTCGCCTTCAATTTTCCCCAATCCTGCCGACACCCGCCTTCGACGATTTCTCCCTCCCGACCGTGCCCGCCGTCGACTGTATCTCCCTCCCGACCGTGCCCACCGTCGACTTTATCTCCCTCCCGACCGGCGCCCGCCTTTAGCCCGACGCCGGCCTTCAGCTCTCCCTCACCGAGCGGCGGCCGCCTTCCGCCCCAAGCCCGCCTTCAGCTCTCCCTCCCGACCGGTGCCCGCCTTCAGCCCCAAGCCCACCTTCAGCTCTCTCTCACCGACTGGCGCCCGCCTTCAGCACTCCCTCCCGACAGCATCGCCCTCTGCACAGCACCGCCCTCCAAACCCTCCTCTATGCTTCTCCTCCGCACAAACGACTTCGAACCCTCGACATTGCCTCCTCCCTTCTCGGTTGCATTTTCAACCATCGACATTGCCTTCTCTGTGCCCTAGGCCGCACCGCACTTGGGTATTCTGCGGACGGAGGAAGAGGAAGCCGTCAGGATTTGGTATTTTCTACAGACGGAGGCAGAAGAGTTGCCTCCTCTTGGAAGAGGTAAGCCCATCGTATGATGTTGTCAAAATAAGTAATCTGTTATTAACTTATTCTTATTCTTGGAAGAGGAAGCCGTCAGTGATGACATTTCTCATATTTGCATTCGATGTATCAGGTGATAGGTGGGATTACGAATCACTGTTTGAAGGTTGAAGAAAATGAGGTAACACATTTATACATCAGATTGGGATTAAGAAGTCTATTTTCAATAATTTGCTGGCAAGTAATGTGTACTTAGTTTCTTATTTTGTTAGGTTATTCCTTTGTTATTCTTTAGACTTCTCACTCATGATTTTCAAGTAATAGATCTTTTTATGTGCACCAATTATTCATCTAGGTTCTTGCTATCATTCTCTCTTCATTTTTAGTTGCCACAGGACCGAAGTCAGCCTTTAGTTATGATTGCTTTGTTCCCTAACTGATTACTAATTTTTATCTCTTGCTCTGTAGTGATATGGATTGGAGTTGGATGGATTTGCCAAAAAATGTGATGGGTTACTACGATGGTGTTGACAACTTTATAAAATTTGCATATACAAATATGCCATCGAGTCATAAGATTAGATGTCCATGTGTGAATTGCACATGTATGAATAAATGTGAGAAGGATGTTGTTAGAGCCCACCTTTATATCGATGGTGTTATAAAGGACAAAAAATTTGGAAATTTTATGGCGAAGGATCAAGTCATGAGAACCTCCAAGAGAGTTGGGTCGATTCAAACATGCATCAGATGTTAGATGATGTCTTTCCTGTACATTCTGATGAAAGAGCACATGATAAGGATTCTAAGAGCTTTTTTGACATGCTGAACGATGTCAACCAACCTGTTTATCCCGGATGCAAAAATTTTAGCAAACTTTCATTTCTCATTAGGTTGATGTCTATTAAATGTATGAGTGGTATGAGTAATAAAAATTTTGATATTCTGTTGAAGCTGTTAATTGAGGTGCTCCCATATGGCTCATCATTACCACCATGCTTTTATGAGATCAAGAAAATACTTGACCAGCTAGGGTACGGTTATAAAAAGATACATGTATGTCCGAATAATTGTGTCTTATTTTGGAAAGATCATGATACGTCTGAATATTGTCCAAAATGTGGAGAATCCCGATGGAAGTCATACAAGTCAAGTGGTGTGGTAAAAAAGAAAAGGGTACCTCAAAAGGTTCTTCGTCATTTTCCACTCATTCCACGTTTGAAGAGACTCTTCACATGCTCTAAAACATCTTTGGGTATGAGATGGCATGAAGAGGAACGTGAAGAAGATGGTATCCTAAGACATCCAGCTGATTCGGCTTGTTGGAAACAACTAGATGCCATTGATGATTTTGGGTTAGAATGTCAAAATGTACGACTTGGACTGGCGAGTGATGGGTTTAACCCTTATGGAAACATGAGTGTCACTCATAGTACATGGCCGGTGTTAGTTGTTCCTTATAACTTACCACCTTGGGAGTGTATGAAGAGTACAAATATTTTTATTTGTCTTCTAATTTCTGGGCCGAAAGGTCCTGGTAACAAAATTGATGTCTTCTTGCAACCGCTCATAGAGGAACTTGAGATTCTTTGGCAGGGTGTAGATACATATGATGCAGCTAAATGTGAGCACTTCCATCTACGTGCAGCGTTATTTTGGACTATTAACGATTTTCCAGCATATGCATACATGTCAGGTTGGAGTACAAAAGGTCGATTGGCTTGTCTTAATTGTAACAAGGACACCTCTTCAAGTTGGCTAGAATGTAGTGGAAAGTTTTGTTACATGGGTCATCGCAGATGGCTAGCAAACAAAGATAAGTTTCGAAAAATGAGTAAACAATTTGATGGTCATGAAGAATGGGGTGACAAGCCATTGGCGTTATCTGGACTGGAAATAATACAACAACTAGATGATTTTAATTCACACGTTGCAAAATGTCTTGAAAAGAAGAAGGGCAAGAGGAAAAGAAAAAGTAAGGAGGATGATAATAAGTATCTAGGGTGGAGGAAGATGAGTATTTTCTTCAGGTTACCATATTGGAAATCTTTATTGCTTCGTCACAATTTAGATTTGATGCACATTGGGAAGAATGTGTGCGAGAGTATAGTAGGCACCCTTCTATCAATTGATGGGAAGAATAAGGATGGGCTGAAAGCTCGTCAAGACTTACAAAAGATGTGCATTCGAGAATCTCTTCACCCACAAGAAGTTGGGCCTGGTAGAATAGTGCTACCACCTGCCCAATTCACATGTAGTAAGAAAGAAAAGGAAACTATCTTCAACCTATTTTGATCCGTTAAGGTTCCTGACGGCTACTCCTCAAATATTGCAAAGCGATTTGTCGACAAAGATAAGAAGTTATGGGGGTTGAAGACTCATGACTACCATGTCATTATGCAACAATTACTTCCAATTGTTGTTAGAGCAATCCCAAACAAGAATGTTTCTTCATCACTAAGTGATATTTGTTAATTTTTCTTAAACATTTGTTCAAAAGTTGCTTCTGCTGAAGACTTCTACCAACAAGGCTTAGATGTTGCAAGGACATTATGTCATCTGGAGATGATATTTCCTCCAAGTTTTTTTGATATAATGGTTCATTTGATCATTCATTTAGCAGATGAGGCTAGAATTGCTGGACCAGTTCAGTATAGATGGATGTACCCATTTGAGAGGTATTAATTTCACTTATACATTTTATTTTATCGATTGATTGAAATCAATGTTTATTGGTACTAACTCTTCGTGTACACAGGAAAATTAAAATCTTATGTGAGGAATCAAACATACCCTGAAGGGTCAATTGCCGAAGGATATGTTATGTCTGAAACAATGATATTTGCATCCCGATATTTAAATGATGATGTGGAGACATGGTTGAATAGACCACGACGTCAAGTGGAATATCGTCCAAAGGTGGTAGAGGAAGGATGGGAAATTTTTATGGAGGCTTGTCGTCCATGTGGAGCATTTAAGAACAAAAGACTCCAAAGAAATGATTTGTTGCAAATACATAACTACATCATATTCAACTATACAGCTTTGTTCCAGTACGCCAAGTAAGTTTAAATCTGATTTTTTTATTTTAGATTATAACAAACATATATGAAAATGCAAACTAATCATCTTCAATTTAGAGATCATGTCACTGAACTTAGAGAGACATACCCTGAGTTGAATGAAAGCGAGGTTGAGCATATTCATACATCTAAATTCAGACAATGGCTAAAAGCAAAGGTAATCATTATGTTTGTATGTTATTATGTTTGTGGTAGGATGTGTCGATAATTTAGTAACATGCATACAATTTCTTTGTTTTCATTAGGTGCTTAAGCTACAAGAGTTGACTATGGGAGACATGTCATCTTATCTTTATTGGGTTAAAGATCTACCGCTTGATGTCGTTAAGAAGTATGAATCATGTATAGTTAATGGATTTATATTTCACACAAGAAAGGTTGAACAACAACGAGTTACTCAAAACTCCGGCGTTGTATTGACTGCTAGTGGACATTTAAAGTCATGGAACATGGAGGAAAATGTTACCTACTATGGTGTGGTGGATGAAATTTTCGAAGTTGACTACTATGGTCATATGAGGATAGTGATGCTTAAGTGTGATTGGGTAGATGTGCACCGAGGGGTGAAACATGATGGACCTCTTGTTCTGGTGAATCTAGCATGTAAGTTAAGAACAAATGAGCCCTTTTATTTTGGCATCACAGGCAGAACAAGTTTGGTATGTAGAGGACCCAAAGAATGCTGGTTGGTTTGTTGTTCGTAAGACTGTCCCACGTGATTTTTACAGCTTAACAAATGATCATTACAACGAATGTGTTGAATTCCTAGACATACAAGCCACACCTCATGAGAAAACAACAATAAATCTCGAGGACAATGATTTGGATGAAATGCTTGTTCGTAGGTTAGATGTAGATGCCATCGAAGTTTGATGTAAGTTGCCTTTGTATGATTATTTCATTTATACTGTCCTATTTATGTGCTCCCTTATCATTTATAACTTTTCCTTTATCAATTACTGAAATTTGATTGATGTGTTTTATGCAAACAGGGGAAAGAAGGTTATGGAGGCTTTATCTTTTAAATCAGACGGTGGAACCTCTAAGGAGTCAAAGGATAAAGGTTTGTGGGGTCCAGGTAACTCATCCAACCCAGCACAACCCAAGAAGATAAAGCACATTGATGACATATACGATATGCCAAAGGCACTACAGAAGTTGGATTCTGACTTGTTTCAGCAGTTCATGGAGTAAGTTTGTTAACTACTTGATTGAATTCATAGGCATGCACAACAATAAAAAAATTTGTTAACTACTTGATTGAATGTGTATTTATTAACTAACAAGTTGTTAGACAAAGTCTGAGTATGAGCCTTGACCATTATCCTATTCACTCTCTCCCTCTCCGAAGAATTGGGAGTGCTCAAGTCAGGTACAATGAAGACTGTCTGAGAAGGCTGCAAACCAATACCAAGTATTAGCTTTTAACATAAGTTGTGACCCAGCTGAGAAGACTGTCTGAGAAGACTGTCTGAGAATTCTGCTCAAGTCAGTTCCTTCATGTGACCCGGCTTTTCCTTATAACATAAGTATAGACAGGTATAGACAGATCTGAGAAGGATGCAAACCAATACCAAGTATTAGCTTTTAACATAAGTTGTGACTTGGCTGAGAAGACTGTCTGAGAAGACTGTCTGAGAATTCTGCTCAAGTCAGTTCCTTCATGTGACCCGGCTTTTCTTTATAACATAAGTATAGACAGGTATAGACAGATCTGAGAAGGATGCAAACCAATACCAAATCGAAAATTGGCAGTGAAAGAAGTGTCTTCCAATGTTACAGGACGGGACTAAGTCATTTTTTTTCTTCTAAACTTTGTCGTAGATTAAATATGTCACAGAGAGGATTCTGTGAAGATTGCATATCTGTTTTGATTGTCTTAATACAGATACTTGAAATATAAAGGAAACTACCATATGTAGAGTAGTATTAAACAAGCACAGTTAGTTGCAATGGAGGTTGTTATTATTTATCTACTATAGAATCTTACATATTTGTTTTTTTCTTTTGGTGCAGAGGTGCTTCTTGTCTAGAATCAGATTGTTATGGATATATCGATCGTTGGTGACATACAAATTTGTATTAATTCTATGTGTTTTATGTAATCGTTGACTTTACTTATTCACATGTTGCTCACATTTTTGATGCATGAGAACATTGTATTATGTTTGGACAGATGGCACTTATCAGCAAGTGATAGAACCCATATTCTATGGGGATGTGTTATGTGTGAATGAGAATCCTTTGGCGTATTTTATTCATCAACTTACATTTATTGTTGAAATTTTGCAGCCACATGTGGGATCAACTTCAGATGACCCACAAAATAAATGCCACGGTAGTACATTGTTTGCTGTTTTCTATGTATCTTAATGGTAGGAATAGGATTATAGAAGTACTTAGGGATCGAGAGGTGTTCTCCAGGACATATGTCATTGTCCCCATAGTTGATGGGTAAGTCATAATTAATAGGGCATTTCACTCTAAGATGGGCTATTTTCTTTCTAAGATACTAACAATTTATTATAGGGGACACTGGATACTGTTAATATTATGTAACTTGGCAAATTCCTTTGACTCTGAGTTTGGACCGTGTACAATCATGTTGGACTCACTTCACATGACTGAGCCACAAAGGCAGGAGGCAACAGTTAGAAGGTAATGTATGAGTTCCACTTTCAATTTCATTATTCGCACATCTGCATTCATAGAGCTGTATGTTTTTTCTTTAGGTTTTTGAAAGAGTTATACAAGAGTGATGGTAAATTGGTCAGCAAGAAGAGTTTGGCGTCCATTCCATACTATATACCTTCAGTATGCATTTAATGTTTTATGAGTATTCTGTTTTATTTATAGAATTTTATCTAATTTACTGTTTGAGCATTTGCTTCATGTAGGTTCCACAACAAAGGGATGGATTGGAATGTGGGTTTTTCTCACTCTACTACGCCTACCTTTTCATAAAGGGTGCCCCACAGGTCTTTTCTCGGTCTTCGCACCCATATTTTGTACACACTATGAACTCAATGTCTACTAGAAAATAAAGTATAATTTAAATTCTTCAGTTCATGAGGTATTTATCAATTTATTTGTAGATGACAGAAGAGTGGTTTCCAGTATCCAATATTGACAGTTTTATTGTCAAAGTTTTAAAATATGGTCGAGATGGAGACTGCTTGATCTCCTCTGCATCATCTTCCAAACCGTCCTCTACATCCTCCAGTGATAAGAACGCAGATGCTGAAACAGGGGACCAGAATATCGAGGACAAAACAGTGGCAGATTCTGCTCCTCCAAAGAAAACTCGGGGTCGCACATACTGTCGTGATGTGCAGGGATTGGAGGATGAGAAGCTGATTGCTGTTGAATGGAATGAACTTGGACAGCCGATTGGGCCCGGTGGGAGGTCACTAAGGACCTTTCTGGGGACAGTTGCAAGGAACTGTGAGAAATGCCCAATCAATGTGGTATCTTGGGATAAGATGTCACAATCAAATGTGAACGACATATGGGCTTTTATCAAGGTAAATTGAATATTTATCTTGTCTTTGTATGTTATAGTTATGTATGTAACCTGTCAATGACTACCAAACAACATACTTTTAATTTTTTTTTGTAGAGAAAATATGATGTTGATGACGGAGATAAATTACAAAAGATGTTTATAATGAAAGATCTTTAAATGAAATGGAAATATCATAAGTACTCACTTAGGAAGAAATACATAAATAACAAAGAGCCACCTCAAGGATTGCACATTACCCCTGAAATGTGGGAGTCAGCAAGGACAGCCTGGACTTCTAATGATTTCCAGGTAAAATTTTGATATCACATCATAAGTATTCATAATTTGTGCATTCACATTACCATATCTTCTGAATTGTAACTTGTAGAGGAAGAGTGAGGTGAATCAGAAAAATAAGAGCCTTCAAAAGATCTTTCATTGTGCTGGAACTCAGACATATGCAGATATCAGAACAAAAGAGGTTAGTATCAACTATTTTATGCATTACACCTATTTTATGGGTCAATTCTTAAATGCCTACTGTTAAAATTTCAGAAGCTGAAAACTGGTAAAGAGGTGGATAGAACAGACATCTTCATCATCAGTCATACCAAGAAGGATGGCAAGGCCGTCGACGATGAATGTGCTATAGCAATCGTAAGCATATACTGAACCACTTACCTATATATATGAAGTACCTCGCAGAGGACTGTTTAACTTTGATGCCTTTGCCTTCTGTACATATATTTCGTATGTGTTTTCTAAGAGATACTTTGACCATTATAGGGAAAACTGAAGGCATTCAAACAATGTCAACCATCTACTAGTTCTTACACAATGGCCACAAAGGAAGATGTCTTCGCCAAAGTTCTAGGTGAAGACAAACGTGGTAGAATCAGGGGTATTGGAATAGGGCCAACACCAAAGCAACTATGGGGGAGGGAAAAGTTGAAAAGTCCAAAATTGAAGATAAGTCCTTACATGCACGTCTTCAGCTTTTGGAATCAAAAGTGGCTAAACTTGAGGATGCTCCCCAGCCCAATGCCGAGGTATAAAATTCGAATTTAAATTATACGGATGTCTATGAAAATGCACAAAACCAGTAAGTCATGTTAATTGTTTTTTATGCAACTTTGTGTAGTCTGCACCTCGATCTTCGGTGGCCAGCAAATTGTCAACTTCGGCCGAAGATAATGTGAGTGAAGTTGTTTTCTTTCTTTTATCGCTGCAGTGTATGAGTTGTGCTTCATACATGATCCGCCTTTCCTGTCCAGCCAATTATGAATCTTTCATGTCCTTTCAAATTTTATTTTTGTTTTTAATAGGGAAAAGGAAAGAATGTTAAGTTGGTAGACATGGAAGGGGACTGCGTTGCTGAAGGTTTGTTCATAAGCAACGACGCCAAGAAAATGGTGATGTCAAGGTACCTTGGGGATGTATTCTATGAGGTGTCTATTGTTCGTGTTCATAAGCCAAATGCCCCATTGTTCATTAAGGATGATCATAGGCAGAAAATGCGTGATGCCATTGGAAGCCATATTATATGGTTCAAGGATTATGTAAGTTATACTACTTACATATTTTACTCACAATCAATAATTAAGTAAAAATTTTTTTTTTAATGTCTTTGACTTTTCATTCCAAGTTATTTTTGATGAAAAATGATCAATGAGGACTATAGATGGTTGACAACCAACTCTTTTATCGTTGAAATTGATGGTTGGTTGTGGTGGTTTTGAAGGCCATGTTATGTTTGTGGTGATATTTCAAAGTCGTAAGTTCTGGTGGATGTACATGATTGTTATGGTTTCATGTTCATATTTTAGATATTTCAGCTTTGTGATGTGTACTTTGTTTATGAATTTGTTTTCTAAATCAGACCTGGTTGTTGTATTACTCAGATTTGAGGATGGTCTACATATAGGATGGTTGTGAATGGTGTACATAACGGATCTATGAATGGTTTCATGAGTAAGTTTTATTACATTAGAATTTTTGTGTGGTTAAGTGGTGGCATCTGTTTGCGAAATTGACTCTGCATGTTGTTTTGCAGACATGTTCTTTGTTTGTTGGAGCATGGTGTTTCTCCTTTTGAATCCTAAATGAATCTGTAATTATGTGGTAACTTAATTTTATCTTATCATCCAGATTCAAGTTGCATACCAACAAGATTGGAAGCTGACATATTCAAACTCTAATATGGGAGGTACTTAGTTCTTTGTAAATTTTGCTTGTTAATGTACTTTTCCAAAGCTTTTCTTCAAGGCTTGTCAGATGGCACATAAATGAGGAATTTTTACAACATAATACATCATTTTCGAGGTAATGTTCTTCAACTTTTCATTCTAAATGTATCATTTATTGCTAAAAAATGATAAGAATGAGAGCAAATCTAAATTTCTTGTTATTCTGACATATTAGAGATATTAATCTAACTTATTACCTTGTCTCCCATTTAATTTGTGCTTATCATATGATCTGGTATGATAGATTTTTTGTGGGATCAATAATACCAGGCTCTCCGTTAGAGCAAGATAAGGAGGAGCATCACAAATCAGTAGTCGGCCAGTGTTAGCTAGAACCGGCTCTCACTTGGTCCACCGTCCACCTAGGCCAAGTCGAAATCACCGATCCCGTCCAAATCCCTGGCCGTGACACCGATCGTTCGGTTGTAGCGATCAATTCGATCCTACATTGATTTATTCCACATGGAATCGGAAAACTCCGACGGATCCTAGCCAATTATAAGAAATTTCGTCCGAAGCCATCCCGGGATCAATCTATAGCCTACGTAATCAATTAGCAATCCCAATTTGGATGAGTTTATGACCATTTCTAATCCGGATCACCCAATTGCAAAGCATGTCAATGATGTTATAGACTAGGAAATCCTGATTGTAATTGGCGTTAGGTTGTCCAGTGCCAATACCAATGTGGATCAGCTAATCCCGAGTTGAAATTGGCTGGGTTGGTTGGAATCGGCCAGATTGGAGGACGCTTATTCCTACCATAAAAAATTATAATGGATGTTTATTGAGTATTATCCAGTGACAAGGAAATTTCTAAACAGATAAAAGAGAGATGTGAGCTAAGGTGGATGAAGTGAATGCTAATCATGACTCATAAGATAGTGCCATGCTTATATTGCATAGAGCAAAGGTTCGACTTCGTACATGGTCCAAGTTGTTAAAATGTCGATTGCGAAATTTAATTGAATGATTAATATTGTGCCGATCGGGGCAAACTAGGTTGTCCATATACCTTGAACTTCTGAAATGATATGCTTACTTCTCATTTAGTTATTGAATTCATATTTCTAATTTGAGTTCTTCACCCTCGGTGGTTATGTTTTCTTTTGCTTTCATTGGGTGTTGTAATGAAGATTAAATGGAACTAACATGTTAATTGCTGTGTGTAGGAGGAGGATTGTTTCATTGGGTTGCAAATTTTGTTGGATGCTGGTTTTGGATGTGAAGAAAGCAAACTGCATATTTCATTAGTTCAGGCAAGTGCACTACTTCGGACTTCTCCATTATTGAGCAAACTAAATGGTGTATATAGGAATGTTTTATTGTGAACTTGTATTTTATCATGTTTTGTTTGTAATGAGCAGCGTTTTTTCATGTTTATTTTGTTTGTGAAATGTTGTCAAAATTTGGATTAGATTTGAGTGATGACGTCTTTTGAAGGTTCTGTGTTTTTGTATGAATTGTATTTGCATTGAATAGGTGGAATGTATTTAGTTTCAATGAATGAAATGTATTCAGGTCGACTGGATTGATTTCAGGTTTTAGTTATGTAACATTTACCTACGGATTTTACTACGTAGGAAAAGAGAAGGTGGGTTGTAGGTATAGACCACATTTTGCGTAGATTACCTACCCAAAAAATCGTAGGTATAAGCTATTTTTCCGTAGGTAAAACCTTTACCTACGGATTGGTCGCGTAAGGCTAGTACATGTAGGTAATTGTTTATGTACGAACGGTTCCGTAGGTATAGTATGACTTATACCTACGGGTGTATGCTCACCCGTAGGTATAGTACCTGTACTATACCTACGGATTCGTCCGTAGGTAAAACATTTACCTACATGTACTAGCCCTACGGATGGTTTCGTAGGTAGGTCCGTAGGTAAAGGACATTACCTACGGGAAAATGGCTTATACCTACGATTTTTTTGGGTAGGTAAAACGCGAATTTCTTGTAGTGATATGAAGATAAGTTTGCTTGAATCTTATGATAAGTAATCTGAATTTACCTGATAATCCGGATCTTGGACAATGAAGTTCTGGAAACTCCCAGCACAATGTCGATGTAGGACATGCTATGGAAACCATAGATATCTGAATTGAATGATTCTTGTTGTAAATAAAAGAGGACTCACCGGGGAAAAATTTATATGAAGGATGTATGGGCTGAATCCACCATTAAATATACATAAATTGACTTAGAGGATGATGACTTAGAAGAGAAGACTTCGGAACTGTCTGTGCAGTGCCGGTATTGAAACCGTAAAAAGCCGAGGGAATGTCAGAATTGATCTATCTTTGTTTGATATGAAATATATCTTGATGAAACACACTTATTCTGAAGAAAGTCATGCCTGAAAATGACCATATAGATCTGTAGAAGCCTATGATCAGCAATGCAGCATGTTAGAGCATAGACCGGCTTCTTTCTTTACTTTGGGATGATCTCTAGGCACCGGGATGAAGAGAGAACGATTTGAGAAGGTTTGGATGATCCAAGGGTGGCTGGAGGACGAAGAGAGGAGTACTGGAGGATGGGGACGCCCTCCTTAGGTCGTTCATATGAGTCTCCCTTTATAGGGGATGAGAACCAGGTCAAAAAATAGCAAGTTTTGATACATCCGACCATAGGTTGGATTTCCTCCATTTAATGTTGCTGATTTTAATACTGAGGCATCTAGAAACTTGCCTAAATGATTGAGATATATTGGAAACCGTGGATCACCTTTCCCATGTTCAAAATATGTCTCCACTTGAAGAGGAAATAAATCTAGTCTAAAAATGGCAAGTCTTGATATACAAGACAACAAGTTGGATTGTCATCATTAGATGATGCTAATTTCGACCATGAAGCTTCCAGATACTAAAAAGTGATATGGAGAAGGAAAAAGGAAGGTAAGGTCGTTAATTGGTCAGATATGTGCCCAATGGGCTGGGCTTGCATGCAATTGGGCTTGATCGGTGCTGCGTGTGGACAAAACTGCGCATTTGACTTCCAAAGGGCGCTGCGGACAAATGGGAGATCAGAATTAAATTCCGTTTGTTGCAATGGAAAAATAACTCATAGAATAAGATTATTGTTGTTGAATTATTCTTCATTGGAAGTCCACAGAATCCTGTGAAAAATTTTCAAGTAGAGGATATGCTAGGAAAAGCATAATCTGGCACACCACCAAGAGTCTCTTGTTCGGCAAACACGGATTTGATTAGAAATTGGCAAATCATACTCATATTTTCAATAAGCACCTAGGCTCATCCAAAAGGGTGGTTCATCATGATTTTGATGGTCTAAAAGAGATGTTGCCAATGGAATAATGGTTTAAGCTTTAAATAAGGCCAAATTGGCGTGTCTACACTAACTAATGCAGAAGGGGAAGAACTAGCTCATTCCTGGAATCGTGTATACCTCAAAAAATATTTCCCTTAAAGCAAGAATCACAAAAAACAAAAAAATCTATAAAATCCAATGGTGTGAAGAATGACGGTAACATCTAACGCTTGCTTATTCGGTGCACCATCTTGTCACTTAGGGAAATAAGGTTAGGCATCATACTGCACACACTACACACCTAGGTTTCGGAATCCGATGATTGGACGTCAAACAGAAAGCTAGGCAACACTTGGCAAAAGAAGGTCAACCCTATCCTATTCTCGGAGTATCGAAAGTGCCCATTGCCTTAGTAGGAGGATGCCTCTGAAAGTCTGACTTCTTAAAAGGAAAGGTACCAAAATATGGGCAATGACCCCTCAGGTCGGCAAAAGAATAGACATGTCTGAATGTGTACCAACAAAAGCCCAAAAAAAAGAAAAGGCTCCAAAATATGGGCAATGAACCCCTCAGGTCAAACTCAAGCAAAAGAAAAAAGACTTGTCTGAATGTGGGCCATGAAAAAAAAAGGTCTAGAAGGAAGGACCCAAGGATGTCAAATCCCAAACAGGCAACGTAAGCACTAGTAGAGAAACGAATTTGACACCCCTGAATCCTATTAAGGACTTACCATCAATCCTCTTCCCTCTTTAACCTTGCGAGCAGGGTTGACCGACTAGGTCTAAGAAGAACCATAGCCTATCAAAGGTGGAAGGTCAGAAGATCTCGGACTAGGCACTTTCTTACACATGATGCCTACTCTTAACCCTTAGGTAACGATAAGGGGCACCTACGACAAGAAAAGCAAAGGATGAGATGGTTATATCCTTCACATCAAATAGAAACAAAAAAAATTAAATATTTCAAAAACACCAAAAAAAATCATAAAATCAAAAAAAAACTTTAAAGGTAAATATCCAAAATACCAAAAAATTGTAAAACCATCAAAATCAAACAAATCAAAAATTTCAAAACACCTAAAAATTTTCTTTTTGAATTGACTAGTTGCCTTTGCATTCATGTTTAATTTCAGTCTTGCATATTTCCTTTTATTCATACTTATGTTCTCCTTGTTATCTTTACCTTGATAAGGCTTATGTCCCTTGACAAAAGATCAAGGCAACTTTGCCCTCTCCTCGCAAGGGACTAAGCCAAAATAAAGTTCTAATATCTTCTCTCAAGTGGATGCAGGAATAGGAGAAGGCATGCCAGTTTCATATCGCCAAACACTTGGAGGAAGCATAAACAACAAAAAAATCAAAAATTGAAAAACAAAAGTGGACTACCCCAAACCCTATTAGGACTTGCATTTAGTATTGAATTTATCAAAATAAATAATATTTGAGATGTTGAAGACCTCAAGTCTAGAGGGGGCTGAGCCTGAGAACCCCTTCAACAAAATCAGTGAGGGCTTAGTCATTCCCTAGGCTTGCGGATAGGACAAAGTTGAATATGCGGGGACAACAGTTTCTTCGTGGATGTCCTGACCCATTATGTTCAACCTATATCTTCAACTATTTTCTTATACTTATTTGTAATTTTTTAAACCCAGCATGCATCATTTCATACATCATCATCCCACCATAACCATTCTCTGCTTTCTCCTTCTAGTCCCAGCATGAACCTTCTAAAGATGGTCTTTTATAGCCCCTAGAGGAGGTCTTGATTTGTCGTAGAATCGGTTTCCAACATGTTTTAACAATGATTTCATCGAAACAAGAAGTTTTTCCATGTCGAACTGAACCGGTATTGTTGAGTAAAACCTTATGAATTTAAAGAACCCAACCTTGGTTGATTGGCTGTCTCCTCCTTACTTTTCGTAATTTACTTTTCAATGCATTTCTACCGAGTCCAGCACACCATGCGGTTCGGGTCCTGGTCGGTAACAATTCTCCCCCATGTGGGATTTTAGTTATTTACTTTCAGTACTGTTTTTCTCTTTAACCAATCAACCAGAGGGAAGGTTTAGATAAGACAAAGGGTAATCTCAGAGTCCGGTAAAGTTTTATTCCACTCAACTAGGGCAATGAGGGCATGTCTAAATCTACACCTTGGCGTCACCTTTTCAGTCCATTACCACTTCATTCTGCTACGCCTTATTACGTTTCGCTACATTCGCCTACGCTTCATTCGTGTCACTCCCCTATAAAGCCGATGCCAAGGCGAGGCAAGCTGTAGACACGCAATTTTTGTCCAATTGAAGAGCTTGAATTCTTGTTTTCATGAATAATATTTGAGTAACCTTTCAAAAGAACCGAGTTTTTCAAAAAAAATCAAGTTTTTTTGCGCATTTCGAAGAAGATCAATAGGCGTTGACCAGGGTCAAAGCGCCCTATATATAGGGCACTTGGCGCCCTACTTATAGGGCACCAGGCACCTTATAAATAGGACACCAGGTGCCCTACTTATAGGGCACCTGCACCTGGTCTGACGGACTAGACAGATTGATGGGACAGTTCTGCAGATAAAGTTGCCCTCTTCTTGGCTATAAAAGGACCCCCCATTTGGAGGCTTTAGGACACAACAAGGGAGCCCTCCAAACTCTCTCATCCACCACAACACTCCCAAGGCCTTACAACCCCTATCCAAGCTCTCAAACCGCTCCAAAATCCTCTCCCAAAAACCCCAAAAACCTGCAGTTTCCTTCTTCAGAAATTTGATTTTTCTCCGACATTGAGGGCCTCTACACTCCATTTCCCTTACATCTAGTGCTAAAACACTCTTCCATTAGCTTCACTTGAGTATTGGCTACTTGAAGAACTCCTTCTTCCATCTTTGAGGTCTTCTTACACTCCAGGGCGACACCGCGAAAAAGGGAAGAAAATCTGCTAAAACCAGTCCCTGGTGCCCCATAAATAGGGCGCTTTGGCTTTGGTCAATGCACCCTATCAAGGGGACACCTGCAGCTAATGCCCCATATATGGGGCACTAGCAGGGGCAGACCCTGTTTTGCATTTTTTTTTGAGTTCATTTACCTTTTCGGTTGATCCTTTACTCCCCCTTTTCATTTTAACTTTCATTAACATGTCATTTACCATGCATTAAGTCACACATTTGCATCTTCATACCTCTTTAAAAACCTATCAAAAATAGGGGTTGGGATTTAGTCCCAATCCGGTTAGTTCCTTCCCTTTTGCATGTTTAAGTTCGAATTTGAGCATGATTCTACACTTTCACTAGAACTAATAATCTTATCACTTGTTTCTATGTTTTCTTATGGACATTTTTAGGTAAATCCAGCTGAGGCAAAGCTTCAACCGGATCAAAGACGAAGGACTCACTAAGCTCTCTTCTTTCGGCCAGCCGAGAGAGGAGAAGTCGGAACCCAACAATCTCCTCGCTTCCAAAGGTAAATCCGGCCGAGGCGGAGCTTCAACCAGATCAAAGACGAAGGACTCACTAAGCTCTCTTCTTTCGGCCGGCCGAGAGAGGAGAAGTCGGAACTCAACAATCTCTCTGCTTCTAAAGGTACGACGGTCATTTTTATTCTTCATTTTTATCTTTTCTACTATATTTTGGAGCCTTTGGCTCCTGGCGACCACAACCACTAACATCCCATCCACCAAGACACCAAAGCAAGCGTAGGGGCCGGAAAAGGGAGATCTACAGATATCCCGTTTCGGGTGCTTACAACTACACCATCATAATTTTGACTTATTATCAAACTTAATTGATTGGAAGCTTATGTTTGAAAAACTACAGAACTTCAAGTCTTATCCTCCATATTTTAGAGATACATCATTAGTGCTTCTCAAGTACTAAAGGATACATTTCTAAACTATCTAGTGACTTTCATATGGATCTGCCTGATGAATGCTCATAACACTTAGAGCATGAATCACGTCATGTACTTAGCATCACATATATGATAGATCTTATGGAAAAAGCATAAGTACTCAACTCATGTTCTTTCTTTATTTCTTAAGAAGTCTATAAATACATCTCTTTAAAGAGATCAACTCCATACTACATAGGTAAGAAGCCTATCTTGGAGTTTACCATGTCAAACCTTTTGACTATGGTGACTACATATATTAATTGGGTAAAGTAAAGCAACCTTTTAAATCTATCTCTATAGATCTTAAAACTCAGATTATGTTTTGAGAATTAGTTTGATAACTAGACTCACTTATGATAATATACCTATTTCATTCTTAATGAGTAATATGTCATTCACATAACATGTCAAGAAAGTGATAGTACTCTCACTTATCCACTTGAATACACAAGGCTATTCTTCTTTCTTAACGAAGTCATAAGATTTAATCTCATTAAACCTTATATACCAACTCTGAAAAGTTTTACTTTAGTCCATAAATAGACCTTAGAAACACTCTATTTGGATGTTATTGGGACTTGATTCCCTGAGGGTGTATCATATACACCAATTCCTCAAAATACCATAGTGAAATACTATCTTAACTTCAAATTGACATATCTTATAGTCAGTGTGTAACAGTCAAAATCTAAATAGATTAATTCATGGAATAGGTAAAAGATTTTATATAGTCAACCATTTGATTTAGATGATATCATTTTCAACTATCTTTATCTTGAAGGTCTCTACCTTCTAATCCTCTTCAATCTATTCTTTAGTGATCTATTTATACCTTATGGATATTATATCCTCAAGTGGATCTATGAAGTTCTAAACTTGAATAGAATATATAGAGTTTATATCATATTTTATTACCTCTTCCCATTTTAGAATTAATATCTCATATTGCTTCTATAAAGATCTTAGTATCAATATCTTTTTTATCTTGTCTCATATCTTCCATCAAAGATATGTCCCACATATCTCTTAAGTTGAATAAACACAAGAAAAGACTTATAAATTGCCAATGTGTATTTATTAACTAGTACCTTAATAGAACCTTAGGTTGTGGGATTGGAACATCTTCCATATGTACCTTGCTCCTACTATCTTTCTTAACAAGGAACTCTTCCTCTATAAATATAGTAAACTAAGCAACATATACCCTTATTAATAAGGGTGGTATATTTAATATCTAGACTTTTTCCTAAGATATCGCACAAGTCAACACATCATAGTCTTATACTCTAACTAGTTAGGGTTATACATTTCACCAGGCCGGACATTCCAAAGCCTTAATTTGCTTAAAGTCAAGCTTTAACTCTTTCCATATCCTATATGGAATAACCAGAATAGACTTAGAAGGTACCAATTAATATAAAGTGGTTATATTGAGTACATAGTCTTAAACATGAAAGAGAAATTTTTGTAAAATGTTGTCATTGTCCGTATTATATCCTACACAATAGGATCTCATTTTAGCTACTAAATTAATCTAAAATATGTAAAGAGATGTCCTTTAAAATTAGATTCTGTTACCCTTTAGCTATATGTGAATTATGTTCTTACGTATTTCCCTTCTTGATCTTATCAAAGAGTTTTAATACTCTTTCCATTAGTATCTCTACTTCATTCTTAATCTCAAATAATTTCTCAAAGGTTTCAAATTTGTACTTCATTAAGTACATGCATCCATACCTAGAGACTTCATCTTTGAAATAATGAAGTAGAAATATTTTCATTTAGCCTTAATAGATATGGGCTAACATACATCTAGATGTATGAGTTCTAATAACTCATTAACCTATTTTGCATGTCTACATTAAGTTAAAGAGCAGATTGATCTAAATCAACTCATTTCCTCTTAAGAGGATTTTTCACACATAACATGAGTACTAATATATCTAATATGATTAAACAATTTATTAAGCTCCCATAAGCAAATACTTTGTCATTCAATGTTTTATAACATTTATCATTTTAATAACTCAAAATAAATTAACATTTATTCAAGTAGGAAATATAGATAATGTTCTTATAGAAGAAAATGATAGAAATCTTAATTATCAAGACATCCTAATTATTAAGATGCATATCCGGTATCTTATAACATTAGATGCATCTCTAGTATCTAAATACTATGATATACACAGTATCAAATAATATTAAATGTGTACATAAGACAAGTAAACATCAATGACTTAACTACATGAAGCTTCTCAAGCTCTACATTTGCATTATATGCAATACACTTTGCGTTTCTTTTTCCACTTACCATCATCATGATAGTGAAAGAATTCTATCTTATTATGACTTTATTATCTTAACCACATTTTTTGACTTTTAACTATCTCCTTATATTTCTATCTATTGATCTTACTTCTTTCTATTGATCTAACCAACCAGAAGTATTTAAGAGGTATTGTTGTTTTAACCTACTCTTAATTAGCTCATCACTATGAGCCATGATGGATCTTATATCCATTTATCAATGTTGCCTCTACAATTTTTATCTCATAGAAGCTAACATCTAATATAAGGCAAACAATGCATCTTGTCTATGAGATAAGATCTTATCTTTCTTTTACATCATTAGATAGTCTAGGAGACACCTACTTCTCAAGTAAGATAATTAATTGGTCAACCATGAGAATAATTCTCTTAGTTCTAGACCGATCTAAGAAGTGTGAGTCATTAAGTTACTTGGCATCTAGTATGCCTTATTAATAGTGGTTTATCATTGTATTTTACAACTAAGATATAATTTTATTAATATAACATTGCAAACATTCATTAAAATTAAGATATGATTTTTCATCTTAATTTATGCTCCCACTAATTTTCGATGAATTTGCATAATCTTCATTATGCAAAGATGGGATATCACGATGAAATTTTAGTGGGGACTAAGACCCTATTAACTTTATGGTGATGATCTTGTAGGAAACACAACAAGTCATCCCATATTTAACAAGTAGGTAATTTTTACCACTTGCAACTCATGCAACTCTTAGTTATTTAGTCTCTAGAGTTATAATTTTGTGGGAATCACAACAAGCTATATACTATAGTTTGGTCAAATCCGCTTGTTACATTATAAAAATGGATTCTTAACATAGCCCTTGTGGGAAACACAACAAGGCCATGCAATGGTCAACTCCAAAGTTCAGCAAATGCCTTGGCCATGATCACCAATCCTTTGTTAAATAAGTCTTATGAGAAACACAACAAACTCATCCAATCTAAGATTAGCTCATCAAGACCATAACAACGAAATGTTACATGAGTCATTCTTAATGTCTCACATTTATCGACCTAATTAAAATAATGATAGATTTTATTTTTGTCTCATCAATAATATGTGCTAAGTATATATAATACCTTTGGAATATCATATATCTAAGGCATAACCTGTAGCACACATCCACATATAAAATATGCATAAAATCATGTGATCATGGACTTAGCCCTAACCATGCACCTAAGGCACCCTTATAGGTGCAAATCCTTGCTTGTTGGCATGCTCCCACTTCAGAAGGGTGCTTTTCCAAGTGGTCCCGCTCTCCAACCTTCCACAAACCGGCTTCTAACTATTACAAATAGTTTAAGGGTACACAAATGTACATAACTTAATAAGAAACTTTAATTTTAACCAAGGGGAGTACATTAATGGAAGAATGTAGAATATACAATCAGATTGTATAGAAAGAGAGGAGGCACATGCAAGTCCCATTTAATAACATGACAAACACAATAAAATAAGTACTCATAAGTTAAGTACATTTAAGCTCATGATCACCTCGATACTTACACTAACATTCATCACATGAACATAGAGCGCATATGTAATAGCTATATGAGATATATCATATATATCAGCATAAAATTATATACTGTAATTTATAAATTCTCAATTTCATGTATGTCGAATTTCATGAAATAAATAACATGAAAACAACATATAAACATTTATATGAAATAAACATGCATATCTAAACTATTTAGAACATTTATATATTTCCAGTACTGTGCATAGTCATAAATTAATATAATTAATATCTTAATTTTTATTCTACAAAATCACATTTTATAGAATTAATCAAAACACTAATAAATTAAATTAAACTTTAAAACAATTTTAAAGTTTAACCAGAAGTGAATATATGTAAATAAGGATTATTATCATCTAACAGGCTATTAAACACTTCAAAAACCTATTAAATAATATTCTAGAAATTTCTAAAAATTTTAAAAATTTTAAGGGAACTTTTTAAATTTTTTATGATTTTAAATAATTTAAAATCAATTAAAAATATGATTGGTGCATTGTGCCACCTATGCTGGTGCACTACACCACCTTCACATGCGTCCATCTACACAGCTTTGTGTGCCAGTCACCAACATGCCTGCATCGTTGCCATATGTGCCGCCTGTGCGCTGCACCCCCTCCCCTAAAGGCACTCTTCGTTAGGGAAAGATAATATCCCCTTAAATTGGACTTATATCCTTATCCCGAGCTCAGAAAAATCCACAAAAGTATGTGTTAGAATCCTCATCTACAGTCGGCCTTATCTACATAAAAAATTACAGTATGCAGGAAAATGAGGAAGAAGAGGTGGCGGTCCATCGGACTACGTAGTAGAAATCGCCATCTTGCAACAAGGATAACTCCTTATCCCAAATACCAAAAATTCCATAAAAATATAATATGGAATCCTCATTAAATGAAGTTTCCAAATATGTATATATTACTTCATAAAAATTCTATGTAGATGAGAAACCAGGGATAAACAAGGCTGCACCGTCAGACCCAGTAGAACCTTAGTTCACCGAAAAAATTTCAAATTCTCTTCCTTCGCCATTGTTCAAAGCAGGAGATCATGAGGAAAGGTTTGGTAATCTCATTAACCATCTTCTAAAGCCTTTTCCAAGCTTCAATTTCCTCCATGGACATAGATTTTACAAAATCCCTAAATCCCTGTGATGGTTCAAGCATGACAAAAATACCAACATTTGGGGTGTCTACCATATGCTAAAGAGCTCCAAATTTTAAATGATTTATGGTGTTGGAAAGCACTATATCACAAAATTATTTCTTTGTCAACCATTCTCTTACCTGAATCACATAAAGATTATCATGGCCATGATAAAATAGATGTTTGCATAAATTTAGGAACACATAAATTATATGAAATTGATAGAAATGTATGCCTTACAAGCCAATCATATATGATATGATTTGACATTTCTAGATATATCTTATTCAATTAATTAGGCAAATCTTCATTATAAGCTCTTATTAGATGCCAATATCATAATGAAGTCCTTGATCAAATACAATGATGAAATCATGATGAGATCATGATAATGAGATTGATCATCTAGAGGTATTTGATCTAAATGTTCCTAGTCATAGGATACTTGAGACGGGACATCAAGGATCTGGAAAGACAAGTGTATGTGATATCTTCTCATGTGATAAGGACAACCGATCTCATTGGTCATTAGTGTGGAGACACTGAGATACACATACAGGTGCTCATTAGTTTAATGAGTTCACTGAACTGACCGAATTAGAAACCCTGAATGGTATCTTACCAAACTATCTATCAGTGTTTTCTATCATCACGGTTGCATGGTTGGACCTTTGACCTGAGTCGCCAAAGATGCCTTGTTGGGTGGAACTTGTGCTTTGACCATTGTCTTATGGATCACCGTATAGATGGTCCAATATAGCAATGGATCGGGTATAAGGAAAACCCGATGGAGGCAATTGAGCGGACAACAAGGGATCGTCCACTCTCGGTAAGTGAGAGTGAATGTCCTATGGGATAGTACTCTAAATCTTTGGCCAGGGTAGATAGGATAATTAAAAAAGGAGTTTTCCAATTGATCCAATTCCTAGTACAGGATCCTATAGAGTTGGTACGCTAAGGAGTTGACAGTCGATGCCGTACTCCTTTCTGACTAGGACATTGGATGGATGAGGGTTTATATCCATGTGATAACTGATGATGGAAAGGCTCAATGGAGATGAGATTATCTCCATAGCCATTTGGGATCATGGGATGTGGTTGTACCATTCATGATCGGTAGGCCGATTAATCTGTTATCGGATAACGGATTTAATTTAATTAAATATAATTAATTGTTCTATTTTATTTAGGCCTCAACCAAATAGGTTATTGGGCCTATTGGGACACACACAAAAGGACTTATCCACAAGTACAGGGGCAAGGGCATAATTTATAAAGATTTTGAGTTTTTATGAAAAATTTCAAAATTATCTATAAATACTAATGGTTTCAGCCAAACTCTTTCAAGCCAAGGGTGATAACCATGTCTCTAACCTCCTTCCTACCTCCTACTCTCTCTAGAAGGTGTCCATGGTTGATGGAGCTTCATTTGGGAACAGTTCTCAAGGCCGACGGGAATGGACAGCTTGTTGTGGATGAAGTTCGCGTGAATACTGTTGAAGACTGGTCATTTGAATAGTTTGAAGAGTTTGAAAAGCTTATCTCCTTTCTCTCTATGAAATTATATGAATCCCTATCAGGTATGTTCAAACCCAATTTTATCGATTTTCAATTTTCGTCGTTCGATTCCGATTGACACAGATTCTCAAAGAACCCATAAGAATCATCATTTTCGTTACACCAAATTTTTATGTACGATTCCTTACAGAAATAACGTCAATTCAACATTGGTTTTTACCAAGACATGAATAGGGATCTGATACCACTATAGGTAATTGTTTTACAAAATTTGGTGCAGCGGATGCGATGATTCCAATGAGTTCATGTAGAATCTATCTCAATAAGAACCAAATGACAAAAACCAAAAACTGATCAAAATGTATTTAAATATACCTAATAGGGATTATTCATATAATCTCATGGAGAGAAATAAGATGAGCTTCTAAAGCTATAAAAACTGTTCAAGTGTCCATTCTCCAGCAGTATCCACACGAACTTCATCCACAGCAAGTTATCTCTTCGCATCGGTCTCGAGAACTATTCTTGAACGAAGCTCCATCACCCATAGACCTTATAGTGAGAGAAAGAGGTAGGGAGGAGGCTAATGACATGTTTTTCACCCTTGTCTTGATAGGGTTTCGCTGAAACTATTAGTATTTATAGAGAATTTTAAAATCTTTCAGAAAAATCTAAAATCTTCATATATTATGCCATTGTCCTATACTTATAGATAAGTCCTTATATGTGTGACCCACTAGAACCAATAGCCTATTTGATTGAGGCCTAATAAAAATAGAAAATTTCTATTTAATTTAATTTAATTTGTTATCTGATAACTAATTAATTGACCTACTGATTGTGAAGGGTACAAGACACATCCCATGATCCCAAATAGCTATGGAGATTCTCTTATATCTATTGAGCCTTTCTATCATCAGTTATCATATGGATATAAACCTTTGGTCATTCAATGTCCCAGTTGGAAATGAGTATGACATCGACTATCAACTCCTTAATATACTGACTCTATAAAATCATGTACTCGAAATCGAATCAGTTGAAAAACTCTTTTTCCACTTATCCTCTCTACCCTGGACAGAGATTTAGAGTACCATCCTATAGGATATTCACTCTTATTTCCCGAGAGTGGATGATTCCTTATTGTCCGCTCAAGTGCCTCTATCAGATTTTCTATGTACTCGATCCATTGCTATACTGGACTATCTAAACGGTTATCCATAACTCAATAGTCAAAGTACAAGTTTTGCCCAACAAGGCATCTTAGGCAACTTAGGTCAAAGGTTCAACCATGAAACCATGATAATAGAAAATCCTTATTGACAGTTTGGTAAGATACCATTCAAGATTTCTAATTTAGTCTGTTTATTGAACTCATTCAATTAATGAGCACTTATATGTGTATCTCAATGTCTCCACACTAATGATCAATGAAATTGATCATTCTCATCATATGAGAAGTCATCACACACTAGTCTATCTGGATCCTTGATGTCCCGTCTCAAGGATTCTATGACTAGGGACATTTAGATCACATATCTCAAGATAATTAATCTCATCATGATTCAATTATCATTGTAGGTGATAAAGGGTTTTATTATGTTGTATGCATCTAATAAGAGTAAGCAATGAATATTTTCCTGATTAATTGAATGAGATATTTCTAGAAATGTCGAATCATATCATATATGATTGGTTTGTAGAGCATACATTTCTATCATCTATCACATTTGTGATGCTACATACGTGACTTAATTAATGCTCTAAGTGTTATAAGCATTCATCAAGTAGATCCATGTGAGAGTTAATAGATAATTAAGAGATGTATCCTTGAATCCTTGAGAAGCACTAAGGGTGTATCTATAATGCATAGAGGATAAGACTTGAAGTCTTGTAGTTTTTGAACACAAACTTCTAGTCAAATAAATTTGATAATAAGTCTAAATAATGGTACTACAGTGAGTTGGAAGAGTTCCATGCAATAGCACATTGCTAATTTTACAAATAATCTAAAGTAGATTGCATAATGGTTGTAAACATCGGATTGTCCCAACCTTCTTTAAAGTGAATTATTATTTTGGAAAAATAATAGGGTGAGCCAAAGTCTCATTAGAAGTTTAAAACTTCTACAGCAGTACCATAGAATCAGAGAGAATGTAGCTTATAGAGATATAATTAAAGATAAAGTATCTTCTGCTAATAACATTACAAATCCACTAAATGAAGTAGTTACTCAAAGAGTGTTTGAGTTTCACTTTGAGCTGATAAAGATCAGCCAGATGAATGATTAGATTTAGTGCAAGTGGAGATTGATAAAAATGTATATCCTACAAGCCAATTATATATGATATGATTTGATATTTTTAGGAATATCTCATTTAATTAATTAAGCAAATCTTCATTACTAGCTCTTATTAGATGTGAACAGTGTAATAAAGTCTTTGATCACATGTGATGATAATTGAATCATGATGAGATCATGATAATGAGATCAATCATCTAGAGGTATGTGATCTAAATATTCATAGTCATAAGATCCTTGAGACATGATATTAAATATCTAGATAAACTACTATGTGTGATGTCTTCTCATATGATGAGGATGATCGATCTCATTGATTATCAATGTGGGGACACAGAGATACACATATAAGTGTTCATTAGTGGAATGAGTTTACTAAACTGACCAATTTTAAAAAACCTGATTGGTATCTTACCGAACTGTCTATCAAGTTATTCTTACATCTAAATAGTATGGTTGGATCTTTAACTTGAGTCGCCAAAGATGTCTTACCAGATACAACTTATACTTTTATTATTGACTTATAGATCACCATCTTAATAGTCTAGTATAGTTGATGTATTGGGTGAAAGAGAAACCTAGTGAAGACAGTTGAGTAGACAACAAGAATTCTTCCTCTGGATAGGAGAGAGAGAGAGAATGTCCTATGGGATAGTACTCTAATTTCTTGGCCAAGGTACTTAGTATAATTGTAAAATAACTTTTCTAATTGATTCAAACTTGAGTACAAGATCCCATAGAGTCAGAATATTTAGGGTTGATAGTTAGTGCCAAACTCCTGACCAATCGGGATATTGTATGGACGAGGATTTAAATCCGTATGGTAATTGATGATGGAAAGGCTCAATGAATGTTATTTAACCCCCAAAGTCATTTGAGATCATAGAATGTGATTTGTACCCTTTATAATCAGAAAGTCGTAAAAATTATTATCAGATAATGATTTTGATTTAATTTTAAAAAAATATTTTTTAAAATTAATTATGATTTCAATCAAATTGACTATTGGACCTAGTGGGTCACATATATTAGATCTAGTCAATAAGATCAGAACATGGGCATAATTTTATAGAAGTTTTAGATTTTTGTGAAAATTTTCATCTTCTATAAATAATGGCTTATGAAGTCAAACCCTAATAAGCCATAGGGCTAGAGCACATCCCAAGCAGCCTCCCTTCCTTCTCTCTCCTCTAGAAGATGATCTTCTATGGTCAAACTTGAATCTGGAAGGTTTCATGAGTCTTGAAGGAAGGGAGAACTCATCTATTGAAGTAGATCATGTGGATAACATTAGAGACCATCCACTTGAGTGATTTTCAGCAAGGTGAAATGTCCTCTCTTCATCCATGGTGAGAGATTTTGCAAATCCCATGAGGTACTCCCATTATATTTCATATTTGGTTCTCGATTTTACTAGTTCAATATTAACCAAGGTAAAGACCTTGGATTTAAGGAATCAAAAAAAGTTTCCACTACTATAGATTGATTCCTTACAAGTCTTACATCTTTGATAATTTTTTAAGTACATATTAGTTGTAAGAGACACTTGCATATTAAGGTCAAACTTCCTTATAGATAGATAGTATCATATCCAAACATTTTTCAACAAGGCCATTTATTGACTTTAGTTGAATTAACTTTAAAATAAATTTTGACTTAAATATTTATTTGTAATTTTTATATAAAGGTGTTTCATCATCTTTTAATAAGCAACAATATTTTTTCATATGTTTATTTGGTTCATCCTCATTATGAATATTGGCAGATTGGTTATTTTGAATATCTTCAAGTATTTTCATCACTTCATCATTAACACTTTTATCTTGTGATCTATTTAACTTTATATCATCTTTTTCTATTATATCAACTTCAATTTCACTATGACTGATTCATGCTCGATACTTTGACCATATGGCATGACATATTAAATGTTATTTTACCACACTTTTTTTAAAATGAAAGTGTTACAACATCTTTTACAAAAATATTGAATTAAATTATTATCTTGACCATGTCCGAATCGGGTTCTATATTCATGAAAAGCACAATTTAAAAATTCTTCTATTTCTTAAAGATACATAGGACCTATTATGTTGAGGATATCTATCACAAACCCATCTAAGTTACTCATCTATACTAATATTTTTTAAAAAAAATTGGATAAGAATATCTTCAAAAATTTATAATTATATGCAAAAAATAAAATATGAAATACACAACATAATTAATTCTAACCTCCTCCGTATAAAACAGCTCTTAAGCGAGGATCTCATTTGAAACTTCATGAAAATAAAAAAGATATATTATCAAATAAATACTTTTTTAAAAAGGTTTTAGAAATAAAAATACTTTTTTTGTTTAGTTTATCATTTTGGTTTGGTTTGAAAGATTTTAGAAATTGAAGAAAACTATTTTGAAAGGGTTTAAAACCAAATCAAATTAGTTTTGAAAGGCCTTAAAATTGAAAGGATGGTTTGATTTGAAAGGGCTTAGAAGCCTTAACAAATAAGTTCATTTAGCACCTTCGGTTTGGTTTGGTTTAATTTGAAAAGGGCTTAAAAAGTCATTTGAAATGTCTTAGGAAACAAACCAAATCAGATCATTTTGTTTACCAGTTTGGTTAGTTTTGAAAGGGCTTAAAAGACTTTGAAAAGGATTAGAAACAAAATCATATTTGCTTTCAAAGGACTAATCAAACCAGACTAGTTTAGCTGAAAGGGTTTAGAAACCAAACCAAATCAATTTTAAAAAATCTTAGAATTTGAAAGATCTTAAAAATCAAACTGGGTTTGAAAGGTCTTAGAATTGAACTCGTGATAAGAACATATTATTATATAATGGCCAAGGTGCTATAATTTTTTAGAGTCTTATGGGGTGTTTGGTTGTAGGGCAAATTGATTTTTTGTTACAAAGTATAGTTAAAAAGGATATTTCTCAATCATTACAATAAAACTTATTTTTATTGACCATTCCTTCTCTTCTTGGAGAAAAAAGGATGTGACTCCTTTTGCCCCTTTGTGATCTCCCATTTTCATTAGTTTTACCATGTCCCAACTTTTTTATTATCATAGCTCACTAAACATGTTTTGTTGTTAACTATTTTTAAAAACAATAGTATAAAAATTTATCATGAAACTCTATAAGAATTATTGTGCACCGAAACAACTTATTAACTATCAAGATTTTCCCATCTGAATGCTTATGGTCAGTTGTCCTGTGCCCTTCTTAGACTTGAAATCAAGATTCCTACCATCAAAAGATTACTCTTCTTTTTCTGTGGACAAAGGGCCTAAAAGATGGGTAAGTTTCTTAGATAGTGTAAGAGCACCGTTATAAAGGAATACAGAATGAATAATTACGTGGAAGGTTGCTGACGGTGGGCAATAGGGTGTTGGAGATAGGCAACATAGTCACACGTCAACTAACTATTAGGTCTTGTTTGTATGATTGTAAAGTTCTCCAAAATAGAGAAGAGAGTGGAAACTAAAACAAGAATAGATTATAACTATAAAATCATCTTAATAGTGTTGTTTCCCCCTTTGTTTTTCGTGTATCTTACAAAGTTAACCAAATAAAAACTCTCGTTTTGAAATCCAAAAATTATGTGCTTGTAAAAAAGTGATCTTGACAACAAGGGTGGTTTGATAGAAGATGCATAATTTGCTAAAAATATGTTTGGTGAGCTATGATAATAAAAACAAACCCTAAACCAACTAGTTAAGGTTGGTAGGAACTTAAAAGAGAAGATTTAGGCATATGAAAGGAGACGGCAATGGTGGTGTTGGCGGTGATCTCGAGATATATATATATATATATATAGAGAGAGAGAGAGAGAGAGAGAGTCGGAGAAGTCGTCAATGATGGTGGCCAACACAATGGTGGCGGCAATGGAGGTGATCAATGACAGCGATGGCAAACGTGGCCGCTATAGTCGACAGTGGCGAGAGAGCAAGAGAGAGAGAGAGTCACAAGAGAGGGGGAGGCTTTTGCTAAAGAGGGAGAGAGTAGAGGAAGAAGAAGCGGGATGGAAAGGGGGGTGTATGGGTTAGAAATTGAAAAGATAGGAAGGAAGGCTGAAGCTGTCCCCAATACCATCTAACCATTGAATGATCAAGTTTGGGTCAATAGCGATGGCTTCAGCAGTCGCTAGTAAAATCTATTTGTGGTGATTTGGTGAAGCCAACACTAATGACCTAACTTTTGCCTGAAATCCACCCTCCAGATTTTTTTCTAGTTTTCACAATGACTGACGCGGTTGCTAATACATTGTCTAGTGTGAAGCCATCACCAGTACTTGTATAGTTGCAATGGTTTCTATCCAACCCTCACCTATACTTGTACATTGACGACAACTTTCATCTAGTCGTCACTAATACGCTTGATTAAGGATGACTTTTTGAAACTGTAGTCATTAATTTGTCCTTAATAATGTATTTTCTTGTAGTGTTCGACACGTTACTAACTTGATTTGCACATGGTAAACTCTAGGATTAGTGTGCAAAAAAACTAACAAACTCACCACGTAGTTCAAAACTCAATTCAACAAACGCTTAACTCAGTTTGCCTATTATGTTTAACGAATAAGTTCAAACAAAAAAACTTGATTCATTAATGAATTGAACTTGAACAAAACACGGTTCGACTCAATAAACTTGCTCAATTAACTAATTTATTAACTATTTAATTAAATTAAAAAATAAATTTATGAGTATCAATAATTATATAGTGTTACTTAATTATATCAAAAAAGTTTGAAATAAAATTTGATATGAGTTTGAGTTTAGATAATTATTTAGAAATGAGCAAAATTTAGATTTTTATAATTATATTTAAATTGAATCAATTTGTATAAATGAATTTATATAGAGTTTGAATTCAAATATGAACTGAACTTAAGCCAAGTTAGAGCTCGAGCTCGAGCTCGTGCTGTACTCTAGGGTTGTAAACAGAGCGGATACGGAGTGGATATGATGTTTTTGTATCCGCTCCGTTTAGCTATTTGGATAATCCGTATTCGGTCCAAATCGGATACGAATACGAATTAGATATTATAAGTCGGATAATCTTCATGTTCGAAATAGATACGGATAATATCTTCTTTGGAATGTTAATTAAATATTATTTAATTAATATATTTAATAATATATAAATATATAGAAATATAACATTTTATTTTATAACATTAACTTAGTATACTAATATATAATAGAGAATATTTAATCATATTTGTAAATATAATGATTTTAATATATAATTATATATTAGGCATATATTATTAAAGATAGATTCTGAGCAGATCTTAAATGGAGCGGTGTAGGTATTTTTGTGTTCGCTCCCATTAATATTCGGATAACATTCGTATATAGATATCCGCTCCGACGGATATTTAAAATCAAATATTATCCGTCTAAATGGATACAAATTCCGAGCAAATCAAAATTTTATTTGCATCCGTTTACAACTCTAATGTACTCAGATTAACCAAGGAGCCAATCGTAAAAGCTCTGACTCATATTCAAACTTGCTGGTCGTGGTTGAACACTGTCGTACTGTTATCTCGGATGAGTTTATCCTGTTGATAAAAATAAATTTACAGAGTTTTTTTTTGTTCCCAGTAGCTGTTCAAAAGATTGCCGTCAAAAATTGCTCCCACGTCAAATTCCATTCTGCATAGCAACTCTTAATCGTGGAGAAGGATGTCGAACGCGCCCTACATGCCGACGGGCACAGGCAACAGCACCAGCCCAATCATGGCACATCGCCATGTGACAACCCAGCAGTTTTATGAGGTGGAAATTCCGTGAGGGCCACTGCGCTCCTCCAATCCGTCCAATCCACCTGTACGTGGTACCATCGGCACCGCAGGCGAGCCACTCGTAGTCATCTACTTTCTCGTTCGTCTTCATCTAATTGCCTTCTTTGCTGACATTAGCAGCCATGGGTCTCCAATCATGCCAGCTCACCTTGTCACCTTGCTCTGTGCTTCCTTTATGGGCATGGCAAAACCACCCTCTCCTACACTATAAGGTTGGGGCACCTTCTCTCGACCTCTTCCTCCTCCGGCTTGTTGCGCCTCCTCCTCTATTCCTCCTCCTGCTTTCGGGGGCCGCGGCTGCAGGATCCGTCGCATGGCGAGCGAGGCTTCCATGGCGGAGCCGACCGCCGGCAAGGTACGTGCTTGCTCCCCTTGCTTGATCCAGTTGATGTATGTCTTTCTTTCCTTCTCTTGTTTTAGGTTCTGCAAGCCGCGGACTACTGACTGTTCTGTGAAAGAACAGCTTTCTTTAAGGATTCATTTAGACCTGGGCCCGTGAACGTGTTCGGAATTTTCTCCTCCCCTGTTTCTTACCGTTTTTTTTCCTAGGTTTTTGATTCGATACATCCAATAGTTTCTAAGACCTGCTTTGGTAGGGACGTATCTGTGGGTGTCGCTTTGCACTTACTTAAAGTGAGCTGTGCCCCTCATCGCTGGATGAAGTTCAATTTTTTCTTGCTTGACGTCTTCCTTCAACGCTAAAGGTGATCCAGTCCGAATAGAGAGTAAAGGAGAAAAAGATCCGTCTCTTCCTTCGATTCCGTAATCATCGTTCTGGTCTCTGAAATACTTCTAGTTCTATAGGTTGCGTTTCGGTATCCTGAACTAGTTCTTCCTTAATAGGTAAGTATCGTATGAAAAAACATTTACAGGTAGTGCACAAGCTCTGAGTCCTGAAAGTATGGATCATTGACGTTGCAGGATTTTAGAATCATTCACCACACCTTTTTTATACAACTTAAGAGCCTCTTGTTCTCCAACGTTTTTAAATCCAACCTTCATTACTATAAAGAAAGAAACTATGGTCCGGACCACATTAGTCCTATATGCCGGTTAGTGTAAAATAAATTGTCAAATTTGGAGATTGGTTTTCTTGATTAACTTTGTGCATCCTGTTTTGGGTTGAAGAGCATTGATCCGGATTCTCTAATCCTCTCTTCTTTAAGCCACTTGCAGATGTCTTCGATTGAAGCAGTTTTCCTTTTATTTTTGGGTAAACTTTTACATCCCACGGAAGGATGCAAAAAGCCACTTTCTCAACCCTCAGAATAACTTATAACGCATATCTAATTCATAAGCAGTTTCAACATCTAAAATCTCTTAATATACTAGCTTTACTAGTGAAACAATATCGATTCTCTGGAACATGACATCACAGGTAACTAATAATTCAATTAGAAAATAGAAAGTAAAGTCTCTAGCATAGACAGAGATCTCTTGTTTTCCCATAATATTTCTAGTGGATACAGATGCTATCATTCTTCTTACTCTTGTTTCGTTTCTTTCAATATGGATAGGTATCTACATGAAAATAGAAAATATCAGTGAAAAGGCACACAATTGGATTTGGCATAAATTTTGTTGAATCTTTTCATGTAAGCTTAACTCATCCGAGTAGAAAAAGTTCAGCACTTCTCTCCACCTCTTTTACGATTTATAAGGCAAGAAAATAAAACTGTGATAAGCATTTACAACCCAAGAGTTGACAGTACCACACAAATGTTCTGGATTGTCTTGTTTTCATGCTTTATCTTTATTCTCATTACCTATGCTTGTATTTCTTTGTGGTTCATTTGTAATCTGCACTGTTAGTGACAATTGGCTTTAGAAAATGCTTAAAGGCCTGATTGTTTGAACTCCATTATATAAATCTTTAAACTTACATTGCTGGATGGTTGCTAGAAGTTAGTTTTATTCTTCAACTGTGCATAGTAGTACATGTAAATGCTTGATGTGATTTCAATGTACTAATTTATCTCTACTATGCCAGCCATATATCCTCACTTCTCATTGAAGAGTGAGACATAAAGAGAGGGAGAAGGGAGGAAGGGTAGGGTGAGAAGTAAGACTTTCAAGTATTTTTTTTCTTTTCATTCTACTCAACTTAACTTAATCCTTAATTCGAACTTTTTTTTTGTTATAAACTACATATTAACTGTTTCAGACTTAACCACTACTGAGCAACAGAAGTTGGTATGAATGTAAGAGATGAATTTGAAGTTGAGATAGGCTGCTTGAATCCACCATCACTGCTTAGCTTTAATTACCAGAAATGATCATTTTTCTTGTTCCTCACTCTTTAATTTGTAAGAAATTTTATTTTCTTCATTTATTACAGCCATTAATGTTGAGTTTTCTGCTTCTTCTATAGAAACTTTTAAGTTTTTTTGCTTCAGTCGACATCAATTCTGCAAATTCCTTTTATTAAATAACATGAAATATGTATTTTTTATTTTTTTTCCTGGGATTAGCTATCAGGTGTCCAACTTTCTCATCAAACTTGGCAGCAAGAAAAGATGCATATTGCATCATTACTTTTTTAATAGGGCATTTTGTTCAATGGTCATCAGTTTGAAGTACACTAGCTATTTACCTGAAGTATGTTTCTCTCTCTCTCTCTCTCTCTCTCTCTCTCTCTCTCTCTCTCTCTCTCTCTCTCTCTCACACACACACACACACACACACTCATTATCATGTGCCTATGGTATGCAAATATGCACTTAGTCACCCGTAAATTGCAATTATATAGTTGAATTTTTGTCGATGTTGTTTAGCTAAAACAAACTTGCTCCCAGAAATTTTTATGTGAATAATTTATTGTTCTGTAAATGTAAGACAGGCCGAGGGATGCAAAGTTGTTGAAACTATGAAAATTAATGATGATCTGTCCCAACAACAGATTGGGGTATGTGAGATAGGTAAAGACAGAAAGGAGATACCAGAATCTTTTGATACAGTAGATCAAGTACAGATAGCAAAAAGCAATAATGAAGAGTCTGAGATGAGGGTGATGGAGAAAGAAGATGAAGATGTTGAACTTAATGTAGCTCCAACATCTGGAGGTCTAGGGGTCAAGAAAGATGTATCTTCAATTGATGATGCTAAGATGGAAAAAGAGAATTCCGACTTTTCTGCCTCTGAGGCCTTGATTAATAACAAATGTGGTGCATCTCTAGGTGTGGATGCAAAAAGTTACTCAGTTGCCACAGAGACCACTGGTTTTTTTTATGCAAACAGTACTGAAACATCGTCTAGGAATCAAAAGGAAAAATCTTTAGGCACTACTGAATCATTGGACGATGTGGTGGAGAAAACAGAGCTAGTCACAGGGTTGTGTTTGGTCCAAGAGTCCAAAAAAGTTGTACATGAGTCTCAGGTTCCTCATGAAGTAGTTGGACTAGCAAAAGGCACAGTAGAGTCCACAGGCTTTTCTTGCAATCTGGATGAGGCATCTGAACATGTAGTTACGTCTGAGGATCATCCAGTGGCACATAGTATTATAGAATCTGCATCTGATGCTAGTGAGAAACTTGAGAGGAAAAATGAGATAGCCAAGGCTGATGACGTTTTAGAAGTCTTAGAAAATGTAAGCATTGCAGTGGTTAATGTTGCTACAGAACATCAGTTTTTGGAGGAATCAGCTGTTGAGGCCCTTGATGGTGGAAGTTCTTCCCAGACGCTTCATGAAGTAACCAGCTCTATTGAAGTAAAACCCATAGAAATTCACAAGAACTTTGTTTCTGAAAATGAAGAACAAATTAGCAGTAATGACTATGCATGTGGTTTTACAACAGAAGCTCATAATGAGGAGCTTAATGCAACTAAACATTTTAGGAAAGGCACAGAAAATAGAAGTTTGCCAGATCCAATAAATGTTGTTCTCGAGTCTAAAGAAGCTGATATTGCTTCTGATGCTGCAGAAACTATTGTAAAGCTTGACATAAACAATGAAGAAGAGAAAGCAGAGAATAGCAAAGATGTGGATTTGAAAACGGAAAAGAAAGAAGTGTTGGTTGTAACTGAGATGGTAAATGAAGTTGATTCTGGTAAGTGTCCACCAGAACCCAAGAATGAGAAGAATGAACAGGTTGCAACTAAGGATTTGGGGAAAGAGGTGATAACTGACACCATCTTGCCAAATGAACCTGTACCATTGATCAAAACTGAACCAGTTGATGCCACCTCAGTTGTGGGTGTTGCTGAACCTGTTCTTAAGTGTGAGATGGAAAATGAAGAGCAGAAAGAAGAGGAAAATCTCATGGAGCATAAGGCAGAAAAGAATGAGAAGAATGATCAGGTTGCAGCTGTGGGTATGAGTAAAGGTATAATAACTGAGACCATCTTGTCAACTCCACCTCTGCCGGTGGTTAAAACTGAACCAATTGATGCTGCCCCAGTTATTAATGCCACTGAACATGTACTAAAGTGTGAGACAATAAATGAAGAGCATAAAGAAGAGGAAAATCTTACAGCAAAAATGGCAGAACACAAGAATGAGAAGAATGGACAGGTTGCAACTGGGGACAAGGGAACAGAGGTAATAAATGAGACTGAGACAAAGTTGATGACACCACCTCTACCAGTGATCAATGCTTCGGTTGTGGATGCTACTGAAACTGTACTCAAGTGTGAGACAAGAAACGAAGAGTGGGAAGAAGAGGAAAATCCCACAGAAATGACAGAGTGCAAAAGTGAGATAGATGTACGTCTTGCATCTGAGGAGTTGGGGAAAGTGGACACAATTGATACAAGCTTGTCAATTCCACCTCTACCGGTGGTTAAAACTGAACCATTTGATGCTGCCTCAGTTGTGATTGGTGCTGAAACTGCTTTTATGTCTGAGACAGAAAAAGAAGAGCAAAAAGAACATCTCACAAAAAGTAACACAGTAAGTAATGTAGCAACTGAAGTCAGTGACGGACAGTCAATGGAATATAAGAGTGAGTATGAAAATGACAAAGCAAAAGGTTTGGAAAAAGACATATCAGGTGACACCAACCTTGTTTCTTCTGTTTCTTCAGTTACTCTAGGTGAGACCTCAATTCTTGCTTCTTCAGTTTCCAAATATTCTGAAAATAATCAAAGTGATAGTACCGAGAGAAATGTACTAGGTGATGCCAGTTTTGGCTTTTTCATTTCATCAGTTTATCTTGGTGAAAACAAATCAACCCTTTCTAATAACATTGCTCTTGTTCCTCGGGCAGACCTTGAAGAGAATGTTGAGGAGGTTGCAGAAAGGAGCTTCAAGGAAGGAAAGATAGAAGAGGTAAGGCTGCAAGAACAGTCAGCTAAAGAAGGTGGAGAGAAGACCGAGAAAAGGGAGCCAGCTCTTGTTGATGCAAAAGAAACTGAAGCATCTTCCATCAAAGGCGGTGATATAATTGCTGAACCAAAGGCCATGGGCGCTTTTGATTCGGAAACACAGTTCACTGACTACATGAAAGCCAATGAAATTTCTGGAGTTGGAGTCCAAGAAGAGCTTACTGAGATGCCAAAATCTAATAATAAGAATGCTAGGGATAATAAGACATCGACCATTTCCAACTTGGATCAGATTGAGCACACTAGCTTGGTTTTTGAAGTTTCTTCTGGAGAAGAGAGAGCAATTGATGGTGCTGATAAGGTTGTCAAAGAAAGAAATTTGGTTGATTTTGAACCTGCAATGTTATCTGCGGAGGATAAACAGGAGACTTTAAAAGTCACTGAGGATTCTGCTGAGGAGCCTCAGCATGAGAATGAGCAGAGAGTGGATGATAAAGCTCTCACCCAGACATCCAAGGACACAGAATTTGGTGGAGAGACTGATACATCTGCTGAAGAGGCAACAAAATTGTTGGAAGAGAAATCTGAAGCTGACGCTGCAGAGAAAGATGATGCAGAGGAGAAAGCTGAGCTCGAGAAGATTGATGCTCAAGATTTTGTTAGATCCTCCAAAGATTTGGAGTCAAAACCTGATATGATAGAAGCTCCTGCTAAGTCTTCTAAAACCCTGATGTCCAAGGTGAAACATTCAATAGTCAAGGTGAAGAAAGCAATTACAGGGAAATCATCAAGCTCAAAATCAATATCTGTAGATTCAAAAGATGAGCTGAAAGTGAAATAGAAACCACACATCTAGTATTTTCCATATGGTCCCTCTTCAACTACTGTTTTATACTCTTGTTTGTTGCATAGGTTGCTTCTGGGGCACTCGATAGCTTCATTTCTGGCTGTCTACTGCATTTTGCCTGTGGGGGACAAGCTTGTGTACATAGGAGCCCATATTCTCATCTTGCATAATTCATTCATCTACTTCGCCGTGCAATTTTCTTCTGTCCCATCCGTCATGCAGCACTACTGTTCGTTTCCACCTAAAAGTAGCGCTGCAGCGAAGACCCACATTCTGTATATTTCATTCTCATGTTTGGCAGGCTCAATTTGGTTGTCAATCTGTACTGATAAAATTTTCCAGACACATCTATTAATAAGTACTGTATGTTTGCATCTCATCTGCTGAAATGATGTGTTATTTTGCTTGTAAATGTTTATGCATCTGACCCATGATGGTATGAATGAAATGTAGATTCAAACAATCAACGAAAATTGAGTTGAAGCAGGTTAAAATAAAAGTAAATATTTAACAAGCTGAACCAGAAAATAAATATTTAATTAGTTTTTTATCTCAAATCGAGCGTAACCAAATCAGATTGAACCGATCTTGATTTTTTTTGCATAGTCTTTGGTTTGATTTGATTTTAAAAAAGTAAAGACGCAAACTTGGGCCGAACTGACTGTACCTCTTCGGCTATAAACGTTTGGTTTGATTTAATAGAATGCCTAGAGTTTTAATTTATCTCTAAATTATGATGAACCATTTATAGTTAAGTAATTTTTGAAATAGTTACTATTGACATGTTTTACCAAAAATCACAATATCTAAGTTCCTGTTTGATAACACTATTAGGTACTTAAATCACTATTAATTTTATTTGGTTAATTGTATCAATTTTAAAATTTGTAGTGCAAATAAGACATTATCTAATACAAGTGTCAACTTGTATTAATTTTGATATTGATACTAGGGGTGTCAATGGGCCGGGCTTGGGCTGGCCCGGCCCAAGCCCACTTAAGCCCATATACATAGAGCCCAAGCCCAAGCCCACGTAGAAAGCCCAACGGGCTTAGATTGTGTAAATGGGCTTTAGCTCGCCAAAACCCGTTAGCCCAACGAGCTTCAGTTTTATAAAACAGTCATAAATAGAAAAATCTACAAAAATTAGAAAATTAATAAAAATGTGAAAAGTTTTAAAATTCACAAAGAGATTATAAAATCATCCGTAAATTTCATAACTCAACTAAATATAAAATCAAACAAAAATAGTATACCTATCAATTTGTGATTTGTCATAGTTTAAGAAATAAAAACAATACAATCTGACCAATGATTCCTTTGTCACAAACATGATATACTGTGCATATCCAATCTAAAAGATCTTGCTATATGAGATTTCATCACATGCGTATGAGACACAACAATCAAAAGATCGGATACTAAATAGAAGCTTCAAATCCCACATAATTCAGCAAACCGTACAACAAATAACGGCAACACTCCATGACTTGAACATCTAAATTCCTAGTTCTAGAAGGCTTGATTAAAAGCATGGTATCTGTTCAGAATATCTGAAAGCTTTTTATAACCTCCCCAATTAAGACTTTTTGTTCTTTTCCATCGCCTTAGGAGCTGCAAATTTCATAATCAGATAAAACACATAAGATAAAAGCTGAATAGTGGGCATAAGAAGATATTTCTCTCTTCTGAACGATGTTGCAGAATCTGAGTGATGTAAAAGAAACAAAAAATAGTGAGAGTACCTCTCCCGAGACCTCACTAAAAACACAATTGTGTGAATAAAAGAAAAGGCATTAGTAGAGAAAAAGAAAGAGAAACTTGTCATCCATAATGATACAGATTTAAGTATCAAACTCATACCCAATCCAATTGCTTTAGAACCCTTCATGATTCTCAGTCTCCTACAAGAATCAATGAACATGTTGTAAACATAACCGCCAGTATTAGAACCTCCTTCATCTGATACCAAATTATGATATCACTCTGTTTCTCATATCTTCTTCAGTTAAAATTTCATGAATTCAAGGTATAAGACAAATTTCTCACTTCTCATCCTCATACCACTTTTATTTTCACTGTTGTTAACAATTAAAAGTCACTCTTAAGCTGCTCCAAAATGTCATGAAGTTAAGACATCTGACAATATACAGCAGAAATAAACATTAACGAGATACAAATACTTGACAAAGTACAACATCGGGGTTTCCAAATGTAATAAATAAAACAAAAGAAATGACCAGATAAACGTCAAAAGCATTTTATTTGATATGTTAACCAAATCTAGGTTTATATATGCCAGAAACAGATAATATTCATAAGAAGTCAACAAGAATATATACAAACAAGTGGACACCTAACAGTAGCAAAAAAAGTAAAACTTTTGGCACTAAAATGCACCTCCAAATGGTCAGGTCTCAGACCTTCATAACTTAATCCCAGGAAAGCGTAACAATTAATCTAGTGTTTTAACCAGTCAAAAGGACCCTAAAGTTCTATCAGCTTCCAAACTATTTATCTTCAAACAAAATCAAACATGCATACACATTTTTGTTCGGGGATGCAAAAACATGGAGCCCCTGTAGACATATAGTGACATCTTAAATGTAGAGAAATATATTACATTAACCATATGCATGGTGAAATATTTAAAGAATCATCAATGAAATCTTCAATAACTATAATCATTGGTAAAATGTTTTGATTACTTCTCTGCTTTAGCAATATGCTTCATCTCTATTAAGAATGTGGCCTAAATTGAGCCTATAAAATTTCCAAAGTCCACTCTACCAATCTATACTTGATGATGCATCCCCCTGATATTTTGACAAATGGTGGTGGAAAATAGGAGCCATCAGGATAAAGAAGCATTTGACACAGTCAAGCATATTGAGTAAATTTCGGAAAAGCTAGTGAAGTAGATTTATAAGGATTATTATTTTCCCATTGCTTTATAAAACTTCTCTTTACGTGGAAAGTTTTAATGATCAAATCTTCAACATCATGTCAACTGGAAACTTCTCCGGAATGTCACCCATCTAGAAACCCTTTTAATTGAGCACATGAACTTAGAGTTTTTTTCAACTCAATCTCAAAAAATTGACCTGCTTTAATTAAAGGTCACCCTTTTTTATACCAGCAAGCTCCAATGTAGAAGCAAACACGCGTAGAGTACTAGGGAGTTAAGAGAATGATAAAAAACTATGCTTAACTTGTTTATTTAGACAAAAAGCCCAAGTTACAAAAGTTTCACATGATCATTATAAAAATATACAAATAATGAAAATAAGGTAACATAAAAGAAAGTCAAAATGTACCTGAAAAACAGACATTCATTCAGAACTCCTGCTCAATTACTTGAAGACAATGTGAGTTCTAGAAGAAAAAAAATAAGTTAATTGGTATAAAAAATGAAAAGATAGTACGAAGAAGTTAATATACCTGCCTTGCTATCTTTTAACCAATCTTGTGCACATATTAAAGTCTTTACTATCTCTGGAGATAAAGAACTTCTATATTGATCAATAATTCTTCCACTTGTACTAAATGCAGATTCTGAAACAACTGTAGAAGCTGGAATTCCCAAGATATCTCGTGCCATTTTTGAAAGTATTGGATACTTGATCATATTATCTTTCCACCAAGCTAAAATGGTAAAACCTTTTTGACTTCGAGATACAATGCTCTCCTCTAGATATCGATCCAATTCAGATTTTGAGTCTTGCAATAAAATTTGTGAATGAAAAAATTGGTCAAACCCACTAAAAATATCAACTTCTTCATTTTCTCCTAATGATGAATCCTCATTTTCTTGCATTTGAAGATTGCATTCATTCATACTTGTGAAAGCAAATTGTGTCCAACCAGCCAAAAGGAATAAAATTAAACAAACTGCACAACATAATTAAACACGGTATTTGAAACATGGAATACAAACTGTGAATATGAAAATATGAAACTTGATAGTCAATCCAAAAGAGGAGGAGGTCAGCAAAAGGGGGTTGCTGTGACCTTCTCTTTTCCATTCTTTTTGCTACGTCACAAGGGTGCTCCTGATGGGACTTCTTGGGAAGCTGGCTGGGCCCGTGAAAGGGCCACTTGGTTGAGCCTCCAAGGGGCTAGAACTTGCTGCAAGGGTGCTGGGAATGGGCCTGTTTTGAAGCCATGGATGGTTGCCGGACGTGGGCTGGAAATGGACCTGTTTGGGATCTGTTTAATGGGCCACAAAAGGGCTTTACAGCAGGCTGAATCGAGGCCGATCAGGGTCCTGTTTTGGGCCTGGATTGAGTGCCGGATATGGGCTGGAAATGGACCTGTTTGGGGTCTGTTTAAGGTGCTTGTAGGTGGGCTGGAACCGGGTCACAAGAGGACTGGTCATGGGTCTGCACAGGGGCAGAGAATGGGTCGGTTATGGGCCTGGGTAGAGCCAGAAAATAGGCCAGTTCTGGGTCTGAACAGGGGCCTGATCTAAAGTTTGCAGAGGGCCTGGTTTGGAGACCCGTGGGGACCAGATTTGGAAGCCTGAATTGGAACTATTTATAGGCCGAACATGGGCTGGAAATGGCCTGATTTAGGGTCTGTTTGATGGACAACAAAGGGGACCTTACAGCAGGCTGAATTGGGGCCGATCAGGGTCCTATTCTGGGCCTTGGAAAATGACAAATTAGAAAGAAAAAAACAGTTGAAAAATATCAGTTATCACCCATCAACTTAGCCCCAAGACAAACCCTCGTACCTTCACTCACCGGATTTCCACCGTAATCTGTGATGAACGAGGTATTGATCCATTTTAAATTTTATCTCTAACCAGATGACAATCCAGCTCAACGTGCTTGGTCCTTTCATGGAAAACAAGGTTATTTGATATATGAATGGCAGCTTGATTGTCACAATGGAGCTTGATGACACTAGGAGCAATATGAAAATCTTGCAGAATATATGAAATTCATTGAGCTTCACATGTAGCAACAGCAAGAGCTTGGTACTCAGATTCAGCAGATGACCTGGAAATGATACTCTGCTTCTTTATCTTCCAAGAAACAGGTGATCCTCTAATGAATGATATGTAGCCGATAATCGACCTACGAGTTAATGGGCATGCTGCCCAATCTGCATCAGCATAGATGCTAACATCCAAATGGTTGTCTGTAGGAAAAAATATGCCACTACCCGTACAGCTCTTGAGGAATCTTAAGATTCTTATAGCAGCTTTCCAGTGATTCTCTCTAGGATCATGCATGAACTGACTAAGCAAATTAACAGCAAAAGTGATATCTAGCCTAGTGATTGTTAGATATATAAGCTTGCCAAGAAGCCTCCTGTACTGAGAAGGGTCCTGCAACCTGTCCAGTTCTGTTTTATGAAGTTGGTGATTTTGCTCCAGTGTGGTAGATAGAGGCTTAGTACCCATCAGACCTGTTTCAGACAATAAATCTAGCACATACTTTCTTTGATTGACAAAGATGCCTATTTTAGATCTGGCTATCTCTAAACCCAAAAAATATTTGGGTGTACCCAATTTCTTGATGTGAAATTGATTGTCTAGAATTTGTTGAACATCTTCCATGACTTGCAGATTGTTTCCTGTCACCAATATATCATCTACATACACAACAAGTGCAGCAAACAACCCATTTTCTATATGAGTAAACAAAGAATAATCTGCCTTTGATTGATGAAAACCTGCCATAATAATGACATTGATCAATTTCTGGAACCAAGCCCTGGAAGCTTGTTTTAATCCATATATAGACTTGTGCAATTTGCAGGCCCTATTCTCCCCCTTAATCTGTAATCCAGGTGGTATGCACATGTAAACGTCTTCCTCTAAATCACCATGTAAGAAAGCATTGTTGACGTCAAATTGGTACATCTTCCAATTTTCAGCAGCCACTATGGAGAACATTATCCTTATTGTAGTTAGTTTTACTACCGGAGCAAAGGTATCAGTGTAGTCAAGTCCTTCAATCTGAGAGTAGCCTTTTGCTACTAATCTTGCTTTATACCTTGCTATGGTTCCATCTGGATTGTATTTTAATTTGTATACCCATTTGCATCCAATGGGCTTTTTCTCTGTAGGTAGATCAACAACACTCCAAGTCTTGTTATCATACAAGGCTTGTAACTCTTGTGTCATGGCCGACCTCCACTCATGGTGTTTTGAAGCATCATAGTAAGAAGTAGGCTCTTGCATAACTGAAATATTGTTCAAGAAAGCCACATGCTGCTTGTTAAACTTGCTATAACTGACGAAATTTTGTATGGGATGTTTAGTACAAGTAGTTTGGACATTAACATTCAGAGTAGTGTCATAGTCCTTCAAATAACTTGGTGGTCTCCTTATCCTAGTGCATCTTGGATTAACAGATGGTTGACCCTCAGCATTGCTATGTTTTGATTGCACCTCAACAAATGTACCTTTGTCATCCGGTGGAGTATCTAGATGACTCTCATCTTCCACTGAATTTGGGATTAGTTGATTATCCCCAACATCATCTAGTCCCGTAAAAATATGTTCAAAGAAAATTGCATCTCTGCTGGTGAACACTTTTTCTATGGCAATCTCATACAGTCTGTAGGCTTTCTGATTGGCAGGATATCCTATAAAGATACACCGTTTTCTTCTAGGACCAAATTTGTCAAGTTCTAGGTGACTAGTAGAAGAAAAAACTAGACATCTGAAGGCCTTCAATCACATATAATCTGCAGGCTTTCCAAACAATCTAGCATATGGAGTCTCACCTCCAATTGAGGTGGAGGGTTGTCTATTGATAAGAAATGTGGCAGTCAACACACAGTCCCCCCAAAATGACTTGGGTAAACCAGCTTGGAACCGAAGACTTCTAGCAGTATCAAGTATTTGCCTATGCTTCCTCTCAGCAATACCATTTTGCTGGGAGGTAGAAACACAGGTATGTTCATACACAATGCCATTGGTACTAATGTACTTCTGAAATGCTTGAGAAAAAAAATCAGAACCATTATCGGTTCTGATTTTTTTAATATGAGCTTGAAAGTGTCTTTCAACATAAGCCAGGAAGCCAGTAAACACATTGTAAGTTTGAGATTTGTATTTCATAAGAAAATTCCATGTAAATCTAGTACAATCATCTACTATGGTAAGAAAGTAGTATGCTCCATTTCTAGACTCAGTCTTGTTAGGTCCCCAAATATCTAAAAGTAAGAGATCAAAAGGATTTCTAGACAAGCTTGTGCTTGTGGGAAAAGGAACGCGGCTCTATTTAGCTAATTGACATATGCTGCAATGAAAAATATCATCCACCTTACATGGCAGAAAGTTTTCTAAAACTATGAGATGAGCACTGGATGGGTGTCCCAATCGGCGATGCCAACTTTCAGCATTGCTAATCCGTGAAGCCAGCAGGCAGGTCTTCTTATTTTGCTCAAAAAAGTATAGGCCTTCCTTCTCACGGCCCTTCCCAATCTTCCTCTTCGAGCTCAGGTCCTGTATGACAAAGTATTTTGGAAAAAAGGTGACAGAGCAGTTGATATCTTTGGTTAGCTGGCTGACGGACATCAAATTGAACTTTGAGTTTGGAACTTGTAAGACATCTATAAGCATAATGTTTTCTGTCAAAGAAACAGAACCTGAACTACTGACCGGGAGAGTAGTATTGTCTGGTAAAATGATATTCTGGTTCTTACTACCATCTTTAACAGGAAAGACAAAATCAATGGTAATATGAGCCAATGCACCAGAATCAACGATCCAACTGCTAGAATTTGTAGGATTACCTGCCATGTTCACTTTGTGTGCAGTCATATTAACTGAACCAAGCAACTTAAGGAGCTGAGAATATTACTCAGTAGTTAGCATATGATTCCCTTCAGCTGATTTTGTGTAATTCTGTTGCTAATTCATATTGCCAGTTTGCTGATTGACCCCCGATTGCTGCTCATTTGCCCTCTTAGAAATTTTGTAGTGAGATGGATAACCCACAAGCTTGTAACATTGTTCTTTAGTGTGTCCAGTCATACAGCAGTATGTACACTATTTCTTAGATCTCGGACCTTTTCCCTTATCAGTTTTAACATTCGTAGCCGAGACATCAGGTTGTGTTAGAATATAAGTAGTTCGCTGAGCCTCATCTTGTAGAATAAGAGCATACGCTCTACCAGTAGAAGGGAGTGGATCCATTAATAAAATCTGGCTTTTGACGTGAGAGTAAGAGTCACTCAATCCCATTAGGAACTGCATAAGTTGCTTACGTTTCTGGGTGGAAGAAGGCATATCCAGCTCATATTGAGCCAATTTGTCCCAAAGTCCTTTAAGATGTGAATAATACTTGGCTACACTTTCATTCCCTTGCTGGCAAACAGCAATAGACTTCTCCAAAATGTAGATTCTCGGACCATTTGAAGGTGAGAACCGTTCTTTTAGATCTGTCCAAATCTGAGTTGTCGTTTCAGCATACAAGACTGAAGGGATGAGATCCTGATGAATAGAGTTCAGGATCCATGACAGCACCATGCTGTTAACTCGATACCATGTACCGTAGGATTCATCTTCAGGATTCGGTGTGGGAATAGAGCCATCCACAAAATCAAGTTTATTCTTAGCAGATAGAGCAATTCTCATTGCTCTATGCCAAGTAATATAGTTGTTCCCAGTTAACACGGACGAGACGAGTAAGGTACCTGGGTTGTCGGAAGGATGGAGAAAAAACGGATCACCAGATCCATCCGCTCCATTCCTTGATTGGGACGCAATGGAGGAGCTACTCGCCATGGATCGAGTTGCTCTGATACCAAGTTAAGAAAACAGTCGAAGAAGCAGCTCCCAGATCTAGCGTCGAACTCTGGAGAGTGACCGAAGAAGAAGAAGATGCAGACGGATTCTGTGCTCGCACACCAAAAGGGTCATGCGCTTTCATATATATATATGTGTGAAATAAAATTACAGGCCAGTGCGTTCCCGCCAGGGACTGAACCAGGTTTACAGAAGCTTCAGTTCAGGAGAGTGAACCGGTAAAGAATAACCGAAGAAAGAATAAAAGGATAAATGCAAAACAAATAAAACAAATTGAATGATGAATGATCTAAAACTTAACACCATGTTAACAGCAAATGAACACAAAAAAAGTAGAATTGGTATATACCTTCTGTAGTTTAACAAAAAATTTGATTCATTAAATTTATCTCCATGTGATTAGATAATAACATTGGTTGTATGATTTGTGTTGAATAAAATAATTGTGAATATATAAAAATCTCCAAAGTTTAGAAGAACTGATCTTTAATGGAGCCTTTTATTTCTAAAATTTTTCTCAGTGTTTTTTGTTAATAAAAAATTGGACAGAGATGAGACGTGCACATTTTTTGTACTTGTCTAGACTAGTCAAAAAAATGTGCTACGCAAGGCCGGGTAAAGATAGAGGACGCTATAAGTAGGGGTGGGCACGGTTCAGCTTGATCCTATTTAAATTATTTTTTTCTAAATCAAATCGGACCGAATCAACCTCTCAAATCGAATTGAATCAAACCGATTTCAATTCAATTTGATTCAGTTTAGTTCAAGTTAAATAAAAAATAAATAAGAAGATTTAAATTAATTATTTTTTACATATATATAATGATTTTTAAGTTAAAATAATCAAAATAAATATTATTTTATTATAAAATTTATAAAAATATTATTTTTATTAATACCATAATAATTTTTTATAATTTTTGATTAAATCTGTTTAAACAGTTTCGTTTGATTTAAATCGATTTTGAGAAATTTCAAATTGAAACAAACTGAAAGCGGTCCAATTCGAATCAAATCAAACCGAATAGGCTGATTCGATTTAGTTTCTCGGTTTGAACCATTTTGTACCCACCCCTAACTATAAGTATTTTATTTAAAATATATTTATTTTATAAACATGTATACATAACTCAGTTTAAATAAATATTTGATGCCAAATGTCATATTTGACGGAAAGAGAAGATTTAGAGAGTGTTTGAATGCATAATAACTTTTTATGCACTTTGATGTCAATTTTATATTAGAAAAATATTAAATAGATAAAATAAAAAAATTATCATTTTTTGAGATAATAAAAAAGTGAAGACCATGTACAACTTACAAAACGTTAACTTGGTAATTTTTACTTTGACTTTGAATTTGAGATTATCTTTTTTAGATAGTTCATATGACTTTTGGTTGCACCGACATTTGTTCTTGAAAGTAAAATTTTTCTGTGTAAACCTCTCATATTTTGAAGTTTTGCTATGATGCCCTTCCTTTTCATCTTCATAAATAACAAAACATGACATATATTTTATGTAGTTACATATCTTATATAATATTTTATTATGTAAATTTTGTCATAAAATTATATAAAAATGATTTGTATGCACCAATCAAGTAGAACATAACACCATTAGATAATTTTATCAATATTTATAAAATTAAATCATTTATTTCTAACAAAATCTATAATTTTTTGCATAAAGTTATTTTCAATGAAATTAAAAACATAGTTTATTACTTAGATATTAATCAAATATTTTTCTGAAAAAACAACACATATTACTTTGTTATTTTTGAATCATCTTCTTAAAGTATTTTCAGTCATTTCGATATCTATAAATCATTTTTCTAAATTTAATATAAAATTTTACTGGAGTACAGTCATTTATTTACTTGAATATTTAGAAATAATTACTAATATCAAGTTTATATTTTTGAAGTAATTATATGATACAATATTTTTAAAATTAGAATTTTTATATAAATTTTTTACTCAAAATTTATATTTTGGAAACCTGCAATGGCAAATAAATAAAATATGTACTACTTAATAGTTTAACTCAAAAGGTTCTTGTCATTATTATGTAAAATATAATTAAATTAAAAAATAGTTCAAATATTTGCTAACTCAAGTGTCAGTTTAATTTTTATTAATAAATTTATTAAACAATAAATTGGTATGTTAAAATATATTTTCAATAAAATTATTTTATTTTTTAAATACATGAGAAAAAAAAGTTTTCTAGCTGCTGATGTCTTTAAAAGCTATTTTTTAAAGGTAAATTTATTAATATTTATATAATAATATTTTATTTGATAATATGTATTTTAAAAAAATTACAACAGACATCCGTTCCATTTGAGTGGATGCCAAAATCTCAATTTCTGTGATAATAACAGAAGAATCATTTGCCCGCCACCGCCGCCTTCCTGGTGCACTCCACGCCGCCGCCCAGAGCTTCCGCCAAATGGTCTATAGCGATCTCCCTCCCAGTGGCTTCACCTTCACTTTCCTCCTTTAGGCCTGCGCCAGGTGGTCGTCGGGCCCAAGAGTCGTCGACGAACTCTCCGTTGCATTTTCGACACGGTGAAAATAATAACATGGGAAGTAAGTATCTAAACAAAATAGAAAATAAGTATCTCGACGAAAAGATAGGCCAAATACTAAGATCTTGTTTGAATGTGCTTAAAAAGCTCTTAAGTCTGATTCGGTTAGACTTCACTATTTTCAAATCGTTTGACAACTTTTAATAATTCAGATCTAAAGGGTGACAACCGCCAAGGTAATCATATGAACCGTTAAGGCGGTGTTTGATTAGATTTAATTTAAAAATCTTATGGCCTGTTTGGTTAGAGTATCAAAATTGATACAATACCAATTTTGATATTGATATTTTAAGAAGATGTAATATCAATATCAAAAATGATAGTATTAAGTTTAAAAACGTTCGGTAATGTTATATCAATATTAAAAATATTTGATAATACAATACCATGTATTATCTCGGGGGGCGGCGGAGAACTCCGGGGGGGGGAGGGGGGTCTCTCTAGCGGGGGGCGGCGGGGGAGGGGGGTTTCTCTCCGCAGCGGGGGCGGCGGGGGACTCCGCGGGGGGAGGGGGGTCTCTCCGGCGGGGGCGACGGGGGACTCCGGCGGGGGGGGGGGGGGGGGGTTTCTCTCCGCAGCGGGGGGTCTCTCCGGCGGGGGAGGGGCGGAGAACTCCGCGGGGGGGAGGGGGGTCTCTCCGGCGGGGGCGACGGGGGACTCCGGCGGGGGGGGGGGGTTTCTCTCCGCGGCGGGGGGTCTCTCTCGGGCGGGGAGGGGGCGGAGAACTCCGCGGGGGGAGGGGGGTCTCTCCGGCGGGGGGCGGCGGGGGACTCCGCGGGGGGGGGGGGGGAGGGGGGTTTCTCTCCGCGGCGGGGGGCGACGGGGGACTCGGGGGGGTGTCCGCTGCGGGGGGCGGGGGGCGGGGGGCGGGGGGTTCTCTCCGCAGCGGGGGGCGACGGGGGACTCCGGCGGGGGGGGGGGGGTTCTTTCCGCGCGGGGGGGAGAGTAGAACGAGGTGCGGTTGGCCCTCCGCGGTCGGCGCAGCCCCGTCGCGCCGCTCCGATGGGCTCGCCCGCCATCGCGCTCCCGGGAGGAAAAGGAGGATGAAGAGGGGGAGGACGATGACGAGGAGGACGAGGAGGAGAGCGAAATGTCCAAGATCGCTAAGAAGAAGGTGCTTTGGAGCAGAGCCGGAGATCCTTCCCCGCCGGGCCTTCGCTTCGCCATCGCCGCCGCAGCTCTCCGCCGCTGGGCCGCCAAGACTACAAGGGGGGCTTCGATCAAGATTTGGGATCCCTGCAACGTGCTTGCGCCGCCGCCGGCGATGTTCGGGAGGGGGTTCGGCACTGCAGAGCTGTTCGGGGACGGCGGGGGCGATCGGATAACCGAGGCGTTCCCGATCAATCACGGGGAACGCAGGTGGGGAGTTGCTTAGGTGGAGCTCTCTCCGCCGTCACTGGTCTGCTTCCATGGCGGTTGAGGGGGAGCCGAAGGAGCTGCTACGAGGATCTCCGCACGGAGAGCCGCAGCCGGAGGAGCCGCCGCAGGGAGAGTCACAGCGAGGAGGGGTAAGCAGCGGACGAAAATATCAATTTTAAAACAGGTGTCTACCTGTATTGATTCTGAAGATTCTCTTCACTACTAATTTTAAAATTAAAAGTGTTACCCAAACACCTATTAACAACTTATATTAATACTAGTTTTAAAATTAATAGTGATACAGGTGTTTGATACAGTTACCAAACAGGCCGTTAGCTCTTAATTTCACATCTAGTCTCTTAACAAGTGGTAAAAAGAATGCTGAATTTGTTTAAGAGATAAGTGATATATGTTGTTTGATAAAAAATATAAATTATCCACTTAATCTTTTTTAAATAAATATTATATAACATAACATACAAGATAAATAAAATAAAATATATATTATTCTCTAGAAAAAAAATATGGAACATCTAAGATAAACAAAACAAAATACATCTTCTTTTGGATTTAACTAGTACAATTTTTTGAATTATTCCAACAATGGCGCCTGTATTACAATTTCTCCTTTGTATACCTTTAAAAATATTCATTTACATAACAAATTGCATACCACAAACAATATCAAATGTCTAAATGCTGGACGATGTTGTAAAAGGTATCATGAAGCTAGTGGGAGCAAGCGGCAGAAAAGTTATTAGGGAAAATGGCATAGGACGGTGCGCTGGGTAGGCTACAGCGTGGTGGACGGTGGGGGAGGGCGGCTGCAGCGTGGCAGGGGCCCGAGGGCGGCGGTGAGGGCTGGACAGCGACCGTGAGGGAGAGCAATGTCGATCTCTGGAGTGGTGACCGCGTGGACAAAGTGCGAGACGGCGTCTGAATATAAAAAGCTAGGCTATGGATCTGATCCACTCAAACGATTTTAAGACTTCAGATCTTAATTTATGCCCTGTTTGGTAACACTATTAGACATCTCTATCACTATTAATTTTAAAATTGATATTGTTGGTAATCACCTTGAGGTGTTTGGCTTATAGTATCAATTTTAAAATTTGTAATACAAACAACACATGTTATGTAATACAAATGTCAACTTGTATTAATTTTGATATTGATACTCCATCTTTTAGAAATATCAATATCAATACTAATATAGTATCATTTTTGATACTCTAACCAAACAGGCCATTAGACATTGACTCAGCAATTTTATCAAACAATATCAAACGTCTGACCGAATCAGAGTTAAGAGCTTGATTAAGTATTATCAAACGGGCCCTAAGTGGGGTAACACCCACTTAACGCTGAAAAGAGGATTACGTGGAATATTCCCACTTTAATATTTGTTACCTTCTCTCTTCCTTTACACTCTCTCTGCCATCATGCAAATATGTTGTCGCCTATTGTAAAGAAAACATGGTTTTAAATATTTATACGTGATCTCTTATAAAAATTTGATAATCCCTCTCATGTAAGTTACTCTCTCAAATTTGTAGTGCCAACTCACTACTTTAAAAAAATTGCACATGAAGATTATTTATGTTTATTGGTAATACTCATCATTATTAGACTTATTTATACGTATTTATTGGTCTTATTTAATTTTATATATTCAATGTGCTTGTAATAATGGTTTTCAAAGATATTAATTTTTGAATTTTATATTCATTTTGTAATCTTAATCATTAAATTTTCAGATATCAACGTGACATATTTAGATATAAGAGATAAATTTTAGACTTCAGATTTTAGATTTCAATGTTATCAAGCACCACCTAAGAACGAAAAAAGGCGATACACACTTCTATATATTAAGTATGATTTTATATTTTATACAACTAAAATGTTATACCAAACATTTTTTTCTATTAATATGAATATTGGTATCATATTTCTCAAATTTTGAGGTTGGATTGATATTTTTGGTTACTTTTTTCTAAATTGAAAAAGACAATGATTATCTTATTTAAATTAAATATTCAGTAATTAAGTTTTAGTGGTAATTAATGGACTTTTATGTTAAATACACTTGTTAAATATTTGTTTATTTTTATCAAAATTATCTATGTCATTTTAAATTTTGTGAATGTTAATTTCATCGTATCAATAGTTGTCCGCAGGTGACCGGTTGCTAGACGGTTGTAAGCTTTCCGTTGCTATTTGTTTGTTTTTTTTTTCTTTAAGCAGTCCTAACACTTATGAATTAATGATAATGTTTAATAATTATTAAATACAAAGTTAATAATTTAAAACTTGTAAAAACTCAGTTTAAATTTGTGACACAATGTCTATAGAATATTGATAAGGCTGCTGATATCTAAAGAAATAACTATAACACCTTGACCTAATATACTAATTATATTAAATTTTTATAGATATATACTAAATACTTGAGAAAAACAATTTACAATAAATATCTTGTAATTTTTATATTTTTGACGATCAGTTCTCATGGGCGAAAGAAATAGGAGCCACAATACCATGCAACGGTTTCGTAGCATAGAACAAATATTTAAGAAATAAAAATAGATAATCTAAAAAATAAATTAAATATTTAAAAAATATATTTTAAATTTTTTATTTGAAAATATAAAATAAATAAATAAGAAAGTCGAATGTTTGTAAGATTAATGGAAACCTCAATTTACAGAAAATCAACTTCTTGATCAAATCTGCACGGTGGGTTGTTGTAGCCCATGCACACGGCTCACCCCACTTTCTGGCCAGCCTCAAAAAATATTTACCATTTATAGTGGTACAATTTACTTTCTACGTAACTCTATTATTATTTATGTAATATCTGATTTTTTAAAAAAATTATATATATCACACTTCTCTTTTTATCTTTGACTTTCCGATTTTACTCTTCTTTTTCCCAATTTTTACCCCCATCGAAACTCCCATTTTGTGCTCTAGCCGTCCCTTTTTTTTATATCTTCTTTTAACTCCCCTCAACTGTGCCACCTCCGCCTTCACCGCTCCGGCGCTTCCCCCCCCCATCACGGCGCCTTCCCTCCTGCGTGCGCAACCCCCGCGCACAGCTGCGCTATGGCCCGTAGGAGCGCTGATTGGCGCTCAGCCGCGCAGCCGCGGCTCCCCCAGCCCCGTGCGCCCCCTCGCTGCAGCCAGAACCTCCTCTGTTGCGTGCTATCTGGCACCGTTCACCTGTGCAAGCGTGCGGAGCCGTGGCATCCAGCCCCCTCGGACCTCCGCCTCCCCTTTCTGCGCCGCCTCGTCCTCCCGTGTGCGCCCAGTGCACCAGCAAGTGCCGCCGCACCTCCCCTCCATTCAAATTGCTACACTAATGGGGTGTTTGGTTGCATGATAATTGAGGTTTTTATTTTAATTTTTAAAAATTGTAAGAAAACTTGTTAAAAGAGGTGTTTGACAACCATGACAATTTTATGTTTTGAAAGTGATTTTCTTCTTAAACAAAAAAAGAGAGTCTCACCTCTTTCTTTTTTCTTATGGTCCCCCACTTTATTTGGTCATGTGCGGTGGTTACTCTTTTTTGTAATCACATCCCTCCAAACATGATAATTTTATGTCATGAGTTGGTTCACTTTTTATTTTAATATAATTTTTTATCATGAAAGTGTACAAAAAATTATCATGCAACCAAACACCCCATAAGCAAGATTTGCCCCTTTTATTTTCTTTTTCACTCTCTCAGGTTATTTCTCTCATTTTCTATCAATGTTATAAATCTTGTATGCTTGCAGCTAGCATTGATTAAGAGAGAAAATCCTTATTAGCCAGTCTAAACTTTGTGTTAACTACGAATCGATTTGTCAACATCATTCCAATAAACATCCCTGACGTGTCTAATATCACTAAATTTTTATTAAAAGTTCTATCATAAGAGTTCCCAGATCAAGGACGGGTGTGGGCAAAAAAGTTAATCTATAATAAAGAGTAAAATATGAGTTCAAAAATAAACTCAAATACAAATAGACATTATTATAAAAAGAAATTTAAGAAAGAAAATATTGAAAGAAAGATAAGAATAGGCATTTGGAATATTGGATCTCTTACAAGAAAACTTATGAAACTTGTTGATAGTATGGAGAGGAGAAAGATTAATATTATGTGTATCCAAGAAACCAAATAGATAAGAGAAAAAGGTAAATAAGTAGGAAATACAGGATATAAACTACGGTATATAGAGAAAAAGAGAGAAATAAAAATGGGGTATGTATCATTGTTGAGAAAACATTAAAGGATGCAATTATTTAAATACAAAGAGTAGAAGATATGATTATTATGGTAAAAATGATTATAGAAAGAGAAATAATTAATGTAATTAGTGCATATGCTCCACAAATTGGATTAAGTAGCGAGATTAAGAATAATTTTGGGAGGATATGGACGATCTTATGTAGAGTATACCAAATGAAGAAAATATATTTATTAGAGGAGATCTCAATGGACTTGTTGGAAACAAATGTCATGAATATGGAAATGTTCATGGAGGTTTTGGATATGAAAATTTAAATGAAGAGGGGAAGAATATTTTAGATTTTGCTATGGCTTACGATCTTATCCTCACAAATACTCATTTTATTAAAAGAGAATCTCATCTAATAATATTTAAACTGGACAAAATAAAAGTCAAATTGATTTCATTCTCACTAGAAAATTCAATCGTGCTATTTGCAAAGATTGTTAAGTAATTCTGAGTGAAACTTTAGCAAGCCAACATAGGTTAGTAATTTTAGATGTTAAGATTAAAACACAAACAAACACATAAAAAAAAATCTTCTCCTAAAATGAAATGGTGGGAGTTAAAAGGAATGAAACAACAAATATTTAAGACCAAACTTTTAAAGATAAATGATTGGAAGTTAGACATAGACGTTAATGCTATGTGGATGAATATGACTATAAAAACTAGAGAGATAGCTAAAAAAGTACTTGAAGAGTGTAAAGGACATGGTCCACCTAAAAAAGAGACTTGGTGGTGAATTGAAGAAGTGCAAAAGGCGATAAGGAATAAGAGAGATTGTTATAAGAGATTGCCGAAATGAGATAACAATGAAGCTTATGAACAATACAAGATAGCAAAAAAAGAAGTAAAAAATGTTATTAGAAGAGCAAGAGATGATGCTTTTAAACATATGTACGAGAAACTTGGAACTAAAGAAGGTGGAAAACATATTTATAAACTAGTAAGAATGAGAGAGAGACAGTCTCAAGTTTTTAATCAAATTAGATGCATAAAGAATAAAGAAGAAAAAAATTTGATTAAAGATGAGGATATCATAGAACGATGAAAAAATTATTTTGATACTCTTTTTAATGACAACTTTACTAAAAACATAGACGACATAGAGAATGTAACAAATATTATTTTAAATTATATTAGAAAATTTCAATTTCATAAATTAAAGAAGCAATGAAAATGATGAAAACTAGTAAGGCATGCGGTCCGGATAATATTCCTATTGAAGTGTGGAAGTGTTTGGAATATTTGGGAGTGGAATGGTTAACTCGACTTTTTAACAAAATCCTAATATCGAAAAGAATGCCAAATGAATGGAGAAAGAGTATCATTATACCTATTTTTAGGAAGAAAGGACAAGATTGAAATGAACATACATAACACCCTCAAGTATAGTAAATGCATGAAATCACTTCAAGATTATGTTCTCCTTTGCTGCTAATTAAGAAAGCCAAATGTTGCTATGAGAAGAATTTAAGGGCACATCTTTGAGAGACGTTCTAAAGATATTAGAACCTGACAGATAAACATAATTTTAGGTTCATTTCCTGGGGATGCATGTAGAGAGTTATAGACCGACAAACAGTTGATAAATTGGTCTCTTGTTCTTTTGTCAAAATGAATCCAGTCTGGATGACTCCACTTCGTCAAATGCTCATAAAAATCATTAATATTTTTGAAAGGAAATCAAGGATGCAGACCCCCTCATCATATGTTGAATGCCCCCCCCCCCCAATCCAGAATATTGGCAGGGAAACAAAACAAAAGACATACCTAAGAACTTAGAAGGATAGTAGCAATTGGCATGCAACGCTTCCCAATCATGATGCACAGATGAGATGATAGCGAGATGGGTAAGAAAGAGCTGAACGGTGGCTTTTAAAAAATGAGATCACATGGAATTGTTGTCCACTGAAAGGAAACGAAGGACGAAGAGGGGGCTGGGGAAATACCAAAATCAGTTGGCAGACATACTCACGAAGGGACTGAGCAAGGCTGATTTTTCTCGGTTACAATCCAAGTTGCTTCGACATATGTTCTCTCCAACTTGAGGGGGAGTGTTAAGTTTTAGATCATTCATCATTCAATTTGTTTTATTTGTTTTGCATTTATCCTTTTATTCTTCCTTCGGTTATTCTTTACCGGTTCACTCTCCTGAACCGAAGCTTCTGTAAACCGGGTTCAGTCCCTGGCGGGAATGCATTGGCCTGTAATTTTATTTCACATATATATATATGAAAGTGCACGACCCTTTTGGTGTGCGAGCACAGAATCCCTCTGCGTCTTCTTCTTCTTCGGTCACTCTCCAGAGTTCGACGCCAGATCTGGGAGCTTCTTCTTCGACTGTTTTCTCAACTCATAGAGATATTTAATTGCTACTGTTATGTTAAAAGGATATTTTAACAAATATGATATTAACATATAGCTATGTTAAAAATAACCACTTATTTTCTTCTCCACGACAATGCAAATCACCCAAGGGTTTCTACGGGTGGGGAAGCAGCCGAAGAACTTCACCTGATGCAGTTGCTGGGGCGATGGGAATAGTGGTATTGTAACTGGCCGGCTGTAACCCAGTTGGCACTTCCCTGTCCACACGGGCAGTAGGGCGGGGTTCAAATGGCTGCAAGAGCCAACTTTCTCCCTGGGAGAAGTGTACTTTTGAGGATCAAGCTGGGCTCGATCCCTCGTCGCGTGTGCGTGCGGCACACTGTTGGGCCGTTAGGCCACTGTGAACAAAAAAAGGGTATTGTGGAGGAGCCCCAATCAGGCTACGCAGCGGGGACAACCAGCATTAGGTTGGGGTGGAGAAGATCAACGGCCCAGAGATGAGAGTTACTGGAGCACCGGTAGAGGGTGGTCAGTACAATAGCAACTATTTCGATTATAGCAGATCATGACGATACTGTTAGACATTGGAGCATCGGAATGCTCCTGCAGCAGAACAAACGTGCAATCCAACAAGTGACTTGTGTAGTAAAGATTAAATACGAATCGAGAACAAGACAGACAAGCAAACTACATAGACACCAAATTTACGTGTGATTCGGTGAGACGATACATCTTCATACGTCCACGAGGAGAGCAGAGAGAATCTACTAGATATAAAAGAATATAAAGTGGAAAGATACTCTTACACCAACATGGAGTGATCTTTTCCAAGATTGTACAATCCCTAATCCTCAATCTTTCTCTTGACGATATGCCTTTAAATAACTCCGTAGAGCACTAAAAGAAGAAAATGTGGAAGACAAGAAGAACTGAAGAAGATCAGGCACGATGTCGAAGTCTTCGAGCAACCCTTTCTCTCTCTTCTCATTGTGGCTACACCTCTCACGTTCACAAGAACATGTTACGACTACTGTCGTAAACACAAAACCCTCCATCATGTTGCAACGTGATTTAGCAAAGTAGGATAAAATGACTAATTTGAGAAAAGACCAAAATCCCCTCAATATTGACCAAGTCAAAATATCACATTCTTCACCTATTTGACATGATCAACAAAAGAGACTAAACAACTCTCTCTAAAACTACCCCCTCTCCCTGGGGCCTTCAAAGCTCAGCAAACTCGAACATTAACTAAGTCTAGACAATGCTGGAACTTGATCGTTGAAAGTGGCTTGGTCATCATATTTGCAGTGTTCTCCTCAGTTGAAAATTTCAAAAGCTGGATATCTCTACTTGCAACTAATTCTCTGAGCTTATGATATCTGACATCAATGTGCTTGGTTCTGGCATGGTATACTGGGTGCTTTGCAAAACAAATAGCATTCTAGCTATCACAATTCAGACTGATATTCCTCTGAGAAACACCGAGCTCCTTAACCAAATCTTTTAGCCAAACTACCTCTTTAGCAGCCTCCATTGCAGCAATATACTCAGCCTCAGTTGTTGACAAAGCAACTATGTCCTGCAACATAGCCTTCCAACTGATAGGACCTCCACCTAGAGTAAAGATATACCCCATGATAGATCTCCTCCTGTCAAGGTCACCTGCATAATCAATGCTCTTTCCCTGGATTTGACATATACCTGCTAACCACACTAATTGCCTGAGACAAATCTGGCCTAGTGCAAATTATAGCATACACTAGACAACCAACAACATTAGCATATGGTATTTTGAGCATTTCTTGACATTCTTTATCTGACTTTGGACATTGTTGCAATGACAATCTAAAATGCTGAGCTAAAGATGTGTTAACTGACTTTGAATCATTCAAATTAAATTTAGCCAACACCTTTTCAATATAACCTTTTTGGGTGAACCAAAGCTTATCAGCTTCATGATCTCTATGGAACTCCATAACTCCATGCCTAGGATTTTTCGAGCACCACCCAGGTCTTTCATCTCAAACTCTGAATTGAGTTCTTGTTTCAACTTGGTAATTTCTAACATATGCTTATAGGCAATAAGCATATCATCAACATAAAGCATCAGCAAGATAATAGAACTGTCACTAAGAAAACTAAAGTAAACACAATTGTCATTTCTACTCTAACTGTAACTATGTGTCAACATAAAGGTGTCAAACCTTTTATACCACTAGCGTAGAGCTTGCTTTAAACCATACAGAGACTTGCTCAATTTGCAAACCAATTTCTCATTAACTTTTTGAGCAAAACCGTCTATCTGCGACATATAGATCTCCTAATCAAGACTACCATGTAGAAATGTTGTTTTACTTCACGTTGCCCCAACTCTAAATCAAACATGGCTACCATAGCTAGCATGACACGAATAGAACAATGTTTAACCACTAGAGAAAAAATCTTAGTAAAATCAACACCTTTCTTCTGAGCATAGTCCTTAGCTACAAGCCTTGCCTTATACTTGGCTAGTTCTATGTTTGATAAAGCCTCCTTTTTCCTATACACCCATTTGCAGCCAATAGTTTTCTTACCATTGGAAAGTCTGACTAAGTCCCAAGTCTGATTTTTTTGAAGAGAATTCATCTCTTCCTTCATAGCATTCAACCACATCTCTTTTTGCTTTCTTTCTACTGCTTTCTGAAAGGTAGAAGTCTTAGAAGACAAAATAGGAAATGCATAAGCAATGGTATCCTAAAACCTTAATGGTAATTTAACTTCCCTTATGGCTCTTCCTTTTGCAATAGAATAAGGCTCATCATCTGGTTGTACATTTTCTTCATTCTAATGTGAAGATTTCCCTGAATCTGAACTAATAGAAGGAATATCACTTTCCAACTCCACTTGGACCGAACTACTATCTTCTTCACTTGTTGCTGAAAAATTTTCAACAATGATGCTTCATCAAATACAACATCCTTGTTGAGCTCAATCTTCCTTGTTTCTAGGTTCCAAAACTTGAACACTTTCACACTAGACTTGTATCCCAAGAAGAAACACTTCTTAGACTTGGCATCAAGCTGTGTTCTTTCATCATCCTGCAACAACACAAAAGTAGGACATCCAAATATATGTAAATATGAATAAATAGCTAGCTTATCAGACCAAATTTCAAACGGTGTTTTCAAATCAAGAGAAGTAGAAGGTGATCTATTAACAATATAACAAGTCATGTTAACTACCTTAGCCCAAAACTGCTTAGGAAGATTAACAAACAATCTCATACAACGAGCTCTTTCTAATAGTGTCCTATTCATTCTTTCAGCTACTCCATTTTGTTGTGCCTTGCCTGGAATAGTAAAATGCCGAGTAGTACCTTCTTTATCGCAAAAGTCTTCAAATTCTCTTGATGTGTACTCATCACCATTGTCGGTTCGCAGGACTTTCACTTGTTTACCTATATCCTTTTCAACTCTGGCCTTCTAGCTTTTGAATGGCTCCAACATTTCTAACTTGTGCTTCAAGAAGTAGACCCAAACTTTTGTGAAGAAATCATCAATATAAGTGACAAAATATTGAGCTCCACATAAAGAAGTAACCGGTGATGCACCCCAAACATCAGAGTGAATATACTCAAAAATATTTTTACTTCTATGACTAGAAGTAACAAATTTAACCTTGCACTATTTTCTAAGTACACAAGATACAGAAAAGTCAAGTTTGCAAGATTTAATACCCTTGAGTAGCTTCTTGTTGTACAGTTCAAGTAATCCTCTCTCATTAATATGGCCAAGCCTAACATGCCATAACAAAGTAGCATCATCATCAGAAGAGGAGGAAACTGCAGCATCCCCTGTAATGGTCTTACCAAGCAATTTATTCAAGGAACCTGTCTTTTCTCCTTTCATTACAACTAAAGCACCACATGTCATTTTTAACATGCTATTAGCACCACTAAAGGTGCAACCAGAATCATCAAGTGCACTAAGAGAGATAAGACTTTAATGTTTCCTGTCCCAACAGTTCTGCACTTAGTATTATTTTCAATCAGAACTCTACCCTTCCATCATAGGACTTATATGAATCAAACCAGTCTTTATGCACATATGATAAAAATATTCAGAATCAATAATCCATACATTAGAAGAATTCATACTTGAGGAGATGGTGAGAACATCTCCTTCCTTTTCTAAATTAGAAACCCCGCTAGCCTTAGCAGGCTCCTTCCCTTTTTGCTTGGATTTTTCTTTCAACTTGGGGCAATCAGCCTTCAAGTGTCAATCTTCTTTACAGTAACAACACCTGTTGTCATTGATCTTTGACTTTGACCTCGACCAATTTTTCATGCTGCTATTTCCACCTGACTGATTTATTTCTTTTGATCTGCCTCTAGCAATAAGATCTTTAGAATGTTGTCCATCTAAACTGCCACTAGTCATGTCTTTATCCACCAATTCCTTCGAGAACAAATGAGATTTCACATCATCACCAAATATAGAATCTCTACTGCATAACATAGATTCTCAAAAAGTCTTGTACGATGGTGGTAGAGAACAAAGTAGGAGCAGAGTTTTATCTTCTTCTTCTATCTTCACATCGCTACTTTTCAAATCTATCAGAATGAAATTAAATTCATCAAGATGTGATTTAATAGAGGTACCTTCTACCATCCTGAGCATGAAAAGATGCTGCTTCAAATAAAACTTACTGGTTAGAGACTTTGTCATATACTGATAGAAATGTATGCCCTACAAGCCAATTATATATGATATGATTCGACATTTCTAGATATATCTTATTCAATTAATTAGGCAAATCTTCATTATAAGCTCTTATTAGATGCGAATATCATAAATCATGATCATTATAAGCTCTTCATTAAAGTCCTTGATCAAATACAATGATGATTAAATCATGATAAGATCATGATAATGAGATTGATCATCTAGATATATTTCCTAGTCATAGGATACTTGAGATGGGACAACAAAGATTCGGATAGACAAGTGTATGTGATATATTCTCATATGATGAGGATAATCAATCTCATTGATCATTAGTGTGGAGACACTGAGATACACATAAGTGCTCATTAGTTGAATGAGTTCATTAAATTGACCAAATCAGAAACCCTGAATGGTATCTTACCGAATTGTTAATCAGGGTTTTCTATCATCACGATTGCATGGTTGGATGTTTGACTTGAGTCGTCAAAGATGCCTTGTTGGGTGGAACTTGTGCTTTGACCATTGTCTTATGGATCACCATATAGATGGTCTAGTATAGCGATGGATCGGGTATAAGGAAAACCCGATGGAGGCAATTGAGCGGACAACAAGGGATCGTCCACTCTCAGTAAGTGAGAGTGAATGTCCTATGGGATAGTACTCTAAATCCCTTGCTAGGGTAGATAGGATAATTGGAAAAGGAGTTTTCCAATTGATCTAATTCTGAGTACAAGATCCTATAGAGTCGGTACACTAAGGAGTTGATAGTCGATGCCGTACTCCTTTTCGACTGGGACATTGGATGGATGAGAGTTTATATCCATGCGATAGATGACGATGGAAAGGCACAATGGAGATGAGATTATCCCCATAGCCATTTGGGATCATGGGATGTGGCTTGTACCCTTCATGATCGATAGGTAATTAATTTTTTATCAGATAACATATTTAATTTAATTAAATAGATTGTTTTATTTTATATAGGCCTCAACCAAATAGGCTATTTGGCCTAGTGGGACACACACAAAAGGACTTATCCACAAGTATAGGGGCAAGGGCATAATTTATAGAGATTTTGAGTTTTTATGAAAATTTTCAAAATTATCTATACATACTAATGATTTTAGCCAAACTCTTTCAAGCCAAGGCTGATAACCACGTCTCTAATCTCCTTCCTACCTCCTCCTCTTTCTAGAAGGTGTCCATGGTTGATGGAGCTTCGTTCGGGAATAGTTCTCAAGGCCGACGCGAAGGGAGAACTTGCTGTGGATGAAGTTCGTGTGGATACTGCTGGAGACTGGTCATTTGAATGGTTTGAAGAGTCTGAAAAGCTTATCTCCTTTATCTCCATGGGATTATATGAATCCCTATCAGGTACATTTGAACGCGATTTAAATGATTTTCAGTTTTCGTTGTTCAGTTTTGATTGACGCAGATTCTAAGAGAACCCATAGGAATCGTCACTTCCGCTACACTAAATTTTTATGTACGATTTATAACAGTGATATCAGAGTCTGATTCAAGTCTCGGTCAAAAATGATGTCGAATCGACATTATTTCATGTAATTTATGTGTTCCCGAATCTATGCAAACGTCTATTTTGACGAGGCCACCATAATCTGTGTATGACTCATATATTAGATTGGCTGGATTTGGTAGAATCTCGTGATATAGAGTTTTCTAATGCCACAAACTGTTCGAAGTTTGATCTTTGTAGAGTTTGGGAGAAGCGTCAAAATTTGGTATTTCTGTTATGCTCGAACCATCACCCAAATTTGAGGATTTTGTGAATCTCCATCCATAGACGAAATTGAGGCTTGGAAAAAGCTTTTAGATATGGGTAATGTGAATAACTAACCATTTCTCTTGATCTCCTGCTTTGAACGGTGGCAGAGGGAGAGAATTTTAGATTTTTCCGGCGAACTAGGGTTCTGCGGAGTCTGCGGCGCCGACCTGTTTCTCTCTATTTCTCCATTGTTAGAGAATTTTCTATGAATAGATATATACATATTTAGAAATTTTATTTGATGAGGATTCTAAATTATATTTTTTGTAGAATTTTTGGCCTCCGGGATAAGGAGTTATCCTCGTTGAAAAATAGAGATTTCTGCTACAAAATCTTGGTGACCGCCGGCTCTTCTACCTTATTTTACGGTCAGTTGAGATTTTTACTGGATATGAGGCTGGCTGTTTTGAATTCATTATTTAATAAGGATTCCACCGCATTTTTTTTGGATTTTACAGAGTCCGGGATAAGGAGATAAGGACCTACTTTATTGAAAACTATCCTCCCGGATGAACAGTGGCCCGATCGCACCCTTATTGGGCGGAGAAGAAGGATCCGATGCGGACCTGGATCTAGATCCGGGTCAAACACCGGTTTGATCAGGGGTTCACACGGGCGACTGTGCGTGCGCTAGGGTGGGCGCAGACACCGCAGAAGCGCCAACGACGCAATGTGCCAGTGCTAGCGCCATTGGGCTGCGATGGCACACATTGGTGCACGCCGGCGTGGCGCAGTGCGTCGATGCACGTAGCGAAATGCGCCAAACACTTTATTAATTGATTTTAAATTGTTTAAAATCATAAAAATTGAAAAAATGCCAGCAAATTTTATAAAAATTATAAAAAAATCATATAATATTATTTAACATGTTTTAAAGTGTTTAATGACATGTTAGATGATGTTAAGTTCTATTTACATAGATTCACTCATGGTTAAACTTTATAATTATTTTAAAGGTTTAAGTATCTTAATTAATTCTATAAAAAGAGATTTTTCAAAATTAAAATTGGGACCTTAATTTTTGACTTTGCACAATATTGAGAATGTATGAATGTTCTAAATAGTTTAGATGTGTATGTTTATTTTATATAAATTGTTTATATGTTGTTGTCATGTTATTTTCATGCTATTTATTTCATGAAAATTTAACATGCATGAAATTGAGAATTTCAAAAATATAGTATGTAATTTTATGCTGATATATATAATATATCTCATATAATTATCAAGTATATGCTCTATGTTCATGCGATGAATGTTACTGTGTATGAAGGTGATCATGGACTTAATTATGCTTGGCTTGTAATTGCTTTTAATTGTGTTGGTTATGTTATTAAATGGGGCCTGTGTGTGCCTCCTCTCTCTCTATACAATCTGATTGTACATTCTACCTCCCTCCATTAATGTACTCCCCTTGGTTAAAAGCAAGGTTTCTTATTAAGTTTTGTACATTTATGGGTCTACGCACTCTTAAGCCGCTTGTAAGAGTTAGAAGCCGGCTCGTGGAAGGTTGAAGAGCGGGACCACTTGGAGAAGTACCCTTCTAAAGTGGGAGAATGCCAACTTAAGCATCTAAAGCAAGGATTTGCACCTATAGGGGTGCCTTAGGTGCATGCCTAGGGTTAAGTCTATGATCACCTGTTTTTATGCATAATTGATATGTGGATGTGTGCTACAAGTTATGTAAGGAATTGTCCATAAAAACTTGGTGCAACGGAAGTGACGATTCTTATGGGTCCTTTAGAATCTGTCTCAATCAGAACCGAACGATGAAAACTGAAAACCGATCAAATCGGGTTCGAATATACCTGATAGGGATTCACATAATCTCATGGAGAGGAAGAAGATAAGCTTCTCAAGCTCTTCAAACCATTCAAGTGTCCGGTCTCCAGCAATATCCACACGAACTTCATCCACAACAGGTTCTCCCTTCGCGCCGGCCTCGAGAACTCTTCCCAAACGGAGCTCCATCGACCATGGACACCTTATAGAGAGAGGACGGGGGTAGGGAGGAGGCTGGGGACATGGTTTTCACCCTTGGATTGATGGGGTTTGGCTGAAACCATTAGTATTTATAGAGAATTTTGGAATTTTTCATAAAAGCCCAAAATTTCCATAAATTACATCCTTGCCCCTGTACTTGTGGATAAGTCCTTTTGTGTGTGACCCACTATACCCAATAGCCTATTTAGTTAAGGCCTAAATAAAATAGAACAATTCTATTTAATTTAATTAAATTTGTTATCCGATAACAGATTAATCGGCCTACCGATCATGAAGGGTACAAGCCACATCCCATGATCCCAAATGGCTATGGGGATAATCTCATCTCCATTGAGCCTTTCCATCATCATTTACCACATGGATATAAACCCTCATCCATCCAATGTCCCGATCGGAAAGAAGTATGGCTTCGACTGTCAACTCCTTAGTGTACCGACTTTATAGGATCCTATACTCGGAATTGGATCAATTGGAAAACTCTTTTTCCAATTAACCTATCTAACCTGGCCAGAGATTTAGAGTACTATCCCATAGGACATTCACTCTCACTTACTGAGAGTGGATGATCCTTTGTTGTTCGCTCAATTACCTCCATCGGGTTTTCCTTGTACCCGATCCATCGCTATACTGGACCATCTAAATGGTGATCCAAAAGTCAATGGTCAAAGCACAAGTTCCACCCAACAAGGCATCTTTGGCGACTCAGGTCAAAGGTCCAACCATGCAACTGTGATGATAGAAAACCCTGATAGACAGTTCGGTAAGATACCATTTAGGGTTTCTAATTCGGTTAGTTCAGTGAACTCATTCAACTAATGAGCAGCTGTATATGTATATCAGTGTCTCCACACTAATGAACAATGAGATCAGTCATCTTCATCACATGAGGAGACATCACATACATTAGTCTATCCGGATCCTTGATGTCCTCTCTCAAGTATCCTATGACTAGGAACATTTAGATCAAATACCTCTAGATGATCAATCTCATTATCATGATCTTATCATAATTTAATCATCATTGTATTTGATCAAGGACTTCATTATGATATTCGCATCTAATAAGAACTTATAATGAAGATTTTCCTAATTAATTGAATGAGATATTTTTAGAAATGTCGAATCATATCATATATGATTGGCTTGTAGGGCGTACATTTCTATCATATACCTTAGATATATGATATTTCAAAAGTATTATATATATATTTAGCACATATTATTGATGAGACTAAAATAAAATCCCTCCTTATTTTAATTAGGCCAATAAGCATGTGACATTAAGAATGACTCACATAGCCTTCCATTGTTATGATCTTGATGAGCCAATCTTATATTGGATGGGTTTGTTATGTTTCCCACAAGACTTATTCAGCAAGAGATTGGTGATCATGGCTAAGGCATTTGCCAAACTTTGGGGTGGATCATTGCAGGGCCTTGTTGCGTTTCCCACAAGGGCTATGTTAAGAATCCATTCTCATAATGTAACAAGCGGATTTGACCAAACTAGAGTATATAGCTTGTTGTGTTTTCCCCAAGGTTATAACTCTAGAGGTTGAATGACTAAGAATTGCATGGGTTGTAATTGGTAAAAGTTACCTACCTATTAAGTATGGGATGACTTGTTGTGTTTTCCACAAGGTTATCACCATAAAGTTAATAGGGTCTTAGTCCCCACTAGGATTTCATCGTGATATCCAATCTTTGTATAATTAGGGTTATGCAAATTCATCAAAAATTAGTGGGAGAATAAATTAGAATGAAAGACCATATCTTAATTTTAATGAATATTTGTAATGTTATATTAATAAAATTATATCTCAGTTGTAGAATACGATGATAAACCACCATTAGTATACATACTAGATGCCAAATAGCTTAATGGCTCACACTTCTTAGACCAGTTTAGAGATAAGCGAATTGTTCTCATAGTTGACCAATTAACTATCCTACTTGAAAAGTATGTGTCTCCTAGATTATCTAATGATGTGAAATAAAGATAAGATTTTATCTTATAGATGAGATGCTTTGTTTGCCTTAAACTAGATGTTAGTCTCTATGAGATATAAATTGTAGAGACAACATAGATAGATGGATATGAGATCCATCATGGCTCATAGTGATGAACTAACTAAGGGAAAGTTAGAACAATAATACATCTTAATTACTTCTAGTTGGTGAAGACCAATAGAAAGAAGTAAAATCTTTAGATAGAAATAGGAGATAGTTAATAGTAAAAGAAGGTGGTCATGATAATAAAGGAAGAATAAGACAAAATTCTTACACTATCATGATGATGGTAAGTGAAAGAGGAAGTACAAAGCGTATTGTATATAATGAAAAGGTGGAGCTTGAGAAGTTTCATGCATCTAAGTCATTGACATTTACTTGTTTTAAATATACACTTAATAGTATTATATACTATATGTGTACATCATAATATTAGATACTATAGATGCATCTAATGGTATGAGATACCAGATATGCATCTTATATCTACAAGGAGTTGTAGATAATAACAAGTAAATGAAAGCTTAATAAAGAAGATGTTGACCTACATATGAAATAGTGCAAAAGTTGCATCATTACTAGTGGGAGGTACAAATCTTTAATAGCCTTATGGAGACGTCTTTATAATTAAGATTGCTATTATATCATTCTACAAGAACATTATATGATTTCCTACTTAAATAAATGTTGATTTATTCTAAGCTATGAATTTGATAAATGTTCTAAAAGAATGAATAGCAAAGTGTTTGCCAGTGGGAGCTTAATGAATTATTTAAGCATATTTGATATGTTAGCTCTCATGTTATGTGTGATTACTCCTTTTAAGAGGAAATGGGTTGATTTAGATCAATCTACACTTTAGCATAATGTTGACATGGAGAATGGGTTAATGAGTTAGAACTCGTACATCTAGGTGTATGTTAGCCCATATCTAGTAAGGCTAAGAAAGAATATTTCTACTTCATTATTTTCGAAGATGATGTCTCTAGGTATGGAGATATGTACTTTATGAAGTAAAAATTCGAGACCTTTGAGAAATTATCTGAGATTAAGAATGAAGTAGAGGTATCAGTGGAAAGAGTATTACAACTCTTTGATGAGATCTAAGAGGGGGATACTTAAGTACATAATTCACATATAATTGAAAAATAATAGAATCTAATTGGACACCTCTTTACACATTTTATCTTAATTAAGTAGCTAAAATAAGAAGTCGTATTTTGTAAGACACATAATATGAACAATGACAAGCTTTGCAAAATTTCTCTTTGTCTATTTTTGGCTAAGTACTCGTTATAACCACTTGATCTTAATAGGTACCTTCTAAGTTTGTTCCGATTATTCCATATAGGATATGGAAAAGGGGTTAAAACTTGACCTTAATCAAGTTGAGATTTCGGAATGTCCGCTATAGTGAAGTAGTATAATCCTTATTAGTTGGAATATAAGACTATGAAGTGTTGACTTGTGGGATATCCTTAAAAAATGTATGGATATTAAATATATGACCCTTATGAATAAGGGTATGTGTTGCTAAGCTCACTACATTTCTATGGAAAAAGTTCCTCCTTAAGAAAGATAGCAGGAACAAGGTATATATATGAAAAATGTTCTAGTCCCACAACCTAATGACACTTCTATTAATGTGCTAGTTAATAATTACACAAGGACAGTTCATAGGTCTTTACTTGTGTCCATTCAACCTAAGAGATACGTGGGACATATCTCTGATAGATGAAAAGAGGTATAAGATAATAAGAATATTGATCCTAAGATATATATAGAACCAATATAAGATATTGATTCATAAATGGGAAGAGACAATAAAATCCGATATAAACTTTATCTATTCTAATCAAGTTTAGAACTTGATAGATCCACCTAAGGGTATAGTATCCATAAGGAATAAATGGATCACTAAATAATAGATTGGAGTGGATTATAAGGTAGAGACCTTCAAAAGTGAGAATAATTGAAAAGGATATCATCAAAGTCAAATGGATGACTATGATGAGATCTTTTACCTATTCCGTGGATTAATCCATTCGGGTTTTGATTGTTACACACTATGATTATAAGATAAGCTGATTGGATGAAAGAAAAGGAGCCTTGTATATTCAACAAGATAGGTGGAAGTGATGTTACTTTCTTGACATTTTATGTGGATGATGCACTACTATCAAATTAATTTTCTAAACATAATTGGGTTTTGAGATCTATGGAGATAGATCTAAAAGAAATACCTAGTTAATGTATGTAATCACCACAGTCAAAGGGTTTGACATAATAAACTCCAAGATAGGTTTCTTACCTATGTGGTGTGGAGTTGATTTCTCTAAAGTGATGTTTTTGAAGACTTCTTGAGAGATAAGGAGATCACATTAATAGAGCCTTTATGTCCTTGTCATAGGGCCTATCATTAATATGGTGCTACGTACATGATATGATAAATGCTCTAAGTGTTATGAGCATTCATCAAGAAGATCCATGTGAGAGTCACTAAATACTTTAGAGATATATCATTTTGTACTTGAGAAGTACTGAGAATGTATCTCTATACACTGGAGGATAAGACTTGAAGTCTTGTAGTTTTACAAATACAAAGTTTTAATCAAATAAGTTCAATATTAAGTCAGAATAATGGTGGTGTAGTGAGCTGGAAGAGTTCTATGCGATAGAACACTGTAAATTCTACAACATATATAAACAAGTTTATATAGTGGTTGCACACTACTTGATAAGTAGTCTAAATGAACATTTTCATCTACTTCTAAGATATGGGATTGTTCCAATTTTCTCTGAAAGTGTACTATTATTTTGAGAAAATAATGGGGTAGAGCCGATGTCTCATATGAAGTTTAGAACTTCTGTGGCAATACCATACATTCAGAGAGATTACAGCTTATAGAGATATAATTAAAGATAAAGTATCTACTGCTAATAACATTGCAGATCCACTAACTGAAGTAGTTACTTAAAGAGTGTTTACGCTTCACCTCGAGCTAATACAGATCAACTAGATGAGTGATTGACTTTAGTGCAAGTGGGAGATTGATAGAAATGTATTCCCTACAAGCCAATCATATATGATATGATTCGACATTTCTAGATATATCTTATTCAATTAATTAGACAATTCTTCATTATAAGCTCTTATTAGATGTGAATATCATAATCAAGTCCTTGATCAAATACAATGATGATTAAATCATGATGAGATCATGATAATGAAATTGATCAACTAGAGGTATTTGATCTAAATGTTACTAGTCATAGGATACTTGAGATGGGACATCAAGGATTCAAATAGATTAGTGTATGTGATATCTTCTCATGTGATGAGGATGACCAATCTCATTGGTCATTAGTGTGGAGACACTGAGATACACATACAGGTGTTCATTAGTTGAATGAGTTTACTGAACTGACCAAATTAGAAACCCTAAATTGTATCTTATCGAACTGTCAATCAAGGTTTTTTATCATCATGATTGCATGGTTGGATCTTTGACCTGAGTTGCCAGATAGATCGGGTATAAGGAAAACTCGATGGAGGCAATTGAGCGGACAACAAGGGATTGTCCACTCTCGATAAGTGAGAGTGAATGTCCTATGGGATAGTATGCTAAATCCCTGGCTAGGATAGAGAAGATAATTGGAAAAGGAGTTTTTCAATCGATCTAATTCCGAGTACAAGATCCTATAGAGTTGGTACACTAAGGAGTTGATGATGGCATGACCTCTGCTAGTGTTGGTAGGCCCATGTTCGGTAGTATTCTTCTGTTCATGTGCTGAGCGACTGGCACTTCAAGTTTGACGTGTGCTTCGGACCGGCCACGGCTTCTTGGTTTTTTGCTCGGAGCCCCCTCCAGCCTCTCACTAGCCGTCTCTGCATGGAATACAAAGTGATGAACAAGTGTCCTTCGGTGAAGACTCGCACTGACTGGCGTTTGTACTTTTCGGCTATGAGCAGTGGCGGATTTGTCTGTCCTACTGAGGCTGTTATGCGCCAGAATGTTCGTGCCTCTACCACTCCTGGGGTAGATCTTCGGTTGATCACCGGCACCTCGTTCATTATCTACAACCCACATCGGTGTCTTCTTCAGTTGGGCCAACAATGGCTCAAGGTTCCTCTTCTCTCCCATATTCCGTCTGTCAAGAATCGTCAAATGGGCACGGCGGCTGACGATGAAGAATGCCAGAGCATTCTCGCTATTTTGGGAATTTGCAAGAGTTTCTCGCCGAGTGCCTACATGGACGAAGACGAGGTCTGGAAGAGCCGATACGTGGCGAAGCTGAGGAAGCTGCGCGGTGGATTACTTGTATCTGCTTTCAATTGTGTCCAGTTGTATGTTGTTTGCTTTTGTTATGTTTAGGACTTGATCAGTGTAGGTCTAGGACTTGCTTGGTGTAGTTCTTTTTCCAGTTGTGTCTGTGTCCTCTCGATGTTAGTAATCAGCAAAAATATGCAAAAAGGAATTCAATATCAATATTTTGCTGACAAATTTGTGTTTTTCATGAAGAATATAGCTTGCAAACATGTTCTAAAAATTTTGAAAATCTTGACCACGGCACTTTATATTTTTACCCCTGCACCCTTTCTTCATTTCACCATCAACTTTTCCAGCATTTTCTTCTGTGCGGGATCTTTTTGGAGCATGCAGTGTGTCGTGCAGATTCCATAGTAAGTTCCTCCCAACTGCGAACTTGTAGTTTATTTCGTTATTTTCGCTTTTGCAGAAGGGACCGAACCGATCCGGAGTCGTTCTGGATCGGAACGGGAAGAGAGAAGGGGGCCAAGCCCCCTAGTGCCCCCTTGATGGGGCGATAGGCTCTGCCTGGCGCCCCATCAAGGGGGCGCTAGGGTATGCCTGGCGCCCTATCAAGGGGGCGCCTGGTCCAGGCACCCCATAAATGGGGCACCTGGTCACCAGGCCCCCGTCTTCCTCATTTTGTTGTTTTCTGGCCCGTTCTAACACTTTGAAATGATGTAGATGACGAAGAGATCCCGTGTTAAGTGTGGCGGTGCCTCCGGCACCGTCGGAGCCTCTTCTTCCGCCGGCGCTTCCTCTTCTGCCGACCCTGGCCCGTCAGAGCTGCCTTCCCTCCATCCTCCTTCGACCATCTCGGTAACTGAATCTTGACTTCCCCTTTTGAATTATTCTTCAATTGTTGCTCCTAACATGATCATTTTTTTTGTGCAGGAGAAGATCAAGTCCCGAATATCCTAGGAGATGGTCTTCCAGGCCTACAAGGGGTTGAAGGATTTCCAGAAGGCACGATTGGATGCGATGGGTTTCGGCCCGTTGCTTCGTTGCTCTGCCTTCTGGGAAGACCTCCCCCTGATCAAGGCTTTGAGGGAGAGATGGGATTCTACCACCCATTCCTTCCTCTTCCCCTAGGGGCATATGGTTCCCACTCTGGAGGATGTCTCCCGAATTACGGGTCCTCGCGTTCAAGGTCGCGCCGTTACTGGCAAGACCTACCGCGACTACTCGGCTATGGTTCGGGACTTCCTGGGTCATCCTATCCCACATTGCCTCGGCGGATTGCTCGTTATGACGCGCACAGACGTCGGGAACTTGCTCGGTCTGGGCAATGCTAGTGTGGGGAAGGATGATCTGGTGGCGTATGTACTCAACGCGTTGACGAAACGCGTGGAGCGCTACTTGGTCGGTGAGGAGGGCACCGTCTAGGCTGATAAGGATCTCCACTAGTTCCTCCTTTTCTTTCTTACTCGTCTTCTGCTGGCCTCGAAGACGGACAGGGTGCACCTGCGGTTACTCCCATTTCCTGCCGACCTGTCAAAGGTCGGTGAGTATGCATGGGGCGCCGCTATGTTGGCACATTTGTTCTCCTCATTGGCGATGGAGAGCAGTCCGGTTTTGGTAGCCGACTTTACTCCATTTCTTCAGGTATGCCTTGTTTCTTTGTTCATTATTAATTCTGCCTTGTCTTTTGATGGCTAACTGAGCTTTATTGACAGGTATGGAGTTACTACTACATTCCCTTGGGTCGTGCCTTGCTGAAGGCTGACCCCGAGTATCCGCTCATTAGCAGCTTGGTTGCTACTCAGTCTGCCTCTTCCCACCCTTACCAGGTGGAAAACCTGAGGAGGCAGCTGCTCTGCTTCCCCCACCATGAGGTATTCTGTCACTTTTCCTTTTCAGCTTTTTGGTTCTTCTTGTTTATTGTCCTGCCTTGCTTTTTCAGGTGGTATGGCGCCCTTATTCAGACCTTCATCTGGATCGGCAGCCGTGGGTATCGGAGGGTCGTCCGATTTTTGGCCGTGACACCTTTCTGATTTACTTGAATGAGATGGAGCCACTGTGGGTGCGTCTCACGATGCGCTCATTGGTGCTTCCCCAGGAGTGGGTGGACCTCCCCCCTTACCCTCGCCTGGGTCGTTCTACCCGTGGCCTGATTCAGGAGATCGACAAGAAGAAGGAGGGCCAGTTCGCTGTTCGGATCTGGAAGAGGGGTGGCACCCCAGTGACTTCCAGTGCTTCTGATAGCGGTGATTATCTGTGTCGCTACATGGCGACGTTTGCCCACCTTTTTACCAAGGGTGGAGAGGTATGTACTTGTTGTTTCTGTTATTGCTCTTCCTTTGCTTGGTATCTAACTGTATGCTGCTTTCAGAGTATTCAGGAGGAGCTGTCTCGCATGAGGGTAGGGACAACATCTTTGGAGGCTGAGCTGGAGCGACAGGTATTTTCTTTACTTTGCACCTTACCATTGCCTGTTAACTGATCCTTTTCTTTCTTTCAGCGACGTCGCTACCGAGGTGCACGCCGACAGCTGTGTTGACGTGATGATGAGGTAACGTTTCTTGTCTTTTCTTTAATATCTTGAATGAATGTTGTTGACTGTTTCCCTTGCTTCTTTTCAGATTTTGTGGCTCCGCGAGCGCGTGGCTGAGCTGGAGTTGGGTTCCCACACAGCTGTCCCTGAGCTAACGGTCTTCGACGAGCCTCCAGAGGCCCCTTTTGAGCCGTTTGACTTTGGCCAGCCTGAGCTCCCTCCTCACCACTTGCCGGTCGATCCACCTCCCTTCATACCTATCGACCATGGGAGCAATTCTTCAGAGACGGGCTTTCTCCTTGAGGTGATCACTATTTCTTTCTTATGCTGTCTTCTTCCTTTATTTGCCTTGATAATCTTTTTTCTTTTCTTGTAGATTGCCCAGCCGAAGGAACGGGTGCAGGCCCTTACTACTAAGGTGAATTTTTGTGACTTCCTTCTGTTTTACTTTGCTTCATTCTGACATTCTTTCTTCTTGCAGAACAAGGATCTTTGGGCGAGGATCTCCGATCTCTCTGCGGGGGGTGCCCTGCCTACCGCCAGTGATCCCTGGGATAAGGTACTTGTTCCTCTGCTTTGTTCGTCATCGTTTTATTTCTTTCCTGACATTCTTCTGGTAGGTGATGGAGCTACAGAGGGAGCTCGAGCTCGAGGCCCTCGTAGGCGTTCCGGATCCTGGTCCTTCTTCCTCCGAGGTGCAAAGTCTTTATTAAGATTTTAAATTGGGAATTCATGGACTGACGCTTCCTTTTTGTTCTACAGACCGCTCAGAGGATAGAGGAGCTGACACAGGAGGTACAAGTTTGATTCTTTTCCTTAAACAGCTTTTTCTGTAGCTGATACATCTCTTTGTCATCTTGTAGGTCAGGAGACTGGAGGCTCGCGTGGTTGAGCTGTCACGACCCGAGTCTGAGCAGATCCTCCATCTTCGTCTTGAGCATTCTAGGGAGCTTCTCCGACTGGAGGCAGAGCACCGTCAGATGATGATGATGCAGATGCTCCAGGCTCGGTCTCGGAGCCATTCCCACCGCTCTGATTCCCGTGGGACCACACTGAGGGGACCTACTCACTCGGGTTCCTCTCAGACTAGTAGCCATAGGAGGAGAGGTGAGGAGAGACACGCCATGCCACCTCCAGGTGATCAGGCTCCAGTAGAGGGAGGCGGCGATTTGTGATGTGACGACCCCTTCTATCTTTGATGTACCTTTCTTTTTCATAGTGATAGTTGTTTGTTTCTCTTTATGACTCCCTGCGTTTACTCAAAAGGCGATTAGAACTTTATTTAGGCTTAGTCCCTTGCAAGAAGAGGGCGAAATTGCCTTGATCTTTTGTCAAGGGACATAGGCCTTATCAAGGTAGAATAACAGATGAATATAAGTATGCACAAAAGGAAACATGCAAGACTGAAATTAAATATGAATGCAAAGACAACTAGTCAATTAGGAAGCAAATTTTTAGGTGTTTTGGGATTTTTTATTTTTTTGGGTTTTTCAGGTTTTTATAATGTTTTTAGATGTTTTTAGAACTTTTATGATTTTTTTGGTGTTTTGGATTTTTTTTTAGGATTTTTGATTTTAAGTATTCAATTTTTTTGTTTGGTGTGAAGGACACGATCATCTCATCCTTTGTTTTGCTTGCCGTAGGTGCCTCTCATCGTCACCTAAGGGTTAAGGGTAGGCATCACGTGTAAGAGAGTACCAAGTTTAAAATCTTCTGACCATCCGTCTTTGATAGGCTATGGCTCTTCTTGGGTCTAGTCGGTCAACCTCACCCACGAGGTTAAAGAGGGAAGAGGATTGATGGTAAGTCCTTACTAAGATTCAGGGGTGTGGAATTTGTTTCTCTACTGGTGGCCGCATTGCCTGTTTAGGATTTGACATCCTCGGGTCGTTCCTTCTAGCCCTTTTCTTTGATGGCCCAGATTCAGACAAATCTTTTTTCTTTTGCTTGATTTGGACCTGAGGGGTTCATTGCCCATCTTTTGGAGCCTTTTTCTTTTGGGCTTTTATTGGTACACATTCAGACAAGTCTATTCTTTTGCCGACCTGAGGGGTCATTGCCCATCTTTTGGCACATTTTCTTCTTTTTTAAGAAGTCAGACCTTCAGAGGCATTTTCCTACGAAGGCAATGTGCACTTTCGATACTCCTCATTCTAACCCCCATCCATCTATTCCGGACCGAAATGAGAAGATAATGGGATTGGGTTGACCTTCCTTTGCCAAGTGTTGCCTAGCTTTTCTCTGATTTTCAATCATCGGATTTCAAAACTAGGCGTGTAGTGTGTGCAGTATGATGCCTATCCTTGTTTCCCTAAGTGACAAGTTGGTGCACCGAGCAAGCAAGCATTAGATGTTGTCATTATTCTTCACACCTTTGGATTTTATAGATTTTTGGTGATTTTTTTAAGGGAAATATTTTTTGAGATATACACCATTCCAGGGATGAGCTAGTTCTTCTCCTTCTGCATTAGTCAGCTTATATGAATTACCGGGATAAGCAGCTGAAATCACATACGGACCCTCCCAATTAGGTTGAAGTTTGGAGCGGGGACCGCCTGCTTAATGAATATTCTTTTAAGCACAACCTCACCGATTTCAAATTTTCTCTCCACCACCCTCTTCTGATAAAATTTTTAAGTCTATTCTGATAGGATATAGCATGTTCGGCAGCGGCCAACCTCCTTTCATCCAAGAGTTCGAGTTGCGCAAGAAGGCAATCTCGGCGTTCATCTATCGGGATGTCTCGATCGATCTGGACTCGGAGGGAAGGAATGATTACTTCGAATGGGACTACCGCCTCCATCCCAAATACCAAGGCATAGGGGGTCTGACCCGTTGGGGTTCGAATAGAAGTGCGGTAGGCCCATAGAGCATCAACTAACTTATCTGGCCAGTCCGTGAACTTGCTAGACTTACAAGTTTTCTTAATGATTTTTATCAGGGTTTTATTGGTGGCTTCTGCTTGACCGTTGCCTTGAGGATAATATGGAGATGAATGATGTAATTTGATGCAATACCTGTTGCAAAGGTCGCGCAGCTCCTGAGAGATAAATTGTGGTCCGTTGTCGGTGATGATGTCGCCCAGGATCCCGAACCTGGCAATGATGTTGCGTTTGATGAAGGTGCAGACTGTTGATGCCTTGATTTCCACGTATGCTTCCACTTCCGCCCACTTGGTGAAGTACTCCATTGCCGTTAGGATGAAGCATTTGGTTTTGTTTGTGGAGTTTGGGTCACCAAGGGGTCCGATAACATCAAAAGCCCACATAGCGAAAGGCCATGGGGCATGAATCGGGTGAAGGGAAGATGTGGGAGAGTGAATCTCGTCGGCGTGAAGTTGACATTCATGACAGTGCCAGACAAAGATCGAGCAATCTTCTTCCAGAGTAGGCCAGTAATACCCTTGCCTGATGATCTTCTTGGCGAGGGCTTGAGCATTTACATGGCCTCCACATACTCCGGAGTATGCTTCCTCAAGCACCAATTCAACCTCTTTTTCATCTACGCATCTTAATAGAACACCGGCCAAGCTCCTTTTATAAAGTACCCCACCTAAGATGGTGTATCTCTGGGAGACTCTTCTTATAGCTTTCTTTTCTTCGGCAGTTGATCCTGGTGGATATGTCTGATCCTGACAGTAATTTACAATTTCATGATACCATGGTTTCTCACCCTCTACTAGTTCTTCCAACTCAACCAAAGATACTTCCTCTTTTTGCTCAATGTACTCTTTCCTTTCAAATTTTTCTTTGACCCTCAAGAATCGTTCATCTTCTACTGCCGGAATGGTTCATCGGCGGACATAGAACGTCCTAACCTGTCTGCCTAGCGGGACAGATAGTGAAGATGCCAGGGAAGCGAGAGCATCGGCAAGAATATTTTGAGCACGAGAGACATGAATGAATTCGAGTTTGGAGAATAGCTTGATGTAGCAGGTGGTGAGTTCTTGGTATGGTCTGAGCCTGGGATGAGATATGCGGTATTTGCCCAGCACTTGGTGGAGAATCAACTGACTATCACCGATCACCCTTAGTTTAGTGACACCATAGAAGTGAGCGGCCTCCAGTCCAGCCAATAGCGCTTCATACTCAGCTATATTGTTTGTTGCTGGAAAATGGAGCTGAAAAGCCTGTGGGATGGTGACACCTTTGGGTGATAGAAGAACAATCCCTATCCCTCTACCCTGGGAATTTAATGCCCCGTCAAAATACAAAGTCCATAGATTGGAGGATCGAATGGGCATCAATTCTTCATCAGGAAATTCTGATTGGATAGGGTCAAAAATTGGGATAGGATGATGGGCAAGGTGTTCAGCAATTGCATAGCCCTTGATTGTCTTCTGTTGGGTATCGGTGATGTCAAATTGGGAGAGAAAGCTCTGCCAGCGTGCCAAACGGTCAGTTAGGACAGATTTTTCAAGAAGAAATTTGATGGGATTCATGCGAGCAATGAGATTAACCTCGTGGGCCAGAAAGTAGTGTTTAAGCTTCTGGACCACCCAAACCAGGGCGGCACAGGTTTTTTTCATGGTTGTATACTTCTATTCACAAGGATCAAAGATTTTGGAAAGATAGTACGCTGCTCGCTCTTTCCCTTCATCATCTAATTGTGCCAATACTGCTCCCAGAGATCCTTCCAAAACTGAGATGTATAAGATCAAGGGCTTGCCGGGAACCGGAGGTTTGAGCACAGGTGGGCTTGACAAATATTTCTTTAAACCATCGAATACCTCTTGACATTTCGAATCCCATCTAAATTCGGCCTTCGCCTTGGTTAACTCATAGAAAGGTTTGCACCTTTGGGAGTGTTGTGAGATAAACCGGTGAACAAACTGTATCCTACCAATTAATCCTCTCAGCACTTTTAGGTTCTTTGGTGGAGGCATGTCAATAACGGCTTTGGCCTTGTTGGGATCGATTTCGATGCCTTGTTGGGATCGATTTCGATGTCAGTAACTTTCCAGATGATACTCCAAACACACACTTCTTAGGGTTCATTTTAAGCTTATATTCCCTGGCTCGTTGCAGAACCCTTTTCAACACCTCAGCATGCTCGTCTCGGGTTCGAGATTTGACCACTAGATCATCCACATACACCTTTACAAATTTATGCATCATATCATGAAATATCGCCACCATGGCCCTTTGATAAGTTTCTCCGGCATTCTTTAATCCGAAGGGCATGACGACGTAGCAATAAGTTCCCCAAGGTGTAGTGAATGAGGTCTTCTCTTGATCCTTTTCTGCTAACCGGATTTGATTTTACCCTGAGTATCCATCCATGAATGATAGGGTTTCATATCCAGCTGTGTTATCAACAAGAACATCGATATGTGGAAGGGGGAAATCATCTTTTGGACACGCTCGGTTTAAGTCCCTGAAGTCAATGCAAATTCGAACCTTTCCATCCTTCTTCATGACTAGGACTATATTTGCCACCCATTGTGGATAGAGGACAACTCTGATGAATTTCGCTCGGTGTAACTTATCGACCTCTTCCTTCATCTTTAATGCTATGTCTGGGTGGAATCTCCTCAACTTCTGCTTGACCAAGGTAGCCTCAAGTTTTAAAGTCAGTTGATGCTCTACCAATGACTTATCTAACCCCGACATATCTTCGTATGTCCAAGCGAACGTGTCTTTGTATTCTTGTAACACCCCCATTAGATTTTTTTCCTCTAAAGGGGCGAGGTTGGCACTGATGAGGATATTCTTAGGATCTTTCGGTGTTCCGAGATTAAGTTCCTTGGTTGGTTCATCCACCGTGGCTGATGATTCTTCGAATCTTCTTAAACCGGATGCGTAAGCATCAGCCAAATCCTCCTCTTCATCCTCAGTATCAGGATCCTTTTCTGATACAACCTCGCAGACCCCTAAAGTTGGGTCGATATTGTCTTTCTCCTCATATCGATTTTCTCCTATCTGGATTTCATTTTCTAGATACTCCGGTAGCTTGGCACATTCTAAGCTTTTTTGAGCTAACAGATGCAGGTACCTTCCTGGAACTCTCCTACCTATGATTTTTGTTTTGCTTTTATTGAAAACTAAACCTAAAGAAGAAAAAGGTAAATAAGAAGAGGAAGAGGAGGTGGAGGGAGTGGAATTTATTGATGAAGGGCAAAAGAGATCGATTAGAGACCGGGTGGCCTCCTGGTTTGGATCATCCTTCGGAGCGAGTTGAGATGTTTCTTCGATCGAAACTTGGGTTGAGAATAGGGCATTTTTTTAATCTTTTTGAGAAGTACTAAACATAAACACAGAATGAGTTTGGTTGGTTGTGGTTTCCGACGTGGGTTGGGATATTGACAGAGAAGGGAACACATCAAGCAAAGATGGATAAAGAGAGCATCCATCTTTGCTACCTGGTGAATCAGACAGTGGATTTGTCGGAAATGAGTCTGTTTGATCCGAGGAGATGACACAGGGTGAATGCCCTTGATTTTAATTGCCAGAAGGCTCGTTGTGGAATAATTCTTCACCTGACCCTTCTTCAGAGAATAACCATGATACGTCGAGATATGTCTCATCCTCTAGGCTGTCTACTTTTTTCCTTTTTGATTGTTCTTGCAGTTCTTGTTCTTCAATCATCTGTATTGTCTCTCTCTTGTCAAAGAACTTGTGCAAACACCCCTGGAAGTATTTTTGACCGATCTTATGGCCATTATCGCATGTCCCATCGTACCCTATCCTGTTCCTTGATGTTGTCTTTACCAGCTGGATGGGTTCTATGATACCCTGCAGTTCTCTCCCCAGCCCTCGGCCTTCTTGATAACCCAGATTTTCCATCATACGCCACCCAAGGGTTTTGGTGTCATCCTTCTTCCTTCTCGAAACTTGCCTAGGTTGCCTTCCATCCCTTGGCATATCGGGGATTGTGAAGACCGGTTGATTTGGCAAACCAGGAGGGGAAGTAACTAGGCAATCCACAGGCATACTTACCACCTTGACGACTTGTCCCTTGAAGGGAAATTTAATGCATTGGTGATTGGTTGAAGCTACGGCCTCTAATGCCTCAAGGTAAGGCCTTCCCAAGATAGCTTTGTAAGTTGGGTCCATATCCAAGATGTGGAAGTTGACAGTAACAACCCGGGGTCCGAGTTTAACTTCAATTGTAACCATGCCATGGGTGGGCCTCTTGGAATTGTCATATGCTGTTACGGTGATTTGCGATGGCCGAATATCCTCTTCTGGGATTCCACACAATTGTAGCGTTTCTGGTGTCAAGACATTGATGGATGCACCGGTATCAACTACACAAGATTCGACATCTGTTTAGTTAATACTAACGGTGATACAAAGTGCATATTTTCTTGCTTCTGGTTCGGCCAACTCCTCTTTGGTGAAAGTGAGGGCGGGGTGTTCACTTTTCGGGGTCAAGACCGATGCAATCTTCTCAGGGGGAAGGGTTTCATTGATCATTACTCTTTGTAGATATTGTTGAAGAACTTCCTGATGAACTTTGGACCTTTTGATCAGCTCTAGAATGGAAATCCGTGCAGGGGTTTTGTCAAGGTGCTTCAGCAAATCATAAGATTTCCCTGGCACTGGCTCTTCTGGGTGTTCTTCTTCTTCTTCTTGTGATCGTCCTGGTTGACCGGTCTGGGGGAAAATTCTTTGAAACATGCGCCCGCTTCTAAGCACCGTGGCGAGCTGAGGGGCTACGGTTGGTGTAGCGGAGGCGGATGGGGGTTAGGTCGGATGATGGGAGGCCTAGGTAGGGGTGTAGTGATGACAGTCTGGGTTGTAGGGATGCGGGTAGGTTGTGGTGGCATGGTTGTATGAGGTGGTACGATGATGGGTCCTAATGGTGATGGTATTTGCGGAGGCTCGACCGAGAGGATCAAGGTCCTACCTGGTTGGAGTTGTACGGATGGTGGCGCTACGATTGGCCGTGATAGAGTGCGGATGATTGGTGGTTGGCTTCTTCTGGTAGGTATAGCTCGTGGTATGGAGTGAACGGTTCGGTTAACGTGGTTTGGGGGGTTAATGTTCATGAAGGAAGCTGGTCCCTGGATTTGCCAGTTTTGGCCTCTATCACGGGGTTCATCGGTGGAGGTTATAATAGGATTAACCCTCTGATTTTATGGTGCTGTCGTGGGTGCTGGTGCGGGTAGCGGGTTCTGAATGATCCCCAGACCGGATTCCTGTTGTTGTTGTTGGACTGGTGCCTGCTGCTGTTGCTGAGGCTAGTTCTTTACTGCCTTGATGTACTTGCCCATTTGACCCCAGTCAATACTTCCCTGCTCGTGGAGGTCACGAATATAGTCTTTAAATTGAAAGCAATTTTCACTGTATGCCCCGGGTATCTGTGGTATAAACAATATTTGTCTGTGTTGGCATTTTGCGGCCATTCCAGCTTTTCTCTTGGCAATGAAATCTGCCCTGCCGCCATAAGAGCGTTAAAAATGTCTATGAGAGAGTACGGTAATGGCGGGTAATGGTTTCTTCTAGGCCCGACTCTTCGTGGCACGTAGGTGGCGGGGGGAGGTGCCTGGTTATAGGTTGTTGGTTGGCGGGGTGGTTGAGGTGCAAAGGTTTGTACGGCCAATTGCTGGGGTTTCTGGGGGACTAGTGTCTGCATTGGTTGTTGGGGATACTGGTTTGGTGTTTGGTGGCGGAAGGGTTGGGGTTGAATCTGAGGGTGAGGTGCCGGTTGGGTTTTGCAGGGGTTTCTGTACTGGGGGTTTCTATACTGCTGTTGGTGGTTGTTGGGCGGGTTACCTATGATATTGACATGTTCATTGGTTACCATGCCTTCAGTCAAGGGCCCAGTGGTGGTGGTGGTTGTCTTTTTGGTGATTCGGGGCCTAGGGTCGAAGAGGTTCATGATGGGAGAGTCTCGAAGTTGGGTTTGGATGTACCGTGCTCTCTCAAAGAGTTCTCTCATTGTGATAGGGTGATGTAATGCCAACACGTTCTTCACAGCCGGAGTGGCGTTAGTGATGATCATCTTGACTTGTTCTAATTCTGACAGTGCATTCGTCAGCCTTTCTGCCATTGCCCTCCATCTATCAGCATATCTTATAAAATCCTCATCATTTCTCATCTTTTCGGCCATAAGATCTGTGATCGAATAGGTAGGACCAACTCGATATTGGTATCTTTGTAAGAACTTTGCTTTGACGGTATCAAAGTCGCTGGCTTCCAAAGGGTCAAGTGAATAGAACCATTCCAACGCGGAGCCCTCTAATGATCTCCTAAATAGGTATGCAAGGGCCTTCGGATCGTTTTTCCACATGACAGACTCATAAAGAAAATCTTTGATGTGAATGAAAGGATTCCCATTTCCATTATATCGGCGGTAAATGGGCATTTCAGAAGGAGGAAGATGGAATACGGGGAGAGAGGGAAGGGATATCTCGGGGAGAGCTCGTGTGTCGATCAATCGCTTGAGCTCCCGATATTGTTCATCCATCCTATTGATTTTGTTAAGCACAGTTTGATCAACGGAGGATTCTCGGACAAGAGGAGGGTGGAGGACAGATGCTTGATTTGCCGGCATGGCTATCGGATAGGCCGAAGCGGCTGGGCAAGGAGGGTAGATCGGGTGGTGCACTTGTGGACGTGCTTGATTAAAATGTGCAGAAGAGTAGATCGGTGGCCTAAGTGGTGTGGTGTTGTTTGGGTCCGGGTGGTTCAAAATGGCCACCGGATGGGGTGAGTTTGGAATCAAGGGTCCATTGTGAGAATGGCCCGGTACTGGTGTGCCGGGTTTGTCAGTTGCTAACTGGGGGGTAGAAGTGTGGTGGCCACCCTCGGCATGGGTGTGATTGACAGGAGATTTTCCCTTTAAGATGGCCTTAATGGCTTGTAGTTGAGTTGGGTCGGCATGAGCGAATGCCTCCCACAGAGAATCTGGGTGGGGTCAGGGTGAACTGGTTTCAGGGAGCATTTCGGGTTCATTAACGGCACATACGGCATCCGGGTGGAGGTAGGATTGGTCATACTCTAGCTACAACGGCTCGTATCCTTGGTCCGTCATCCCGACGACTCGCCCTGATCTCAAGTTCATAAATAGAAAGGAAGATCATTAGCTCTGGCGTGAGTATAGCATCATGCTTGATAAAGACTATGAATCGTGCAAAAGGGAATGAACTAACCGGATCGGGACGGAATCCCAACCCCTATTTTTGGTAGGTTTTTAAACATATATGAGGTGCAAAATGATCTAATGCATGCCAAATAACATGATGAACAGTTCTAAGATGAAAACGGAAGACAAAAAATCGATTAAACGGGCGATCGGACTCCGAAAATTGCAAAATAAGCTTCTGCCCCTGCTGGTGCCCTATATATAGGGTGCTAGCTACAGGTGCCCCCCTTATGGGGTGCGTTGACCAAGGTCAAAGCGCCCTGTATATGGGGCACTAAGTCTGGCTCGAACAGATTTTCTTCCCCTCTTCGCGACACCGCTCCGGAGTGCTGGGCGGCTTCCGGGACGAAGTAGGGGCTCCTCCTTGTAGACAATATGCAAATGAAGCTAATGAAGGGTGGTTTGGATGCTGGATGCAAGAGGAGAGACGGATAGAGGCTCTCAAAGTTGGAGGAAAAACATGTTTCTGGATGACAGAAACAGAAGGTTTTTTGGGTTTTTGGTGGATGATTTTGGATTGGTTTGAAAGGTTATGGGAGGTGATAGTGGCTTGAAAACGTAGTCTTGGATGGACTCTAAGGTGGTACAGACTTGGAACCTCCTTTTAGTTCCAAATGGCGGGCTATTTATAGCTCAAAAGAGGGCACTTTGGTCATTTCCGAAAAGTAGTGCCACGCGGCATAGCGCCCTATATATAGGGCGCCAGCATCATGAGGTCCGTCAGGTCGACAAGATGAGTCACTGCGGGGGGTCAAATAAGCCGGTCGAATCGATTTGATTTGGTGTCAGGCGCCCTGTATATAGGGCACTTGGTGCCCTATATACAAGGTGCCAGGTGCCCTATATACAAGGTGTTCGGCCCGGTTGATTGTTCTATTGATCCCCTTTGAAATGTGCCAAAAACTTGATTCATCCGGAAAACATGATTTGCTTTAAATGTTCTTCATGAAAACAAGAATTTTAACTCTCCGGCTAGGCCAAAATTGTGTGTCTACAGTCACCAGGCGCCCTGCTTATAGGGCACCTGGCGCCCAATATATAGGGCACCTGGCACCTAGTCAAATCGACTCGACCGGCCGATTTGACCACTCATAGGGACTCGTCTTATCGATTTGACATAGCTCATGATGATGGCGCCCTATATATAGGGCGCTTTGCCGCGTGGAACTACTTTTCGAAATTGGCCAAAGTACCCTCTTTTGGGCTATAAATAGACACCCATTTGAAGCTAGAAGGATGTTCCAACTCCGTACCACCCTAGAGCTCATCCAATACCACGTTTCTAAGCCATTTGCACCTCCCATAAGCCTTCAAACCGATCCAAATCCACCCCCCCAAAATCCCAAAAACTTGTTGTTTCTGCCATCAAAAAACATGGTTATTCCTCCACTTTGAAAGCCTCTATCCATCTCTCCTCTTTCATCCAGCATCCAAATCACCCACCACTAGCTTCATTTGCATATTGGCTACAAGGAGGAGCCCCTACTTCATCCTGGAAGCCGCCCAGCACTCCGGAGCAGCATCGCGATGAGGGGAAGAAAATCTACCCGAGCCAGACTTAGTGCCCCGTATACAGGGCGCTTTGACCTTAGTCAACGCGCCCTATAAGGGGGGCACCTACAGCTAGCGCCCTATATATAGGGCAGCAGCAGGGGTAGAAGCCGGTTTTTGCACTTTTCGGAGTCCGATCGCCTATCCAATCGGATCTTTGCTCTCCATTTTCATCTTAGAACCTATTATCACCTCATTTAGCATGCATTAAGTCATTTTGCATCTTCCATATATTTAAAAACACACCAAAAATAGGGTTTGGAATTTCTTCTCAATCTGGTCAGTTCATCTCCTTTTGTATGTTTAAGAGTCACACCAAGCATGATACTATACTCACGCCAGAGCTGATGATCTTCACTTTTTTTTGTGTTTCTCCGCAGGACATTCTTGGGTGAACCCGATCGAGGTGAAACTTCAACCCGATCGGAAGTAAAAGAGCTCACTAAAGTTCTCCTCCTTCGGCCGGCCGAGAGAGGAGAAGTTAGAACCAACAATCTCCCCATTTCAAAAGGTATGATGGTCAAACTTGCTTTTTCATTTCGTTTGCTTTACACTTAATCACATTTTGGAGCCTTTGGCTCCTGGCAACCACACCCACACACACCACCAACTCTTCACCCTAAGAAGAAGAGGAGAAAGGAAGAGGGTGAATCGCCGTACAGGCTGTTTCCGGGTGCCTACACTCCTATGATCAAGCTTGGATCTAGAAAGCTTATGGAGACCCGAAGGAAGGGAGAACTCATCTATTGAAGCAAATAATGTTGATACCATTATAGACCATACACTTAAACGGTTTTAAGCAAGGAGGAATGTCCTCTCTTCATCCATGGTGAGGGATTTTGAAAATCCCATGAGGTACTCTCGTTCTACTTCATATTCGGTTCCTAATTTTACTCATTTGGCATCGACCAAGGCAAAGATCATGGTTTTAAGGAATCAAAATTTTTTTGCCATCATGTATTGATTTCTTACAGTGGTATTAGAGCCAGGTTGAAGCCTCGGTCGAAGTTGACATGAAATTAGCTTGATTTCATGTGATTTCTTACTTTCTCGAAACTATATACATAGCAATTTTGATTTGATCACCATAGTTCATATGAGATACCAAACTATGTGTGGTTAGTTTCAATTTATTCTCGTGGATGAGTTCTTTCCAATGCCACAATCCTCATGATTTTTGGCCATCCGGAGAGTCTGGAAGGAGTTCAGAAAGTTGTTGAGATCATCATGTTTGAAAAATCCGGCTGAAATAAGGGGAGTTGATGAACTTACCTATTTAGACTCAAAATACCTCTGTCTAATGACGGGTAGATATTAAATTAAGTTTTTTAGAGTTTCCATAAGTTATTAAAAATTTAACGGCCCTTGGAGGTGCCAGATTTGAGAGGTATTTGCAGTTAGGGTTAATTCCGACCGTGGCAACTTCCTCCGTGAATGCAAGTTGGATAGAATTTTTCATGAGATTAAACTTTCTTCAATAGAGTCCTTATTCTTTAAGTATTCCAATGCATATTTTTACGGATTTTTATGGCTCTATTTGTCCCCCCAAAAATGGCACGAAAGTCAGGCATTTTCTAGGGTTTCCATTGTGCTACAGTACTCCTATGCCCTTATCGGGTGGATAGGATCTGGACTCGACAGCCGACGGGGATACACGGCGGAAGCACAGCCACACCCGAATGGGGTACGCGGCAGCGCCACATTGGCTTCGGTGGTGCGCGGCGGCGTAGACAGGCGTACAGTCGATGGTGCACAATGGTCGGCGATTCGGCGCAGTCGCGGTGAACCCACCGGTGTCATGGCAAGCTCCGAATGGTCGACGCTATGTGCCGCCAGTTAATTTGTTTCAAAAATGATTTTAAGTTGTTTAAAATTCATTTTTGATCTGAAAAATGCCATAAAATTCCATAAAAATTACAAAAAAATTGTAGAATTTATTTAATGAGTTATTAAAGTGTTTAATGGCTTATTAAATAGAGTTTTACTATTTTTATTTAATTCTATTTTTTTATTTTAAAATTGTTTTAAGATCAAAATTAATTAAATTATTGATTATAAAGTTTTGTTAAAATTATTTAATAGTTTTATAAAATGTTTATGAACCTCATAAATAGTTTTGGGCTCTAGTTACCACAGAATCATTTTATAAATGATTTTAAATTTTTTTAAAAATTTTTATTGATTAAATTAGTGTTTAAATAAATTCTGAAAAATGTGATTTTTAAGAATTATGATTTGTATATTAATTTAATGCTTTGAGAAATTTTGTAAAAGCATGAATCATCTGAATTACTTATATTACTTGTCTTATGCATGTAAATTGTTTATATGTACATTTGATGTTAGTTATTTTATGAAAATTCGACAAGCATGGAATTTGGAATTTTAAAAATTATAGCATACAATTTTATGATGGTATATATGATATATCTCATATATTTATCATTTATGCGTTCTATGTTCATGTGATGAATGTTGGTGTGTGTATGGAGATGATCTTGGACTTATTTATGCTTTGCTTGTGATTGCTTGGTTGATTAAGTTGGTTATGTTATTAAATGGGGCCTGCGTGTGCCTCATCTCTTTATACAATCTGATTGTACATTCTACCTCCCCCCATTTATGTACTCCTCTTGGTTAAAATCAAGATTTCTTATTATGATTTGTACATTTGTGGGTCTACATATCCTGAAGCCACTTGTAATAGTTAAAAGTCGGTTCATAGAAGAATGGAGAGCGGGACCACTTGGAGAAGCACCCTTCTAAAGTGGGAACATGCCAACTCAAGATTCTGAAGCATAGAATTGCACCTATAGGGGTGCCTTAGGTGTATGCTTAGGGTTAAGTCCATGATCACGTATGTTTTAATGCATATTTGATATGTGACTGTGTGCTATAGGTTATACCTTAAATATATGATATTCTAAAGGTATATTAATATTTATATGTAGCACCTATGTTAATGAGACTAAAATAAAATCTCTTCTCATTTTAATTCGGTTGACAAATGTGAGACATTAAAAATGACTTACATAGCCTTCTGTTGTTATGGTCTTGATGAGCCAATATTAGATTGGATGGATTTGTTGTGCTACCACAAGGCCTATTCACAAGGGATTGGAGATCATGGCCAAGGCATTAGCCGAACTTTAGGGTGGACCATTTGCATGGCTTTGTTGTACTACCACAAGAGCTGTGTGAAGAATCTATTCTCATAAGATAACAAGCGGGTTTGACCTAACTAGAGTATATGGTTTGTTGTGCTACCACAAAATCATAACTCTAGAGGCTAAATGACTAAGAGTTGCAAGAGTTGCAACTAGCAATAGTTGCCTACCTATTAAGTATGGGATGATTTGTTGTGCTACCACAAGGTCATCACCATAAAGTTAGTAGGGTCTTGATCCCCACTAAGATGTTATCGTGATATCCCGTCTTTGCATAATAACTCTAGTTAGGGTTTGACCTAACTAGAGTATATGGTTTGTTGTGCTACCACAAAATCATAACTCTAGAGGCTAAATGACTAAGAGTTGCAAGAGTTGCAAGTAGCAATAGTTGCCTACCTATTAAGTATGGGATGATTTGTTGTGCTACCACAAGGTCATCACCATAAAGTTAGCAGGGTCTTGATCCCCACTAAGATGTTATCGTGATATCCAGTATTTGCATAATGGGGGTTATACAAATTCGTCAAAAAATAGTGGGAGTATAAATTAGGAAGAAAGACCATATCTTAATTTTAATGAATGTCTGTAATGTTGATAAAATTATATCTTTATTGTAGAATATTATAAACCACCATTAGTCTAGCATGCTAGATGCTAAGTAGTTTAATGGCTCACACTTCTTATATCGGTTTAGAACTAAAGGGAATAGTTCTCATAGTTGACCTATTCACTATCCTACTTGAGAAGTAGGTATCTCCTACACTATCTAATGAAGTGAGACAAGATAAGATCTTACATCATAATATTGAAAAGATGTATTGATTACCTTATATCAGATGTTAGCCTTTATCAGATAAAAATAGTAGTGGCAACATGGATAGATGGATATGATATCCATCATAGCTCATGGTGATGAGCTAATTAAAGGTAAATAAGAATAATACATCTCGATTACTTCTCATTGGTGAGACTAATAGAAAGAAGTAAGATTCATTAGATAGAGATAGAAGGTGATAGTTAAAAGTCAAAGAGGTAAGTTAAAATATTAAAACCCAAATAAGACATTGAATTCTTCTACTATCATGACGATGGTAAGTGGAAGATGAAGTGCAATGTGTATTACACATAATAAAAAGGTAGCGCTTGAGAAGCTTCATGTATCTAAGTCATTAATATTTACTTGTCTTAAATACACATTTAATAGTATAAGATACTATATGTGTGTATTCTAGTATAAGATAATAGAGATGCATATAATATTATGAGATACCAGATATGCATCATATATCTACAACGAATTGTTGATAATAGCAAGTAAATGAAGGTTTAAAGAAGATTGTTGACCTACATATGAAATAGTACAAAATGTTGCATCATTACTTGTGGGAGATACAAATTTTCTATAGCCTTCTTGACTCGTCTTAATTATCCTTCCAAAAGAATATTGTTTTCATTTCCTAGTTGAATAAATGGTGATTTATTCTATGGTATGGAACTGATAATTGTTTTATAATAACTAGTAAAGTGTTTTCCAGTGGGAGCTTAATAAAAAGTTCAATCATATCAGATATGTATGCCCTTATAATATGTGTGAATAATCCTCTTCAGATGGAGTAGATTGATATTGATCAATCTATTCTTTAGTAGTATGGTCATATTTATAAAAAAAGACTTAGGGAGTACTATTCGGATAGAAACATATAGGTAAATGATTTGGAATTATTAACTATATGTAAGTCTTATCTTATCAAGAAAAATGACCATCTCTCCATTAGTAAGACATGGAGAGAGGGCTAATGAGTTTATAGAACTCATGCATCTAGATGCATGTTAGCCCGTATCCATTAAAGTTAGAGGATAATATTTAAACTTTATTAATTTTCAAAGATGACTTCTCTAGGTACGGACACATGTACTTTTTGAAGTACAAATCCAAAACTTTTGAGAAATTATTTGAGAACGAAGTAGAAATATTAATGGAAAGAGTATTAGAACTATTTGATGAGATCAAAGAGGGGAATACTTAAGTAATAATTCACACATAAATGAAAGATAGTAGAATCTAAATTTGATGGACACCTCTTATACATTTTAGCTTAATTAAGTAGCTAAAATGAGAAGCCGTATTGTGTAGGACATAATATGGATAATGACAACCTTTGCAAAATTCTTCTTTGTCTATTTAGGGGTTAGCACTCAATATAGGTAATTGATCTTAAATTGGTGTCTTCCAAGTCTACTCCAATTGTTCCATATCAGATATGGAAAGGGGTTAAAGCTTAACCTTAAGCAAGTTAAGGTTTCAGAATGTCTGGCCTGGTGAATAAGTATAACCCTATCAAGTTAGGATATAAGACTATAAAGTGTTGGCTTGTGGGATATCCTAAGGAAACTTAAGGATATTAATGCCACCCTTAAGGAGAAGGGTATAAGTTGCTCATCTCACCATATTTCTAGAGGAAGAGTCCCTCCTTAAGAAAGATAGTGGGAGCAAGGTATAAATGGAAGGTGTTCTAGTCCCTCAATCCAAGGATACTTCTATTAAGGTACTAGTTTATATTTACACAAGGGAAAATCATAGATCTTTTCTTATGTCCAATCAACCTAAGAGATTTGTGGGACATATCTTTGATTGTAGAAATGAAACATAAGATAAAAGGATAATGATCCTAAGATCTATATTGAAGCAATATGAGATATTGATTCAAAATGGGAAGAAATAATGAAATCTAATATAAACTTTATCTATTCTAACCTAAAGATTTTGTAATTGTAGGTTATAAATAGATCATTAAAGAATAGATTGAAGTAGATTAGAAGGTAGAGACCTTCAAAGTAAGGATAGTTAAAATGGATATCATTTAAGTCAAATAGTTGACTATGATAAGACCTTTTACCTATGCCATGGAATTAATCCATTTGGATTTTAATTGTTACACTATGACTATAGAATATGTCAAATGGATGTTAAGATAGTGTGTCTCTATGTTATTTTGAGAAATAGGTGTATATGATACAATCTTTGGGAATCAAGTTTCAAAACATACAAATAGTGTGTGCATAAGGTCCATTTATAAACTAAAGTAAAACTTATCATAGATGGTAGATAAGGTTTAATGAGATTAAACCTTATGACTTCATTGGGAATGAAGATGTGCCTTGTGTATTCATATAAGATAAGTGGGAGTGCTATTATCTTCTTGACATGATATATGCATGACATACTACTCATTAAGAATGAAGAAAGTATGTTATCATAAGTCAGCCTAGTTATTAAATTAATCTTCCAAACTAAATATGGATTTTAAGATCTATGAAGATAGATCTAAAATGGTTACTTGACCTTACCTAGTTTATGTACATGTTGTCAAAGGGTTTGACATGGTAAACTTCAAGATAGATTTCTTACCTGTGTAGTGTGGAGTTGATCTCTTTAAAAAATTGTATTTCTTGAGAGATAAAGAGATAACATTAGTATAGCCCTTATGCTTCTACAATAGGGCCTATCACATTTGTGATGCTACGCACGTGACTTCGTCAATGCTCTAAGTGTTATGAGTATTCATCAACTAAATCTATGTGCGAGTCACTGGATAATTAAAAGATGTGTCCTTGAGTACTTGAGAAGTACTAAGGATGTATCTCTAATGTATGGAGGATAAGACTTGAAGTCTTGTGATTTTATAAACACAATATTCTAGTCAAATCATGTTTAATAATAAGTCTATATAGTGGTGGTGCAATGAGTTGGAAAAGTTCTACGCAAGAGAACACTGCTAATTCTACAACTAATCTAAAGTACATTGTATAATGACTGTATATTGCTTAAGAAGTAGACCAGATGAAGATATTCATCTAACTTATGGGATTGTCCCAACCTTCTCTGAAAGTGTATCATTGTTTTGAGAAAACAATGGGGTAGAGCTAAAGTCTCGTTAAATGTTTCAAACTTCTACGACATAATCATAGAATCAGAGAGAATGCAGCTGATAGAGATATAATTAAAGATAGAGTATCTATTGCTAATAACATTATAGATCCACTAATTAAAGCAGTTTCTCAAAGAAGGTTTAAACTTCACCTTGAACTGATAGAGATCAGCCAATGGATGATTAACTTTAGTACAAGTGGGAGATTGATAGAAATGTATGCCCTACAAGACACTAATATATAATATGATTCAACATTTCTAGGAATATATCTTTTAATTAAATAGACAAAACTTCGTTACTAACTTTTATTAGAAGCCTATATCATAATGAAGTCCTTGATTTCATAGGTATTTATTCTCACTTTACTTCTTACCCATCCACCCTTTAATCATGTTGTTTTTATTGTAGACTTAGTATGTATTGTTACCAACATGGATGAGGCTACTACTGTTGTTCAAAGATCAGATGGAAAAAGTATTCAATGACAAAATTTAATTATTGCAGATTGATAGAAATATATGCCCTATATGTCAATCATATATGATGTGATTAGACATTTCTAGGAATTTCTCATTCAATTAAATAGGCAAAACTTTATTACTACCTTTTATTAGAAGTGTATATCCTAATGAAGTCCTTGATCACATGCAATGATGATTGAATCATGAGGAGATCATGATAATGAGATTGATCATCTAGAGGTATGTGATCTAAATATTCCTAATCATAGGATCTTTGAGATGGGACATCAAGGATCTAGATAGATTAGTATGTGTGATGTCTTCTCATGTGATGAGAATGATCGATCTCATTCGTCATCAATGTGGGGACATTGAGATACACAAATAGGTGCTTATTAATAGATGAGTTCACTCTTGATCAGTATCCTACCAAACTATTTATCAAGTTATTCTTACATCTCAATAGTACAGTTGGATCTTTGAGCTAAGTTGCCAAAGATGTCTTATCGGATCTATCTTGTACATTTATTATCGACTTATGGATCACCACCTTGATGGTGCAGTATAGTTGATGTATTAGGTGCAAGAGAAACCCGATGGAGGTAATTGAGTGAACAACAAGGGATCGTTCACTCTCGGTAGGAGAGAAAGAATGTCCTATGGGATACTACTCTAAATCTTTTGCCAAAGTACTTATGATAATTGGAAAAGGAGTTTTTCAATTGATCAAACTCGAGTATAAGATCCCATAGAGTCGGACTATTTAGGGGCCTAGGGCATGACAGTCAGTACCGGACCCCTGACCGACCGAGACATTGTATGAACAAAGATTTAAATCCATGTGACCATTGTTGATGTGAAGGCTCAATGACTGTTATTTAACTCCCCAAAGTCATTTGAGACCATAGGATGTGGCTTGTACTCTTTATGATTAGAAAATCATAAAAACTATTATCAGATAATGATTTTGAATTAATTTAAAGGAATTGTTCTTTAAATTAATTAAGGCTTCAACCAAATTGACTATTGGGTCTAGTGGGTCACACACATTAAATCTGGTCAATAAGTTGAGGGCAATGATGTGATTTATATAAGTTGTGGGTTTTTGTGAAAAATTTCATCTTCTATAAATAAATAGCTTATGAAGTCAAACCCTAACAAGTCGTAGGGCTGGAGCACGTTCATAGCAACCTCTCTTCCTCCTCTCTCCTCTAGAAGATGACTCTCATAGTCAAGCTTGGATCTGGAAGGTTTCTTGAGGCTTGGAGGAAGGGAAAACTTGTCTATTGAAGCAGATCATGCAGATACCGCTAGATACCGTACACTTAAATGATTTTTAGCAAGGAGGACTGTCCTCTCTTCGTCTATGGTGAGGGATTTTGTAAATCTCATGAGATACTCTCGTTCTACTTCATATTCAATTTCCGATTTTACTCGTTCGGCATCGACCAAGGCAAAAATAATGGCTTCAATGAATCAAAAAAAATTTTGCTATCATATATTGATTTCTTACAATGATATCAGAGCCAAGTTGAAGCCTTGGTCGAAGTTGACATGAAATTGGCTTGATTTCATGTGTTTTCATACTTTTTCGAAACTATGCACAGAGCAATTTTGATTCAGTTACCATGCGTAACAGACGCCAAACTTGGGTAATTAGAATCGATTGATTTTTATGGATGAAAATTTTCCAATTCCGCAAACCTCAGGAACTTTGGTCAATCAGAGAGTCCAGTATGAGTTCGGAAAGATGGTAAGGTCATCATGTCCGAAAATCCAGCGAAAATTAGGGGAGTTGATAAACTTACTTATTTAGATGCAAATACCTCTGTCTAATGACTTGGGAAGATAGGAAATTAAGTTTCTTATAATTCTCATAAGTTATTGGACACTTAATGACCCTTGGTGGTGTCAGATTTGAGAGGTGTTTATGGTTAGAGTTAATTACGGCCGTGGCAACTTCCTCCGTGAACTACATGTTGGATAGAATTTTTCATGAGATGAAACATATTCCAGTAGATTCCTTATTCTTCCAGGATTACAACATGTATTTTTACAGATTTTTTAGACTTCGTTTACCTTCTCAAACTTGTCTTGTAATATCAGGTTTCGATTAGGGTTTCCACGCTACAGTACGGTGCTTCCCTTCGTATCAGGTGGAGGTGGAGACCAAATCGGACATGCTATCGGGCGCCCGCGCAGATACGAGGTCTTAAAACCCTGCTCAACTCTTGGTTTGACTGGGAGTTCGTGTGCAGCACCATACGTTCGCGAGCAAGCTCACACCGACGCATGCAGATGCAATGCGCCGGAGATAGAGGGCTGCTAGGCAGCCCTTTGCACCCGGCGATATATATAAAATTATATATATGATTTTAAAATGTTTAAAATTATATAAAATCTGAAAAAAAGCCAAAAAATTCCATAAAATTTATAAAAAAATGTACCATTTATTTAAGGAGTAACTAAAGTGTTTAATAGCTTATAAAATAGAGTTTTACTATTTTGTCATTGAAATATATTATTTTGATTTTAAAATTCTTTTAAGATTAAAATTAATGAAATTAATGACTATACAAGTTCTGGTAAATTACTTAATAGGTTTATAAAAATTTTTTGAACTTGTTAGATAGTTTTGGGCTCTAGTTACCATGAACTCGTTTTAAAAATGATTTTAAAATTATTTTAAAATATTTATTAGTTAAATTAGTGTCCAAATTAATTCTAAAATTGTGATTTTGTAGAAGTATAATTTAGACATTAATTTAATGCTCTGAGAAATTTTGTGAAAACATGAATCATCTGATTTATTTGATATTGCTTGTCTTATGATTTAAATTGTTTACATGTATACTTCATATTATTTATTTTTATGAAAATTTGACAAGCATGAAATTTGGAATTTCAAAAATTATAGTATATAATTTTATGCTAATATATATTATATATCTCATATAATTATTACGTATGTGATATATGTTCATATGATGAATATTAGTGCGTGTACGAAGGTGAGCATGGACTTAAATATGCTTTGCTTGTGATTGCTAAGTTAATTAAGTTGGTTATGTTATTAAATGAGGCCTGCATATGTCTCCTCTCTCTTTATATACAATCTGATTGTACATTCTACATCCCCCCATTTACGTACTCCCCTTCGTTAAAACTAAGATTTTTTTATTATGATATCTACATTTATGGGTCTGTGTACCCTTAAGCCGCTTTTAATAGTTAGAAGTGATAGAAATGTATGTCCTACAAGCTAATCATATATGATATGATTCAACATTTTTAGATATATCTCATTCAATTAAATAGGCAAATCTTTATTATAAACTCTTATTATATGCACATATCATAATGAAATTCTTAATCAAATGCAATGATGATTAAATCATGATAATATCATGATAATGAGATTGATCATCTAGAGGTATTTGATCTAAATATTCCTAGTCATAGGATACTTGAGACGAGACATCAAGAATCCGGATAGATTAGTGTATGTGATGTCTTCTTATGTGATGAGAATGACTGATCTCATTGGTCATTAGCGTGGAGACACCTAGATACACATGCAAGTGCTCATTAGTGTAGACACGCAATTTTGGCCTAGTTGGAGAGCTTAAATTCTTGTTTTCGTGAAGTATATTTGAGTAACCTTTCGAGGGAACCAAGTTTTCCGGAAAAATCAAGTTTTTCGGCACATTTCGAAGTAGATTGATGGGGCGTTGACCAGGTCAACGCGCCCTGCTTATAGGGCACCTGGCGCCCTATAAACAGGGTGCCAGGCGCCCTATAAACAGGGTGCCAGTGCCCTGCGATGGGGCACCCGCATCCGGTCCGGCGACCGGACGGAGTTGATGGGACAGTTCTGCAGATAAAGTTGCCCTCTTCTTGCCTATAAAAGGACCCCCATTTGGAAGGTTTAGGAGGGACCAAGGGCGTCCCTCACCTCCTCTCATCCACCACTACACATCCCAAGCCTTGCAACCCCCCTCCAAGCTCTCAAACCGTCCCAAAACCATCTCCTAAAACCCAACAAATCATAGTTGCTTCTTGAAGGGATATTCCAGCAGAATGAAGTTACCCTCTTTTGTGCTGTAGAAAGACCCTCATATGAAGGTTTTTTGGACACCCCAAGTCCGTCTCCCATCTCATCTCATCCACCACTACGAATCTAAGCCTTCATAGCACCCTCTCAAGCCCTTAGAGTATCCCAAAATCCTTCCCCAAAAACCCAAAAACCTGCAGTTTCCTTCTTCAGAAATATGATTTTTCTCCAACTTTGAGGGACTCTACACTATATTTATCTTACATCTAGTTCCAAAACACTCTTCCATTAGCTTCACTTGAGTATTGTCTGCTTGAAAAAGTCCTTTTTCCATCTTGGAGGTCTTCCTACACTCCGGGGCGACGCCGCGAAGAAGGGAAGAAAATCTGCTGAAGCCAGTCCCTGGTGCCCCGTATATAGGGCGCTTTGACTTTGGTCAACGCGCCCCATCAAGGGGACACCTACAGCAGGCGCCCCATAGATGGGGCACTAGCAGAGGCAGACCCCGTTTTGCATTTTTTTGAGTTTATTTACCTTTCCGGTCGATCTTTTACTCCCCCCTTTCATTTTAACCTTCATTAACATGTTATTTAGCATGCATTAAGCCACTCATTTGTATTTTCATGCATATTTAAACCTTCCAAATAGGGGTTGGGATTTAGTCCCAATCCGGTCAGTTCCTTCCCTCTTTCATGTTTACATTTGAATTTGAGCATGATTCTACACTGTCACGAGAACTAATGATCTTTTCACTTGTTTCTATGTTTTCTTATGGACATTCTTAGGTAAATCTGATTGAGGCGGAGCTTCAACCGGATCGAAGACGAAGGACTCACTAAACTCTCTTCTTTCGGCCGGCCGAGAGAGGAGAAGTCGGAACTCAACAATCTCCCCGCTTCCAAAGGTACGACGGTCATTTCTCTATTTCATTTCTTTTCATTCTACTATATTTTGGAGCCTTTGGCTCCTGGCGACCACACCCACTAACATCCCATCCACCAAGTCCCCAAAGCAAGCGTAGGGGCTAGAAGGGGGAGATCCGCGGATGTCCCATTTCGGGTGCTTACACCTTTTGGCGACCACGGTGGGACCGACTTTGCTTTAGTGAGTTCTTCTCTTCTTTCCTAAGAATGTCCACTTGAAAACATGCTTATTTTCACTTTAGTTCTCATTTAAGCCATTTCCATTTCCTTGCATTGCTATTTACTTGCTTACATGCTTGTTTGTTTCCTTGAAGCATCATCTTGTTTCTTCCAAGTTTACTTGCTCTCTGTTTATCTTTTTAAAAACATATCGATCTGATTTCCAACTTTGTTAATCAACTTATTTCACCTTAGTATTTTAGATATCATCTTCTTTCATCCCTTGTTAAGCATACTTGCCTATTTCTTTCTAAGTCTAGTTCTCCTTTAGCAAATCTTTCAAAGCATGCTTAGTTAAATTAGTGCTTTCTTCTATCCTAGTTTAATTTCATATCATTGTCTTGTCCACTTGTTTCCTACAACATCTCATTAATCATTGTTTGCTTTTATTTTCTTCTTGCTTGCTTCTTATTCCTTGACATTTCACTTGCATTTAGTTCGCATTGGAGTTTCGGGTTCGCCCATCTCCTTAGGACATCCGAGAAGGGAGGCTCTCTCCTCCCAAAGCCCCACACATCCAAACACCCCTCTTGGTGGTTGCCAACTCCTCCTCCGGGGATTCCCTCTCGGAAGGACTGGGGAGCTTCCATCAAGGCCTCCGTAAGTCCCCAGACGTGAAGGATTCCCTCTTCACTGATCGGGCTGGTTGTACCATTTTATCCCAAAACCCGGAGTACCTATTACCTATCATTGTGAAAAGAGTGACAACCTTAGATTGCTCGGCGTTGTGAGAGCATAGGGTCCTACCCATTTATTTGAGTGGACAATATTTCTCTTAACAAGCCATTAATTTGAGGTTGAAACAAAAAAAATTGCGTTAATCATTCCAAGTCTTTGCTATTACTTGTTTGCAAACAAAAACTGAAAATTAAACAAAAATCCCAAAATCACCTAAAAAGAACCAAAACAAAAAATTTGCTTGAGGTTAATTTGCTTGACAACTTGCTTGTCCGACAAAAGAAAATCAAAACAAAAAAGGGGTAAAAAATCAAAACTAAAAAAAATCCTTAAGCTTTTATTTGTCAACCTTCTTTTTCTATTGTGTTTATGAATTTAAGGTCAGGTCGAGTTATCGGAATGGCGGATCAAGGATACGAGCAACTACAGTTGGAGTATGACCAATCTTATTTCTATCCTGATGCCGTGTGTGCTGTCAATGAACCCGAAGTTCTCCCCGAACCTAGTCGAAATTCTCCTCAACCCAATCCAAATTCACTTTGGGAGGCATTCTCTCATGCCGACCCTACCCAACTTCAGGCTATCAAAGCCATCCTCAAGGGCAAGTCGCCCTCCGACCACATTCCTCCCGAAGGTGGTCTTCACATCTCTACCCCTCGGTCTGGGGCACATCAACCCAATGTGCCCACTCATGACCATTCTCATACCGGGCTCATGGCCCCAATTTCTCCTCATCTGGTGGCTAATCTAGATCATCCCAATCCAAATGTTGTTGTTCCTTCTAGACCACCAGTTTATTCCTCTAATCATCTCAACCTTACTCACTCTTTGGTGCATCCCCCAATGTACCCTTCTTATCCGGCCACTTCGGCCCATCAAGTCCCAATTCCGGTGCACCAAGCACCCACTTCTCCTCCTCCTCTTAGGGAACCTTCTGTCGATCAGGCCATGATTAACAAGATCAATCGCATGGATGAGCAGTATAGAGAGCTTAGACGTTTAATTGACACCAAGGCAGTCCCCGAAATTTCTCTTCCTTCTCTCCCCACTTTTCATCTACCTCCCTCTGAGATGCTGGTATACCGTCGCTACAACGGAACCGGTAATCCCTTCATTCATATCAAGGACTTTCTTTATGAGTCGGTAATGTGGCAAAATGATCCAAGGGCCCTTGCTTTTCTTTTCAGAAGATCATTAGAGGGTTCAGCTTTGGAGTGGTTCTACTCGCTTGACTCTTTGGAGGCCAGTAACTTTGAAACTGTTAAAGCTAAATTCTTGCAGAGATATCAAGATAGAGTCGGACCAACATATTCCATCACTGACCTCATGGCTGAAAGAATGAGAAATGATGAAGACTTTACCAGATATGCTGATAGATGGAGGTCAATGGCAGAAAGGCTTACTGATTCCATTTCAGAACCAGAGCGAGTGAAGATGATCATCACCAATGCCACTCCGGCCTTAAAAAATATGCTGGCTTTGCATCACCCCACCTCCATGAGTGAACTCTATGAGAGGGCACGGTTCATTCAGACACAGCTTAGGGACTCACCTATCATGAACTTGTTTGATCCTAGACCCCGAGCTGTCAAGAAAACCACTTTTACCACAACTGGCCCAGTGACTGAGGGCGTAGTGACAAACGAAAACCTTAATGTTGTAGGGAACCCACCTATAAATTATCAACACCATTTCAGGAACCCTCAACAAAATCAACCATTTAGAAACCCTCATCAACCTCAACCTCAACCTCAGTTCCAGCCCCGTCAGCAACAAGCCCCGATCCCTCAGCGACCGCAAGCCCCAGTTCCCCAACCAGCGCGACAACAACTGGCCAACTACAACCAAGCACCCCCTCCCATGGCCTATGAACCCCGAAAGGTTGGACCCAAGAGGAACCATTACCCGCCTTTGCCGTACTCTCTCGTGGACATCTTTAATGCACTCATGGCGGCAGGGCAAATTGCATTGCCAAGGGAGAAATTGGAATGGCCTCAGAATGCCAACACAGAGCGATATTGTTTGTTCCATAGATATCCTGGGCACACAGTGGAAAATTGTTTTCAGTTCAAAGACTATATCCACGATCTTAATGAGCAAGGCAGTATTGACTGGGACCAGATGGGGGAATACATCAGAACAGTGAAAAATCAACCTCAACGGTAGCACGTACCAGCTCAGCAGCAACAACAACAGAACCCCGGCCTGGGGATTATCCAAAACCCTTTACCTCCACATGCACCCACGCCTGGGAATCAACACGTTAATCCCATCATGATTTCTTCCGAGGAGTATCATGATCGGGGCCAGAATTGGCAAGTCGAGGGAGCCACCTCCGCCATGCATGTCAACCGAACCGTCCATTCTATACCCCAAGCTACATCAGCCAACCCCATTACTCCTAACCGGCCACCCATCATCCGAGCACCATCACGACCCATCATAACACCACCAAACACACAACTCCAATCGGGACGGACCCTAATCCGCCCGATTAATCCACTACAAACATCACCACCACTAGGACCCATCATCATCCCGCCCCGAGCAACTGTACCTTCACAACCTACCTACCCTACTATGCCTCAAACCACCATCATTACACCCATCGCAAGAGCTCCCATCATTCGACCTAACCCACCACCCACCACTACCACCCCAGCTATAGCTCCTCAACTTGCCACAGTACTTAGGAGTGGGCGCATGTTCCAAAGGGTCTTTCCCCAGGCCGGCCAATCAGGGTTGGCACCAGAAGCAGAAGAAGAACACATTGAAGAGCCGTTGCCTGGGACATCCTATGACTTATTGAAGCATCTTGATAAAACCCCGGCACGAATCTCTATCTTAGAGTTGATCAAAAGATCCAAAGTCCATCAAGAGGTTCTCCAACAATACTTACAGCGGGTGATGGTGAGTGAGAGCCTCCCCCGTAAAAATCTCATCAGTTCTGGTCCCGAGAAGTGAGTATCCGGCCCTTATATTCACAAAGGAAGAGTTGGCCGACCCGGAAATAAGGAAATGTGCCTTGTGCATCACAGTCCACATCAATGGTGTAGGCATTAAGTCATGTTTAGTCGATACCGGAGCATCCATTAATGTTCTGCCACCAGAAACATTACATCTTTGTGAATTCTCCAAGGAAGACATCCGGCCATCTCAAATAACAGTGACTGCATATGACAATTCGAAAAAGCCTGCCGATGGCATGATTACATTAAATGTAAAGCTTGGACCTCGAACGATCCGTTAACTTCCACATACTTGAGATGGATCCAACCTACAAAGCTATTCTCGGGACGGCCCTATTTGGAAGCACTAGAGGCGGTCGCCTCCACCAATCACCGGTGTCTTAAATTCCCTCACAAAGCACAAGTGATTAAGGTGACTAGCATGCCCTTAGACCATCCATCTTCTCCACCACCACCCCTTGGGTTGCCAAACGAGCCAATTTTGACAATCTTGGATCTTCCAGAAATGAGTAGGCAACCCAAGCAAGTGTGGAGAAGGAAAAGAGAGGAAAATGAAACCATTGGATGGCACATAATGAAGAGTTTGGGATATCGAGAAGGCCAAGGACTAGGCAAAGAACTGCAAGGCATAGCTGAGCCAATCAATCTAATGAGGTTACAACCAAAAAGCGGGGTTGGGTATGATGGAACGACAGCGAATGGTCAGAATCTCAGAAGCAGATACTTTTCTAAAGAAACCATTCAACTGGCTGAGAACAAGGAAGAACAAGAGATGGAGCAAGAGAAGAGAATAAGAACCAACGACCCTGAAGATGACTTATATCCAGAAATATCTCTTTTGTTTTCCACTGATGAAGAAGGGTTAAGCAATGAACCACTCCAGGCTGAACCGCCTGTTGACCCACCTGAGGGTCATATTGCCAAACCAACTCGAGAAAAAGTCCAACCAACTCTACGAGGGCCTTCCCTCATTATGTCATCTTTTGGGGCCGACGCCCCAACACACTGTGATGCTCTCCCCGGGCTTCTTGGCCCAATCCCTATTTCTAGGCCCTCAGGCCCAACTTATGGGTCCGCATACCCACTTGTTGCTCTTGGGCCATCGAGCCCCTCTACTAAATCCGGGCCTCTGCGCCCATTTTCTCCAATTCTCGGGCCCTCAAGCCCATCTCCTAAAGCCGGGCCCTTGAGCCCGCATCCTCTTCTTATTGGGTCCATAAACCCACCTTCCTCTATGATCATCCGGCCTACTGGCCCATCACCTCTTTCTGTCAACATTGGGCCCGAAAGCCCCCTCGATCAAACATTGCTCGAAGTCTTCCCCTCTTTATCAATATCTCCGCCTACTTTGGCTCCCGTAGGTGATCTCAACCCAAATCGGGCACCTGAAGCCCAATCTGTCTTTATGTTTAGCACTCCTAAAAAAACAACGTCCTTCTCGAAACTCAAATTTCGATCAAGGAAACATCTAAACTTGCCTCGGAAGGGCATTCGACCCAAGGAGCCACCGGATCCTTGATTGACCTTCTTTGCCCTCCATCCTCTCCAATAAATTCTACTCCATCCACCTCCTCTTCCTCCTCTTATTTACCTTCTTCTTATTTATGTTTAGTTTCCAATAAAAATAGAACAAAAAAAATCAGAGGTAGGAGAGTTCCAGAAAGATACCTGCATCAGTTAGCTCAGAAGAGCTTAGAATGTGCCAAGCTACCGGAGTATCTAATTCAGCTGAATGAAATCCGATATGAGGAGAAAGATAACATTGATCAAACTTTGGGGTTTTTTTCTACATCCAACAGAAGGCAATCAAGGGCTATGCAATTGCTGAACATCTTGCCCATCATCCTATCCCAATCTTTGACCCTATCCAATCAGATTTTCCCGATGAAGAATTGATGTCCATTCGATCTTCCAATCTATGGACTTTATATTTTGACGGGGGCATTAAACTCCCAGGGTAGAGGGATAGGGATTGTTCTTCTGTCACCCGAAGGTGTCACCATTCCACAAGCTTTTCAGCTCCATTTTCCAGCAACAAACAACATAGCTGAGTATGAAGCCTTGTTGGCCGGACTGGAGGCCGCTCACTTCTATGGTGTCACTAAACTAAGGGTAATTGGTGATAGTCAGTTAATACTCCGCCAAGTACTGGCCAAATACCGCACATCTCATCCCGGGCTCAGACCATACCAAGAACTCACCACTTGTTACATCAAGCTATTCTCCAAACTCGAATTCATTCACGTTCCTCGTGCTCAAAATATTCTTGCAGATGCTATCGCTTCTCTGGCATCTTCACTATCTGTCCCACTAGACAGGTAGGTTAGGACGATCTATGTCCGCCGACGTACCATTCCGGCAATAGAAGATGCACGATTCTTGAAGGTTAAGGAAGAGTTTAAAAGGAAAGAGTGCATTAAGCAAAAGGAGGAAGTATCTTTGGTTGAATTGGAAGAATTAGAAGAGGGTGAGAAACCATGGTATCATGAGATTGCAAATTACTGTCAGGATCAGATATATCCACCAGGATCAACTGCCGAAGAGAAAAAAGCCATAAGAAGGGTCTCCCAGAGATACACTATCTTAGGTGGAGTGCTTTATAAAAGGAGCTTGGCCGGTATTCTATTAAGATGCGTAGATGAAGAAGAGGCTGAATTGGTGCTTAAAGAAGCACACTCCGGAGTATGTGGAGGCCATGTAAATGCTCATGCCCTCGCCAAGAAAATCATCAGGCAAGGGTACTATTGGCCTACTCTGGAAGAAGATTGCTCGATCTTTGTCCGGCACTGCCATCAATGCCAACTTCACGCTGACAAGATTCACTCTCCCGCATCTTCCCTTCACCCGATTCACGCCCCATGGCTTTTCGCTATGTGGGCTTTTGATGTTATCGGACCCCTCGGTGACCCAAACTCCACAAACAAAACCAAATCCTTCATCCTAACTACAACGGAGTACTTCAACAAGTGGGCGGAAGCGGAAGCATACGTGGAGATCAAGGCATCAACAGTCTACACCTTCATCAAGCGCAACATCATTGCCAGGTTCGGGATCCCAGGCGACATCATCACCGACAACGGACCACAATTCATCTCTCAGGAGCTGCGTGACCTTTGCAACAGGTATTGCATCAGATTGCATCATTCATCTCCATATTATCCTCAAGGCAACGGTCAGGCAGAAGCCACCAATAAAACCCTGATAAAAATCATTAAGAAGACTTGTAAGTCTAGCAAGTTCGCAGACTGGCCAGATAAGTTAGTTGATGCTCTATGGGCCTACCGCACTTCTATTCGAACCCCAATGGGTCAGACCCCCTATGCCTTAGCATTTGGTATGGAGGCGGTAGTTCCATACGAAGTAATCATTCCTTCCCTCCGAGTCCAGATTGATCGAGATATCCCGATGGATGAACGTCGAGATTCTCTTCTCGCGCAACTCGAACTCTTGGATGAAAGGAGGCTAGCCGCTGCCGAACATGCTATATCTTACCAAAATAGACTTAAAAGATTTTATCAGAAGTGGGTGATAGAGAGAAAATTTGAAATCGGTGAGGTTGTGCTTAAAAGAATATTTGTTAAGCCGGGCGGTCCCCGCTCCAAACTTCAACCTAATTGGGAGGGTCTGTATGTAATTTCGGTTGTTTATCCCGGTAATTCATATAAGCTGACTAATGCAGAAGGAGAAGAACTAGCTCATCCCTGGAATGGCGTATACCTCAAAAAATACTTTTCTTAAAAAAAACAAAAAAACAAAAAAAAACAAAAATCTATAAAATCCAAAGGTGTGAAGTATAATGATAGCATCTAACGCTTACTTGCCCGGTGCATCAACTTGTCGCTTAGGGAAATAAGGATAGGCATCATACTGCACACACTACACGCCTAGTTTTGATGTCCGATGACTAGAAGTCAGAGAGAAAGCTAGGCAACACTTGGCAAAAGAAGGTCAACCCTGTCCCATTCTCTTCTTATTTCGGTCCGGAATAGATGGAAGGGGTTAGAATAAGGAGTATCGAAAATGCCCATTGCCTTAGTTGGAAAATGCCTCTGAAGGCCTGACTTCTTATTAAAAGAAAAGGTGCCAAAAGATGGGCAATGACCCCTCAGGTCAGCAAAAGAATAGACCTGTCTGAATGTGTACCAACAAAAATCCAAAAGAAAAGGCTCCAAAAGATGGGCAATGACCCCTCAAGTCAAAATCAAGCAAAAATAAGAAAGACCTGTCTGAATGTGGGCCATCAAAGAAAATGGGCTAGAAGGAAGGACCCGAAGAGGTCAAAACCCGAACGGGCAATGTGGGTATTAGTAGAGAAACAAGTTCGACATCCCTGAATTCTACTAAGGACTTACCACCAATCATCTTCCTTCTTTAACCTCAAAGGATAGGGTTGACCGACTAGGTCCAAGAAGAGCCATAGCCTATCGAAGGCAGAAGGTCAGAAGATCTCGGACTAGGCACTTTCTTACACATGATGCCTACTCTTAACCCTTAGGTAACAATGAGAGGCACCTATGGCAAGCAAGGCAAAGGATGAGATGGTCGTTTCTTTCACACCAAACCAAAAATTAAAAACTTCAAAAACATAAAAAAAAATCTATAAAGTCAAAACTCTTAAAAATTAAATATTCAAAACAAAAAAAAATCATAAAAGTTCCAAAACATCAAAAACATTATAAAACCATCAAAACCCAAACAAATCAAAAATTTCAAAACACCTAAAAGTTTGCTTTCTAGACTGATCAGTTGTCTTTGCATTCATGTTTAATTTCAGTCTTGCGTATTTTCTTTTATGCATACTTTTGTTTTTTCTGTTATCTTTACCTTGATAAGGCCTATGTCCCTTGACAAAAGATCAAGGCAACTTTGCCCTCTCCTTGCAAGGGACTAAGCCAAAATAATGTTCTAATATCTTCTCTCAAGTGGATGCAGGAATAGGATAAGGCATACCAACTTCATATCCCCAGGCACTTCGAGGAGGCAAAAAACAACAAAAAAATCAAAAAATTGAAAACCAAAACTGGACTACCCCGACCCCTATTTGGACTTGCATTTAGTATTGCATCTATCAAAATAAATAATATTTAAGACGTTGAAGACCTCAATTCTAGAGGGGGCTGAGCCTGAGAACCCCTTCAACAAAATCAGTGAGGGCTCAGTCATTCCCTAGGCTTGCGGATAGGCCAAAGTTGAATATGCGGGGACGACGGTTTCTTCATAGATGTCCTGACCCGTTATAGTCAACATATATCTTCAACTATTTTCTTATACTTATTTGTCTTTCTTTAAACCCAATATGCATCATTTCATACACCATCATGCATCATCCCACCACAACCATTTCCTGTTTCCTAATCACATCGTGAACCCTTTTAAAGATGGTCTTGATTTTTCGCAGAATCGGTTTCCACCATGTTTTAACAATGATTTCATCGAAACAAGAAGTTTTTCCATGTCGAACTGAACCAGTATTGTTGAGTAAAACCTTATGAATTTGAAGAACCCAACCATGGTTGATTGGTTGTCTCCTCTTTACCTTTTGCAATTTACTTTTCAATGCATTTCTACCGAGTCCAGCACACCATGCAGTTCGGGTCTTGGTCGGTAACAATTCTCCCCAACGTAGGATTTTAGTTATTTACTTTCAGTACTGTTCTTCTCTTTAACCAATCAACCAGAGGGAAGGTTTCGATAAGACAAAGGGTAATCTCGGAATCCGGTAAAGTTTTATTCCACTCAACTAGGCCAATGAGGGCGTGTCTAAATCTACACCTTAGCGTCACCTTTTCAGTCCATTACCACTTCATTCCGCTACGCCTCATTACGCTTCACTACATTCGCCTATGTTTCATTCATGTCACTCCCCTACAAAGCCGACGCCAAGGCGAGGCAAGCTGTAGACACGCAATTTTGGCCTAGTTGGAGAGCTTAAATTCTTGTTTTCGTGAAGTATATTTGAGTAACCTTTCGAGGGAACCAAGTTTTCCGGAAAAATCAAGTTTTTCGGCACATTTCGAAGTAGATTGATGGGGCGTTGACCAGGTCAACGTGCCCTGCTTATAGGGCACCTGGTGCCCTATAAACAGGGCGCCAGGCGCCCTACTGATGGGGCACCTGCATCTAGTCTGACTGACTGGACAGGTTGATGGGACAGTTCTGCAGATAAAGTTGCCCTCTTCTTGCCAATAAAAGGACCCCCATTTGGAAGGTTTAGGAGGGACCAAGGGCATCCCTCACCTCCTCTCATCCACCACTACACATCCCAAGCCTTGCAACTCCCCTCCAAGCTCTCAAACCGTCCCAAAACCATCTCCCAAAACCCAAAAAAATCATAGTTGCTTCTTGAAGGGATATTCCAGCAGAATGAAGTTACCCTCTTTTGTGCTGTAGAAAGACCCTCATATGAAGGTTTTTGGACACCCCAAGTCCGTCTCCCACCTCATCTCATCCACCACTACGAATCTAAGCCTTCATAGCACCTTCTCAAGCCCTTAGAGTATCCCAAAAGCCTTCCCCAAAAACCCAAAAACCTGCAGTTTCCTTCTTCAGAAATATGATTTTTCTCCAACTTTGAGGGCCTCTACACTATATTCCTCTTACATCTAGTTCCAAAACACTCTTCCATTAGCTTCACTTGAGTATTGTCTGCTTGAAAAAGTCCTTTTTCCATCTTGGAGGTCTTCCTACACTCCGGGGCGACGCCGCGAAGAAGGGAAGAAAATTTGCTGAAGCCAGTCCCTGGTGCCCCGTATATAGGGCGCTTTGACTTTGGTCAACGCGCCCCATCAAGGGGACACCTACAGCAGGCGCCCCATATATGGGGCACTAGCAGGGGAAGACCCCGTTTTGCATTTTTTTGAGTTTATTTACCTTTCCGGTCGATCTTTTACTCCCCCCTTTCATTTTAACCTTCATTAACATGTTATTTAGCATGCATTAAGCCACTCATTTGTATTTTCATGCATATTTAAACCTTCCAAATAGGGGTTGGGATTTAGTTCCAATCCGGTCAGTTCCTTCCCTCTTTCATGTTTACATTTGAATTTGAGCATGATTCTACACTGTCACGAGAACTAATGATCTTTTCACTTGTTTCTATGTTTTCTTATGGACATTCTTAGGTAAATCTGATTAAGGCGGAGCTTCAACCGGATCGAAGACGAAGGACTCACTAAGCTCTCTTCTTTCGGCCGGCCAAGAGAGGAGAAGTCGGAACTCAACAATCTCCCCGCTTCCAAAGGTACGATGGTCATTTCTCTATTTCATTTCTTTTCATTCTACTATAATTTGGAGCCTTTGGCTCCTGGCAACCACACCCACTAACATCCAATCCACCAAGTCCCCAAAGCAAGCGTAGGGGCCGGAAGGGGGAGATCCGCGGATGTCCCGTTTCGGGTGCTTACAATTAGTTGAATGAGTTCACTGAACTAACCAAATTAGAAACCCTGAATAGTATCTTACCGAACTGTTAATCAGGATTTTCTATCATCACGATTGCATGGTTGGATCTTTGACCTGAGTCGCCAAATATGCCTTGTTGGGTGGAACTTGTGCTTTGACCATTGTCTTATGGATCACCGTATAGATGGTCCAGTATAGCGATGTATCGGGTACAAGGAAAACCTAATGGAGACAATTGAGCGGACAACAAGGGATCGTCCACTCTCAGTAAGTGAGAGTGAATGTCCTATGGGATAGTACTCTAAATCCCTAGCCAAGGTAGATAGGATAATTGGAAAATGAGTTTTCCAATTGATCCAATCCGAGTACAAAATCCTATAAAGTCGGTATACTAATGAGTTGACAGTCGATGTCGTACTCCTTTCTGACTGGGACATTGAATGGACGAGGGTTTATATCCACGTAGTAACCGATGATGGAAAGGCTCAATGGAGATAAGATTATCCCCATAGCCATTTAGGATCATGAGATGTGGCTTCTACCCTTCATAATTGGTAGATCGATTAATCTATTATCGGATAACAGGTTTAATTAAATTAAATAAATTTATTTTATTTTATTTAGGCCTTAATCAAATAGGCTATTAGGCCTAGTGGGTCACACACAAAAGGACTTATCCACAAGTACAGAGTTAAGGGCGTAATTTATAGAGATTTTGGGTTTTAATGAAAAATTCAAAAATTCTTTATAAATACTAATGATTTCAGCCAAATCCTATCATGCCAAGGATGTTAACCATGTCCTTAGTCTCCTACCTACCTTCTTCTCTCTCTAGAAGGTGCCCATGGTCGATTGAGCTCCCTTTGGGAATAGTTCTCGAGGCCGGCGCAAAGGGATAACTTGCTGTGGATGAAGTTCGTGTGGATACTGCTGGAGACCGGACATTTGAACGGTTTTAAGAGCTTGAAAATATCATATTCTTCTTTTTCATAGGAATATATGAATTCCTATCAGGTATATTTGAACCCGATTTGATCAATTTTTAGTTTTCGTCGTTCGGTTCTGATTGAGACAGATTCTAAAGGAATCCATAGGAATTATCGCTTCTACTTCACCAAATTTTTATAGATGATTTCTTATAGAGGTATCAGATCCTATTTAAAGTGTCGGTCAAAACCGACATCGAATCGACATTATTTCATGTTATTTATGTGTTCTCAAATCTGTGCAAACATGTTTTTGTCGAGGCTACCATAATCTGTATGTGATTCAGATAAGAGATTGGTTGACTTCAGTATAATCTCGTAATATAGAGCTTTCCAATGCCGCAAACCATTTGAAGTTTAGATCTCTGTAGAGTTTGGGAGAAATCCCAAAAGTTGGTGTTTCTTTCATGCTCGAACTGTCACCCAGATTTGGGGATTTTGTGAAATCTCCGTCCATAGACAAAATTGAAGCTTGAAAACAGCTTTAAGAGATGGGAAATGTGATTACCTAACCTTTTCTCTTGATCTCCTACTTTAAACGGCGGCAGAGAGAGAGAATTTTAGATTTTTTCATCGAACTAGGGTTCTGCAGAGTCTGGCGGCGCCGACCTGTTTCTCCCTATTTTCCTATTGTTGGAGAATTTTTATCTAAATATATATATACATATTTCGAAACTTTATTTTATGAGGATTATAAATTGTATTTTCTGATAATATTTGGCTTCCGGGATAAGGAGTTATCCTTATTGCAAAATGGTGATTTCTGCTATGGAATCTCGATGACCGCCGCCTCTTCTTCCTTATTTTACGATCGTTTGAGATTTTTCCTCTATATTCGGCTGAATTTTTTAGATTCCTTATTCTATGAGGATTCCAACACATATTTTTAAAGAATTTTTAGATTCCTAAATAAGGAGATATGTCCAATTTAAGGGGGGGACATATTTTCCTAATAAACAATGTCGCGGAGCCGCGGAAGGGCTGCCGCGTGCACGGCACACCAGGCGGTGCACGGTGTTTGGCGCACCTGGCAGCACATGTGGGCGCACATGAGCATAACGGAATGCACCAGAGGACGCAGCACATTGTGCCAGATGCTTTATTTATGATTTTAAAGTCTTTAAAATCATAAAAAACTGAGAAATTGCCAAAAAAATCTGTAAATTTCTATATTATTATGTTTTAAAGTGTTTAATGGCATGTTATATAATTTTAAGCCCTATTTACACATAGTCACTCATAGTTAAACTTTAAAATTATTTTAAAAGTTTAACTTAAATAATTAGTGTCTTAATTAATTCTGTTAAATGAGATTTTTCAGAATAGAAATTGGGACATTAATTTCTAAGTTTGCATGGTATTGGAAATGCATGAATGTTCTAAATATTTTAGATGTGTATGTTTTTTTCATATAAATTATTTATATATTGTTGTCAACATATTTTCATATTATTTATTTCATGAAAATTCAACGTACATGAAATTGAGAATTTCAAAAATATAGTATATAATTTTATGCTAATATGTATGATATGTCTCATATGATTATCACGTATGCGCTCTATGTTCATGTGATGAATATTAGTGTGTGTATGGAGGTGATCATGGACTTAATTATGCTTGACTTGTGGTTGCTTTTTCATTATGTTGGTTATGTTATTAAATGGGGCCTACGTGTGCCTCCTCTCTCTCTATACAATCTAATTGTACATTCTACCCTCCTCCATTAATGTACTCCCCTTGGTTAAAACCAAAGTTTCTTATTAAGTTATATACATTTGCTGGTCTGCGTACCCTTAAGCTGCTTGTAAGAGTTAGAAACCGGTTCGTGGAAGGTTGGAGAGCGGGACCACTTGAATAAGCACCCTTCTGAAGTGGGAGCATGCCAACTCAAGCATCTGAAGCAAGGATTTGCACCTATGGGATGCCTTAGGTGAATGCTTAGGGTTAGGTCCACGATCACCTGCTTTTATGCATATTTGATATGTGAATGTGTGCTACAAGTTATACCTTAGATATATGATATTCCAAAGGTATTATATTTAATAAGCACATATTATTGATGAGACTAAAATAAAATCCCTCCTTGTTTTGATTAGGTCGATAAACATGTGACATTAAGAATGACCCACATAGCTTTCGGTTGTTATCATCTTGATGAGCCAATCTTAGATTGGATGGGTTTGTTGTGTTTCCCACAAGACTCATTCAGTAAGGGATTGGTGATTATGGCCAAGGCATTTGCTGAACTTTGGGGTGGACCATTGCAGGACCTTGTGTTTCCCACAAGGGCTATGTTAAGAATTCATCCTCATAACGTAACAAGCGGATTTGACCTAACTAGAGTATATAGCTTGTTGTGTTTCCCACAATGTTATAACTCTAGAGGTTGAATGACTAAGAATTGCAAGGGTTGCAATTGGTAAAAGTTACCTACCTATTAAGTATGGGATGACTTGTTGTGTTTCCCACAAGGTTATCACCATAAAATTAGTAGGGTCTTAGTCCCTACTAGGATTTCATCGTGATATCCTGTCTTTGCATAATGAGGGTTATGCAAATTCGTCGAAAAATAGTGAGAGCATAAATTAGGATCAAAGACCATATCTTAATTTTAATGAATGTCTGCAATGTTATATTGATAAAATTATATCTCAGTTGTAGAATATGATAATAAACCACCATTAGTATGGCATATTAGATGCCAAATAGCTTAATGGCTCACACTTCTTAGACCAGTTTAGAACTAAAAGAATTGTTCTCATAGTTGACCAATTAACTATCCTACTTGAGAAGTAGGTGTCTCCTACATTATCTAATGATGTGAAAGAAAAATAAGATCTTATCTTATAGAAAAGATGCATTGTTTGCCTTAAACTAGATGTTAGTCTCTGTGAGATATAAATTGTAGAGACAACATGAATAGATGGATATTAGATCCATCATGGCTCATAGTGATGAGCTAACTATGGGCAAGTTAGAACAACAATACATCTTAATTACTTCTAGTTGGTGAGACCAATAGAAAGAAGTAAAGCGTTATATAGAAATAGGAGATAGTTAATAGTAAAAGAAGGTGGTCAAGATAATAAAGCCTGAATAAGACAGAATTCTTACACTATCATAAATATGGTAAGTGGAAGAGGAAGTATAAAGTGTATTGTTTATAATGCAAAGGTGGAACTTGAGAAGTTTCATGCATCCAAGTCATTGACACTTACTTGTTTAAATATACACTTAATAGTATTAGATACTATATATGTATATCATAATATTAGATACTACGGATGCATCTAATGGTATGAAATACCGGATATGGATCTTATATCTACAAGGAGTTGTAGATGATGACAAGTGAATGAAGACTTAATAAAGAAGATGTTGACCTACATATGAAATGGTGCAAAAGTTGCATTATTATTAGTAGGAGGTACGATTCTTTAGTAGCCTTATGGAGATGTCTTAATAATTAAAATTCCTATTATATCCTTCTACAAGAACATTATATGATTTCTTGCTTGAATAAATGTTGATTTATTCTAAGCTATGGAATTGATAGATGTTCTAAAAGATTGAATGGCAAAGTGTTTGTCAGTGGGAGCTTAATAAATTATTTAATCATATTTGATATGTTATGTGTGAATACTCATTTTAAGAGAAAATAGGTTGATTTAGATCAATCTATACTTTAGGTTTATGTAGATTGTCGACTACAGAAACGGGTTCCGGATCGGCACCTCAAGAGAAGGTGAATGATGGAATAGGGGGAAAGGGAGTGAATTGAACACTCGGAAAGCTGTAAAAGATCCTCACCTCGGTCCCACACTCACATTGATCCCCGAACTTTCATCTCACGGCGTCGCTCGAGTACCGGAGATGGTTCGGGTCATGTGGGAGGAGAGTGAGGAGGAGATGAAATTAGAACATAAATAAAAGGTGGTCACCGGGAGCTGCGGGCTCCGCTTTATAGAATAACAACAAGATTGAGTTGTTTTGACCGTGTACCTTAGCGCGGGAGATCGGGATATGGGTTCAACCTTCTTCTTCTTCGGCCGGCCGATGAAGAAGAGTCTCCAACCGATGCTACCTTAATAGACCTGTGCAACTAGAACAATAAACCAAGTGAAAGAAAATGATTAGAACTATGGGAAGTGTAGTAACTGTAGAGAGAATATGAGAAAGAAGCAATTGGAATCGAACTCACCGGATTGGGGCGAGTCCTAACCCCTTTCTGTGTATTTTTTATTATGTAAAAATGATGTAAATGAACTAAAAGTTGCTTTAAAACAATAAATAAACTGAGTTAAGGGAGTTGAGAAAGCTTATGGAATGGATCGGCTTGAGTTGAAGCCGAGTTGGTTGAAGAAGGCCGGTTCGGGTAACTTTGTACCCTCCGGGCGCGACTTTGGTGCATAAAATGCTACGGACGACCCCGATGTGAGTGCCGTTTGTTGGAGTAGATAGAGGACTCAGAGAGGAATAGTTCCTATGTTGATGATTTCTCCGAAATCCTCCTGTAGAAGTCTGTAAAAATTCTGAAAGTGGGCGGATATAGAAAACAGAACCTAGATGCGCGCCCTTGGTGCAGAAATCGTCACGAACGAACGGCAAGTCAGAATTGAATGAAGTTAATTGGAGATGAAAGAGGACGAAAAGAGAAACAACTTCTATGTTGAAAACTTCTGCAGCAGGAGTCCCGGATTTTCTAAAGATGTTGATGAAGTCGGTTGATGCAGAACGCCTGGATCGAGCCTTCTCCTTCACTTCGGGAACGATCTCTCAATGTCGGATCACCTTTGGACGTCGGGACGGCTTTGGAGAAGAGCTTGGACGACCTCTGGACGAGCTAGGCGTGGGGGTTCTCCTTGGGTCGTTGAGAATGGCCCTCAATTTATAGGGGAAGGAAGCCGGTGCAAAATTTGGAAACTGGACCGACCGCGCCCCCGCTTTTCAAAGGGGACGAGGGCGTGCAGGGCGCACCCTCAAACCAAGGGCGCGCAGAGCGCCCCCCCTCAAACTTGGGGTGTTGGTGATGGTCTAATGATTAGATGTCGAGGAGGATTAATGGTGGTTGGTAGGTTAGGTGATGGTTGCGGTGCTGGTTGGGATGTTGGTGACGGTCTAATGATTAGGCACCGTGAAAAGTTGATAGTTGTTGGGGGCAGTGGTGTTTGGGGAGTTTGTGGGATGGGGGCAGCTCTTGGTATGGAGAGTATGGTGCGGTTTGTAGGTGGGGTTGGTCTGGCAGGCATGGAGGCGATTTGATCCTCGACCTGCCAACCCTGGGAATGGTGGGTTGACTCCTCGATGATGGAGTGGACAAGGCCGAGTTGTTGGTTTGGTGGTGCTGGTGCCGGTGCTTGTACGGGTGCATGTACCGGGAGCGAATCTTGGACTATGCCCAGGCCGGGCTGCTGTTGTGCTTGCTGTCGCCGTGGTTGATTTTGACGTGCCTTCATTGCTTGAATATATTCTCCCATCTATGCCCAGTCAATGTTCCCTTGATCATTGAGGTCATGGATGTAGTCTTTAAACTGGAAACATACATCCACCGTGTGCCCAGGATACCGATGATAAGCGCAGTACTTGGTTGTGTCAACATTGGCCGGCCATCCTTCTCTCTCCTTTGGAAGCTCCAACTGTTGTTCCGCCATCAATGCATTAAAGATATCGGTGAGGGGGAATGGCAGTTTAGGATAGTATTCTCTCTTGGGTCCCCCCCTCCTAGGTCGGTTGGCTGGTGGTGGCACTTGGTTGTAGGCTTGTTGTTGTGGTTGGGGTCGGTTGTAGACATGTTGTTGTTGAGGTGCTCGGTTGTAGGCATTTGGTTGCTGGGGCACTCGGTTGTAGGTGGGTTGCTGTGGTGGTGCTCGGTTGTATGCAAGTTGCTGCTGGGGATGAGGAGCTGGGCGGTATTGTTGATTGGGTGGTGGGTTACGGTATTGGCTTTGGAGATACCCACCATGGTTACCCATGGCATTGATGCTCTCATTGTTTACTACCCCTTAGGTGGTGGGTCCTACAGGTGTAGGCTTTCTAGTGTAACGGGGCTTGGTGTCAAATGGGTTGATCATGGATACGTCCTTAAAGTGGGCTTGGAGGTAGCGGGCACTATCACACAACTCACTCATGGTTGTTGGGCGGTGCATGATCAGGAGGTTGCGAAGGTTGGGCGTGGTGTTCCCTATGAGCATCCTCACCTACTCCCCCTCTGAGATGGTATCCACTAGCCTCTCAGCCATTCCCCTCCACTGATCAGCAAATCTGGCAAAGTCCTCATCCGGCCTCATCTTTTCGACAATTAAATCAGTTATCGAGCAGGTTGGCCCCACCCGATCCTTGTACCTCTGTAGAAACTTTGCCTTGACGATGTCGAAATCTTCCGCCTCAATGGAATCAAGAGAATAGAACCAGTCCAGGGCGGATCCTTCCAATGACCGACGGAATAGGAAGGCAAGGGCTTTGCGGTCATTTTTTCAGAATGCGGAGTCGTAGAGAAAGCTCTTTAAATGGTTGAAAGGATTACCACTTATCAGTCCCATTGTAACGTTGGAAGACTGGTATCTCTGAAGGAGGAAGGTGTAGAACTGGGAAGGATGGGACAGAGATTCCAGGGATAAATTTAGAATCGAGGCGGTGCCTCATTTCTTCAAAGCGCTCATCCATCTGGTTGAGTTTGTTCATTAATGCCTGGGTGAGGCTGGATTCCTGAGCCACGGGAGCAAAGTGTTTAGGTGATTGAGTTGGAAGAGGTAGGTTGGAAACAAGAATTGGAACAGTATTATGTGAATGCCCCATAACGGGGTGAGTGGAGACACGGCAGGGTTGCCCAGGAGAAGAGATGATTTGGGGCCTGACTGCTGATTGAGGTGGTGAGGGGGCTTGATTTCCCTCGACCGGATCTTGATTGGCGGGCATCTTGCCCTTTGTCAAGGATTGCACAAGCGAAAAAGATTCGGGGTCTAGATGAAGAGATAGACTCTGGAGGAGTTGCTCCACGCTAAGTGAAGCAGGTTGATGAGTAGGATTTTGAATTTCTGGCTCCCTGACGGCGTTGACATGGCCCTCTGGTTGGACCATGGGTTGCTAAAGCTCGTAGTGACCCGTCTCGTACTCCTCTTCTTGGCCGTACTAGTCCGACATCCCGACATGTCTTCCGGACCTTAGTGTCATGGGCATCCTGTCAAATTTTCTTACAAAATGGTTGAAAGAAAGCAAATGAAATGTGTAATTGCAAAGAGAATTTTGTTTGGTTATGATTGTTTGTTTGATTTGATTTGGTTTCACTTTGGTTGTTTGGCAAGCAAGTTGAACACAAAAGTTAAAAGGGATTTTTTTTAGGTGTTTTGAAAGAAGAAGAATTTTTTGGTTGTTTTCAATTGTTGTGAGCAAGCAAGTTATGCAAACAAGATTTTAAAATGACTACTCGACAATTTTTGGGTTGAAACATTAGATTAGATAGATTGTTAGCAATTGTTCACTCAAGTAGGTATGGTTCCTATTGCTTCAATCTTCAAGACCTAAGGTTGTCACTCAATCACCACGAGTAGGTACTTGGGTTCTTCGGGTTTTGGGAAGTGGTACAACCGGCCCAATCGTGCGGAGAGGAATACTCCACGGATGGGGACTTACGGAGGTCTTGATGGAAACAACCAAATCAACTAGGAAGGAATATCCCAGAAGAGAGGTTAGAATCCACCAAGAAGGTGTTTGGAGGGTGAGGGTGTGTTGGGAGAGAGAGCCCCCACCTCGAATGCCCTACATATCGGAGCAAGTCCGGTACCCGATGCAAAAGCTAATGCAAAAAATGAAAAATGGAGGGTAGGAGAAGAAGAAGCAATCAATATGCAAACATGAATGAAAGCTATTAAATAAATCAAGCAAGTGAATGCAATCAAGACAAGCAATGATAAAGTAAAACAAATAACTAGCAACTAGCAACTAAAAGGTGGTTCGCGCGGGAACCGGCTTGTGATGGAGTGTCCAAGTGGGGACAAATCTGAAGTAAAGGTAAAAGGATGGTCCACGCAAGGACCGATTTGAAAATAAAGTGGCTCACGCGGGATCCGGGTTTAGGAAAGGTAGGTGGTTCACGCGGGAACCGGTTTTTTGAAGGAAAATGGGTGGTTCACGCGGGAACCAGTTTGTTTGGTTGGAAAAAGAAAAGGAGGGCCACGTGGGGCCAATATAATTGGTGCAAAGGGGTGGTCCACGCGGGGACCAATCTGAAAGTGAGTTGGTTCACGCGGGAACCAGTTTAGAAATGGGTTTGGTTCATGCGGGAACCGGTTTTAATGAAGAAAGGGATGGTTCACGTGGGAACCGGTGTAAGAGTTGACAAAATAGAAAGAGGGCCACGTGAGGCCAATCTAAAGGTGTTGTAAATAGGTGTTCCACGCGGGGACCGATCTTAAAGTGAGTTGGTTCACGCGGGAACCAGTTTAGAAAAGGGGTTGGTTCACGCGGGAATCGGTTTTTGTGAAGAAAAAGGGTGGTTCATGCGGGAACCGGTGTAAGAGTTGACAAAATAGAAAGTGGGCCACATGGGGCCAATCTAAAGGTGCTGTAAAGAGGTGGTCCATGCGGGGACCGATCTGAAAATAAGTTGGTTCACGCGGGAACCGAGTTGGAAAAGAAAGGTGGTTCACGCGGGAACCTGTTTATAAGAAGAAAAGGGTGGTTCACGCGGGAACCGGGTTGAATTTAAAGACAAGCAAATCAAGTCCACATGGGGGACAATCTTAAAGAAAGAGTAAACAGCAAGTTTAAAGGTAAATTGACATGGAAAAGGTAAAGGACAAGCCGGTTCACGCAGGAACCAAATCGGAAAACAACTAGTTGCATGGATTAATCAAGCTAGCATGGTTGAAGACATTGGTTGTCACACCGTGGTCGCCAAAAAGCTATCGACTCTAGAAACGGGTTCCGGATCGGCACCTCAAGAGAAGTTGAATGATGGAATAGGGGGAAAGGGAGTGAATTGAAAACACTCAGAAAGCTGTAAAAGATCCTCACCTCGGTCCCACGCTCACATTGATCCCCGAACTTTCATCTCACGGCGTCGCTCGAGTACCGGAGATGGTTCGGGTCATGTGGGAGGAGAGTGAGGAGGATATGAAATTAGAACATAAATAAAAGGTGGTCGCCAGGAGCCGCGGGCTCCGCTTTATAGAATAACAACAAGATTGAGTTGTTTTGACCGTGTACCATAGCGCGGGAGATCGGGATATGGGTTCAACCATCTTCTTCTTCGGCCGGCCGATGAAGAAGAGTCTTCAACCGATGCTAGCTTGATAGACCTGTGCAACTAGAACAATAAACCAAGTGAAATAAAATGATTAGAACTATGGGAAGTGTAGTAACTGTAGAGAGAATATGAGAAAGAAGCAATTGGAATCGAACTCACCGGATTGGGGCGAGTCCTAACCCCTTTTTGTGTATTTTTGATTATGTAAAAATGATGTAAATGAACTAAACGATGCTTTAAAACAATAAATAAACTGAGTTAAGGGAGTTGAGAAAGCTTATGGAATGGATCGGCTTGAGTTGAAGACGAGTTAGTTGAAGAAGGCCGGTTCGGGTAACTTTGTACCCTCCTGGCGCGACATTGGTGCAAAAAATGCTACGGATGACCCCGATGTGAGTACCGTTTGTTGGAGTAGACAGAGGACTCAGAGAGGAAGAGTTCCTATGTTGATGATTTCTCTGAAATCCTCCTGTAGTAGTCTGTAAAAATTCTGAAATTGGGTGGATATAGAAAATAGAACCTGGATGCGCGCCCTTGGTGAAGCAATTGTCACGAACGAACGTAAAGTCAGAATTGAGTGCCGTCAATTGGAGATGAAAGAGGACGAAGATAGTAACAACTTCTATGTTGAAGACTTCTGCAGCAGGAGTCCCGGATTTTCTGCATAAGTCGATGAAGTAGGTTGATGCAGAACGCCCGGATCGAGCCTTCTCCTTCACTTCGGGAAAGATCTCTCAATGTCGGATCGCCTTTGGATGTCGGGACGGCTTTGGAGAAGAGCTTGGACGACCTCTGGATGAGCTAGGCACGGGGGGTTCTCCTTGGGTCATTGAGAATGGTCCTCAATTTATAGGGGAAGGAAGCCGGTGCAAAATTTGGAAAAACTGGACCGACCGCGCCCCCGCTTTTCAAAGGGGACGAGGGCGCGCAGGGCACGCCCTCAAACCAAGGGCGCGCAGGGCGCGCGCCCACTTCGGGGGCGCGGTCTACGCGCCCCCCTGTTTCAAAGGGAGCGGGGGCGCGTTACGCGTCTCACTGCTAAAAATCGACGGAAACTTCCAGAAATTGCTAAAACTCGACTTGAAATACGTAACGCGCCCCCGAACTGGGGGCGCGGTACAAATAAACGAAAATCAGCGCCGGAAACCTTCCAAAAATCAGGTTTAGAAGGTGCTAATCAGGGTAATTTGCGATTTAAAGAAACTGACCGCGCCCCCGCTTTTCAAAGGAACCGGGGGCGCGCAGGACGTGCCCCCAGTTTGAGGGCGCGCAGGACGCGCCCCCAGTTTGAGGGCGCGCAGGGCGCGCCCCCGGGTTGAGGGCGCGCAGAGCGCGCCCTCCCCTTTCAAAGGGAGCGGGGGTGCAGTACTCTCTCTCTCCTGCGCGCGTGTTCCGCGAACGGTATCTTGCAAACGGGATGTCCGATTCGGCTCCCGTTTGTCGCGTTGGAAAGAGGGCCTTGAACCGCATCTCCTCAAGTCGGTAAACCAGCCGGCATGACTCCCGAGATGTTCGCACGGGGCTTTCTACCGGTTTACCATCTCGCGGAAAGCCAAAACCCGTGGCGAAGATCCGAAAGAGCACAGTTCCGATCGAGAAATCTCGGGTAAACTCGGGATGACTTAAAATGATGACCGAACAAGCCCGGTACGATCGGAAAACCAAAAATCATCGAAAAATCTGAGATTAACCTGGTAAACGTGAACCTAACATCGGTAAATTTGAAAAGCCGGGAACCCGAAATCATCGGTAAATTTGAAAAGCCGGGAAACCCTAAAATTGACCGAACCGGACGTATGGCCATGATTGATGAAAATATTTGGCTAGAATCGATCCGGATGACCCGAAAAGACCCGGTGATGATTGGAAAGGCCTAACGCGTGGTCCAAGATAGCCGTGTCAGTACAGATCGAAAAAGCCATAACAAAAAGCCGTCATTGACCGACGACTACCGAAATGACTTCTCGGAAAACCTTAATGTTACGGAACACACGCGGGACTCCCGAGATGTTCAAATATGGACCATTCAAGGTCTGTCATCGAGCAGGCTTCGTGTTTTCACAGTTTACGTGAGGCTCTCGCTTGAAGGTCACGGCATTGTTCCGGAAATCATTGGTTCATTCTCAACTCACAAGGGGCTCCACCAACGTCCTTAGCTCACCTCCACGAGGTAATCCGGATCAGATAATAGTCAAATAAAGGATATCGCTTATGGAATAAGAGTCTGGGGCTCCGAATCAAGCCAATTTGGCGTGTCTACATAGACATGGAGAATGGGTTAATGAGTTGTTAGAACTCGTACATCTAGGTGTATGTTAGCCTATATCTAGTAAGGCTAAAGAAGAATATTTCTACTTCATTATTTCAAAAATGATATCTCTAGGTATGGATATATGTACTTTATGAAGTTCAAATTTAAGACTTTTGAGAAATTATTTGAGATTAAGAATGAAGTACAGATACTAATGGAAAGAGTATTATAACTCTTTGATGAGATCGAGGAGGGGAATACTTAAGTACATAATTCACATATAATTGAAGGATAATAAAATCTAATGAACACCACTTTACGCATTTTAGCTTAATTGAGTAGCTAAAATGAGAAGCCACATTATGTAGGACATAATATGAACAATGACAAGCCTTGCAAAATTCCACTTTGTCTATTTTTGGTTAAGTGCTCATTATAACCACTTGATCTTAAATTGCTACCTTCTAAGTCTATTCTGATTATTCTATATAGGATATGGAAAAGGGGTTAAAACTTGACTTTAAACAAGTTAAGGTTTCGGAATGTTCGACATAGTGAAGTAGTATAACCCTTATTAGTTGGAATATAAGACTATGAAGTGTTGGCTTGTGAGATATCCTAAAGAAACTTATGGATATTAAATATATGACCCTTATGAATAAGGGTATGTGCTACTTAGCTCACTACATTTCTAGAGAAAAGTTTCTCTTTAAGAAAAATAGTGAAAGCAAGGTATATATGGAAGATGTTCCAATCTCACAACCCAATGACACTTCTATTAAGGTGCTAGTTAATAATTACACATTGGCAATTTATAGATCTATTATTGTGTCCATTCAACCTAAGAGATATGTGGGACATATCTTTAATGGATGAAATGTGGCATAAGATAGAAAGGATATTGATCCTAGGATCTATATAGATGCAATATGAGATATTGATTCTAAAATGGAAAGAGATAATAAAATATGATATAAATTTTATCTATTCTAATCAAGTTTAGAACTTGATAGATCCACCTAAGGGTATAGTATATATAAAGAATAAATGGATAACTAAAGAAGAGATTAGAGTGGATTAGGAGGTAGAGACCTTCAAAGGTGAGAATAGTTAAAAAGGATATCATCGAAGTCAAATGTTTGACTATGATGAGATCTTTTACCTATTCCATGGATTAATCCATTCGAATTTTGATTGTTACATACTATGATTATAAGATAAGCTAATTGGATGTTAAGATCATGTTCCTTTATGGTATTTTAAGGAACATGTGTATATGATACAACTAAAGGAAATCAAGTCCCAATAACATCCAAGAAGAGTGTGTATTAAGTTCATTTATGGACTGAAGTAAAATTTCCCATAGATCATATATAAGGTTTAATGAGATTAAATCTTATGACTTTGTTAAGAATGAATAGAAGCCTTGTGTATTCAACAAGATAAGTGGGAGTGCTATTACTTTTTTGACATTTTATGTGGATAATTCACTACTCATTAAGAATAAAGTAGGTGTGTTATCATAAGTGAGCTTAGCTATCAAATTAATCCTCTGAACATAATTTGGGTTTTGAGATCTATGGAGATAGATTTAAAAGCAATGCCCATTTAATGTACGAAGTCACCATAGTCAAAGGGTTTGACATGATAAACTCCAAGATATGTTTCTTACCTATGTGGTGTGGAGTTAATCTCTCTAAAGTGATGTCTTCACTTCTTGAGAGATAAAAAGATCACATTAATAGAGCCCTTATGCCTTTGTCATAGGGTCTATCATTAATGTGATGTTACGTACATGATATGATTCTCTAAGTGTTATGAGCATTCATCAATAAGATCTAGATGAGAGTCACTAGATAGTTTAGAGATATATCATTTGGTACTTGAGAAGCACTAAGAATGTATCTCTATACACTGGATGATAAGACTTGAAGTCTTGTAGTTTTACAAACACAAACTTCTAATCAAATAAGTTTGATATGGAGTCAAAATAATGGTGGTGCAGTGAGCTGGAAGAGTTCTATGCGACAGAACACTATAAATTCTACAACATATGTAAACAAGTTTACATAGTGGTTGCATACTACTTAAGAAGTAGTCTAGATGAAGATTTTCATCTAAGATGTGGGATTGTCCTAGTTTTCGCTAAAAGTGTACCATTGTTTTGAGAAAACAATGGGGTAGAGCCAATGTCTCATCATAAGTTTAGAACTTCTGTGGCGATACCATACAATTAGAGAGATTGCAGCTTATAGAAATAAAATTAATGATAAAATATCTACTGCTAATAACAATGCAGATTCACTAACTGAAATAGTTACTTAAAGAGTGTTTGAGCTTCACCTCGAGTTGATATAGATCAGCCAGATGGGTGATTGGCTTTAGTGCAAGTGGGAGATTGATAGAAATGTGTGCCCTACAAGCCAATCATATATGATATGATTCAACATTTCTAAATATATCTCATTCAATTAATTAGGCAAATCTTTATTATAAGCTCTTATTAGATGCGAATATCATAATGAAGCTCTTGATCAAATGCAATGATGATTAAATCATGATGTGATCATGATAATGAGATTGATCATCTAGAGATATTTGATCTAAATATTCCTAGTCATAGGATACTTGAGACGGGACATCAAGGATCCAAATATACTAGTGTATGTGATGTCTTCTCATGTGATGAGGATGACTGATCTCATTGGTCATTAGTGTGGAGACACTGAGATACACATACAGGTGCTCATTAGTTGAATGAGTTCACTGAACTAACTGAATTAGAAACCCTGAATAGTATCTTACCGAACTGTTAATCAGGATTTTCTATCACCACGATTTCATGGTTGGATCTTTGACCTGAGTCGCCAAATATGCCTTGTTGGGTGGAACATATGCTTTGACCATTGTCTTATGGATCACCGTACATATGGTTCAGTATAGCGATGGATCAAGTATAAGAAAAACCCAATAGAGGTAATTGAGCAGACAACAAGGGATCATCCACTCTCGGTAAGTGAGAGTGAATGTCCTATGGGATAATACTCTAAATCCTTGGACAGGGTGATAGAAATGTATGCCCTACAAGCCAATCATATATGATATGATTCAACATTTCTAGGAATATCTCATTCAAATAAATAGGCAAAACTTCGTTACTAGCTTTTATTAGAAGCGTATATCGTAATGAAGTCCTTGATCACATGCAATGATGATTGAATCATGATGAGATCATGATAATGAGATCGATCATCTAGAGGTATGTGATCTAAATGTTCCTAGTCATAGGATCCTTGAGATGGGACATCAAGAATCCAGATAGACTAGTGTGTGTGATGTCTTCTCATATGATGAGAATGACCGATCTCATTGGTCATCAATGTGGGGACACTTAGATACTCACATAGGTGCTCATTAGTGGAATGAGTTCACTGAACTGACCAATTTAAGAAAACCTAATCGGTATCTTACCGAACTGTCTATCGGGTTATTCTTACATCTCAATAGCACGGTTGGATCTTTGACCTGAGTCGCCAAAGATGTCTTGCCAGACGTACTATGTACTTTGACTATTGATTGATGGATCACTTAGTATTGTGGTCCTATATAGTTAATTGATTGGGTATATGGGAAACCTGGTGGAGGCAATTTAGCAGACAATAGGGGATTGTTCACTCTCGGTAGGAGAGAGAGAATGTCCTATGGATAGTACTCTAAATCCTTGGCCAACGTAGATAGGATAATTGGAAAAGGAGTTATCCAGTTGATCCATTCCTGAGTACAATATTTCATAGAGTTGGAATACTTAGGGGTTGACAGTCAGTGCTGAACCCCTGACCAACTGGGACATTGTATGAACGAGGATTTAAATCCGTGTGGTAATTGATGATGGAAAGGCTCAATGGATGTTATTTAACTCTCCAAAGTCATTTGGGATCATAGGATGTGTCTTGTACCCTTTATGATCAGAAAGCCGTAAAAACTGTTATCGGATAACGGTTTTAATTTAATTTAAATAAATTGTTCTTTTAAATTATTTAAGACTTCAAAAAATTGACTATTGGGCCTAGTGGGTCACACACAATAGATCTGGTCAATAAGATGAGGGCATGGACGCAATTTTATAGAAGTTTTGGGTTTTTGTGAAAAATTCCATCTTCTATATATAAATGGCTTATGAAGCCAAACCCTAATAAGCCATAGGGTTGGAGCACGTCCCAAGCCTCCTCTCTTCCTCCTCTCTTCTCTAGAAGGTGATCTCCCATGGTCAAGCTTGGATATGGAAGGTTTCTAGAAGCCCGAAGGAAGGGAGAACTCGTCTATTGAAGAAGATCGTGTGGATACCGCTAGAGACCGGACACTTGAACGATTTTCATCAAGGAGGAATGTCCTCTCTTCATCCATGGTGAGGGATTTTAGAAATCCCATGAGGTACTCTCGTTCTACTTCATATTCGGTTCCCGATTTTACTCGTTCGGCATCGATCAGGGCAAAGATCATGGTTTTATGGAATCAAAATTTTTCCGCTGTCATGTATTGATTCCTTACACAGGGTAGGTAGGATAATTGGAAAAGAAGTTTTCTAATTGATCTAATTCCGAGTATAGGATCCTATAGAGTCGATATCCTTGGATGGACGAGGGTTTACATCCATGTAGTAACCGATGATGGAAAGTCTCAATGGAGATAAGATTATCCCCATAGCCATTTAGGATCATGGGATGTGGCTTGTACCCTTCATAATCGGTAGGTCAATTAATTTGTTATCGGATAACAAATTTAATTAAATTAAATAGAATTATTTTATTTTATTTACGCCACAACCTAATAGGCTATTTGGCCTAGTAGGTCACAGAAAAAAGGACTTAACCACAAGTACAGGGGGCAAGGGCATAATTTATGGATATTTTGGGTTTTTATGAAAAATTCTAAAATTCTCTATAAATACTAATGGTTTTAGCCAAACCCTATCAAGCCAAGGGTGTTAACCACGTCCTCAGCCTCCTACCTACCTTATCCTCTCTCTAAAAGGTGTCCATGGTCGATGTAGCTCCCTTCGGGAACAGTTCTCGAGGTCGGTGCGAAGGGAGAACCTGCTGTGGATGAAGTTTGTGTGGATACTGCTGGAGACCGGACGTATGAACCATTTGAAGAGCTTAAGAATCTCATCTTATTCCTTTCCATGAGATTATATGAATTCCTATTCGATATATTCGAACCCGATTTGATCGTTTTTTAGTTTTCGTCGTTTGGTTCCGATTGAGACAGATTCTAAAGGAACTAATAGGAATTGTCGCTTCTGCTGCACCAAATTTTTATGAACGATTCCTTACAAGAAGTTGGTTAATGGAAGAATGGAGAGTGGGACCATTTGGAGAAGCACCCTTTTGAAGTGGGAACATGCCAACTCAAGCTTCTGAAGCAAGGAATTGCATATATAGTGGTGTCTTAGGTATGCTTAGGGTTAAGTCCATGATCACCTACATTTTAATGTATATTTGATATGTGGTTGTGTGCTATGGGTTATACCTTAAATATATAATATTCCAAAGGTATATTAATATTTATATGTAGCACCTATATTGATGAGACTAATATAAAATCTCTTCTCATTCTAATTAGGTCGATAAACATGAGATATTAAGAATGACTCTCATAGCTTTCTGTTGTTATGGTCATGATGAGTCAATCTTAGATTGGATGGATTTGTTGTGTTTCTTACAAGACTCGTTTAACAAGAGATTGGTGATCATGGCCAAGACATTTGCCGAACTTTGGGGTGGACCATTGCATAGCCTTGTTGCATTTCCTACAAGGGCTATGTTAAGAATCTATTTCATAATATAACAAGCAGATTTGACCTAACTAGAGCATATAGCTTGTTGTGTTTTCCATAAGGTTATAACTCTAAAGGTTGAATGACTAAGAGTTGCATGGGTTACAATTGGTAAAAGTTACCTACCTATTAAGTATGGGATGACTTGTTGTGTTTCCCACAAGGTCATCACCATAAAGTTAGTAGGGTCTTGGTCCTCACTAAGATACTATCGTTATATCCTATCTTTTCATAATGAGGGTTATGCAAATTCGTCGAAAATTAGTAGAAGCATAAATTAGAATGAAAGATGATATATTAATTTTATTGATTGTCTGTAATGTTAATATAAATATATCTCAATTGTAGAATATAATCATAAATCACCATTAGTGTAGCATGATAGATGCTATGTAGTTTAATGGCTCACATTTCTTATATCGGTTTAGAACTAAGAGAATAGTTCTCATAGTTGACCTATTGACTATCCTACTTGAGAAGTAGGTATCTCCTACACTATCTAATGATGTGAGAGAAGATAAAATATTATCTCATAATATTGAAAAGATGTAGTATTAATTATCTCATATCAAATGTTAGCCTCTATGAGATAAAATTAGTAATGGCAACATGGATAGATGGATATGATATCCATTATGACTCATGGTGATGAGCTAATTAATGGTAAAATAAAATATTATATCTGAAATACTTCTTATTGGTGAGACCAATAGAGTGAAGTAACATTATTAGATAGAGATGTAAGGAGATAGTTAAAAGTCAAATAAGTAAGTCATGATATTATCCAAGTATAATTTCATAGGCACGTGTCTTTTATATAGAAAACAAATATTTTTAATATTTTCACATATATTGATTATAAATGTTACTCATTTTCTCTGACCTTTCCTATTTTTATTTTATTTTCTACTAACTTTGTCTCATTTTTTTTTGAAAAACGTTTCTATCACTTCAATTGAATTTGTTTTGTCAATGAAAAGATCCAAAAAATACTTCACTCGGAAATGGATCTTATTGCCAATTAAATCTAATTCTTTGTGTTACTTGCAACTTATCATGTAAGAACACCAACAATAAACACATAAAAACTAAATAAAATTATCCATATGCATCAAAGTTTTCAAAAATACAATTAAATTCAGTAAAACCTAATGGGGGTGTCTGGTAGCATGATAAATTGAGTTTTTTCTACAATTTCATGTTTTTTAATAAAACTTGTCAAAAAATGTGTTTGTAAACAATTACAAATTTATGTTTTTAAAATGATTTCTTATTAAACAAAAAAATATTATCTCACCACTTTGTTTATCTTGTGGTCAACCACTTTATTTGATCATATATGGTACATACTCTTTTTGTTATCATATTCCTCCGAACATGACAATTTTATACCATTAACAAGTTCATATTTTATTTTAATACAACTTTTATAACAAAAATTTACAAAAATTTATTGTGCAATTAAACACTCTATAACTTACTTAACTAATCGTTGTTAACAAAAAATAAAATAAAATTTGACATAATCTTATTCAAATAAAAATAATAATATGTTATTTTATTATCCAAAATTATTTTAGGGGTAACTTAATTGGCTTATTTAAAATAGTTTTATTTTACAATCTTATTTAAATTTTTTTTTAAACCTATCCATACAATAAAAATTTAATTTTTATTTGGATATATTATTTATGTGCAAACTTTAGGTATTATCTATAACATACTAGACGGCAATTTAAAGGCAAGTTACATTGAAACAAATATCATAATTAAAATTTATTTTAAAAATATTTACTTTTATAAATTATATGATGTCATAAAAAGTCGTGATAGAGCCCAAACAGTTGTGATCTCATAAGACAATCTCTCTCAATTATAGAGAGTGAACAATCCCTATCATCCATATAAATTTCTCTACTAGGTTTTTCTTATACTTTATTTATAAATTGTACTAAATCATCGTATCGGTGATCCATAAGTCAATAGTCAAAGTACAAGATATACCCAATAAGATATATTTAGCAACTCGGGTCAAAATGTCAATCATTCAACCATGATAATAGAGAACTCTGATTAATAATCAAGTAAAATATTATTTAGGATTTCTAATTCAAATTAGTTCAGTGAACTCATTCCAGTAATAATCACTTATACATGTATCTCAGTGTCTTCGCACTAATGACTAATGAGATCAATCATTATCATCTTATTAGAAGATATCACATACACTAATTTATCTAGATTCTTAATATTCTATCTCACGAATCATACATTTAAAAATATTTAGATTACATATTTAGATGATTCATCTTATTATCATAATCTTATTTTAATTCAAATATTATTACATGTGATCAAGAATTTTATTGTAATATATGCATCTAATTAAAACAAATAATGAAAATATGTAAATTAATTGAACAAGATATTTTAAGAAATAATGAATTACATTAAATTATTAACTTATAGGATATACATTTCTATCACAAGAAAGACCAATGGGCGATGTGGGACAAAGTGGTGTATGGTTTGCCCGCTAAAGTACAATGCTCTCCCCTATTAGTCCCACAACACGTGTGGCACATGCACTGCTATGGCAATTAAAAGAGTTAACACACTTGCTTTGACATCTATTAATGGGCTTAGTGCCATGGCCTACTTCACCGTGGGCTAATCTTAAGTTAAAAAAATTTTGTTATTGTTCTTTGATTTATATATGTAAATAAAGTTAAATCTTAATGATTTTGGCTCGGCCCATTTTCTAGGCCTTTTTGGAATGAGCTTAGCCTAAGATTTTGTATATTTTATATAATAATATACTATCAAAACTGATGAACCGAATCGAACTATTTATTGTTAATTTGGAGTTTAGCCAAATCGACTCAATTTGGTTTGGTTCATATTTTGGTTTGATATCGGTTAAAAAATAACTTCAAATTGGACCAAATTGAACTATGAAAACCCATAATTGTTATCAAGTTTGGTTTTGTTCACAATTTCTCGACCATTTTGGTGTTCCACCTAAATGTCTATTTGAGCCAATCTACCTGAATTGAGGTGAGTGCCTACTCAACTTATCTAAGTTATTCATATTTCTAGTTATAATCATTATAAGTTATAAGTTATCGTTTGAAATAATCTTTTATTTTGATGTCTTCTGACACTATTTACATAACTGGATCTTATATGTGAGGCCGGCCATCAGTATGAGTAATATCCCCTCCTGTATGGTGTGATCATCTTGTTTTATGGCAAACATCAGGCTCTACAAAAGGGAGTTTAAATCTTTGCTAATTGATCGTCAAAACACCTTGTGTCTAGGTCTTTCTAGCTAAGTGACTCTTCAATTACATTTGAATAAGTTTGCAATGATGTATGTCTTGGCACCAATTGATCTTTATATATAATTTACCCTTTTACGTGCAATTTGTTTGTTGGATGTTATTTGAGCGAGTTCTTGTTTGAGAGTTTGAATCATGCACTCTTGATACCTAATCTCAACAATGTGTTATTTTGGTTCAATAGCACAAAAGAGGTTGAAATTATTATTTTTTAAAAAAGGAAGAAGACTCTTGCTTGGCGGTGCAAACGAACCAATGTACTCCATGTAATTTAAAATTAGGCTCGTTAAAATTTGAGTTAAATGTTAAACAAACCTTGAGCAATACAAAAAAATCTTGATTCATTAAGGAGTTAAACTTGAACATACCTCCAATCGATAAACTCACAGGTAACTTAATTAAATACTTGATTATGCATTTAGCATTTATTTATGATATTATATTATAAATATTAATAATTATATAACAAAATTTAGATAATTTGAGTTTAAACATTTACTGAATTTCATAAATGAGCTCAAATTTTAGTTTCACAAACAACTATAGATAGAGATCAAATTTTATAAATAAGTTTATAATATCAAATTAGAACTCGAGTTTAGTTGAAACTTGAGCTAAACATCCATTTGGGCGATCAATTAAATTACAAATTAAAACACAAACAAAGTCCAATAACTGAACTTATTTGAAGTACATCCCATTCTACATGGGTCGCATGTAGAGGTGCAAATGAGCTTAGCCAAGCCGAATAATATGGTGTTCAAGCTCAGCTCATTTATTTTACATGAGTTCGAGTTCGAGCTCGAGTTTTAACGAGTATGTTGAACCGTTGTTCAAACTTGGTTCATTTATTAATCAAGCCAAGTTAAGCTCGAACTCAAGTAATAGTTAAATTAAAATTTAATTCACATTCATGTTTAAGTTATATACAAACTCGTTTATAAAATTCAAAATTATTTGTGAAACTCTAAATTTAACTCATTTATGAAACTTAATTTAAGTTTAAACATAAAATTTGAATTATTTAATATATTTAGATGACAATATATAACTATTAATATTTCTAATTTAATTCTTAAAATTAAATATACAATAAAATATTTAATCAAGTTACTCACGAACTTATCGAGTCGACTAAGAATCTATTCAAGCTTGACTCATACAATAAATCAAGTTTTATTTTTTATTCAAATTTATTTATTTAATATAATAAATAAACTAAGTTTAATTTTTATGGAGTTGAACTTCGAACTGCTTGTCAAATGTATTGATTCGTTGCACCCCTACTCACTTTGCACCTCTGCTATGAACCAATTCAGCCAATCCAATCCAAAAAGCCCACAGCAGGCATAATGCCACAAATGTCCTGATGTTTTTGAGCTATTGTTGAGCTGGTCTTTTCACTAATCTTCAAAGAAAATAATAGTGTTGATCTTTTCAAATATAATTTTCTTGGTTCAACGATATAAAATTTTCGAATACGGCGCTTGTAAGGCACGCAATGATAAAAGTGTGGAAAGGGAAGTAAAGAGCAGGATCACTCGTTCTTCCTTCCTAGGTGGTTTATCCGTAGAAAATCAGAAACGAGGCATCCATAATCGTTTTGGTTTGAATAGTACACCACATGCAAATTAGATTTTTGGGACAAAAATATGTTTTGTAAAAAAATCTTGTTAAAAAGGATCTTTGTCAATAATCATAAAATATATTTTTATTAAAAATCTTTTTGGACAAAAAAAGTAAAACCTTTCACCCTTGTGATCTCCCAAACTTTTATCATACGTGATCCACACTCCTTTTGTTATCATCTCACCAAAGATGATAATTTTGTCCTTAGCCATCTTATCATAGGATGTCTGGTTGCACTAAATTTTTATACACTTGTGTAATAAAAAATTGTATTAAAATAAAGTGTGAGTTAACTAATGACATAAAATTATCATGCTTGGGAGAGATGTAATAACAAAAAAGAGTGGATCCCACTTACCATTGTCCTTGATCGATCATTCCCAAGGTTCCTTCAGTTCTAAAATGGCGGTGACAACAGTGCACAATATAAAGAGGCATTCTGAAAACTACAGTCAACAGGTCTCGGTACTTTTGCGATACAGTGTACTCTTAATGGAAAAATCTCTCTTGCATAAAGTTATGCAGCCAGATGCCTACACCACACGTTCCATTGCCTGGGCGAGGACGCTGATGTCGAAAACATATGATCGACACGGAGAGTTGAACCCAGACATGCAGGAAAAAGCACCCTTCGTGTCTTGATCACTATTCCGGCCTCTTCTTCGTACTGCAAGGTTACAACATATCGCAGCGTCAAGGGGGGACGGTAGCTCGGAGGACCCATCACGTGCAGAACTTGTACATCCCATAACAACAAGGTTGTGACTTGTGATCGCCAGGGAGACCACAGCTAAGAACATGTTCCCGGGATATTAAAGTCAATATTTTGTATTTTGCTATTTTATTGTAGGGTGTACGAGGATGAGTATAAACGGGATTAGGTAAAACAAGATCCTGTCTTCCAAGATTATCATAAACAAACATTGTGGTGTGCAATGGCAAGGGTGGTGCGGAGTAGAGAGGAAGATGTGGAGTTCCATAAATCCCTTCATTTACAAATCAGTCTACCAGTCTATCCTCAAACTTATCTATATCTTTTACAAGACGTGACTAATTCAATAGTAACACAAAAGTTGCATGCCCATAATAGTTGAACGGCCTGAAAAATAAAAAAAATCACAGGTGAAAACCCTAAGATGTACTTAAGTGTTCAAAGTCTGATGTCCATTGGTCTTGTGACGGTGTCTTGTGTCAACTTACCCATACACCTCATCCGATTGCGAAGACATCACTCATCTTCTTGCAATCTAATAGAGCAATCTAATAGGGATCTGGAAAAGGAACCCTGAGGCCTTGCTCTGTGGATTCAACCTGGAAAGGTCTAAATTTCGGAGAAATTAATGTTCCTTGGCAATTGGCATGGCAGAGATGGAAAAATATTTCCCTACAGAAGTAAAGATTTTTATGTTGAAGATAGTGTTAAAATCTGCTACCTACAACAGAGATAGGTTAAAGTGTTCTATCCTTATGTACCGCTAGTTTATTATGTATGGTGGCTTCGGGATCTCAATTCACTTATTTCTATGCTCACAAACTGGTGACACTTCTTGGAGACGTCTTTTACAAGGCTTTTGGCTTGAGCTGGCCTCGTATTGAGATGTTTTCTAACCTGATAATCTGCTGGGAATCTCGGAATTCTTTAAAATAGGAGCCACTTCTTAAGCATCTGCTTGCCTGCTATTTATTGGGCTTTCTGAAGAGAAAATTTAGAATCTTCAAACCAGAATTTTCATCTCTTTTAGCTATTGCTAAGAGACTGTTTTTAGAGAGTGGTTGTTTGCTTATTACAGCTAATGAGTGATCCCTTTTTTCATTTTACCCTTTCTTCTTGGGTGTTTCCATTCATAGAATTGTCATTTTACTTTTCTTGTGGCCTAGTTCAAATACGCTTCCTCTTCCATTAATCATATAAAATATTTAAGTTTCAACTAAAGTTTCTTAGATGCAAGGTTAGCCTCGTGGTAAACTGGGTCGGGATCCGGGTTGTAAGTTTCAACTAAAATTTCTTATATGCAGGGTTAGCCTCATGGTAAACCGGGTCGGGATCTAGGTTGCTACCCGGATCTGACCCGTCGGGCCAACCTATCAGCTGGGTCACAGGGTCACACGACCTAGGGGGGGTGAAGCGACCTTTGCCCTGAAATAGTTATGTGACCATTGCAGCTGGCAACAGTCACCTAGCCTCACGGGGGCTTATTTAAAACTCCTAAGGGGCCTCTCTTCTTCCTTACTTCACTCTTACTCATTGCTCTCATTTTTGTGCTCTCAATTTTGTGTTATCTTCCTTGTTTAATTAGTTCATTACAACATTAGTTATTTCATTATTACATTACTTTTACTTAGTTAGTTAATTAGTTAATAGTTAGTTAGTTAATACTTAGTTAATTAGTTTACTAAGTAGTACATTAATTACTTAATTAGTTTACTAACAACTCGATTAGTTACTTTATTAGTCTTAATTATATGTTTATTTAGTTTAATTAAATGTGTCTTCTCCAAGTCACACAACCCAAACTTCCGATGCGACTCAAAATGATCATGCTTGGGTACAATACAACTTGCTCTCTATGACAAAGAGAAAAGTGCAATGTAAATATTGTGACAAAATTATATTTGGTGGTGTTTATCGATTGAAATTTCATTTTGTAGAAAGGAAAGGCAATGTTGAACTTTGCACATGGACTTCACCGGATGTAAGAGCCCAATTTTGTAGGCGCCAACAAGTGATGGATTAAGTGAAAAAAAAACTTTCAAATGGTTAAGGAGACAGTTCAGGAAGAACTGACACAACTAACGAGACATTTTGTACACATTTACGAGATTGAACAAAATCAACCGGATACACCCATGCAACCCAAGACACTAATCATGGTGCAAGACCGCAACGTAGGGGAGCTCAACATACCTAACGAGCTAGAAGACAATACCAAGATGTCTCCAATTATAGATATAATTCATCCCAAAGCTCTCAATTTCTACATATGGCCAAGTGCATTATGAAATAAATTATGTGGATTCATCAGATACTTTGATCCTATCAACCTATGGCTATGATAGCTATGGTGATTCTTTAAGATTTAGTGTTAGGAAGATTGTTCGAGGGAGTGACGAGTATAATCATCATGTGTATTTATACCATACTATGTACTCAACTCGAATGACATAGGGAGAGTACATAAATTATATAGAAAACATGGATCGTGTTAGATTGGAATAAAATTGATGAATTATTTGTTGAAATCATGTTACTTATTTTTCCTTTTTTGTAATTTTTTACAATTTTGTAATTTTTTTCAAGTTTTCAAAAAATAAAATAATGGCTACAACCCGGGTCGTGACCCAGTTGGACTGGGTCGGTCTAGGGTCTGATGACCCGGTTGCAACCCCAGACCCCGCCAACCTTGGTTAACCTTGACATTTTTATCAATTTATAAAGCAATAAGTAGTCACTTTGGTTACAACCCAATAACATACCAAAACTAACAAACTTAGTGCATCCCAAATATTGTGAAAGACCAAATGAACCGTGAATTGAAAGCCATATGAAACACATTTAACACATTTTAGGCAACTAACGTGGGCTCCATAAATCACACTGAAAAATATATTGAATAATCAAATCATGTAAAGATGAGATGCTCACAGTGAACTGCGATCTTCCTTTGCTTCGAGTGCATCAACTTCTTCATTTGTTAAGGTATCAACAATTGGTCCATACAAGTACCAGTCTTTTCTTTTACTGATTCACAGGAGAAGAAAGCATTAGTTCATGTAGCCTTCAGGAAATGGAGTTTAGCAAACAAGCGAGAACAGCTTTTGATGATAAACATAGGACCTATTACAACGTCAAGTAAATCATAGGAAGCTTCATGCTAGAACTTTTAACTAGGCAAAACATGAATATCATGAATCTCATCGAACTGAATTTTTGTGTGGAAAAACATCAGTTTCCTTGATTTTTACTTTTCACTTGTTAAACCATATAGTTTATTCAGCACAAGAGAATGACATAGTTCTAGTGATGTAACCTCAATTTTCAAAATCTATCTTTTACCTTTCTGGAAAAAGATTTTCAGTTTTGGTTTAGCTTTAACAACTACAAAAATATGTGTATTAGCTAATTCATGATATGTAAAAATATATATTGAGACTGTTAGATTCTTTGAAAATATTTTATTTTGACATCTCCCTATCGGACTTACGAAATACTGATATTAACTATGTCGAACAATCAATTGAATACATGTGATTAACCGCCAAAGTAATTCATGAATAGAAAACATAGATCTACAAAAATAAGCACTCGGAGCAACGGTCTCATGAACTTGATAGAATGCAAACACTCAATGCTTTTAGATTTAGTGGCATTTGGTTTGAGTTAATTTAGGTTTCATTTTGGGATATGTTTTATTTTGTTTTGCTTTTTCTTAGGGCTGCCATTTCTCCTCTATTTGTAAGCTTCCTCACTCCCCAAGTCTCCTAGCAGACACCCACCGTTGAGGTCCCACTTCCCATTGCGCACAGGCAGTGTCATGGCAGGCACTCAGCTTCTCCAAATTCCTTGTCCAGATCGTAGTGCTAGCCTTGACTTCTCCAGATCGTAGCACAGGCACCTTGTCGGCCTCAGAGTAGCACAACCGCAACCGCCTCTGCTCCTCCAAATTGCAGCACCGCTTCAATGCGTCTCCTCCTATCCTCCTCGTGCACTCCTAGTCTCCTCGCAGAACAACACAACCAAGCACCGAGGGAGGTATTTCCACTTCGTTGAAATTGGCTCTTTAGTCTTATCAAAGGGTGACATTGCAGATCTGCGATATTTTAGATGCCATCACCGTACAGAACTCTAGCTGCCTCTTCACAGGAGGTCCAGTTGTACTTGAACTTATTCATGTTGTTTTATCTTTTTAGATGTTTATGGCATTCATTAGATTGTGTTTTTAAATCATATTATTTGAATTATGTAGGTTCTTGGAAGACTTTTTAGCAGGTGTATTATAGATTTTCGACACAATTTTATCCATATTTTCAAAGAATTTACAGGTCTTTTAAGTTTCATCCATATTTTTATGGGGTATACATGTTTTGACCGAAGCAGATATTATCCGAATCCGAGAGATATCCATTTATGAATATCCATTTCACCGCTTGCCTTCCTTTTGCTGGTTCACCCAAGTTTGGCATCAGATCTCGTAGGCATCAGATCTCTGCCTTGGTGACAGATCTTCCCCTTCCAGGCACGGCGCTTGCCTCCACTGGCCGCCGATCCCTTGGCCTAATAAGCGATTGCAGGCAGCACTGCACAAGCCCTTGCTAGGCAGTTCTCACTTTCTGGCCGACGAACAGCTAACTAGGTTACTGCATCGCATCTCAATGTCTCTAGCCACCTGATCAGCCTCTCCTCGGATGCATTTCTAGCCGCCCCCCTTCTCGTCAGTCGACTCAACACCTCCCCCCCTCCCTCCATCCGGTTTTCTTTTACAACCTTGGGGCCTCACCAACCTTGTCGCTTTGTCAGTTCTTTCCGGATTCTTTGTCCATCACCATTGCCTAGAACCTTTGCTGTCTTGTCAGCCTTCTCCACCCAACCCTGTTGGTGGTCATGCCCATCAGCTTGATTGTGTTTTTAGTACCTGATTTACTTAGAGGTTTTTGTTAGGAAAGTGTAGGATCTTGCTAGTATACTGAAACTAGATCTTCATATGCCTAACTTACTAATTTTTATTTTACTGGTTGTGGAAAGTTAAGTGCGTTCTAGCTCAGTTTTCTTGACTCTCATCCCGACCCTTTTGTTTATTGGCTGATCTGGGTAATTTTGGTGTCATAACCATAACCTCCATTATATCTAGTGAAAGAGGATCTATTGCTTCAACCTAGCCCCATTGTTTTTAGCTCCAGTTGCACAAATTTTTATTTGTCTCTTTCATGCATATTTAATTAGTTATCTATCATATATATTAGTGCTAGTTCTTTAGCTTACCAAGTAGTATATACATTCAATTGTGTTATTTTTAGGGAAGTGATTTCTTGGTTATCCTAAATAAAGTTAATCCATGTAAAAGCTCAAATTAGATGTATCTTGAACCGTTAATTCTTTTAGCCATGCTAATTACCTGAATTGAAAAGAGACAATTATTGTTAGTGATTTGTATGTTAAATAGGTAATTATTTACTTCAGATGTGTTCTTAACTTGCTTATTCATTATTGTTAAACTTTCATAAAATTTAATACTTAAGCATGCATATTCCTTGTTATAGTAATTTAGTTTAATTATTTAAGTTTGGTTATTATTCATTCTTATTGTATTATTATTCTTTTGTATTCATGGGAGTCACTTGCTATATATATTGTGCCTTCATTATTTGTAGGTGCCAGTGACTTCGTATTTATTATATATTTATCATTATTTATTATTTAGTTCTCCTACCATTGTCGATCCCTAGCCCGGATGAGAAAATGAGAGTTGTGGTAGGTGACAAATAGTATAAAACTAATGTCAATTCTATTTTCATGAATTCAAACCTTATTTATTCGTGTGTCAAGCTAGGTGGGAGTTCGAAGGAAAGGGGTACCATGGGTTGGGTTAGGGCGAGACCCACCCACTTAGCTTCATTTTGTTCATAGAATAGGGAGTCTATTGAAGGAGAGCTTCTAGGACAGGGAGGGCATTGGATTAAAAAGGGTGAGGCAACCCTTACCTCTCATAGCCATCAAAGCAAAAGAGTGTGCAAGCCCAACCCTAATCGGGTTAAGCTGGGGGTAATGTTATGTATTGGTACTTAGATTATAGGAACCCTTTCGGGCAATTTGATGGAGTTAGTAGACACAATGGAGAGACGTCGAATCAGTATCACATACACTCAGGAAACTAAATAGAAAGGGGAGGAAGCCAAAGAAGTGGAAAAGTCAGATTTCAAACTATAGTACACAAGACATACATCAAATAAAAATGGAGTAGGAATCATTCTGGATAATACCCTCAAAGACAAGGTGGTCTTTGTGGTTCGTGTGAGAGATATGATCATTTTAGTTAAGGTGATCGTTCATCAAGAGGTAATCAGTATAATCAACACTTATGCACCCCAAATAGGTGCCAATAGTGAATTGAAGGCTCAATTCTAGGAGAGCATGGCCAGTATCATGTGAGGGATACCAAATGAGGAGAGCAACGTGAATGGGGGTGATCTTAATGGGCACGTCGGGTCCCACGAAAGTGCATTTGAGAGCATCCACTGGGGTTTTGAATTTGGTGAGCAAAATGAAGAGAGAAAAATATTTTAGAGTTTACGATAGCCTACGGCTTAATTCTAATGAACACCTACTTCATCAAAAGAGATTCCCACTTAGTAATGTTTAAGAGTGAGAGGAGCATAAGTCAAATGAACTTCATCCTTATTGGGAAGACAAGTCGAGCTCTATGTAAAGATTGCAAAGTCATACTCAGTGAAGTGCTTACAACCCAACATAAACTCTTGGTCTTAGATTTTAAGGTCTTAGGGCAATTGCATACAGTGCAACAAATAAGTACACCCAAGATCAAGTGGCATGAACTGAGGAGAATTAAGCATGAGGTATTTAGGAATGAAGCCTTCAAGCTTAAGGAATGAGGCCTGAATGGAGAGGCTGAGTCAATGTGGGCTAATTTGACATGGAAGATTAAAGAGATAGGCAAAAAATGTTCTCGTTGAGTCTACTCGACGGGTCCAGTTATGAAGAAATCATGGTGATGGAATGATGAAGTACAGAGCGGTGAAAAGTAAGAAATAGTGGTTTAAGAAATTGACTTACTATAGTACTAGCGAAGCCTTTGAACAATATAAGAGAGCCAAGAGCGAGACAAAAAGGATAACTAGGAAAGCCAGGGAGTTAGCTTGTAACAAGTTATATGACAACTTGGGCACAAAGAAATGTGATAAGGATATTTGCCGACTGGCCAGGTGGAGGGAGAGGAGATATTAGGATCTAAGATAAGTTTGGTGTATTAAAGACAGGGAGGGGATAGTGTTAACCCAAGGTGAGGACATCCAAAAACAGTGAAAACATTACTTTGAAAAGCTCTTCAATGAGTCTGCCTTGGAAGGTATTGAGGAGCTAGAATGGGATCGGAGGCAAAGGTCAAAGTATGCTAAAAAAATTACAACTTTAGAAATGTGTCTAGCGTTGGGAAGAATAGGAACCTCAAAGGCGTGTGGTCTCGATAACATCTCGATTGAAGTCTGAAAGTGTTTGGGTGAGATAGGAGTGGATTGGTTACCACTTCTCTTTAATAAAATAACTAACTCCAGAAAGATGCCAAATGAATGGAGAAAGCGCGTCATCATCCCGTTATTTAAGAGGAAAGGGGATGTATAGAATTATGGGAACCACAGAGGTATCAAACTCATGTGTTAGACTATGAAGCTGTGGGAGAAACTTATGGAGAGGAGACTTCAAAAGTGTACCAAGATATCTGAAAATCAATTTGGATTCATGTTGGGTAGATCGACTACAAAAGCCATCTTCCTAGCTAGATCTTTAGTGGATAAATATAAAGAACTGAAAAGAAATTTGCATATGGTTTTCTTGATTTAGAAAAAGCCTATGACCAAGTTCTAAGAGAGGTTCATTGGTGGGTGTTAAAAAAGAAATTGAAACCTAGTGGGTACATTAATATCATTAGAGACATGCATGAAAGTGCGACTGCCGAGGTTTCCTCTCTAGGAGGGGAGTCAGAAGCCTTTTCAGTGTCCATCGGGCAACACTAAGGGTCCACTCTCAACCAATATCTTTTTGTTCTTGTCATGGACGAAATAACTAAGAATATATAAGAGAATACCCTAGTGTATGATGTTTGTAGATATTGTTCTGATTGAACAGATTCGAGATGACATCAATAGGAAACTTGAACAATGGAGAACGGAGTTAGAAACTAAGGGGTTCAAAATTAACAAGACAAAGATGGATTATATGCACTTCAAATTTAGTGAAACCCCAACAGTTGAAGAGATTGAAGTAACCTTGGATGGAAAGGTCCTTACACGGAGTACTCAATTAAATTCTTGGGTTCAATCTTACATATCGATGAAGAATGTGATGAAGATGTCAGCCATAGAATTAAAGTGGGATGACTAAAATGGAGGTAGGTGACCGAGATTCTACGTGATCGTAAAATCTCCCAAAAATTGAAAGGAAAATTCTATAGCACAACTATAAGACCTGCCGTGCTCTACGGTAGTGAGTGTTGGACAACTAAAAAGAAACATATTGCCCACTTTAGTGTAGTTGAAATGCAGATGTTACGGTGAATGTGTGGACACATGGATAGATAGAATTTGCAACGAGTGTATTAGGGATAAAGTGAGAGTTACGAGAATCGAGAATGTAGTAAAAGAGAAGAGACTTCGTTGGTTTGAGCATATCAGGCGGTGCCCTCTTGAGGCACGTATCAGACAAATCAAGACCTTGTTATTGCCGGCATAGAAGAAGTGGAGAAGTAGCCCCAAGTTAACATGGTGTAGGCGAATCTAGTATGGCTTGTGTTGACACCCATATTTTCCAAGGAATAAGGAGTCATCTCCCTATAAGCCATAATTGAAGGTTTAGGGAGGATAGAATGTCGATGGTAAGCAAGACATCCAACAATACTATTGAACCAAAAAACTAACATGCAAAATTCAGCTAATTTATCCAACCAAGTTTAAAGGAATCCTTGGAGGCTTGAAGCTTGTCGGATGTTGACTAGATGGACATGAAGTCTCTGATTGCAGCAGTCTGACACATTTCCTTCAAATCCTGGTCACCACAGAGATCAGCCATGGGACCGTCATCAGTCTTGTCTCTGCATAATGTTGAGTTTTCCAATTTTTGCAGCATCATTCTGATAGATAGCAGGAAGTCAGTCCTCTGGCCTTTAAACATCTTAATTGATGCTAATAATGCTGTCAAGATAGCTGATATGGCAAATGAGACATCCATTGCATGTCTAAATGCAGTTTCACATGGTCATGTTTAAAATTAAATAAAAAGGTTGTCACCGGAGCTGTGTATAGTGGTTAAATATCTCTGCTGGAAAGGAAAAAAAAACAGGGAGTTGCAAATTGATCAAGTGGACAGATGAAGTGGCCTACTCGACACAGTTCGTGAAGTGACAATAGGAGCAGCCCGTAGTGCCGGAAGAAGGTCGAAATCTTCATGGATGTAAAAAATGGCAAGTGGAGGCCTTATCAGGGGATGCTGGGCAAGGATTATCATCTCGGATCTCGGTTTCGTCTCGGAAGGGCAAAAGAGAAGAGATCTCGTGAGATTCTCGGAAAAATCTCGAGAGATCAGATCTCGGATTTTATTTATGTAAGGTATATTTTACCCAAAAATCGTCATCTCATATCTATATTTTATCTCATGGAGACTGAAAAGAACAGATCTAAGAAAAATCTCAAGAGATTAGATCTTGTAAATACTAATCAATGTACATATTTAAGTGTAAAATGTCATGTTATCTCTTCAAAAAGGACAAGGGAACTTATTTTAAACATCAAAATAAGCCAAGCTTAATACAGAGAGGATGAACTATTGTTAATAGAAGACATACAAGGAATCTTATGTTAGATTAAGGCTTCATCTTGAATAGTATGGGTAAGATTGGTGACATTTTGGGTTGATTGTACATAAATAGTCATAAAAATATTAAGTTATAAAATTTTATCAAATAATAATGTCTAGATGAATATTTGGATGAATTCCATGATAAAATTGACAATATATGAAGCAAAGTTAACAAAGCCATCTAATGAGTTAGGGATAGTAATAGACGGAGTAGATCAAGGTACAAGAGATACTATATAGATATTTTTGTTTCGGCAATCTCGTTTCTCGAACACGTGGAGAGAAAGAGATTCTCGAGAGATCTCGAGAGATTCTCGGGAGATTGCATTCCATGATGCTGGGAAAGCCGGGAGAGTAAACTGAAGGCCTCGCTAGTAGAATCAACCCTCGGTCGGATTCACACCGAGTCGGACTCTTCCGATAGTAGGAGATCCCATAAATAAGGAGAAATCTCCCTAAATAGGCCGATGGGAGTCATGAAAGTGAAGGATGTCGGTCCCGACTATCATGAACCCCTCTCCGATTCCGGTTTGAAATCGGACTCCCCTTTCGGAAGGTTCCCCAACAGGGGAAGGAAAGGCAGAGATCTATAAAACATGGTCAAGGCCATCAAAAAAGAGGAAGAATTGGAAGAGAGGGCATAGAGAAGGAAAAGAAAAGGAGGTTACCGTAGTGTTTCTTCTTTCAGTCGCGTTGGCTAGTCCTCCTCCTTCCAGTTGCTTTGTCGGAGTCTTCTCCTTCCCACAGTGCCGTCGAATCTGCCTTTACCGTCCTACAGCACCAGCAAGCCGGTCTTCTCCTTCCAGTCGTGTCGCCAGGGTTGTCTTCTCCTTCCCACAGCATCAGCGAGCCAGTTGTCTCCTTCAAACAATGCCGTAAGACCCCTATCCTCCTCCCACCGAAGTTGAGCTCGAGCACCACCGGAGTCTTCACATGTCCCTGCCATGGGGATTTTTCACCCGTTTGCCACCGTCGAGAGCCCCACAGAGCCACAAGGTCGTCGTCAGAAGCAGGTTTGTCTGCATCATCGTGTTACCCTTAAGCTCGTGGCTGCGTGAGACCCAGTTTTTCCCTTTTGTGGGTGTGCTGATGAGCATGTTTGAAGCACTGCCCAGCCGGTTTCCCCTTCTTGACGTGGACGGTCAGGCCAGTCTCTCTCTCCCCAGACGGGGTTTTTTACCACTGATCTTGACATTTCCTTGCAGACTTTCAAACTTTCCACTGATCCTTTGAAGTCCGTGATGGCAATAGCATCTGGATCTTCTACAAATGGCGGCACAGCTGGCTTTTGATTCTGCCAACGATTGTTGGAGCACGGCCAGTTGGTGGAGACTCTTTTAGAACTTGCAGGGTTCTCCCTCCAGAACTGGCTGACCTCTCCTTCGGACCTTAGGACAACCCTCTCCGCCTCTCCCTGTATATCCCAACCCCTTTGCTTGATGCCGCGATGCTCCTTCAAGAAACCTGAATAGCTACCATTGGAGGAAGGTCCCAATGGATCCGGATGCTCCAGCAGGAGGCATGGCTTCAAAGTGGAGGCTGCGACACCATCATGATCCATAGGATCTTCCAAGAGATCCCACACTTATCGGTGTTTCCATGGTTAGCTGCAGCTAGTTGCAGGCTTACTGCCTGTTGATATAAGGGTGAGAGTAAGCATAGACGCAGCCATGATCCACAATCACAGCAAGGGAAGGTTTTGGACATGGCGGCTGATGTGGCAAGTGATCTCCGTGGTCTTGGAGATTTAATCCTCAAGATTGCATGCGGCACATGGATATGTAGCCTTGGCCAACACATTACCTGCGCAAACAAGTATCCACAGCCCATTATCAACATATTTTGTCGATGTGATTGGTGAGCCCCTTTTCTTAATAATTTCTTAATCAAATCAAGACCATTGTAGGCACCGGGAGTGGGCAAGTTTTGCCACTAAAATAGGCCTCAATTGGTAGGTTAAATTTGAGAATTTGAACATTTATTTCGCCAATTGGGAATTGGATTGGATTTAATCATAATCCAATTTCAAAAATTTTTGGTGCCAACACCTAGCACCACAGTATATTAGGTTGTAAAAATTCCCTCCGTAATATAAAATAAAATATCAACCTATAACCTTTTTCTGGGGGGAGGGGGGCGGGGGACCAATTTGCAAACTATATTTCAAGTATGTGAAAGCAAGCCCAACAAGGACACAATCTATGTCATGAAAGGTGATCACCATGGTCGCCTATGTGATGAGACAAGGCAAGGTGATGACTCATCGCCTCGACTCAACCACCATTTCCGTTCTCACCTGATCCTCCTAGACAGTTGCATTGCCAAGGCTATTCAACTGCCTTGGATATCTTGAAGCAAATCAGATCAAACCAGATCAGATGAAACAGGTCAAAAAACAGGCAGGTTCAGTGAACTTAAAACCTATTCTGCCCCACCTCAATCCAATTCTTCTTCCTCTGCTCAAGAAAATCCATACCATGGTTGTTGCCCTCCCATCCTTCACCGTCTTCTGCCTATAGACACAGTGTTGGTTGCCATCATCAACACAGTCTGAGTCTCTCTCTCTCTCTCTCTCTCTCTCTCTCTCTCTCTCTCTCTGCTGTCCCCCTTATGTCTGTCTCTCCAGTTCTCATCAAGGTAGTTCCTACCACTTATCACGGAAAAAGCACCACAGTGTGCCATCATCAGTGGACATAACTCTTTCGGTCCTCCCATTCTCACTCTTTCTCATTCTCTGACCCCTTGATGGCCCCTCCAGACCCTCTAGTCTTGTCTCACTCTCTCACTCAGTCCTCCACACCCAACCCTCTCAGTCCACTCTAGCTCGCACAATCTCTCTCCCCCAGCCTTCTCCTCCTCTTCACTCTCACTGCCATTCTCTTCCCTCTGCCCTCCCCTGGCTCTCGGTCCACTTCAGCTCTCACTCCCCCTCTCTCAACCCTCCGCTCCGCTTTCAGTCCCCTCTCACTCTTCATCCCTCAGCCTCTCGTGACCCATTTTCCCTTTGTACTTTTTTTATATTTCTGACATTGTGAAATTCAATTTTAAATTTATGATGTTATTAGTGACATAGATGTACATATAAAATAATAGAATATAAATGCAAAAAAATATATTTTGCCTCAAGTGCCTGAGCGAAGCAAGGTCTTTCCCTTAGGCACTTCGCACCTCAAGTAGGACACAATTGCCTTTCACTAAAGCTTATTGTAGAATAGAGAATTAAACAGAAATCAGCACTCAGATACGTATGCATGGAATGCCTTAAAGACAAAATAAAAGAAGTGATGGTGCTAGAACATGATATAATAGGTTTATCATAATTAGTTTAATGACAAATAAAATCTGAACGTGTAAGAAAATGGAAAAATTACTACAAATGCTCTGAAACATACGGATCAAGGTCATCTGGTGCAGACCACAAGGGAATAGTAGACTACAGAAGAGAGAAAGTTCTTAAGAATACAACTGCCTGAACCATGATTAGCTCTAAACCTGCTACTCTGAGCAAATGGGATGTGGACAGATCCAGGCGAGCATCTGATTAAGCAGCATCCTGCTGGCCCCACTTGACCACTATGACTCGCACCTACTGCAGCTTGCTGAACATGTCCAAATGACATCTTTAGTCCAAATCTCATCGCCAGCATCCAAAAGAGTGTTCCATATCTCCCTTAACTCCCCCATACACATCGGAACTCGGGCCGGATAAGCTTGTTGCTGTAGTAACTCGGCACTGGCAGTGCTCCTCATCTCCAATATGACGGCTCAATAGAGGGTAAGTAATGTGCCCATGTGAATCCATCTGCAGGCTGGACAATCATGACCCGGTCAACTGTGGGGACTGGTGGGACGAGCTGGACCAACTGAACCAGCTTGGATCAGCTGACTGGACTGGCCAGGTTGAATCAGTCTGAAACGGGTGAATGGCAGGGAGGTTGAATCTGGCTGGTTGGACTGGCCCATTCTGGACTGGCAGGGGCCTGAGCCTGACTGGTACACCAGTCTTAGCGTGTGCTGGCCTTTATAATCATGTGTGGCTCGGGTACCTGAAAACAGTCTGTGACAAGTGCTGCAGGGTTGCTCAATCATTTTGTCAAGTAGCCTAGGCAGGGGAGCTGGTGAACCTTACGGGGTTAGGTGCATGGAATCTCGCGAGATCTCGGTCTCGCCAAGGGGGCCGAGAAATGAGATCGCCGAGATCTCACCCTATGTAGCTTGGTCCGAAAAAAAAGTTTCTTTGGGGGGCTTTGCCCCCCTGATACCCCCCCAAGGGGCACTGCCCCCTTGACCCCCGCAACCTGACCGCACAGGTCGATCCGTGACTACTTTGTGCCCCATGTTTATGATACTTTAAAACATATTAATATATCTCATTGTCACTTATACTATCACATAAAAATGTGCTACAAGTTTAATACCATATTAGTATTTAAATAAGATTGTATACAAGTTTTAATCTTTTAGAAACACAAAAGATCATCTTTTGGGTATTGAGAGTGCTTTGTAATTGTTCATTCACACAGTTAATGTATAAATGTGTTATATATTTTTATAAAAATTCATTGATATACTCCTATCTTTATAAGATACTATGTTATGTTTCATACATACATATATATTTTGATCCGAGAATCCAAGATTCAGTCTCTCGAGATTTTCCGAGATCTCTTCTCTTTCGCCCCCCCCCCCCCCCCCCGGAGACAAAGTCAAGATCCGAGACGGCAATCCTTGGTTAGGTGTAGAGGAGGTGCCACAAGGTGGGTGCCCGACCAGGCAGTTCTGAATGGCACTGTCAGGACAGGGATGTTAAGGAAGAACATCCCACATGGGTGACTAGGTGGTATTACCAATCCTGCATGAGCAGAGAGGATTGCTCAGAAAGTGGTGAGGTGGAGTGGTGTACTCAAAGGTAGGAGAAGAAGAGAGGGCTACAGGCTGCAGCAAGGACTAGTGGAGGCACATGTTTTCTGAAGGTGGCAGAATACCACAATTCAATATATATATATATATATGTATATAGATGGAAGAGACAGACAAAAGAATAGGAAAGATATAGTGGAGGCACATTGGTGTGGGCAATCCACGGGCCAGGGTACTGTGCTCCTTGGTGATGTATGTGTAAGATGGGCAGGTTGTTGGACATGAATGATCATTGCAGGAGAACTATAGTGATTGGGACAAAAGCACTAAAGCCGAAATTAATGCAAAGAATGACAAATACTAAGCAAAATTGACCAAAGACCGAACTTAAGCATGCTAAACCGATCTGAAACTGATTGAAATCCTGCCTGAACCAGATGTGAATGTAAGCTGGCTCAAATGGTTAAATCGATCGAGCAAGTTGAATCAACACAGATTTGACATCGACCCGGGTGGAAATCCAAGTGAACTAGTTCATCAGGCAGGTCTGGCCTTCTCACATGGGCTTTTGGGATCACATGGGCCCATATGAAGGGCGGGTTCAGATGGGCTTGACTGGGCATGCAGCTTTACATGGAAAAATGGGCAGAACCGCATTGCTTGGAAAGGGGGTCATAGCATTTTGAGGGGCGTGGGAGGGCTTGACACATGAGAAGGTGGTTCACATGGAGGGGATGGAGGGGGTGGTGATGACCGGTTGCATCAAAAAGGCCATCTGAGATTCTGAGGTGTCTGGTCACGTTAAGAACGTGGCGTGGTGTGCGTGAAGGTGTCGTGGAGCATGTTCAGTGAGTGTGGAGCTCGCGTGGAGCTGGAGGGGCGTGGATGCACAGTTGGTCCAATCAGATGAAAGGCATAAGTGGTGCACGTGAGAGAGGGGGAAATGTGGGTGATGCTGGTCCGACGCGATGCAAAACAAAAGAAAGCAGGAATAGCAATGCACTATGCACTATTCCTCTATCAATTGAGATACTGTAGCATCTTCCTCGGTGCAGAAACAGGGGAGAAAATAGGGGTGGCCAATGAGAAGCTTCGACTGTGGAGGAGCAGTCAGCAGGGTGGCAAAGGAAGCCAGGAGGATGGATGTGACCAAGCAACAAAATAGACAGCACAGTGCTTCAGTGACTGTGTAAAAAAGAGAGTACACTGGCATTGTGCAAGAGTGCGGGGCTTAATATGGGTGGCAGTAGGAGTGGCATCGGCGGTGTAGTGGGACCGACAGGGGTCCAGAGAAGAAGGAATTGGCACTGAATTCTTATCTACAGGTTGCAAAGTCAAGCATATAGGAAGAAGAGGAAATGGATTCATGGGATTCGGAAGAGGAACTGGAGAAGGTTGGCTCGAGAAAGGGAATAGATCACTTCATGGATCACCAAAGTTCACTGGTGTGCTATTGGGGGCGTAGGAAGTGATGTAGCAGATCGGTGATCTGGCGATTGCCATGGCAGCTCCATGGCACCAGTGATGGGAGATCCCACTACAGGGGATTTCACAATGATCGTGGAGGGAGTTTGGAGCATAATTGTCAAGGCAACAGGGCGTTTAAGGATGACAATTTTGCATATGTGATGAGATGGCTGTTTAGGCGTTGCCTAGGTGGTCAAGGAGGTAGAATTAGATATTTATATATATGTATATACAGATATACAATTATATATAATTAAATATTAATATTATATATTATGTATACATACAAAAATTTATACAAAAAAATAATTACATTTATGTGTATAATTGAATGTATGTTTGTGTGCAAACATGTAAATGTGATTTTTTTGTAATTGTGTATGTATAGGTATATTTTTTGGGAAAGAGTTATTCTTGATAAATTAAGTGAGAATGAAAAAACAAAGAGTTAAAAGAGGACTTTACAATTTTTAAATATATAACATATATTTATAATTACAAACATTAAATATATGTGATAGTGAAATATATTAATATATTTACACTATCATTTAATCATGTATAAAGACCGGGAGTGCCTATCCCAGGCACCTTGGTTGCCTAGGTAGATGTCTTGGGCCCCTCCCTAAAAGGCACCATGGCTAAAACACCTAGTGGTGCCTAGGTGTTCGCCCTTACAATTATGGCTTAAAGGCATCAGGAGGAAGACTGGGCCACCCACGGATCATCAGAGGTCATTACACGTGTCTATTGTGCTGCTCCAAACTACCGTCTTTAGGCCAAAAGGGAATTAGTAGTGCATGACGATGATGTTGAAGAAGAACTTGATGATCGGGAACACTTGGTAAAGGGAAGAGGAAGGAATGGCTCCAAGCTTGAAAGAGGAGGTGGAGAAGGCCTTATTGCTAGAAGGTGGAGGAAGAATGACTTCGGCTAGGAAAGGAGTGAGAGGGGTGAACCTACAGGGCTAAGTTGCTTGACTAACCAAACTCCCAGACACCTATTTGTCTGCTTCCGTTTTACTGTGTTTGCAATGGAATCGGTGTTCTATCAGCAAAATCAGCTGGCCCTATTAGCGTCGTGACACGGGCATCGCATGTCATCAAGGCAAACAACTTGATGTGTCTAGACGATACTGCCATCTTCGCATAGCCGTGATGGCATGCCTTGTGTTACTTCGTGCACATTGTTCAAGTCCGAACAAATCAACATGATAGTCCTTGTAAGCCTTATAAATATTTACTCAATTGATTCTTACAACTTAAGAAATGCAATGCACATTGGTTCCAAAAATAAAATTAAAATTCTACATACTTTTCATTTATAATGTGAGAAATACATAAAATATGGCAGCTAATATAGAAGCCTTTGGCAAAAAGGATATCTAGGTCTGGTGCAAGTGAGCATTTCCATTTTTTTTGAGTAAAATGACATGTAGCCTAAGTTGAATTCAAGAGCCCAATACCAAATTAGTGTCTCAGCAACAATTCGTGTAAATTGTAAACAGAGATGAAAAAACTTGCTGATATTATTTCTTGTGCTAGTTGATATGAGTGTACAGTGACATAATGCGAATCACTTGATAAGTTCAAAATGTAAGAAAAATTAAATAACCATATCAAGATAAGCAAGTTTACCGAACAACACTTGCTTTGCCACCAAATGATTTTGTCAAGTCTAATGCATTGCCTCCTTTTCTGGAAATATAAAAGTTACAATCAGAAACGATCAGAGAACAACAAAAAAATAGTAAAACAATTTCCAATTGCCCATCTTGATAAAAGCCATCAGATTTTGCAATCTATACAGGAAGACCATACCTACTATTGGCATATTCTATGCCTCTTCGACCCTTTTTCCCCATTCGAATTTCTCTGGCTGAAGCAACATTTTGTATTGCCATCTACAAAAAAATCTCTTAAAAGGAAATAATGACACTAGTATTAAACCACCTGTTTATAGACAGTTGTTCCTAATTACTTTTTCCCGCATATACTGGCATAGGCTACTTGCTTTGTGCCTATATGTTCATTTCATGTTATGCTTGTTTGACAGGTAAGTTCCTATGTTTTCATAGAATGAAATTCCTTGAGCAAACAACAAAAATCAGGTCCCCAATATGAACCTAACTTGCTCCCATGAAAATGTTAAAATGTTGTTACAAGGAGTTAAGGGGCAAAAAAGGTAAAAGCATGTTTTACAAAAATGAAATGTAGGTTTTGTACATGTATACCCGTAGAATATAGTGTATATGACCTCACACCTTAAAATTCATCTTGAATTAATCCTTAAGTTATATAGATTATAACATTATAACCCTGGAGATTAAATTCCATTCGAGAAAAGGATAATTCCTCTTAGACGACTCGACTATTTGATGTATAAAGCCTTTTGTGGATTTCAGGTTTGCAGGATCAGCTAATCCAGATCAGAATCAGCAGGTGCCCACCCAATCAAGGGGGAGCGCAATCTTTGGACCAACTTCCATTGGGATCAGGCAAGATACAAACATATTGACCTGGATAGGCTGATTCTGGACAGATCCAGAGCTGAATTTGATGGGATGGGGCCTCCTGGTGGTGGCGGCAGTGGCAGCTGCCGCTCTATTCCTTCCTGCCCATGGGTTGTTTCAGACTATCAGGTCTGCTGGACCCAATATGACTGGATTTACCAACTCAAGTTGGTGGATTCGCTTTCTACCAGGTCCAGAGAACCAATACAACCGTGGATCAATAATATTGCCCCCACTGCTATGAGGCCCTTTCCAACTGATTCTGGCTGCCTAGTTATCACAGAACAGTAGAGACCATTTTTCATTATTTTGTATTTATTTTCACCTTTTGGAGGACCAATTCTGGCTCCATTTTTCTTCTGGTGATCAGCCAAGCTAGCCAATCCAATCCCATTCCATATTGGGATCGGCCCTGACCAATGGAAATCCTTGCATATGTAGCATGACAATGTCAAGGGTAAGCTAGCCATTTGTTTGGACTATAGCTCAATCCAAGGTAGGCAATCATGTCTGAACTTTAATAGAATGCAGTTACACAGCAAATTCAGAGGCATAACCATACATTTACTTTGAATTTTGAAGATGTTCATAAGGTTGGTTTATATCACACAACATAACGAAGAGGGTGAGGTTTGTATCACCCCATGTGTTAAAATGCAAGCTTCTCCAGATGGGAGGTTTTGGGCCGTATTGGATCCACATGGCTGATAGGTGTCAGTCCGATACCAGATAATTCCTTTCTGAATGACTATGCTATGAACGCATGCATATTTACAACTAGGGGTGTAAACGGAATCCGATATTCCGATTCGATTCCGATAAAAATTAACGGATTTGGAACTTGTTTTTGTATCCTACAAGCTATCAAAATCGGAATCGGATATTCTGGTAACTTATCAGAATTGGAATCAGTTGATTCCATTTCCATTAATCCGATTTCGATAAAAAAATAAATAATTAAAATTAAAATTAAATAAAACAAAATTAAATAAATTATAAAAATTGATAAAATGATAAAAATAAAGATTTAAAGAGATAATATCAAAATTTAGTAATTATATGTGAATTATTAACTTATTTTTGAATAAAAAATAATATTTAATATGTATTTTGAAATTTATCGGATTCGAATCTGATTTCGATAACAAAATCGGAATCGGATCGAAATCGGAACATAGTGATTCCGAAATTATCGAAATCGAAATCGGAACCCCTTAACCCTTATCATAATCGAAATAGGATTCTGGTGATTCTGCTACCGAATCCAACCCGTTTACAGCCCTATTTACAACTATCATGCTCTTGACCACATCCGTGAAACTGAAAATAAGTTAGGTGCCTCTATAAGTTGCAATCATGGTACAGAAAACTCTAGCCAGTTGAGATAGCAAGGGAGGAAGAAAACCTCATATAGTTGTTCTCTGATAGCAACAGCAATAGCAGGCTGCAAAAAATAAACATAAAATAAGTCAGCAGTATTAGCAAAATCAGAATAAAAAACAAACACATCAGTTGCTATCCACCCAGAGAAGAAAACGGAATAGCATAAAAGAAAGTAAAAGCAAGCAAAACACAGCATAACGTCGACTTCTTGACACTTCCTCCAAGGTAGAAGAACTTGGGATCAAGAGCCAATTCAGGGCAACTGACATTGATCCAGATTGGACAGGTCCCAGAAATAGGTGAATTATTGCCCAAGCAGGATGAAGTTTTAGTCTATTAACAAGGCATTTGCAAGCTTAATCAGTATCAGAATTGACAGACAATGCCAATCCAGAGAGGCTACTTTTGAAACCTTGCCAAAGCAACATAAGTACAATGATTTACACTTCACAGACCCGAGTTGGAACCATGAATATTCAAAAGCTGCTTGAAGAATTTGGGTCACAGTTAAATAAATATAAGCACAAAGCATGCTGCATCTATCCAGTGAGGAATGAAGAAAGTATAGTCATGATCAAGGGATAAAAGGAGGAAATTAAACAAGAGGAACTTACATCGATTCAACATAAATGAGTACAGATCAATATGAACGTTAGATAAAGTCATGATCAAGATGCAAAATACAGTATGGATCAGCCAACTCTAATACAACTAAGTTCATCATTTCAATAAATGTAAAAATACACGAGGAACATGCCATATACATGCTTTTTCAAACTTTTATGTAATTTTACCATTTTGTTAATTTATTAGACTGACTGCGTCAGCTTGCCTGATGCAGCAAGTTAGTTCAGGTCGAACTGATGACCTCAAGGGAAATTTTCAACAAATGATTTGAGTACAGATCCACATAGTTGTCAAGGCACAGCCTAAGTGAGAGAAAATAGAAAAAAAAAGACTAAATAAGTTAAAATTAAGATAGCCTATTCTTAACCGGGATTAGAGAGGCCTGAACTAGCATAAACTGGTCAAAATGGACCTGAACAGGAGTGAACCTCAGCGAACCAGGCTAAAACGGACCTAAACAGGTGTGGGCCAGGCCAGAGTGAACTGGGCTGATCCGGGGTTGAACCAGTGTAAGCTTAGCCATAACTGACTTGAACCCAGTCAAACCGGCCTGGACACAGCAAGGTGGGCCTAAGACAGGCTTGACCAGGCAGTCCGGGAAGTGCCAAACAGGGCCAGATCTTATGGGAATGAAAAGTCCCTACGACTGTGGTTTCAGCACCGAACATGACAGGGTGACAGGCCCATCGGTGCTGTGGAGAAGGCATGGTGACGAGGCTGACGGGGCAGATAGTGCAGCAACAACAGGAGGGCAGGCATGGACCAGTGGAACAAGATGGGGGAGTCGTCCCTGGTGTGGCAAAACTAGTTACAGTCACAGGAGTGGGGCATGGCAAGCAGGCAAAAGGGAAGCTTTGTCAGGAGGTGAGAAGTCTGATGTGTTCAGGGTGCCATGGGAATAGGGAGCATATGGAACTTGAAAGGAACCAAGCCAAACGCAAATGGACTGGGGCTCTAGCGGTGGACAAGGAAGGTTTCCAGTAGTCAAAGAGAGAGGCGAAAGTGACGGAGAGAACTGGGATGCAACAAGGTGTTGTACTGCGCATGAGACAGGTGGAAGGGACACATGAGTCCCGGGATCACTGGAAGTTGCGCGGTTGAAGAGAAGAGCCATTAAAGATGCTGTGCTGGCCAGGGTGAGCTTCCAGAGAACTTTTGAACCAGCAAACCGGGCTCAAACCTCCGGGAAGCACTCTAAAATTAGTCTCTCTCAAGTATTCAAATAGTTTATTTTCTCTCTCTAAAACACTTCTAGATAGTTTATTTTTCAATTTAATTCAAGGTTTTTTAGAAATCGATTTTTGTTTAATAATGTTACTAACCTATTCTTTTAAGAACTATTTTTTTTATTTAACTTTCTACCTTCGACAATATGTCTTTTCCAAGTCATAAAACTCAACCTTCTAGCACAACCTGGAATAATATAGCTTGGTTACACTACAATTTGATATCCATAACAAAAAATAAAATTCAATATAAATATTGTGAATAAGTAATACACGATAGGGCTTTTCGGTTGAAGCATCACATCATGGATGAATGACAACATTGTAGCGTGCACACAAACTCCACTTGAGGTAAGAGCTCAATTCTCTATGCATATATATGCATTGGAACAAGCAAATAGAGTTATAAAATGACATAAGGAGACTGCTCGAGAAAGAAATTTATGAACACGCAAGGCATATATACAAAACTGGATAGGAGCACCCGAAATTTTCTAGAGATAAAAGTTTCGATGACGGTATGTTGCCATTGATGTTTACAAAATCATACCAATGTTTGTATGACATTAATATTTAATCATTATTTTTAAAAATAGATGGCTTGGTAAATATGAGAGGCAAGCTACAATTTATTTGTTGACAAATACATGTATCGGCATACCGACCGATTCATAGGCCAAGGTTTGGAAGTGTGAGCAGACAAGAAAATGAGAAATAATCAAACAACTGGGAAAAAGAGGAAGAGAATCACGATCTCACATGAAATGACAATCTAGCAATAGGTCCCGTGGATATGTCATAACACGTCCACCATAAAAACAAACAATCATCATAGAAATAATTAAGAATTTACGAATATGCAAGAAAAAAATTGGGTGGACCACATTAAGGTGATTCTTCCATAATAGCATAATGGTGTATGCTGGAAAATAGGCCGTATTATGAGTTTAAAAACGACAACATCGCTGATGTTGGTACGGGAGTGCCTAGACTGACTATAAAAGAAATATACAATACTTATCTTCCAATAGAGATAGAAGATATTAACCAATACGTCAAGACATTTAAACGTATTTGGGAAAAAAAAGATGCACGTTGATGATGGACGGTCAGATATGTTAGTAACATTTAATTTTCAAACTCATTACCTTCTTATCCTTTTAAACTTCAAAATTTTAAATTTATACAAGTCATTCTCCTTAATAAGTAACTTCCTAATATATTGTCAAGTTGAGACCGTCTTCTTGAAGTTTATGAATACATTAAATAGATAAAAAATGTGAATTATTTCTTTGAATTAGTGGATGGTGTTGTCAAAGACATGGTTCGCCGAATCAGCACCAGGTTGCGATACTCAACTTGACCTACTTGGTTTTTAGGTTGACCATGCAAGTTCAGACCTCGGGTATCTGACCCGACGTCAGCCCAGGGACGGGTCACACAACCCAGTGTCTGGTCACCCTGCCTTGCGACCCGATCGTGACCTTGCCTGACCAAGTCACCCTCGGTGGGGGGTTTCAAAGTCTCTCAAGACCCTTTAAGGGCCTATATAAGATCCTTGAGAGGCCTCCCTTTCCTCTCACACCTCCCTCACTCTCTCTTAAGCTCTTTCGCTCACTCTAAAACTCTCTCTTTCAAATGTTTAATCAGTACAAATTCTCTCTTTCAAGCATCTAATTAGTGCTCATTTCTTGATGCTTTTTCAAGACTTCCAATAAATCATATTTTGTTTAATTGTATTACTAGTGCTTTTTTATGTGTTTTATTTATTTTTATAAACTTTCTTCAACATGTCTTCTCAAAACATGACACTCAAACTTTTGGCACGACCCGGAATGTTCCGGCTTTGAATCATTGCAACTTGATATATACAGCAGAAAGAAAAGTTCAATGTAAAAATTGTATAAAAATTATGTATGAAAGAATTTTCATTTAAAGCATCATCTTACTAGGATGAAGAACAATGTTGCATCGTGCACGCGAACTCCATCCAAGGTAAAGCTTAATTGTGTAGGCATTTACAAGCATTAGAACAAGTAAAGAGAGCTTCAAAATGGCCTAAGCAAACTATCTAAGAAGAAATATCTGAACCCGCAAGGCGTTCAATCCACATTTACGAGACAAGACAGGAGCATTCAAAAAATCCTCGGGACGAAAGTTTCGATGAGTCATTGATGGTACGTTGCCATTACTATTTACAAAATCATGGTAATATCTTTACAAGTTTAATTTTTAATCATTATTGTTACAAACAAATGTATTGAAACAAGTGATGGAGACAAGCTACAAGTCAATTGTAGACAAAGACATGTATTGGCATATGTTGACACCTAAATTTTTGAAAAAAAAATGAGGCCAATTAAAAAAATGTCATGCTCGGTCTCCCTGAGGAGCTGGGTTGTGTACAGCATGTACATGCACCGTAGACAAGCCCAAACAATCCCAATTCAGTCCACCCACAATGCCCATCGACATAGCCCAGAATGGGACTCCAATTGGCCCAATTCGGTCTACTGAAAGGCCCATTTGCAAGCCATCTCCAAGGCCCACGGGCCTGCTCAAAAGGGCCGGACAGTCCTCTAAATGGGCCAAGGAAGCTGCCCGCGGACCTGCTCAAACCTGGGGCTCGACAGAAAAGAAAAGGAAATATAATAAAAGAAGCAGGAGATCCAGCAGGGCTATCGGAGTCCTAAAAGGGTGGAATCTCCCAAATCCGCCTCATCGTCGAGGCATGTTTAGCAGGTTTTCCAAAAAGGGGGGGGAGATCGTAAAGTGGAGGGAAGTCCATCCCGCGCACGGTGGATCCCCTCCGAGTCTTCCACGGACTGGGATACCCTTGATTCGGCAGGTCTTCTGACGGACGAAGGGGGGTGTAATACTACTCTACGCGGCAGAAAGAGTTGGAAAGGAGAACGGGAGTGAATCCCATAAATCCCGGATCTCTACGAGTCCGGCTGGAGCCGGAAGTTCTTCTTCGGCAGGTATTCTACAGAAGGAGGGAGAGCGGAGGGACCTATAAAACCCCATCGGGGCAGTCACGCGAAAGGAAGAGGAAGGTAGGAGCAACCAAGAGATCGAAAAGATAGAAAGGAGAAGAGCATTGAGGGGATTTACCGGAGCCGCGGAGCGTCCCTTTCTTCCCCCGCCGGTTTCTTCTCCCGCCGGACGCCGTAGCCTCCACCGCACACCGCAGAAAGCACCGTAGAAGTCCAAATCTCCTCCTGTGACCACCGGTGGGAACTTCTTCTCCCTCCCCTAGGGCCGACGAACCGTTCTCCTCCCTCTGTCAGTGCCGCTGCCGTTGAACGCAGCCGGAAACTGCCGCAAACGAAGCCGAGGTGCCGCTGGGAGCCGAAGAGAAGCCGCGCGGGACTGTAGCAGGGGGAGAATAATGTCTCCCCCAACTATATGGCACGGTGGAAAATCGTGGGGGCCACCGTGAGGGAAAAATGCAAAAAAAAAAGAGAAGGAAAAGGCGCGACCGGGCGAAGCCGGTCGGCTCCCTCCCTCTACTGAAAACCGCCGGTCCAAACAGTGCCGGCCCAGGTAAACAGTACCCGACCGGTCCAAGCAGTGGACCGGGTCCTCTGCAGCCAGAACCCCTTCGCACAAATGCAAAAACCCTTCTTCAACAAAAAAAAGATTTTAAAATAAAAAATCCAATGAAAATAAATAAAAATCTACATTTAATTCAACAAACCGGACTAGTTGGGGGGTCGACTAACCATCCGCCCCTACGTCCTTAAGGTAGACATACAAAGGTCTATAAAAGACCCCAATGTCTTACCAACTTCACCAAGCTATGCAAGGCTCAAGCATAATCAATATGCTATCATGCCGGTCATATGCTAGTGAAATCATCAAAAAAATAGTGGGGGATGCCCATAAGTCTATTAAGACCGGGTACATGCCGCCCATGAAATGACAAGTTCATCAACTCATGGAAGGAATTCCCACAAGTCTATCAAAGACCGGGATATGCTCAATCTCAAGACAGTGAAATGAGTCCCCACAAGTCTATCAAAGACCGGGACATGCTCAATCTCAAATCAATGGAAGGAATGCCCACAAGTCTATCAAAGACCGGGGTTTCTTTTCCATCTCAAGTTGATCAAACAAGTTCCATGCTCATCAAGGACTCAAAAAGACCTAAGTTGCTGGTCAAGTTGTAAATCATGTCTCATATTGAGGAAAACAGTGAAAAATTCATGTTCGGTACATAGATTGATGTTACAAAGAGGAGAGACAACCACATGAAATTTCTGGAATGCAAGACAACAAAAAAACTAACAAACGATTCTGAAATTTGGAAATTTTGAATCCTGTGAAAGACATTAAAATCTGAAACGTGTAAATCTGGAATTTGAAGACTAAAATCTGCGAATGTGTACACATGGGCCAAATCCAAAACATACAAAATCTGAAATCTTTGAAAAGTGCAGAATCTGGACTCCGAAGATTAAAAAAATCTGAAATTGAGCACAAATCTGAAACCTGGAACAAAAAACCTAAAAATCTGAAATCAAAACCTGCAGTCCGTAATATGAAAATATGAAGAGTTCTTAAACCTGGAATCTGCAGGAGATTCAAAAAATCTGAACTTCACAAGAAACCGAAACCTGTAAAATCTACAGAATTACAAATCTGAAGTTTAAAAAATCTGAAACATGTAGAATTCGAGACCTGGAATCTGCAGGCAATCAACCCAAACTCATGAACAAAACAAATTTCCCACATCAAACCTCAAGAGCGTTCAGATCAAATTTCCCAGACCCAATCCAGACACATTCAAGTCAGTTCTCCTTAACCAAGTCCAAACCGAAAATAAACACATCTGCAACCAAAAATCAAAATCCAAATCAATTTCTTAAATCAAACCTTAAAACAAATTAACTTTAACCAAACAAGTCCAAAACAAATTGAAATTAAATCAATCCATAAACAACTTTTAACTCAAATCAATTCTAACCAAAAATCCAAATTAAAACCGATCATAACCAAGTGAACTTAATAACCTGTCAAACGTTAAGTTGAACCCAATTTTCAAATTCAAAATTCAATTCCATTCCAAACATGGTCAAATCAATTAAATTAAATCAAACCCAAATAAAAAAAAACTTTAAATTAACCCAAATCAATCTTAATCAGGCAACCTTAATTCAAATTAAATAAGAACAATCAAACAAATTATCAACCTGAACCCCCATGAAATCTGCAAGTTAATCAAAGTCCAAAATGGGTTAACTTTAACATAGAAACCCAAAGAATGGCAAATTCATGAAACACAAACTCTGCAGATTTAATTGAATCAAACTCAACCTAATTAAAAATTAAACTCAAATCAAACTCAATTTCAATCAAATTCAATTCAATCTAAATCAATCAAAGTCAACCAAATAAATCTCTCAAATTAAATTCAAGTAAATCAATTCCAAACAAATTCATTCCAAATCAAATTAAAACTCACACACCAAATCCAAATTTCAACCAATAAAACAAACTCAAATTCAAACTAAAATCAATTCAATTCAACTTAAATTAATCAAACCAATTCAACTCAAACTAAAATCAATTCAATTCAACTTAAATTAATCAAACCGAACTTCAAATCAAATTAATGCAAATCAAACCAATTTAACTCAAAATCAATTTTAATCAACGCAATTCAAACCAAATTCAAAACCAAATTAAGTGCTTGTCTTCCATCAAATCCATGGGGTTGTTTTCTCCTACGCATGAATGTTTATTTCGTGGATGCATGTCTTCTACTTCAATGGATTGCTATGACGATAATCAAGGGTATTCGAGAAATCTCGATGTAATTAACGTCGGATCTTCGCACCGTCCGACGGGGAGAGGTCAAAACAAATTTTCAAAGAACCTAACAACCTCAACATAAATTTTGACCCTAGCTAGTACTTTTATGAAATATCATCTATTTTCTTACAAAGTCAATGTTAAGGTCTAATTCAAATTCAAAAGGAAAATGAATTTCCACAAAAGAAATAAAATCTCTTTTTGATTTTTGAGGTTACATCAATTGGCACGCCCGGTGGGACTTCTCCTTCCCTTCATCTTTCCGTCATAGCAATTCAAGAAGACATACATCCCAAATTTCATATATATCTAACACATGCTTCTTTCCTTTTTGTGCGAGGAGGAGGCGGAAAATGTCAAAGGATGAGACCCGGTGGGTTCCAATGATCCCACCAGGAAGACTTCATCCCGATGTTGCAAACATCTCAAGAAGCCACTCTCGGAGTTCATCCAGCACCGAGAATATTTCAAGGGTCAAACAACTTGACCCTATTTTCAAAGAGCTTACCACGGAAACTCCCCAACAAACCTATGTAGTCAGAGGCGAGAGGCGACCAAGGCGAGGGTGGGCTCGCCTCGCCTCAGGCGCTTGAGGCGGGCGCCTCAGGCACCCGAGGCGACATTTTTTATATTGAAGAACTTCTCAAAAAATATACATATAACATTGAAACTTTTGAAGAAGAACATAAAAAATACAAAAAAATCACTTCTAGGACCTATAATGCATCAAGATATTGGAGTCTCAAGGTAGAAGATTGGGCATTGGGGGTTTCGGGGGGCAGGTGGTCATGGATTCTGTCACCGCCAACCCTCAAAGAAGTCAGAGGCGTCAAACATGCCGTCTCAACACCTATGCAGCTATATACCAGAGCCGGTCTTTCATAACCGGCCAAGACAAAAGGAGAATGATATCAAGGCAAAGTCCAATTCCTCCACCCCAACAAGTGCATGGCACCAGGGCGACCACAACAAGAGAAGGTTGACCACAAATAAAAAAGGGGGGGCTGCTGGCCAACAGGCAAAGAAAGCTCTCAGACTCAAAGATGTCGTTCAACAGGGAACAAATCCCTAAGTACAAAAGAATTTTATCAACCAAATGGGGGCAAGGAACAAATCCTTCACCCAAAAGTCTTAACTGGTCAAGCAATGGCCACCCCAAAGACATATTCTTAATTTGTGAGATTCATTGCTGGACAACTGGCAAAGAAGACTCTCAAGCTCAAGCTGGTGATGTCGTCATTCGGCAGGGAATAAATCCCTAAACCCGGATGAACTCTGTCAATCAAATGGGGGCAAAGAACAAATCCTTCACCCAAAAGTCATACCTGGTCAAGCAATGGCCATGCCAAATGACAAGTCAAGAATAAATCAATTCCCAACTCATGAGCCTACCATGGCTAACCTACCAGAAGCTCAGCATATTCAAGGACAAGGAATCAATCCTATGTTTCCAAAATAGAAACACACTTCGGCCGACCAGATATCAGTTTGGCTCCAAACAAATACTACTTGGGTAAGGAACAAATCCATCACCCAAGTGGAAGATGTTGAGACTGATTGGTGGCCCGCATTTCATTGAGGTGCCGTCTCTCAAATCACTATGTTACCATGGCTGGTTAAATGGAGAGCTCAAATCATAAGGCATTTCAACTAGGTAAGGGATTAACCCTTGACCTGGGAAAATAATGTGGCTTCAGTTTAACCCCATATGCCACCTGGGTAAGGAACAAATCTTATGCCCAAGAAAGCAAAAATCATCAAAGTATGGTTGCCCGGTCAGCGGTATATACCAAAGATGTCTCAAGAGGGATTAACTCACAAATCTATGAGAGCACCATGATTAACCAGTCAACAGGTTCATGTCAAAACTGCTTCAAGAAGGGAACAACCCTCAACCCTCAATCCACAATGCTGCCATTAGTGGCCTTCATCCTCAACATGCAATGGGGAACCTGACAACGGCATATGCCACATGAATGTCATTTCCATGAGGAATCAATCCTCACTCCATGACATGAAGTATTTAGGGCTGGCTAACCAAGTAGGGGAGTCAATCTTCTACTCTTGAAATGCCGAGGGCTATCAATCATGGGCTTAATCCCGAGATGCTATGCATTGTGGCTGCCCAGCTGACAAACAACATCAAAGCTATGTGAGGGATCAGCCCTCTAATCTGAAAATTGACAACTTGGGCCAAGCAATGGCCCAACATGTTGCTGCTTGGGTGAGGGACCAGCCCTCAACCCACAATCTCAACCAAGCTTGATTGGCCAGCAATTCAGGCTCCTCGGAATCCTCTTCAAGTTGGGAACTAATCTCGTACTTGTCTCGTAGCCCAGGCTGTTCAGTTAGTGGCACAACTCCAAGATATCCCTTAGGCTAGGAATAAATCCGATGCTCACATTAAAACTTGCATGTAAAGGGCATCATCGCACTCAACTCGGGGGGTAATATGCTCATTTATACATGCTATACTAAGTCGACAACAAGTCAAAGTGAACCACTACCACCAAGGTGAGGGGGCAGCCCTCTGCTCCTCAGTCCAAAGATGGCAGGCCGATCAACGGTCCATGATGATATTGGTCAAGCGAAGGGTCAATCTTCAGCTCGACACCTCAACAAGTCAGGCCCACCAACGGCTTGGTTAATTTATGCTTGCCCTCAGACAAGGAATCAATCCTTTGTCTGCTCATATGTCAGGGTCAACTAATTCTCAGTTGAGCCCAGAAAAATTTTTGGGCAAAGCAGAAATCAGGTGCCCATGCTACAGCCGACTTGATGGAAGGCTCACCAAACTCAAGAAAAAAAAACAATTCAGAATTTTATATTTGGCTGGGGGCAATTGCCCAACTGCACCATAACAACATGGGCCAAGGATAAACCACATGCCCGATATGTTATCAAACGATCAGGGAGGAAGCAATCCTCTACCTCAAAGGGAGAGCCAGTACAGATTCCAAAATTTCTTATTGCTAACAGTCATGCCATTCTGGCCCGGTTAGAGAAAAAAGGACAAGGCTACTCCCCAACCTTCCACCAACACTACTGCAAGGCCCACTCGGGGAAAGAAGAAATCTTTCGCCCGTCAAGTTATGCGTGACCAGTCAGTGGTCTCAATTACTACTGGAGAAAGGGAGCAGGCCCTTTTCCTAAAGATCAACAATTCTGGCTGATCAACGGCCCACCAAGTTATGGTTCGAGTGAGGGGTCAACCCTCAGCCCATAATTCAAACGGGGCTAACCGATCAATGGTACCATCCCCACATACTACCTTCAACAAGCCAGTTCAACAGGGATAACCGATCAACGGTCCTGTCCCCCAATACTGTTTGATTGGCTAGGAATCAATTATAAGCTCACCAATTGAAAAATGCTGCCCGGATATCGGTGCAACTCCAAAATATTCTTTGGTCTTGGAACAAATCCGATGACCACATCAAAACTTGCCCAGATGTGGCTTCTTTCTATTATGCTGAGACAGACGAAGGTGAAGCTCACCAAACCAGCCCTTGGCTCATGGCTTCAAACGGGGCAACTGGTCAACAGTTCTGCCCCCGAATGCCATCTTTCGGGTGAGGGATTAACCCTCGACTCATTAGTTCAAGCAGGACAACTGATTAATGGTTTTGTCCAATGAGATAACTTGACGAGCTAGGAATCAATCCTATGCTCGCCAGATTGCAAGAATGCTGCCCGGTTATCGGTACAACTCCAAAGTATTCCTTGGTCCTGGAACAAATCCTATGACCACAGCAAAATAACCTAGATGTGGTGCCTTTTCATGCTCGGGTTCGGAATCAATCCGTCACTCGGTATACATCAAGTGTTGGTCGGTTCGCTGGTCAACTCACAACGTCACCCATCTAACTAGGGGCAAGCCTCCAGGTCACTCCAATACAATTCAGGCTATGGATCAACCGGACGCCCATCATACTGGTAAAGAGCAAGGAAGAAATCATTTCCGTACAAAAGGAATGCATTCAACCAAAGTAATCGGTCGACCGGTCACCAAGTGAGGAAGCAATCCTCCATATTTTAACAAAGTCTGGCCAATCAATGGTCGAAAACATGGCTTTCGGTGAAGCAAGGGATCAACCCTATATCCTTCAGTCTAAAGAAGCCAGCCAATCAACAGCCTATGATGCTACAGAGAGATCAGCCTTTTGCCCTTTCTCTCAACCAATATGGCCAACCAATGGTCCGATCTTCTAATTCTGACATGCAAGTGAGGAATCAATCCTCTATCTGGTGAATAGATGCAACTGTCATGATAGCACTTGGGCTCAGAACAAATCTTACGCCCTCACTGAATGATGCCTACATGACATCACCTGATAAGATTCTGCTCGGGAGAGAAGGCAATTCTCGGCCCATTATGCATCAAAAATCAGGTAGTTTCTTGATTCTGGGAACTACTCATCTGGCTAGGGGCAAGCCCCTAGGCCATGTCATATCAAACAAGTGTGAGGGTGAACTCTCCGCCTAAGAAGGTAAGGGGCAAGGGGACCAACCTCTACCAACAAAGCTCTAGAAAATTGCCAATCTGCACTAACTACAAAGGGAGACAAAGAAGAAATCATTGTCTCAACAGAAGACTATATGAAGTCAATCCCATTATCTGGGTGAGGGAGCAACCCTCCATCCTAGCGGACCAAGCCGATCAACGGCCCCGATGCTGCAATTCAAGTGGGAGACCAACTCTCAACTTGACGTTTCAAATCAGTCTTGCTAGTCAACGACGCAACCTAATTATGCTTGTTGGCAAACAAAGAAATCTATCCCTACATGTCAACATGCCAGGGTCAACCATCAATCCAATGCAAAGCATAAAGCTCGGACAGGGAAGAAGCTTGACACCCGTCACAAATTGAGCCGTTTGCAGCCCGATTAAGTCTTGCTCTGGCAAGGAAGCAATATCCAGTCCAAAATGCTCATTAATGTCAAGGGATTTGACAAATGGTCTGAGAAGGTCGTGCAAGGCCAAGGACAAGTCCTTAAGCCCCGTTGTGACAACAGGGCTAAGTTTGCCTCAAACAGCACTGAAAAAAAAAAGAAAAAAGGAACGGGTTCCATCTGTTCAAGATTGGCCCACTTTCAAATGATCTTGGAAACTCCAACTTCTAAGTCATAAAGAATACTCAAACCAATCTCCCAAAAAGAGAGAGCCAAGGGTTGGAGCTTCTTCTATCCCTTTGCTTGGGGAATGAAGAGTCCATAGGACAGCCCTCCACAGCTCTTCAATTCAATCCCAAAGTAGGCCATCAATCTACCCCCATATGTGCCCAAAACAGCTATTCACATACTCTCACATACCACAAAAGAAACAGTCTCCATGGCCTCCGACATGCCCATGTACAAATAAATAAAAAACCCCTCCATGGCCTCTGACATGCCTAAATCCCAACTCATGCTAATGGCTGTGACATGCCTATGCCCGCATACAAGCCATCCCCAAGGCCCCCAATATTCTTATGACCAGCCCTACACAGTTCCCCTGTGTGGACTCCAAAGGAAGTTCAAAAAAAAAGAAGGAAAAAAGAAGAAGAAGAAGAAGAGAGAAAATAGGTTGGATGGAGGAGATACTCCCAACTGAAGCAATAAGAGAAATGAATTCTCAAATTGACACTAGCAACTCTCAAAAGGGAAGGAATCTCTAAACTGAGCTGGACATGCAATCTCAGACAACTGTTTGTTGATCGAGAAAAGGAAGTCTCTAAGGAGATTAGCATGGGATCAGTTTGCCCTCACTTAAACCACCTCAAGAAAGACATAATGTACTGAGGACACAAAGCAGCATGTTGGTTAGTGCTCGTCACGTCTCAAATTTCAACAACCAAAGAAGATGCACAAGGAGGTCAGGAACTTGAAGTACTCACCTTGTGCTGCTCTCCATCTACATGTCAAGCATCCACATTGATGATGGAATAATGACTAGGTGGAACATGACCAAAGTTCTTATGGCTTGAGGGTAGCCTGAATTCTTGACGGACTTGGTCAGTCACATCTTGGATTGGTCAAGGGCAAAATATGTCAAGAAAAGAAAATCCGGCTGAGATGATGACCCGATGAGGGCACCTCAGGCAAAAATGGATCACCCTGCTGTAGGAAAACCCTGCAAAAGGGTGTACAGGCAAAAGAAAAAGGGGACTAGCTTGGGTGAAAACCTTTCAAAAGACAGTCAAGTTAGTTTGAAAAAAAAAAAAACTCTGGAAATTCAAAGTTCAAAAAAAGAGGGGACTCACCTCTTCTCTAAACATGTCAAATTTCATGCCATCATGACCTCTAAGTCTACATGGCTTCACCCATTCATGTCATCATGACTCTCTTGTCTATATGACTGTCAAATTTCATACCATTATGATGGTTTGCTAATAAATCCCCAGGCTATCATGACCCTCTTGGCCTATATAGCCTTCAACCTTTCATACCATTGTGACCCTCATGGTCTGTATGGCTTCAAACAGTTTTATACCATCATGACCAGCCAGGTCTACATGGTTTTCATAAATTCATACCATCATGGCCCTCCAGGTCTATATGGTTTTCAAACATTTATACCATCATGGCCTCTCAGGTCTATATGGTTTTCAAATCTCCATACCATCATGGCCCTTCTGGTCTACATGGTCCCCAAGTTCTTACGTCATCATGACCAGCAAGGTCTATGTGACTGCCAAATTCTATGCCAGTATGACCCTCTCGGTCTATATGGTTTTCATAAATCACATACCACCATGGTCTTTTGGTCTAAATGTTGCTTAGATTCTATGCCACCAAGGTGGGACATAGAACCATTCTCATGTCCCAAGTCTCACCGGCAACATCTGAGCCTTGAGCCTTTAAGCATAGGTTTTACCCTAAATTCATACTTCACGGGCTGAGCATGATCATCTCATACTCGCATCTCCCACAACTCTACAAGCGGCAGCAAGCCATCCCATATTTCATCTTTTGGACCGAATACGACTCCTTCGCATTCATAAGTCTTTAAATTCAGTGGCATTAAGCCATCTTGTCATTTTTCGGCATCAAGCCACCACATTCGGCATTAAGCCATCACCTCCTCTTTGACATCAAGCCATAATATTCTTTTTGGCACCAAGCCATCATACATCTTTTGGCACCAAGCCACTACATTCGGCATCAAGCCGTCATGTCCTTTTGGCATCAAGCCATGATACTGCTTTGATGTTAAGCTATATCTTTTGGCACCAAGCCACCATTCGGCATCAAGCCGTCATGTCCTTTTGGCATCAAGCCATGATACTGCCTTAGCAATAAGCTACATCTTTCGGCATCAAGCCACCTTCATATTCACACCCTTTTCGGCATCAAGCCACCAAATCATTTTGGCATGAAGCCATAATACCCTGTCACGGCATCAAGCTGTCAACTCCTTTTGGCATCAAGCCACAACACTCTATTTTCTGGCATTAAGCCACCATAACCAAACTGGCACCAAGCCATCATCTCACTTTTCGGCATCAAGCCACCACAACACATTCGGCATTAAGCCATCACAAACCATATTCTCTTGGCATCAAGCCCACATATTCCTTCGGCATCAAACCACCATCCCATTTTGGCATCAAGCCACAAAAACTTATACCCAATAGGCAGAGTATGACTTCCTCATGCTCATATGTCCTACGGGTTCATCTTGACATCAAGCCGTAAGATTCATACCTAAGAGGCCGAGTGTGACTTCTTTATGCTCACATGTCCTATGGGTCCCTCTTGGCATCAAGCCGCAATATCTTGGCATCAAGCCACAAAACGCATACCCAATAGGCCGAGCATGACTTCTTTGTGCTCATATGTCCTACGGGTCCTTTCTTGGCATCAAGCCGCCACCATAATCATACCCAAAAGGCCGAGTGTGGTCCCCCCATACTCATATGTCCCACGGGCAATTATGGCATCAAGCCATAAAATGTTCTTAGCATCAAGCCATAACAGTCCTTTGGCATCGAGCCACCACAACTCCTTTTTGGCATCAAGCCATCACAAGTTGTGAACCACTGGCACCGAGCCACTACATGTTTACCCAATAGGCCGAGTTTGTGACTCTCCCTCATACTCATATGACCTATGGGTTATTCAGCATTAAGCCAACTTCATTACCTTTCGGCATTAAGCCACCTTGACATTAAGTCACCTCCAAACCTAAACCCTAGGGGCTGGGCATGATCGTTTCATACCCAAATGTCCCACGGGTCTATATACCATGCCCTAAGGACCAAATGTCATCATTTCACATTCATAAGTCTATGGGCTAAACGGCATCACGCCACCCTAAATCCATACCCCAAGAAAAAAAAAACAACCCTACACTTAGGGACATCCCAACTTTCTATACCCTACGGACCGAGTATGCTCACAAGTCCACGGGTTCCACCGGCACAAAGCCACCAAAACCTATGGCCCAGGGGAAGCCTTAATTCCTCACCGCCTAAAAACAACTTCATGGATCGAGGGAAGCCTTAATTCCCTGCGAAAAAAAAAAAGAGAGAAAAAGAAAAAAAAAGAGAATGGGCTAAAAATGGAGATGCCCGACGGACTCGGCCGTTCTCATTGATCGGTTGAGGGTAAAAATGTCAAGAAAACCTAGCTAGAGTGAAAACCTGAAAAGGCGCTCTAGGCAAAATCAGGCAACCCCGCTACATGAAAACCTCTTTTGAGGCATGTAGGCAAAAAGTAAAGGGGGCTGGTCTGGGTGAAAACCCGAAAAGGGCAGTCGGATCAGTAAAAAAAAACAAACAACAAAAAAGAAAGCATAGAAAAAAAAGGGGAGAAGTTCTGACCAGACCTCGAGAGTCACCTAACTAGGAGTCCTGTACAAACCTATCAAAGGATAATTTGCAGTTGAGCTCCCTCAGAAGCACCGGAATGGCATGCAAGCATGGTGTGTAAAATGCGCTGAAAGAGCAGGCAAAAGAAAAACTCTCTAATGGGCCGTCACATCTAAAAGCCAACAAGAGGGCCCAAGCCCTTCTCAGCCCTAAAATGCAAAATCAACAAAAGAACAATGCAAAAAGAGCAATCTGTCTCAACACCAAGGCAAAACAGGGCAGTGCGAAGAACAACAGACCATGAAGAAGAAACAAGGAACATGGGGAAAGAACAACCTCTTATATAATTTCATACAAAAGGGTTCAATATACACGTGTAGTCTTGACAAGAAATGAATGATATTGCACAATCATTTTCTATACACAGTGTACAATGTGCCCGAACAACCCTCGAGGCCCAGGTTTGACCTGAAGCAGCCCGCCTGGTGTAAACGTACATGAAGCCTCAAGGTCGGCCTCTTCTATTGATGGGACCCCCCACTTGGGATACTCCTAGCATCGGCACCACACCGAGGAGCACGAGCACAAGGGGCTACTTTCTTGATCATAATACATTTGCCTGTTGACATCAAGACAATGCAGTTGGGTGATGACAAATACAAGATGGAACAAAGAAAGTAGTTCAGCAATGTTTGCAACAAGCAATTCAAGAATTTCCAGTCAAGCAACAAGCAGATGGCACAAAGGAAATAGTTCAACTCTGTTTGCAACAAGCAATTCTAAAAAAAAAATTATCCAGTCAAGCAACAAGCAAATGACAGAAAGGGGATGACACAACTATATTTGCATGAACAATTCAAACTTTCCAGTCATATAGCAACAAGCGAATGACAGAAAGGAAGTAGATACAGCTCTGTACAGGCAACCTCGAATATTTCAGTCATGAAGCAACAAGCAAATGACAGGTGACAAAAGAAAGTGCTACAACCATGGAATGCGATCTCCCGAGAATCTCTCGAGATCTCCCGAGAATCTCTTTTCTTCCGTGCATCCGAGAAACGAGATCGCTGAAACGAGAATATCTATGTAGTACTTGTGATACCTTGATCTTCTCTGCCTATTATTATCCCCAACTTGTTAGTTGACCTTGTTAAGTTTTCTTCTTATATTGCCAATTTTATTATGAAATCCATCCAAATATTAATCTAAACATTATTGTTTGATAAAATTTCATAGCTTAATATTTTAACGACTATATATGTATAATTGACCCAAAATGTTATCAATCTCCTATACATATTGTTCAAGATGAAACTTTAGTCTGACACAAGATCCTTTGTATGTCTCATGCTAACAATAGTTCAGCATCTCTGTATTACGCTTTTAATTCTCTCACAGCTTATTTTAATATTTGATATGAGTTCTCTTGTCCTTTTTAAAGAGATTATATGACATTCTATATTTAAATATACACATTGATTGATATTTTCAAGATCCAATCCCTTAAGATTTTTTCGAAATCTTTTATCTTCAATCTCCATAAGATAAAATATAGATGTGAAATGACAGTCATTGGGTAAAGTATACCCTGCATAAATGAAATTCAAGATCCGATCTCCCGAGATTTTTTCGAGAATCTCACGAGATCTCTTCTCTTTCATGCTTCCGAGATGAAGCCGAGATCCGAGACGACAATCCTTGGCTACAACTATATTTTTGCACGGGCGATCTCCCGACGACTCTCGTCTCTAAAAAAATCACCCGTGGGGGGCATTTGTTGACACCTAAATTTTTGAAAAAAAAATTAGACCAATTAAGAAAATGGCATGCTCGGTCTCCCTGAGGAGCTGGGTTGTGTACAGCATGTACAGGCACCGTAGACAAGCCCAAACAATCCCAATTCAGTCCACCCACAATGCCCATCGACATAACCCAGAATGGGACTCCAATTGGCCCAATTCGGTCTACTGAAAGGCCCATTTGCAAGCCATCTCCAAGGCCCACGGGCCTGCTCAAAAAATGGACGGACAGCCCTCTAAATGGGCCAAGGAAGCTGCCCGCGGACCTGCTCAAACCTGGGGCTCGACAGAAAAGAAAAGGAAATATAATAAAAGAAGCAGGAGATCCAGCAGGGCTATCAGAGTCCTAAAAGGGTGGAATCTCCCGAATCCTCCTCAACGTTGAGGCATGTTTAGCAGGTTTTGCAAAAAGGGGGGAGATCGTAAAGTGGAGGGAAGTCCATCCCGCGCACGGTGGATCCCCTCCGAGTCCTCCACGGACTGGGATACCCTTGATTCGGCAGGTCTTCTAATGGAGAAAGGGGGTGTAATCCTACTCTACGCGGCATAAAGAGTTGGAAAGGAGAACGGGAGTGAATCCCATAAATCCCGGATCTCTCCGAGTCCGGCTGGAGCCGGAAGTTCTTCTTCGGCAGGTATTCTACAGAAGGAGGGAGAGCGGAGGGACCTATAAACCCCATCGGGGCAGTCACGCGAAAGGAAGAGGAAGGTAGGAGCAACCAAAAGATCGAAAAGAGAGAAAGGAGAAGAGCATTGAGCAGGAGGGGATTTACCAGAGCCGCGGAGCGTCCCTTTCTTCCCCCGCCGGTTTCTTCTCCCGCCGGACGCTGTACCCTCCACCGCACACCGCAGAAAGAACCGTAGAAGTCCAAATCTCCTCCTGTGAGTCTGTGGCCACCGGTGAGAACTTCTTCTCCCTCCCCTAGGGCCGACGGACCCTTCTCCTCCCTCTGCCAGTGCCGCTGCCATCGAACGCAGCCGTAAACTGCCGCAAACGAAGCCGAGGTGCCGCCGGGAGCCGAAGAGAAGCCGCGCGGGACTGTAGCAGGGGGAGAATAATGTCTCCCCCAACTATATGCCACGGTGGAAAATCGTGGGGGCCACCGTGAGGGAAAAATGCAAAAAAAAAAAAGAGAAGGGAGAGGCACGACCGGGCGAAGCCGGCCGGCTCCCTCCCTCTACTGAAGACCGCCGGTCCAAACAGTGCCGGCCCAGGTAAACAGTACCCGACCGGTCCAAGCAGTGGACCGGGTCCTCTGCAGCCAGAACCCCTGCACACAAATGCAGGAGCCCTTCTTCAACAAAAAAAAAAGATTTTAAAATAAACAATTCAATGAAAATAAATAAAAATCTACATTTAATTCAACAAACCGAACTAGTTGGGGGTCGACTAACCATCCGCCCCTACGTCTCGGCTTAACTTAAAAGAATCCAAAATTCGGACTAGTTGGGGGGTCGACTAACCATCCGCCCCTACGTCCTTAAGGTAGACATACAAAGGTCTATAAAAGACCCCAATGTCTTACCAACTTCACCAAGCTATGCAAGGCTCAAGCATAATCAATATGCTATCATGCCGGTCATATGCTAGTGAAATCATCAAAAAAATAGTGGGGGATGCCCATAAGTCTATTAAGACCGGGTACATGCCGCCCATGAAATGACAAGTTCATCAACTCATGGAAGGAATTCCCACAAGTCTATCAAAGACCGGGATATGCTCAATCTCAAGACAGTGAGATGAGTCCCCACAAGTCTATCAAAGATCGGGACATGCTCAATCTCAAATCAATGGAAGGAATGCCCACAAGTCTATCAAAGACCGGGGTTTCTTTTCCATCTCAAGTTGATCAAACAAGTTCCATGCTCATCAAGGACTCAAAAAGACCTAAGTTGCTGGTCAAGTTGTAAATCATGTCTCATATTGAGGAAAACAGTGAAAAATTCATGTTCGGTACATAGATTGATGTTACAAAGAGGAGAGACAACCACATGAAATTTCTGGAATGCAAGACAACAAAAAAACTAACAAACGATTCTGAAATTTGGAAATTTTGAATCCTGTGAAAGACATTAAAATCTGAAACGTGTAAATCTGGAATTTGAAGACTAAAATCTGCAAATGTGTACACATGGGCCAAATCCGAAACATACAAAATCTGAAATCTTTGAAAAGTGCAGAATCTGGACTCCGAAGATTAAAAAAAATCTGAAATTGAGCACAAATCTGAAACCTGGAACAAAAAACCTGAAAATCTGAAATCAAAACCTGCAGTCCGTAATATGAAAATATGAAGAGTTCTTAAACCTGGAATCTGCAGGAGATTCAAAAAATCTGAACTTCACAAGAAACCGAAACCTGTAAAATCTACAGAATTACAAATCTGAAGTTTAAAAAATCTGAAACATGTAGAATTCGAGACCTTGAATCTGCAGGCAATCAACCCAAACACATGAACAAAACAAATTTCCCACATCAAACCTCAAGAGTGTTCAGATCAAATTTCCCAGACCCAATCCAGAAACATTCAAGTCAGTTCTCCTTAACCAAGTCCAAACCGAAAATAAACACATCTGCAACCAAAAATCAAAATCCAAATCAATTTCTTAAATCAAACCTTAAAACAAATTAACTTTAACCAAACAAGTCCAAAACAAATTGAAATTAAATCAATCCATAAACAACTTTTAACTCAAATCAATTCTAACCAAAAATCCAAATTAAAACCGATCATAACCAAGTGAACTTAATAACCTGTCAAACGTTAAGTTGAACACAATTTTCAAATTCAAAATTCAATTCCATTCCAAACATGGTCAAATCAATTAAATTAAATCAAACCCAAATAAAAAAAAAATTAAATTAACCCAAATCAATCTTAATCAGGCAACCTTAATTCAAATTAAATAAGATCAATCAAACAAATTATCAACCTGAACCCCCATGAAATCTGCAAGTTAATCAAAGTCCAAAATGGGTTAACTTTAACATAGAAACCCAAAGAATGGCAAATTCATGAAACACAAACTCTGCAGATTTAATTGAATCAAACTCAACCTAATTAAAAATCAAACTCAAATCAAACTCAATTTCAATCAAATTCAATTCAATCTAAATCAATCAAAGTCAACCAAATAAATCTCTCGAATTAAATTCAAGTAAATCAATTCCAAACAAATTCATTCCAAATCAAATTAAAACTCACACACCAAATCCAAATTTCAACCAATAAAACAAACTCAAATTCAAACTAAAATCAATTCAATTCAACTTAAATTAATCAAACCAATTCAACTCAAATCAATTTTAATCAATTCAACTCAAACTAAAATCAATTCAATTCAACTTAAATTAATCAAACCAAACCACAAATCAAATTAATGCAAATCAAATCAATTTAACTCAAAATCAATTTTAATCAACGCAATTCAAACCAAATTCAAAACCAAATTAAGTGCTGGCCTTCCATCAAATCCATGGGGTTGTTTTCTCCTATGCATAAATGTTTATTTCGTGGATGCATGTCTTCTACTTCAATGGATTGCTATGACGATAATCAAGGGTATTCGAGAAATCTCGATGTAATTAACGTCGGATCTTCGCACCGTCCGACGGGGAGAGGTCAAAACAAATTTTCAAAGAACCTAACAACCTCAACATAAATTTTGACCCTAGCTAGTACTTTTATGAAATATCATCTATTTTCTTACAAAGTCAATGCTAAGGTCTAATTCAAATTCAAAAGGAAAATGAATTTCCACAAAAGAAATAAAATCTCTTTTTGATTTTTGAGGTTACATCAGCATACTAGTCAATGGATGAGCCAAGGTTCAAGAAGTGAGAGTGGACGCGAAAGTGGAAGAGGATCGAACAACTGAGAAGAAGAGAATCCACAATCTCACATGAGATGATGACCCAATAGTAAGTCCTATAGATCTCGCCATCACACATCTATGTGAAAGACAAACTATCATCATGGCAGCAATAAAGAATTTGTGGATGTGCAAGGAGAAGATCAAACAAATGACATTAAGTTAGTTCTTCCATAGTAGTGTAAGTGAATGCCGCAAAGGGACCGTATTATGAGTCCATGATCAACACCATAGCCAACATTAGTAGAGGAGTACCTAAACAAAATCGAAAAAAGATATACAACACTTATCTTCCAACGAAGGTAGAAAATATTAAACAATATGTCAAGTCATTTGAATATATTTGGCAAGAAAAAAGAAGCACATTGATGACGAACAGTTGGACACGTTAATAACTTTTAATTTTTAAACTTATTACCTACTTACCTTTTAAAACTTCAAAATTTAGAACTTCTGCATATTCTTCATAATAGGTATAACTAGACAATGATCAACTTTGTATTATATAGTTAAGTAGGGACCATCTTTTGGAAGTCTGTAGATCCATCCGGATATGTAAAGGATGCGAACTACCTCTGAATTAAATAAAGGTGTTGTTGAAGAGATAAAAGGAGAATGAGTTGTCTAAGTAGTGACGAACAACGCAGCTGCATATAAAGTAGCTGAATAAATGTTGGTGGTTAAGAGACCACATTTATATTGCGTACTATACTCCACTCATTCATTAAATTTGATGTTAGAAAATATATACAAAGATCTATAAATCGATCGGATAGTTAAGATGGCCCAATTCATATCATCTTTCATATACGAGCATAATTAATGAGAGAGCATACGAAGGGCCAAGATATCTTATGGCCTGAGGCAACCCAATTTACTTATTATTACATTTCCTTGAAGAGTTTATTACAACAGAGACATTCTTTTACCCAAATGATACTTTCATTGGGATAGGCTACTTGGAATGCCATGACTTATAGATGGCAAAATCGGAATCATAATTGGTGGTACCAACTAGATCCGAATCGGATTAAATCAGCCAATGGAAGTCAATTATTGGAAGATAACTGACCTGGAATCGATCCAAATAGGTACCTAGAAAACCCTAAAAATTCTTTAAAACCATTAAAAATGTTAAAAAAATCATAAAATATAGGCCTAGGTCGGATTGGGGTCGTAATGGCTGCCACCACAGTGTTGTACTGCCATGGTAGTCTTCCCTACCTTGTCAATTATTTCGGCATATATATTCATCGAGACCAAATATGACTAGATCTAGTTACTTTTTGGTGACTTAAGGCATTACTAGGTCCTGAACCCGATAAGGCCACCTTCCTTGCTCGATAGGGTACGAAAGAGCACCGCGGAGGTGGCAGACTCAATTTTGGAGACAAATCACTAGAATCGCTCAACTCTAGCCCCAATAAAGCCTGATTCAACCAATTTTAGTCGATTCTCATAGGAGATCGTGCTAGATCGGTCTTTCGGGTAAAAATCAAATTGACATCATCCAATCCGATTCAAGAATCGGCTAATTCCAATCCAATTCGACCAATTTTTTAATCCATGCTAAGGCTAGGCCTTTAGGTGAAAAGAAAGAGAAAGGTTAAGGAGACCTTAGATAATGAAGACTTCTGCCGAGTTGTAAAGAAGGCCATTCATATAATACAACACTTAGTCAAAGTTCTTATAATAGTAGATGGGGATATGAAGACAAGCATTGGCTATCTCTATAATGCACTTGAGCAGGTAATAGATGAAATCGTAAAAACGGTGTCAAACTTTAGCAAGTGATGGGATATTAGGGACAGTCAGTGGAATCGAGTGTTTTATCATTCAATACAAGTATCATTAAATCAAATCATATATCACCTTTTTTATTGTTATGTTCTCTACTGACAGTTATGCTCCTAAGTTCTAGTATGTACTATCTGATCTTTTGTTTGTAATTTAAATGAAAAATGTACTCTAATTATCTTCTAACATATAATGATATCATGCAACTGACTGATAGATAAATCACAACAAGGCACGGGATACGAGGACTTGGTGGACATTACAACAAGAGTTATGAGTCAAACCACATTGACTTCAGGATGTAAAAGAAATTGGTCAACGTTCAACTTAATTCATACAAACAGAGGAATAGGTTGACGCCAAGAAGACTGGAGTAGTTGGTGTATTGTCATTACAATATGGAGTTAAAGTTGAAAATTTTAGAGAGGATGAAGGAAAACCAGAATGAGAACCATAGGTGGAAAGAGAAGGCATCTGGATGGCAAAGTGATATGGTGACTATACAAGATGTTGACATCGATTTCGAGATATTCGACAAGGAAAATATCTTGCAAATTTGGGTAAATGATCAACAAGGATTATGTGAACTTGAATTCAACTCAGAAGATCAAGAATGGGCTTAAGGAGAACTTGGCAATGTACTTCTGGTCAAGGAATTCCAAGTTCCTTCTTTGGTGACAAAAAGACAAAGGATGGGAGAATTTTCTCGCCAAGACAAGAAAACAAAAGAAAAAGGTAAACATATTGCAACTAATTCTTTAGATATTTTAGATGAAGAAATGACCGACAATAGAAGAAAAGGCAAGTCAAAACCGAACATCTGAGTTCAATACAAGATGTCGGATGATTTAACAACAAATAGCGATAGCAATGAAGTGTTAAAAGTAAAAGGAAGCACTGTGAGTCCAAGCAGGTCAACAGATCTAGGGATATACTCTACAACAATATAGTTCATCAAAGAAGAACTGTACACACATACGATGCAAGACATAGAATATGGTGTACGGCCACAAAGTGGTCAAGATCAACACACATAACGGAACAAAGGTCAATATTATGGACATTTATACGGAGGTGATGCATCTCAAGACTCTTAGTTTCCTACATATCATCAAGAGGATTATAGGATGACTCAACCTACATATAGATCCCCATCGGACACCTACATTCACTCCACGTATGGTAGTTAAGGTGGATAACTCAGAACTTATCCAAGGATGATTGTACGAGATATTGACGAGTAATTAATATGTCAATGTTAGGTATTCTTCTCAAACGTCATAAAGAAAGCATATAAATTATACAAGGCAACAATAAAATGTATGATTGAAATAGAAACAAATAGTTTTTTCTAGTAATATTCCATATTTTCCATAATTTTTGGCATTTTTTCTAAGTTTTTACACATTTTTCTATATGTTCTACCTTTTTAATAATAAAAAATAAATTTTTTAACCTAGTCCGACTCTAGCCCGACCTCTGATCTAGTCTTCCTTGGTTGAAGAAATAGGAGACCATCGAATTGTTCAATTAGTAACAGGAAATGCAACTACATATAAAGTAGTTGAATAAATGGTGATAGCCAAAAGATCACATTCATATGGGACACTATGCTTTACCTATTCGTTAGATTTGATGCTAAAGGATATATATAAGGATCCTCAATTTAACTAGGTAGTCCAATTCATATCATCATTCATATATAGCCATAATTTCATAGTTAACTTAATGAGGAAGCAAGCAAATAGCCAAGAACTCTTACAACCTGGTGAAACCCGCTGCACTTCTCATTACATTTTCTTGAAGAATTTAATGCAACAATGATGTTCCTTTACCTAAATAATACTTTTATCGGGATGAGTTAGTTGGATTGCTAGGGTTTCTCCTTCAGATAAGAAGAAATTGATAAAAGATGAGGAGAATTTATAGAGTGGAGGATCCTCGCAGGTTGTAAAAAAGATACTTTATATAGAAAATAGTTAGTCAAAGTTTTAAAATAGTAGATGGCGATAGGAAGACAGACATGAGTTATCTATGATGCACTTGAGTGGGCGAATGATGAAATCGCAAAGACGATGTTAAATTTCAACAAGTCCTAGGATATTAACGAACATTGTGTAAACAAACATTATATCATCCAACACATACAGTATGTACTTTATTTATCATTAAGTCAAATCATGCATCATGTTTATATTATTATGATATCTACTAACATAGATATGTTATCACATCTCATGTTACTTTTTTAATCTTAAATATGTTTATAATCCTATATTTAAGTCAATTAATGAGCTTTTACACAATATAAAAAGGTCAATCATAAAATGCTAGGGGATGATGATTGATCAATCATAGTATATAACAAGATATATAACTATAAAAATGAAAGCATTCCACTTTGGACATCAAGGATACAATGAGCAATTATTCTCCAAAGTCCTAGTAAGTACCATCCAATCTTTATTTGCAATTTCAATGATGAACTTATTTCAATTATTTCCAAACATATAATGATATCATATAGCTGACAGATAGATAGGCCACAACAAGACACTGGGATACGAGAATTTGGCAGATGTTGCGATAAGAGTTGTGAGCCAAACCATATCGACTTTAGGATGCGAAAAGAATTGGTCAACGTTCAGTCTAATTAATACAAAGCAGAGAAATAAACTAATATCAAGAAGACGAGAGCAATTGGTGTATTGTCATTACAATATGTGGTTGAAGTTGAATAGTTTGAAGATGATGATGGAGAACTAGGAGAAAACGAGGTGGTTAAAGGAAGTGTTTAGATGATAAAGTGAGACGATGACTACACAAGATGCTGAAATCAATTTAAATATCTTCGACGATGAAAATCCATTGTAAGTTTGGGTGAACGAAAAAGAAAGATTAGACGAATTTGAGTTTAACCTAAAAGATAAGAAATGGAATCAAGATGAACTCAACGACGTACATCTAGCCGAGGAATTCTATATTCCCCTTTCAGTGGCAAAAGAAACATAATATCAGACAAACTTCTTACCAAGGTAAGAAATCTAAGAGTAAAGGTAAACATGTTGTAACTAATCTATTAGACATTGTAGATGAAAAAATGGTCAACGAGGGACAAGAATACACCAGAGCAGAACATCCAAATTCAAAATTAGACATCAAAAGATTTGGCTTCAAAGAGCAACAGGGATGGAGCGTTCAAAGTGGAAGAGGAACCACTATTGGTCCAAAAAGGTCAAGAGATCCAAAAATGTATCATACAACGATATAATTCACCGAAAAAGAACGGTACACACATGTGACACAAGACACAGATAATGGTGTACAATCGTAAGGTGGTGAAGATCAGCACACATAATGGGGTGAAGATCAGTACTACGGGTAGTCTTATGGAGTTGATTCATCTCAAGACTCTGATTTCCAACATATCACTAAGAGTATTATGAGATGACTCAACCTACATATCTTCATCAGACACTTTCATACACCATATATCGTAGTTACAGTGGATCTTTCATATTTTATCATATGATGATTGTACAAGAGAATGACAAGTACAATCAACATGTATACATTTTCAACATTATGTATTTTTCCTAAATGTCACAGGGAGAGTATATAAATATGCAGAAGAACAAAATGTATTATTTGAATAGAACTAAATAATTTTTGCTTTCTAATCATATTCCCTATTTTTACATATGTTTTTGGCATTTTTCTATTTTTTGCATTTTCATATATTTTTTACACTTTTTAGTATTAAAAAATAATTTCTCGTCCGAGTCTAGTTTGTGCTATACCAACTCAACCCCAACTCGCAACCCAACCTTCTTTGCCAAAATCATCTAAGACACCATAAAAATAAGAAGATGTCATCAGGCATCTCCCACTTATTCAACTAGTATTGCATTAGGAATAAACTAACGTCAATAGAGAAAAACATGAATTGGGCATCAATTCATCATATATAACATATTCTACATGGAAGAAGTGGGCATTGCAGATGGCAAACATAGGAAATCTGAATGAGGGCTACCAAAAATACCGAAGCAAGGGGAGGATTGTACTCGGGGGTTTCAACAGGGGATGGGTGGTTCGAACAGAAGTAGCAAAGAACAATAGAGGTGGAGATGATAGAGATGAAGAGGCCAGGAAGGCCTAATGGGCTTCTTGAAGAGATGGAGAATAGGGGTATGGAGGGAGACAGCATGGAAGAATTTGACGGTGTTGAGGGGGAGGGGCAGCAAGGATGAGGTGGAGGTGCAAGAGGCAGTATAGGGTGAAGAGCTTTTGCAGGTATCATAAACAGGATTGAGTGTCAGGGTCTCCACGAAGTGTTTGCAGAGGGTGAGGAGGGCCTTGACAACGATGATGACAGCGGATGAGGAGACGAGGTTCGATAGTGATGGTATCTACGGATGAAGGAACCAGGAACATCGATGGTTTGGCAGGTGACAACGATGTCGACGGTGGAAAGAGATAGCACTGCCAAGCAAACGGTAGTGGGAGGATGGCATAGAGGAGGGGATTTGGTGACGGAACCAAGTGGTGGATGTCTTTCAAACTGGTTGGTGAGCCTAGAAGAGAAGGTCGGGAGGAAGAAGAAGAGTTACCAGGCAGTTTCAGAGGTGACAAGAGAAGGAACAAAACAATCTCTGAGAACTTCCAGAGGTGGAGAAGAAGGGTCAAGAGCACCCGGGGGTGAGGTCTACCTACCAAAGAGGAAGGAGGGGTGGGGCACCAACCTTCGGGATCCTCTTGATCCATCGTTGTGTCTAAGAATAAAATGGGAGGAGAGAGAGAGAGGAAAAAAAGAATTGGGCATCAATTTCATCATATGCAACATATTCCTTTCATTCAAGTAGAATCACCTCTTATAAAGAAGAGCCAAATTACAAAAAAAAAACTCTTAAAGACCTATTTACAAAGTTGTTCTTCTAAGGACTGAAACGTAAGAAGGTACCCAAAGAGACTCCAAACTTCAAAAGAAAGTGCAAGAAATTAACTATAATACTACTAAATAAGAAAAATAAAAATGCAACATCTTCCGGGAACTCAAACGGCGACTCCTGAGCCTTCTCGTCCATTGGATCTGACCTGATCCTCACCTATGCAATTATGCCACCATCCCTCAATGTTGTCTAAAAAGTTCAATCTTGGCACCAAGCTAACCAAAAACGGAACATCCTGCTGAGCTTTCTCAACTCTAACATATCTGATCCCAATAAGAATATGGTCTGATATCACTCTAGGAAGATGGAAACCTTCATGCACATCAATTTCCACCACCCACTGCGTAGACATGTAAAATCTATCTAGCTTTGACATTGACGAAGAGTTTAGCTAAGTAAATTGAATGTTAGCATTCGAATTTCAACGAGACTAAATTTCTTCACCTAATAATTAAACATATCCATATCAATGCTCTAGTCCCTTTGGTTCTGTCTCTCTCTAGGAGGATGTCTAGCAACATTAAAAATCACCACACAGGCACCATGCACTACATGTATACTCAAGGATGAGTTAGGCTCAAATTACTGAAGAAAGTAGTTTTATCATCCTCTCCCAGAGAGCTATACACTAGCAAAAAAAAATTGTTTCCTTCTGTTTTTATGTGTAAATCTCAAAGCATGGATGCATCTGCTACTATGGATACCATCAAACTCAACTGACTATGTTCCTCATGAGTAAATGATTAGATCCTTCCCCTTCTATTTTTTGAGTGAATGAAACACACATTATTCAGTATGAACTTCAACTCTCTTGAACCAATCCTTAGCTGGGATGGTTTCCTTCATTCTGCCGGTCCTTCCAGTAAGTCAGGTCTTCTCAATTGGACAGGGCGGCCTTCACCGCAAATCAACATAAGGATCTAGAAAAAGTGCTAACTGCTAACACTCAGATTGACTTCTAAATACAGTCCAGAAGCCTTCACCTGCAATCTGAAATGGTCCTGGACTAAAACAGCATCATCCACAAGCTTCTCCAGTGGGACACAGCATAGTGGCAAAAAGGAAGCATGGTCATGAGGGTGGAGGGAGGGTCTGATGTGCACTGGGTGCCTGACAGGGAGCAGGGCACATACAAAGCTCAAAAGGATGCAAGCCAAACACAAATGTGCTGGGGCTCTGGTGATTGATAGGGAGGGCAGCCAGCACTCAGAGAGGAAGAGGTAAAGGTGACAGTGGGGACTAGGTCCATAGGGTTCTGTACTGCACAGGACTACAGGAGATCACCGGGAAGGCCATGTGTGCCCCAAGACCAAAGCTGCTGCAGAGATGAGCCACTGGAGGTGCTGCACCAGCAGGAGTGAGCTTGTGGGAACATTCACTCCAGCATGTCGGGCTCTCACCTTCGAGGATTGCTAGAGTCGAAGACGAGGTTGTTGTCGGGTCGAGGAAGGATGCCACACAAAGAGGAGTCATTTGGTCACCAGGGACTTAGGCAGTTTGGCCCCAAGACCGTGAGGCAGTGCTACAGTAGAGGCTGATGTAGAGGGTGCTGGAGATTAGCCCATGTTGGACTGTTGAGCAAGGAAGGAGAGGAAGATTGTGGCTTGGCTTTTAAGTAGAGAGAAAGAAAGGGGAGCAAAAGATAGATTGCAAAGCAGGAATAGCGGGGCCGGAATTTGGACCCAGATAGGTGGGTCCTGATTAGATCAGGATCGGGATCGGATTAGTCAATCCGGCTGATTTTTCAGAAGAAAACTGATTCAAATTAATCTCGATCAGCCATTTTTTAAAATTCAAAAAAATATAAAAAATCAAAAAAAATTCAGAACAAATCATAAAAAATTAGTGTACATGTAGAAAAACTATTACCTATCAACCACAAAAAAATACGCACAAATGATGCTTAGTAAAAACCATACAATATGTTACCAATATACATGATATTGGTCGTGAGACTCCTTGCTATCTGCACCCTCTAAAACCCATTGTTGTTGATAAGTCATGATTGGCCTGCATCTATATCCAACTAACGACTGAGCCATCTTGCTAAAATCATACAAGCTGTCTGGTGCTGACCTTGTTGGGTTGGGTATCTGAAATATATAGCTGCAAGCATTCTGCTTCTGAGGGTTCTGGATAAGATTGTGTCATGCACTTGTCAAAGAAACCTAATTTTATAAAACACTGACTCTGTCCACTTGAATGTTGGTGTTGACCCAAATCATCAATAGCTACCCTAATAGTACGTACACTTGTATAAGATCAGCCTCTTCTACCTCCACCTGAACCTCCTACATGTTGAGTTAATATAATGAAATCTTCCTCGTCGTCTGAGGGGGATGCTTCTGAACTATTAGTACAACAAAAATGTCTTCGCTTGAAATCTTTTTTTTCTTCATTGATTATGCTTCTTCTGGTTGTGAAGAAGAATGCCCAATCTCAATGCCACACTGGTAGACCTTCTTCATCTGTTTGAAATGTCCAAATTTGCTTACAATAGTCTTTATCATGGAATGCGATCTCTAAAAAATCTTTCAAGATCTCCCGAGAATCACTTTTTCTCCACGTGTCCGAGAAATGAGATTGTCAAAACGAGAATATCCATATAATATCTTTGGTATCTTGACATTCTCCATCTATTATCACCCCTAACTTGTTAGATGGTCTTGTTAAGTTTATTTCATATATTTTTAATTTTATCATGGAATCCATACAAATATTCATCTAGATATTATTGTTTGATAAATTTTATAACTTAATATTTTTATGACTACATATGTATAGTTGACCTAAGGTGTCATCAATTTCCTAACCATATTGCTCAAAATGAAGCTTTAATCTAACATAAGATCCCTTATATGTCTCATGTTAACAATAGTTCACCCTCTCTATTTAAAAAGCTAATGACGTTAATTAGTGACTACTAATGTATATATACTTTTAATTATGTAAAATGAATGACTAACTAATTATGTGATTAAGTAAGTAATTAACTATACCTTCCAACTAATGATGTGTTAAGTAACTACTAAACTAAATATCTAACTAATCTTCTAGCTAACTAACTATGTAAGTAAGTAAATAAGTATTAAAAAGAAGAAACTACTTAACTAACTAATCAATGAAACAAATATTAAATAAATATACTAAATGAACTAATGAAATGCTTAATGAAATAATTAAGTAAATGAAAAACAAAATGAGAGCAATGAGAGCAAAATGAGAGCTTGGGAGTGAGAGTGGGGGGGTGGGAGTAAGGGGAGTCCCTTGGGGGCTTTAAATAACCCCTAAGGGGCTGAATGGGGGGCTGCGCCCCCCCATGACCGTTGGCAACGGTCATATGACCGGGGTCGCGCGACCCGGCCGGGTCGCGCGACCCCCGCGCGACCCCGCGACCCGGCCGGGAGAGTCAGCCCGGCCGGGTCGCGACCGGGCCGGTCGGGACCAATCCTGACCGGGTCGGGGCCGGGTCGCGACCCGGCGAACATTGCTCAAAACAATAGATAGAGAAATGTATCATAATTCTCTTGGTTATACATGTCCATTCAACGCACATGACTATACATCATCTATTCTTTTAGACCAATTTAAATCTATCTATTCAAAATTTCAATTCAACCTCTTAATCTAGTCCCACATCATAAATATACATAGAGGTTGTAATCTTAGTCCAATCTTCCTAATCGCATCGATCATAATCTAGAAGTATAGAATAGTGACGCCATGTGTTGGTATGCCTACGTTAAGTAAAAATGAGAAACGATGCCATTGCCAAACTCAAGAAATAGGGATAATACATGTCTAACATAACCAACTTAAAATTGTTACATACACGTAAAAATCAATTAAAAACATATTTCGCTACTCCGTTTGCAGTTAATGTGGTAAATTTCACTCCTATAAATGCATGTTTAATTGTTTTCTAAGAAGTGTTGTGTTCTAGGCAAGGCATTATATAAGGGTTGTGTTGATTGTGATTGACATCCTAATCTTGCATCATCAGTGGGTCAGGTTGATTGTGAATGATGAAATGCCAGATCCCCGACTCCTAAGCCTCTTATTCCCTTCCTTCTCTCTTTGTCTTCTTGTTGTGACACTTTCCCACCATGCATAGTTCTTCTTAACTCTTCAATTTCTTCATCATAAGATGTGGATGTATCATGTTCAACTCGTGGTTTCCCTTTGCCTTTTTGTATCGTGTTCAACTTCTAGCCAACAAAAGGAGCTAGGGAGAGTATTGGACACCCTAATGGCTCTAAAAAAATCTATTTCAACATGTTTTATATACTTAAGTTATAAGATGGGACTCTATCAAATTGAGCCAACATGGGCAACTACACCTTAAGTCAAAAAGTATTTACAAATTTGTCCTTCATAAAAAAGAGACTACTCAAACTAAAATAACTTTGTATTGATCACTCATTTACCATCATTCTCCCAGCTGACAAAAACTCGTCCTTTAGTTTTAACTCCACATCTTGATAATCCTTGTTCTTCTTATTTCATGCGTTGATGTTGAACAATGATTCAAGAGTCCACTCATAAAAATGGCTTAATCCCCAACTTTAAAACCAAACTGATGTGAAACAAAATAAAAAATAAAAGACCAAACTAAGCTCAAATTAAGCTAAAGCAGTCTGACCAGGATTAGACAGGCCTGAACCAGTCTTGTCAGGATTAACCGGGCTGACCTGAGGTTGATTCAATAGAAAACTAGGTTAACTGGTGTAACCGAGTCAGAAATGGCTTGCCTCGGCCGACAATCCAGGAATCAACCGATCCTGATCCAATCCGGCTGATTATGCTGTGAAGGGGTAGTTAGAAGAAGATAAGAGAAAGCCCTCCTAGCCGACAAAAGGAGTTGGGGTGAAGTGCTGGACACCCAGCTCTGAAAAAATCTGTTTCAACATGTTTTCTATACTTAAGTTACAATATGGGATTTTATTAAATTAAGAAAACATGGACAACTACACCTTAAGTCAAAAAATATTTTCAATTTTGTCCTTCATAAAAAAGAGACTACTCAAACCAAAATAACTTCACGTTGATCAATCATTTCCCATCATTCTACCTGGTTTACAAAAAGTTGCCCTTCAGTTTTAACCCCACATCTTGATCATCCTTGTTCTTCTCATTTCATGCGTTGATGTTGAACAATGATTCAAGAGTCCACTCATAAAAAGGGGCTAATCCCAACTTTAATATCAAACTGATGTGAAAAAAATTTGAAAATAAAAGACCAAACTAAGTTCAAATTAAGCTAAAACAGTCTGACCCAGGATTAGACAAACCTGAACCAGTCTTGTCAAGATTAATCGGGCTAACCTGAGGTTGATCTAGTAGAAAACTGGGTGAACTGGTGTAACCGAGTCAGAAATGGCTTGAACCCAGTCCTACAGGCATGGACAAGAGAAGCCAGGCCTAAGCCAAGCTTGACTGAGTGATAATGGAAGCATTGGACCAGGCTGGCTCATCCAGTATGAAAGGTCCCTGCAACTTCCATTTCAGTGCCAAACACGGGAGAGCAACAAGTAATTATGCACTGTGCAGAAGGCACAGCAACAAGGCTGGCAAAGCAGACAGCACAGCAGCAACAAGAGGGCTGGTGTGGACAAGCAGACCAATGGGGAAGTTGTATGGGACGGAGTGCATCAGTGAGGTTGCTAACAGGCTCCATCTGCTGTGAAAAAGCCAGCCATGGTCGCAGCAATGAGGCACGGCATGGCGGTAAAGGGGCAACATAGTCAGGAGGGAAAGCCTGAAGGGAGGGGAGGGAATCTGATGTGCACTGGGCACCGAATGGGAAACAGAACAACATATGGAGGTCAACCAGGTTGGATGTGAATGGGCTGGCTCGGGTGGCAGATGGGAGGGAGTCCCGTGGTCAGAAAGGGAGAGGTGAAGACCACGCTCCCACAAGAGGGTGCTGCCAGGTTGGAGACAGACACCTGGTCACGAGGGACTTCAACAATTTGGTCTCAGGACACCGGATGATCCTATGGTGGCAACTGCCAATGGAAATGCTGGACTGTCAAGCAAAGGAAAGAGAGGGATACTGGTAACTCTAGAACAGAGAGAAAGAAAGGAGAGTGAACAGCTAGACCAAAGGGTCAGGAGGAAGGAGATGGAGTCCAGGCCAACCGGACACCACCAAGGGGTTCCAAAAAATTCATTTCAATTTCAAGTGCGTTGGTTACCACGTCCTAGGTGAAAGAGCACCAACTGAGCATAAAGGCACTATGATGCCTTTTCCCTTATCCAATGTTATCCTATATGAAACACTAAGGATACACAATAAACTATACTATTCACATCATCGTCTTCACTTCTAAGAACAGCAATCCAGTTTACCCATATGATAAAATATGCCATATATAGATAATGCTAAATCTAATACGCAGGAAACAACACAAAGATGGACCCAGTATCTAGTAAAGAAAGGTGACAAAATCCATGCAGATCTTAGACAATGAAGAAAAACTACGCAGATCATACACAATGAGGAATGTGAAATGCGTAAGTATCAGAAAACAAAATAACAGAGATCTGACATCACTTGACAAGCCGCAGGAACACTAGTCATCCACCACAGAAAAAAAATCAACAAAATAAGAAACCCTGTGGGTTCAAATTATTGTCCTGGAGAAGTAAATTCTTCCCTAGTGGACACATGAGGTTGATAAGAAGATAGATAACAGAAAGGAAGAGAAAGAAAAGGATTTGAAAACACAGTGGGGTACCGTGGGTAAAAGATAGGCAGGGTTTGCATAAAAGCTGAAATATTAGCATGCACATGTTGAACCTGAGAACCTAACGAATCTTTGGAGTTTGGACATGTTGAACTGTGCGAAATCGGGCCTCTTATTTATATTGGACAATATAACAAGAGATTAAGACACCTAAGGTTATGGATAGCATAATAGGAGTTAGGTTAATATTGGCAAGGTGATCAAGCTCATGGAATTTTTTCTGAATGAATGACCCAGAACAGGCTACTAATCATGCATCACCAAAAAAAGGGAAAAATACAAAAGAAAGAAGTCAAAAGGCATATATTAATAAAATATAAGACAACAAGAAGCAGAACGAGGGAACAACTACAAGCCCATTATAACAGAAAAGATCAAATGTCCAGAAGTAATTAAATCTCAATAAAGATTAAAGATTCTGCCTATCTGATTCCTAAATAAAGATTTTGATGAACGAGGAAGCTGACATGGAAATATCTTTTGGATTCTCCACTCCCAGAACTTGGGATCCAAATAGAAAATTGTTGTTTATTATCATTTTTCAAACCAAAAAACCTATTGAAATGATACACTTCGTTTTTTTTATATGGTGTACATACTTGGCCCAAGTAATTTGGCTTCACTACTTTGCATTATAATTTGCAACATGTTGGCCGAACTTGTACATACCTTAGGTGATGGCTCCACATTATGACTGATGGTGAAGATAAATAAAATGATAGTTAGAGCTAGAGATTTTGGATTTGCTCGTAGATGGTGGATTGGTATTGTGGCCTGTGGGTATAGATGGTGAGTCACATAACCAGAACACAGTACAAATAAAAAAAACTTGAATGCCACTCGTCAAATGCTCGTGTGTGGATATCTCATCCAACTAAATACCATAAAAAAGACATAAAGAATGACTAACAATAAAATTAAAATAGATCAAATAGAAAGGTGAGCACTTTCATGCATTCAACAATTTTAAGATAGGTGTCACCTAGAAAGTGTGTGTGAGAGAGAGGAAACTAATGTTGGGCGTGGAAATTTATAAAAGGGCACATTGGCCTTTAATAGCTGTCTCAAGGCCCCTTGGGGGCCCTTGAATTGACCATCCATGGCAAGCCAAGGAAGTTTTTGAACTGGCCATTGACAACACGTAGTCCTCATTCGCTACTCTGCTGTTAATGTGGCCTCAGTAGTTGACCAGATGGGCAGCTGCCACCAATAGGCTAACTATTGGCCAATCCACCTTACTGCGCAGGGATCAGATTGGTGAGTAAAAAATCCCTTTCCTGGAAGGGGATACAGGCAAAAGGTTAGGTCCCAGTTTTTGCCTAATCCAAGACTTAAGAATTAGCAGTTAATCAACAATTGATGTTTAAGCATCATTTTTTTATTTAGAAATATGCCTTCCATATTGTTCCTATGTAACAGGAATTAAAATAACGTCTAATGAAATAAAACCAGGTTATGTTGGATTGTAAATCAACTGGTTGATGTTAGGCATAGCATGAAGCCAAGGAAATGTGTAAACAGAAACTGCAAAATAACATAGATCACCAATATATCTACAATGAGAAAGAATTGCTTACTCCTACTTCAGGATCACCAATATTCAAGTCCCTGCAAAATGTCCTGGCAAATTCTTCAGGATCACTGTCAAAATTGTTCAAATCCTGTTGACAACAAATATGCCATTTTACAACTTGAAGCCAATTTAACATGATGCTCATCCATGCAAAAATAACAATGATCTGTGATAATTGAAATTATAATGAGAAAACATACCCATAGAAACTGATCCCTTATGACAGTATTGTTCACCCTCAGGTCAAGCTGCAACAAATTCAAGATTATGTGCTAGAAGGATAAGACAGGACTAACCATGATTTGAAAACCTAAAATACAGAGAATGTTTCATAAGGTGTTTAACCTTCAGAAGTACGATCTTCTCTGTACTGTGCATCTCTTGGCCTTCCAAGGACCTAAACTCAGCGAGCTGAGTCTGCAATCAAGAAAGGGATAGATATTTCAATCTTTGCATAAGCACAGACATCAAATTATTCATGTGAACATCAGGATTCAAACAAAGAAGAGCCCCACATGTAAATTTGCCATAAAAATCGATATCAACCAAGAAGACGCATCTAAGTAAAAGATGATGTTCATAGAGAATTAATGTGATTCATAGATGTAGACGAGGAGAGATGATATTAATAAGGGTAAGAGTAGTTGGCATGGGAGTTAAGTGGCAGCTATGATGACATATTTTTAAAGATTATATTTTACTGTACTTTGAAGGCAGCTATAATGACATATTTTTAGAGATTATATTTAAAATTCATTTCAATTTTTCTGTAAAAGTGCATATAATTGATTTATACAGTGGTATAGTTTGTTTTTGTTTTTTTTTGAAGGCTGTCCAGAAGAATAGGAGAAAAATAGAAGGCTGCAAAAACAAGCAAAACACAGAGAAAAGAAGAGGGGATTTCTCTCTAGAAGATAAATCCTACAAAGCCTTAAGGCACCAAAATATCACAGGCCCACAACTAACAACCGTTGCAGCAGATTACACATCACCTTAGTACAAAAAAAGCTGGGAGATGACTAAAGCTGCTGCAGAACAGCTTGGAATTCTGGCTACAGAATTCTTAGGTGTTCACTTCTCCATGAACAGCAAAGTCATAACTGAAATACCACTCAGGTGCTTAAAGAAACATCAGATTCTTTGGTTCTTGAACGTTCATATACTCCACAAAAATGTTAAAACAAATGTTTTCCAGATGTATGCCTGGCCATTCAGGTTTTCATGATTCCCAATAAGAAATCAGTGCTGAGAGGTTGTGGTCCTACCCCAATGACTTTAAGAGGATTCTTCAGCAAATCTGCCAAAATACTGGATGATTCTACATTTCAACAATAGGCGTTCTTAACACTCTCATAGAGGCTACAGAGGCAACATTTTTTGTGCAAGTTATGATCCAGGGCAAGATGGTGCTGTCGGTGATATTTGTCTCACAAATTTCTAAAACAAGAAATTAATTTTTAATTGGAATGTTTACTTCTCCAAACACTGGTAACCTAATCAATCTTCACTCCCCAAGTTCTATTATGTCAATAATGGATTTGGAGACACAAGCTTCTTTGAAGTGCCAACCCTAGTTTCTTTAATCAGTCCCATGCAAAGCCAAGTCACGAGATCCAGCCCAACTTGGTTGGAAATTGGCCCAACTGGCCTGGTTGCGACCCATTCGAGACCTGAGGCGGGGTCGTGCAATCTGGCACCGGGTCATACAATAATGTGACCTGTCGGGACCCAGCCCATAGCCCAACCGGGTCTAGCCACTGGGCTAGCTGTTGGGGAGTTTTCAAAGGCCCCTGATTACCCAAAGGGCTTCCTAACATCCCCACACCTCCCTTCCCCCAACATTCTCTCACATATTCTCATTCTAAAAACTTATCTCCCGAGCGATCAAAACGATTTTTCTCTCTTTAAAATGTTTCAAAGTTCTTCATTTCTCGCCTCATTTTAAAGCTTCCTAGATCTCGTTTTCTATTTATTTGTGCTACTAACCCTATTTTGTTAAGTGTTATCTTTGCTTTCTAAAATTTTCTTCAAGATGTCTTCTCCAAGCCATGACACTCAAACTTCTGGCATAACTCAAAACGATCCAGCTTGACTTCATTGTAACTCGATTACCATGGTAAAGAGAAAAGTATAATATAAGTATTGTTACAAAATATTGTACGAGATAATATACCAGTTGAAGCATCACCTTGCTGAGAGGAAAAGCAATGGTCTCCCATACACACGGACTTTGCCTAAGATAAGAACACAATTCCATAAACATTTACAATCTATGAAATAGGCAAGAAGAGTAACAAACTAGTATAAGGATACGGTCCAAGAAGAAATTTTTCAACATTCGAGCTGTAGAGTACCTTCCTTAACCGGCCCAAAGGTTATCCAGAAAAGTTTAACCTTGAAGCAACCTCATGGTGGTTGGAGATTAGGTCAGTTTTTTTACTTAATTCTCATCAGGATGGCCATCAATCTGATGATTGAAATTAATCTCTTGGCCAAAATTATTTAAATTAGCTTTGAAAATGGCAAGAATTATTCGGACGATGCTCCGATGGTTATAGATCTTGTGCTCCATCAAATCTACGGTTGTGGATCTTCAATTTGTCTAAAGATCATCGCTTTGATAGATGTTTCGATCGGTGTAATCTTGACACTCGAAAAATTTAAAAATTATATCTAAAATACAATTAAATATTTATGCAACAAAACTTTAACCTTCACATATAAATAGCCATGTCCATAGGCTGTTTGGATAGATTTACCCCTACCTCAAAGTGTGTGAACTTTGGAATTTTTTGAAATTTGTCCATAACTTCTCAAATGCAAGTCAGATTGACAATCCGACTTCGGCATTGCTCATCTAGAAGTTGGATAGATGTTCTAATGGTGCCAAATGTTAATGGGTCTGCCTTGTCTGAACCTAATAAAAACAAAATGGTCATTTTACCGTCCAAAGTCAATTTCTGACTTTCAAGACATCGTTGCAAAGGCTATGACCAAGATAATACAATGGGCCCACTTGCTTAATCATTTAGGCTCATTAAGCTTACCAAAAGTTGTTCAAAAGTTGATTTCTTTACCTTGCCAATAATTTGTCAAATGAGTCAAATTTTCTAACTTCGACGTTGCTCAACTTTGATTTGGGTGGACTATACGATGGTGCCCAATCATTATTGGATCAATATTCGCCCCATCAAACCAAATAGGGGCAAAATGGTCATTTCACCACTTAGAGCTGAATTTTGGCATACAAGGTACCATTGCAAAGGTCTTGACTAGTACTACATTGTGAGCCCATTCATTTCGTCTTTTGGGCCCAATAAGCATGCAAAGGTAGTCCAGAAGTCCACTTTGGTTGTTTTGACTATAAATTGCCAGATACCAGTCACAATTTCTGATTTAACTCTAGCATTCTTCAAATTTAGGCTGGGTGGACCCATTGGTGGCACCAATTTGTTATTGGGCCAACTTTCGTTCAGCCGGGTCTAATAAGGTTTATCGGGCCCGTGCAACCCATTAGGCCTAAATATGATATGGAATGGGTCCCACCTGTCTGTTCGACTTTTTTCCTTGTGCTTTCGTACAAAATTTACTATTTCTAGGTATTGTGACATAATTGGATGCCAACTATAGCTCAATGTTATCTAGAACCCTCCGAGGACATGTAGACATATAATCCACTCACAACTCAAGTGCAAGTCAATCACGACTAACAATTCTCAATAGAGCATCTCGAAGAATCCATAGAAAAAACCGTCGCAAGGCTAGTTTCATAGATATTAGTGATTGAAATGTATATTTTTATAGTATATCATTTATATTGTGTTATTTCTTTATTAGAATGATCATTTGTGTTAACTTAATATCCACTCTTCTTCAAATCTCTCATAATGGCATTAAAGTGTGGTTAGATATTACATTTGTATTTTAGTAATTTTTAAAAGAGTTTCTGCTTTTTATAATTTTCACTAATTTTTTTATTTTTTAAAGAATAAAAAATAAAAAAAACCTAATATAGACCGATTCTAGATCAATATTACTCTCAGAGAATCAGCCATGATTGCCGATCCAATCCTGATCCGATTCAGATAGGATCGAGACCCACCAATCTGAGTCCCAATTCTAATCCCACGATCTTTGGCCACGTGGGCTCAACACTACAACATAGTAAGTTAGGTCTTCATTATGTTCAATCCTGGATGGGCACATGGGCACAACCTATTAAATTAGCCCCCATTATGCTCAACATAGAAAGAAGGATTATGACTAGGTGAAGCCGGCTTGCCAGACCCAATCATTTTTTTTGGTCAACTGACCCAAGTTCTCTAATCCTCCATCGGACTTAGAGACCTAGTCGCGAACTCACCCAACCGAGTTGGGTCAACGGCTAGAGGGACTTTCAACCCCCCTAAGGCAAGAGGCCTCCTCTTACCCCCACCCCACCCTCACTCTCTCTCTCAACTCTCTTCTCACTCTAAAATCACTCTCTTTCTCAATATTTCAATATTATATTTTCTCTCTCTAAATTGCTTTTAGATAGTTTGGTTTTCAAATCATTTTAAAGGCTTCATAAAAATCAATTTTTTATTTAATTGCATTACTTACATATTCTTTTAAGTGTTATCTTTATTTTTTAACTTTCTATTTTCTACAACATCCTCTATTAAGGGACAAAGATTTTGAAGATTGTACTTTTCCCATTAAACTTTCTACAATGTCTTCTACAAGGCGCAACTCAAAACAATCCAGCTTAGTTACATTGTAATTTGATATTCATAGCGGAGAGAAAAGTTCAATGTAAACATTGTGCAAAAAAATAATGTATAGGTGGAGAGGGAGACTTTTTAGTTGAAGTATCACCTCGCCGTGATGAAGAACAATGTTGCATTGTATATACATACTCCACCCAAGATAAGAGTTCAATTCTCTAGGTATTTGTAAGTATTGGAACAAGGGAGCTTCAAAGAGGCATAAGGAGACCATCATAGAAGAATTTTTTAAACCTACAAGGCATTCAATTCACATATACGAGACCGGACAAGAGAACTAGAAATTTCTCGAGACAAAGATTTCGATGACTGAACATTGGCATTAATATTTACCAAATCATGCTAATGCTTGTATTACATTAATATTTAACTAGTATTGTTACAAATAGATGACTTGATGTAGGCAATGGAGATAAGTTGCAAGTCATTTGGCGACGAAAACATGTATCGATGTACCAGCCGATTCATGGGCTAAGCTTTCAGAAGTGAGAACATATGAAGAAGTAAGAGCAAGCACAAAAGTGAGAGAGGATCGAACAATTAGGAAGAAGAGGAGATTTACGATCTCTCACGAGATAACGATCCAATAGTAGGTCTCATGAATTTCGTCATCATGCCCACAGCAAAGACAAACTACCATTATGATAGCAATGAAGAATTTGTGAATATGTAAGGACAAAATTGAGCAGACAACATCAAGATGGTTCTTATATAGTAACATACTAACGAACTTTACAAAAGAGTCATATTATGAGCCCACAATCGACACCATAGCCAACGTCAATAAAAAGAAAAAAATACAATACTTATCTTCTTGGGATCTAGACATGACTGACCCATAGATCTAGTGCATGGGCTTTTATCATGGGATTAGTATTCATCCACCATGCTCAGATCTTTTTTGTTTCCCAGGGATTAGGTCTCGATCATCCCATTTAGGGGCTGATCCCTAAGATTTAATGCGCTGACCCATTCTGTTTTTCTCATGGGAGACCCGGTTATCCATTTCAGAGATAGAACATATGTTTGGAACAAACTTCCATGATACATAGAGTCAGAACTTACAGCTCTAAGAGATTCTCCTGCATCGGATCTCTCACTTAAACACACCAGATTGAAATTAGACTGTGCATTCCATTTTCCCGTGAATCATCCTACTTCTTGACACTCTAGACTTAGCCTTGAAATCTGGTTTCTCCTTCTGGATCAAAGGAACTGTCACACATGGTATGCCGGGTCGGCGACCCGGTCGCCCGGGTCGCCCGACCCGGCCGGATTCCGGGCCGACCGGCCCGGAATCGACCCTGCCGGGCCGACTCCAAGCCGGCCCGGCAGGGGGGGGCGCGACCCGGCTTGGGGGCGGGCGGCCCGGCGGCCCGGTCGGCGACTCCGGCCGACCGGGTCGCGCGGTGCACCCGACCGCCGCCCCCCCACTAACAGGTTAGTGGGGGGGTTAGTGGGGGGGGGGCTTTTCCCCCCACTTAAGAGAGTTAGTGGGGGGGACTTTTCCCCCCACTAACCCTCACCATTTACCAAAATGCCCCCCCCTCGGGGGGCTATAAATAGCCCCGGGCGGGGAGGGTTCAACTCACCAGTGGAAGAACTCCACACCTCACCTCCTCCTCCCCCGCCCCGCTCGATCACTCTTTCGGTCTTCTTCCTCTCCTGCGATCACTTTTCGGTCTCCCCCTCCTCACCGATCACTCTTTCGTCGTCACCGCTCAACGGCTCGTCCCTCCACTCGGTTCTCACCTCGCTCGGATAGTTTCCGCTCCACCAGTGTCGTTCACACCCTTAAAGCGTTATTTTCGACCCGTCAAAGCGGTTTCTTTGTCATTCTAAATTTTATTTCGTGTTATTTATTGTGGATTATTTTTCTAACATGTCTTCCCCAAGCCGCGAGACTTCCCGCTCCACCCGAATGACGAGCGGCTCCATCGCACGGTCGTGTCAATGGAGCAAAGGAAAGTAAAATGCAAGTATTGCGACAAAGTTTTATACGGTGGAACTTACCGCTAAAACATCATCTAAACGTATCGGCGGGAGATGTTGCACGTGCACGCGGACTCCGCCCCGAGGTAAGAGCCCGATTTAGACGGCATCTTCAATCCTTAGAAAGATCCAAAGGAGCTTCAAAGAGGCATCGGGACACCGCGTGCGTGAAGAAATTGCGGAACCCGCAAGACGTTCGCTACACATATACGGCACCGGACAAGAGAGACCGAAAAAGAAGTGAATACCAAGATATTGACGAAGGTATGTAATAATTAATATTTGATATTTTACAAAAATATACGTTTTTAACATAGCAAACGGATGACTTAGCAAGAGCCGTGGATGCAAGTCAAGGTCATTCGCCGACGAAGACACGTATCGACGACGTACGGGCGGTTTATGGGTCAAGGTTGCTCGGGTGGGAGTGGACGTGGAAGTGAAAGCGGGAGAGGATCAAATCCGGACCCCCGAACAACAAGTGCACGATCTCACCCGGGATGACGACCCGGCGATTGGCCCTATAGATCCGGTCATCACACGACCGCGTCAAAGGCAAACCACCATCAACACGGCATTAAAGAACTTGAAATTGTGCGAGAAGATCGGGCGGGCAACTTCAGATAGTTCTTTCATAAGTAGTATACCGGCCTAACGCCGCAAAGGGGCCTTATTATGAGTCCATGATCGACACACAGCGAGACGTTGGTCGGGGGTGCCGGGACCAACCCCAAAGGAGATATACAACACATATCTTCCATTGGAGGTAGCCGACATTGTGAGAATATGTCAAGACGTTCGAACGTATCCGGACGAACGTGGTGCAACATTGATCATTGATGACCGATGGTTGGACAGGTTAGTCCTTTTGAGCATAAAGTTGTCGGACAAATCTTTATGAATTTTAAGCTTAGATATATCATTTTATCCTCTTAATAGGTATTACCAGGAAGACAATGATCAACTTTCTCGTTTACTGTCAAGCTGGGACCGTCTTTTGGAAGTCGGTGGATGCGTATCCGGACGGGTAAAAAATGCAACATACTTGTTTGATTTAATTGATGGTATTATCGAGGAGATTGGTGAGGATCGAGTTGTCCAAGTGGTGACGGACAACGCAGCTCGCCCAGCCGCCGCCAAATGTTGATGGCCAAGAGCAGAAGTTATATTGGGCACCATGCTCCGCCCATTCCATGATGATTTAATGCAGGATATTTCCGTAAAGATCCTCAAATTGATCGGGGTTGTTAAGTGCCGGACAATATATCGTCATCCTTCATCTATAACCATAATTTCATTCCGAACCTAACGAGAGAGCACACAAAGGGTCGAGAGCTCTTACGACCGGCGCTACACGGCTCGCATCACACTACATATCTTTGGAGAGCCTGTTGAAACATGTGCGTTGCCTAACCCAAATGATACTTTCTGCGGGGTGGGCTAACCGGATTCTTGAGCCAATCCATCAGACAAACGAAAGGGAAGGAAGGTGGAAGAAACATTAGAGAGTGGAGACTTTTGGCGGCTCGTAAAGAAGACAATGGATATTGTTGGTCCATTAGTCAAAGTCCTTCGCATAGTCGATGGAGATAAGAAGGCGGACAATGGATACCTTTACGATGCACTTGAGCGGGCAAAAGAAGAAATTTCGAAAAGGGTGTCAGATTTTAGCATGTGGTGGGATATCATTGTGACCGTCGGTGGGAGAGAACATTGTACCATCCTATACGCAATTTGGTATGTTTTTTACAACTTAATCGAAATACTATACGTTTAATCAAATTGTTACCTTTTTTGGTCGATGCATCTAGTAAACTTTTTCGGTCAATTACCAGTCATTTTTTCAACCCAAGATATCACATGTGTCCGATCTTGAAACTATCAATAGGCTGTTGGACAACGTAAAGGAAGTCATTCGGAGAATGCTCGGGGGACGACTAATGACCGTTCAATTATGCAACAAATAAGATGCGTGATTATAGGATGAGGTTATTTCATTTCGGGACGAGAAGGGTGCAACGACAAGCATGCCTTCTTATGTATCGTTAAATTAAGTCAACTTTTTAATTAAGTAATTAGCTTATTAATAGCATTATGTACTAAGACATAATGATAATGTACCGATTGTGGATGGATCGTAAAGCACCGGGATATGAAGACTTGGCTAGTGTTGCAATCCGAGTACTAAGCCAAACTACGTCGCCTTCCGCCGCGAAAGAAATTGGTCGACGTTTAGCCTTATTCATACCAAGCAAAGGAATGTGCTAACATCACAAAGACTTGAGCACTAGTCTCTTGTCGTCACTATAACGTGAGGTTGGCTAAGAAATTTGGAGAAGATAAGAGAGAACCGTAAGGAGGAGCAAAGGTGGGTACAAGCAAGTGCTGGAAGACGACCGAGGTGCCCACCGTACAAGAACCGGAGATTGACTTACACGAGATATTTCAACAGAGGCTTCCTCTAAGCACCTGGGTCAACGAACGCGAGGGTTGGGTGAACCGTAGTTCAACCCCGATGATCGGGAATGGGCCTGCGGGGAACTTACCAATGTTCCTCTTCCGAGGAATTTCGAATCCCTCCTTCGTGGCGAAAAGGCAAAAAGCTGGACAATCTTCTCGTCAAAGTAGGCAATCGAAAGGGCAAAGGTAAACATGTTGCAACTAACCCTCTTGATATTCTTGATCCGGGACACACCGATTGACGAGACAAGGGAAGATACACCGGAGCCTAACATCCGAGTGCGATATCGGACGTCGGATGATTCAACTTCAAAAAGTAGTAGTGACGGAGATGACAACACGTACAGAGGGCAGGAAGCACCGCCGCACCACTTCGGTCGAGGAGAACCAATCCACAGACACCCCCTTCACAAAGACGCATTTTACGGAAGAGGAGCGGTTACCCACGCATGACACAAGATTATGACCACGGGGCAAGACGGCATGGGTATGGTGCGAGTTAGAACCATCACAGGTTCTTGGTGCCCATCTTATCGATGACAAGATTATGGGATGATGCGACCTCTTCATTAGATAGTTCTAAGTACGTATTCGTACGATAGTTATGGTGGTTCTTTTTCCAATTATCGTAGGACAATTGTACGAGGCGGTGAAGAGTATAATCGGTTTGTCTATATGTTTAATGCGTCGTACTCTTCCTCAATGTCACGATGAGTACATACATTATGTAGAAGAACAATTTAATGTAATGTTTGAACGAATGTTGAATGAATCTTGTTAAATCACATCTCTTATTCTTAAAAAAATTTTGGTGTTTTTTTTCTGTTTTTTTCCTATTTTTTGGGTTTTTTTTTTGTTTTTTTCTTTTTTTTTTTGTTTTTTTAAAAAAAAATATTAAACCCGACCCGGTCGGGCCGGGTCGCGACCGGGTCGGCGACCCGGCCCGACCGGGCCGGGTTGGGGGCCGGCCGACCCGCGGCCGACCCCCGAGTTATCCTTCCTTGATTAATATAACGTTACATCAATGTGATTTTGGAATTGACATGATAATGGGAAATCTTTCACCCATTGTATGGGTTTAAGGTATACACCCCAATTTTCCCTAAATGATCTAAAGAAAATTATGACAAGAGATTGTTCATAATCTTCTGTAATCAAGTGGGAAATTGATTCCAAAATGGAGAGGGATCGGTACACAATGGAGCTTGTCCAAGCGTCCGTCCAGGATCAATACACCTTGGGGATTGCCTGGGTGTCCGTCCAATATTATGAGGGAGCCTAAGTGAATAGGCTGGCCTCTTAGATGATTTTAGGTTTTGTTTTGAAAACTTAAGAAGTGATTTTTATGTCATATGACCTCAAGGGCCTATCTTGTGTTGTCACTTGGCCGAGAAGGGCCTGTCTTTATCACCATTAGCTCTGGTGGCCTAGTCTACCCAACTCCTCTTATTTTACTGAACTCCATTATGCATCCATCATCATCAGATTCTGACCTCAGCTACCAATGCTCTTGGAATTATGAACTGCCATTTATGTGAGTTAAAAGAAGGCTGTAAGGTGGAGGTGAGAAGGTCTAGACATAGGGCTGTTTATGCTTCAAGAACAGGTCATATTAGGTCTAGGCATAACCCTTCAGATTGACTTTGCACCCGGAGCTGCTTTTGAGCTTGGTAAAGCATGGTCTGTAGAGTCACTTAGTCACACAGATAGGGCCTGGTGATAACAGGTTTATGCATGCATAGATGTGTTCTATTATTAATAAGAGAAGACATAAATGTGATGAACAAGTGCACTGGGTATCTTTAAGCAGTGGCTCCTTCTCCATAGACTTGTAGGCGTGGATAGAAGGGGGCTGGGATAGGTCATCTACTGAGGTATCATAGAAGCATGAAAGATACAACCAGAAAGAATAATGGGGCAAAAATGGAAGATTGAAAGGAGAAATTGCCAAAGCCCCTGGAGGACTTACCGTTGGATAGCTTGAATCACTGTTGGATCGCTCAAATCGCCACTAGAATTGCTTGAATTACCATAGAATCGCTGCTGTAGTTGCTGGATCTTGCCGGAATTTACTGGAGATCACCACAAACGCAAGGGAGAACACCGGAATCACCAAGGATGCAAGTGCTAGAAGGGTTCTCGCAAGAATCGGATCGATATAGATCACAAAAGGCTAATATCAGACTGATATTGGGCCCAAATTGGGCTTGATATTGATTCGGACCCTTAAGTTGTCCCAATCAAATCGGTTGGATCTACCTATTCGATGTCAAAATTGGCCGAATCATATCGATTTAGACCGATTCAAACCGACTCCGCCAAAATTCTAATAGGAATCGATCTTTTTGGCTTGAATCGGATCTACATCGACTGATCCAATTATGGCATCGGCCAATTTCGATCTAATTCAACCGATTATGCAAACCATGCCATAATTGGACCCCATATAGTCCTAGTTTCCAGCCCCTTAACCAACCACCAAATGGGTCCAAAAAACCTCCATCTCCACCTCCCCTTTAGAACCTAGGGAGAGTGATGTCTAGATCTTCTTGGAATCCGACTAATGGGCCAAGTCTCACCCGAGTGGGCCCTCAATCTCCTACCCAAAACAGGTGGTGCAAGATGAAAATCGGGGCATCAAGCAGACCATCCGGTTTCACAAAGCACAAAGCAGGCTAACCGAGCCCAAGAAATTTTTTTTAAAACAACTCCAAGTCTCCAACAACATCAATATATTTAAATATCATGAATTAGCTGTAATATGACATATTTTTACAATTCTCATAGCTAAACCAAACCTAAACAAATTTCTTTTCCAAAAGAGAACATGAATTGTCTAAATTTAAAATCATAAGGTTTCATCAGCCACCAAGCATGTTTTACTAACCGTAATTCTCAATCATTTTGGAAACTTGATTTTTTAGGGACATCCTTTATGAACAGCAATCTCACCAAAATCTAGTTCGTCTCCCATTCCAGATCCATATCTGTGAAGCAGCAGAGAAAATAGAGATTTAAAGAAAAAGATCTTTCCAGATCTTCAACAAGTTATCGGTTGGCACAAGGTTATCCAACCAACTGGTGTAATCTGGCTAATATTTGCTTCTCACCACTGTGGCCCAAAGAGACAACTGATCATGGTCTAGTTTCCACAGTAACAAAGAAATGTTTACAGTGTGAAGTGAATGAAACCCCAGCCCTCCTTCATCTCAAGGTCTACATGCATGCTCCCACTTGACCAGGTATCCCTCTCAAGAGGAATATTTGAGACCTTTCCAAAAGAAGATCACCTTAATAGCTTCCAGCTTCTTGCGTATTCCCAAATGAACTTAGAATACAGAAAAAAAGTACCAGGGATACCAAGTACCACAGAACTGACAACACCCATTCCCCACTACCTGATAGTAAATTGGCTTTCCAACTTTGTAATTTAACCTCTACCTTCTTTAGAATTGGATTTCACTCTTCCCTCTTTAGTGCATTGTGAGATACTGGGAGAACTAAGTATTTAAATTAAACTGACCTTTGTGGATTCCAAGCATCCTAGATATAGATAGTCTTTGCTAAGGACGAAATCGGACAAGACCGACAAAAGAGTTGAAGACGTTGCTGTTCAAATTTGGAGTCAACGCAGTTCATGTTTGGAGAAGACCACTGATTTTTTTTTGTATCACTTTGAAATATAGTTATACATTTCACACTTAGTGAATAGGTCTTGACTTTGAGAGTCGTTTGGAGATTTCCTTAAATTGTCTATGGACCTATAAGGCAGCACGGTATGGGTGTAGAGTGAATTGAGCATGGGCTTTTGGCATACGGCTCCCTCCACACCCTCTGCGGTCTTCTTTCTCTCTCTCTCTCTCCCCCCTCCCCCCGATGTGGTCGCAATGGCTCTGGCTCCCACCCCGTTCATCTAGTAGGTAAGCCTCACCTCCGAGAGAACTTGGTATTCCTCTCCACTCACGAAATTGTCGAGTCCGCCTTTCACCTCCCTAGTTTCTTCTCCACTTCTCAATAGCCCCAAGCTTCCTCCCCACCTCTGGAACTATCTAGTATTTTTCTCCATCCCCTAAAGACCCCAATTGTCCTCCTCCACCTCTGGGACCATCTCAGAACCCTTCCTCACCCCAATTCTTCTTCATCATCCCCTTCCTCTCCTCATGATCATCTACAACTTCCTAGTTCTTCACTAGTCTCATCTTGTTCTCTCCTCTCAGTGTTCTTGTCAAAGATCGCTAGATCGAAAATGAGACTAAGATTGGCCAGTGCCAATCCGATCGGGATCATATCAGATTGAACTAATATGAACTGATTATCCATGAGCAATCTCAATCCAAAATTGATTCGAATTGGGATTTTTTATTTTTTCTTTGCAAAAAAATCGTAAAAATCATGATAAATCACAAAAACTATGAAAGCACCAAGAAAAATTTTAAAATAACATTTAACACACATTAATGTAACTATCACTGTCTAGGAGACAAATTAAGACAAGTGGATATAAAATAATACTAATATTTCTAATAAAAAAAGTGTACAATTCATATGTAAAAAACGATGTCTTCTTATCACCACCATCTATGAAATTGTCTCTCATAGTTTTCATTCTCGAGTTTCTTGTATACTCCATTATGGCTGGGTAGTCATGATTGACTCGTACTCATATAAAAATAATGACTCGACCATCGAACTAAAATCATACACACCTGAAGATGTTGGAGCTAGAGGTGATGATGGATAACATAGCTCTAACTCTGAAGCAGATTTTAGATAATTTGTTATCGTGTGCTCATAAAAAAATAATAATCTGATTCCAACGTTGACTTCTTCCACTTGAATGTTACCTCTAACCTAAATCATCAAGCCATGCTTCACTCATAAATGCACTACTTGATCTTGAGAAACGTTCTCATGCTCCTCCACCTCCACCTAAATCACTTTGATTTTACGGTTGTGTACATGGCATGAAGACTTCCTTATCATCATCTGAGAATGGTGCCTAGGTACTGTCTGTGAGACTCAACAAATCTTCACCTGACAACTAGTTTCCTTCTCTTCCCCACTTCCTCTTCTTACGTACCATGTCCAACACTACATTGGTATATCTTTAATAATTTAAATCCTTTAAATCTTTCTTAACTTTATGTACTCTTCTGCACAGTAGGACCTGAAGTTATGGCTGAAGGCATTGAAGTTGGCTTCGCAGTTGTGGTGTGAGGTAGATCCTACTGGAATGGAGTTGTACAAGGAACCTGAGTATCTCCTTGGTCTTACATTTGTTCATCATCATCCTCACCAACTACGTTGTCAAGCTCTCCTCCGACCTACGATCAATCATTAGGGTCAAACTCTGAAGTTGGTTCAGTATAGTTACCCTACATCTATATCGATAGGGGATGTTTATCTTAGAACATGTATTCAAAGTCAACATCCACCCATGATAGTCCCTGACCACCTACATTGTGTCTTACTCGTAGACACCACCTATAAATCTTGCAAACCTTTCTTCAAAAAATTTTTGCCAATCATTAATGTTCTTGATTCTTAGGCACATAATGTAATGTCAAATACTAGTTTGTCTAATCTCTCACTATTCAACATGTTCCTTTTTTTGCGTGTATCAGGCTAAAAAATCTCAATTTCCTCTCCCACTATGATGAACTAGTGTTTTAACACAAAACTCGTACCACAATAGTGGCAAATAGATTCCATCCACTTCTATTGAATACATGGATCCACTACTCAATTGTAAAAAAGACAGATAGTATAGTGTGTAATCTTCTTATAGAAATTATTAACATAACCTAGATGTAAGTAAATATATTAGAAGAAACATTGTCATATGAATATCATAAATCTCGATCTTCGTAGACTCCAATTCAATGCTATATAATGTCATCTGAAATATGATATGAAATAGAAATTAATTTATACATGACATTTAAAACTCAATTACTGGCACGTAAGTATAACTATCAATCACTCACTTCAATTTTTACTTCTATTTTGTCTTTGTGGAGTCCTATATAAATGTTGTATCACTGACAACGTGCTCCGTATAACCTTTGAGCCATTGAATAATTGCCCCTTATATTGTATTATTGTATTTTTTGATTCAAGAAATATCTTGACAAAAAAGGAAGACAACAATTAATGACACTTTTACGGATTATTACAATGAAATGTACAAAATATAACATAAAAAACAAATACTTACAGTATAAATATTGTGGTGGAGTATCTTATCTCATATGTTATCTATCATTTTTCACTATTTCTTGTAACCCTTAAGATGTTTCTCTTTGATTTTATTCTTAGTATCGTCCATTACATTCATATAAGTACTCCTCCTAGATTTTGTCATTTTAATTCACCAAATCTCGGCACTCTCTCACACCACCTATTGTCTTCGATAATATGCTACGTCTTTACTAGGATATCAAACTGGTCCATTTTGCTATGAAGGTCAACCATGTAATTGATTGTTGGACCAAAAAAATCTCTCTCAAGCATTAAGAGAAGAAGAAGAAGAAACAAAGCAGGAGGAGAGAAGCCGCCGGGACCAGCCGCAGCTCCCTCTACCATCGTCGCCGGCATCCTCCGCTGCCGTTGGAGAAGCCAATGGGAGCTACTGCCGATGCCGCATGGAGACCGATCGAGAGAGGCCGCTGCGAACCCTTGCGAGTTCCAGTTGCGGTTGCGGTTTGAGGGGAGCCTCCCACTACCACCATTGGACTACACCTCCGCCGCCACCTTGCCCTTTCAACGCCATCGTCAGCAGAGTGCGCCCTCGCCGCCGGGAGAAGGACATGGAGCCGCAAGGACTCCCGCGAGCCATTGTCGGGGCAGAGGAAATGACGAAGAAAGAAGGGGGAAGAACCCCTTGTCGCCGCCGCCTTCTCCGACCGCAGCTGCCGCCGCCATCGCCAACGCCCGCCGCCGCCATTGCCGTTGCCGCGTGAAGGCTGGCCGAAGGGAGCTGCTGCGAGCCCTCGCGGGCTCCTGTGTCTGTTGGGGAGAGAGAGAGGGCCGAGGAGGGGGCAGCGGTTCGCGGTCAAACCGCGGTCAACAGAAAAAAAAAAAAAAAAAAAAGCAGCAAACGACCGCCCGAGTGGGCGGTCGTGGGCCACGCGCGGGCGGCCGCGGCATCTGTCAACCGGGGGGTGAACTTACCCCCCCGGTTTGACTCTAGTCAAACATCACCGGAAAAAATCAAAAAAAAATGGGGAAAAATGGGGTAACTTCACCCCACTCCGGTCACCCCCCACTAACACGAAAATGGGTTTAGTGGGGTCTTCAAAATGACCCTTTTGCCCCTCTAAAATCCCTATAAATAGCCCCCCAAGTGCCATACGTACATGGGTTGGAGAGTGGTGAAAAAAGAGAGAGTTGGGAAGAGAGAGAAGCTCCACATTCTCACTCCTTAGAAGGTAAGAAACACCTTGGTTTTGTGCTACCTTTCCATAAAAAGGGGCTGATTTTGCGCTACCTTTCCATTAAAAGGGACCCAAAATAGTTCGCTATTTTGGATAGAAAATAGCCAACCCAACTCCGGTCTAGCCGAAATGCTGCCGAAAAACCTTGGTTTTGCGCTACCTTTCCATAAAAAGGGGCCCAAAATAGTTCGCTATTTTGGATAGAAAATAGCCAACTCAACTCCGGTCTAGCCGAAATGCTGCCGAAATTAAGTGGTTTTGCGCTACCTTAACATTAAAAGGGGCCCAAAATAGTTCGCTATTTTAGATAAAAAAATAGAAAACCCAAGTCGGTCAAACCGAAATGCCGGTCAAACCGAACGGGAATTCAAATAGAAAACCCAAGTCGGTCAAACCAAAATGCCGGTCAAACCGAACGGGAATTCCAAATGAAAACCCAAATCGGTAAAGCCGAAATGCTGGTCAAACCGAACGGGAAATCAAGGTGAAAACCCAAATCGGTAAAGCCAAAATGCCGGTCAAACCGAATGGGAATTCAAATCGAAAACCCAAATCGGTCAAACCGAAATGCCGGTCAAACCGAACGGGAATTCAAATCGAAAACCCAAGTCGGTCAAACCGAAATGCCGGTCAAACCGAATGGGAATTCAAATCGAAAACCCAAGTCGGTCAAACCGAAATGCCGGTCAAACCAAACGGGAATTCAAATCAAAAACCCAAATCGGTCAAACCGAAATGCTAGTCAAACCGAACGGGAAATCAAGGTGAAAACTCGAGTCGGTAAAACCGAAACGTCGGCAAAACCGAACAAGCTGTAGAAATGACGCATATCAAATGCAATCAAGCTATTCTTGGATATATGAAGACAATCTGGTTCGGTAAGACCGAAATGTCGGAAAAGCCGAAACCCAAATCGGTAAAGCCGAAATGTCGGCAAAACCGAATAAGCTCCAGAAATGCTGCATATCAAATGCAATCAAGTCATTCTTGGATATATGAAGAAAATTTGGTTCAATAAAATTGAAATACCGGCAAAGCCGAAACCCAAATCGGTAAAGCCGAAGTGCTGGCCAAAGCGAACAAACTTTGACATGTGTTGAGGAACAAGGGCTCGAATGCCCCCTCATTTATTATACTTCCATGTACTCAAATCGACATGAAATAAATTCAAGTTCGATTGACCCGATGTGTCATCCAAAGATGACATCTAATCCCCATGGACTCTGAGAGGTGGATAAAAATTAAATAAGTCATTGAAATAATAATTTCTAAACTTGATCAAATAATCAAATTTGAATAAATCAAATCAAATAATGACTTATTTATTAACAAAAATGCCATCACAATTAAATCAAATTCATGCCATAAAATCATACATAAAAAATAACCACAAATGGTTACAAAACATGTTAAGTTTGAATCCGACTTAACCATAGAAAATTAAATCAACCTAAATGGATAATGCTACTTAATTAAATAAGTATGCATAACAAAATTCAAATCAAATAAATGATCAAAACATTAATAAAATGTTAACATAATCCAACAAAATTCAAATCAAATAAATGATCAAAACATTAATAAAATGTTAACATAATCCAACCAAAATTATGTCATTAAATAATGCATAAAAAATGTCAACCAATGACTACAAAAACAAGTTATGTTGGATTAAAATCAACCATGAAAAATCAAAGTGACCAATATTATTAAGAACAAATCTTAATAATAATAAAAAATTCACTTAAATCAAGCAAAAATGCTAACAAACACACAAAAAATGGAAATTAATTCCTACAAACAAATAAAAAAAGAGATCAACTCAAAATTGTCTAAGTCAACAAATGACCAAAGACATAAACAAATCAAATCAAATCAAATCTTAAATCAAAAAGAAAACCAATGAACCCAACTTGAAAGTTTGAATTAAGTTCAACCAGATTCCATCTCATGAGGCCATGGGGATATGTCTTCCAGCTTTGTGTTTATGTGGATGAATGACTTCAGTTCAACAGGTTGCTGTGACGGTTAATCAAGGCAAGTCCGGTGGAGAGAGGTCAAATTTTATTTTCAAAGAACTCATAAAACCTCACAAATCAAATTTGTGGTTCAGATCATCTAAGTGGTGGGTAATACCTATGTCGGCACTTAGCAAATCTGTGGAACCATCGGTGTTCCTATAAAATAATACCACATCAAATTAGCTAATACTTCTATGAATACCACATATTTTCATAGTAGTCAATGCTAGCCCAAAGGAAGAAAAAGAATTTCAAAAAGGAATTCTAGTCTCCAACAATAATCTCATTTCCTCTTCAAAAAGAGGGGACGAGGAAAATCGAGGTTCCAACATTGATGTATGATGATAACAATATGAATCTCTACAAGTCATATCGATGTCTTAGTAGGCTCTTTAATGCAAAGAAATGAGTGGTGAATCTCATTGGACTGGGTTGCACTAGAACACGACCATTTGTATGTTCTCTTATAATGTGCAGGAGTAAAGGATGCCCTTATATAAATGATAGAACTAATTATCCTTAACTCACTAAGGACCTAAGAAATGGCTCCTTCTCAATGTCCTCCAACACCAAGTTAATGGAATGTATAGCACAGAGCACCTAAAATAAGTGTTGTCTTGCCTCCATTAGCTTCTTTCATGTAACCTTATAAGAAGTTACACTGTCAATGGCAAACTGAACAATGTTGTCTTCACATATTTCCTCAACATCGTTCATGAGACCAAACAAGTACTTTGCATTTGTTATTTGCCCAAATGCATCAAGAGATTTCAAAATGTGGTCTCTCAAGACAATAAATGAGAAAGTTTATTATTGATCTCTTAGTGATTCATGTCCATTCGTCGCATGTTACAATGCAACCTATCCTCTTACATAGTCTTGAACTCATCTATTCACAAGGTCAACTCATCAACCTCATCATCGAACCCACCCTCGTAGATGTATTTCAAACTCGAGACTTTTAATCCCGGTTCAGTCTCAATGATAGCATCAACTATCATCTGAAAATATGAACTATTGGCTATATATGCAGGGATACCTACATCAAGTCAACATAAGATAATGTTATTAATATTTGTTTCAAATTTCATTAACATATAAAGAATTTCGAAATAAGTGAAATATTACATATACCTACATATAAAAAACCACTTATATATATATCTTCATTGCCTTCTTTGCAACACCGTTGAAACATTAACTCCTTAAGCTATACTTGATACTCCTTTGCCCTTGGTCACTCTACCTATACTTGGTAGTGTCCGTCGGCAAACAAATTGACTACGACCAACGAAACTTAATCTCTCAACTTATATGAGGTGTAAAGCGAGTGCTAAGATCCACATCTGAACATCTAACGGAAGATCCTCTTGCCCTCATTCACCCCTCCTCGTATTCACAGACTTGAGCCCTACTTACATGCATTGCTCTTCTCATTTATGTTTTTTCATCATCGAAACTTAATAAAGACATCTCAACCTACGTGATCGGCTTTCTTTTTTTCCTAGTTCCTTCCATGAGATCTTTGTCTTGCCACTCGAGTAACTCATCGCGCAAGTCCTATTGATGGGGATCCGATCCGGTCCATTTTGGGGTTTATTTGCATTTACGTCCATTTGGACATATTTGTAATTATTTGAAGTCTTTTAAGTCCATGTCTTTTATTTTTCGTCCATGTATGTAAATAGTCATCTTTAGGGTCTCTTTGTAAGCTTAGCTCCTCTATTTAAGAGTGAGCTCATTGTTTGGAATAGAGAGAGTTTTAGTGTCAATTTTTGTAACCCAAGGGGCTGCCCCCTTGTGCTGGGGCGTTGCCCCTTTCCCCTTCACCCCCTCCACGATGGAGGTCGTCCAGCTCCACCTCCGGTGCAGACCGGTCCCTTCGCGACCCTCCGGCGTGGGTGCCTTCTCCTTCTCCTCCGTCTAGTGGCCTCCGAGCCATTCATTCCCCTTTCCCCCTTCACCGGTTCGATTTGGAACCTTACCGACTTCGTTCACCCCGTCTCCAACCGTTTCGACACCTCCGACGACGTCCACCGCCTACGCCCTTCCACCCTCCACCTCCGGCGATCCCTGTAGTACCCCCATCCATCCTTCTGCTGTCTGCGCAACCCCCCCCTCCCGTACCCCCTGTTGGAGCTGCGCGACCTCCCCCGGGGACCCCTTCCGGAAGTCAGACGCGACGAAGACGGAGAAGGGAGGAGGAGAAGAAGATGAGGGAGAGATAGGGGAGGTCGGATCCCCCCTAGGGCCCCTCGGCCCCTCCCTGCTTCCTCCATGCGCCGGTGGCTGTGACGACCTAACCGGTTCCTTCCCCCCCCCTTCTGCGCATCGGAGGCCGGCGACCATCGAAGTACACCCCGGCTTCCCTCCTCCCGCGACGGCCTCCTCCGCCGACGACGGCCCCTCAGGCCACCCTCTTCCTCCTCCGGCGACGATGGCAACTTCGGCGCCCTTCCTCCCGCCTGCGGCTCCGCCGCGGCCATCGACGAGACGAACCCTCGCCCCCCCCCCCCACGAGGTCGAAGACGGCCCACCCCCCACGCCCGAGCGCGTTCGCGGGCACCTCCCGACGGGGGTACGCGGCGCCAACAGCGCCGGCCGCGTCTCCCTCCCCCGCGGCCAACCGCGCGCCACGCCCCACCCGCATTAAGTCGCGGCCGGGCGAACCGGCGCCGGTTCGCCTCCGCTCGGCCGGTTCGGCGACGGTTCACCCGCCAACGAGCCAAGCCGCCGGTCTAACGTCCAGACCGGGTCAGACCGCCGGTTCAGCCCGGTTTAGGCCGGTTCAGGGCCAGTTCGGCCCGGTACGACGGTCCAGAGCCCGGTTCAGGGCTTAAACCGGCCAGTTCACCCTGTTTTGGGCCGGTTCAGGCCGGTTCAAGCCATTTTGGGGCCGGTTCAGGCCCGTTTTGAGCAGTTCGGGCATGGTTCGACATATTTTGGGCCCGTTTTGACCGATTTAAGCCCGGTTTTGCTTTATTTCACGCATTTTAGGTATTTTGAGCCTCTTAAAAGCCTCCTGCAGCATCACGTCGCCGGTCCGTCCCGCCTTGTCCCGCATCAAATGGTATCAGAGCCTGGGATCAGCCCATTCTCATGAGCCGACTCCTGGGATGCTTCCGATGAAGTGCGGCGCTTGGTGGAACGTGACGGCGGCAACACTTGAAGACATCAAAACTCGAGGATGAGTTTTCTCCTGGTAGAGGAGAATGATGGGGATCCGATCTGGTCCATTTTGGGATTTATTTGCATTTACGTCCATTTGGACATATTTGTAATTATTTGAAGTCTTTTAAGTCCATGTCTTTTATTTTTCGTCCATGTATGTAAATAGTCATCTTTAGGGTCTCTTTGTAAGCTTAGCTCCTATATTTAAGAGTGAGCTCATTGTTTGGAATAGAGAGTTATTGTTCAATTTTTGGAACTCTGGGGGCTGCCCCTTGTGCTAGGGCGCTGCCCCTTCCTCTTCACCCCCTCCACGATGGAGGTCGTCCAGCTCCACCTCCGGTGCAGACCGGTCCCTTCGCGACCCTCCGGCGTGGGTGCCTTCTCCTTCTCCTCCATCCAGCGGCCTCCGAGCCATTCATTCCCCTTTCCCCCTTCACCGGTTCGATTTGGAACCTTACCGACTTCGTTCACCCCGTCTCCGTCCGTTACGACACCTCCGACGGCGATTTGGCAGACCGGTCTCTTCGCAACCCTCCGGCGTGGGTACCTTCTCCTTCTCCTCCGTCCAGCGGCCTCCGAGCCATTCTTGCCCCTTCCCCCTTCACCGGTTCGTTTTGCAGCCCTATCAACACCGTTCACCCCCGTCTCCGTCCGTTACGACACCTCCGACGGCGTCGATCTCCACCCCTCCGGCCACCCTCTTCCCCTCCGGCGACGGCGACGCCGACAGTCGGCGCCGCTTCCGGCGCCTTCACCTCTCGCACGCCGTGGCCGCCGCGGACGAAGACGTGTCGGGCCTTCCGCCCCGACCGAAGCCCTAGCGAGCTCGCGAGCCCGCCGTCGAAGGCGCCTCCCGATGGGGTACGCGGCGGCCGGCGAGCCGGCCGCGTCACCCTCCTCCGCGGCCAACCGCGGAGGGCCACGACACCCCCCCGCTTAAGTCGCGGGCGAACCGGGCCCCGCTCGCCCAGCCGGCCTGCCTTTCGCTCGAACCGGCACCAGTTCGTCCCCAGACCCGGTTCTAGGCCCGGTTCATCCCGGTTTAGGCCGGTTCAGGGCCGGTTCGGCCCGGTTTGACCCTCCAGAGGCCGGTTCAGGGCTTAAACCGGCCGGTTCACCCTGTTTTGGGCCGGTTCAGGCCGGTTCAAGCCATTTTGGGGCCGGTTCAGGCCCGTTTTGAGCAGTTCAGGCATGGTTCGACATATTTTGGGCCCGTTTTGACCGGTTTAAGTCCGGGTTTGCTTATTTCCTGCACTTTTAGGTCTTTTGCGCCTCCCGACGGTCCACTGCAGCGCCACGTCGCCGGTCCGTCCCGCCTCGTCCCGCATCACCTATCCTTGCTCAATTCAAATCTCCCTTTGTAATGCCCTTCAAGTTATGTATGCCCCCATTTCTTCTCTGAGCTTCGCTAGTACTATGCTCTTCCAGTTATGTATGGCCCCATTTCTTCTCTAAGCTTCGCTAATACTTTGTCACATTTCTACATGTTGCCACTCACCTCATGAATGTGTTGTTTAAGGTGGTAGATACATTTATTCATTTCTTTCCCGCACCATTTACATTTAACTATCTTCTTGTCGACATCTATCATGTGCCGGTGTTACCATTCAATGTCATGATGTGCAAAGGCACATTGCTCCTCGTTCGACATTTTTCCTAGACATACAAAAAAATTAATTCATATTTAAAAAAAATTCCGAAACGATAATGAAACAAGCCATTGACCGCTCCCATTCTGGTGCTAGTCTCCCATGCCACTTCCCCCCTCCGATTGTGCAATCACCCTCAGGGTGGCTGCAATACAGTCACTGAAGGGTGACTATTTAGGGGTCCTCCTACCCCTACAATCACCATTGGGGTGGAAATTGGTGATTGTGTAGTCCCCCCCCAAGAGGTAATTGATCCCCCCTAAGGATTTGAAATACGCAAGGGCAGAGTACACCCAAAATAGGAGGCTACGCAGGGGGGTACCCCCAAAGATTGGCTACGCAGGGTGGCATCCTCATTGCCACTAGAGACCATTTAGGGAGAGGGAGAAGAGGGGAGATGGGAAACCATACCTCCAAAGGAGGTTCTTGACCTTTGCCAGAATGGACCGCTATAGCCTATAGGGGAGGGGATGGGAATTGGGGAGAGGAGCCCTAGGATCAATTAGGAAGGGAGGGGAATCGGGTGAAGAGAGAGATTCGATTTGATTATCCCATTAACAGGGAGAAATCGAATCAGAATCAAACCCAGTTCTAGGAGTATCTATAACTTATGAACTCTCAGAGAATCTGCCTAGATTGGCTGATTATTGATCCGATTCTGAAGAATCAGTCTCATAATCTAGGCCAATTCTTATAGGAATCGGCCCTGGATCAGTTATCAGCCCATGGAACGGGTCAATCCAATCAAAGAATTAGCCAATTTCAATCTGTATCAAAGAATTTTGCAAACAAGAGTTCTTTTCCCTTTATTTTTTTCCTTCAATCATCAATAAGTAGTGACGGCATAAATTCACCTCGAAAAATCTCTATCTACTAGTCATTTCTAGACAACCATAAATCCACGAAAGTAAACCAGTATTGTCACCTTCCTCCTCTTCTAAAACTGCCACCACATACCTTCAATTCCACAACCCCTTCAGGATTCACTAAAGCACCACGAAACCACCAACGCACCACGAACACCTTGCCACCTTTCCCCGTCTAAGCCCTAACTAACTACCTTTGTCCCTCTGGCCTGTTTCTATGATAAGGATGATGACAACCGCCCGACTATTTTGTTGGGTAGTGCCTACAAGGATGCCTTACGCACCACTTAGTTGAGCCATCTTCACACACCTTACGCACTGGTGGCCACAAGCAAACTTTCAGGCTAACTTGACATGGTTCACAACGAGTTCAATTTGGTTTATAGTCAATTCAAATCAATTCAAGCTTCAACACACCGGTTCAACTGGGTTCATAGCCAATTCAAGGTGGTTATGGGCATTCAAGACTAGTTCATGGCAAGTTCAGTGGTTTTTTACACCGGTTCAAGTCCAATACACTCTAATTCGATTCAGTCAAATTTATGGTGGTACTTTAGTGACTTATTTGTGCTTAATTACAACTATGGATGGCAAATAAGTCTTTGTCCCACATCAATCTTTCATTGGACAAATTCAGCGTCATCAATCATGGCCAATCTGATCAAGGATCGCGAGATCGAAATCGGTCCCCGGATTGGTGGGGTCCAATCTGTCGGTTCGGGATCGGATCGGTCCAATCCCCAGGCAATCCACAAGAAGACAGACCGATCCAAAATCGATCTGGATCATTTTTTCTTTCTGAAAAATTCTGAAAAATGTCAAAAATTCTGAAAAATCCAAAAAAATTTAAAAATTGTGAAAAATTGTAGGAAAGAAGAACATAAGTTTTCCAATACTGGACATTTTCACACAACTTTACATTGACTATGACATATATCAACACAAGTAGTTATAAAATATAAATTGTATCATACAATCAGTCAATCACACAATACAAAGTGTACTTAAAATTCATATTACAATCCATTAAATAAAAGAAATAAATACAACTAATATTATAAATATCTCATCATGTCATCACCACCAACTATGAAAATGTCTCGGATCTCTATCCTGCTCATCCTGATCTTCTTCAATTCTCCACTGACTTTGACCAGTCATAATTGGCCCATACCCATAAGAAAATAAAGATTAGGCCATGTGGCTAAAATCATAAACTCCACCCTCAGTGGAGCTAGAGCTGGAGGAGAAGGTAGATAATAAGACTCAACGTTTGAAGCAGGATCTGGATAAGAAGAAGTGAACTCCTGGAATACATTCATCCTCGTTCAACGTCCGCTGTTCATTCCACTTGAACATGAATGTCTTTTGCCACTCAAATCATCTAAACCTGCTCCACTCGTATGTGCACTACTAATAGAGCCAGTTGAGGCTCCACATATGCCTCCACCTCCAATGCCCCTCCACCTCCACTCCCCACACGTTGTTGTTGTGTGAGTGAAACAAATTCTTCCCCCATCCTCATCTGATGAAGGTGGCTGAGTGATCTCAATATCAAGGAGATGATGTCGGCATTTGATACTTATCTTCTTCCTCTTCAATGTATCTTGTCCTTAACTACTTTGTTGTACAAGCAAGCAAATTTTCTTTAATGTCTTGAATATGCCACCATTCTTCTTGGTGGTCGTGGTGCTAGATAGACCTACAACTGGAACCCGAGCTGCAGATGTAGCGGGAACTGGATATTGCTCTGGAGAAGTTGTAGTCCGGGGTGGATCTGGAAGTGGAGTTGTGCATGAAACTTAGACTTTATTCTCCTTCCTGTATCTATTCGTCCTCACCAAGAATGCTGTCAAACACACCTTCGGCCCATGATATGTCATTCAGGTCGAACTCTGGCTCTCCCTCAGCATCCTTGTCTTCCACCTTGCTACAAGTGAATATTCTTCTAGGAATAGGTATTCCAAATCCACATCCCCTTGTGAAAAGCCTTGAGTGGCTTGAGCTTGGGCTCTTTCTTAGTACAGTCCATCTGCAAACTGTGCAAATATTTGCCCGGATGTCCTCTGCCTTCTTTGATATTCTTGATCGTCAGTTTCATATTATAATGATAGCAGACAAGCTTCTCCAATCTTTTGGTCTTCATCATATTTCTTCTCTTCGTGTGAATAAGGTTGAAGATGCTCTAATTTCTCTCACATTAGGATGAGGAAGTGCTCTGACTTAGCATCCGAATTGTAATGGATGCTAGTGGATTTCAACAAGTCCTATTTGTCACCATAATCCACCACTCAACTGTAAAAAAAAAAAAATACAGGCATTAGTAGCTTATTAAGAATTTCTTACAACAATTTTTAATATATTTTAAAGTTATTTAGATGAGTCAGCTTATTAGGAGAAACCCTGTCATGTGAGTACTGCAAATCATGATCCCTATAGACTCCAATCCTATGCTTGTATGAAGTCATCTAAAAATCCAAAATAAAGCAGTTAAATCTATTGCTTTTTATAAAGTTCAAAGCTTACTAAGATGGTAAGAAGTACTGACTTCAACCTCAACGGATGTTCTGTCTTGCCGAGTCTTACAAAGCCGCTTAATAACTGATAATGTGCTTGATAATACCTCACCATCATTGCACACTTGCCCACCATACTGCATCTTCGGGTTCAATAAGTACCCTGTAACGACCTTAACACTAATTTAGTATAAAAGTTGAAAAGAATAAAAGTACTTAGATATAACAAATTAAAGTATACCTGCAGTATGAATATCTTAGTGTATTGTTTTGTCCCATCTGTTGTCTATCGCCTTCCACTACTTTTTATAATCCTTGGGATGTTTTTATTTAATCTTCATTTTTGCTTTATCCATAGCATTATACAAATATCTCATTTGATTTTTATCATTTGAACCCACCAACCTAAGCACCAGTAGTAAGGGTTCTATGATAAACAGGTTGTATTGCACCTTTTCCCACCACCTATTGTCCTCTATCAACTGCTTCATCTTCAATAGTACTTTATACTGATCCAAGGAGCTCCTGTAGGTATCCATGTAATCCTGATAAGTTGTAGAAAGGATGAATCTCTTCAGATTAGCCTTTTATCTATAAAGACTAATGCAATAAAATAGATGGCAAATATGGTGGGATCTGGTCTGATCAAATCATGACCATCAGTGTACTGCCTCATGATATATAATAGTCTTGGATGGTCATAAATGAAGGAGGTGATCAGTTGTCCATGGTTGACTAAGGACTTGACATTAGAATCCTTATCAATATCCTCCAACATTAAAGCAATAGAATGTACCACACAGGGCACCTAAAACAAGTGTGGTCTAGCCTCCATGAGTTTCTTCCATGTAGTCTTATATGATGCCTCATTGTCAGTTACAAACTACACAATATTCTCTTCCCCTATCTCATCCACCACACTATTCATCAAATTGCATAGATAATCCACATTCTTGACCTGACTTGATGCGTCAACAGACTTCAGAAATATAGTACCTTCAGAATAATACACAAGGAAGTTTATAAGTGATCTTCTTGTGATTCTAGTCCACCCATCGCACATTACAGTGCACCCCCTCTCCTTCTAGATAGATTTGAATCCATCTTTCCATTAGGTCAACTCCTCATCCAAGCTTGTCTCATATATATATATATACATATATATATATACATTGATATGGGAGCTTTTAACCCCGGCCCAGTCTCACCAATGGCATCTACCATTGTCTGGAAATAAGGACTCATACCTGCATGTGCCAGGACACTACATAAACTAAAATAAAAGAAGAAGACATTCTTGTTAACACAACTAGATGCAAGCCATATCAGTAATAAAAGATTATCAGCATCTTCATCAAACATTTACCTACATGTAGAAAGAATTTCACCATGTGCTTTAGGACTTTCTTCGCAGTCCCAATCGTGCCCTTCACTCCTTTAAATACTTGTTTTATACCTCTTTAACTTCTACCACTCTCCTTATACATGGCAGTGTCTGTCGTCGGCCGAACTGAATGTGTCCGACGAAATTCGAGTTCACAAACAGGGCATGTGCCCACCCGCACATCAGAACGTCTGTTAACAGCAGCTGAACCTCCTGCTCCTTGTCTTTTTCCTTCATCTTCACGGGCTTGAACCCTATTGGCATCCATGGCTATCCTCATCTGAGCCTCCTCTTCAGAAGATGAAGATGATGAATCAACTTGGACATGTGCTTGTCCTTTTCCTTTCATAGTCTTTCCCGACAATAGATCGGTGTCTCTCCGACCTAGCAACTCGTCATGCAACTCTTGTCTTTGTCCAATTCTCACCTCTCTCTGTGAAACTCTTCCTGTTAAATAAACTCTCATCTTTTCCCTAAGCTCAGTCGGTACCTTATCTCACTTCTTAACATTACCACCTGTACCGGCTATATGTTGCTTCAACCGATATACACCTCCATTCATATCTTTCTGACACCGCTTGCATCTAACCCTATTCTTCTCTTAATCAAGGAGATAGCCATATTGTCATCCAATGTCGCGAAATTCCACGTCACCATGCTCCTCCTTTGACATGTTATCTACATCACATCAACTCATACGCAAAATTAAATAAATAAACAACTTGATTAAAATCAAACCATTAAGTAAATTAAACAACAACTCCCCTAAGCATGGTGAATTAGTCCCAATCCCAAGCAGCATATCAAGCCCCAAACGAGGGTGAATTAATCCCAAGCCCCCCTCAAGAGGGGGGCATACTATCACCCCTTCGAGGGTGACTGTTCATCACCCCCGAAGGGGTGATTAGCACCCATTCGAGGGTGCAATTAGGGGGGTGAATTAATCTCAACCCCCCTAGGGGGCATACTGTCACCCCTTCGAGGGTGCAATTCACCCCCCCCCTCAAAGGGGATGAATTAATCCTAAGCCCCGGGGGTGGGGAGCTAATGGTCACCTAAAGGGGTGACCTCGTTTGAAGGGTGCTGTGGAGGGGGAAGGGGGGATCGAAGGTCCCCCCTAATTTACTTGTTGTAAACGTGGATCGGCCCAAAAAAATGGTGGATTAGAAATAGAGGATTGCTAGAGTTGGGAAGTGAAGAGCCCTAGATCTCCCAAGGGGAGGGGGAGGAGGGTCGAAGGGGGGGTAAGGACGTTGGAATCGGTCCGATCTCCCCTAATTTGGGGGGGGATCGGACCTTAAATAGGTCCAGAATCAATTTCGGAATCGATACCACAACTTCTGATTTTCCATGAAATCAGTCCAGATTGACCGATTCTCGGATCGATCCTCCTGGATCGGTACAAGATCAACCGATCCAATCGATTTCGATCGATCCAGCTGGGAGTCCTAGCTGGATCGATAATTCTATAAGAAATTGGATCAGTGAATTGATCCAGATCGACCAATTCTATAATCCAAGGATCTAATTCCCTCCCAAATAACCGATCCGGTATGGACTTCCAACTGGATCGGTCAAAATCGGTAGGATCAGTCCCAAATTGACTGATCCTACCAGATCGAATCATGAATCGATCGATCCTAACCAATTCACCGAAATTCGGAAACGTCTGGAATCAGATTGATCCAAGGCCTAATTTCGGACCAATCTCCCCCCTCCCGATAAAGGAGAGATCGGCCCGATTCTCCTCCCACCCCACCCCCCAATTCCAGCTCTCCCTCATCTCCCCTCCCCCTAGTGCTCCCCTTCAGTGATCTAGGCTCCCCCTCTCGCAATTCAACATTTCCTTCAACAATTCCCCCCTCCCCCAAATAGAGATAAAAATCCCTCCCCCTCCCTGATGCCCCCCTTCCCCAGGACCACCACCCCTTTAAGGGGGCTACCCCGAAGGCATAAACACCCCTTTGGGAGTGATTTTCTAATTTTCTCACCCTCGAATGGGGGTGATGATCACCCCTTTGGGAGTGATTTTCTAATTTTCTCACCCTCGAATGGGGGTGATGATCACCCCTTTAGGGTGATACTTAGTCAACCCCAAAAAAATGATCATATTGATTACAATTTTTAAATCGTTATATGTGAATGCAAATAAAAAAAACAAGATGCCATTGCATATCGTGACATTGAATGGCAACATAACTATTTACTAGATGTTAAGAAGAAGAGAGACGTAAATGGTGTCAAAAAAACCGGTGTGAGTAGTAATGTGAAAAAAATATGACAAGGTCCCGCTTGAGCTTAGAGAAGAAATGAAGAAATATGATAAAGAGATGTTAGATATGGGCAAATGTAAGATTATGACGCTCTCTTTATGATGCTATCCCAGTGTGAGTAGTAATGTGAAGAAATGTGATAAAGAGATGTTAGAATTTGACAGAGGTAAGATCTTCACGATGAGTTACTTGGATGAAGAGATACTGATCTCATGTCTGGAAAGGGTATGAAAGGAAGAGGATAAACTCATGTCCAGGGTGATTCATCATCTTCAGATGACGAGGAAGCTCAGGTCAAGAAAGTCATGGATGCTAGGGCTTAGGCCTGTGAGGATGAGGAAAGAATAAGGGAGCAGGAGGTTTAGGTGTCACTGCTAGATGCTTTGATGTGGGGGAAGACACTCGGCCTGTCCGGGATACTAATTTCCATCAGTTGCATTCAGTTCGACTGATAGTAGACACCGCCATGTATAGGCAGAGTGATAGAGGCTAGCGATCGATTAAACAAGAGAGTCCAGGCTATGACAGGGGTCGCAAAAAAAACAATCAAGCATACGATAAAATTCTTTATACACGCAAGTGTATGAAATGATAAGTTTTATTAAGTGTAAATTTAAGTTATTTTTAAAACAATTATTAATAAAAATGTATTTATTTTGGTTTATATAGGTGTCTTAGCACATGCAACCATCAATCCTTATTTCCAAATAATGGTAGATGTCATTAGTGAGGCTAAGTCAGGATTGAAAGCCCCTACCTCCAAGACTATATACGATGGGTTGAATGAGAAGATTGATGAGTTAAGATCTTGAATAGATGAAATCAAATCAAATTGAAAGGAGAGATAGCGCAATGTAATGTGTGATGGATGGATAAGAATCATAAGAAAGTAACTCATAGACTCTCTTATGTATTATTCTAAGGGCACCATATTCTTGAAATTCATTGACGCATTAGGGAAGATGAAAAATGCAGCTTGTTTGGTTTTATGAACACTATGGTGGAAGAGATTAACGAGAAGGATATTGTGTAATTTCTTACTGACAATGAAGCATCATATAAGGTTGTAGAAAAGATACAAGGTTGTAAGAAAGAAGCTTACGGACGTTAAACCATTCTTGTTTTAGGTGCCCCGTGTTACACACTATATTGATCCAATGTTAGAGAATATTAGGAGGGATTCACCTGTGAGGTCATTGGTAAGCTAAAAATAATTGATCACATCTTTCATTTATAGACACCCCATACTATTACATATCACGAGGAAACACATTGATGGTCGTCATATAATTCGACTGAGTCTGACCAAATTTGCTACACATTTCATTACAATGGAGAGTCTTTATGGGTAAAAAAATGATTTGAAAAGGTCCTTTATTGATGACAATAGGTTGTGAGAAATGGTGCAATACTATATGTCTGACATAGAACCCATAGTACAGGTCCTTAAATTGGTGGTCTCAAATGATAAAATTAAATGGGATACCTGTACAATGCTATGGACAAGGCAAAGCTGAAAATTAAATAGAAGCATCCTAGGGGTTATAAGTAGTGGAAGGTGATAGACAACAAATAAAATAAGACATTTCACCACGACATCGATGCTGTAGATATAAATTTAATTGTTGCCTTTTAGTTTTCTCTCCTAGAAATATGTTAAATTTTTAATGCCTAAATGTTGAATTGTGTTACAGGATCTTCAACCTAAGGATGCAGTATGGTGGGCAAGTGGGCAATGATTAAGATGTACTCTTAAGCATATTATATGTGATAAAGCATTTATCTAAGACTCTAGAAGACAAAACAAACAATGAGATTGAAGTGAGTAATTCTTACTTATTTAGTAACCGTTGAACTTGTATATAAATAATAAACTTAACTATATTCTTATTGTATTTTAGATGATTTCATACAGGCATAGAATTGTAGTGTATAGAGATCTAGATCTTTTAAATTCAAATAATAAACTTGCTTCCAAAAAACTATCAATCATTTAGATCCCTGTAAACATTATTATTAGAATATTAGACACTTATTAATTTGTACATTATTTGTATTTTTTACAGTTGAATTGTGGATACAGGTGAGCAACCGGAGTGGATGGAATCCACTAGCAATTGTAGCAGTTACGGTGCTGAATCAAAGCACCAGTTCAAGTCAATGTGAGAAGAATTAGAACACCTTTAGCCTCATACACATGAATAGAAGAAATATACTAAAAAATAAGAGATTAAATAACTTAGTTTTCTGTCATTACAACATGAGACTAAGAATCAAAAATATCAAAGAAAAGTAGAAAATATCCGAGGATATGTTTGCTAAATTTGTAGGTGGATTGTACTAGGAGAGAGTTTAAGCCAATCAAGATTTTTCACAAGGGGATGTAAGGTAGGAATATTTATTCCAAGAATAACATATAGGATCTTCTACCACCGAGAAGAGTGGTTCATTATTCAAGACATTGAAAAAAACATGCAAGGTAGGGGTAAGGTGCCAAAGTACAGAAGAATAAAAAAATTGAAGAGAAGAAAGTTAAATACAAAAAGCCAACATCATATTGAAACAAAGACCAAGGAAGGTTGGGTCGCGGGTCGCGACCGGGTCGCGGGACCCCCAGGCCGACCCGGTCGCGACCGGGTTGCGACCTGGGTCGCGACCCCTATTTTTAATAAAAATTTTTTTTGAAAAATTCAAAAAAATAAGAAAAATGTGAAAAAAATCTGAAAAAATACAGAAAAATTGGATAAATTAAATGACATGATTTAAATAAATAATGCATCAATTTTATTCCAACGTGATGTGTTCTACACTTTGTAGGTAGTTGATGTACTCTCCCACGTCATTTGGGTTGAGTACAAAGCTTGATACATGTACACATGACGATCATATTCGTCTGTCCCTCGGGAAACTATCCTAAGACTTGATCCAAACGAGTCACCATAACTATAGGTTGATTGGATCGAAGTATCCGATGACTCCACATAATTCATTCCACAATACTTTTGATCGTATGTACGGAACCAAGAACCTTGTGATGAATCATACACATAGTCGGAGGCATCGTGATATTCTGCTCCAACTCCATGGCTACGATGACCTCCTCTACCTTGTGGCCTTCCACCATGATCGGTATCTTGGGTCGCATGAGTATATTGCTCCTCGCCGGTAAAACGTAACGATGTTGTAGGAGATATGGGAGGATCTGAGGTCCCTTGTACTTGTAAAGTGTTCGCGCCCCCGTATCCAGCACCATCATCGCTGCTACTCTTTGATGACGAATCCTCGGACGTCTGGTATTGCACTCGGATGTTCGACTCCGGCGTATCTTCTCAATCGTCTTCGACCATATCAGCATCTGCAATATCAAAAGGATCAGTCATAACTTGTTTACCTTTTCGCCTACTTTGCGTACCTTGACTAGTTCCTTCTCCGGTCCTCTGGCGCTTTGCTAGTGAGGGAGGGATCTGGAATTCTTCGGCTAAAGGGACATCGTCGAGCACTCCTTTGGCCCATTGTCGGTCTTGGGGGTTGAACTCCGGTTCTCCCAACCCTTCTCGGTCATTGACCCAAGCTTCTAAGGAGTTCTTCTCGTAGAATATTTGATCCAAATCGATATCCTCCTCTTCAATTGGCGGTTCGTTGACCGAACGTCCCGCTGCCTGTGCTATCCAACTCTTTTGTTCCATCTGGTTCTGCTTCATTCTCTCCAAATTCCTCAACTTTAACCTCATGTTGTAGTGACAATACACGAGGTCTTCAAGCCTCCTTGATGTCAACCTATTTCTCTGCTTTGTGTGAATCAAGCTGAATGTAGACCAATTTCGCTCGCAGCCCGAAGCCGAAGTGGTTTGACTTAGGACCCTAATGGCTACGTCCGCGAAGTGGTTGGGGTTGTTTGGCTTGGAGAAGACATTTTTTTAAGTAAATAATTACTTAAGTAAGTAATTAATTATTTAACTAGCTAATGACGTTAATTAGTGACTACTAATGTAAGTATACTTTTATTTATATAAAATAAATGATTAACTAAATATATGATTAAGTAAGTACTTAACTATACCTTCAAACTAATGATGTGTTAAGTAACTACTAAACTAATTATCTAACTAATCTTCTAGCTAACTAACTATGCAAGTAAGAAAATAAGTATTAAAAAGAATAAACTACTTAACCCACTAATCAATGGAACTAATATTAAATAAATATACTAAATGAACTAATGAAATGCTTGATGAAATAATTAAGTAAATGAGGAACAAAATGAGAAATGAGAGCACAAATGAGAGGTTGAGAGTGAGAGTGGGGGTGGGAGTAAGGGGAGCCGCAGGGGCTTTAAATAGCCCCGAGGGGCTGAATGGGGGGCCGCGCCCCCCTATGACCATTGGCAACGGTCTTGAGACCGTTGCCAACGGTCTGGCAACGGTCAGGTGACCGTTGCCAGACCGGGTCGCGCGACCCGGCCGGGTCGCGTGACCCGCGCGACCCGGCCACGACTCCGCGACCCGGCCGGGGGAGTCGCCCCGACCGGGTCGCGACCGGGCCGGTCGGGCCTAAACCCGACCGGGTCGGGGCCGGGTCGCGACCCGAGTCGCGACCCGGCATTCCATGACAAAGGCTACTCAACCACCTTCATCAGATGATAATGAGGAAGAGTATTCCACCCACACAGCAACAAGATGTGGGAGGTTTAGGTAAAGGTGGAGGTGGAGGTAGAGGTGAGGATAATTCTACTAGTAGTGCACGCAAGAGTGAAACAAATCCAGATGATTATTAAGTACACAACATCATATGAAGAGCCTGCTTTGGACCTTGAGACTTGTTATCCATCCTTTTCTTCATCTTGAGCCAAGGGTGGATTATACGATTTTACTAAAATGGCTCAGTCATCATTTTAATATAGTTATGGGTCAATCATGAGTCATCAAAATCAGTGAAAAATTCAAGAAAGTGAGGAGTAGAAGAAAAATTATGAAAGACAATTTCACGGTTGGCAATGATTCAAAGATATATTTTCTAATACATATAATAAGACTTACATCATTTCTCTTATTTAATAGAATGTATTCATGTTAGTTTGTATTGATTTGTATGTGTCTCATAGTTACATGAAAATGTGGTAAATAAGTTTTTTTTCTTTTTTTTACTCATTTGTTTAATTTTTCAGAATTTTTTTATTTTTATGTTTTTTAAACAATAAAAATTAAAAAAACTGCTAATCTGGATCGATTCCATATCGTCATATCTTCCAATGGATTGGTCGATATCGGACCAATATAGGGTTTAAGATCAACAGATATAATCATCGATCCCAATCCTACGATCTTTACCTAGGAGTAGCTTAAAAATAATGATTAATGATTCACCGATCAACCGTAGGTTGATTGGCATCACCCCTGCTCACAGGGAGTAAGGGTCGCCTGTCCGAGCGTTAGCTCGAACGTCTTCAGGCAGTCACGCCCAGCTGTCCTGGGGGACAGTTGTTGGTGGCGATCGAGCTAGGGCTCGATCGCTCGTCTACACATGAGGCTATGCACCTCCTGGCCACTAGGTCACTGTGTCCAAAAAATTTGAATTTAAATGGAGCAACTTGTGCACATCAGCAGCCACACTAACATCGGTGACATGAACCACATTTTTTCCCACCTTTATTCCATAAATCTAACCATTTGCCATTTCCCTCGACCACCTATTATTAAGCACTAGACTAACAAACACAACAAGGTAGGAGGACAATAGATCCCCCCCACCTAACACTTACAGACACACAAGGATGGAGGATCTGATTCCGATTCCCAAGAATCGGTCAAAATCGGTCAGAATCGGCCGATTCCTAGGAAGACAGATTGATCCGGATCATTTTTTTCCTTTCTTCAAAAAAAATCCCAAAAAATCTGAAAAAAAATCTAAAAAAAAAGAGATGACTTGGAAAAATTCATAAAAAAAATGTAACATTTACCGTGCATCTACATATCATAGAAGACGAAATCGGCTAAATCGAATTAGAATCGGCCGATTCCGTAACGATGTGTGGAGTTTTTTTGTCTTAGTTTTTAGATAAGAATAAGATGTAATATAATATGTAAGATGCAAAAGTATAACATATAACATGTTTAAATGATAAGATGGAAATATATATTACATCATCAGTCATCACCAATATCCTTGATATTGGCCTTCATTCTCTGGCTCATGTTGCTCTTCTTACCATGATTGAGTTGTCCTTGTATATGTTGGTCCATATCCATAGGAAAAGAAAGCTTGGACATCTCACTCAAATCATTTGGATCAGTCTGTGCCATGTACATAGGCTAAGATGTAGGTGGAGGATATCACAACTGTTGTGGATCAAAAAATGTGTAATAAGGTGGCTCTATATAATGTGACTGTGACTCCTGCTTGTCCAAAGTGTAATACGGCCTTGACCGCCTGAAGTAGGTGAGTCTAGATCTGACGCATCTGGCATACACACCTCTCCCCCTCCTGCTGGCTGGGTGGCTAGTATGCACTCCTCGTCATCATCAACTGAGAATTGAGAAAGAGTCTACGTGCTATCATCTAGGCTCACAGAACGTTGCATAATCTCCAACTTCCTCCTCTTCCCTTCTTCAGCCATCTTTGATGTCCCACCAAAACTCAAAAAAAAAATTAATTGATAAAATTTGCCCTTTCCGTGATGTAACTTTTATTTTAGTCATGCATGGACTGCGAATAGGCTAGGTAGTTGCAGCTGGGGCTAACGCTAGAGGCGCCTGCTGTACACCTGCTGAGGCAGAAGATGGACCTATGCCTGCCTGAGCCTGAGGAAGTAGATGGAACATCCTCCTTAGATTCTACACCATCTAACTCTCCTACCTATGCACAGTCATCGGGATCAAACTCAGCTATATGATCTCTGACTACTCTCTCCTCTATCTAGACATCAAATGCATGCTTTTCTTGGAATATCTAATCCATGTCGATCTCCTCAGGTGGTGGTGTGGCTAATATATGCCTCTGCTCATAAGGACTACCTACGAACTGTGCAAATCTTTCCTCTAAAATCTTCTATCGATCTTTACTGTTCTTGATGCACAACCTCATATTGTAATGACAGAAGACCAGCTTCCCCAACCTGTCTAAGGTCAACATGTTTCTCCTCTTTGTATTTATCAGGTTAAATGTGCTCCAGTTCCTCTCACAATGAGAGGAACTAGTACTCTAGCTCAGTATCATAATACCAATAGCAGCAAGTAGATTTCATTCACTTCTGGTGTTCACCTGAACCCACCACTCAGCTAAAAAAAGATAAATAATCAGCTCTCAGTGAATTAGTGGACTTATAACTTATAAGATGAGCAAGTCAAAACATTATTTGAAATAACTATACCAAGAGACACTTTGTCGCAAGAATATCTCAGATCAGCATCTAAGTATACCCCAACCCTCATCTTCTACCTTTACATCTGCAAAATCATAAAATAAAAAATTTGATTAGTTTGTCAAATATTTATTGACTCCAAGTTCTCAATTCATCCCCAACTTATTTCTCACTCAACTTCTACCCTATCCTGTTGAGATCGGCAAAGCTGCTGAATAACTAAGAGTATGCCCCGCATCATCTCATTATCGTTCACCACCTGTCCTCCATATTGGATGTGAAGGTTCAAAAAATATCCTGCATTCATTTATCAATATTACATTATAAACAAGGCAATTATTGAATAAACTAAAAGTAGGTAAGCATAAATAATTATGATGCGGGACGAAGTAAACGGACCAAGAGATCAGGACTCACAAACTTGGCTCCTTCAGGAATTTTAATCAGATCTTCAAATCGTCAGATTTTAAGTTTCAAAACCAATGATAGTGTTACTACTAGAAATTGGACCAATGACCTTTTTCTTAAAAGGTAAATGAAAGACAATCTTAAACAAGTTGGTTCTCTCTTATCCAATCGAATTAGATCAAATCTTTTTTAATAGAAAATTGATTTGAATAGTTTCAATTTAGGAAACTCAAATAATCTCACGTTCTACACCAACTCCACTTAGAAACGAGCTAGGACCTAATCATAAACGTAGAATGAAGGAACAGTAAACATCCAAGGATTAGGGCTCGGAGGTGTACCTCCACGTTAAGGCGTGGGTGGCGGCTCAGTTGACTGTGAGCACCACTAACCCTAATACAAATGTGGATTATAGGCTTACAAACCTTAAAGAAATCGGACCCACGCCTCGCAGGACGATATAGGGTCAAACAACTCAAATTGGGCAGGTGTTCATAGTCAGGTTGACGAGCAAATCTCCAAAGAAATTAATCTAGCTCTATTTAACAGCCTAGGTGACATTCTTCGTGTTAGCCGAAAAGCCAACAAGCCTCTGCCGATGGAGTTAATACGATGGTGGAATCAGAAATCCTACATGAGTAGGACGGTGCTGCCCCACGCTATCAATATTGGCATCTCCGGAGTGCCACCTAGTAGGACAGCTGATAGAAAACCCGATGTAATAGAAAATGCCACCGGCCTTCAAGGGTTCAAACCTCACTGAGGGGCAACTCACTGGAAGTGGACCAGCGTAGCGTAAATGCTAGAGATTATGTCACCATAAACCGATCAGATTAGGTCATTAGCATTCCCATAAAAGAACAACACCGATCATCATTTCCCAGGACTATGAAAGGGACTCAGAATCATTGATCAACTTTATATCTCAATATTGGTTTGATGTCAGCTCCCAGGAGCTCATCAAAGGGTTTGCAACTAAGATGAGGGAGGAGTAAACCGTCGGTTCAGCAACAGGTCGCAAGACTAGTTCTGGAGATGTCTCTTGCCTCATTTCAAGATTGGCATCTCTCTAAACTAGAGTAGCCGAAGAGAGCTCACGGATTCAACCAAGCAGGGAAGGACCAATTCTTCAACGGCCCTCATCAACATAGTTAACAGCCGAGACGGGATCCGTAGATCTGGAGTGGAAGTAAACTGACGAAACAAGAACGAGTACAAACAAATCAGAATCACCCAACTAGACTGCCATTCAAGATGTTACTTATCTATTTGCAGCCGAGCCTCTGGCTATCAACCATTGAGATGCCCAATCCACGGATGGAGCCCCTCGGTACTCAGTGAGGAGCACAAAAGCCCAAAAATCAGCTTCGAGGAAGCAAATCAGGATTGGGGAACCACCAGCAAGGAGTTTGCGTCTTCAGGTGATCAGGGAGGAAACATCATTTTCACCTTCAGCCTAGCAGACCACAGTCTTCATCAAGAGCTATCGGAGTAGATCTCAAAGAACCAAGAAGAGGAGGAGAAGCCATCGTCCAAGTTAGGGTTCGAGCTCAGAACAACCAGACAGTCAGCCCAAACTAGGGAGCTGCTAACTTCCTCTAAGCTAGAAGACTAAGAGCGGGAGCAATGCTAGAACAGAATCTTTCTATACTACGACGAGATGAGAGGAGCTCAGAGGAGGCAGCCATGGCGAGATAGGACCACCGCTAGGTTCACCGGCAGAGGTGGGCAAAGGGTGAAGCGTTGCGGCCGAGAGAGAGTGAGGGACCTTTCTGTGGAACTAAGGAGGAGCTAAATACGCTAAAGGGCTGAATAGAAAGAAATAAGCAATGGCTCTTCAATTCATCTATCCCTCTAACCATCAGGGAGGGGCCTCCTTATATAGGAGTTAGAGCACTAGTGAAAAAAGAAAAATAAAAGAAAAATAAAGGAGAAACTTGCACCTCGTGCGTAATGGGCCCGCGAGAACAAGTTGTAACGGCCCACTATGCCCATCCATAGACAAACTGTTTAAGAATAGGTGTTAAAACCCATTTTCAATTTCCCCTAATCATAAGTTGTAATTCCGCTGTCGCAGACGTCAATAAACTTTGTTGTATTGTTCTGAGCTCTGGTGTCCCCACCAACTCCTCCCAACTGGGAAGAATTCGACATCGTCGAATCATAGATCTCTACCTTATCCGGTTTAACCCTCTGCAGCTCAACTCAAGAAATCCAAGTCATCGGTGTCTGGCCTACCCTTCCAACGCACCAGGTACCGGTGAACCAGCCCATCCTTTGATGTAGTTACATGTTCATCTATTATGCAGTTTACTAGCTCATGCTCAGTTCTTGATGGTTGGTTTTGTGGAATCTCCAGTGTGTCACTCAGATTTGGAAAATATAGTTTAGTGAACTTACTAGGTAAAGAAGTCGGTGCTTGAAAAGCTATTAAATCAGAAATGTTAAAAATTGGATTGATACCATAATCCGCTGGTAAATCAGGAACATAAGCATTGTTACCGACTCTTTTAATTACCTTAAAAGGTCCAGCACCCCGGTTGTGCAATTTCTTAATGGTTCCCGTGGAAAACCGTTCAGGACAAATCCTAATAATAATAAAATCACCAATTTGAAACTCTTGTGGCGCCTATATAGATCTACAAAATTCTTGTAGTGAGCATATTGTGTCTCTATGTTGCCTAATATGTCCATGTAAGTTTCTGAAATGTTCAGCAAGAGACTCAGCTGATGCAGCACTTTATGCATGATAGGGGTGGCAATCAGATCAACGGATCTCCTAAGCCTATAACCTGAGACAATCTCAAAGGGTGATAAACCAGTAGTTCTGTTCATAGAATCATTATAGGTGAATTTAGCTAAGGGAAGAATGCAATGCCAACTTCTAGCATGCTCCCTAACAAGGCATCTCAATAGATCACCTAGACTTTTATTTACAACTTCTGTTTGACCATCAGTTTGTAGGTGGTAGGCACTAGAGAATTTCAACTTGGTTCCTAACAAGTGCCAAAGAGCTTTTCAAAAATAACTCACAAATCTAACGTCTTGGTCTGTCACAATGGTCTTAAGTAACCTATGAAGCCTCACAATTTCCTTTAAAAACAACCGGGCAATAATGGAGGCATCGGAAGTTTTGGCACAAGGAATGAAATGTGTCATCTTAAGGAATTTGTCCACCACAACCAGAATTGAGTCATACCTCCTATGGGTTTTGGGAAGACTTAAGACAAAGTCCATGCTAAGGTCTTGCCAAGGAGAGTTAGGAATAGGTAAGGGAGTGTACAACCCGGTGTTTTGTTTCCTGAATTTAGAGGCAGCACAGGTATAACATTGTGGCACAACTTTGGCCATATCTCTGTTAAGACTAGGCCAATAAAACCTATGCTCAACCATCTCAATGATCTTATTTCGGCCAAAGTGAACACCTAGACCCCCACAATGAAGTTCCCATACTAAGAAATCTCGAAGTGAGGTATAGGGAATGCATAGAGGACTACCTAAGAATAGGTAACTATCATAGATAAGGAAGTCAGGAAATTCCCTAGATGGTCCCTGGGTCAAAGTGGAGTAAACCTCAGAAAAATATGGACCATCAGGCTACTCCTCCACAATCTGAGGAAACCTAATGGCTTCTGTACTAAAAGATGATAGCAAAAAAATTCGCCGGTTAAGTGCATCAGCCACCCTATTTTCTGCACCTGGTTTATGTTTCAAAATAAAGATGAAAGCCTAGAGATATTCTACCCAACGGTTATGCCTAGGGTTCAATTTTTTTTGGACTTGGAGGAATCTTAAGGCCTCATGATCTGAAAAGAGGACAAACTCCTTAGATAAGAGATAATGCTGCCAATATTTTAAGCTTTGAATAATGGCATAAAACTCTTTATCATAAGTAGAATACCTCAATTTGGCATCTGATAATTTATCACTAAAAAAAGCAATGGGATGACCTTCTTGAGAAAGGACTCCACCTATACTAATACCAGATGCATCACAAGCAACCTCAAAGACTAAAGAAAAATCTGAAAGTTTAAGGACAGGAGACTGGGTCATGAGTTGTTTAAGAGAATAAAAAGCAACATCAGCTGCTTTAGACCACTGAAAATTGCCTTTCTTAAGGCAATTAGTGATAGGGGTTGCGACAGTACTAAATCCCTTAATGAATCGCATGTAGAAAGTGGCTAGCCCATGAAAACTCCTAACATCATGTATGTTCTTAAGAGTGGGCCAGTCAAGAATGGCCTTAACTTTTTTAGGATTTGCAGAGACCTCATCTTTAGAGACTATGAATCACAAGAAGGTAACAGTGGGGATGAGAAAAGAACATTTCTTAAAGTTGCCAAAAAAAATTTTAGCTCTTAAAGCAAGACAGACCTATCTAAGATGTCTTAAGTGTTCAATTCGTGATAAACTATAAATCAGAATATCATCAAAGTAAACAACCATGAACTAGCCAATAAAGGGTTTAAGGACCAAGTTCATCAATCTCAAGAAAGTACAAGGGGCATTTCACAACCTAAAAGACGTCGCAAGTCACTCATAAAGACCATCCTTGGTCTTAAAAGCGATTTTCCACTCATCCCCTGGCCTAAGCCTCACTTGTTGATATCCACTCTTTAAATCTATCTTAGAAAAGATAATTGCCCCAGCTAACATGTCAAACATGTCATCCAATCGGGGTAAGGGAAAGCGGTATTTGACGGTGATCCTATTTATTGCTCTACTATCAACACACATTCGCCATGTTCCATCTTTTTTTGGAGCAAGCAATGCTGGAACAACGCATGGGCTCATGCTCTCTTTTATATACCCTCTCTCAAGCAACTTTTCCACCTATCTTTTAAGCTCCTCATAAGACTTTGAGTCCATCCTATAGTGCGGCAAATTTGGTAAAGTGAAACCCGGTACCAAGTCTATAGGATGCTGAACCTCTCTCATGGGTGGAAGCTCGGATGGGAGTTCATCGGGGAAAACATCAGCAAATTCATGTAGGAGCTCTTTGACTTCTGGTTCTACCTCATCCTTAGGACTAGTAGTGACAACTTTTCTAGTTAGTACAGCAAAAACTTCAAATTCATGCTTACCAATGATGTATAGAAGTCAGGGTGTTCCTATTATAGCTAGGGAGACCTTTTTTCTTAGAGTTTGAGTTGGACTTAACAATCTTGGAATTGGTTAAACCATCAGATTCTGGGACAGATTTAAGAGAATGAGATTTTCCCTCAAGAAGTTTAGAAGAGTAACTCTTAAGCAAAAGAGGTGAGGTTTGTGAAGGAAGCTTAGAAGAGTCATTTGAACTCTTTGACAAAGAGGGTGGGGCAAGAGAAAGAAATATCTGCCTCCCTTCAGAATTAAACTCACATATGTTGGTTCTACCATGCAAGGTAGCATCAACATCAAATAGCTAAGGACGCCCTAAGATAATGCTCCCTACTTGCTTAAGAAGCTCATCACACCAGATGTTGGCATTGTAAAGAGGAAGTTGAATAGGAACCAAACACCTACTATGCACTGGAATGGAGGTAGAGTCTACCCAAGAGACTATAGGGACTAGGATGGTCTGAAGAAATAAGTCCAAGTTTTTGGACTGTATTAGTAGAAATTACATTAATGCAACTCCTACTATCAATGATGAGCTTACAAACCTTTTCCTTAATCTTAAAGAAGGTGTGAAATATGGAAGTCCTCCTCCAGTCATCATTAGGTAATGGTTGAGTGAAGGCACATATCACTACTCTCACTCTTGCTTCCTCATCTAAAGGTGTGGGTTAGGTAGGATCATTATCTTCTTCTTCAAATTCTTTCAACAAATCGTTATCAACCTCATAAACCATAGGTTGAAGGTTTGGGTCTTGGTTCTCATCTGGGAACCTCTCAATGCACAAGGTTCTGTTTTGTGGACATTGGGACTTGTAATGCCCAATCTTTCCACAACCATGATATTGAATCCTACTGTTGTTACCCTCAGCAACAACTGGTTGCTTACCCCTATCTTCCCTCCTATAAGATGTCTCAAGTGGAGGAGGCTTGACAGAGAACATTCTGCTGGGAATCCCTATTTGGTAGAAATGAGGGTTTAGGATTGTTGAAATCTAGAACCCTAGGAAGTGGTTGAGGAAACCTTTGACCACGGATGTCATTATTAAGAGCCTGAATGTATTTATGCCTAGAAGGTTCATGCAAAGATTCAAACTGTTCGAATTGTGTGACCACCTCATAAGCATGTTCAAGTGTAGTGATAGACTGCCTAAATAATTCCCTCCTAAGATTTGGTCTAAGTCCCTTTCTGAACCTAGACAAGGTCATCATTTCATCCTCTTGTATACCACACCTAAGGAGATAGTCATCAAATTCAGCAATGTATGTTGATGCACTACAGTTCCCTTGGGTGATACTTCGACATTTATCAACTAACACTTGTTTGTAAGAAGATGGTTGGTATTTCTCTCTCAATTTGGCTTTCATTTCCTCCTAATTCTGGATAGGCTCTTGTTGTCTCTTCCTAAGCAAAGACTTAATGTTGTTCCAATGGACCTTAACTTGACCTAAAAGTTTCATTTTTTGTAAACCTCACCTTTCTGACTTTAGACAACTCGTACCAGTCAAAATAGTGATCCATCTCTGCCTCACAGTCCATGTAGACCTTGGGATCTAAAGAACCCTCAAAGTTGGGGGCATCCACCTTGATGTTTATAAGACATCTATCCTCAGCTTCCTGTTCTCTCCTATGTCTAACTGCCACTCCTTGCCCTATGAATTCAGGTGGTTGAAACTGAGGTTGGAAAGGAGGTGGTGGTTGTGGATAAACTGGAGGTTGAGGAATAAATGGTGGTGGTGGATAGAAAAGAGGTAGTTGAGGCGGGAATTCAAAAGGAATGAGATTCCTTCCTTGAAAATTCGGATTCCTAGGGTCATGAGAGAACCTAGGTGGTTCTGGCCTGACCTCAAAATTAACATTTCTTGGCCCTACTACCTCAGGTAAACTAGGCCTATTTTCCAAGTCAGTGACCCTATCACTAAGGTTATGTAAAGTGTGGTCAAGATGATTGAACCTCTCATTAACATCCCTCGTCATGCTCCCAAAATGGTCAAATCGTTCAATCAGTTGAGCTAGATGTGTCCCTAGAGGTGAAGGTTCACTACTAGACCCGGACATGTTGTTTTGATATGACGTTCCCCTTCTAGTGGTCACACAAAACTATATGGATGGGAATGACAGACCAAGCAGATGTAAATGATGCATTGCAAATGTCCTAACCTTTAACTGAGCTTTGATACAAAAGATGATGTGGAATGAAGTAAACGGACCGAGAGATCAAGACTTACGGACTTGGCTCCTTTAGGAATTTTAATCAGATCTTCAAGTTGTTATATTTTAAGTTTCAAAACCAGTGATAGTGTTACTACTAGAAATTGGACCAGTGACCTCTTCCTTATAAGATAAATGAAATACGATCTTAAACAAGCTGGTTCTCTATTATCCAATCGAATTAGATCAAATCCTTTTTTTAATAGAAAACGGATTTGAATAGTTTCAATTTAGGAAACTAAAATAATCTCACATTCTACACCGACTCCACTTAGAAATGGGCTATTAGGACTTAATCACAATTGAGCATGGCATTCAACGCAGAATGAAGGAACAATAATAAACATCCAAGGATTAGGGTTCAGAGGTGTACCTCTATGCTAAGGCGTGGGTGGCGGCTCGGCTGACTATGAACACCACTAACCCTTTATATAAATGTAGATTATAGGCTTACAAACCTTAAAGAAATAGGACTCATATCTCGCAGGATGATATAAGGTCAAACAACTCAAATTAGGCAGGTGTCATGGTCAGGTTGACGAGCAGATCTCCAAAGAAATTAATCCAACTCCATTTAATAGCCCAGGTGACATTCTTCGTGTTGGCCAGACAAACCAACAAGCCTTTGCCGATGGAGTTAATATGATGGTGGGATCAGAAATCCTACGTGAGTAGGACGGTGCTGATCCACGCTATCAATACTGGCATCTCCAAAGAGCCACCTAGTAGGATAACTGATAGAACACCCGATGTAACAGAAAATGCCACCGGCCTTTAGGGGTTCAGACCTCACTGAGGGGCAACTGAAGTGGGCCAGTGTAGTGCAAGAGCTAGAGATTCTGTCACCATAAACCGATCGGATTAGGTCATTAGCATTCCCATAATGAAACAACACCAATCATCATTTCCCGGGACCATGGGAGGGACTCGGAATCATCGATCAACTTCAGATCTCAGTATTGATTTGATGTCACAGCTCCTGGGATCTCATCAAAGGGTTTGCAACCGAGATGAGGGAGAAGTAAACCGTCGGTTCAGTAGCAGGTCGCAATACTAGTTCTGGGGACATCTCCTACCTCAATTCAAGGCAGACATCTCTCTAAACTAGAGTAGCCGAAGAGAGCTCATAGATTCCACCAAGTATGGAAGGACCAATTCTTCAACGGCCCTCATCGACATAGTTAATAGCCGAGATGGGATCTATAGATCTGGAGTGGAAGTAAATTGATGGAATAAGAATGAGTAGAAACGAATCGGAATCAACCAACTAGACCACCATTTGTGATGGTACTTATCTGTTTGCAGTCGAGCCTCTCACTATCAACCATTGAGATGCCCGATCCAGGGATGAAGCCCCTCGATACTCAGTGAGGAGCACAAAAGCCTGAAAACCAACTCCGAGGATGCAGATCGGGAACGGGCAACCACGAGCAAGGAGTTCACGTCTTTAGGTGATCAGGAAGGAAACATCATTTTCACCTTCGGCCTAGTAGACCACAGTCTTCATCAAGAGTTATCAGAGTAGATCTCAAAGAACAACCAGACAGTCAGCCCGAACTAGGGAGTTGCTAACTTCCTCTAAGCTAGAAGATTAAGAGCGAGAGAAATGCTAGAGGAGAATTTTTCTATACTACGACGAGATGAGAGGAGCGCGGAGAAGGCAGCCATGGCGAGCTGGGAACACCGCTGGGTTCACTGGCAAAGGTGGGCGAAAGGTGAAGCGGTGCAGCCGAGAGAGAGAGAGAGACCTTTCGACAGAACTAAGGAGTAAGGAGGAGCTAAATACGTTAAAGGGCTGAACAGAATGAAATAAGCAACGGCTCAACAATTCATCTATCCCTCTAACCATCGGGAAGGGGACCTCCTTATATAAGAGTTAGAGCACCAATAAAAAAATAAAAAATAAAAATAAAGGAGAAACTTGAAGCTCGTGTGTAATGGGCCCGCGGGAACAAGTTGTAACGGCCCACTATGCCCATCCCTAGCCAAATTGTTTAAGAATAGGTGTTAAAACCCATTTTTCAATTTCCCCTAACCATAAGTTGTAATTCTGCCGACCCCAAGGATTCCGGAATCGGGACCGATTCCAATTCCGATTCCGATTCCAGGAATCGGCCGGACTAGGAAGGGAATTGATTCCGAAATCGGTCGGAATCGTTTTTTTTTTTGAATTTTTTTTTCGTCAAAAAAATTCAGAAAATTCAGAAAAAAATATAAAAAATAGGAAATGAGTTAGAAAAAAATTTAAAAATAAGATTAGCATTCATCCACAGGACCACATCGAATAAATACTAATGAACTCCACTTGAAGTTAAGTACATATTCCATTGATTCAAAAATCAAAGAGTTGATACATCATGAAAAAAAAATATACATTTACATCATATCAATCTACTACCAATATCTAGGATATAAATATTGATCTTCCTCCTCTGCCTGCTACTCTCGATGCTCCTCCCTTGTGCTCAATCTTGTATACTGTCCGGGACCATATCCATACAAAAATAATGCCGATGTCATGCTATCAAGGTCGTACGGATCGGATTGCGGGACGACCGGGACGTAAGCAAAGGATGGTGGAGCTAGTGGTGTAATCCACTGCTGGTCAGCCTGGCCAAATGCTGGATACTGTGGCTCCATAATATAAGAATCAAGTGTCTGCTCATCTAGCGTGTAATACGGCTTTGGATGCCATGAATCAGGAGACTCGGCTGCTGCTGATGGCCGCGCCGCTGGTATGCACTCCTCCTCATCATCAACTGAAGAGTGAGAAGGAGCCTGCGTGCTGTCATCTGGGCTGACAGGACGCCTGACCTCTAGCTTCTTTCTCTTCACCTCTTCAGCCATCTCTGAAGTATCAGAACCCAAAGTTTTTTTAAACTTTGCAAATCCTCCCATTTTTCGTGCAGTCACTTTTGTTTTAGTTTTTCCCGGGCTGCGAATGGGCTGGGTAGCGGCGGCTGGGACTGGAGCTGGGGTTAAAGCTACAGGTGGTTGTTCCATAACTGCTGGGACAGAAGAAGGCCCTGCCTGAGCCTGAGAAGTAGGTGGAGGTAGAGCTGGAGCATCCTCCTCGGCTTCAACACCATCTAACTCTCCTTCAGCCCATGCACGGTCATCGGGATCAAACTCAGCTGCATGATCCCTGACTTCCCTCTCCTCTATCCAGGAGGCAAGTGCATGCTCCTCCTGGAATATCTGATCCATGTGCACCTCCTCAGGCGGTGGTGTGGAGGAGGAATGCCTCTGCTTGTATGGACCACCTGCGAATCGTGCAAATCGCTCCTCACTGATCTTCTGTCGATCCTTGATATTCTTAATGCGCAGCCTCATGTTGTAATGACAGAAGACCAGCTTCTCCAACCGGTCTGAGGTCAACTTGTTCCTCCTTTTCGTATGTATCAGGTTGAATGTACTCCAGTTCCTCTCACAATGGGAGGAACTGGTGCTCTGGCTGGCTGAGTATCCTAATACCGATGGCAGCAAGTGGATTCCATCCACTCCTAGTGTTCACCTAAACCCACCACTCAACTGCAAGAAAAAAAAAAGAAAGAGAAAAGGTAAACAATTAGCCCATCATCTTCCACAACGTATATGAAAAGAAAATAAAATCTTCATCAAGTTATTACTATACGGCTATACCAGGTGACACTTTGTCAACTGAATATTTTAGATCAGCATCTGAGTATATACCGACCCTCATCTTATACTTCTGCATCTGAAAAAATTATAAAAAAAAACATTAGTTGCCTGGTAAGGCTACTCCAAAGTATTGAATAAACTCTAACTTACTTCTATCTCAGCCTCTATCCTGTCCTGCTGAGATCGGCAGAGACGCTGAATAACAGCAAGTGTACCCCGCATCACCTCGTTGTCATTCACCACCTGTCCTCCCTATTGGATGCGGGGGTTCAAAAAATATCCTGCAGGATTTTATTAGTTAACATTATGAATAAGATAATTATTCAGCAAAAATATTTTTTTAACCAACTAACCTGCAGCATGGACATCGTGGTGCAAGGTCTTGTCCCATCGGTCATCTATGATTTTCCACCACTTTTTGTAACCTCTGGGATTTTTTTCCTTTTATTTTCAATTTTGCGTGGTCCATGGCATCGTACAACGTGCCCATATGGTCCCTGTCATCTGAGTCTACCAACCTCAGGACAACTGCCAGTGGCTCAATGATTGCCAAGTAGTAGGCAATCCTCTCCCAAAACCACTTGTCAGTGATCTGCTTCTCAGACCTGACAAGAATCTCCAGCTGATCTTTCTTATCATGCAGGTTGTCCACCATATAGTTATAATACTCCTCGGACTGTGTGAACCTAACCAATGCATGCCTGTGCCGATGTAGATTCTCCAACGCAATGAAATTCGTAGCAAATCGAGTCGGACCAGTCCTAACAAGATCGTGCCCTCCTGTGTGTGATCTCATAATATGTAGCAGGCGGGGATGCGAATAAATAAATGATGTGATCGTCTGCACCTGCCTGACAAGGGTGGATACATCCTCCTCCTTGCCTACATCCTCTAATAAGAGATCAATGGAATGTGCCGCACAGGGCACCCAGAACATGTGCTTCCTCTTCTCCATCAACTTTCTCCCAGCCGCCTTATATGAAGGTTCGTTGTCAGTGACAACCTGAACCACATTGTCAGCATTTTTATTTTCCCAGAAGCATCTACCGACTTCAAGAATGTTGTCCCTTCAGAATAATACACCAAGAAGTTTATCATACTCCTCTTGGTGATACCTGTCCACCCGTCGCACATAATTGTGCAACCCCTCTCCTTTCACACCAATTTAAAACCATCCATCCACTCCTTCAACTCCTGGACCTCCTCATCCAGGCCAGCGCCGTATATATGTCTGCTGCCGGGGCTTGCAGAACCCGGTCCCGGCCTCGCCACGGCATCCACCATCGTCCGGAAGTAAGGGCCGGTGGCCGTACGTGCCGGGATGCCTACATCGAAGTTAAAAAAAAATTGGGATCGAAATTTAAAATTAAGTTTAAGTAAATAAAACACACATAAATGCCAATTTAAAAGTGATACTGCGTACGCAAAACCACTTCACAATGTGACGAACGGCTCTCTTTGCAGCCGTTCCTGTTGCATTCACCCCTTTCATTGCTTGTTTAATCCCCATCTGCCCAGCACTCTGTTTCCTAAATACTCATCACTCGGTGTAAATCGAGTACTGGTAGAAGTAGAATGGCGGTATGACTCCTGTCTCCTAGGGTCAGTCTCTCGGTCCCGTGTAGGGCGAGCCGATGCTAATCAGCCCAAAGATGGGTCAACTCTAGACCCAGACCCTCATGCTCCCCTCCTCTTGTCCTCTTCCTCAGCAAATGCACGCTTGCTAGCGTGCCTAGCATGTCTAAGCTCGGAGTCTATGGACTCGTCCTCGCTCTCTGCCTCCGGCTCAGCTGGTGCCTTCCCCTTGCCTTTCTCTTTCGAGGTAGGCAAATCGCGGTCCCTCATCCTCTGGAGTAGCTCGTCGTGCAACTCCTCCCTCTGCTCAATCCTAAGAGCCCGTTGAGAGGCTCTACTTGTCATGTAGCCTCTCATCTCCTCACTCTTCTCCCTCGGCACCTTGTCACATTCCTTTACATTTCCACCTGTACCGGCAATATGTTGTTTCAGCCTGAACACCCCCCCGTTCATCTCCTTCCCACACCATTTGCATTGTACCCTCTTTCTGACTGGGTCTACAATGTGCCCGTGTTCCCAACCCACGTCGGAAGCACGTGCTGGTGCTGCATCACCTTGATCGGTCATTGCTGATATCTGCAAAAAATTGTAAACAATGCAGTAAAAATGTTTAGATAACATAAAAATTGCTTTAGACGCTGTTCAGGAAGCAGACAGCCCAACACACTATTCGATATGTTTAAAGGGTTACGTATTTGCCGAAAATGGTCGTAAATCAACGTACGGGGTATCCAAAATTTTTCCCGTACAAAGAACATCCAATCGATGTTCAAACAACTTGAGCGGAGTTGTTCGATCAAAAATCACCGAGTTTAACCATGCTCGGAGTCGTCGGAAACGTGTAAAAATAGACGTACGGGATATCCGGAATTTTTCCTGTGCAAACAACATCCAATCGAATAGTTCAGAACTTAAACGGACTTGTTCGGTCGGAAATCACAACGTTTAATAACGCTCGGACTCGTCGGAAACGCGTAAAAATGGACGTGCGAAGTTTTCGGCGAAGAAATCTTACCAATAACCTTATAAAGATCGAAGAAGAGGTTGATTCGAGGCCGATCGGAGCTTGGATCGGCGGAATCCCTTGAAGATGTAGCTTGGAATCGCTGAAATCGCCGGAATCGCCGCCGGAATCGGTGCTGGAATCGCTGGAATCGCCGCGGAATCGGTGCTAGAAGCTGGGATCGACGATGGAATCGCCAGAATCGCCGCGGCCGAGCAAGGATCGACGATGGAATCGCCTGGAAATCGCCGGAATCGAATGGAGCCACTGCGGGATCGCCGGAATCGACCGCGGCGGTCAATTCCGGCCCTAAAAGGGCCGGAATCGGTTCGATTCCCGGTCCAGAATCGAACCGGGAATCGAACCGGTCCACAGACTCCGGTCTTCCGACGAATCGATCGGGATCGACCGATTCCACAAGGAATCGGTGGAATCGGATCGATTCCGACCGATTCCTATCGATTCCGACCGATTCCGCGGAATTCATACCGGAATCGGTCCTTCCGCATGGAATCGGATCGGAATCCACCGATCTGAATCCGGAATCGGTCCGATTCCACCGATTCTGTAAACTATGGCCGACGCAGACGTCGATAAACTTTGTTGTATCGATCCTGAGCTCTGGTGTCCCCATCAAATTGATTCACTAACTAACCTACAGCATGTACATCATGGTGCAAAGTCTTATCCTATTGATCATGTATGATCTTCCACTATTTTTTATAACCTTAGAGATTCTTCTTTTTTATTTTTAATTTTCCTCGGTCCATTGCGTCCTACAACATGCCCATCTAGTTCTTGTCATTTAAGTCTATCAACCTCAAAACAACTACCAGTGGCTCAATGATTGCCAAGTAGTAGACTATCTTCTCACAAAATCTCTTGTCAGTGATTTGCCTCTCAGCCTTAACCAGCCTTAACCATAACCTCTAACTAGTCTTCATTGTTATGTAGGTGGTCCACCATATAATTATAGTATTCCTCGGAATGCGTGAACCTAACCAATGTATGTTTGTGCCGGTGCAAACTCGCTAGTGTAGTAAAGTTCGTGGCAAATCATGTAGGACCGGGCCTAACAAAATTGTGCCCTACAGTGTATGACCTCATAAAAGAAGTAATGGTCTGCGCCTGCCTGACAAAGGTAGAAATTGTCTCCTCCTTGCCTATATCCTCCAATATAAGGTCAATAGAATGTGCCGCACAAGGCACCCAAAATATATGCTGCCTCTTCTCCATCAACTTCTTTCCAATCACCTTATAGGAGGGTTCATTATCAGTTACAAACAGAATCACATTCTCCTCCCTAATCTCCTCCACTACGGCATCCATCAACGAAAAAAATTAGTCGACGTTTTGTCTTCCCAGAAGCATCCACCAACTTCAAAAATGGCGTGCCCTCAGAACAATACACCAAGAAGTTTATCATGCTCCTCTTGGTGATACCTGTCCACCCATCACACATAATTGTGCAACCCCTCTCCTTCCATACCAATCTAAACACATCTATCCACTCCCTCAACTTCTGCACCTCCTTCTCCAACCCACCACCATATATATGCTTGTTGCTCGGGGCTTACAGACCTTGTCCAGCCTCACTCATGGCATCTATCACAGTCTGGAAGTAAGGACTAATAGTTGTATGTGTTGGGATGCCTATAAGAAGGCAAAAAAATATTGATATCATGAATTCATGATCAGCCATAAACAAGGTAAACTAAATAATGACGGCGTAAATGTCATTTTAAGAGTGATACCTGTATGTAGAAATCACTTAACAATGTGGCGAGCTATTCTCTTTGCAGCCATTCTTGTTGCCTTCACCCTTTTCATGGCTTGTTTAATTCCCATATGTCCAACACTTTATTTCCTAAATAGGTACTCATCACTCGATGTAAACCGAGTACTGGCAGAATGATAGTGTGGCTCCTGTCTCCCTCCCTCTATCTCCCGGTCCCAAGTAGGGCTAGCCAATGTTGATCAGCCAATAACCAAGTCAGCTCTGGACCCTCCTACTCCCCTCCTCCTCTCTTCCTCCGCAGTAGCTGCACACTTGGTAGCATGCCTAGCTCTCCTGAGCTCGGAGTCTGTGGAGTCATCTTCACTCTCCGGCTCCAACTCGGCTAGCGCCTTCCCCTTGCCTTTCCTTTTCTAAGTAAGCAAATCTTGATCCCTCCTCCTCTCAAGTAACTCATCATGCAACTCTTCCCTCTGCTCAATCCTAATCTGCCGTTGAGAGGCTCTACCTGTCATGTAACCTCTCATCTCTTCACTCTTCTCCCTAGGCACCTTATTACATTTTTTAACATTCCCACCGATTCCGACAATATGCTATTTCAGCAAAAACACTCTCCTGTTCATCTCCTTGCCACACCACTTACATTGTACCCTCTTTCTTGTTGTATCTACCATGTGGCCGTGTTCTCAACCGACGTCAGAAGGACGTGCTAGTGCTACATCATCGTGATCGGCTATTGTTTATACCTACAACATTTGTAAATAATTCATAACAGTCTGTTAGACATAGATACAATTGCTTTAGGGGATGTTAGGAAAGAGAAAAGCCTCTTACTCAAGCTTTTCGGTATTTAAAAACCACTTAAGAGATTTCGAGAAAGTATAAAATTAACTCACCGCCATTCCGGTGGTCGAATGTTAATAATAAGATATTAACAACGTATAAAATAGTTAATCAGACCAATTTGGGAAGCAAATAGCCCATCGAACGGACTGTGCGGTATGCTTAGAGGGTTACGTCTATGCTGGAAAGGGTCGTATATCAGCGTATAGGGTTTCCAGAATTTTTCCCATATAAAAAACAATCAATCGATGTTCCTACATCTTGAACGGAGTTGTTCGGAAGGAAATCAGAGGGTTTAGCTATACTCAGAGTCGTCAAAAACACGTAGAAATGGGCGTACAAGGTTTTCGAAATTTTTTCCGTACAAAGAACATTCAATCGATATTCTTACAGCTTGAACAAAGTTATTCGGAAAGAAATCAGTGGATTTAACCATGCTCGAAGTCGTTGGAAATGCGTAAAAATGGGCGTATGGAGTTTTCGACGAAGAAATCTTACCAACAATCTTCTAACAATTGAAGAACAGGTTGAATGGAGGTGGAATGGAGCTTGGATTGCCGGAATCCCTTGAAGGAATTGCTGGAATTGCCGGAATCAATGTGGAATTATTGGAGGATCGCCGGATCACCCTAGGAATCGCCGGAATCGCCCTATGAATCGCATGAATCTCCCCGGAATTGCCCTAGGAATCGGTGTGGAATTATTGGAGGATCGAGCGATCCTCCACCAGATCGATTGATTCCTCTTGGAATCGTGAAGGGATCAAGCGCTGCAGGGATCGACTGCATGCGAATGCCCCGAAGGGGTCGATTCCGGCCCTAAAGGGCCAGAATCGATTCGATTCCCGGTCCGGAATCGGATTGGGAATTGAACAGGACTGGAACTTCCGGCTTCAGGAGTAATCAGTCGGACCGATTCCAGGCTGAATCGGTCAGAATTGGATCGATTTGGAGTTTTGGACCGATTCAGCCTATTCCATCTGATTCCGGAATTGGACGATTCCGATCAGATCCTGCCAATTTTTCCACCTATGCAGACACAACAAAGAATCCAAATAGTCAGCCATCACCTCACCAGGACTAAACATCTATTGGTACTTAGACATGCCTTATCCATCTTCAAAATCCCATGTGGCTCAACGCTGCAAGTAGCAGTTTCAAGTAATTTTATCATGTTTTTTTAAAATCTAGCTTCATAAGTGTCCCCTTCTTACTCCTAATCATTTGATCATGAACAGTCATAAACTATTGGGAATCATCGCCCCATTAAAAGAACCAATTAGGAGTTATCCACAATTTATCGATGACCAATTGCAGCCTAAGCATTAGTAAAAACTTCGTATACTCTGTTGAGAAGACTGTTAGTACATTAATCCCCAATTCCAATGCTTCTTCCTTCTTTGGGATGGCCCTAAAAAAACAGATATAAAGTGTCAGATAAGCTGGGGTTTCTCTTGGATCTTTACCAAAGCAACAACCAACTGTTCTTTAATTATCACCCAGAAATGTTAAAAACAAACTCATGGAGAACTATCTGGTCCTAAACATTCATTGGGCCCCATCATTCTATGGAGAAATTGAAAGAAATCAGCCATCTTCTCTAGATAAAGAAGCAAACCGAAGAGAATTAATAGTTGGTCTTATCCCTCTTTCTCATAAAATAGTTTCTTGTAATGGTTGAGGATGTTAATGATCAACTCAAATTTGTCTTCTATACTTCTGCCATTAGATTTGATAGATGCCACAGTGCTCTTCATTCTGTCATTTGCCAATGCATAAAGAAATTTTGTATTTTTGTCTACTTTCTTAAGCCAACGTGGTTTAGCCTTTTGTTGTTCTTCTATTTCCTCTTGTCAAAGAGTTGTTTAAACTCCTTTTTCGCTTTAACCCACTCTAGAAATTCCTAATCAGACAGGCCTTGGAATCAGTTCAAGCAACCTTTTAAAAGAAGAAACCTACTCCTGCACCCTACTTTAGCGTAGCTTTGTTGTGTAGTATTAGAAAAAAAGATAGGACCAAATTCTAGAAAATTAAAACAAATTAGATAATAGTCATAAATTTAGTCTCCACCATCTACGTCTCTCAGTTAAAAGTATACTGAACAAGGAAAACCAAATTGTGACATGTGCCAAAGCTTCAAAACTGCATAAAATGAAAGCTTACTTGGATAGCCTGGGCAATGTGTGTGACAAATGTTGGAGGTAATTTTAAGTCCTTCACTGTCCTTTTAGCAAAAGTGCTCACCTCAGAATCAGGATCTTGTAACATAGCAAGAATGCATTCAGAAAAAAGCTCCTAGGACAAAGAAACACCAAATAAAATGAAGTAAAGAAAAACGGGACAAGTTGCCAGGCCAAGAAGAAATATAAGTTCCATTTAAAACGTTCTACCAAAACCTAGGATAAAGAACATCAAATAAAACCAAGAAAACTAAAATTGGAAAACGACAATTTAAGTGACTGTTTCCTGAGGGGAAAAGAGCTTCGAGAATACAGGAATAATACCAACACAAATAATGAAAAGAATCTGAAATTTGAGAACTTGGATCAGTTTTTAGGAAAAACATGTAAAAATAGAAAAGGTCCTTACCTCAAATGTAGGTTATTTACAGAAGAATGCCTTATCCAATTGTTGCCTGAGGCCCTGAATCTAGCATGTGGCCAAATACAATGATGTGTTCACTCCATCATCCCTTCAATGATTCAGAAAGCACAAGTGCTCCAAACAGCTTATACACTATCGATTCCAACGCCAAAACCTGTCCATAATCATTGTCTCACCAGATGGGAAGAAATAGTGAACACCAACATTATACCATTTCATACCTAACGAATATTACTAAAACTGTTATTTATCTCCATAGGTTTTACTCCACAGAATGCAGGAGTTGCTGATGGAAAAATTAATGACTATCTTTTGAATGTAATATTTGAGCTTTTTAGTCTTTAGTCTCTTTTTGTTATGAGGGGATATGTTTGTAAAGAACTTTTGCTTGGACGGTCAAATTGTCAAAATTGGCTCTATAAAAGGAAACCATCTTATAACCAAAAGCAAGATGTTAATAAAAAATTTTGGAGACTTTTGATCCTTTAAGGGGGCACTGCCCCATTGCTCTCTCTTGCTCCCTAGTCGGCTGAGGAGGTCTTCCTCCTCCCCCTTTGTGACCTACACCATGCACCTCCCAATTCTTCCTCTGCCAGACAGTCCACTATCTGTCCTCCTCATCCCCTCTCTTTCCTCCCACCCTTTTCGTGCAACATCAGCCTCTCCTCGGCACCGTAACTCTAACCGGACCAGCATGTCCCCCTCCTCTCAGTCGACTAGGGAGCCTTCAAACATAGTCTGGCCACCTGAGTCTGAGATCTGTCCAGGGCATCCACTTACACTGTCGATGGCAACTAAGGCCTCCATGCGACGTCAACACACCTGCTCACATGCTATGCCCGCCTCCTTCCCGCCCTGCCACACATTCAACATGCCCCCAACCCAGGCCTCAGGGGCCCAATAGCCCAGACTGCTAGGCCAACCCAGTTCAGTACCAGTTCTGACCAGTTCAACTGGATTTAACCACTATTTTTAATATGACAGTTATCTTTGTGAAAAAAACATTTAACACAGTAGCAAGATCTCTCTGCTAGGCAAGCACAGATGACCAATCTGTGTCAGTTTTTGCCCATTCCTACTCACCTTCAGTCACCTAAGAAATTCTTTTAGAATTTTATTGTTGACACAAATTTTTCAATCCACCCAAATTTAGCAAGTTTTGGGCGAAAGCTGAGGAAAGAAACCAGACAGGCAAGTGGAACCCACTTTGCCCTCCATTCGAGTCCGATGGGCCAGATAGGCCCAATAGCCTTATTGGGCCCAATCAACCAAATGTTGGCCCAATAACAAATGAAACCAACATCAGGTCCACCTAACTTAAACTTGAACAACGCTGAAGTCAAAATGGAAATCCAACTCATATTTGACATGTTATGGTCAAAACAATGAAAATGAGCTTCCAGACAACTTTCGCAGGGCTCAATAGGCCTAAAAGACCAGGCAAATGGACCGATGGGTCAGTACCAGTAGAGGCCACTATAATGGTGCCCTGAACATCAAAATCCTACTCTGAGCAGTAAAATGACCATTTTACCTCTACTGGGCCTAGGCAAAACGGGATAAACTTAATAACAAATGACACCATCATTAGGTCCGTCCAACTCATCATTAAACAATGACAGTTAGATTAGCAATCTGACTCATATTTGACGAGTTATAGGCGAAACACTGAGAGCTGACTTCCGAGCAGGGCATATTGAGCCCGAAAGATAAAACAAGTGTACCCACAGTACAACACCAGTCGAGAGTGCCGTAACGCTGCCATGAACATCAGAAACCGATTTCGGGTGGCAAAATGATGCTTTTGCCCTTATTGAACCCAATCGACCGAAAGTCGGCCCAAAAATAACTTGACGTCATTATCGGATCCGCCTAGCCAAAAATTTAAATGACAGAGTCGGATCAAAAATCCAACTCGTATGTAGTAGGTTATGGTTGAAACAATCGAAGTGGACTTCCGGACTATCTTTGCAGGCTTATTGGGCTCAAAAGACAATAAATGGACTCACAATGTAGTATAGGTCAAGACCTCTGCAACGGTGCCTTGAATGTCAAAATCTGGCTCTAGGTGGTAAATTGACCATTTTGTCCCTATTGAACCTGACTGACCAAACGTCGGCCTAATAACAATCGGACACCACTTTCTAGTCCACCAACTTAAGCAATGCCAAAGTCAAATCGGAAATCTAACTCATATTTGAAAAATTAAAGGCAACATAAAGAAATCAGACTTTCAAATAGCTTTTGGTGAGCTTAATGGGTCAAAATGACCAAACAAGCGAGCCCCCAGTATTGTCCCAGTCATGGCCTCCGCAACAATGTTGTTAAAGTCAGAACGGCTCTGAACAGCAAATTGACCTTTTTACCCCTATTGGGCCCTATATAAATCAAGACAGGCTCATTAATATCTAGCACCATCAAAATGTCCATCGACTTCTAGATAAGCAATGCCGAAGTCGGATTGTCAATCTAACCTGTATTCGAGAAATTATATATAATTTTCAAAAAATTGTAGAGCTCTCGTGCAATTCGAGGTAGAGGCAAATCTGTCCAAACAACACATACAAGACTATTTATGTGCATAGACCAAAGTTTTAAGACAAAAATACTTAATTGCTTTTTAGATGTAATTTTCAAAAATTTTAAAGACTGAAATCACACCAATCAAAAAATTCATCAAAAAGGTGACCTCAAAGCAAATTGGAAACTCTCAACCACGTATCTAATTGGGCACAAGATCTACAACCCTCAGGACATCAACTGGCTATTTTTCTGTCATTTTTGAAAATTATTTAATAATTCTCATCCAGAATTAATATCAACCATTGAATCAGCAACCGTCTTGATAGAAATTAGGTCAAGTTTGACCTAAGAAAGACAACTGCCACTCCCTCTCTCTCTCTCTCTCTCTCTCTCTCTCTCTCACACACCAACCCCATCCTCATTTAGCTCCTAATTAATGAGAGCATTTATCCCTCGTTATCTCTTTTTTAAAATAGGGGAAAGAAGAGAAAAAGGATAAGAGAAAATAGGAAAACTGGTGGGGGAAGTTTCCTATGCTAATGCCTATCCTCTCTCTCTCTCCATCCCATGCAACAACTGCTGCCATCAGATCATGAATTGAAGAATCGACAGAATTGGATTGGAATTGGCCAATTCCTGAATCGGATCGGTCGATTTCAATCCGATTCCAGGCTAAAGGGCCAATTCCTCTAGGAATTCCAGATGAAACAGTCTAAATCGATGGAATCGGCCAAGATCGATCCGATTCTAGCGATTATGATCTAGAATCAGTCGATCCAACCGATTCTATCAGGACAACTTAAGTCTCGATGGCAGATCGATACTGAGCCCGATGCAAACTGGTATTGATCCTATTTCAACCAAGCTAGGGCCGAATCGACAGATTTCAACGGTCTTCTGCCCTAGCAACAGACCTTGATCGATTCCAACCATTCCATCGGCAATGCCACTGGCGATTACATTGATTCTAGCAGCGGCGGCATTGATCCCGACGATTTCTGCGACAATTGGTCTATTATGACAGCAATTCAAGCAATTCCTAGGTGATTTCGACGATTCAGGCTGTGATTTCGGCGATCCAGGTTGGATTCCGACGATCCAAGTGTCGACTTAAACGAGGAACAGGCCGTTCCTTCCTCCTCATGTTCTTGGTAAGATTTCTTCGCCAAAATATCCATACACTCATGTGTGAACCTCTTTTTTACGCGTCTGTTCTTTTGAAAGAAAGACATCCCCGGACTTATCTAAGAAAATAGATGATATCCTAAAAATATTAGGTAGTCCAGTGATAGTTTAAAAGTAATAGAACCGAGGTTCGGGTTCTTTGAAAATTTCATTTTTGACCCTTCTCCGCCGGATGGTGCGAGTATCCGACATTAGCTTACATCGAGCAACGGCTCGAACGCCTTTGATTAACCATCGCGGCAACCTGTTTTTTTTGGAGACATGCACATCCACAAAATGTAAAGAACTCAAAAGGGCAGTGGCCTTTTGGGTCCGATCAGATGCAAACCGATTTGTTCGGATTTGTTTTATTTATTTGTTGGTTGACTTGAAAGCCGATTTTGAGGGGCTTGATTTGGGATTCCGCCGAGCCACAAAGGGGCTGGAGTGAATGGATTAAGATGGGCCGAAATGGGCCTGCGCACAGGGTTGATTTGGAATCGGTTCTAGAACCTGAACATGGACTGAGCAAGGGCAGCCTCGGACCTGCTTAAGGGGTCTGTTCAGATGGCTTTGAATAGACCGATTGGGGCCTGTGTAGGGGTGTTCTGGACGGGGCTGCAGAGGGGCTGTTTACTGCAGGTTTTTTTTAGCAGGTTCTGGGTCTGCTTAGCGGGCCTGTAGGTGAGTCGAATTGGACTGGGCAAGGGCCAGACTTTGGGCCTGATGTGGGGTCCTTGCAGGTAGTTTAAACCGGGTCAGACAGGGACCGGATGTGGGCTTAACCTGGGCCGGCAGGTGGGCGGCTATGGGCCTGGTGGTAGGTCTGGAAATGGGCCTGTTTGTGGGCCTGGTTGCGGGCTGAACGCAGACCGGTTGTAGGATGTCTGCAGGAGGACCGATCAGGCCTGTTTTGGGACCTGAGCAGGGGATGTTTGATGCCTACGGGTGGGCCTACTCAGGTGGCTGGACGTGAGCTGACCAGACTTAGATCGATTGCCGGTTGTGGGCACCTGTAGGTGGGCTAGATAGGGAGTGAGAGAAAGGCCTGCGTGAGGGTCTGTAAGCGCGGCAGGGGAATCCCATCTCAGCACCTGATTTACTTTGCTTATTCCCAGATTGCTTGGAAAAACGGTTTTACTGTTTGGATTACAATTTTCTGATTTTTTTTGTTTTAGTTTTCATTATTTTCAGTTTGGCGGTTTGCATCGCCTCCGACCCATCGGGCCACCTTTGAATGCCCAGCTTCATGCATCGATATGAACATCAAGGCTTCCTTCATTGAAAGTTGGAGTACATGGAGTGCAATAAGTGGTGATCCTTCCCCCAACTTAGGTTCTTCACCGGTTTAGAAAAATTTCGGCATTACAACGACATGCCGACAAGTTTCTAACTTGGTGAAGTTTACCCGTCCAATAAGGCTAGTCGGTGACTTAGCCAAAATTGGGGGAAGGATCGACGGCTACGGGAGCTTGCCCGCACCCTCGTCCGGATCGACGGCTACGGGAACATGCCCGCGCCCTCGTCCAAGGTGGAATTCCTTAATTTAAGTATTGCTTTCGCGTTCTAATTTTTTTATTTATTGTTTTTTTGAAGGTCACTTCAGGCCGGTCCATTCCATCGGCGTTCAAAGCCAGGCTTCAATCTTTGCTTGAGCTTGAGAGGACAGCCTTCTAGGAGGCCGAGCCGGACCCGTGGAAGGGCCGTTGAGACTCAGCCCTCCCCTTGGTGAGTTGAGGGGGAACCGGACCCGTGGAAGGGCCGTTGAGGTTCATCCCCCGCTTCTGCTGGATCAGGAGGAGAACTGGACCCGTGGAAGGGCCGTTGAGGTCCATCCTTCCGCTTCTGCTTCAGCCACAAGGAGGCTTCTGCGGGCTCATCCTTCCTTACCTTTTCCACTGCTGCAGGGGAGCTGCCGTCAGGGCTTCTTAGAGGGTTTGCTGGACCCGTGAAAGGGCCACTGCGTTGAGCCTCAATGGGGCTGGAACCTGGCTGCAAAGGAGCCGAAGTGGGCCTGCTCTTGGGGCCTGAATTGGGTGCCGAACATGGGTTGGAAATGGACTGGTTTGGGGTCTGTTTAGAGTGCCTGCAAGTGGGCTGGAACCGGGTCACAAAGGGACCGGGTATGGGTTGTATATGGGCCTGTTTGGAGGTCTGCTGGATGGGCTGAAAGGGGCCGAAAATGGGCTCCCTAAAGACCTGTTTTGGGCCAGCTTTGTGTAAGCTACAAAGCGCTGGAAGTTAGCCACGTGAAGGCTGTCTGACTTGGGCTTAATTGGGGACAGTTCAAGACCTGGGTAAGGACCAGGAAATGGGCCAATTATGGACCAGCCTGGGGTCTGCTGGATGGGCTGAACAGGTCCTGAATTAAGGGGCCGGACAGGGTCCAGTTTAAGCTCTGATTTGGGGCCGAACAGGGTCTGACTTGGGGACCTGCTGGAGCTTATGTAGAGGTCTGATCTGGAGACCGGACAGGGTTTGATTTGGAGACCGATTGGGGCCTATGCAGAGGTCTGATGTGGAGACCGAACATGGGCAACTTAGGATATGGTTAGGGGGTCAGCTCGGGTGGCCGGAATAAGGCCTGGTTTGGGGTCTAAATTGGGGGCTGAACAGGGCCTGATGTGGGGTCCGGCTGAGGCCTGATTGGGTGTCCCTGGATGAGCCGAGATGAAGTTGGCAAAGGGATTTGCTTTAGGCCATGGGTTGCCAATGACGATGAAGACCGGTTTAGGCCATAAGAGGGGTTGAGAAGAGAATTTGGAGGGAGGTGGGGGAGGTGTCCATAAGGACTACATAATTATATTCTTGCTTGTACCCACCTGTGTTTTCTTTGATCCTTGGATGGAATGGAGGTGAAGGTGCAACCGAGGGGGCCCTTCCACCAGGAGGAGATGGCAGCGAATGAGCTTCCTCTTCCTTCTTCTCCTTCTCTTCTTATGGCCGCGGGCAGGGGCCTGGAGCAGGTGCGCTAGGGGGGCAGCAGCAGCAGGAGGCAGCAGATGCACAAGGGCAGTTGGAGCTCCAGCAGCCTGTCGGCGTCCTGTTCTCCTCTTCCCTTCAACCTGGCGCGCCCTCCCTTCTTATAGGGACAGATGGCACTCCAAGAGTCATGTTCTCTTCAATGTAGGGTGACTTTTGGCTTTCCCATCTCCTTGAATTCCCATCAGTCTTCAATACTGGACTGACCCTTGGTGTCCCCCACGTAGGCTGGCCACATTGGCTTCTTCACCTCATAAATGGGTCAAGGATGAGGTGGCTAGACAGGTGGCTTGGGCGGTCAGCCCTGCTGAGGTGGCAGGCCAGTGCGGCCTGTTCCCATTGGCCTGGGTTTGGGCCTGGTCGCGGCTAGCAGCCTGGCAGGCTGGGCCTGTTCCTCTTTGGGCCTCGGGTGGGCCTGCAGGTAAGCTTCATTGGCCGCGGCCCAAACTCCTCCATGGGCTGGTGCGCAGGCCTCTTATATGGGCCAATTTACCCAATTATGGGTTGGCCGTCCAGAACACATGCTGGGGTGGCCGATTGGGCCTGACTTGACTCAATCATGGACTATCCATCTCACTCTTAAGTCCATTTCTTCTTTAGCCCAATTGTCCCTTCCCTTTTTTTTGAAAAATCTTAACGCCAACAACTCATTTCTACGCTTTCTAATGACTCCACAATGGTTTAAACATACCGAACAGCCCATCTAAAGGGCTATTCTCTTCCTGAACATCCCTTAAACTAATTTTATTAAAACAACCATAATAAATTGTTTACATAAGTAGTAGGTGCAAGTAATGGCTGACCACAACGAAGGTGATGTGCCGACATGTCCATCTAATGTCAGTTGGGATCGGACACATGGTAAGTTTGTCCAAAAAGCGGGTAAATGTAAGTGGTGTGACAAGGAAATGAACGGGGGTGCTTTTCGCTTGAAATAATACATTGTCGAAGTATGTGGCAATGTTTTAAAATGTGACAAGGTGCCTAGCTAGATGAATAAAGAGATGAGAGGCTATCTCATAGGAAGAGTCTCACAATGTGAGATTAGGATTGAACAGCGGGAGCAATTGCATAATGAACTCCTTAAGAGGAGAAAGTGGGAGGAGTTGCACAAGGAAAAGGAAAAACAAGAGAAGAACCGGAACCGGAGAGTGAAGACTCATCCACAGACTCCAAACTCAAGAAAGCTAGGCATGCAAGCAAGCGTGCAACAGCAATAGAGAAGGAGAGGAGGGGAGAGCAAAAGGGTCCAGAGCTAACTCTATTTTTAGCATATCAACATCGGCACGACCTAACCACACTGAGAAAGCAAGAGAAGAGCCAATGCATCAATCTGGTAGTATGAGATCTATACTGATAGATGAGTATCTTTTTAGGAAGCAAAGTGCCCCGCAGATGAACATCAAACAAGCAATGAAAGCAGATGAAGGCAACAAGAACAGTTGCAAAGAGAACAATGAGGCACATTGTAAAGTGATTTTTACGTGCAAGTATAAGTTATATGATGTATATATGTTTTATTTAATTAACATTGTTTATGACTAAATCAACTGATATATTTTTTTACCTTAATATAGACATCTCAGCACATACAACCACCAACCCATACATCTAGACCATAATTGATGTTGTTGCTGAGACTAAACCAGAAATGTAAGTCCCCACCAACAGGCATATATATCCTGGTGGGCTGGATGAGGAGGTTCAAAAGTTGAGACAATGAATAAAAAGTTTTAAGTTAGTATGGAATGAGACGGGTTGCACAGTTATGTGTAATGGGTGGGCAATCATCACCGAGAGAAGCAAGATCAACTTCTTGGTGTATTGCTCAAAGGGTACTACCTTTCTGAAGTAAGTTGATGCTTTGGGTAAGATAAAAAACGCCGACTATATATTTTTACATTCACGAATGTTGTAGTGGAGGAGATTGGGGAGGACAATGTGATTCAGTTTGTGACTGATAATGAACCCCCTACAAGGCAGTAGGGAAGAAATTAATGGAGAAGCAGCAACACTTTTGGGTACCATGCGCAACGCACTCCATTGACTTCATGTTAGAGGATATAGACAAGAAGATTACAAGTTCTACACTTGTTAGGCAAGCACAGGTTATCACTTCTTTCATTTATTCACATCCCCGTCTACTACACATCATGAGGGAGTACACTGTAGGGCATGATCTTGTGAGGCCCGGCCATACTAGGTTTGCCACAAACTTCATTGCCCTAGAGAGTTTGCATCGGCACAAGCATGCACTGGTCAGGTTCACTTAATCTAAGGAGTACTATCAGTATATGGTGGACCACCTACATATCAAAGAGGACCAGTAGGAGATTCTTGTCAAGGCTGAAAGACAAATTACAAATGAGATTTGGAAGAGGATTGCATATTACTTGGCAATCAATTAGCCATTGATAGTTGTTTTGAAGTTAGTTGACTCAGATGACAAGAACCAGGTGAACATTTTGTATGATGTAATAGATCGTGAAAAGTTAAAAATCAAAGACAAAAATCCTAGAAGGTACAAGAAATGATGGAAGATTATAGATGACAGATGGGATAAGACTTTGCATCATGATGTACATACTACGTGTTACTAAATATCCTTTTTTTGCTTATTCACTTTCTACTTACTCAATATTTACTTTGTTGATAATGTAATGTGCTTGAATGATTGCATGACATTTCTTAAACTCCCGCATCTAATATAGAGGACGTGTCCAACGATAATAAGGTGTTGTGAAGTGCTCTCTTAGTCATTCAGCATCTGCGCTAATCTCAACAAGATAGGACAGAAGTTGAGTTAGAAGTAAGTGGAAGTTGTATTAATAATTGAGAGTCAAGAAATAATTAGGAACACCAATTATTTTATATTTATCATTTTTCAGATGCAACACTATAAGATGAAAGCTGAGGTATACACAGATATTGATATGAGATATTCTTATGACATAGTTTCTCCTAGTATGTTTATTTAAGAACATTATTTTATTACCTTCTTTTATAACTTCATTAATTGCGTAGAGAGGGCTGATTGTTTGCTATTTTTTTTGCAATTGAGTGGTGGATGCAAGTCAATGTCAAGAGTGGATGGAATCCACTAGCTGCAGTTGCTATCAAAATATTGAGCCAAAGCACTAGTGGTGGCTCAATATCCTAATAGCAATTATAACTGAGTAGCAGATGCAAGTCAATATCAGGAGTGGATGGAATCCACTAACTGCAGCTAGTCGATAGAACTAGAGTACATTCAACCTGATACACACAAAGAGGAAGAACATGCTAATATCATATAGGCTGGATAAACTTGTGTTTTGCCATTATAATATGAGGTTGCGTATAAAGAACATAAAAGATCGACAAAAGATCTTGGAGGAGAAATTTACATAGTTTGCATGTGGTCTATTGGAGCAGCCCCTTTGTTACCCCTTATTCTCCTTCCTGCAGACCCCATTTCTAGCCTACAGCAGACCCCTTAAACTGTCCCTTGTGCAGTCCTTTTTTAAAACTATCCAGACTCCCATACAGGTCCCAAGACAGCCCCTTCAGCCTCCCCTTATCCTGCCCTTTACGCAACCCCAATCAGATCACCAAACAGTCCCCTTTGTGGACTCTCAAACAGTCCTTCAAACTGGCTCCCAAGACAGCCCATTTTGGCCTAACGATCCCTTGCAAAATTACCTCAAACAGGTCATGTTTCAGCACAAAAGAGGACCCTCAATTTTGGTCTAAACAGAGGTATGGCAAGAGGTAGAAGACTCCAAACAGGCCCACCGGACCCAAGAAGCACAAAATAGGTCCGCCAGGCCCGACAAGACTTGAAGGCCAGCCCACCAGTCTGATGTGACTTGAACTGGCCCAATGAGCTTTGGACAGAAAAACTAAATTAATAAAATTCAAAAGACAAAATGAAAACTAAATAACGGGTGAGCTCAATATTTGAGCACCCTATTGGATGGCAAACTTAAGGTTTCCCCAACTAGTCGCTCTTGAATGTAGATATAGACACGCTCCCATTGCAAACGATTCCTCCTCTCAGTGTGGCAAATTGAAAGACTTAGTCATATTGAAGATAAAATATATTCGATCAAAGAGAGGTCAGCATACCATTATAAAGTCGAATTTCTCCTTCAACCTTATGGAAGTATACCTCAAGGGACGGAAACCTTCACTTTTAGATTACGGCTCACGTCACCGACATGACATACTCCGACGTAGCATAAAATGAAGAGAACAATTCAAATGTGGATGTGGATGTTTAAAACTAGGCACCAAATATTAGCTCAATCGACTGAATAGGATGCCAACCCCAAATTAAATAAACAAGATAAAATGAATCTAAAACTCATTCATTAAATCTAAAAAAATATCAAAATCACATCATTTAACAATATGAAAACACAAAAGATCAGATTTTAAAAATATAAAAATTCACTTAAGTTCACTTAATTCAACGAAATTAAATCAATATTTAAGTGACAATCAAGTAACTTTCAAAAAACTTAAAATAAACAACACCCGAAGACACTTAAAAAAATCATCCAAAACAGTCTTTTAAAAAAATCAAATCATAAAACTCATTAAAATAAATTCATACCAAACTTCAAAACTGTTTTAAAACATATTCAAGACATTTAAAATTCATTCAACTCATTTAAATCAAATTTGAAACAAATTCAGAACATCCAACCAACATAAGAAAGAGGTAATTAAAAGATCTCAATCAACATGTCAATCAAATGGAATTAAAACATAGAATATTTAATCCACTCACCAAAATTCACATAAAAATAAAAATAATCTCAATTAAACCAAATCCAACAAATCAAATAAAATTACAACCAACAAAAATAAACATGTTGAACATAAATTCAACTCACTCAAATCAAGCAAAAATCTACTTCGACCAAATATGATACAACATGTTTGCATCTTATTCGGCCTGAAAAACTTTCGCCCTTTTAAGTTCATTTTTCTTATGTGGATGTGCACCCTTTATTATATAGAATGCTATGCCAGTTAATCAAGAACATTCGACTAGTTGTTCAATATAAGTTAATGTCGGATATTCGTTCCATTCGGCGTAGAGAAGCCAAATTTAAATTTTCACAAACCTAAATCTCATTCTATATTTTTATAATATCACTAAACTATATAGTATCTTTATAAGATATCACCTATTTTCTTAGAAAAATCGGGACCACGATATTTCTTATTGTTCTTTAGTAAAACGAAGTTCTAACCGTTATTAAAATATTGTTTTGGACAGGCACATAAGGTGACTATCTGGGTGAAGAGACAAGACAACGTAGCCCCTCCCACCTTGACTCAAGCCAAATAGCCTAGGTGATCGTTGTTGTCACCACATCAGAGTAGACAAGCATGGAAGGTGCCTTGCGTGTTGTCAATGTCAGTAGTCTTGGAAGGACAAAGGGCCTCAACATACACCACCATGACAGGACCTAAACCACTGGACCCATTGATTTGTCTCCTCCACAAACAAGGCCTCAACTAAAGATTGCCACGATGCACTGTGGCATTCCATTGGCTTTCTCATGTCAAAATAGCATCTTATGTTATCAAAGGCACTTGAGGCAATCACCTAGGTCTAGGTGATAAAACAAGAAGAGGTGGACCTTCTCCTCCACGATTTAGCCAAGGTCACGAAGGCGGTCTCTGTCGCTGCCCCCGAAAATAGGTGTGCAACACAGGTACTTTCTCCACCCACTTATGGGTGGAGAAGATTGAGTCCTACAGACCTGATAAAGGAGGTCTGAAATTTAAACTAGACCCACTTAAATGTTGAACCACCCGGTTGGACTTGGTCGTTCAGCGCTCCATTGGAAGTCTATTTTAAGTTTTCGAACCCCTTTATGAGGTATGTGGGACCCAATTGAGTTGTCTTCCCCACCTGGTGCCTGATTTCCAACAAGATTCCTTCACTAGACAGCAGTGGGAGTGGATATCCAACAACCCTCTTATAGCCTTCCTAGGAGGGATATGCCCCCTCCATTCGCCTCTACCACCTGAGGTACCTGAGGCAAGAAGAACCCTTCCTTGCCTCAATCACTTCTAACAACATAGGCTACCTCCAACACAGCCTCTAAAACTCTTTGCCTTCCTCTGAGCCTTCCCAAAAAAATTTATAAAAGATCAGAGGCAAGGATCCTTAGTTTCCCTTCTCCCCTTCATTTATCTTTACCACCTAAGGCAGCCACCTCATATTCCTGAGGCAATCATCTCATGCACCTGAAGTGAGATAACCCCTACCACAATTGCGGCATCTCACATCTCAGACAAACGGTAGACAGATATCAGCTACCCCCATTCGATTTTTGCCTGATTGACCAAAAGCTGATAATGTATCCTTGAACCTATGAGCCGAATTAGCCAATCCAGAAGATAGGATTAGTGCTTCAAAAAAAATCAAGACACAAAATTGGTCTAAATCAATCTACAGTGGATTTGCAACTATATTTGACCATTTCCAGCACTCCACACAGCAGAGAAGCAGCGGCCACTGCCTCTGCAAGGATGGTGTAAGTGGTATAGATGCGGCCAATCCCACCATGATCAACTGCGGATCAGCATGGGATTGGCTGGTGCAGGCCGCTCCGACCAATTTGACAACAATTTGGTGAAAATGAATGCAAGGATCAGGCTTCACCATGGATCCCAATACCTAACAACATCAATCAATCCAGCAAATGGTGTCACCACCTCTACTAAACAAATGATGCACTACAGTACAAGGACTTAACTAAGATCGACAACATGGACCTTTATCATACTGTCAATAATTTTTATCCTTTTCTTTAGAGACCAGAATCACTATTTCACAAAAATTAAAAAAGAGTACAAACAGGTAAAAAAAATACACCACTACAAAAAAAGAGAGCTACCCAACTGACTACCCAGATGGTGGTATTAGGGAAGCAACTATAAACAAAGATTTTCATGCAAGAAAATGGTCAGAGTAGGAGGGGTGATATGGGGGACATCCTGAGCAAGCGAAGAACAAATTCTTGACAAAAGTGGCCGTTGAAGAATAGAGGAAGAGCTTTCGAAGTGCTAATAAAAAATCCTCCAATTTCAAGACCTCCAAATGGACAATAGCATAGCAAGCAATGAAAAGCTCCACAATAAAGGATGACTACTCCGCAGAATATCCCTATTCCATTGTTGGATAAAATGAGAAGTTAAAATAAGATCCGGCCAAAATAACTTCCAGCCATTGAATATGATGCGCCAGAATGAAAGAACATGTGATCTATATCCTCAGCTTTTAGTCTCACAAAACTCGCACTTTATCAGGACACTTTTATAAAACTGCACAAGATAGACTTTGGTGGGACGCCTCCCCTTGCATATCTTCCATAAAAATAATCTTATCTTAAAAAGAAACAAATCAAACCACATTGAGTTCCACCACAACACTTAAAACACCTCCTGATGCAAGACAGAGGATGATGTCATATGTGTCAAATTGAGACCGAAATGGGCCACCCGGGCAAGCACCAAGCCGAAAATGGGCTGAACAGAGCTGAAAATCCGCTGAACCAGCCTAAACGTCGCTGAACCGACCTCGAAGTGCACCAAACTGAGCCGAACTGATCTAAAAATTGCTGAACTGGGGCTGAGAATCCACTGAATCGGACCCAAAAGTGATTAAACTGGGCCCACAGTACTGAACCAGCCCAAATAGCTGTGAATCAGGCTCAAAACGCTATGAATCGGGTCTGGAAACCTTGAACCTGCCCTGAACTGGGATCAACCGAATCCTAGATGGCTAAACCGGCCCTGAACGGGCATTTGGAAGCTTGAACTGGTCCGATCCAGGGTTGAACCACCTTGAACCGGCACTTGAACCACTAAACTGGCCAGTTTAAGCTTCGAACCGGTCTAAACCGAGTTAGAGGAGTTCGAACCAGCTTGAACCGGGTGTGAACTGAAACACACCGGATCGAACCGGCCATTTGGCCAATTGACCCGATGGTTGGGCCGATGTGGAGCCGGCCGGCTAGCAGGCAAACCACTGGGGGTCGTGGCAACTTGCGGCACACAAGAGAGAGACCATGGCGGGGTGTCGTGGCCGCCTAGGGCAATGCCACACAACCGGCCATATGATGGCTCGTGGTGTGTCCTCAGCACCCCCGATGGTAGAAAGGGGTGGGTGTCACTCACCCCGCACGTCAGCTTCTTCCCAGAAGATCCAACAACCACAGAAGGAGGAACGGAGGGCGGGGTGGTGACCTTCACCGGTGGCGACGTTGTGGCTGCGGCATCTTCTTCTTCCTCCTCCTTTTCCTTTTCTCTTCATCAATGTCATCTAGGTCCACCAAAAAGGGGGAAGAGGGTGGGGGTTCGACAGCCAAGAGGAGATGGGGTTGGGGTTCAGGGTTCACGACAGCCCTACAGGAGAGGAGGGGACTCGGGGTCCTATGGAGGGACCAACTAGGCAATGGGGAGCCGCTGTGGTGGAGGGATGATGGTCCGGGGGTGTTTAGATGCGAGGGGTGCGGCCACAGGAGGGCACCGGAGGGGAGCACGTGGGGCTTCCAGCAGGGGGGTGTTCCATAGGGGTGTTAAGAGGATGTGGGGTAGGATGGGAGGTCCAGACGAGCTTGGGGGAGGGGCAACGGCGAGAATCGAAGCTTGTCAGAGGTGAGGGGAAAACCAAATGGGAAGGGGGAAGGGACGCTGGGCCTAGCTCTGAAGGTGGGGAAGGAGCACCGAAAGAAGGAGGAGAAGACTGAGAGCACCCGGAGGTGGGAAAGTGACGTGGATGCTGAGGGGAGAGCAGACCAAGAGTGAGGGAGGGAGGAGAGGATGAGAGGGGAAGGGGAAACCCCTTTTCTTTTCTTCAACCATCTATTAAACTCTTATATTGACATTGGCGCTCTAGCTCTATATATAGAGTTTGAGCATGTTATAAAATGGACTCCTAAAAGACTTAATTATATACATGTGCTCTAGAGGACTAAAATAAAAAAATTCAAAGGACTCTAAATATCAAAAAATATATAAAAAAAATAAAACTAAAATTAATAAATACAAAATATAGATATGTGGTCTCCTCCAAACTTGGATGATGCCGTCTCCGAACAATAGGTCGATCCGATCCATACCGATCCCCATCACCTCCCCAACGAAATATTCTACAAGTAAATTTGACTAAAAAATAATTACACCATTAAGTATCCACTTCACTTAATCTTCTTGTGTTCGTAAGCTCTCAAAATATTTAACATATTCAAAAACTCACTAAATTCCTCTTTCTTTAGGTTTCTTCAAAAAGACGAAGACCACTACTGTTCCAATGCCTCACCACCTTTGTAGCTTCCATATTTGACAATAATCTGAACAATAGAGAATAAAGAGCAAGTTTCCTTTCCATTTGTACTTCCAAAAAAGGATCTTCCTACCATTCCCCCACAACAATAGATGTAGAAGTAGAATACAAATTCCAATTCTTAAGAAAATCCTTCCAAATCTTTGAATCTTCTACATGATCTAAAGTCACTAACCCAACTCTCATTAACCATCACGGCACCATATTTAGAGCACACAGTTTTGCATCATTGAGAATCATTACCTTGATTGAGCTTCCAAAGCCATTTGATAAGGACATTATCAAAATAGTCAAGAAAAAGCAAACCAACTCCTCCCTCCTTACTTATGCACACATATCCCATTTAACTAGATGAATCCTTTACCAACTTTGTCTTGCCAGGAGAAGTTAGCTCTTAAATTTTTGAGTTTGTTGCAAACACCCCTGGGAACCTTAAGAATGGAGAAGTAGCATAGAGGTAAGCTTTCAAGCACACAAATAAGATCCACCTGCCACCAGTAGAGAGAAAATTACCTTTCCAACCCTACAATCTCCTTTCCACATTTTTCAATTAAACATTGTCAAACAGAGTTTAGATGCCTTATCAAAAATAGACAACACTAAATACTTAATTGGCAATGAGCTCCATGGCATTTCAAAAATCTGATACAAACACTCTCTTTGATAATTATTGACAATGATCTTAATTATTCCACATTTCTCCTTATTAATCTTTAAACATGTTACAGCCTCCATGAAATAAAACAATATCTTCAAATTTAAGCACTTTTTAAGTTTCACAAAAGATAATAGCAAAGTATCATTTGCGAACTAAAAATGCGTATTAAGTTCCTTATTAGTTCCTACCTCGATCTCTTCAATGAATGTGTCTTGCTTAGCCTTGTCCCATAGAAAGATCATGATTTGCCCAACAAGAACAAAGAAGAGGTGATAGTGATATAGGTGATATAGGGTTTCCTTGCCTAAGTCATCTAGAGCTCCCCCCCCCCAAAAAAAAAAAAAACAAAAGAACTATCCTTAATATCCATCGATGTACTGATGCCATATTTTATCCACTCAATCCATCTATGCTTGAAACTCGACAGTTGCATAACTCTAGAAAGACAGCTCCAATTCACTGTCATGTTTTCTATTTAAGCACAAAGCACTCCCTCTTTCTAAATTTCTAGTCATGTACACATTCATAGACTATCATAAAGCTATCTAAGATATATCTCCCATGAATGAAAGTTGATTGAGCTGGACTTATCAACCCCTCAATGTATTTGTTTCATGTTATCCAAGGCGTGAGGCACCGGAGACGAGGAGTGGCTCATCTTGCCTCTGATGCCTAAGGCAAGCACCTTAGGCATTTGAGGAAAAGTGTATTTTTTAATATATATTTATACTTTATTATTTTATATATGTATATACATGAGATTCTAATAAATCATTAATTCAAAATTGAAGTATAAAATAACATAAAAACAAAAATATAACTAACTTATAAGAGTAACAACAATTAAGTAAGAATCAATTTAAATGATGAACAACTTAATAGGGACAATAAACCAAAAAGATAACAAAAATAATGAACAACTTAATAAACACAATAAAAAAATTAGGTTTGCAGCAATAAGCAACATAAAAGGGCTACAAAAATTTAAAATAAAAGACAATAATAACATCAATTTAAAATTAAAAAATATAGAAAATTAATTGAATTGATTTATAATATGTTAATAATAACAAAGAAATTAATAGAAAAAACTACATAACATCAACCAAAAATAAATAAAACCTAATCCAATATTATTGCATCAACCAAATCATACGTCTAAGATTCTCCAAACCAAATACATAATAGCTTTTAGTTTATAGGATCCGAGCTGGTAGCCAGTCTAGATCCAATAGGTCTAGGTCTCAGGTGGTGAGTAGGTGAGGTAGATAAAGTGGACGAGGAACTTGGGGCAGTTGCCTAGGTGATAGGCTGCCAAGGCGAAATTGGCCAAGAGGAGGTAGGAAACCACATCCTCATCTCATCGCCTCCACAACTAAGGCAATGGCCATTAATAACATAGGTTTGCTTTGTCTAGTAGCCAGAACTTTAAAAATAATTTTGTAACAAATAGGAGTTCAACAATTTGATACATTTTTATCCATTTAACAGTTACTCTTATGGTTGCTGGAAGACTCCACCCTCTTCTTTCTCTTTGTTTCTCACATTTCCCATTTCTCCTGACTTCTCTTTTTTAAAGCTCATGCCCTCTTTGTCACTTTCATCTCACACCTTACTTTCTGTTTTCTTTTGCCATGTTGGTATGTATGAAATTCTTAGAATCACACAATCGTTTCAAATGGGTGATACATTCTTCCACATCATCTTTGTTATATGTTGTTACTAGCACCAGCACGCTAAATGAAGATCCATTTTGGCCAATACCTTTTTCTAGATATCTTCTATTTGTTTAAGGTACTGAAGGTTGGCTATATTCTTTGATAAATACCATGAGGTATTTATCTGCACTGTTGACTGGGATCTTCACCTTTCCAGGATAAATTTTAATAAATTCCATTGATTATGTAAGCATCAAGCTGGCAGTCTCCAAGCTATTCTAATCACCTGGTCAAACTTATAAATGCTTTCAGTCTACAAATAACAATTGAAGGGTAGCTTTGCATTTTGGGATGTTAGTACTGAATTTCAGTTTGTTCTCATATTCATTGTATCTAAAGCCTCAGTGACTTCACCAGTTGATAATGGGTTTCCTGAGCTACATTGTCAGGGAGTGAGGTGCCTAAGTCAAGGGATGGTTGCTTTGCCCCAAACAACCACACTAGGGGCTCACTGGAGGTGTTATGGAGATGTCGGTGACTGCCAAAGGGCAGAAGGAGCCTCTTGCCACAGAGCTTAACAAATTTGATACTGGGCAAGGGTGGCAGATCCCAGGACTCACCATGGATGGTTCCTGTCTCCCACGCTCAATAAGAATATCGTGATGGGTGTGGCCTTCTGACACTCCAACTGCACTCAAGTGCATGGTTTATAGGATTGGCCAGACCTGGAGCAGCCGATCCCTAGGATTGGCACATGCTGACCTGATCACGGGGGACTCGATCATGGAAAGAACTTCTGTGGGATGAACCTAAATTGGTTGATGCCAAACAGATCCAAGTATCCAACCAATCGGATTCAGTGATCACATGGAGATTGGCATATCCCTGTGTCTTTCCCTGCCCATTTCAGACAGGAAAGACCAAGGGCCACAGCTTCAGTAAACACAATATTTGTGATCGACTTATAATGGAAAAAGTATTATCTGGTGGATCCGCAAGTTGGGTCCAAGAGATCTTCCCCACCCACAAAGCGGCAGATGGCAACGCAGGAGGATGACACAGAGTGAAGGACAGCTGTTGGCTGATCTGCCATGGGAAAGCGCTGTCCAGAAATGGTGAAGAGAGACCCATGTCAAGGCACAGACAGCTGAATTGGCCAGCCCTTTCAGCAGATCGGCTGGCGCCAGATCGAGTTCCGCCCTGGCCAATCCCAACCTTAAAATCATTGCTCAAGTGGCCACTGGCAGCTCCATTAGACTGCCTAGCAAAAGAGAAAAAAGCACCAGCCAGTTTGGATGCAACATGAGATGATCCTGATGGAGTTACAATACAAACATTTGGCAATAATGCAGTTTTCTTTAACTCACATTGGCTTGTCTTAAGGTTTTCACGAACTCAAATAGTTCAGCCATAATTGAAAGAGAACTTGCAATCTTTGCGAAGAAAAGAAGGTAGATACTTTGAGTGATTTTCAGGTAATATTATTTATGAACACCCAGACAGAAGTGACAAGAAAAGCTAATCTAGATTAGACCCAATGCTAATGACAAAAGTATTTCTAGAGTGGTCTCCAATGATACAATACACTGATAACTTCATTTTTATTTGTTTCTTTAAAAAATGTTATTTAGCTTTTCAACTTGAGCAAGCAAAGAAATTTTGCATTTTATTTTCGAAGATATAAGCATTCAATATGATTTGGATGCTTTAAATATCTTTAGAAAAGTAACTCAAAACACAAGTGGAGAAAGAGAATTCATCTGGCCATCCCCAAACAATTTGGGATTCAGGCTTGAGTTGAGTTGTATAAGCATTAAATCAGACGCCCTAAAAGCATTTAACTTCAACTTACTTTAAATGAGCAATTGCAAGGGTTTAACAACCAAAGACATACCACTAGGATTCCAGGTGAAGGCATCTCTGAAACGCTGTCCATCAACTTCAATATCCAAACGGATGGGAACCAAATTATCTGATGTTGGCCTGTACTTCGATGACAAAACAACGAGAGACAGTGAACTTTTTCCATTCACATAAATGAAATCTATTAAATGCGTAGTGCCTGAATGCTAAAAGTTTCAATGTGAGACTGATAAAAATGGAACCGTTTTGGTGGTCGTCCTGTGGTCCAACACTATTAAACTTGTAATATTTAAGAACTTAAATTTATATCAACAAAAATAGTTAGCAAACCCTTTCTCCAACAATTTATTCACCGTAAAGGTGTTTGAACCTTATAGCTGCCGCGAAACGTTAACAATCTGTCCCTGTGGCGGCAAAAATCGTGGAGGAGTCATGGATGGCAAAAAAACAATCATAACAGGAAATTATAATATGCGGAGAAAAAGGAAAAAGAATCTAAGCTGATTTCTTTTTTATGAATTTCGTTCACGTGGACAAAGAAGGACAAAAGAAAAAGAGACTAGGCGATACTGTCAGTGAAACTACCGAACACATAGCGGGCTTTTATCGTCCCTCGGTTAAGAAGAAGAAAGAGGAGGAGGAGGAGGAGGAGGAGGAGGAGGTATTTACCTAAATTCCATCAAAAATAAATATTGAAGGCATAGATCAAAGAAAATAAGAAAAAGAGATTTTCACTCACATTCTAACCACGGTGAAATCGGGTATCTAAGTCAACAGAACCGTGAAAAGGCACGCATCAAAATTCGCCACTCTGCCTCTCTGACATACGGAAAGAGAACCAGCCAAAAGAAGGGAAGCAAGCAGAGACGGGAAGGGGCTTACATTCGAAACTTGACGGGGGCTCTGAAGACGCTGGGCGGCAGATACCTCATGGCTCCAAAATCAGAGTCGTAACTCTGAAGTGGTACTATATGTCAGTTTGGTGCCTCGGCAGCAAAGCTGCAAAGCAGACGCGGCACGTTTGTTTTACGCCAGTTCACGATTGAGCTCTAGTTTTTATGAACTCCTTCAGGCTCGATTGGGTATAATAACGAAAGCTTACTCGATTAAACCACGAATCGAGCATAAAAAAGGAATTCACGTACTCGTAATTTAAATCCAAATTTTATATAAACTCATTTATAAATCTCAACATTAACGAGAAGTTATTTGTGACTTTAGCTCATTTAAGAAACTTTGATCCAAGTTTAAATTTAAATTTGACTTTTTTTTACATATATAGGTGATAATATATATTTATTAATATTTATAAATTAAATTTTTAACAAACATTAAATTAAATATTTAATTAATTTACTTTTAAGTTGACGTCTTATCAAAGTCAACTCATTTAATAAGTTGTGTTTTAAAACTCCGCATTTATATATATATGGTAATGTTCTTCTACAATGTGATATTTTTGATCGTAAAAAAGATTATGGAGAAGAAAATAAAAGTTCTTCATTATATTTCCGGTGAATATATGTATAAAAAAGTTAGCACATGATAAATGGCACTTATAGGAATTATACTCCCTCTCTTTCTCTCGAGGAGAATGTTAGACACATTGGAGAAAAAATCTATTATTACGGATGAGTTAATGACAACAACTTGCTAAATCTGTCTCTAACAATAAGTTTCAGCGATAATTGAATGAAGTCGTCACAACTGTACAGTTATTAGCGACAATTTTTGTCCAACCATTGTCAGAAGATTTAATAGTGACAACTAAAATTGTAAAGAAAATAGAAAAAACTCGAAAAAGTCACCTTCGGATGGTTGTCAATGACAACTTATATTAGTCTTTTACCGGTGATGGCTCTAGTGACCACCATCCACCCAGTGGCGGCGGCCAAAGCCATTGCCAATTACTTTTCAAATTTTAAAGGCCCCATGCTCCCTTTTCTCTCCTCTATCTTCTTCTTTCTCTACGCTTTTTTCTTTCACTCATGCAAAAACTTGTCCCCAACTCAGCTGAATGTGCCGCCCCGCCACTACCACTAACCAATGGTCACTGCCATGCTCACTTGCTTTGGGCTATTCTTCGGAGACAACACTCTCAACCTAAATCTCCAACACCACCAAAGTTCTCGCCATTGACTGCCATAGTCACACCACCGGCCACTGTTGTCACTATTGTGCCAAATCTTTCCTCCTCCAAGTATATATAAACCCTAGTTCTTTCTTAGGATTGTCTAAATATGTGTGTTGCATTATTTATTAGGTGTTTGTCTCTAAGATTTAGAGTTTATTTAAAGAGATTGATTAATGCTATTTTAATATTTGTTAATTTTGTTTTACAAATGTTAAGTTTGTTAAAATTTGTTTAAATGCTAATTAACTTTCTCTAAATACATGTGTTTTGTATGTATTGATTGTGCATTGAATTTGTTGAATTTTAATAATTTGATTGCTTTTATTTTAGAACTTTGTGTCTTTTAATTTGACATTCAATAATACAAAATCTAGAACTTTAAAATTTCTAATATAATTTTAATATATTAATTTCTAAGACTATTGTTCAATAGATAAGTTAAAATGCATATTTAGAAATATGTTCAACTACTCTTAAAATACTTAGTAAAATGTTTAATTATTTAGTTAGTCAAATACATATGACGGTTAGGCCAATTCATGATTGGTTAAGTCAATCCAAACTTGTTACTAATTTAAATTTGTCTAACAACCATAAAACCAAAAAAAAAGAGTTGGGACCCAAATTGATGCCGATTAAGCTAATCTAAACCGGTTTCCAATTTGGATTGACTTAAACAGTTAAAACAAAAGAAAAGGATAGAACCTAAAACACAACTAATTAAGTCAATCTAAATTGTTTCTAGTTTGGATTTGCCCAATAAACATAAAACCAAAAAATTAAAGTTAGAACACAAACTGGCATCGGTTAGGCCAATCCAAACCAATAAACAACCCTGAAACCCAAAAGAAAGAGATAGAACCCAAAACACGACCAATTAGGCCAATCTAAATTGGCTTCAGGATTGGATTGGCTTAAGCAGCCATGAAGCCAAAAATAAATGAGATAGAACTCAAAACATTGTTGGTTAGGCCAATTTAAACTGATTACCAGTTTAGACTTGACTAACCACCATAAAACGAATGAAGAAAAAGAATAAAAACCAAAATTGCACTAGTTAGACCAATCTAAATTAGTTTTCGATTTGGATTAGCTTAAACGGTCATAAAATCAAAAGAAAGGACATAGAGTACAAGCACAACCGATTACGTCAATCTAAATCGATTTTTAGTTTGAATTTACCTAATGGCTATAAAAACCCAAAAAAAGTTAGAACCCAATCTGCATCAATTGAGCTAATCCAAACCGGTTTGAATTCACTTAAATGGCCATAAAACCCAAAAAAAAAAGTTAGATCCCAACAATGTTGGTTAGGCCAATCCAAATCAATTACCAGTTTGGATTTGTCTAATGACTATAAAACTCAATAAAAGAATTTGTAGCCAAACCGACACCGATTAGGCGAATTGACCTAACCAACAAAAAACCCCAAAAAAAGAGTTAGAACCCAAACTAGCTCCAATTAGGCCAATCCAAATTAGTTTATATTTGTGTAAATGGCCAAAAATAAAACAATAGATAGAACCCAAAACATGGTCATCAGGCCAATTCAAACTAGTTATTGGTTTGGATTGATTTATAAGCCTTGTCAAATCAAACTAAATTGGTAAACCAAATAAAAGAAGTGTTTTCATTGTTTAGGCCTTCCAAGAAGTTTTAACGAGATCCTAGTTCAAGACTTGCTTCATCGGGAGGAGGTTTAGTTAGAACTAATTGTGTACTTTATTTTTGTAGATAATTGTTCAAGTTTGCATTTATTTTTATCTATAATTTAACAAAAAATTATTAGTTTTGATGAGTAACTTAGACAAGTCTTGAATATTCCTAATAGATTAGATCCTAAGTATCTTCAAGGAATAAAGACATTTTTTTATTATGCTTTTAATGAATGTAGGATTTTATTTAGATATGGTCATGACAAAAATTAAAATCAATGTTTTTTGTAAACGATGTTGTAACACCTTTACTTTAAATAGAGATGGTTAAAGAACATTTACTATGTGATGGTGTATGATTAACTTATTGAACATGGATAAATCATGGTGAAATCAAAGTTAATTTAATTAATGAATATAATTCCAATTAAATGAATCATGAGATGAAAATTTTAATGATGAAATAATATAAATGCTTGAAAATATTAAAAATATTCAATAAACATTTAGATATAACTAGGATAAATCAAATATAGAAGCACAAAAATATTATTGTTTATTAAAAATGGCAAAACACCTTTATCGAAAGTTGCAAAAATATATTCATGTTAAAATTTAATTAAAATTGATTTAATTAAAGTCAATCAATGATCTAACTATAAAATATACGAATACTATTACTATCTTAATTTACAAATGTATCGCCTAAGGATGCAAGTGTTCTTGACACTTGGTATGAACTTAAAAATTGTTAAGAACTTATGACTTAGTTATAAAAAATAGATGCATATAAGATTGAATGTATTTTCTTTTGGAAAGAGAAAGCAAATAAATTTGTATGTTCGCAATGTGAGGCTTCAAGATATAAAAATGATCCTAAATATAAAGGTAAGAAGCTTTGTCGAGTGTAGATGGAACACAATGCTTTTTGGAAATTTCCAAACAAAATCGTACCATCTGAGAGAAAGCCACACTCCGCATAAAACTAGCTTGATGACCAATGTTTAATTTCTAAAAGGTTTTGTTTATACCGAGAGCATTATTGTTCACAACACATCATTCTGACTGCATATCGTCTGTCATGACTGATTCATCTTGTGACTTGATAGTCGACATTCCTAAGCTTTTCGGGAGAAGGTCAAGTCCTTTTTATCCTTGTCATGCCTTTCTAAACATCATTATATTGTTTCGGAGCTTCTTTAGAGCTTTCGGAACTATTTTTATAAAAAACAAGCCCATGTGCCCCCTTTGAGGGTGCATGGCCATGTGCCCTGGGTTGGGGGCGCATGGTCATGTGCCCTTGGTCGGGGACGTATGCAACCCCAGATTCTGACTTTGATCTAGGTTACCAATGTTGACTAGAACCTTGCTTAATTTGATTTATCATCTAAAATTCATGTGCCCTAGGTGGGCGGTGCATGCACCCTCCTATGGAGGTGCATGGATTCCTCTGTTTTTTCACTTCAATAAATGTTTTATATTTTGGAAAGTTTTTTGTAGTCTATTTTCCACACACCCCAAGGGGGAGGGTTCATGCGCCCCCTTGGTAGAGTGCGAGGCACTTAGAAGTTTTTATTATTTGTCTACCAAATCATAGTTCAAATTCCTGATTTTCTTGTTATATACCATGCACCCCTAGAAATCGATAGCAGCGTTTGTTTATATCAACAAACATTGCTAAGTGAATGGCATGTTATAGTGGCTCACATTCTTATTAATTGAGTGGGAAAGTATGTCATCCTTCCAATTCTCTTTCTTTGAGATGAGTTGATGAACTATATCTTGATTTTGCATTGGAGAAATGTATTATTTGAATTGGGTTGGACACAAATGGCTTTTACCATTCGGTAATATGTTTTCAAAATACAGTGTTTGGTATGTCGTTACAATGTTTTACAATTTACTATCATAGATATCTATGAAAGTTGCATACATGATAATTTTGTGTTTAATACCAAGTCCAAAAGCTCCTAGAAATGATATTGATGTATACTTACAGCCGTTGGTGTGGATGAGTTAAAGTACTTATGGGAGATTATATTGGAGATATATGATGCATTAAAAAGAGAATTTTGTTATGAGAGCCATAATGTTAGGTACCAATAATGATTTTTCGAGATATGCCAATCTATTTAGATGGAGTACCAATGAAAATTTAGCGTGTCCAACCTATAATGAAGAAACACATTCTTTTTGACTAGTTCATAGTTGAAAACAATGTTACTTAAGAGATCGTTAATTCTTAGCCATACCACATCGTTGGAGAAAGAACACCAACAGTGTGGGAAGAAGATGCTGATAGGATATAAGACATGGAGACAACAACATAAGATGTACGCAATAATATTTGAAAAACCATTCAAGAAATAATTAGAGAACTTAAGAAAGAAGTTGGCAAGGAACAAACATAAGAAGAAAAAAGTATTTTCTTTAAGCAACAACCATATTGGGCATCTTTGATTGTCGAATATCATTTAGATGTCATGCACATCAAGAAGAATGTGTGTGATAATATTTTTGACATATTCCACTTATCAGGATCAGATAAAGACAAACTAAAATATAGAAAAGTTTTAGTGGAGTTACCAATTCACCAGTAATACATCCACATGAGGGTTTATCTGGATTTTTATATGTAGTTTATAGGCATAGCAATGAACAAAAATCTCAGATGCATTATTGTGTGAATAATATTCTAGTGTTATATAAGTATTCCTTAAATTTGTGTAGATGTGTAGATGTAAGTAATAAACTATTGATGGGATAAAAAGTCATGATTGTCGTATCAAGATACAAGTGATTATTCTTATGACATTTCATGAGATTGTATTAATTGATGTACATAGTCCCATTGTTGAGTTATGCTAGTGTTTTAAGTTCATTTGTGCTAAGGTTTTGAATAGAAGTATTTTAAGTTTATTCGTGCTAAGGTTTTGGATAGAAGTATTTTAAGTTCACTTGTGCTAAGGTTTTGGATAGAAGTATTTGAAGTTCATTTGTGCTAAGGTTTTAGATAGTAACATTTTAAGAGATTGAGAGTTATAGGTTGGAATAACATTGTGTAAGTTGGAACAAAATTTTTTGCCAACATTTTTTGATGTCACAATCCACCTAGTTGTGCATTTAGCTTAGAAGACCAGAATGTCTAGACTAGTTTGAAAGAGTTTGGTGGAATTTTATGGTTGTTTAGGCCAAGCAGAACTGAAAACTACTTTGGATTGGCCTAAATAGACATAAAAAGCAAATAAAGAGTTATAAAATATTTACAATTATTTAGGCCAATTCAAACCAGAAACCTTTTTGGATTAGCTTAAAAGGTCATAAAGACCGAAAAAAGAGTTAGAAGGCATTTTATGGTCAATAGGCAAATCCAAACTAAAAATTAATTTGGATTAGCCTAAAGGACCATAAAGAATAAAAGCGAGTTAGAAGGCATTTTATTGCTATTTAGGCCAATCCAAACAGGAAAACAGTTTGGATTGGTCTAAAAAGACATAAAGACCAAAAAAAGAGTTGGAAGGTTTTCCAGTTTGAATTTGTCCAAATGATGATAAAAACCCTAAAAAAGAGTTAAAAACTAAAAGACGGCCAATTAGGACAATCAAAACAAGTTTCAGGTTTGGATTGGCATAAACAGTCATAAAAATTAAACCCAAATGATGGCTAGTTAGGCCAATCCAAATTGCCTTCTGATTTGGATTGGCTAAAATGGCTTTAAAAACCCCAAAAAGGGTTAGAACCCAAATGGTGGCCGGTTAGTGTTTGGATTGGCTCCAACCGCCATAAAACATCAAAAAAGAGTTTGAAACCAAATGTCCATAAAAGCCCAAAAAAGGGTTAGAACTCAAATGGTGGCTGGTTAGGCCAATCCAAACTAGGTTCTAGTTTGGGTTTGCCTAAACAGCCATAAAACCCGAAAAAAGAGTTAAAACCTAAAACACGACTAGTTGGACCATTCCAAATTAGTTTCAAGTTTGGATTGACCCAAACAGTCATAAAAACCAAAAAAAGGGTTAGAACCCAAATGGTTGCCAATCAGGTCAATCCTAACATTTCTAATTTGAATTGGCCGAAAAGGCTATAAAACCCCCCAAAAGAAGTTAGAACTAAAATGGTGGCAAGTTTGGCCAATCCAAACCAGGTTGCAGCTTGGATTGGCCCAAATAGCCATGAAAACCTCAATAAAGAGTTAGAACCCAAATGATGGCCAATTTGGATTAGCCCAAATAACTATACGAACCCAGAAAAGGTTAGAACTCAAATGGTGGCTCATTAAGCCAACTGAAACTAGTTTGTAGCTCAGATTGGCTCAAATGTCCATAAGAACATAAAAAGGGTTAGAATCTAAAACACAGTCGGTTAGGCCAATCCAAACCTATTTTAGTAAGTGTCGACTCCAGAAACGGGTTCCGGATCAGCACCTCAAGATAAGGTGAAAGATGGAATAGGAGAAAAAGGGAGTGAATAGGAAAACACTTGGAAAGCGGTAAAGAGTCCTCACCTCGGTCCCACACTCACATTGATCGCCAAACTTTCATCTCACGGTGTCGCTCGAGCACCGGAGATGGTTCGGGTCATGTGGGAGGAGAGTGAGGAGTGAATTAGCTTAGAACATGAATAAAAAGAAAGGTGGTCGCCAGGAGCCGTGGGCTCCGCTTTATGGAATAAAAAACAAGAGATGAGTTGATTTGACCGTGTACCTTAGCGCGGGAGATCGGGATATGGGTTCAACCTTCTTTTTCTTCGGCCGGCCGATGAAGAAGAGTCTCCAACCGATGCTAGCTTGATGTATTTGTGCAACTAAAAAACAATAAGATAATAAAACAAGTGAAGAAGGATTAGAACTGAGTGAAGTGTAGTAACTTGTTAAAGTAATAACATAAAACGACAATTGGAAACAAACTCACCGGATTCGGGGTTAGCCCTAACCCCTTTTCTTTTAGTTTTTTGTGATATATGAAATGAAGAAAAACTGAATAAAAATGCTTAAATATGAACTGAATGATATGAATGAAGAGTTAGCAAAGAGAATATGAACGGTTAAAGACAACACAACCCAGGCAAAGTGGCAACCGGGTTGGACAGATTTAATGTAAACTGCGCGGCTCTGATGCAGAGACCGTAACGTACAGCACCAATGTCAGAATAAAGTGTTGTTTGTTTAAAAATAAAGATAACTCACTTAGGGTGGTTTTATATGAAGACAAGTTTGCTTGAATCTTATGATAAGTAATCTGAATTTACTTGATAAGCCGGATCTTAGACAATGAAATTCTGGAAACTCCCAGCACAATGTCGATGTAGGATGTGCTATGGGCACCACAGATATTTGAATTAAATGATTCTTGTTTTAAATAAAAGAGGACTCACCGGGGAACAATTTACATGAAGGATGTATAGGCTGAATCCACCATTAAATGTACTGAAATTGATTGAGAAGAAGATGTCTTAGAAGAGAAGACTTCGGATCTGTCTGTGCAGTGCTGGTGTTGAAGCCATAACAAGATGAGGAAATGTCAAAATTGATCTCCGTTTGTTGTAGATGAAATATATCTTGATTAAGCACACTTCTTATGAAGGAAGATAGGCCGTAAAATGACTATAAAGATCTGTAGAATCCAATGATCATCAGTGCAGCACGTTGGAGCATAGACCGGCTTTCTTCTTCACTTTGGAATGATCTCCGGGCACGGGGATGAAGAGAGAACAATTTGGGGAGGTTGGTATGAGACGAGGGTGGCTGGAGGACGAGGATAAGAGTGCCGGAGGATGGGGACTCCCTTTCTTAGGTCGTTCATATGAGTCTCCCTTTATAGGGGATGAAGAGCAGGTCAAAAAATAGCAAGTTTTGATACATCCGACCTTAGGTTGGATTTCCTGCAATTAATGTTTCTAATTTTTATCCTGAGGCATCTAGAAACTTACCCAAATGATTTATAAGGATTGGAAACCGTGTATCACCTTCCCCATGTTCAAAAGATGTCTCTACTTGAAGAGGAAACAAATCTATTCTAAAAATGGCAAGTTTTGATATACAAGACAGCAAGTTGGATTGCCATCATTTGATGATGCTAATTTCGACCATGAAGCTTCTAGATGCTATAACAAGTGATATGGAGGAGGAAAAAGGAAGTTAAGGTCGTGAATTGGTCAGCTATGTGCCCAATGGGCTGGGCTTGCATGCAATTGGGCTTGATTGGTGCTGCGTGCGGACAGAACTGCGCATCTGACTTCTAAAAGGTGCTGCGGACAAATGGTAGATCGGAATTGAATATTCCGTTTTTTGCATTGAAAATAGGACTCAGAGAGGAAGATTATTGATGTTGAAGAATTTTTCATTGGATGTCCACAAAATCCTGTGAAAAATTTTAAAGTAGAGGATATGCTGGGAAAAGCATAATCTAGCACACCAACAAGAGTCTCTTGTTCGGCAAACACGGATTTGATTAGAAATTAGAAAATCATCCTCATATTTCCAATAAGCACCTCATCTCATCCAAAAGGGTGGTTCATCATGATTTTGATGGTCTAAGAGAGATGTTGCCAATGGAATAATGATTTAAGCTCTAAATAAGGCCAAATTGGCGTGTCTACAGTAAGAAATGATGGACATCTCATATAGGTACACATTCTCAAGTAGGTGTGTGGGCACATATTTTTTGCCACCTACTCTCTTTTGCTCTCTTTTGAGGTTCCCTACATGCACTTCCTCCTTTGAGTACATCGAAGATAAGGATGGGGACTTCTTCCCTTGAGCCCACACTATACCTCTCTCTTTATCTTTCTTCCTTCACCATACTCACTTTGATCTCCGGTCTAGTGATCCTTGATGTCACTTGGGTGCCAAAAAACCAGTCCAGGTCATGTGAAAAGTGGAGGGAAAAAAGTGGGAAGGGAGGGTGACATAGCAAAGAAAAAAAATGGAGCGAGTATGGAACTGAAAGATAAGATGAATGAGGTGTGGTCACCAGGAGCCATGGGTTCCAAATAAAATAAAAAATGACAATGCTTAAGAGAGTTGATTAGTGTACCTTTTGGGGAAAATATGGTTGTGAGCCCTACTTCCTCTTTTTCGGCCGGCTGGGGAAAAGGAGCTTGTAGAACTTTACTTGCCTACAATATTCAAAAATAAAAGCATGAAGAAACACAATTAAAACTAAATGGAGTGTAGCATCATACTCAAAATAAGCATAAAAATGATAAAAGGAGTGGTACGGACTGGATTAGGACTAGCTCCTAACCTTTTTGACTAAACTATGATGATATGTGATGCTAATGATGCATGATGCTACACTATCATGGCATGAATGATAAAAATGAAACATGATTGAGAGAAGGTAGAAGCAAGAGGAAGAGGTGCTGAAGATTGGTGCGCTAAAACTTTCTGGGAGAACTAGGCATCCCCTTTTTAGGATGCCAGACGTCCCAATGACAGACCATCTTGACATCCAACAACTAGCTACTCGCACAAACTTCCCCCAACTCTTGTGGGTGTAAATATAGGTTTTAGCTCGAGCTAGTAGCTCCTAGTGCTCTCCTTGGTGTTAAAATGGATAGAGGGACTCCTCTAGGTGGTTTTGAATTCTAGGTGAATTTCTATGGGTAACAAAAATAAGGATGATAATGGGTCTATAGTGAAGGGAATGATTGTGGTAGTGGCTCCATGGGGGTTTTGGGAGCTTAAAGGGGGAAATAAATAGGTGGGAGACACTCTTGGAGTCTATGAGGGAGCCTTGGAGCCTTGGGAGAACCTGGTGGAACCTCTTGGTAGCTAGGGGGATCTCTTGTAACCTTCTAACCTCCCTAAATGTTGGGGAGAAGTCTCCTTTTATAGGCCCGATGGGTGAATTAGGTGCTCATCTATCGTGACACTAGGCGTCCCATTTGGGGAGTGTTGGACAGTGCACTGCCAGGACATTCATAACTATTTTTGACCATAGTAGGTGTGCATATTTGATTCTAGCAAACTGGGTGTTAGTCATCAAATTCAGTCTCAGGTGATCCTTGATCAGGGTGCCAGACATCTCACTTTCGGACCATTTGTAACCATTTATAATAGATTTCTCTATCCCCCTCTTTCAGGCTTGATCTCAGGTGTTAGTGTCAGGAAATCTTCCTAATGTCATGATATCAAGATGCTTGGAACATTGTACAATGCTATCATCTGGTTCAAAAGTTGAAAACGATTTGGGCGGGAAACCCAAGCACTCTAGTAATGCGACACTAGGTGTCACCAAACTAGGACTTCAGTTCCCTGCCTTCCATTTTAGCTTTATTTTTTAGGTAAAGTTAGACTCTTTAGGTGGAAAGGACAAGTGTTGTCTATAAAAACAAGTGTTTTGGTCTCCTTAATTAAGCCAAATTCTCATGTCTATAAGGTGATGGGTCATTGGGTCACTTTGGTGGTTTCAATGCTAGGTCAGGTGGATCTCAGTCTTAGAGAGATCCACATTTTAATACATCTCAACCTAGTGATTCTTGGCATACACAAGTAACACCGGCTGAGCCTGGACCATCTCAGGCATTGGTCCTTGCCTTACACTAGCAACTCCTGCATCTATTGGTATTCCATCTTCTTTTGCTTAAAATTTATATTTTATTAAATATTTTGCAATCATTATAGATATATCACTTTCTAGTTTGGTCTAATTTTATATTCAATTTGCCACGTTTGGTAGACATGGGAGAGGTTTGATTGAGGCGTATAGTGTGAGAAACTAGCACTTCAAGTGACATTGACTATTGAAATGGTAGGGGAGTCGGGTGTAGGCCTACATGGCTAAGCATTTACCTCCTACATTGGAGTGTGCAACATAGTGCACTCTAATTTATGGCAACAAAATTTCATCACTCTTTTGAAAGAAAAGAAAGATGTAATATTCTGAGATCTTGATGTAAATATATTGATTATATTTATAGTTTTAATTTATACATTATGATTAATAGTGTATTATTAACAATTATCAATTTCTTACAATTAAGAAACATCATTTTACCTTTTAGCAATTTGCATCGATAGATGCAAACATTTTAAGACACATGAAGAAAAAGTAGAGAAAATAAAGAAACCATTTTAAAAAATGATGATAACACAAATTAACTAATAAAATTTGTGTATCTAATATTTTACAGGACGATATTGGAGTAAGCCTAAGATTGTGCCTCCACAATATGATCTGCACAAGTGGCTTCATATGTGCAACATATAGGCCAAAGATGAGAATAAGGTACATAAAAACTCTTGTTAATTTAATTTCTTATTTATTTAAGCATGATGTTTTAGCAATTATTAAACTCCTATAAAATTTTTGTAGGCCATTAGTGAAAGAAATAAAGACAATAGAGTTGGTCTAACAATGCTTTATCGAATAGGAAAAACAAATATTCATAAAATAGAGAGAGAATTTTTAAATATTTAATTTAATTATTATTTATGCATTTAGTAGTGTTTCAATGTATTTTAATGCTTTTAATTATTTTGAATAGACACAAAAGAAAAGACACTACCCTACCCATTTAGAGGACTTCCAGATGACCTAGATGTATAAAGAGATAGATGAATCCATTGTCTGGAATAATGAAGAGAGTCGTCAAATGATAGTAAATCCCTAATTTGTCTAGACTAATATCAACATTCATTTCAAATAAATGTTAATATAATTTCTGGTTATAAGATAATATGCGACAATTGATGAATGTCTAGCCATCAAAGGAATCAATTGCTAGAATATCTTAGCAATTGTTCATTGCTGAGGAGTCATTCACCACCATCTTCGGAAGAGATATGATAGGATAGATCTATTATAGTGGCAGATATAGGACAAACTTGCAACACTTGGTATGGTGTAAGCGATGAAGATGTTAATACCTCCACAAATCCACTAGTCCAAGAGTTGATGGACAAAGTGGAGAAGCAATCCACAAGTTAGAGAGATAAAACACGATGATTAATTCTCTCAAACAATAGATGTTTGACCAACAAAATAGCTTTACAGGGATAACTGAATGGCTAACAAAACAAATGTTAGCCAAGATTGATCAAAGACTCCCCACTCATTGATCCATCGAATTTGAGACCACCTCCGATATAGAAAGAGGATGATGGAAAGGATGATGATGAGGATGAGGAGGATAAGCCATCCTTTGAATTGAATGATTGATGTACTTGTATTTTTATGTTTTACACGAGCATTATTTTTTCTATTCATATGTGATGTACATTGATCATAGACTTTTTGTACATTTCATTCATTAGTTTGTATAAAATTTCTAGAGAATGAGTTGTTTTTTTGTTATGAGTTGTATTTATGAAATTGTGGATTTATATATTGAATTATGGATGAATGAAATTGTGAATTTCAATATCAAATTGGGGTCTAATGAAATTGTGGAATTGTATGGATGGTTGTATATAGGTTGATTGTATGTGGAATTGTAGGTTTTTGTACAGGTTGATTGTATGTCATTGTATTTGGAATTGTGGGTATTTATGCAGATTGATTATATGTAATTGTGTGGACTTGTGGATTTATGTATAAGTTGATTGTATGTAGTTGTATATGGAATTGTGGGTTTCTTTACAAGTTGATTGGTGCAAAGAACCGAAAGCCCTTCTTTAAAGTTCCTCCCATGGCTAGACACTCCCTTCTCAGGGAGAGTCGACGGCTCGGCTTTGGCTTTGCTATATCTATGCATGATTGTAATCTTACATAAATTTTTTATTTTGTAATATTAAAATTATTTTTTATTCTTAAGAAATATTAGCAACAATTTAAGTAATCCTACATAGTTTTTTATTTTATAATGTTAAAATTATTGTTATATAAGAATTATTAGCGGCGGTTGTAAGAACTATTAACTCTATTAGCGATAGTCACTATTAATTGTGATGGCTCTAAGCTGTTGTTAGTATAACTATTTGTGATGGCTCTCATTCGTCACAAAACCATTCACTCCCAACTCATAAAAGTATTCTTTTTTTAAATGAAGAGAAATTGGCAATGGTTGTGAGCAATCACCAATAGTATACTGGTGATGGCTTTGGACAAACCGTCAGCAATACCATTGTCGATAAGGTTGCAAAAAATGAGTGGCAATGGCTTTTGGCTTATCGGTGACAGCTCAAGTCATTTCCATTAAGCTTTTTTCAGTAGTGATAGTTTTTTATTTTGTGCAATCTTGAAACAAATCTATATCCTTATGTTCTATTTAATTAAAGTATTAATAATGATATTATATCAATTTAGATATTGATATTTCTAGAAGTCAAAGTGTCAATATTAAAACTGATTCAAGTTGAATTATATAACATATTTTGTTTGTGTTAAAAATTATAAAATTAATACTATCACTCAAACATCTTTAATGATTTATATCATTATCATATTCAAAGTTGATGGTAATAATGATATCTAATATTCTAATATTATTACCAGCCTTACATACCAAAAAAGTGGCACCTAAGTTATTTTGCCTCTATATATACCTTGTCATTATTTTTATTTGTTATCACCATTTATCTTTCATTAGTCGATTTACGAGCATCCACGGGGGCTTTGGTTATGGGAAGCAAAACGAAAAGAGGAAAAATATTTTGGAGTTTGCGGTGGCCTACGGCTTAATCCTAACAAATATCCATTTCATCAAGAGGGACTCCCACCTAGTAACGTTTAAGAATAGAAGAAGCAAGAACCAGATTAACTTTATTTTTACTAAGAAGGCGAGTCACACTAAATGTAATGATCACAAAGTCATACCAAGTGAAGCACTCATAACCTAGTATAAGCTCCTAATCTTGGATCTCAAGGTCCTAATGCAGTTGTATTCAGTGCGATAAAAGGAGGCCCTTAGGATCAAATGGCATGAAGTGAGGGGAATTAAGCAGGAGGTGTAGACCTACAAAATTGATCTCATTCAGAGCATGAAACTTTGTTCTAAAGGGTGAATACATGTGATTGTTTAGTTTAGAATAATGCCTGGTCTTTTCTTTGATTTAGAGCTTTGCCGAGTGTAGATAGGACAAAATGCTTTCTTGAGATTTCCAAATGAAATCGTACCATCTAAGTGAAAACCACACTTCGCATAAAAACTAGCTCGATGACCAATGTTTAATTTCTCAAAGGTTTTGTTTACAACAAGGGCATTATTGATCACGACACATCTTTCTAACTGCTACTTGGATTATTCTGGACATTGTCAGGTCATGACCGATTCATCTTGTGACCTAACAATTGACATTCTTAAGCTTTTCTAAAGAAGGTCAAGTCCACTTTTATCCTGGTTATGCCTTTTCAGACATCAGTATATCATTTTGAAGCTTCTCTAGAGCTTCCAGAATTGTTTTTAGAAAAACAAGCCCACGTGCCCCCATTTGAGGGTGCATGGCCATGTGCCTGGGTTGGGGGCGCATGGTCATGTGCCCTTGGTCGAGGACACAGACACCCCCAGATTCTGACTTTGATCCAAGTCACTAATTTTGACTAGAAGTTTGCTTAATTCGATTTATCACCTAAAAATCATGTGCCATTAGTGGGGGAGCATGGATTCCTCCATTTTTTTCTCCTCGATCAGATTTTCGTATTTAGGAAAGATTTGTTGGTCTATTTTCCACAGCCCCCACGGGAGGGCACATGCGCCCCAAGGTAGAGTGTGAGGCACTTAGAACTTTCTATTATTTTCTTGTTAAATCATAGTCAGAATTCCTGATTTTCTTATATCCCATGCACCCCTAGTAGTGGGTGCATGCTCCCCCAAAGGGGGGGGGAGGGGGGTGCATGGGACTACCTTTCCTATTTTTGTGTCTTCTCTTCTCCCTATAAATTGAGATGACCTTTAGAGATCTTAGAAGTTGTAAAAAGTTGGAAAATCATTCCTCAAGCTTCCCAACATGCCCTCCTTGTCCATCCTTGAGATTTGGTGAATTTTAGAGAGATAATTTAGTAAGTTTAGTGAGAGAGAGGTTAGTTCATGCTCATCTAGTTGGTTTCTCTTCTCCGACTTCTACAATATCATGGAAGCGAGTTTTGCTAGAGTTGTATGAAAAGAAGTTCTTTCTATCTATGTTCTCTTTGGTTTGCAACAAATGGGGCTCAATTCCAACATCTATGATGATCGTGGCAAGCTCTAAAGCAAAGTTGCATTGACAGTTTCTAGTTTCAGGCTAACATCTTCCTCGGCCCCGAGTTTCATCAATTCTCCATCAAATGGGCTCATATTTGATTCCTTTTTATTCTAGTTTCACACTTTAGTCATCCTAAATCATATTTTTTATTTTGTATATTGTTTTTTTCATCATTTTTAATCGAAGAAAGACAAAAAAAGGGTTAGGGATAACCCTGAAACCGGTCAATTCTAATCTGATTGTCATTTTTATGTCATCCTTTTTGCATTTACTACACTCCACTTAATTATAATCCTCGTTTCACTTGTCTTTTTGTCTTCTAGTTGCACAAGTACCATCAGGTATGCACAAGTTAGAGACTCTTCTTTATTAGTTGGCCGAAGAAGAAAAAGCTAGAACCAACATCTACTTTCTCACTAAGGTGCACATACACGGTTAATTTTTATTGTAATTTAATTTTCTACATAAATTATAGCCCGCGGCTCCTAGTGATCACACATTCTTATTTTCTTTAGTTTCATTTAGTTATCATTTATTTTATCTTTTTCTTTCTACATGAGCTAAACCATCTCTTTGACATCCAAGTGATATCAAGAGCTAAATGTTCGGGGATCAAAGTGAGTGCAGTTGGTGATGGGGTCCTTTTTCACATTTGAGGTGACGATCTAGACACAACTCCAATTTTGGAGTCGATAGATGGTATTTGAAAATAAAGCTTTCATGCTTAAGAATTGTGATCTAAATGGGGAAGTCGAGTTAATGTGGACTAATCAGACATCAAAGATTAAGGCGTTTAAAATAATGTCCTCAAAGAGTCATTCATGATGGTAGAATGAAGAAGTGTAGAGAGCAATAAAGAGCAAGAGACAACGATTTAAAAAATTACCCAATTGTAGCATCAGCGAGACCTTTAAACAATATAAGAGAGCTAGGTGTGAGGCAAAAAGGGTAGTTTGGCGAGCCATGGATGTAGCTTGAGAAGAATATTTCCTATCTGGCTATGCTGAAGAGTATGAGATCTTGGGACCTAGACAAAGTTCAATGTATAAGAGATAGGGAGGGGAGGGTGTTAATATGAAACAAGGATTTTCAAGAATGATGGAAATGTTACTTTGAAACACTCCACAATGATCCTATTTTAAAAAGTATAATGGAGGTGAAAGGGGACTGAGGGCTGGGCCAGAGTTCTCCCAAAAAATTACCTTTCTAGAAGTGTGCCTTGTGCTAGCTAGAATGGGGACATCCAAGGCATGCGGTTATGATAACATCCAGATTGAAATATGAAAGTGTTTGAGTGAGAGAGTAGTGGAGTTGCTAACTCTTATCTTTAATAAAATAGCTATCTCTGGAAGGATGCCAAATGAATGAAGAGGGAGCATCATCATCTTGATATTTAAGGGAAAAGGAGATGTACATGATTGTGGGAACTATAGAGATATCAAGCTCATATGTCAGACTATGAAGCCGTGGGAGAAGGTTATGGAGAGAATACTTTGAGAGTGTACTAAGATCACAGGAAACCAATTTGGATTCATGCCCAGTAGATCGACTATAGAGGCCATCTTCCTAGCTAGATCCTTAGTGAAGTAGTATAGAGACATAAAGAGAGATTATCATATGGTTTTCCTTGATTTAGAAAAGCCTATGTTTGAGTCCTTTGAGAGGTTCTTTGATGGATGCTAGGAAAGAAATGGTGCCCAATGGATTCATTAACATCATCAAAGACATGTATGAGAGTGCAACCACCCAGGTTTCCTCCCTTGGAGGGGAGTCAAGAGCTTTCCAAGTGTTAGTCGACCTTCATTAGGGGTCTGCACTAAGCTTGTATCCTTTTGTCCTAGTGAAAAATAAAATAACTAAAAATATACAAGAGAATTTACGTTGGTGTATGATGTTCGCAGATGATATTTTTTTGATTGATTAGACTTGAGACGATATTAACAAGATGCTTGAATGATGGAGAATAGAGCTAGATGTTTAGGGATTCAAAATTAATAAGAGGAAGACAGTATATGCACTATAAATTTAGCAAAACGTTAGGAGTTGAAAATGATTAAGTAACCTTAGACGATAAGATCCTCACACTAATTACTTAATTTAAATTTTTGGGTTCAATTTTACATACGGACAAAGAATGTGACGAAAATGTTAGCCATACGATTAAAGTAGGATGGCTAAAAGGAGGTAGGCAATAGGGCTTATATGCGAACGTAGAATCTCCCAAAGTGAGAGTGAATGTCCTATGAGATAGTACTTTAATTTCCTAGCTAGGGTAGAGAGAATAACTATAAATGAGTTATTCAATTGATCTAATTTCAAGTACAAAATCCTATAGAGTTGGTATAGTAAGGACTTGACAGTCAATGTCGTACTCCTTTTTGACAAGGATATTATATGGATGAAGATTTATATCTATGTGGTAACTGATGATAGAAATGCTCAATGAAGATAAATTTATTCTTATAGTCAATTGGGATCAAAAGATGTGGCTTGTTCCATTCATGATCAGTAAGTTGAATGATCCTTTATAATATAATAAATTTAATATAATTATATAGAATTAATCTACTTTTATTTACCTTCAACGAAATAGGCTATTAGGCTTAGTGGGTCACATATATAAGGACTTACAAGTACATAATAAAGGTGTAATTTATAGAGATTTTATGTTTTTATTAAAAATTCTAAATTCTTTATAAATACTAATAGTTCTACCCAAAACCTATCAAGGCAAGGTTGAGATCCATATCTTTAGTCTCCTCCCTATCTCCTCCTCTCTCTGTAAGACATCAATGGGTGATGGAGCTCAGTTCGGGAAGAGGCCTCGAGCCCGATGAGAAGGGAACCTTCTATGGATAAAGTTTGTGTGGATACTGCTAGAGACATGATATTTGAATGATTTAAAAAGCTTAAGAAGTTATTTATATTCTTCTCCAAGGATTAGATGAATCCCTTTTATGTATATTCGATCTCATTTTGATCGATTTTCAATTTTATCATTCGATTATGATTAAGACAAGATTAACATGAACCCATAGGAATCGTCACTTACATTATACCAAATTTTATAGAATGGTTTCTTACAGTGGTATTAGAGCCATGTTAAGGTCTCGATTGAAACCGACATTGAATTGGCATTATTTTTTGTATTCTATGTTTTCTTTAATTTGTGCAAATGTCTAATTTATAGAGGCCATATTAATTCATATAAAATATGGATTTGAGATTGGTTGGCATTGCTAGAATCTCATTTTATAGGGATTTCTAATGCCACAAACCATTATAATTTTGGATCTCTATAGAGTTTGGGATAAACCCCAAAATTTGATGATTCTTTCATGCCCATACAATCAACAACATTTGGGGATTTTGTGAAATCTCTATACATGAGGGGATTGATGCCTTGTGAATGCTTTAGATAATGTGTAATACAATTACCTGACCTTTGCCCATGATTTAGTGCTTCTAACAGTGGTGGAGGAGGAGAATTAAGAAATTTTATAGTAGTAGCACATTCCCCTAGTGATTGTTGTCTTTTGGCGTGGATTTAGAAGATAAAGATAGATTATTTAAAAAATCTATTGGACAAGGATTTTAACTAGTATTTTTTGAAAATTTTCACAGTTCTAGAATGTCTAGAATAGATGATAAGATCCAGTGGTGACTTGTTTCAAAATCTGGTAGTGCCAACCCTGTTCTTAACCAATTTTGCATCGATTGGAAATTTTCAAGGGGATAAGTTGATAGATTTGGAATTCACACTCTAAAAGAATTACAAGGCATATTTTTTGGAATTTTTGGAGACCAATTAGTCAGGTTTTGAACTGGATTAGTGTGGCTTCACGAAGGTCTTTATTGGGTAAAGAAGAAGGAGGAACTGAGACCACGTCGGACCCGATTGCTACAGTGTTGAATGGATATAGAGGCTAGTGCGATGTGGAGGTGGCATAGTAGGATTGGGTAACTAGCACATGCGGCCGGGGGGGAGGGGTGGGGAAGAGGGCACACCTGAGGTGGCACTGTGCACTGTGAGCGTAGCACATTGTGCCCATGATTTTTAAATAGTTCAAAATTATAAAAAAATAATAAAAATTACCAAAAAATTCTATGAATTTTTTTTAAAAAGTCTAGAATATTATTTTATGGGTTTTAAAGTGTTTAATGACCAGTTAGATGATATTAAACTTTTTGACATAGATTCTATTGCAGTTAGGTTTTGCAATTTTTTAAAGGCTTAACTTAATTAATTGGTGTCTTAATTAATTTTGTAAAATAGTATTTTTTAGAATAAAAATTAAAACATTATTTTATTACTTGGCATTGTGTTGGGAATGCATGAATGTTTTAAATAATTTATATGTGCTTGTTTTTTTATATAAATTGTTTATATGCATTATTCATGTAAATATTATATCATATTAATATCATATTAATATCACATATTTGAAAATTTAGAATTTAGAACTTTAGAATTTAAAAATTTTAAATTATATTTTTAAGATGTAAATATTATATCATATTAATATCACATATTTGTACATGTACATGTGACATGTGATGGTGTGAATGTATGGTGTATGGAGATCATGTACTTAGATTTAATATTCATGTGTTAGTAGTTAATTATGTGGATGTGTTTAATTGAGGCCTGTGTGCCTCCTTCTCTCTCTTTTCAATTCTGATTGTCCATTTTATTTCTTTCTATTAATGTACTCCTCTTGGTTAAAACTAAATTTTCTTATTAAATTATGTACACTTTGCAGGTCTGTGTACTCTCAAGCAACTTGTAATAGTTAGAAGTCAGTTTGCAAAGGAGAGAGTGGGACCATTGGAGAAGTGTTCATTTGGAAGTGGAAATATTGGCATATGATGCAAGCTCTTTTAGTTGTAGACTGTTCTAGCTCTGGTGTTTCATAATTAGGGCAAGTCCATGATCTTCCATTTAATTACTTGCACATATGATATGTGAATGTGTGCTATGCTATATATGTTAGATATATGATATTCCAAAGGTATTATATATAGCACATATTATTGGTGAGACTAAAATAAAATATCTTCTCGTTTTAATTAGGTCTATAAATATGAGATGTTAAAAATGATTCACGTAGCCTTCCATTGATATGGTCTTAATGAGCCAATTTTAGATTGGATAGGTTTGTTGTGTTATCACAAGACTCATTTAACAAAGTATTGGTGATCATGACCAATGCATTTGCCAAACTTTAGGATGAGCCATTTTCATGTCTTTGTTGTGCTATCACAAGAGTTGTGTGAAGAATCCATTCTCATAATGTAACAAACAGGATTGACGTAACTAGAGTATATGATTTGTTGTGCTACCACAATGTCATAACTCTAGAGACTGAATGACTAAGAGTTGAAATGGTTGCAACAAGCAATAGTTGCCTACCTATTATGTATGGGGGATTTTTTGTACTAACACAAGGTCATCACTATAAGGTTAATAGGGTTTTAGTCCCAACTAGGATGTCATCATGATATGTCATCTTTGCATAATGAGAGTTATAAAAATTCACTAAAAATTAGTTGGAGCATAAATTATGATGAAAGACTATATCTTAATTTTAATAAATGTCTACAATGTTATCTTAATGATATTACATCTTTGTTGTAGAATTAGATGACAAACCACCTAGTAAAGCATATTAGATGTTAAGTAGCTTAATGGTTCACACTTTTTAGACTGATTTATATTCAAGAGAATTGTTCTCATGGTTAACTAAGTAATTATCCTACTTAAGAAGTAGGTGCTTCCTAGAGTATCTAATGATATAATATAATATAATATAATATAAACAAGATGCATTGTTTGCCTTATACTAGATGTTAGCCTTTATGAGATATAAATTATTAATGCAACATAGTTGAATAGATATGAGAGCCATCATAGGCCATGGTGATGTGATATTTAATGGCAAGTTAAAACAATAATACATCTCCAATACTTCTTGTTAGTGAGACCATTGAAATAAAGTAAGATCATTATATGGAAATAGAAGAACATAGTTAAAGTCAAAGAAGGTGGTCAAGATAATAAAACCCAAATAAAACATAGAAAATTTTCACTATCATGATGATGGTAGGTGAAAGAAGAAGTGCAAACTGTGTTGTTGCACGTAATGCATAGTTGGAGTTTGAAAAGCTTCATGCATCTAAGTCATTGATATTTACTTGCCTTAAATATACACTTAATAGTATTATATACTATACGTGTATATCATAGTATTAGATACTTGAGGTACATCAAATGGAATGAGATACCAGATATGTATCTTATGTATGTAAAGAGTTGCAGAGGATGAAAGTAAATGAAAGCTTAATGAAGAAGATGTTGACTTACATATGAAATAGTGCAAAAATTGTATCATTACTAGTGGGAGATACAAATCTTTAGTAGTCTTCTAGGGATGTTCTAATAATTAATATTGCTATTATATCCTTCTACAAAAACATTATTCATATTTAATGTTTAAATAAATGATAAATTTTTCAGAAAAGTTATGATTTTTCGAAAACTTGGTTCCCTCGAAAGAATACTCAAATGTACTTAATGAAAACAAGAATTTAAGCTTTCCAACTATATAAAAATTGCGTGTCTACACTATATTGATGAGATTAAAAAAATAATAAAATCTCTCCTTATTTTAATTAGGTCAATAAACATGAGACATTAAGAATGACTCACGTAGTCTTCCGTTGTTATGGTATTGATCAGCCAATCTTAGATTAGATGGGTTTGTTGTGCTACCACAAGGCCCATTCAGCAAGGGATTGGTGATCATGTCTAAGGCATTTGTTGAACCTTGGGGTGAACCATTTGCATGGCTTTGTTGTACTACCACAAGGGATGTGTGAAGAATCCTTTCTCATAATGTAACAAGTTGGTTTAACCTAACTATAGTATATGACTTGTTGTGTTACCACAAGGTCATAACTTAAGAGGCTAAATGACTAAGATTTGAAAGAGTTGCAACTAACAATAGTTGTCTACCTATTAAATATGGGCTGATTTGTTGTGCTACCATAAGGTCATCACTATAAAGTTAATAGGGTCTTAGTCCCCCACTAGGATTTCATCGTGATAATCTATTTTTGCATAATGAGGGTTATGCAAATTCATCAAAAATTAGTGGGAGCGTAAATTAGAATGAAAGACCATATCTTAATTTTAATGAATGTCTGCAATGTTATATTAATAAAATTATATCTCAGTTGTAGAATATGATGATAAATCATCATTAGTATGGCATACTAGATGTCAAGTAGCTTAATGACTCACTTCTTAGGCATGTTTAGAACTAAGAGAATTGTTCTTATGGTTGACCAATTAACTATCCTACTTGAGAAGTAGGTATCTCCTAAACTATCTAATGATGTAAAAGAAGGATAAGATCTTATCTCATAGACAAGATGCATTATTTGCCTTATACTAGATGTTAGCCTCTTTGAGATAAAAATTGTAGAGGTAACATTGATGTGTGGATATAAGATCCATCATGGCTCATAGTTATGAGCTAATTAAGGGTAGGTTAAAACAACAATACATCTTAAATACTTCTTGTTGGTGAGACCAATAGAAAGATGTAAGGTCATTAGATAGAAATAGAAGAGAGTTAAAAGTCAAAGAAGGTGGCCAAGATAATAAAAGTTCGAAGGTGGTCATCATGATGGTAGATGGAAGAGAAAGTGCAAGGTGTATTGCACATAATGTAAATGTGGAGCTTGAGAATCTTCATGCATTTAAGTCATTGACATTTACTTGTCTTAAATATACACTTAATACTATTAGATACTATATATGTATTCCATAGTATTAGATACTAGGGATGCATATAATGGTATGAGATATCAGATATGCATCTCTTATCTATAATGAGTTATAGATGATGACAAGTAAATGAAGGCTTATTAAAGAAGATGTTGACATATATATGAAATGGTGCAAAAGTTGCATCATTACTAGTGGGAGATACAAGTTTTTAATAGTCATGTAGAGATGTCATAATATTTAAGATTGCTACTACATCCTTTAACAAGAACATTATTTGATTTCCTTTTTGAATAAATGTTGGTTTATTTTGAGCTATGAAAATGATAGATGTTCTAAAACATTGAAAGACAAAGTGTTTGCTAGTGGGAATTTAATAAATTGTTTATTCATATTAGATATGTTAGCTCTCATGTTATGTGTGAATACTTATCTTAAGAGAAAATAGTTTGATTTAGATCAATCTACCATTTAGCTTAATGTAAACGTAGAGAATGGGTTAACGAGTTGTCAGAACTCATACATCTAGGTGTATGTTACCCATATCTATTAAGGCTAAAAAGGAATATTTATACTTTATTATTTTCAAAGATGATGTCTCTAGGTATAGATATATGTACTTTATGAAGTACAAATCTGAGACCTTTGAGAAATTATTTGAGATTAAGAATGAAATAGTGATAATGATGAAAAGAGTATTAAAACTCTTTGATAAGATCAAAGTGTAGAATACTCTAGTATGTAATTCACACATAATTAATAGATAATATAATATAATTTTAAAGAAAATCTCTTTACTTATCTTAGCTTAATTGAGTAGCTAAAATAAGAAGCCATATTATGTAGGACGTGATATGGACAATGACAACCTTTTGCAAAAATTTCTTCTTTGTCTATTTAAGGCTAAATACTCAATATAACCACTTGATCTTAATTAGTATCTTGTAAGTCTATTCCAATTATTCCGTACATGATACAAAAAGGGTTAAAGCTTGACCTTAAGCAAGTTAAGGTTTCGGAATGTTTGACATGGTGAAGCAGTATAACCCTAACTAATTAGAATATAAGACTATGAAGTATTGGTTTGTGAGATATCTTGAGAAAACTTATAAATATTAAATATACCACCCTTATAGAGAAAGGAATATGTTGCTCAGCTCACCATATTGCTAGAGGAAGAGTTCCTCCTTTTGAAATAAAGTGGAAGCAAGGTATATAAAGTGGAAGCAAGGTATATATATGGAAGCAAGGTATATATATGGAAGAGTGCCACTACCCAAGGCCACTTCTATCAAGGTACTAGTTAGTAATTACACATGAGCAATTTATAGGTTTTTACTTATGTCTATTCAACCTAAGACATGTGGGATATATCTCTGATAGAAAAAATGAGACATAAGATAGATAGGATATTGATCTTAGATCTTTATAGAAGCAATCTAAGATATTGATTCTAAAATGGGAAGACAATAAAATCCAATATAAACTCTATCTATTCTAATCAAGTTAAGAACTTGATAGATTCACCTGAGGATATAGCATCCATAAGATATAAATGAATTAATAAACAATAGATTGAAGTGGATTATAAGGTAGAAATCTTCAATGTGAGACTAGTTGAAAAGGATATCATCTATGTTAAATGGTTGACTATGATGATATTTTTTACTTATTCTATAGATTAATCCATTTTAATTTTGATTGTTACACACTATAACTATAAGATATGTTAATTGTATGTTAAGATAGTGTTCCTCTAAGGTATTTTGAGGACTAGTTGTATATGATACAACCATAGGCAATCAAGTCCCAATAACATTCAAATAGAGTGTGTATTAGGTCTATTTATAAACTAAAATAAAACTTTACGTAGATCGTATATAAGGATTAATGAGATTAAATCTTATGACTTCATTAACAACAAAGAGGAGCCTTGTGTATTTAAGTGGATAAGTGGGAGCACTTTTACTTTCTTGACATGTTATGTGAATGACATATTACCCATTAAGAATGAAGTATGTTATCATAACTGAGCCTAACTATCAAACTAATCCTCCAAACATAATTTAGATTTTAAGATCTATAGAGATATATTTAAAAAGTTACTTGACTTTAACCAGTTAATGTACGCAGTCTCCATGGTCAAAGAGTTTGACATGGTAAACTTCAAGATTGGCTTCTTACCTATGTAGTGTGGAGTTGATCTCTTTAAAGAGATGTCTTTATAGACTACTTATGGAATAAAGAGAGAACATGAGTAGAGTCCTTATGCTTTTACCATAAGGTCTATCGTATAGGTGATGCTACATACATGATATGATTAATGCTCTAAGTTTTATGAGCATTCATCAGGTAGATCTATGTGAGAGTCATTGCATAGTTTAGAGATATATCCTTGAGTACTTGAGAAGCACTAAGGTTGTATCTTTAAAGTATGAAGGATAGGACTTGATGTTTTGTAGTTTTACAAGTACAAGCTTCTAATCAATTTAGTTTGATAATAAGTCAAAATTATGGTGGTACAGTGAGCTAGAAGGGTTCCATGTAATCGAACACTGCTAATTCTACAACTAATGTAAAGAAGATTACATAATAGTTGCACACTACTTGAGAAGTAAGTTAGATAAAAATGTTCTTCTAAGATAGGGAATTGTCCCAATTTTCTCCAAAAGTGTACCTTTGTTTTGAGAAAATAATGGGGTAGAGCTGACATCTCATCAAAAGTTTAAAACTTCTCTGGCATTACCATAGAATTAGAGAGATTGTAGTATATAGAGATATAATTAAAGACATAGTATCTACCATTAATAACATTGCAAATATACCAACTGAATCAGTTACTCAAAGAGTGTTTAAGCTTCACCTTGAGTTGAAAGAGATCAACTAGATGGGTGATTAGTTTTAGTGCAAGTGGGAGATTGATAAAAATGTATGCCATAAAAATCAATCAAATATGATATGATTTGACATTTCTAGAAATATATCATTCAAATAATTAGGTAAATCTTCATTACTAGTTCTTATTAAATGCACACATTGTAATGAAGTCCTTGATCATATATAATAATGATTGAATCATGATGAGTTCATGATAATTAGATTGATCATTTAGAGGTATGTGAACTGAATGCTCTTAGTCATAGAATTCTTGAGATGGGATATCAAGGATCCATATAAACTAGTGTATGTGATGTCTTCTCATGTGACAAGTGTAAGGAATTGTTCATAAAAATTTAGTGCAGCGAAAGTGACGATTCCTATAGGTTCTTTTAGAATCTGTCTCAATTGGAATAGAATGACAAAAACCAAAAATCGATCAAATCGGGTTCGAATATACCTGACAGGGATTCATATAATCCCATAGAGAGGAAGGAGATGAGCTTCTCAAGCTCTTCAAACTGTTTAAATGTTTGGTCTCGAACAGTATCCACACGAACTTCATCCACAGCAGGTTCTCCCTTCGCGCCAGCCTCGAGAACTCTTCCCGAACGGTTCCATCGACCATGGGCACCTTCTAGAGAGAGGATGAGGTAGGAAGGAGGCTAGGGGCATGGTTTTCACCCTTCTCTTGATAGGGTTTGGCTGAAACTATTAGTATTTATAGAGAATTTTTGAATTTTTCATAAAAACTCAAAATCTCCATAAATTACGCCCTTGACCCTGTACTTGTGGATAAGTCCTTTCGTGTGTGACCCACTAGGCACAATAGCATATTTGTTTGAGGCATAAATAAAATAGAACAATTCTATTTAATTTAATTAAATTTGTTATTCAATAACATATTAATCGGCCTACTGAACATGAAAAGTACGAGCCACATCCCATGATCCCAAATGGCTATACGGATAATATCATCTCCATTGAGCCTTTCCATCATTAGTTACCGCATGGATATAAACCCTCATCCATCCAATGTCTCGGTCGGAAGGGAGTACGGCATCGACTGTCAACTCCTTAGTGTACCGACTCTATAGGATTTTATACTCAAAATTTGATCAATTGGAAAACTCCTTTTACAATTATCGTATCTACGCTAGCCAGGGATTTAGAGTACTATCCCATATGACATTCACTCTCACTTACCAAGAGTGGATGATCCCTTGTTGTCCGCTCAATTACCTCCATCGGGTTTTTTTTGTACCCGATCCATCGTTATACTGGACCATCTAAATGGTGATCCATAAGTCAATGGTTAAAGCACAAGTTCCACCCAATAAGGTATCTTTGGAGACTTAGGTCAAAGGTCCAACCATGCAACCGTGATGACAGAAAACCCTGATTGACAGTTTGGTAAGATACCATTCAAGGTTTCTAATTTGGTCAGTTTAGTGAACTCATTCAACTAATGAGCACCTGTATGTGTATCTCAGTGTCCCCACATTAATGAACAATGAGATCAGTCATCCTCATCACATGGAAAGATATCACATACACTAGTCTATCTGAATCCTTGATGTCCCATCTCAAGTATCCTATGACTAGGAACATTTAGATCAAATACCTCTAGATGATCAATCTCATTTTCATGATCTCATCATTATTTAATCATCATTGTATTTGATCAATGACTTCATTACGATATTCGCATCTAATAAGAGCTTATAACAGAGATTTGCCTAATTAATTGAATAAGATATATCTAGAAATGTCGAATCATATCATATATGATTGACTTGTAGGGCATACATTTCTATCAACAAGGATGACCGATATCATTGGTCATTAGTGTGAGACACTACAATACACATACAGGTGCTCATTAGTCGAATAAGTTCACTGAACTGATCAAATTAAAAATACTGAATGGTATATTACTGAACTATCAATTAAGGTTTCTATTAGCACGGTTGCATGGTTGAACCTTTGACCTAAGTTGCCAAAGATGTCTTATTGGGCAGAACTTATACTTTGACTATTAACTTGTGAATCACCGTTTAGATGTCTAGTATTGCAACAGATTAGGTACAAGGAAAACTTGATGGTGGCAATTGAGTAGACAAGAAGAGATCGTCCACTCTTGGTAAATGAGAGTGAATATCTTACGAGATAGTACTCTAAATCTCTAGCCAAGGTAAATAGGATAATTGGAAAAAGGAGTTTTTTAATTGATCCAATTTCAAGTACATGATCCTATAAATTCAGTATATTAAGGAGTGGATAGTCAATAATGTACATCTTTCTGACTAGTACATTGGATAGACAAGAGCTTATATCCATGCAGTAACTAATGATGGAAAGGCTTAATGGAGATAAAATTATCTCCATAGCCATTTGGGATCATGGGTTGTGGCTTGTACCCTTCAAAATCGATAGGTTGATTAATCTATTATTGGATAACAAATTTATTTAAATTAAATAGAATTGTTCTATTTTAATTATTCCTCAACAAAATAAGCTATTGGGCATAGTGGGTCACACACATAAGGACGTATCCATAAGCATAGGGCCAATGGCATAATTTATGAAGATTTTAAGTTTTTATGAAAAATTTCAATTTTTTTTATAAATACTAATGGTTTCAACCAAACCTTATCAAGACAAGGGTGAAAATCATGTCCTCAAACTCCTCCCTACCTTCTCCTCTATGTAAAAGGTATCCATGGTCGATGGAGCTATATTCAGGAAGAGTTCTCGAGGTCAGCGCGAAGAGAGAACCTGTTGTGGATGAAGTTCATGTGGATACTACTGAAGACCAGACATTTGAACAATTTGAAGAGCTACAGAAGCTCATCTCATTCTTTTCCATGGGATTAGATGTATATCAATCAGGTATATTCAAACTCATTTTGATCAGTTTTCGATTTCCGTCATTTGATTCTGATTGAGACATCATCTAAAGGAATCGATGGAATCATTGCTTGTACTGCACCAAATTTTTTAGGATGACTTCTTACACCTAAGATCTATATAGAAGCAATATGAGATATTGATTATAAAATGGGAAGAGACAATAAAATATGATATAAACTCTATCTATTCTAATCAAGTTTAGAATTTGATTAATCCACCTAAGGATATAGTATCCTAAGGTTTAAATAGATCAATAAATAATAGATTTAATTGGATTGAAAGGTAGAGACCATCAAGATAATAATAGTCAAATAGATATCATCTAAGTCAAATTGTTGACTATAATAAGACCTTTTACCTATGTCATGGATTTAATCCATTCGTATTTTGATTGTTACACACCATAACTATAAGATATGTCAATTGGATGTTACGATAGTGTTTCTCTATGGTATTTTGAGGAACGAGTGTATATGATACAACCTGTGGGAATCAGGTTCCAAAACATCCAAATAGAATGTGTGTGAGGTCCATTTATGTACTAAAGTAAAACTTCTCATAGCTGGTGGATAAGGTTTAATGAGATTAAATCTTATGACTTCGTTGGGAATAAAGATGTGCCTTGTGGATTTATATAAGATAAGTGGGAATGCTATTTTTTTCTTAACATTATATGTTGATGGCATACTACTCATTAAGAATGTAATAGGCATGTTATCATAAGTAAGCCTAGTTATTAAATTTATCCTTTGAACTAAATATGGGTTTTAAGATCTATGGAGATAGTTCCATGCAAGGGAACACTGCTAATTCTACAACTAATCTAAAGTAGATTGTAGGTTGTATACTACTTTAGAAGCATTCTACATGAAAATGGTCATCTAAATATAGGATTGTCCCAACTTTCTCTAGAAATGTATCATTGTTTTGCGTAAACAATGGGGGTAAAGACAAAGTCTCAATAGAAATTTAAAACTTCTATTCCAATACCATAGAATCAGAGAGAATGCAACTTATAGAGATATAATTAAAGATAGAGTATCTTCCGCTAATAACATTATAAAACCAATAATTGAAGTAGTTACTCAAAGAGTGTTTGAGCTTCATCTTGAGTTAATAGAGATTAGCTAGATGGGTGATTGGCTTTAGTGCAAGTAGGAGATTGATAGAAATCTATGTCCTACAAGCCAATCATATATGATATAATTTGACAACTCTAGAAATATCTCTTTCAATTACTTAAACAAATTCTCATTACTAGCTCTTATTAGAAGCGTACATCGTAATGAAGTCTTTGATCACATGCGATGATGACTTAATCATGATGAGATCATGATAATGTGATCAATCATCTATAGGTATGTGATCTAAATATTTCTAGTCATAGAATCTTTAAAATGGGACATCAATGATCTACATAGGCTAGTGTGTAAGTGATGTCTTCTCATATGATGAGAATAATCGATCTCATTAATCATCAGTGTGGGTACACTTAGATACACACATAGATGATTATTGATGGAATGACTTCACTGAATTAACCAATTTAAGAAAAAAATGATCGGTATCTTACTAAACTGTCTATCAGGTTATTCTTACATCTCAATAGCACAGTTCAATCCTTGACCTGAGTCACCAAATATGTCTTGCCAGATATATCTTGTACTTTTATTATTGACTTATGAATCACCATCATTATGGTCCAGTATGGTTGATGTATTATGTGCAAGAGAAATTCGATGAAGATAATTGAGTGGACAATAAGAGATCATTCACTCACAGTAGGAGAGAGAGAATGTTCTATGGAATAGTACTCTAAATCCATGACCAAGGTACTTACGATAATTATAAAATAGAATTTTCAATTGATCTGAACCCAAGTACAAGATGCTATAGAGTCGAAATATTTAGGGGTCGATAGTTGGTGCTGAACCCCTGACCAACCAGGATATTGTATGGACAAGGATTTAAATCTGTGTGGTAATTGATGATGTAAACGCTCAATGGATATTATTTAACTCTCCAAAGTCATTTGGTATCATAGCATGTGACTTGTACCTTTTATGATTGAAAATATGTGAAAACTATTATCGGATAATGGTTTTGATTTAATTTTAAAAATTATTCTTTTAAATTAATTAAGGTTTCAACTAAATTGACTATTGGGCCTAGTGGGTCACACACATTAGATATGGTCAATAATATGAGGGCATGAGCATAATTTTATAGAAGTTTTGAGTTTTTGTGAAAATTTTCATCCTCTGTAAATAAAAGGCTTATAATGTCAAACCCTAATAAGCCATAGGGTTGTAGCATGTCCCAAGTAGCCTCCCTTCCTCCTCTCTCTTCTATAAGGTGATCTCCTATGGTCAAGTTTGGATTTGGAAGGTTTCTCAACGCCTGAAAGAATGGAGAACTCATCTATTGAAGCAGATCATGTGGATACCGCTAGGGACTATCCACTTGAACGATTTTTAGCAAGAAGTAATGTTCTCTCTGATAGAAATGTATGCCCTACAAGCCAATCATATACGATATGATTCAACATTTCTAGGAATATCTCATTCAATTAAATAGACAAAACTTCGTTATTAGCTTTTATTAGAAGCGCATAAAGTAATGAAGTCCTTGATCACTTGCAATGATGATTGAATCATGATGAGATCATGATAATGAGATCGACCATCTAGAGATATGTGATCTAAATGTTCCTAGTCATAGGATCTTTGAGAAGGGACATCAAGAATTTGGATAGACTAGTTTGTGTGATGTCTTCTCATGTGATGAGAATGACCGATCTCATTGGTCATCAGTGTGGGGACACTGAGATACACACATAGGTTCTCATTAGTGGAATGAGTTCACTGAACTGACCTATTTAGGAAAACCTGATCGGTATCTTACCGAACTGTCTATTAGGTTATTCTTATATCTCAATAACATGGTTTGATCTTTGACCCGAGTCATCAAAGATGTCTCACCAGATATATCTTGTACTTTGATTATTGACTTATGGATCACCATCTTGATGGTTCAGTATAGTTGATGTATTGGGTGCAAGAGAAACCCAGTGGAGGCAATTGAGTGGACAACAAGGGATCGTTCACTCTTGGTAAGAGAGAGAGAATGTCGTATGTGATAGTACTCTAAATCCTTTGCCAAGGTACTTGGGATAATTGAGAAATGAGTTTTCCAATTGATCCAAATCTGAGTACATGATCCCATAGAGTTGGAATATTTAGGGGTTGACAGTCAGCGCCGAACCCCTGACCAACTAGGACATTGTATGAATGAGGATTTAAATCCGTGTGATAATTGATGATGGAAAGGCTCAATGGATGTTATTTAACTTTTCAAAGTCATTTGGGATCATACGATGTGGCTTGTACCCTTTATGATTAGAAAGCCGTAAAAACTATTATCGGATAACGGTTTTGACTTAATTTAAAAGAATTGTTCTTTTAATTTAATTAAGGCTTCAACCAAATTTACTATTAGGCCTAGTGAGTCACACACATTAAATATGGTCAATAAGATGAGGGCATGGACGTAATTTTATAGAAGTTTTGGATTTTTATGAAAAAATCTATCTTCTATATATAAATGGCTTATGAAGCCAAACCCTAACAAGCCATAGGGCTGGAGCACATCCCAAGCATACTCTCTTCCTCCTCTTTCCTCTAAAAGGTGATCTCCCATGGTCAAGCTTGGATCTGGAAGGTTTCTAGAGGCCCGAAGGAAGGGAAAACTCATCTATTGAAGCAGATCGTGTGGATACCATTAGAGACTGGACACTTGAATGGTTTTAAGCAATTAATAATGTCCTCTCTTCATCCATGGTGAGGGATTTTAGAAATCCCATGTGGTACTCTCGTTCTACTTCATATTTAGTTCCCGATTTTACTCGTTCGTCATCGACCAAAGCTAGGATCATGGTTTAATGGAATCAAATATTTTATGTTGTCATATATTGATTCCTTACAGTGGTATCAGAGCCAGGTTGAAGCCTTTGTCGAAGTTGAATTGAAATTGGCTTGATTTCATGTGATTTCTTACTTTCTCGAAACTGTATATTGAGCAGTTTTGATTTGATCACCATAGTTCGTATGAGATACAAAACTATGTGTGGTTAGTTTCAATTGATTCTCATGGATGAGATCTTTCCAATGCCACAAACCTCATAAATTTTGGCCATCCGGAGAGTCCGGAAAGAGTTCGGAAAGCTGCTAAGATGATCATGTCCGAAAATCCAGCCAAAATTAGGGGAGTTGATGAACTTGCCTATTTGGACTCAAATACCTTTGTCTAATGACATGGAAAGGTAGGAAATTAAGTTTTCTAGAGTTTTCATAAGTTATTGGACACTTAACAGCCCTTGGATGTGCCAGTTTTGAGAGGTATTTGTGGTTTGGATTAATTACGGTCGTGGCAACTTCCTCCGTGAAATGTGCATTGTATATAATTTTTCATAAGATGAAACTTCTTTAAATATAATCCTTTTATTTAAGATTCCAACGCATATTTTTTCGGATTTTTTGGACTCCGTCTCTCCCCCCCCAAATAATGCCCGAAATTTGAGCATTTTCTAGGGTTTCCGCGCAACAGCCTCGCCCTTATCGAGCGAAGGAGAAAGGAGTCTGGATCGGATCCGGACCCACCAGTGTGTGGGGGTATGCGGCGAAAGCGCAGCGCGCCCGGACGGGGTACCCGGCAGCGCGGTGTTGGCCCCGGGGGCACACCGCGGCGCATGCAGGCGCACGGCGGTCGGCCGTTCGGCGCAGCTGCGGGGGTACACGGAAAAACCGCGGTGACCCCACCGGCGCCGTGGCAAGTGCCGATTGGTCGGCAAATGCGCCGCCGGTTAATATTATTCAAAATTAATATTAAATTGTTTAAAATTCATTTTTGCTCTAAAAAGTTGCCATAAAATTCCATAAAAATTCTGAAAAATTGTAGAATTTATTTAATGAGTTATAAAAGTTTTTAATGACTTATTAAATAGATTTTACTATTTGTGTCATTGAATTCTATTATTTTTATTTTAAAATTGTTTTAAGATCAAAATTAATGAAATTAATGATTATATAAGTTCTGGTAAATTATTTAATTGGTTTATAAAATGTTTATGAACCTGTTAGATAGTTTTGGACTTTTTTACCACAGAATCATTTTATAAATGATTTTAAAATTGTTTTAAAATCTTTATTAATTAAATTAGTGTTCAAATAAATTCTGAAGAATGTGATTTTGAAGAATTATGATTTGGGCATTAATTTAATGCTCTGAGAAATTTTGGAAAATCATGAATCATTTGAATGTTTTATATTGCTTGTCTTATGCATGTAAATTTTTTATATGTACATTTCATGTTATTTATTTTATTAAAATTCGACAAGCATGAAATTTGGAATTTCAAAATTACAGTATATAATTTTATGATGGTATATATGATATATCTCATATAATTAGCACGTATGCGCTCTATGTTCATGTGATGAATGTTGGTGTGTGTATAAAGGTGATCATGGACTAAATATGATGTGCTTATGATTGCTTGGTTAATTAAGTTGGTTATGTTATTAAATGGGGCCTGCGTGTGCCTCCTCTCTCTCTATACAATCTAATTGTACATTCGACCTTCCCCCATTTGTGTACTCACCTTGGTTAAAACCAAGGTTTCTTATTATGAGTTGTACATTTGTGGGTCTGTGTACCCTTTAGCTGCTTGTAATAGTTAGAAGCCGGCTCATAGAAGAATGGAGAGCGGGACCACTTGGAGAAGCCAATTCAAGCTTCTAAAGCAAAGGAATTGCACCTATAGGGGTGCCTTAGGTGTATGCTTAGGGTTAAGTCTATCATCACCTATGTTTTAATACATAATTGATATGTGGTGTGTGCTATAGATTATACCTTATGAGGTGTTTGGTTGCATGATAATAAAAGTTTTTGTTTTAATTTTTAAAAATTGTAAGAAAACTCGTTAAAAAAGGTATTTGGCAACCTTGACAATTTTATGTTTTGAAAGTGATATTCTTCTTAAACAAAAAAAGTGGGTCTCACCTCTTTCTTTTTTTTTGTGGTCCCCCACTTTGTTTGGCCATGAATGGTAGTAACTCTTTTTTGTTTTCACATCCTTCCAAACATGATAATTTTATGTCATGAGTTGGTTCACTTTTTATTTTAATATATTCTTTTATCATGAAAATGTACACAAATTTATCATGCAACCAAACACCCCCTTAAATATATGATATTCCAAGAGGTATATTAATATTTATATGTAGCACCTATGTTGATGAGACTAAAATAAAATCCCTCCTTGTTCTAATTAGGTCGATAAACGTGAGACATTAAGAATGACTCACGTAGCATTCCGTTGTTATGGTCTTGATGAGCCAATCTTAGATTGGATGGGTTTGTTGTGCTACCATAAGACCTATTCAGCAAGGGATTGGAGATCATGGCTAAGGCATTAGCCGAACTTTGGGGTGGACCATTTGCATGGCTTTGTTGTGCTACCACAAGGGCTGTGTGAAGAATCTATTCTCTTAACGTAACAAGTGGGTTTAACCTAACTAGAGTATATGGTTTGTTGTGCTACCACAAGATCATAAGTGTAGAGGCTAAAAGACTAGGAGTTACAAAAGTTGCAATTGGCAATAGTTGCCTACCTATTAAGTATGGGATGATTTGTTGTGCTACAACAAGGTCATCACCATAAAGTTAGTAGGGCCTTGGTCCCCACTAGGATGTTATCGTGATATCATGTCTTTGCATAATGTGGGTTATGCAAATTCATCAAAAATTAGTGGGAGTATAAATTAGAATGAAAGACCATATCTTAATTTTAATGAATGTCTGTAATGTTGATATAATTATATCTCTGTTGTAGAATATTATAAACCACCATTAGTCTAGCATGCTAGATGCTCAGTATTTTAATGGCTCACACTTCTTATATTTGTTTAGAACTACGAGAATAGTTCTCATAGTTGACCTATTAACTATCCTACTTGAGAAGTAGGTATCTCCTACACTATCTAATGATGTGAGAGGAGATAAGATCTTATCTTATTGAAAAGATGTATTGATTGCCTTATATCAGATGGTAACCTCTATTAGATAAAAATAGTAGTGGCAACATGGATAGATGGATATGATATCCATCATGGCTCATGGTGATGAGGTAATTTAAAGGTAAATAAGAATAATACATCTCGAATACTTTTTATTGGTGAGACTAATAGAAAGAAGTAAGATAATTAGATAGAAGTCAAAGAAGTAAGTCAAGATATTACAACCCAAATTTGACATAGCATTCTTCTACTATCATGATGATGGTAAGTAGAAGATGAAGAGCAAATTGTATTGCACATTATGTAAAGGTAGAGCTTGAGAAGCTCCATGTATCTATGCCATTAATATTTACTTTTCTTAAATACACATTCAATAGTATAAGATACTATATATGTGTATTCTAGTATAAGATACTAGGGATGCATATAATAGTATGAGATACCAGATATGCATCATATATCTACAATGAATTGTAGATAATAGCAAGTAAATGAAGGTTTAAAGAATATTGTTGACCTACACATGAAATGGTTCAAAATGTTGCATCATTATTGGTGGGAGATACAAATTTTTTATAGCCTTCTAGAGTTGTCTTAATTATCTTTCCAAAAGAATATTGTTTTCATTTCCTAGTTGAATAAATGGTGATTTATTCTTTGGTATGGAAATGATAATTGTTCTATAATAACTGGTAAAGTGTTTACCAGTAGGTGCTTAATAAAGAGTTTATTCATATCAGATATGTATGCTCTTATAATATGCGTGAATAATCCTCGTTAAGTGAAATAGATTGATATTGATCAATCTATTGTTTAGTAATACAAGCATATTTATAAGAAAAGAGTTAAGGAGTACTATTCGGATAGAAACATATAGGTAAATGATTTAGAATCATTAACTATATGTAAGTCTTATCTTATCAAGCAAAATGACCATCTCTCCATTAGTAAGATATGGAGAGAGGGCTAATGAGTTTATAGAACTCATGCATCCAGATGCAGGTTAGCCCATATCTATTAAAGTTAGAGGATAATATTTCAACTTCATTAATTTTTAAAGATGACTTCTCTAGGTATGGACATATGTACTTTATGAAGTACAAATGCAAAACCTTTGAGAAATTATTTGAGATTTAGAATGAAATGAAAATATTAATGAAAAGAGTATTAGAACTCTTTGATGAGATCAAAGAGGGCATGCTTAAGTAATTATTCACACATAAATGAAGGATAGTAGAATCTAATTTTGATGGATACCTCTTATACATTTTAGCTTAATTGAGTAGCTAAAATGAGAAGCCATATTGTGTAGGACATAATATGAATAATGACAACCTTTGTAAAATTCTTCTTTGTCTATTTAGGGGTTAGCACTCAATATAGGCATTGATTCTCAAATTGATACCTTTCAAGTCTATTCCAATTATTCCATATCAGATGTGGAAAGGGGTTAAAGCTTGACCTTAAGCAAGTTAAGGTTTTAGAATGTCTGGCTTGGTAAAGAAGTATAACCCTATCAAGTTTGAATATAAGACTATAAAGTGTTGGCTTGTGGGATATCCTAAGGAAACTTAAGGATAGTATAAGTTGCTCATCTCTCCGTATTTCTAGAGGAAGAGTCCCTCCTTTAGAAAGATAGTGGGAGCAAGGTATAAATGGAAGGTATTCCAGTCCCACAATCCATAGGCACTTTTATTAAGGTACTAACTTATATTTACACAAGGGCAAATCACAGATCTTTTCTTGTGTCTAATGAACCTAAGTGATATGTGAGACATATCTTTGATGGAAGAAATGAGACATAAAATAAAAGGATAATGATCCTAAGATCTATATTGAAGCAATATGAGATATTGATTTAAAATGGGAAGAAACAATAAAATCCGATATAAACACTATCTATTCTAATCATGTTCAGAACTTGATTGATCCACCTAAAGATTTATTATCTATAGGGTATAAATGGATCACTAAAGAATAAATTCAAGTAGATTAGAATGTAGAGACCTTCAAAGTAAGGATAGTTAAAAGGGATATCATTTAAGTCAAATAGTTGACTATGATAAGACCTTTTACCTATGCCATAGAATTAATCTATTCGGATTTTAATTGTTACACACTATGACTATAGGATATGTCAAATGGATGTTAAGATAGTGTTTCTCTATGTTATTTTGAGAAAAAGGTGTATATGATACAATCTTTGGGAATCAAGTTCCAAAACATCCAAATAGTGTGAGCATAAGGTCCATTTATGGACTCAAGTAAAACTTCTCATAGATGGTAGATAAGATTTAATTAGATTAAATCTTATGACTTCATTGAGAACGAAGATGTGCCTTGTGTGTTCATAAAAGATAAGTGGGAGTGCTATTATCTTCTTGACAAGATATATGCATGACATACTATTCATTAAAAATGAAGTAAGTATGCTATCATAAGTGAGCCTAGTTATCAATTAATCCTCCAAACTTAATATGGGTTTTAAGATCTATGGAGATAGATCTAAAAGGTTTCTTAGCCTTACCCAATTCATGTGCATAGTTATCATAGTCAAAGAGTTTGACATGGTAAACACCAAGATAGGTTTCTTACCTATGTAGTGTGGAGTTGATCACTTTAAAGAGATGTCTTTGTAGACTTCTTGAGAGATAAAGAGATCACATTAGTATATCCCTTATGCTTTTGCAATAGGACCTATCACATTTATGATGCTACGCACATGACTTCATTAATGGTCTAAGTGTTATGAGCATTCATCAAGTAAATCCATGTGAGAGTGACTAGATAAGAAAGAGATATGTCTTTGAGTACTTGAGAAGCACTAAGGATATATCTATAATGTATGGAAGATAAGACTTGAAGTCTTGTTGTTTTATGAACGCAAGCTTCTAATCAGATAAGTTTAATAATAAGACAAAGTAATGGTGGTGCAGTGAGCTGGAAGAGTTCCATACAAGAGAACACTACTAATTCTAAAACTAATCTAAAGTAGATTGCATAATAATTGTATAGTGCTTGAGAAGTAAACTAGATGAAGATGTTCATCTGGCTTATGGGATTGTCCCAACCTTCTCTGAAAGTGTATCATTGTTTTGGGAAAACAATAGGGTAGAGCCAAAGTCTCATTAGAAGTTTTAAACTTCTACGGAAATACCATAGAATTAGAGAGAATGCAGTTGATAGAGATATAATTAAGGATATAGTATCTTCCCCTAATAACATTACAGATCCACTAACTGAAATAGTTACTCAAAGAGTGTTTGAGCTTCACCTTAAGTTGATAGAGATCAGCCAGATGGGTGATTGACTTTAGTGCAAGTGGGGGATTGATAGAAATGTATGCCCTACAAGCCAATCATATATGATATGATTCAATATTTCTAGGAATATCTCATTCAATTAAATAGGCAAAACTTCGTTACTAGCTTTTATTAGAAACGTATATCGTAATGAAGTCCTTGATCACATGCAATGATGATTGAATCATAATGAGATCATGATAATGATATCGATTATATAGAGGTATGTAATCTAAATGTTCCTAGTCATAGGATCCTTGAGACGGGACATCAAGAATCCGGATAGACTAGTGTGTGTGATGTCTTCTCATGTGATGAGAATGACCGATCTCACTGGTCATCAGTGTGGGGACACTGAGATACACACATAGGTTCTCATTAGTGGAATGAGTTCACTGAACTGACCAATTTAGGAAAACCTGATCGGTATCTTACCAAACTGTCTATCAAGTTATTCTTACATCTCAATAACACGGTTGGATCTTTGACCTGAGTCACCAAAGATGTCTCACCGGATATATCTTGTACTTTGATTATTGACTTATGTATCACCATCTTGATGGTCTAGTATAGTTGATGTATTGGATGTAAGAGAAACCCGGTGGAGGCAATTGAGTGGACAACAAGGGATCGTTCACTCTCGGTAGGAGAGAGAGAACGTCCTATGGGATAGTACTTTAAATCCTTTGCCAAGGTACTTAGGATAATTGAGAAAGAAGTTTTCCAATTGATCCAAATCTGAGTACAGGATCGCATAGAGTTGGAATATTTAGGGGTTGACAGTCAGTGCCGAACCCCTGACCGATCGAGACATTGTATGAACGAGGATTTAAATTCGTGTGGTAATTTATGATGGAAAGGTTCAATAGATTTTATTTAACTCTCCAAAGTCATTTGGGATCATAGGATGTGGCTTGTACCCTTTATGATCAGAAGGTCGTAAAAATTGTTATCGGATAATGGTTTTGATTTAATTTAAAGAAATTGTTCTTTTAAATTAATGAAGGCTTCAACCAAATTGACTATTGGGCTTAGTGGGTCACACACATTAGATCTGGTCAATAAGATGAGGGCATGGACATAATTTTATAGAAGTTTTGGGTTTTTGTAAAAAATTCCATCTTCTATATATAAATAGCTTATGAAGCCAAACCCTAACTAGACATAGGGATGGAGCACGTCCCAAGCATCTTCTCTTCCTCCTCTCTCCTCTAGAAGGTGATCTCCCATGGTCAAACTTGGATCTGGAAGGTTTTTGGAGGCCTGAAGGAAGGGAGAACTCGTCTATTGAAGCAGATCGTGTGCATACCGTTAGAGACCGAACACTTGAACGGTTTTCAGCAAGGAGGAATATCCTCTCTTCATCCATGGTGAGGTATTTTTGAAATCCCATGAGATATTCTCGTTCTACTTCATATTTAGTTCCCAATTTTACTCGTTCGACATCGACCAAGGCAAAGATCATGGTTTTATGGAATCGAATATTTTCCGCTGTCATGTATTGATTCCTTACACTCTCTTCATCTATAGTAAGATATTTGGAAATATCATGAGGTACTCTCGTTCTACTTCATATTTGGTTCCCGATTTTACTAGTTCATCATCGATCAAGGTAAGACTATGATTTTAAGAAATCAAATTTTTTTCTGCTGTCATAGATTGATTCTTTACATAATCTATCCTCCTAACAAAAAATTAGTCCTCAAACTTTAAATTTTTTTTTCAAATCATTTAGGAATAGTAAAATTTCAATTCACTTTTTGTTCCAACTAAATCATATATAACGACTTGATAAAAATTACAATATTGACGAATATCATTCTTTCTATAAACTTCATTAGTTGACAGTATCCTTTGCCATAGAAATTTATAACCCAATTATCATATATATAAAAAAATTACAACCATGAAAATTTTAATATAAAAACAATTCTCAGATATATTCATCAAATTAAATCTTTCTAAAATTTCATCTTTTGCGAAAATCTTGATATCTATTAACCGATCTCTGTACTTACATGTCTAACAATCTATATTCTCTATCATCTATATTTTCTAATCACATACTCTTGGCCTTAATTTTGATGATCATTAATCTAAATTGCCGATATAGTAATTCTCAAAATTTTGTAGATCAATATGATATGGATCAAATGTCCTCTACAAAAGTATTTAATAATCCAATAGTCCCTACATAACTCAAATTTAATAATCTTGTCTAAGATTGATAAACTTGATCATCATCTATCAAAAATTTCAAATATACTAATTCTAAAAATTTGACATCATGTCATACAAACATGGTGCTATCAACAACACAATATAATTATCTAATTATTAATTCAATTATAGTCTAATATTAAATTTTAATTGATTCAACCAATATCTTATTTGAAGATTGATATATCTTATTATCATCACTCCAATGACTGGATTCACAAAATATGAGATATATCATCATAAGAATATAGGCATTGATTATCTAATCCACAATAGGAAGAGAGAGAGAGAGAGAGAGAGAGAGAGAGAGAGAGAGAGAGAGAGAGAGAAATTCCTCAACTATTTCTCTTTACATATCTCTAACTGAAGATCATTTCTAATAAATTGTAGTCTAACTAATTCTTCTCCTCTTACTAATTACAATTTGAAATTCAATCCATCATCATCTAATCAAATCTAAATTTGAATTTTCAAAGTCTACTCTTAGCTAAATTGTATATCAAGATTTGAAGATAGAATGAATTCTTATATCAGATAAGTCATACTCGGTCATGGTAGATAGAATAATTTATTGAGCTCTAGATCAATAGATAACATATAATAATATGGATTATATGATCATGCTCTAAATCAGATTTCCATAATGTTAAACTAATTACAACCCTATCTAGATAACCATCTATCTTCTAAGGTTTATATTTGATCTCTACAAATCTCGTCTTCAATATTTAAAAATTAACAACCCTACGATCTTGTCTACATTTCATAAATCTATTCTGAATTTCATATTGGTAATTCACTTTATAAATGTGATATATTCTCATTAAGGCTACTGTAGTTTCATTCAATTCAAAATAGATTGATATCAATGCCTTGTTTCTATTGAATCTTGTAGCTAAGCTTCACAAAAGAATGATACCTTAAGATGAAGTATATCTTAAGATTAATGTTATCCTCTTATACATTCAATGTAATTATTCTTAACCTCTATATCATTCATATACATGTGATCTTAAATATAATCACCTCATACCATTTATATTATATAAATTCTCGAGATGACCAAATCTTTGACTTCCAATAAAATTTGACTTCCAATAGAATAATATTAATGAGTTTACCACTTTTGATATTATTAACATCACTTAAACAATAACCATTCTCTCATCATTAGCTTCATTAAAATTTTAATCATTTATCACAATATCTCTTTATCTAAAGAGCTTGTTATCAAATTATCATCAAAGAATCTATCTCTAACCTCCTTCATATAAATGATATCTAATTGTATTCACATGTAATTAGCAAAATGATTCTCATCTTTGAAGAGTTTCATAATTTATGAATATCTTTAAATTTGTAGGAATTAATGCTCTAAGTGTACTAAATTTAAAAATTCTTTTTCAAAGTATGAACCAACCAGATGATGATCAAGTATCAAATGTTACTAAATTAATGAACAATTACTGGGTTAATGCTCGGATACCATTTTGTCACAACCCGAATTTGACATGCACAGCGAAATACAATTTGCCAACATAACCAAGGAAATAACCCTTGAAATACATTGGTTTGGAGCAAGACAAAACCAATATCAAAATCTAAATAGATAATTCCAATATTTTTCATCCAAACTATCACTATGAAGTTACAATTTAAATGATTTAAATACTAACATCAAATAAGCAATAAACAAGCTCCTTAGATTCCAAAACACCATTAGGCTTCTGCTACGCTAAACATGTGATCCTAAAAATATTAAAGATTGACAAGGGGTGAGTCACACTTTACTCAATAGGACTTACACCCGACTATTCTATTATACTAGTCAAGTTGTATTGATAATAGATATATTAAGTCTAAAAATTAGATTATATCAAGTATAGGTAGAACTAATTATCAAGGTTCAATTAATTAAATAAGATCGATGTTTTATAGACCATCTACTAGATTAAAAATGATTCTAAATGCAAACTACTCTAACTATAGTAAGATGTCACTAGCATAACTCTAAATGCACCAATTACATAGATCTCTCCTAAAACGAAGAATTAAATGTAACAACTTACTACTCTACATGTCATAATGCAAAGACTAAACTATTTATCTTAGTAGAACACATGCTTCACTTGGACATTGTAGCCATGTTATAAAACTAACACCAGATCTACCATATTTAGAAGTAACATATAGTAAAATAAATCCTATAATACACCTAGACATGGGTGCACTTAGGATGAACCGCAGTATCTGAGATCAAATGATGCTTCAGACTATTCTATTTCATTTGTTGCCCACAGGTCACTAACTATAGTCTGGTGAAGTAAAATTTCATCAAAGAATACTGCTCACTACATCAACCACATCTCATGAGTTGAAAACATATAGTTCTCAAACATTTATCAACTAGTCAAGTTAGACATGCAAAGACTAATCTAAACATAAAACATAACTATATACAACCTTAAGCAATAACACAATTAAAAGACTATATACTTCACATACATGCATGCCAAGTCACAAATGACCACAATCTAATGACATTTAATAAGATGATGCACCTATCTTAAAATCATGCAAACAACCATGAATTAATATGTCATGCAATTATTAACATTAAACCCTCACAACCTACATATATTGAATCAATCTAGATTACATGATTAATATCTATAGGGTAGTTCTTAGCATGATTCGGGGTATTTACATGATCATAGTATGCTACACACATGATTCACATAATTAAATAACACTCAATACCTAAATATGATAACATACATAACTCAATAAAATAACTCAGTCCTATGTCATTAATAATTTTCTAAAGTTCATACCAATTGTCAGAGACACTTACATATTGTGGTAAGACTTCTTTAAATAAAAATAGTATAATATATATTTTTTGTAATAAAACCTTATATTAACTTTTGTTGAATCAACTTAAAAATAAATTTTAACTTAGATACATCTTTGTAACTTTCATATTAAGGTGTTACAACATCTTTTAATAAGTGATTTTGTGTATTTTCATTTGGTTCATTTACATTACGAATAATGATAGATTGATTGTTTTAAATATCTTCAAGCATTTCCATTGCTTCATCATTTACACTTTTATCTTGTTGTTCATTTAACTATACATCACCTTCTATTATATCAAATTTGATTTCATCGTGACATATCCATATTCGATAATTTTACTATATGCTATCACATATCAAATGTTAATTTACCATATCTCATTTTAAAATGAAAGTGTTACAACATCTTTTACAAAATTATTGAATTAAATCATTATCCTAACTATGTTTAAATTGGGTCTTACATCTATGAAAAAGCATAATCTAAAAATTCTTCTATTTTTTGAAGATACCTAGCATCTAGTCTATTAATGATATATATCCAAGACTTTTCTATGTTACTCATCTAGACTAATGTTTTTAATTATAAATATAAATATATGCAAAATTGAACAACTATATGCAAAAATATATGAAATACACAATATAATTAATTATAACCGAACCTCCTCAAGATGAAGCAAGTCTTAAACAAGGTTATTGTTTGAAATGCCCTAAAAATAGCAAAGGAGATATGATCTGATAAATACTCATTCGGCTTGGTTTGAATGGGCATAGAAATAAAAATACTTCCTTTATTCAGTTTACCAATTTAGTTTGATTTGAAAGGGCTTATAAACCAAACCAAACTAGTTATCGGTTTAGTTTGGTTTGAAGGTCTTTGAAATCAAACCAAATTGGTTTCAAAGAATATAGAAACCAAGTCAAACTAGTTTTTAAAGGCCTTAGAATTGTAAGAACTTATAAACTAAATTGGTTTTGAAAGGCCTAAGCATTGAAAGGTTCATTTGCTTTGAAAGGACTTAGAAGCCTAACAAACTGGTTTATTCAGTTACCTTTGATTTGGTTTGATTTTGTTTGAGGGTCTGAAAAACACATTTTAAAGGTCTTATAAATCAAACCAAAGTAGTTCATTCAGTTTACTAGTTTGATTATGTTTGAAAGGGATTATAAAGCCTTGAAAGTGATTAGAAACCAAACCAATTCAAAGGGCTTGCAAATCAAACCGAACCGGTTTTGCATAGTTTGAAAGGGTTTAGACAAAATGGTTTTGAAATGTCTTATAATTTGAAAGACCTTAGAAACCAAACCAGTTTTAAAAGGCCTTAAAATTGAAAGGCTGATTTTATTTGAAAGGGCTTAAAAATCAAAATACTACTTTTATTGGTTTACTGGTTTAGTTTCTTTGAAAGGGCTTATAAATCAAACAAAACTGATTATTGGTTTTGTTTCATTTGAAATGCCCTAGAAATCAAACCAAACTAGTTTGAAAGGGTTAAGAAATATTATCAAACCACTTTTAAATGGCATTAGAATTGAAAAACCTCATAAATCGAATTAGTTTTGAAAGGCCTTAGAATTGAAAATCTGGTTTGGTTTGAAAGGGCTTAGAAGCCTAACCAAAATGATTCATTCGGTTACCATTGAATTTGTTTGGTATAGTTTGAAAGGCTTAGATACCCATTTGAAAAACCTTAGAAATCAAACGAAACCAATTCATTTTGTTTACCGGTTTTGGTTAGATTTGAAAGAGCTTAAAAGACTTCAAAAGGGATTCAAAACCAAGTCAAAAGGGCTTACAAATCAAGATAAACTAGTTCTGATAGGCTTTAGAATTTGAAAAACCTTAGAAACCAAACAAGTTTTGAAAGGCCTTATAATTGAATGGCCTATTTAATTTGAATGGCTTAGAAGCCTAGCCAAATCAATTCATTCAATTTATCGGTTTGTTTTGGTTTGAAAATGCTTAGAAACCCATTTGAAAGGTCTTAGAAATAAAACCAAAATGTTTCATTATGTTTTCAAGTTTGGTTTGATTTAATAGTGAACACTTAAATCTTTAAGTATATATAACACTTAAAGTGAATTTAAGAGAACTAAAGCATTAAATTTTATGTTTGATAGGGTAAGATAACAAAAAAATAGTCCCTAAATTATTAAATATAAACTTCTATTGTCATCTTAAAGATAAAATTTTTAATAAGTCCCTGAAATAATTTATTGTTAAAAATATATTTCAATGATATAAAAATTCTTAAGATCATTCGTGTAAACTAATTTTATTAAAAACATATTTTTAATAATATTTCTTTTTTCTCTCTCTTACACTCACTTTTTTATTTCTATAAAAAATAGGACATGTTTTACAATAAATAAGAAATCTTAAATGTTTTTAAAATATTTATAAATATAAATAATTATGAAGATTGATATGTAAAAATCAGAAGCCAAACATAAAATTTTAATTAATCTTAAACTAAAATCGGTGAGCTTATAATTATAAAATATTAATAAGTCCACTTTGAACAAATCTAATAGACAAAAAAGAGGGCTAGGCACCAAACAAATTTATTTAACCAAAAATAACATTTAAACTAGTCTTAAGTACTAAACATTTACGAACAACATTAACAAGTAGTCAAATTACATTCAAATGTTCATATAAATGCTAAACCAATAATTTGACTATATTAAGTTAAAATAATACACAAACAAACCCTAAACCAACAAAAATCATAAAAAATACTTGAAAACTCATAAACAAACTAGTTAGGGTTGGTAAGAACCTAAAAGAAAAGATCCAGGCACGATAGAGGTGGTGACAACCGACAGTGGCTACATAGATGGCACCAACGGCGATCTTGCAAGAGAAAGTGACAACTAGAGAAGTCCCTAGCAATGGTGGCCGGCCATAGTGGCGGCCGGGCTAGAGAGGGTGAGAATTTTGCTAGAGATGGGGATGTTTTTGTGAGAGTGGGAGAGAGTGGAGGAAGAAGAAGGGGGAGAGAAAAGGGGGCATAGGTTAAAATTTGAAAAGACATTGATGATGGCTCAATGGTCCATTTAAAGTCATTGGTGATGGCTTCGAGCATCGTCAATGTCATTTAATCAATTGAACAATCAAGTTTTGACCAATCACGATGACTTAAGCTGTCATTAGTAAAATACATTTGTAATGACTTGTAAAGCCATCACTAATGACCTAAGACTCCACCCAAATTCACCCTTTAAGTTTTGTTTGCTTTTGTGATGGCTAAGGCCATCGTTAATACATCGTCTAAAGTCATCGCTAGTGTTTCTAAAATTGCGATACATTCCTTCTAGCCATCGTAGTACTTGTACATTGGTGACAACTTTTTTTCAGCCGTTGCTAACACATCTTATTAGGAAAGGTGTTTTGAAGCCATCACCTTTAACCATCCCTAATGATATACTTTCTTGTAGTGGCTTGTGCGGCTGGGCAACATGAATGGTGTCATCAAGATGGTCGGGTTGGGCACCCATTTGTAAAGGTAGGACCACGTGCATTGTCCATGGGTGGTTGGGCATAAGCAACTTGGCGAGATTGGTAGGCACAGTTGTAGGTGGAGCTGGGTGCATGTGATCATGCTTGAGTTAGCTGGGAGAGGGTTGAAGTCTTTAGTTAAATATTTGTCTTCTAAATCAAACTATGATTAGGAAATTGTATTTTTAGTAAATAATCTATGATTTTTTCAATTAAATAGTTAACTTACTAATTTTAGTAGGACATGGGGAAATTATAATTTAGGTCATGTTTGGTAATTGAATTATACATCTCTATCACGGTCAATTTTGAAAATGTTAGTGATAGAAATCATTAATGGTTGTTTGACTAACATCAATATTGAAACTCTTATTACAAAAAAATCAAGATATGTAATACAAGTGTAGAATTATATCAATTTTGATATCGATACACCATCCTCCACAAATATCAAAATCAAAATTGATATAGTAATATTTTTGTTACTCTAACAAAATAGGCCATTAGAGATTGAAACCTACTTTTATATTTATTAATAACTCTTACCAAAACTTATTATTTATTTTAATATCCAATTAAGATTAAGTAAACCTGACTTTATTTATTAAATATAACATTCTCTTATCAATATTTTTTATGGTTCCATTATTCTTCTAAAAATATCTGATATTGCACGTGCATCTTCTCAATTTCTTTGTTGCATCATTATAAAATGATAGCAATATTATTGGTAATGATCATGTGAAAGAACATCAAGACAATTGAATGCCTTTTTCTTAATCTCGCCGAATAGAACGGGTGCAAACAGTTGGTCTCAGTTTACACTCAAACTAAGGTGTTATTCCATTGGTCTTAACCCACCTCTCTAACTTATGATTTGATTAGAAGTTGAAGGATTCAAACCGTTTGATTTAATACGTTGATTAATCTCTAATTAAATTTCTTTTATTCGGATAAATATTTTGAAAATAATTATTTTAACTTATAGGGTGTTTGGTTGTACGATGATTTTTTGTACACTTTCATGATAAAAAATTATATTAAAATAAAAAGTGAACTAACTAATGATATAAAGTTATTATGTTTGGAGGTACGTGAAAACAAAAAAGTGCAACTATCATTCATGACCAAACAAAGTGGGAGACTACAAGAAAAAGAAAGAGGTGAGAGTCACTTTTTTTGCTTAAGAAGAAAATCTCTTTCAAAATATAAAATTGTCAAGGTTATCAAATACCTCTTTTAACAAGTTTTCTTACAATTTTTAAAAATTAAAATAAAAATCTCCATTATCATGCAACCAAACACCCCATTAGCTTTCTAATTTTTTGACACAATCTCTTTATAAGCGATAGTAACAACATGTGTAATATAACTTAAAATAAATAAATACTAAATTATTTAATATGTAAACATTTTAATCTAATTAAGTACTTAATTCCATCACGAACTAAGAGGTTAGACTTAAAACTAGAGTAATAGATTTAATTAGTACTATGTAACCGTAAATACTTAAATCAAATATTTAATAGAATTACTCACTAGTTATATCTATTAGAGCAAGAGTTTGACTCATTACAGAAATAAATCTTTTTTATTCAAATTATTCGTAATAAACGAGTTGAGCTGTACTTTTATCCAGCCTAGTTTTTTTTTTTGGTCACTGTGGCCGAGACGGTCCCAACCTGCACAGCACCACGCGGCGACGAGAGTTCGAGCCCCTCTGCTCGAACCCCCGGGATGGCCGGCTCAAGGCCGTTCGAACCCTGCCCCTCGCTCTCGAGGGGTGATACCAACCGAGCGATGCTCGGTCGGTACTTCTATCCAGCCTAGTTATGAGCTACTTGTTCGCACCCTTATCAGAAACAGAGGGGAGGGGTCCATGGGCCGGCCCGACAGAAAGCAAGCGCGTGATGGTGGGAGCTTGCCCAGCAGTTTCCTTCTGTTCACGAAGAGTGAAGACGAAGACGCGAGCGGGATGGACCACCGCAATTATCGGGTTGGGTGACACCGAACGGCTTTCGATCAGGCAGGTACGCACGTGCTTGTCATCCGTCGATCAAGGAGGAACGGTTGCTGACGTGTGGGCATCCGCCGAGACGCCGACATGAGATTGTGGTCGACGGTAAAGTTCAGCCTTTTACAAATATATCATATTTTCAATTACAAACGAAATGGGATGTCAAATAATTGTGGTAAATTGTTTGGACAAAATATCTTAAAGATTAAATATAAATATTTCAAGATGAGTAGAACTCAGATAACTTATGGGGTGTTTGGTTGCATGATAATAGAGATTTTTATTTTAATTTTTAAAAGTTGTAAGAAAATTTATTAAAAGGAATATTTGGCAACCATGACAATTTTATATTTTGAAAGTGATTTTCATCTTAAACAAAAAAAGGACCTCACCTCTTTCTTTTCTCTTGTGGTCCCTCACTTTGTCTGGTCATGTGTGGTAGTTACTCTTTTTTGTTATCACATCCCTCCAAACATGATAATTTTATGTCATGGTTCAATTTTATTTTAATATAATTTTTTATCATGAAAGTGTACAAAAAATTATCATACAATCAAACACCGCATTATGTATTATAAAATTAAAGAAACTAAATGGAAGAAGATAAAACAGTTAGTTTGATGCAAAATGTACAGAGTCTTTTTTATATCTCATTGATGGATGGGACACAAGAAGTGAATTGAAGAAATTTTTTAGAGATTAAATATTTCAAGATAACTAGAACCAAGACATAATACATACATTATAAAATTAATGAAATCGCATAGAAAAAGATAAAGGAATTAGTTTGCATGAGATAAAACTATGTTAAATTTCTCAATTCAAGTATCTTGAATCAATTATTCAAAATGATAAAGAATGTGGTAGAGATGTTGATCACAAAAGTTGGTTGAAGTAGAAATTAACTACATGTGTTATTTGTAACCATAAAACTCCAATAAAATTGAAAAGAATTTTATGGTACCTACATTGTTGTATGGTACTAAACTTTGAATAATAAAATAAAAATATGCCTTCCAAATAAATGTTACTAAAATGAAAAAGTTTAGATGGATGAGTTGTCACACTAGAATAGATAGGAACAAAAAAATTGAAGTGATAGACCTAGATTAACTTAGAAGAGAGTAATCTAATATAATTTAGATGATTTAAATATCTCATAAAAATAACTCAAAATTGACATAAATAGAGAAAGAAAATTTATATGGCTGACCTCAAAAAATTTGGGATTAAAGCTCAAGTTAAGTTGAGTTGAGTATATGTAGATATGAGGAAATGAAATTTTATGAAAATTGAGATATTAGTGTTAGCTTGTAAAACTTTTTCTTAGACACACAAAGATAATTCATTAAGCTACATCATATTGTTCTACGTATGAAAATTGGATGAAGGAAACATTAGTAAAACTTTGAATATAATATCTAGTTTTAAAAAATAGCAAGGATCATTAATTTAATCTTTTAGTAACCGTTCCCCACCCGTGCCATCATCCTCCTCACCGCGGTTATGCCTCCCGATCAATCTCTCTCTCTCTCTCTCTCTCATCATTCCCCCTACCTCGATCCCTCCCTCTCCCTCTCTTCCAGCCAACATCGCCACCCCCCTTCATTTCTCACTGCTATGTCACCATCACCTCTTGTGCGAGCCTCCCCTATTTTATCAGAACTGCCACTACAGGGAGTCCTTGCCACCATCGTTGCCTTTCGCCCTCCTCATCGTCGCCATCGCTGACACTGACATCATCCCCACCGATCCCACCATCTGCCTCCGCTGCCCTCCCCCTCACCATTAACCATCGGCCACCTCCCTTGTCGCAAGAGCTATGTGCGTGTGCGTGGATGCACTCGATCAATCCTAGCTGGCCACCCAACCTAACCACCCAACCCGATGCAGCAAGCCACCGAGTCTAGTTCTGGTCTAGCCCCAGTTGAGCAGCCCTATTCAGTCGGCTCGGTTCAACCAGTTCGACTGCTAGTTCAACATTTCAAATTTCTTGATTTTAGTAATTATGAAAATAAAAAAACCAAAACATAGCAAAAAAATCAAAAAAATAGAAAATTCATAGAAGCTTACAGGTAGGTTTCATAAGCTCATTTATTTATTTGACCACTTTTGGATGAGAAAATATGCATGATTTCGTTTATGGATCTTAAGTTGACTAATTTTTAACTTTGAACTTATGATTAATGATATTCTCAAAATCTTTGAAACCAAAAACTGAAATCATTATTTTGTATATTATGAAACATGTTTAGCATGATTATGATTGGGTGGAAGTCCTTTTCATGAGATTTGACCATATGTTAATTATGTATGTGATTATGTTAATTTGGTCCTTGAATTGAAAGCTAATTATGTTTAGGATTGGACAAATTTTAAATCATTAAATTGAACTTTTGAAACCCTGCTAGATCAGAGCCTTGAAGAAACAATCAGTGCCTAAGAGTCTTGGTTTATGTTAATTTTGAATTAAGTTAATTATCTTGTATAGGTTTAAGCATATCTAGTTTTGATTTTTTTATTGCATGTAAGTTGTTCATATAGTCCATAGTCAAATTTGTTTCGGATTATGTATTATGTCTTGCATGATATAGTTATGTTTATATGGTCAAGTTTGATATAGGTAACCGAGTCAGTTAGTATAAGTCTTGTCTAGTTCATGGTAAAATGGTTTGTTTTACATAAAAATCATTAGAATGAGAGGTTTATGTCTTATATGCATGGTATGATCAAGTATGTCATGATATTAAATTATGTTATGAACTCTTGATATGACATGCTATGAAGGCTCCACCAGCCTATACTAGTCATTTGTTCATGGATAGCGGGTAACTTAGATGAATTCGGCCCACCTATAGATCCCGAATTACTGTGATTTACCCTAAATGACGCCATTACCTAGGCGCACTATGGGTCTAGTTTAGTATATGTTACTGCTATATATATTAGAGTTGGTAAAAGCATTTTTTACATGTGATGTGTGTATGTGTGAAGACCAATTCCTTGCTATATGGTTATGTGTTTGGAAAGAATATGAAGTTGTGTTACTTGTATGTCATGTAGAAATGTTAATTCATGTTATCTTAGAAAATCATATCTGTCCCATTTTGGTTTGGTCATGTTAAGTTAAGTCTTGAGGCCACTTAGATGATATTTGTTTAGTTTGTATGGTCTAGTGTGCATAAGGCATAATCTTTTCCTTACAGATAGTCAATATTTGGTTATGAATTGTGAGATTGATATGGAAGTCATTCTACACCTTTGTATTACATCTTGATGTAGATATGTTATCTAACATTGCTTGATTATATTTTAGTTATCCGATTGACGAGTAAAGGGTGTAAATCCTTAAATTTTGCAATAGGTTTTGACAATTAGGAGCTTGGTTTAGAGGCTTAGGAGGAGCCTATGGAGGAACCAAAATCCCCTTGAGTTGGAGCAGAGTGATCCTTTTCTATCAAGTTGCTTGCTGTGGATTTTTAGGATAATGTGTAGTTGAACTCTATCTTATGTTTGCTTTCCTTGAGAGATGGAACTTGTAAATTGATAGAAATGTTTGTTCTACAAGCCAATCATATATGATATGATTCGACATATATAGAAATATTTCATTCAAATAATTAGGCAAATCTCATTACTAGCTCTTATTAGATGCAAATATCATAATGAAGTCCTTGATCAAATGCAATGACGATTGAAACATGATGATATCATGATAATGAGATTGATCATTTAGAGGTATTTGATCTTAATGTTCCTGGTCATAGGATACTTGAGACGGGATATCAAGGATCCGAATAGACTATTGTATGTGATATTTTCTCATGTGATGATGATAACTGATCTCATTGGTCATTAGTGTGAAGATACTGAGATACACATACAGGTGTTCATTAGTTGAATGAGTTCACTGAAATGATCGAATTAGAAACCCTGAATGGTATCTTACCGAACTGTCAATCTTTCTATCATCATGGTTGCATAGTTGGACCATTGACCTGAGTCGCCAAAGATGTCTTGTTGGGTGAAACTTGTGCTTTGACCATTGACTTATGGATCACCATTTAGATGGTCCAATATAGTAATGGATTTGATACAAGGAAAACCCAATGGAGACAATTGAGCGAACAATGAGAAATCGTCCACTCTCGGTAAGTGAGAATGAATGTCCTATGGGATAGTACTCCAAATTCTTGGCCAGGGAAGATATGATGATTGGAAAAGGAGTTTTTCAATTGATCTAATTTCGAGTACAGGATCCTATAGAGTCGGTATACTAAGGAGTTGACAATCAATGCCGTACTCCTTTCAGACCGGGACATTGGATGGATGAGGATTTATATCCATGCGGTAACTGATGATGGAAAGGCTCAATGGAGATGAGATTATCCCCAAAGCCATTTGAGATCATAAGGTGTGGCTTGTACCCTTCATAATTGAAAGGTCGATTAATTTGTTATCAGATAATAGATTAAATTAAATTAAGAATAATTGTTCTATTTTATTTAGGCCTCAACTAAATAGGTTATTGGCCCTAGTGAGTCACACACAAAAGATCCATAAGTACAAGGGCGAGGGCATAATTTATAGAGATTTTGGATTTTTGTGAAAAATTTTAAAATTCTTTATAAATACTAATGATTTCAGCCAAACCCTATCAAGCCAAGGGTGTTAACCACATTCTCAGCCTCCTTCCTACCTCCCTCTCTCTATAAGGCATTTATGGGTGATAGAGTTCTGATCGGGAATAGTTCTGGCGGCTGGCGCGAAGGAGAACCTACTGTGGATGAAGTTTGTGTGGATACTATTGGAGACCAGACATTTGAATGATTTTAAGAGCTTGAGAAGCTCATGTCATTCCAATCTATGGGATCATATGAATCCTTATCAGATATATTTGAACCCTATTTGATCGATTTTCAGTTTTCATCATTCGGTTCCAATTAAGACAGATTCTTAAGGAATCTATAGGAATCGTCACTTTTGTTGCACCAAATATTTTTTGGACGATTCCTGACATAAACTTGGTCTAGTGTTAGGTTGTTTAAATGTTCAAGTCTATATTGGAGTCTTGTGGAACTATGTGGATTTAGTTGTTTGTTTTATCTACATGCTTGTTTGGGGTAAGAAATTAGAGTGATAGATTTTTCCCGCTATCATGACATTGTGTATTTTTTACTGCATGGTTGTGATATGTTATTTTAATTTCTAAATCGTTATATTGAAGATTTGTATTATCAATGTTATGCTATGAATCTATGTTTACGTGCTAAAGAAAATATGTTCCATTAGGGGTGCATTTAGTTCCAAGTAAAACTAAAAACACTAAAAATGTGTTATAAGCAATTATTTTTTCAAGTAAAATAAAATACATGTTTACTATTTGGTTCACTCAAAACTTTTTTCCCAACAAACTTTTAAGTGTTTACTTTATTGTAAAATATTTCCAGTTTATTTTATTTTTAAAGATATTTTCATGTTACCAAGAGCACACATTGATGTGCTTTTCTTCTAATGGGGAAATGGCATCCAATGAAATTCCAAGGATGCCAAAATCAGGATTTAGATAAAGTCAATGCATCATAATTTTGGTGGATTACAATTTTATGTGTAAATAAAAAATAACAACTAGTTTTCAAGAAAACTCAGTGCAAACATCACATCTCATAGGGATCCAAATGAATCCTAATTGTAATAAGAATGAATATGAAGATACATGATAATTAGATAACTACATATAGTTGGCTATCTATTAGTTATTATATATGGCTGTTGGAACTTAATTATTTTATTTATCTTCATTGGAGCAAGATCTAAAATGCATAGTCATGATGACAATATGAGAAGAAGGGAATGTTAATGTATTTCCATCTACAAATTAATTCTATAATTGATAGAAATGTATGCCCTACAAGTCAATCATATGTGATATGATTTTACATTTCTTGTAATATCTTATTCAGTATTAATGGCATTTTCTTTATTACTTACACTATCTAGATGCATCTATCGTAATGAAGTCCTAGGTTGTATGCAATAATGACTGAATCATGATGAGATCATGATAATGAGATCCATCATTTAGAAGCATGTACTCTAAATATTCTTAGTCATAGGATACTTAAGACGAGACATCAATGATCTGGTAAGACCAGTGTATATGATATCTTCTCATATGATGAGGATGACCGATCTCATAGATCATCAGTGTGGAAACATTAAGATACATGTACAGGTGCTCATTAGAGGAACGAGTTCACTGAACTGACCAGTATAGAATTCTGAATGGTATCTTACCGAACTATCGATCAAGGTATTCTATCATCATGATTGCACGGTTGGATCTTTGACTTGAGTCGCCAAAGATGACTTGCCGGGTATACCATATACTTTCACTATTGACTTATGGATCACTTAGTATTGTGGTCCTGTATAGTTAATGGATTAGGTATATGGGAAATCTAGTAGAGGCAATTGAGTGGACAATAGGGGATCGTCCACTCTCAGTAGGAGAGAGAGAATGTCCTATGAATAGTACTATAAATCTTTGGCCAAGGTAGATAGGATATTTGGAAAAGGGTTTTCCAATTGATCCTATTACAAGTACAAGATTCCATAGTGTTGGTATATATATATAGGAGTTTACAATTAATGCCGTACTCCTATCCAACTGGGATATTGGATGGACGAAAGTTCATATCCATGTGGTAACTAATGATAGAAAGATTCTATGGAGAGACGTTTATCCCCGAAGCCATTTGGGATCGGTAGGCTGTTAAATCTATTATGAGATAATAGATTTAATTTAAAATAAGTTGTTCTTTTAATTAGGCCTGAACCAAATGGGCTCTTGGGCCTAGGAGGTCACACACAAAAGGACTAATATGTAAGTTTGGGAGCTTGGGTTAATTTATAGAACAAGGAGGGGTTTTTATGAAAAACTCCAAGTTCTATAAATAATAAATATGAGAGCACAAACCCTATCAAGCTAAGGGAGCTCTCTGCGCCCCAGCCACCCTCTTTCACCGTCTTTCACCCCAACAGCCGCCATTCGATGGTGGAGTTCTGTTCAAGATGAGTGGTTGACGTCGGCGCAAAGAAGAACTCGACTTCAGAGGCAGTTCATGTGGATACGACTAGAGGCTACACACTTGAGCTGCTTGATGAGCGTGAGGACGCTCGATCTTCTCTGATCAATAGGAACTATTTGAATCCCACAAAGGTACGTGCTCAAAGTGATTTCAAATACCGATTTTGGTGACGTTTTTCGATTCCGATCGAGACAAAGACATTGATATACGAGGAATCAGAAATCTTCTACTGCGTCAGTTTGATTGGACCGATTCCTTACAATAATTGCATGTATGCATGACAAAGGATAACATATTCTTACATGATTTGGGGAGTTTATTGGTAAAGTAGATATCAAAGTATTTTGCTAACATTTCCAAAGTGGCACAAAAGATTATGGTGAGGTTAAATTGAAAGAAAAGTAGGATGTGATTATATTTGAGATTATTTTGAACTATAAATTTTATGTGAATTTAACCTCTTTAGATTTTAAGTAACTAGAGTATTTTTGTATACTTCTGTATAAATTTTGGAGATTTAATATCTATCAATTGAAATTTGATATTTAGACTGTACCTAGTAGCTTTGTTCTGAAACCATTCGGATTAGAGGAGTGTTTTAAATACATGTAAAATGTAGGTACTTAAAATTTTTATACATCTTTAGTTGTCACTTATCCATGCAAATGAAAGTCTAAAAGTTTCAGATTTAATTTTACACCACTCTACAATAAAAATAAAAAAAAAATTACGTTCTTGAAATTTCAAAATTTTGATACTTTTGAAATCTATTATTCTAAGGGTGCGTTTGGTAGGCATTTACAAAAAGATTTCAATAATTGAATATCTTTAATAAGTCAAGTGTACAACCAAATATAACAGCTTCTCATAAGTTTGTGTGCAAGAGGGATTTAATGAGATATGTGAGAGAAAGTCACAATAGAAAAATCTCTCAAAAGTTGAGAGAAGGCAACTTCCTATGTAGGAGAAGCAGATTTATGAATATAAAGACACTTTTAGCCTTATGTTTTAAATTTATCACATTGAAGAATAATGATTATGGGTAAGATAAAAATTTGACTAAAAATCTCTTGCATATCCAATTAGAATAAAAATTACAAATCTAACAATAACCAAGACTTTACGTACAATCAATGGAGTATCAAAGAAAAGACAAGGAATTTTCATGAAATCCATAGAATGTGAATCCCTTCCAAGTGCACTATAAGATCTATGGAATGCAAATGTTGCATTTAAGAAATGGAAGAATAAATTTAAGAATATTTTCCTTCGATTGCAATGGTAGATACAACAACCTTTTTGAGATTGAAGAAGAAAGTTATAAATACACATTGATAAACCTATAGGAAAAACATAGTCACAGTTTGAAATTGTCCTCATCCCTCTCTTTAATTTATACTTTTTGATGAAAGCTAAACTTTGTGTCATTACTATCAACATGCGTGATGCTACCTTTACCAACACCAACGCGATCACTAATCACCACACTATTGCATTGCTCTTCATTGATGCCATTGCAAAACATGCCCATCATCGTTGTTCCAATCGAAGACCATTGTCATTTTTTAATATCCATAATTTTGGTGCTGACACTTTAGGCCCTATTTGTTAACACTATTAGATATCTCTATCACTATCAATTTTTAAATTGATATTGATAGTAATCAATAAGGTGTTTGGTTAATAGTATCAAGTTTGAAATTTGTAGTGCAAACAAATGATGATATGTAATACAAGTGTCAACTTGTATCAATTTTGATATTGATACTCCAATCTTTGGAAATATCAATATCAATATTGATATGGTATTGTAGGCACTCGAAACGGGATATCCGTAGATCTCCCCCTTCCGGACCCTACGCTTGCTTTGGGGACTTGGTAGATGGGATGTTAGTGGTTGTGGTCGCCAGGAGCCAATAGCTCTAAAATATAGTAGAACGAAAAGAAATGAAATGGAGAAATGACCGCCGTACCTTTGGAAGCGGGGAGATTGTTGGGTTCCGACTTCTCCTCTCTCGGCCGGCCGAAAGAAGAGAGCTTAGTGAGTCCTTCGTCTTTGATCCGGTTGAAGCTCCGCCTCGGCCGGATTTACCTACAAATGTCCATATAAAAACATAGAAACAAGTGAAAAAATCATTAGTTCTAATGAAAGTGTAGTATCATGCTCAAATTTGAATGTAAACGTGCAAGAGGGAAGGAACTGACCGGATTGGGACTAAATCCAAACCCCTATTTAGAAGGTTTAAATATGCATGAAAAATGCAAATGAGTGGCTCAATATATGCTAAATGACATGTTACTGAGGGTTAAAATGAAAGGGTGGAGTAAAAGATCGATCAGAAAGGTAAATAAACTCAAAAAAATGCAAAATGGGGTCTGCCCTGCTAGTGCCCCATATATGGGGCGCCTGCTGCAGGTGTCCCCTTGATGGGGTGCGTTGACCAAAGTCAAAGCGCCCTATATACGGGGCACCAGGGACTGGCTTCAGCAGATTTTCTTCCCTTCTTCGCGGCGTCGCCCCGGAGTGTAGGAAGATCTCCAAAATAGAAAAAAGGACTTATTCAAGCAGCCAATACTCAAGTGAAGCTAATGGAAGAGTGTTTTGGCACTAGATGTAAGGGAAATGGAGGGTAGAGGCTCTCAAAGTGGGAGAAAAATCATATTTCTGAAGAAGAAAACTGCAGGTTTTTGGGGTTTTTGGGAGAGGGTTTTGGATCGGTTTGAAGGCTTATGGGGGGTGAAAATGGCTTAGAAACGTGGTGTTGGATGAGCTCTAGGGTGGCACGAAGTTGGAACCTTCTCCAAGCTCCAAATGGAGGTCTATTTATAGCTCAAAAGAGGGCACTTTGGCCATTTCCAAAAAGCAGTGCCACGCGGCATGACGCCCTATATATGGGGCGCCAGCATCATGAGGTCTGTCAGGTCGACAAGACGAGTCACTGCGGGGGGTCAAATCAGCCATCGAATCGAGTTTGATTTGGATCTAGGCGCCCTGTATATAGGGCACCTGGTGCCCTGTATATAGGGCGCCTGGTGCCCTGTATACAAGGCGCCTGGTGCCCTATATACAGGGCGCCAGGTGCCCTGTAAGTAGGGCGCCAGGTGCCCTTATACACAGGGCACCGCCCTCTTTGAAATGTACTAAAAACCTCAATTTTTCCAGAAAACTCGGTTCCCTTGAAAGGTTACTCAAATATACTTCATGAAAACAAGAATTTAAGCTCTCCAACTAGGCCAAAATTGCGTGTCTACAGGTATCATTTTTGAAACTCTTAAAAAATAGGCTCTTAACCCCTTACAAACCTCAAAACTATGGTGTTGAAAATGAAAGCCTTATAATCTACAAGTTATTGAACTCTTTTATACATCATTGATGTGGGATAATACTTATGTTCCTACACTATCTCATGATAGTGACAAAAGAAGTGAAGATGATACACAGTTATAATAAGATCAATGACCAGTTTTAATACCATCTTACAAATTTTTATTTTGGTTGAAAGGCCCAAAATCAAACTATTGAACTTCTAATACATCATTAATGTGGCATAGTACCTTTGTTTCCAACACAACCACCACCTATTGCTACTCCATCTGATGCTACCTATTGGTGTCATTGCCACTGACATCACCCTTCACTATTGGCCATGCCATTACCAAGCCATAGAAGCAACCACCACTATGAAGAGTGAAGACATTGTCTAGCTAGTATGACATGTCAAAAAAAAGACAGTGCTATATTTTATACATTAATATTGATGAGGGATGAACCAAGTTGACACTCTAAATAGACTCCTACACATGATTCAGTTCATGGGATTGGGTACTTAGGCTTGATTAGAAAGTAACAGAAGGGCATAGTTAGGAAACCACAATGCGGTCTAGGATGCCAAGCTAGGTGAGTTTTAGGTGGAAAGAGAGTAGGGAGAAGAGTGTTTAACTTTATTATAGCATGAGCATTCACGACCACATATGAAATGAATAAATATAAATAACCGAGGGGAAGATCAAAAATTATCTCTATGCTCGGAAGAGGACTCGATTGACATGTGTTGTGAGAACTATAGTTCAAAATAATATGTTAGGAAATCATCATGATGCCCACCTCTCACAAGAGGGTAATGTGTACATGAAATGCGTTCTCGAGACCATTCAGGTTGGCAGGTATCTACCAAACTGATTGTTAGGCTTATTTGCTTTTTCTGAGAGTCTATTGTTGAGAGTCGAGGTGGAAGCTCCTCGGTCACCAGTAGATGGATGTTAAAGAGGCAATAGGATGCCTATGTGGATGAAAGAATTTTAAACGCAATGTCAGAAGCTCCAAGCAGCATCAACCTGTGATATACATTGCAATTGGTGGATCAATTTTTGGCATTGTAAGACCATAGTAGGGAGAAAGTGGGAGAGAGGATGAAGATGAAAGAGGTAAGAAAAGATGCAGATAATGCTTCTCATAAGCTTCCAATACCAAGAGATTGGGTACCCCTCATAGGCTCCTCCCTCACAGAGGTGATGAAGATTAAAGAAAACACACTCTTACGTCAAGTTTAAATTTTTTCAACATTATACAATGAGAATACATGGGGAGATTTTTATAGCCCTCAAAGCTCCTCTCAAAATTGGAATTTTCCTCCAAACACATCCCCACCTACCAACAACTACCCATTAACTTAAAGTAATTACTAACCCTCAAAAGACTATACTTCTTAATTTAACAATCATCTACTAACTTAAAGTAATTTCTAGCCCTCAAAAGACTACACTTCTTAATGAGACTACCAACATTAACTACATACCAACTACTAACTTTAAACCTCCTAATTAATGAAAGTAGAAACAACTAACTACCAATTAATAACTGCTATCCTTTATAATTAATGATGCAACATTATCCAAGGCAAGAAGAGGTGAGGCCACCATTCCTAGGAAGAAGCAAAAAGTCAGGGAAAATCATATCCAAGCTAGATGGTGTCGACCACCCCATTTTGGTGTGGACTAGTCCAATTCAATCAAGAATATCATCTCGAACTGATGTCCCCACCAACTCTTATCATGTAGGAAAGAATCAACCCTATAGATAGAGAGTCTAAGTGCTTTTGATATTTCTCCAACAAGTATGAGTCAATACATTGCAACTCCTTTCATATTATCCCTGTGTCATCTGAAGGTGGCCACCCACTCCATCATAGTAGGTAACATTGATATACTACTCATTTGATTGAGATACCCTACTCATCTATTATACAATTGATTTGTTCATGATGCAAGGTGTGTATGGGTGTTGGATATTATGGCTTAGACTCTTGTTCGATAAGAGGAGCTGATTAAATGAGTCACTAGGGATGGCTATTGGTTTATGATAAGATACGGGGTCAGAAACACTAAAAATAGTGTTTATCTCCCACTCTCACAAAATGTCAACTACATATGAATTATATCTTATCTATTTAAGGATATGAAATGGACCAGTAGCATAGGTTTGTAATTTCTTAACTACACTAGAATAGTACCACTCTAATTGAATTCTTACCATTACATAATCACCTTCATTGAACTCGTGGAATTGCATGTGGGAATCAACATTCAATTTATGTGACTCATTACTACTACTATGTATCTACTTACTGATGTCCTCATGTATGCTCCTAAAGTGTTCAATAAAAGACTCTATGAACTTGGGCACTACTGCATGTTGTGTAGATAGGATGTGGTCAATAAGTCTTGTAGGATTATACTCATGGACAACTTGGAATGGAGTCATACCAAAATTTATGTATGTAAACTTGGTACATGGCATGATCAAGTGTTAATTCCTTAAGTGGTCTCCTACTAGACATTGCAAGAGATTTCTTAAACTATTATTCATGACCTAAATTTGACTATCTATTTGGGGATGAATGGTAGTGGAAATCTTTAACATGGTACACATCATATGCCAAAAGGTCTTCCAAAAATAACTGTAAATCTTGTATCCCCGTTTGGCACTATGTTAGGAAGGCTATGTAATTGAGCAACCTCATCAAAGAAGATCCTAGCAACTCTACAAGCATAAGAGATTTTGAGACAAAGGAGAAAATGGGTCATCTTAAATAACCAATGTACAACCACACAGATAGAATCAAGTTTCAATAAAGTTCTGGGGGGCCCAAGCATAGAGTCCACAATAGCATTTTTGGGTTGAGTTATGATATATCTCTCAACATCAATCTTTTGGTGAAGTGAAGTTTAATAGTTTCTAATTCCTCAAATTCTTAAGCTAACTTATATTTTGTCATGTAGTCATCTTTTACTAAGAGGGATGGTTCTAGTGGAGGTTTCCTAAAAAGATGAGTCATCTTCTTGGCGAACATGGAGTATCTTAGTGGGACATTCATAGGCTTTATATTCTTAACCCTTGCACCTAAAGCACCTTTATGTACATAGTAATGTTTCCACACTAATAATCAATGAGATTAATCATACTCATCATATGAGAAGACATTACATATATTAGTCTGAATTCTTGATGTCCTATCTCTTAAATTATTTGAGTAAGAACATTTAGATCACTTATCTCTAAATACTTAATTTCATTATCATGATGTCATCATAATTCAATCATCATTATATGTGATCAATGATTTTATTAAGATTAATGTATCTATTAAGAGCTAATAATAAAAATTTGACTAATTAATTGAATGAGAAATTTCTAGAAATATTGAATCATATCACATATGATTGACTTGTAGGACCTATATTTCTATCAATAATTACAAGTCATACTATCTAGAAAAGATGATTTTTGACGAGTTTAGGTATTAATATATTACATTGATGGTCTAATTGAAATCAATTGTAATAATTAGATGTTTAGAAAGGGAAACTAAAGATACTTGGAATAACCACTAGCCATATAATTGCCAAGTCAAGCGGTGGATGTTGTTCAAGCTTTGACTTATTTATTTTTACTAAAGTTTGAGCTGGAGTTTAATCTCCTACAAGCAAACCTTGCCAATATTCAAGCTCTACTCGTTACTTAATTAAGTTGAGTTTGAGTTAACGCTCAATAGGAGCTTAGTCAAGCTTAGCCTAAACTGAGTTCAGGCTTGCAATGATCTAAACTAGTGTATGAAAATAAAATTTGTGCTCCTTTTTGAAACTTGGTCTAAGTTTAAACACAAACTAAAATGTTCTTTGATTGGTCTTAACACAGCTCTAACCTCTGATTTGATTAGAAGTTGGGAGATTCAAACTGTTTGATTTAATATCTTGATTAACCAAGAATTAAATCTCTCGAAAATAAATTACATGATTTAATTAGTTTTTAAAATTTTTACATACTCGTTTTATAAGAGATAGTAACAACGTTATTGTATAATTTAAATAAACACTAAATTAATTAACATGCAAATATCTTAATCAAATCAAGTACTTAATTCAACCTCAAACTAAGAGGTAAGGTACAAAATCAAGAGTTCAAAATTTCAAATTGAGTCAAAACAAACTCACCTAAATTCTGTTTTAACTTATCTAATTGATTTAATTAGTACTAGATAACCTTAAATGCTAGAACTAATTACTCGCTAGTCATATATATCGAGGTGAGCAAGAGTGTGACTCATTAATGGATTAAGATTTGTTTTTTTATTCATGTTTATTAGGTGGCGTTTGGTAATTTAATTAGTACTATATAACCTTAAATACTAGAACTAATTACTCGCTAGCCATATATGTCGAGGTGAGCATGAGTGTGACTCATTAATGGATTAAGATTTGTCCTTTCGTTAATGTTTGTTAGGTGGCGTTTGGTAAAGATTTTCGGAAAGAATCTCTTATTAGAAATATATATATATATGATAACTAAAAATTCTAACCAAATGAAACTTATTCACATTAAGGGTCTGTTTGGTTACATGGAAACATAAAATTTGATGATATAGTTTTACATGGAATCACTTTTCCATGAAAATTGAAAACATGGTGATTTATTTGGTTGCATGTAAATCAATCCCCACAAAACATGTTTCGAAATCATCTATCACCTCTACAAGAAAATATTATAATATTTTTTATTCTCAGAACTTTAACACTAATTATTATTCAAATTGATTAAGAGATAAAATAATATGTTTAAGTCACATTATTAAAAATTATTTACTTTTAAAATTATAGTTTAAAATAAAAAATGTTTTTAATTAGATTTATTGAAACTATTTAAACATAAAATTTCAAAATAAAGTAGATTGGATGAAAATATTTTCAGTGGACTATTTTTTATAAAACATAACTATAATATATTATTTTATATATGTTAAAATATTTATAATTATTTGATTGCTTGTAATATTTTTTAGATCATTTAACTCTTAAAAATATTATTGTGATATACAAAGAACAAGATGATATAACACAACTTTATTTTTCACGTATATATATATATATATATATCAAAAGTTTGTTTATAAATATTATGTTCATGTGTATCATTCATGTATTCTTATTTTAATGGATATGACAAGAAATTAATATTAAACATATAATTTTAGAATAATAATTTTATTTACTGAGTTGTTGTTGGCGAAAAGATAAATTTTTGGACCTGCTCACCGAAAATGGCATCCGGAGGATTTTCCCGGATGCCAAAATCCTGGTTATTCAACAGTCAACGGAGAACAATTTCGGTTGACTACCATTTTACTTGCAACCAAATGAATAAAAAATGGACTTTTCTGGAAAAGATGCGCATGTGATCAGTTTTACAGGGATCCAAATGCACCCTAGGTTTCGTACTTAATGGCCTATTTGGTTAGAGTGTCGAAAATGATACTATATTATTATTAATATTGATATTTCTAGAAGATGAAGTATCAATATCAAAATTGATACAAGTTGACACTTGTATTACATAACATGTGTTGTTTACCATACAAATTTTAAAATGGAAAAATTAATTACAACCCCAGTTAAGATAATTAGTTTAATAAAAAACCCACTCACCCAATATCTTTAATGATAAACCCAATTTATCTAATTCTCTTAACCATGTACCCATTCCGTTAACAGACATCCCTGATCCGTCTCTTCCTATGTTCACATCCCTTATTTGCCCTTGCTTACTAACTTGAGATGCAGACCGGTAGGAGGCTCCGATTTTCACATTCCCTTTTCTCTTAACCATGGCTCTTGACCTTGTCTACACGTCATAAGTACACAACACCTAGAAGGAGTAACAAATATATGAGTGATGCTAATTAGGTATGCAATATGACAAAAACAAAAGAAATCAGAAAAGTAGCATGTAGCAAATATAAAAATGTCCAAATTTGTATTTTTAGCTTTCTGTTGTTATTAGACTAATATGTATTTTAAAAATTTCTTCGCAAGTGATCTAGCACAATTTTTTGTGTTATTACATTTTTTATCAATTGTACGCCATTATATGTTAATATATCAATTTTACAAGTAGACTATCTATTTTTAAAAATAGTATTACAATTTATAAATTTTAATAAAAGTAACTATCTATTTTTAATATAATTTATCATTATCAAAATAATGATTTAGAATGCTACCTAACTTATCAAAAGTTAATTTTATTAATAAAATGTAGATTGGGATGTCCCTTATTTCTATTGCCAAAATATAAGAGTAATTGGGTCATTTGAAAAAAAAGTTAAGAAGGTCAGAAAGAGCTTGGGGCGGAAGTTATATAAATTGCAAAGAGTGGGTCTTCCATTAAATATTTTTTGATACGGAGCCTCATGTGAAAGTGCTTCACAAGATATGGGTCTCCGGTTAAATTTTTCTTTTAAAATTGATATTATTAATCAAACACCTCAAGATGATTATCAACAATATCAATTTTAAAATTAATAGTGATAAAAGTGTCTAATAATATTATCAAGCAGGATATAAAAGAAGAGATAAAATTTTAAAAATTAGAGAAAAATAGACAAAAAAATTGTGTAACACCAAAATTCATCAAATCTCACGACCACGAGTTTTTATCCCACCTAATTACGGGTCACTCGTTAGCGTTTCCACTGGCTTTCGTTCACAGCCTTACCAGTGATGGGCGTTGCGAGGGGCTCAAGAATGGACCGCATCGGTAGAAAGCAATGGCACGATGGTGATGGTGATGGTGGGGAGCTTGTCCAACAGCTCTGTTCTGTTCACGAGGTCGACGGGGGAGGGACCGCCGCAATTATTCGGTTCCGGACGGATCATATGGCTTCCACCACGCACGTGCTTGTCATCCCGTCGAACAAGGAGGAACAGTTGTTGATACGTCGGCTTCGCCAAGACGCGGACACGAGATCTTAGTACGGCTGACGGTACAGTTCTGCCCTTGCCAATAATTACGTATAAAATGGGATGTCGAATAATTGGCGTAAAATGCTCTCGCCTTTCTGATTCCTCGTCGAGGTAGCATGTTTGATCAATTTTTTTTTTCGTTTTTGACACTTCGTTAACCTCAGATCACATAAAGTTATAGCTAATGGGGTGTTTGGTTACACGATAATTTTTTTGTACATTTTCATGATAAAAAATTATATTAAAATAAAAAGTGAACTAACTCATGACATAAAATTATCATGTTTGGAGAGATGTGATAACAAAAAAGAGTTATCATCATTCATGACCAAACAAAGTAGGAGATCACAAGAAAAAAGAAAGAGGTAAAACTCACTTTTTTTGTTTAAGAAGAAAATTACTTTTAAAACATAAAATTGTCAAGGTTGTCAGACATCTCTTTTAACAAGTTTTCTTATAATTTTTAAAAATAAAAATAAAAATTTTCATTATCATGCACCAAACACCCCATAATGAATAATAATCAAACCAGTGAGAATCGAAGTGAGTTCGTCTCAGTTGATAAAAAACATAGGAGGGAGGTTTTTTTTGTCTTTCTATAAGAATAGTAACGTACTCTTATTATCTTCGTCTTTTTTATGCTGCAGGTCCTTGCTCGTCCCTCATCCAGTATGCTAGGGACTTCTTCGTTTCGACATCAACTTTGTCGACCAAAAAAAATTAATAAATTCCGACTTGCCCAGCTGTCAGTTGATTATTTTCACGGTCCCTTCACATGGAGTATAATATATGCCTCTTGCTGGAGAGAAAACTATACCCGCGATGTGGAAGATGAGCAGCCATGGGCCATGTTCTCCGGGACGGATTAAACAATAGTAATAATTAATACTCTGAACCAGCCAAAAAAAAGAAATACTCTGAACCAGCCAAATGTACGTATCCTTATCCTGTCATATCTCCTCCGTATCGGGTATAGCTAGTGTGCTGTATTCTATTCACCATAAATAATATTTAGGGTGAGCCGTGAGCGGAGGAGAGAAATTTGGGATGGACACACAGAAAATGGATCATTGCTCAGCTGTCTAAAGCTAATATATATAAACTCAAATTTACATATTTTTACACATATTTAGCACCATACTTTAGCTCTCATTTAATTAATAATAACAAACTTGTAATATGCACCAACATGTATAAATTCATAGGCACTTGCCCCTTCGGTACTCCGGTTAACTACATAAGGTCGTGTTTGGAAATTATATTCAATTAATACCTCTGTCACTATCTTAATGCAAACAAAAACATGTTAATGCAAATAAAAACATGATACGTAAGTCAAGCATCCACTTGAATCAATTTTGATAATGGTAATCTCATCACTACAAATATCACTATCAAAATTGATATAATATTATTTTTTATATTTTATCACCACCGGCCTAAAGCTGCATATTGTTATTGCACTTTCGGCTTAATTTTCTGATGATGTCCTCTAACTTTTTGATATATTTATAGTATAACATTTTCACGGCCGGAACGGTAAATAGTTCATTTTTTTTAACAACGGTAAATAGTTCCACTCATCCCGGTTCAGTAACATTTATCTCGAACTAAAGCTAATCATCCGATGAAATTCTTCCTACATGATGCCACTTTCTCGGATCAGACAACTGATTATAGAAAATCTTCATGTCCTTGCATATATGATTGTGGGCAAACTGTGCAGACTCGTGACCCTGGCTCACGTACGCATGCGCTATCTTGACTTCTCACCCATCTCACGGTCGTAGAGAGCAAAATGTGGTGCATGACTCCCTTTGAATAAACGGATGTACAGATCTTCCCGTGCACCGACAAACACACTCTTGTCTTGACTGTTATGGCATATTTTTTCATTGCATCCTAGCTCCTATATTAAAGTGACATTTGTTTTGGCTTAATCTAAAAGTCTGAACCCATGTTATCTTTGACCTCTTAACTTGTGACAAAAAAATGCTAAATTCAATTTAGGTATAGGTGATTTGCTTTGTTTGATAAAAAGATCTAAAACAAGTTCTTATTTGGATAACTTAATCAGGTCAAAAGGATATTCTAATTTCTAGGTATGAGTTTAAATAAAGAACTTGACTTCTGTATAGATGCTTCAAGAAGAGATATTTGTTCGATTCCCGGACCGCATTGTTTAGAATTTTTAAGATTTACATGCATTGATAATCACTTTACATTCATAAGCTTCTCTTCGGGGCAATTCTTCTTCTTCTTGTGCCTGTGTCTTGATTTTGGCAGGCATATTTGGGAGAATTCCTGGGTTTTCATGCTTTCTTCTTCCAAAACATTAAAGACATCCTTCGCATGTTCTTTTGGAGGAAGTGATTCTTTGAGAAATCTTCAGTTAGTGTTTATGTAAACAATGTAGTTTAGCCGGTAAAGTATCTAAGCCCATCAAGTTTGAAGAAACGTACTATACAACAGAAACTATTCTATAGATCCAATGTGGGTATAAGGATAACATTTGAAATAATATTCAAAAAATAAGATGATGTGAATAGAGATAAAAAGTGTGGCAAATTATTAGAAAGAGAGAGATATATGTCTTAAATTATTGGAAACAAAATATACAAAGAAGCATCAACATATGAATGGACATGCTCTTTCCAAGAGAAACTAGAACTATTGGCAGACTCCTGCACAAAAAGATCATAAACAAAAAAATCACCTAAACTTATTAAATAAATGCAAAACCGTATGTACATAACATGTAAGAACCTATCAATAATCTTTTGCAAATGATAAAGGTATTATTGAGGGTTGAAAATTGGATACAAACATAGAACCACAACTTTAGTGAGGGGAAGAGATTTAAAATGAAGGTAGAGGGGATTTGTCATTGATTTGCCTACTAAGCCATCAATTAATGTTGATTTGTCATTGGCTTTCTTTGATCAGTGTTAATAGAATTGTCGAAGTGAGTTGATGGGAAAATTATTGATGTTTAATTCTTTTCACTCTATCATGTCACAAGTGTTGTTCCTTATTGTCATTTGCTTCCCATTATCAGGTATCCATGTGTCGTCCCCGCTTTGGCCGCCCAAGTTGTACCACTCTGTTAGATGGCTACTAGTGGTTGGGCAATCTATGTAGGTGGATGTTTGCAAATTGAGGAGCTGACAATGGCTGCCAGCAACTAGATTTTTAAGATATGAGCTGACTAGTAGGGGATGAATGCCCTCTTGAGGCACTCTTCAATGGCATCCACCAGGAGTTTGCGAAGGAGGCAGTGAAGAAGAAGAAATAAAATGGTGCAAGGGCAAAGTTACCTTTGTAATAGATTTTGACCGAGCTTGTCGAGCTCTGAAATGCCACAATGTAGAGTGGAGACCACAGTCTCTAGTCTCCTACGATTTGAATAAAAAAAGCTAAGGCTCATAATTGAATCATTGAAAGGTTTTTAAGACATCAGAGGTTAATTTAGATATTGATTCATCTATTTTATCAAACACTTTAAAAGATCTTAACTCTGACCAAATCAAACATAAGAGGATCATTAAGTCCTATCAAACAGGGTCTAAGTTTGTTTTAGTCATCCTGCGCTCGTAGCGCAATGGGGATACCACCGCCCTCCGGGGCGGCAGCTCGCGGTCTCGAACCGCACCCGCCCCGTCGAGGGTGGCTCTCTCGCGAGCGCAGACCACTGCGCCAATGTCCAAAAAAAAAGTTTGTTTTAGTCACTCATGATAATGTACATTATTGTGGGAACCTCATTTTAAAGTTTGGAAAAAGATTTGTTTTTATGTTTAGAAATATTGACATTCGAGGTTTCTACCAATATAAGTTATAACTCATAAAAATACTAGATAGTCCGATGATATTATAAAATTATAAAATTGAGATTCGAGTTCTGTGAAAATTTTGTTTTGACCCCTCTCTATCGAATGGTGCGAATACCCGATGTTCATTTACATCGAGCAACTGCTTAAACACCCTTGATTACCTATCATAGCGATCTTTGTTCAACATGTAAAGAACACAAAAGGCTTTAGCCTTTCAAGCCTAATGAGATGCGATAAAGCTTGTTAAGTTTTGCTGGAAGTTGATCTTTTCAAATGTAGGTTTCATATTTGAGTTTGGTCTTGAATGTTGAGTTTGTTGAATTTTGAGTTTGCTTAGTTTTGATTGTTTTAACTTCATTTGGTTGGAAGAAGTTTTGTTTTGTTTTGAGTTTTGAATTTTTAGATGTGTTAGACAATTTGATTTGTTTAAGTTTGGTTGACATGTATTAAGTCATTTTTATGTTGTTTTCTTATGTTGGTTAATATTTGGATACTGATCTGAATGTGTTCAATATGTTTTAATTGTTTTCAAACTTTGGTTTGACTTGATTAAGTTTGAGTCCAGATTGTTACATGATCTGATTTTTCATGTTTTGAGGTGCATTTTAGATGCTTTGAAGTGTTTTGATGTGTTCTTTTGAATTGGCATTGAATTATTGTTTTCACTTGCTTGAGAAGTTAAATTCCATTGACTTAAAGTATTTTGAATTGAATCTTCAAATCGTGTTAAGTTTGATTTTTATTGAATATTTAGGTTTTAAAGACCTATTTTTAATGTGTTTTAAGTATATTTTAAGATTTAGTTTAGGTGATTTTTTAGATTTGCCTTCCTTATATTCAGTCCAATTTGGTTCGCATCACATCCAGTCCATCCAGATAGCATTGATGCTTGGCCATATGCAATCAACTCGGCACTTAAATCTTCAATATATTGAACTTGTTCATGTCAATGTACATATGATTTGGCATTTGATGTGCCATGTCCCCTACTGTCCAATGTGAAGTTGTAAATGTCCTTGTCCATCCCATGATGCAAAAATCCCATAAGACTAGGAAAATTTCGACAACATGCCACCTTATTTTCTAATCAGTAAGCAATTTACCGTTATGATGCAACAAGTACTTTGACTCGTCACATTGTGGGAGGGATCATCTACAACGAGAGTAGGCCCGTGCCTATGTCTGGGTTAGCGTTCTGGAGCAAAGGACGATGAGCTGCCCATGGTAGAGTGTCTATATGGTGGTGTTAACTACTTATTTAATTTGACTTTCCACGTTCAGTTTATTTATATTGATTTTACTGTCCATGGCCCAATGGGCCAAAATCAAGTCTCATGGCCCAATAAGTCCAGCTTCATGCCATGTCAGCTCGATTAGCCCATTTTCAGCTCCTTGGGCCTTGACGGCCTATTTTGCACTTCAAGGGCCAGTATGGCCTATTTTTGCACCATGTCGAGGCTTGTTTTGAGAATGAACCAGCACCTGTTCTTTGGCATTTTCTTCTTGCTGCAATAGTGGGCTAAGGGGACCTTAAAGTGGCTGTGATGGGGCTATCGTGGGTGCTATTTTGGATGTGATTGAAAGGGGACTGCACAGGGTAGTTCTAGGACAGATTTAAAACTATATAGGGAGTAGAAAACAAAGGATTTTTAGGCCACCAAGGAGCTCTGTTAGGTTGCCTATATGAAGGCCATACAAAGTGGGGTGTTTTTGTGGATTCAAGAGTTTGCCTGGGGAAGACTTGGCCCATCCTATGGATCTAAGAATACCCAGGTCATCATTCTCTCCTCCAGCTAGAATGAGGGGTCAAGAGCATGCCCATGGCAAACTTGATCTGTCAGATGGATTCCAAGAATGCCCCAGACATCGCTCCATCCTCTTCACCAACAAAAGGGTTGTGTATGGATAGAAATGAGGGCCATTTTGAAGTCTGAACAGGGCTGGACAACAAGCTGTTTGGGGGACCTGATTAGGGACAAGTTTAAGGGCACTTATGGGGCCTAATAGGGGTTGCTCAAAGGGCTGATTTCTGATGGCCAGCAGAGAGGTCAAATAGGTGCACACAAGGAATGATTGAGGGGACAACAGGGCATGTTTTGAGAGAGGCCAGCAAGAGGCTTTAATAGAGGGTGCACATGTGCTTCCAAGGAGATAACAAGAGTTGTTTTTGTAGGCCACTAAGGAGCTAGTCAGGTGCTAGTTTGGGAGGCCTGATTGGGACACTAGTAGGAGGTGTTTTGGGGCATGTTTAAGTGCCAACAAGAAACAATCTAAGGGCTATGCACAGAGGACAACAAATAGGCATGATTAGGGGAGGCCAAACGGGGGGCTATAGGACTTGCTTAAAAGGACAGAATAGGAGGTGTCGAGGGGTTGCACAAGGGGCATAGAATAGATGGGAGATGGAAGAAAATAAGGAGAAAGGGAAGGAGGAGTTTAAGGACTAGATGGCGCACCCTCTTTACTTACCTTTCTCTTTTTCTTACCATGGAATATACTGGGAGGATGAGGAACAACATGGTTCTCCTTCTTCTTCTCCTTGTCTTGGCGCAAAGTTGCTGGAGGAAGATGGCAGGCTACACAGGTGAAAGAAGAAAGGCTCCTGCTATTGCTACAATGTGCAGGGATTGCACCCAGGGAGGAAGATCAGTGTTATCTCCTTCTTCTTCTTCTCCTCGTTGCAGGTGCTACTGGAGGAAGGGGAACACTACACTAGAGAAGGTTGTTCCTGCTGGAGTGTTTCTATTGCTGATGGAAGCAGAAGGTGTGGACAATGGAGGAAAGAGTTGCAGGTGTGTTTCAATTGTTTGAAGAAGTCACTCATTCTCCTTCCTTTGATTCAAGTCCTACAGGAGGAATAAGTTGACCATGGCTGCTACCGCTGAGGTGAAGGCTACCAAGTCCCCCTTGTGGGGATGCTGTTGCTATCACACTAGGGAGAGAGGAAGCTGAGGCTGATGCTGTGGGGGAGAGAATAGGTGCATATATATGATGATCAGAGAAAGAGGATGGCACGCTCCCTCTTTTGTTCTTCTAATCTCTCTTCCAATGGGGAGACTAAGAGATAAAATTGAAAGAGATAAGGTTATAGTTTTAACTCCTAGAAAAGTCTTTTCCATTATGACTTTTAATTAAAGAAGAAGTCTCCTGGGGATGGGAGACTAGGTGCCAATGTGCTATGTGTCCAGAGAAGGCTACGCACTTTTTTTCTCTTCCTGATTTTTTGTCGATGGGAGGTAATCCAGGGGATAGGCTGGTTGGAAGATAAAGCTCAAGAGTTATAACCTAGGAGGAAGTCTATCTCATGAAGAATTCTATTGCAATGGGAGTCTTCCAAGGAGGAATCCCTTGGGGTCAGGGAGTGTGTATGCCCAAGAGAGAGGATGCAAATTGAGGTTCACCCAGACCTAATCACCGTTGATTTGATTTTCATTGAGATGCTCCAATCTAATGACTATGATTAATTTTAATCAGAATCAATTAAATAAACCCCAAATTTGTCCGAAAAAATCAAAAATGTGCCTTGATGGCCATTGATCTTGTGTTCCATCATGATGTGTGGCCGTGATCTCCTGAATTGCATTGAATCTTTGATTATATCAATCTCCCCGATTGGTGTGATCTCGGCCGTTGATAATTCTAAAAATTATAATTACATATAATTAAATCATTCCGTTGGCCAAATTTTATTTTTGATGCATCAATATTCTCGAGACTAAAGTCATAGACCGAGAAATTGTAATATTCAGTCAGTGAGCTGATCTGAAAGCTGATCATATCATTATGCCCCTGAGATGATGGAGTACATACTTCTATCCAAATTTATCTTTTCTAAATAACTTTCAATCGGTGGTCGGATTTCTGATCTATCTTAATTGTTGTTTGGCTCTATCTTGTACTAACAATGTGGTGAAGTCAGATCTTTCTGATAATCCTAATTTGTCTTGATGTATCGAAGGCAAAATGATCATTTTGACCTTTTGGTGTCTATTTTTTTGTATTTTTGGCACCATTGTGTAAAGTTCTCGATTGGGACTATGCAATGAGCGCATTGTCTTAGCCATTTGGGCTCATTAAGCCTGTTGATACATTTTCAAAGTTTGTTTACACCATCTGGTCCTTGTTTTACCAAATTTGGGTTGGATTTTCAAACTAACTTTGGATTGCTCAAATATAAATTGAGCATGCTGAATGAAAAAATTTGGTGCCAATAGTTACATTTTTTGTGACACGTATAATTGCACTGCTTTCTAGATTTCAATGATATATCAATGGTTGTTTGAAAGTTCAATATTCATGCTTTAGATTTTTTGATCTGAATTCCATAGTATAGCTCTATGCTTTATCTACTTTTCCAGTAGCTGATCCAGACATTTTATTTTGTGGGATCATTCCTTAAAAAATTCTAATTTTAATGAAAATAGTACATTTTTAACAAATTTCTCACAATCGAGTGGGTCAGATCTCCCTAGCTAACTTGGCTTCTTCCTAAATCATTATCAAATACTAAAATAAAAAATTTATTTGAAATGAATACGTACATATCCCATCACTTGAAAATTGAAATAAACTTTTTCCGACTCAGTCACAAACTATGTGATTCAAGTACATGCTGAAGATTGAACCTACAGGCGACTTTACTCGAACGAGTTGAGATAAGCTAAAATGCGCAGCAGTTATTAGTTCCGAAGAAAATTTCTCAAATGCTAAAAGGTGTTTGAGAGGACTGTTTTGAGGAGAAGAAAAGAAAATTATAAAGTTCCAAAGGAAAGAAATAAATAAGAAAGTCTGATTGTGGAACTTTCCATTTGTTAGTGTTCTTTCAAAGTTAGTTTAGACCTTCTCCCTCAATTCTTTCTCCCTTAAGTCGGTTTTGGGAAAGTTAAATTTATGGGAAAATTTTCTCTTGAAAATGATGAAGAAGATCTATCAGCCCATTTAACTTACTTTATCTTGTTTAAAGATATGCATGCAGTTTGACATATTTGTATCCGAGGCAAGTATTCTTTTTATAATTAATTGTTTATAATGATTGTTGTGTGATTTGTTGTTGTAACATTGTGATGACCTCAATAGTGTGTGAGAGGTAAATTACCTGTTGTAACATCTAGGCTTATGAATGTGTCAAGAGATTGAATGATTAGGTTACTATAACAACTTCAATTGATTATTTTTTCAAGATTGAGTTGAAAGAATTTCAAAATTAAATGTTTTATAGTAGTTGTACAAGAACTAGTGACCTTAGAGACTATTTGATTGTGTTGAAGTGGTGTCTAATAGGGTGTTCGGTTACATTTTTATCTCTTTTTTTACTTAAATTTTAAAAAATGAAAGAGACAAGATATTTGATTACAATTTTTAAATTTTATTTCTTTTTTAAAAATAATATAATCTACTTCTTATAATTTTTTCGAATTCAAAATAAGGAAATAGTTGTTTTTTTTCGAGAGAGATGCGGGTGCGACACGTTCCCCTCTCTCCCCCTCGTGCATATGCACTGTTAACCAACCCAAAACCGCGGTACTGAGTTAGAGAGGCCCAGACTTATAAGCATAGAAAACTTCCTTGTCCGATATGGGACTATTCTAACTCGCCCCCTCACGTGCAAGCTCTTCTGGCTTTGACACGTGTACACTATTTACGGGTGACGGTCTGAGGGGGGTCCACAGCCCTTGGCTCTGATACCATGTTAATCAATCCAAAACCGCGGTACTGAGTTAGAGAGGCCCAGGCTTATAAGCATAGGAAACCTCCCCTCATTGTCCAATATGGGACTATTCTAACTTGCACAACCTCCGGCCGCCCCCTCCCCCTCCTAGCTGCCCCTCCCCCCCTCTCTCTCTCCCCTTCATGGCAGACTTCGTGCATTCCTTTCTGCCCCTCCCCCTCTCTCTCCTTCGTGACGGACTCTGAGCGTTCCCGGCCGCTCCTGTTCTCGGCCGCCCTTCCCCCCCTCTCTCTACCCTTCGCAGCAGACTTCGTGCATTCCTGGCCGCCCCTCCCCACCCACGGGTGGCAGGTGTAGGGCAGCACGATGGCACCTTTGCTAACAGTTGCTCTTGCAGTTTGCTGGGCAGTGGAACATTGCCCCACACGAAGCTGTAGTTACTAGTGAGAATAGGGCCACAGGGAAGATCATTTTTTGAAGATATCCAACTTGTGCCGGTGCCCTGTTCTCATCCTTGCCGTCGTGCAAGGCTGGGCACTGCAGCAAGTGCCAGCCTTGGTGGCGGAGAAGTGCCAAACGGTGCCTGCGATGGCCGCTCGCGGTGGTCGGATGGGAGCAACGCTGCAACGCAGCGGTTCTCAACCGGCGCAGGAAACACCGCGAGGGAACAGATCCAACACAAACAAAAAAAAGAGAAAATGACCATCAGATCCATTTAAGAAAATCGTTTTACCACTAGGTCTATTGACCATATTTTCATCCTCTTAAGTCCGTTGACATCAAATATACTTACCTCCAGGTCCGTTTTTCTAATAACTTCTCCCAAATCCCGATTATGCCCCATGTTCCCGACTGTGCAGCGCAACCCTCTCGCTCGGTACCTGAGGCACGACCTCCAGTTCTCGGTGCAACACGACCTTCGCCTCCCGACGATAGATCCCTCCCGACCTTCGCCTCCCGTTCCCGATTGAGCTGCTCCACCTCCGACTCCAGTAGTTCCCTCCCGACGAAAGATCCCTCTGGACAGCAGCACCTCCCGCGGCGCGACATTTGCCCTAGGGCGGTTCCCTCCCGATGGCAGCTCCGGTGGCAGATCCCTCGACGACAGCTCCTGTGGCAGATCCCTCGACGATAGCATCGGCGGCTCCCTCCTGACAGCAGCACCCTCCCGACAACGGCTTTTGCTTGACAGTCATAGATGCTCCAAACACCAGCAGATCTCCCCTTGATCTCCCCTTCAAAAAATTCAAATCTTTGTGCAGCCTCCATCGACGTTGGGTCAGCTGGGCATCCAGGAGAGAGTCGGTGGGTTCCTGTTGTTGCTCGCAGCAGGTGGCAGTAGCGGCGGTTCCAGCAGCGGAGCAGAGTACTGCTCCCCGGCACCGTGGAGCAGAGATTTAAGTATTATTATTATTATTATTTTAATTAAAGCATCTTAAATTTTATTTTAAGTATTAATGTAACATTTATTTTAATATCATCATGTTTAATTAAAATAACACTTACTTAAACATCTTTTAATGTACACTCGGTATTCTTTTGAAAGTGAAGGGTAAAAATGACTTTTTCAAATTAAAATGGAGTGAGGGTGATGGTATTTTGAAAAGATGGACCTAATGATAAGATACTTTCAAAAATGGACCTAATGGTAAAATACTTTGTTTAAAATGGACCCAGTGTGCATTTTCACAAAAAAAATGGATATGTTGGTTTCCCCTCACCGGACAGCACTTCGGCACCATCTCCCACCTGCAAGGGGCCAAGCGGCCACCTGTTCTCGGCTGCCGCTGCTTCTAGTGGTGGAAGGCCGATGGGTGGGGTGCAGGCCGTGGCACGGAATAGTTGTGACTAGGGGTGTAAATGGATACGGGTGACCCGTCGGTTACCCAGAACCCGTTTTGTTGAAGCAGGTCTGGACATTCAATTGGTCCTCCCGGTAAACATTGACATCGGGTTCCATTACACCCGATTTTAAATAGACCCGATTATCACTTCTCGGGTTCTACTAGATAACCCGATCGCCTTATCGACAACCCGATTGCTCTTGCAGTCTTGCTCTCTCGGGCCTCGACTTCTCCATCTCCAGTTCGGAGCGATCAGCTGGAGCAGGGCGCAAAAAGATGATCTATAGAGCAGGGCGGCGGCGGCGACTGTGGCCGTCTCGAGAGAGGAATCCAAATCTCTACCTGCCACTCCCGGAGACCCTGCATGCTCTCGGAATTGAGCTTCTTCACGGCGACCACCATGCCGCTTTTCTCCGCTTTTCTCCAATTTAGCCGGGTTCAGCGTCCGCTCGTCGACCCACCCCTTGAAGACCCGCCTGAAGCCGCCTTCTCCCAACAGGGCCTCCGGCCTGAAGTTCCTGGTGGCACTTTTCAGCTCCGCCAGGGTGAAGATGCGGAGGTTTGGCGCCTCCGGAACCGTCCCCATCCCGGGGCCGGCGACGATGCCGCCTCTGTCGGTACACTGCCCGACGCTGCTGCCGCCGGTGCTACTGGAGGATCTGCTGTTGCTGCTGATGGTTGTGGTTGTCATCGCGGCGGTGCTGCTGGTTCTCGATGTTAGAACGCTTGCCGGGCAAAGGGAAAGAAGATGCTTAGATTCGACGGAGGAACTCCATATCGATCCCACTGGCGACCGAGTTCTCGCCGGAAAATGATCAGATATTTTGGGGGTTTTTCTGGTTTACTGGATTACTTGTTCCGATTCACTGAAATCAACATCTTTTGCCGGGAACGAACGGGAAGAACGAATTGAATCCCTCATCACTCACCAGCTTCATCGGCGAAATTTCTCAACCAAAGCAGCATATCAAAATTGATCAAGATCGAAGTGCGGCTACGAAGCGGAAAAAAAAATAAAAATGAAAATGGATCAAAGAAGGAAGAAGACAATCGAGAGGCGTATTACCCGGACTGGAGCAATCGTCGTTGTGGGGACCCGGGGAACTCTTCGCCGAGCCCAAGCAGATGCCCATTTTCGGCTTTCTCTGATTCCTATCTCTGTGTCTGCATTCTTTTATAAGTAAGCGAATTCAACAAAGCAACCGGTTAATCTTATACATCATGGCAGCGGAAGCAAGGACATGGCACTTGTAATGGGTTGACCTGGATCCGAAAGTACTTTCGGATTCAGGTATGGATTTAGACCTGAAATCCAATAACTTATTAGGTCTGTTATTGGATTTGAATATGTCTTATTGGATTCAGGTTTGGATCCTAAAAGATCCGCATTTACAGGTCTAGTTGTGACATGTTTCATCATAGTCATGTTTTTAAATTTTTTGTCAAACACTGTATCATCTTTTTTAAAGGCTATGATATTTTTGCCAAACACGTAATAATCAAGTTTTATAAATTTGAAATTAGAAAAAACATACAACATAATCTTATTTTCAAACATAAGACAGTATCCTTTTTGAAAACATAACCAGAGGCCTTATAAGCTCTTATTAGGTTAGAGTTTAGACATTTTAAGTTGTTTGATTAAAGATCTAATATAGCTTTGTCTATAATCTAAAAATGTTTTTAACTTTTAAGTTGTCAAAACTAACTTTTTCTAGTTCTGATATAATTGAACAACCTTCAGCCAGTAAATAAGTGTGATTCACGGTGCGTGAAATACTCTTACTATATTCATATGGTTATCCAGTCTATTTTTATGTTTTCATTCTATTTCTATATCAATTTTTATTAAGAAAATAGATATACTTTTTACTCATTGAAGAACCAATGATATTAAGTAAATTACTATTATGTTAAATTACTTTTGTAACCATTCAAAATTTTATAGGCAAGCTAGCTATGGTTATCGCGGTAGATTATATTTTTATTAAATTATTAATTGTTATTATTTATCAATTGCATTCTATAAAATAGTGTACATATTAAAAATAAGTTTTATTGAGGTATGTTGTGATGATATGAATTTATCTTAACAAATTTTTAATTTAAATATTTTATCAAACTATAACGACTAACTAAATCAACCTTCCCTGGAGTCACCCATTCTCGACTTACTCCCAACAGAGCATGTTTGATTTCAGAGTTTTTTCAACTCAACTCCAAAAAATAGTTAACAGATGTTGTTGGTAGTCCACTAATTTAATCACTTAACATATTCACAAACTGGGGAGTTATCTACCCCTCTTAAAGACTTGATGCCCTAGTCAAGATCATAGACATCACATGTCACGTACCCAGGCAAGTCACATTAGATCTTCTAACTGGGTCATTCTCTGATACTAATTGTGACAACCAACTAAATCAGCTGACTGGCCCAACAACCGTGTTAATTAGGAGCCTTCCCAAGAGATCACCCATCATCAACCTACACCAATAGAGTACTTTTAACTCTGAAGCTCTTTCAACTTGACCTCCGAAAAAAGGTTAACTGGTGTTGTTGGAAGTCCATAAATTTAATCTCTTAACATATTCATAAAACGAAGTGTTACATAAATAAATTAATCACTTATATCTACTTTTTACTGATAGAAATGTATGTCTTACAAGTCAATCATATATGATATGATTCGACATTTCTAGAAATATCACATTCAAATAATTAGATAAATCTTCATTATTATCTCTTATTAAATGTGAATATTGTAATGAAGTCTTTAAACATATGTAATGATGATTAAATCATGATGAGATCATAATAATGAAATTGATCATCTAGAGGTAAGTGATTTAAATATTCCTAGTCATGAGATCTTTGAGACGAGACATCAATGATCCGGATAGACTAGTGTATGTGATGTTTTCTCATGTGATGAGAATGACTAATCTCATTGGTCATTAGTGTGGAGACATTAAGATACATATACAAGTGCTCATTAGTTGAATGAGTTCAGTGAACTGACTAAATTACAAACTCTGAATGATATCTTACCAAACTGTCAATCAGGGTTTTCTATCATCACTGTTGCATGGTTGAACCTTTGACCTGAGTCACCAAAGATACCTTGTTGAGCGGAACTTGTGCTTTGACCATTGACTTATGGATCACCATTTAGATGGTCCAGTATACCGATATATTGGGTATAAGAAAAACCTAATAGAGGCAATTGAGCAGTTAACAAGGGATCGTCCACTCTCGGTAGGTGAGAGTGAATATCATATGTGATAGTACTCCAATCCCTGGCCATGGTAGATATGATGAATGCAAGAGAGTTTTTCAAATGTTCCAATTCTGACTACAGGATCCTATAGAGTTGGTATATTAAGGAGTTGATAGTTGATGTCCTACTCCTATCTGACTGAGAATTGAATGAATGAGGGTTTATATGCATGCGGTAATTGATAATGGAAAGGCTCAATGGAGATAAGATTATTCCTATAGCCATTTGGGATCATGAGATGTGACTTGTACCTGCCATGATCGATAGGCCGATTAATCTGTTATCAGATAACAAATTTAAATAAATTAAATAGAATTGTTGTATTTTAATTAAGCATCAACCAAATAGGCTATTGGGCCTAGTGGGTCACACACATAAGGACTTATCTATAAGTATAGGGGCAAGAACGTAATTTATAGAGATTTTAGGTTTTTATGAAAAATTTTAAAATTCTCTATAAATACTAATGGTTTTAGCCAAGCCCATCAAGCCAATGGTGTAAACCATGTCCTTAGCCTCCTCCCTACTTCTTTCTCTTTCTATAAGGCATCCAAGGGTGATGGAGCTCTATTTGAGAACAGTTCTCGAGGCCAATGCGAATGGAGAACTTACTGGGGATGAAGTTTGTGTGGATACTACTAGAGACCGGATATTTGAACAGTTTGAAGAGCTTGATAAGCTCATCTCCTTCCTCTCCATGGGATTATATGAATTCCTATTAGGTATATTTGAACCTGATTTAATCGATTTTTGGTTTTCGTCGTTCGGTTCCGATTAAGAAGATTATAAAGAAATCTATAGGAATCGTCGCTTCCACTGCACCAAATTTTAATGAACGATTCCTTACATGTACTACTTATCAATAGATTAGAGATGAATTCAACAATTAAAATTTTCAGATTAAACCAAATCAAACACCATCTTAGATTACTAATTAACACATTGATTTATTCGTTACACTTGTAACTAGCTATGCAGCTAGGGTTGTCAATAGACCAGGTTGACTTGCGAGCCTTTAGGCCAAGTTAGCTTTGGGCCTAATTTTGGGTCATGAGATTTAGCCTGCGGGTTTAAGATGGATTGATTTTCGGGCCGACGCTCATTTTGGGCTAGCCAAGGGTAATGTTGGTGACGACTCTGCTAGCGCTCAACACGCAGATTCTACTAACAAGCTCTTTAATCGTCGACCGATGGATGACGTGGGGTTGACGTAGGCCTGCAGGGAAGGCGTCTAGTTGGTGCCACCGTGCCTGGCACTGGCATCGCTTGCGGGGCTGTGCGATGCCCTCTTCCAGTGCAGGCACAAACATCACCTCTGAAGCAATGTCCATCGGGGAACAACAAGTGATCATTGAGTTTTGCCGAAAACTTACCTCCTATGGATGGAGAAGCGGTGACCGTTTGATGCAACAAAAGCGAGAGCCACGCCGTTGCTGAAGGTGGCAGAGAAGGAGTCATCCGACTCTAAGCTTTGTAGTCCCTGGCTTGTGGCCCCTAAGGTTTCAGGCTATCGGGAAGTTGAAGCCCATCGACAAGACGTTATTAGATCCTTGCTGCCAGTACCTCCCATGCAACTGCCGCCTTCTATTACAACATCCCCTCCGGTCCTATCACCTTCAAAGCCAATGGCACTGCCAAAGGCACTTCCACCTTTATCGCCACTCGCACCTCCGCCAACCAAGGTGCCTAGACAGTAGCAAGGCCCAACTCCACCACTGGCATTGCCTTCAAACATGCTCGCCCCACCATAGCCACCCATTGGTATGGCAAAGACCCTGAAGGCCAAGAAATCAGCTAAGAAACTCAAGAGATCGACCCACATGGGGAGTCTCTACCGGGTTTTGAAGGGGAAAATGCAAGGAGCCATTGTTCTTCATGGCAAACCTTCCCAAGATAGAAAAACAATCAGGTTGGCGGTAGCAAGGGACAAGGCATGATAGATGCACTTGCAGAGGTGACAAAGAGGTAAGGAGCAATTGCTCGATAGTCAATACCTTCAGATTTCGAGACAAATATATATATATGTATCAATCTGATTAACTAACTATAGCTAGTGTGATTTTATCACATTCCCTGCATATATAAATTTTAATAGACATGGTCTTATTAGTTTGCATTATTTGGGATGTCAATAAAGGTGTGGAGTTCACCTTAGTGTTTCTTTGGGATTATTTTTTATTCAAAAATTATGCTTTGTAAAAAGTTTCAAATTTTATTATCTTCAAATCTTTTAGTTCTTACAATTTCATGTAATTTTCAAACTATTGAAATATTTTGATTTGACAAAAAATCATAATTTCATCATATTTATACAAATTTGTTCATTCTGAATTTTATATTTTTTATGTTAGAAAGATCCGGCCGGATCGAGTCAGGCCGGATCACATTTAAATTTTATGCGGATCAAATCGAGCCAGGCCAAAAATCTAACTGGGCCAGATCGAATTGGGCCAACCCGTTATATTTTGAGTTGGACCTGCTCCTGGCCCATTGACACCCCTGTATGCAGAAGGATATACGGCCGGTACAGCTGCTTTGTATAAGAGGCGCATTCCGCACGTTGATTATAGAGGAACAGGATCTTGGTAGAAAAACGTTAGGTCCGGAATCCCCGCCCTCTGCCCGTACAGATAAACCTTAGGAAAAGTGTCCTTGAAGACGTACCTGCCTTGACTTTCTCGCGGGCTCTGCCAACGATACGACAATCATTTTAGTCATCGAGTAAACGAGCATTTTATCTTTACTTTTTCGAAGATGCGTTTTCTGTTTCTTTTCGTAGAATAAGCGCGAACGAGGTTTAAATTTAAACCCTCGCCCCCTCATTTTGCGGATTGAAGTAAATAGGTATTTTATCAATCCCCAGGTGCTCGTCTTCTCGGTGGGCGAACATACGAGCACATACATGAATGAGCAAAGGAAGAAAAAATTTTTACTCATTGGTAGAGGAAGAAATTAAAGAATATACCAGGTAACTCAACGGTCACATCTCGTGGGAGTTGACAGCTCCTCGAAATATGTATCGAAAAGTGAGGCACGTGTACAGATATTTTGGTATTTTATACTTAAGATTATCTGCGCTTGGGAACATCTGCGCTTCAATATTAAAATAACTAGCGTGCTAACGTAATATTATTTCTGTACCCGAACCCAGCAGAAAACAAGGTTACACATGCGCATTGGAGAATGTTATTTCCTAACTTTACGGTATACACGTGGTTAACAATAGTGTGAGTTCTGGCTTAAATAACAAGCGTAAAACCTTAATTGAAATCTGTTTGATTTACGCAATCAAGTGAAAATTTAACGGATATAGACATGTCATAGGAACCATCATCATATCGGTTTGCATCACCTCAAATGACTAAAAGAGAAAATTCTTGCGATTTCCAATCTTGCAGCGCCACGTCCATGATGGACCAATAAGTCTAACTTCGCTTATGGACTGAACCATGCTTAATTGTCACACCCAAGATTTCTAACATATGTAGTATATTATAATCTGATGACATAATCGAAGAAATAACTGTTCAACTACAACGGTTTGAAAAAATTTGAAGATTATACCACGTTTAAGTTCATAATTTAAGTCATTCTATCAAACATAAATCATAAAAATTTATATACTATTTAAAAATACACATAGATATACCTATAAATTTTCTGAAGACCAAAACACCAAATTTCTGCTAGACTAATCCTGATCTACTACATTTCTATTATGCCAAACTTATATTCTTAAAAAATATTAAACGATTTGTAATGAGTCACATTGACGCAGTAAGATTTATACCTGAATTTTTCGATTATATTAATCAAAACTTGAATGTTAGCAATAGATAATAAATCCCATGAGTCAGATTATAACAAATATATTAAAACTATTTATCAAGGTTCAATTAATCAAATGTGATACTTTCTAATCATTTAACAAATTAACCCAATTATGGATGCACCAACTAATTATGATTTAACTAGCTAATTTATTATACATATCTATGCCACCAGGACTTGCATGTGTCTACGGTGCATGTCTTAATACCAAACTAGTCCAATTGTTTGAGTAGATTATATGCTTCACTTAGACATTGTCGTTGTGTCACATAACTCACACCAGCTCTAAATATAGGAAGTACCATATAATATGATAAATCTCCTAGTACACTTAGACTGGAGTGTACTTAGGATAAACCACATTATCCGGAATCGAAGAATACTCCAGATTGTTATAATTCATCCACTTCCACTACTCACGGGTCATGAACTATAGGTTGGAGGATTCCATCACAGGATGCATCATAGCACCAACTACATCTCACAAGTCAAAGCAATATAATTACTCAGACAATATCAATTAATCAAACCATATATGCATAATAACTAACTCAGATATGCAAAATACCAAGTGATGCACCATAATTCAATTAATTCTCATTTCGTGCTATTGGCCCAATTAAAGATACCATGCATCACAATTAAACATGCTAAACTCGAATTAACCACAATGTAATGGCAATTCATGAAATAACGTTCAATCCAAATTCATATTAACCATAGATATTAGTTAATTATGCTTCATAATTATCATGCCAATTTAAATATCATTTCAACTTAATCCTTGATAATTTAAGATCATCTTAATAAGGATCAAGTGTAAATATGATCAAAAGAGGTAATAATTCATTTTCCATAATTTAATACATGCAATTTATTTAATCATCACAATACTAATGTAATTCATGTAAATGAATGAAATATGTATAAATGGCATGATTAACATTTAACTAAACTCATACAGATAAATAAATAATTCAAATAATATTTAATCACATTTTCTAACTAATAATTTAACAAACATATTTTAATCTATTAATTAATATATTGAGATGTTAAGAATAATTGAAAATTTATCTCAAGACAATGATTAACCCAAGTCCAAGGGAGAGCCGGCAGGATGACGAGTATGGAACAATAACTAAGAAGATGAACGGCGGATGATGACACGACACACATGATGTCCACATGGCGACCGGTAACACATGAGTACAAGGAGAGCAGATCACCTCAATCCCTGAGTGGAGGGAGAAGTCTCAGTTCTCAATTAGAAACGGTCACATACCTGCGTCACTTAAGTGGAGGTTCAAGAACCGGTTTGGTGAACCACTATCGAAAAGGGCTGAACCGCTATCGACGCTTTTGTAACTCACTACTCGTCGGTAATGAGTTAGTAAGACGTCAGTAGTGGTTCAGATCTTTTCGGTAGCAGTTCAACAACAATTCAGTAACATAACTTGAAAGTCTTGAACTCGCTACCGAAAAATGTTGAATCACTACCGATGCCTTTGTAACTTAGTATCCATCGGTAATGAGTTAGTAAGACGTCGGTAACGGTTCAACCTTTTTAGGTAGTGGTTCACCGAACTGGTTCTTGAACCACCACTTAAGTGACGGAGTATGTGGCCATTTCTGATTAGGGACTGAGACTTTTCTCTCCACTCGGGAACTCAGGTGATCCACGCTTGAGTACAAGTGGGCATGTAGGCGGCGGTAGGTGTTGGTACAGACGGAGAGAATGAGACTTAGGCAGGGCTCACCTGGCAAGGTGGACAGCGAGTTAAGGCGAGAATGTGGCAACGGCTGGCGGGTGGTTCCGATGGATAGGGAGCTGACTAGCTGGCAGGGGAAACTCATGGGACAAAGGTTGGGTGCATAAAAAATAGAGGAGATGAGAGAGAGAGAGAGAGAGAGAGAGAGAGAGAGAGATTTGGTGTCGACGTCGACACGTCAAGGTGCGCATGGGGCGGTGCGTGCAGGGGTGCGTGAGGTGGGGTGCGCAGGTGTGAGTGCATGCGCAGGGGTGCACGGCGACGAGGTGGGGTGCACTGGGCATGGGTGGTGCACGGGCACAGGTGCTCACGAGAGGGCAGCCATGTCGGCGGTGAGCGGGTACGAGGGCTAGAGAGAGAGAGAGAGAGAGAGAGAGAGAGAGAAGCGGGGTCGGCGAGGGGGGGGGAGGAACAGACGGGCGACGGCTACTGGCGATCAAGGTGGGCACGAGAGCAGGAGGAGAAAGAGGGGAGGGGGCTGGGTGCTAGGTGTTGCGCACAGATCGCACAGGCGTAGAGAGAGAACAAAAGAGAGCAGGAGGGAGAGCGAGGCGGGGATGACAATTGCGATGGGGGGCTTTAAAGAAAAAAGGGAAGGGGGGTAAACGAGGCGGTGGAAGGAATCAAGTGACAGAGGTAGTGGTGGCAGGAAGGTTCTGGAGGGGGAGGGGCAGCAAGCGAAAGCGGTGATGATATATTATTTATTTATTTTTTCATGTGTTACACTAATGGTGATTGCTAACCGTCAAATGTTGTCAACAAAAGTATTTCTCTACATTTTGTTGCTATTAATGCGAAATGAAATTTGCACAATTGAATGAACAAAAGTGAGAGGAAAGAAAACTTTCAACTTTTTTTTGTTGACACCATCTCCTATGCATAGAATGGTGCCTATTGCCCCGTTTGGTTTGAGTTTCATTTTTGGTACTATATCAATATTGATATTAATATTTTCGAATGTTGGAGTATCAATATCAAAATTAATACAAGTTGACACTTATATTACATAACATAATTTGTTTGCACTACAAATTTTAAGATTGATACAATTAACCAAACACATATTAATGATTTCTATCAACATCAATTTTAAAATTGATAATGATAGAGATAGTTAATAGTGTTACCAAACAGGGCGTATAGTAGAAGGGGTGACTCGAAAACTCTTCAAGGGAAGCTCAGTGGGACAGTGAGATGTTATTCCACATTTTCTTTGGCCAGTGCCATCTTCTTCAAACGTTGTATATGGCATTGTCTTCATCTTCATCTAGTATCTAAGGTGATCTTAGCAGCAAGTCTTCCATGACAATGAACCCTTATGGTGTGATGGTGTGAACTGCTGAATTATGCATCGACGATATGAATTTTAGGGCATCATGAAGGATGTCACCTCGTGTCTTCAGTAAACATACAAAAATTTTATGGAGATCATGAACAACATGGACTCATTAGAGAAGGAAGACCATTTATGGGAAGAAGCACAATGCTAGAGCATTGTTTAAGAAGAAGGCTTCTATTGCTCCGAAGAACATATCTACGGCAGAGAAGATAGAAAGCATAAAGCTAGAGCATCTAGTAGAGGCTAGACCATTGCAGAAGAAGACATGCAAATTTAGTGCCCATTATGGTGAAGAAGACCTTCTTTGCACAGGACATAAAGGTAAGAGATTTCCTTGTTTTTTAATGAAAAACATATGTTTTGAATAAAGTATTATTCATTGAGTTCACCATTTGAATTTATGTAATGCTTGGTAAATTGCGGAATCTATGTATTGCTTGGTAAATTACGGATACTAAAGCAGTTGAAAGTCTTATTGAAAATGATGTCACTGACATTATTACATCAAAACTATTGACAATGGGCTCTGAGTTTAAAACCTAAGAAGATGCATAGTTAATATACGTTCAATATGACAAACACATTGGGTTTAGTGTTAGGAAAGAATCTTTAGCAAAGGATAAACAAGGTATCATTAGGAAAATAAAGTTTGTATGTTCTAAATACAGTAGGATGAAGAAAGATCCAAGATATGATAACAATATTGTTCACTAGGTGAAGATGAGATAGGGTTGTTTGGTAGAGATTACTTTTATCCTTACGTTAATGGGATGTGAGAGTATAGATTTCAAGCTGGTCACTCATGCTCTTCCCATTCCTTTTGTTTGATCAAAGGTGTCCCAGTATTCTTATAAAATTTTAATTAGGTTTGATTCTTGGGAGGAAGTGAGATTGGCGCTGATGAGAACAATTTTAGGCTCTTCCAATGTCCCATGACTAGGTTCTTTCATTGGTTCATTAGCGGTGGCTATTAGTTCTTCGATTTTCTTAAAACTAGATGCATAGGTGTCCGCCACATATTCTTCTTCTTCATCTGAATCAAGATCCTTCTTAGACTTGACCTTATAGACTCCCAAAAATTGATCAACGTTATCTTCATCCTTGAAACGGACTTCAGCTAACTGTATGGAAATTTTTAGGAACCCTAGCAATCTAGCAAATTCTGCACTTTTGTTGGCTAACTGATGCAAATAGCAGTCTAGGACTCTCCTATCCCTGATTTTGGCTCTTCTTGATGTAGACACTTAATTTTGGCCTAATTGGAGAGCTTGACTTCTTGTTTTCACAAAGTACATTTGAGTATCTTTCAATAGAACCGAGTTTACCGGAAGATTGGGAGAGCTTTCGACGCGTTTCAAGTGGATCGAAGGGGCTTTGCGCCCTATATATAGGGCACTAGGTGCCCTATAAATGGGGCGCCTGGCACTTGGTCAAATTGACTTGACCGATCGACCTGACCACTCTTTGATGACCGTCTTATGCAACTGACGCGGCTCATAATGCTAGCGCACCGTATACGGGGCGCTTTGCCGCGCATGACAGGATTTTGATTTTGACCAAAGTGCCATTCTTTTGGCTATAAATAGGCACCCATTTGTAACTTTAAAGGGATCCCAGCTCCATACCAACTCTTAGCTCATCCAATACTTCGGTTCTAGGCCTTTAGCTTACCCCCCTAAGCTTCCAAACCACACCAAATTTTCCTTCCGAAAAGTCCAAAAAAACTGCAGTTTCTACCACTCAGAAGCATGATTTTCCCAAAACTTTGAAAACCACTACCCACCATTTCCCTTACATCATGCGCCCAAACACCCTACCATTTACATCATTTACATATTGGCTACAAGGAGGAGCTCCCGTTTCATCTTTGAAGCCATCCGGCACTCTGGGGCAGCATTGCGAAGAGGGGGAGAAGATCTACCTGCTCCAACCCTTAGTGCCCTATAAATAGGGCGCTTTGACTTTGGTCAATGTGCCCCATTAACGAGGCACCTATAGTTGGGCCCCCATATATGGGGCACTAGCAGTGGTAGAAGTCGGTTTTGTATCTTCCGGAGTCCAATCACCCGTCCGATCGTATTTTCGTTCCTTCCTTTCATCTTAAATCCTATCATCATGTCATTTAGCATGCATTAGATTACATTTGCATCTCTTTTACATTCTAAAACCTACCAAAATGTTGGTTGGGATTCCGTCCCAATCCGGTTAGTCCATACCCTTTTGCATGTTTAAAGATTCATTTTGAGCATGATGTTATACTCTCACCTGAACTAATGATCTTTTCGCTTGCCTTCATGTTTTCTTCTGGACAGTTTTAGGTAAACCTGGCCAAGGCGGGGCTTCAACTGGGTCAAAGACAAAGAGCTCACTAAGGCTCTCTTCTTTCGGCTGGCCGAGAGAGGAGAAGTCAGAACTTAGCAATCTTCCCGCTTCCAAGGTATAATGGTCACTCTCTTTTCTCCATTTCGTCACTTTTCATTCTACTATATTTTGGAGTCTTTGGCTCCTGGCGACCACTAACATCTTTGCTTCCAAGCATCACCACCATCCACTGAGTTTTGGGTGTTTACACCTTTTGGCGACCACGGTGGGACCACCTTGCTTTAGTGAGCACTTCCCTTCTTCTTCTTAAGAACGTCCGGTTGAAAACATGCTCATCTTTACTCTAGCTTTTGCTTGAGTTATTTTCTCTTTCCTGCATTTCAACTTACTTGCCGACTTGCTTACTTGTTCATTTGTTTCCTTAAGAGCATCACCTAGTCTCTTCTAGTTTATTTTCGATAGTCTCTTCAAGAACACAACAATTCGCTTTCTAGCTTTGATTACCGACTTGTTTCACCTTAGTATATTATCAAGCATGCTTGCCTATTTTCTTTAAGATCTAGTTTCTTAGCAAATTCCCAAAACTTGCCTAGTTAAAACTAGTTTTTTCTTCCATCATAGTTTAATTTTCTATCATTGTCTTGTTTACTTTTTTATAATGTTCTGTTGATCATTGCATGTTTTTATTTTTCTCTTGATTACTTCTTATCTCTTTAACATTTCACCTGCATTTAGTTTGCATTGGGATTTTGGCTCATTAGGTCATTCGAGAAGGGAGGCTCTCTCTTCCCATAGCCCTACACATCCAAACATCCCTCTTGGTGGTTGCCAACTCCTCATCCTGGGATTCCCTCTCGGAAGAACTGAGTAGCTTCCATCAAGGCCTCCGTAAGTCCCTAGACGTGAAGGATTCCCTCTTCACTGATCGGGCTGGTTGTACCTTTCTATCCTAAAACCTAGAGAACCCATTACCTATCGCGGTGAGAAAAGTGACAACCTTAGATTGCTTGATGTTGTGAGAGTATAGGGTCCTACCTAGTTATTTGAGTGGACATTATTTCTCCTAACAAGCCACTAATTTAAGGTTGAAACAAAAAAAAATCTGCAGTAATCATTTCAAGTCTTTACTATTACTTGTTTGCAAACCAAAATTGAAAATCAAACAAAAATATAAAATCACTTAACATATTTGAATGAGGTTAGTCTGCTTGATAACTTGTTTGTCCAACCAAAATTCAAGACCAACAAAAAGGGGAAAAGATCAAAACTAAAAATTTTCTGTGTGCTTTTACTCATTGTAGACACGTCAAATTCGCCTAATTCAGAGCATAAAACTCATGTTCTATAGGGTAACATGTGTGATTGACCTTAGAATGATGCCGGGTATTTTATAGTTGATTTGGAGCTTCGCCGAACAAAATTGGATGTTTTCCAAAGTTTTCCGCAAAAAGCCGTAATTTCCGAACGAAAGCCACACGTAAATCGTGTAAACATGAAAATTGGCTGAATGACCAATGCCTAATGATCATGCATTGAAGGTTATGGTCAGATTCATGCCTCGGGAATGTTTTGTTGCATGTCGTGCCTTTCCTGTTTGTCGTCGGAGTCATTTTGACCTGTATCGGATTTGCTGTTCACTACCCTAATTTCAGGACAAAATTATGAAGTTTTGGAGGGTGTGATTATTTATACGATGCTATAGAAAGTTTCTTCGACCTGTTATCTTTCCAACGCAACAAACGGTGTCGAATTTCGAGTTTGGGAGTGTTCGCAATGGCTTCCGGAAGAAGGACGCGCAAAAAACAGTCCCATGCGCCCGGGTCCCTGGTCACATGCACCGAGGACCCAGGGCACGTGCCCATGCGCCCTACGAGTGAGGCACGTGACCTCGTTCCCTCACTTGAGGGCACATGCGCCCTGCCCTTGAGGCACGAGGGAACCAGTTTTTCACCGGGACTCTTCCACTGAACCGATCGACCGGATAAGGTCGAATTTTTAGGGAACAGTGCCATGCGCCTCCACTTGGAGGCACATGCGCCCTAGGGGGTAGGGCACATGCGCCCAGGGGTAGACCACAAGGTCTCCTGTTCGTTCCAAGGGCATGAGCATGACCCCCCAGGCATCTCAAGACGTCCAACCTCCCTCCTACATTGATTTTGTGATTTTTAGAGAGAGAATTTCGAGTTTTTTAGATAGAGAAAAGTCGGTTCAAGAGAGAGGAAGGCTGTTCTGCAGGTGATCAGCCAGGTCTCTCTTCTTCATCCTCTACAGAAGCGTGTGGACGTCTGCTGCCTAAGCTCTCTTCATCAAAGTTCTTCCTCTTCAAGTCTTCTTCAGTTTTCAATCGACCGCACTTGATTCTGCAGTCGGGGCTGGTCGTGACGAGCGCAGAAGCAAAGTCGTGCCTGGCAGATCCTGGACTGCTGCTCGGCTTTTTCGACAACACAGATTTGACTATATTTTTCTCTATTCAACTCAGAATCTTTCTGTTTTTTTTCTATCTCTTTGTTTTGTGATTCTCCATCCTCCCATTATTTTTTATATTTTTTTGCATTATTTTTACTCTGTTAATCCGAAAATAGAAAAAGAGGGGTTAGAGATAACCCGAATCCGGTCAGTTTCTAGTAAGTTGTGTGTGTCATGTCATTCTCTTTACATATACTCCACTTTGTTTAGTTATAATAGTCTATTTCACTTGTTTATTTTTCTAGTTGCATAGAAGATCAAGCACCCACCGCGTTGAGGACTCTTCTTCATCGGCCGGCCGAAGAAGGAGAAGCTTTAACCCACATTCTTCACGCTAAGGTACACACGGTCATTATAATTCTATAAATTGGAACCCACGGTTCCTGGCGACCACATTTCCTTCTTCTCATACTCCTCCCACATGACCCGAATCGTCTCTTTGGTGATCGAGCGACGCCAAGGGATGAAAGTTCGGTGATCATTGTGAGTGTGGGACCGAGGTGAGAGTTGCTTTTCATGTTTTCTTTTTTCTTTCTCATCCCCTCTTGAGGTGACGATCTGGATTCATGGACTTCCCTGAAAAGGAGAAGACCCCGTCGAATTTTCAGAGTCGACAGCTTTGTGGCGACCACGGTGGGACAAGCAATGTCTTCAACCGTGGGTGCTTAGTGTTTTGTTTGCAACTAGTTCTAGTTCTAAACCGGTTCCCACGTGAGCCTTTCCTTCTTTCCACCTTTCTTAACTTCATGCCATATCAAAATTTCTGATTTCACCCATCTTTCATCAGATCTGAAGTGCCAAGTATGCCATTTAATTTCTGTCATTTTATTTAAACTTGTTCCCACGTGAACCACCCTTTTCTTTTTAAACCGGTTTCTGTGTGAACCAATCTCTTTCTTTACTTCGGTTCCCACATTAACCAAACCCCTTTTTTTCCAGATCTATACCAACTTGGATCAGATCTTTATTCACCTTTAATTGGCCCTACGTGGCCCTCTTTTGACCATTCAAACCGGTTCCCACGTGAACCACCCTTTTTACCCAAAACCGGTTCCTGTGTGAATCACCTTTACTTTTTTACCCCGGTTCCCACGTGAACCAGCTTATTCTTACATCGGTCCCCACGTGGACCACCCTTTTGCTTGGCTATCAAATCTGAACCCTCTTCTTTCCATCACCTTTTTACTATCTCCATTTGGGTCACATAAGAAACATGGTCTGGATTCTAGTTTCTAGTTGCTTGTCTAGTTTCTAATTGCTTGTCTTGTGTCATTGCTTGTTTATTTAAGTTTATGTTTTGCTCATTACTTGTTTTATTACTTGATTGCATTCTCTGCTCCTTCTCTCTACCTCCTTCTTTTACACTTATTTGAGGCGGGAGCTCACTCTCCCATTTACCCCTCCCATCCAAAACACCCTCTTGGTGGATTCTGACATCTCTTCTGGGATATTCCTGCCTAGTTGACTTGGTTGGCTTCCATCAAGGCCTCCGTAATTCCTCATACGTGGAGTATTCCTCTTCACAATCGGGTTGGTTGTACCACTCCCCAAAACCCGAAGCATCCTACGTTACCTACACGTGGTGAGATTGTGTGAAACCTAGGTCATTGGAGATTGGAGTTAGGATCCTAACCCAATTGTTGAGAGAACAATTCTTAACAAAAATTCATAAACCTAAGGTTTAATCAAAATCATTGCGTAATTTTGCTTTCAAGTCTTTGCATCACTTGTTTGTCAAACAAAAATTCAAACCTCTAACTTTTTGCAAAATACTAAAAAAAAAAAATTCGTTGTTTGCTTTGTCAACTTGTTTGTTTTCTCCTTTAAGTTCAATGCAACTAAGGTCTGGAAGGCACATTGGAATGGCAGAACAAGCTGAACATCGAGAGCGCGAGATGGGTCACCAACCAATTCCATCAGATGGTCTTGTTAATCCATTGTTTGAGTCAGAAGCGCAAGAGGTCCCTCAACCATCTGCTCCCCGTGATGTTGAACAACTCTTTAGGGAGTTGTCTCTCTATACCAACCCAGAAACCTATGCCCGCATACAATCCATGGTGAAGGGCAAAATGTCCTCAGATCAAGCTGAAGTTAACTAAGTTGCCTCATCTCCTTGTCCTCTGGTTCGACAACCACTCATTCAATCACCTTCTGTTCAACCACCTATTGTTCACTGATTCAACCATCATTGGAACTAGCACAACCATCTGTAGTTCAACCATCTATAGTTCAACTGTCTGTGGTCCAACCCTCATTTGTTCACCCATCTTATTTCAACCATGTTGCTCCCTTGACCCATCAAGTCATGGGACAATCTTCAGTAAATTTGCCAAGTCATGCTCCTCAATTCCAAAATCATGTCTTTAACCACATACCCCAACCAGTAAACCAAGAACCTGCTCTCACCTAGGCAATCATGGACCAGCTCACCCAGATGAATGAACGTTATGAAGAGCTGAGATGTCGCCTGGACTCCAAGTCAGTTCCTGAGATTTCTATTCCTTCTCTGCCAGTCCTACACCTGCCACCTTCTGAGCTACTAGTTTATCACCGCTACAATGCTACTGAAAATCCTTTTCTCCATTTAAAAGATTTTATTTACGAGTCCTCGTTCTGGAAAAATGATCGTAGGGTTCTTGCCTTCTTGTTCCGCCGATCACTAGAAGGGTTTGCATTGGAATGGTTCTACTCGCTCGACTCCTTTGAGGCAGGAGACTTCGATATTGTTAAAACCAAATTCTTGCAAAGATACAGAGACCGGGTGGCACCAGCATGCTCCATTACAGACTTGATTGCTGAGAAGATGAAGCCCGAAGAGGACTTCATAAAGTTTGCTGATCGCTGGAGAGGAATGGCAGAGAAATTGACAGATGTGATTTCTGAAGGGGAACAAGTAAAGATGCTTATCGGAAACACTACACCTGCCTTGAGGAATGTATTGATCATGCACCGTCCTACCACCATAAATGAACTCTATGATAGTGCCCGGTACTTGCAAGCCCACTTTAAAGATGCCACAATGATAAACCCTTTTGATCCAAAACCTAGAAACCTCAGGAAAACCCCCTCTGCACCAGTTGGTCCTACAACCGAGGGAGTGGTTAACAACGAAGCTATAAACATTGTGGGGAACCAGGGAGGGAACTGTCAAAACCAGTTTAGAAACCCACCACAAAACCATTCCTATTACCCCCCTCAACAACAGGTTAGGCCACAACAACCACGACAACCACAACAACCCCCTCAGCCAGTAGCACAACCCCAGCAACCTCGTCAACCTACCTACAATAGGGCACCGCCACCACCCAATCAGGCACCACGAAGGGGAGGTCCTAGGAGAGAGAACTACCAACAACTCCCTTACTCCTTGACCGACATCTTCAATGTACTCATGACAGAGAAATAGTTGGAATTGCCCAAGGAAAGAGAGGTTTGGCCAACAAATGTAGATATGTCCCGATACTGTGCTTACCACCGGTGTCCTGGTCACACTGTAGAAGTGTGCTTTCAATTCAAGGATTACATCTACGATCTTAATGACCAAGGCAGCATTGATTGGGCTCAAATGGGGGAATGCATACAAGCTATGAAGGCTAGGCAGCAGTAGCGGCAGCGTCCACTGGCTCAACCTCAACAACAACCTGGCTTGGGGATTGTTTAGAATCCGCTCCCATTACATGCTCCCGCTCCAGCACTGGCACCAGCACATCCAAACCCAGGAATTGGTCTAGTACACTCCATTGTCCATGGAGATGCCAGCCGTGCTCAAGGTTGGCAACTAGAAAACCAAAATGCAACCATGCCAGTCAACCCAGCTAGGTCTCCTGCTAGGAACCCTCCTAGACAAATAATTCGTGCACCTTCTACTCCACAACTACCACAATGCTCAATAACCCAACCACTGGCTGCCACTTCTTCTCGCCGACCCATCATTAGGCCAGCCCCCTCCTTAACTACACCTCCTTCAACCATTGCTACACACCGACCCTTGCTCATCCGACCACCACAATCACCACCAAACCTGAACCCCCAGCCTACGAGCTCTACCACTCCAAAACCCCAACCTATCATACCACCAACACCACATCCAATCCCACAATCTACACCTTCATTAAACTCATCAACCACTTCTGCACCCCAGCCTCTTCTTATTAGGCCACCGGTATCACCATCACTACCACCTCCAAATCCTACCCCTCTACCAACTAACCCCATCATCTCAGAACCATCGATCCCATTACCTATCATACCTGCACCTACACCACCTGTTCCACCACAATCCACCCCAGTTAACCCGTCACCTCTACCCGACCGCCAAATAGCCCCGGTGCTTCGGAGTGGGAGGATGTTCCAGTGACTCTTTCCCCAAGCTGGTACTCAACCGCAAGATCCAGTGGAGGAGGAACAAGTAGAAGAACCATTGCCGGGCACGGCCTATGATCTGTTGAAACATTTAGATAAGACACTGGCCCGTATTTCCATGCTTGAGTTGATCAAAAGATCAAAGGTGCACTAGGTGATTCTACAACAGTACTTGCAAAGGGTCATAGTGAGTGAAGATCTCCCACCTGAAAAGATAACTACAGTGTTAGCCCCTAGAAGTGAGCACCCAACACTCACTTTCTCTCAGGAAGAATTAGCAGATCCAGAGGTCAGGAGATATGCTTTGCATGTGGCAGTTATCATCTGCAATGTCGAAGTGAAATCATGTTTGGTTGACATTGGACCTTCTATCAACGTTATGACGCCAGAAACTTTGCAGTTGTGTGGCATTTCTGAGCAAGAAATCAAGCCATCCTGTGCCATGGTGACGGCCTACGACAACTCCAAGAAGTCTGCACGTGGGGTGGTCACTCTAGAAGTTAAACTTGGACCATGTACGGTCACAACGGATTTTCATGTTCTAGAATTAGATCCAACTTTTCGGGCTATACTTGGGAGGCCATACTTGGAGGCATTAGGAGCTGTGGCTTCAACAAACCATCAGTGCATAAAGTTTCCTTTTAAAGGATAAGTGGTCAAAGTGACTAGCATGCCTATAAGGGACGAGATGAATGATCCTACTTTTACACCCCTTGGTTTGTCAATACAACCCCAGATCTCAGTGGGAGAATTACCAGAAGTCCGATGCATGACTGCCTCTCTACCTGACACAGTGGGATGGCGGATGATGATGAAACTAGGCTATCAGCCTGGAAGAGGTTTAGGCAAGGATCTTCAAGGAATCACTCAGCCGATTTAAACTGTGAAAAGGCCACGTAAGCAGGGGTTGGGATACGAAGAGGATTTCATCCCAAGGAGGATCTTCTAGCCAAGATATGCCATGGGACTCCACAACTTCTTTATCAAAGGGGAGACCATGATGATGGCTGAAGATGACAAGAGTTTTGTTACAATTGTCAAGAGAAGGAAGGCTCCAGATGAAGAAGAAGACTTGGAAGACCTATGCTTATCTTTGACTCGTTTGTTCTCAAGTGGGGAAGAGCACCAAGAACCACTCAAGGGCAGACCAATCTTGGATCATCTTGTTAAACATGTTACCCAAGTCAAAACCATTCCACGAGGCCCAAATACAGCAATCCCATGTTTGAACCTCGTATCATTGTTTCTAGATCTTTTGGATGGGCTTCAGAGCCCACTTACCCACTTTGGGCCCATGTGCCCTCTTCAACCTTCCACTCTTACTGGGACAGCTTGCCCATGTGCTTCCCTCATCAACTTCAGAACTGAGGGCTTTTCCCAACATGGGCTCACATGCCCATTTATTTCTAAGATCGGGTCCACGTACCTGTTTACTTTTTTCATCAGTTTTGGACCCATGTGTCCACTTTTTGTTACCATTGGGCCCATGAGCCCCCTTTTCCCCTTTATTCTTAAGTTTTTCTCTTTGGTAATTCAGTCAGTTTCTAGCAAACCTCGAGCTATGCTGACTCATTCTATCTTTTTACTTGAAATTTCCAAAAAAAAAAACGTCTTCTCTGAAACTCACATTTTCATCGAGGAGACGTCTCTACTCATCCCAGAGGGTGCTCCCAATCAGGGATCCCTCTCTTCTGAATCATTGATCGATTTACTCGATCCTCCCTCCACTGTAAAAACCACCTTTCCAGCTTTGTCTTCAGTAGGTCAAGTTAGGTTAGGAAATAAGAAAGTTAGGGGTAAACGAGTTCCAAATAGGTACCTGCAACAATTGGCACAGAAATGCATAGAGTGTGCAAGGCTGCCAAACTTTTTAGAGAATACCATCCAGCTAGATGAAATACGATATGAGGATGAGCATAACATAGATCATACTTTGGGAGTATATGAGGTGGTATCAGAGAAGGATCCTGAATCTGAGGACGAAATCGAGGACTTGGCTGATGCATATGCATTTGGACTTAGAAGATTTGAAGAACCATCAGCCACAGGGAATGAACCGACCAAGGAACTGAATTTAGGAACCCTGGAAGATCCTAAGACTATCCTCATTAGTGCAAACTTCACTCCCTCAGAAGAACAATGTTTGATCAAAGTTTTGGAAGAATATAATGACACATTCGCATGGACATATGAAGATATGCCGGTATTAGATAATTCATTGGTTGAACATAGATTAACCTTGAAACCTGGAACTACCCCGGTTAAACAAAAGCTTAGGAGGTTCCACCCTGATATTGCACTCAAAATGAAAGAAGAGGTCGACAAACTACACCAAGCAAAATTCATTAAAGTTGTCATATATCCACAATGGGTGGCTAACATAGTCCCTGTTATGAAGAAGGATGGACGAATTCAGATTTGTATAGATTTCAGGGACTTGAACCGAGCGTGTCCTAAGGATGATTTCCCTTTACCTTATGTCGATGTTTTGGTTGATAACATAGCTGGATTTGAAATGCTTTTATTCATGGATGGCTATTCTGGATACAATCAGATCCGGTTAGCTGAGGAGGACCAAGAGAAGACCTCATTCACTACACCTTGGGGAACGTATTGCTATGTTGTCATGCCCTTTGGGTTAAAGAATGCTGGTGCTACATATCAGAGGGCTATGATGGCTATCTTTCACGACATGATGCACACCCTTGTAGAGGTGTATGTGGATGATTTGGTTATCAAGTCCAAGAGTCGGGAAGATCATTCTGAAGTACTAAGGAAATTTTTGCAATGAGCTAGAGAATACAAGTTGAAAATGAACCCTAAGAAATGTACATTTGGAGTTTCATCAGGAAAGCTACTTGGGTTCATAGTAAGCAAAAGGGGCATAGAGATCGACCCAAACAAGGCCAAAGCAATCATTGGTATGCCTCCTCCGAAGAATATGAAAGAGCTTCGAGGATTGATTGGGAGGCTACAATTTGTCCGCCGGTTTATCTCACAACATTCCCAAAGGTGTAAACCTTTCTATGAGTTAACCAAGGCGGAGGCCGAGTTTAAATGGGATTTGAAGTGCCAGAAGGCGTTTGATGGGTTAAAAACATACCTGGCAAGTCCTCCTGTACTTAGACCACCAATTCCCGACAAGCCCTTGGTCCTCTACATTTCAGTTCTTGAGAACTCTCTTAGGGCAGTCCTTGCACAAGTTGATGAAGAAGGGAAAGAACGAGCTACTTACTACTTGTCTAAGATGTTTGATGTTTGTGAGCTGAAGTACACTGTGGTAGAAAAGACCTGTGCTGCTCTTGTTTGGGTAGTTCATAAACTCAAACATTATTTTCTTGCTCACTAAGTCAAGCTCATTGCTCGTATCAATCCCATTAAGTTTCTCTTAGACAAGACAGTTTTGACTGATCGGTTAGGGCAACGATAGTGTTTCTTATCCCAATTTGATATCACTTATGTCCCACAGAAGGCAATTAAGGGCTATGCTATTGCTGAACACCTTGCCCATCATCCTATACCCGTCTTTGACCCAGTCCGGTCAGAGTTCCCGGATTACGAACTAATGTCAGTCCGATCTTCCAATCTTTGGACATTATATTTTGACGGGGCTCTAAACTCTCATGGTAGAGGGATAGGTATTGTCCTTCTGTCACCTGAAGGTGTCACCATTCCACAGGCTTTTCAGCTTAACTTTCCAGCAACCAACAACATAACTAACTATGAAGCCTTGCTGGCCGGGCTGGAGGCCACTCATTTCTATGGTGCCACCTCAAACCCTTCCAAGAGCTCACTACCTGCTACATCAAGCTATTCTTCAAACTCACCTTTGTCCATGTCCCCTGTTCTCAGAATATCCTCGCCGATGCCTTAGCTTCACTAGCTTCATCTCTATCTGTCCCGCTACGCAGGCAAGTGCGGACTATCCACATCTGTAAGAGGACAATTCCAGCAATTGAGGATGGACATTTTCTGAAGGTTAAGGAGAGGTTCAACAGAAAGGAATACTTGGAACATAAAGGAGAAATCTCCTTAATTGAGTTGGAAGAATTAGAAGAAGGTGAGAGACCTTGGTATGACGAGATTGCGAGGTATTGCCAAGATCAGTCATACCCGCCTGGATCAACCACCAAGGAAAAGAAGGCAATCAGAAGAGTATCCCAGAGGTATACAATCCTAGGAGGAGTGCTCTACAAGAGAAGCCTAAGTGGAATCTTACTCAGGTGTCTTGATGAAGAATAAGCCGAGTTAGTGCTGAAGGAAGCACATTCTGGAGTTTGTGGTGGTCATGTGAATGACCAAGCCCTTGCTAAGAAAATCATCCGACAAGGGTATTATTGGCCAACTCTAGAAGAAGACTGCTCCATCTTTGTCCAGCATTGTCATTCATGTCAACTCCATACTGACAAGATTCATTCTCCTGCATCTTCCCTTCATCCAATTCATGCCCCCATGGCCTTTCGCCATGTGGGCTTTTGATATCATTGGCCCCTTGAGTGACCTCAACTCTGAAATGCGCTCAAAATCACTCATTCTGACGGCAACAGAGTACTTCACAAAATGGGCTGAAGTGGAAGCATTCGTGGAGATTAAAGCGTCAACAGTCTGCTCCTTCATCAAGCGCAACATCCTGGCAAGTTTCAGAATCCCCAACGACATCGTCACTGATAATGGGCCACAATTTCTCCCTCAAGATCTGTGTGATCTTTGCAACAGGTATCGCATTTCATTGCATCATTCATCACTATACTATCCTCAAGGCAATGGCCAAGTAGAAGCCACCAACAAAACCTTAATCAAAATCATCAAGAAATCTTGATAGTCTAGCAAGTTTGCCGACTGGCCTGATAAGCTTGTAGTTGCTCTATGGGCTTACCGTACTTCTATAAGGACTGCCACTGGACAAACCCCATATGCTTTGGCATATGTGATGGAAGCAGTGGTCCACTACGAAGTATTACTTCCATCTCTCCAAGTTTAGCTCAACAGGGATATTCCTGTTGATGAGAGACGAGAATCTCTCATTGCACAGTTTGAACTCTTGGATGAAAGAAGGCTAGCCGCCGCCGAGCATGCCCGGACTTATCAGAATAGACTTAAAAGGTTTTATCAAAAGAGGGTGGTCGAGAGAAAGTTCGAAATCAGTGAGATGGTAGTCAAACGCATATTCGTTAAGCCAGGGGGTCCCCGCTCCAAGTTGCAACCTAACTGGGAAGGGCCTTTTGTAATCACTGAAAAGTATCCAGGTAATGCATATGAATTGACTAATGCAGATGGAGAAAAATTGAATCATCCTTGGAATGGAGTTTACCTCAAAAAGTACTTTCCATCAAAATGGAGAAACCACTGGTATAATCTCAAGTCATCGATCCTAGGTGTTCGTGAGAAGTCAAGAGTAGGTACCATCCTACACACACAACACTTCCTGATCCTAGAATCCAGACAACCCGACACTTGCGAAAGGCAAGGCAAAAATCTAGAAATGGAAGGAGTACCCGCTATTCTCTTCTAGTCGGTCCAAGATAGGGAGAGAAGATTAGAGAGGGGTAGTATCGAAAACACTCCCACCCTAGTAGGAGGTCGTCTCAGAGGGTACAAAAGGGTGCAAAAAGATGGGCAATGAACCCCTCAGGTTAGAAAAAGAAAAATGATCAACCTGTCTGAATAAGTACCCAGAATGATAGTCAAGGCAAAAGGCACTAAAAGATGGGCAATGTCCCCATGGGTCAAAAACCTGTCCAAATATGTGCCATATAGAAAAGAGCAAAAAAAGAAAAAAACCCAAAGAGGCCGAACCCCAATGGGTAATTTGAGTGAGAGTAGAGAAATCCCTCTCAACATCTCCAAACCCTATCAAGGACTTCCTCTATACTTTTTCTCCTTAAACCCCTTGGGTAGGGTAAATCGACCAAATCCAGGTGGAATCCAAGCCGATCAAAGGAAGAAGGTTAAAAAGATTCTAGGTAGGGAACATGATTTTTGCACGTGGCATCTACCACTTGAGTCTTGACAAACCCCAAAGACCGATGAATTATCTCAAATACCAGCATTTTCTCCACAAAAAAGTAAATATTTTCAAAATCCAAAAAAAAATTGCATATTTTAAAAACCCAAAAAAAGTGCATATATCAAAAACAAAAAAAAATACATATTTCAAAATCCCAAAAAAATGAATATTTAAAAAGTCCAAAAAAATTTGCATATTTCAAAAACAAAAAAAATGCATATTTAAAAACCCAAAAAAATGCATATTTCAAAAATCCAAAAAAATTGTATATTTCAAAAATCCACAAAAAATGATATTTTTAAGAAAACCCAAAAAAAAATTTGCTCAGTCATGATCATTGCCTTAGTTGCATCCATGCTTATTTGTTTGTCATGCATATTTTCACTTTTGCATTGCATATCCATTTTTGCTTTAATTACCTTGTTAAGAAGGCTCTTCCCTTTGACCTAAGTCAAAGTTGACCATAATGGGCAAAGGGATGAGTCATGGTGAAGATCTAATCCCCTTTCTATCAAGTGTTTCAGGCATTTCAATACAGGAGAGGAGAGGATTCACACCACGGCAGGTAAGTTCTCTCAACCCTTACCTCCATTTCATTTTGGTCATTTATTTTATTCCACCTTGTTAAGAAGGCTCCTCCCTTTGACTCAAAATCAAGACAAACGATATACAAGCAAAGGGATGAGTCATAATGAAGATTTAATCATCTTTGTTAAGTGTTTTCAGGAGCTGAAGAAGAAAAAGAGAAGGGCCATCAGGCAACCTTTTAAGTCCAACAGAAGAAGTGGTGAGATCAGTGTTCCCCATAGAACGTCATGCCAACCTTGTGGCGAAAAGAGAGGAAGCGCCACCCAACTGAACATTATCGTGGTGCTGTATTCTGTCAGAAGGCAAGACAAGGATGGACCAGAGATGCTGATGAATTAGGCGGTCGATAGACCACGCCTGAAGACTTCATTCAAATCCACCTTCTCATCAATCTCACATCATCACCATCACTTCATTTTTGCACTTCACATCACTCCTACTATCTGTCACCTAGTTATGTTAGGTCCATTTGATACATATTATATGCATTAATGTTGAAGACCTTGAGAGTGAAAATGACTGGGCCCGAGGTCCCCTTCAACAAAATGTGCGACGGCATGGTCATTTCTTCACACTTACGGATAAGTCAAAATTGAACATTGGAGGGACGACGGTTCCTAATCGGGTGTCTTGACCTCCAATAGACAATCTATATCTTCAACTATTTTCTACATAATTTATCCTTTTCATTCTTCATCATTACCAATTTTATTCCTTCATGTTTTATTCTTTCTTTTCTTTTATCCCATCATGTTTTATTCTTTCCTTTCTTTTATCCCACCGTGTCTTTTATTTTATCCCACCATGGCAATTGTCATCCCATTGTTTCTTCTTTTCCATCAATCTATGTTAGTCCCACCATTATCTTTCAATCCCACTATGGCTTAAGTCTGTCTTGTCATTTTTCGAATACCAAGTTTTCTGCAGAGCGTGATTCATGGTTTTCACGATACCCGAGCAATTTTGTTATGCTTAAATGTACCCTTTTAAAATTTGAGATTATTCCACTCAGAATTAAACTGAGTATTTTGGTGAAACTTGAATGAACTTGAGATTACAAATATGATGGATTGGTATTCTTTTTATTTTAAAATCAATTGCTCTTTTAAAACTTTAGCCCATCATAGTACAAGAACACCGCAAAGTTCGGGTTGCTGGCTGATGATGAAGCTACGAATTCGAGGACTCCTCACCACGCTGAGGGTTGGCTACATCCTTTTATCCTTTATCATTTACTTTTTCATCTCTCATGCCAAGGGCATGTCTTTTACCAGTCAATTATATGAGATTTTGATAGAACATGAAAGTGATCTAGAATACTCAGAGAGATTCATTTTGCTGGATCGGGCAGATAAGCGTGTCTATATCTACACCTTGATGCCACCTTTTCAGTCTATCACCATTCCATTCCGCTACATTCATCTACACTCACTTGCATTCCATTATAGTTCACTCTGAATCACTCCGCTTCATTACATGCCACTACCTTACAAAGCCGACATCAAGGCGAGGCAAGCTGTAGACATGCAAAATTCGCTGAATTCAGAGCATAAAACTCATGTTTTATAGGGTAACATGTGTGATTGACCTTAGAATGATGCCGGGTCTTTTAAAGTTGATTTGGAGCTTCGCCGAACAAAATTAGATGTTTTCCGAAGTTTTTCGCAAAAAGCCGTAATTTCTGAACGAAAGCCACACGTAAATCGTGTAAACACGAAAATTGGCTGAATGACCAATGCCTAATGATCATGCATTGAAGGTTATGGTCAGATTCACGCCTCGGGAATGTTTTGTTGCATGTCGTGCCTTTCTTGTTTGTCGTCGGAGTCATTTTGACCTGTATCGGATTTGTTGTTCACTACCCTAATTTCCGGACAAAATTATGAAGTTTTGGAGGGTGTGATGATTTATACAATGCTATAGAAAGCTTCTTCGACCTGTTATCTTTCCAACGCAACAAACGGCGTCGAATTCCGAGTTCGGGAGTGTTCGCAATGGCTTCCGGAAGAAGGATGCGCAAAAACAGTCCCATGCGCCCGGGTCCCTGGTCACATGCGCCCAAGACCCAGGGCACGTGCCCATGCGCCCTACCAGTGAGGCACGTGACCTCGTGCCCTCACTTGAGGGCACATGCGCCCTACCCTTGAGGCACGCGGGAACCAGTTTTTGACCGGGACTCTACCACTGAACCGATCGACTGGATAAGGTCGAATTTTTCGGGAACAGTGCCATGCGCCCCCACTTGGAGGCACATGCGCCCTAGGGGTAGGGCACATGCGCCCAGGGGTGGACCACAAGGTGTCCTATTTTATAGTGTTGATCGCGACATTTTTATCCTATAAATAAACTCCAATTCCAGTCGTTCCAAGGGCATGAGCACGACACCCCAGGCATCTCAAGACATCCAACCTCCCTCCTACATTGATTTTGTGATTTTTAGAGATAGAATTTCGAGTTTTTTAGAGAGAGAAAAGTCAGTTCAAGAGAGAGGAAGGCTGTTCTGCAGGTGATCAGCCAGGTCTCTCTTCTTCGTCCTCTACAGCAGCGTGTGGACGTCTTCTGCCTGAGCTCTCTTCATAAAAGTTATTCCTCTTCAAGTCTTCTTCAGTTTTCAGTCGACGGCACTTGATTCTGAGGTAGGGGCTGGTCATGACGAGCGCAGAAGCAAAGTCGGGCCTGGCAGATCCTGGACTGCTGCTCAGCTTTTTCGACAACACAGATTTGGCTATATCTTTCTCTATTCAACTTAGAATCTTTCTATTTTTTTTCTATCTCTTTGTTTCGTGATTCTCCATCCTCCCATTATTTTTTTAACTTTTTTTTGCATTAATTTTACTCTGTTAATCCGAAAAAATAAAAAGAGGGGTTAGAGATAACCCGAATCCGGTCAGTTTCTAGTCAGTTGTGTGTTTCATGTCATTCTCTTTACATATACTCCACTTTGTTTAGTTCTAATAGTCTCTTTCACTTGTTTATTTGTCTAGTTGCACAGAAGATCAAGCACCCACCGTGTTGAGGACTCTTCTTCATCGGCCGGCCGAAGAAGGAGAAGCTTTAACCCACATTCCTCACGCTAAGGTACACATAGTCATTTTAATTCTATAAATAGGAACCCACAGTTCCTAGAGACTACATTTATTTCTTCTCATAGTCCTCCCACATGACCCGAACCATCTCTTTAGTGATCGAGCGACGCCAAGGGATGAAAGTTCGGGTTTCAATGTGAGTGTGGGACCGAGGTGAGAGTTGCTTTTCATGTTTTCTTCTTTCTTTCTCATCCCCTCTTGAGGTGACGATCTGGATTCACGGACTTCCCTGAAAAGGAGAAGACCCCGTCGAATTTTCAGAGTCGACACTCATCACCTTCTCTTTGTGTTTATGAACTTAAGGTCAGGACGAGTTATTGGGATGACAGATCAAGGGTACGAGCTGCTACAATTGAAATATGACCAGTCTTAGCTCTACCCAAATGTCGTATGTGCCGTCAACGAACCTGAAGTTCTCCCTGAAACTAGCTCACCCTGACTCCATCTAGATTCTTTGTGGAAGGCATTTACTCTTGCCAACCCAACCCAACCACAAGCCATTGAAGCCATCTTGAAGGGGAAATCACCCGCCAATCACACCCATGCCAAAGGTGGCCACCACACTGTCACCCCCCAATTGGTAACCGATCAACCTGGTGCACCAATATCAGGTCACTCCCACAATAGACCCTTGACTCCAAACTCAACTCACCTCACCCGATGGCTATCCTAAACCTCCCCGACCTAAATAACTCCACGCCGCTTAGGCCACCGGTCTACTCTTTCACCCAGTTCAACTAAGCTCACCCGTAAACACATCATTCAACATACCCTCCTTGCCCAACCACTTCAACCTATCCGATGGCCATGCCGGTAAATCAAACATATGTTCTACCACCTCCACCCACTCGGGAATCCTCTTTTGACTAATCTGTGATAAATAAGATCAACCGAATGAATGAACAATATAGGGAACTCAAACGGTTGATTGACACAAGAGCTCTCTCCAAAATACCTCACTCATCTCTCCTTGTGTTCCATATCCCCCCTTCTGAAATGCCCATCTACCACCGGTATAACGGAAGTGGGAATCCTTTCATTGACATCAAGGACTTCTTTTATGATTCTGCCATGTGGCAAAATGATCAGAAGGCCCTTGCATATTTGTTCAGAAGATCGCTAGAAGGCTCTGCACTGGAGTGGTTCTACTCACTTGACCCTCTGGAGGCTAGTAACTTTGATATTGTCAAAGTAAAATTTCTGCAAAGGTACCAAGACCGAGTCGGCCCTACCTATTCTATCACAAATCTCATGAACGAAAAGATGAGGAACGACGAAGATTTCATAAGATATGATGATAGGTGGAGGTCAATGGTAGAAAGATTGATAAATGCATTATCAGAATCAGAACATGTTAAGATGATCATCACTATTGCCACTCCAGCTTTGAAAAATGTGTTGACGCTGCATCACCCTGTCACCATGAGCAAACTCTACGAGAGGGAATAGTACATCCAAACACAGCTCAGAGGCTCGCCCATCATGAACCTCTTCGACCCAAGGCCCCGAGTCACCAAAAAGATAGCCACCATTGCCACTGGGCCTGTAACTGAAGGTGTAGTAACCAACGAACATGTCAACATCATAGGAAACCCACCCAACAACCACCAACAGTACAAAAATCCCCAATACAGAAACCCACGTCAAGCCCAACTAGCACACTGCCCCCAGGTTCAGCCCCAACCTTTCTAACACCAAATACCAAATCAACATCCTCAGAAACCAATGCAGGCACCAGTTCTCTAGCAAGCCCGACAGTTGGCCATGCAAACCTTTGCACCTCAACCACCACTCCAACCAATCACCTATAACTAGGCACCCCCTTGCCATCTATGGGCCGTAAAGAATGGGGTCTAGAATAAACCACTACCCACTATTACCGTACTCTCTCACGGATAATTTTAATGCTCTTATGATGGCAGGGCAGATTTCACCACCAAGAGAAAAGCTAGAGTGGCCACAAAATGCCAACACAGAAAGATATTGCTTATACCACAGGTATCCAGGGAACATAGTGGAGAATTGCTTCTAGTTCAAGGATTATATCTATGATCTCCACGAACAGGGATGCATTGACTGGGGTCAGATGGGTGAGTATATCAAGATAGTAAAGAATCAAGCTCAACAGCAATAGACACCGATCCAGCAATAGCAATAGCAGGAGTCCGGTCTAGGGATCATCCATAACCCGTTACCTGCACATGCACCCGCACTAGTACCAGAAAATCAACAAGTCAATCCCATTTTAACCTCCATCGACAAACTCCGTGATAGAGGGCAAAATTGGCAAATCGAGGGACCCACCTCTTTCATGAACATCAACCCACTAAACCATGTCAACCGAGCTGTCCATTCCATACCACGAGCCATCCCCACCAGAAGAAGCCAACCACCCATTATTCACACCTTGTCACGACCTATCATAACACCACCAACCACACAACTCCAGCCAGGTCGAACCATAATCCATCCAGTTGAGCCGCCACAAACACCATCACTGCTAGGGCCCATCATCATCACGCCTACACCTCGGACCATCATCACTACGCCTCTACCGAGGCCTCCCATCATTTGACCTAACCTTTCACCCGTCTCTACTACACCAACCACGGCCCCTCAACTTGCCACATTACTTAGGAGTGGGTGCATATTCCAAAGGGTCTTTCCCCAGACCAGACAACAGGGACAATCACAAGAAGAAGAAGAGGAAAACCCAGAGGATACGGTACCAAGAACATCTTATGATCTGTTGAAACATCTCGACATGACCCCTACGTGAATTTCTATTCTAGAACTGATCAAGCGGTCCAAGGCTCATCAGGATGTTCTTCAATAGTACTTGCAACGAGTGATGGTCAACAAAACCCTACCCCTTGAAAGGATCACATCAGTCCTGACCTTGAGAAATGAACACCCTACTATCACCTTCACCAAAGAAGAGTTGGCTGAACCGGAAGTAAGAAAGTGTGCGCTGTGTATTACTGTCAGCATCAATGGGAGGGATGTCAAGTCTTGTTTAGTTGATACCGACACTTCCATCAACATCCTACCACCAGAAACATTGCATTTATGCGGAATCCCGGAGGAACACGTTCAACCATCGCAAATCACTGTGACAGCATATGATAATTCAAAGAGGCCCGCTCACAGTATGGTCACGCTCGAGATTAAATTGGGGCCCCAAAATGTCACCGTCGACTTTCACATTTTGGACATGGATCCAACCTACAAGGCTATCTTAGGATGGCCTTACCTTGAGGCGTTAGAAGTTGTGGCCTCAACTAATCATTAGTGCATCAAATTCTCCTTCAAAGGCCAAATCATCAAGGTGGTGAGTATGCCTGTGGACTGTCTGGTCACCCTCCCTTCCCCTCTCGGCTTGCCAAATCAACCTATCCTTACAATCTTGGACCTACCAGAGGTCGAAAGGCTGCCAAAGTAAATCTGGAAAAGAAAGAAGGATGCCACCAAGACCCTTGGGTGGCGCATGATGGAAAGTCTGGGATACCAAGAAGGCCATGGACTGGGAAGAGAATTACAGGGCATTGTGGAACCCATCTAGCTCGTGAAGACAACGTCAAAAAATGGGATTGGATATGGTGGGACAAGTGATAATGGTCAAAAAACCAACTGTAAATACTTTGATGGTTATCTGCACAAGTTCTTTATTAAAAGGGAGACAACACAAATGATCGAGAATCAAGAACCCCAAGACCATGCAAAGAAAAAGAAAATTGACAACCTTGAGGGCAAGCTGTATCTTGATATATCATGGCTATTCCTCGTTGAAGAAGGGTCAAACAGTGAGTCATTCTGCAACAAGCTTTCTAGCAATCAGAATCAGGGCCATTCACCCATTAAGGTCACCCTTGCAAGCCCACTCCCAGCAAGATCACCATCAGAATCACCATACATTGAGCACAAATACCCTGTCTATCCATCCTTGCTCAGATTGTTTCTTTCCTTGTCAATATCTCACCCCACACTGGAAACAACCAATCCAAATCAAGCCCACTCCATGTTCATGTTTAGCACCTCTCAAAAAGATCAAAAAAAATATGTCTTGTTCTCAACCCAAGCTTCGATCGAAGAAACATCCCAACTTGCCTTGAAGGTCGATCCGATCCAAGGGACCATCCGGTCCCTGATCGATCTCCTTTGCCCTCCACTTCCATCAGTAAATTCCGCTCCCTCTTCTTTCTCTTCTCTCTTGCCCTCTTCTTCTTTAGGTTTAGTTTACCATAAAACAAAAATCAGAGGTAAGCGAATTCCAAAAAGGTAAAGAAAAGCTTAGAATGTGACAGACAACCATAATATTTAGATAATACAATCCAGTTAGATGAAATCCAATATGAGGACAAGAATAACATTGATCAAACTTTAGGGGTGTATGAGATTGTGTCGTAAAAAGATCCTGACATTGAGGACGAAGAAGAGGATTTGGCTGATGCTTATGCATCCAGTTTAAAAAGATTCAAAGAACCATCAGCCACGGTGGATGAACCAACTAAGAAACTTAATCTTGGAACATCGGAAGATCCTAAGAACATCCTCATCAGTGCCAACCTCACCCCTTTGGAAGAACAAAATCTAATTGAGGTATTACAGGAATACAAGGACACACTCGCTTTGATATATGAAGATATGCCGGGGTTAGACAAAGCACTGGTGGAGCATCGATTGACCTTAAAATCCGAAGCTACCCCGATCAAGCAAAAGTTAAGGAGATTCCACCCGAAAATAGCACTGAAAATGAAAGAAGAGGTTTATAAGTTGCACCAGGCAAAATTCATTAGAGTTTTCCTCTATTCACAATGGGTGGCAAATATAGTCCCGATCATGAAGAAAGACGGAAAGGTTCGAATTTGTATTGACTTCAAGGACTTAAACCGAGCGTGTCCAAAAGATGATTTCCCCCTTGCTCACATCGATGTTCTTGTTTATAATATAGCTATATATGAAACCCTATCATTCATGGATGCTTATTCGGATATAATCAAATCCAGTTAGCAGAAGAAGACTAGGAAAAAACTTCATTTACTACACCTTGGGGAACCTATTACTACGTCGTCATGCCCTTTGGATTAAAGAATGCTGGAGCAACTTATCAAAGGGCGATGGTGGCAATATTTCATTATATAATGCATAAATTTGTAGAGGTGTATGTGGATGATCTGGTAGTTAAATCTCAGACCTGAGATGAGCATGCTTAGATGCTAAAAAGGGTTTTGCAATGAGCCAGGGAATATAAGGGAATATAAGCTTAAGATGAACCCCAAGAAATGTGTTTGGAGTATCATCAGATAAGCTACTTGGGTTCATCATCAGCATAAGAGGCATTGAGATTGATCCTAATAAGGCCACAACCATCATTGATATGCCTCCATCAAGAAACTTAAAAGAACTAAGAGGGTTAATTAGTAAGCTACAATTTGTTCGCCGGTTTATCTCACAACACTCCTAAAGGTGTAAACCTTTCTACGAGTTGACCAAGGCGAAGGCCAAATTTAGATGGGATTCAAGATGTCAAGAGGCATTTGATGGACTAAAGAAGTATTTGTCAAGCCCACATGTGCTCAAACCTCCGGTCCCAGGCAAACCCTTAATCTTATACATCTTAGTTATGGAAGGATCTCTTGGAGCAGTATTGGCACAATTAGATGACGAAGGGAAAGAGCAAGCCACCTATTATCTGTCAAAAATATTTGATCCTTGTGAGCAGAAGTATACAACCATGGAAAAAACCTGTGCAGCCCTAGTTTGGGTGGTCCAAAAGCTTAAACACTACTTTCTAGCACACAAGGTTAATCTCATTGCTCGCATGAATCCCATTAAGTTTCTTCTTGAAAAATCTGTCCTGACTGACCGATTGGCACGCTGGCAAAACTTTCTTTCTCAATTTGACATCACCTACGTCCAATAGAAGGCAATCAAGGGCTACACGATCGCTGAACATCTGGCCCATCATCCCATTCCAATCTTTGACCCTATCCAATCAGAATTCCCCAATAAAGAATTAATATCCATTTGATCTTACAATTTTTGGACCTTGTACTTTGATGGTGCTTTGAACTCCTAGGGTAGAGGGATAGGGATAGTTCTTCTGTCACCCGAAGGTGTCACCATTCCATAAGCTTTTTAGCTCTATTTTACAGCAACAAACAATATAGCTGAGTACGAAGCCTTGCTGGTAGGACTAGAGACCTCTCACTTCTATGGTACCACCAAACTAAGGGTGATCGGTGATAGTCAGTTGATTCTCCACCAAGTGCTTGCCAAATACCGCACATCTCACCTGGGCTCAGACCATATCAAGAACTCACCACCTTTTACATCAAGATGTTCTCCAAACTTGAATTTATCCATGTTCCCCGTACTCAAAACATTCTTGTTGATGCTCTCGCTTCTCTAGCATCTTCACTATATGTCCCACTTGGTAGGCAGGTTAGGACAATCCATGTCCGTCGACGTACCATCCCAGTAGTAGAAGATGCACAATTCTTGAAGGTTAAAGAAAAGTTTGAAAGGGAGGAGTATGTTGAGCAAATGAAAGAAGTGTCTTTGTTCGAGTTGGAGGAATTAGAAGAAGGTGAGAAACCATGGTGTCATGAGAATGTGAATTACTGTCAGGATCAGACATATCCATTAGGATCAACTGCTGAAGAGAAGAAAGCTATCAGAAGAGCCTCTAAGGAAGCACATTCTAGAGTGTGTGGAGGCCACGTAAATGCCTAAGCCCTTGCCAAGAAGATCAACAGGCAAGGGTATTATTGGCTCCCTCTAGAAGAAGATTGCTCAATCTTTGTCCGACATTGCCATCAATGTCAACTCCATGCTGACAATATTCACTCTTCTGCATCTTCTCTTCACCCAATTCATGCCCCATGGCCTTTCGCTATGTGGACTTTTGACATTATTGGACCTCTTGGTGACCCTAACTCCACAAACAAAACCAAATCTTTCATCCTAACGGAAACAGAGTACTTCACCAAGTGGGCAGAAGCGGAAACATACGTGGAAATCAAGGCATCAATACTCTGCACCCTCATCAAACACAACATCATTGCCAGGTTCGGGATTCTAGGCGACATCATCACCAACAACGGACCTCAATTCTTCTCTCAGGAGCTACATGACCTTTATAACAGGTATTGCATCAAATTGCATCATTCATCAACATATTATCCTCAAGGCAATTGTCAAGCAGAAGCTACAAGTAAAACTTTGATAAAAATTATCAAGAAAACGTGTAAGTCTAGCAAGTTCGCGGACTGGCCAGATAAGCTAGTTAATGCTCTATGGGCCTACCGCACTTCTGTTCGAACCCCAACAGGTCAAACCCCCTATGCTTTGGCATTTGGGATGGAGGCAATAGTCCCATACGAGCTACTCATCCCTTCTCTCTGAGTCCAAATCTATTGAGACATCCCGATGGATGAACGTTGAGATTTCCTTCTCGTGCAACTCGAACTCTTGGATGAAAAGAATCTGGCCGCCATCGAACATGCTAGATCTTACCAGAATAGACATAAAAGATTTTATCATAAGAGGGTGGTAGAGAGAAAATTTGAAGTCGGTGAGATTGTGCTTAAAAGAAAATTTGTTAAGCCGGGCGGTCCCCACTCCAAACTTCAACCTAAGTGGGAAGGTCTGTACATAATCTCAGCTGTTTATCCAGGTAATTCATACAAGCTAACTAATGCAGAAGGTGAAGAATTAGCTCATCCCTGGAATGGTGTATACCTCAAAAAATATTTCTCTTAAAAGAAAAGTAAAAATAAAAAAAATTCTGTAAAACCCAAAAGGTATGAAGGATGGTAGTAAAATCTAATGCTTGCTTGTTCGGTGCCCCAACTTGTCACTTACAGAAATAAGGATAGTAATCATACTGCACACACTACATGCCTAGATTTCGGGATCCGATGATTGGAAGTCAGAGAGAAAGCTAGGCAACACTTGGCGAAAGAAGGTCAACCCTATCCTATTCTCTTCTTATTTCGGTCTTGAATGAATGAAAAGGATTAGAATAAGGAGTATCAAAAATGCTCGTTGCCTTAGTAGGAGGATGCCTCTGAAGGACTGACCTCTTAAAAGAAGAAAAGGTGCCAAAAGATGGGCAATGACCCCTCAGGTCAGCAAAAGAATAGACCTGTCTGAATGTGTACCAACGAAAGCCCAAAAATAAAAAAAAGGCTCCAAAAGATGGGCAATGAACCCCTCAGGTCAAATCAAGCAAAAGAAAAAAACCTGTTTGAATGTGGGCCATCAAAGAAAATGGGCTAGAAGGAAGGACCTGAGGAGGCCAAATCCCAACAGGCAACATGGGCATTAGTAGATAAACGAGTTCGACATCCCTGAACTCTACTAAGGACTTACCCCCAATCCTCTTCCTTCTTTAACCTTATGGGCAGGGTTGACTGACTAGGTCCAAGGAGAGCCATAGCCTATCAAAGACAGAAGGTCAAAAGATTTCGAACAAGGCACTTTCTCACACATAGTGCTTACTCTTAACCCTTGGGTAATAATGAGGGGCACTTACAGCAAGCAAGACAAATGATGAGATGGTCATTTCTTCCACATCACACGAAAAAATCGAATACTTCAAAACACCAAAAAAATTCATAAAATTAAAAACTCTTAAAAATTAAATATTCAAAATTAAAAAAATAATAATAAATGACAAAATACCAAAAAGATTATAAAACATCAAAACCCAAACAAATCAAAAAATTTCCAAAACACCTAAAAATCTGCTAGTTGCTTTTGCATTCATGTTTAATTTTAGTCTTGCATATTTTATTTTATGCATATTTATCTCTTATGTTATCTTTACCTTAATAAGGCTTATGTCCCTTGACAAAAGATCAAGGCAATCTCGCCCTCTCCTCGCAAGGGACTAAGCCTAAATAAAGATTTAATCGTCTTCTAAGTGAATGCAGGAAGACAAAGAGAAGAAAACTAGAACAAAAGTCACTACATAGCAAAGATACATCATGATAAAGAAGGGGCCGGCACATCACAAATCGCCGCCTCCTTCTGCCGGAGCCTGGTCACTAGGAGGTAGCATTTCATGTCCATCACCGTCCCCCCTCCTACGACTACTAGTTTGTGAAGTACCAGAGTGGGTAGGCCCCCTCAAAGTAGTCCGACGAGAGTCAGAGCGGCGAGAACGACTCTGGGACCGAGCCTGGGTCACCTGTAGTAACACCGTTTGGTGCTCCACATCTAGCCTGATGATCTCTAAGGCATGCTGAAGACGAAGGGCCAGGATCTGCTCAGACTAAGGGCATGACAACTCACCACCCTGGCCTCCAGCCTCGCGAGCTACAATATGATAAAGAAGTACATCAGCAAGGTAAAAGGAAGTGCATCCAAAGAAAGAAATCCAACCCATACCTCACGTGTCAGCTCCTCTATTCTCCGAGCAATCTGAAAAGGGAAAAAGGGTGTTAGTCCATGAATACTAAATAGGAAAGCATGAACAAAGCTTTCTCACCTCAGAAGAAGAAGGACCAGGGTCGGAAACACCCACCACCGGCTCAAGCTCGAGCTCTCTCTTCAACTCCATCACCTACAGAAAAGAAGAAGATCATTAGATGAAAGAATATAGAATGACAAATCAAGTAAAATACATACCCTGTCTTGAAGATCTGGAGTTCTGCTATCAGGACGAGCCACACCCCCCATAATAAGGTCAGAAATCCACATCCAGAGATACTTGTTCTATAAACAAAGAAGAATGTCAGAAACCAGCAAAAACGAAACAAAGGCAAGCCACGAAAATTCACCTCAGTGCTAAGGGCATGCACCCACTCCTTCGACTGGGCAATCTGCAAAAGAAAGAAGAATTAACAAAAGCAAATAAAAGGATAAGACAACATGGGAAGAAACAGTAGTCACCTCAAGAAGAAGACCCATCTCGGAGGAACTGCTCCCGGGGTCGGTGGGAAGTGTAGGCACCCGGAAACGGCCCGTACGGTGGTTCGCCCTCTTTCTTTCTCTTCTTCTTGGGGAGAAGAGTTGGTGGTGTGTGTGGGTGTGGTCACTAGGATCCAAAGGCTCCAAAATGTGATTAAGTGTAAAGCAAACAGAATGAAAAAGCAAGTTTGACCGTCGTACCTTTTGAAATGGGGAGATTGCTAGGTTCTAACTTCTCCTCTCTCGGCTAGCCGAAGGAGGAGAGCTTTAGTGAGTTCTTTTACTTCCGATCGGGTTGAAGCTTCACCTCGATCAGGTTCACCCAAGAATGTCCTATGGAGAAACACGAAAACAAATGAATATCATTAGCTCTGGCACGAGTATAGTATCATGCTTGGTGTAAATCATAAGCATACAAAAGGAGATGAACTGACCGGATTGGGAAGAAATCCCAACCCCTATTTTTGGTATGTTTTTAAATATATGGAAGATGCAAAATGACTTAATGCATGCTAAATGAAGTGATAAAAGGTTCTAAGATGAAAATGGAGAACAAAGATCCGATCGGATAGGCGATCAGACTCCGAAAAGTGCAAAACTGGCTTCTGCCCCTGCTGGTGCCCTATATATAGGGTGCTAACTGCAGGTGCCCCCCTTATAGGGTGAGTTGACCAAGGTCAAAGCGCCTTGTATACGGGGCACTAAGTCTGGCTCGGGCAGATTTTCTTCCCCACTTCGCGATGCTACTCCGGAGTGCTGGGCGGCTTCTGGGACGAAGTAGGGGCTTCTCCTTGTAGCCAATATGCAAATGAAGCTAGTGGTGGGTGATTTGGATACTGGATGAAAGAGGAGAGATGGATAGAGGCTTTCAAAGTGGAGGAAAAACCATGTTTCTGAATGGCAGAAACAACAAGTTTTTAGGATTTTTGGGGGGTGGATTTGGATCGGTTTGAATGCTTATGGGAAGTGCAAATGGCTTAGAAACGTGATATTGTATGAGCTCTATGGTGGTATGGAGTTGGTACCTCCTTCCAGCTTCAAATGGGGTCTATTTATAGCGCAAAAGAGGGTACTTTGGCCAATTTCGAAAAGCAGTTCCACGCGACAAAGCGCCCTATATATAGGGCGCCAGCATCATGAGCTATGTCAAATTGATAAGACGAGTCCCTGTGAGTGGTCAAATCAGTCGATCAAGTCGATTTGACCAGTTACCAGTTGCCCTATATATAGGGCGCCTGATGCCTTATATATAGGGTGCCAGGTGCCCTATAAACAGGGCGCCTGGTGCCCTATAAGCAGGGCGCCAGGTTCCCTATATACAGGGCGCCAGGTGCCCTATATACAGGGTGCTTTGACCCCGGTCAACGTCCTATTGATCTTCTTCGGAATGTGTCGAAAAACCTGATTCTTCCGGAAAACACGGTTCCCTTGAAAGGTCACTCAAATATTATTCATGAAAACAAGAATTTAAGCTCTCCAACTAAGCCAAAATTGCGTGTCTACAGGAAGTAACTGAGAAGGATCAACTGGTAGAGGAGAATGGTGAGGAGGTAGCTCGAGACTGACCATTTCGCCAAAATCAAATGGCTCGAAAGGAGCCTCCGAAGGCTCGTTGGAATCTGTTGGCTCGGGGCCAGCATGGTGGGCACCTAGCTCAAGCTCGGCCAAGTGCTCTTGGAGCCTCGACATCTGAAAAGAAACAAAAGAGACAATAAGAAACAACTATTTAAGACAACAAGAAGAGAGAAGAAGTCACCTCATCAACACATACCCTCAGCCGCCGACGTGCACCAAGATAATGGCACCTGAAACTGTCACCACGTGAACACTAGGAAAAAAAGGAAGGTCAAGTAACAGACAATGGAGAAACATAAGGCAAAGAAGGTCTACTTGCCGCTCCAGCTCTTCCTCTAAAGACATGGTCCCCGCCCTCAAGCGAGACAGCTCCTCCTGAATGGTCTGCAAACAACAACAGTTAGTTCTAGAAGAATGAAAAGATGGTAATAGGAAAATAAATGCATACCTCGCCTCCCGAGGTGAAGAGGTGGCCGAACATCTTAGTGTAGTGGCGCAAGTAATCACTGTTTTTACTGGCACTGGAAGTCACTAGGGTACCACCCCTCTTCCAGATCCGCATGGCAAACTGGCCCTCCTTCTTCCAATCGATATCCTGGATCAGGCCACGGGTGGGATGACCCAAGTGCGGGTATGGAGGATGGTCGACCCACTCTTGGGGGAGCCCCTGTGGGTGCATCGTAAGACACACCCACAAAGGCTCCATCTCGTTCAAGCATATCAGATACATGTCGTGGCAAAAAATGGGGCGACCCTCTAGCACCCATGGCTGTCGGTCCAGGTGGACATCAGAAAAGGGGTGCCACACCACCTAAAAAAGCAAAGTAGAATAGTGTGTAAAAAAAAACAAAGGAAAGCTAAAATAGAAATGACAAGACAAGAAGATACCTCGTGGTGAGGAAAGCAGAGAAGCTGCCTCCTCAGGTTCTCCACCTGATATGGATGGGAGGAGGCATATCGGCTGGCAACCCAGCTATCGATAAGAGGGTATTCTGGGGCCTCCTTCAGGGAGGCACGCCCCAGTGGAATGTAGTAATAGCTCCAGACCTGTCAATAAGTTTGATTATACTATTTAAACAAGGCAGAAGTAATAGTATCCAAAAGAATAAATCATATTTAGAGGAAGAGAGCAAACCCAGCCATGGAGACAAGGCTACTCTCCATCGCTAGGGAGGCGAACAAGTGTGCCAACATAGATGCCCCCCATGCATACTGGCCATGAAAGGTCGGCAAGGAAAGGAAGAAAATAGAGGTGCACCCTGTCCGTCCTCAAGCCTAGTAGAAGCCAGGTCAGGAAGAAGAGAAGGAAGCGGCGGAGATCGTAGTCAGCCTGGATGGTGCCCTCCTCACCAACCAGGTGCCTCTTTACGCGATCTGTCAACACATGAAGGGTATCTGCCACCAAACCATCCTTCTCTACACTCTCCTTGCCCAAGTTGAGCAAGTTCTCCATGTCCATGCACGCCATAACGTGTAGTCCACCAAGATAGTGTGGGACAGGATGGCCCAAGATGTCCCAGACTATGGCCGAGTAGTCGCGGTAGGTCTTGTCGGTGATGGCACGACCATGCACGAGGGAAAGAGGAAAGAATGGGAGGAGTAATCCCATCTCTCCTTCAAAACCTGGATCAAGGGAGGTCCTCCTAGATGGCGGAGCAGCGAAGTAATGGGCCGAAGCCCATTTCATCTAGCCGCGCCTTCTGGAGGTCCTGCAACTCCTGATAAGCATGGAAGACCATCTCCCAGGATATCCGGGACTTGATCTTCCCCTGCACAACCAACAACCATGTTAGAAATAGAATCAAAGAAATAATTCAAATGATAGGTGAAATTTGAATACCGTGACATCTAGAGGTGGAAGAGAAGTAGCAGAGTCTAAAGGAGCAGGGTCTGATGGATCGGGGTTAGCTGAACTAGAGGCTCTGATGGGGTCAACTCGGGATCTCTTCATCATCTGCAACATTTCTGAACATTAGAAGCAGGTTTGAAGTAGAAAAATTAAGCTCAGGTAAACTACCACCCAGGTGCCCCATTTACGGGGCGCCTGGGGGAAGTGCCCCCTTGATGGGGTGCTAGGCAGAGCCCAGTGCCCCATCAAGGGGGTGCTAGGGGGACCCCTCCCCCTCTCTCTCCTCGTTCTAATTTGGAACGACTCTGGATCGGTCCAGTCCTTTCTTCGTAAATGATCGAAATAGAAAAAACTAGAAGTTTGCAGTTGGCGAAAACTTACTCTGACAATCCCACAGCATGCTTCACACGTCAAAAGGGCTCCGCTCAGTAGAAAACAGTAAAAAGGTTTGTGGTAAAATGGTGAAAAGGGAACCAGGGGTAAATATAAGCTGCTACCATCAAAAAATTTTAAAATTTCAAAAAACAAATTTTCATGACATATCTCTTATAAATAGTTTAAATAGCCTACAAAAGTTGCTGATTACATCTTTTTGGACTCAATACATATGTTACTAACACTGACAGGTCCTAGACTCAGCTAAAAGGAAAAGTTCTACACAAGACTGATTCTAAAAGCAAAAAGCCTACAACTACAACTGAAGCTGGACACAAGACTAGTCTGAAAAGCAAAATCCTACAACTACAACTGAAGCAAGATGTAAGACATCAACCACGGAGCTTCCTCAATTTTGCCACATAACGGCTTTTCTAGACTTCGTCTTCTTCCACATTGGCACTCGGAGAAAAACTCTTGCTGATTCCCTAGATGGCAATGATACCCTGGTACTCTTCATCGTCAACCGCGGTGAGCCGCAATGCTCAATTGCCTATCTTTAATAGACATGATGTGTGAAAGATGAGGAACTTTGAGCCGGGGATGGCCCAGCTATTGAAAGCACCGATGAGGGTTATAAATGACAAAGGAGGAACTGGTTATCAGGCGAAGATCCACCCCGGGGGTAGGAGAAACACAGACATCCTAGCGCATCACAGCTTTAGTAGGCCAAACAAACTCGGCATAGCTCATAACAGAAAAGTACGAATGCCAGTCAGCACGAGTCTTCACTGAAGGGCACTTGTTGACTACTTTGTAATCCATGAGGAGATGGCTGGTGAGAGGTTGAAGATGTCTGCGAGCAAAAAGCCAAGAAGTAGTGGCTGGTCTTTAGCACATGTCAAACTTAAAATGCCAGTCTGCCCAGCACATAAACAACAAGAGGCTGCCAAACATAGGCCCGCCAACACTAGCCGAACTCAAGCCATCATAAAGATAGCCCAGCACTGAAGGAGCTATGCACTCATTAGCTTAAATACCTTGGATGCAAGAACGATAAGTAGGGTCAAGCCACCCATCCTCACACGGGTAGAGAAGCACAGAAGCTAAACAGGTGGCTACACCCTTGGCTCCAGGCAACAGTAAATCTTCATTATCACTAGCTCCTTGAATCACGCCAATGGACCAGTCTACAAACGCCTCGGTATAAATGCGTCCACCCACCATAAGAGATCGAGTCTCCGCCACGTTCATAAAACCATAAAGGAAGTCAACACCTATGATCGAGCCGGTAGGAACAAACATGGCCTGGCCATAATTGGGCATGGCACACAGTCCTAGAAGAAGCTCCACCTCTTCCAAAAGGATAGTTCACTCGAAGGAGTCAAAGACAAATGTATGTGTGTCAGGATGCCACATTTCAAGAAGGGCACCCTCTACAGAAAAATCCCAGAAGTACTTAATAATATGGTTAGCACGGAGCAGGATGCCAGAAAAACCCCAACCATTCAGAATGGATCGGACGTGGATATTTATGGCAGCCATCAGCCGAGCCATCCACAACATTTGTCCATAACGACGAGCACCCCCATGGCCACTCAGTTCCGAATGTGACAAGGAATTTTGGAGAAACTCTTCATTTCTGCTGGGCGAGTCGAACGAGAGGAGGATGCCATGAAGCCTTCAGAAGGACTATGAGATCTCTAGCAAGTGCAAGGAGGAAGAGGGAGGGCCCTCCCCTCTTATAGACCCTAAAAGTACATTTGGAAGGAGCAAGAATGGAGCTTTCATGTGGAGGTTGCAGGTGCCCCATTTATAGGGTGTCTGGCGCCCTATATACGGGGCACTTGGCAACGAACAAGTTTTTGTCCCACGTGTATACTGTTGAAGGCCTCGAGTCTAAAAAAGGCTGTGTCTGAGAACCCCTTCAAAAAAATCGATAAAGATTCAGCCATTTCTTAGGATCGCTGAAAAAAATTGGGGACGATAGTTTCTTCATGGATACCCTGACCCGTTATGATTCAACTTATATCTTCAACTATTTTCTTATACTTATTTATATTTCTTTAAACCTAGCAAGCATCATTTTACACATCATCATGCATCATCCCATCATCATCATCCTCCACTCCCTAATCTTGCCATAACCCCCTTCCAGTACCACCATAAACCCTTTAAACCTGCCTTTTATAGCACCTAGAAGAGGCCTTGGTTTTCTAAAGAATCAGTGTTAGCCGTGTTTTAACGAGAATTTCATTGAAATAAGAAGTTATTTCATTCCAAGCTAAACTAATATCTCTGAGTAAACCTTATAAAATTGAGGAACTCGACCACGGTTGATTGGTTGTCTCTTTACTTTTTGCAATTTACCGCATTTTCTACCGAGTCTAGCACACCATGCAGTTCGGGTCCTAGCCGGTAACAACTCTCCCCCATGTGAAACTTTAGTTACTTTCAATACTATTTTTTCTTGACCAATCAACCAAAAGGAAGGCTCCGGCGAGATATTATAGGAGATCTCAAGATTTGGTAAAGTTTCACTCCGCTCAACTAGGCCAACGAGGGTGTGTCTAAATCTACACCTTGGCGTCACCTTTTCAATCCATTACCATTTCATTCCGCTGCGCCTCACTACAATTCACTACATTCATCTATGATTCATTCAGGTCACTCCCTTGCAAAGCCAACGCCAAGGCGAGGCAAGATGTAGACATGCAATTTTGGCCTAGTTGGAGAGCTTGACTTCTTGTTTTCATGAAAAACATTTGAGTATCTTTCAAGAGAACCGAGTTTGTCGGAAGATCATGAGAGCTTTCGACACTTTTCAAGTGGATCGAAGGGGCTTTGACTAGGATCAAAGTGTCCTATATATAGGGATCCAGGCACCCTATATGTCGGGCACCAGGCGCCATATATATAGGGCACCGGGTGCCTTATATGTGGGGCACCAAGCACCCTATAAATTGGGCGCCTGGAACTTGGTCAAATTGACTTGACCGGTCAACCTGACCACTCTCTGATGACCATCAACTGATGCGGCTCATGATGCTAGCGCCCTGTATGGGGCGCTTTGCCGCGTGTGACAAGATTTTGATTTTGACCAAAGTGCCCTTCTTTTGGCTATAAAAAGGCACCCATTTGGAGCTTTATAGAGATCCCAGCTCCATACAACCCTTAGCTCATCCAATAATTTGGTTCTAGGCCTTTAGCTCACCCCCTAAGCTTCCAAACCACACCAAATTTCCCTTTCGAAAAGTCAAAAAAAAAACTGCAGTTTCTACCACCCTGAAACATGATTTTCCCTCAACTTTGAAAGCCACTACCCACCATTTATCTTACATTTTACACCCAAACACCCTAACATTTGCATAATTTACATATTGGCTACAAGGAGGAGCTCCTGTTTCGTCTTAGAAGCCATCCAGCACTCCGGGGCAGCGTCGCAAAGAGGGGAGAAGATCTGCCTGTGCTAGCCCTTAGTGCCCCATAAATAGGGCACTTTGACTTTGGTCAATGACCCCATTAATGGGGCACCTGTAGTTGGCACCCCATATACGGGGCACTAGCAGTGGCAGAAGCCAGTTTTGTATCTTCCGGAGTATGGTCGCCCGTCCGATCAGATTTTCATTCCTTCCTTTCATCTTAAATCCTTTCATCATCTCACTTAGCATGCTTTAGATTACATTTGCATCTCTTTAAAATTCTAAAACCTACCAAAATAGTGGTTGGGATTCCGTCCCAATCCGGTCAGTTCATACCCTTTTGCATGTTTAAAGATTCATTTCGAGCATGATGTTATTCTCTCACCGAAACTAATGATCTTTTTGCTTGCCTTCATGTTTTCTTCTAGATATTTTTAGGTAAACCCGGCCAAGGCAGAGCTTCAATTGGGTCAAAGACAAAGAGCTCACTAAAGCTCTCTTCTTTCGGCTGGCTGAGAGAGAAGAAGTCGGAACCTAGTAATCTTCCCACTTCCAAGGTATAATGGTTACTCTTTTCTCCATTTCATCACATTTCATTCTACTATATTTTGGAGTCTTCGGCTCATTTAGACCCTAGGGCCAAGGGGCCTTAGGGAGAAAACACAAACACCTCTTCTATTGAGAGGCTAGTTTTGAAGAGGACATTTTTTAGGTGGTGCTGACCATGTGTATGGAATGGATCGTGACAGCCTTTTCAGTGTGAAAAGAGAGAAAAGTAAAGATTTCAGGCAAATCTATTCGTGATCATATGTGCCGATGGGGGAGTCTGTCAACCCTCTGGGGAGTGATTTTGGGGGTGAATTAGATGGGTCATTAGGTCCAACCCATGATTGGAAAAACTGCCTAGGAAGCAAAAACCTTGAAGAGAGTTTGGTGAAGTGGGCTCTCTAACCCAATAGTGATGGTGGTAGAAAAGGGGCATGCGGCACCTGCAAGAGCTGTGGGGGGCCTGGTATTGAAAGGAACCCAGAGTTCATGGGAGAGACTTAATCAAATCAGGGTGCTAGCCTCAGAGAGCAAAAAATTAAGGGAGGGCCCCCATGGGATAGATATAAAATCATGGTAAAGTTGCCCATTAGGGCAATCCCTAGTTTGAAGGTCTTTCTGGAGTGGCTCCTTACTTGCCCTTTCTTCATCAGATATGAATAATGAAAACAATGAATGACATAGCTCCTCCTCACCTTCATTGATTCTTTGCCTTTTTCTCAGGATGTCATTGATGTCATCAACATATCTTGGCCCTTCTTCAACAATCTGGATCACCTTGCCCTTCAAAAAATATTTGGGAAGCCCTTTGTCCATCACCTAGTATTGGGGCCTCCTGACATTTTTTATAGTCCCATCATACCTCAGATCGATCTTGGCTAGCTAACTGGAATGTCTGATAGGCTTAATGATTCCTTGTAGGAACTTGCTCAACCCTTGTCATTCTTGATACCCAATAGTTTTCATGATGTGCCATCCTACCGGCTCTTTTATGTTCTTTTTCCTTTGTTCTGGTTGTTTGCAATCCCTGGGAGGGTCTAATAACATAAACACTAGCTGATTCAGCAATCCTGGTGCTGGTGGTGATGCTTTGGTGGTTTGTGGATGCCACAACCTCAAGTGCTTCGAGGTATGGGCATCCTAAGATGACCTTGTAGGTGGGGTCCATTTCCAGCACATAAAAATCAACCGTGACTATTTTTGGGCCCAACTTGACATCGAGGAGGATAATATGTTGTGCGAGTCTTTTCATGTCGTTGAATGCAGTCACGGTGATGTTGGAAGGTTGGAATTCTTCTTATGTAATGTTACAGAGGCTCATAGCTTTAGGCCGTATGATGTTCAAGAATGCACTGGCGTCTACCAAACATTCCTCCACTGAGATGCCTCAGATGCCAATTGTCAAGCATAATGCACATCTTCTGACCTTGAGAGCCACCAGCTCTTCACTGGTGAAAGTGAGGGCATGATGCTCACTTCTAGGTGTTAAGATGGCCATGATCTTTTCTAGGAGGGGGCTTTCACCGACCAGGACTCTCTACAAGTATTGTTGTGAGACTTCTCAGTGGACTTTGGACCTTTTGATTAGCTCTAGGATTGAGATTCTAGTCGAAGTCTTGTTGAGGTGCTTCAATAGATCATATATTGTTCTTAGCATAGGTTCTTCGACTTAATCTTCTTCCATCTCCTATGGTGCTTGTGTTTCACTAGCCTAGGGAAATAGGCATTGAACCATTCTTTCACTTCATAATATGGTGGTGAGTCAGGGTGTGGTATTGTGGTGTGGCTCCTTCTTGGTGATGGGGGCAAGGTTCAATGGTTTGGGTTAGATAAAGGTAGGTTGCAGTGGGTGGCTAATAGTGATTTGAGGGGCTCTTGGTGGGTTGACTGGTGTGATGGTTGTAGGGTTGAACAGTTGGGGTGATGGTCAAATGGTAGGTCTAGGTGGAGGTGTGAATGCCACAAGTGGAGGCATGCTTGTTCGGGTTATGGTTCCCTTGGGGCAAGGTGGAGTGATGACTAGCTTGAGTAGTGGCTGCAGTGTAGCAGGGATGATGGTTGATAGGTTTGGAATTGCTGGGGTTGACGGTGGGGCACGGGGTATAGAGAGGATGGCCCTACTGGCTATCTAAGGTGGATAGGTTTGAAATGAGGTGACAAGGCTCTCCACCTACCAGTCTTGCTCTCAGTTGTGGCAAAAATATCCGAGGGTGCTAGGATCAGGTTAATTGGGTTATGGTTTGGAGCTACCATAGTCAAAGTGGGCACATGATTTGGCAAAGGGTTCTGTACTATCTGTAGGTTGTAGGTTGGGGCTTTGTTGAGGTTGCTGTTGTAGCTATCCTTGGGTGGTTGATGTTGAGCCTTCAGTGATTTATTGTACGGCCCCATTTATGTTGAATCAATGCTACCTTGACCATAGAGGTCATGAATGTAATCTTTAAAATGGAAGCAATGCTTTATCCTGTGCCCTAAGTACCTATGATATATGCAACATCTTCTTATGTTTGCGGTGCTTGGCTAGACGGACCTTTCCTTGGTAACATGATTTGTTGTGTAGCCATTAGGGCATTGAATATGTCCATGAAGGAGTATGGCAATGGCAGGTAGCTCTCTCACTGAGGCCTTGTCTTCTTGGGGGCATAGGTAGCTGGAGGTGGGGCTTGGTGATAAGTTGCTTGGGGCCTAGGTTACTGAACTTCAGAAGCTACAGGTCATGGTTGCGGGTTCTGGGGTTGGTACCACTGAACCTAAAGATGAGGAGGTCGGGGAGGAGGGTGTGGCTATTGGTGCTATCATGGCCAGTGCTGGAAATCGGGGTGTTCTTGTTTAGTTGATGGTTTTTGTACAGAGGGGGCAGTTGTTGGTTATGTTCTCTATCAGGTTCACATTTTCATTCATCACAACCCCTTTGGTGACCGGCCTAACTGTGGTATATGTTGTTCTCTTGTTTAGTTGGGGTTTGGTATCACAAAGATTCATCAGAGGTGTGTCCCTGAGCTAAGTTTGTATGTAATGCGTCCTCTCATATAAATCGGCCATAGTTCTAAGGTGGTGCATGACAAGTATGTTTCTCAAGGCTGGCATGGCATTGGCGATGAGCATTTTGACCTAATGTACCTCAAACATTGGATCTGCTAATTGTAGACACAATTTTTAAAAGCACAAATTCTTATTTTTATGGAGTACATTTGAATATCCTACGAAAAGAATTGAGTTTTCCAAAAAAATAGAGCTTCTCGCACATTTTTAGCCGAATAGTGCCTAGTGCCCCCTTAATGGGGCGCTTTGACCCAGGTCAGCGTCCTGTTGGTAGGGCACTTGCCCTATTGGTCAGTATTGATTTGACAATTGAATTGATGATGTGTCAATTGGTCTTGTTGATATGATGGGTCTCATGATGTTAGCACTCTATTGAGGGAACACTTTGGAAGCTTCTTGCATTTCCTGAAATGTCCCTCTTTTTGGTTATAAAATGACTACCTCTCTCAATGTTTTCAAAGTTCCACCCTCTCATACCACTCCCCTTTGTCACCACTATAGACACGCAATTTTGGTCTAGTTGGAGAGCTTAAATTCTTGTTTTCATAAAGTATATTTGAGTATTCTTTCAAGGAAACCAAGTTTTTCGGAAAATCGGAACTTCCCTACACGTTTCGGCCAAACTGTGCCTAGTGCCCCCTTAATGGGGCGCTTTGACCAAGTCAAAGCACCCTGTAAACAGGGCACTGGGAGCCCTATTTAAAGGGCACCAGGCACCCTATAAATAGGGCGCCAGGCACTCCACTGGTGGGGCACCTGCACCTGGTCTGACTAATTGGACAGATTGATGGGACAATTCTGCAGATAAAGTTACCATCTTCTTGCCTATAAAAGGACCCCCATTTGGAGGGTTTAGGACACACCAAGGGCGTCCCTCAAACCCTCTCATCTACCACAATACTTCCAAGGCCTTACAACCGCTCTCCAAGCTCTTAAACTATCCCAAAACACTCTCCCAAAACCCAAAAAAACCATATTTGCTTCTCGAAGGGATAGTTAGCAGAATGAAGTTACCATCTTTTAGACTATAGAAAGACCCCCATATGAAGGTTTAGAATATTCCAGCTCCGTCCAACCACCCAACTCATCCAATACCACGAACCCAAGCCCTCAGCACACTCCCTAAGCCCTCAAATCACCTCAAAACTCTTTCCTAAAACCCAAAAACCTGCAGTTTCCTTCTTCAGAAATATGATTTTTCTCTAACTTTGAGGGCCTCTAAACTCCATTTCCCTTACATCTAGTGCCAAAACACTCTTCCATTAGCTTCACTTGAGTATTGGCTGCTTGAAGAAGTCCTTCTTCTATCCTAGAGGTCTTCCTACACTCCGAGGCGACGCCGCGAAGGAGGGAAGAAAATCTGCTGAAACCAGTCCCTAGTGCCCCATAAATACGGCGCTTTGACTTTGGTCAACATGCCCCATAAAGGGGACACCTGCAGCTAGCGCCCCATATATGGGGCACTAGCAGGGGCAGACCCCGTTTTGCATTTTTTTGAGTTTGTTTACCTTTCCGGTTGATCCTTTACTCCCCCCATTCATTTTAACTTTCATTAACATGTCATTTACCATGCATTAAGCCACACTTTTGCATCTTCATACCTCTTTAAAAACCTATCAAAAATAGGGGTTGGGATTTAGTTCCAATTCGGTTAGTTCCTTCCCTTTTACATGTTTAAGTTCGAGTTTGAGCATGATTCTACACTTTCACTAGAACTAATGATCTTGTCACTTGTTTCTATGTTTTCATATGGACATTTTTAGGTAAATCTGGCCAAGGTGGAGCTTCAACCGGATAAAAGACGAAGGACTCACTAAGCTCTCTTCTTTCGGCCAGCTGAGAGAGGAGAAGTCGAAACCCAACAATCTCCCCGCTTCCAAAGGTACAACGGTCATTTTTATTTCTTTCTACTATATTTTGGAGCCTTTGGCTCCTGGCGACCACAACCACTAACATCCCATCCATCAAGTCTCCAAAGCAAGCGTAGGGGCTGAAAAAAGGAGATCTACAGATCCCGTTCGGGTGCTTACACCTTTTGGCGACCACAGTGAGACCGACTTTGCTATAGTGAGATCCTATTTTCTTTCCTAAGAATGTCCATTTGAAAGCATCTTTATTTTTGTTTCCATGTGAGTTATTTCCATTTCCTTGCATTGTTACTTGTTTATGTTGCTTACTAGTTTCTTTGAAGTACCACCTACTTCTCTTAAAGTTTACTAGCTCTCCATTTATCTTTTTAAAAGCATAGAGATTTGATTTCCAACTTTGTTAATCAACTTATTTTACTTTAGCATCTTAGATATCATCTTATTTCATCCCATGTTAAGTATACTTGCCTATTTCTTTCTAAGTCTAGTCTCCTTTAGCAAATTTTCAAAGCATGCTTAGTTAAAATTAGTGCTTTCTTCCATCTTAGTTAAATTTCATATCATTGTCTTGTTCACTTGCTTCCTACAAAATCTCATTAATCATTGCATGCTTTTATTTTCTTCTTGCTTGCTTCTTATTCCTTGACATTTCACTTGCAATTAGTTTGCATTGGAGTTTCGGGTTCGCATGTCTCCTTAGGACATCCGAGAAGGGAGGCTCTCTTCTCCCAAAGCCCCACACATCCAAACACCCCTCTTGGTGGTTGCCAACTCCTCCTCCGAGGATTCTCTCTCGGAAGGATTGGGTAGCTTCTATCAAGGCCTCTGTAAGTCCCTAGACGTGAAGGATTCCCTTTTCACTGATCGGGCAGGTTGTACCTTTCACCCCAAAACTCGAAGTACCTATTACCTATCAATGTGAAAAGAGTGACAACCTTAGATTGCTCGGCATTGTGAGAGCATAGAGTCCTACTCATTTATTTAAGTGGACAATATTTCTCTTAACAAGCCATTAATTTGAGGTTGAAACAACAAAAAAAATTTACGTTAATCATTCCAAGTCTTTGCTATTACTTGTTTGCAAACAAAAATTGAAAATTAAAAAAAAATCCTAAAATCACCTAAAAAGAACCAAAACAAAAAAAAAACTTGAGGTTAATTTGCTTGATAACTTGCTTGTCTGACAAAATAAAATCAAAAAAAAGAGTCAATAATAAAAACTAAAAAAATCCTTGAGTTTTTATTTGTCAACCTTCTTTTTCTATTGTGTTTATGAATTTAAGGTCAGGACGAGTTATCAGAATGGCGGATCAAAGATACGAGCAGCTGCAGTTGGAGTATGACCAGTCTTATTTCTACCCTGATGTCGTATGTGCCGTCATTGAACCTGAAGTTCTCCCCGAACCTAGTCAAACTTCTCCTCAACCCAATCCAAATTCACATTAGGAGGCATTCTCTCATGCTGACCCTACCCAAATTCAGGCTATCGAAGCCATCCTCAAGGGCAAGTCGCCCGCCGACCACATTACTCCCGAAGGTGGTCTTCACATCTCTACCCCTCGGTCAGTGGCACGTCAACCCAATGTGCCCATTCATGGCCATTCTTATACCGGGCTTGTAGCCCCAATTTCTTCTCATCCGGTGGCTAATCTAGATCATCCCGATCCGAATGTTGTTGTTCCTTCTAGGCCACCAGTTTATTCTTCTAATCATCTCAACCCTACTCACCCTTTGGTGAATCCCCGCAATGTACCCTTCTTATCCGGCCACTTTGGCCCATCCAATCCCAATTCTGGTGCACCAAGCACCCACTCCTCCTCCTATTGGGGAACCTTCTATCGATTAGTCTATGGTTAACAAAATCAATCGTATGGATGAGCAGTATAGAGAGCTTAGACGATTGATCGACACCAAGGTAGCCCCTGAAATTTCTCTTCCTTTCCTCCTTACTTTTCATCTACCTCCCTCTGAGATGCCAGTACACCATCGCTACAATGGAACCGATAATCCATTCATTCATATCAAGGACTTTCTTTATGAGTCGGTAATGTGGCAAAATGATCCAAGGGCCCTTGCTTTTCTTTTCAGAAGATCATTAGAGGGTTCAGCTTTAGAGTGGTTCTACTCGCTTGACTCTTTGGAGGCGAGTAATTTTGAAACTGTCAAAGCTAAATTTTTGCAGAGATATCAAGACATGGTCGGACCAACATATTCTATCACTGATCTCATGGCCGAAAGAATGAGAAATGATGAAGATTTTACCAGATATGCTGATAGGTGGAGGTCCATGGCAGAAAGGCTTACTGATTCCATTTCAGAACCGGAGCAAGTGAAGATGATCATCACCAACGCCACTCCAGCCTTAAAGAATATGCTAGCTTTGCATCACCCCACCTCCATGAGTGAACTCTATGAGAAGGCATGGTACATTCAGACACAACTTAGGGACTCACCTATCATGAACTTGTTTGATCCTACACCCCAAGCTATCAAGAAAACCACTTTTACCACAACTGGCCCAGTGACTGAGGGCGTAGTGACAAACGAGAACCTCAATGTTGTAGGTAACCCACCTAGCAATTATCAATACTAGTTTAGGAACCCTCAACAAAATCAACCATTTGGAAACCCTCGTCAACCTCACCATCAACCTCAGTTCCAGCCTCGTCAACAACAAGCTTCGATCCCTTAGCGACCGCAAACCCCAGTTCCCCAACCACCACGGCAACAACTGGCCAACTACAACCAAGCACCCACTCCCATGGCCTATGAACCCCGAAAGGTTGGACCCAAGAGGAACCATTGCCCACCATTGACGTACTCTCTCATGGGCATCTTTAATGTACTCATGGAGGCAGGGAAAATTGCATTGCCAAGGTAGAAGTTGGAGTGGCCTTAAAATGTCAACACAGAGCGATATTGCCTGTTTCACAGATATCCTGGGCACACTGTGGAAAATTGTTTTCAGTTCAAAGACTACATCCACGACCTTAATGAGCAAGGAAGTATTGACTGGGACAAGATGGGGGAATACATCAGAACAGTGAAAAACCAACGACAGTATGCACCAGCTCAGCAACAACAATAACAGAACCCTGGCCTGAGAATCATTCAAAATCCTTTACCTCCACATGCACCCGCACCTGAAAACCAACATGTTAATCCCATCTTGATCTCTTCTGAGGAGTATCATGATCGGGGCCAGAATTGGCAAGTTGAGGAAGCCACCTCCACCATGCACGTCAACCAAACTGTCCATTCCATACCCCGAGCTACATCAGCCAACCCCATTACTCTCAACCATCCACCCATCATCTGAGCACCATCACGACCCATCATAACACCACCATCCACACAACTCCAATCGGGACGGACCCTAATCCGCTCGGTTAATCCACCACAAACATCACCACCACTAGGACCCATCATAATTCTGCCCTGAGCAACTGTACCTTCACAACCTACCTACCCAACTATGCCTCAAACCACCATCATTACACCCGTCCCAAGAGCTCCCATCATTCGACCTAACCCACCACCCACCACTACCATCCCAACTATAGCTCCTCAACTTGCCACAGTACTTAGGAGTGGGCGCATGTTCCAAAGGGTCCTTCCCTAGGCCGGTCAGTCAGGATTAGTACCATAAGTAGAAGAAGAACACATTGAATAACCATTGCCCGGGACATCCTATGACTTGCTAAAACATCTTGATAAAACCTCGGCTTGGATCTCTATCTTAGAGTTAATCAAAAGATCCAAAGTCCATCAAGAGGTTCTCCAACAATACTTACAGTGGGTGATGGTGAATGAGAGCCTCCCCCCAGAAAAGATTTCATCAGTTCTGGTCCCGAGAAGTGAATATCCGGCCCTTACATTCACAAAGGAAGAGTTGGCCAACCCGGAAGTAAGGAAATGTGCCTTATGCATCATAGTCCACATCAATGGAGTAGGCATTAAGTCATGTTTGGTCAATACCGGAGCCTCCATTAATGTTTTGCCACCATAAACATTACGTCTTTGTGAAATTTTTGAAGAGGATGTCCGGCCATCTCAAATAACAGTGACCGCATATGACAATTCAAAAAAGCCTGCCAATGGCATGATTACGAAGCTTGGACCCCGAATAGTCACTGTTGACTTCCACATACTTGAGATGGATCCGACATACAAAGCTATTTTGGGACATCCCTATTTGGAAGCACTAGAGACAGTCGCCTCCACCAATCAGTGTCTCAAATTCCCTTACAAGGAATAAGTGATTAAGGTGACTAGCATGCCCCTAGATCATCCATCTTCTCTACCACCACCCCTCGGGTTGCCAAATGAGCCAATTTTAACAATACTAGATCTTCCATAAATAAGTAGGCAGCCAAGGCAAGTGTGGAGAAGGAAAAGAGAGAAAAATGAAACTATTGAGTGGCACATAATGAAGAGTTTGGGATACCAAGAAGGCCAAGGATTAGGCAAGGAACTGCAAGGCATAGCTGAGCCAATCAATCTAATGACATTACAACCAAAAAGCGGGGTTGGGTATGACGAAACAACTGCAAATGGTCAGAATCTCAGAAGCAGATACTTTTCTGGATGCTTACAAAAGTTTTTCATCAAGAAAGAAACCATTCAACTATCTGAGAATAAGAAGAACCAACGACCCTAAAGATGTCTTGTATCCTGAAATATCTCTTTTGTTTTCCACCGATGAAGAAGGGTTAAGCAATGAACCACTCCAGGTTGAACCACCTGAGGGTCATATTGCCAAATCAACTCGAGAAAAAGTCCAACCAACTCCACGAGGGCCTTCCCTCATTATGTCATCTTTTGGGGCCGACGCCCCAACTCACTGTGATGCTCTCCCTTGGCTTCTTGGCCCAATCCCTATTTCTAGGCCCTCAGGCCCAACTTATGGGTCTACGTACCCACTTGTTGCTCTTGGGCCATCGAGCCCCTCTACTAAATTCGGGTCTTTGTGCTCATTTTCTCCAACTCTTAGGCCCTCAAGCCCATCTCCTAAACCCAGGCCAGGCCTTCGAGCCCACAACCTCCTCTTATTGGGTCTATAAACCCACCTTCTTCCATGATCATCCGGCCTACTGGCCCATCATCTCTTTCTGTCAACATTGGGCCCGAAAGCCCCCTCTATCAAACATTGCTAGAAGACTTCCCCTCTTTATCAATATCTCCGCCTACTTTGGCTCCTGTAGTTGATATCAACCCAAATCAGGCACCTGAAGCCCATTCTATTTTTATGTTTAGCACTTCCCAAAAAAAAGTTCTTCTCGAAACTCAAATTTCGATCAAGGAAACATCTCAACTTGCCCCGGAAGGGCATTCGCCTCAAGGAGCCACCAAATCCTTGATTGACCTCCTTTGCCCCCCATTCTCTCCAATAAATTCCACTCCCTCTACCTCCTCTTCCTCTCCTTATTTACCTTCGTCTTCTTTAGGTTTAGTTTCCAATAAAAATAGGACAAATATTAGAGGTAGAAGAGTTCCAGATAGATACATGTATCAGTTAGCTCGGAAAAGCTTAGAATGCGCCAAGCTACTGGAGTATCTAGGAAATGCAATCTAGCTAGGTGAAATTCGATATGAGGAGAAGGACAACATCGATTCAACTTTAGGGGTTTACGAGGTTGTATCGGAAAAGGATCCTGATACTGAGGATGAAGAAGAGGATTTGGTTGATGCTTATGCATCCAGATTGAAGAGGTTTGAAGAACCATCAGCCACGGTGGATGAACCGACTAAGGAACTTAATCTTGGAACACCGGAAGATCCTAAGAATATCCTCATCAGTGCCAACCTCACCCCTTTAGAAGAACAGAATCTAATGGGGGTACTACAAGAATACAAGGACACGTTCGCTTGGACATATGAAGATATGCTAGGGTTAGAAAAATCATTGGTGGAGCATCGATTAACTTTAAAACCCAAAGCTACCCCGGTCAAGCAAAAGCTAAGGAGATTCCACCCAGACATAGCATTAAAGATGAAGGAAGAGGTCGATAAGTTACACCAAGAAAAATTCATTAGAGTTGTGCTCTATCCACAATGGGTGGCAAATATAGTCCCGATCATGAAGAAGGATGGAAAAGTTCGAATTTGCATTGACTTCAGGGACTTAAACCAAGCGTGTCCGAAAGATGATTTCCCCCTTCCTCATATCGATGTTCTTGTTGATAACATAGTTGGATATGAAACCCTATCATTCATGGATAGATATTCAGGGTATAATCAAATCCGGTTGGCAGAAGAGGATCAAGAGAAGACCTCATTCAGTACACCTTGGGGAACTTATTGCTACGTTGTCATGCCCTTTGGATTAAAGAATGCCGGAGCAACTTATCAAAGGGCCATGGTGGCGATATTTCATGATATGATGCATAAATTTGTAGAGGTGTATGTGGATGATCTAGTGGTTAAATCTCGAACCCGAGATGAGCATGCTGAGGTGTTAAAAAGGGTTTTGCAGCGAGCCAAGGAATATAAGCTTAAAATGAACCCCAAGAAGTGTGTGTTTGGAGTGTCATCCGGAAAGCTACTTGGGTTCATCGTCAGTAAAAGAGGCATTGAGATCGATCCCAACAAGGCCAAGGCCATCATTGATATGCCTCCACCAAAGAACTTAAAATAGCTGAGAGGGTTGATTGGTAGGCTACAATTTGTTCACAGGTTTATCTCACAACACTCCCAAGGGATATGCAATTGCTGAACACCTTGCCCATCATCCTATTCCAATCTTTGACCCTATCCAATCAGAATTCTCCAATGACAATTGATATCCATTCGATCTTCCAATCTATGGCCTTTATATTTTGACGGAACATTAAATTCCTAGGGTAGAGGGATAGGGATTGTTCTTCTGTCACTTGAAGGTGTAACCATTCCACAGGCTTTTCAGCTCCATTTTCCAGCAACAAACAATATAGCTAAGTATGAAGCCTTACTGGCCGGACTAGAGACTGCTCACTTCTATGGTGCCACTGAACTAAGGGTAATCAGTGATAGTCAGTTGATTCTCCGCCAAGTGCTTGCCAAATACTGCACATCTCATCCTGGGCTCAGACCATACTAAGAACTCACCGCCTGCTACATCAAGCTATTCTCCAAACTCGAATTCATTCATGTTCCTCGTGCTCAAAATATTCTTGCCGATGCTCTTACTTCTCTGGCATCCTCACTATCTGTCTCGCTAGGTAGACAGGTTAGGACGATCTACATCCGCCGATGTACCATTCTGGCAGTAGAAGATTCACAATTCTTGAAGGTTAAAGAAGGGTTTGAAAGGAAAAAGTACATTGAGCAAAATGAAGAAGTAACTTTGGTCGAGTTGGAGGAATTAGAAGAGGGTGAGAAACCATGGTATCATGAGATTGCGAATTACTGTCGGGATCAGGCATATCCACCAGGAGTAACTGCTAAAGAGAAGAAAGCCATTAGAAGAGTCTCCCAGAGATACACCATCTTAGGTGGAGTGCTTTATAAAAGGAGTATGGCCGGCATTCTATTAAGATGCGTAGATGAAGAAGATGCTGAATTGGTGCTTAAAGAAGCACATTCCGGAGTATGTGGAGGCCATGTAAATGCCCAAGACCTCGCCAAGAAGATCATCAGGCAAGGGTATTATTAGCCTACTCTGGAAGAAGATTGCTCGATCTTTGTCCGGCACTGTCGTCAATGTCAACTTCACGCCGACAAGATCCACTCCCCCACATCTTCCCTTCACTCAATTCATGCCCCATGGCCTTTCGCCATGAAGGCTTTTGATGTTATCGGACCTGTTGGTGACCCAAACTCCACAAACAAAACCAAATCCTTCATCTTAATGGCAACAGAGTACTTCACCAAGTGGGCAAAAGCAGAAGCATACATGGAAATCAAGGCATCAACGGTCTGCACCTTCATCAAACGCAACATCCTTTCCAGGTTCGGGATCCCAAGCGACATCATCACCGACAACGGACCACAATTCATCTCTCAGGAGCTGCGCGACCTTTGCAATAGGTATTGCATCAAATTGCATCATTCATCTCCATATTATCCTCAAGGCAATGGTCAAGAAGAAGCCACAAATAAAACTCTGATAAAAATCATTAAGAAAACTTGTAAGTCTAGCAAGTTCGCGGACTGGCCAGATAAGTTAGTTGATGCTCAATGAGCCTACCGCACTTCTATTCGAACCCCAACGGGTCAAACTCCCTATGCCTTGACATTTGGGATGGAGGCGGTAGTACCATATGAAGTAATCGTTCCTTCCCTCCGAGTCCAGATCGATCGAGACATCCCAATGGATGAACACCGAGATTCCCTTCTCGTGCAACTCAAACTCTTGGATGAAAGGAGGCTGGCCACTGCCAAACATTCTAGATCTTATCAGAATAGACTTAAAAGATTTTATCAGAAGAGGGTGGTGGAGAGAAAATCTGAAATCGATGAGGCTGTGCTTAAAAGAATATTCGTCAAGCCGGGCGGTTCCCGCTCCAAACTTCAACCTAATTGGGAGGGTCCATATATAATCTCAGTTGTTTACCCTGGTAATTCATACAAGCTAACTAATGTAGAAGGAGAAGAACTAGCTCATCCCTGGAATGGTGTATACCTCAAAAAATATTTCCCTTAAAATAAAAATCATAAAAACAAAAAAAATCTATAAAATCCAAAGGTGTGAAGAATGATGGTAACATCTAACGCCTGCTTGTTCGGTGCACCAACTCATCACTTAGGGAAATAAGGATAGGCATCATACTGCACACACTACACGCCTAGGTTTCGGAATCCGATGATTGGAAGTCAAAGAGAAAGCTAGGCAACACTTGGCAAAAGAAGGTCAACCCTATCCTATTCTCTTCTTATTTCGGTCCAGAATAGATGAAAGGGATTAGAATGAGGAGTATCGAAAATGCCCATTGCCTTTGTAGGAGGATGCCTCTGAAGATCTGACTTCTTAAAAGAAAAGGTGCCAAAAGATGGGCAATGACCTCTCAGGTCGGCAAAAGAATAGACCTGTCTGAATGTGTACCAACAAAAGCCCAAAAAAGAAAAGGCTCCAAAAGATGGGCAACGAACCCCTCAGATCAAAACCAAGCAAAAAAAAGACTTGTCTGAATGTGGGCCATCAAAGAAAAGGGGCTAGAAAGAAGGACCCAAGGATGTCAGATCCCAAACGGGCAACGTAGGCACTAGTAGAGAAACGAATTCAACACCCCTGAATTCTATTAAGGACTTACCATCAATCCTCTTCCCTCTTTACCCTTGCGGGTAAGGTTGACCGACTGAATCCAAGAAGGGCCATAGCCTATCGAAGGCGGAATGTCAGAACATTCCGGACTAGGCACTTTCTTACACATGATGCCTACTCTTAACCCTTGGGTAACGATAAGGGGGCACCTCTGGCAAGCAAGGCAAAGGATGAGATGGTCGTTTCTTTCACACCGAACAAAAAAAATCAAATACTTCAAAAAAAACCAAACAAATTCATAAAATCAAAAATCTTAAAATTTAAATATTCAAAACACCGAAAACATCATAAAAGTTCCAAAACATCAAAAACATTATAAAACCATCAAAACTCAAACAAATCAAGAATTTTAAAACACCTAAAAAATTTCCTTTCTAGACTGATTAGTTGCCTTTGCATTCATGTTTCATTTCAGTCTTGCATATTTCCTTTTATGTATACTTATGTTTTTATGTTATCTTTACTTTGATAAGGCCTATGTCCCTTGACAAAAGATCAAGGCAAGGGACTAAGACAAAATAAATTTCTAATATCTTCTCTCAAGTGGATGCAGGAATAGGAGAAGGCATGCCAGCTTCATATCCCCAAACACTTAGAGAAAGCAAAAACAACAAAAAAATCAAAAATTGAAAAACAAAAGTGGACTATCCCGACCCCTATTAGGACTTGCATTTAGTATTGCATCTATCAAAATAAATAATATTTGAGATGTTGAAGACCTCAAGTCTAGAGGGGGCTGAGCCTGAGAACCCCTTCAACAAAATCAGTGAGGGCTCAGTCATTCCCTAGGCTTGCAGATAGGCCAAAGTTGAATATGCGGGGACGACGGTTTCTTCGTAGATGTCCTAACCTGTTATGTTCAACCTATATCTTCAACTATTTTCTTATACTTATTTGTATTTCTTTAAACCCAGCATGCATCATTTCATACACCATCATGCATCATTCCACCACAACCATTTCCTACTTCCTAATCCTGCCATAACCTCCTTCTAGTCACATCGTGAACCCTTTTAAAGATGGTCTTTTATAGCCCCTAGAGGAGGTCTTGATTTTTCGCAGAATCGGTTTCCACCATATTTTAACAATGATTTCATCAAAACAAGAAGTTATTCCATGTTGAACTGAACCGGTATTGTTAAGTAAAACCTTATGAATTTGAAGAACCCAACCTTGGTTGATTGGCTGTCTCCTCTTTACTTTTTGTAGTTTACTTTTCAATGCATCTCTATCGAGTCCAGCACACCATGCAGTTCGGGTCCTGGCTGGTAACAATTCTCCCCCACATGGGATTTTAGTTATTTACTTTTAGTACTGTTCTTCTCTTTAGCCAATCAACCAGAGGGAAGGTTTCGATAAGACAAAGGGTAATCTCAGAGTTTGGCAAAGTTTTATTTCACTCAACTAGGCCAATGAGGGCATGTCTAAATTTACACATTGGCGTCACCTTTTCAATCCATTACCACTTCATTCCGCTATGCCTCATTACGCTTTGCTACATTTGCCAACGCTTCATCCATGTCACTCCCCTACAAAGCTGACACCAAGGTGAGGCAAGCTGTAGACACGCAATTTTGGTCTAGTTGGACAACTTAAATTCTTGTTTTCATGAAGTATATTTGAGTATTCTTTCAACGAAATCAAGTTTTTCAGAAAATCGGAACTTCCCTGCGCGTTTCGGCCAAACTGGGCCTAGTGCCCCCTTAATTTGACCAAGTTAAAGCGCCCTGTAAATAGGGCACTGGGTGCCCTATTTATAGGGCACCAGGTGCCCTATAAACAGGGTGCCAAGCACCCCACTGGTGGGGCACCTGCACCTGGTCTGACTGACTAGACAAATTGATGGGACAGTTCTGCAGATAAAGTTACCCTCTTCTTACCTATAAAAGGACCCCCATTTGGAGGGTTTAGGACACACCAAGGGCGTCCTTCAAACCCTCTCATCCACCACAATACTTCCAAGGCCTTACAACCGCTCTCCAAGCTCTTAAACTATCCCAATACACTCTCCCAAAACCCAAAAAAACCATATTTGCTTCTCGAAGGGATAGTTAGCAGAATGAAGTTACCATCTTTTAGACTATAGAAAGACCCCCATATGAAAGTTTAGAATATTCCAGCTCCGTCCAACCACCCAACTCATCCAATACCACGAACCCAAGCCCTCAGCACACTCCCTAAGCCCTCAAATCACCTCAAAACTCTTTCCTAAAAACCCCAAAAACCTGCAGTTTCCTTCTTTAGAAATATGATTTTTCTTTGACTTTGAGGGCCTCTACACTCCATTTCCCTTATATCAAGTGCCAAAACACTCTTCCATTAGTTTCACTTGAGTATTAGCTGCTTGAAGAAGTCCTTCCATCCTGAAGGTCTTCCTACACTCCGAGGCGACGCCGTGAAGGAGGGAAGAAAATCTGCTAAAACCACTCCCCGGTGTCCCATAAATAGGGCACCTTGACTTTGGTCAATGCGCCGCATAAAGGGGACACCTGCAGCTAGTGCCCCATATATGGGACACTAGTAGGGGCAGACCCCGTTTTGCATTTTTTGAGTTTGTTTACCTTTCCGGTTGATCCTTTACTCCCCCCATTCATTTTAACTTTCATTAACATGTCATTTACCATGCATTAAGCCATACTTTTGCATCTTCATACATCTTTAAAAACCTATCAAAAATAGGAGTTGGGATTTAGTCCCAATCCGGTTAGTTCCTTCTCTTTTACATGTTTAAGTTTGAGTTTGAGCATGATTCTACACTTTCACTAGAACTAATGATCTTGTCACTTGTTTCTATGTTTTCATATGGACATTTGTGGGTAAATCTGGCCGAGGTAGAGTTTCAACTGGATCAAAGACGAAGGATTCACTAAGCTCTCTTCTTTCGGCTGGCCGAGAGAGGAGAAGTCAGAACCCAACAATCTCCCCGCTTCCAAAGGTACGACGGTCATTTTTATTCTTTATTTTTATTTCTTTCTACTATATTATGGAGCCTTTGGCTTCTAACAACCACAACCACTAACATCCCATCCATCAAGTCTCCAAAGCAAGCGTAGGGGCCGGAAAAGGGAGGATCTCGTTTCGGGTGCTTACAACCACTACATGACCAATGCCGCATAACTCCTCCCTAAGTCCTCAAACCATCCTAAAATGCTTCCCAAAAGCCCTAAAACTCACATATTTCCTTTCTAGAATTGGTTTTTCTCCTACTTTAGAAGACCCCCATAAACCCATCCCATCTTCCCTAAGGCCAAATCTTTCTTTCAAGAGCTTCCCTATTGTATTGGCTACCTCCAAGAGCGTTTTGGACATTTGGAGATCAGTCAACACTTTGAGGTGAACCGACAAAGAAGGACTGAAAATTTGCCAAAACAGACCCTAGTGCCCCATCAAGGGGGCACTTGCAGTGCCAAATTCTATTTTGTGTTTTTTTGGGTTTTTTATCTCTTATGTTCGATCCTTTGCTATTCTCTTTGATTCTATCTTTCATCTACATGTTGTTTAGGATACATTAGGCTACACATTTGTATCTTTATGCACCTTTGAACCTTCAAAGTAGGGTTGGGATCTAGTCCCAATTCGTTTAGTTTCTCACATTTTGTGTTTATGTTTGATTTTGAACATACTACTATACTATTTTCAATTCTAATGATTTCTTCACTTGTTTCTGTATTTTCATATAGACATTTTATGTGAATATGATTGAGCAGAGGCTCTACATTCCATCAACCACAAGAAGAAAAGAGAAATTCACTATGCCCTCTTCTTTCGGCTGGCCAAGAGAGAAGAAATTGAAACCCTTCAATCTCTCTGCTTCCAAAGGTACATTGGTCAATTTCTCCCACATTACTTTTCTTATTTTCTACTTTTGGAGTCTTTGGATCTTGGCAACTACCACTACAAACCACCTACAAAGTCCCTAAAAGTCCCAAAAGTGCAAGAGAAGAAAACCTCGATCATAGGTCTGATTCCGGTGCTCACACCTTTGGTGACCATAGTGGGACCAACTTTTACTCAAATGAATTTCTCTTCTCTTTCTTAAGAATGTCCACCTAGAAGCATGCTAATTTTCATTCCAATTCCAACATGAGTCATTTCCATTTCCTTGCATTGTCAATTGCTTACTTGCATTCTTGCTTGTCTCTTTGAAATATCATCTACTTTCTTCCATGTTTACTTACTTCCTTTGATTTTCTTAAAGCATGAAAACTCAATTTCAGCTTTGTTTATCATCTTAGTTTAGCATCTTTGACATCCTTTCATTTCATGCCTTGTTAAGCATTCATGCTCATTTCCTTCTAAGTCTAGTTTTTTCTAGCAAGCTTTCAAAGCATGTTTAGTTAAGTTTAGTGTTTTCTTTCATCTTACCTTGACTTCATACCTTAATATCATCTCATCTTAGTGTTTTATTTATTTGCTTGCGAATCTTTAACATCTTCTCATTTTATGTTTTGTTGAGTTGACTTGCGTGCTTCCTACATTATCTTGTTGATCATTGTATCTTTTTATTTTCTTATTGCTTGCTTCTCATTCCTTGACATTTCAGTTGCATTTATTTTGCAATGGAGTTTCAAGTTCACCGAACTCCTTAGGTCATCTGAGAAGGGGGATTTATTATTCTCCCAAAGTCCTACACATCGAAACATCCCTCTTGGTGGTTGCCAACTCCTCCTCTAGGGATTCCCTCTCAGAATGACTGACTAGTTTCCATCAAGACCTCCGTAAGTCCCTAGACATGAAGGATTCTCTTTTCACTAATCCGGTTGATTGTATCTTTTTACCCCAAAACCTAGCATATCTATTACCTATCATGGTGAAAGAGTGTGAACCTTAGATTGCTCAATGTTGTGAGAGCATAGGGTCCTACTCATTTATTTGAGTGGACAATGTTTCTCTTAACAAGCCATTAACTTAAGGTTAAAAGCAAAAATCATTTGTGTTAATCATTCCAAGTCTCTATTGTCATTTGTTTGCAAAAAAAAAATTCAAAACACCAAAAAAATCTTAAAATCACCTAAGAACCCAAAAAACATTACTTGAGGTTAATTTGATTGATAATTTGCTTGTATAACAAAAATACAAAACTAAAATAAAACGATCAAAAAATCAAAACTAAAAAAAAAGAAATCTTTGTGCTTCTATTTGTCACTCTCTCTTTCTTCTTGTTATGTTTATGAATTTAAGGTTAGGACGTGTTATCGAAATGACAGATCAAAGATACGAACAATTGCAGTTGGAATATGGCCAGTCCTATTATTACCCCCAATTTAGCATATGTAGTCAATGAAACTAAAATCCACTCGAGCATAGTGAAAATTCTCCTCCACATAACCCTAACTCACTTTAGGAGGCATTCTCTGATTCCTACCCCTCCCAAGTTCATGCTATTGAAGCCATTCTCAATGGCAAGTTGCCTGCCGACCATGTTCCTCCTGAAGGTGGTCTTCACATCTCTACCCCTCGGTCAGTGGCCCATTAATCCAATGTGCCAACACATGGCTATTCCTATATCGGGCTCATAGCCCCAAATTCTCCTCACCCAGTGGCTAACCTAGATCCAAATGTCATTGTTCTTTTTGGGCCACCAGTTTGTTCTTTCAATCACCTCAACCCTACTCACCCATTGGTGCATCCCCCAATGTACCCTTCTTATTCAGCCGCTTCGGCCCACTGATTCCAATCCCAATGCACAAAGCACCCAATCCTTCTGCTCTCATTCGGGAACCCTCTGTTGATCATCCTATGATTAACAAAATCAATCGAATGGATGAATGGTATAAAGAACTTAGACATCTAATTGACACGAAGATTGTTCCTGAGATTTCTTTTCCTTCCCTACCTACCTTTCATCTCCCTCCCTCCGAGATGTCAGTATATTGTCGCTCAATAGGATAAATAATCCCTTCATTTATATCAAGGACTTTCTTTATGAGTTGATTATGTGGAAAAATGACCTGAGGGCCCTTGCTTTTCTATTTAGAAGATCATTAGAGGATTCAGCTCTAGAATGGTTCTACTCACTTGGCACTTAAGAGGTGAGTAACCTTGAAATTGTTAAGGTTAAATTCTTGTAGAGATACCAAGATAGGGTTGGACCAACTTATTCCATCACCGAACTTATGGCCAAAAAGATGAGAAGTGATGAGAATTTTATCAGATATGCTAATAGATGGAGGTCTATGGTAGAGAGGCTTACTAATTCTATTTTGGAATTGGAGCAAGTGAAAGTGATCATCACCAATGCCACTTTGGCTTTAAAGAATATGCTGCCCTTGCATCACCCCACCACTATGAGTGAACCCTATGAGAGGGCTTGGTATATTCAAGCACAGCTTAAGGACTCACCTATTATGAACTTATTCTTTCCCATTCCCTAACCTATTAAGAAAACAACCTTCACAACAATCGACCTAGTGATAGAGGGCGTAGTGACCAACGAAAACCTTAATGTTGTAGGGAACATGCTTGACAACTATCAACATTAGTTTTGGAACTCTGAACATAATCAACTATTTAGAAACTCTAGTCAACCTCATCCTCACCCTCAACCTCAACCTTAGTTCCAACCTCGACAACAAAAATCTCCAATCCCCCAGTGACCATGACAATCGACCGTGCAAGCCTTAGTTCCCCAACCACCATGGCAACAACCAACGAACTACAACAAAGCACCCCCTCCCATGGCCTATGAACCCTATAAAGTAGGACCTAAGAGGAGCCATTACCCACCATTGTTATACTCTCTCATAGATATCTTTAATGCACTCATAGCAGTGGGGCAAATTGCATTACTAAGGGAGAAGTTGGAGTGGCCACAAAATGCCAACACGGAGTGGTACCTTTTGTTTCATAGATATCCTGGGCACACCATGGACAACTATTTTCAGTTCAAAGATTACATCTACAACCTTAATGTGCCAGTAAGTATTGATTGGGATCAGATGTGGGTGTATTTCAAAATAGTGAAATCAACCTCAACGACATCATGCATCAATTTAGCAACAACAACAATAGATCCCTAGCCTAAGGATCATCAAAACCCTTTACCTCCACATGCACCTGCATCTGGAAACCAACATGTTAACCTCATCTTGATCTCCTCCTAGGAGTATCACAATTGGCCATGCATATCAACCTACCTCCCCCTCCTAACCTAACCATCCACACTATACCCCGAACAACCACATCACCCAACCCCATTATCCTAAACTAACCACCCATCACTCATGTGCACAACAACCCATCATAAAACCTCCTACCATGCAACTTCAATTGGGTTAGACCTTGATATGCCTGGTAGAGCCACTACTAGGACCCATCATCATTCCACCGCGTGCAACCATATCTCCACAACCTACTTACTCAACCATGCCTCAAACTACCTTCATTACACCAATCCTAAGAGCTCCCACCATCCAACCCAATTCACTACCCATCACTACCATCCTGACAATAGCCCCTCAACTTGCCACAGTACTCAGAAGGGGGGGTATGTTCCAAAGGGTTTTCCCCCAAGCCAATCAATCAGGTGTGGCACCGGACCTAGAAGAAGAACATATTGAAGAACCACTGCCCAAGACATCTTATGACTTGCTAAAGTATCTTGATAAAACCCCAGTGTGGATCTCTATCTTAGAGTTGATCAAGCGATCCAAAGTCCACCAGGAGGTTCTCCAACAATATTTATAATGAGTGATGGTGAATGAAACCCTCCCTCCTAAAAGGAACTCATCAGATCTGGTCCCGAAAAGTGAGTACCCAACTCTTACATTTACCAAGGAAGAATTGGCTAACACATAAATAAGAAATTATGCCTCATGCGTCACAATTCACATCAACTAAGTAGACATCAAGTCATGTTTGGTTGATACCAGAGCATTTATCAATGTTTTGCCACCAAAAATGTTACATCTTTGTGAAATATACATGGAACACATCCTGCCATCTTAGATTATAGTGACCACATATGACAACTCAAAGAAGTCCACACATGAAATGATTACACTTGATGTCAGGATTGGGCCCCGAATAGTCACTATTGATTTTCACATACTTGAGATGGATCCAACCTACAAGGCTATTCTGAGACGGCCCTATCTGGAAGCATTAGAAGCAGTTGCCTCCACCAATCACCAATGTATCAATTTTTTTTCCGAAGGCCAAGCGATTAAGGTGACTAGCATGCCTTTTGATCACCCATCCTCTGCACCACCACCTCTTAGGCTCTTGTATGAGCCTATTTTGACAATCTTGGACCTTCTAGGTACAAGCATGCAGCCTAGGCAAGTTTGGATAAGAAGAAAAGAGGAAAATGAAACAATTGGGTGAAACATAATGGCGAGTCTGGGTTATCAAAAAGCCAAGGAATGGGCAAAGAGCTACAAGGCATAGCTAAGCTGATCAATCCAGTGAGGTTGCAATCAATGAGTGGAGTTGGATATGATGGAACAATTAATAGTTGCTAATGATCACAATTTGAAATGAAAATAATTTGATGGTTGCTTATAAAATATTTTTATCAAGAAAGAGACCATTCAAATGGCTAAGGATGAGGAAAAGCAAGAGCTGGAGCGAGAGAAAAGAATAAGAACTGACAACCCTGAAGATGAACTGTATCATGGAATATCTCTTTTATTTTTCACTAATGAAGAAGGGTCGAGTGAAGAACTACTCTAGGACGAACCACCTATCAACCCACTCGAGGGTCATGTTGCTGAACCGACTCAAGAGAAAGTCCAACCAACTCCATGAGGGCCTTCCCTCATTGTCTCATCTCCTGGGGCCTCTGCCCTAATTTGCTTTAAACTTATCAAGTTGAGTAAGGTTTTGGACAAGCTGAACTCATAATAACTCAAGCATTTTAGTGTTGAGAGCCATATTTAGCATAATTGGCAAGTTGAGTTACGCCTTTATAGAGTCTATTGTCCAGCTACTTGTTGTGTTTAACAACTCTTTTGCACTCTTAAACATGTCATGACTAATTTGTAGCTATTCATAAGAATCAAAGTTATGTGGGACAGAGTGGGTGGATCGGGACGAAACATTGCATAAATTGGATTAGAATGCTCAAAACGTAATTAAAATGAACCAAAATTCAATAACCAGACTTTAATCAGTCAACGGAGCATGAATCGGCTATAAACTGATTGAACCAGACTTAGACCAGCCGAACTAGGTCAAACTGACTTTGTATACCCTTGAATTGGCCGGTTTATGTGTTGTACCAGATAGAACTAGAATGAATCGGGTAGTACCGGTGAAGCCACTATGAGCCAACTTCTAATGTTGGACTAGTCGACTGAACTTGGTGGCTAGCTTGTTAAACTGACAAGGGCTCGTGGCATGCTTTTAGCATGTGAAGATGAGGGCTATTGTGTGTACCCTCACCGGTGTGAGGAAGTCCCCAATAAATAGTATTGTGGTTGTTGTAACAAGCTCTGCCTTCACATGACAGACAAGCCTGGGGGGAGTGGGGTGGTTGCATCTTGCGGTTCTGTTGGGTGAGGTCATGGTAGGATCTAGAAGCCCTGAGGGGGCATGAAGAATTCTATGGGCCAAGGGCCTCTTCATCCTCGCACATCCACCTCATTGCTCATCCGGATGACAAGTATAGTAAATGCCAAGCAGAGCAAGTGAGCCACGACATGGTCATATCCAAGCAATTGGTTCTACCATCATCCTGAGCTTTGATCACCATCTCCCTTGCTAATCCTCTATCATCATCTTGTCTCCTACTTCTTCATTTTCTTCATTGTCACCCTCATCTAGAGGTAAGGAGTAGGTGGAAGTAGAAGCTGAGGGTGGAGTAGGGGTGGGATGGTAGAGGTGGTATGGGTGGTGGTTCTAAAAGGGCAGGAATGTGGTAGACATAGGGTGAACCATGGTGGATCTAGGGGTGACATAGAAGTAGGGGTGGTCTGGAGTAGCCAAAAGTGGAGAGTGACACTTGTGTGGAGAACCAGGATAGTTGAATGGGTCGCAGAAGGATCCTAGATACACTAACGAATTGTGGCGATGAATTTAGGAGAAGCCAAAAGAGTAGACAATAGCCAATGCTAGAGCTAGAGGACAAGGGCGGGGAAGTTACACGTCATTGTTGAAAGCCTTGACCCTTTCTACTTCAAAATGGTGCAAGAGCTATAGAAAGTAGTGTTGGTGGTTACCATCATAGTTTGTAGAATTGATAGATCTAGATCAGGGTCAGCTGATTCTCGAATCAGATTGGACCCAGTCGATTCAATTCCATACTTAATTACCAATCTGGCCTAGACTTCTAGCAGTATCAATCAAAATCACTAGGATTAGTTCAGGATCAACTGATCCTAGTGGATCGAATTAGAAATCGATCAATTTTCCAAAAATTAGAAATGTCCGGAATCGAATCAATTCCATACCTTATTCTGGATCAATCCACCCTTAAGGGCGAGATTGGTCCAATTCTTCCCCATCCCTCCCGATTTTACCTTTTCCCAAACCCCCCTAGGGTTCCCTCTAGTGATTCTTGCTTCTCTCCACTGATCCCCCAAAATTGGTATGCTTTTTATCCCCTTGGATTGATCCTCCCTTTCTCCCTTCCCCTTTCCCCCATTCCCCCTTTCCCCACCGCTTAGGGGCTCCTCCGAAGGCCTTGGAGGGGTGACCTGTAGTCACCCCCCCCAAAGGGGTGTTTGAGAATTGCACCTTTTTAAGGGCTCTTTTTCCACACCCGATAGGAATAGTCCTCTTCAGGGGGACCAGTAGGGGACCTACAATAGTCACCCCTAATGGGGTGCCCATGCCCCTGTTTAGACACCCTTTCGGAGGTGTTTTTACCACCCCTGAAGGGGTGAACACCCCTCTATAAGGGTGACCTGCAATCACCCCCCCTCGAAAGGGTGACTATAAGTGTAGGTAGTCACCCTTAAAGGGGGTGTCCTACCCCTATTCAAGCACCCTTTCAAGGGTGTTTTTGTTATCCCCCTAAGGGTGACTGTAGCAGTCACCCCCGAAGGAGTGGCCCTATTTAAGCACCCTTTTAAGGGGGCTTTTGTCAACCCCCCTAAAAGGGGATCACCCCACTATGGTGGTGCCCTTCTTTAAACACCCTTTTATGGGTGTTTTTCTCATGCCTGAAGGGGGTGATCAGTAGGAACATATGAATAGCATTTTTTACAAACAATTTATATAAATTTTAAATGATTTCATGTGTATGCAGATAAAATGTCGGATGAGGAGCATAGGGTTACTACATAGAAAGACATTGGATGGCAATATGGATATATGTTGGATGTGGCAAAGAAGATGGTAAGATGCAAATGGTGACAAAAGAGTATGAATGGAGGTGTGTACCAGCTAAAACAATATATAGCTAGTCATGGTAGGAATGTGAAGAAATGTGATAAGGTACCAATTAAGTTGAAGGAGGAGATGAGAAGTTATCTTACTGAGAGAGCATTTCAAAGAGATAATAGAATTGAACACAAAGAAAAACTTCTTGATGAGTTTCTAGAATGGAGAGACACTGAACTCATGTCTTCAAGGGACAAGAAGAGAAAGTCTACTGCTCATGTGCAGGTTGATTCATCATCTTTAGAACATGAAGAGAAGGTAGAGATGAGGAGATCTATGGATGCTAGTAGGACTCAAGCAAGAGAGGATGAGGAAAGAAGATGAGGAGAAGGAGGTTCAAGTGCTAGTGCCTAACGATCGTAACTGGAAGGCATTCGACCTACACATGTGCCAAGCTAAAATAGTGAGTTCTTCCAATCATAGTCACATAGGCCAATAGACACTGCCTTGTTTAAGTAGGGTGACAGGGGACGGAGGGGCATCAAGCAAGCCTTGAAGGGAGTGAAGGCTAGTACAAGGGCTGCAAAAAAAGCAAGTAATACATATTTAAAAACAATGGCAGATACCATTACTAGGGCTAGACCTGTGTTCAGAGTTCCTATATCAAAATATATTTATGACAAGGGGCTATAAGTAGAGGTCAATGAATTAACCTCATGGATAAATGGATTCAAATCCATTTGGAAGGAAAGGGGTTGCACTATTATGTGCGAAGGTTGGATGAGAATCACAAGGAAGCCCTTTATCAACCTACTTGTGAATTGTTCTGAAGGTACCAACTTTCTAAAGTCCATTGATGCATCAGGCCAAGTGAAGAATGCAAATTATTTGTTTGGTCTAATGAACAGTGTTGTAAAAGAGATTGGTGAAGAAAACATTGTGCAATTTTTCATCGATAATGAACCTTCATACAAGGCTACAGGAAAGATTCTGATGGAGGCAAGGCCTCATTTGTTTTGGGTGTCATCTGTTGTGCACTCAATGGACCTAATGTTGGAAGACATTGGAATGGAGGCAAGTGTGAAGTCATTGGTGAGTCAAGGACAACTGATTACATCTTGCATATATGTGCATCCCATGTTGCTCTCCATCATGAGAGAACATACTGATGGTCGTGATCTAATTCATCCCAGTTTGACCAGATTTGCTACACAATTTATTGCATTGGAGAGTCTCTACAGGTACAAAAAATGTTTTGAAGAGGTTCATAATCTATGGTTCTTATCATGATTACAAGGATACGGCGCAAGCTACAATTGACCACTATGATATTTTATTAAAAATGGAGACCTTTATTGAGAACAACAGGTGGTGGGAAAAGGTGCAATACTACTTATCGATCATAGAACCTCTCAATCATGGTGGGAAAATTGTGTGCATTAATGGTTGAATTGAATTTAAATATTTTATGATAGGATATTTTCTCAACCCAAGAATGCAATATGGTCCCCAAGTATGCAATGATGTTGAGGTCTTGTTAGGCATGTTGTTAGACAATAAACATTTTGCAAGGACTATGCAAGATAGAACATAGGCTAAGATTGAAGTATATTAGTTGTTACCTATTTAATATTTATTGATTATTTATTATAAGCACTAAACTTAACTATATTCACAATGTATTTTAAATGATGACAAACAGGCATAAAATTAGTGTGTATGAGCAGCCAGATCTTAAATTTTCTCATGAAAAAGTTTCTCCAGGTACGATATTACACGTATCAGTTATGTATAAACATTTTTAGTTAGAAATTTACCACTCTTACTAATTCAGTGAAGTTATTCATTTTACAACTAATTGGTAGATTCAAGTCAATAATTGGTGTGGATGGAATCCAGTGGCTGCCATTGTTATTAGGGTATTGAGCCAAAGTACTAGCTCCTCTCAATGTGAAATAAATTGGAGCACATTCAACCTTATACACACAAAGAGAAGCAATAGGTTGAAGATGGAAAGATTGGAGAAATTAGTCTTCTGCCATTGCAACATGAGGTTGAGAATTCAAAATATCAAGGATAGATAAAAGATATTTGAGGAGAGATTTGCTAAATTTGCATGTGGTATGTACCAAGAAAGAGCTGCAACTAAAGCTAGTAAGGGCTTATCAAAGGGGATGTGGAGTGAAATATCATTTCCAAGAAGAACATCTACTTTTAACATGGATGGATGGGAAAGACACTAAGGGAGAGCCAGAGTTTGACCCAAATGATAAATCTTGGGCTGAAGGTGAGCTTGATAGCGTCATTGGTTAGGATAAGCATATGGAAGAAAGGCAAAAAACCTAGGTTCTTTGCACAACTCCAGTTCCACAAGTAGATCCAGCTCTGTAGATTAATGCTCCAACCATAGCTCCAACACATATTTTAGGTTCAGGTGCTATACCTAGCACTAAGAAGAGTGGTGCCTTTGATGGATTCAAGGCACTTAAGAGAGTTGTACAATGCAATATTGGCATGGGACAACTTGTAGAACAAGAAGTAAAATTAAAGAAGAAGAAATTGAGTATAAGACAAAGGCATTTGATTTAGGATGACAGTGCGCAGGCACTTTCCTTAGATGATGGTGAAGAAGAGTTTATTCTTCTCACTCAACAAGAAGACATGAGTTCAGGTGGAGGAGTGGAGGTGGAGGTGGAGTAGGAGGATCAAGTCATTCGGGTGGCTCTAGCAGTGCACATACTAGTGGAGTAGGTGCATTAGATTTGTGTGAGAGGTAGAATTGTAGTGGGAGGAGTCAAAAATGGGGTCAGATGGGATTCTTTGATGAGTATACTATAGCCCAATATCTAGAATCTACCTCATATTTGGAGCTTTGTTATCCAGCATCACTTCCATAATTAGATGATAAATATGACTTTAGCCATATGGCCCACTCACTATTTTCATATGGATATGGCCACTGATGAATCAACAAATTCAGTGGACCATCCAAGAGAATGAGAATGAAGAACAAACAAAGGAATATGAGGGACAATTTCGTTAATGGTGGTGAGAAGATTTATTCAATATTTTTAGCTTTCACTACTTTTAGTTGTATAATTTTAATGATGTATTTCATTTCTTGTTGTATTATACCATGTCTATTATTTATGAGAATAAATGTTAAATTGTTATTAATATGAAAATCAAAATTGTCATTAGGTTAATGATGTTTATGAATCTTCACTCAGTTATAACCTAAGAAATAACAACTTTCCAATAATATTTCACTTTTTTGATTTTGTATTTAAGCATTTTTATTATTTTTTATGTTGAAAAAAATTCTAAAAAAATTGATCTAAACCAATTCATGTTCCGGAGAATAGCCCAAGATTAGATCGATCTGATCCAATATGATCTAGATCCCGATTCTTATTGCGATCCTATGATCCTTGGTTTCCATAGTTCTCCAGCAGCCCTCTAGGGATCGTTAGAGTGCCATGGGGATCCAAGTGGTGTAGTGTGTGGACTTCAGTGCTATAGGACCTATGTATCCAAAGAAGGGTAAATAAGAAGATGAATGGCATGGAGACCGTAGGAGAAAGGGGAAGGAGATGTTGGAAATTGACCTTCTACCAGGGCGGATCATAAAATTGGTCTCCAGTCGGTGGGTGGATGGATCACCAACGTCCTGTCGATGGTGAAGAAGCAATTCTCCCGAAAGGGAAGGTAGACAAAGCACCATGGGGCAAACCCCATGCAATGGCTTCTAAAAATTCTTCTTCTATATCTATTCATTCCGATGATAGGAGCTACCTTATATAAGTCTTAATTACAAAAAACAAGTAAGAAAAGGATATTTACAGATATGTCCGCAATGGACAGAAATACAAGACTCAAAATAAATTAAAAATTCTTAACTATTAACAAACAAGTCCTCGCAAGGACCGAAACGTAAAAGACTCAAATTTTTGCAACCAAATCCCCATCACAAAATATATTCATAACATATTCTATATTTACCATATGTTGGTACGTATAAATATATAAATGAATTATAAATTTAGAATAGCACAAGTGATAAAATTATGTTATAAATATATACCATTATTACATTGTAATGACAATATTCACGTATGATTTTATTTTTACTAAATACTAATTTCTTACTACTATAATAGTAAGGACAAATTGTATAACACTTGGTGTCTCATCTTAAAAGATTTGTGTTGGGTAAGCTAAGGGAGGAGTCAACAACATCCTGCTTACGGTGAGACATGAATACATGTAAATATATACACACGTTTGGTATGTACATAGGTCTTTATGTAAATCCAGGTAAATCATATATGAATGTATAGCCTTTTCTAATCAAATAACGGAATTGTATAGAAGCCAACTACGTGTCTTGGAGACGAGGGAATAGATGGAGATGGGCTGCGGGCAGCGACAGCTTTGGGAAGAACTCGAACCTATCAATCAGAGTGGCCAATGCACATAAATACATTGGCCGACTTTTGTTGAAATTTAATCTTATATTATTCGGCCGATTATGAAAGACCCGATGCGACGTCAACTCATACGCCCGATGAAGTTTTTTTTTTGGTCACGCGATGGCCTAGTGGCCACTGAGGCCCGCTGCACTGCGGGCAGCGGAGGCTCGAACCTCACAGGACACCCCCTCGGGGTCCCCAGGCGCAAGGCTGGTGCCAACCGAGCTAAGCTCTGCTGGCATACGCCTGATGAAGTTAAAACGTCCAAATGTGGAGATTGAGCAGAAGGCTTGATTGGCCGGAGCCCCCTGATCCCTCGTTGGAGTCCCTTTCTTTGGCGGAACGTTCACCGGATCCCTCTCCAGCGAAACCTTCGACAGAGTCCTCTTCTTTGGCGGAACCTTCGTCGGATCCCCCTTCTCTGGAGCGATTTCGCCGGGTGGAGAGGTGCTAAGCGTTTTTGGACCACGCCGGGCGGCTGAGCAACCTCTTCTTCGGCGGAACCTTCGGCGGATCCCCCTCCAGCGCTTCATACGACATTTGGTGGCCCTCCTCCGACGGCTCCTTGTCCAGCAGTGTCCTTGTCCGCTCCTGGGCGGCTCTGGGCAATTTTCCTTCGTAGGGTCATATATTTTTGCTATTTTGAGGTTCATTTTGGTTTGGGAGGGAGGGAAATCCTCCCTCTCAAAAAATGTCTTGGCTTAGGAGTGTTTTTCCCAATGTAGTGTATTGCCTAAATGTTCATTTAGACATTTTATCTCTTCTTCATGCACTACAGTTATGGAGTTCAGATTCAATTTGAAGTTTGTTTATCTTTTGCTTCTTTTTGTTCTTAGTCGGTGACTTACTATTGGGGTCTATCTTATTGTCCCTCTATGATTTTTTCATAGTCATGTTTTATCTTCCGAGATCGTTAGTCTGGGCAAAATTCACATCTCTCTGATATGAGTTTTTCAGTCTTGGGATAGCTATCAAACTCCTTGAAAGGTGTCCTTAACTTTGCTAGTCCATCTTTGATCATAAAGTGGCTATGTGTATGATCTTTGTTTTCATATAATGATGGTTGTACTTCTTTTATGCAGTACAAATGTGTTTGTGTTGTTGTTGTTAAAGAAAAAAAAAGCAGAAGGCTTGATTTATCATCGTATGCGGTGCGATATGTCGACCACTGACTCAGATCCACAGCCACCGGAGCTCTCACATCGTCTCGCAAGATGACGATCGACTAAGGGTGCGTTTGGGAACTCCGTAGGAGGGCAACCACACAACTCTGGCGACCTCTCAGCCTCGCGCTGGAATCTCAACCTCGCGGCTGGAAGCTCCTAGTTTTCCTCGGCATTCCCATCGTGGTTGGAAGCTCTCTGTTCCTCCTGTTTTGGGGCTAGTCTCTTCGCGCTCACCGCTGCTGTTCATGTCATGGCGTTTTAGTTGCTGTCGGGTGGAGGCATCTTGGCGGGGCTTCCCCAGGATCTTTGTGCACTGTAGCTGATTGCGGGGCCAGGCACTCCTCGTCACCAGGTCGGTCTTTTCGTCATATCTTTACTTCCTCTGTCCCCTATTCAGGTGCCATTAACCCCTCCGTTATGTCGGACAACACCCAATCCACCCCCTCCGACGAATCTATTCTTCTTCATTTTGAACATCTCTTGTCACCACCTCATCCCCGTGAACCCATTCACATCCTTCACCTCCCCTTGGGCAATGCCGACAGATGGAAGAAGTCTGTGGTTGTTTCTGTCCTAACTCACTCCAAAGTAAGACCAGCAGGACTCAAGGAATGGATTTGGAAAATGTGGAACCCAACCTCTCCTTGGTCACTCCTTGACTACCCTAGCAATGCTTCCATCCTCAATTTACAGTCAGAGGATGAGGTTGACAAAATATGCAGACGAGCTCCCTGGTTCTTCAACAATGACCTGTTAATAGTTGAATGAGGCAAGCCTAACACAGCACCCTCCGAGTATAGCTTAAACAAGGCGGACCTCTAGAACAGGATCTATGACCTCCCCCAAGAGTTCTTGGAAAAATCTACTGTTATGCAATTAGCGTCCCAGATTGGGGAGCCTTACGATCCTGTTCAAGACATAATCGACACCTGGGGTTTCTTTGCAAGGATCAAGGTGAAGATCAATGTTCTCGAACCACTTTCAACACATGTTACAGTTGTCATGCAAAATGGGATTTTGAGAAAGTTCGATGTTGCTTATGAACGTATCACGAGATTCTGTCAACTATGTGGGAGATTGGGGCATGAGAAACTAGATTGTGAAGTTTATTTACACTTGAATGGATTGATCAAACCATCTTTGCCAGGTGATCTCCAAGAGGAGCTCAAAGCAAAATTGTCTATACGGTATCGAAGCTGGATTACTGCTGCGGGTCGAGCTGCTTTGGGAGATCAGAAACCATCGGGTATTACCCAGGCTCCGGTGGGTGAGTCTTCCTATAGTCCTTCCGGTTACATACCCAGACCTCAAGTTGGAGACCGTTCTCTGCATAATTTTCAGGACAAACATCTAACCCTCCCACCGGCCCACCTCTGTCTCGCTTCAGGCACGCCGGTACCTTTTCACTCCCAGTCTTGGCAATCACCTGTCAGCACGGCCCTTGACCCACCTACTCTTCACCTTGTTCCGGCGCTTAATGTCTGGCCACCTCACTTCACCGAGCTCTATAATAAGCTGTCTGAGAGAAATCCAGAGTTGACCCTACCTCCCCAACATTCCGCTGCTCAAATTCTGCCACCCTCGAGCCCCACAAACATATGCCCACAGCAGGCTTGGCCGTCAGAGATTTACCCCACGAACATCACTCCTCTGCTGATAGGCCCTACCGAGTCACCTACCAGAAACTTCCACATAGACCTCAGTCCAGCTTTACGTATCACCTCCCCAAAAACTGACAAACCCATGTTTAAACGGCCAGGCAGGAAAGCTAAAGGAAAAGCGCCCCTTTCCAATTTGCTGAGAATATCTGACTTAGAGCTAGAGGACCTAAAACCTACTCAAGTCAACCCTCGAACCTCACCAATTACCCACCAGTCTTCTTCTTCTCGGGTTTTTGTAGCTTCCCCAAAAAAGCTACCAAATTCCAAATGAAGATCATCGCTTGGAATTGTCGAGGCGGGAATGGGCAACCGACAATTCGACACCTAGATAGGTTATCTCATTCCATTAATCCGGAGATTTTTTTTGTCTGTGAAACCAAGTGTCAGCATCATATTAGCAAGGATTTTTTCATGTTCAGAAATACAAAAAATTTCCACATTGTTGATCCTGAGGGGCGTGCGGGCGGTCTCCGGCTTTGGTGGTCAGAGAATATGGATCTGGAGGTGATTGCTTCCTGCAACAGCTGGATTGGGAACCTAATCAAATGTCATATTACCGGCTCCTCTTGGCTGCTAATTACACTCTATGCTCCTACTACCAATATGGACAGAATCAAGATGTGGGAGGACATTACTCAGCTGATGGACAGTAAGAACCTGCCGACTTGCCTAGTGGGAGACTGGAATTGTGTTAAGACTAAAGCTGAAAAGTGGGGGGGAGGGCGTGTCCCCAGCAGATCTAGCATGAACAATTTCAATTGTTTTATCCAATCTAATGGGCTTTTGGATATCAAGAATCTGGGGGCTGCCTACACTTGGTCCAATAGGAGGAGTTTCAATTTTAATGTTCGGGAGAGACTGGATAGAGGGATGGCGAATTTCAACTGGTTCAACATGTTTCCAAATAGTTATCTCTGCACGCTTCCTACTTATGCTAGTGATCACTGCCCCATTTATATCAATACTGATCCGCCCAGGGCCCGAGGTAGATACTATGCTAAAGTGGAGGCTGCCTGGTTTGCCCATCCTGACTTCTTCAATTTTATTATTCCTACTTGGGGTCAGTCCCCATCTTTGCATGATGATTACAAAGATAAGATTAGAAAGCTTCATTATCATATGCGCATCTGGAAGAAGGATAAGGTGGGCAGTATTTCTAATAGAATGAAAGATATCTGCCTGAAGTTAGCCGCTTTGCCGGCTATACCAGTAGACCAACATCAGTTAAATCAGGAAGCTGATTTGGAAAATGAGCTCCGGAAGCTGGAAGATATGGAGGAAATTTTCTGGAGACAGAGGTCTAAGGTTCATTGGCACAATTATGGAGATAGATGCACAAAAATTTTTCATGCGAGAGTGGTTTCTAGAAGAAGGTGGAATCAGATTCATGGTGTCATCAACCCCCAGGGTGTTTGGACCACTAATAAATCCGAGATTGAAAGTACTTTCTGTCTTTTCTTCAGGTCTCTTTAATGAGGATAATCCGGGGGAGGATCTGGATATTATTGAAAATTTACCCCTCACATTTATTCAGCAACCTTCAGCTGAGCCTCTTACTGCCATCCCCACTTTGGAGGAAACAAAACGCGCCCTCTTCTCTATGAAGCCTGAAAAGTCGCCGGGTCATGATGGTCTTCCCCCTATTTTCTTTCAAAAACTGTGGCCCCATATTTGTAACGATTTTCACGGATGTTTGTGCTCCATGTTCATTACCAGAATTATACCTCGGGGCCTTAATCACACAATCATCACGTTGATCCCTAAAAAAGAACATCCATCTACCCCCAAACACTTTAGGCCGATCAGCCTTTGTAATGGTATTCTGAAGGTCTTCACAAAGATTCTTGCCTTTAGGCTTAAGCCAATCCTCCATGACCTCATATCCCCCAACCAAGCGGCTTTTATACCAGGCAGAGTCAGTTTGGACAATATTGCTATTGTCCAGGAGATCTTCCATTCTTTCAGGCAGAAAAGGGGAAATAACGGTTTCTTTATGGTCAAATTAGACATAAGGAAAGCCTATGATAGAATTAAGTGGGATTTCATCAATAAGATGCTGGCCAAGTTCAGATTTCCCAATGATCTGATTGAGCTGATTATGGCTTGCACCAAGTAAGTGTCGTACTCCATTAATTTGAACGGCCAGAATGTGGGTTAATTCAGACCTTCGAGAGGCATCCGTCAGGGATGCCCTCTCTCACCTTATATCTACATTCTTTGTGCGGAGGCTCTTGCTGGGTTGATTACCCAAGCTACTCCTCAGGGTCAGATCTCCGGGGTCACCATGGGCAGGTCGGGCCCTAAGGTTACTCACTTGTTATTTGCTGATGACATAATCATCTGCGGGAAAGCTGATATCAGGGAAATTCAGAATCTGACTGGCATCCTTCAGACATACGAGCAACTGTCGGGTCAAGCTGTCAATAAAGCCAAATCTTCTATTTTCTTCAGCAGGAATGTCTCTTTGCAGGACAGAACCGCTTTGTGCAGTCATCTTGGCCTCAATCAGGGAGCTCCGGATTCCTTGTACTTGGGTATTCCAATGGACCACAAGGGGAACAAGTATGTCCAGTTTGAGAAAATCATTAATAACTGCCGCAGCAAACTTGCTAGCTGGAAGACTAATCTTCTTTCTACTGCTGGCAGAACCACGCTTATTAAGTCGACTCTAAGCTAGCTGCCTATTCACTGGATGTCCATTACTAAGTTCCCCAGGGGAGTCATCAACAAGTTGGAGGGTATTCAAAATGCTTTCTGGTGGGCGGACCATAGCCACAATAAGAGACGCATTCATTTCTCCAAGTGGTCTTCTATTAAGCAGCCAAAAAGGGCAGGTGGGCTTGGTATTAGGGATCTTGATATCATGAACCAAGCTCTCATCATGAAATTAACCTGGAATTTCATTAATGATACAGACAAATTATGGGTCAAAGTCCCGAGTTCTAAATATCTGTATGGCAGGAGTTTTTGGGATATCAAATCTGCTGGCGCATCCTCTCATCTTTGGAAGAACATGTTGATTGCCAGGAAAACCATCTTGCAAGGGGCCGTGTGGAAAATTAAAGATGGCAGCAAGATTCATATTTGGGAGGATCATTGGATATTTGGTAGTAGAAGCATTCTGGGTAACAGTAACTGCATCCCCAAATTCCCCACAGTTAGTGAGTAATCTCATTGAGAATGGAGGTTGGATGGTGAACCTTATTAACGCCCTGTTTGATGAGGAGACTGGTCGCAGAATCAGGAGCACCCCCATTTACCCCCAGCTGGTGGAGGACACCTTGATTTGGCCATTTACACCCGACAGGATGCTTACTACTAAAGCAGCTTACAGATTCCTATATGACAGAATTAGACCCCTGGGCCCCTCCGACGGGAGTATTTGGCAAATTATCTGGCATCCTATCAACGGCCAGCTGTGCTCTCATAAAGTTCAGGTTTTCTTATGGAAGGTCTTATCATCTAATATTCCCACTAATGGTTTGATTTCTAAAAGATGTCCTTATATTGAAGATAGCTGCAGAATTTGTTCTCGGGTTCCTGAAACAGTTCACCACCTTTTCTTTGAATGTCCCCGGAGCCGAGCCACTTGGGGTGCGTCCCCGCTGGGAATTCCAGACTCCTGGAGCAGAGCCCCCATCAATCACATTATTAAAACTTGGCTTCATTGGCTGCATAATTTTGTTGACAGCATTAGATTCTTGGGTATTTTAGCTATCCATATCCTCTGGAATTTATGGAAGAGCAGGTATGGTACTATCTTCCATCGGAGTTCTGCTAGTCCCCCGAAGATTCTTTCCCAAGCTCAACATGATGCACTCTTTTCTATCAAGAACTTTCAGGCCCCTCCTGATTTTCAAGTCTTCAAATGGAGTGCTCCAGAACACCCTTCCATCAAGATTAATGTGGACGGTGCCATTGATGGGAAGATGGGATCTACCAGCTTTATTGCTAGGGATTCTGCGGGTCAGGTCCAGGACTGGTCAGTTGGCAAAGACTTCTTCATTGACCCCCAAGTTCTGGAGGCCTCCGCTATCAAATCTGCTTGCATCTAGGCATCAAGGGCAAACCTTTCAGCTATCGTCGAAAGCGATGCCAAGTCTGTAGTGGAGGCTATTCTGGGCATTGGCCCAATTTTGTGGAAGGCGCAGGATATTATTCTTGCTTGCAGGAGTATCATTAGATCCAGTCACATTCAGCTTTCTTATATTCCTAGACTTTGTAACCAAGCGGCCCATCTCCTCGTGAAATGGGCACTTGAGGTTCCTGATATCTCGTCTTCGGGCTTAGAGTTCCCGAGTAGTATTGCTGCTTCCCTCTGTAATGAACCGTTGATTATCTAATTAGTCTACAAATTCCATCTTTCAAAAAAAAGATATGTCGACCACTGGATCATTCTGAACAAAAAATATATATCTAAATTAGTTCAGCTGCAGTTGTTTTTGCTTTGTCATAACTGCTGACGTGACAGGTGAATCCCACTGACGAAGCACGTCAGCGGGCCCTGTGGATCCCAACACCACGTAACAAGTGGGCCGCTTGCCCGCGGGCGACTGCGCAGCCAAACGTTCCAACGGCTGCGGAGCCAAACGAAGAGGCCATCGGGCCTTGTCTATCAATCGTTGTTGTCTGTGTTGTTGGAGGCGGTTGCATCTGCACGGCTCGATTTTGCCACGCAGTTATTTGAATAAAAATTAACAAATTTAAAATATATTTTAATATCTTATAAATTAAGTCGGATACTTTGATAGTTTACCTACATTGAAATAAAAATAGTAAATTTTTATATGGTAAAAATAATTATTATAATAAATATATATAATTTTTAAAATTATTATATATAAATATAAAAATAAACTATAATCATATTATGTTAAAAATATAATAAAATTATTTACTAAATTTTTAATAAATATTATAAATTTTATAAATTTTAAAATATTATTATTACATTATTCCAATGCTGATAACAAATCGAAACAAAATTAGAGTGCCATCATTTTGATTTAATAATAACCAAATTGCTTAATGTTTATTGAAATTAAAATTTAAAACAAATCATACTGTTGCCTAATCCGATAGGGTTGCAGTGCTATCTTGTCGGGCATTTGAGATGCAAATGTAAATAATGAACACGCCGGCCGAGCTTAGCTCGGTTGGCACCAGCCTTGCGCCTGGGGGTGCAAGGTGGGGGCTTCGTTTTCTGGCGGCATCAAAGCCAGGCACCTCGAGGGGGGGTGTCCTGTGAGGTTCGAGCAGGGGCTCGAAACTCCGCTGCCCGCAGTGCAGCGGGCCTCAGCGGCCACTAGTTCATTGCGTGACCAAAAAAATAATAATAATGAACACATTCTGTATTAGCTCTCACTGCACCCGTTATAAGAAAAAGATTTAACCTAGCCTTCACCGATACATATTTATAACAGCTTCAAATCATCAAAAATCTATCCCAAATAAATTCATCACCAATAACATTAATGATAGCTAGCAAGAAGTCATCGCTAGTAATACATTAGTTATGATGACTATAATGCCATCATTAGTAAGGTGTTATTAATGATAGCTTTATGGCTGTCATTGATCTATTTATTAATGATGGTTTTTAGTTATCGCCAATTTCTTTGTATTCAAAAGTAGGATACCATCGAAAAATATATTGACACTGGTTGAGAGTTATCGCCAATATTTTATCGACAACAATATTCAGTCATCGCCAAATCAATCACTAAATCTCTTAGACTACGGTCGAGGACTGATTGTGACTAGTTTGGCGACAACTTTTCATCATCAGTAACAAAATTATTAGCGATGGCTTTCAATTATCACTAATAATTCTTGTGTAAGAAACAATTTTATATTATAAAATAAAAAATCTATGTAAGGTTACAACCATGCATGGATATACAATTGATATATACATTTTTCGATACATTGATACAATGATTCATACACAATGATCATTAACTCAAAACTCATTCACAGTGATCGATACACGATTAGATCTATAAACAATGAAAAATTCTTTGATAAAAATGTCACTTTAACCAAAGGCCAAATGTCAGAATTATTTTGATAAAAATTCAGTTTGAAAAATTGTTATAACTTCTACCCCAAAATGGATGAAAAATGTTAGATGGAGTAATAAAAATTCTTTTTTACCCCTGGACAAAAAATTGAATCGGTTGCTACTTGTATGAACCTGTTCGTACGATGAACATTTAATATATATATAAGAACAATTTAAGAAACACAATAGTGTATCCATCCACTTTAAAATTAGGAGAACGTAGATATTAATAGTGATAAAATTGAAGAAACACAACAGCGTATCCATCCATGGGCATGCATCTTTCCAAAGGTTGGGATGCAGAGCAAATTAACTTACTTCTTTGTACCCCCTGCAACCACCCCCCTCCACTGGATCGACTTGATGGAAGTTGTAGTCTAACTGTCGGTGGATCAGAGAGATCTCTTGGCTATTTCCATTTGGAGGAGGAACTAGAACAAGAACGCTCCTGCCTGCTGCAAGATGCAAAGCCAACAAAAGGCATTAATGTAGTTGGCGACCTTGGCTGATGGATAGGTGCAATGCCCAGCTATTCCTCAAGGCAGTTCATATTGCTGCAAATAGAGTGTCATGGAAGAAGAAAAGGTTAACAATAGATGGTAAGAAGAGATAGGAGAAAAGAAGACAGTCTGCCACTGTCGCTACCAAAACTAGGGTTCAAGAAGATAACGCCGGGAAGAAGAGCCACAGCTGTGAGGTAGAAAACACTGCCAACGTGAGGAAGAAACACTGCTGTGAAGAATGTCCACCGCGAGGAACTGCGCACGCAGAAGCAACTTCGCGAGAAAGGCACAACGAGATGTCAGGCAAGAGAAATGGGTGAGAGAGCTGCAACAACTTGTGCATGATAGGGCAAGGGGGGTAGAATGGGGAAAATTAAAGGAGACGGCGGCTTAACAGAGGTTACAACAAAATGGGTTTTTCAGTATGGATTTTTGGTTGACTGGGCTTATTACAAACAATATTTAGTTAATGAGTTTTTTATTAAACCCAATTTGATAATTGGGTCTCTAATTAATTTTCTCAACATTCTTTAATGTAATGAATAGAAAAAGTAAATATACAAGTATGTCAATCATTCTCTCCAAAAGATGTCTCATCCTCCTCGTCCTCATTCTCATCCTCTCCATCCTTTTCCTCTCTCTATATTGAAGATGGTCTTGTATTGGATGGATCAACAAGTTGGGGGAGTTTTTGATTAATCTTAGTTAACAATTACTGTGTTGGCCATTCATTTGTCTCCGTAAAACTTCTTTGTTGGTCAGACATCTGTTGTTGGAGAGAATCAATCACCATGTTTTTGATAGAAATATTTGTCTTACAAGCCAATCATATATGATATAATTTGACATTTTTAGAAATATCTCGTTCAATTAATTAGACAAAATTTCATTACTAGTTCTTATTGGATGCATACATCATATTAAAGTTCTTGATCACATACAATGATGATTGAATCATAATGAGATCATAATAATGAAATCAATTATCTAGAGATAAGTGATTTAAATGTTTCTAGTCATAGGATCTTCGAAATGAGACATCAAAGATTCGGATAGACCAATATATGTGATGTCTTCTCATGTGATGAAGATGATCGATCTCGTTAGTTATTATTATGGAGACACTAAGATACACATAAAGATGCTCATTAGTCGAATAAATTCACTGAACTGGCCAAATTAGAAACTCTAAATGGTATCTTATCGAACTATCAAGCAGGGTTTTCTATCATTAAGGTTGCATAGTTAGACTTTTGACTTGAGTTGCCAAAGATGCCTTATTAGGCAGAACTTGTGTTTTGACCATTGCCAAAGATGCCTTATTAGGCAGAACTTGTGTTTAGACTCTTGCATGATATGGTTATGTTCATATGGTCAAGTTCAATATAGGTTTTGTTTAGAACATGTTAACCAAGTCAGTTGGTATAAGTTGTCTAGTTTATGGTAAATTGTCTGTTTTGCATGAAAAACATCAAAATGAGAGGTTTGTGTCTTGTATGCATGGTATAATCAAGTATGTCTTGATTTGAAATTATGTTATGAACTCTTGATGCGACGTGCTATGAAGGTTTCACTAGCCTATGTTAGTCAATTGCCCGTGGGCAGGGGTAACTTAGATGAATCTAGCCCTCCCATAGATCCTAAATTACCATGATTTTTCCTAAGTGTCACCACTGCCTAGGTGCACTATAGGCTAGTATAGTATATATTAGAGCTGCTAAAAGTATTTTGTACATGTGAAGCAAGACGACCAATTCCTTATATTTGGCTATGTGTTTGAAAAGAATATGAAGTTGTGTTACTTATATGTCATGTAGAAATGTTAATTCATGTTATGTTAGAAAATTTAGATCTATCTCATTTTGGTTTGGTCATGTTATGTTAAGTCTTGAGGTCATTTATTTGATATTTGCCTAGTTAGTATGGTCTTGTGTGCAATGGTCTAGAAGTGTATCGCATTGGTAGAATCTTTTCCTTAATGATAATCATGGTTTGATTATGGGTTGTAAGATTAATATAGAAGACATTCTATACATTTGTATTACATCTCAACTTAGATATGTTATCTATCATTGTTTGATTATATGTTAGTTATTTATCAACTTAGATATGTTATCCTATGATTATATGTTAGATAAGTTATCTATCATCGTTTGATTATATGTTTGTTATCCTATTAACAGGTAAAGAGTGTAACTCACCACATTGTGGGTTAGACTTTTTTTTTCATAGGTATTAAAGATTAGAAGATTGGTTTGGAGGCTTAGGAAGAGGCTGTGGAAGAACCAGAATCTCTTGGAGTTGGAACAGAGTGATCTTTTATATCAGGTTGCATGTTGTGGACTTTCGGGATGATATAGCTTAAACTCTATCTTGTTTGCTTTCCTTTGAAAATGAAACTTGTGGATAAACTTGGATTGGTGTTAGGTTGTTTAAATGTTTAAGTTTATGTTAGAATCTTGTTGAATCATATGGACTTGCTGACTAGTGTTATCTACGTACTTGTTTGCATTATGAAATTCAAGTGATGAATTTCTCCCCTTGTCACGACGTTGTGTATTTTTTTTTTACGTTGTTGTGGTTATGTTATTTAAATTTTGGGTCATGACAGTTTGTGTGGATACCCCGGACATTTGAATAGTTTGAAAATCTTAAGAAGTTCTTCCTTTTTCTCTCTAAGAGATTATATGAATCCCTATAAGTATATTCGAACCTATTTTGGTCGGTTTATGATTTTCATCATTTGGTTTTAATTGTGACAAGAACAACATGAACTTATAGGAATTATCGCTTCCGCTACACCAAATTTTATATGATGATTTCTTACACTCTTCCCTAGAAAAGGAGTAGGAGGGAAAGTGTCAGGTGGGGGGACTCACATGTTGGCATCAGACATGAGAGATTTGGCGATAGTGGAAGTGGAGACATGAAATAAGAAGAGGGGAATAGTGATGATGGTGAAGGCATGATAAGAAGAGTTTGGTAAATTATGTGGGTCACACCACCTTGTAGGGTCACCGGCGGTGGTTCTAGGAGATGGAGGTGGCCGCGATTCCCATCGAGATTTGCTGCTTTGAGCTAGGCTAGACATAGAGAGATCAAGATGTTTGGGTTTCCTCTTCTCCTTCTCTCCTTCCATCTACATTCTCCATTGACATCACGAGCTAGATATTCCCTACAATGGTGGTAGCATCATCACTTCTTTGAGTTCCTTCTAGGTAGCAAGTTAGCCGCTTTTTACTTAGTAACTTTCTGATGTTGCGTTCATCTTATTTTTTGTTTGTTCTTGTCTCTACATCTCTTATTTTTTCAATTCTTTCTTTATTTCATTATTTTTTTCAACACTTCCATTCGTTCAGGAGGTCATGGACTATATATATAGTTGTTTTTCTTCTATTTATGCTCTCTACTTTGCATTAGGATTCTGGAGTAGGTTTACTAGATTTAATATGTATTTAAGGTTGTATTTCTACAAGGCAGGGAGCATATTATTCTTTTACTGAATTTGTATGATGAAACTAGGTATGGATACTTTGTTATCTGGTCTTTGTAAAAAGACTACTTCAGCAAGAGAGTGGGGTCAATCATTTTTTAATCCCATTCAAATGGGTTTTCCCCTCTTGTTTTCCCGCATTTGTTTTTTTTTCTATGATGTGGGCTATGCCCTTCTATTTTCTATCCTTTTCTATTGCATTTCCTTTAATTTTTTTGTAAAAATGTAGCTTTTAATAAAATGAATATTTAAGAAGAGTTTCAAGGATATTATCCTATCCTTGGTGCTGTAGACAGATGCAAATTCCATATATTATTTAAGAAGAGTTGTTAGCTGTATGCGTTACATGTATAAGACGTATGGCAAATGGCTAAGTATGAAGTGAAGTGAGATATGAGTGGCACCGTTTATAATTGATCCTCACAAACTTGCAATGTCCATGCATAGAATAGGAGTTTGTAGTTCATACATTGCAGTGGATGCCAAAATTGTTGTGGGTATTATTCTTCATGTTTCTTATTTCTTTATCCGCTAACAAAAGCTTAATAACTTTTAGGGACGCTACTAGGTTGGATCTGCAGGAGAACCCTTCAGCTGTGGTGGACTTTCTTGTGCGTTCCTATCCCTCCATTCTACATGCCTCAGCTAGGGGTGCAAACGAACCAAGGCACTCGGCAAGTAGCTCGAAATTTGACAAGATAAAGATCTGACTTGGCTTGTTTATTATGTTAAATAAACAAGTTTGAACAAACAATAAAACTCGATTCATTAAACAAGTCAAGCTTAACAGACTCATACTCAGTTTGATAAGCTCGCGAGTAGCTCTATTAACTATTTTATTAAATATTTATTTTTAAAAAAATTAATTATGAATATTAATATTTATATATTGTCACTTAAATATATTAAGTAATTAAAATTTTGAGTTTAAACTTAAATCGAGTTTCATAAATGAGCTAAATCTAGAGTTTCACAAATAATTTTCATTGATTTTGAGTTTTATAAATGAGTTTCTACAAAGCTTAAACTTAAATGTGGATTGAATTTTACAGCTACTACTCGAGTTCAAACTTGACTTGACTCGATTAATAAACTTACTAAGTTTGAACAAAGGTTAAACATACTCGTTACAACTCGAGCTCGAACTCAAACTCGTTTAAAATAAATGAGTCGAGCTTGAACACCATACTACTCGGCTGCCTTAACCTCTCAATAGTGTGCTATAGAAGTTTTGGTTTCTCAATTGTATGTGCTACAAGCGCTCTGCTTTCTCAAATATAAGTGACTAAACTTTTGGTTTGTGTTTCTTGTTGACAGAGAATGTGGGAATTGATATTTTGTCTTTTTTTTTTCTCCCCAACTGTTGAAGACATCACTGCATAGACTTGTTTTTCTTCAGGAGGATATCGTTTAAGACATGGTTTGCCATTACATTTTAGCCTCTTCTCATCATAGAGATGATTTGAAGTTCATCTCTGTTCTATCTTGGATGGCCGCTTTTCGTACTTGTCTTCAGAGAAGACGAAAGCCTTGAAATTTGCTGATAAATATATACTTTTTTATTGGAGGATGCTAAAGTAAACTCTGCTAGATTAGTGCCTTTTATTATTTCTTTAATATTTTACTCTATAGTTTATTTGTAGTAGTTTACTCAAAGCTTTCTTCACAACATCTTAGGTGGTCCTTAGTGAAAATTTATTGCCTAAATTCAGTTTCTACATCTAGCATTTCCAAGGGTGATACTTAAGAAGTTTTCTCAAGAAAAATATGATAGGAAATTGAATTTTATGGCAAAATGGGAGTGACCAAAGGAAAATTAAGGCAATTCATATGTGTGAGTTAAAACTGAAAGAAACTTAAAAATATTTTTGAAAAATAAAATGTAACTAACAATTTTATCAATCAATCTGAAAGTTTGGGTCATTAATGGACCAACAGTTCAACTAACAATCTAATCAGACATTAAATTTGAAATTATTTCAATGTTGTTTTAATGGTTCAACAAGAGTTCAAGGATCTGATGAAAATGAAGAGGTAGGATTTGCATCTTGATGCTACTCTAGCTCATAAAAAATCCTTTTGACAAAATGTTGGGCATAATGTTGCTTCAAATATAGTTAGCCATCTTGAAACATTTTTTCCCTTTTGAAAATAAACCTATTTTTTTTTGCAATTTATCAAGGATAGTGACAAGAGGAAGTAGTACTAGACAAGGAAGTTCTATCAATAAGATAGAACAGAGTTGTACAGTGATGGTTTAGATATTAAAATTTTGCTTGTTTCTTCTTCATAAAAACTTAATAATTTCTTATTTTATTTTGTAATTGTAATGTTCATATTTTATTTTTTAATATATAGAATTATATATAGATATCTTAGATTGTGTCATCTTCTACAAGACATTTGGCATATGATAAAGCACAACAAGATTTTTTTACTAAGTTATTACTCGAGCAACAATATACTAGTAAAAAGAAAAATAATAGATGGAAACTGGAAGTGTGTTCATTTATGCTTAATTCAAAGTTTAACTTAACTACTTCTATTGATCAACTTAAAGCATGAGCTTTGGTCATGAAGAGAGAGTATGGAGTTATTGAAGACATTAAAGCTAAGTGGGTTTGGTTGGAATCTGGTAACAAAAAATATGGAAATGTCATATGATATATGAGATATTTATATCAAGGTGACATCCTCATTTCATTGTAATTATATGATTTTATAATTTGATAGCTATTTTCAACTTTATTTTTCTTGTATCAGCACAACAAGGAAGCAAAAATGTAGAGCATTAAGTCTGCTCTACCATACAACCAATGGTTTGAACTTTCTAATAGTAAGTTTTATTATACATTCTAATAAAATTAATCAAATCGAATTTTTTTTGTTTATTTATTGTAGGTTCAAAGATAAATAGAAAAAGATATAGCCACACTTTCTCGACCAAAATCATCAAGTAGAAGTGAAGAGAAACATATTAGTCCTCCACATATGATGCACTTAACTTCAGATGAAGAAGATAGTGCAGCATCTTGCCCTCTTACTCCTAAAAGAAGTTCACGCAAAGAAAAAGGCAAATCGCAGAGTAATAAGAGTAAGACAATTGATGAGACTAGAATTGTTGAGGCCATCCATGCTATTAAAAAGAAATATAAGATGATGCCTATTCTATCTAGTATTACTATGATACAAAAAGCAATGAAATTTGTTATGTTGATACCACAATTATCTATAAGGAATCATCCTAAAAATTTTCGTGTAACAGAAGTGAAAATTTCTATGGGTTCATTTTTAACTTGTCTCAATCAGAACCGAATTACGAAAACCAAAAGCCGATCAAGATAGGTTTGAATATACCAGATAAAATTTCATATAATCTAATGAAGAGGAACAAGATGAGCTTTTGAAGCTCTACAAAAAGTTAGACTGTCCATTTTCTAGCAGTGTCCACATAAACTTCATTCATAATAGGTTCTCCCTTTACGCCAGCCTCGGTATTTGTTCTCAAATAAAGCTCCATCAACCATGGACACCTTCTAGATAGAAGAGGAGGTATGGAGGAGGCTGAGGATGTGGTTTTCACCCTTGACTTGATAGGGTTTGTTTGAAACCATTGGTATTTATAAAGAAATTAATTTTTTTTCATAAAAACCTAAAATCTCCATAAATTACACCCTTCCCCTGAACTTATGGATAAGTCCTTATGTGTGTAACTTACTAGGCCCAATAGCCTATTTGGTTGTAGTCTATTTAGAATAGAACAATTCTATTTAATTAAATTAAATTTGTTATCCAATAATAGATTAATTAGCTACCAATCATCAAGGGTACAAGTCATATCTCATGATCCCAAGTAGCTATAGAGATAAACTTATCTCCATTGAATATTTCCATCATCAGTTACCACATGTATATAAACCATAATCCATATAATGTCCTAGTTGGAAAGAAGTATAGCATCGACTGTCAACTCCTTAGTATACCAACTTTATAGGATCCTATACTCAGAATTGGACTAATTGGTTAACTCATTTTCCAATTATCTTCTCTACCCTAGTCAAAGATTTAGAGTACCATCTCATAGGGCATTCACTCTCACTTATCGAGAGTGGATGATCATTTGTTGTCCGCTCAATTACCTTCATCGAGTTATCCTTGTACCTAATTTATCGCTATAGTGGATCATCTAAATGGCGATCCATAAGTTAATGGTTAAAGCACAAGTTCCACCCAACAAGACATCCTTGGCAACTTAGGTCAAATGTTCAACCATGCAACCATGATGACAGAAAACTCTGATTGATAGTTCGATAAGATACCATTCAAAGTTCCAAATTTGGTCAGTTCAATGAATTTATTTGACTAATGAGCAGCTGTATGTGTATCTCAGTGTCTCTACACTAATGATCAATGAGATCGATCATTCTCATCACATGAGAAAACATCACATGCATTAATCTATCTGAATCCTTGATGTCCCATCTCAAGAATCCTATGAATAAGAACATTTAGATCACATACCTCTAAATGATTGATATATTATCATGATCTTATCATGATTCAATCATTATTGTATGTGACCAAGAACTTCATTATGATGTATGCATCTATTAAGAGCTAGTAATGAAGACTTATCTAATTATTTGAATGAGATATTTCTAGAAATATCGAATCATATCGCATATGATTGGCTTGTAGGGCATACATTTCTATCAATCTTCTATTTACACTAAAGCCAATCATCCATCTGGCTGATCTTTGTCAGTTGGAGATGAAGCTCACACAAACTTTGAGTACTGTCAGTGAATCTATAATGTTATTAGTGATAGATACTCTATCTTTATTTATATCTCTATAAGCTGCAAACTCACTGATTCTATGTCATTGCCAGAGAAGTTTTTAACTTCTGATAAAACATTGGCTCTACTTGTAAAGAATCAATTCAATCAAATTGGCATAGTGGAAGAGTTCAATTCTGCATATATTAATGTCTTAGTCTCACTCGGAACCGAATGGCGTTGCCAAAATTATTATTTGAAATGATTTCAAGCATGTACCTTTGTGGGATTTAAATAATATCTATAGATCAGAGAAGATTGATCATTTTCATGCTCTCCAAGCAACTCAAACGTGCAACCTCTAGTCATATCCATATGAATTGCCTCCAAAGTTGGGTTCTCCTCCAAGCTGGTGTAGACCACTCATCTCGAATGGAGCTCCACCATCCAATGGCGGCTGTTGGGGTGGGGGATAGCAAAGAAGGGTGACTAGGGTGCAGAGAGCTCCCTTGGCTTGATAAGATTTGTGCTATTATCGCTATTATTTACAGAACTTAGAGTTTTTCACAAATACCATTTCTTGTTCTATAAATTAACCCAAGCACCCAAACTTACAGATTAGTCCTTTTGTATGTGGCCTATTAGGACCAAGAGCCCATTTGGTTGAGCTCAAATTAAAAGAACAACTTCTTTTAAACTAAATATATTATATTATAATAGATTTAATGACCTACCGATTATGAAGGGTACAAGACACATCATATGATCCCAAATGACTTCAGGGATGAACTCCTCTCCAAAGAGCCTTTCCATCATCGATTACCACATAGATATAAATCTTCTTCCATTCAATGTCCTAGTCGGATAGGAGTATGACATTGACTATCAACTCTTAAATATAACAACACTATGGAATCTTCTACTCGTAATTGAATCAATCAGAAAACTCTTTCTCAATTATTCTATCTATCTTGGTCAATGATTTAGAGTACCATCTATAGTACATTCTCTCTCTCCTATCTTCTTAAGCTTCTCCTTTGCAATATATTCAATATACTTTGCATCATCTTCACCAATCATCATCATGATAGTAGAAGAGCAATCATATGTCTTATTTGGGTTTAATATTCTAGATCATCCTCTTGACTTTTAACTTTGCCTTCATTTTCTCGTCCAATGTTCTCACTTCTTTTCATTGATCTTACCAACAAGAAGTATTGAAGATGTATTTTTATTTTAATCTTACCCTAAATTTGCTCATCACCATGAGCCATGATAAATCTCATATCCATTTGTCCATGTTACCTCTAGACTTCATATAGAGGCTAACATTTAGTGTAAGGCAAACAATACATCTTCTAATGAGATGAAGAACTCATCTTCTTTCACTGCATTATATGATTAGTAGGTACCCACTTCCCAACTAGGTTAGTTACATGGTCAATCATGATAACACTACACACGATTCTAAGCTAGTCAAAGAAGTTGATGTGAATAAGCCTAATGACTTCTAGTATACAAGATAACTAGTGGTTAAGAATCTAATTCTACAACTAAGATATAATTCAATTTAGAAAATATGATAGATATTCAAAATAAATTAAGATATGATCTTTTATCCTAATTTATGTTCCCACTAATTTTGGTGAATTTGCATGACCCCCATTACGTAAAGATGAGATATCACGATGACATCCTGGTGGGGACTAAGACCCTATTAACCTTATGATGACAACCTTGTGGAGAACACAAGAAGTCATCTCATACTTAACAAGTAGACAACTTTTTTTAGTTGCAACTCTTAGTTGTTTAGCCTATAGAGTCATGACCTTGTGGGAAACACACAAAGTCATATACTTTAGCTCGGTCAAATCTACTTGTTATGTTATGGGTATGGATTCTCAACATAGCCCTTGTAGGAAACACAATAAGATCATGCCAATGGTCCACCCTAAGGTTCAACTTCAAGTCTTGGCCACGGTCACCAATCCCTTGCTGAGTGAGCCTTATGGGAAACACAATAAACTCACCCAATGTAAAATTGGCTCATCAAAACTATATAATGGAAGACTACGTGGGTCATTCTTAATGTCTCACACTCATCGACCTAATCTAGGCAAGGATGGTTTTTTTATTTTAGTCTTTTCATAGTATGTGCTACATATATATGTATAGCTTTGAATATCATATATATAAGATATCTAACATACACACACATACATATAAGATATACAAAATTTAAATAGATGATCATGAACTTTTATCTCATTAATGCATGATTGGAGTAAGATTGGTATGCATTAAAAGATTCAGCATCCTATGTCAGTGTTGACACATCATCAAGCCCTAAGGAACTCTTCTCCAAGCATCTAGCTCTCTCCTCCACCTCAATCAGTCTCCTTGTCATTACAAGAGCATTAAGGGTATATAGGCTTATAAATGCAAAATAATCAACAAAGAAACCATGATATTAATCAAAGAGAGTATGTTTCATGAAGAAAGGTAGAAATACAATCAAAATTGATGAGAATAAATTTGGCATGTAGGCTCTTAATTACAAGAAACATAAAATAAACATCATCACACGACATACATTCTATGTCCATGATCATCCAAGCATTCACACATACATACCATCACATGAACATAATGCGAATGCGTGGTAATAGTATGTTATGACTATTCTATCATAAAAGTATATATTATATGATTTGAAATTCCCAATTTCATGCTTGTTGCATGAAGTAAATAACATGAAATAACCATATAAACAATATATATGATGCATACAAACAACTCCAAACAATTTGGACAATCCATACTTTCCCAAAATTGTATATAATTCCAAATCAATGTCTTAATCATCATTCTCAAAAATCACATTTTACAAAATTAATTTGGACATTAATTTCACAAGTTAAGTCATTAAAATAATTTTAAACTTAATAATAAATGAATCTATGACAATAGGGCTCAAAACCACATAGCAGATCATGAAACATTTTGATGATATATTATAGAAATTTTCACAATTTTTATGGATTTTTTCTAGTAATTTTTAGATTTTATTCTGATTTAAACAATTTAAAATCAATTTTAAAGAGTTGGGTGCATTGCGCCGCCCCACCCCAAATTCTTGGTGTGCCGGTCGTGCGCCACTTGCATTGGCACATGGTGCCATCCAGCGTGCCGCAAGCAGGTAGGCCAGCAAGCACTCGCAAGCCATTATGCGCTTACGCACGGCAGTTCAGAAGTTCTTAATTGCACACGGCGCACGCCATCCATGGTCAAATTGCATACGAGGGAGCATTGACCGGCCAAGAGGGAGAGATCCACGTGACCAAATCAATCGGGTCCCCGTTGTTCAACTTCTCTACTCAATTAGTCACGTGAACAGTATAGTGGAAGGGAGTTTTTAAGACCTTAAAACCAGACTTTATGACCTCCAAAAATATCCTAAAAATAGTAGGTCAATTTTAAATTGAACAAGGAATACAAATTTACCATTTTTTCTATCAAAAAATGCCAATCAATGGGAAAATTAGGAAAGAATTGTCGTCGGCCCTAGAGCTTCTCCTCGTTAGAAAATTACTCAATCCAACTCCAACGGTGCCATTCAAAGCCATAGAATGATGGGAAACTCTTGGTAAACACAATACACATCTTTTAAACCATCTATAAGGCATCAAATGTCTTCATGGAAGAAGATATCAAGAAATTTTCAAATCGAACCGACGAATTTTGTAAAACAAAATCACTACTTTTATACCCTCTACAGGCTCTCTGGTGGTCCAAATTCCGAATGATTTTTGGCATTGGAAAGACCTTTGTCACAAGATTCATCTGGAGCAAAACAAACTCAAAAGTACATTTCATACATTTTATGGTGGCTAAGTTAAAATAGATGTTTGTACAAATTTAGGAAAACACAAAATATATGAAATGACATTGAAATGACGTCACTTTCAAACAAGACTTCAACTTGGATTTGATACCACTATAAAGCATTGATCCAATCATATTGGCATAGTGGAATAGTTCTAATTCCTCGTATATCAATGTCTTAATCTTGATCAGAATCGAATGACATTGCCAAAATTGGTATTCTGAACAATTTCAAACATGTACCTTTGTGGGATTCAAATAATCTCTATAATTTGGTCGAGCATTTTCACTCCTTCTAAGCTGCTCAAGCATGTAGCCTCTAGTTGTATCCACATGAACTACCTCTAAAGTTGGGTTCTCCTTCACGCTAGCATCAACCACTCATCCTGAACGAAGCTCCACCATCCAATGGAAATTATTGGGGTGGGAGATGGTGAAGGAGGGTGGTTAGGGTGTAGATAGCTCCTTTGGCTTGATAGAAATTATGCTCTCATTGCTATTATTTATAGAACTAGAAATTTTTCATAAAAGACCCTACTTGTTCTATAAATTAACTCAAGCCCCCAAACTTACGAAATAGTCCTTATATGTGTGACCTACTAGGCCCAAGATCCTATTTGGTTGAGGCCTAATTAAAACAACAACTTCATTTAAACTAAATCTATTATCTCATAATATATTTAATGGCCTACCAACAAGTCACTTCCTATGATCCCAAATAACTTCTGGGATGAACTACTCTCCAAAGTGTCTTTTCATCATTGATTACCAAATGAAAATAAATCTTCATCCATTCAATCTTCTAGTTTGATAGGAGTCTGGCTTTAACTGTCAACTCCTAGATATACCAACACTATGGAATCTTGTACTCGCAATTGAATCAATCGGAAAACTCTTTTTCAATTATCTTATCAACCTTAGATATAGATTTAGAGTATCATCCATAGGATATTCTCTCTCTCCTACCAAGAGTGGACAATCCCATAGTGTCCGCTCAATTGCCTTCACTAGGTTTCCTATATACCCAATTCATTAACTATATAGGACCGCAATACTAAGTCATTCATAAGTCAATAGTCAAAGTACATAGTACGCTTGGCAAGACATCTTTGGCAACTCAGGTCAGAGATCCAATTGTGTAACTATGATGATAGAATACCCTGATCGATAGTTCGGTAAGATACTGTTCATGGATTTTATACTTGTTAGTTTAGTTAATTCATTTCTCTAATGTGCACTTATACATGTATTTTAGTGTCCCTAACCTAATGACCAATGAGATCAGCCATCCTCATCAAATGAGAAGATATCATATACACTAGTCTTACCAAATCTTTGTTGTCCCATCTTGAGGATCCTACAACTTGTAACATTTAGATCACATTCTTTTAGATGATTAATCTTATTATCATTACTTTATCATGATTCAATCATCATTGCATGTAACTTAGAACTTCATTACGATAGACACATCTAGATAGTGCAAGTAATGAAGAAAATGTCATTAATGCTGAATAAGATATTGCAAGAAATATAAAATCATATCACATATGATTGGCTTGTAAGGCATACATTTCTATCACTACCCCCATTGTTTTCTCAAAACAATGGTACACTTACAGAAAATGTTGGGACAATCCCATATCTTAGAAGATCATCTTCATATAAGCTACTTCTCAAGTAGTGTGCAACTATTATGTAATCTTCTTTACATTAGTTATAGTATTTGTAATGTTCTATCACATAAAACTCTACCAACTCACTACACCGCCATTATTTTGACTTACTATCAAATTTATCTGACTAGAAGCTTGTGTTTATAAACTATAAGGCTTCAAGTCTTATCCTTTATTAGATAGAGATATATTTCCTTTAGTGTTTCTCAAGTGTTAAATGATACATCTCTAAACTATCAAGTGACTCTTACTTGGAGCTTCCTGATGAATGCTCATAAAATTTAGATCATTAATCATGGCATGTACATAGCATCACAAACTTGATAGACCCTATAACAAAAGCATAAGAACTCTACTTATGTGTTCTCTTTATCTCTTAAGAAGTTTGTATTGACATCTCTTTAGAGAGAGAAACTTCATATCACATGTAAGAATCCTATTTTCGAGTTTACCATGTCAAACCCTTTGACTATGGTGGCTACATGCATTAATTGGATATTACTTTTAGATCAATCTTCATAGATCTTAAAACCTAGATTATGTTTAGAGGATTAATTTGATAACTACACTTACTTATGATAACATACCTACTTCATTATTAATGAGTAGTGCATTGTCCACATAAAATGTTAAGAAAGTAATAGTACTCTCACTTATCCTTTTGATTACACAAGGCTCCTCTTCATTCCCAATGAAATCGTAAGATTTAATCTCATTAAACCTTATATATCAACTATGAAAAGTTTTATTTTGTCTATAAATAGACTTTATACACGCACTATTTGGATGTTATTGGAACCTAATTCTCTAAGGTTATATCATATACATCTGTTTCTCAATATCTCATAGAGAAACATTATCTGAACATTCAATTGACATATCACATAGTCATAGTGTTTAACAATCAAAATCTGAAGGGATTAAATCCATGGCATAGCTAAAATGGTATCATCATAGTCAACCATTTGACTTAGATAATATCATTTTCAACTATTCTTGCCTTGAATGTCTTATCCTGCTAATTCACTCCAATATATTCTTTAGTGATTCTTTTATAACTTATGGATACTATATCCTCAGGTGTATCTATCAAATTCTAAACTTGAATAGAATAAATTAGGTTTTACGTCAGATTTTATTATTTCTTCCTAGTTTAAAATCAATATCTCATATTGCTTCTATATAAATCTTAGGATCAATATCCTTACTATCTTATACCTCATTTCTCCATCAAAGATATGTCCCACATATCTCTTAGGTTGAATGGACATAAGAAAAAAACCTATGATTTGCCCTTGTGTAATTATTAACTAGTACCTTAATAGAAGTGTCCTTAGATTGTGAGACTAGAACATTTTCCATATATACCTTGCTCTCACTATCTTTCTTAAGTAAGAACTCTTCGTCTATAAAAATAGTGAGTTGAGTAACATATACCTTTAATCATAAGGATGGTATGTTTAATATCCAAAAGTTTCTTTAGAATATCCCACAAGACAACACTTCATAGTCTCATATTCCAACTAGTTAGGGTTATACTTCTTCACCAGGCTAGACATTCTGAAACCATAACTTTCTTAAGTTCAAGTTTTAACCCCTTTTCATATTCTATATGGAATAATAAAAATAGATTTAAGAGGCACCAATTAAGTTAAAATGGTTATATCAAGTACTTAGCCAAAAAAGAGGTGTCTATAAAAATTAGATTTTATTATATTTCAATTATGTGTGAATTATATACTTAAGTATATTCCTCATTGATCTTATTAAAGAGTTTTATTACTCTTTTCATTAATATCTCTACTTCATTCTTAATTTCAAATAATTTCTCAAAGGTCTCAGATTTGTACTTCATAAAGTGCATGTTTCATTACCTAGAGACATCATGTTTGAAAATAATGAAGTAGAAACATTCTTCTTTAACCTTAATAGACATCGGCTAACATACACATAGTTGTATGAGTTTTAACAACTCATTAACTCATTCTCCATGTCTACGTTAAATTAAAGAATAGATTGATCTAAATCAACTCATTTCTTCTTAAGAAGAGTATTCACACATGTCACTAGAGCTTACATATCTAATATGTTTAAATAATTTATTAAGCTCCCACTAGCAAACACTTTGCCATTTAATGTGTTAGTACATCTATCATTTTCACAACTCAAAATAAATTAACATTTATTCAAGTAGGAAATATAAATAATGTTCTTGTAGAATGATATTATAGCGATCTTAATTATTAGGACATCTCAATTACACTATTAAAGAATTGTATCTCCCACTAGTAATGATGCAACTTTTGTACCATTTCATATGTAGGTCTACAATTTCTTTATTAAGCCTCCATTTACTTGTTATCATCTTCAACTCCTTATTGATATAAGATGCATTTATGGTATCTCATACCATTAGATGCATTCTTAGTATCTAATACTATAATATACACATATAATATCTAATACTATTAAGTGAAATATACAAGTAAATTTCAATGACCTAGATGCATGAAGTTTCTCAAGTTCCACCTTTGTATTATGTACAATACACTTTGCACTTTCTCTTACACTTGCCATCATCATGATAGTGTAGTAATTCTATGTCTTATTTGGGCTTTTATCATATTGTCCACCTTCTTTGACTTTTAACCATCTTCTTCTATTTTTATCTAATGATTTTACTTTCTTCTATTGGTCTCACCAACAAAAAGTATTTAAGATGTATTATTCGAACTTGCCCTAATTAGTTTATCACTATGAGCCATGATGGATCTCATATCCATCTATCCATATTGCCTCTACAATTTATATCTCATAGAGACTAACCTCTTGTATCAAGCAAATAATGCATCTTTTCTATACTATATTATAAGATAAAATCTTATCTTCTCTCACATCATTAGATAGTTTAGGAAATACATACTTCTCAAATAGGATAGTCAATTGGTCAACCATGAGAATAATTCTCTTGGTTCTAAACTGGTCTAAGAAGTGTAAGCCATTAAAACTACTTGGCATCTAGTATGCCATACTAATAGTGATTTATCATCATATTCTACAATTGAGATATAATTTTATTAATATAAAATTGAAAACATTTATTAAAAATTAAGATATGGTCCTTCATCCTAATTTATGCTCTCACTAATTTTCGACGAATTTGCATAACCCTCATTATGCAAAGATGGAATATCACAATGAAATCCTAGTGGGGACTAAGACCCTATTAACTTTATGATGATGACTTTGTGGTAGCACAACAAATAACCTATACTTAATAGGTAAACAACTATTGTTAGTTGCAACTCTTGCAACTCTTAGTCATTCAGCCTCTAGAGTTATGATCTTATGTAACACAACAAGCCATATACTTTAGTTAAGTCAAACCCACTTATTACGTTATGAGAATGGATTCTTCGCATAGCCCTTGTGATAGCACAACTAGGCCATGCAAATGATCCATCCCAAGGTTTGGCAAATGCCTTAGTCTTGATCACCAATCCCTTACCGAATGGGCCTTGTGGTAGCACAACATACCCATCTAATTTAAGATTGGCTCATTAAGACCATAACAACAGAAGGCTACGTGAGTCATTCTAATGTATCATGTTTATTGACCTGATGAAAGCAAGGAGGGATTTTGTTTTAGTCTCATCAATAATATGTGCTAAGTATATATAATATTTTCAGAATATCATATATCTAAGGTATAATGTATAGCACACATCCACATATTAAATATGCAAAAGAATAAGTGATCATAGATTTAAACCTAAGCATACACGTAAGGCACCCCTATAGGTTAAAAACCTTGATTTAGAAGCTTGAGTTGGCATGCTCCTACTTCAAAAGGGTGCTTCTCCAAGTGATGTCACTCTCAAACCTTCCACGAAACGACTTCTAACTATTACAAGCGGCTAAAGGGTACGCAAACCTGCGAATGTACATAACTTAATAAGAAACATTAGTTTTAACCAAGAGGTGTACATTAATAAAGAAAGGTAGAATTTACAATCAGATTGTATAGAGAGAGGAGGCACATGTAGGCTCCATTTAATAACAAAACTAACACAATTAAATAAGTAATCACAAGCCAAGCACATTTAGGTCCATGATCACCTCCATACACACCAATATTCATCGCATGAACATAGAGTACATATGTGATAGCTATATGAAATATATCATATATACTAGCATAAAATTATATATTGTAACTTTGAAATTCCTAATTTCATGCATGTTGAATTTTCATGAAATAAATAACATGAAAACAACATATAAACAATATATATAAATCATACGAGCATTTCTAACAATTTAAAACATTTATGCATTCCCAATACTATCCAAAGTCATAAATTAATATCTTAATTTATATTCTATAAAATTTCATTTTACAGAATTAATTAAGACACTAATTAATTAAGTTAGACCTTTAAAAAACTAAGTTTTAATAATGAATGAATCAATGTCAATAAAGCAAAATATCATCAATCTTAAACACTTTAAAATATGTCAAATAATATTTTAGACTTTTACATATTTTTTAACAAATTTTTATAATTTTTTATGATTTTAAACTATTTAAAATCAACTAAAAGTGATCAACACATTGCGCCATCCAGCGGCAGCTTGTTTCCAATGTAGTGTGCCGGTGTGTGCCGATGTGCATTGTGCCACACCTCTTGATCTTCCAGTCAAACCAGGAATTTGACATAGATCTAGATTCGAGTCTACATCAGAGTCATCCCCTCCACCTGGTAAAGGCATAGTCGGAGAACTATTCAATCAAGTGGAGAGTCTCCATAAAAATAGGTCTTTATCTCTTTATCCCGAACTCAAAAAAATCAAAAAAAATGCACTAGAATTCTTATCGAATAAGGATTTTAAAACAATCAATCTCATATCCATAAAAAAATAAATCGACCATAAAAAAAGGAAAAAGTGGAGGTAGCCGTCTGGATTTCGAAGCAGAAATCACCAACTTGCAACTTGGATAACTCCTTATATCAATGGAAAAAAATATCCAAAAATACAATACAAAATTATCATCAAATGATGTTTTAAAATATGCATATATTTTTGCATAAAAAATTTATATGTTGATGATAAATCAAGGAAAATCAAGACGGTGCCACCAAACCCAACAGAATCCTAGATCATTGGAAAGTTCTCAAATTATCTTTCTCTGCCACCATTTAAATAGGGGATCATAAGTAAAAATTAATATCATTACCCATCTTATAAATCCTTTTCCAAGCTTCAAGTTTTTTTGTGGATGTGCTTTCACAAAATCCCCAAATTCAAGTGTATTTTCAGGCATGACAGAAATAGCAACATTTAGGGCTTCTATTTGAGGCTACAGAGATCCAAAATTCAAATGGTTTGTGGGGTTGGAAAGCCCTATATCATGAGATCCTACAAGAGCCAACCAATGTCTTATATAAATCACATGGGTCTCGCCAAAATAGATGTTTGCATAGATTTGTGAACATATAAATTACATGAAAACATCAATTTGAAGTCAATTTCAATTGAGACTTGAATGTAGCTCTGACACAACTATAAGGAATTATCCTAAAAATTTTGGTGCAACAAAAGCAACAACTTCTATGGGTTCATTTAGAACTTATCTCAATTAAAATCGAATGACGAATACTAAAAATTGATCAAAATGGGTTTGAATATACCTGATAGGAATTCATATAATCTCATGGAGAAAAGAAAGACGAGCTTTTGAAGCTCTAAAAACCAATCAAGTGTCATATCTCCCATGGTATCCACATGAACTTTATTCACAGTAGGTTCTCCCTTCGCGTCGATCTCAATAAATATTCCCGAATGGAGCTCCATCGACCATGGACACTTGAGGGGGCTAAGGACATGGTTTTCACCCTTGACTTGATGGGATTTGGCTGAAATCATTAGTATTTATAAAGAATTTAAAATTTTTTCATAAAAACCTAAAATCTCTATAAATTATGTCCCTGCCCTTGAACTTTTGGATAAGTCTTTATGTGTGGCTCACTAGACCCAATAGTCTATTTGATTGAGACCTAATTAAAATATAACAATTCTATTTAATTAAATTAAATATGTTATCTTTTATCAAATTAGTTGGCCTACCATTCTTAAAGGGTACAAACCACATCCTATAATCCTAAATAGATATAGGAATAATCTTATCTTCATTGAACTTTTTCATAATTAGTTATCACATGGATATAAGCCCTCGTCCATTCAATGTCTAGGTCGGAAAGGAGTACGGTATCAACTGTCATGCCCTTAGTATACCAACTTTATAGAATCATGTACTTGAAATCAGATCAATTAGAAAACTCAATTTTCAATTATTCTCTCTACCCTGGTCAGGGATTTAAAGTACTATCTCATAAGATATTTACTCTCAATTACTGAGAGTGAATGATCCCTTATTGTTTGCTCAATTGCATCCATCAAGTTTTTCTTATACTGATTCATCTCTATACTGGATCATCTAAATGGTGATCTATAAGTCAATGGTCAAAGCACAAGTTCCACGTAATAAAACATCTTTGGTGACTCAGGTCAAATTTTAACTATGCAACTGTGATGATGTAAAACCCTAATTGACAGTTCAGTAAGATATCGTTCGGGATTTCTAATTTAGTCAGTTCAGTGAACTAATTTGACTAATGAACATATGTATGTGTATCTCAATGTCTCCATACTAATGATCAATAAGATCAATCATCCTCATCACATGAGAATACATCACATACAGTAGTCTATCCGAATCCTTGATGTCTCATCTCAAGGGTTCTATGATTAGGAACATTTAGATCACATACCTCTAGATGATTTATCTCATTATCATGATCTCATCATGATTCAATCATTATTGTATGTGACCAAGGACTTCACTATGATGTATGATTCTAATAAGAGCCAGTAATGAAGATCTATCTAATTATTTGAATGAGATATTTCTAGAAATGTCAAATCATATCATATATGATTGGCTCATAAGGCATATATTTCTACTACTAAAAAATTAAAAGTTAGAAACATTATTAGGAGTGGATCAACATTTGCAACATTTTTGAATATGGATGAAGAGACATGACTTAAGTAGATTAAGTTAGAATTAGAAAGATAGTATTAGATTACTTGAAACTTTTCATTTCATGGACATGCTTTATCTTTAATGATGTTGTAAACTCTTTATGTATTTGACTATCTATGTTAGTACATTTTAAGATTGTGATTAATTATGCCATGTTTCATAACTTGCATAACATTATCTTATATTTCTTTTGTACCAGTGACATTGTGTTTTAAATAGCATGAACAACAAGTTATTTGTTCACAATGATTTTAAAATTTTGAATCACGAAAAAGAATAGTGTACTACACAAAAAATATTATTTATCTCAATCTTGAATTTGGTTGAGTCATATGTCGAAAAACGTTTAAGACTCCACAATGATGGATCAGAAATTCAGTTCTCATAGAAAAGGAATTCATCCAAGAGTTCATAAATAGTTCTCTAGTTGTTTTTATACAATATTATCGAATAGATAAAGTCACTTTTAAAGATTTTTGTAATCATTTAAAGAAGGCAAAATTACTTATAAAAGTATGAACATTTATGTTGATGAGATCATTATCACATGTTTATATATTATCAACATTGGAGCTCCTAATTAAATTATGCAAGGTAGATTTCAACATTTATAAAAAAAATTAGTTAATATTTTAATAAGGTTGTTGATGCACTTATTATAGTAGCACCATGTTATACATGTTAACCTCCTCGAAAAGCTCCAAGTTACGTTGTCCATCGACATTATTCTCAATTTTTCAAGGTAAAAATAATATGTAATTAATTTTTATTTATTATAATATTGTCAAACTTTTAAATATTTTATGATTGTATTGGAGCTATAGATGGATCAATATAAATGTGAAAGTGCTTAATGAAGAGAATTATAGTTATAGAAATCGTAAAGGCAATATTTTTCAAAATATTATGACTACATGTTCTTTTTATATAATTTATTTATGTAAATGCCAGTTGGGAAGAATCTACACATGATTCTATTAATTTTTTTGAATGCATTGCACAAAAAAAATTATGTCCTATAAGATATGAAATGTTTATGTTATCTTTCTTTATTAATTTTTTTATACATTAATATTTATTTGTTTATAATAGACAAAATATTATCTTGTAGGCACTGGCTATGCAAATACAAATCAATTTTTAGCTCCTTATCGTGAAGTAAAATATCATCTTAAAGAATTTGGGTCAAATCATATTGCTTCACGAGATTATAAAGATTTATTCAATTTATGTCATTCATCATATTTGAATGTTAAAGGGTGAATGTTTGGAGTTCTAAAAGAACTCTTTAGAATTTTCAAAGTTCCTTACAATATCCTTTAAATATACAACCAAAATTAGTTGTTGTTGTTTGCATACTACATAAGTTTATTAGTGAGTTTACTGGTGGAAAGGACACATTATGATTTGATATTGAGAATGAGAAAGGGATTGCAATTGATGGAGATATAGAACATAGAAGACAAGAAAGAATCAAGAATGAAGATAATGTCACAAGTAATTCAAGCACAAATAAGCGGAGACATCTCGAAAATCTTCGTCGAGATAATATAGAAAGATATATGTGAGAGGATTATGTTAGACATCATTGATTGTAATTATGCATTTTTAAATGATTGAATATCTATGTGACATTTTTTTTTCTTTTTTATGATCTCATGGATTTATAATTTTGCATGATATGAAATTTTAATTTTTTATCCTTACAAAGTTAATGAAATGCTCTAGAAGTGCATCTTGTGATGGGAATAATAGAAATGTTACTTTGAAACACCCTTCAATGAGCCTATTCTAGAAATTACAATGGAGTTGGAAGGGGACCAATGGTAAAGAGAATAGTCCTCCCAAGAAATTATCCCCTTAGAAGTGTGTCTTGTTATGAGAAGAATGGGCTCTTCAAAGGCATGTGGCCTTGATAACATTTTGATTAAAGTATGGAAGTGTTTGGATTAGAGAGGAGTAAAGTCACTAACTATTTTCTTTAATAAAATAATTATATCTAGAAGGATGTCAAATGAATGGAGAAAGAGCATTATCATCCTATTATTTAAGAGGAAAGTGGACGTTCAAGATTGTGGAAACTACAAAGATATCAAGCTCATGTGTTAGACCATGAAATTGTGAAAGAAAGTTATGGAGAGGGGACTCTAAGAGCATTTTGAAATCTTAGAAAATCAATTTTGATTCATGTTAGGTAGAACGACTACAGAGGTCATCTTCCAAGCTAGATCATTAGTAAAGAGATACAAAGACCTAAAGAGAGATCTTCATATGATTTTTCTCAATTTAGAAAAATCTTATGACTTAGTTCCAAGAGAGGTACTTTGGTAGGTGTTAAGAAAAAGATGGTGCATAGTAGAATCATTAACATCATCAGGGGCATGTATGAGGATGTGATCACCTTGATTTTCTCTTCAAGAGGGGAGTAAGGAACCTTCCCTATGTCAATTGGGTTACACCAAGGATCTTCTCTAAGCCTACATCTTTTTGTCCTAGTCATAGATGAAATAACTAAAGATATACAAAAAATTTTACCTTGGTGTATGATATTTGCAGATGATATTATTCAAATTGATGAGACTCGAGAAGATATTAACAGAATACTTGAATGGTAGAGAATCATGTTAGAAGTTAAGAGGTTCAAAATTAGCATGATGAAGATTGCATATATGCACTTCAGATTTTGTGAAACCCTAAGAGTTGAAGAGGTCAAAGGTTAAAGTAAACTTGGATAGAAAGATCCTCGCACTAGGTACCTAATTAAAATATTTGGCTTCAATCTTACATATAGATGGGGAATGTGACGAAGATATCAACCATAGGCTTAAAGTGGGATGGCTAGAATGGAGGAAGAAGATGGGGATTCTATGCAATCGGAAAACCCCCTAAATTGAAAGAAAAATTATATCACACAACTATAAGATTCGATATACTCTACAGTAATGAGTGTTTGGCAACTAAGAAGAAACATACTGTCAAATTGAGTGTAGTTGAAATGTGGATGCTATGGTGGATGTGTGGCCACATATGAATAGATAGAATTTGCAACACATTAGGTATAATATGAGAGTTGCGAGAATCGAGGATATCATAAAAGAGTGAAGACTTTGTTGGTTTGGATATATTAGGCAGTGCCCTCTTCAGACACCTGTCAGGCAAATCAAGGTCCTATGTTGTTCACACAAAAGAGGTAAAGAGGTAGGTACAAGTTAACTTGGCATAGTCGTATCTAGTATAACAAGGAGGAACTAAGCATAAAATAAGAGTTAGTGAAAGACCATGGTGAATAGAAAAAGACAAATTTATGTAGCCAACTCCAATCATTTAAGACTAAGGTTTTGAGTTTTAATTTGAGTTTGACAAAGTTGATGAAAATTTTGATTTAAAATGTTACTTTATGACTTATTATCAATTTTAAAAATTTAATGGTTGTGTTGAACATGATAATTGTACACTTTTCACTTTAAAAGAATTTCAATTTTAATGTTTTGTCGTAAAAACATATAAAAAATAAAATACAACCAATGTATGTTTCAAGTATCTCCTATCTAATTCATGTAACTTATTTCTAACTTGTTGAGGTACTTGTACCTGTTTTTGTATTGTTGCAAATAGCATGGGAAATGCTCCTAGCAATATTAATGGAGTGTTTGATTGAGTGACATTTATCTAGTACAAAAATATGTTTTGTAACATAACTTGTCAAGAAAGGGTGTGTTTGATAATCGTTAAAATATATGTTGATATAGATAAAAAATTGATAAAAATGGGTGAGAGTTCTATATGATGACGCTTTTATGTCTTTAGTTATATTATACATCATTTTAATATAGAATTTTATCATATAAAAAATTATTGTGCAACTAAACACCCCATGAGTGTTAAGTTAAATTAGTTCTATCGACTTAAAAAGTATTGTACAAAGAGAGATATTTCCAAGAGAAAATAAGTGAAAACATATTATTTTTTTAAGGATTAAGGGCATGAAAGATGATGTCTTTTCATGCATACATTCTAGCTAGTATCAAGTAATTTCCTGTTATAAATGTAAAGAACCATTTGGAAGAAGCATTTTCTACGCTTCATAGCCAAACGTACACTGTTAGACACGTAAACGGGCTTCAAAGTGAGGCCATTTGCCAAATGGCAGAGAATAAAAAGAAGACGTTTTTTTTGTCATTTGTTTGTTCTCGTCGCAATCTTTTATTTTTATATTAAAATTTGTTAAAAGGGATGTTTGACAATCACTATAATTTTATGTTTTAAAAAAAAATTCCTACACAAAAAAAACTCACATCCTTTTTATTTGTGATTCCCCTCACCTTATTTGGTCATACATGACACTCTTTTTTTTATTACATATCTCTCAAACATGATAATTTTATGTCATTAGTTGATTCATACTTTATTTTAATATAATTTTTTATCACAAATATTTATAGTACAGCCAAACACCCTATAAAATTGACTTCTCAGAATTTGGTTTCTCCGATTGTAGAGTCCAGTGGGGTCCCAAGGCAGTTGATCGGCTCACGAACATTACACAGAAGGAGAAATATTACACACAAGGGGAAGAGATAGAGAGAGAGGGGGGGAGTTCAACGAAAAACCTTTGGTTTTTTCAATAAATAGATCGCCAATCAAATTTCTGGCTTCAAGATTGCTTAATTTATAATGTGAGATGATCGACAATATATACAACAATTAAAAATTCTTTAGTATTGTCGAGGGCAATTCAGCTCACCAGTTGTCTAACGAGGAGAACATATTTCCGTTTGACACAAATATTGTACAGGAATCTAAGGCACTTGGATATTACAGCACTTATATCTAAGAAGGTGACTGCTCAAAAAAATGATAAAAACGGGACCCATTGAATTGCAAGTAGCCAAGTAGCGAGCACATTTATTCATCCCCTCTCTCTGCACGCGCGTCATGTACCAAGTAGGGTGCAAACGAATCCGATAATCCCATTCAAATTGGATAAAACTAATAGATTTGAAATATATTTTTATATCGTGTACATAGGGTGGCAATGGGTTGGGCCAACTCGCGGGTTCACAGGCTAGGCCGACTACAGGTCATTTGACGGGTCAAAAGTTTTGGCCCGCGGACTTTAGTCGGGCTGACATACGGGCCGAAGCAGGTCAAAACGGGTCAAAAAATTTTCATCTTTTTATGTCAAAAATATCACTTTTACTTATTGAAAATATATTTTAATTAAATTACTCTTAATTTTATAATATAATATTAAATAATTAAATTTATCATATTTGATAAATATTTATTTATAAAATATAAAGTTGGGTAGGGCCAGACCAGGCCGGGCTAAGTTAATACTTTTTGCGGGTCAGGTCAAGCCGGACCAACAATATAGTACGGGCCGGGCCAATATATTTTGAATTGGGCCGTAAACGGGCCAACTCCGGGCCGGGCCGGGACGGGCCCATTGACACCCCTACATGTACATGCTGAAAATTAGAATTGATTATTCGATAGTTTATGAGACGGTCAATTTCATATTTATTCATTTTTTTAGAAAACATTAATATATAAATTAATATTATAATAAACACAGTGTACATATTATCTCAGTTTTTGTACATAAATACCAAAAATAAAAAATAAACATAAACATATCATGTTAAAACTAACAGTTAAATAAAATTTATTTGATGACTTTTAATAAAAATAATAAAAATATAAATTTAAAAGTTATCATATTATTTCAATTCCGATAATAAAAATAGAATCTCAGCAAAATCAGAATATCGTAATTTCAATTTAATAATCAAAATAGAATAGAAAACTGATTAACACGGCGACCGAAGCACCTCCGGGGACCCCTTCCCCCAACTTGCTTGCTAGCTAGCTTGCGTACGGGCAAGACTCCGCTTCTTCTCCAAGGCGCAACGCAGCTGGCTTGTGCGTGCGTCTTCTGGAGCGCAACGCAACGTTTGCTTGGCCTCTTGCACTACTCTAGCAATATACGAGGAACACCCACGGCCCGCCCATGGATTACCGCCGGACAGCCGTGGCCTACCCGTTCCTCTAAAAAAGATCATCTCAGTCCTCTCAATCCCTAATAAAAAAAAAGATCATCCTCCTTATCACTTGAGTGATAGGTAGTGAGTTAGTAAAATATTGATAATATTAAAAGATTTAGTCACATATTGTGGGGTGTTTGGTTGCATGATAATTTTTTGTACATTTTCATGATAAAAAATTGTATTAAAATAAAAAGTGAACTAACTCATGACATAAAATTATCATGTTTGGAGGGATGTGATTACAAAAAAGAGTAACCACCGCACATGACCAAATAAAGTGGGGGACCACAAGAAAAAAGAAAGAGGTAAGACCCTCTTTTTTGTTTAAGAAGAAAATCACTTTCAAAACATAAAGTTGTCGTGGTTGTCAAACACCTCTTTTAACAAGTTTTCTTACAATTTTTAAAAATTAAAATAAAAACCTCAATTATCATGCAACCAAACACCCCATTAGATATCGGAAGGTACATTCTCATATTTATAGACATGATCTTGATTACTTCGATGCTTAGTTTTTGAGATCATTAGAGCAGATGGGCTCAGAATCTGTCTCTTCGGTGAGTCCACCTCTTATTTTTCATTCGGTCTTGTTCCGTGTATTCTTATCATGACTCTAACGGTGGTGACTAACCGAGAAAGAAAGTATTGAAAGACTTAGTCCCATATTAGGTACCAGAAGAAATATTCTTATGTTTATAAACTTAGTCTTGGTAACCTTAATACTTAGATTTTGAGATTTTCTATAAATAGCAGTTCAACCCGGTCGATAGCGAGTTAATGAGTCAATAAATTATTATTAAACCGCTACAACACCTTATAAATTCATTATCAAACTTAATACAATTTGTTACGGATGGATAATAAGTTAATAAGATGTCGATAACGGTTCAATTTTTTTCAATAACGATTCATTAAATTTGTTATTTGAATCAACACTTTCGTAATTTAAGATCGTGAACAATTTTGATTGAAGATTGAGAATATTCTCTCCATCGGAGAACAACTCGTTCCTCTGGGCTCTCATCTCCCTCTGCGGCGGAGGATTAGAACGAATATCTGTATTCTGCAGTCCTTGCTGGATGGCGAGCTCCGGCCACACAATCGTTCTCCCCTCCCATTTGTTTATCTCCCGCGTTACCGCAAAATGTCCTTGAAAGGCTCCACCTTGAAATACCCCCCGACAGCTGACTTCTCTTCTCGGCGGCGTTAAGCTATCGCCCCCGTCCACGGCACCCGCCTCTATAGAAAATCGAACGCGGTGCTGACTGTAATCCCAGACTTGACGCCAGCCTCGGCCCCCTGTCAGCTGGCGCTGTATTATTGGCCGGCCCCGTCAGCAAGGCCCCTCCGGCGCCCAACTGTCCACCTATTTTTTGGAGGAGTAATTCGCGTCATGCAGCTCGACGCCGCCTCCCCGAGTCCACGGTGTGAATTGCGGCGTTCTATTGGTCCACGTGTTAGGCTACGATTGGTTTTTTTGTCTCGGGCGTGTGGCGGGGCCCAGTTGCGTCATGCTGCGGATAAGTTTCCCTGCTAGTATTTGTTTATTGTAGATACTACGAAGACAACGCTCGGCTTGTTCCGGATAAAGGGTTGTTCTATCGTTTATCTCTTCATTAACGTCCCGCCTGTGTTTTCATTAAGGAGAAAAGGATAACGCATATTTCAAAACTTGCTCTATTTACACCGGCCTTAATTATATGGATTTAATTGAGATAAGCTCCAGGAACTATGTGGCGCGCCATACCCAGCTCGTCATCAGCATTAACTGCACACGGTACAACTCTTGAAAGGAATGCGTTTTAACTATCTCAAGAATTTTTAATTCAGGGTATCAAAAAAATATAAAAAATTATAATGGGGTGTTTGGTTGCATGATAATTTTTTGTACACTTTCATGATAAAAAATTATATTAAAATAAAAAGTAAACCAACTCATGACATACAATTATCATGTTTGGAGGGATATGATTACAAAAAAGAGTAACCACCGCACATGACCAAATAAAGTGGGGGACCACAAGGAAAAAGAAAAAGGTGAGACCCTCTTTTTTGTTTAAGAAGAAAATCACTTTCAAAACATAAAATTGTCATGGTTGTCAAACACCTCTTTTAACAAGTTTTCTTACAATTTTTAAAAATTAAAATAAAAACCTCAATTATCATGCAACCAAACACCCCATAAAGCATTGAACATTAAAAATCGAATTACTCTCCTATCAGAGACTTATATACAATTTTTAAGACATCTATTTAAAAAGCAACTCCCATGAAGACCAAAGCTTATACCAATCAAAGCGCAAATATCCAAGACATGGATGATTATTGTTTCAATCTCTTGAAAATAAATAAAATTTATCTATGAATTAATCTTGTACCAAATGGGGCCCTTTAATACCTAAAATTAAAAAAATCTTTCTATGATTGTCTCCTTTTAATCTAAAATTCGTTGTTTTAGCATGATGAATGTTGGATAAACCGCCGGCACCTCAAGTGGACAAACATGTGTTCTTTTTTCTAAGGGTGAATTTGTTAGGAATTTGGAAGACAAGATTTCTACAAAAATAATTTAAAACTAATGTTCGTAAGTTTTGAGAAATATTTTTGACACATTTATTATCTTTATCTTTTTTTTTCCTTCTTAAAAGTTTTCACGCACAAAAGCTAAAAAATAGTTTTGACAGAGGAGCCTTTTGCCAGGAGTTCTGTGCCGTACTTATACGTTAATGGGATGTTTGATTGCACGATATGATAATGATAATAAAAATTTTTATTTTAATTTTTAAAAAATTATAATAAAATTTGTTAAAAGATTTTTTTGACAATCATGATAATTTTATATTTGAAAGTGATTTTATTCTTAAACAAAAAAAGAGAATTTTATCTTTTTTCTTGTGATCTCCCACTTTATTTGGTAATGTATGATAGTTGCTCTTTTTTTTGTTATCACATCTTTCCAAACATAATAATTTTATGTCATCAGCTAGTTCATTTTTTATTTTAATATAATTTTTTATCATGAAAATATACAAAAAATTTATCATGCAATCAAACATCCCATGAGTTGATTCTCAAATTACTTGCTCGAAGGTAAAAGGAGCGAGGAGAATTATAAAAATCTAAGCTGGAATTCCGAAATGGTCCAACGAATTCCGGATAAAACGGGAGGAACTCCGGACGTCGCACGCAAACTTCTCTAACTGTTATTTAAAATATACATTAATAAATGCGGCTGATAAATTAAAATATAAAATTGAGAGTAGCGAGGAACAGAACCACGTGACATTTATAGCCGAGCTCCCCTCCTCCTCGTCAGCTTCCGCAGTTTTGTTACGGTTCGCTGTCGCAGCGTGGTCCGAACGAGGAGTAACGGGAGGGGCGATACAGAGTAAATATACCAATGCTAGAGGGGCATCACGGGAAAGTCATAAGAAACCGAGACCCCCGGCGCGGCGCCCGTGATAGGCGGCCGTGCACGGATCAGAGCCTGATCCGTCGAGAGTTTCGGTGCGCTTACCAGCCATCATGTCCCGTAACGTCGCCGCCGGCAGTCACCCGTGAAACGGCGGGGCGGTAAAAAGCCGTGGTGAGGCATCGCGGCGTCGTGTTTCTCGTGGGGGCCAACGGTTTCGCTAATCCCGCGGGGTTAACCGGGGAACTATTTGATTAAGCGTCTCCAAGTAAAGTTAAATAGAGCCAAGCGCGAAGCAGAAACCTACACGCCCAAGGCAAAGCCGGAGAAGAAGAAGAAGAAGTCGAAGCAGCGGGAGGAGGAAAAACCCCACCAATCCGCGGACTTCGCCGAGGATAGCACGGCTCTCTGTCTGTCTATCTCCGAGTATCCGCTGGCGGGGGAGACGAGGAGGAAGGAGAGGGGAATGCTGGAGGGGACGGAAGGCGCAGGGAAAGACGACGTTGAGCGGAGAGAGACGCGGCGGCAGCGGCCGCAGCATGGTGGGGGCTGGAAGTACGAGCTGGGAAGAACTCTGGGAGAAGGGAACTTCGGGAAGGTGAAGTACGCGCGGCACGTGGAATCGGGCGTGGGATTCGCCATCAAGATCCTCGACAAGAAGCGCATCCTCGCCCAAAAGATCGACGATCAGGTGAGTGCTGAACAGGTTGCGTTGCTAGCACAATCCTTGAGTCGGAAGGGATGTCTTGGTGTTAAGAGTCTATTGAAGATTGTATCTAAATCTAAACCTTGTGGTTCAGACGTAGCGATTGAGAGAACAGAGTCAAATACTAGGGAGAGATCGGCAAGCTTTCTAGTTCCTTGTTCGATGCCCCAAACATTGGGGGAGAGATAGATAGAGAGGGAGAGGGAGAGTTGACATGATTGTATTGTGAGGTTCTATGGTAGGAAAGAGTCGGAAGCGAATGCAGGTTGTGCTAGAACAAGAAGAAAAACAGAGGAAGACGAAAAAAATAACCGTTTGGATCATACCCAGAGAAGAAAAATAACAAAAACGCTTGCAGAAAAGGAGACAGAAGTTTACACCTTTTTAGTGTTACTTGCCGAAAGAGTTAGAAACAAAAGCTGCGTTGCAGAGCAGAAGAAGAGCAGAAAGTTGAGGGTATAGAGACCATGGTGGAGGAAGAGGATTTCAGCTTCTGGGTCGGGGTCTGTGTTCCTGGGGCTAGATGGAAGATCAGAAGTTGTTTGTTGCTTTTGGGGCTTGTTCTAACTCTCCTCTAAGAGCTGAATTGTGTCGATGGATAGAAGAAATTCGGGAGGAGCGAATTGGAAAATCCTTCGTCATCTCCTTGTGATTTTTAGTGAAGGTCGATTCTCTATATTCTGTTTTCTTATTTGTGCATGTGGTGAAAGGAACGCATTCCGGGAACATCTTAATCCTATTTGGGAACGTCTTTGAAATTGCAAAAACTTGAATTTGGCAACCCTCGGAAAATTCAAAGAAGAGATCAAGGATGAAGAGAATTTATTTGTTTTATTTGTTTCGGCTTGGGTGGCCGAACAAAGCCTGTTATTTTGTTCTCAAGTTGTTGATTAGAAGACCAGTTTTTTTTTTCTCCGTCATTTCTGTCATACTTTATGTTCTTGAGCATCGTTTCCGAGTCTGATCTACTTCACATTTTCCCCCTTTTTGTTCTTCAATCTACAGATAAAGAGGGAGATCGGGACATTGAAGCTTATGAAGCATCCAAACGTTGTCCGTTTATATGAGGTATACTACTTCCTCCTCACCTTCTCCGTGCAGCTCCTGTCCCCAGTCTCATTCGGAACGCACTTTATCCCTTTATGGTCTTATCAATCATCTTCCCCAATCACATTGATGTAAATCTGGTTCCAACAAAGTCGTAGCATCAAGCACTGTTTCCGAGATCTTCCACTGCTCCGGTGCACCTATAGATCCCACCGTGTTTTTACGGCCGAAATATAACACGGGCTGCCTCGTTCCCGATGCCATTTATCTAGTTCTTTGGCTGCGTCTGATCTACCCCAACGGTGGACGGGGAAATTCCCCGGCGAGGTCCCACCGAGCTGCGGCGGTTGCCGGGGGAGGTTCTGCTCGGCTCGTGGGGCGCCACCATCCACATGGCCGGTTTCTCTTTTCTCTCTGGGCATCGCCGTGCCGCCACAGCCTGTGGTCCCGCTTTCTGTGTTACCCCGATGCCCACTCTTCACCTTGAGTCCGGTTGTGTCATCCCTTTGCTCGGCACGATTGATCCAGCTTGCCCAGGCAGCATCCGAGACAGAAGATCCCGAGTTTACCTTAAACGTTCTGCAATTCCCGTGGGGTTCCAGCACGAGCTGATATCGACGGTCGCCTTCGGCCGCCATTGCGACCGTGATAGATGAGACTGCACCGGGAAAACGGTATTCGGACGCAGCCGTTACGGCACCGTCCTCCTCGGCGGTCCGAAAATCACTGCCTAAACCGGCCGCCGCTGTTTACGTACGGCGTCCTGCGGGGGGGGGGGGGAGTGAGGCAATTCATAGGTGGCTGCCCATCTTCGGCTTCTGTCACATCCAGAAGAGCGCGGGCCGTCTTGTATGGTTGCAGCGCTGGGAAGAACTGGGGAAGGTGATTCGGCCGGGGAGACAAGCGTAGGGCCCACATGGCTGCCCGTGGCCTACCGGTCTCCAAGACCTTTGGGTCCGTCTCACGTGGCGCCAGAGATGAGGATGGCAGGTAGCTGGCTCTGCCACGTCTGCCTGCCCCTCGGATAACCATCCGTCCGTCTGAGCAGTAATCGATCGGTTCAGGGGGATCGAGACTCGTTTCTACGTCAGACAAGGGCTTCCTTTTGTTCTCTTCTGTGCTTCATTCCTTCCGCATCTTGTTTATCTTTCTTTCCTTGCTGCTGCCGACCGTTGAGACTGATTGAGTTAATGAGAAAGATGCCAGGCGTTCTTCTGGGTTTCTGCGTGTATGAATGCGATGCTCAGTGCGTTTTTGTTTGATTGTTGGGGCGTCCAAATCGGCATTCAATTTAGCCAGCTGTACTTGCTCCTTCCAGGTGTCTGGCAGCAAGACAAAGATCTATATGGTGCTTGAATACGTCAATGGAGGAGAATTGTTTGATAAGATTGTGAGTGGACTTTCTCCTTGTGTTTTTTATTAGATAACAGTCAGTTCCATTCGCGGAAGCATGCACACATATGAACGCACTAATCCGTGTCTCGAGAACATGGATATCGGTGTGGTGGATCTGCATTAACTTTAGCCAATTTACCCCTGTTTGAGAAAATGTGTAGGACAAATACGTTGCATATTTGTACTTAAGGCATTTTATTATTTCGGGATTGCAGGCATCAAGAGGTAGGCTTCCAGAGGATGAGGGTCGAAGGCTATTCCAGCAGCTGATTGATGGTGTGAGTTATTGCCACAGCAAAGGTGTCTTTCATAGAGATCTGAAGGTAAATTGCCTTTACTTTTTCCGAAGGCATTTGGATGTTAATCATATGATGGAGTCAGATAATTCTTGCTTATTTTAAAATTGCTGTTATCCAGATTTGTTACATTGCAAGGATAACGGATTATTAATTGTCATGTTAAAATGAAGTTTAATTCAACTCAAAATTAACGATTGCCAATAAAGATGTCTGTCATGTTTTAGGAGCCCTCTCTGTGAGATTTTGTTGATCTTATCTATTATGTTCTCTGAACTCCCAGCATGATGGTTTCCTTTTTTTTTTTAACAGCCTGAAAACATTCTTATTGACACCAAAGGGAACATCAAGATATCTGATTTTGGACTCAGTGCTTTACCTCAGCATCTAGGGGTATATCTTTGCAACAGCTTTCGGCTGACATCTCTCTCCTATTCCTGATGGATCATTCTATTTTTATCGAACACTCCTAATGTGCCGTTTATTGTTCAGAATGATGGTCTACTTCATACTACTTGTGGAAGTCCAAACTATATTGCACCAGAGGTGAGGATTCCAGCATCTAGATTTTTTACGAAGAAGTAATTGCTTCTATTTCCTAATGCTTTACTGTTGACAATGTTATTAGGTTCTAGCCAACAGGGGTTATGATGGTGCAGCCTCAGACATCTGGTCCTGTGGTGTGATCTTGTTTGTCATTCTTGCTGGATTCCTTCCATTTGATGATAGAAATATGGCTGTTCTTTACCAGAAGGTATCAAAAGATAATCATTGATAACCATCTTGAGATACTTCAATACATTTTCTTTTTTCTTTTAGATAAGGACATACTTGTGCTGATCAGAGTTTCACAGCACCAGAATCCTTGGTTCAATTTATTACCTGCTGACAACTGTTAAAACTCTTCTACACCCTGCTGGCATGGTGTTTCACTTCTAAATGTTTCTCACGTGATCTAAGCATTTCTTTCTAACATCACTTATAATTTAGTCAGGAACCTTCTTCATGCTTTTTGTGCTGCTAATACTCATCATTTCATCATCAGAGAATGCCAATTGTCCTTACTACCTACATGTCTAAAACTGGTATTCCATGGTATTTAAATTATTAAGAGTAAAGTCTATAATCATTCGCTCAGAGAAGAACACATGCCTTATAACCTTATTAAGCTTGATCTAGTTTTCTTATGTTTCAGATATTTAAAGGTGAAGTTCAGATTCCTAAGTTTCTATCAGCTGGAGCTAGAAGAATCATCCAGAGGATTCTTGACCCCAACCCAAAAACACGCATAACTGCTGATGAAATTAAGGCAGATGACTGGTTTAAGGTTGGTTACGTACCAGCCATACCCGATGACGAAGATGAGGACATACAAGTTAATCAAGAAGCTTTCTCTCTCAAAGAGGTAGCACTATGTTCACCGCACGCTTGCTTTAGACTTTTACCTGATATACAAGTCTATTGAAGGAACATGAATTGATGATGTAACCGCACTTTCACTTGACAGAACACAGAAATTGGTGGACATAACATTGTCCCTACTTTCACTAATGCTTTCCAGTTAATTGGGATGTCCTCGTACTTAGATCTTTCTGGATTCTTTGAGAAGGAAGTAAGCTACTCTTCTCTCCTGGCAAATGAATGCAGTGCCACAAAATGATTTCTAAAATTCTGTGAATAGACAAATTTGACTTTAAAGTCTTGTGCCTTCTGTCTTTTGATTTCAGGATGTCTCTGAAAGGAAGATCAGATTCACATCTAATTACACATCAAAAGAACTACTTGAGAAAATTGAAATGATTGTCACTGGAATGGGATTTCAAGTCCACAAGAAACAAGGAAAGGTCAGAATTGAATGTTTCTTTTGTTGATTTGATTTCATGCTCTTGCTCCTTATTGAGATATAATACTCGTATGCATTACATTACTGGTGCAGAATCTTGCCGTTGGTTGCTTTATGAAGCTTCATGAATGAATTAACAATTGAAGTTGCTCATGGTCTCTATATTTGCCTGTTTCAGCTTAAGGTTATGCAACCTTGCAACGGTCCTGGCAGTCCTGGATATTTGTGTGTTGCTGCAGAGGCATGTCTTCACTTATTATTAACAAATCACCTCAATCTTTTACAGAAATGCTTGTCTAACTTTTGTTGGAAACTTACTGCAGCTTTATGAGCTTAGTCCGTCTTTATATGTAGTGGAGTTAAGGAAATCTCGTGGCGATTCTTCATTGTACAGAGAGGTATTTGAGCTTCCCTTTTAAAATTTCCCTATGCAAAAAAATTGCTTTCTTTCAGCTAGCTCGATGACTAAAACGTATTTATATGTAATTGTTTTGATGGATTGGTCATTTCTGATAAGACCACACATTGCTGCTGTTGCAGTTGTGCACAAGGCTTTCCAATGATCTGGGGGGATGCAAAAGCCAGAAGTTCTTGGCAAAGCAGCCTCGTATGTTGGAGTTAAGTGGTTACGATGGTGAAATGACCGTCCCTGCATTGTGAGATTTGGTCAAGAACAGATCCCGTGCAAGGAAAAGAATTCACAGATTTGTACATTGCTTATTATTCCCCCCGCCTATATTATTTTTCTCCGCTGTATGTAATTGTACAGTCTGTTGCTTATGCTACAAAGGTCGGATTAGGCTTTGAAAGAAACATAGAGAAGAGCAGCAGCGTCGATTACCATGGTCCTTGAGCCCGTAAATTGGGAGATCTGTGGAAATAATAGATGTAGTCTTCATTGCTAAAGATTATGCCTCTCAGCTGAAGGTTGTTCTACCTCTATTTTTGGATCTCTGCTTGGGTGCATTGATGCAAACTAAACTCAAACATCCTTAGAAGTATAATGGGTGCTGTGGTGTTTTACTTATGTAATACAGAGGATTTTAACAGTCATGTAGAACCTATGGTTCGATTTCAGATACAAGTACTGCACATTTATGGTTTTAATCAATCATAATTTGTTATATTATATCAAAGCTAAATTAAAAACTAATTGAACAATACCGTATTTTTAATATTTATTAGGGCTTTCTTAAGTTAGTGGAATGTTAACAATGTGATACTCATTTAACGTATTGCCTATGAAGATTGCATAAAAATAAAATAAAACGAAGTAAAAATAGAAAGGAGGTGGCAACACGTACGTTGTAAGACAGAGAATTGATTTTTACATGTGTTCTTTAACCTAGTTATATTATAATAAGGAAGCACAAAAAATTAATGTGACACCATATGTGGCATCATGTAAATCCATCAGAGCTTCTTACCATTGGTGACTTAACAACTCATAAGATTGTCACAATCTAGAAAATATAATGCATCAAAAATCTGTAGTTGAGACCGTAAAAATAAAATTGAGTTATAGAACAACACATTTCTAATTCTGTATCAATTAAATAAACCTAATAGTAAATAACTCATAGCAGAACTATAACCAATCTTAACAAGTTCTAACTAGTAAAATCTATATATCTCCAATAGCATCATGTCCTGATTGAAACAGACAATGAATGCAACATTATTCATAAGAATCTAATGATAATTTCTTGTCTTGCCAGTAAAATATGATTTGATTTCTATACTGATACATGATAATATACATACTGTTTGTTGTATCACATAGAATGTATAATAATAGCTAATTCACCACGTCCTTTTTTATCTTTACATTTACTTACATAGTTTTCTGAAGTAGAACATGTTGCCATTAATACAACGACTTACATTTTTCTATGCATTAAGGAAGACTCAACATAACCTTCATGCAACCAACTACACATATACACCAACCCTCAATCATACTATCATGATTTCTCTACTAATACATGCAAACCATCATGGATCTGTCACTACTTGTCATATCACGATTAGCACTTTCTTTCATACATTAAAATGTAAGAAAACACTATATTGCATACATGAAACATATGTCTCAAGAATATGCAGGCTTTCCTTTTCACATAACATATTGTAAGAAATTAACCATCTTGAGTGCATCGAGCATATATGTTGGCATATGTACCTTTTCACAAAACATGTAGTAGATATAATATATATAGTAGTAAATCATACAACTAAAGTAAATCTATAGTGTATTTAAATAGTGACACATGTAGGAAAAATTCTAGTGCCAGAGATCAAAAGATATTTTGAGATTTTTCTAATCATCCGCTATCCTCAAAGTCCACTAATAGTATGGTGAAGTGTTAATCACATATCACATATCAAAATGCACCTCATGTTCAAATCTTATTGGGCCTTCCCTAGCCCATATCTTACAATACATCACATGCAATAACCATCCGATTGACAGTCATAAGCAACTCTATTTACTAGACTTTCTAGTTCACATGACTAAGTGCATGCATAAACTAACATTGATGAGTACACTTAACCATTTGGATTTGCCATGTAGAATGCAGCATGCATAACCTCCCAAGTATCGATATATATATGTTGGATTAGCACATCATGCTAAAACACATGTATCATAGACCATATTGCCAACCATATTACCATATTCTACTTAAACGCATGTACTATCGATTATCTTGCACATAGAATGATAGATAACATTGGCATCTAGGTTTTAATCAATAAAACATCTTAACTTTACATGATTCCCCAATTAACATATATTTCACACAATTAAATCAATGCATTTCATAGATTACTTAAGTACTAAATATGCTGATTTTATCACATGCAAATAAAATAAATACTTTATTAAATATCATAAAACCCAATCTAAAGCTACATAATCATGTTTCCTTCAACTTTAGTTTTTAAAACATTAATAATATGAAATAAAATATCATGCTACAAATTTCAATCACAACTTAATGAACACATATTCTAACATGTTCTCTCTTCATTGATAACTAGTAGGGCAAAATCAAGAAACTTACCTCAATCAATGCAAAAACACTAACATAAGTAACTTTAGGTGATCCTCGAGCTACGTGCACTAAGGATCCATTTGGATCCCAGTAAAAATGTAAAATCATTGAAAATCTCTTACGCTGCATATCATTTTCAGAGAATTTGAAACCCGGATGGTCACACTTGATTGCTCTGAAAATATTTTCCTATGAGATCATTTATCTTATTTAATTATTTGTAAATTATGTTACTTAAATATTTTATTATAATATTTTTAGTTACATAGTTTCTAAAAATATGATTTTAGTCAATAAAATATGTTCCTGATGTCTACCAACTTATATCTTAAAAAATATAATAATTAAATATAAAATAAGTATTCACTAAAATATTTACTTTATTTGATAGCATATAAAAATAAATCATGTTAAAAAGGATTACATGTGATAATATAATATATTATATATGATCTATTATTTTATTTATATGAAAAATATGATTTGAAGTACTTATGTCAACCTCCAAATATAAATAAAAACTATTCTTTATTTAATGAAATTATTTATTGTCTATTGATATAAATTTTAAATAAAATATGTTAGTGTAATTTACAATTATTAAAATTGGTAATATTTTATTCAAAAATAATATATTTTATTTAACATAAAAATATTTTCAAGTCAATTTTATTAACTATTACGCAAAACGATTTACGTCAAAAATTTTGGGACGCCGGAATCCTCGTTTTCACATGGTCAAAAGAGATTGTTTTCCTTTGACCAGCGTTTTACGTTCAAACAAATAACAGGACGAATCACTATTTTCGGAAAACCTAACCAGGCAACCAGTTTTACGTTCAAACAAATGCACCCTAAGTCGATCGAATGATGATTGATGCATGGCTAGTAGAGATTGTTGAACCAAGGGCACAGTACAAAAATGATGGCAAACAGCATGGCTAAGGGGGCATGGACAAGTGTTGGTTCACTTGAGCGTACTAGGCTATGTTGAGCACACAAAAAACACACAGTAGTAGGCGAAGCATTTATCAGAACCGGAACGGTGGTAGCTGGAGTTGTTAGGGCAGCACTAAAAATGAGGGGGCAGTACTAACTAGTCTAGAAGAGGTGTTGGCATGTTGAGAGAAAGAAGGAACCAACATTGGGCTTGAGCAGGTGATAGAGAAGAAACTTACTCATATGTAAGAGAGGGAGAGAGAGAGAGCTAGTGTCGGGCTTGAGCAGGTGAGAGTGAAAATTTGAAAGTAACAAAGCATGGGAAAACATGACTGAACAATGCAACGATGATAGAACAGAGATGGAAATAGGAAGATGGGAGGCTAAATGGCTCTCCACTAAAGCTTCCTGCAATTATATACTGATACAAATATAGAAGGATGTGTAGAAGGGTGTGCTACTTCATACAGAACATAATGTGTATAGAAAGTGTGTACAGAATGTGCAACTGGAAGAAGATGTGGCATAGCTGACATGGCTGAGCTGAGCTATACAATTATGTAATACTTTTCCTCAAGCTGGTAGAAATAGATTGTTCACTAGCTTGTGTTGTAAATGATTGAGTTCAATTTTCCCAAGGCTTTTGTATGGGCATATGTTGATTGTTTTGTTGTTGAAATGTAATTGGTTTCAATGAGTCCTGATTGAATCTTTTCTTTGACTATATGACAATCAATCTCGATGTTTTTGATTCTTTCACTAAAGACCAAGTTAGTGGATATATGTAGTGCAGGTTGGTTATCACCATATAGTTGTGTTGTTTTCAAGTGAACATGGAAGTCAATAGATATAGTGAGCATTATGTGCCACAAACTACAACTACCAAGGCCCTATATTTAGCTTCTATAGATGATGTAGAAATAATACTTTGTTTCTTGGTTCTCTATGAGATAGGTGCTACCTATGTAACGTATAACTAATTATTAATTTCCTTGTATTTGGACATGTTGCCCAATCTACATCACAACATATACATATAATTGAATATCATTATCGATAGGAAAAATACACTTCATCCAAGGTAGCCTTTTAGATATCCACTAGCTTTCCAATGAACCTCACACCTTTCCTACATAAATTGGCTTAACAAATTTATTGCTTAAGTCATGTCAGGTTTGGTGACAGTCAAGTATATAAGCTTTCCAACTAGTCTTCTGGTTGAAGAATGATTAGACAACTTATCCAAATCTAGTGCCAAAAGTTGATGCTTTTGCTTAATAGGTGTTGTACCAATTTGCTATCTATGAGACTAGCTTCAGTCAATATATATATATATATATTACATGTTTTCTTTAATTTAAAACAACACCTAAAGCCTATTGTGCTAATTCAAGCCCAAGAAAATATCTTGGTGTTCCAAGATATTTAATGTGAAATTGGTCACCCAGTGTATGTGCCAGTTATTTTACCTTTATTAGGTCATTGCCAGCCACTATGACATCATCAACATATATAAGTTTCACAGTAAATGATTCACCTTTTAGATTATGTAAAAAGTGAATTATCAACTTGAGAATTTCTTTATCCAACACGTGAAATAAGAATAGAGAGTTTTTGAAAACAAGCTCTTGAAAATTGTATCAGTCCATACAATGATTTTTGAAGCTTACAAACATATTCTTTCCCTTAATCATGAGGCAATTGCTTATAGACTTCTTTATCTAAATATCCATGCAAGAATACAGAATTGACATCAAATTGATGAAAATTTCAATTTCTTATGACTCTTAGTGAAAACATGAGTCTCACTGTGGTTAATTTTGCAGCTACTGCAAAAGTATCATTATAGTCTAGCCCTTTAATCTAAGAATACCTTTTAACAACCACCTTGCTTTGTGTCTAGAAACATATACATATCCGTTTGGGTTAAATTTCAATTTGTAAACCTATTTACATCCTATGGCTTTCATTTGGGCTAGTAGATGTGTGATTCTCCAAGTCATATTTGTAGACATAAATTTTGTCTACTTGTGGAGTCCAAAATCCCTATTTTCATGAATAATATTTAATTTTGCTAGATAAGATGAACTGATTCTTCTAAAAACGAAACTAAAATTGGTAAGGATAGCATAACACTCCAAAAAATAGAGCACCTAACGCCCCAAGAAAGGTATCACTGAATGCTCAAAACAAGAGACCATCATGATTTTCCACCTAAACTATGCACACCTGACATTTGAGAACCAATTTGATCACAATAATAAATGTCGTCAAGTATGGCTGATGCCTTGATTGTAAGGAATCGTGCACAAAAATTTGGTGTAGCGGAACCGACGATTTCTATGAGTTTTTTTAGAATCTATCTCAATCGAAACCGAACTACAAAAACTAAAAAGCGATCAAATCGGGTTCGAATATACCTGATAGGGATTCATATAATCCCATGGAGAGGAAGGAGATAAGCTTCTCAAGCTCTTCAAATGGTTCAAGTGTCTGGTCTCCAGCAATATCCACACGAACTTCATCCACAATAGGTTCTCCCTTCGTACCGGCCTCGAGAACTGTTCCCGAATGGAGCTCCATTAACCATGTGTAAGGAATCGTCCATAAAAGTTTTGTGCAATGGAAGCGACGATTCCTATGTGTTCCTTTAGAATCCGTCTCAATCAGAACCGAACGACGAAAACCGAAAACCGATCAAATCGGATTCGAATATACCTGATAGGGATTCATATAATCCCATGGAGAGGAAGGAGATGAGCTTCTTAAGCTCTACAAACCGTTCAAGCGTCCGGTCTCCAGCAGTATCCACACGAACTTCATCCACAGCAAGTTCTCCCTTCGCGTCGGCCTCGAGAACTCTTCCCGAACGGAGCTCCATCGACCATGGACACCTTCTTGAGAGAGGAGGAGGTAGGGAGGAGGCTTGGAACGTGGTTTTCACCCTTGTCTTGATGGGGTTTATCTGAAACCATTAGTATTTATAGAGAATTATGTAATTTTTCATAAAAACACAAAATCTCCATAAATTACGTCCTTGCCCATGTACTTGTGGATAAGTCATTTTGTGTGTGACCCACTAGGCCCAATAGCCTATTTGGTTGAGGCTTAAATAAAATAGAAAAATTCTATTTAATTTAATTAAATCCGTTATCCGATAACAGATTAATCGGCCTACCGATCATGAAGGGTACAAGCCACATCCCATGATCCCAAATGGCTATGGGGATAATCTCATCTCCATTGAGCATTTCCATCATCAGTTACCGCATGGATATAAACCCTCATCCATCCAATGTCCCGGTCGGAAAGGAGTACGGCATCGACTGTCAACTCCTTAGTGTACCGACTCTATAGGATCATGTACTCGGAATTGGATCAATTGGAAAACTCATTTTCCAATTATTCTATCTACCCTGGCCAGGGATTTAGAGTACTATCCCATAGGACATTCACTCTCACTTACCGAGAGTGGACGATCCCTTGTTATCCGCTCAATTGCCTCCATCGGTTTTTCCTTGTACCTGATCCATCGCTATACAGGACCATCTAAATTGTGATCCATAAGTCAATGGTCAAAGCACAAGTTTCACCCAACAAGGCATCTTTGGCGACTCAGGTCAAAGGTCCAACCATGCAACCGTGATGATAGAAAACCCTGATAGACAGTTCGGTAAGATACCATTCACGGTTTCTAATTCGGTCAGTTCAGTGAACTCATTCAACTAATGAGCACCTGTATGTGTATCTCAGTGTCTCCACACTAATGACCAATGAGATCGGTCGTCCTCATCACATGAGAAGACATCACAAACACTAGTCTATCCGGATCCTTGATGTCCCGTCTCAAGTATCCTATAATTAAGAACATTTGGATCAAATACCTCTAGATGATCAATCTCATTATCATGATCTCATCATGATTTAATCATCATTATAATTGATCAAGGACTTCATTATGATATTCGCATCTAATAAGAGCTTATAATGAAGATTTGCCTGATTAATTGAATGAGATATTTATAGAAATGTCGAATCATATCATATATGATTGGCTTGTAGGGCATACATTTCTATCAATCTCCCACTTGCACTAAAGCCAATCACCCATCTGACTGATCTGTATCAGCTCAAGGTGAAGCTCAAACACTCTTTGAGTAACTGCTTCAGTTAGTGGATCTGCAATGTTATTAGCGGTAGATACTCTATCTATAATTATATCTCTATAAGCTGCAATCTCTCTGATTGTATGGTATCACCACAGATGTTCTAAACTTCTGATGAGACATCGGCTCTACCCCATTGTTTTCTCAAAAGAATGATACACTTTCACAGAAAATTGGGACAATCCCATATCAAATATGTAGATGAAAAACTTCATCTAGACTACTTCTCAAGTAGTGTTCAACCACTATGTAAACTTGTTTACATATGTTGTAAAATTTATAGTGTTCTATCACATAGAACTCTTTCAGCTCACTGCGCCACCATTATTCTGACTTATATCAAACTTATTTGATTGGAAGCTTGTGTTTGTAAAACTACAAGACTTCAAGTCTTATCCTCCAGTGTATAGAGATACATTCTCAGTGCTTCTCAAGTACCAAATGATATATCTCTAAACTATCCAGTGACTCTCACCTGGATCTTCCAGATGAATGTTTATAACACTTAGAGCATTTATCACAACATGTACGTAGCATCACATAAATGATAGACCCTATGACTAAGGCATAAGGGCTCTATTCGTGCGATCCCTTTATCTTTCAAAAAGTCTACAAAGACAACACTTTAGAGAGATCAACTCCACACCTCATAAGTAAGAAACCTATCTTGGAGTTTATCATGTCAAACCCTTTGACTATGGTGACTACGTACGTTAATTGGGCATTGATTTTAGATCTATCTCCATAGATCTTAAAACCCAAATTGTGTTTGGAGGATCAATTTGATAGCTAGGTTCACTTATGATAACACACCTACTTCATTCTCAATGAGTAGTATGTCATCAACATAAAATGTCAAGAAAGCAACAGTACTCTCACTTATCTTGTTGAATACACAAGGCTCCTCTTCGTTCTTAACGAAGTCATAAGATTTAATCTCATTAAACCTTATATATGATCTATGGGAAGTTTTACTTCAGTCCATAAATGAACTTAATACACACTCTTCTTGGAAGTTATTGGGACTTGATTTCCAATAGTTGTATCACATACACCTGTTCCTCAAAATACCTTAAAGGAACACTATCTTAACATCCAATTAGCTTATCTTATAATCGTAGTGTGTAACAATCAAAATCCGAATGGATTAACCCATGGAATAGGTAAAAGATCTCATCATAGTCAACCATTTGACTTCAATGATATCCTTTTCAACTATTCTCACCTTTGAAGGTCTCTACCTTCTAATCCACTCCAATCTATTCTTTAGTGATCCATTTATTCCTTATGAATACTATATCCTTAGGTGGATCAATCAAGTTCTAAACTTGATTAGAATAGATACAGTTTATATCGAATTTTATTGTCTCTTCCCATTTTAGAATCAATATCTCATATTGGTTCTATATAGATCTTAGGATCAATATCATTATTATCTTATGCCTCATTTCATCTATCAGAGATATGTCTCACATTTCTCTTAGGTTGAATAGACACAAGAATAGATCTATAAGTTACCAATGTGTAATTATTAATTAGCACCTTAATAGAAGTGTTATTGGGTTGTGGGACTGGAACATCTTCCATATATATCTTTCTCTCACTATCATTCATAAGAAGGAACTTTTCCTTTAGAAATATAGTGAGCTGAGTAACACATACCCTTGACATAAAAGTTGTATATTTAATATCCAAAAGTTTCCTTAGGATATTCCACAAGCCAACACTTCATAGTCATATATTCTAACTTGTTAGAGTTATACTTCTTCACCAGGTCGGACATTCCGAAACCTTAACTTGCTTAAGGTCAAGTTTTAACCCCTTTTCCATATCCTATATGGAATAATCAGAACAAACTTAGAAGGTACCTTTTAAAATCAAGTGGTTATAATGAGCACTTAACCAAAAACAGACAAAGAGGAAATTTGCAAAACTTGTCATTGTTCATATTATGTCCTACCTAATATGGCTTTTCATTTTAGCTACTCAATTAAGCTAAAATGTGTAAAGAGGTTTCCATTAAAATTAGATTCTATTATCCTTTAAATATATGTGAATTATGTACTTAAGTATTTCCCTCCTTGATCTCATCAAAGAGTTCTAATACTTGTTCCATTAGTATCTCTACTTCATTCTTAATCTCAAATAATTTCTCAAAGGTCTTAGATTTGTACTTCATAAAGTACATGTATCCATACCTAGAGACATCATCTTTGAAATAATGAAGTAGAAATATTCTTCTTTAACCTTACTAGATATGGGCTACCATACATCTAGATGTACGAGTTCTAATAACTCATTAACACATTCTCCATGTCTATATAAAGCTAAAGTGTAGATTGATCTAAATCAACCCATTTCCTCTTAAAAGGAATATTCACACATAACATGAGAGCTAACATATCAAATATGATTAAACAATTCATTAAGCTCCCACTGGCAAACACTTAGCCATTCAATCTATTAGAACATCTATCAATTCCATAGTTTAGAATAAATCAACATTTATTCAAGCAGGAAATCATATAAGGTTCTTGTAGAAGGATATAATAGCAATCTAAATTATTAAGACATCTCGATAAGGCTATTAAAGAATTGCACCTCCCACTAATAATGATGCAACTTTTGCACCATTTTATATGTAGGTCAACATCTTCTTTATTAAGCCTTCATTTACTTGTCATCATCTACAACTCCTTGTAGATATAAGATGCATATTTGGTATCTCATACCATTAGATGCATGCATAGTATCTAATATTATGTTATACACATATAGTATCTAATACTATTAAGTGTATATTTAAAACAAGTAAATGTCAATGACTTGGATACATGAAGCTTCTCAAGCTCCACCTTTGCATTATGTACAATACACTTTGTACTTCCTCTTCCACTTACCATCATCATGATAATGTAAGAATTCTGTCTTATTCTGGCTTTATTATCTTGACCACCTTCTTTTACTATTAACTATCTCCTATTTATATCTAATGATTTTACTTCTTTCTATTGGTCTCACCAACAAGAAGTAATTAAGATGTATTGTTATTCTAACTTGCCCTTAGTAAGCTCATCACTATGAGCCATGATAGATCTCATATCCATCAGTCCATGTTGTCTCTACAATTTATATCTCATAGAGACTAACATCTAGTTTAAGGCAAACAATGCATCTTGTCTATGAGATAAGATCTTATATCTCTTTCACATCATTAGATAATTTTGGAGACACCTACTTCTCAAGTAGGATAGTTAATTGGTCAACTATGAGAACAATTCTCTTAGTTCTAAACCAGTCTAAGAAGTGTGAGCCATTAAGCTATTTGACATCTAGTATGCCATACTAATGGTGGTTTATTATCGTATTCTACAACTGAGATATAATATTATCAATATAACATTGCAGATATTCATGAAATTAAGATATGGTCTTTTATCCTAATTTATGCTCCCACTAATTATCGACGAATTTGCATAACCTTCATTATGCAAAGACGGGATATCACAATGAAATCCTAGTGGGGACTAAGACCCTATTAACCTTATGGTGATGACCTTGTGGTAGCACAACAAATCACCCCATACTTAATAGGTAGGCAACTATTGCCAGTTGCAACTCTTGCAACTCTTAGTCATTTAGCCTCTAAAGTTATGACCTTGTGGTAGCACAACAAGACATACACTTTAGTTAGGTCAAACCCGCTTGTCATGCTATGAGAATGGATTCTTCACACAGCCATTGTGGTAGCACAACAAAGCCATGCAAATGGTCCACCCCAAGGTTCGGAAAATGCCTTAGCCATGATCACCAATCCCTTGCTGAATGAGTCTTGTGGTAGCACAACAAACCCATCCAATCTAAGATTGGCTCATCAAGACCATAACAACGGAAGGCTACGTGAGTCATTCTTAATTCACACGTTTATCAACCTAATTATGACAAGGAGGGATTTTATTTTAGTCTCATCAATAATATGTGCTAAGTATATATAATACCTATGGAATATCATATATCTAAGGTATAACCTGTAGCACACATCGACATATCAAATATGCACAAAATCAGGTGATCATGGACTTAACCCTAAGCATGCACCTAAGGCACCCCTATAGGTGCAAATCCTTGCTTCATATGCTTGAGTTGGCATGCTCCCACTTCAGAAGGGTGCTTCTCCAAGTGGTCCCACTCTCCAACCTTCCACAAACCGGCTTCTAACTCTTACAAGCAGCTTAAGGGTACACAGACCCACAAATGTACATAACTTAATAAGAAACCTTGGTTTTAACCAAGGGGAGTACAATAATGGAGGGAGGTAGATTGTACAATCAGATTGTATAGAGAGAGGAGGCACACACAGGCCTCATTTAATAACATAACCAACATAATTAAAAGCAATCACAAGCCAAACACAATTAAGTCCATGATCACCTCCATACACACTAACATTCATCACATGAACATAGAGCGCATACGTGATAATTATATGAGATATATCATATATATCAGCATAAAATTATATATAATTTATTTTGAAATTCTCAATTTCATGCCTGTCGAATTTTCAAAAAATAAATAACATGAAAATAACATGACAACAACATATAAACAATTTATATGAAATGTACATACAAAACTAAACTATTTAGAACATTCATGCATTCCCAATACTGTGCAAAGTCAAAAATTAATGTCCCAATTTATATTCTATAAAATCTCATTTTACAGAATTAATTAAGACACTAATTATTTAAGTTAAACCTTTAAAACAATTTTAAAGTTTAACCATGAGTGAATCTATGTAAATAGAACTCAAAATTATCTAACATGCTATTAAACACTTTAAAACATGTTAAATAATATTATAGAAATTTTCAGAAATTTTCTGACAATTTTTATGATTTTCTATGATTTTAAACATTTTAAAATCATAAAATAAAGTGTCTGGCTCAGTGCGCCGTGCGCTCCGGCACACTGCGCCACGCCGGCGAGCGCCTGTGTGCGCCATGGCGTGCGCCAGTCTTCATGCGCGTCTGTGCTGACCGTCGGTGCGCCGCTCGCGCGCCAGACTTCTGTCCCGATTGAACTGTTCATCGGGAGGATATGTCCCCCTTAAAATCGGACATATCTCCTTATTCAGGAGTCCTAAAATTCTGGAAAAATATGTGTTGGAATCCTAATCAAATAAGGATTCCAAAAAAGTCAGCCTAATATCCAAGAAAAATCCCAATAGACCGAAAAACGAGGAAGAAGAGGCGGAGGTCACCGAGATTCCATAGCTGAAATCTCCATTTTGCAATGAGGATAACTCCTTATCCCGGAAGCCAAATATTCTCCAAAAATACAATTTAGAATCCTATTCAAATTAAGTTTCCAAATATGTATATATATTTTTATATAAAAAATCTCTATAAATGGGAAATCAGGAAGAATCAGGTCGGCGCCTCCTGACTCCGCAGAACCCTAGAACGTTGGAAAAATTTCAAATTCTCTTTCTTCGCCGCCGTTCAAAGTTGGATATCAAAGGAAAATGTTAGGTAATCATATTACCCATATCCTAAACCATTTTCAAGCCTCAATTTCTTCTGTGGAAGGATATTTCACAAAATCCCCAAAACCGGGTGTCGGTTCGGGCATGACAGAAACATCAACTTTTGAGGCTTCTCCCGAACACTACAGAGATCCAAACTTCAAACAATTTGTGGCGTTAGAAATATCTATATCACTATATTCTACCAGAGCCAACCAATATTTTATCTGAGCGACATACAGAATATGGTGGCCTCGTCAAAACATACGTTTGCACAGATTCGGAAACACATAAATAACATGAAATAATATCGATTCGAAGTCAGTTTCGACTGAGACTTGAAACGGGCTCTGATACCACTGTAATAAATCATCCATAAAAGTTTTGTGCAGCGGAAGCGACGATTCCTATGGGTTCCTTTAGAATCCGTCTCAATTAGAACCGAACGACGAAAACCGAAAACCGATCAAATCGGGTTCGAATATACCTGATAAGAATTCACATAATCCTATGGAGAGGAAGGAGATGAGATTCTTAAGCTCTACAAACCGTTCAAGCATCCGGTCTCCTGCAGTATCCACACGAACTTCATCCACAACAGGTTCTCCTTTCGCGCCGGCCTCGAGAACTCTTCCCGAACGGAGCTCCATCGACCATGGACACCTTCTTGAGAGAGGAGGAGGTAGGGAGGAGGCTTGGAACGTGGTTTTCACCCTTGGCTTGATGGGGTTTATCTGAAACCATTAGTATTTATAGAGAATTATGTATTTTTTCATAAAAACCCAAAATCTCCATAAATTACGTCTTTGCCCCTGTACTTGTGGATAAGTCCTTTTGTGTGTGACCCACTAGGCCCAATAGCCTATTTGGTTGAGGCTTAAATAAAATAGAACAATTCTATTTAATTTAATTAAATCTGTTATCCGATAACAGATTAATCGGCCTACCGATCATGAAGGGTACAAGCCACATCCCATGATCCCAAATGGCTATGGGGATAATCTCATCTCCATTGAGCCTTTCCATCATCAGTTACCGCATGGATATAAACCCTCATCCATCTAATGTCCCGGTCGGAAAGGAGTACGGCATTGACTGTCAACTCCTTAGTGTACCGACTCTATAGGATCATGTACTCGGAATTGGATCAATTGGAAAACTCCTTTTCCAATTATTCTATCTACCATGGCCAGGGATTTAGAGTACTATCCCATAGGACATTCACTCTCACTTACCGAGAGTGGACGATCCCTTGTTGTCCGCTCAATTGCCTCCATCGGTTTTTCCTTGTACCTGATCCATCGCTATACATGACCATCTAAATTGTGATCCATAAGTCAATGGTCAAAGCACAAGTTCCACCCAACAAGGCATCTTTGGCGACTCAGGTCAAAGGTCCAACCATGCAACCGTGATGATAGAAAACCCTGATAGACAGTTCGGTAAGATACCATTCAAGGTTTCTAATTCGGTCAGTTCAGTGAACTCATTCAACTAATGAGCACCTGTATGTGTATCTTAGTGTCTCCACACTAATAACCAATGAGATCAGTTATCCTCATCATATAAGAAGACATCACATACACTAGTCTGTCTGGATCCTTGATGTCCCATATCAAGTATCCTATTTAGATCAAATACCTCTAGATGATCAATCTCATTATCATGATCTCATCATGATTTAATCATCATTATAATTGATCAACGACTTTATTATGATATTTGCATCTAATAAGAGCTTATAATGAATATTTATCTAATTAATTGAATATGATATATTTAGAAATGTCGAATCATATCATATATGATTGGCTTGTAGGGCATACATTTCTATCAATCTCCCACTTGCACTAAAGCCAATCACCTATATAGCTGATATGTATCAGCTCGAGGTGAAACTCAAACACTCTTTGAGTAACTTCTTCAGTTAGTGGATCTGCAATGTTATTAACAGTAAATACACTATCTTTAATTTTTATAAGCTGCAATCTCTCTAATTGTATGGTGTCGCCACAGAAGTTCTAAATTTCTGATGAGACATCGGCTCTATCCCATTGTTTTTTCAAAACAATGGTATACATTTAGAGAAAATTGGGAGAATCCCATATCTAAGATGTAGAAGAAAATATTCATCTAGACTACTTCTCAAGCAGTGTGCAACCACTATGTAAACTTGTTTGCATATGTTGTAGAATTTATAGTGTTATATCGCATAGAACTTTTCCAGCTTGCTGCACTACCATTATTCTGACTTAATATCAAACTTACTTGATTAGAAGTTTGTGTTTGTAAAACAAAGACTTCAAGTCTTATCCTCCAATGTATAGAGATACATTCTTTGTGCTTCTCAAGTACAAATGATATATCTCTAAACTATCCAATGACTCTCACCTGGATCTTCCTGATGAATACTCATAACACTTAGAGCATTTATCACATTATGTACGTAGCATCACATTAATGATAGACCGTATGTCAAAGACATAAGGGCTTTATTAATGTGATCTCGTTATCTCTCAAGAAGTCTTCAAAAACATCACTTTAAAGAGATCAACTCCACACTACACAGGTAAGAAACCTATCTTGGAGTTTAATATGTCAAACCTTTTGACTATGGTGACTACGTATATTAACTGAGAATTGTTTTCTGACCTATCTCCAAAGATCTCAAAACCCAAATTATGTTTGGAGGATTAATTTGATAGCTAGGCTCACTTATGATAATACACCTACTTCATTCTCAATGAGTAGTATGTCATCCACATAAAATGTCAAGAAAGTAATAGCACTCCCACTTTTCTTGTTTGATACACAAGGCTCCTCTTCGTTCTTAACAAAGTCATAAGATTTAATCTCATTAAACCTTATATATGAACTATGGGAAGCTTTATTTCAGTCCATAAATGAACTTAAAACACACTCTTCTTGGATGTTATTGGGACTTGATTCTCTATAATTGTATCATATACACCTATTCCTTAAAATACCTTAGAGGAACACTATCTTAACATCCAATTAGCTTATCTTATAACCATAGTGTGTAACAATCAAAATCTAAATGGATTAATCCGTGAAATAGGTAATAGATCTCATCATAGTCAACCATTTGACTTCGATGATATCCTTTTCAACTATTCTCACCTTTGAAGGTATCTACCTTCTAATCCACTCTAATCTATTCTTTAGTGATCCATTTATTCCTTATGGATACTATACCCTTAGGTGGATCTATCAAGTTCTAAACTTGATTAGAATAGGTAAAGTTTATATCGAATTTTATTGTCTCTTCCCATTTATGAATCAATATCTTATATTGGTTCTTTATAGATCCTAGGATCAATATCCTTATTATCTTATGCCTCATGTCATTCATTAGAAATATGTCCCACGTATCTCTTAGGTTGAATGGACACAAGTAAAGACCTATGAACTTTTCTTGTGTAATTATTAACTAGCACCTTAATAGAAGTGTCATTGGGTTGTGGGACTGGAACATCTTCCATATATACCTTGCTCCCACTATCTTTCTTAAGAAAGAACTTTTTCTTTAGAAATATAGTGAGCTGAGCAACACATACCCTTGTTCATAAGGATGGTATATTAATATCTAGAAGTTTCCTTAGGATATCCCACAAGCCAACACCTCATAATCTTATATTCTAACTTGTTAGAGTTATACTTCTTCACCAGGTCGGACATTCTGAAACCTTAACTTGCTTAAGGTCAAGTTTTAACCCCTTTTCCATATCCTATATGGAATAATCAAAATAGACTTAGAAGGTACCTTTTAAGATCAAGTGGTTATAATGAGTACTTAGCCAAAATTAGACAAAGAGGAATTTTGCAAAGCTTGTAAGACATAATTGTAGACACGTAATTTTGGCCTAGTTGAAGAGCTTAAATTCTTGTTTTCATGAGTAATATTTGAGTAACCTTTCAAGGGAACCAAGTTTCCCAGAAAAGTCAAGTTTTTCGGCGCATTTCGAAGAAGATCAATAGGCGTTGACCAGGGTCAAAGCGCCCTATATACAGGGCACCAGGCCCTGGTGCCCTATATACAGGGCACCAGGCCCTGGCGCCCTATATACAGGGCACCTGGCGCCCTACTTATAGGGCACCAGGCGCCCTATAAATAGGGCACCAGGCGCACTACTTATAGGGCACCTGCACCTGATCTGACTGATTGGACAGATTGATGGGACAGTTCTACAGATAAAGTTTCCCTCTTCTTGTCTATAAAAGGACTCCCATTTGGAAGGTTTAGCACACACCAAGGGTGTCCCCCAAACCCTCTCATCCACCACAACACTCCCAAGGCCTTAAAACCCCTCTCCAAGCTCTCAAACCGTTCCAAAACCCTATTCCAAAAACCCCAAAAACCTACAGTTTTCTTCTTCAGAAATATGATTTTTCTTCGACTTTGAGGGCCTCTACACTCCATTTCCCTTACATCTAGTGCCAAAAAACTCTTCCATTAGCTTCACTTCAGTATTGGCTGCTTGAAGAAGTCCTTTTTCCATCTTGGAGGTCTTCCTACACTCCGAGACGACGCCGCGAAGAAGGGAAGAAAATCTGCTGAAGCCAGTCCCTGGTGCCCCATAAATAGGGCGCTTTGACTTTGGTCAACGTACCCCATCAAGGGGACACCTGCAGCAGGCGCCCCATATATGGGCACTAGCAGGGGCAGACCCCATTTTGCATTTTTTTGAGTTTATTTACCTTTCCGGTCGATCCTTTACTCCCCCCTTTCATTTTAACTCTCATTAACATGTCATTTAGCATATATTGAGCCACTCATTTGCATTTTCATGCATATCTAAACCTTCTAAATAGGGGTTGGGATTTAGTCCCATCCGGTTAGTCTCTTTCCTTTTGCATGTTTGAATTCAAATTTGAGCACGATACTATGCTTTCATTAGAACTAATGAACCTTTCACTTGTTTCTATGTTTTCTTATGGACATTTTTAGGAAAATCTGATTGAGGCAGAGCTTCAACCGAATCGAAGATGAACGGCTCACTAAGCTCTCTTCTTTCGGCTGGCCAAGAGAGGAGAAGTTGAAACCCAACAATCTCCCATTCCCAAAGGTACGATAGTCATTTCTCCATTTCATTTCTTTTCATTCTACTATATTTTGGAGTCTTTGGCTCCTGGCGACCACAACCACTAACATCCCATCCACCAAGACCCCAAAGCAAGCGTAGGGGCCGGAAGAGGGAGATCTACGGATTTCCTGTTTCAGGTGCTTACAATAATATGGCTTCTTATTTTAGCTACTCAATTATGATAAAATGTGTAAAGATGTGTCCATTAGATTCTATTATTCTTCAATTATATGTGAATTATGTACTTAAGTATTCTCCTCCTTGATCTCATCAAAGAGTTCTAATACTCATTCTATTAGTATCTCTACTTCATTCTTAATCTCAGATAATTTCTTAAAGGTCTTAGATTTGTACTTCATAAAGTACATGTATCCATACCTAGAGACATTATCTTTGAAATAATGAAGTAGAAATATTCTTCTTTAGCCTTACTAGATATGGGCTAACATACATCTAGATGTACGAGTTCTAACAACTCATTAACCCATTATCCATGTCTACATAAAGTTAAAGTGTAGATTGATCTAAATCAACCTATTTTCTCTTAAAATGAGTATTCACACATAACATGAGAGCCAACATATCAAATATGTTTAAACAATTCATTAAGCTTCCACTGGCAAACACTTTGCCATTCAATCTATTAAAACATCTATCAATTTCATAGCTTAGAATAAATTAACATTTATTCAAGCAGAAAATCATATAATGTTCTCGTAAAAGGATATAATAGTAATCTTAATTGTTAAGACATCTCCATAAGCTATTAAAGAATTGCATCTCCCACTAATAATGATGCAACCTTTGCTCCATTTCATATGTAGGTCAACTTCTTCTTTTTTAAGCCTTCATTTATTTGTCATCATCTACAACTCCTTGTAGATATAAGATGCATATCTGGTATCTCATATCATTAGATACATCTATAGTATCTAATATTATGATATAAACATATAGTATTTAATACTATTAAGTGTATATTTAAAACAAGTAAATGTCAATGACTTGGTTGCATGAAGCTTCTTAAGCTCCACCTTTGCATTATGTACAATACAATTTGCACTTCCTTTTACACTTACCATTATCATAATAGTGGAATAATTTTGTCTTATTCTGGCTTTATTATCTTGACCACCTTCTTTTACTATTAACTATCTCCTATTTCTATCTAATGATTTTACTTCTTTCTATTGGTCTCACCAACAAGAAGTAATTAAGATATATTGTTATTCTAACTTGCCCTTAGTTAGCTCATCACTATGAGCCATGATGGATCTCATATCCATCTATCTATGTTGTCTCTATAATTTATGTCTTATAGAGACTAACATCTAGTTTAAGGCAAACAATGCATCTTATCTATTTTTCACATCATTAGATAATCTAGAGACACCTATTTCTCAAGTAGGATAGTTAATTGGTCAACTATGAGAACAATTCTCTTAGTTTTAAACCGGTCTAAGAAGTGTGATCTATTAAGCTATTTGGCATCTAGTATGCCATACTAATGGTGGTTTATTATCGTATTCTACAACTAATATATAATTTTATCAATATAACATTGTAGATATTCATTAAAATTAAGATGTGGTCTTTCATCCTATTTTTTGCTTCCACTAAATTTTGACGAATTTGCATAACCCTGATTATGCAAAGACGAGATATCATGATGAAATCCTAGTGGGGACTAAGACTCTATTAACTTTATAGTGATGACCTTGTGGGAAACACAACAAGTCATCCCATACTTAATAAGTAGGTAACTTTTACCAATTACAACTCATGCAATTCTTAGTCATTCAGCTTTTAGAGTTATAACCTTTTGGGAAATACAACAAGATATATATACTCTAGTTAGGTCAAATCCGCTTGTTACATTATGAGAATGGATTCTTAACATAGCCCTTGTTGGAAACACAACAAGGCCATGCAATGGTTCACCCCAAGGTTTGACAAATACCTTAACCATGATCACCAATCCCTTGCTGAATGAGTCTTGTGGGAAACACAACAAACTCATCCAATCTAAGATTGACTCATCAAGACCATAACAATGGAAGGTTACGTGAGTCATTCTTAATGTCACATGTTTATCAACTTAATTAAAATAAGGAGAGATTTTATTTTAGTCTCATCAATAATATGTGCTAAGTATATATAATACATTTGTAATATCATATATCTAAGGTATAAAAGATAGCATACAACCACATATCAAATATGCATAAAAGCAGGTGATCATGGACTTAACCCTAAGCATACACCTAAGGCACCCCTATAGGTGCAAATACTTACTTCAGATGCTTGAGTTAGTATGCTCCCACTTCAGAAGGGTGCTTCTCCAAGTGGTCCCGCTCTCCAACTTTCCACGAACCGGCCTAAGGGTACACGGACTCACAAATGTACACAACTTAATAAGAAACCTTGGTTATAGCCAAGGGGAGTACAGTAATAGAGGGAGGTAGAATGTACAATCAGATTGTATAGATAAAGAGGAGACACATACAGTCCCTATTTAATAACATAACCAACACAATTAAAAGCAATCACAAGCCAAGCATAAGTAAGTCTATGATCACCTCCATACACACACTAACATTCATCACATGAACATAGAGCGCATACATGATAATCATATGAGATATATCATATATATCAGCATAAAATTATATACTTTATTTTGAAATTCTGAATTTCATGCATGCCGAATTTTCATGAAATAAAAAACATGAAAATAACATAACCACACCATATAAAAAATTTATATGAAATAAACATACACATCTAAACTATTTAGAACATTCATGCATTCCCAATATTGTGCAAAGTCAGAAATTAATGTCTCAATTTATATTCTGTAAAATCTCATTTTACAGAATTAATTAAGACATTAAATATTTAAGTTAAACCTTTAAAACAATTTTAAAGTTTAACCATGAGTGAATCTATGTAAATAGAACATAACATCATCTAACATGTCATTAAACACTTTAAAACATGTTAAATAATAATATAAATTTTTTTTAGAATTTTTATGGAATTTTCTGGCAATATTTTGGTTTTTTCAATGATTTTAACAATTTAAAATCATAAAATATGGTGTTTGGCGCAATGCGCTGCACCGTCCGGCGCATTTTTCCATGCCCACGTGTGCCTCCATCTATAGGCGCGTACGCCGATCGCCGTGCGCCGGCGTGTGCGCCTACCGCCTTCCCCGGATAGCCGCGTAAAGCACTGTTCATCCGGGAGAAAGTTGATCCCATTTAATTGAACTTATCTCCTTATTTAGACCTCCGAAAAATCTGAAAAAATATGCGTTGGAATCCTAATCAAATAATTAATCTAAAACAGTGGACTCATATCCATAAAAATCTCAATCTACTACAAATGAAGAAGAAGATGTGGCGATCACCGAGATTCCGTAGCAGAAATCACCATTCTGTAAAGAGGATAACTCCTTATCCCGGAAGCCAAATATTATCAAAAAATACAATTTAGAATCCTCATAAAATGAAGTTTCCAAATATGTATATATACGTTCAGATAAAAAATCTCTAACAATGGAAAAACAGAGAGAAACAGGTCAGCGCCGCCAGATTCCGCAGAACCCTAGTTCGCCAGAAAAATTATTAAATTCTTTTTCTCCACCGCCGTTCAAAGTTTGAGATGAAGAGGAAAGGTTAGGTAATAACATTAACCATCTCTTAAAACATTTTTCAAGCCTCAATTTCATTTGTGGATGGAGATTTCAAAAAATCCCTAAATCCGCGTGACGGTTCGGGCATGACAGAAACACCAAATTTTGGAGCTTCTGCCGAACTCTACAGAGTTCAAAACTTTAAACGGTTTGTGGCGTTGGAAAGCCCTATATCACTAGATTCTATCGAATCCAACCAATCTATTATCTAAGTCATACACAGATTATGGTGTTCTCGTCAAAACATACGTTTGTACAGATTCAGGAACACATAAATAACATGAAATAATGTCGATTCGATGTCAGTTTCAACCGAGACTTGAACTTGGCTCTGGTACCACTGTAAGGAATCGTGCAAAAAAATTTGGTACAGTGAAAGTGACTATTCCTATGAGTTCTTTTAGAATCTGTCTCAATCAAAACCGAACTACGAAAACTAAAAATCGATCAAATCGGGTTCAAACATATCTGATAGTAATTCATATAATCTCATGGAGAGGAAGGATACAAGCTTCTCAAGCTCTTCAAATGGTTCAAGTGTCCGATATCCAGCAGTATCCACACAAACTTCATCCACAGCAGGTTCTCCCTTCGCACCAGCCTCGAGAACTCTTCTCGAATGGAGCTCCATCAACCATGAACACCTTCTAAAGAGAGGAGGAGGTAGGGAAGAGGTTGAGGACATGGTTTTTACCCTTGGCTTGATAGGGCTTGGCTGAAACCATTAGTATTTATAGAGAATGTTAGAACTTTTCATAAAAACCCAAAATCTCCATAAATTACGCCTTTGCCCCTATACTTGTGGATAAGTCCTTTTGTATGTGACCCACTAGGTCCAATAGCCTATTTAGTTGAGGCCTAAATAAAATAGAATAATTTAATTTAATTTAATTATATATGTTATCTGATAACAGATTAATTGGCCTACCGATCATGAAGGGTACAAGCCACATCTCATGATCCCAACTGGCTATGGGGATAATCTCATCTCCATTGAGCATTTCCATCATCAGTTACCGCATGGATATAAACCCTCATCCATCCAATGTCCCGGTCAGAAAGGAGTACGGCATCGACTGTCAACTCCTTAGTGTACCGACTCTATAAGATCTTGTACTCAAAATTGGATCAATTGGAAAACTCATTTTCCAATTATCCTATCTACCCTGGCCTGGTATTTAGAGTACTAACCCATAGGACATTCACTCTCGCTTACCGAGAGTGGACGATCCCTTGTTATCCTCTCAATTGCCTCAATTGGGTTTTTCTTGTACCCGATCCATCGCTATACTAGACTATCTAAATGGTGATCCATAAGTGAATGGTGAAAACACAAGTTGCACCCAAAAAGGTATCTTTGGCGACTCAGGTCAAAGGTCCAACCAAGCAACCATGATGATAGAAAAACCCTGATTGACAGTTCGGTAATATACCATTCAGGGTTTCTAATTCGATCAGTTTAGTGAACTCATTCAATTAATGAGCACCTGTATGTGTATCTCAGTGTCTCCACACTAGTGACCAATGAGATCGGTCATCCTCATCACATGAGAAGACATCACATACACTAGTCTATCTGGATCCTTGATGTCCCGTCTCAAGTATCCTATGACTAAGAACATTTAGATCAAATACCTCTAGATGATCAATCTCATTATCATGATCTCATCATGATTTAATCATCATTGTATTTGATCAAGGACTTCATTATGATATTCACATCTAATAAGAGCTTATAATGAAGATTTGCCTAATTAATTGAATAAGATATATTTAGAAATATCGAATCATATCATATATGATTGGCTTGTAGGGCATACATTTCTATCACTGATGGCCGGGCCATCATGTCTTAGGCAGCATATTTGACCACGTGGTATGTGCATGCATGGCACATTAAATGAGTTTCAACATACATGACACCCCCTTTATCAGGGCATCATGTCGAAAAACTAGCTCCACCATTTTCACCAGATTTGCACAAAATCAACGCACACCTCATTTGATGCAATTGTAGGCACCCGCCTATAAAGATGCCCCCTTATCGGGGCATTTTGTACTAAAAAATAGCATGTTTTTCTTGTCTATAAAAAGAGGCCATCCTCTAACATGGTGAAGGTTCCAAAGGCATTCAAAAAAAATCCTAGAAAGATCCAAGAGACCTCTCTCCACTCCCAACTCCCCCTCACATTCTCAAGCCACCCTAAGAGCATCTTTGCACCTTGAAGTCACCCCTAACACCAAAAGGATATGTCTACTTTTCATCACCATTCCATCCACTTCCTTTCTAATTTCCATGGCCACCTCCACCATCCAAAGGTGCTAGGAGGAGCTCCTGGATGTTCTTGGTCTGCCAAAGCTATTGGAGAAGTTTAGGGCCAACCAAGGGTTGAGCATGGATGTCTTCAATGGTTTTTCATCATAGCTCCCCAGTCAACGGAGCACCAGATGGTGTGCTAGATGGGGCATCAAGAGTGTCAGAAATCTCTTCCTCCATCCATTAACCATAAATCTATTTTCTTAGTCTATTTTCTTATGCATCATCATTTAAACATTTAAGAATTTAGTTAGCATCTCTCATGTTTAAAAACATAAAAACATGGAGCTCATTCCCAATTTGATCAATTCTTTTTCTTTGGTGATTTCATATTCATTTTTCCACCGGGTGCTTCACTCCCTCTCTATTTCTAACCTTTTCTTTCACTTGCTTCTTGTTTTTAATCAAATATGGTAGGACAAGGTTGATCGAAAAGGAACATTTCATGCTTATTCTTTTAGGTCTACCAAAGAGAAGAAAGTTGGAACCCACAATATTAAGCACATATCCTAACTAAAGTACACAATCAAACTTCTAAGCATCTTCATTTCTTATTTTCATTCAGAGCTCGCGGCTCTTAGCTAACACACCTCACACACCCTCCATGTTCTTACTGTCACTTCTTCCTTTTTTTTCCTTTCCTCTTCATCTTTCACATGACCCAAACCACTCCTTCGATGCCCGAGTGATGTTGAGGAGTGATAGTTTGGGGATCAAGGTGAGTGTGAAATTGGAAGAAATAGAATGAGAAAAGGCATGGTGTAGGTGTGAGGGAAGAAGTCCATGTCCCCATCCTTCGGAAACCATCATCCTTCTCCTCTTACTCCTCCTCTCTTTCATATGACCTGAACCACTCCTCTAGCATCCAATGACGTTGAGGGTTGGTAGTTCGGGGACCAAGGTATGTGTCGGATAAGAAAAGGGAGAGCAAGAAAAGTGGGGGGGGAGGGTGGCATGAGAACCCTATTCACAATATTCTCATACGAAGCTTATAATTCTTTACTCATGGCTTTTCTCCATTCTGGAAATTTACAAGTAATGGAATAAAACTTCAATTCAAAGAAATTATTAAGATTCGCAAGAAAACTCCTATAATGTGGTTTAAAAACTTTGAAAGAAAGGGTTTTTGTATAGGATATTTAACATCTGATTCTTGGGATTCTACTTTGAAGGTGGTAACATAATCTTTCAAATAGTAAGGTGACTTTATAATTCTAACAAACCTCTAATTTTGTGAATCACAAGGTAAACTTCATATGAAAAAGCAATATGACTATAAAAATCAAAAATATTTTCTGAATTCTTAGTTTTTGAATGGATAACATTCTCACAATCAATAATATTTTCTAGACTAATAGTGATGTCCATGTTAGTAGTGCTGTTTACTATCATATTGACCCTTCTAATAATGAAAAGGGAAGGTAGTTTTGAAAAACACTACATCTTACTTGTAAATGTCTCTTTAGTATCAATTTCAAATAGCTTGTATGCCTTTTCCAAAGCTAGGTAACCAATGAAAATGCAATGCTTACTCTTTAGGTTGAATTTATCAGAATCTAGGTGACTATTTGATGCAAATAAAAAGGACATCCTAATGTCCTTAGACATTTGTAATCAGGTTATTTATTGAATAGTTTCACATAAGGCACTTCTCCATTTATAGATGAGGATGGTTGTTTGTTGATAAAGAAAACAACAATAAGAGCACAGTATCCTCAAAATGATTTTGGGAGATTAACTTGGAATTGAAGGCTCCTCACCACATCCAACATGTGCCAATGTTTCTTTCAAAAACTCCATTTTTTGTAATTTATTAACAGATATGTGCTCATGCAAAATGCAAATATCGATCCTAATACTTTTTACATGTGTGTCAAACTGATGCACAACATAGACAAAGAAAGACATAAGAATCTCATAGCTATGAGATTTAAGTTTCATGAGATATACTCAAGTAAAGCGTGTGCAGTCATCAACAATAGCAAGAAAATAATATGCTCTTATCTAAGACTATTTTTGATAAGGACCCCATATATCGACATGAACTAGTTAAAACGTAAATCAGGAACATTTTTACTCAAATAAAATTGAAGCCTAGTTTACTTTGCAAGAGGGCATATGCTGCAAGTTGTAGATTCATGTTATCATGACAAAAACTCTCCCAACTATGCCATATGATCATTTGACAAATGGCGATGCCATTGATGCCACATTTCAGTTGTAGACCATTGAGTAAACATAGCTTATTTGGACTTAGAAAGTATTGTCTACCTCTTTCATGGCCCTGCCCAATCATCATCTTGTTGGCTATGCTTGGTATTATGAAATGAATAGAGAAGAATGTTATAGAACAATTAGAAGCTTTAGTCAATTGGCTCACAAGTAAGAGATTATAATGTGATTCTGGAACATATAGGACATTATCTAGCTTAAGACATTATGTTAATGAAATGTGACATGAACCATCAACATTAAGAGCTATATTGTATGGAAGAATGATAGTATGTTGCATTTCACTATTTAGGTTCAGAAATACATAATCATAACAAATGTGTGTGAAGCACCCGAATCAACAATCCAACAAGAAGAATGAGATTTTTCTTTACTTGCCATATTTGTCTGGTGACTATTGGCATTTTCTAAATTTAGCACTTTTAGTAATTATGTGTTTTGCTTAGCAATCAACATATGGCTGGTAGTCTCTTTCTCTTTCTGATTTTGCAATTGAGCATCTTGAACATTCTTCTCTTGTGTTTTCTTAACATTTTTATAAAGGGAAATATAGCCAATCAGTTTTCTTAAAAATTGGGCCCATGGGCCCCTCATTTACAATTACTAATTTGATGGTCGTAAATATAAGAGAAGATGAAGAATTTACACAACATGTTGATAGATAGAGTTCAATGGCAGAGAAGCTTAGATATTTAGTTTCCGAGTTAGAATTAGTCAAGATGATCATCTTTAATGCTTTACAAAGTTTGATAAATATTTTGGCCTTACATCATCCCACAAGTATGCATGATTTATATGAGAGGACAAGATATATTCAAACTCAACTGAAGGATACACCAATCATTACACCAATCATAGAGTTGTTCAATTCAAAACATCTCCCTTAGTGAAAGTGAGTATGTGAATGTTGCAATGAACCCAATAGGAAACCATAGGCACCAGCCTTGGAGCCCTCTACAACATAAGGTTTCCCCTCAACAACTCCATAAAATTTATCAACATCATCCTTCCCAATAACTTGTTCAACCTCCAGTCTGTCAACCGATCACACAACATATGACACCTTTGCCTTAGTTGGTTGCACAACCATTTATTCCTTAACAACTTCCACAAATGATTGAACTCAATCAAACCCTTCCCTTTGTTTATACACCTTCCTCGGCACTAGAACTAAATCTCCTCATTTGTCATCTAGTTATGATGCTTTAGACTCTATCATAAGATCAAGCCAATCAGGAACAAGATCAACCTATGGAGGAATCCAAGATTGAAAGCAATGATCATCCCACATCTGAATCTCAGTCAATCCCTTTCATCTCTCAAGATCCGCCAATGGAGGAATCCAAGATTGAAATAAAAAATCCTCTTGCATTTGACCCACTACCAATTTATTCTATTCTTTAGAATTAGCTAATGGAGGAATCCAATATCGAAATCAATGATGATTCTTCCCCATCTTCATCTCAGTCGATCCCTTTCATCTTACAAAATTATCCATTGGTGGAATCCAAGGTCGAGATTAATGATGAACCTCTAGCATTTGGCTATCAGCCGACCACACCTATCCCTCTAGCATATCTTGAGATAGACACATCCTCCATCCTTGAATAGCCTTTGGAGAAGCCTACACTAGGCAACTTTTCACTATCAATCCTTAGGCCATGACCCCTACTTCATCCTCTTCAATTATGCTCATATTTTCGCAAACTCTTTCAATCTGGCCTATGTGCCCACCTTTCTACAAAATCGGGCCCACCTTCCACCTTCCTACAAAATCCAATCTCATCAAATGGGCCCACGTGCCCCCTTCAACAACATCACCAATTCTAGTGCCACAGCCCCATTCCATGTCCCTTAATCAGGCCTTAGTGCCCACCTTTTAAAAATGGGCCCATGGGCTCCTCCTTCAACAACATCATTGATCCTAGGGCCATGGCCCCCATTCCATGTCGTCAACTGGGCCTTAGTGCCCATCCTTGAAAATGGGCTCATGTGCCCCTCCTTCAACGTCATCATCAATCCTCAGGCCATGACCCCCATTCTTTATCACTCAATAGGGCTCTCGTGTCCATATCTCTCAATTGAGCCCATGTGCTCATCATCCAAAATTGGGCCCACTACCCACCCTCAACAATTGGGCTCACAAGCCCAATTATTATTTGTACTATAGGGTCCATGCACCCCATTTCTCTCTCATTATTGGGCCCACACACCCCAATCCTTCAACCGAGCCCATGTGCCTCATTCACTTAATTGGGTCCACGTGCCCTAGTCCTTTAGCCTAGCCCACATGCCCAATTTCCTCCTCTATTATCAAGCCCACACATTCTAGTCCTTTTTTGGGACCATGTGCCAAATTACCCTCTTTATTACTGGGCCCACATGCCCTAGAACTTTTGCTGGGCCCACATGCCCAATTACCTACATTCTTATTAAGCCATGTGCCTTAGTACTTTTCTTGGGCCCACTTGCCTAATTACCTTCTTTATTACCAGGCCTACGTGCCCCATTACTTCTATTGAGCTCACATGCCCAATTACACCGTTGTTTTTGAGCCCATGAGCCCAACTCATTTAAGGCCTACATACTCAATTACCTTCTCTATTACTAGGCCCATGCACCCCATTCCTTCAATTGGACCAACATGCCCAAGCATCATTGAATTAGGCCCATGCACAACTCATTTCATGATGATATTTCAACTCGTGCTTGACACCATCATCAATGCCAACCTTGTGATATCAAACTAGCACCATCATTTTGACTCATAATGTCGAATGGGAAGAAGTAGAAGCAACAAGGTAGAACAAGGCATCAGCAAGTCAACATAGCACAATCACCAATGATGCCATCTTGGCAATAATGAACTTCATCTCTTTCAAGAATTGCATGTATTCATCATTATTTTATTATCCTTGAGATGATGTTTTCAAAAAGAATATGTGAGTCTAAAATTTTGATTCAATCATGCAAACACATCAAAATAACTCAAACCTTTTCAATCAGGATAAAATTTGAAAAGATAATGAGTGGTGTAAGGCAATGTGGAGAGACTTATCCATGGAATCAATCCTACCTAAATTAAAATCACAAAAAATCACAAATACATAAAATTGAGGGGATGATTGCCAAAACCTAAATGCCACTTGCTATTGGGTGCCCCAACTTGTTCTCTATGAATCAAAGGTAGTCACTGTACTTCACACACAACATGCCTGTACATTGGAATCCTGATGATCTAATACCATAAAGAAGCTAGGCAATGCATAAAAATAAGTGGTTTAACCTTGTCCTAATCTCTTCCTATCTTGGTCCAAAGTAGACATAGGGGATTAAAATAGAAAGTATCAAAAATGTTCGCCACCCAACTAGGAGGCCATCTCTAATGGTCTAACTTCTAAGCCCCAAACAAATGGCAAATGTTGACGAAAATAAAATAAAAAAGTCAAAAGAAAAGGTGCCAAAAGATGGGCAATAACACCTTTGGTTAAAATAAAATAAAAACTAGTTTGAATTTATGCTACCAAAAATGTGGGCAGTCAAAGAAGGAAGGGCCTATAGAGCTCGAACCTCAATGGACAAACATGGCACAAGTAGAGAAACTCTTAAAAATCCCTAAAAGCTATCAATGACTTACCTTTGCTCTCTTCCTTCTCTGACCCGATAGGGTAGACCGACCATATTTAGGCAAAATTGATCTAATTAAATGTCAAAGGTCTGAAGGATTCTGAATGAAAGGTCTCTCATCTTGCACATGGTGCATGGTTTTGCTCCTCAGAGAACAACTAGGGACATCCATCCCGAGTAGACCATGGCAATGCTGATCATATCCTAAAAAAAGTTCGCAAAATTTTAAAAGACAAGTAAACTAAAAGTTCAAAAAAATTTAAAGATCATAAAATTTCAAAACTCAAATAAATTCAAAATTTTTAAAATAAAAACATTTTTAGGCCTCTTGCATCTATGTCAAAAATCCAAACAAATCAAAATGTCATTCAAACTCAACAAAGAATCTATTCTACTAAAGCATTCATGTTTAATTTCTACCTTGCATGCATTTCATTTTCATGTTAATTATTTACATTTTGAAAAGGCTTTTGGCCCTTGACAATAGATCAAGGCAACTGTGACACTCCTCTTGTAAGGTACCAAGCCTAAATAAAGTTCTATTTATCTTTCCTTTTAATAAATGCAAAGAAATAGGAGGGCATTTCCTTGAGCTAACAAGCATAATAACATTCAACATGCTTCCCATCATGCACTTGACTTGACATGGCAAAAAAACAAAAAATTAGAAATTGGAATATCAAAAGAGGATTACCCCAACACCATTAGGACTTGCATAGTCTTACATCTATAATAGTATTTGTGATGTTGAAGACCTCAAGTCTAGAGACAACTAAGCTTGAGAACCTCTTCAACAAAATCAATGATGGCTCAGTCATTTTCTGGGCTTGTGGAAATGCCAAAGTTGTATGTAGAGGGATTATGTACAACCTATATCTTCAACTATTTTTTTATACTAATTTGCATTTCTCCTATCAGACCCTCACTTTCAGTCTCCCATGTAGACCCTTGCATTTTCACATCTTGTCCTTGAGTGGACAAATTCTTTCAAACTGTAACCATTGTGCTACACAACTCTCAGTCCCCACATGGACCATTCCATCTCTATTCATGGTCCCTATATTGATGATTGCATTCCCATTTTTAGTCCTCGTATGAATCATTGCATTTCTATTCCTAGTCCCTACCTGGACCCCCTTATATTTCTACTTCTGGTCCCCACAAAGACCACCACATCTTTAATTCCCACCATGGCACACTTTCACTTTCAGTCCCCACGTAAACCACACATTTTATCTTTCTATACTTACGTGGCCCCCAACATTTTATCTTTTTGTCCCTATGTGGACCCCTACATTTTTTCATCTTGTCCCCAAGTGAACAACTTCCTTCAAACTCCCACCATAGTGCAATTCAATTCCCAATCCCCACATGGCATTTTCAGTCCCCACGTGGACCCCTTTGCATTTTGTCCCTATGTAGCCCCCTTTGCATTATCACTTTTTGTCCTAGCTTGGACCCCTTTGCATTTTCAATCCCCACATGGACCCTTTTTCATTTTTGGTCCCCGTGTGGACCCCTTTTGCATTCACTCTTGGTCTCCACATGGACTCCTACATTTTCACTTACCTATCCGTGAGTGGACGACCCCTTCTAGCTCCCACTACAGTACTCTACAATTTTTAGTTCTCATGTAGACCGTCACAATGTTAGCTCCTACCATAATGCTTCCACTTTTGGTCCCCATGTGGACCCTTGCTTTTGTCTAATTTCAGTCCCTGCATGGACCCCTGCTTTTGTCTACATTCGATCTCTACATTTACACCTCTAGTCCCCACATGGATCCCTCTGTTCTGTACGTGTTTTGATGCTTTCTAATTACTTTCTAGTTTTGAACAAAGAAGCCCATCAAATAGGTTAAGAGTGAGCGTGTCTAATCTACACCTTGATGTCACCTTTTCAGTTCGTTATCATTACACTCTACTATGCTTCTCTACACTCTTCTCTAGTCATCTTCATTCCACTCTAGATCACTTCCTTGCAAAGACAATACCAAGGCAAGGTAAGCTATAGACATGCCAAAATAGCCTAAATGTGAAGCTTAAAACTTTTGTTTTTATGGGTAACATTCCAATATGTCACCTAAGAAACTGAATTTTCCAAAACCACCACATTTTTCAAAGTTTTTCTAATATTGCCTGTTAGTGCCCTATTGGGGTGGAGGGCACTAGGCACCCCATAAAAGGGGCACAAGATGCCTTGTCAAAGGGGCACCATGATATATTTCTTGGTGCCAAATAAGGGGAGGCCTGGTGCCCTACCAAAGGGGCACTAGGCACCCTATAAAAGGGGTTCTTAGCCCATGACAGGAATTCTCCTGAAATATCTCTAGAGACTACTCATTTACCAAGTTTTTGACCTCGAGCATTGATTCCTACCACCTCCTTGGGAGGCGCCTATGGAATTCAAAGCTGTTTTCATTTAAACCTTTTGAGAAGATTGATGCAGCATTCATTGTGACTCTTGGAGACCTAGGCCAGCTCCCTTCTATAAAAGGGAAGATCTCCCAACAATTTTAAAGGTTAGAACCATATTTCAAGGTTGGGAGAATTGTTTTTACACTAACTCATATCTCTCTTTCGACTCTTCTTCCACCTCATTTCTAGGTTTCATCCACTCTTTCTCTTATCATTCTACCCTCTTATCATTCTACTTCAGTTTACATCTATCCATGGCACTTCCTTGTCTCCTACACATTCTTGGGTGTTAGGAGAACACTATGAGCTACATCGACGTACTGGAGATTGCACACAAGCCTAGAGTAGAAAAGGGAAAAGCCGTCTTCGACTAGCCTACCAGGGACCCTAGCCTCCTATCTATAGGGCACAAAGTGACTCTTAGATGGGGAATCTATAGATCTAGAAGCACATTTCTTTATTTGGCAGCACATTTCTCTCCGTTTCTTGAACTTCTTTGGTCTCCTTTTTCTTGTATTCATATTTTAGCATCATTTCTATGCACATAGGTATATCTTTCCTTTGCATTATTTAAAATAACAAGAAAATGGGGTTTGGGAGTTTTAAACATGCTTCATCTACAATTACTCTACTTCTTTTAGTTCTAATCAAATTTTTACTTTTTGTTTCTTTCAAACATTTCATAAGAAGCCAATTGGAATAAGCTCTGCCTGTACCAACCGATTGGAAGGAAAAGAACCTCTCAAGATCCTTCTAGGCTAGCCAAAGATATGGAAGTTGGAACTCACCAATTACACTAAGTAACATAGGTTAGTACTATCTTTGTATTTATGAGCCCATGGCTCCTAGCAACCACAACATCACACACACCATCAGCTTTATGCCATGTATTTTCTTCACCGCTCCTCTTTCATCTTATTTTACTTTCTTTTCCTCCCCCTCTTTCACATGACCCAAACCAATCCTATGATGCCTGAGTGATGTGGAGGGGTTGAATGTCTAAAAAGCAAGGTGTATGGGAGAGGAGAGAAGAGAGAAGAGTGGTGGTGGTCTGAAAATCGTGTCCGCAAGTACCAAGAACTATTTCTTGGTGTCCCCTAATAGGGAACTAAGCAACATATTGTTAAAAATGCAAGAAACTTGGTTGTTTTGAGAAAATGGTTTCTTAAGTGACATATTTAAATGTTACCCATAAAACAAGAGTTTTAAGCTTTTCAATTAAGCCATTTTGGTGTGTCTACAACTTTTCTAGCCTTGGCTTCAACTTTCTAGGAAGGTGACAAGGAGTGAAACAATTATGAATGAAGTGGTGTGTAGGAAAGCATAGTAGAGTGCGATGTAATTGACTGAAAAGGTAACACCAAAGTGTAGATTAGACATGCACAATCATTACCTGGTTGGTGTGCTCTTCATTCAACATTGGAAAACAATTAAAAATCTTTGGAACATGTCAAGAACAGAGGGGTTCTATGTGGGCACCAAAAGTGAAAATACAAAGGGGTCCATGTGGCGATCAGAAATGAAAAATGTGGGAGGGTCCATACAGAATTAGAAATGAAAAATGTAAAGGGTCTACATGAAAACCAAAAATAAAAAATGCAAGGGTCACATGGACCCCCTTGTAGGGGGTCCACAAGGGGACTAGAAGTGAAAAATGTAAAGTCAATGTGGGGACCAAAAGTAAAAAATGTAGGGGTCCATGCGGGGACCAAAAGTAAAAAATAGAGGGGGGTCCATGTAGGGGCCGAAAGTGAAAATGTACGGATCCACATGAAAACTGGGAATAAAAATATGAGAGTTCACATGTAGACCAAGAATGAAAATGTGCTATGGTGGTAATGAAAGATGTAATAGCCCATGTGGGGACCGAAAATGAAAGATCATCAAGGTGGGAGCTAAGGATATGATGGTCTATGAGAAGTAAAAATGGGATGATCTTCATGGGGACCAAAAGTGAAAGAGCACTATGGTGGGAGCTAAAGATACGATGGTCTACATGGGGTCCAGAAGTAAAATGCAAGGATGGGGATTGGAAGTGAGAATGCGTCATGTTGGGAATTAAAGATGAGATGATCCACGTGGGTATTGGTAGTTGAAAGGTAATCATGAGGACTGAAAGTTGATTGAAATGGTCCACATTGTGACTATGATTTTGTTAAAAATGTGTCCATGATGGAATGAAACATAGTGGGACAAGACCATGGTGGGATGAAAAACAAAACTAATGTGGGATAAGACCACAATGGGATGCATAAGAGGTCCGTATTGGGCTTGGAGTAGAGCAAGATATGTCACAGTGAGATGAAATCGTGATAGGATAAAGTGTGGGTGCAATCGTGGTAGAATATGAGTGAATGGAAAGATAATGCGATATGAGATGTATGATGCATGAAAAATAATGTATGCAGGGCTTAAAGAAATACAAGTTAGTAAAATAAATTAGTTGAATACATATAAGTTGTACATGATGGGTTAGGATACCTAGGCGGGAACCATCATTTCTATACATACAACTTTGACCTATCCACAAGCTTAGAAAATGACTTACTTGTCATAATTTTGTTGAAGGAGTTCTCAGGCTCAATTTTCTCTAGACTTGAGTTCTTTAACATATATATGCAAAAATAAAATGCAAGTCCTAATAAGGGTTGGGGTTGTCCTACATTTTTTTGATTTTTGATTTTTTGATGGTTTACTATCTTCAAATCTACAAGGTTGTTGCCTTATAGGAGTGTCCTCCTTTTTATATATTCACTTGAATAAAAGATGATTAGAATTTTATTTTGGCTTGGTCCCTTGCAAAAGGTGTGTTGTAGTTGCCTTGTTTCTTTGTCAATAGAAGCAAGTCTTTTTTTTTTAAAAAAGGTAGATAATCAACAAGAATATTAAGTGTGCAATGCGTGCAATATGGGGATCTAAACAAGAATGCTTAAGCAGAATAGAATGCCTTTGAAATTTTTTGTTGTGTTTAAATAAATTTTTTCTAATTTATTTGAATTTTTATGTGCTCAAGTTTTAAAGTAAACATGGATGCAATAGGCAAGTAACAAATTTATTATTTTTTAAAATATTTTTAAATTTGTTTGAGTTTTGATTTTTTTAAATTTTTATGTGTTTTAAACATTTCAATTTGTTCATATTTTAAATTTTTGTAAATTAAGTATGTATAGGGAATGATCAACATTGCCTTGCTCCACTTGGAATACATGTCTCTAGCTATTTTCTGAGGAGCAAAAGCACATACCACATGCAAGATGGGAGATATTTCATCCAGAATACTTCAAACATTTTACCTTTAGTTAGTTAGGTTCTATCATGATCAAGTTAGTGTACCCTATCCACGGGGGTCAAAGAAGAAAGAGAGTAAAGGTAAGTTTTGGATAACTTTAGGAGATTTTGAATAGTTTTCTCTACTTATGCCCTATTTTCCCATTAGGATTTAGCCTCTTCAAGTATTTCATTTTTTATTTATTTGCCCATATTTTTGGTGACACACATTCAAATAGGTCTTGACCTATGGGGTTCATTGCTCATATTTTGGCACCATTTATTTTGACTGCAATTTTTTTGCATTTATTTGGCTTTTGCCTTTTGTTTAGGACCTATAAGTTAGACCTTCTAATAAGGCCTCCTACTAGGGTGGTAGTCATTTTTGATACCACCTCTTCTAATCCCCTATGTCTATCTTAGACTAAAATTGGAAGAGAATAGGATAAGGGTAAACTTCCCATTTTCAAGCATTGCTTAGCTTCTTTTAGGCATCAGGTCATCAAGATTCGAAAATCTAGGCATGCCATGTGCAAAGCATGGTGCCTATTCTTGATTCTTAGAGAACAAGTTGGGTCACCAAGGAGAAAGTGGAATGCAAGTTTTGACGGTCGCTGTCTCAAATTTTTTATGATTTGTTGTGATTTTTTAAAACATTTTTTGGTAGAGCCAATTCTATTGATGATTCTCTCTACCTTGTCTTTCACAACTCATTATCTTTTCAAATTTGCACTTGGTTGAATTGGGTTTCTTTTAGTTATCTTTTCTTGGAAAAAAGGTTTGAATATACTTTAAGGTGTTTTGCATGCTTGAATCGAAATGTTAAACTTGTGAATTCATGTATGCATGCAATACCTGAAAGAAGATGAAGTTCAACATGACGATGCTAATTTGAAATTGTAGGGCTGGCATTGATGATCATGGCAGGCAAGAGTTGACATATCATCATAGAAATTTTTTTTCTTATCGAACTAAAGAGTTGTTGTCTAGATTAGAAGGAGTGAGACAAAATGGGCAATGAGTGCCCAATCCTAGGGTGATTACTAAATGGAATGGGCTCGAGAGTGTGATGAAAAGAGGTGGGCACATGGGCTTGATTTGAAGTGGTAGGCATGTGATGCCTAATTGCAAGAAGTGAGCATATGGTGCCCGAATCAAGAAGGTAGAAATGGGCTCGAGGGCCCGATTTGGATGATGATGGTGGCACACAAGCCCAATTCAAACAAGTGATGGGGCCGTGGGGCCCGATTCGGTGGAAGGATGGGGTTGTGGTCCTAATTGATATAAATGATAGAGACATGGTCCTAATTTAAAGAAATGGGCATGTGTGCCCAATGTGGACCTAGCTCCTGGTGGCTATTTTTTTGGGTGTGTTTTGTTGTGGTCACTAGGAACTGCGAGTCTCGAGTGTGGGTGATGAGTTACAATAATGGATGGAAAGAGAATTTACGAGATGATTAAGAGACTAATCTCCATGGTGGAAAATTGTGAAGATTCTATCTTCTCCATCTTTGGCTTGTCGAGGAAGAAGAGATAGAAGCTTTACCAATTCTATTCCATCATCTGTCCTTACACCTCACAAAGAAGAAATACAAATGTGACCTTGGATTAGCCTTAAGCAAGCATGATAACCATTCAAATAAGGGAATAGGAAACCAAAAAAGGAAAGGAAAAGAACCAAATTCAGAACAATATTCCTAACTCCTTTTTAAGTTTTCTTTAATGATTTATGCATTCATGTAAATGAAATAAATACTAGGAGATGACATGAAATAGATAGAATGCTAGACTAGATCCAATGGTAGTAAAAGGAAATTGAAATAAAACTACTTTCCAATGTAAACACCAGAGGAATGGGTACATACAGTGGGGAGGTTAACATATGAGCATTCCAACATGCCGAAGTGGGGTCACCTAGGCTTTTCCAGTTGATCCACTCTTTCTTGCAATTCTTTGGAGGTTGCTTTAGACGTTGAAAAATGTGCATAACCTCCAAAGATTAGGAGAGATTGTGGGAGCATGTAGAGGTCAGGAAATGGAGCACAAAGAAACTCCTTCATTACTAAAAGCTGGTGCGCTAGTTTGACAAGGGCACATGTGGCACAAGGGGTGGCACATAGATGTGTAGAAGCTAGGGAAAGGAGAAAGAGAGATTTCTCTCTATTTTTGGAGGCAAGAGTAGCATGGCCATACTCTCTTATCCATTCCCTCCTTCCTTATTTGTGTGCACCTCTATTTATAAAAGAGAAGCCCAAATCTTCACAAAATTAGGAAATATTTTAAAATTATGGTGATTTGACCATATGCCTGCCAAAATGGGGCATACATGGCAATGCGCCACCTTGGTATCAGAGCATCTAAGAAAATCTCATTATGAGATTGCCGTGATCTTTGTGAAGATTTGGTGAGAGATGGGATGCACCCCGAGAAGCATGGCAAGTCTATTTAAGGCGCTAATGACAACTTTATATTGTGTCAAGCCAAACTAATGAAGACAAAGAGGTACGGTTAAGTAGAAAAGATGAAATCTTTGAGTGTTGCAAGAAAAGAACATCAAAATTACGACCAAGTAGATAAGTCCTATGTTCAACTACATGTGCCCTTATTGGGGGTGCACCACTTTGGGGGAATCATGCTCCAAGTAGTGTGCCCCTATGTCAGGCACATATGCCTTGGGGTGTGCTACATATGCCTCAGACGAGGGCATTTTCAAGATAAAACATAAGAGCAACAATCAAATGGCTTTCTACGAGAAAACTTGGATATTAGCTAATGTAACAAGAGTTTTAGTTCTATGTTTGGATCAATTTGGCAGGTCTACGACTTGCCTCACCCTGGCATTGTCTTTGTAAAAAGTGACATGGAGTATAGTGTAGATGAGTGTAGCAAACTACAATGGGAGGCATAGCAAAGTAGAATGTTGATGAACTGAAAAGGTGATGCCAAAGTGTTGATATTAACATGCACACCAAGTTCTAAACAAGTGAGGTGGATGTCACCACATTCCTAGGATTTCATTTTGTCTTGTCTAGACCTTCTATGATTGATTGGTGGAGGAGATGTGTCATAGGCACTAGAGGATGCCTATCCCCATGTCGGGGGGATCATTGAGTTGTGGGCACGTGAGTTTATCATTGGTTAGCAGCCCAGCTATGTGGAGTGCCTGTACCGAGATAGGCTAAATTAAAAAAAAACTACCTTGAAGTGAACTAGGTGAATCCTCCAATTAATTAAAGTTTGGTCTTTTAGGCCCATTAGGTCTTCCTGGTGAATGCCGATTTAATCTATAATGAAATAATATTTGTCTTATTAAAAATCATTGTGAAACACTTGATGCAGTGATGGATTAAGTTGAGTAAAAACTAGAGAGACAGAGAGAGAATTCTATGCAAGTAATGTTTAACATGGTGGTGTGAAAATATTACATCACGAGAACATGGTGGGATATAGTGTGAGATGCATGTCACAGTGGGAATGATTGAGAGATGTTGTATGCATGTTATGTAAGCGTGGCATAAGAAATATCAAAAATTATCATAGCAAAATAGTTTAAGATATAGATTATGCAATGGGTAGAGATACCATGGAAGGAACATTATCCCCATGCATAATTTGAGCTTATCTGCAAGCTCAAGAGAGGAACATGTTGTCGACTCCAAAATTGGGTCTTGGGTTGGCATGTTAGAAAGGGTGAGGAAAAGGGGAAAACTCTCACCTCGGTCCTACACTCATATTTGTAGACACGCAATTTTGGTCCAATTGAAGAGCTTGAATTCTTGTTTTCATGAATAATATTTGAGTAACCTTTCAAGGGAACTGAGTTTTCCGGAAAAATCAAGTTTTTCGGCGCATTTCGAAGAAGATCAATAGGTGTTGACCAGGGTCAAAGCGCCCTATATACAGGGCACCAGGCCCTGGTTCCCTATGTACAGGGCACCAGGCCCAGGCGCCCTATATACAGGGCACCTGGCGCCCTACTTATAGGGCACCAGGCGCCCTATAAATAGGGCGCCAGGCGCCCCACTGGTGGGGCACCTGCACCTGGTCTGACTGACTAGACAGATTGATAAAACAGTTCTGCAAATAAAGTTGCCCTCTTCTTGCCTATAAAAGGACCCCCATTTGGAAGGTTTAGGACACACCAAGGGCGTCCCTCACCTCCTCTCATCCACCACTACACATCCCAAGCCTTGCAACCCCCCTCCAAGCTCTCAAACCGTCCCAAAACCATCTCCCAAAACCTAAAAAAATCATAGTTGCTTCTTGAAGGGATATTCCAGCAGAATGAAGTTACCCTCTTTTGTGTTGTAGCAAGACACCCATATGGAGGTTTTTGGACACCCCAAGTCCGTCTCCCACCTCATCTCATCCACCACTACGAATATAAGCCTTCATAGAACCCTCTCAAGCCCTTAGATTATCCCAAAATCCTTCCCCAAAAAACCCAAAAACCTGTAGTTTCCTTCTTCAGAAATATGATTTTTCTCCAACTTTGAGGGCCTCTACACTCTATTTCTCTTACATCTAGTGCCACAAAACTCTTCCATTAGCTTCACTTGAGTATTGGCTGCTTGAAGAAGTCATTTTTCCGTCTTGGAGGTCTTCCTACACTCCGGGGCGACGCCGCGAAGAAGGGAAGAAAATCTACTGAAGCCAGTCCCTGGTGCCCTATAAATAGGGCGCTTTGACTTTGGTCAACGCGCCCCATCAAGGGGACACCTGCAGCAGGCGCCCCATATATGGGGCACTAGTAGGGGCAGACCCCATTTTGCATTTTTTTGAGTTTATTTACCTTTCCGGTCGATCATTTACTCCCCTCTTTCATTTTAACTCTCATTAACACATCATTTAGCATATATTGAGCCACTCATTTGCATTTTCATGCATATCTAAACCTTCTAAATAGGGGTTGGGATTTAGTCCCAATCCGGTTAGTCTCTTTCCTTTTGCATGTTTGAATTCAAATTTGATCATGATACTATGCTTTTATTAGAACTAATGAACCTTTCACTTGTTTCTATGTTTTCTTATGGACATTTTTAGGTAAATCCGATTGAGGCGGAGCTTCAACCGGATCTAAGACGAATGACTCACTAAGCTCTCTTCTTTCGGCCGGCCGAGAGAGGAGAAGTCGGAACCCAACAATCTCCCCACTTCAAAAGGTACGACGGTCATTTCTCCATTTCATTTCTTTTCATTCTACTATATTTTGGAGCCTTTGGCTCCTGGCGACCACAACCACTAACATCCCATCCACCAAGACCCCAAAACAAGCATAGGGGCCGGAAAAGGGGAGATCTACGGATATCCCGTTTCGGGTGCTTACAATATTGATCCCTGAACTTTCATCCCTCGATGTCGCTTGAGCACCAGAGAGATGGTTCGGGTCGTATGGAAGGAGAATGGGAAAAATTAACTAAAAGTAATCAATAATAGTAGAGGATATGAAGTAGAAGTAGAGATGAAGAAGAGTGGTTGTCAGGAACTGCGTGCTCTGATTTAATAGAAATAGAATGAGCATTAGACAAAAGATGACCATGTGTACATTAGCACAGGAAATGGATGTGTGGGTTCAACCTTCTCCTTCTTTTGCTAGCCATTGAAGAAGAGTCCTTAACCACCGCTTACTTGATGTACTTGTCCAACTAGAAGACAAGAAGACAAGAAAACAAGCGAAAGAAGGATTAGAACTATGTGCAGTGCAGTAACTGTAAAGAAAGTGGCATGAAAATTGGCAATCAAAAACAAACGCACTGGTTTTGGGGTTAGCCCTAACCCTTTTATTTATTTATTTGATATATGAGATAATGAAAAACTAAATAAAAATAATGTATAAATGATGCTGGATGAATAAAGAAGAAGTAGAAACTTGAACGGATAAAAAGGTGAAAAATGGCCGATTTGGTTGGTCTGCACATAGGCAGGGACACGGTGGGTGCTCCCTTGGTTTGAGAGTGCGGTGGGCGCGCCCTTGGTCTCGGGGCGCGTCGAACTTTATCTGGTGTGACTTTGTTGCAAAGGCCTCTACGGATGACCTTGATATCAAAATCAAGTGTCACTTGTTGAAATAGATAGAGAACTTGGAGAGGAAGAGTTTCAATGTTGGCTATATCTCTAGAATATGCCTGTAAAAGCCTGTATAAAGTTTAGAAGTGGACATAAACTGGAAGTAGAACTAGATTGTGCGACCTTGTTGAAATAATCACCATAAACAGTCCAGAAGTCAGAATGAACTCCTATTTATGTAAAAATAAATAAGACTCATTGAGAGAGATTTAAGATGAAGAGCAGTTTACTTGATTAATTTTATAAAAGGTTTGAATTTACCTTATTAGTCTGATGTTGGAAGGTGAAGTGGGAGCCACTGGCACGATGTTGATGCAAGATGCACTACAGACACCACAAATCTCAGAATTGAGTGATTCTTATTGGGAATATATGATAACTTATCGGGGTAAAATTTGTATGAATATGATGTAGGCTGAATCTACATGGAATTGTATGAAAATTTATTGAGAAAATGATGGCAAAGAAAGAATAGACTCTGGACCTGCTGGTGTAGAAGCTACCACGGGCTAAGGAAAAGTTAGAATTGATTTCTATTTGTTGAAGACAAAATAAAACTTAACAAGGAACACTTATTCTGAAGGAGTCTTGGCTAGAAAATGCTCAAGAAAATCTGTGAAAGCCGATAATCAGAGAAATAGCACGTCAGAACATAGATTAGCTTCTTTTTCAATTCATGATGATTTTCAAGCGCCGAGACGAAGAGGGGACAATTTGGGATGGTTGGGAAGAGCCTAGGGCATATGGAGGACAAGAAGAGTAACCCTAGATCATATCCTAATAGCTGAAATTTATAGAAGAAGTAAACGAGTGCAAAACTATATAAAAAACTGGATGCCCCCCCGATTGGGGGTGTGGTGGCTGTGCCCTCAACTTGGTGCCATTTTTCACTTGGAAGCTTCTAGAAGCCTTCCAAAATTGAGATTTCCAAAAATGGACAGCCCCGACTCGAGGGCATGGTCAAAATGAGCATAGTTTGAGCTTCCAAAATGGATTTAAAAAGTCAAAAAATAGGACAACAAATCAGATTTCTAGAACTAGACGCACCCATGGTTTGGGGGCATGCAGGCCATGCCTTGGGTCAGAGACTGTGCCCTCATATTGAGGGTGCATAAACTGCACCCCTATCTCGGAGGCACTTTTAGTTCTCTCTTGCACGCATCTACTTCACAAGACGTAACTTGCAAACGTGATGTTCATTTTGCCTCCCATTGTTGCGTATGAAAGAGAACTTGTGAACACAGCTCCCCAAATTAGTTAACCATCTAGTACACATCCTAAGACTTTCGTATGGGATTGTAACTTATAGTTTATCCACCCAGTGGTGCTGAAGGCCTGAATGGTGATCTAAAACATGAAAAAGTTGGCAATAACACAAAAAACATTAGAATGACCCAAAAAGTTGGTGGCAACTTATACAACTCAGGTTGATGACTAGAAAAAATGAGAGAAACTCAGAAAACTTGAAAAGGTGCTCAAAAGAGCCGGGGATGCCCCAAAGAGCTCAAAATGACCGAAAAAGTTGGTGGCAACCCATACAACTCATGTTGATGACCGAAAACAACGGGAGGAACTTGAAAAACTCAAAGAGATGCTCGAAAGAGCCGAGGATGACTTGAAGAACTCAGAATGACCAGAAAAGTTAGCGGTAACCTGTGCAACTTGGGTTGACGACCGGAAATGATGGGAGAAACCTGGAAAACTCAAAGAGATGCTCGGAAGAGCCAGAGCAGACCAGGAGTACTCAGAAAGATTGAAAAAGCTAGTGGAAACCTATACAACTCGAGTTGATGACTGAAAATAATGAGAGAAACCTAGAAAATTTAGAGAGATGCTCAGAATAGTCGGAGATGGCCAAGAGTGCTCAAAATGACTGAAAAAGCTAAGCTAGTTGTAGACACGCCAATTTGGCCTTATTTGGGGCTTAAACCATTATTCCATTGGCAACATCTCTTTTAGACCATCAAAATCATGATGAACCAACCTTTTAGATGAGACAAGGTGCTTATTGAAAATATGAGGATGATTTGCTAATTTCTAATCAAATCCGTGTTTGCCGAACAAGAGACTCTTGGTGGTGTGCCAGATTATGCTTTTCCTAGCATATCCTCTACTTGAAAAATTTTCACAGGATTTTTTGGCCATCTAATAAAGAATTATTCAACATGAATAATATTCTTATCTGAGTTATCTTTCCATTTCAACAAACGACATTCAATTCTGATCTCCCATTTGTCTGCGGCGCCTTTTATAAGTCAGACGCGCAATTCTGTCAGCACGCAGCACCGATCAAGCCCAATCGCATGCAAGCCCAGCCCATTGGGCACATATCTGACAAATTCCTCCTCCATATCACTTTTTAAAGTATCTGGAAGCTTCATGGTCGAAATTAGCATCATCTAATGATGGCAATCCAACTTGTTGTCTTATACATCAAAACTTGCCATTTTTAGACAAGATTTGTTTCCTCTTCAAGTGGAGACATATTTTGAACATGGGGAAGGTGATCCATGGTTTACAATCTCTATCAATCATTTAGGTAAGTTTCTAGATGCCTCATTATGAAAATCAGCAACATTAAATGGAGGAAATCCAAAATATGGTCGGATGTATCAAAACTTGCTATTTTTTAACCTGGTTCTCATCCCCTATAAAGGGAGACTCATATGAACGACCTAAGAAAGGGCATACCCATCCTCCAGCACTCCTCTCCTCGTCCTCCAGCCACCCTAGGCTCGTCCCAACCTCCCCAAATCGTCCCCTCTTTGTCCCGGTGCTCGGAGATCATTCCAAAGTGAAGAAGAAGCCGGTCTATGCTCCGACATGCTGCACTGCTGATCATCATCTTCTAAAGATCTTTATAGTCATTTTCCGACCTTATTTTCTTCATAATAAGTGTGCTCCATCCAGATATATTTCATCTCCAACAAACATATATCAATTCTGACATTCCCTCGGCTTGTTATGGCTTCAACACCAGTGTTGTACAAACAGATCCGAAGTCTTCTCTTCTAAGTCATCCTCTTCTCAGTCCATTTACGTACATTTAATGGTAGATTCAGCCTATACATCCTTCATAGAAATTGTTCCCCGGTGAGTCCTCTTTTATTTAAAATAAGAATCATTCAATTCAGAAATCTTTGGTGCCCATAGCACATTTTACATTGATATTGTGCTAGGAGTTTCCAGAACTTCACTGTCCAAGATCCGGCTTATCAGGTAAATTCATATTACTTATCATAAGATTAAAGCAAACTTGTCTTCATATAAAAACACCCTTGGTGAGTCCTCTTTATTTTGAAACAAACATCACTTTATTCTGACATTGGTGCTATTCGTTACGGTCTCTGCATCAGAGCTGCACAGTTTACGTTGAATCTGTCCAACCCGGTTGCCACTTCGCCTGGGTTGTGTTGTCTTTAACCATTCATATTCTCTTTGCTAACTCTTCATTCAAATAATTTAGTTCATATTTAAGTATCATTTTTATTCAGTTTTGCATCATTTCATACATCATAAAAAAACAAAAAAAAAAGGGTTAGGGCTAACCCCGAATCCGGTGAGTTTGTTTCCAATTGCCGTTTTGTGTTATTGTTTTTACAGTTACTACACTTCACACAGTTCTAATCCTCCATTCACTTGTTTTCTTGTCTTCTTTGTCTTCTAGTTGCACAGGTACATCAAGCTAGCATTGGTTGGACTCTCCCTCATTGGCCGGCCGAAGAGGAAGAAGGTTGAACTCACACACTCTCTCCCACGCTAAGGTACACACGGTCATCTAACTTAATCTCTTGTTCAAATACATAAAGCGGAGCCCGCGGCTCCTGGCGACCACTTCTTCTCTTATTCATGCTTTAAGTTAATTCATTCCTCACTCTCCTCCCACATGACCCGAACCGTCTCCAGTGCTCGAGCGACGTCGTGAGATGAAAGTTCGGGGATCAATGTGAGTGTGGGACCGAGATGAGGACCTTTTACTGCTTTCCAAGTGTTTTTGATTCACTCCCCTTTTTTCCCCATTCTATCTTTCACCTTCTCTTGAGGTGCCGATCTGGAACCCATTTTCTGGAGTCGACAGCTTTTTAGCGACCACGGTGGGACAACCAATGTCTTCAACCGTGCTAGCTTGATGGATCCGTGCAACTAGTTGTTTTCTGACTTGGTTCCCGCGTGAACCAGCTTGTCCTTCACCTTTTCCATGTCAATTTCCTTTTAAACTTTCTGTTTACTCTTTCTTTATGATTGTTCCCCATGTGGACTTGACTTGCTTGTTTTTAATTTCAACCCGGTTCCCGCGTGAACCACTCTTTTCTTCTTATAAACCGGTTCCCGCGTGAACCACCTTTCTTTCCAACTTAGTTCCCACGTGAACCAACTTATTTTAAGATCGGTCCCCGCGTGGACCGATCATTTGCAGCACCTTCAGATTGGCCCCACGTGGCCCTCCTTCCCTTTTTTCCAATCAAACAAGCCGGTTCCCACGCGAACCACCTTTAGTTGCTAGTTGCTAGTTATTTGTTTTGCTTTATCATTGCTTGTCTTGCTTGCATTCACTTGTTTGATTTATTTAATAGCTTTCATTCATGTTTTCATATTGATTGCTTCTTCTCCTCCTACCCTCCATTTTTCATTTTTTCATTAGCTTTTGCATCGGGTACCGGACTTGTTTCGATCTGTAGGGCATTCGAGGCGGGGGCTCTCTCTCACAACACACCCTCACCCTCCAAACACCTTCTTGGTGGATTCTAACCTCTCTTCTTGGATGTTCCTTCCTAGTTGATTTGGTTGTTTCCATCAAGGCCTCCATAAGTCCCCATCCGTGGAGTATTCCTCTCCGCACGATTGGGCAGGTTGTACTACTTCCCAAAAACCCGAAGAACCCAAGTATCTACTCGTGGTGATTGAGTGACAACCTTAGGTCTTGAAGATTGAAGCAATAGGAACCATACCTACTTGAGTGAACAATTGCGAACAATCTATCTAATCTAAGGTTTCAACCCAAAAATTGTCGAGTAGTCATTTTAAAACTTGTTTGCACAACTTGCTTGCTCACAACAATTGAAAACAACCAAAAAAAAATTTTCTTCCTTCAAAACACCTAAAACAAAAAAACAACCTTTAATTTTTGTGTTCAACTTGCTTGCCAAACAACAAATTGAAACCAAATCAATTCAAACAAAAACAACGCATAACCAAACAAAAAATCTCTTTGTATTTACACTTTTCATATGCTTTCTTTCAACCATTTTGTAAGAAAGATCGACAGGAAGCCCATGATGCTAAGGTCTGGAAGCCACGTTGGGAGGTCGGACTACTAAGAGCTGCAACAACCCATGGTCCAACCAGAGGGCCATGTCAGTGCCGTCAGAGAACCTGAAGTTCAAAATCCTACTCATCCACTTGCATCACTTAGTGTAGAACAAATCCTCCAGGGTCTATCCCTCCATTTAGATCCTGAATCCTTTTCACTTGTGCAATCTTTAACAAAGGGCAAGATGCCCACCAATCAAGATCCGATCGAGGGAAATCAAGCCCCCTCACCACCCCAATTGACAGTCAGGCCCCTCATCATCTCCTCTCCTAGGCAACCCTATCATGCCTCTACTCACCCCGTTGTGGGGCATTCATATAATTCTATGCCAGTTCCTACTTTGAAGCCACCTCTTCCAACCCATTTATCTAAATACCTTGCACCGGTGGCTCAAGAACCCAACCTCACTCAAGCATTCATGGAAAAACTCAACCAAATGGATGAGCACTTTGAAGAGCTAAGGCATCGTTTGGACTCAAAGGCCATCCCTAAAATATCTGCTCCATCTTTCCCAGTCCCACATATCCCTCCATCACAAACACTAGCCTACCATCGCTACAATGGCTCAGGTGATCCCTTCACCCATGTCAATGATTTCTTGAGCAAATCATCTCGATGGCTAAATGATCGAAGAGCTCTTGCTATTCTTTTTAAGCGATCATTGGATGGTGCAGCCCTAGAATGGTTCTTTTCACTAAGGGAAATAGAAATATGAGATTTTGAAATTGTCAAGGAAAAATTCTTGCGACGATATGGGCCAGGCTATTCAATAATTGGGGAAGTAAAACAAGATGTAGAATTAATACAATATTCTGATGAATTGAGGCCCAGGCTTGAGAGGAGCATTGATGCTATGAACCAACCTAGGAGCCCTCTCCAACCCCATCTAGATCATCATCATCGGCCAACTCCTCGACGCAAGTTGATTAGGCCACCCAAGCCCCAACCTCAGCCGGTCATGCAACCCTTGCCAATGGCACAACCAATTGTGCACAATCAAGTTCCTCTTGTCGCTTGTGCAAATACTTCATTACCTAAACCAGCTCCACCAACATTTCCAAAGGCCCCTCAGCCAATCATCCGGCCCTTGGCTTATCAACTAATTTCACCAATAGCTCCCCAGCCTGAACCAACTTCTATGCTGACACCAATTGAACAACCCTTAGCTATTCAATCAACCCCTCAAAATAGGGTTCACCCTAAGTCGGTTAAGGCCCTTGTTTCTTCTATTGCTCCTGCCTTGGCTGAGGAACTAGTCACTCCTATCATTCATGCTCCTACCCCGGCAGAGGAACCAATTAATCTGATCATCCCTACTCCTACTACAGTAGATGATTTATTCACTTCAACCGTTCATGCTCCTGCCATGGTAGAGGAACTAGTCACTCCGATCATCCATGCTCCTGCCATGGCAGATGATTCAGTCACTTTGACCCTTCATGCTCCTGCCCTGGCAGAGGAATCAATCACTCCAACCATTTGTGCTCCTGCCCTGGCAGAGGAATCAACTCCTCAACATATCCTTGCTCTCTCTCAAGATCAAAGTCAGCCAGTAGGGGAGGTCGAACCAAACTCTTCTATCATTCTAGAATCCCCTAAACTAGGCATGACCTCTTCCCTAGAACAACCTGAGGAGAAGCCTACTGTAAGGAGTTTAGGTGAGGGGATCACAAATTTAGTTGATTGTCAAGGACTAGGCAAGGATTCTCCATGTATAGATCAAATGTTGCCATCATTAGAATTGATCCCTGAAGCTGGGGAGATAGAATTGACCCCTGAACGAAAAAATAAAGAGATAGAATTGGTTAGTGAAATGGAAAATGAATCAACAAGCCTCCATAAGGGCATAGACAAAGGGATACTGGGACCTCCTCCAGATAGGCTGGCAAATCCCTTAGCGTCAATCTTTGGGCCACGACTCTTACCCCATTATTCTCCTAAGCAACAATCCGACCCATGGGCCCACGATCAATCAATCTTAGGGCCACGACCCTTTCTTTATTCGCCTCCAAATCAACGATCGGCCCCATGGGCCCACAATTCCTCTATCTTAGGGCCACCACCGTTTCTTTATCATGCCCACAACCATAAAATGGACCTATGGGTCCCCAATTCTTTAATCTTGGAGCCTCCACTCATACTTCATCCTATTCAATTGGGCCCTTATGCCCCATTTTTGAGCCCTTATGCCCCATTTTTGGGCACTTATGCCCCTTTTCGTCAATCGGGCTCTTATGCCCCTCTTCATCAACCGAGCCCAGGTGCCCCTTTCCATCAGCCGGGCTCACGTGCCCCCTTTATCCAACCGGGCCCATGTGCCCCTCTTCATCAACTGAGTTCTTATGCCCCTTTTCTTCAACCAGGTCCACGTGCCCTTTTTAATCAATCGGGCTTGCATGTCCCTTTCCTTCAACTGGGCCCATATGCCCCTTTTCCCCAACTGGGCCTACGTGCCCCTTTCCTTCCATCGGGCCCACGTGCCTATAATTCTCCCCAATCGGGCCCATGTGCCCTTAATTTTTTTAAATCAGGCCCACGTGCCCGTAATTCACCTCAATCGGGCCCACGTGTCCGCAATTCACCTCAACCGGGCTCACATGCCCATGTTTTTCTACAACTGGGCCCATGTGCCCAAATTTCTTCTAAATCGGGCCCACGTGCCCACCTTTCAACAAACTCGGGCACACATGCCCACACTCCTTCAACTTCGGGCATGTATGTCCCCATTTCTTCACCATCGGGCCCACATGCCCAAACTTCTTCGAAATCGGGCCCACGTGCCCCCACTTCTTCAACTTTGGGATTACGCACCTATACTCTTCAATGGCGCCAACGAGCCCATCACAAATCACAATCTTGCCCCCAACCACTTAAATCGGGTCCATATGCCCGCTCTTTTCTTTGGGTCCCTCAGGCTCAACCTCCAATCTGGCCTTCGCGCCCATCACCTCCAATCGGGCCCTCATGCCCATCAACAACAAATGGGCCCTCTGGCCTGCATTCAAATCTTGGGCCCATGTGCCTCTTGATTCCAACGATTTCTGGGCCTTCAAACCCACTATCAACTCCCGGGCCCAAGTTCCCACTTTAGTTTACTTTTATTTTCAAGCATTCTTTTTCCAAGTTTTACTTTTAACAAAAAAAAATGAAGGTAGAGAAATTTCCTGGGTGATACCACAATCTTTGCCTCTTACATCATTAATTTTAACTCCGCCATGCTAAATAAGATCCTCCACATTTTTACTTCATCCTATGACTATGAATCTTCAATCCAATGCAATATGGTGCATATCAATAGTGGAAGCAGTTGGGCAAGGCAAGGCATGGCAGACAAGGCAAGGCAAGCACAAGCAAAGCCGTCATCAGCAATGAACTTCTTCTCTCAGGTATTACATGAAATTGCATTCATCATCATTATGGCATCTACAAAGCAATATTTTTTTAAAAAATTTGATTTTGAATTTTACATGACAATTTTAATAGAGAGAAATTCATGATTGGCAATATTTGTAGCTACCTTGTTTTTATTAAACAAATTCTTTACATTGCAAGGCGTGTTTTCAATTGATTCACCTATGGAATGTAATCTACCTCAAAAAAAATGGAGAGAACTACCAATATGACTTGAGTCCACATGTGGTTGTTCTCTAGGAGTCGAGGGTGGATACCATCCCACACACAACACGTCCCGATCCCAGAATCTGGATGACTTGACACCCGAGAGAAGCTAGGAAAGGCTTAGAGATGGAAGGAAAACCCTCACCCTATTCTCTTCTGTTCGGTCCAAGATAGGCGAAGGGGACTAGAGGGGGAGAGTATCGAAAGCATCTGCCACCCTAGTAGGAGGACGTCTCAGAAGGTCCAACTTTTTAAATAGAAAAAGGGTGCCAAAAGATGGGCAATGAACCACACAAGTTTAAACAAATATGGGCCTGTCTGAATGAGTACCTAGAAAAGTAGAAAATGAAAAAAAGGCACCAAAAGATGGGCAATGACCCCACAGGTCAAAGACTTGTCTAAGTGAGTGCCACATGTAGAAAAGACCTGAAGAGGCTAAACCCCAATGGGCAATTAGGTGTGAGTAGAGAAATCCCTCTCAACATCTCTAAAGCTTATCAAGGACTTCCTTATCAATTCTTCATTCTTAACCCAAAAAGGTGCGGGTGGACCAACCAAATCAAAGTTAAACTCTAGCCGATCAGAGGTTGAAGGTCAAAAAAAGATTGTGGGTAAGAAACCTCATTTTGCACATGGTGTCTACCAACGAACCTAGAAAAACAACCAAGTGATGAGAACTTGTGTCAATACTGATTTTTCTCTCCCTAGAAAGCTAATATTTTCAAAAATTTCAAAAAAACTAAATATTTTTAAAACTCTAAAAAAAGTTGAATATCTTCAAAAACTCAATAAAATTAACTATTTTTGAAAACTTTAAAAAAAGAATATTTTCAAAAATTATAAAAAAATGAATCTTTTCAATTCAAATTCCAACAATTTTTTTTCCGAAATTTTCAAAATTTCATCACCATGCTTGGTTCGAATTCTCGTCTTTACATTCATATTTATTCATGTTTTAAATTTTTCATTACATATTTGCTGCTTTATTTCTACACCCTTAAGTAGGCTATTACCCCTTGACAAAGGTCAAGACATACTGCAACTTTCAAGGGGGATGAGCCATACTGGCATTCTAATCTCGTTTTTCGAGTGTTTCAGGCACAAAGAACAAACAAGGAGAATTGCACAACAAGGCGATGCTCGCCACTTCCCTCCCCCAAGGATTCTTAGGAGGAGGTGTCACCATAACCTCGGCCTTAACTTTGTCGAGAAACATTTTGTAGGCGACACTCGCCACTTCCCTCCCCTGAGGATTCTCAAGAGGAGGTGTCATCATAACCTCGGCCTTAACTTTGCCGAGAAACTTTCACTCTGTCTCCTCATTAGGACACATGAACTCTTTTGTGAGAATGCATGTCATCACATCGCAAACTCATTGTTATCATTTCCTTTCTTAGCATATGTTAGGTGCATTACTATTTATTTTATGCATTGATGTTGAAGACCATGAATGCGGAGAAGACTTGACCTGAGATCCCCTTCATCAAAATCTATGACGGTCAGGTCACCTTTCACACTCACGGATAAGCCAAAGTTGTGTTGTGAGGGACGATGGTGCCCGAATGGGTATCTTGACCTCATAGACAATCTATATCTTCAACTATTTGTTATACAAGTTTTGTTTTGTTTTCTTGAGCCCAGCATGCATCATATAGTATTAGTTGCATTGCATTTTTCATTATCATTGCATACATACTTTCAAAAGCTTCACCTTCTCACCCTCTTGTATCATATTTCTGATCATTCTGAATCCCATCATGTTTTCTAATCCCACTGTGTTTTCTAATTCAACCGTGTTTTCTATTCCCACCAACCTTTCTAATATCCCACCGTGTCTGTTAATCCCACCATGTTCGGTAATCACCTTGTGCCTTCAAATCTTTTATTTCTATCCCCATTGTGGCCATTGCAACTCTTTTTCTATTCATTCCACCGTGGCAGTCACTTCCTCCTGCCAAGGGCCTCCTATTCGATCTAAACTTACACCGTCATGGTTAGCACCTAAACATTTGCCTTTTGGAATTCGAGATCATTCCATTCTAAATTGAATCTTGTTTCCTAGAAGACTTAAATGAATCTCAGAGCCTGAATGTGCTCGATTGGTATTCTTTTACTTTTTCAAAATAAATCTCTTTTTAAACTTTAGCCCATCACAGTACAGGAACACCGCAAAGATCGGGTTACCGGCTGATGATGAACCTACGAACCCATGTTTCGGGGACTCCCCACCGCGTTGGGGGTTGGCTATTCTTCTCTCGTGCCAATGGCACATATTTTACCAATCGAACATAGGAAGACTTGATGAAACATGGCGGTTAACTAGGAGACTTGAGGAGATTCGTCTTGCTGAATCTGGTCGTTGAGCGTGTCTATATCTACACCTTGATGCCACCTTTTCAATCCATCGCCATTTTGCTCCACTACATTCCACTACGATCCATCTCGCTTCACTACGCTTTCTCTACATTTCACTCCGCTACGCTACATAACATTCCCTTGCAAAGCCGACATCAAGGCGAGGCAAGCTGTAGACACGCCAATTTGGCCTTATCTGGGGCTTAAACCATTATTCCATTGGCAACATCTCTTTTAGACTATCAAAATCACGATGAACCACCCTTTTGGATGAGACAAGGTGCTTATTGGAAATATGAGGATGATTTGCTAATTTCTAATCAAATCCGTGTTTGCCGAACAAGAGACTCTTGGTGGTGTGCCGGATTATGCTTTTTCCAGCATATCCTCTAATTGAAAAATTTTCACAGGATTTTTTCGCCATCTAATGAAGAATTAATAAACATGAATAATCTTCGTATCTGAGTTATCTTTCCATTGCAACAAACAGCATTCAATTCTGATCTTCCATTTGTCTGCGGTACCTTTTATAAGTCAGACGCGCAATTCTGTCCGCACGCAGCACCGATCAAGCCCAATCGCATGCAAGCCCAGACCATTGGGCAAATATATGACCAATTCACGACCTTACCTTCCTTTTTTCTCCTCCATATCACTTGGTAAAGTATCTGGAAGCTTCATGATCGAAATTAGCATCATCTAATGATGGCAATCCAACTTGTTGTCTTATACATCAAAACTTGCCATTTTTAGACTAGATTTGTTTCCTCTTCAAGTGGAGACATATTTTGAACATGGGGAAGGTTATCCACGGTTTCCAATCTCTATAAATAATTTAGGTAAGTTTCTAGATGCCTCATTATGAAAATAAGCAACATTAAATGGAGGAAATCCAACCTATGGTCGGATGTATCAAAACTTGCTATTTTTTGACCTGGTTCTCACCCCCTATAAAGGGAGACTCATATGAACGACCTAAGAAAGGGCATCCCCATCCTCCATCACTCCTCTCCTCGTCCTCAAGCCACCCTAGACTCGTCCCAACCTCCCCAAATCGTCCCCTCTTTGTCCCGGTGCTCGGAGATCATTCCAAAGTGAAGAAGAAGCCGGTCTATGGTCCGACATGCTGCACTGCTGATCATCATCTTTTAAAGATCTTTATAGTCATTTTCCGACCTTATTTTCTTCATAATAAGTGTGATCCATCTAGATATCTTTCATCTCCAACAAACATATATCAATTCTGACATTCCCTCGGCTTGTTATGGCTTCAACACCAGTGTTGTACAAACAGATCCGAAGTCTTCTCTTCTAAGTCATCATCTTCTCAGTCCATTTAGGTACATTTAATGGTAGATTCAGCCTATACATCCTTCATATAAATTTTTCCCCGGTGAGTCCTCTTTTATTTAAAATAAGAATCATTCAATTCAGAAATCTTTGGTGCCCATAGCACATTTTACATTGATATTGTGCTAGGAGTTTCCAGAACTTCACTGTCCAAGATCCGGCTTATCAGGTAAATTCATATTACTTATCATAAGATTAAAGCAAACTTGTCTTCATATAAAAACACCCTTGGTGAGTCCTCTTTATTTTGAAACAAACATCACTTTATTCTGACATTGGTGCTATTCGTTACGGTCTCTCGCATCGTAGCCGCACGCTTACGTTGAATCTGTCCAACCCGGTTGCCACTTCGCCTGGGTTATGTTGTCTTTAACCATTCATATTCTCTTTGCTAACTCTTCATTCAAATAATTTAGTTCATATTTAAGTATCATTTTTATTCAGTTTTGCATCATTTCATACATCATAAAAAAACCAAAAAAAAAAGGGGTTAGGGCTAACCCTGAATCTGGTGAGTTTGTTTCCAATTGCCGTTTTGTGTTATTGTTTTTACAGTTACTACACTTCACACAGTTCTAATCCTCCATTCACTTGTTTTCTTGTCTTCTTTGTCTTCTAGTTGCACAGGTACATCAAGCTAGCATTGGTTGGACTCTCTCTCATCGGCCGGCCGAAGATGAAGAAGGTTGAACTCACACACTCTCTCCCACGCTAAGGTACACATGGTCATCTAACTTAATCTCTTTTTCAAATACATAAAGCGGAGCCCGTGGCTCCTGGCGACCACTTCTTCTCTTATTCATGCTTTAAGTTAATTCATTCTTCACTCTCCTCCCACATGACCCGAACCGTCTCCGGTGCTCGAGCGACGTCGTGAGATGAAAGTTCGGGGATCAGTGTGAGTGTGGGACCGAGGTGAGGACCTTTTACTGCTTTCCAAGTGTTTTTCGATTCACTCCCCTTTTCCCCCCATTCTATCTTTCACCTTCTTTTGAGGTGCCGATCTGGAACCCGTTTTCTGGAGTCGACACTAGTGGCAACCTGTAAGACTTGAGTTGACAACCATAAAAGTGGACGACCTAATAGCAATCGAGAGACTCTAATGGTAAGCAAAAACTATGCAATAACTTGATGAAAAGACACAACACAATGGTTCTCACTTGGTAAACATGGATTCGACTAGGGATCAGTAACTCATCCTCAGATTTTTAGTAAGCTCCTTGGCTCATCCAAAAGGGTGGTTTAACTTGATTTTAATGGTTTAATAAGGGATGTTGCCAATGAAATAAGAGTTTTAAGCTCCAAATAAGACCAAATTGGTGTGTCTACACATGTCATCATTATTGTTGCTTGAGGGGTTCTCATACTCAACTTCTCATGACCTTGAGATCATCAACATTGCTATTTTTGTATATTTATTTTGATAATGAGACACATACAAAGCCAAAGTTCAAGATAAGGGATTTTTGGATTTTATTCTAAAGCATCAATGGGTGAGGCATATGCGTCTAGGTGTGAGGCGCATGCACCCATTCTCAAGGTATATCCATCTCTATGGTTACCTGTTGGGCAAGACACCTCTCCTTTCTTTTTTTGGATTAAAATAGTCCTTCCTAGGCTCATTCCTTGTTCTTTTTTCTAGGGAGCATGGGATAGCTCATTTATTTCTATTTTTGGTGATTTGCAGAGGTTTTTCTTACTTTTAGGGTCAAGTTTTATGCTTCTAATGGTGTTTACCTCGAATACGTCTCATACCAATATGGTTAGATGATCTTTTGAGATCCCTGGGCATTTGAGGGACTGTGTCACTACTGGAGAGGTACATTCTTGGTTCCTTGTCCCTACAATCAACCCTTTTTGCTTTTCTTCTTTTTTTTCACTGTTTTACAATAGTGGCTGTTGAGGGCTTTTAGGCACCCCTAGGAGTGGAGCATGCACTGGGGAGTTTGGTGCATAAGCTCAGAAGTCAAGCGTATACATTTCTAGAACCTCACTTTTTACCATTTGTTTGTTGGCTTGTAGGGTGTCTCTGCTTTCCCAAGTCCTAGGAGGTTTGGCAGGATATGTTGAATTTTTTGGATTATGAGGGCCCTTACTCCATGTTCCTAAGACATCTTGTATGCTTGGGGATTAAGGGGCATTCTCATGCATTTCTACCACTTTGATGTATACCATTGGGATTTTTTCATGCTAGGCACATTGGTGGAGAGGTGTCACCCTGTACTTACACTTTTGTCTTTGGAGACTTTAAGTGCTTGATCCTTTAAGTGGAGGTGGAGTTCTTGCTCCATTTGGAGTGTACTAAGAGGGGCCATGAAGACAGTCTATTTAACCTTTCCAACTTTAGTTCTTGTGGTAGCTTTCTTTGAGGCTTCATGAACTATTAGGATGCCAAGATATTACTTGATCATGATAAGACAAATGTTCTTCATCTTGTCACTTGGTTTGTTGCTACTTTGAGAAGGGTTAGTCAAGATGAGGCTTTTCTGATACCTAGTTTGAAAGGGGTGGCTACTAGGATCATTACCACACTACTTTTCTTCCTTGGTGATGGTTTTACCTGGTTGATCTTGCTTTTCTATGCTAGAGGTTTTTGGGAGCACAAGTGCCTTGGCCTAATTTCTTATATCTAGGTTTGTCAGCCACGAGCTTGGGCAATTCCTTTGTGGGAAGTTTACTCTTGCTAAGCTCCTAGGTGGACTTGCAATTTTGGTTTGTGGTAGGTAGCCCATATGTAGCAACATCTGAGCATCTTAGGCACAATCCTCTCCTTACCTTGGTGTAGACATGTAAAATCGGCCAAATTTGGAGCCTAAAACTCTTGTTCTACGAGGTGATATGTGCGATTGCACTACATAGAATCATGCCAGGTTACTTCTGAAGTAAACCGAGTGGAGCATGAGTTTTCTAGATCATTCAAGAATAAACTAGCGTTTTTTGAGCTAGGACGTACCCTTTGAGTGAGAGCCATGCATTAACTGTGGAAACACAAAACCTTCTAAATGACCAATGCTCAATGATCAATCTTTAAGAGTTAAGTCACATTTTGGGCCATGTTACTCCTTCCATGTTTGCCTTATTGTCAGTTTGGGTCTTTTCAGTTTCCATCAAGGTTTACTGGTTATGCTAGGTCAATCTGGTCGACACCGGGACTCTCTAGTCATACTAGGTTTCATAGGTCATTTTGAGTTATTTTCAAGTCTTTCGAATCCCTCCAAATGCTTCCATGTTTTGGCTTTTCGGTTGCTATTGGGTCATCCTATTGACATTAGAAAATTTCTTATCATACCAAGTTTGTTAAGCCATTTAAAGTCCATTTGGTCATTTCAGATCCCTCCGGGTGCTTCAGTGTCCACCCGGTCATCGTTCTGGGTCGTTTTGGTCATTGCCGGGTCATGTCAGTCGACACCAAGAATTTTGGTCATATCGGGTTAATCAAATCATTTTGAGTTCAATTTTTCAGTCTAGATCCCTTAGGGTGCTTCCATGTCCTCCACGTCGTCATTTTAGCTCTTTTTAGTTATCATTGGGTCATTTTGGTCAACACCAAATTTTTTTGTCAGATTAGTTTTGTTGGAACTTTTAAGTCTGTTCGATCATTTCAGATGTTTTTGTGTCTTTCCTATTATCATCTTGTGCTTTTCCGATTGTCGTCACCATTTCTTGGTTGCCACAGGACCAACCATGCCCTCTATCTTCATGGGGTGGGGGCGTAGTCACCGTGCCCCAATAAGGGGACATGCAATGTGTGCCCCCCTATTTTTCATAGAGTAGGGGCGTGGTCAGCACACCACCTTAAAGGGACATGGTGAGCACGCCCCCGTCTATCCCATTTAAAAGAAATACCTTCTTTGACTAGGAGCTTTAAAAAAAAAATCTTCCTTTATTTATTTTTTCATGATGGACTGCACCCCCTTGATGGGGCACAGTCACTTAAGGTTTTTGAACATTAGGAAGAAATTTTGGACCAGTGGCCCCAAATAAGGGAATTGGCAAACTATGCTCTCTTATTGTTCTTGGTGTAGGGGCATGGTCATTGCACTCACTTAAGGGGACATGCTATCTGAGCCCCCATAGGGTGGCATGCCTACCTTTCCCCCTTAAGGGGGCACAATTGTCTAGTTTTCTAGTTTTGATCATATCTCCTTCTCCTATAAATTGAAGGCTTCTTTGCATGAACCAATGTTACAAGGCTTCGTCTCCAGCATCCCCAGCTCATTCCAAGGCTTTCTTAAACATTCTCCCACCTTATGATTGAGAGAAATTGGTCCAAGAAAGAGGAACGAAGCTTATTTCGTGCTCATCATCACTCATGGCTCTACATCAGCTTCTACTAAATTATATGTATGTGTATTGACGAAGTTCTCAACAGAGAAATGCTTCCACTCCAAGTCCTCTTTCTGTTTCAACAACCGGCATTTAATTCTGACATGTTGTTCATCCGTGGTAGTCTCTACACCGATGTTGTGATAGAGCTATCAACAACACCCCCTTAACAAGGTGCGGTCAACATGCCCCTTTAAGAGGGCATAGACTACGCACCCCCACCTAATTGCATACTTGACGTTTTCTTCATAACTTCTCTTTCTTAGATCCGATTTGACATGTTTCAATTCCTACTTATTTCTTATTCACTCATCTTCATTTCTACATCATTTTTATTAAGTTTTTACATCATTTTTATATATTAAAAATATCAAAAAAAGGGGTTAAGTCTACCCCGAATCAATTGCTCCCTCCCATTTTGTTTTCTCTACATTTACTACACTTCACTTAGAACTAATCCATTCTTCACTTGTCTTTTGTTGTCTAGTTGCATAGGGAATCAAGTATATACAAATTGGAAACTCTTCTTCCTCAGTTAGCCGAAGAAGGAGAAGCTAGAATCCACATCCATTTTCCCACTAAGGTACAACCACATGATCAACCTTTAAGTTCATTCAATTTCTATATAAATCAGAGCCTACGGCCTTTGGTGACAACTTATTCTCCTTTCTCTTCATCTCTCTAATGTCATTCTAATGCCATTTATTTTTACATTTTTTATCTCTTTCTACACAATCCGAACCATCCCTCTGGCACATGAGTGGAGCTGAGGCCCAAATGTTCAAGGATCAGTGTGTGTGGGTGGGGTGTGAGTCCCTTTCACACTTGAGGTGCTGACCCATTCATGTCATCGACACCTGGCTGTGAGAGTAGGTCTAGAGGGTATGGTAATTGACAAATATTTTCATTTCTAGTTGTGGATGTGGCATGATTGGCATGATCACTTCTCTACTGACTTACTTTAGCTTTTTTAGTATTCCTCGAGTCTTGGCATATAGATACTTTAAATTCTATATAACCCCTGGTGTGGACTTGTGCTTTGTTCTACAATGCCTTCATTCTATACTTTATGTGTGCTGCAACTAAGTCTTCCTTCTTATTGAGTCCTATTGGTTTCTCATGTTCCCCTGGTCAGATCTAGGTGACTTGACACAATTGAGGATGAGAAGACAATGTAGAGCATTCGAGTAGCTTGGTGGCTATGCCAGCTGGTGTTCCCTTATTTTGGTGGAAGGTGGTCTTTTGCTGTAGAGGAAACTTATGTTTCATAGCTAAGGGGATATTGGATTGATTTGTATCTTTCTCTTTTATGCTTTCCAAGTTGATCATGCACATCATGTATCTTCATGTAATTTCAAAGCTTATAAAAATTAATGTTTTGAACTTGAATAAAATGAGTGAATTAACAAGGTTTGGGTTTAAAAATGCTTAGGTCCAGATGCATGCATCTGATTCCTGGGCGCGTATCCACCTTATATGGTGGCACATCTATTTTTGCGAAGTCCCAATGCAAGGGGACTTCCTAGCTTGGTCTTTGGGTCTTTAAATATCATGTTCTAGCCCTTTTTGTCCTCATTCCTTTGTAGACAGTGCTACCAGCCTCTTTTCTTTCTTCTTGGTCCCTCTCTCACTTGCTTCTCTATTGTTGATGGTTTGCCCATAAATTTTTCCTTAAATAAAGCTCATACGACCTTGGTGAAATGCTTTTTTGAAGTGCTGGTCACCTTGTAGCTGGAAGGGTATTTTACTTTTACTTTTTATTTTTCTTTGAGCCTTTTTTATGCTTGGTTTGTGAGTTTTTCTATTGTATGTGCCTAACAAAGAGGTGTATATGCTTGACCTGGTCACTAGGTGCATGTTTTCCAGAAGCTCAAATTCTTCCTTTGTGCATATTTTCTATTTTTTCTGGCCCTAGACATTATGGATCTTTCCCTTGGACCAAGGACTTGATGGGCATGATAAATTTTTTTGTATGAAACATTCTTTCAGGCTGGGTTTGCAGTAGCTTCTTGTTCATGCTACTCATTATGGTTCATACTTTATTGGCTGGGCCATGCTAAGTGCATTGATCAAGTTGTGGCATCTTGGTACCAATACCTTTGTGTTTGATACCTTTTGAATGTTTCATTTTGCTTGAAATGAATTGTAAAAGGTCTGGAGGATACCATGTTTATGTCATTTAGTTCAATTTCTTACCTTGAATTTTTTTAGGAATTTATGAGCTTGTTGATGCCCAGCCTATGATCACCCAATAGCCAAGGGCAAAGTGAGGAAGAAGGGCTCGAAATCTACCAGACCAGTCCTAGGCACCCCATCAAGGGTGTGCTAAGGGTGGTGCATGCAGAGACAAACTATCTTTTATGCTTTTTTAGCATTTTGCACTTTCATTTTTGGTTTCCTACTATTCTCCTTAGTTCCAACTTACATCTCCATGTTGTTTAGCATATATTAGAGCATATGTTTGCATCTTCATGCACCTTTAAATCTTATAAAATAGGGGTTGAGATCTAATCCCAATTTTGGTCAGTTGTTAACCTTTTGTCCATTTATGTTTGGTTTTGAGCATGCTACTTTACTTTCTTCAAATTTTAATGTTGCTTTCACTAGTTCTCTTTTTTTTTTTGCAGACATTTTAGGTTGATCCGATCGAGAGTAAGCTATATACATCATCATTCAGACCGAGACAAAAAGAACTCTTTAAGCTCTCTCCTTTCGACTAGCCAGAGGAGGGAAGTCGGAACCCAAACACATCTCTCTCTTTTAGAGGTATGACAGTCATTTTCATTTCCATTTACTCCAACTTTTTACTTCAGACCCCACAACTCCTGTGACCACAAACAACCTTCAACCCAAGAGAGCATCATTGTTCTACCAAACCTTGGTAGCTACGGTGGGACCACTATTGCTTGAGTGGGTTCCTTTTGATTTTTTTCTAGAATGTCCACTTGAAAGCATCTTTCTTTACATCCCAGTTACCATGTGAGCCATTTTCATTTTTTGCATTGTCATTTGCTCATTTTCACTTTCATTATTTTCCATGAAATATCATCTACTTCTTTTTAAGCTTATTTACCTTTAGGTTTATTAACTTTTCGTCAATCTTTTAAAGCATGCCAAGTTGATGTCACCTTTCATCCTTGTTTACCTTTACATCATTGATATCCTTTAACTTCATGTCTTGTTAAAGCATGCTTGCTTGCCTTTTATTTACTTCCTTTGAAGTCTAGATTTTTATAGCCAACTTTCAAAGCATATTTAGTTAGGATTAGTGCTTTCCTTCATATTAGCTTAATTTCATATCTTTGATATCCTCTCATTTTATGTCTTGTTAAGCTTACTTGCTTGCTTTCCATATTGTTTGGTTGATCATTGCAAGTTTTATTTTATTATTGCTTGCTTCTTATTCCATTTTGTACTTCTCTTGCATGAATTTGAATTGGAGTTTCGGGTTTGCCCTACTTCGTAGGTCATCCGAGAAGGGAGGCTCACTCTCCTCCCAAAGTCCTACACATCTAAACACCCCTCTTAGTGGTTATTAACTGCTCCTCTAGGGAATCCCTCTTAGAAGGACTAAGTAGCTTCCATCAAGGCCTCCGTACCTAGATGTGAAGGATTCCCTCTCAGAAGGACTGAATAGTTTCTATCAAGGCCTGCGTAAGTCCCCAGATGTGAAGGATTCATGCATCACTAATCGAGTAGGATGTAACTTTTTAACCTAAACAACATATCCTATTATCTATTGTTGTGAAAAGAGTGTCAACCTTAGATTGTTCGGCTTTGTGAGAGCATAGGGTCCTACCCATTTATTGAGTAGACAATATTTCTCTTAAAATGTCATTAATTTTTATTCCATGTCTTTGTTATTACTTGTATGCAAAAAAAAACTTAAAACTAAGCAAAAATCTCAAAATCATTCAAATTCCCAAAACAAAAATTTGCTTGAGGTTAATTTTCTTGATAACTTTCTTATCGAACAAAAACCCAAAATGAAAACAAAAAGGTCAAAAATCAAACACCAAAAAAAAGAAATAAGAAAGATTTATGCTCTTACTTGTCACTTTTTTTTGTGTTTATGAATTTAAGATCAAGACATGTCATTGATATGGCGGTCCAATGATACGAGCAAATAGAGCATGACTAGGCTTACTATAGTCACTATGATGGGCCATCATTTCACCTTAATGTCGTATATGCCATCAATGAACTAGAAGCTCCCACCGAACCTAGTCAAGTCTTCCCCTTACCCCAACCAAACACTTTGGGAGGCATTCTCTCATGTTGACGCCACTCAACTCCAAGACATCAAAGCTATTTTCAATGGCAAGTCACCCGCCGACCACATTCCTCCTGAAGGTGGTCTTCATATCTCTACCCCTCAATCAATGGCCCATCAACCCAATGTGCCAACACATGGCCATTCTCACATCGGGCTTGTAGCCCCAAAGTTTGCTCACCCAGTGACCAATCTAAATCATCTAGATCCTAACATTACTTCACCTTCTATGCCACCGATCTATTCCTCTAATCACCTTAATCCCACTCTTCCATTGGTACATCCCTCGATGTATCCCTTTATCTTGTCGCCTTGGCCTTTCTGATTCCCATACCAGTGCACCAAGCACTCACTCCTCCACCTCCCCTTGTTCGGGAACACTTTGTTGATCAAGCCATGATTAACAAGATCAATCGCATGGACGAACAATACAAGGAGCTCAAACATTTGATTGACATGAGGGCTTTCCCCGAAATATCTCTTCCTTCTTTCCCCACATTTCACTTACCTTATTCTTAAATGCTAGTGTACCGTTGCTACAGTAGGATTGGTAACCTTTTCATTCACATTACAGATTTTCTCTATGAATTTGTTATGTGGTAAAATGACAAGAGGGCCCTTGCTTTCTTATTTAGAAGATCATTAGGGTTCAGCATTGGAGTAGTTCTACTCACTTGATTCTTTGGAGATGAGTACTTTTGATGTTGTTAAAGCTAAATTCTTGTAGAGGTGCCAAGATGGGGTCAGATCGACTTACTCTATCACCGACCTAATTGTAGAAAGAGTGAGAAATGATGAAGACTTTGTTAGATATATTTATAGGTGGAAGGAAATGGTAGAGAAGCTCATTGATGCTATTTTAAAGTCGAAATAAGTAAAAATGATCATTACCAACACCAATCCGACCTTGAACAATATGCTGACTTTGCATCACCTTACCACCATTAATGAGCTTTATGAGGGCACAGTACATCTAAACATAGCTTAGAGACTCACCCATCATGAACCTATTTGATCCCAAACCCCAATCTATCAAGAAAACTACCTTCACCACAATTGATTCAGTGACTGAGGGCATAGTTACCAATGAAAACATCAATGTTGTAGAAAACTTGCCTAACATCTATCAACATCAATTTAAGAACCCTTAACATAATCAACCATTTAGAAACCTTTATCAGCCTTAGCCTCATCCTCAACTACGGTTTCAACCTCACCAACAACAGGCCCTAGTTCCCCAATGACCATGACAACCAGCTGTGCAAGCTCTAGTTCCCCAACCACCGCAGCAATCAGCCAACTATAACCAAGCACCCCTGTCATGTGGCCTGTTAACCCCGAAAGATAGGGCCAAAAAGAAACCATTACTCATTGTTTCCATACTCTCTCACAGATATCATTAATGCTCTTATGGTGATGGGGCAGATTGCATTGCCAAGGGAGGTTGGGGTGTCCACATAATGCCAACACAAAAAGATATTGCATGTACCATAAATATTCAGGGTATACCATAGAAAATTATTTTCAGTTCAAAAAATATATGCACAATCTCAATGAACAAGGCAGTATCGACTGGGACCAAATGAGGGAATACATTAGATTAGTGAAGAACCAACCTCAGCAAAAATAACAATAGAACCCCAACCTCGGGATCATTCAAAACCTATTACCTACACATGCACCAGCACCTATGCCCAGGAACCAACATGTCAACCCCATCTTGATTTCCTCTTAGGAGTATGACGATCGGGGTCAAAATTGGCAAATCGAGGGATCTACTTCTGCCATGCACATCAATCTACATCCCCCTCCTAATGAGCTATCTATTCCAAACCCTGAACTACATCACCCAACCCCATTATTCTGAACTGACCACCCATTATTCATGCACCCTCATGACCCATCATAACTCCCCTTACCATGCAACTCAAATCAGGATGGGCCCTAATCTACCTAGTAGAGCCACCACAAAGATCCCCACCATTAGGGCCTATTATCATTTCCTCACATATAACCACATTCCCACAACCCACTTACCCTACTATACCTCAAGCTACCATTGTTGCCCTTATCTCGAGAGCTCCCATTATCATCTGACCTAATCTACCACCTACCACTACCATCCCAACTATAGCCCCTCAACTTCCCACAGTGCTTAGGAGTGGGTGCATGTTTTAGAGACCCTATGCTAGTACATAAGAAGCAGCACCAGACTTGGAAGAGGAACACATTGAAGAACCATTGCCTGGAACATCTTATGATTCTTTAAAACATCTTGACAAAACTCTGGCATGGATCTCAATCTTGGAAATGCTCAAATGATTCAAAGTTCACCAAGAGGTTCTCCAACAATATCTACAGCGAGTGACGGTTAACGAGAGCCTCCCTCTGGAGAAAATCACATCAGTCCTGACCCCTAGAAGTGAGTATTCAACCCTCACATTCACCAAAGAATAGTTGGTCGATCTAGAGATAAGAAAATGTGCCTTATGCATCACGATTAGCATCAATGGAATAGGCATCAAATCATACTTAGTTGATATCGTCACCTCCATCAATGTCCTACCACCAGAGACACTACATTTATATGAAAATCTTAACGAGGATGTCCGACCATCTCAGATAACAATGACCGCATATGAAACTCAAAGACACCCACTCATGGTATGATCACACTCAATGTCAAGCTCGAGCCATGAACGATCACTATAGACTTTTATATATTGGAGATGGACCCGTAGACACACCAAATTTGCCTAATTCAGAGCATAAAACTCATGTTTTATTAGGTAACATGTTTGATTGATCTTAGAATAATGTCGGGTCCTTTTAATGTTGATTTGGAACTTTACCGAATGAAATCGGAAGTTTTCCAAAGTTTTCCTCACAAAGCCATAATTTTTGAGTGAAAGCCACACGTAAATCATGTAAACATGGAAATTAGCTGAATGACCAATGCCTAATGATCATTCATTGAATGTTATGGTCATATTCACACTCCGGACAAGTTTTGTTTCATGCCAAGTCTTTCCGATTGGCCGTCAAAGTCATTCCGACCAATATCGGATCTTATGTTCACTATCCTAAATTTCAGATAAAATTATGAAGTTTTAAAGGGTGTTATGGATAATCAATTGAGAAAGCTTCTTCGACCTGTTATATTTCTACCGCAACAAACGGCGTCAAATTCTGAGTTCGGGAGTGTCCATAATGGCTTCCAGAAGAAAGACGCGTAGAATCAGTCCCCATGCGCCCTGGTCCATGGGCACATGTGCCCTGGATCCAAGGCACGTGGACATGTGCCCCACCCTGAGGCACAAGGCCATGTGCCCTCGATTACGGTCACAAGGGAATCGATTTTCAATCAAGACTCTACCAAAACGAATTTTTCGATCAGATCAAACCGATTTCATAGGGAGGATAAGATGTGCCCCCTCCATGGGGCGCATGCCCCCCACTGAGGGCCGCATGCACCCTGGACCAGGGTGCATGCACCCTGGGCCGGCTAGGGTGTGAATCTCCTATTTTTTAGGATTGGATGAGACCGGCTGTTCTCCTATAAATTGAGACCGATTACGATCATTCTAGAGGCTGGTTCATGACCCTCTAGGATCTCAAGGTATCCAAGCTACCTCCTGCATTGATTTTGTGACTTTTACAGAAAGAATTTTGAGTTTTTAGAGAGAGAGAGAAGTCGGTTCAGGAGAGAGGAAGGTTGGTCTATAGGTGATCTATCAGGTCTCTCTTCTTTGGCTTCTATAGCGGCGTGTGGACATCTTCTGCCTGAGCTCTCAACATCAAAGTTCTTTCTCTTTGAGTCTTCTATTTGCAGTCAACGGCACGTGATTCCGAGGTTGGGGCTGGTTGTAGCGAGCGCAGAGGCAAAGTCGAGCCTGGCAGATCTTGGACTGCTACTCAGCTTTTTCGACAACCCAGATTTAGCCATATCTCTCTCTATTCTTATCAGAATCTTTCTGCTCTTCTTACTATCTCTTTGTTTCGTGATTATCCATCATTTTATCATTTTTTTTACATTTTTTGCATTAGCTTTAGTCCGTTAATCCAAAAATAAAAAGGGGTTAGAGATAACCCGAATCCAGTCAGTTTCTAGTCAGTTGTGTGTTTCATGTTATTTTCTTTACATATACTCCACTTTTTTTAGTTCTAATTATCTTTTTAATTTGTTTGTTTGTCTATTTACATATACTTTACTTTGTTTAGTTCTAATTAATTTTTAATTTGTTTGTTTGTCTTTGGAACGACCGGAATCGGAGTTTAATTTGTTTGTCATTTCAAATTAAATGGGAGACAAGGTAATAAGTTACATTAATATCTCTAATATGTCAGAATAACAAGAAATTTAGATTTACTCTCATTCTTACCATTTTTTAGCAATAAATGATACATTTAGAATGAAAGAAGATAGATAGGCTCATAAAGTTGAAGAACATTACCTCGAAAATGATGTATTATGCTGTAAAAGTTCCTCATTTATGTACACCTGACAAACCTTGAAGAAAAGCTTTGGAAAAGTACATTAACAAGCAAAATTTACAAAGAAATAAGTACCTCGCAGATTTGAGTTTGAATATGTCAGCTTCCAATCTAGTTGGTATGCAACTTGAATCTGGATGATAAGATAAAATTAAGTTACCACATAATTACAGTTTTCTTTAGGATTCAAAAGGAGAAACACCATGCTCCAACAAACAAAGAACATGTCTGCAAAACAAGATGCAGACTCAATTTCGCAAACAGATGCCACCACTAACCACACAAAAAATCTAAAAAAATAAAACTTACTCATGAAACATTCATACATCTGTTATGTACACCATTCACAACCATCCTATATGTAGACCATCCTCAAATCCGAGTAATACAACAATCAGGTCTGATTTAAAAAACAAATTCATAAACAAAGTACACATCACAAAGTTGAAATATCTAAAATATGAACATGAAACCATAACAATCACCCACAATCCACCAGAAGTTACAACTTTGAAATATCACCACAAACATAACATGGCCTTCAAAACCACCACAACCAACCATCAATTTCAATGATAAAAAAGTTGGTTGTCAACCATCCATAGTCCTCATTGATCATTTTTCATCAAAAATAACCTGAAATGTAAAGTCAAAGACATTAAAAAAAATAAATTTTTACTTAATTAATGATTGTGAGTAAAATATGTAAGTAGTATAACTTACATAATCCTTGAACCATATAATATGGCTTCCAATGGCATCACGCATTTTCTGCCTATGATCATCCTTAATGAACAATGGGGCATTTGGCTTATGAACACGAACAATAGACACCTCATAGAATACATCTTCAAGGTACCTTGACATCAACATTTTCTTGGCGTCGTTGCTTATGAACAAACCTTCAGCAACGCAGTCCCCTTCCATGTCTACCAACTTAACATTCTTTCCTTTTCCCTATTAAAAACAAAAATAAAATTTGAAAGGACATGAAAGATTCATAATTGGCTGGACAAGAAAGGCGGATCATGTATGAAGCACAACTCATACACTAAAGCGATAAAAGAAAGAAAACAACTTCACTTACATTATCTTCGGCCGAAGTTGACAATTTGCTGGCCACCGAAGATCGAGGTGCAGACTACACAAAGTTGCATAAAAAACAATTAACATGACTTACTGGTTTTGTGCATTTTCATAGACATCTGTATAATTTAAATTCAAAATTTTATACCTCGGCATTGGGCTGGGGGGCATCCTCAAGTTTAGCCACTTTTGATTCCAAAAGCTGAAGACGTGCATGTAAGGACTCATCTTCAATTTTGAACTTTTCAACTTTTCCCTCCCCCCATAGTTGCTTTGCTGTTGGCCCTATGCCAATACCCCTAATTCTCCCATGTTTGTCTTCACCAAGAACTTTGGCGAAGATATCTTCCTTTGTGGCCATTGAATAAGAACTAGTAGATGGTTGACATTGTTTGATTGCCTTAAGTTTTCCCTATAACGGTCAAAGTATCTTATGATGTGATACATACGAAATATATGTACAGAAGGCAAAGGCATCAAAGTTACAGTCCTCTGCGAGGTACTTCATATATATAGGTAAGTGGTTCAGTGTATGCTTACGATTGCTATAGCACATTCATCGTTGACAGCCTTGCCATCCTTCTTGGTATGACTGATGATGAAGATGTCTGTTCTGTCCACCTCTTTACCAATCTTCAACTTCGAAATTTTAACGATTATAGGCATTTAAGAATTGACCCATAAAACATCCGTAATGCATAAAATAGTTGGTACTAACCTCTTTTGTTCTGATATCTGCATATGTCTGAGTTCCAGCACAATGAAAGATCTTTTGAAGGCTCTTATTTTTCTGATTCACCTCACTCTTCCTCTACAAGTTACAATTCAGAAGATATGGTAATGTGAATGCACAAATTATGAATACTTATGATGTGATATAAAAGTTTACCTGGAAATCATTAGAAGTCCAGGCTGTCCTTGCTGACTCCCAGATTTCAGGGGTAATGTGCAATCCTTGAGGTGGCTCTTTGTCATTTATGTATTTCTTCCTAAGTGAATACTTATGATATTTCCATTTCATCCCAATATCTTTCATTATAAATATCTTTTGTAATTCATCTCCATCATCAACATCATATTTTCTCTAGAAAAAAAATTAAAAGTATGTTGTTTGGTAGTCATTGACAAGTTACATACATAACTATAACATACCGAGACAAGATAATTATTCAATTTACCTTGATAAATGCTCATATGTCATTCACATTTGATTGTGACATCCTATCCCAAGATGCCACATTGATTGGGCATTTCTCATAGTTCCTTGCAACTGTCCCCAGAAAGGTCCTTAGTGACCTCCCACCGGCCCCAATCGGCTGTCCAAGTTCATTCCATTCAACAGCAATCAGCTTCTCATCCTCCAATGCCTGAACATCACAGCAGTATGTGCAACCCCGAGTTTTCTTTGGAGGAGTAGAATCCGCCAATGTTTTGTCCTCGATATTCTGGTCCCCTGTTTCAGCATCTGCGTTCTTATCACTGGAGGATGTAGAGGATGGTTTGGAAGATGATGCAGAGGAGATCAAGCAGTCTCCATCTCGACCATATTTTAAAACTTTGACAATAAAAGCTGCCAATATTGGATACCGGAAACCAATCTTCTCGTCATCTACAAAAAAAATGTTAAATACCTCATGAACTGAAGAATTTAAATTATACTATATTTTCTAGGAGACATTGAGTTCACAGTGTGTACAAAATATGGGTACGAAGACCGAGAAAAGGCTTGTGGGGCACCCTTTATGAAAAGGTAGGCGAAATAGAGTGAGAAAAACCCACACTCCAATCCATCCATTTGTTGTGGAACCTACATAAAGCAAATGCTCAAATAGTAAATTAATTAAAATTCTGTAAATAAAACAAAATACTCATAAAACATTAAATGCATACTGAAGGTATATAGTATGGAATGGACGCCAAACTCTTCTTGCTGACCAATTTTCCATCACTCTCGTATAACTCTTTCAAAAACCTAAAGAAAAAACATACACTTCTATGAATGTAGATGTGCGAATAATGAAATTGAAAGTGGAACTCATACATTACCTTCTAACTGTTGGCTCTTGCCTTTGCGGCTCAGTCATGTGAAGTGAGTCCAACATGATTGTACACGGTCCAAACTCAGAATCAAAGGAATTTGCCAAGTTACATAATATTAACAGTCTCCAGTGTCCCCTGTAATAAATTGTTAGTAACTTAGAAAGAAAATAGCGCATCTTAGAGTGAAATGCCCTATTAATTATGACTTACCCATCAACTATGGGGACAATGACACATGTCTTGGAGAACACTTCTCGATCCCTAAGTACTTCTATAATCCTATTCCTACCATTAAGATACATAGAAAACAGCAAACAAGGTACTACTGTGGCATTTATTTTGTGGGTCATCTGAAGTTGATCCCACATGTGGCTGCAAATTTTCAACAATAAACGGTTAGATGAATAAGTAACGCCAAATGATTCTAATTCACACATAACACATCCCCATAGAACATGAGTTCTGTCACTTTATGATCAGTGCCATCTGTCCAAACATAATACAACTTTCTTATGCATCAAAAATGTGAGCAACAGGTGAATAAGTAAAGTCAACGATTGCATAAAACACATAAAATTAATACAAAGTTGTAAGTCACCAACGGTCCATATATCCATAACAATCTGATTCTAGACAAGAAGCACCTCTGCACCAAAAGAAAAAAAACAAATATGTAAGATTCCATAGTAGATAAATAATAACAACCTCCAGTGCAACTAACTGTGCTTGTTTAATACTTCTCTACAGTCTCCAGTTTCCTTTTTATTTCAAGTATCTGTATTAAGAGAATCAAATCTTCTATGCAATCTTCACATAATTTACTATGTGATATATTTAATCTACGACTCCTAAAACAAGTCATTTATCTGTTTATAACTGAAACATGTATAGGTAAAAGTCAAATTTTAGAAAAAAAAAAATGACTTAGTCCCGTCCTGTAACATTGGAAGAAACTTCTTTCACTGCCAATTTTGGATTTGGTATTGGTGTCATTTATCTGAAGCTATTTACTATTGGTGTCAATTTTGGATTTGGATTTGGTAGTGGGGACATCATCATCATCATCATCAAGCCCTCTGCCAGGAGTTCAGTTGGCTCGCTGACTATTGGTGCACATGGTATGCATATAGTTGGAACAATACCTTAAGAAGGAGAAACATAGAAAGAAGAAGAAGAAAGAATGGTTTGTAGCCTTCTTAGATCTGTCTATACCTATCTATACTTATGTTAAAAGCTATAGCTGGGTCAAATGAAGGAACATGTTCTTCATTCTGGTCTTATCCCACAGTCTTCATTGTACCAGACTTGAGTGTCGACTCTGAAAATTCGACGGGGTCCTCTCCTTTTCAGGGAAGTCCGTGAACCCAGATCGTCACCTCAAGAGGGGATGAGAAAAGAAAGGAATAAAGCTCGGAAAGCAATTCTCACCTCAGTCCCACACTCACATTGATCCCCGAACTTTCATCCCTTGGCGTCGCTCGATCACCAAAGAGACGGTTCGGGTCATGTGGGAGGAAGGTGAGAAGAAATAAACGTGGTCGCCAGGAACCGTGGGTTCCGATTTATAGAATTAAAATGACCGTGTGTACCTTAGCGTGAAGAATGTGAGTTAAAGCTTCTCCTTCTTCGGCCGGCCGATGAAGAAGAGTCCTCAACGTGTGGGTGCTTGATATTCTGTGCAACTAGACAAATAAACAAGTGAAATAGACAATTAGAACTAGAAAAAGTGGAGTATATGTAAAGAGAATAACATAAAAACACACAATTTATTTTTCGGAATAACAGAGTAAAAGTAATGCAAAAAAATGTAAAAAAATGATAGGATGATGGAGAATCACTAAACAAAGAGTTAGGAAAAATAACTGAAAGATTCTGAGTTGAATAGAGGAAGATATAGCCAAATCTTTGTTGTCTAAAAAGCCGAGCAGCAGTCCAGGATCTGCCAGGCGCGACTTTTCTTCTGCGCTCGTCACGATCAGCCCCGACCTTGGAATCAAGTACAGTCGATTTTAAACTCAAAAAGACTTGGAGAGGAAGAACTTTGATGAAGAGATCTCAGGCAGCAGACGTCCACACACTGCTGTAGAAGCCGAAGAAGAGAGACTTGGCAGATCACCTGTAGAACAGCCTTCCTCTCTCTTGAACCGACTTTTCTCTCTCTAAAAACTCGAAATTCTCTCTCTAAAAATCATAAAATCGATGCAGGAGGGTTCTAGGACGTCTTGATATGCCTGGGGAGTCGAGCTCCTGCCTTTGGAACGACCAGAATCAGAGTCCATTTATAGGAGAACGAGTAGTGCGATCGAAGCTAAAAAATAGGGCTCATTGCGCCCCCACCCCTGGGCGCATGAGCCCTGGTGCCAGGCGCATGCGCCCCACTGAGGGGCGCATGTGCCCCCCAGTGAGGGCACATCTTATCTTCTCCGAAAATTTCGATCTTATCCGGTCCGTCGGTTGAGCGGTAGAGTCCGGGTGAAAAACTGGTTCCCACGTGCCTCAAAGGTGGGGCGCATGTGCCCTCAAGTGAGGGCACAAGGCCACGTTCCTCACTGGTAGGGCGCATGGCCACGTGCCCTGGGTCCCTGGCGCATGTGCCCTGGGACCTGGGCGCATGGGACTGGTTCTGCGCGTCCTTCTTCCGGAAGCCATTGCGAACACTCCCGAACTCGGAATTCAACGCCGTTTGTTGCGTTGGAAAGATAACAGGCCGAAGAAGCTTTCTATAGCATCGGAACAGCCATCACACCCTCCAAAACTTCAGAATTTTGTCCGGAAGTGAGGGCAGTGAACAGAAGGTCCGATATAGGTCAAAATGACTTCGACGGCAAACCGGAAAGGCACGGAATGCAACAAAACTTGTCCGGAGTGTGAATATGACCATAACCTTCAATGCATGATCATTAGGCATTGGTCATTCAGCCAATTTCCGTGTTCACACGATTTACGTGCAGCTTTCGCTCGGAAATTACGGCTTTTTGCGGAAAACGTCGGAAAACATCCGGTTTCATTCGGCGAAGCTCCAAATCAACTTAAAAAGGACCCGGCATCATCATATGATCAATCATGCGTGTTACCCTATAAAACATGAGTTTTATGCTCTGAATTAGGCGAATTTGGCGTGTCTACAGCTTGCCTCGCCTTGATGTCGGCTTTGTAAGGGAGTGGCATGTAATGAAGCGGAATGATTCAGAGTGAACTGTAATGGAATGTAGATGAATGTAGCGGAATGGAATGGTGATGGACTGAAATGGTGGCATCAAGGTGTAGATATAGACACGCTTATCTACCCGATCCAGCAATATGAATCTCGCTGAGTATTCTAGATCGCTTTCATGTTCTATCAAAACCTCATATAATTGACTGGTAAAAGACATGCCCTTGGCACGAGAGATGAAAAAGTAAATGATAATGGATAAAAGGATGTAGCCAACCCTCAGCATGGTGAGGAGTCCTCGAATTCGTAGGTTCATCATCAGCCAGCAACCCGAACTTTGCGGTGTTCTTGTACTGTGATGGGCTAAAGTTTTGTAAAAGAGAAGTTGATCTTAAAATGAAAAGAATACCAATCCATCATATTTGGAATCTCAAGTTCATTCAAGTTTCACCAAAATACTCAGTTTAATTCTGAGTGGAAGAACCTCAAGTTCTTAAAGGGTTCGTTTAAGCAAAACAAAAATTGCTCGGGTATCGTGAAAACCATGAATCATGCTCTAGCAGAAAATCAAGAGATTCGGAAAACGACAAGACAGATTTAAGCCATAGTGGGATTGAAAGACAATGGTGGGACTAACATATAATGATGGGAAAGAAGAAACAATGGCATGACAATTACCACGGTGGGGTGGGATAAAAGACACGGTGGGATAGAAGAAATGATAGAATAAAACATGGTGGAACAAAAAGAAAGGAATAAAACATAAAGGGATAAAATAAATAATAAAACATGATGAAATAAAATAAAGAGAAAACATAATGAAATAGAATTGGTAATGATGAAGAAAGAAAAGGAGATGGCTGTGAACACATAGAAAATCATGTAGAAAATAGTTGAAGATATAGATTGTCTATTGGAGGTCAAGACACCCGATTAGGAACCATCGTCCCTCCAATGTTCAATTTTGGCTTATCCGTGAGTGTGAAGAAATGACCAAGCCATCGTGGATTTTGTTGAAGGGGATCTCGGGCCCAGTCATCTTTACTCTCAAGGTCTTCAACATTAATGCATATAATATATATAAAATGGACCTAACATAACTAGGTGACAGATAGTAGGAGTGATGTGAAGTGCAAAAATGAAGTGATGGTGGTGATGTGATGTGAGATTGATGAGAGGATGAAATCTTCAGGTAAGCTGCATCGACCGCCTGGTTCATCAGCATCTCTGGTCCGTCCTTGTCTTGTCCTTTTGACGGAATACAGCACCACGATAGGTAGCGCTTCCTCTCTTTTGCCACAAGGTTGGCATGGCGTTCCTTGGGGAACACTGATCTCGCCAATTCACCTATTAGGACTTAAAAGGTTGCCTGCACATTTCTGGTTAGTACCCAACAGACAGAATTGTCATATGAATCAGATTGTTCATGAAATAATCAATTGAAGGTTTTACTATTTGACCATCATTTGGATGTCAAAACAAAGTTTTTTAATGATGGTTCCTTTATAAAAAATGTCATTTTTAACATTATAGACAATTTCTGATTTTTTGAGATTTTTCTGAATTTTTTGAATTTTTTTGTCCATGTGCCCCCGATCGGGGGCACCTGGCCATGCGCCCTGGGGTGGGGCACCTGGCCATGCGCCTCCATATGAGGGCACATGCGCCCTGAGGTAAAAAAAAAAAAACTTTTGAAATCCGAATTTGACACAAAATGGGATTAATCCTCCACTATAAATACTTTGTTAAACCCGAAAATTGATCTTATCTTTGTTAAAATGTTCTAAGAAGATGTGTTCTGACTTGGGAAGAGCAATTTCAAGCATTCCAGGGCATGTGAAGGGGAGGATTTCAGCAGATCTGGTAAGAGAACGTTATTCTTTATTGATTGTGATTTTTTCAGATTTTTTTCAAATTTTTGACAATTTGGGTCCATGTGCCCCCGATCGGGGGCACCTGGCCATGCGCCCTGGGGTGGGGCACCTGGCCATGTGCCCCCATGTGAGGGCACATGCGCCCTACCCTGGGCAATTTTTTTTTTTTAATATATATATAAAAAATGCAAGTACCTGACAGCCTGGTTTGATGGTTTTATGCAGAATTACCCTCTCTTTCCGGGTCCTCGAAGATTCTGTTCTCCTGTTTGGTTTAAAGATCTGCTTGGAGTGCTTCATTTGTCAGTGAAATCAGTCCTGAGTGGCTGGGGCTTGACCGGCCTTCTGGTTCATGCGAAACACTATGTAGAATATTACTTGGATTTTGGATTGATGGGTGCTTTGGCAGAGTTATGGCATCCTGACACTCACACTTTTGTCTTTAACTCTTTTGAATGCACCATCTTGCTAGAAGAAGCAGAGTTGTTCCTTGGACTGCCGCGTACTAGAAAAGGTGAGATTGCGAACATGTTTATTCCTTCTGGATCAGTGTCTTGCCTTGAGTTCTTGCAGGATTTTGTGGAGGCAGAGCAAATCAACTCCTTCATCACCGGAAAACGGATCTATCTCCAAAAACTGGCAACTTGGACCATCTCTACTCTGTCTTCTCGCGGCCTTGATGAGACACAACTTCTTCATGGATCCAAGGGTTTTGCTACTTGCCTTGCTGCCGTGTTCTTGTTTCCCACAGAAGACGGCTTTCTGGAGCAGGGACAACTCTCGTGTATTCGTGGAATCTAGTGCGGCAAGCGGCTTGGTCCTTCAGTGCTTGGCTTTCTCTACTGTGGCTTGTCTTCTGCTTGCGTGGGACGTCCTATGTTTGGCAGTGCTCTTCTGTTTGCTTGCTGGGCAGATCTTCACTTCAAGTTTGATCCATCAGGCAGTGCTACTACCACTTCACGGCTTTTCCGGCGCAGTCCTTTGTTCCCATATGCAGCAGCTCTCGGTTTTCCTGACACGGTTTCCAACAAATGTGCTACATTGAAGAAACGAACAGATTGGCGTATCCATCTTGCTTCCATGAGTCATTCAGGCTTTGTGCACAGTCCGGTCATTATGCAGCAGAGAGATGTTAAGATCTGTTTTGCTCCTGGCGTGGATCTTCGACTGGTTACTGGCTCGGCTTTTGTTCTATACAATCCGCACAGGTGTCATTCTCAAATCGGTTTGCCTCGTCATGAACTGCCGGTGCTTTCACACTTGACTCTTATCAAAGACAGAAAGCTTGATACAGATGACGACACGGAGGAAGCTAAGACAGCTATTGCCTTGTGGAGTACGAGCCGACTGCAGTGTCCAGGCACGCTTACCGAGGAGAGTCCAGATGATCAGCGTCGCTATCTTTCTCAGTTGCAGCTTCTTTGTTCCTGATCATCCTCTTACTACCATTTTCTTTTCTAGCTTGTCAAACAAAATTTGGTCACTTATGAATACAAAATGAATTTTGTTATGTCAATTTTGAAAATAAAAAAATTCACAAAGTTTTACCTTATGCCTGAAAAATTGTAAATGCATGACCAAAATAATGTATGGGAAAAGCATCTAGTTTACACTATGATTTGCAAGATTAAATAGTAAAAAATGAATTTTCTGTGGAATATAAACATGCAATTTTTTTCGGTGAATTTTTCTGAGCAATTCAAAAATCTGTTTGAGATACTCTCAGTGGCATTGTGATCAGCTCAATTTCAAGAGTGGTAAGGTAATTTTTAAAATTTTCATGATTTTTACATATATTTACCTCTATAAATAGACCAACCGCCTCTACTAGTTCATTTCACCACTCACAGTCTCCCTCCTCACCAGAGCTACTCCGACTTCCTCCACAATTTTGGAGTCCGAATCGCGTACAAAGGTCAGTGCTCCAGTTAAAGAAAATGTAGATCTCTGCATTCTCTTCGTTTTGACTGTGATTTCATGCGATTCTGAGTTCGTTTGAGCTGTTTTTGGGTCAAGAGAAGAATGGTGCACATCTAGGGTCCATGTGCCCTGGAACCAGGGCGCATGTGCCCTCAAACAAGGGCACAAGGGCACGTGCCCTGGGGTCAGGGCGCATGTGCCCTCAACCCAGGGCTCAAGGTCATGTGCCCTTAAGTCAGGGCGCATGTGCCCTGTACCCAGGGCGCAAGGGCATGTGCCCTCAAGTCAGGGCGCATGTGCCCTGGACCCAGGGCGCATGTGCCCTCAGACCAGGGCGCATGGGCCCCTGGTCTGGGCACATGTCAACTTCAGCATTCTTGTTTTAAACAATTGAAAAAAAACTGACCAATTTTGAAATGTACAGATGCCGAAGAGGGTTCGACGCGCGCGTGCGCATGACGACGAGGCTGGTCCTTCTGAGCCGACAGCCCAGCGCGATGTAAATGTCCTTTAAACTCTCTATCATCTTTGTGATGTAGTTCTTGACCTGAACAACTTTTCCATTTGCAGGGACGGATCAAATCGCGTATATCCTGGCAGCTGGTACGATTGGCGTACCGTGGTCTTCAACCGTTCCAACGCCGCCGCCTGGATGAGATGGGATTTGGTCCTGTCTTACATTTGTCAGTGCTTTGGGAGGACTTGGCCCTGATCCAGGTTCTTAAGGATCGTTGGGATGCCGCGACTTGTTCATTTCTTTTTCCCTGGGGGCATATGGTCCCTACTCTGGAGGACGTGGCCCATATCACGGGGCTGCGGGTCTATGGGCGTGCCGTCACCGGTTGCACGTATGGTGACTATGCCGAGATGGCAGTAGAGCTTCTTTCTTACTCCCCACCTCGGTCACATGACGAGGCAGTCTTGTCGATCACTCGGAAGGAGTGTTTCGAGCTAGTGGGCCTGACAGAGGCTCAGATGCAGCGGGGGGAGGTGACCAAGGACTACGAGGACCGCCTGATTGATCAGGTATCTGCGACATTATGCGGTCCTTCTGGATCAGCGGAGGCAGATCGGGATCTTCGCCGTTTTCTGCTCTTCTTTTTCGGTCGTTTGTTGCTGGGTAACAAGACCGAGAAGATTCACCTACGGTTCCTTCCGCTTCTAGCTGATGTGGAGTCCATTGGCGACTATGCCTGGGGTGCAGCAGTCCTGGCACATCTGTTTGCTAGTCTCTCTCCTGATAGTGGTACTGTCTCAGTGGGTGGCTTCACACCTTTTCTTCAGGTATTTCTCTTTCTATGCTTGCTTTCCTGTTGCATGTTATACTTGTACTAACAAAGTGTTAATTTCAGGTGTGGAGTTATCTTTACCTTCCATTAGGCCGAGGCCGAATAGATCACCCCTCTCGCCTGCCTTTGATGGCGCACTGGTGCGCCATCCGTGACACTTCGTCCCATGCTTTTCAGCTCCTTCGTCTTCGAGGCGAGTTGTTGAGTCTTCCTCCCTGCACGGGTCCGTCTCCTTGTTCTTCCTTACTTTTGTTTGTTAAATGTTGATTCTCTCCTTTCTCATAGGTATGCTGGCGCCCATATCTGACTACTGATGATGAGAATGCCGAGTGGGTGGTGAAGGGTGCCCATCTCTTCGGCCGTGACATTTACCTACATTGCTTGAACGAGGTGGAGCCACTCTGGGTTCACCTTGTGATGAGGACATTCGGGGTTATCGGGAGTGGTGCCCACCTCCTTCGTCCGGACACGCCCGTAGCACAAGGGGGTTGACACACTCGCAAAATCGGGCGGCTCGGTACCAATCTGCCTTGGAGGACTGGGAGGCTGAGGGTACCGTGGTTTTCTCGACTGTCGTGGATGACACGGAGTTCACTCGCCAATATGGTGTGGCTTACGGTCATCTTTTTGACCATGCTGGCCGGAGTAAGCCTTTGTCTCTCGTCTCTTTGTTATCAATGCATTGCCTTGTCTGAAAAATTTCTTCTTCTCAAGATTCTCGGGGCATGCTTACCCAGTATCGAGCGCAGATTCGCGAGCTGGAGGAGGAGGTAGCCTCCCTGAAGGCAGCTCTACAGGTAGAGGTATGCGTGTGTCTTGTGCTCTTCAACTAAGTTGCTAGATATTTGACTTGCTTTATGTACTTGCAGCGCATGGCCCGTTCAGAGGGTGTTTCTTCTTCTGAGGAGGTGAGAGCCTTGCGAGACGAGCTGGCTATCGTGAAGCAGTCTCTGGCGGAGAAGGAGATCACGGTAATATCTTGATAGTTGTTGCCAAACTTATTCTTCCACTGCCTAAGCCTCATGCATTGCTTGTAGGTGGCTGCACTGGAGCGATCGCTGTCGCTTCTTCTTCGGAGTCTTCTTCCAGATCCGTGCCTTGGAGGCTGAATTGCAGGCTCATGCGCCTACTCTTGAAATAGCTCAGCTTCGATTGGACTTTGATACAGAGCTATTGGCGCGTGATCGGCGCCACTTTGAGGCCCTTCGTGAGGCGGAGACCCAGCATACAGCTGCCCTTCGTGAGCGAGACGCCACGATCCGTGCCAGGGAGCAGAGGCAGTACCAGACGCAGATGGATCTTGTCTCTGCCCAAGCGAAACTGCGCTTTCATCGTGAAATGGCCCGACAGTCCACTCGGAGCCGAACCCATCAGAGTGGCACCCATCAGAGTGGTACCCACCAGAGCGGCACACGTACCCATCAGAGCGGTTCGCACCATAGCCGAGGCCGTACAGTACGGGATGGAGTTGATCCGGAGAGAAGCCAGACTCCAAGCGTGGCCGACTACTTAGTCTCTTCCCCGAGCGTAGGGATGAGTAGGTTTTGATTTGCATGCCCGTATCATTGTATCGGACCTTTGTCTTGTATCTTGCTTGTTTATGTCTACTTGGCTTGTTTTGGTTGTGTCCGCAACATCACTTCGGCAATTTTGATTAGTATGACTTAGTGGCTTGGCCCTCTCGCTTTTGTCAAAGGGCAGCCTTCTTAACATGGCGAAGAAAAATAAAGAGTAAAAGAAAATGAATGTGGAAAGGGTTAGGAAAACTTACCCGTATGGCGAGAATCCATCCTCCTTGTAGTGTCTACCGTGGTGAGAATCCTTCCTTTTTCTATTGAAATGCTCGAAACACTTGATAAAAGAGGATTAGATCTTCACCATGACTCGTCCCTTTGCCTGTATGTCGTTTGCCTTGATTTTGAGTCAAAGGGAGGAGCCTTCTTAACAAGGTGGAATAAAACAAATGACTTAAAATGAAATGGGGGTTGAGAGAACTTACCTGTCATGGTGTGAATCCTCTCCTCTCCCGTATTGAAATGCCTGTAACACTTGACAGAAGGAGATTAGATCTTCATCAGGACTCATCCCTTTGCCTATTATGGTCAACTTTGACTTAGGTCAAGGGGAAGAGCCTTCTTAACAAGGTAATTAAAGTAAAAATTGATATGCAATGCAGAAATGGAAATATGCATGAGAGTAAAATAAACATGGATGCAACTAAGGCAATGATCATGACTGAGCATTTTTTTTTTTTTGTTTTTTTTTGTTTTTGGGTTTTCCTGAAAACAATCAAATTTTTTTTGGATTTTCAAAAGTATTCAAGTTTTTTTTTTCTAAATATGTTTTTTTTTGAATTTTTGAAATATTCATTTTTTTTTGGATTTTTAAAATATTCATTTTTTTGTTTTTTTGAAATATGCATTTTTTTTTTGGACTTTTGAAATATGCATTTTTTTGTGGAGAAAATGCTGGTATTTGAGATAATTCATCGGTCTTTGGGGTTTGTCAAGCCTCAAGTGGTAGATGCCACGTGCAAAAATAAAGTTCCCTACCTAGAATCCTTCTAACCTTCTTCCTTTGATCGGCTCGGGTTCCACCTGGATTTGGTCGGTTTACCCTACCCAAGGGGTTTAAGGAGGAAGAGTATAGAGGAAGTCCTTGATAGGGTTTGAAGATGTTGAGAGGGATTTCTCTACTCTCACTCAAATTACCCATTGGGGTTCGGCCTCTTTGGGTTTTTCTTTCTTTTTTTGCTCTTTTCTATACGGCACATATTTGGACAGGTTTTTGACCCGTGGGGACATTGCCCATCTTTTAGTGCCTTTTGCCTTGACTATCATTCTGGGTACTCATTCGGACAGGTTGATCATTTTTCTTTTTTCTAACCTGAGGGGTTCATTGCCCATCTTTTGGCACCCTTTTGTACCCTCTGAGACGGCCTCCTACTAGGGTGGCGAGTGTTTTCGATACTACCCCTCTCTAATCTTCTCTCCCTATCTTGGACCGAGTAGAAGAGAATAGGGTAAGGGTATTCCTTCCATTTCTAGATTTCTGCCTTGCCTTTCGCAAGTGTCGGGTTGTCCGGATTCTAGGATCGGGAAGTGTTGTGTGTGTAGGATGGTACCTACCCTTGACTTCTCACGAACAACCTAGGATGGATGACTTGAGATTATACCAGTGGTTTCTCCATTTTTATGGAAAGTACTTTTTGAGGTAAACTCCATTCCAAGGATGATTCAATTTTTCTCCATCTGCATTAGTCAATTCATATGCATTACCTGGATACTTTTCAATGATTACAAAAGGCCCTTCCCAGTTTGGTTGCAACTTGGAGCGGGGACCCCCCGGCTTAACGAATATGCGTTTGACTACCATCTCACCGATCTCAAATTTTCTCTCGACCACCCTCTTTTGATAAAACCTTTTGAGTCTATTCTGATAAGTCCAGGCATGCTCGGCGGCGGCTAGCCTTCTTTCATCCAAGAGTTCAAGCTGTGCAAGGAGAGATTCTTGTCTCTCATCAACAGGAATATCCCTGTCGAGCCGAACTCGGAGAGATGGAAGTAATACTTCGTAAGGGACCACTGCTTCCATCCCATATGCCAAAGCATACGGGGTTTGTCCAGTGGGAGTCCTTACAGAAGTACGATAAGCCCATAGAGCATCTACAAGCTTATCAGGCCAGTCGGCAAATTTGCTAGACTTACAAGATTTCTTGATGATTTTGATTAAGGTTTTGTTGGTGGCTTCTGCTTGACCATTGCCTTGAGGATAGTATGGTGATGAATGATGCAATGAAATGTAAAACCTGTTGCAAAGATCACGCAGATCTTGAGAAGGAAATTGTGGCCCATTATCGGTGACGATGTCGCTGGGGATCCCGAACCTTGCCAAGATGTTGCGCTTGATGAAGGAGCAGACTGTTGACGCTTTAATCTCCACGAATGCTTCCGCTTCAGCCCACTTTGTGAAGTACTCCGTTGCCGTCAGAATGAACGATTTTGAGCGCATTTCGGAGTTGAGGTCACTCAAGGGGCCAATGATATCAAAAACCCACATAGCGAAAGGCCATGGGGCATGAATTGGATGAAGGGAAGATGCGGGAGAGTGAATCTTGTCGGCATGGAGTTGACATGAATGACAATGCCGGACAAAGATGGAGCAGTCTTCTTCTAGAGTTGGCCAATAATACCCTTGTCGGATGATTTTCTTAGCAAGGGCTTGGGCATTCACATGACCACCACAAACTCCAGAATGTGCTTCCTTCAGCACCAACTCAGCTTCTTCTTCACCAAGACATCTGAGTAAGATTCCACTTAGTCTTCTCTTATAGAGCACTCCTCCTAGGATTGTATACCTCTGGGATACTCTTCTGATTGCCTTCTTTTCCTTGGTGGTTGATCCAGGTGGATATGACTGATCTTGACAAGTCCTCGCAATCTCGTCATACCAAGGTCTCTCACCTTCTTCTAATTCTTCGAACTCAATCAAGGAGATTTCTTCCTTATGTTCCAAGTATTCTTTTCTGTTGAATCTTTCTTTAACCTTCAGAAAATGTCCATCCTCAATTGCTGGAATTGTCCTCTTACAAATGTGGATAGTTCGCACTTGCCTGCCTAGCGGGACAGATAGAGATGAAGCTAGTGAAGCTAAGGCATCGGCGAGGATATTCTGAGAACGAGGGACATGGACAAAGGTGAGTTTGAAGAATAGCTTGATGTAGCAGGTGGTGAGCTCCTGGTAGGGTTTGAGGTTTGGATGAGAAGTTCGGTACTTGGATAGGACTTGGCGTAGGATCAATTGACTATCACCTATCACCCTCAGTTCGGTGGCACCATGGAAATGAGCGGCTTCCAGCCCGGCCAGCAAGGCTTCATACTCGGCTATATTGTTGGTTACCGGAAAGTTAAGCCGAAAAGCTCGTGGAATGGTGACACCTTCAGTGACAAGGACAATACCTATCCCTCTACCATGAGAGTTCGCAGCCCCGTCAAAATATAATGTCCAAAGATTGGAAGATCGGACTGACATTAGTTCGTCATCCGGGAACTCCGACCGGACTGGGTCAAAGACGGGTATGGGATGATGGGCAAGGTGTTCAGGAAGAGCATAACCCTTGATTGCCTGCTGTGGGACATAAGTGATATCAAATTGGGATAGGAAACTCGCCATCGCCCTAACCGATCGCTCAAGACCGTCTACATTTCGTGCCAATTGTTGCGTATATCTGTTTGAAACTCCTTTACCTCTCGACTTTCCTATTTCCTAACCTACCTTGACCTACTGAAGATAAAGCTGGAAAGGTGGTATTTACAGTGGAGGGAGGATCGAGCAAATCGATCAATGATTCAGAAAAGGGGGATCCCTGATTGGGAGTACCCTCTGGTATGAGTAGAGACGTCTCCTCGATGGAAATGTGAGTTTCAGAGAAGACGTTTTTTTTTTTGGAAATTTCAAGTAAAAAGATAGAATGAGCCTGAGTGACTCGAGGCTTGCTAGAAGATGACTGAATTAATAGAGAGAAAAACTTAAGAATAAAAGGGGAAAAGGGGCTCGTGGGCCCAATGGTAATAGAAAGTGGACACAGGGGTCCAAAACTGATGAAAAAGTAAATGGGTACGTGGACCCGAACATAGAAATAAATGGGCATGTGAGCCCATGTTGGGAAAAACCCTCAGATCTAAAGTTGATGAGGGAAGCAAATGGGCAAGCAGGCCCAATAAGAGCGGAAGGTTGAAGAGGGCTCATGGGCCCAAAGTGGGTAAGTGGGCCCTGAAGCCCATCCAAAAGATCTAGAAACAATGGTACGAGGTTCAAACATGGGATTGTTATATTTGGGCCTCGTGGAATGGTTTTGACTTGGGTGGTATGCTTAACTAGATGATCCAAGATTGGTCTGCCCTTGGGTGGTTCTTGGTACTCTTCCGCACTTGAGAACAGACGAGTCAAAGATAAGCATAAGTCTTCCAAGTCTTCTTCTTCTTCTTCTGGAGCTTTTCTTCTCTTGACAGCTATCATGGAACTTTTGCCATCTTCAGCCATCATCATGGTCTCCCCTTTGATAAAGAAGGTGTGGAGCCCCATGGCATATCCTGGCTGGAAGATCCTCCTTGGGATGGAACCCTCTTCATATCCCAACCCCTCGCTCGCGTGGCCTTTTCGCATTTTCAATTGGCCGAGTGATCCCTTGAAGATCCTTGCCTAAACCTCTTCCAGCCGATAGCCCAATTTCATCATCATCCGCCATCCCGGTGTCCGGTAGAGAGGCGGTCATGCATCCGACTTCCGGCAATTCTCCCACCGAGATCCGGGGTTGTATTGACGGACCTAGGGGTAAAGAAGCATCGTTCAGCCTCTTCCCTTATAGGCATGCTAGTCACCTTGACCACCGTCCTTTAAAGGGAAATTTTATGCACCGGTGGTTTGTTGAAGCCACGGCTCCTATTGCCTCCAAGTATGGCCTCCCAAGTATAGCCCGAAAGGTTGGATCCAATTCTAGAATATGAAAATCGTTGTGACCGTACATGGTCCAAGTTTGACTTCTAGAGTGACCACCCCACGTGCGTACTTCTTGGAGTTGTCGTAGGCCGTAACCATGGCACAAGATGGCTTGATTTCTTGCTCGTAAATACCGCGCAACCGCAATGTTTCGCGGCATAACGTTGATGGAAGCTCCGTTGTCAACCAAACATGATTTCACTTCAATATTACAGATAACCACGGCCACATGCAAAGCATATCTCCTAAACTCGGATCCGCTAATTCCTCCCGAGAGAAAGTGAGTGTTGGGTGCTCACTTCTAGGGGCTAACACCGTAGTGATCTTCTCGTGGGAGATCTTCATTCACCATGACCCTTTGCAAGTACCGCCGTAGAATCTCCTGGTGCACCTTTGATCTTTTCGATCAACTCAAGTATGGAAATACGGGCTGGTGTCTTATCCAAATGTTTTAACGCATCATAGGCCGTGCCTCGGCAATGGTTCTTCTACTTGTTTCTCCTCCACCGGCTCTTGCGGTTGAGTTCCGGCTTGGGGAAAGAGCCGCCGGAACATCCTCCCACTCCGAAGCACCGGGGCTATTTGGCGGTCGGGTAGAGGTGACGGGTTAATCGGGGTGGGTTGTGGTGGAACAGTGGTGTAGGTGCAGTATGATAGGTAATGGGATCGATGGTTCTAGGATGATGGGGTTAGTTGGTAGAGGGGTAGGATTTGGAGGTGGTAATGATGGTGATACCGGTGGCCTAATAAGAAGAGGCCGGGGTGCGTAAGTGGTTGATGAGTTTAATGAAGGTGTAGGTTGTGGGATTGGTTGTGGTGCTGGTGGTATGATAGGTTGGAGTTTTGGAGTGGTAGTGCTTGTAGGTGGGGTTCGTGTTTGGTGATGATTGTGGTGGTCGTATGAGCAAGGGCCGGTGTGTAGCAATGGTTGAAGGAGGCGTAGTTAGAGAGGGGGCTGGCCTAATGATGAGCCGGTGAGAAGAAGTGGCGGCCAGTGGTTGGGTTATTGAGCTTTGTGGTAGTTGTGGAGTAGCAGGTGCACGGATTATCTGTCTATGAGGGTTCCTAGCAGGAGACCTAGCTGGGTTGACAGGCATGGTTACATTTTGGTTTTCTAGTTGCCAACCTTGAGCACGACTGGCATCTCCCTGGACAATGGAGTGTACTAGACCAATTCCTGGGTTTGGATGTGCTGGTGCCGGTGCTGGAGCGGGAGCATGTAATGGGAGCGGATTCTGAACAATCCCCAAGCCAAAGTTGTTGTTGAGGTTGAGCCGGTGGACGCCGCCGCTGTCTGTCGCCTAGCCTTCATTACCTCGTATGCATTCCCCCATTTGGACCCAATCAATGCTTCCTTGGTCATTCAGATCGTGGATGTAATCCTTGAATTGAAAGCACACTTCTACAGTGTGACCAGGACACCGGTGGTAAGCACAGTATCGGGACATATCTACGTTTACTGGCCAAACCTCTTTTTCCTTGGGCAATTCCAACTGTTTTTCTGCCATGAGTACATTGAAGATGTCGGTCAAGGAGTAAGGGAGTTGCTGGTAGTTCTCTCTCCTAGGACCTCCCCTTCGTAGTGCCTCGATTGGGTGGTGGCGGTGCCCTATTGTAGGTAGGTTGTCGAGGTTGCCGGGTTGTGCTACTGGTTGCGGGGGTTGTTGTGGTTGTCGTGGTTGTTGTGGCCTAACCTGTTGTTGAGGAGGGTAATAGGAATGGTTCTGTGGTGGGTTTCTGAACTGGTTTTGACGGTTCCCCCCTGGTTCCCCACAATGTTTATAGCTTCGTTGTTGACCACTCCTTCGGTTGTAGGCCCAACTGGTGCAAAGGGGGTTTTCCTGAGGTTTCTATGTTTAGGATCGAAAGGGTTTATCATTGTGGCATCCTTGAAGTGGGCTTGCAAGTATCGGGCACTGTCATAGAGTTCATTCATTGTGGTAGGACGGTGCATGATCAAGACATTCCTCAAGGCAGGTGTAGTGTTGCCAATGAGCATCTTCACTTGTTCCCCTTCAGAAATAACATCCGTCAATTTCTCTCGCCATTCCCCTCCGCCGATCAGCAAACTTTATGAAATCCTCTTCGGGCTTCATCTTCTCGCAATCAAATCCGTGATGGAGCATGCCGGTGCCACCCGGCTCGTATCTTTGCAAGAATTTGGTTTTAACAATATCAAAGTCTCCCGCCTCAAAGGAGTCGAGTGAGTAGAACCATTCCAATGCGTACCCTTCTAGTGATCGGCGGAATAAGAAAGCAAGAACCCTATGATCATCTTTCCGTAACGAGGATTCGTAAAGAAAATCTTTAAGGTGGAGAAAAGGGTTGCCGCACCATTGTAGCGGTGATAAACCGGTAGCTCGAAGGTGGCGTGTAAGACCGCGCAGAAGGGATGGAAATCTCGTGCACCGACTTGGAGTCCATGCGACATCTCGCCTCTTCATAACGCTCATTCATCCGAGTGAGCCGATCCATGATTGCCTGGGTGAGAGCAGTGTTCTTGGTTTACCGGTTGGGGTATGTGGTTAGAGACGTGGTTCGGAATTGAGGAACATGATTTGAAGATTGTCCCATGGCTTGGTGGATTGGGGGAACAACATGGTTGAAATAAGTTGGTTGAACAAATGAGGGTTGGACCACAGATGGTTGAACTGCAGATGGTTGAATCATAGGTCGTTGAACAACAGGAGGTTGAATCATAGATTGTTGAACAACATGTGATTGAACAAAGGGTGACTGCATGAGTGGTGGTTGAACTAGAGGACGAGGAGATAGGGCAACTTGATTGGTTTCAGCCTGATCTGAAGCAATTTTGCCCTTCACCATGGATTGTATACGGGCATAGGTTTCTGGGTCGGTATAGAGAGACAACTCCCTAAAGAGTTGTTCAACATCACGGGGAGCAGATGGTTGAGGGACCTCTTGCGCTTCTGACTGAATCGGTTGGTGACCCATCTCGTGCTCTCGATGTTCAGCTTGTTCCGCCATTCCAACGTGCCTTCCAGACCTTAGTTGCATTGAACTTCAAGAAGAAAGTAAAACAAACAAGTTGACAAAACAAACAAAGAATTTTTTTGGTTTTTTTAGTATTTTGCAAAAAGTTAAAGGTTTGAATTTTTGTTTGACAAGCAAGTTATGCAAAGACTTGAAAGCAAGATTACGCAATGATTTTGATTAAACCTTAGGTTTATGAATTTGTTAAGAATTGTTCTCTCAACAAATGGGTTAGGATCCTAACTCCAATCTCCAATGACCTAGGTTTCACACAATCTCACCACGTGTAGGTAACGTAGGATGCTTCGGGTTTTGGGGAGTGGTACAACCAACCCGATCGTGAAGAGGAATACTCCACGTATGAGGAATTACGGAGGCCTTGATGAAAGCCAACCAAGTCAACTAGGAAGGAATATCCCATAAGAGAGGTCAGAATCCACCAAGAGGGTGTTTTGGATGGGAGGGGTAAATGGGAGAGTGAGCTCCCGCCTCAAAAAAGTGTAAAAGAAGGAGGTAGAGAGAAGGAGCAGAGAATGCAATCAAGTAATAAAGCAAGTAATGAGTAAAACATGAACTTAAATAAACATGCAATCAACACCAGACAAGCAATTAGAAACTAGACAAGCAACTAGAAACTAGAATCTAGACTTGTTTCTTATGTGAGCCAAATGGAGATAGTGAAAAGGTGATGGAAAGAAGAGGGTTCAGATCTGATAGCCAAGCAAAAGGGTGGTCCACGTGGGGACCGATGTGGGAACTGGGGTAAAAAGTAAAGGTGGTTTACATGGGAACCGGTTTTGGGTAAAAAGGGGTGGTTCACGTGGGAACCGGTTTGAATGATCAAAAGAGGGCCACGTGGGGCCAATTAAAGGTGAACAAAGATCTGATCCAAGTGGGGATAGATCTGAAAAAAAGTGGTTTGGTTCATGTGGGAACCGAAGTAAAGAAAGTGAATGGTTCACGCGGGAACCGGTTTAAACGGAAAAGGATGGTTCACGTGGGAACCAGTTTAAGGGAAAAGCAGTAAATTAAATGGCATACTTGGCACTTCAGATCTGATGAAATATGGGTGAAATCAGAAATTATGAGATGGCATGGAGTTAATAAGGGTGGAAGGAAGGAAAGGCTCACGTGGGAACCGGTCTAGAACTAGAACTAGTTGCAAAACAAAACACTAAGCACCCACGGTTGAAGACATTGCTTGTCCCACCGTGGTCGCCACAAAGCTGTCGACTCTGAAAATTTGACGGGGTCCTCTCCTTTTCGTGGAAGTCCGTGAACCCGCATCATCACCTCAAGAGGGGATGAGAAAAGAAAGGAATAAAGCTCGGAAAGCAATTCTCACCTCGGTCCCACACTCACATTGATCCCCGAACTTTCATCCCTTGGCGTCGCTCGATCACCAAAGAGACGGTTCGGGTCATGTGGGAGGAAGGTGAGAAGAAATAAACGTGGTCGCCAGGAACCGTGGGTTCCGATTTATAGAATTAAAATGACCGTGTGTACCTTAGCGTGAAGAATGTGAGTTAAAGCTTCTCCTTCTTCGGCCGGCCGATGAAGAAGAGTCCTCAACGTGTGGGTGCTTGATATTCTGTGCAACTAGACAAATAAACAAGTGAAATAGACAATTATAACTAGACAAAGTGGAGTATATGTAAAGAGAATAACATAAAAACACACAATTGACTAGAAACTGACCGGATTCGGGTTATCTCTAACCCCCTTTTTTATTTTTCGGAATAACAGAGTAAAAGTAATGCAAAAAATGTAAAAAAATGATAGGATGATGGAGAATCACTAAAAAAAGAGTTAGGAAAAAGAACTGAAAGATTCTGAGTTGAATAGAGGAAGATATAGCCAAATCTGTGTTGTCGAAAAAGCCGAGCAGCAGTCCAGGATCTGCCAGGCGCAACTTTGCTTCTGCGCTCGTCACGATCAGCCCCGACCTTGGAATCAAGTACCGTCGATTGTAAACTCAAAAATACTTGGAGAGGAAGAACTATTCTCTCTCTAAAAATCATAAAATCGATGCAGGAGGGTTCTAGGACGTCTTGAGATGCCTGGGGAGTCGTGCTCCTGCCTTTGGAACGACCAGAATCAGAGTCCATTTATAGGAGAACGAGTAGTGCGATCGAAGCTAAAAAATAGGGCTCATTGCGCCCCACCCCTGGGCGCATGCGCCCTGGTGCCAGGCGCATGCGCCCCACTGAGGGGCGCATGTGCCCCCCAGTGAGGGCACATCTTATCTTCTCCGAAAATTTCGATCTTATCCGGTCCGTCGGTTGAGCGGTAGAGTCCGGGTGAAAAACTGGTTCCCACGTGCCTCAAAGGTGGGGCGCATGTGCCCTCAAGTGAGGGCACAAGGCCACGTGCCTCACTGGTAGGGCGCATGGCCACGTGCCCTGGGTCCCGGGCGCATGTGCCCTGGGACCTGGGCGCATGGGACTGGTTCTGCGCGTCCTTCTTCCGGAAGCCATTGCGAACACTCCCGAACTCGGAATTCGACGCCGTTTGTTGCGTTGGAAAGATAACAGGCCGAAGAAGCTTTATATAGCATCGGATCAGCCATCACATCCTCCAAAACTTCAGAATTTTGTCCGGAAGTTAGGGCAAAGGAACAAGGTCCGATATAGGTCAAAATGACTTCGACGGCAAACCGGAAAGGCACGGAATGCAACAAAACTTGTCCGGAGTGTGAATATGACCATAACCTTCAATGCATGATCATTAGGCATTGGTCATTCAGCCAATTTCCGTGTTCACACGATTTACGTGCAGCTTTCGCTCTGAAATTACGGCTTTTTGCGGAAAACGTCGGAAAACATCCGGTTTCATTCGGCGAAGCTCCAAATCAACTTAAAAAGGACCCGGCATCATCATATGATCAATCATGCGTGTTACCCTATAAAACATGAGTTTTATGCTCTGAATTAGGCGAATTTGGCGTGTTCTGCCTTGCCTCGCCTTGATGTCGGCTTTGTAAGGGAGTGGCATGTAATGAAGCGGAATGATTCAGAGTGAATCGTAATGGAATGTAGATGAATGTAGCGGAATGGAATGGTGATGGACTGAAATGGTGGCATCAAGGTGTAGATATAGACACGCTTATCTACCCGATCCAGCAATATGAATCTCGCTGAGTATTCTAGATCGCTTTCATGTTCTATCAAAACCTCATATAATTGACTGGTAAAAGACATGCCCTTGGCACGAGAGATGAAAAAGTAAATGATAATGGATAAAAGGATGTAGCCAACCCTCAGCGTGGTGAGGAGTCCTCGAATTCGTAGGTTCATCATCAGCCAGTAACCCGAACTTTGCGGTGTTCTTGTACTGTGATGGGCTAAAGTTTTGTAAAAGAGAAGTTGATCTTAAAATGAAAAGAATACCAATCCATCATATTTGGAATCTCAAGTTCATTCAAGTTTCACCAAAATACTCAGTTTAATTCTGAGTGGAAGAACCTCAAGTTCTTAAAGGGTTCGTTTAAGCAAAACAAAAATTGCTCGGGTATCGTGAAAACCATGAATCATGCTCTAGCAGAAAATCAAGAGATTCGGAAAACGACAAGACAGATTTAAGCCATAGTGGGATTGAAAGACAATGGTGGGACTAACATATAATGATGGGAAAGAAGAAACAATGTCATGACAATTGCCACGGTGGGGTGGGATAAAAGACACGGTGGGATAGAAGAAATGATAGAATAAAACATGGTGGAACAAAAAGAAAGGAATAAAACATAAAGGGATAAAAGAAATAATAAAACATGATGAAATAAAATAAAGAGAAAACATAATGAAATAGAATTGGTAATGATGAAGAAAGAAAAGGAGACGAGTGGGAACACATAGAAAATCATGTAGAAAATAGTTGAAGATATAGATTGTCTATTGGAGGTCAAGACACCCGATTAGGAACCATCGTCCCTCCAATGTTCAATTTTGGCTTATCCGTGAGTGTGAAGAAATGACCAAGCCATCGTGGATTTTGTTGAAGGGGATCTCGGGCCCACTATCTTTACTCTCAAGGTCTTCAACATTAATGCATATAATATATATAAAATGGACCTAACATAACTAGGTGACAGATAGTAGGAGTGATGTGAAGTGCAAAAATGAAGTGATGGTGGTGATGTGATGTGAGATTGATGAGAGGATGAAATCTTCAGGTAAGCTGCATCGACCGCCTGGTTCATCAAGATCTCTCGGTCCGTCCTTGTCTTGTCCTTTTGACGGAATACAGCACCACGGTAGGTAGCGCTTCCTCTCTTTTGCCACAAGGTTGGCATGGCGTTCCTTGGGGAACACTGATCTCGCCAATTCACCTATTAGGACTTAAAAGGTTGCCTGCACATTTCTGGTTAGTACCCAAATGCATTTAATTGTCATATGAATCAGATTGTTCATGAAATGATCAATTGAAGGTTTTACTATTTGAACCATCATTTGGATGTCAAAAAAAGTTTTTTAATGATGGTTCCTTTATAAAAAATGTCATTTTTAACATTATAGACATTTTCTGATTTTTTGAGATTTTTCTGAATTTTTCAAATTTTTTTGTCCATGTGCCCCCGATCGGGGGAACCTGGCCATGCGCCCTGGGGTGGGGCACCTGGCCATGCGCCTCCATATGAGGGCACATGCGCCCTGAGGTAAAAAAAAAAAAAAACTTTTGAAATCCGAATTTGACACAAAATGGGATTAATCCTCCACTATAAATACTTTGTTAAACCCGAAAATTGATCTTATCTTTGTTAAAATGGCTCCTCCTTCTAAGAAGATGTGTTCTGACTTGGGAAGAGCAATTTCAAGCATTCCAGGGCATGTGAAGGGGAGTATTTCAGCATATCTGGTAAGAGAACGTTATTCTTTATTGATTGTGATTTTTTCAGATTTTTTTCAAATTTTTGACAATTTGGGTCCATGTGCCCCCGATCGGGGGCACCTGGCCATGCGCCCTGGGGTGGGGCACCCGGCCATGTGCCCCCATGTGAGGGCACATGCGCCCTACCCTGGGCAAAATTTTTTTTTTTTAAATATATATATAAAAAATGCAAGTACCGATGTACCTATTTTGATGGTTTTATGCGTAATTACCCTCTCTTTCCGGTCCTCGAAGATTCTCGTTCTCCCGTTTGGTTTAAAGATCCGCTTGGAGTGCTTCATTTTTCGTTGAAATCAATCCCGAGTGGCTGGGGCTTGACCGGTCTTCCGGTTCATGCGAAACACTATGTAGAATATTACTTGGATTTTGGATTGATGGGTGCTTTGGCGTAGTTATGGCATCCTGACACTCACACTTTTGTCTTTAACTCTTTTGAATGCACCATCTTGCTAGAAGAAGCAGAGTTGTTCCTTGGACTGCCGTGTACTAGAAAAGGTGAGATTGCAAACATGTTTATTCCTTCTGGATCAGTGTCTTGCCTTGAGTTCTTGTAGGATTTTGTGGAGGCAGAGCAAATCAACTCCTTCATCACCGGAAAACGGATCTATCTCCAAAACCGGCAACTTGGACCATCTCTACTCGTCTTCTCGCGGCCTTGATGAGACACAACTTCTTCATGGATCCAAGGGTTTTGCTACTTGCCTTGCTGCCGTGTTCTTGTTTCCCACAGAAGACGGCTTTCTGGAGCAGGGACAACTCTCGTGTATTCGTGGAATCTGGTGCGACAAGCGGCTTGGTCCTTCAGTGCTTGGCTTTCTCTACTGTGGCTTGTCTTCTGCTTGCGTGGGACGTCCTATGTTTGGCAGTGCTCTTCTGTTTGCTTGCCGGCGCATCTTCACTTCAAGTTTGATCCATCAGCAGTTGCTACTACCACTTCACGGCTTTTCCGGCGCAAGTCCTTTGTTCCCATATGCAGCAGCCTCTCGGTTTTCCCGACACGGTTTCCAACAAATGTGCTACATTGAAGAAACGAACAGATTGGCGTATCCATCTTGCTTCCATGAGTCATTCGTGCTTTGTGCACACCGGTCATTATGCAGAGAGATGTTAAGATCCGTTTTGCTCCCGGCGTGGATCTTCGACCGGTTACCGGCTCGGCTTTTGTTCTATACAATCCGCACAGTGTCATTCTCAAATCGGTTTGCCTCGTCATGAACTGCCGGTGCTTTCACACTTGACTCTTATCAAAGGCAGAAAGCTTGATACAGATGACGACACGGATCAAGTTAAGACAGCTATCGCCTTGTGGAGTACGAGCCGACCGCAAGGTCTGTGCACGCTTACCGAGGAGAGTCCAGATGATCAGCGTCGCTATCTTTCTCAGTTGGAGCTTCTTTGTTCCTGATCATCCTCTTACTACCATTTTCTTTTCTAGCTTGTCAAACAAAATTTGGTCACTTATGAATACAAAATGAATTTTGTTATGTCAATTTTGAAAATAAAAAAATTCACAAAGTTTTACCTTATGCCTGAAAAATTGTAAATGCATGACCAAAATAATGTATGGGAAAAGCATCTATTTTACACTATGATTTGCAAGATTAAATAGTAAAAAATGAATTTTCTGTGGAATATAAACATGCAATTTTTTTCGGTGAATTTTTCTGAGCAATTCAAAAATCTGTTTGAGATACTCTCAGTGGCGTTGTGATCAGCTCAATTTCAAGAGTGGTAAGGTAATTTTTAAAATTTTCATGATTTTTACATATATTTACCTCTATAAATAGACCAACCGCCTCGACTAGTTCATTTCACCACTCACAGTCTCCCTCCTCACTAGAGCTACTCCGACTTCCTCCACAATTTTGGAGTCCGAATCGCGTACAAAGGTCAGTGCTCCAGTTAAAGAAAATGTAGATCTCTCGCATTCTCTTCGTTTTGACTGTGATTTCATGCGATTCCGAGTTCGTTTGAGCTGTTTTTGGGTCAAGAGAAGAATGGTGCACATCTAGGGTCCATGTGCCCCGGAACCAGGCGCATGTGCCCTCAAACAAGGGCACAAGGGCACGTGCCCTGGGGTCAGGGCGCATGTGCCCTCAACCCAGGGCGCAAGGTCATGTGCCCTTAAGTCAGGGCGCATGTGCCCTGTACCCAGGGCGCAAGGGCATGTGCCCTCAAGTCAGGGCGCATGTGCCCTGGACCCAGGGCGCATGTGCCCACATACCAGGGCGCATGGGCCCCTGGTCTGGGCACATGTCAACTTCAGCATTCTTATTTTAAACAATTGAAAAAAATTGACCAATTTTGAAATGTACAGATGCCGAAGAGGGTTCGACGCGCGCGTGCGCATGACAACGAGGCTGGTCCTTCTGAGCCGACAGCCCAGCGCGATGTAAATGTCCTTTAAACTCTCTACCATCTTTGTGATTTAGTTCTTGACTTGTACAACTTTTCCATTTGCAGGGACGGATCAAATCGCGCATATCATGGCAGCTGGTATGATTTGCGTACCGGGGTCTTCAACCGTTCCAACGCCGCCGCTTGGATAAGATGGGATTTGGTCCCGTCTTACATTTATCAGTGCTTTGGGAGGACTTGGCTTTGATCCAGGTTCTAAGAGATCGTTGGGATGCCGCGACTTGTTCATTTCTCTTTCCCCGGGGGCATATGGTCCCTACTCGGGAGGACGTGGCCCATATCACGGGCTGCGGGTCTATGGGCGTGCCGTCACCGGTTGCACGTATGGTGACTATGCCGAGATGGCAGTAGAGCTTCTTTCTTACTCCCCACCTCGGTCACATGACGAGGCAGTCTTGTCGATCACTCGGAAGGAGTGTTTCGAGCTAGTGGGCCTGACAGAGGCTCAGATGCAGCGGGGGGAGGTGACCAAGGACTACGAGGACCGCCTGATTGATCAGGTATCTGCGACATTATGCGGTCCTTCTAGATCAGCGGAGGCAGATCGGGATCTTCGCCATTTTCTGCTCTTCTTTTTCGGTCGTTTGTTGCTGGGTAACAAGACCGAGAAGATTCACCTACGGTTCCTTCCGCTTCTAGCTGATGTGGAGTCCATTGGCAACTATGCCTGGGGTGCAGCAGTCCTGGCACATCTGTTTGCTAGTCTCTCTCCCCGATAGTGGTACTGTCTCGGGTGGCTTCACACCTTTTCTTCGTGTATTTCTCTTTCTATGCTTGCTTTCCTGTTGCATGTTATACTTGTACTAACAAAGTGTTAATTTCAGGTGTGGAGTTATCTTTACCTTCCATTAGGCCGAGGCCGAAGAGATCACCCCTCTCGCCTGCCTTTGATGGCGCGCTGGGGCGCCATCCGTGACACTTCGTCCCATGCTTTTCAGCTCCTTCGTCTTCGAGGCGAGTTGTTGTGTCTTCTCCCTGCCCAGGTTCGTCTCCTTGTTCTTCCTTACTTTTGTTTGTTAAATGTTGATTCTCTCCTTTCTCATAGGTATGCTGGCGCCCATATCTGACTACTGATGATGAGAATGCCGAGTGGGTGGTGAAGGGTGCCCATCTCTTCGGCCGTGACATTTACCTACATTGCTTGAACGAGGTGGAGCCACTCTGGGTTCACCTTGTGATGAGGACATTCGGGGGTTATCAGGAGTGGTGCCCACCTCCTTCGTCCGTACACGCCCGTAGCACAAGGGGGTTGACACACTCGCAAACCGGGCGGCTCGGTACCAATCGCCTTGGAGGACCGGGAGGCCGAGGGTACCGTGGTTTTCTCGATCGCCGTGGATGACACGGAGTTCACTCGCCAATATGGTGTGGCTTACGGTCATCTTTTTGACCATGCCGGCCAGGTAAGCCTTTGTCTCTCGTCTCTTTGTTATCAATGCATTGCCTTGTCTCGAAAATTTCTTCTTCTCAGATTCTCGGGCATGCTTACCCGCATCGAGCGCATTCGCGAGCCGGAGGAGGAGGTAGCCTCCCTGAAGGCAGCTCTACAAGTAGAGGTATGCGTGTGTCTTGTGCTCTTCAACTAAGTTGCTAGATATTTGACTTGCTTTATGTACTTGCAGCGCATGGCCCGTTCAGAGGGTGTTTCTTCTTCTGAGGAGGTGAGAGCCTTGCGAGACGAGCTGGCTATCGTGAAGCAGTCTCTGGCGGAGAAGGAGATCACGGTAATATCTTGATAGTTGTTGCCAAACTTATTCTTCCACTGCCTAAGCCTCATGCATTGCTTGTAGGTGGCCGCACCGGGAGCGATCGCTGTCGCTTCTTCTTCGGAGTCTTCTTCCAGGATCCAGGCCTTGGAGGCTGAATTGCAGGCTCATGCGCCTACTCTTGAAATAGCTCAGCTTCGATTGGACTTTGATACAGAGCTATTGGCGCGTGATCGGCGCCACTTTGAGGCCCTTCGTGAGGCGGAGACCCAGCATACAGCTGCCCTTCGTGAGCGAGACGCCGCGATCCGTGCCAGGGAGCAGAGGCGCACTCGCACGCAGATGGATCTTGTCTCTCGCCCAAGCGGAACCGCGCTTTCATCGTGAAATGGCCCGACACCACTCGGAGCCGAACCCATCGCAGTGGCACCCATCGAGTGGTACCCACCGTAGCGGCACACGTACCCATCGAGCGGTTCGCACCATAGCCGGGGCCGTACAAGACGGGATGGAGTTGATCCGAGAGAAGCCGTACTCCAAGCGTGGCCGACTACTTAGTTTCTTCCCCGAGCGTAGGGATGAGTAGGTTTTGATTTGCATGCCCAAGCATCATTGTATCGACCTTTGTCTTGTATCTTGCTTGTTTATGTCTACTTGGCTTGTTTTGGTTGTGTCCGCAACATCACTTCGGCAATTTTGATTAGTATGACTTAGTGGCTTGGCCCTCTCGCTTTTGTCAAAGGGCAGCCTTCTTAACATGGCGAAGAAAAATAAAGAGTAAAAGAAAATGAATGTGGAAAGGGTTAGGAAAACTTACCTGTATGGCGAGAATCCATCCTCCTTGTAGTGTCTACCGTGGTGAGAATCCTTCCTTTTTCTATTGAAATGCCTGAAACGCTTGATAAAAGAGGATTAGATCTTCACCATGACTCATCCCTTTGCCTGTATGTCGTTTGCCTTGATTTTGAGTCAAAGGGAGGAGCCTTCTTAACAAGGTGGAATAAAACAAATGACTTAAAATGAAATGGGGGTTGAGAGAACTTACCCGTCATGGTGTGAATCCTCTCCTCTCCTGTTTTGAGATGCCTGAAACCCTTGACAGAAGGAGATTAGATCTTCATCGTGACTCATCCCTTTGCCTATTATGGTCAACTTTGACTTAGGTCAAGGGGAAGAGCCTTCTTAACAAGGTAATTAAAGTAAAAATGGATATGCAATGCAGGAATGGAAATATGCATGAGAGTAAAATAAACATGGATGCAACTAAGGCAATGATCATGACTGAGCATTTTTTTGTTTTGTTTTTGTTTTGTTTTTTTTTGTTTTTGGGTTTTCTTGAAAACAATCAAATTTTTTTTGGATTTTCAAAAGTATTCAAGTTTTTTTTTTCTAAATATGTTTTTTTTTGAATTTTTGAAATATTCATTTTTTTTGGATTTTTAAAATATTCATTTTTTTGTTTTTTTGAAATATGCATTTTTTTTTGGACTTTTGAAATATGCATTTTTTTGTGGAGAAAATGCTGGTATTTGAGATAATTCATCGGTCTTTGGGGTTTGTCAAGCCTCAAGTGGTAGATGCCACGTGCAAAAATAAAGTTCCCTACCTAGAATCCTTCTAACCTTCTTCCTTTGATCGGCTCGGTTCCACCTCGGATTTGGTCGGTTTACCCTACCCAAGGGGTTTAAGGAGGAAGAGTATAGAGGAAGTCCTTGATAGGGTTTGAAGATGTTGAGAGGGATTTCTCTACTCTCACTCAAATTACCCATTGGGGTTCGGCCTCTTTGGGTTTTTCTTTCTTTTTTTGCTCTTTTCTATACGGCACATATTTGGACAAAGTTTTTGACCAGTGGGGACATTGCCCATCTTTTAGTGCCTTTTGCCTTGACTATCATTCTGGGTACTCATTCAGACAGGTTGATCATTTTTCTTTTTCTAACCGGAGGGGTTCATTGCCCATCTTTTGGCACCCTTTTGTACCCTCTGAGACGGCCTCCTACTAGGGTGGCGAGTGTTTTCGATACTACCCCTCTCTAATCTTCTCTCCCTATCTTGGACCGAGCAGAAGAGAATAGGGTAAGGGTATTCCTTCCATTTCTAGATTTCTGCCTTGCCTTTCGCAAGTGTCGGGTTGTCCGGATTCTAGGATCGGGAAGTGTTGTGTGTGTAGGATGGTACCTACCCTTGACTTCTCACGAACAACCTAGGATCGATGACTTGAGATTATACCAATGGTTTCTCCATTTTTATGGAAAGTACTTTTTGAGGTAAACTCCATTCCAAGGATGATTCAATTTTTCTCCATCTGCATTAGTCAATTCATATGCATTACCTGGATACTTTTCAGTGATTACAAAAGGCCCTTCCCAGTTAGGTTGCAACTTGGAGCGGGGACCCCCTGGCTTAACGAATATGCGTTTGACTACCATCTCACCGATCTCAAATTTTCTCTCGACCACCCTCTGTTGATAAAACCTTTTGAGTCTATTCTGATAAGTCCGGGCATGCTCGGCGGCGGCTAGCCTTTTTTCTTCCAAGAGTTCAAGCTGTGCAAGGAGAGATTCTTTCGGAGAGATGGAAGTAATACTTCGTAAGGGACCACTGTTTCCATCCCATATGCCAAAGCATACGGGGTTTGTCCAAAAGGAGTCCTTACGTAAGTACGATAAGCCCATAGAGCATCTACAAGCTTATCAAAGTGCCGCCGGCAAATTTGCTAGACTTACAAGATTTCTTGATGATTTTGATTAAGGTTTTGTTGGTGGCTTCGCTTGACCATTGCCTTGAGGATAGTATGGTGATGAATGATGCAATGAAATGTAATACCTCGTTGCAAAGATCACGCAGATCTTGAGAAAGAAATTGTGGCCCATTATCGGTGACGATGTCGCCGGGGATCCCGAACCTTGCCAAGATGTTGCGCTTGATGAAGGAGCAGATCGTTGACGCTTTAATCTCCACGAATGCTTCCGCTTCAGCCCACTTTGTGAAGTACTCCGTTGCCGTCAGAATGAACGATTTTGAGCGCATTTCGGAGTTGAGGTCACTCAAGGGGCCAATGATATCAAAAACCCACATAGCGAAAGGCCATGGGGCATGAATTGGATGAAGGGAAGATGCGGGAGAGTGAATCTTGTCGGCATGGAGTTGACATGAATGACAATGCCGGACAAAGATGGAGCAGTCTTCTTCTAGAGTTGGCCAATAATACCCTTATCGGATGATTTTCTTAGCAAGGGCTTGGGCATTCACATGACCACCACAAACCTGCATGTGCTTCCTTCAAAGACCAACTCAGCTTCTTCTTCACCAAGACATCTGAGTAAGATTCCACTTAGGCTTCTCTTATATAGCACTCCTCCTAGGATTGTATACCTCTGGGATACTCTTCTGATTGCCTTCTTTTCCTTGGTGGTTGATCCAGGTGGATATGACTGATCTTGACAATACCTCGCAATCTCGTCATACCAAGGTCTCTCACCTTCTTCTAATTCTTCGAACTCAATCAAGGAGATTTCTTCCTTATGTTCCAAGTATTCTTTTCTGTTGAATCTTTCTTTAACCTTCAGAAAACGTCCATCCTCAATTGCTGGAATTGTCCTCTTACAAATGTGGATAGTTCGCACTTGCCTGCCTAGCGGGACAGATAGAGATGAAGCTAGTGAAGCTAAGGCATCGGCGAGGATATTCTGAGAACGAGGGACATGGACAAAGGTGAGTTTGAAGAATAGCTTGATGTAGCAGGTGGTGAGCTCCTGGTAGGGTTTGAGGTTTGGATGAGAAGTTCGGTACTTGGATAGGACTTGGCGTAGGATCAATTGACTATCACCTATCACCCTCGCCCCGGTGGCACCATGGAAATGAGCGGCTTCCAGCCCGGCCACGAAGGCTTCATACTCGCCTATATTGTTGGTTACCGGAAAGTTAAGCCGAAAAGCCTCGTGGAATGGTGACACCTTCAGTGACAAGGACAATACCTATCCCTCTACCATGAGAGTTCAGTAGCCCCGTCAAAATATAATGTCCAAAGATTGGAAGATCGGACCGACATTAGTTCGTCATCCGGGAACTCCGACCGGACCGGGTCAAAGACGGTATGGGATGATGGGCAAGGTGTTCAAGAATAGCATAACCCTTGATTGCCTTCGTGGGACATAAGTGATATCAAATTGGGATAGGAAACTCGCCATCGCCCTAACCGATCGCTCAAGACTGCCTACATTTCGTGCCAATTGTTGCGTATATCCGTTTGAAACTCCTTTACCTCTCGACTTTCCTATTTCCTAACCTACCTTGACCTACTGAAGATAAAGCTGGAAAGGTGGTATTTACAGTGGAGGGAGGATCGAGCAAATCGATCAATGATTCAGAAAAGGGGGATCCCTGATTGGGAGTACCCTCTGGTATGAGTAGAGACGTCTCCTCGATGGAAATGTGAGTTTCAGAGAAGACGTTTTTTTTTTGGAAATTTCAAGTAAAAAGATAGAATGAGCCTGAGTGACTCGAGGCTTGCTAGAAGATGACTGAATTAATAGAGAGAAAAACTTAAGAATAAAAGGGGAAAAGGGGCTCGTGGGCCCAATGGTAATAGAAAGTGGACACATGGTACCAAAACTCGATGAAAAAGTAAATGGGTACGTGGACCCGAACATAGAAATAAATGGGCATGTGAGCCCATGTTGGGAAAAACCCTCGCTCTAAAGTTGATGAGGGAAGCAAATGGGCAAGCAGGCCCAATAAGAGCGGAAGGTTGAAGAGGGCTCATGGGCCCAAAGTGGGTAAGTGGGCCCTGAAGCCCATCCAAAAGATCTAGAAACAATGGTACGAGGTTCAAACATGGGATTGTTATATTTGGGCCTCGTGGAATGGTTTTGACTTGGGTGGTATGCTTAACTAGATGATCCAAGATTGGTCTGCCCTTGGGTGGTTCTTGGTACTCTTCCGCACTTGAGAACATACGAGTCAAAGATAAGCATAAGTCTTCCAAGTCTTCTTCTTCTTCTTCTGGAGCTTTTCTTCTCTTGACAGCTATCATGGAACTTTTGCCATCTTCAGCCATCATCATGGTCTCCCCTTTGATAAAGAAGGTGTGGAGCCCCATGGCATATCCTGGCTGGAAGATCCTCCTTGGGATGGAACCCTCTTCATATCCCAACCCCTGCCTGCGTGGCCTTTTCGCATTTTCAATTGGCTGAGTGATCCCTTGAAGATCCGTGCCTAAACCTCTTCCAGCCGATAGCCCAATTTCATCATCATCCGCCATCCCAAAGGTGTCCGGTAGAGAGGCGGTCATGCATCCGACTTCCGGCAATTCTCCCACCGAGATCCGGGGTTGTATTGACGTACCTAGGGGTAAAGAAGCATCGTTCATCTCTTCCCTTATAGGCATGCTAGTCACCTTGACCACCTCGTCCTTTAAAGGGAAATTTTATGCACCGGTGGTTTGTTGAAGCCACAGCTCCTATTGCCTCCAAGTATGGCCTCCCAAGTATAGCCCGAAAGGTTGGATCCAATTCTAGAATATGAAAATCGTTGTGACCGTACATGGTCCAAGTTTGACTTCTAGAGTGACCACCCCACGTGCGTACTTCTTGGAGTTGTCGTAGGCCGTAACCATGGCACAAGATGGCTTGATTTCTTGCTCGTAAATACCGCACAACCGCAATGTTTCGGCGGCATAATGTTGATGGAAGCTCCGTTGTCAACCAAACATGATTTCACTTCAATATTACGTATAACCACGGCCACATGCAAAGCATATCTCCTAAACTCGGATCCGCTAATTCCTCCCGAGAGAAAGTGAGTGTTGGGTGCTCACTTCTAGGGGCTAACACTGTAGTGATCTTCTCAGGTGGGAGATCTTCATTCACCATGACCCTTTGCAAGTACTGCTGTAGAATCTCCCGGTGCACCTTTGATCTTTTGATCAACTCAAGTATGGAAATACGGGCTGGTGTCTTATCCAAATGTTTTAACAGATCATAGGCTGTGCCTGGCAATGGTTCTTCTACTTGTTTCTCCTCCACTGGCTCTTGCGGTTGAGTTCCGGCTTGGGGAAAGAGCCGCTGGAACATCCTCCCACTCCGAAGCACCGGGGCTATTTGGCGGTCGGGTAGAGGTGACGGGTTAACCGGGGTGGGTTCTGATGGAACAGGTGGTGTCGGTGCAGGTATGATAGGTAATGGGATTGATGTTTCTAGGATGACGGGGTTAGTTGGTAGAGGGGTAGGATTTGGAGGTGGTAATGATGGTGATACCGGTGGCCTAATAAGAAGAGGCCGGGGTGCAGAAGTGGTTGATGAGTTTAATGAAGGTGTAGGTTGTGGGATTGATTGTGGTGCCGGTGGTATGATAGGTTGGAGTTTTGGAGTGGTAGTGCTTGTAGGTCGGGGGTTCGTGTTTGGTGATGATTGTGGTGGTCGTACGAGCAAGGGCCGGTGTGTAGCAATGGTTGAAGGAGGCGTAGTTAGAGAGGGGGCTGGCCTAATGATGAGCCGGTGAGAAGAAGTGGCGGCCATGGTTGGGTTATTGAGCTTTGTGGTAGTTGTGGAGTAGCAGTGCACGGATTATCCGTCTAGGAGGGTTCCTAGCAGGAGACCTAGTCGGGTTGACAGCATGGTTACATTTTGGTTTTCTAGTTGCCAACCTTGAGCACGACCGGCATCTCCCCGGACAATGGAGTGTACTAGACCAATTCCCGGGTTTGGATGTGCCGGTGCCGGTGCCGGAGCGGGAGCATGTAATGGGAGCGGATTCTCGAACAATCCCCAAGCCAAGGTTGTTGTTGAGGTTGAGCCGGTGGACGCCGCCGCCGCTGTCGCCTAGCCTTCATTACCTCGTATGCATTCCCCCATTTGGACCCAATCAATGCTTCCTTGGTCATTCGCATCGTGGATGTAATCCTTGAATTGAAAGCACACTTCTACAAAGGTGACCAGACACCGGTGGTAAGCACAGTATCGGGACACATCTACGTTTACTGGCCAAACCTCTTTTTCCTTGGGCAATTCCAACTGTTTTTCTGCCATGAGTACATTGAAGATGTCAGTCAAGGAGTAAGGGAGGTGCAGGTAGGTCTCTGTCCTAGGACCTCCCCTTCGTAGTGCCTGATTGGGTGGTGGCGGTGCCCTATTGTAGGTAGGTTGTCGAGGTTGCTGGGGTTGTGCTACTGGTTGCGGGGGTTGTTGTGGTTGTCGTGGTTGTTGTGGCCTAACCTGTTGTTGAGGAGGGTAATAGGAATGGTTCTGTGGTGGGTTTCTGAACTGGTTTTGACGGTTCCCCCCTGGTTCCCCACAATGTTTATAGCTTCGTTGTTGACCACTCCTTCGGTTGTAGGCCCAACTGGTGCAAAGGGGGTTTTCCTGAGGTTTCTATGTTTAGGATCGAAAGGGTTTATCATTGTGGCATCCTTGAAGTGGGCTTGCAAGTATCGGGCACTGTCATAGAGTTCATTCATTGTGGTAGGACGGTGCATGATCAAGACATTCCTCAAGGCAGGTGTAGTGTTGCCAATGAGCATCTTCACTTGTTCCCCTTCAGAAATAACATCTGTCAATTTCTCTGCCATTCCCCTCCAGCGATCAGCAAACTTTATGAAATCCTCTTCGGGCTTCATCTTCTCTGGAATCAAATCCGTGATGGAGCATGCTGGTGCCACCCGGTCTCTGTATCTTTGCAAGAATTTGGTTTTAACAATATCGAAGTCTCCTGCCTCAAAGGAGTCGAGTGAGTAGAACCATTCCAATGCAGACCCTTCTAGTGATCGGCGGAATAAGAAAGCAAGAACCCTACGATCATCTTTCCAGAACGAGGATTCGTAAAGAAAATCTTTAAGGTGGAGAAAAGGGTTGCCGCACCATTGTAGCGGCGATAAACCGGTAGCTCGTAAGGTGGCGGTGTAAGACCGGCAGAGAAGGGATGGAAATCTCGTGCACCGACTTGGAGTCCATGCGACATCTCGCCTTCTTCATAACGCTCATTCATCCGAGTGAGCCGATCCATGATTGCCTGGGTGAGAGCAAGTTCTTGGTTTACCGGTTGGGGTATGTGGTTAGAGACGTGGTTCGGAATCGAGGAACATGATTTGAAGATTGTCCCATGGCTTGGTGGATTGGGGAACAACATGGTTGAAATAAGTTGGTTGAACAAATGAGGGTTGGACCACAGATGGTTGAACTGCAGTATGGTTGAATCATAGGTCGTTGAACAACAGGAGGTTGAATCATAGATTGTTGAACAACATGTGATTGAACAAAGGGTGACCGCATGAGTGGTGGTTGAACTAGAGGACGAGGAGATAGGGCAACTTGATTGGTTTCATTTCGATCTGAAGCAATTTTGCCCTTCACCATGGATTGTATACGGGCATAGGTTTCTGGGTCGGTATAGAGAGACAACTCCCTAAAGAGTTGTTCAACATCACGGGGAGCAGATGGTTGAGGGACCTCTTGCGCTTCTGACTGAATCGGTTGGTGACCCATCTCGTGCTCTCGATGTTCAGCTTGTTCCGCCATTCCAACGTGCCTTCCAGACCTTAGTTGCATTGAACTTCAAGAAGAAAGTAAAACAAACAAGTTGACAAAACAAACAAAGAATTTTTTTGGTTTTTTTAGTATTTTGCAAAAAGTTAAAGGTTTGAATTTTTGTTTGACAAGCAAGTTATGCAAAGACTTGAAAGCAAGATTACGCAATGATTTTTATTAAACCTTAGGTTTATGAATTTGTTAAGAATTGTTCTCTCAACAAATGGGTTAGGATCCTAACTCCAATCTCCAATGACCTAGGTTTCACACAATCTCACCACGTGTAGGTAACGTAGGATGCTTCGGGTTTTGGGGAGTGGTACAACCAACCCGATCGTGAAGAGGAATACTCCACGTATGAGGAATTACGGAGGCCTTGATGAAAGCCAACCAAGTCAACTAGGAAGGAATATCCCAGAAGAGAGGTCAGAATCCACCAAGAGGGTGTTTTGGATGGGAGGGGTAAATGGGAGAGTGAGCTCCCGCCTCAAAAAAGTGTAAAAGAAGGAGGTAGAGAGAAGGAGCGGAGAATGCAATCAAGTAATAAAGCAAGTAATGAGCAAAACATGAACTTAAATAAACATGCAATCAACACCAGACAAGCAATTAGAAACTAGACAAGCAACTAGAAACTAGAATCTAGACTTGTTTCTTATGTGAGCCAAATGGAGATAGTGAAAAGGTGATGGAAAGAAGAGGGTTCAGATCTGATAGCCAAGCAAAAGGGTGGTCCACGTGGGGAGCGATGTGGAAATGGGGGGAAAAAGTAAAGGTGGTTTACGTGGGAACCGGTTTTGGGTAAAGAGGGGTGGTTCACGTGGGAACCGGTTTGAATGATCAAAAGAGGGCCACGTGGGGCCAATTAAAGGTGAACAAAGATCTGATCCAAGTGGGGATAGATCTGAAAAAAAGTGGTTTGGTTCACGTGGGAACCGAAGTAAAGAAAGAGATTGTTTCACGCGGGAACCGGTTTAAAAGGAAAAGGATGGTTCACGTGGGAACCGGTTTAAGGGAAAAGCAGAAATTAAATGGCATACTTGGCACTTCAGATCTGATGAAATATGGGTGAAATCAGAAATTATGAGATGGCATGGAGTTAAGAAGGGTGGAAGGAAGGAAAGGCTCACGTGGGAACCGGTCTAGAACTAGAACTAGTTGCAAAACAAAACACTAAGCACCCACGGTTGAAGACATTGCTTGTCCCACCGTGGTCGCCACAAAGCCGTCGACTCGAAAATTTGACGGGGTCCTCTCCTTTTCAGGGAAGTGCGTGAACCCAGATCGTCACCTCAAGAGGGGATGAGAAAAGAAAGGAATAAAGCTCGGAAAGCAATTCTCACCTCGGTCCCACACTCACATTGATCCCCGAACTTTCATCCCTTGGCGTCGCTCGATCACCAAAGAGACGGTTCGGGTCATGTGGGAGGAAGGTGAGAAGAAATAAACGTGGTCGCCAGGAACCGTGGGTTCCGATTTATAGAATTAAAATGACCGTGTGTACCTTAGCGTGAAGAATGTGAGTTAAAGCTTCTCCTTCTTCGGCCGGCCGATGAAGAAGAGTCCTCAACGTGTGGGTGCTTGATATTCTGTGCAACTAGACAAATAAACAAGTGAAATAGACAATTATAACTACACAAAGTGGAGTATATGTAAAGAGAATAACATAAAAACACACAATTGACTAGAAACTGACCGGATTCGGTTATCTCTAACCCCTTTTTTTATTTTTGGGAGTAACAAAGTAAAAGTAATGCAAAAAAATGTAAAAAAATGATAGGATGATGGAGAATCACTAAAAAAAGAGTTAGGAAAAAGAACTGAAAGATTCTGAGTTGAATAGAGGAAGATATAGCCAAATCTGTGTTGTCGAAAAGCCGAGCAGCAGTCCAGGATCTGCCAGGCGCAACTTTGCTTCTGCGCTCGTCACGATCAGCCCCGACCTTGGAATCAAGTACCGTCGATTGTAAACTCAAAAATACTTGGAGAGGAAGAACTTTGATGAAGAGATCTTAGGCAGCAGACGTCCACACACTGCTGTAGAGGCCGAAGAAGAGAGACTTGGCAGATCACCTGTAGAACAGCCTTCCTCTCTCTTGAACCGATTTTCTCTCTCTAAAAACTCGAAATTCTCTCTCTAAAAATCATAAAATCGATGCAGGAGGGTTCTAGGACGTCTTGAGATGCCTGGGGAGTCGTGCTCCTGCCTTTGGAACGACCAGAATCAGAGTCCATTTATAGGAGAACGAGTAGTGCGATCGAAGCTAAAAAATAGGGCTCATTGCGCCCCACCCCTGGGCGCATGCGCCCTGGTGCCAGGCGCATGCGCCCCACTGAGGGGCGCATGTGCCCCCCCTGAGGGCACATCTTATCTTCTCCGAAAATTTCGATCTTATCCGGTCCGTCGGCCGAGCGGTAGAGTCCGGGTGAAAAACTCGGTTCCCACGTGCCTCAAAGGTGGGGCGCATGTGCCCTCAAGTGAGGGCACAAGGCCACGTGCCTCACTGGTAGGGCGCATGGCCACGTGCCCTGGGTCCCGGGTGCATGTGACCAGGAACCCGGGCGCATGGGACTGGTTTCGCGCGTCCTTCTTCCGGAGGCCATTGCGAACACTCCCGAACTCAGAATTCGACGCCGTTTGTTGCGTTGGAAAGATAACAGGCCGAAGAAGCTTTATATAGCATCGTATCAGCCATCACATCCTCCAAAACTTCAGAATTTTATCCGGAAGTTAGGGCAGTGAACAGAAGGTCCGATATAAGTCAAAATGACTTCGACGGCAAACCGGAAAGGCACGGAATGCAACAAAACTTGTCCGTAGTGTGAATATGACCATAACCTTCAATGCATGATCATTAGGCATTGGTCATTCAGCCAATTTCCGTGTTCACACGATTTACGTGTGGCTTTCGCTCGGAAATTACGGCTTTTTGCGGAAAACGTCGGAAAACATCCGGTTTCATTCGGCGAAGCTCCAAATCAACTTAAAAAGGACCCGGCATCATCATATGATCAATCATGCGTGTTACCCTATAAAACATGAGTTTTATGCTCGAATTAGGCGAATTTGGCGTGTCCGTGCCTTGCCTCGCCTTGATGTCGGCTTTGTAAGGGAGTGGCATGTAATGAAGCGGAATGATTCAGAGTGAATCGTAATGGAATGTAGATGAATGTAGCGGAATGGAATGGTGATGGACTGAAATGGTGGCATCAAGGTGTAGATATAGACACGCTTATCTACCCGATCCAGCAATATGAATCTCGCTGAGTATTCTAGATCGCTTTCATGTTCTATCAAAACCTCATATAATTGACTGGTAAAAGACATGCCCTTGGCACGAGAGATGAAAAAGTAAATGATAATGGATAAAAGGATGTAGCCAACCCTCAGCGTGGTGAGGAGTCCTCGAATTCGTAGGTTCATCATCACCAAAGAACCCGAACTTTGCGGTGTTCTTGTACCGTGATGGGCTAAAGTTTTGTAAAAGAGAAGTTGATCTTAAAATGAAAAGAATACCAATCCATCATATTTGGAATCTCAAGTTCATTCAAGTTTCACCAAAATACTCAGTTTAATTCTGAGTGGAAGAACCTCAAGTTCTTAAAGGGTTCGTTTAAGCAAAACAAAAATTGCTCGGTATCGTAAAAACCATGAATCACGCTCTAGCAGAAAACTCGAGATTCGGAAAACGACAAGACAGATTTAAGCCATAGTGGGATTGAAAGACAATGGTGGGACTAACATATAATGATGGGAAAGAAGAAACAATGTCATGACAATTGCCACGGTGGGGTGGGATAAAAGACACGGTGGGATAGAAGAAATGATAGAATAAAACATGGTGGAACAAAAAGAAAGGAATAAAACATAAAGGGATAAAAGAAATAATAAAACATGATGAAATAAAATAAAGAGAAAACATAATGAAATAGAATTGGTAATGATGAACAAAGAAAAGGAGATGGTCATGAACACATAGAAAATCATGTAGAAAATAGTTGAAGATATAGATTGTCTATTGGAGGTCAAGACACCCGATTAGGAACCATCGTCCCTCCAATGTTCAATTTTGGCTTATCCGTGAGTGTGAAGAAATGACCAAGCCATCGTGGATTTTGTTGAAGGGGATCTCGGGCCCACTATCTTTACTCTCAAGGTCTTCAACATTAATGCATATAATATATATAAAATGGACCTAACATAACTAGGTGACAGATAGTAGGAGTGATGTGAAGTGCAAAAATGAAGTGATGGTGGTGATGTGATGTGAGATTGATGAGAGGATGAAATCTTCAGGTAAGCTGCATCGACCGCCTGGTTCATCAAAGATCTCCGGTCCGTCCTTGTCTTGTCCTTTTGACGAATACAAGACCACGATAGGTAGCGCTTCCTCTCTTTTGCCACAAGGTTGGCATGGCGTTCCTTGGGGAACACCGATCTCGCCAATTCACCTATTAGGACTTAAAAGGTTGCCTCGCACATTTCTCGGTTAGTACCCAATGCATTTAATTGTCATATGAATCGATTGTTCATGAAATGATCAATTGAAGGTTTTACTATTTGAACCATCATTTGGATGTCAAAAAGTTTTTTAATGATGGTTCCTTTATAAAAAATGTCATTTTTAACATTATAGACAGTTTCTGATTTTTTGAGATTTTTCTGAATTTTTCAAATTTTTTGTCCATGTGCCCCCGATCGGGGAACCCGGCCATGCGCCCGGGGTGGGGCACCCGGCCATGCGCCTCCATATGAGGGCACATGCGCCCTGAGGTAAAAAAAACTTTTGAAATCCGAATTTGACACAAAATGGGATTAATCCTCCACTATAAATACTTTGTTAAACCCGAAAATTGATCTTATCTTTGTTAAAATGGCTCCTCCTTCTAAGAAGATGTGTTCTGACTTGGGAAGAGCAATTTCAAGCATTCCAGGGCATGTGAAGGGGAGTATTTCAGCATATCTGGTAAGAGAACGTTATTCTTTATTGATTGTGATTTTTTCAGATTTTTTTCAAATTTTTGACAATTTGGGTCCATGTGCCCCCGATCGGGGGCACCTGGCCATGCGCCCTGGGGTGGGGCACCCGGCCATGTGCCCCCATGTGAGGGCACATGCGCCCTACCCTGGGCAAAAAATTTTTTTTTTTAAATATATATATAAAAAATGCAAGTACCGATGTACTGCTTTTGATGGTTTTATGCGTAATTACCCTCTCTTTCCGGTCCTCGAAGATTCTGTTCTCCTGTTTGGTTTAAAGATCTGCTTGGAGTGCTTCATTTTTCAGTGAAATCAATCCTGAGTGGCTGGGGCTTGACCGGTCTTCTGGTTCATGCGAAACACTATGTAGAATATTACTTGGATTTTGGATTGATGGGTGCTTTGGCAGAGTTATGGCATCCTGACACTCACACTTTTGTCTTTAACTCTTTTGAATGCACCATCTTGCTAGAAGAAGTAGAGTTGTTCCTTGGACTGCCGCGTACTAGAAAAGGTGAGATTGCAAACATGTTTATTCCTTCTGGATCAGTGTCTTGCCTTGAGTTCTTGCAGGATTTTGTGGAGGCAGAGCAAATCAACTCCTTCATCACCGGAAAACGGATCTATCTCCAAAAACTGGCAACTTGGACCATCTCTACTCTGTCTTCTCGCGGCCTTGATGAGACACAACTTCTTCATGGATCCAAGGGTTTTGCTACTTGCCTTGCTGCCGTGTTCTTGTTTCCCACAGAAGACGGCTTTCTCGGAGCAGTGGACAACTCTCGTGTATTCGTGGAATCTCGGTGCGACAAGCGGCTTGGTCCTTCGTTGCTTGGCTTTCTCTACCGTGGCTTGTCTTCTCGCTTGCGTGGGACGTCCTATGTTTGGCGTTTTCCGTTTGCTTGCCGGCGCATCTTCACTTCAAGTTTGATCCATCAGCAGTTGCTACTACCACTTCACGGCTTTTCCCGCAGCCCTTTGTTCCCATATGCAAGCAGCTCTCGGTTTTCCCGACACGGTTTCCAACAAATGTGCTACATTGAAGAAACGAACAGATTGGCGTATCCATCTTGCTTCCATGAGTCATTCGTGCTTTGTGCACAAATCCGGTCATTATGCAACAGAGATGTTAAGATCCGTTTTGCTCCCGGCGTGGATCTTCGATCGGTTACCGGCTCGGCTTTTGTTCTATACAATCCGCACAGTGTCATTCTCAAATCGGTTTGCCTCGTCATGAACCGCCGGTGCTTTCACACTTGACTCTTATCAAAGACAGTAAAGCTTGATACAGATGACGACACGGAGGAAGCTAAGACAGCCTATTGCCTTGTGGAGTACGAGCCGACCGCAAGGTCTGTGCACGCTTACCGAGGAGAGTCCAGATGATCGCCGTCGCTATCTTTCTCGCCTGCCTTCTTTGTTCCCGATCATCCTCTTACTACCATTTTCTTTTCTAGCTTGTCAAACAAAATTTGGTCACTTATGAATACAAAATGAATTTTGTTATGTCAATTTTGAAAATAAAAAAATTCACAAAGTTTTACCTTATGCCTGAAAAATTGTAAATGCATGACCAAAATAATGTATGGGAAAAGCATCTATTTTACACTATGATTTGCAAGATTAAATAGTAAAAAATGAATTTTCCGTGGAATATAAACATGCAATTTTTTTCGGTGAATTTTTTCCGAGCAATTCAAAAATCTGTTTGAGATACTCTCAGTGGCATTGTGATCAGCTCAATTTCAAGAGTGGTAAGGTAATTTTTAAAATTTTCATGATTTTTACATATATTTACCTCTATAAATAGACCAACCGCCTCTACTAGTTCTTTTCACCACTCACAGTCTCCCTCCTCACCAGAGCTACTCCGACTTCCTCCATAATTTTGGAGTCCGAATCGCATACAAAGGTCAGTGCTCCAGTTAAATAAAATGTAGATCTCTGCATTCTCTTCGTTTTGACTGTGATTTCATGCGATTCCGAGTTCGTTTGAGCTGTTTTTAAGTCAAAAGAAGATTGGTGCACATCTAGGGTCCATGTGCCCTGGAACCAGGGCGCATGTGCCCTCAAACAAGGGCACAAGGGCACGTGCCCTGGGGTCAGGGCGCATGTGCCCTCAACCCAGGGCGCAAGGTCATGTGCCCTTAAGTCAGGGCGCATGTGCCCTGTACCCAGGGCGCAAGGGCATGTGCCCTCAAGTCAGGGCGCATGTGCCCTGGACCCAGGGCGCATGTGCCCTCGTACTGTGGCGCATGGGCCCCCGGGTCCGGGCACATGTCAACTTCAGCATTCTTGTTTTAAACAATTGAAAAAAACTGACCAATTTTGAAATGTACATATGCCGAAGAGGGTTCGACGCGCGCGTGCGCATGACGACGAGGCTGGTCCTTCTGAGCCGACAACCCGCCGCGATGTAAATGTCCTTTAAACTCTCTATCATCTTTGTGATGTAGTTCTTGACCTCGAACAACTTTTCCATTTGGCAGTGACGGATCAAATCGCGTATATCCCGGCAGCCGGTACGATTGGCGTACCGTGGTCTTCAACCGTTCCAACGCCGCCGCCCGGATGAGATGGGATTTGGTCCTCGTCTTACATTTGTCGTTGCTTTGGGAGGACTTGGCCCCGATCCGTGTTCTTAAGGATCGTTGGGATGCCGCGACTTGTTCATTTCTTTTTCCCCGGGGGCATATGGTCCCTACTCGGAGGACGTGGCCCATATCACGGGGCTGCGGGTCTATGGGCGTGCCGTCACCGGTTGCACGTATGGTGACTATGCCGAGATGGCAGTAGAGCTTCTTTCTTACTCCCCACCTCGGTCACATGACGAGGCAGCCTTGTCGATCACTCGGAAGGAGTGGTTCGAGCTAGTGGGCCTCGACAGAGGCTCGTATGCAGCGGGGGAGGTGACCAAGGACTACGAGGACCGCCCGATTGATCGTGTATCCGCGACATTATGCGGTCCTTCTCCGGATCAGCGGAGTGCGCATCGGGATCTTCGCCGTTTTCTGCTCTTCTTTTTCGGTCGTTTGTTGCTGGGTAACAAGACCGAGAAGATTCACCTATGGTTCCTTCCGCTTCTAGCTGATGTGGAGTCCATTGGCGACTATGCCTGGGGTGCAGCAGCCCGGCACATCCGTTTGCTAGTCTCTCTCCCGATAGTGGTACCGTCTCGCGGGTGGCTTCACACCTTTTCTTCAGTGTATTTCTCTTTCTATGCTTGCTTTCCCGTTGCATGTTATACTTGTACTAACAAAGTGTTAATTTCAGGTGTGGAGTTATCTTTACCTTCCATTAGGCCGAGGCCGAATAGATCACCCCTCTCGCTCGCCTTTGATGGCGCGCTGGTGCGCCATCCGTGACACTTCGTCCCATGCTTTTCAGCTCCTTCGTCTTCGAGGCGAGTTGTTGAGTCTTCCTCCTGCACGGGTACGTCTCCTTGTTCTTCCTTACTTTTGTTTGTTAAATATTGATTCTCTCCTTTCTCATAGGTATGTTGGCGCCCATATCTGACTACTGATGATGAGAATGCCGAGTGGGTGGTGAAGGGTGCCCATCTCTTCGGCCGTGACATTTACCTACATTGCTTGAACGAGGTGGAGCCACTCTGGGTTCGCCTCGTGATGAGGACATTCGGGGTTATCAGAGTGGTGCCCACCTCCTTCGTCCGGCACACGCCCGTAGCACAAGGGGGTTGACACACTCAGTAAACTGGGCGTCTCGGTACCAATCTGCCTTGGAGGACTGGGAGGCTGAGGGTACCGTGGTTTTCTCAACTGCCGTGGATGACACGGAGTTCACTCGCCAATATGGTGTGGCTTACGGTCATCTTTTTGACCATGCCGGCCGTGTAAGCCTTTGTCTCTCGTCTCTTTGTTATCAATGCATTGCCTTGTCTCGAAAATTTTCTTCTTCTCAGATTCTCGGGCATGCTTACCCGCATCGAGCGCGCATTCGCGAGCCGGAGGAGGAGGTAGCCTCCTCGAAGGCAGCTCTACAAGTAGAGGTATGCGTGTGTCTTGTGCTCTTCAACTAAGTTGCTAGATATTTGACTTGCTTTATGTACTTGCAGCGCATGGCCCGTTCAGAGGGTGTTTCTTCTTCTGAGGAGGTGAGAGCCTTGCGAGACGAGCTGGCTATCGTGAAGCAGTCTCTGGCGGAGAAGGAGATCACGGTAATATCTTGATAGTTGTTGCCAAACTTATTCTTCCACTGCCTAAGCCTCATGCATTGCTTGTAGGTGGCTGCACTGGAGCGATCGCTGTCGCTTCTTCTTCGAGTCTTCTTCCAGATCCGGTGCCTTGGAGGCCGAATTGCGTGCTCATGCGCCTACTCTTGAAATAGCTCGGCTTCGATTGGACTTTGATACGCAGCTATTGGCGCGTGATCGGCGCCACTTTGAGGCCCTTCGTGAGGCGGAGACCCGATACAAATGCCCTTCGCGAGCGAGACGCCGCGATCCGTGCCGTGGAGCAGAGGCGCACTGCACGCAGATGGATCTTGTCTCTCGCCCAAGCGGAACCGCGCTTTCATCGTGAAATGGCCCAACACCACTCGGAGCCGAACCCATCGAGTGGCACCCATCGAGTGGTACCCACCGTAGCGGCACACGTACCCATCGCAGCGGTTCGCACCATAGACGGGGCCGTACAAGACGGGATGGAGTTGATCCGAGAGAAGCCGTACTCCAAGCGTGGCCGACTACTTAGTTTCTTCCCCCGAGCGTAGGGATGAGTAGGTTTTGATTTGCATGCCCGCATCATTGTATCGTACCTTGTCTTGTATCTTGCTTGTTTATGTCTACTTGGCTTGTTTTGGTTGTGTCCGCAACATCACTTCGGCAATTTTGATTAGTATGACTTAGTGGCTTGGCCCTCTCGCTTTTGTCAAAGGGCAGCCTTCTTAACATGGCGAAGAAAAATAAAGAGTAAAAGAAAATGAATGTGGAAAGGGTTAGGAAAACTTACCTCGTATGGCGAGAATCCATCCTCCTTGTAGTGTCTACCGTGGTGAGAATCCTTCCTTTTTCTATTGAAATGCCTGAAACGCTTGATAAAAGAGGATTAGATCTTCACCATGACTCATCCCTTTGCCTGTATGTCGTTTGCCTTGATTTTGAGTCAAAGGGAGGAGCCTTCTTAACAAGGTGGAATAAAACAAATGACTTAAAATGAAATGGGGGGTTGAGAGAACTTACCTGTCATGGTGTGAATCCTCTCCTCTCCTGTATTGAAATGCCTGAAACACTTAACAGAAGGAGATTAGATCTTCATCAGGACTCATCCCTTTGCCTATTATGGTCAACTTTGACTTAGGTCAAGGGGAAGAGCCTTCTTAACAAGGTAATTAAAGTAAAAATGGATATGCAATGCAGGAATGGAAATATGCATGAGAGTAAAATAAACATGGATGCAACTAAGGCAATGATCATGACTGAGCATTTTTTTGTTTTGTTTTTTGTTTTGTTTTTTTTTTGTTTTTGGGTTTTCTTGAAAACAATCAAATTTTTTTTGGATTTTCAAAAGTATTCAAGTTTTTTTTTAAATATGTTTTTTTTTTGAATTTTTGAAATATTCATTTTTTTTGGATTTTTAAAATATTCATTTTTTTGTTTTTTTGAAATATGCATATTTTTTTTGGACTTTTGAAATATGCATTTTTTTGTGGAGAAAATGCTGGTATTTGAGATAATTCATCGGTCTTTGGGGTTTGTCAAGCCTCAAGTGGTAGATGCCACGTGCAAAAATAAAGTTCCCTACCTAGAATCCTTCTAACCTTCTTCCTTTGATCGGCTCGGGTTCCACCTGGATTTGGACGGTTTACCCTACCCAAGGGGTTTAAGGAGGAAGAGTATAGAGGAAGTCCTTGATAGGGTTTGAAGATGTTGAGAGGGATTTCTCTACTCTCACTCAAATTACCCATTGGGGTTCGGCCTCTTTGGGTTTTTCTTTCTTTTTTTGCTCTTTTCTATACGGCACATATTTGGACAGGTTTTTGACCCGTGGGGACATTGCCCATCTTTTAGTGCCTTTTGCCTTGACTATCATTCTAGGTACTCATTCGGACAGGTTGATCATTTTTCTTTTTTCTAACCTGAGGGGTTCATTGCCCATCTTTTGGCACCCTTTTGTACCCTTTGAGACGGCCTCCTACTAGGGTGGCGAGTGTTTTCGATACTACCCCTCTCTAATCTTCTCTCCCTATCTTGGACCGAGTAGAAGAGAATAGGGTAAGGGTATTCCTTCCATTTCTAGATTTCTGCCTTGCCTTTCGCAAGTGTCGGGTTGTCCGGATTCTAGGATCGGGAAGTGTTGTGTGTGTAGGATGGTACCTACCCTTGACTTCTCACGAACAACCTAGGATCGATGACTTGAGATTATACCAGTGGTTTCTCCATTTTTATGGAAAGTACTTTTTGAGGTAAACTCCATTCCAAGGATGATTCAATTTTTCTCCATCTGCATTAGTCAATTCATATGCATTACCCGGATACTTTTCAAAGGATTACAAAAGGCCCTTCCCAGTTAGGTTGCAACTTGGAGCGGGGACCCCCTGGCTTAACGAATATGCGTTTGACTACCATCTCACCGATCTCAAATTTTCTCTCGACCACCCTCTTTTGATAAAACCTTTTGAGTCTATTCTGATAAGTCCGGGCATGCTCGGCGGCGGCTAGCCTTCTTTCATCCAAGAGTTCAAGCTGTGCAAGGAGAGATTCTTGTCTCTCATCAACAGGAATATCCCTGTCGAGCTGAACTCGGAGAGATGGAAGTAATACTTCGTAAGGGACCACTGCTTCCATCCCATATGCCAAAGCATACGGGGTTTGTCCAGTGGGAGTCCTTACAGAAGTACGATAAGCCCATAGAGCATCTACAAGCTTATCAGGCCAGTTGGCAAATTTGCTAGACTTAAAAGATTTCTTGATGATTTTGATTAAGGTTTTGTTGGTGGCTTCTGCTTGACCATTGCCTTGAGGATAGTATGGTGATGAATGATGCAATGAAATGTAATACCTGTTGCAAAGATCACGCAGATCTTGAGAAGGAAATTGTGGCCCATTATCGGTGACGATCTCGCTGGGGATCCCGAACCTTGCCAAGATGTTGCGCTTGATGAAGGAGCAGACTGTTGACGCTTTAATCTCCACGAATGCTTCCGCTTCAGCCCACTTTGTGAAGTACTCCGTTGCCGTCAGAATGAACGATTTTGAGCGCATTTCGGAGTTGAGGTCACTCAAGGGGCCAATGATATCAAAAACCCACATAGCGAAAGGCCATGGGGCATGAATTGGATGAAGGGAAGATGCGGGAGAGTGAATCTTGTCGGCATGGAGTTGACATGAATGACAATGCCGGACAAAGATGGAGCAGTCTTCTTCTAGAGTTGGCCAATAATACCCTTGTCGGATGATTTTCTTAGCAAGGGCTTGGGCATTCACATGACCACCACAAACCTGCATGTGCTTCCTTCAAGACCAACTCAGCCTTCTTCTTCACCAAGACATCCGAGTAAGATTCCACTTAGGCTTCTCTTATATAGCACTCCTCCTAGGATTGTATACCTCTCGGGATACTCTTCGATTGCCTTCTTTTCCTTGGTGGTTGATCCAGTGGATATGACCGATCTTGACAATACCTCGCAATCTCGTCATACCAAGGTCTCTCACCTTCTTCTAATTCTTCGAACTCAATCAAGGAGATTTCTTCCTTATGTTCCAAGTATTCTTTTCGTTGAATCTTTCTTTAACCTTCGTAAAACGTCCATCCTCAATTGCTGGAATTGTCCTCTTACAAATGTGGATAGTTCGCACTTGCCTGCCTAGCGGGACAGATAGAGATGAAGCTAGTGAAGCTAAGGCATCGGCGAGGATATTCTGAGAACGAGGGACATGGACAAAGGTGAGTTTGAAGAATAGCTTGATGTAGCAGGTGGTGAGCTCCTGGTAGGGTTTGAGGTTTGGATGAGAAGTTCGGTACTTGGATAGGACCTGGCGTAGGATCAATTGACTATCACCTATCACCCTCGCCCGGTGGCACCATGGAAATGAGCGGCCTCCAGCCCGGCCAGCAAGGCTTCATACTCAGCTATGTTGTTGGTTGCTGGAAAGTTATGCTGAAAAGCCCGTGGAATGGTGACACCTTCAGGTGACAGAAGGACAATACCTATCCCTCTACCATGAGAGTTCAGAGCCCCGTCAAAATATAATGTCCAAAGATTGGAAGATCGGACTGACATTAGTTCGTCATCCGGGAACTCCGACCGGACTGGATCAAAGACGGGTATGGGATGATGGGCAAGGTGTTCAGCAATAGCATAACCCTTGATTGTCTTCTGTGGGACATAAGTGATATCAAATTGGGATAGGAAACTCTGCCATCGCCCTAACCGATCAGTCAAGACTGTCTACATTTCTGTGCCAATTGTTGCAGATATCTGTTTGAAACTCCTTTACCTCTGACTTTCCTATTTCCTAACCTACCTTGACCTACTGAAGATAAAGCTGGAAAGGTGGTATTTACAGTGGAGGGAGGATCGAGCAAATCGATCAATGATTCAGAAAAGGGGGATCCCTGATTGGGAGTACCCTCTGGTATGAGTAGAGACGTCTCCTCGATGGAAATGTGAGTTTCAGAGAAGACGTTTTTTTTTTTGGAAATTTCAAGTAAAAAGATAGAATGAGCCTGAGTGACTCGAGGCTTGCTAGAAGATGACTGAATTAATAGAGAGAAAAACTTAAGAATAAAAGGGGAAAAGGGGCTCGTGGGCCCAATGGTAATAGAAAGTGGACACATGGGTCCAAAACTGATGAAAAAAGTAAATGGGTACGTGGACCCGAACATAGAAATAAATGGGCATGTGAGCCCATGTTGGGAAAAACCCTCGCTCTAAAGTTGATGAGGGAAGCAAATGGGCAAGGTGCCCAATAAGAGCGGAAGGTTGAAGAGGGCTCATGGGCCCAAAGTGGGTAAGTGGGCCCTGAAGCCCATCCAAAAGATCTAGAAACAATGGTACGAGGTTCAAACATGGGATTGTTATATTTGGGCCTCGTGGAATGGTTTTGACTTGGGTGGTATGCTTAACTAGATGATCCAAGATTGGTCTGCCCTTGGGTGGTTCTTGGTACTCTTCCGCACTTCGAGAACGTACGAGTCAAAGATAAGCATAAGTCTTCCAAGTCTTCTTCTTCTTCTTCTCTGAGCTTTTCTTCTCTTGACGGCTATCATGGAACTTTTGCCATCTTCAGCCATCATCATGGTCTCCCCTTTGATAAAGAAGGTGTGGAGCCCCATGGCATATCCCGGGCCGGAAGATCCTCCTTGGGATGGAACCCTCTTCATATCCCAACCCTCGCTCGCGTGGCCTTTTCGCATTTTCAATTGGCTGAGTGATCCCTTGAAGATCCTTGCCTAAACCTCTTCCAGGCTGATAGCCCAATTTCATCATCATCCGCCATCCTAGTGTGTCTGGTAGAGAGGCGGTCATGCATCTGACTTCTGGCAATTCTCCCACTGAGATCTGGGGTTGTATTGTCTGACCTAGGGGTAAAGAAGCATCGTTCAGCTCTTCCCTTATAGGCATGCTAGTCACCTTGACCACCTGTCCTTTAAAGGGAAATTTTATGCACTGGTGGTTTGTTGAAGCCACAGCTCCTATTGCCTCCAAGTATGGCCTCCCAAGTATAGCTCGAAAGGTTGGATCCAATTCTAGAATATGAAAATCTGTTGTGACCGTACATGGTCCAAGTTTGACTTCTAGAGTGACCACCCCACGTGCAGACTTCTTGGAGTTGTCGTAGGCTGTAACCATGGCACAAGATGGCTTGATTTCTTGCTCAGAAATACCGCACAACTGCAATGTTTCTGGCGGCATAACGTTGATGGAAGCTCCAGTGTCAACCAAACATGATTTCACTTCAATATTACAGATAACCACGGCCACATGCAAAGCATATCTCCTAAACTCTGGATCCGCTAATTCCTCCTGAGAGAAAGTGAGTGTTGGGTGCTCACTTCTAGGGGCTAACACTGTAGTGATCTTCTCAGGTGGGAGATCTTCATTCACCATGACCCTTTGCAAGTACTGCTGTAGAATCTCCCGGTGCACCTTTGATCTTTTGATCAACTCAAGTATGGAAATACGGGCTGGTGTCTTATCCAAATGTTTTAACGCATCATAGGCCGTGCCTCGGCAATGGTTCTTCTACTTGTTTCTCCTCCACCGGCTCTTGCGGTTGAGTTCCGGCTTGGGGAAAGAGCCGCCGGAACATCCTCCCACTCCGAAGCACCGGGGCTATTTGGCGGTCGGGTAGAGGTGACGGGTTAACCGGGGTGGGTTGTGGTGGAACAGTGGTGTAGGTGCGGTATGATAGGTAATGGGATCGATGGTTCTAGGATGATGGGGTTAGTTGGTAGAGGGGTAGGATTTGGAGGTGGTAATGATGGTGATACTGGTGGCCTAATAAGAAGAGGCCGGGATGCAGAAGTGGTTGATGAGTTTAATGAAGGTGTAGGTTGTGGGATTGGTTGTGGTGCTGGTGGTATGATAGGTTGGAGTTTTGGAGTGGTAGTGCTTGTAGGCTGGGGGTTCAGGTTTGGTGATGATTGTGGTGGTCGTATGAGCAAGGGCCGGTGTGTAGCAATGGTTGAAGGAGGCGTAGTTAGAGAGGGGGCTGGCCTAATGATGAGCCGGTGAGAAGAAGTGGCGGCCAGTGGTTGGGTTATTGAGCTTTGTGGTAGTTGTGGAGTAGCAGGTGCACGGATTATCTGTCTAGGAGGGTTCCTAGCAGGAGACCTAGCTGGGTTGACAGGCATGGTTACATTTTGGTTTTCTAGTTGCCAACCTTGAGCACGACTGGCATCTCCCTGGACAATGGAGTGTACTAGACCAATTCCTGGGTTTGGATGTGCTGGTGCCGGTCTTTGGAGCGGGAGCATGTAATGGGAGCGGATTACGAACAATCCCCAAGCCGAGTTGTTGTTGAGGTTGAGCCGGTGGACGCCGCCGCCGCTGTCGCCTAGCCTTCATTACCCGTATGCATTCCCCCATTTGGACCCAATCAATGCTTCCTTGGTCATTCAGACCGTGGATGTAATCCTTGAATTGAAAGCACACTTCTACAGTGTGACCAGGACACCGGTGGTAAGCACAGGATCGGGACATATCTACGTTTACTGGCCAAACCTCTTTTTCCTTGGGCAATTCCAACCGTTTTTCTCGCCATGAGTACATTGAAGATGTCGGTCAAGGAGTAAGGGAGTTGCCGGTAGTTCTCTCTCCTAGGACCTCCCCTTCGTAGTGCCTCGATTGGGTGGTGGCGGTGCCCTATTGTAGGTAGGTTGTCGAGGTTGCTGGGGTTGTGCTCCTGGTTGCGGGGGTTGTTGTGGTTGTCGTGGTTGTTGTGGCCTAACCTGTTGTTGAGGAGGGTAATAGGAATGGTTCTGTGGTGGGTTTCTGAACTGGTTTTGACGGTTCCCCCCTGGTTCCCCACAATGTTTATAGCTTCGTTGTTGACCACTCCTTCGGTTGTAGGCCCAACTGGTGCAAAGGGGGTTTTCCTGAGGTTTCTATGTTTAGGATCGAAAGGGTTTATCATTGTGGCATCCTTGAAGTGGGCTTGCAAGTATCGGGCACCGTCATAGAGTTCATTCATTGTGGTAGGACGGTGCATGATCAAGACATTCCTCAAGGCGTGTGTAGTGTTGCCAATGAGCATCTTCACTTGTTCCCCTTCGTAAATAACATCCGTCAATTTCTCTGCCATTCCCCTCCAGCGATCAGCAAACTTTATGAAATCCTCTTCGGGCTTCATCTTCTCAGCAATCAAATCCGTGATGGAGCATGCTGGTGCCACCCGGTCTCTGTATCTTTGCAAGAATTTGGTTTTAACAATATCAAAGTCTCCTGCCTCAAAGGAGTCGAGTGAGTAGAACCATTCCAATGCAGACCCTTCTAGTGATCGGCGGAATAAGAAAGCAAGAACCCTACGATCATCTTTCCAGAACGAGGATTCGTAAAGAAAATCTTTAAGGTGGAGAAAAGGGTTGCCAGTACCATTGTAGCGGCGATAAACTGGTAGCTCAGAAGGTGGCAGGTGTAAGACTGGCAGAGAAGGGATGGAAATCTCAGGCACTGACTTGGAGTCCATGCGACATCTCAGCTCTTCATAACGCTCATTCATCTGAGTGAGCTGATCCATGATTGCCTGGGTGAGAGCAGGTTCTTGGTTTACTGGTTGGGGTATGTGGTTAGAGACGTGGTTCTGGAATTGAGAACATGATTTGAAGATTGTCCCATGGCTTGGTGGATTGGGGGAACAACATGGTTGAAATAAGTTGGTTGAACAAATGAGGGTTGGACCACAGATGGTTGAACTGCAGATGGTTGAATCATAGGTCGTTGAACAACAGGAGGTTGAATCATAGATTGTTGAACAACATGTGATTGAACAAAGGGTGACTGCATGAGTGGTGGTTGAACTAGAGGACGAGGAGATAGGGCTACTTGATTGGTTTCAAACCGATCTGAAGCAATTTTGCCCTTCACCATGGATTGTATACGGGCATAGGTTTCTGGGTCGGTATAGAGAGACAACTCCCTAAAGAGTTGTTCAACATCACGGGGAGCAGATGGTTGAGGGACCTCTTGCGCTTCTGACTGAATCGGTTGGTGACCCATCTCGTGCTCTCGATGTTCAGCTTGTTCCGCCATTCCAACGTGCCTTCCGTACCTTAGTTGCATTGAACTTCAAGAAGAAAGTAAAACAAACAAGTTGACAAAACAAACAAAGAATTTTTTTGGTTTTTTTAGTATTTTGCAAAAAGTTAAAGGTTTGAATTTTTGTTTGACAAGCAAGTTATGCAAAGACTTGAAAGCAAGATTACGCAATGATTTTTATTAAACCTTAGGTTTATGAATTTGTTAAGAATTGTTCTCTCAACAAATGGGTTAGGATCCTAACTCCAATATCCAATGACCTAGGTTTCACACAATCTCACCACGTGTAGGTAACGTAGGATGCTTCGGGTTTTGGGGAGTGGTACAACCAACCCGATCGTGAAGAGGAATACTCCATGTATGAGGAATTACGGAGGCCTTGATGAAAGCCAACCAAGTCAACTAAGAAGGAATATCCCAGAAGAGAGGTCAGAATCCACCAAGAGGGTGTTTTGGATGGGAGGGGTAAATGGGAGAGTGAGCTCCCGCCTCAAAAAAGTGTAAAAGAAGGAGGTAGAGAGAAGGAGCAGAGAATGCAATCAAGTAATAAAGCAAGTAATGAGCAAAACATGAACTTAAATAAACATGCAATCAACACCAAACAAGCAATTAGAAACTAGACAAGCAACTAGAAACTAGAATCTAGACATGTTTCTTATGTGAGCCAAATGGAGATAGTGAAAAGGTGATGGAAAGAAGAGGGTTCAGATCTGATAGCCAAGCAAAAGGGTGGTCCACGTGGGGACCGATGTGGGAACTGGGGTAAAAAGTAAAGGTGGTTTACGTGGGAACCGGTTTTGGGTAAAAAGGGGTGGTTCACGTGGGAACCGGTTTGAATGATCAAAAGAGGGCCACGTGGGGCCAATTAAAGGTGAACAAAGATCTGATCCAAGTGGGGATAGATCTGAAAAAAAGTGGTTTGGTTCACGTGGGAACCGAAGTAAAGAAAGAGATTGGTTCACGCGGGAACCGGTTTAAAAGGAAAAGGATGGTTCACGTGGGAACCGGTTTAAGGGAAATGCAGAAATTAAATGGCATACTTGGCACTTCAGATCTGATGAAATATGGGTGAAATCAGAAATTATGAGATGGCATGGAGTTAAGAAGGGTGGAAGGAAGGAAAGGCTCACGTGGGAACCGGTCTAGAACTAGAACTAGTTGCAAAACAAAACACTAAGCACCCTCGGTTGAAGACATTGCTTGTCCCACCGTGGTCGCCACAAAGCTGTCGACTCTGAAAATTCGACGGGGTCCTCTCCCTTTCAGGGAAGTCCGTGAACCCAAATCGTCACCTCAAGAGGGGATGAGAAAAGAAAGGAATAAAGCTCGGAAAGCAATTCTCACCTCGGTCCCACACTCACATTGATCACCAAACTTTCATCCCTTGGCGTCGCTCGATCACCAAAGAGACGGTTCGGGTCATGTGGGAGGAAGGTGAGAAGAAATAAACGTGGTCGCCAGGAACCGTGGGTTCCGATTTATAGAATTAAAATGACCGTGTGTACCTTAGCGTGAAGAATGTGAGTTAAAGCTTCTCCTTCTTCGGCCGGCCGATGAAGAAGAGTCCTCAACGTGTGGGTGCTTGATATTCTGTGCAACGAGACAAATAAACAAGTGAAATAGACAATTATAACTAGATAAAGTGGAGTATATGTAAAGAGAATAACATAAAAACACACAATTGACTAGAAACTGACCGGATTCGGGTTATCTCTAACCCCCTTTTTTTTATTTTTCGGAATAACAGAGTAAAAGTAATGCAAAAAAATGTAAAAAAATGATAGTATGATGGATAATAACTAAACAAAGAGTTAGGAAAAAGAACTGAAAGATTCTGAGTTGAATAGAGGAAGATATAGCCAAATCTGTGTTGTCGAAAAAGCCGAGCAGCAGTCCAGGATCTGCCAGGCGCGACTTTGCTTATGCGCTCGTCACGATCAGCCCCGACCTTGGAATCAAGTACCGTCGATTGTAAACTCAAAAAGACTTGGAGAGGAAGAACTTTGATGAAGAGATCTCAGGCAGCAGACGTCCACACACTTCTGTAGAGGCCGAAGAAGAGAGACTTGGCAGATCACCTGTAGAACAGCCTTCCTCTCTCTTGAACCGACTTTTCTCTCTCTAAAAACTCGAAATTCTCTCTCTAAAAATCATAAAATCGATGCATAAGGGTGCTAGGACGTCTTGAGATGCCTGGGGAGTCGTGCTCCTGCCTTTGGAACGACCAGAATCAGAGTTCATTTATAGGAGAACGAGTAGTGCGATCGAAGCTAAAAAATAGGGCTCATTGCGCCCCACCCCTGGGCGCATGCACCCTGGTGCCAGGCGCATGCGCCCCACTGAGGGGCGCATGTGCCCCCCAGTGAGGGCACATCTTATCTTCTCCGAAAATTTCGATCTTATCCGGTCCGTCGGTTGAGCGGTAGAGTCCGGGTGAAAAACTGGTTCCCACGTGCTTCAAAGGTGGGGCGCATGTGCCCTCAAGTGAGGGCACAAGGCCACGTGCCTCACTGGTAGGGCGCATGGCCACGTGCCCTAGGTCCCGGGCGCATGTGCCCTGGGACCTGGCCGCATGGGACTGGTTCTGCGCGTCCTTCTTCCGGAAGCCATTGCGAACACTCCCGAACTCGGAATTCGACGCCGTTTGTTGCGTTGGAAAGATAACAGGCCGAAGAAGCTTTCTATAGCATCGGATCAGCTATCACACCATACAAAACTTCAGAATTTTGTCCGGAAGTTAGGGCAGTGAACAGAAGGTCCGATATAGGTCAAAATGACTTCGACGGTAAACCGGAAAGGCACGGAATGCAACAAAACTTGTCCGGAGTGTGAATATGACCATAACCTTCAATGCATGATCATTAGACATTGGTCATTCAGCCAATTTCCGTGTTCACACGATTTACGTGCAGCTTTTGCTCGGAAATTACGGCTTTTTGCGGAAAACGTCGGAAAACATCCGGTTTCATTCGGTGAAGCTCCAAATCAACTTAAAAAGGACCCGGCATCATCATATGATCAATCATGCGTGTTACCCTATAAAGCATGAGTTTTATGCTCTGAATTAGGCGAATTTGGCGTGTCTACATAGAGCACTTCCACTTCTTCAGAGAGAGAGAGAGAATAGGATAATGGTCAAGGCTCATACTCAGACTTTGTCTAACAACTTGTTTATTTAAACTCGGCTCAATTTTGTTAAGCTGTCTTGAGAATCTCCAACTTGAGCACTCGTAATTTAATCTTTCAATTAAATACACAATCAATCAAATAGTTAATAAATTATTTAATTGTTGTGCATGCCTATGAATTCTGCCAAATAAAATGTTTTCTAGAAAACTTATTCCATGAACTGCTGAAACAAGTCAGAATCCAACTTCTGTAGTGCCTTTGGCATATCGTATACGTCATCAATGTGATTTATCTTCTTGGGTTGTGATGGGTTGGATGAGTTACCTGGACCCCACAAATCTTTTTCCTTTGACTCCTTAGAGCTTCCACCGTCTGATTTAAAAGACAAAGCCTCCATAACCTTCTTTCCCCTGTTTGCATAAAACACATCAATCAAATTTCAGTAATTGATAAAGGAAAATTTATAAATGACATGAAAGCATATAAATAGGACAGTATAAATGAAATGATCATACCAAGGCAACTTACATCACACTTCGATGGCATCTACATCTAACCTACGAACAAGCATTTCATCCAAATCATTGTTGTTTTCTCATGAGGTGTGGCTTGTATGTATAGGAATTCAGCACATTCCTTGGAATTATCATTTTTTAAGCTGTAAAAATCACGTGGGACAGTCTTACGAACAACAAACCAACCAGCATTCTTTGGGTCCTCTACATACCAAACTTGTTCTGCCTTTGATGCCAAGATAAAGGGCTCATTTGTTCTTAACTTACATGCTAGATTCACCAGAACAAGCGGTCCATCATGTTTCACCCCTCGGTGCACATCTACCCAATCACACTTAAGCAACACTATCCTCGTATGACCATAGTAGTCAACATCGAAAATTTCATCAACCACACCATAGTAGGTAACATTTTCCTCCATGTTCCATGACTTTAAAGGTCCACTTGCAGTCAATACAACGCCGGAGTTTTGAGTAACTCGTTGTTGTTCAACCTTTCTTGTGTGAAATCTAAATCCATTAACTATACATGATTCATACTTCAATGTGCATCAAATCTAAATTGTGGCGAAGCAATAAAGATTTCCAATATGGTAACCTGAAGAAAATACTCATCTTCCTCCACCCTAGATACTTATGCACATCCTCCTTACTTTTTCTTTTCCTCTTGCCTTTCTTCTTTTCAAGACATTTTGCAACGTGTGAATTAAAATCATCTAGTTGTTGTATTATTTCCAGTCCAGATAACGCCAATGGCTTGTCACCCCATTCTTCATGACCATCAAATTGTTTACTCATTTTTCGAAACTTATCTTTGTTTGCTAGCCATCTGCGATGACCCATGTAACAAAACTTTCCACTACATTCTAGCCAACTTGAAGAGGTGTCCTTGTTACAATTAGGACAAGCCAATCGACCTTTTGTACTCCAACCTGACATGTATGCATATGTTGGAAAATCGTTAATAGTCCATAATAACGCTGCACGTAGATGGAATTGCTCACATTTAGTTGCATCATATGTATCTACACCCTGTCAAAGAATCTCAAGTTCCTCTATGAGCGGTTGCAAGAAGACATCAATTTTGTTACCAAGACCTTTCGGCCCAGAAATTAGAAGACAAAGCAAAATATTTGTACTCTTCATGCACTCCCAAGGTGGTAAGTTATAAGGAACAACTAACACCGGCCATGTACTATGAGTGACATTCATGTTTCCATAAGGGTTAAACCCATCACTCGTCAGTCCAAGTCGTACATTCCGACATTCTAACCCAAAATCATCAATGACATCTAGTTGTTTCCAACAAGACGAATCAGTTGGATGTCTTAGGATACCATCTTCTTCACGTTCCTCTTCATGCCATCTCATACCCACAGATGTTTTAGAGCATGTGAAAGAGTCTCTTCAAACGTGGAATGAGTGGAAAATGACGAAGAACCTTTTGAGGTACCCTTTTCTTTTTTACCACACCACTTGACTTGTATGACTTCTATCGGGATTCTCCACATTTTGGACAATATTCAGACGTCTCATGATCTTTCCAAAATAAGATACAATTGTTCGGACATACATGTATCTTTTTATAACCATACCCTAGCTGGTCAAGTATTTTCTTGATCTCATAAAATGATGGTGGTAATGATGACCCATCTTGGAGCACCTCAATCAACAGCTTCAACAGAATATCAAAATTTTTATTACTCATACCACTCATACATTTAATATTAATCAACCTAATGAGAAATGAAAGTTTGCTAAAAATTTTGCATCCAGGATAAACAGGTTGGTTGACATCGTTCAGCATGTCAAAAAAGCTCTTAGAATCCTTATCATGTGCTCTTTCATCAGAAAGTACAGGAAAGACATCATCTAACATCTGATGCATGTTTGAATCAACCCAACTCTCTTGGAGGTTTTCATGACTTGATCCTTCGCCATAAAATTTCCAAAATTTGTTGTCCTTTATAACACCATCGATATAAAGGTGGGCTCTAACAACATCCTTCTCACATCTATTCATACATGTGCAATTCACACATGAACATCTAATCTTATGACTCGATGGCATATTTGCATATGCAAATTTTATAAAGTTGTCAACACCATCATAGTAACCCATCACATTTTTTGGCAAATCCATCCAACTCCAATCCATATCACTACAAAGCAAGAGATAAAAATTAGTAATCAATTTGGGAACAAAGCAATTACAACTAAAGGCTGACTTTGGTCCTGTGGCAACTAAAAATGAAGAGAGAATGATAGCAAGAACTTAGATGAATAATTGCTGCACATAAAAAGATCTAATAGTTGAAAATCATGAGTAAGACGTCTAAAGAATAACAAATGAATCACCTAACAAAATAGGAAACTACGTACACATTACTTGACAAAGAAATTGTTGAAAATAGACTTCTTAATCCCAATCGATGTATAAATGTGTTACCTCATTTTCTTCAATCTTCAAACAAAGGATTCGTAATCCCACCTATCACCTGATACATCAGAATGCAAATATGAGCAATGTCGTCACTGACGGCTTCTTCTTCCAAGAATAAGAATAAGGTAATAAGAGAATACTTATTTTGACAACATCATACGATGGGCTTACCTCTTCCCAGAACCCGTGGAAAATACCAACTCCTCTGCCATCACTGACGGCTTCCTCTTCCTCCGTCCGCAGAATACCCAACTGCGGTGCGGCCTAGGGCACAGAGGACGCAATGTCAATGGTTGAAGATGCAACCGAGAAGGGAGGAGGCAATGTCGAGGGTTCGAAGTCGTTTGTGCGGAGGAGAAGCACAGAGGAGGGTTTGGAGGGCGGTGCTGTGTAGAGGGCGATGTTGTCGGGAGGGAGTGCTGAAGGCGGGCGCCGGTCGGTGAGAAAGAGCTGAAGGCGGGCTTGGGGCTGAAGACGGGCGCCGGTGGGGAGGGAGAGCTGAAGGCGGCTTGGGGTGGAAAGCGGCCGCCGCTCGGTGAGGGAGAGCTGAAGGCGGGCTTGGGGCTGAAGGCGGCCGCCGCTCGGTGAGGGAGAGCTGAAGGCGGGCGCCGGGCTGAAGGCGGGCGACGGTCGGGAGGGACAGCTGAAGGCGGATGCCAAGCTGACGGGCTGAAGGCGGGCGCCCGTCAGGAGGGAGATACAGTCGGCGGCGGGCACGGTCGGGAGGGAGAAACTGTCGGAGGCGGGCGCCGGCGGTATTGGGCAAAATTGAAGGCGGGGCACGTCGGTCGGGAGGGAAATTAAGCGGTGGGAGGGGAGTTATGTTATTGTTTTATTTAAAATATTTTAGATTATATTATTTTAAGTTAAAATATTTATGTAATATAAATCTTATAAATATTAAAATATTGAGTATATAAAAAATATATATTCATATATTTTTAAAATATTATTTGTACTTATATATATTTATTTAACATAATCAACTATTACTAATATTAATACATTATTTTAATTATGAAAAAATATTAAATTATATATTATTACATTTTTAAAAATTAATAGATTTATTATATTACATATTATAAAGTAATGTTAAGTTAGCACTAAAAAATTTTGTTATTATATTATTGTATTTATATATATTTAATATTATACTTAAATATTATTTAAATACTTTTAATTTTATTAAGAACTTATTTTATATTCATATAAATATTAAGTATTTGTATTATTATATTACTCTTTTTATTATAGCTATTATACATTTTTTTATTTTTTTATTATTTTATACTTTTTAAATATTAATATATAATAGATTATTAATATTATTATCATCGATATTTTAATTTTATTCAATGAGATTACACATTTTTATAACAATGTAATTTCTTACGGAGGTGAATCCGTTGGCACTTCGTAGGTATTGATAGTTTTACCTACGAATGATCAAATTAGTAGGTATAGCGAGTATGTGAATGTAACATTTACCTACTAATTCTTACCTACGGGCAATGTTTTCGTAGGTAAAGCGACGATTTATTGTAGTGAAGGTGCCACTCATGGCACCCCATAGGGGGGCGCTAGGCACCCCACCAACAGGGTGCCAGGGGCCCTATTAGTAGGGTGCCTAGCTTTTTTCTATCGATTTAATTTGATGGCTGATTGACACCGGATCAGGCGATCATGGCACATTAAATGTATCTCATGATGCAAGTTCCCCATTAGGGGGGGCACTTTGCCACAAACGAGATATTTTATAAAATCTTGATTTGCCCCTCTTTGAGGGTATAAAAGGACTCACCTTAATCTTCAATGTTTTAGAGGTTCCAAACCCTCCCTCCACTCCATCTTACTTACCAAAGCACTTCCGAGCCACTCCAAGTCATCCCCAAGCTCTCAAACCATTTAAAAACCACCATCCAATAGCCCCCCACAACTTTTAGAAACAAAGTTTTATCTCGATTTTGGAAGACTTCATAATTCATTCCCCTTGCTTTCGAAGCCAAATCTCCCCTCCTACAGCTTCTCTTATGACAAGTGTAACTCAAGAAACTATATTGACACTTCGGAGATCACCGACAACCTAAGGCCAAGCGAGGAAGAAGGGATCAAAATTTTCCAAGCCAAGCCTAGGTGCCCCATCAAGGGGACGCTAGGGGTGGCACCCCACCTTGGGAGCGTCTGTAGAGACTGACTATCTTTTATGCCTTTTTAGCATTTTGCACTTTCATTTTCGGTCCCCTACTATTCTCCTTAGTTCTATACATCTCCATGTTGTTTAGCATATATTAAAGCATATGTTTGCATCTTCATGCACTTTAAGGCCTCGTTTGGTATCAGGATAACTAGGGATAAACTTGATTTATCCTTAATCCCCTGTTTGTTACACATATAAACATGAGTTTAATCTGGATTAAGTTAACTCAGTTTATCCTTAAATTTAAGGATAAGTCTAGGGATGAATCATCCCACTTAATACTCAGATTAATTTGATCTCGAAATAATATTTTGGGGGATATGACCCTCCCCGACCGTGAGCTCCTGCACTTTCTTCCGTGCGAGCTCCCCCGCCGTCGCCATCCCCTTTGCCTTGTCACCATCATCTCCTTCTTCCCCTTCGGCACCATCATCATCGCCTCCACACAGTGAGATCGCCACCACGATAGCCCTACGCTCTCCCCCCTGTTTTCACTGCCACCCCGCGCAATTTTTCCCTTCCCGCATGCGGCTGGGACTCCAAAGAGGCCGCGACAATTCCATTGCCACAGCATGGATGACGTGGATGGCAGGACGGGTGATAGGAGATAAGCTCGTAGTAGAGAGGATAGGGAGAGGCGGAGGAAAGCAGGCAGCGAGTGCGGGATAAGGGACAAAGGAGCAGACGAAAAATGGTGTCGCTGCTTCTCTCATTCGGCACTCCCCTCCCCCTCAACTTCAGACAGTGCCGGCCAGTGGGCAGAGCTCAGTGCGGAGTTTCTAATGGAGATATGCTCTTGGCTGGCGGTAGATGAGACGTTGCAGGCAGTGCCTTTTGTGTGCACGGCGTAGAGGGACAACACCCAAGGTCCTTACTGCTGGGCGGTGGTCGACGTTGACAAATGGTGCTACCACGTCGACTGCATGGAGAAGATCAATGCCGACATGCACATGTTGGTGTGATGTAGGTCGACTCCCTCCAGCGGCATTGTGCCCTTAAACTTGGCAACTCTGCTTTTTGCTTTGCTGTCGATCAGTGAATAACGCAACCAATCTTTTCCTCTTTGTCTCCGGCATCTCTTTAGTACTAGCGCATTGACACCCAATTCCTTTGATTTTCTTCTTGTCTTCTCAGCAGAAGATGTGGCCCCACCACCCAACGCTAGCTATCGGTTTACTCCCCTACGGATGAGGGTTGGGAAATAGCTCCAACTATTGGAGTGGAGTGTGGAGGCCAGCAAGAGCAGAGCCACTTGATGGGCATTTCTAAAAAGAGCCGGAGTAGGAGGAGGGTTGAGTAGATAGGCGATTGATCGCAGCGGGCAGTTGTGCGTGCGGTGAGGCACGGACGGGGGCACCCACAGTTCGTAGTTGTGCCCGCATGGTGTTTGGTAAAATGGGGTAATAGAGTTATGTGCACAACGTTGTTGTTATCTGCTCCAAACATCTCGTAGGGATGGCAAAATTTTAGGTCCTCAGTTGTCTGAAGATAGTTCTCTTCATAATTCTAGACGATGATTTGAAAATATTTATAATTAGCACTCTTGATTAAATCAATATTAATATTATATTTTTAAAATTATATTTATTCATTTATTAAATTTTTCTATTTTTAAATTTATATTTATTTATATTTTAAATTATATTTTAGATTATTATATGACTATGTAAGTTGGTTAAGAAGATCCTTATGAATATGTTATAAAAAATAAAATAAGACAATATAAAAAATAAAAGTAAAAATATAAAAATATATGATTATTCTCAAATTTATTTTTAACGTACCAAACATAGAATAAAGTTATCCTCTAAACTTATATGAACTCAAACCAAATATAGTGAGGATAGAGTTAACTACAAGGATTGGTTTATCCTTATCCCCATCAATTTTATCCCAATACCAAACAGGGTCTTAAATCTCCTAAAATAAGGATTGATATCTACTCCCAATCCGGTCAGTTTTTAACTTTTTGTCTGTTTATGTTTGGTTTTGGTAGGAAGGCAAAATTGGGACTCGGCACCCGAAGGGGGTGCCAAGTCCCCCCTCTAATAAGGTTCCAGATGCATTGTAGATAGAGTTCTAGGGAGGCCTAGGGCTTAGTGCTTTGGGTGTGCTGTCTGATGATGGGGTGCCATGCGCCTTGGTAATAGGGCACTAGGGCTCGATGGCCTAAAAACTTGTGTACAAGGCATAAAATTCATTTCTTTGAATAAAATACTAAATATTATCTAAAATAATAAAAGTTTTAAACTCCACAACTAAGCTAAAATGACATGTCTATAAGTAAAAAGAAAGATATTTTTTATCATTTGATAAATTTATTGGATAGATGTCTAAATCAAACTCTAACATCTTAAAATCTTCTTAATGGTTATACCATGATTGTAGCTTTTTTTTTTCTATTTAGGAGTAACACTTGCGATGCCTGTAGCACTCTCTCTATATATCTATCTATGTTTGCTTGCCGATTTGTTTCCCATTGAACACACCTTTAGTGGTGGTAGGAAATGATCACCAAAAAGAGATTTAGTGGGGAAAGCATATGTTGATTGTCGTTAGAGGGCCCTTGTCAATGATTGACCCTTAGGTGGCAAGCCCTATGCTCTTCATCTTGCCCTCAATGTCCCTTTATGATTTTCTATTCAGGGTCTTCATCTTGCCTTTAGAGTCTATGTGGAGGCATGGCTAAATACTTGCCGCAATAGCTGGGTCGACGGTGACACCTCTTGACTTGGTGAGGGAGATGGGTTCGATGACTTTGTTGCCCAAGTAGTGAAGAAATTATTCGAGGTCTTATCTTGCTCGATAGATGTCACGCCCCGGATTTAATCCTGCACAGCGGAACATAATCCGACGACGTAACTGGGGAAATAACCCCAAAAGAATATCGATTTGGAACAAATGAGACTAATATCACAATTCCTAAGATTTCCTTTTAAAATATCATGCTAATAATACAATCTAATAAAACATATACCAATCTATGACATAAAGATCATCTAATTGTCTTCTCGAGAATCGATCCACCATGCTTCTGCTGCGCTAAACCTGATTACCTGAAAAATTGATAAGAGGATTGGGATGAGTACGACGACTCAGTAGACACCCCATCATCCACCAAATCGGATAGCCAGAAGGCCCTAGATGTTAATTAAATAGATACCCCGACATACAACCAATTATATACAAATATAGGCTAGTCAATACATTAGATATATGACTTAATCCATGTGTTTTACACCACCAACCAAAACCTATAATCACACCAACCAGCACCTATATGCATCATAACATGACCTAGAAAGATGGTATGAACATATGCATAGACACCTACTATATGCTCCATATGATGATATCCTACAATGAGACACACCATACATACACCATGCTACATAACCTGATACTTGACAAAATAAAATACATCACTAGACCATCTATACCATACCATGCAAAAATACATCTATCCTCTAACAAGAATCACATTCACACATATGCACCTATCCACTAATAGATGCACATATCATGTACACAGATTTTCATTAGCAAGGAATGCGTCGTCTTGCCACCTCAACTAGCTACCACCAGATCTATCATATATAAGTACCATATACTAATCGAAATCCCATAGTGCACCTAGGCAGTGGTGGCACGTAGGATGCCCGCGGGCTCTGGGATCGAAGGATGCACCAGACGGTTCTAACCCCTCGTTGCCCTCGAGTCACGACTAACTAGTCTGGTGTAGCTCAGTTTTCCATTCACAGTTTCAATGCATCATGCATCCACCTCAATCATGCCATGCCATGACCACCAACATGCAAGATCAACGAACATCAACAATACTATGCCACGACATAACAACACAAACTATGAACATTAACTTGAATATATACACAACCAAACTATGTTAGACAACCATGCTCAAAATGAACTAAAATGAGACAATATCAACATACAAACACCTAAGCATGATTAAACATGGACATAACTAGATGCTGGAAGATTAATCACCATAACCTCTAATTTTTGTTAACCTATGATCACAAACATAACAATGTTCACTTGTTCTATATACACCAATATACAACCGGATGACAAATTAAAAGGACCAATATTATACTACTACTAAGTATGATATCATATGTATATATATAAACAACGACAAGCACCTATCAACACATATTACTATGCATCTAGCTAATTAACCCATGTTAACTCACAAATTACGTAAAACGTAACTACACACCCTTGTAATAAAAATGCCAATTCTATAGATCATGGAGAATTAAAATAGAAATTTTAATGATAGTAGACACGTCAAGGATGCCTACCGGAATCGATGTTGGAGAAATCGGGAACCGACGACCGAAAAGGATATTGAACGTCGACTATGTAGCGCACAACTCGAGCCGATCTAATGGGCAATTCACACCGTCAAATTGCTGGAAAAAGCACCCTGATCAAGGGAAAATATGACATCAAATCAAAGAAAAATAAGGGCTATTATATGATTGATATTCAAGAGAGAGAGAGAGAAGGAGAGAATAGGAGAGAGAGAGGGGCTCACGACGATAGGGGCGGCGGTGCACGGGCGGCGCACGGCGCTGTGGCGGTGAGCGGCGCTGGGCGCGCGGCGGCGGGCCGGGCGGGGTGCGGATGCGCCGGTGGCGGGCGGCGGGCGGCGCGAGAGGGGCGCGCGCGCGGGCAGCGCGCGCAGCAGGCCGCGGTGGCCACGCAGCCAGGCGGGCGCCGCGGCAGCCGCGACGGCCGGGGGGGTGTGGCGCCGGGCTCGCGCGGGGCTGCGGCAACGGTGACGTCGTGCTGGTGGCAGCGCGAGGCACTCGTCAACGGGGGCAAGATGAGGGCGGCCGAAGGGTGGGGCGATAACCGGTTGGTGGCGGGCGCAGGACGCGGTCGGTGGCTGCGGGCGCAGCGCGGGCGGCAGCGTAGGGGGTGGCGGCGCTCACGCAGCGAGGGCGAAACTGGCGACGATGGGCAAGGCGAGAAAATGGAGCATTGCATGGCGACCAACGGGAGGCGAAGATGGCGAGGAGACGGCGGCGAGGGAGGGAGACACATGACACGGCAGGAAGAAGAAATCGGCGAGAGAGAGAGAGAGAGAGAACCGTAGGAGGCGACGACGGTTTAAGAGGTTAGTTAGGGTATGGAGAGAGATAAAAACGGAAGGAGAGAGGGAGAGATTTAAATACCATAAATTACATATTTAATTATATTTACAATAATAATATACTTAATATAAAATAAAAAAACGTATACGTTACAGTAGATCCTTGCAACATCATTGTTCTTCACAGTAGTTGGGGGACCTTTATCCTAGAGATGATGTTGTGAAAAGATATACCACAACTAAATTAATGAAATTTGAGACATTTGAAGGGAGAGCGGATGAGGGAAATAGGGATAGACATATAGATGTCAGGAGGAAGATGTGGAGATGTTAGATGAGAAAGAGGGCTTGGAATTAGAGATCTTTCTCTACCTCTTTGGAAGAAGTCGATTCTCATGTACATCATTGACATGCTCTCTCAGCATGAGAAATATTGGGGGTTATCAATTTGTAAGATAATGTATGAACTATTGCCGGTTTGTTCTATAATTCATATATTTTTTTATAAAAAAGATAAATCAAATTAAGTTTTTTTCTCATTCATTAAGTTAGAAATGAAGTTACAAGCATAAATTTTTCAGATTAAGCCAAATCAAACACCCACCATAATGTTTTGATTGAAGACCAAGTCAATACATGTTCGTAGGTCTTAATCAAATAAACTACTTTTTTGGCATAAGAAACGAAGCTGAAGTAACGTAAAAGTTCAGGTTAAGTCAAAATAAATGCCATCTTAGTTACTATCTTAATTGGCATATTATATATTAAGGAAGATATAAAGGTTAAGTTAAAATCTTTACCTATTTGTTTTTTAGACAATCTTTTTGCGTGAGAATAAAACTAGGTAATGTGTATATAATATGAACTTTACCAAAATGGAATGTACACCTTAAACAAATTAATCATTTTTTAACATAAGTCAAGACAATAGAAGTGAATTCAAGACTTTCAAATAAAAAAAAACAAATGACACCTTGTAAGATGTTTGGTTGCACAATAATTCTTTGTAATGGTTGATGAGATATTATGACAAAAAGTAGAGACACCGAAAAAATCACACCTTTTTTTGTCAAAGAGTAATTCTTTGCAAAAATACATTTTTATAATGATTATCGAATATTATTTTTAATAAGTTTTGTTACACAAACAAATTTTTGAAGCAAAAAATTAATTTAGCATGCAATCAAACAGCCCAGCGATATTTTATGCTGTCTTAATTAGGGATTCAAAGAAAAGAATGAGGGTTGTTTTCAGATACACGATGGTCGAGCAATAATGTTTGCATCACTGTTTTTTTTTTTTTTTTGAACATGAATGTTTACATCACTGTTATTTACAGCATAGCCGATACATAGCTCGTGACGGGGCCAAGTTTTTTTGGGCAGTACGTACAGAGGCTATTTTTTGAATATAATATATAATATATATTTAAATAAAAGATACATCATGACCGGTGCACCGGTGAGTGTACAGAGGCGTTATCGGACATTGCGCAGTTAGAGCAGATGCATTAATTCAAAAATAGCCTGAAATATCATTTATTGGTTGGATGCCCCCGCTTCATCTCTTCGCACCCTCCAATCACAATCGACGTTCAATAAAGAAGTCGAGGTCCCATCATAAGTATCTCTCGAGAAAGACGGACACGTGGCTGCGCCGGAACGGAGAACCGGGTGCCGCGTACATGCTTATTTTAAGACAACATTTTAAGAAAGGCACCTTCTAATTTACGGAGCTGTAGACCGACACCAAATTTTAAATTAATTGTCTTATGAGGTAAGATTGTTTACCGACCACGCAGTTGTACGTTTAGAAAGGCTGCGTTTTGTTAAACATATTTCCGCGGTATGTCAAAGTAGTCACGTGGTATTCGTAGTTGAACATTTTCATGCATGAAAAGACAAAATGGCATTTATGCAATATTGGCTACCGGGATTTACTATTAAGTATAATATAGGGACTTTTCTGAAAAATGAATCCGCGTGTTACCAGCCCCCTCCTTCGACTTTTTACCCATCCGCGCTTTCCCCGGGCCCGACGTCGCGTCTTTCCGCTGGTCCTTCTCGGACGATCGCTGCTAACCTGCGCCCGGTGCTCCTAGCCGCCGTGCAAGGGGGAGGTGACGTCCCGACGGGCTCGGTGGAGGGAGGGGGGAAGGTCCTTCTAGCGCTTTGAAGCTCGTGCTTCCCAGCTCATCTTCCGGGGTATCTCTCTCGCGGGGTCCGGCAGAGGGAGAGGCGGCGGGGGTGGGGGCAAAGGTTCCGCCCGCCGAGAGATGTGGGATGCTCGTAGCAGCCTTGATGAAACTGCTGTCCCTCTGCTGGAGCCCCGTGGGCGCGAGTAACGGCAGCGGTGATGATGGCGGTGCTAGGGAGGGGAGAGATGGGCTCATGCGCTTCCGCGATATCGGGCGGTATGCCTTTGGGGAGTTCTCCATGGCGGTGGTGCAGGCGAACCAGGTCCTGGAGGATCAGAGCCAGATCGAGTCGGGGCCCTTCGGGACCTTCGTTGGTGTCTATGACGGGCACGGTGGCCCCGATGCCGCGCGCTATGTGTGCGACAATCTATACCGCAACTTCCGAGGTGAGCAATCGAACCTTGGTTCTCTGTTGTTGCTGTAGTTTTCCAGGTTTCCTTCCACTATCTAGAAACTTAATGGTGATAAAGGGCCATATTTTCCTTAGGAATTGAAGTTTTTTGAGTTGCATTTTTGGTGCTCTTCTGGACAGTGCGTTTTCAAAATTTTTCTCTTTAGAATTCATCAAGCTGAATGCAAGGGAAGAACATTTCTAGTGCTTTAGGAATTGGGGGGGGGGTCGTTGATTTTGTCTTTCTCGATTTTTAACTTTTTTTTTGCGTGCCGATGTATCTAAGTTTTTGCTTCTCTGTTATATGGTTAAAGTTACGTACTTTGTCAAGAGGGAGAAATAGTGTCAGTACCATGGAAAATTGGGTCACATGACCCGGCCCAACCCAGTCGCCATGGGTGGCCACCAGCTAGCCCAACAGCCCCAAAGCCCCTTGGGGGCATATATAAGACCATATGTATAAAAATGCCAGATGATAATGGTGAGTTAGGATGGTGGAGGTTGGATGCTTTGGAAATGAAACTTTAATCGAACTAGGAATTAGTGAACTACACAATTTAGCACTTTGATGGTTGATTTAAAGTAATTTAGTAATTTACTCTGATCAATACCTGGGTTATTTGCTGAGTTGTAATTTATGTTTTGAGGTTTTGCAAATCGTAATAAAGTACCTGTTACTTTCTTCATAGAATTAAGGTGGGCATGAGGATAGCTGAAATGGCAAGCACTTTTATGTTTTTGTATAGTTGTTCCATCTTCTAAATGCTCAAAAGAAATTTCTACAAAACTGCTTTTAGCTAGACATTCAATTTTTCATGAAATCAAACGTTGTACCATAACTAGCCTTTGGTGAAGGTGCTGGTCGCTACCAGGAGTTAGATGTTTACACAGACAAAGATGGATTTGGGCAGCATACTGGTAGCGTAGTTGGCAAGATCTTGTGAGTTTCTCGGCCTTGGTGGCCTGTTGAGATTCAAGAAAGGTTAGACACCCAGCTGGGGAGTGGTGGATGATGCCAGAGAGGGCAGCGACAGACCTGCACAGTCTATTAAGTTAGGACTCACAACTTAACTGATGCAGGGAAGTTGTGGATTCCAAGTTAACATGCCACATCGGATCTGAGTATCTTGACTTGCACAACCTGTCTTCCCTACTTAATAGGGCAGGGAAGACACCACAGAGGCAAACCTTCATACTTCCTCCACCAGCTGCCTTCCTCCCTCACCCTCCTCCGCCCTCCCCCTGCCTTACTCCGTCCGTAATTCGTTTATCATGTCTTGATATCATGAAAATCTTGTGAGATATTCTTTCTCTAACCATTTTGTGGTGATGCCAAGAAGTGATATTGCATTCATTGATTGATAGATGGTCTTTGCACCTTTGCGGGTAGTTGGGAAAAGAAGATGAGGAAGACAAGGATGATGAGCATGACCCCAGTGGTCAATGAATCCTCAGATGTGGGTACTGCTGCACTTGGTGGAGGGAAGTTGGGGAGGTTAGGCACAATGAGGATATGATCTCCTTCTTGTTGACTGCCAAACAGAGAAGGGGATCTTATGCTGTCTGCAGCTGCTAAGCAACAGAATAAGCAGTAGGGACCTTGTAGCGAGGCTACGAAATGGGGAAGAAAACTATACCATTTGGCATAGGACAACCATAAGGTGGATGATGAAATAGATCATTTAGATGGGTGCTATGGTGGAATTATCCGTTATTCTTTATTCTAATTGGGTGGCTTATTTGATTTGATAGGAGAGCTATGTTCTGGCCTTTGGAGGGGCTTTGCGTTATAGAGTCCTCCTTGTCACTGGAGTTACCTAATTTCTTTTTGATGTTGTTTGAGGGAATTGCATTTGTGGTGTCCATTAGGTGGGATAGGGGTGAGCTATTATTAGGCAAGGTGGCCAAGGAGGCGAAGGAGCTTTGATTGGCCACACTAGAGCTCTAGTCTTCCTTTTTAAGCAAGTGTGGCCGTCTCTGAGAGCCTTTCTTTCAAGGTCCAAAGTAATTGGAGTTTGTTTCAGAAGGTGAGTATGCTGTGGGAAACGACAACCATTTGAATCCTTTTATGGGCTTATCAGGTGAGGAGGACGATATCGGGGTGCTTGGCTTGAGTCCATGTGAAACCCGTTTGTTGGAGGATTCAATTGACTTAGCACCAGTTTGGTTCATGGGTGTGATCTTAGGCCAGGCAAATGCTTTGTTGTAGCGAGTAGAGTCCACAGATGGTTTATCGGTTCAACAACAGTTTGGGCCTCGACCCATGATTCAAGCATATGACTAACCCATCATCTTCTCCAGAGGTGCTCGATCACCTCTGCTTGGTATCTTTTGCTGTTACAATGCAGCAAAATGTGGTCAATGATGAAGGTATCGTGGTGGAGTTAAACTCGGTTGGAACAAATGAGATGGAGTCTTCGGATGTGGGGGTAATCTTACTAGTGGATAGATTGCGAGGAGGATAAATTGGCTCTTGTAGTTGCATCGCTTACAAAATCGGGGTGGTCAGGTTATAAGGTGGTGGAGAAGAAAGATGCGTCATGGTGCCTATCGGGATGATGACCTTACTCATATTGCAGTGGTAGCTGGTCTTTGCTTTGCTGGCAAGGAAGGGGTGATCTGTGACCTTTTCAAGAGGATGTGATTGTGGCTGTAGATTGACTTTGTGGAATTTTCACCTGGAGTTTCAAAGTCAGTGCAACACAGAATTGGTTCAAGGGAATTGAAATTCTTTTTGAGCAATATTAGCACTTAAATTTTTTTAAGGAAAGTGGAGGGAATAAAATACAACATACCTAGTACTATTGGGTAAAGAACTGAGAGATGAAAAGAACCCCTCCTTAGCCAGAATACCAAGGGCCTAAGCACCTTCTAGCTTTGGACAATAGAAGTGAAATGTGTACCTCAAGGAAGCAGAGCCGCTAGATGAGGAGAGGAGGTTTTGTTGCAGCCTGTTAATGAAGGTTGCCTTGCGCAATGAACACCAATAGACCAGTTAATTGAGTTAATAAAGGATGTGAGTGAGTTTGGATTAAACTCAAGCCTTGATTAGGCTTGTCTAAGGAGTTGGACCTAAGTCTGAATCGAATCAGGATCCACTGGCACTTTCCCCTTCTAAGTTTGATTGTACTAGTATTAACTTGTGATTAAACAAGAGGGGGTAGTGGCGGTTGATTTTGAACCAAACAACCCATTTTTGATGGCCATCCTAGGCCCATCAAGTGGCGGTTCGGTCCAACCACATACTACTTATATAGTCATTGCATGTCCAATGCTTATTAGGGGTGATGCCTAATAGAGTAGGAGGCGCCGAGATCCACCAAGGCAGGTGGCCTACCTTAAGGTTGAATGCAATCTCTCCTGATGGACCAGGAGCCCGTTGAGGCCTAAGGGGAGCTAGAAGGTACCATTTGAGGAAGGCTTATTGGCGGTGGTAGTTGGAGACCTTTCTTGCTTTGAGTAGCTTTTGCTGGTAGATAGAGAACTTCTGATGATTCTACGCAACGTATCGGGGCTAGGATATGGCCGAGAGGTCCGAAAGGATATGTGGGAGGCATTGTCCTTTCCCTAAGCCACGCAATTGTTGTTAGTGGAAGTCGAGTCCCTCTCAAACTCTCACCGATGGTGGGAATGCTTGTCATGATGTCAAACTAGCATCATGGACTTCCTAGGACACCACAAAAGAAGTGTGCAATGGATCCGATGTCCCTATTGTCCTCGCACGACACCACAGTTGCCATTTACAGAAGCTGAGTCCCTCTCGGATTTCCCCGATAACAAAAATTGCCCCTGCGACCTTCTAGCTGCCTCCCAAGCATCGGATGGTGATAATCGGAGGCCACTAACAACAACAAAGTTTGCTCTAGTTAAATTCATATTCCACCCCCTCAAAGATAGGAGGTGACTGTCGTGGGAGGAATTTGATAGTAAGGGAATCTTCTTAATGATGAGGAGGCCCCACACATCATCGTCTTATACATTAGACAACAGAGAGAGGATCGAGAGTGAGAAGGTTGGCAGAGCAATGCGGAGGAGAATAGAGAGGTTGTCTTCTCCCCCTTTCGACGTTGTCGCCACTACTTTCTCTGTTTCCCTTGTCTCTGCCGCATTTGCCAGGCATCGTCGTTGACTATAGTCGCCACATTCCCTTGTTTCCTCTATCATTGCCGTATCCATTATCGTCACTGTCTACCGCGGCCATTGCTTCAGCTACCTCGATTCTTTGTCGGTATTAGTAACGCCACCTGCTCCTTTTTGTCAGCGACACCACTGCCACCTCCTCCATTTACCACCATCGTCGAGGATCCTTGCATGCCTCCTCACCATGCCAAAGTTAGCTCCTACCATTGTCGCTGCCGGAGCATCCTCGTGAGGCCATCCAAGCAAGGATCGCGAGATCGGAATCAGTCCCTGGATAAGTGGAGTCCTATCCAATCCTGATTGGATCGATCCGATCCAGACCGATTCCCCTGAAGCCAGATCGATCCAGAATCGGTCTGGATTGGTCTTTTTTTTCTTTCTGAAAAAATATGGAAAAATAGCCAAAAAATCAGAAGAAACACATAGAATTAAGGAAAAATGTGAAAATATGTAGGGAAGAACATAAAGACATTGATCGATCTTGGACATTTCAAGACAACTTTAACAAATAACATTGACTAAATGAGATACATCATACATCAAATCAGAAACACATTGGTGTCATACAATCAACCATACTCAATAACACAATACATGGTGTTCTTAACACTCATATTACATTCCATTAAATAAAGTAACAAATACAATTGCCATCACCATCAACTATGGTACTGTTCTGGATCTAGATCTCTATACTGCTAATCCTGATTGTCTTGTAATCTCCACTGAGTTGGATTAGTCATAATTGGCTCGTATCCATAGGAAAATAAAGATTGAGCCATCTGGCTAAATTCATAAGGACCATCCTCAGTCGAAGGTGGAATTGGAAAAGATGGTGGAGGTGATAGGAAGGCTTAGTGTCTGAAGCAGGCTTTGGATAGGAAGATGTAAATTCGTCGAAAACATTCATCCTCGTTTAACGTCTGCTGCCCCTTCCATTCGAACATGAATGTCTTTTGTTACTCACATCATCTGGTCATGATCCACTCATGCGTGCACTACTAGTAGAGCCACCCTCACCTGAGGATTCGCCTCCACCTATGCCTATGCTGTCACACCCACCTCCACCTCCACCTCCACCTCCACCCTCCGTATGCTGCTGTTGTGTGGGTGGGACAAATTCTTCTTCATCCTCATCTGATGAAGGTGGTTGAGTGGTCTCGGTATCAAAGAGATGATGTCGACGTTTGATACATAGCTTCTTCCTCTTCGATGTAGCATGTCCTTGACTACTTTGCTGTGAAGGCAAGAAAATTTTCTTTAAAGCCCTGAATAAGTCACCATTCTTCTTGGTGGTGGTGGTGGTGGTAAATAGACCTGCAACTGGAATCCGAGCTGGAGCTGTAGCGGGAGCTGGATGTCGCTCTGGAGAAGCTGTAGTCTAGGGTGGATGTGGATCAGGAAATGGAGCTGTGCACGGAACTTGAGTTTCTTGTCCTTTCTGCATTTCTTCATCCTCGCCAACAATGCCGTCAAGCTCGCCTTCAACCTATGATCTGTCATCGGGTCGAATTCTGACTCTTAGTGTCCTTTTCTTCCACCCATGCTGCAAGTGGATGTTCTTCTTGGAATAGGTATTCCAAGTCCACATCCCCTTGTGACAAGCCCTTAGTAGCTTGGGCTTGGTCTCTTTCTTGGTACAATCCACCTGCAAACTGTGCAAATTTTTGCTCGGATGTCTTTTGCCTATCTTTAATATTCTTGATCCTCAACCTCGTATTATAATGATAGTAGACAAACTTCTCCAATCTTTCTATCTTTAACCTATTTCTTCTTTTTGTGTGAATAAGGTTGAAGGTGCTCCAATTTCTCTTGCATTGGGATGAGGAAGTGCTCTGACTTAGCACCCGAATTGTAACAGATGCCAGTGGATTCCAGCCAGTCTTGTTGGTCACTATAATCCACCACTCAGCTGTAAAGAAGACAAGAAATATATGCATTAGTAACTTATTAAGAAATTTAGGTAAGCAAACACACTTAAATTTGGGTAAGCAAATTACTAAGAGGGACCCTATCATGTGAATACTGTAAATCAGGATCCCCGTACACCCCAATCTTATGCCTGTATGAAGTCATCTGAAAATCCAAAATAAAATAGTTAAGTTTATTACTTAGGATAAAGTTCTAAGGTTATATAACTTATTAAAGGTAGTACTACTCACTTCAACCTCAGCGCATGTTCTGTTCTCCAGAGTCTTACAAAGCTGCTTAATTACAAATAGTGTGCCTAATAATACCTCAACATCATTGCATACTTGGCTACTATACTGTATCCTTGGGTTCAGGAAGTACCCTGTAATGACATTAAGACTCCTTTACTATGAAAGAGTAAAGCTAATACATATAATACAAGTTGTAATACATAATAAATTACACTACTAAATAATACCTACAACATGAACAACGTGGTGTAGTGTTTTGTCCCATCTGTTGTTTATCAATTTCCACCCCTTTTGATGACCCTTGTGATGTTTTTATTTAATCTTCAACTTTGTTTTATCCGTAACATCATACAGGTACCCTATCTGAGTTTTATCATTTAAATCTACCAACCTAAGTATCAGTATCAAAGGTTCTATGATAGACAGGTAGCATTGCACCTTCTCCCATCACTTGTTGTCCTCTATCAGTTGATCTATCTTTAGCAGTACTTCATACATACTGATCTAAGGAGCTCCTGTAGGTATCAATGTAGTCCTAATAAGTAGTAGAGAGAATGAACCTTTTTAAACAAGCCTTGTACATATAAAAGCTCTCTAATGTAATAAAGTGGGTGGCAAATCTGGTGGGACCTGGTCTAATCAAGTCATAACCACCAGTGCACTGCCTCATGATATATAATAGTCGTGGATGGCCATAGATAAAGGAGGTGATCAGTTGTCCTTGGTTGACTAAGGACTTGACATTATAATTCCTACCGATGTCTTCCAACATCAAATCAATAGAATGTGCCGCATAGGGCACCTAAAACAAGTGTGGTCGATCCTCCGTGAACTTCTTCCTCGCAACCTTATATGATGTTTCATTGTCTGTGACAAACTGCACAATGTTGATTTCCTCTATCTTGTTCATCAAACCAAATAGGTAGTCGCATTCTTCACTTAACCTGATGCATCAACGAATTTCAGGAATACGGTACTCTTAGAACAATACACAAGGAAGTTTATAAGTGACCTCCTTGTGATTTCAGTCCACCCATCATACATTATCGTGCATTCCCTCTCCTTCCAGATGGTTTTGAATCAATCTATCCATGAGGTCAACTCATCGACCTTCTCATCCAAGCCTCATATATGTACCTTGATGTAGGAGCTTTCAACCCTTGCTTAGCCTCACCAATGGCATCGACCATAGTCTGAAAATAAGGACTCGTGGTTGCATGTGCCGGGACACCTACATAAACAAAAATAATAGAAAAAGATATCCTTGTTAATAGAAATGTCTAAGTCATTAAAAGACTATCAACATCTTCATCAAATCTTTACCTGCATGTAGAAAGAACTTCAGCATATGTTTTAGGGCTTTCTTCGCAGCCCCAATCAAGACTTTCACTTCTTTAAATGCTTGTTTTATATCCTTTTGACTTTTGCCACTCTCCCTATACATGGCGGTGTCTCCCGTTGGCCGAATAGAATGAGTCATCCGGAATTCAAGTTCTCGAACAGGGCATGTGCCTGCCCCACATCAGAATGTCTAGCAGGAGGAGCAGTCAAACCTCCTGCTTCTCGTCTTCGTTCCTCATCCTCACGAGCATGTGCCCTTTTCTCGTGTATAGCTCTCTTGACCTGAGCCTCTTCCTCATTTGATGAAGATGAAAAATCAACTTGTACCCTTTCATGTGATGGTCCTTTCCTTTTCTTACTTTTTTCGGCCGTAAGATCGGCGTCTCTCTGACCTAGCAACTCGTCATATAGGTCTTGTCTCTGACTAATTCTCACTACCCTCTGTGATGCCCTTCCAGTTAAATAACCCTTCATCTCCTCTCTAAGCTCAGCCAACACTTTATCGCATTTCTTTACATTGCCACCCGTCCCGACTATATGCTGCTTTAGCCGATACACACCTCCATTCATATCTTTTTGACACCACTTGCTTCTAACCCTTTCTTCTCTGAATCAAGGAGTTGCCATGTTGCCATCGAATGTCGCGAAATTTCGCGGGGCCAGTGCCATGCTCCTCGTCCGACATCTTATCTACACCACATAATGTCATACACAAAAATAACCCAATGAAATCAACCCCCCAAAGGGGAATTAAACAATTCGCCAAGGATTGTGGGATCGGGATCGGACCCTAGATCCGTGGGGTCCGATCCGATCCGGATCGGATCGGTCCGATGCAGCTTGATCTGCCGAGAGCCAGATCGATCCAGAATCGGTCTAGATCAGTTTTTTTTTTTTTTGCTTTCTGAAAAATATGTAAAAATCGCCAAAAAATTATAAAAAATACATAAAACTCATAAAAAGTGTGAAAAAAATGTAGGGAAGAAGAACATTAAGACATTGATCAACTTTGAACATTTCAACTTTCAAGACAACTTTAAGATTTAACATTGTTAAAAGAGATACATCATACATCAAATAAAAAACACATTTGTATCATACAATCAATCATACCCAATCGCACAATAGTACAATACATGTTCTTCATAACACTCATATTATATTACGTTAAATAAATAAATAAATACATGTGCCATCACCACCAGCTATGGTAATGTCCTGGATAGGCTGGATCTGGATCTCTGTCTTAATCATCCTGATTGTCTTGAAATCTCCTTTGATTTGGGTTAGTCATAATTGGCCCGTTCTATAGGAAAATAAAGACTGAGCCATATCGCTAAAGTCATAAGCTCCATAATCAGTCGGAGGTGGAGCTGGAAAAGATGGTGGATAGCAAGGCTTAGTGTTTAAGGCAGGCTTTGGATAGAAAGCTGTGAACTCGTCAAAAACATTCATCCTCATCCAACGTCCACTGCCCCTACCACTTGAATATGAGTGTTTTGTCACTCAAATCATCTGGATCTGCTCCACTCGTGCATGCACTACTAGTATAGCCACCCTCACCTGAGGCACCGTCTCCACCTATGCTGCCACCCCCACCCCCACCCCCACCTCCACCTCCACCTCCACCTCCACCCCCTGTACGCTGTTGTTGTGTTGATGGGACAAATTCTTCTTCATCCTCATCTGATGAAAGTGACTAAGTGGTCTCGGTGTCAAGGAGATGATGTCACTGTTTGATACTTGTCTTCTTTCTCCTCAATGTAGGATCTCCTTGACTACTTTGCTATGAAGGTAAGTAAACTTTTTTTAAAGCCCTGAATAATCCACCGTTCTTCTTGGTGGTGGTGGTAGATGGACCCACAACTAGAATTCGAGTTGGAGCTGTAGCAGCTGGGGGGGGAGCTAGATGTCTCTCTAGAGAAGCTGTAGCCCGGGGTGGATCAGGAAGTGGAGCTGTGCACGGAACTTGACTTTTTTGACCTTTCTATATGTCTTCATCCTCACCAATGACACTGTCAAGCTCTCCTTCGGCTCATGATCTGTCATTTGGGTCGAACTCTGGCTCTTCCTCAACGTCCTTGTCTTCCATCCATGTTGTAAGTGGATGTTCTTTTTGTAATAGATATTCCAAGTCTACATTCCCCTGGGACAAGCCCTGAGTAGTTTGAGTTTGAGCTCTTTCTTGGTACAATACACCTGCAAACTGTGCAAATCTTTGCTCAGATGTCTTCTGCCTATCTTTGATATTCTTGATCCTCAGCCTCATATTGTAATGTCAATAGACAAGGTTCTCCAATCTTTCTGTCTTCGATCTATTTCTCCTTTGCGTGTGATTAAGGTTGAATGTGCTCTAATTTCTTTCGCACTAGGACGAGAAAGTACTCTGACTTAGCACCCGAATTGCAACGGATGCGAGTGGATTCCATTCAGTCCTGTTGGTCATCATAATCCACCACTTAGCTGTAATTGTAAAGAAGACAAGAAATATATGCATCATAACTTATTTAAAAAATTTAGGTAAGCCAAAAGATTATAATTCGGGTAAGCAAATTACTATGGGGGACCTTATCATGTGAGTACTACAAATCAGGATCCCCATACACCCCAATCTTGTGTCTGTATGAAGTCATCTAAAAATCCAAAATAAAGTAGTTAACTTTATTACCTGAGATAAAGTTCTAAGTTTAATAGATATTAAACGTAGTACTTCAACCTCAGTGCAGGTTCTGTCTTCCTGGGTCTTACAGAGCCGCTTAATTACATATAGTGTGCCTGATTATACCTCACCATCATTGCATATTTGGCCACAATATTGTATCTTCGGGTTCAGGAAGTATCCTGTAACGACATTAATACTCCATTAGTATAAAGACAATGGGGGTAATACACAGAATATAAGTTGTAATACAAATAAATTACACTACTAAAGTATACCTGCAGCATGAATGTCGTGGTGTAGGATTTTGTCCCATCTGTTGTCAATCACTTTCCACCACTTTTTATAACCCTTGGGATGCTTCTCTTTAATCTTCAACTTAGCTTTATCCATAGTATCATACATGTACCATATCTGATTTTTATCATTTGAATCCACCAACCTAAGTACCTATACAAAAGGCTCTATGACAGACAGGTAGTATTGCATTTTCTCCCACCACCTATTGTCTTTTATCAGTTGTTCCATTTTTAACAGTACCTCATATTGATCCAAGGAACTCATGTATGTATTTATGTACTCTTGATAAGCAGTGGAGATGATGAACCTTTTCAAACTAGCATTGTACATGTAAAGGCTCTCTAAAGTAATAAAATGGGTGGCAAATCTGGTGGGACCCGGTTTGATTAAATCATAACCATCGGTGTGCTACCTCATGATATGTAAAAATCGTGGATGACTATAGATAAATGAGGTGATCTGCTATCCTTGGTTGACCAAGGACTTGACATTAGGATCTCTACCAATGTCTTCCAACATCAAGTCAATGGAATGTGCCGCACAGGGCACCCAAAACAAGTGAGATCGAGCCTCCATGAGCTTCTTTCTTGCAGTCTTATATGATGTCTCATTGTCTGTGACGAACTGTACAATGTGGGTTTCCCCTATCTCGTCCACCACAGTGTTCATCAACCCAAATAGGTAGTCCGCATTCTTCACCTGACCTGATGCATTAACAGACTTCAGGAATACAGTACCCTTATAACAATACACAAAGAAGTTTATAAGTGACCTCCTTGTGATTCTAGTCCACCCATCGCACATTACAATGCACTCCCTCCTTTCAAATGGTTTTGAATCCATCTATCCATAAGGTCAACTCATCGACCTCCTCATCCAAGCCTGTCTTATATATATACTTTGATGTGGGGGTTTTCAACCTCGGCCCAGCCTCACCAATCGCATCGACCATAGTCTGAAAATATGGACTCGCGCTACATGTGCCGGGACACCTACAAATTCAAAAACAAGAGAAAAAGAGATCCTTGTTAATAGAAATGTATAACAACAACTACATATCAACATTTAAATACTAACCACTTTATCAAAGATTTACCTGCATGTAGAAAGAACTTAACCATATGCTTTAGAGCTTTCTTCGTAGCCTTAGTTGAGACCTTCACCCCTTTAAACGCTTGTTTTATACCCCTCTGACCTTTGCCACTCTCTCTATACATGGCGGTGTCTCCTGTCGGCTGAACATAATGTGTTTGACGGAATTTAGTTGGAGGAACAGGGCGTGTGCCTGCCCCTACATCAAAACATCTAGATGGATGAGGAGCCGCCGAACCTCCTACTCCTCGTCTTCTTTCCTCATCCTTAAGGGCCTGAGCCCTACTCTGGTGTACAACTCTCCTGACCTGAGCCTCCTCTTCATCCGTCGAAGATGAAGAATCAATTTGGACCCTGTCATGTGCTGGTCCTTTCCGTTTCTTACTCTTCCCGGTCATAAGATCAGCGTCTCTCCGACCCAGCAACTCGTCGTGTAGCTCTTATCTTTGACCAATTCTTACATCTTTTTGTGATGCCCTTCCAGTTAAATAACCTCTCATCTTCTCCCTAAGCTCAGCCGGTATTTTATCACACTTCTTTACATTGTCACCCATCCCGACTATATGTTGCTTTAGCCGATACACACTTACATTCATATCATTCTGGTACCACTTGCATCTAACTCTTTTCTTCTCTGAATCAAGGAGTTGGTCATGTTGTCATCCAATGTCATGAAATTCCGCGGGACTGGTGCCATGCTCCTTGTCCGACATCTTATTTACACCAAATAAAATCATACACATAATTAGGCCAATGAAATCCACCCTCCATTGAAGGGGGGTGAAATACACATAATGAAATCCACCCCCAGGGTCTGTCGGCCAAGCCCCCAATGGGGGAATTAAACCCCCCTACCGAAGGGGGGTCTGTTTTGTTGAACAGTCACCCCGTTTAACACCCCCGAAGGGGTGATTAGCACCCCTTCGGGGGTGCAATTCAACCCCTATTGGGGGGGGGGGAGGAATAATCCCCCCCAATAGGGGAATTAAACCCCCCCATGCCCAATGGGGGGGGGGTCTGTTCAGTTGAACAATCACCCCCCCCCCCCCAAGGGGTGATTAGCACCCCTTTGGGGGTGCAATTCAACCCCCATTGGGGGGTGAAATCAGTTGGGGAATTAAACCCCCCTACCCAAGGGGGGGTCTGTTCAGTTCAACAACCCCGAAGGGGTGATTAGCACCCCTTCGGGGGTGCATTTCAACCCCCATTGGGTGGTGAAATAATCTCCCCAATGGGGAAGGGGGAGGGGAAGGAGGCACCCCTGCTACCTGCAGGGTGTCGAGGAGTGGGAAGGGGTAGGGGGAAGGGGGGATCGGAGGTCCCCCCTTACAAACTTGTTATAGGGGTGGATTGGCCCCTTACAGCCCTGGATTGGCCCTGATTCAATTGGATCACCGGCGATCCTTGCCCTAGATCTCCCAAGGGGACTTAAGGGAAGGGGAGGAAGCAAGAAGGAGGTTTATGGGGGATGGATCGGACCTTAAAATGGTATGGAATCGATTTCGGAATCGGATCGATTCTGGATCTTCCGATTTTCTGGAAAATCGGTCCGGATTGACCAATTCCCGGATCGATCCTGGTAGATTGGTCTGGGATCGACCGATCCGGACAATTTCGACCGATCCAGCCGGGAGTCCCGGCTGGATCGGTTGTTTGGTCCGGAATCGGATCGATGACTACCGATCCGATTCGAGAATCGGCCAATCCTGATCCTTCGGGGGTGCAATTGAACCCCCATAACCAACCCCCCCGTGTCAAAGGAGGGGGATTACATGAACAGTTGTCCCTTTCATCACCCTTTAAGGGGTGATTAGCACTTCTTCGAGAGTGCAATTAAAAACCCCCTCAATGGGGAATTAAATAACCCACTCCCCCCTGTCGAAAGCGGGGGATTTCCTGAATTGTCACCCCTTCGGGGTGCAAGTGAACTCCCCCCAAGGGGGAAGGGGGAGGGGGGAGTTCGGGGTGGGAGCCCTCTTACAGCCTACAACTTGTAGGGCCAGGGGAGGGGGAATGGGGAGGGGGAAGGATGACCCGTTGCAGGCCCTGCAGGGGTGCCGATGATGGGGAAGGGGGAGGGAGAAAAGAGAATTGAAGGTCCCCCCCCTTTACTTACCTGCTGTAGGGGTGGATTGGCCCTAAAAATGCTGGATCGGCCTTCAAACAGAATGATCACCGAGCTGGGAGCCCTAGATCTTCCAAGGGGAGGGGGAGGAGAGTCGAAGGGGGCAAAGGGGCACAGGATCAGTTCGATCTCCGCCAGTTTAGGGTAGATCAGCCCTTAAAAAGGTTCGGAATCGATTCGGAATCGGATCGATTTTGAAACTTTCAATTTTTCGGGGAATCGGTCCGGATTAACCAATTCCCAGATCGATCTAGATGGATTGGTCCGGGATCGACCAAAATAGTCGATTCTGACTCCCGGCTGGATCGGTAATTTGGTGAGGAATTGGATCAGTACTCACCGATCCGATCCAAGAATCGGCCGTTCTCGATCCGGATCGACCGATTCTGCAAATCATGTATCCAATTTTTTTTTTCTGCCCTTGAGGCCTAAAATAGACCACAAAGGTCTCTACGACATCTTCAATTGTCGGCGTAGCCACCTACACTCGTAGTCATCGAGGTTAGAGGCTATCTTCTATGGGTCCTACGAAGCCACCAACCCTCATAGTTATCAAGGCTAGCCGCACCGCTCGTTGCGGTCACCGAAACTTCCCTTTGCCATTGCTGTGAGGATTGTCGCTATCTACATCTATTCTCGTTGTCATCATCGAGAAGGTTATCGACTTCTTCTCCACAATCGAGGGCCTCTTATGGGTCATCTAGAGCTGTGGGGTGTTGTACTCACCATTGTTGGTTTTGGGATCCCACAACAAAGACTGCAAACATATTTGCTCAAAAGGAAAGAGGAATAGACCACACGAAGCATGATTCAGAAGGGCCCGTTGCGCTTTTAGCCCATTAATATGCTTGAGGGACCATAGTGGCTTATTAACAGGCCATACAACCAGTCATCGGGGCTAGAGGCTATCTTCTATGGGTCCTACGAAGCCACCAACCCTCATAGTTATCAAGGCTAGCCGCACCGCTCGTTGCTGTCACTGAAACTTCCCTTTGCCATTGCTGTGAGGATTGTCACTATTTACATCTATTCTCGTTGTCATCATCGAGAAGATTATCTACTTTTTCTCCACAATCGAGGGCCTCTTATGGGCCATCTAGAGCTGTGGGGTGTTGTACTCACCATTGTTGGTTTTGGGATCCCACAATTAAGACTGCGGACATATTTGCTTAAAAGGAAAGAGGAATAGACCACACGAAGCATGATTCAGAAGGGCCCGTTGCGCTTTTAGCCCATTAATATGCTTGAGGGACCATAGTGGCTTATTAACCGGCCATACAACCAGTCATCGGGGCTAGAGGCTATCTTCTATGGGTCCCTACGAAGCCACCAACCCTCATAGTTATCAAGGCTAGCCGCACCGCTTGTTGTGGTCACCGAAACTTCCCCTTGCCATTGTTGGGAGGATTGTCACTATCTACATCATCTATTCTCGTTGTCATCATCGAGAAGGTTATCTACTTCTTCTCCACAATCGAGGGCCTCTTATGGGCCATCTAGAGCTGTGGGGTGTTGTACTCACCATTGTTGGTTTTGGGATCCCACAACAAAGACTGCGACATATTTGCTCAAAAGGAAAGAGGAATAGACCACACGAAGCATGATTCAGAAGGGCCCGTTGAGCTTTTAGCCCATTAATGTGCTTGAGGGACCATAGTGGCTTAATAACAGGCCATAGAACCATTAAAATTTAAAACAAACAATTAACATGTTGAGAATGATGCTAGGGTCCAAGGACACCTTATTTCTTAATCAAAATTAAAATAAACATTTATAAATTAACTCAACAATCAAAACTTGTTGGGGGGGGGGTTGTGCATGTCCCAATGTCTTGTCTTGACTTAAAATAAATTTTACATGCGGACTAGTTGGGTGGGCTGACCTTGTGCAAGCCCCTACAGTCTTAAGGTTAGCATACAAAGGTCATAAAGACTACAATGTTATATCATGTCGCCATTTAAGGAGGAGTTTCTTTATAAAGCCATTGGGAGGCTACACATGTTTAACATGCAAATAAACATAATTGCTAGTGAGGTTCGTTAACCATGGGACGAGTCCTCACATGCCTATCCAAGGCTGAGGCATACTCGATCTTAAATCAATGGGAAGAATCCTCATATGTTTTGCTATAACCCATTGAGAGCCTCCTCCCACTCCTTGTAGCCATCCGACCTCCCCTCCTATGCGAAGGCACCTCCCTTTTTCTTGGACGACAAAATGCAGGAGAAGAAGCAAACGAAAGAGAAAGAAGGAGAAAAGGATTGGGAAGATGTCACTGGTGGTCACTCAGACCCCTCTCCTCTTGACCACTGCTGGCGTGTGATGTTGACCCTGCCGCTTGTTTCGTTGCACCTTGCTAACCGACACCAAGGATGTGTGAAACCTCGAAAATTTCTTGATAAATAAATTTGATTTGAATTTTTTTTTTGAATTGAATTTGAATTGAAGTTTGAATTTTGAAAATTTGTGCATGAAAATTTCGTAATTGTTTTTTAAAATTGATTATTTTGAAAAGCTCAAAAATTCCTTTTTTGATTTGGACTTACTTGAAAAAGATTTTAAATTTTTCTAACTGTGTAAAAGGACAGTTTTTTTTTAAAGTCTTTTCCAAAATTTTTATTCATCGAATTTAGTTTTACAACTAGGAAATATCGGTACTCCATAGGAGTATAACTAATTTGACGATATACATAAAAAATATAAGTTCGTGGTTGGGTTCTTTGAAATTTTGTTTTGACCTCTCCCCATCAGGTGGTGCGAAGACCCGATGTTAATTATATCGAGAACACTCGAATACCCTTGATTCGCCATCAAAGCAATTTCGAAACAATAACATACATCCACAATCCAAATGAATACAATAGGAGCAACGACTCCATAAATTTGATGGAATGCAATTTGTTTTATGTTTAAAATTGAATTTGATTTGAGTTTGGTTTTAAAACTTTGATTCAATTGATTTGTGACTTAATATCTTTTAGTGTTTATTTAAAATTTGATTAATGGTTTGGATTTAAATTGATTTGGATTTAGTCTTTATTATTTTTTATTCTTTAAATGTTTGATTAATTTTAGACTTGTTAGGTTTATTTATTCTAAATGTTATTTAATTGGTTGAAGAGGTTTGATTTAGAAATTTGAACATTATTTAATGAGATGACAATGTGTTGGTTGGAACCTCGAATTTTCCCCCTTCCTCTCTTTTTGAAGAGGAAAAGAGATTTTTGTTGGAGATTAGAATTCCTTTTTGAAATTCTTTTCCTTCTTTTGGACTAGCATTGACTACTATGAAAATATGTGGTATTCATAGGAGTATTAGCTAATTTGATGTGGTATTATTTTATAGGAACACCGATGGTTCCACAGATTTGCTAAGCGTCGATATGGGTATCACCCACTACTTAGATGATCTGAACCACAATTTAATTTATGAGGTTATCTGAGTTCTTTGAAAATAAATTTTGACCTCTCTCCACCGGACTTGCGATATTCCAGTGTTAATTACATCGAGCGAACACTCGAATACCCTTGATTGACCGTCACAGCAACATATTGATCGGAAGTCATTCATCCACATAAACACAAAGTTGGAAGACATCCCCATGGCTTATAAGATGGAATTTGGTTGAACTTAATTCAAACTTTTAAGTTTGGGTTCATTAGTTTTCTTTTTGATTTAAGATTTGATTTGATTTGTTTTGTTTATGTCTTTGGTCATTTGTTGACTTAGACAATTTTGAGTTGATCTCTTTTTTTTAGTTGTTTGTAGGAATTAATTTCCATTTTTTTAGTGTGTTTGTTAGCATTTTTTGCTTGATTTAAGTGAATTTATTGTTATTATTAAGATTTGTTCTTAATAATATTGATCACTTTAATTTTTCATGGTTGATTTTAGTCCAACATAACTTGTTTTTGTAGTCATTTGTTGACATTTTTATGCATTATTTAATGACATAATTTTGGTTGGATTATGTTAACATTTTATTAATGTTTTGATCATTTATTTGATTTGAATTTTGTTATGCACACTTAATTATTTAAGTAGCATTATCCATTTGGGTTGATTTAATTTTCTATGGTTAAGTCGGATTCAAACTTAACATGTTTTGTAACCATTTGTGGTTATTTTTTATGTATGATTTTATGACATGAATTTGATTTGATTGTGATGGCATTTTTGTTAATAAATAAGTCATTATTTGATTTGATTTATTCAAATTTGATTATTTGATCAAGTTTAGAAATTATTATTTCAAAGACTTATTTAATTTTTATCCACCTCTCAGAGTCCATGGGGATTTAGATGTCATCTTTGGATGACATATCGGGTCAATCGAACTTGAATTTATTTCATGTCGATTTGAGTACATGGAAGTACAATAAATGAGGGGGCATTCGAGCCCTTGTTCCTCAACACATGTCAAAGTTTGTTCGCTTTGGCCAGCACTTCGGCTTTACCGATTTGGATTTCGGCTTTACCGGTATTTCAATTTTACTGAACCAAATTTTCTTCATATATCCAAGAATGACTTGATTGCATTTGATATGCAGCATTTCTGGTGCTTCTTTGGTTTTGCCGACATTTCGGCTTTACCGATCTGGGTTTCGGCTTTTCCGACATTTCGGTCTTACCGAACCAGATTGTCTTCATATATCCAAGAATGGCTTGATTGCATTTGATATGCGGCATTTCTAGAGCTTGTTCGGGTTTCATTGACATTCCGCTTTACCGATCTGGGTTTCGGCCTTTTCGGCATTTTGGCTTTACCGAACCAGATTGTCTTCATGTGTCCAGGGATTGCATTTGGTATGCGGCATTTCTGGAGCTTGTTCGGTTTTGCCGATATTTCGGCTTTACCGATCTGGGTTTCGGCTTTTCCGACATTTCGGTCTTACCGAACTAGATTGTCTTCATATATCCAAGAATAGCTTGATTGCATTTGATATGCGGCATTTCTGGAGCTTGTTCGATTTTGCCGACATTTCAGTTTTACCGATTTGGGTTTTCTTTTAGAATTCCCGTTCGGTTTGACCAGCATTTCGGCTTTACCGATTTGGGTTTTCACCTTGATTTCTCGTTTGGTTTGACCGGCATTTCGGCTTTACCGACTCGGGTTTTCACCTTGATTTCCCGTTCGGTTTGACCGGCATTTCGGCTTTACCGATTTGGGTTTTCACCTTGATTTCCCGTTCGGTTTGACCGGCATTTCGGCTTTACCGATTTGGGTTTTCACTTTGAATTCCCGTTCGGTTTGACCGGTTCGGTTTGACCGGCATTTCGGTTTGACCGATTTGGGTTTTCGATTTGAATTCCCATTCGGTTTGACCGGCATTTCGGTTTGACCGATTTGGGTTTTCGATTTGAATTCCCATTCGGTTTGACCGGCATTTCGGTTTGACCGACTTGGGTTTTCGATTTGAATTCCCGTTCGGTTTGACCGGCATTTCGGCTTGACCGACTTGGGTTTTCGATTTGAATTCCCGTTCGGTTTGACCGGCATTTCGGTTTGACCGATTTGGGTTTTTGATTTGAATTCCCGTTCGGTTTGACCGGCATTTCGGTTTGACCGAGTTGGTTTTTCTTTTAGAATTCCCGTTCGGTTTGACCGGCATTTCGGTTTGACCGAGTTGGTTTTTCTTTTAGAATTCCCGTTCGGTTTGACCGGCATTTCGGTTTGACCGATTTGGGTTTTCTGTTTTTATCCAAAATAGCGAACTATTTTGGGCCCCTTTTAATGGAAAGGTAGCGCAAAACCACTTAATTTCGGCATCATTTCTGCTAGACCGGAGTTGGGTTGGCTATTTTCTATCCAAAATAGTTTACTATTTTGGGCCCCTTTTATGGAAAGGTAGCGCAAAACCAGCCCCTTTTTATGGAAAGGTTGCGCAAAACCACTTAATTTCGGCAGCATTTCGGTTAGACCGGAGTCGGGTTGGCTATTTTCTATCCAAAATAGTTTACTATTTTGGGCCCCTTTTTATGGAAAGGTAGCGCAAAACCAGCCCCTTTTTATGGAAAGGTTGCACAAAACCAAGGTATTTCTTACCTTCTAAGGAGTGAGAATGTGGAGCTTCTCTCTCTTCCCAACTCTCTTTTCTCACCAAATGCCAACCCCATGTACGTATGGCCATTGGGGGGTATTTATAGGCATAGTTGTCAAGGCGCCCGCCTAGGCGGCGCCTAGGCGGCAAGGCACTTTTCCAGCAGCGCCTTGCTAGGGCGCCTTGCCTGGGGCCAAAAAGGCGCCCAAGGCGCCCGCCTAGGCGCCCAAGGCGTCCAAGGCGCCCGCCTAGGCGCCCAAGGCGCCCAGACAAGGTGCCCAGGGTATTTTTACATGATTAAAAAAAGAATTTTCAGGAGTTTTACCCTCTTGATACCCCTCACAAGGGACACCTATTTAAATACCCACACCTATTTAAATATCCACATTTACATGATTAACTTCTTATCCAAAAATAAATACCTACACTTTCATAATTACATATATAAGATCGCTTATATTATTATATACTTTTTTGGTCGATCCGCGACTACTCTGCGACTACTAAGGTCGATCCGCGACTACTCTGCGCCCCCATTTAATAATATTATAACAATATTTCACTATCACATATTATCGCACATATATATAAATTTTATAATCATAAATGTGTTATATACTTAAATTTTATAAAAATCTATTTAACTCATTTCTCTTTTTTTTTTGGTCACGCTGGCCCAGTGGCCAGGCACATGGCGCAGCGCAGCGCCGGCGAGGGATCGAGCGCGTCCGGTGACGCGCTTGATCCCCACAAGATCACCTCCCCCCCTGGGGAGGTGGTCCCGGCAGTCCACCGCGGGATCGAACCCCCGCCACCCCCCCCGCGGGGGTGGCGTCGTGCCAACCGAGCCACTCTCGGTCGGCTATTTAACTCATTTCTCTTTCACATAAACATCATATTTACTTATATACATAGTTAAAACACTCAATATTCGATTATAACATAAAATATATGATTATATTTATGCATATTTTTATGTCTCACAATCTCCTACCCATCCTTCCTTGAATACCGCCTTGACCGCCTAGGCGACGCCTAAGCGGCCGCCTTGTCGCCTAAGCGGAATCGGTACCCTTCAACGCCTTGGGCGCCTTGTCACCTTAACAACTATGTTTATAGGAGATCTTGAAGGGGTGAAATGGTCACAAAAATTACCCCCATTATCTCCATTTTCGGAATAGTGGGGAGGTGACCGGATCCGGGGTGAGATTACTCCCATTTCTCCCTCTTTTATGCTTCTGTTTGACCGGAAGTCAAACCTGGTGGTAAAGTCACCTGGGGGTGACCATATCTAGGTAGTGGGAGCACCACCTGGACGTGGGCGCACCCCCCACTTGCTGCCATCGTGGGGAGGCCGGTTCTGGTCTCCCCATTGTTTGTTTTTTTTGTTGTTTTTTGAAATAATCCCCCGGTTTGACCGGGGGTGGTGCGTGGTTGCACCCGCGCGCACGCTGGCCGTGGCCAGCGTGGTATTATTATTTTTTTTTCAAAATCCCCCCGGTTTGACCGGGGGTGGGTGTTCGGTCACGCGCGCACTTGCGTGCGTTCGCCGCGCGGGCGGCTGTTTTTTTTTTCTCTGTTTTTTTTGTTTCAACAGTGTTATTTACTGTTTGTTTGTTTTTTTAAACTGATTTTTTTTATTAAATTTATTGATTGATTAATAGATCTTTTAGTTAGGAGATTTCATCATTTTTTTATTATCCAAAGAATTAGTTTAAGATTAATCATTCTTTTACTTGGTTAAGTATATTTTGAATGGTTTTCAATTTGATTTTAAATTTTTTTTTTGAATTTTTTTGATTTGTTTATTCTTAATTGGTGGGTTATGTTAGAAAATTTATTTTATTTTGTTTTATTTTATCTGTTTGTTTTGTTTCTTTCTTTCTTTGTTTTTTTAGTCTTAAAATTATTTCTGAAATTAACTTTAAGTTATGAAAGTTAAGTTTGATTGACTTTGATTAATTTTAGTATTTTCGTATTATTTAATTAACTTACTTTCCTTTTTTTATTATTTTGATATGTTTTAAATTATTCTTTTTATTTGCATTCCATTTGAATTTATGGAGCTGTTTTTAGCTCTCAACAACATCAAAAATATACACCATGTAATTTCCATTAATTGGAAAAAATATACAACTTATAAATATGATGAACATAAAATGATGTCATGATTACAATGAATCGAATCGGTTTTGAATCCATTGAGTCTTTGATAAGCATTATGGAATGGATCACATCGATAATAGATATAACACACCGACCTTTGGCTAAGGTTTATGGGTGTTATTTATCGATATAATCACTATCATATCGGTTTTATATTTTGGCATTCATGCATATATGCATATACATTTAGCCATCATATAAAATTGATATAATAATCCCTTGATGGGAAAATTGATATAGCATTGGGGTCATTTTATTTTGACCTTTATATGCTAATCAAAATTTATTTATTTTTGATTCTTTTAAATTATGCCGAAGCGTAGAGCGTGCCCGATTGGACCGGCCCCCATTAGCCTCGATTGTTTGATTATTTTCCAAAGACGTAGAGCGTGCCCGATCGGACCGGCCCCCAATTAGTCTTGGATTGGATTATTATTTAAGTTTAAACTTAAGACGTAGAGCGTGCCCGATTGGACCGGCCCCCAATTAGTCTCAAGCCGGGTTGATTGTGAATTTTATTTGATTAACACTAACATCAAACTTTGAATCAGCCATATTTGCCTTCATTGTGTCTTGGAGGCCTGTTTGAGTTTCAATGAGGCCCAGGCGGCCTTGAAACTTTCTGCAGAAGAGAGGGTCCAGTCCTCTGTTTGGAGCCGGAAGGGCCTGCTGGACTTTGTGCTTGTGCGCCTTCATTTGGTCTTGTTGGTAGGGCAAGGGCCCACTGGATTGGGTACATTTGAGGGGGGGCTGCGGGGAGCCGAGAAGGACCTGTGTATGGGTCTGAAGATGACCTGTTTAGGGGGTCCTCTGGATGGGCTGAAAGGGGCTGTACAGCAGGCCAATATGGAACCGGCTATGGGCCTGGACAGGGACCTGTTCGGTGTGCAGAACTGGGCCTGTTTTTGGGCATGTCTAGGGGTCGGTTATGGACCTGTTTTTGGACCCGTAGATGGGCCGATTATGGACCTGTTTGGGGTCTGTTTGGGGTGCCTGCAGATGGGCCTGCTCGGGTGCTGACAGGTAGGCCTGCAGATGGCTGGACATGGGCTGTATATGGGGCTGTTTTGGGCCTGAGAAAGGGGGTTTTCTGATGGGCCACAAAGGGGCAGCGGACTGGTCACAAAGGGACCGGTTTAGGGGCTCTTTAGGAGGGCCAAAATGGGGCATGTTTGAAGATGAACATGGGCTGAGAGGGGGCTGCTAGAACAGGTAAAGAGAGGGCCCTTAGAGGGCTACATAATTAGTATGTACAGACCTCCCCTACCTTGCCTTCTTCTTCTCTTCTTCTTCCCCTTTTGGCTGCTGGCAGGTGTAGGTACGCAGGAGGGGTGGCAGCAGCTCTCTTCTTCTTCTCCTCTTCTCCTCTTGGCTGCTTGCAGGACTTGGAGATGTGCAGATGTGCAGCAGCTGGTCAGAGGGGGAGCAGCAAGCAGAGGGGCAGCCTGTCGGCGTCCTCAGCAGCCCCCCTTTCAAGCTGACGCGCCCCTCCTCTTATAGAGAGTGGAGGGGAGGTGAAGAGGCAGCAGGTGGGCTTGTACGCAGGCCTCTTGGCCTCACTTGGGAGGTTACACCATTAAACTGAATTTATTGATTGGCTGTCCCTTGGCCTTCCCCCAGCCCTGACCTGATATTGGGATGATGTGGCATGTACGTACATGGCTGTTGGCCTCCCCCTTGGGGGTTACACCAGTTAATTTCAGATTAATGGGCTGGCTGACCCTTGACCTCCCCTGGCCTCTTCAGTTTCTCTCTTCATAAACTGACCAATAAATGGGCTGAGGTGGCATGTACAGCTGGACCAGGTGAGGTGGCAGGCTGAGTGGGCTGGAGCTGTTCACACTGGCCGCAGGAGGGCCTGGCCTGGTCTGGGCCCAGCCTCTATCATGGGCTGTGCGTAATGGGCTTCAAAGGAGCTGGAGGATAATTATTTTATATCAAAATGAGGGGTGGTCCTGCTGTGGATTGTGCCCATGGGATAATTTATGGCTTGTTTTGGCCCAATTAAGAATTGGGTCAACTGAAATTTGGTTCGTCCTCTCCTTTTTTTTTTTGCTGCCCCCTTTTTTTATGAAAAATCTGACGCCAACAGGATGACACAAGGATGTAAGAACCATTGTTGGTCTTTGTCAGGTTCCACAGAGAATCCTTTGCATTCGTTCTTGCAGGAGCTCACAGCCGAGATGTATCCCAACCACCCGATCGGTGGATTGGGTTTGCATCAACACCATTGGAAGTCACCACAACACCCTCCTTACACACAGTTGTGTGTACCTTCAAAGTAGCCATGTACGCCTATCTGGGGCTCGTACTCGCGCTTGTCGCCTCTAAGTAGCCATGATCATGTAGGGCTCATCAACATGTGCGATCACACACGTCGGGGGGGGGGCTCATTTTTACATGCCACTTGAGTGTAGTCCGATTTCCCCATGACACCCTAGCCAAGGTCTGCTGAGGAGATGCCACGATCCTTGTAGGGGCTTCTTTCTTCGTTTGCGGGGTAGACTCTCCTACCTAATAAGGTGGACGAGCAAGTTTTTCCTCTAATTTTGTAAGGAGGTTTGACCTGCTAATAATGAAATAGCCCTCTAAAGTCTGTCTACCTAGTAGTAGGCCGATGCTTGGGGATCTCACCTGAGGCAACTAGGAAAATCACCTCTCGTCTATAAAATTTTCGGAAAATTTTGCAATCGTAAAGGAGAGAGATTAAGCCCTGTCACCCCAAAATGTAGTACTGAGTGAAATGTGGCATTGTGGTCCATGCGGCCCATACACCTTTACATCGGCTCCATCATGACCGTATAGGTCTAAATGGTTTCTAAATGTTTTACATCATTCGTCTAGGTGATTCCCAAGCTTTCAATTTTGCTCTTTAGCGACCTTTCAAGTTGAAATGGTTTACAAACTCTTAAATCCACACCATCATGATCCTTCCAGTATATATGATTCTTAAAGCAAAAGACACTATACCATCATGACCTTGCACGTCTTTATGGTTCCAAAATTACTTTACCATCACGACTCTTTTGGTCTACATAGTTTTGAGAGTCCAATAACTTCATAACCATCAAGGTCTATGTGGCTGACAAATTCTAACACCATCAATCTATAAGGTTCACAGAGTCTTATACAACCAAGGAAGGTAGGGTCAGGGGTCGGCCCGGGGTCGGTTGGCTCCAAAATTGACGGGGTCGGATGGGGTCGGAATTTATTTATTTTATTATAAAAAATTATATAAAAATAAGAAACAAATAGAAACAATAATTTTTATGTCATATGTTTATGTATACATAAAATATATATAAATATACTTATATTTTTATATTATAATTGAATATGAGTGTTTATCTATTTATACAAGTAAATATGATTTTTTTTGTGATTATGTTGTATTAATATATGTTGGGAAAGAGTTAATCTTAAGTGAGAAGGTAAAGATACTTAACAAACAATTTTATAAAGTTTAAGATGTATCATATATTTATAGTTATAAATTTTAAACATGCGTAATAATATAAATGATAGTAAAATATTATTGTACAATCAATAAATGGGACATTCAAAAAATAATTATTCTTGACAAATTTGATGATGTGTGTGAAAGAGAAGAGAGTTAAAATAGATCTTTATAAAATTTGAATATATAACACATTTATGATTAAAATTCTTATATACATGTGATGGTATAAGTGATAGTGAAGTATTGTTATACTACTATTAAATGCGGCGCAGAGTAGTCACGGATCGACCTAGGCCGGGTCGACCCGGGGTCAGGGAGGGGGAAGAAAAAGTTTTAATTATATAATAATAGTATAAAAAAATTTGACCTAGGTCAGGTCGCCCCGGGTTCGGGCGACCGGGTCGCTGGGACACGTGACCCGAAGTTGGGTCGCGCAACCCCCTGCTGGGCCGGCTTGGAGTCGGCCCGGTGGCTCGGAAACTGGCCGGGTCGGGCGACCTGGCCGACCGGGTCGCCGACCCGGCAAACCATGCATACAACCATTGTAATTTCAGTCGTTTGTAACTCTCTGGGCTATATAGCCCAAAACTATCATGCCACTATGGCTGAACATGGAACCTTTCATGTTCCTTATGTCTCAAGTCCCACTGACAACATTTAAATCATTGGCTCAGGGGCAAGTCTTAAACCTTCAAACCTATGTCCACCATATGCCACCGTCCAGACCGAATGCAACCCTCTTGCATTCACAAGTTTACAGGTTTAGTGGCATCGAGCCACTCCAAATCTATATCCTAACATGCCAAGTACTATCCTTTTATACCCATAAGTCTACAAATTCTTACGACATTTGCACCATCACAATGCAGCCTCTTTCCTTTTAAATGGATTTGAATCCATCTATTCATGAGGTCAACTCATTGATTTTTGCATTCAACCCTTCCTCATAAATGTATTTAAAGGTGAGGACTTTGAACCCTGGTCCAGCCTTAGCACAGTTGTCAAGGCGCTCGCCTAGGCGCCTAGGCGCCTAGGCAGTAAGGCGCTACTTGGCTAGTGCTTTGCCAGGACGCCTTTTGGAAAGTCCAAAAGGCACCCGCCTTAGTGCCCCAAGGCTCCCAGTCTAGGCACCCCAAACATGTATACATAATAATAATAAAATTTTTTCAGGAGCCTTTGCCCCTCTGATACCCCTCACAAGGGGCATTGCCTTCTTGACCCTCGTAATCTGATCACATAGTTCGATGTGGGACTACTCTGTGTCCCCATTTAATAATATTATAATAATATTTCACTATCATTTATACTATCGTATATATATAAAATTCATAATTATAAATATATATTATATACTTAAATTTATAAAAAAATTATTTTAACTCTCTTGTCTGTCTTTCACACACGTCAAGTTTATTAAGATTAATTATTTCTCAAAATAAATATATACATATGCATACATAATTAGATAAATAAAATCACTTTTAAATATATGAACACATAAACATACAGATTCAATACCATACAAATATAATTATATTTATGAATATATATTTGTATGTATGTATTAATATATATGATACTAACATCTAATTATTCATATGATTGTGTATATGTATATGCATATGTATATACGTATATAGAAATATCCAATGTTTTTGCCTTGACCGCTTAGGCGACGCCTACACGGTCGCCTTGTCACCTAAGCAGAATTGACACCCTTCAACGCCTTGGATGCCTTGTCGCCTTGACAACCATGAATCTTAGCAATGTCATCTATTATTGTTTAAAAATATGAACTTGTTGCTACATGTGCTGAAAGATCTACATGAAGAGAGACGATCACACCATTATTAATGTTTATTCGAAAAATATAAAAGACAGTTAAAAAACTCTACATGTATACACTTGTGTAGAAACGACTTACATATGTGCTTGATTGTTTTCTTTGTATTGTAGTAGCATTAACTCTCTTAAATGCTTACCTAATAGATCTCTGCCTCTTGTCACTTTACCTATACATGGTGGTGTTCATCGGCTGAATTGATTACAACCAGTAGAATTCACTTTCTCGAGCTGGCATCTATGTAGGCTGAATGCTTTCCATATCTAGTCATTGGGCAATGGCACCCGAATCTCTTACTCTGTTTCTTTTCTCATCCTCTCTAGCTTCACTTATACTAACTAGTATGTATGACTCTCCTCATTTTTGCCTCATCTTCATCATTTGAAATGATGATTCAAGGTGCATATGAGATTGCATATGAGATAGTGACACTCCTTTCTTACCGTTGGTAAACATGAGATCAGTGTCTCTCCATCCGAATAACTCAACATGTAGTTTGATTCTATGATCAATTCTAATTTTTTTGCAATGCTCCCTCATTTAGATAACCTCTCATTATTTTCCCTTAACTCGGTCGGGATCTTGTTGCACTTCACATCCCACCCACATTGGCTATATATTACTTGAGGTGGTAAACATCACCATTCATATCTTTCTGAAACCATTTGTATCTTGCTCTTTTCTTCCTTACATCTAACATGTATGCATGTTGCCATCCAATGACTGTGTCCAATGAGAGCTTGCTCGTCATCAGACATTTTAAATACACATACCAATCAAAAATTTAAAATTTGAATCACCTTAGAGACAAAATGGTCATTTTGTAATTTGAAGTCAATTTTTGACATTTGAGGCATTGTGCCTCGATTGGCACTAGACTATGAGATCATTATCTTATCCTTTTAGACCCAATAAGCATTGTTAAGGTTGTTTGAAAGTTCACTTTCCGTGTTTCGCCCAAAACTTGTCTGATATGTGTCAAATTTTGGATCCGACTCTAGCATTCTTCAAGTTTGAGCTAGGCAAACTCCGTATTGGTGCCAATATGTTATTGGGTTAGCATTTGGTCGATTGGGCCTCATAAGACTTATTGGGTCAATTTGGCCTATTGGATCCAAATGTGAGACAGAGTGGATCCATCTTGTCCAAGCAGTTTCTTTCCTTTTCCTTGTGCTCAAAACTTTCCTAATTTGGGTGCATTGGAATTTTTAGGCATCAACGGATACATAGCTTAGTGCAGAAAAAGGCACATGGTCTATCAAGCAGGTGGATCACGCCACAAGAAATCAAAATAGCACTAGCAAAACAAAGAAAACCAAAAGCATATTTTTCGGAGGAGACTATTTTCGAGGATTGATTTCAGCTTTTTCTTCTGTAAGAACCTCGAGAATCTCTTTTAAGTGCTTTGAAAAGAGTTTGTTTTTTTTTATTTGAAATATCAACATCCGAGTTTTTCTAGCAAAATAGGTGATAACCTATAAAGATACTAGATAGTTAGGTGATATTAAAAGAGTATAGAATTGATGTTTGGATTTTGTGAAAAATGTTTTTGACCTTTTTTCGTCGGATGGTGTAAATATCCGATGTTCATTTACATATCGAGCAACTACTTGAATATCCTTGATTAACTTCTTAGCAATCTTTTTGCTGATAAAATGTATATATCCACGACAAGGATTGCCGTCTCGGATATCGGTTTCATCTCGGAAGGGTGAAAGAGAAGAGATCTCGTGAAATTCTCGAAAAAATCTCGGGAGATCGGATCTCGGATTTCATTTGTGTAGGGTATGCCTTACTGAATGATTGCCATTTTGCATCTAGATTTTATCTCATGAAGATTGAACAAAAAAGATCTCCGAAAAATCTAGAGAGATTGGATCTTGAAAATACCAATCAATAGACATGTTTAAGTGTAAAATGCCATGTAATCTCTTCAAAAAGGACAATGGAACTCATATTAAACATTAAAATAAGCCATGACAGAATTAAAACGTAATACAAAGAGGGTGAATTATTGTTAACAAAGACATACAAGGGATCTTACGTGAGATTAAAGCTTCATCTTGAACAATATGGGTTGGAGATTGATGACATCTTGGGTCAATTGTATATATATAATCACAAAATATTAAGTTAGAAAATTTTATCAAATAATAATGTCTAAATGAATATTTGTATGGATTCCATAATAAAATTGAAAATATATGAAACAAACTTATCAAGGCCATCTAACAAAGTTAGGAGTATTAATAGGTGGAGGATATCAAGATATCAATGGTATCATATGGATATTCTCGTTTCGGCAATCTCGTTTCTCGGATATGTGGAGAGAAAGAGATTCTCGGGAGATCTCGAGAGATTCTCGAGAGATCGCATTCTATGATCCACGATATGTAAAGAACACAAAGGGCGCCGGCCCTTCGGGCCCAATGAGATGCAAACAATTTTAGTTAAATCTTAGTTTAAGTTTGTTTAAAACTTATTAAAAGTTTGATTTGTTTGGAGTGGGTTTGAGTTGAAGTTTGAAGTGTTGAATTTTTCAAAGTGTTGGCTTTGTTGTTCAAGTTGAATGGCTTGATTTTTTTTGATTTAGTTAAAATTTGAATCGGTTTCGATTGAAGTTGTTAATAAAATTTGTTTAAGTGTAAATGAACTTAGGATGTTTTTGTGCCATCTAATTTGTCTAAGTGTTTGATTTAAGTCTTTTTTCATGTTGGTTGGTGTTTTTATACCAATTTAAGTGTGTTTGGTATATTTTAAGTGTTTTGAACTTTAAGTCAACTTAGTTAAGTTTAAATCAAATGGTTAAGAACTTGATTTCTCATTTGTCTTGAAATAAATTCTAAGTGTTTTGAAATATTTTTGGCATGTATTACTTATCTTCTTTTAAGAAGTTAACTCTTATTTGAGATAAGTGTTTTGAATTAGATGTTCAAATTTGTCGAAGTGTTTTTCACGTTTGGTCAAGTGTTTTAGACTTAAAATTATGTTAAGATTTGATTAAGTCCATTTTCAAATTTGGTTAAGTATTCTTCAGATGAATTTAGATATATTCATACTTAGTTTTTTGTTCGGTTTGCATCCTATCCGGTCCGTCAAGTTAGCATTGATGTCCGATCACATATACTTGAGTCATCATTGAAGTTCACAACATTTGTTCAAGTCTGAGTACATGGTACATAGGCAGTTTATATGCCAAATTCATCAATGTAGGCAGTTCAGATGCCATGTCATGCAATGAGTAAGTGTTGAAGTCTTCAACCCAAGGATTCCGGAATCGGAGGACCGATTCCGATTCCAGGAATCGGCCGATTCCTGGAAAGAGAATCGATTCCGGATCGGTCCGGAATTGGTTTTTTTTTTGATTTTTTTTTCGTCAAAAAAATTCATAAAATTCATAAAAAATTCTAAAAAATAGGAAATGAGTTAGAATTTTTTTTTAAAAATAACCAATGCATTTATCCACAGGACCACATCGAATAAATACTAATGAACTCCAATTGAAGACTTGAAGTTAAGTACATATTCCAATTCCATTGATTCAAAAATCAAAGAGATGATACATCATGAAAAAAAATTTACATCATATCAATCTACTACCAAAATCTAGGATATAAATATGGGTCTTCCTCCTCTCCCTGCTGCGCTTCACGCTCCTCCCTCGTGCTCAGTCTTCTATACTATCCAGGACCATATCCATATGAAAATAATGCCGATGCCATGCCATCAAGGTCGTATGGATCGGACTGCGGGACGACCGGGACGTAAGCAGAGGATGGTGGTGCTAGTGGTGTAATCCACTGCTGGTCAACCTGGCCAAATGCTGGATACTGTGGCTCCTGTATATAACAATCAGGTGTATCCGAATCCAGCGTGTAATACGACTTTGGAAGCCGCGAATCGAGAGACTCGGTGCTGCCGATGGGCCGCGTCGGCGGTATGCACTCCTCGTCATCATCACTCGAGGAGTGAGAAGGAGCTCGCGTCTTTGTCATCCGGGCCGACAGACGCCTAACCTCTGGCTTCCTTCTCTTCACCTCTTCGACCATCTCTGAAGTACCAGAAGGTCCGGAACCCAAAGTTTTTTTCAACTTTGCAAATTCTCCCATTTTCTGTGCAGTCACTTTTGTTTTCGTTTTCCCCGGACTGCGAATGGGGCCGGGTAGCGGCCGCCCCGGAGCTGGAGCCGAGGCTAAAGCCGCAGTGATCGCTCCATAGCCGCCGGCGAGAAGAAGGCCCCGCCCGAGCCTCGAGAAGTAGATGGAGGTGGAGCCGAGCATCCTCCTCGGCTTCAACACCATCCAACTCTCCTTCGACCCGTACGCACGGTCATCGGGATCAAACTCGGTGCGTGATCCCCTGGCTTCCTCTCCTCTATCCGGGAGGCAAGTGCGTGCTCCTCCCGGAATATCGGTCCACGTCCACCTCCTCGGGTGGTGGTGTGGCGGAGGAATGCCTCTGCTCGTACGAGCCACTGCGAATCGTGCAAATCGTGCCTCGCCGATCTTCTCGTCGATCCTTGATGTTCTTTATGCGAGCCTCATGTTGCAATGATAGAAGACCAGCTTCTCCAGCCGGTCTGAGGTCAACTTGTTCCTCCTTTTCGTATGTATCAGGTTGAATGTACTCCAGTTCCTCTCACAATGGGAGGAACTGGTGCTCTGGCTGAGTATCCTGCTACCGATGGCAGCAAGTGGATTCCATCCACTCCTGGTGTTCACCTGAACCCACCACTCAGCTGCAAGAAAAAAAACAAGAAGAGAAAAGGTAAACAATTAGCTCATCATCTACCATAACTTATATGAAAAGAAAATAAAATCTTCATCAAGCTATTACCATACCAGGTGACACTTTGTCAACTGAATATTTCAGATCAGCATTTGAGTATACACTGACCCTCATCTTATACTTCTGCATCTGAAAATTTTATAAAAAAAAACATTAGTTGCCTGGTAAGGCTACTCCAAGGTATTGAATGAACTCTAACTTACTTCTATCTCAGCCTCTATCATGTCCCGCCGAGATCGGCACGTACGCTCGAATAACGACGAAGTGTACCCCGCATCACCTCGTTGTCGTTCACCACCTCGTCCTCCATATTGGATGCGGGGTTCAAAAAATATCCTGCAAGATTTTATTAGTTAACACTGTGCATATAAGACAATTATTCAGCAAAAATAATTTTTTAACCAGGTTACCTACAGCATGGACATCGTGGTGCAAGGTCTTGTCCTATCGGTCATCTATGATCTTCCACCACTTTTTGTAACCTCTGGGATTTTTTTCTTTTATTTTCAGCTTTGCCCGGTCCATGGCATCTTACAACGTGCCCATCTGGTCCCTGTCATCTGAGTCTACCAACCTCAAGACAACTACCAGTGGCTCAATGATTGCCAAGTAGTAGGCAATCCTCTCCCAAAACCTCTTGTCAGTGATCTGCTTCTCAGACCTGACAAGAATCTCCAACTGATCTTTCTTGTCATGCAGGTTGTCCCCCATATAGTTGTAATACTCCTCGGACTGTATGAACCTAACCAATGCTTGCCTGTGCCGGTGTAGACTCTCCAACGCAATGAAATTCGTAGCAAATCGAGTCGGACCGGGCCTAACAAGATCGTGCCCTCCTGTGTGTGATCTCATGATATGTAGCAGGCGGGGATGCGAATAAATAAAAGATGTGATCGTCTGCGCCTGCCTGACAAGTGTGGATACACCCTCCTCCTTGCCTATATCCTCTAATATGAGATCTATGGAATGTGTTGCACAGGGCACCCAGAAGATGTGCTTCCTCTTCTCTATCAACTTCCTCCCAGCCGCCTTATATGATGGTTCGTTGTCAGTGACAACCTGAACCACATTGTCCTCCCCGATCTCCTCCACCACCCCATCCATCAGAGAAAAAATGAAGTCGGCATTTTTTATCTTCCCAGAAGCATCTACCGACTTCAAGAATGTTGTCCCCTCAGAACAGTACACCAAGAAGTTTATCATACTCCTCTTGGTGATACCTGTCCACCCATCGCACATAATTGTGCAACCCCTCTCATTCCACACCAACTTAAATCCATCCATCCACTCCTTCAACTCCTGGACCTCCTCATCCGTGCCGGCGCCGTATACGTGTCCGTCGCCGGGGCTTGCATACCCGGTCCAGCCTCACCCACGGCATCCACCATTGTCTGGAAGTAGGGGCTGGTGGTTGCATGTGCTGGGATGCCTACATCAAGTTAAAAAATTGAGATCATGCTAAAATTAAGTTTAAGTAAATAAAACACACATAATGTCAATTTTAATTTAAAAAGTGATACTTGCATGTAAAAACATTTCACAATGTGGCGAATGGCTCTCTTTGCAGCCGTTCCTGTTGCCTTCACCTCTTTCATTGCCTGTTTAATCCCCATCTGCCCAGCACTCTGTTTCCTAAATAAATACTCGTCACTCGGTGTAAATCGAGTGCTGGTAGAAGTAGAACGGCGGTGTGGCTCCTGTCTCCTGGGGTCAATCTCTCGGTCCCAGCCCGAGGTCGGGCGAGCCGATGCTGATCGGCCCAAAGCTAGGTCAACTCTGGACCCAGATCCTCCTGCTCCTCTCCTCCTGTCCTCCTTCTCAGCAAATGCACGCTTGCTATCGTGCCTAGCACGTCTAAGCTCGAAGTCCGAGGACTCGTCCTCGCTCTCTGTCTCCGGCTCAGCTGGTGCCTTCCCCTTGCCTTTCCCTTTCGAGGTAGGCAAATCGCGGTCCCTCCTCCTCTGGAGTAGCTCGTCGTGCAACTCCTCCCTCTGCTCGATCCTAACAGTCCGTTGAGAGGCTCTACCTGTCAGCGTAGCCTCTCATCTTCTCACTCTTCTACCTCGGGCACCTTGTCACATTCCTTGCCATTCCCACCTGTTCCGGCAATATGTTGTTTCAGCCGGAACACCCCCCCCCCCCCGTTCATCTCCTTCCCACACCATTTGCACTGTACCCTCTTCCTGACTAGGTTTACCATGTGCCCGTGTTCCCAACCCACGTCGGAAGCACGTGCTGGTGCTGCATCACCTTGATCGGCCATTGCTTATATCTGCAAAAATTGTAAACAATGCACTAAAAATGATTAGATAACATAAAAATTGATTTAGACGCTGTTCGGGAAGCAGACAACCCAAGTAACACACCATTCGGTATGTTTAAAGGGTTACGTATTTGTCGGAGATGGTCGTAAATTAACGTACGGGATATCCAGAAGTTTTCCCGTGCAAAATGGACTTAAACGGATAGTTCAAAACTTGGACGGACTTGTTCGGTCGGAAATCACAACGTTTAATGACGCTCGGACTCGTCGAAAATGCCTAAGAATGGACGTACGAAGTTTTCGACGAAGAAATCTTACCAAAAACCTTAGAAAGATCGAAGAAGAGGTTGATTCGAGGCCGGTCTGAGCTTGAATCGGCGGAATCCCTTGAAGACGTTGCTTGGAATCGCCGGAATCGTTGCCGGAATCGCCGGAATCGGTGGAATCGGGCCGGAATCGATGCTTGGATCCACGGAATCGGCCGGAATCAACGCTGACAGCTGGGATCGAGGCCGGAATCGCCGGAATCGCGCCGGAATCGCCGGATCGAGCTTCTGCCGCCACGGGATCGACAGAATCGACCCCCGCGGGTCGATTCCGGCCCTTTTAGGGCCGGAATCGGTTCGATTCCCGGTCCGAGAATCGAACCGGGCCGGTTGACCCGGTCTTCCGACGGAATCGGTCGGATCGATTGATTCCACAAGGAATCGGTCGGGATCGATTCCGACCGATTCCAGGTGATTCATACTGATTTCGCGGAATTCTTCCCGGAATCGGTCCTTCCGCCAGGAATCCACCGATCCGATTCCGGAATCGGTCGGAATCGGACCGATTCCGCCGATTCTGCATTCCATGCTTCAACCTGTCAAGGGAGATTTCCTTCCCAAGGTGTAAACTTCCATGGGATCGAGAAAATTTCGGCAACATGCCGGCTTAGTTCCAATCAGTGTGAAAATTTATCCATCCTATATGGTTAAGTCTTTTTGACTTTTCCACACAATAGGAAGGGTTCGTCCGCATAGGAAGCATGTCCAATACGTGCGCTCGGGTCAGCATACCGGAGTCGTGCTCGGACTAGCTGCCCAATGGAGTATTCAGTTGTGAACTAACTCCTTAATTTTTGTCTAAGTTTGAGGCAGCATCCAGCAGTGACTAACTCCCCAGACTTAGTTTTTTTAGGTGTAAAACTTGAGACAATACCCAGTGGTGGGTTAACTTTTCAGACTTATGTTTGTTAAGACCAAAGTCTGAGATAGCACCTAGTTGTGGGCTACCTCTTCAGACTTAGTCAAATTTTAATGTGAAGTCAGTGAGTTAACTCCTCTGACTCAGTTAAATTTAAGATTTAAGTTGAAGTGTTTGGGGTAGCATTCAGTTGTGGATTAACTCAGACTTAGTCAAAATTTAGTATCCAATGTCCAATGGGCCAGTTCTAGTCTCATCGGCACAATGGGTCGATCTTCAAGTTCTTGGGCCAAAGAGGCTAATTTTTTGTCTTCATAGGCCAACAAGGCCTGTTCTTTGCTCTTCAAGGCCAGCAAGGCCAGCTTCATAACCTATGTCTTAGCCATTTTTTTGTTTTCTTGCAGCAGCAGCAGCAGGAGATGGTGCAAATGAACCTCAAAGGGGCTGAAGAAGGACCTGTTTTTGGTGCTGTTTTTGTGACTATGCTTAAGTTGTCCAAGGGAGCAGTCAAAGCGGCATACAAGGGGATGATTAAGAGGTGTTTTGGTAGGTTAAACATGGGCTGAAAGGGGGTTTAAGTTTGGCTACTCAGGTGGGCAGAACTTGGGCTGCTTGGATGGCCAAATAGGGAAGCCAATGGGCTGTTCAAGGGAACCTGATTAGGGGATCAGACAAGGGCTGATCAATGGCAGGCTTAAGGGGCACTCAAAGGGGTCTGATTGGGGATAGAAATGGGGTGCTTTATGACCTGTTTAGGTGACCATCAGGGGGGTTAAATAGGGGCTGGTTTCAAGGCCTGCAGAGGGGCCTGATTTGTGTGTATTCTAAACTCTGTCAAATTGGACAGCAGAATGGGTCAAACATGGCATGACTAAGGGTAGATTCATGAGTTTAATTGGCTGATGGAGGTGTAAAGACAGGGGTCCTGATGTTGGTGACAGCAGAGGGCTGTTTGGAGATGGCCGAAGGGGCTGTTTACAGGCCATCTATGGACTGTGCACACATGATCAATAAGGAGCTTGAACTAGGACAACAAGGGGTCTGGAATGGAGGCTGACTTGGAGTGCTTGTCTAGGGAGGCATGCTGGAAGAGCTTTGGCTTGCCTAAAGAAGAGCATGATCAGGTGGTCTTCAGAAGCTATGGCTGAAGGCTTGGTGAATAACCAAGGAGGAGGCTGAGGGGAAGAGAGAAGAGAGGAGAAAGAGAATTTAAAGAACTACATCTTTCCTCACTTTTTTGGCACAATTCTTGCTAGAGATTGAAGGAAGAGATGGCTGGCTTTCTCTCCTTCTCCTTTTTCTTCTTCTCCTACTGCTGATGATGCTGGAATTGGCACACCAAGAAGAAGGCTTGCTGCTGAAGTTGATGCACCACAGAAGACTGCTGTTGGCGCACTTACAAGAGAGAGCAGATTTCTTCTTCTTCTTCACTTCGGATGCCAAAGAGAGGAGGAAGAAGAGTTCTCTTGTTGCTGTAGATGTCCACACCAGAGGAGGAAGAGAGTTGGAGCTCTTGATAGAGTTGATGGTGCGCCAAGATGAGACTGGACTATAGCAGCTTTTGCATAGGGTGCAGCTAGATTAGTGTGCGGCCAAGGCCAAATGGGGGGCTTTTTATAGAAGAATGGGACGTCATCTGATGTGTAGGATATGGCTAGGAGGGTGTGAGTCCTAATGGCCAAAGATTTCTAATTATAATAGATTCCTAATTGGGCTAGACCTTCAACCAAGGAGATGGGTGTAAGATAGAAATTTGGCACATCCTTTCTTACGTTGTAGGGTGTTGAGTGCACATGGCTGATAGGAATGGACTGAATTTCGGTCAAATGATGGTTAGGATGGAGTTGAGATGATAAGACTCGGATGGCATATGGATATAGATCAGTTGGGAAGAGTTCTAGTGCAAGAAGACTTCTCATCAGTCGCATGTGAGGTGAGCAGTTGGCGCACCTGCTCCTACATTGTTAGGTGTTGAGCGCACAAACCAGCTGGGGATGGGCTGAATTTCGGCCAAATGATGCCCATCTTATGGGGCAAGATGAGATTGAGAGAGATAAGGATAAGCCAAATGGGAGATAAGGTGGTTGGGTGTAAAAATTATCTTAAAGAAAATGGTGAAGAAAATGAGATAATGTTCAGAGTAAAATGAGGATAGGATGAGATGGGGAGAGGTGTTGGCACACCCAATCTTAAATTTCAGGGCATTGAACGTTCAAAGAAGGTGAGAAAGAGCTTGGTTTGACCAAATGCAGCTTGGGTTAGCCCAATTTGGGTTAATTTTAACCATGATTTGATCAAAGTGATCTCGGTCCGACGGATACCATAAATCCTGACCGGAATCAATTACATACACCTTGAATTAATCCCAAAAAATATGGAATGAGCTTTGATGATCATTGATCGTGTGATCCATCAAGTTGTGTGGCTGAGATCTCCAGAGTTGTGCTGGATCTCTGATTTTATTGATTTTCCCGATCGGTGCAATCTCGGCCGTCTATAATATCGAAAATGGTAATTAAGTGCAATTAGCTTCTCCCATTGACCAAATTTATTTTTTATGCATCTATATTCATGATCTATGTTTTGGATTAGGAGATTGAAAATTTCAGCCCAAGAGTCGATCCAGGAGCTGATCGGATCATTATGTCCTTGGTATCATTTAATATGGACTTTGGTCGGATTTGATATTCCTTGCATATCTTTCCAACAAGTGGTCGGATTTTCCATAACCAATTCCAATTATTTTATAATTCATGAAAGCATCATATAGTTGTTAGGAGAAAAATGACCCCTTTTCATGAAGCCACAAAACTTTTATAATGTTATACGTCAGGCGAAATGTCATCCATTTAAGTTGGTGGTTGCAAACAGGTTTTGCCGTAAAGCAGTGGTTAATTTCACATCAAACAAGAAAGAAGAGGTTAAGTGCCCCTTTCTTGATTGAGCACAATATGCAAAAACAGTTTTATTTCTGATATGCATATCATAGAAAAAGCAAACGGGATCAAGCATAGCTGTGAGTATTTTTTATCAGTGATGTACACATAATCAGGGTACCTTTTTATTGATGCATGGCAAAGTGGTTTTAATTGTGATGAGTTTTCTGAGTGGCTTATCTTTATAGGATGGATGTTCTATATATGCTTTCTGATGACTACTGAGGTAATTTATTTGGAAGTAGCTTAATGATCTTTTTTTACTTCTTTATTGTTATAGGCCATATCTTGTAATTTTGTGTTATTTAGGAAAACCATAACACAAAAATTGTCTTATGCAGAGATTTCATCTGGTCCACCGAGTGTGATGTCTGATACTATTGAGAGATCATTTCTACAAACAGAGGAAGACTTAATTTCTGTTGTTTCTGAGCTATGGGACTCTAGACCTGAGATAGCAACCACCGGTACATGCTGTCTTGTTGGGATAATCTGTCAACAGATGCTTTATATAGCAAATCTAGGCGATTCACGGGTTGTTCTGGGCAAAAAAGTTGGGAACACAGGTGAAATCGCTGCTATACAGTTGTCCACTGAACACAATGTCAATGTGGAATCTGTTAGGCAGGAAGTAAAAGCAGAACATCCCAGTGATCCTCAGATTGTTGTGCTCAAGCATGGAGTCTGGAGAGTAAAAGGAATTATTCAGGTTAGCACTCTGGACTTTTACCCTTTTTTTGGAACTTGAATTATTATTCTTATACAGATGATTTGAAATTTTTATGCATTTTCTTTTGTTATTCTATTTTATTGCATTGGTTAGATAGCCTAACGAGTATCTATCTGATGCTGAATCAATGAAAACAATCTATAGCTAGGCACCGTCATGTTTTGTTTTATCGTTAGTTTAGAAAGCTGTGCCATGTCAATGTTGGCATTGAAAATTTTTAATATTTTTGGGCATGAGTTGTGTCAAAATACCAATGGAGGACATGTCTAACTCCTTATAAAGTTGAGAGTTTAATAAAATATGAATGAGGGGAGGAAAATGGAATGAGCCCAATAATGAGGCCCAATAAGTTTTAATGGGCCTGATAAGCCTGGATTGGCCAAATAAGCTAGGATGAGGCTCAAAATCAAATTTATACAAAGTCATGTTCTTCAGAGCAACGCGTGTTAGAAAATGAGCCCATAAGATAAATCTCCCAAATCTGTGACTTATTGGGCCAAAAATATTTAAATGGGCCTACACAACAAAAAAATATGTTTTTAGGTTAGTTGCATCAGAAAATGAGTTCAAGTAGCAGATCTGGGGTTCTTGACATATTTGAGACACCTAGATGTCCAAAATGATCCCAAATATCTTATTGGACCAGATTTACTAGAAAATGGGCATGAGGGCCGGGATCGAGATATTTCAGATCCGATAGGCCAGAAATATTCCAAATAGGGCTTGAAAGCCATTTGTGGTAGATATCTTATTTGTCAGGCCTAAAACAACAAAGATGGGCCCAAATGACCAACATGCCCTCTTATGACCTTGTTGAGCCCAAGCGATCAATGCCCTAACCAATAACAAAATGGTGATGTCATATGATCTCAATAAGTTAATATTGATGGGAAATCTGATCGATATATGGTCAGATATTTAAAAAAAATCAAAATATTCCTTTCTCGGAACCCGATACCAAAGTCAGTATATTTTATGTTTATTGGGTCAGGAATGTTGGAGAATAGACCCAAATGCCAAAATCAGTAAATGTTTTAATTATCGAGTCACATGTCAGAAAATAGACCCTGATGGAAAAATTCCAAACTTGGTGTTTATTGGGCCCAAATGAGCCAGATCAGGCCCAATAACAAAATGATGGTGACATATGATCCGTTTGAGTTAGTGCTAATGGATGTCATACTTGAATAAGAAATTCGATCAATATTCGGTAAGTTATTCACAAGAAACCAAAATTTGAGTTTCTCCAAAGCCCCTTTTGAATAAGGTTCTCAACGGATAAATGATGATTGTGAAACCAATATGGGTGAATTAAAATGATATCGGAACACCTAGCATACCGATCGTAGAATGATTCGACCGATAAGGGTATTTCCATTTTTTTCATGCATGGATAAGTCGAATTATCTTGTCTATTGATATTAAGATCTTATGATTTGATGACTGAGGTTTATTGGAACGAATTAAAGCAATTTCACCTTGATCATGATGCAATTTATGATTATATATGGATGGATTGTGGAAATGCACAAAATCAGGCCCGATCATAGCTCAATTTTGACTTATATCATGGTCCTTTGGGCGTTTATAGTATGTTGGGTCTAATGTTGAATATGGACCATTGGATTGGCCATCGAGATGGTGAGATGATAGCACAAAGATTTCTAATGGCCAGGATGTGTTCTTAATTTAAATGATGGATTCAAGATGGATGGCTAGGATATGTTTGTCACTTTAAGTTATGGATCCTAGTTTATTAGGTCCTTAATGGTAATGGATCATACTTAAGTGAGGATTAATACGAGCCGATGTGAAGTTTGATGAGATGTTAGGTCATATGAGAACCATACGATCCTCATCCCATAACAGCATGACCAGGTCCAATCTTCCATCGTCTCTCTCTCTCTCTCTCTCCACGATGCAAGGATGAGGCACAGACCCCAATGACCTAGTCTTTGACCCAGTGTACTTCTTCCCACGATGGGAACATGTCAAGGAGAGGCTGCCAAATGCTGCCCCTTCTATAGAAAAAGATAGACCTGTGCACTTGGATCATGTTGGGCAGAGTCTATGGGGTTATTCTTCCAGCCAATGCCCATCCAGCTGCTACCTGTGCCTAGAGGAGGAGGAGGTACTACACCTGTTGCTGCTGCTATCTCCATCCTCTTTCTGCCTTGTCTGCAGTGCACATAGATGAGGAAGGGGATGAGGGAGCCGATGCCTTCTCCTACCACTGCTGCTGCCTGCACACCAACAGGAAGATGATGCTGCCTCCTATCAGATGCTCCTACCCCTTGCACCAATGGAAGGAGAGAAGGAAGGAGATGATGCTCCTTGATGATCCACCTGCTGCAGCACATGCCATCACCACTGATGATGCTACCATCTGCCCCTTGTGCCAATGGAAGGAAAGGAAGGAGGAGAAGGTGAGGATATGAGGATATTGCCGTCGCCTCCCCTTACTTCTCTCTGATGTCTCTTCCACCGCCCAAAGATCAGGATGCTGCTATCAGATGGAGGAAATATACATTTCTATATGCTTCTGGTGCTGCTGCCGGTGCAGATGCTCATGAAAGAATGAAGAGAAGAAAGCAATAAAGAACAATACCTTTCCTCCTGCTGTGGCTGAAGAGGATGCTGCCCATCCCATGAGGTCATCATGCTGCCATGTCCCCTGCAAGACTACTACTGCAGGTGATGTTGCTGTTCACCAGGAGGATGGAGAGGCTGCCATCCCCATGCTTCATCTCCCTATGCTATTTTGCTGCCGCAGCTGTTCTTTTTGCCGCTGCTTAGATCCTGCGGTTGCCATAAGCCATGAAGGCTCAAGCTGTTGGTGCTCAGAGAAGGAGATGAGGAAGAGGATCAGATGCTACCTCTACCCCTTAGCCTCCACATATTTATGGCTAATCCTATGTCCCTCAACCATAATGAGCATCTAAGACACACTTAGATCCAGAGGGGTGAGGAGGTACTGGCTCTCTTAAGGCCTATTGGGCATAAGGATACCTGGTCCTCTTACATATCCCACCTATGTCCATCTCTCCATGGCCTATATCGAGCCTACCTTTATATCCCCTAAAACAGAACCTGTTTCGGCCATAAAATAGTTCTCTCTTGGCTCATGTATATGGCCTACACCTACCCGTCTCCGTAGCAGGTCACCATTTTTCAGTCATATATCAACCTCATTGCCGGTCACTTATCCAGCCCATATGGATCCCATAACAGGTCACTTTTTCAGCCATATATCAACCCCATAACCGGTCACATATCCTGCCCATACCCCATAACAGGTCACTTTTTCAGTTATATATTGACCCCATAACTGGTCACATATCTAGTCTATATCAACCCCATAATAGATCCTGTTTTAGACCTTCTTTAGATCTCAACCGGCCATAAAACAGCCCCAATATGAAACACCTCATGCACTCTAAGATGCCAATGAGAAAAAATGTCATACCCGGCCCTCTTAGACCCCACATTGTGGACTAAGAGCTTCCTGGGTAACCTCAGTGAAGCATGAATACATGAAGTCGAAGATATAAAGGCAATAAAGACTAGGTGAGAGGATCCGATTTGGTCCATTTTTCATTTATATCCTTTTGGACCTATTTGTAAATAATAGAATTTTATTTTAGTTTTTATAAGGAAGCCCTCTTAGGTTGGAATGCAAGAGAGATCATTGGAGTTTTTGGAAAAGCCCTAGGACCTAGTGTGTGCATAAGGGGCTTGGCCTTAATTACCTTCCCCACTCCCTCCCAATGGAGGTCCTCAAGCCTCGCCTCTGACAACGGTTGGCACCCACCTTACCCTTGGTAAGAGGCCAGTTCTGATGCTCTCTTCCCCTCTTCCCCTAGCGGCCTCCGTGCCATTCCCCTTCACTCCTTCCCCTTCACCAGCTCTGGTCCGACATCCCCTATCTGCATCTTTGACACCTCTGACGACGCCTTTGCTTGCGTCGTCGCCATCCACCGTCTTCACCTCCACCACCGTTAGTGTCTGCCACCTCCATTTCGACCTCTAGTGATCCCATGACTACTTCCACCCTTCTTGATCCCTTCACAACCTAAAACCCCCTTCTTTGGACCCTCACCCATGCGCACCTCGGGTGATGAAGGTACTTGGTGGCGATGAAGGCTTGAGGACTCCCCTCGGGTCCCCTTCATAGATTGCAGAATCGGCTGATCCGGATCGGGATCGGCCAATTCTTGGATCGGATCGGCCATGGCGACAACAATAAAGAGAGTGAGATTTCAGTCATGGTAGCAAAAATAGGAGATAGTGTTGGCAACAACAAGGGATGGTGACGACAGCTTTGGCGTCAGCAAAGGCATGGCCAGCTTAGTTGATGGCGTTGGTGGGGGATGATGATGATTTTGGCAGTATCTTCCAGAGCAACAGAAGAAAGAGATGATGTGGAAGGAGACAATGATGACAGGGGAAGAAGAAGGTCCGGACGACCCTCCTCACTCTCTCCTCAGCTTTCTTTCTCCCTTCTCTATCTATATCCTCTCCCCTTCCGGCAAAATTCTCCCCTTGATGCCACGAGGAGCTACCCCTTATATCCACAAGAGAACCTTTGCCATCGAGAGTAAGTTGCGATCCATTTTTTTTTCTCACAAAAGGGCTACCCAGCTTTGCTCGATCTCCTGTAATCTTCAAGGTTTGCAGGATGTGCTTGCACTTGACTCGTGCTTATCTTGGGAAGGAGGTGATGGCACTTGCCTTTGAGGAAGCCCATTTAGCTGCTGGGGGTTTTCAATGGCTACTATTACGTCTGACGGCACTCGCGAAGCCATTTTTTGGTTCATATGTTTGCTTTGTGGGTGTCTCGGAGACCCCTGATACCAACTAGGTGAGTGTGTGAACCTTCTTACACCCGAAGGTCACGATGAATGCCCGATGTTGAGACAGCTGCCCCGTCACTTGCCCTGGCTATGTACAGCCATTGCAGTTGTCATCGGAAGACCTTGGCCTGATTTTTTGGGTTGATAGTGGGCCTCCTTTTGATGGGCCCCAAATTTGGCTCCCCCTGGCTGTTCGATGGTCGTGGACTATTGTTCAATCCAAGGCGCAAGCAAACTTGAGTAGAATTAAGATAGAGGTCCAGGTTTGATTCAAATTCCTTCTTAAATATTTTATAAAATCAAGTCAACTGCTCTATTTTCTTCAATCCTCCATGCAACTTAACTACTTTCTTTCATTCTTTCTCATATTTTGTCTGTTCGTAGCACCCAGATCTGCCCGCACGTTGCCTTGAGCTTTAAGGATGCCATCCTTCTGACTGTTCGAGTTGAGATAGCTTCTGTTGTTGGTCCGTCACTTGGCTGTCAACACACCTGAGGAGGACTCAGGCCCCTACCATTCCATCTCTTAGTGCTAGTGGGTTAGGTTAGGTCCCCTTTATTTCATAATCATCTACCCAGCAGTCTCAAGTACACATGTGATTGTGTATTTTTAAATATCTGATTGTACATGATGAGTGATATTGCTTTTCCTTTTTTTATTTTTCTGATTGCACATTCTCTCATGCCTTCATCGAGCATTGGTTGCCACCGCAAACTTTAGTAATTTTAATAGTCAATTTACATGTTCCTTTTTAGAGCTCCAGTATGCGATAATGCCACTTATGTTCATGTGTATCTCTCACACGCAATTGGTGGGCCAAGTGGTGGCTTGTCCAAACATGGTATTAGATAGCTCCTTTTCTATGGCAAATATGGTTTTCTTGAGTTAGAGAAATCCATAGTTGTCAAGGCGCTCGAGCGGCGCCTAGGCAGCAAGGCACTACTTGGCTAGCGCCTTGTTGGGGAGCCTTTTAGAAAGTTTAAAGGGTGCCCGCCTTGAGAGCCTAGGCGCTCAAGTTGCCCTCCTTGGCACCCCAAGGTGCCCTGGCTACGCACCCCAAAAATTTATAAACAATAAAATAATTTGTTTTCGGGAGGCTTTGCCGCCCCGATACCCTTGACAAGGGATGTTACCCCCTTAACACTCGACACATGACCGTGCAAGTCGATATGCGACTACTCTGCACTCTCTGTTTAATAATGTTATAATAATATTTCACTATCACTTATACTATCGTATATATACAAGATTTATCATTATAAATACATGTTATGTACTTAAATTTATAAAAATATATTTAAAATTTTTTCTTTGTCTCCCACACATGTCAAGTTTATCAAGATTAATTATTTCTCAAAATAAATATATACATATGCATACATAATTACATAAATAAAATCACATTTAAATATATGAACACATAAACATACAGATTCAATTATAACATACACAATTTAATTATATTTATGAATATATATTTGTATGTATATATTAATATATATAATACTAACTTCTAATTATTCATATGATTGTGTATATGTATATGCATATGTATATACGTATATATAAATATTCAATGTTACCGTCTTGACCGCTTAGGCAACACCTAAGCAGCCACTTTGTCGCCTAAGCGAAATTGACACCCTTCAACGCCTTGGACGCCTTGTCGCCTTGACAACTGTGGAGAAATCCTACGGTGGTTCTATTTCTTTTGAATTCTTTTTAGGTGTCAACAAATCCTAAACTCGATATACATATTTTATATGCATATCATATGTTTTGGTTGATACTTTTTATGAAATATCATACATTTTCATAGAGGCCAATAGATAATGAAAGTTTATTTGTTAAATAAATGAAAATTAAATAAATTTTTAAACATATCATGCGGCCATACATTTATAATTTTCTATATAGCATTATGAATTTTCGATGTTTCACAGTCAAAAACTATGTAGGATCGTAACATGCTTCCATTTTATACAAAGTGGTCCAATTTGGAGGTGGTGCTTGTGCCATTTTTTGAAACTCCGTTACCATCTTATAATCTGGCAACTTTTTTGTTCATTCTTGAAGAAGATATACGATGCAGTCTCTAGTTGTTCTAAAAGTCAAAAGGTTTGTTATGTAGACTTATGTACGGACGTGAATTTCATATGTGGAAAGTGAAAACACAACATTTATGCAATTTTGTCATGGTAATGAACTCAATTTGAACTTAACCTCGACCCTTGCTTACTTCAAGGACCGTAGGATCAGAATCGAGATCGGTATCGGTGGGTACCGATCCAATTGGATCGGATCGGATTGGATCGGACCGATTCTAGCCGATCCACTGGAAGAAAACCGATCTAGAATCAGTAAGCAAAAAAAAAAATGATTCTGATTTCAGATTGATCCTGGCCGATTCAGACCGATTTTGGCAAATACCAGTTGATTCGACTGGAATAGCAAAAAACAAACATGATCCTATTCCAATCCAACTCTGACTCCGACCGATCTGACTGATCTAGACTGAATCTGTCAGAACTTTTTTCCGGATTGGTCCTTCAGCCAAGAATCGGATCGGCAATGGCCAATCCAATCCAGGAATCAGTCGATTTCGATCCAAATCGGCCGATTCCATGATCCATGGCTTACTTGGGCCCAGTATATGAATTTTATATCTCTACTCTAAATGATTTTGGCTTTCGTATTCAGAGGAGGTTAAATCGTATTGTATTACCATCCTAGTCGATGCAAATCTGTTACATCTATCCTTCCTTCCATTATCTAAATATGTTCCACATTTCTAAATCGAGCCTCCTAGGTTCATCTTTCATCTAATATCTATAATTATATTGACTTCCCTTTTCATTTTTTTCCTTGATGCTTTCAGATATTTGCTTTAATATACTCAATATGAATTCAGTCTAATCTAGATGATCCATATCCAACTTTATAATCTCATTTGTACACCTTTCATTTTAAAAGGATATTTCCCCTTTGTATTTTCAAAACATGTGACTATATGATGTTGGTGGGTCTTATTGCTGTGTAATGGTATCTTTCCGTCGGTTTTAATAGGATTAGGATTTGTGGGCACTCAAGACTTAAATGCCTATTCTTCACTTCATTTATTTTGCTTTAATCTTGTGGCTAACATCCTTTCCTCTTGATCATTTCGAGTTATTGAATCAAGTATTTGAAATGGATACTGGGGGATGATGACACCTTTTTTGGAACTCTCTTCTTAGCTTTTTTGATCTTTAGTAAACTTATAATATGCTTGTGTTGATTTGCTTGAGACCCTTAGATTTTACATGATTTTTTCCAAAATTCTAACTTCATGATAGCATTTTATGTTTCACCTAATAAATGAGCATTGAATGATGTGGATTATCCTTTTGTCTATAATTTTTTAAATCCTTCACAACCAATGTGGCAAAAATGACTTCTTGAAAGTCCTCTTGTATTTGCATATATCTTATAAGCATTATTTTATGTTTTAATACCCACTAAAAACATTGAATTCTAGGCCAAGTCATTTCCTTTTCAAACATGTGATGCTATATGCGGATATTTATTTTTTGTATCTCTTTGTTTCTTCATCATGCTCCTGATGAGGGAGTTAACTCGCATGGTTGATTGGCTGATATAAAGGCAAATTGGTTGATCCAGGTAGTTGCACCGTGCAAAGTGATATTCCATGGCTCTTTGTTATTTTTTCAAGGTGTCTTATATGCTTAACCTGTCTATGGAATGAACAAGTACAAATATCACATGTTTTCAATATAGATGCAATGGTGTTCCTTTTCTATTTATTTAACAATTTTTAGACACTAGGATCTCAATGTTTCATTAAGTAGTTGGTGTTGGCGCCTAAAATTTGCAAAAAAAAAGAGAGAAAAGAAAGAAAGAAAGGAGGAAAAAGAAGTGATTTGAACGAGCAATCGGAGTATAATCGGCCTAATTAAATCCTCCACCTTCAAACCTCATGGTTGGAGCCCACTATAAGTTCAATTTATCGATGGAACATAAACCGACCTATTTTGGTGCAATGTGGAATGTGACCCACAAATGGCCACGTGGCCCATTCTCCATGAGCTCATTGGGCTTGATTTTGGTTTAAAATCAACAATCCCATATCAAGCAGCCCACGCGCACAAGAAAAAAAAGAGAGAGAGAAAAAAAAAAACGGCAGGTATGGCTGGCGCAATCAACCCTTCCGATCAGTTGCCACGCTAGGTTGGAATCCTCCAATGGGAAGGAATCCCGTAAACTTGGAAAGACTGCCTAGATAAGGTGGACGGAGCCGTTCAAGGGAAGGGGAGCGATTCTGGCTATCGCCAACCCTCAGAGTCCGTCTCGAAGCTGGACTCCCTATTTCGGGAGGTTTTTTGGGGAAGGAAGGGGACCGGCGAGGCCTATATAAGCCTGGCCAAGGCTGGTCGCGAGAAAGGGGGAAGAGAGAAAGGAGAAGGCGGAAAGGTTGAGGGATCGAAGCGGCCGAGAGAGAGGGCATCGAGTGGATTACCTGCCGATCGCCAAATCCCACTTTCTTCTCTCCCTGTTGTTCGTCTGAGAGGATCTGGGAAGCCTCCCGCCGCTGCCGAAGGCCTTTGGGGAAGCCGTCGCTGCCGGAGGCCTTTGCGGAAGCCACCGCGGCCAAGACTTCTTCCGGACGTAGCCGTCGCCGCCGGGATTCCCTCTGGAGGGAGCTAAAGCCGCCGGAGTACTCTCCCGGAGCCCCTTCGCCGTCGCTGCCGGAGTCCGCAGGAGGCCGCCGCTGTCGCCGGACAACGGAGCTGTCCGTCGGAAGCCGGAGGAGTGCCGTCGAGAGCCAGAGGAGCGGCCGAAGCACTGTAGCGGGGGGAGGAAATAATACCCCCCCGACTATGGTCCACGGTGGAAATAGGTGGGACCCACAAAAAAAAAAGTAAAAAAAAAGGAGAGAAGCCGCGGCTGCGCGCGGGCGGTCACGCGCAGGTGTTCGCTGTAGGCTTTGACCCGCGGGTCAAAGGTGGTGGGGCCCACCATCAAAGATTGTGAAAAAAAAAAAGAAGAGGAGGAGCTACGCAGGGCCAGGCCCATGAAGCCCAGTAGCTGCTGATGAATAGTGCTTCGACAGTAAAATTCAAAATTTTAAATCAATTTAATTTAAACAAACCGAGGCAAACATAAGGCCGGTTCTAAACCCATCTCATGGCTTCGGCATAACCTAAAAGAATTCAATTGGGCATGCAGAGGCCGGTTCTAAACCCACCTCCTGACCCATAATTAATTCAAAAAAATAAAATAAAATAAACAATCAATTTAAATTAAATAAAAATCTATTTAATTCAAACAAACCGAGGCAAGCATAAGGCCGGTTCTAAACCCACCTCATGGTCTCGGCTCAACTTAAAAGAATTCAAAACAAAGGGTAACCAGGAGGCCGGTTCTAAACCCACCTCCTGACCCTCTTCTTAAGGTGGGCATACAAAGGTCTAGTTAAAAGACCCCAATGTCTTACCATCCCTCACGAGGGAGTTATTTTGCCCATTATGCCATGAAGAGGCTGTGCATGATCAACATGTCAACATGCCCAAACCATAGGCTAATGAGGATGACCAACCATGGGATGAGTGCCCACAAGCTTATCAAAAGCCAGGTGCGCTCAATCTCAAATCAGTGAGTTGATTGCCCACAAGCTTATCAAAAGCCGGGTGTAGTCAATCTCAAAACAGTGGGGGATGCCCATAAGTCTATCAAGACCGGGTACATGCCGCCCATGGAATGACAAGTTCATCAACTCAGGAAGGATCCATGAAGATGGAGATGAGCTAATTTCCCACAAGTCTATCAAGACCGGGATATGCTCAGTCTCAAGACAAGGAGATGAGTCCCCACAAGCCTATCAAAGGCCGGGACATGCTCAATCTCAAATCAGTGAGAGGAATGCCCACAAGTCTATCAAAGACCGGGTGCTTTCCATCTCAAATCGATCAAACAAGTTCCATGTTCATCAAGAACTCAGGGAACCAGATTCCTGGACAAATTGTAATCATGTCTCATGTTGAGAAAAACAAATGAAAATTCATATCCGGTGCACATGTTGATGCTACAAGGAGAGAGCAATCACATGAAACTCCTGGAAGGCAAGACTTGAAAACTGTAAAAATCTGAAGTCTGAAACCAAACCTGTAATAAAAAAAAAATCTCTGAATTTAAAACACACAAAATCTGTAAATTAAAAATCTGAGGTTCGGATGTCAGAAGTCTGGAGATCTCTGAACATGGAAATTTGACCCAGAAAATCAGAACTTCAAGTTTGAAACCAGAAACTGAAATCTAGCAATACGCACAAGTCTGAAAATCTGAAAACTGTGAAATTTGCAGATCTGAAAAAATGGGAATATTCAGAATCTGAAATTCTTTTTTGAAGCATATGAGGTTTGAACTCCATAAATTCCAGGATTTGAGGGTGTAGAATCTGAAATCCAAATCTGTCATCACCATAAAAATCTAAAAAAAAATCTGGAAAACAGAGGTCTGAAATCTGAAGTTTGAAAATCAGAGGTCGGAGACCGAAATGTATGAATCAAAAATCTGAGGTTGGAAAATTCTGCAAGATGGTCGATTCTGGAAATTCCAGATCTGAAGAAAAATCAGAGTTCTGAACTTGTAGGTCCGAAGCTTGTAAAATCTGCAAAATCTGGGTTGCTGCAGGATCTGGAGGCTGAGAATTTGGAAGAGAAACAAAAATCTGAATTTGGAGTGATGCAGAATCTGAATTCTGGATCCGTACATAGAGTCACCATTTGAACCGAATCTGGAATTCTCAAATCTTTAAGGCCAGACTTAGATCTGTGACCCAAATCTGAAGCAAAAACCGAAAACAAGAAACCAGAACCCATTTCAGAAGTCTGAAATCTAGAAATCTGGAATAAGAACCCTGCAGATCTGAAATCTGAAAATGCAGAAATCTGAAGTGCAGAAATCTGGAGTCGCCAGTCTGATATTGGAAGAGGTCGAAATATGGACTTGGCAGATCCGAAATCTGAAATCTGAAATCAGTAATTTGAGGTTTGTGAATAAAAAATCTGAACTTTACATTTAAAACAAGGGGCCGAGGGCTGTAAAAATGAGCAGAATTTGTAGGAAGCCCGAGTCTGCAGGAGATCCGAATTAAAAATTCTGAAATTTGAGGTTTCAAATATGATTTTCAAAGATTGAAATTGGTACAAGTCAGAAGCTGATCCGCAAATAGGTAGTCCCAAACCATTCAAACCCATAAGAGAATTCAAATTCAAACTGTCCTAAAATCATTTCATAAAATCTGAAAAATCGCATAAGAGAATCCAGAAACTGTCAAATTCTGCTGAATTAACTGAAACCAATGAACTAAATTCAATCTAATTAAAATTGAACTCAAATCAAACTCAATTCCAATTCAGTTCAATCTAAACCAATCAAATTCAAACTCAATCAAAACTCAAACCAAAGATTTAATCCAAACCAACAAATTTAATTAAACAAATTCAACTCAAATCAATTTTAACCAAAACCAAACTGAAGCTTAAATAATTCAATTCCAACAAAATTCATTTCAAACAAAATCCAAAAATCAGCTTTAACTAATCAAACTTAAATTCAACTCAAATTAAATTCAAAACAATCAAACAAATTCAACTCAAATCAATTTTAATCAATTAAATTCAAATCAATTCAATTCAACTTAAATTAAAGCAAACCAATTCAACTCAAAACTAAATTCAATTCAAATCAAATTCAAAACCAAATTAAGTGCTTGCCTTCCATCAAATTCATGGAGTTGTTTTCTCCTATATTTGTGTTTTGTGGATGCATGTCTTCTACTTCAATGGATTGCTATGACGATAATCAAGGGTATTCGAGTTATCTCGATGTAATTAACGTCGGATCTTCGCACCATCCGACGGGGAGAGGTCAAAACAAATTTTCAAAGAACCTAACAACCTCAATGAATAAATTTTGACCCTAGTTAGTACTTTTATGGAATACCATCTATTTTCCTAAGAAGTCAATGCTAAGGTCTAATCAAATCAAATTCAAATCCAAAAGGAAAATGAAATTCCAAAACAAAAGATATCAAATCTTTTTTTGAGATTTTTGAGGTTACATCAGTTGGTTTACCCATTCCTGTTCTACGACTTTTTTATCATTTTGCACTTCAGTAGGGATTTGGGATTTTATTGGTGCCACACATCTTACCTGCTTTTGGCTCTCATATCTTTCTACTTTCGATATCTAATCCTCCTATTATTGTTTATATTATGTTCTACTTATATTCTTCATCACATATCTGTAACATTTCTAATGTATTTGTGCTTAAATCTTGGAAATAACTTCATCTTCTTAGATGTAAATCATCTTTTGCCATTTATTAATAATAATAATAATAATATTATTATTATTATTTTATTTTATTTTGCAAAGAAATGTAAGGACAAGTAAATACTGTCTGATTCCGTTGGTACTATAGATTTTTGGCATTCTTTAGAAGATCAAGGGGAAGCCAGAGCTCAACGTGAACGTCAAGTGCCGCACCTTAGTCAATTTGAGTTCAAAGTGTAGTAGGGAAAGGATGAGAGGATCATTATTGCATGATTGCATCCCTTTGTCTCACAATGATCACAAATGCAACATTCTTGGCCTTCCTGTGTGTTTCACTGACTAAAAATAGTATGCATGCTAAGCAAGATAATACCGATCATGAAAACTGAAGTCAGGATATGGAGGGGCATTATAAATCAACTAACAAAGCACACAAGAAAGGGAAAGAAAGACTAAAACAAGAATCTAAACATCATCAACAACAACGACAACATCATCAGTGACAACCACAATTAGGACATAACTGTGATAATTATTTGTAGATTTAACTTTTTTGTCCAGGAGATGGAGAATGGGAAACTTATACATTAATACACCTGCTTCTGGTACAAAACCATATTTACCCAATCCCAAACTATTCTCTTTCCTTCAGCTACAAGCATGAAGAATGTAGATTTTAGAGGTTGTGTTGTTCCAGAACTAGATTGAAACCTCGATCTACAATACTCATTGGACTCGTTATCCATGTACTCCATTGTTTACAGAATCGGTGGAATCGGACCGATTCCGACCGATTCCGGAATCGGATCGGAATTCCATGCGGAAGGACCGATTCCGGCATGAATTCCGCGGAATCGGTCGGAATCGGTCGGAATCGGTCCGGAATCGGATCGGAATCGGAATTCGATCGGCCGAATCGGTCGGGATCGGAATCGGAATCGGATCGTTTTTTTTCTTTTTTTGCTATTCCAGTCGGATCGACCAGGATCGGCCAGAATCGGTCCAGAATCGGAATCGGATCATTTTTTTTTTTACCGATTCTGGATCGATTTTCTTTCATTGGATCGGTCGGAATCGGTCCGATCCCGTTTCCGATTCCGATTCCGTGATCCTTGATGTACTCCAACTATAACCGTTAGTCGTAAGAGACATGATTGTCAATTACCTTGGCCATCTTGGTCCAGAGTCTGGGCCCATATTGCAAAGAGCCTAGTATAACCAATATGTTCTATTCAAACTCATTGACTTGGGCTGAAGATTTATACCATGTAGAAGTGTCGTTTTAAGAAAGTGAATAAATTTTTTTTTCATTAAAGTAACAATTTCATATAAACTCAAATCAGTTAGGAGTGGACTGGTCCGCTCCCTATACTTCATCTGGCCTATCTTGATCTAGAGATATTCTCAGCTACCCAGTACCAAATAACAGTTCAGGAATAGGGAATATTGTGCCAGTGAGTTGCAGATAAAATTTTCTACATTCATTTCTCACTTTTTTCTTGCTTCAATTTGTTATTTATCTTTTTTTAAATGATTAAACTCTTGAGGTCTTAATCCATACGTCATTTACTGTGTTTGTTCCTTGTCTTGCTTCTTACTTTTGTTTCTCATGTTGGTAACTATGACAAAGTGTAATCCGATACCACCTGTTTTCCCGGAACTTTTCTCCTCTTTCACACCACAATCCTAAAGAAGCGTTTGATTGGGTTACAGTTATCCAGATTGTTTATTCACACCCTCTGGACTATTGTAGAAACTCTTCAGCTGATCCAATCTGTTTAAATGAATGTTGTACTTTTTTCATTACTGCTTTTTTTGCTACCCTTTATTATTCTACCATTGTAGTCATTTGATAGGAATGTTGACTTCATGGTTGTCAGTGGTTCAGGCCTAGCTCTTTTCTTTTTCTTTTATACATGATTCTAAGATACCAAGCAGATGGTTTTCCTTTCTTGCTGCTGTTTCTAAAAGAACCTTCCAATTGGTTGCGTCCTCCTTAGGGAACAAGAAAGATGGAAAAATGATCGTGAGGAAGGCTAGGTAATATGAAGGAAGGATGAGTCGGGTGTCGGCCGGCCCCCAACCTGGCCCGGTGGGGCCGGGTCGCCGACCCGGTCGCGACCTGGTCCGACCAGGTCGGTTTTTTATTTTTATTTTTTGAAAAAATGGTTGAAAAAAATAAAAAAATCAGGAAACATCAGAAAAAATACCCACAAATTAAAGAAGAATAATAGATATGATTCAACATGATTCATTCAACAATCATTCAAAAATAACATTAAATTATTTTTTTACATAATGTATGTACTCTGTCCATGACATTGAGGAAGAGTACGGCATATTAAACATATAGACAAACTGATTATACTCTTCAGTGTCTCGTGCAATCATCTTACGATAAGACGAAAATGAACCATTGTAGATATCATATGAGTACGTATTAGAACTATCAAATGAAGACTGCATCATCCCATAACCATGTCCCTGATATGATGGACACCAAGAACCGTGTGATGGTTCTAACTCTGCACCGTACCCATGTTATCTAGCTCCGTGGTCAACATCCTGTGTTGCGTGGGTTTAGTGCTCCTCTTCTATAAAGTATGGTTGTTGTTGTGGAGAGGGTGTATCCGGATTGGTTCTCCCTTGACCAGAAGTGGTGCCGGTGGTGCTTCCTCTGCCTATGCCGTATATATTCTCATCTCCATCGCTACTACTCTTTGAAGAAGAATTATCTGACGTCTGATACTGCAATCAGATGTTAGGCTTCAGTGTATCTTCCCGTGTCTCGTCAATTGTGTCGATATCAGTAATATCAAGAGGGTCAATTACAACCTATTTACCTTTGCCCTTTAATTACTTATTTTGACGTGAATATTGTCTGGTTTTTCGCCTTTTCGCCATAGAAGGAGGGATCCGGAATTCCTCGGAGAGAAGAACATTGTCAAGTTCTCCTTGAGCCCATTCCCGATTATCGGGGTTGAACTCTGGTTCAACCAACCCTTCACGTTCGTTGACCCATGCTTCCAGAGGATTTTTCTATTGAAATATCTCCTCTAAGTCAATCTTCGGTTCTTATACAGTGGGCACCTCAATTCGTTTTCCACTTGTTTGTTGTACCCACCTTTGCTCCTCGCTCTAGTTCTCTCTTATCTTCTCCAAATTTTTTAGCTTCAACCTCATGTTATAGTGACAGTAAACTAGTTGCTCAAGTCTCTGAGATGTTAGCCTATTCCTTTGTTTCGTATGAATAAGGCTAAACGTTGATCAATTTCTTTCTCAGCCAGAAGTGGACGTGGTTTGGCTTAGTACTCGGATTGCAATACTAGTTAAGTCTTCATATCCCGGTGTCCTTTCATGATCCATCCACCAGTCAACTGCACATTATCATTATGTCTTAGTAAATAATGATATTAATAAGTTAATTATGTGAATATAAAGTGACTTTATTTAACTATACATACCGGGACTAAGAAGCATAACTAATCGTTGCACCATTACTGTCTCGAAATGAAATAACCTCATCCTATAATCATGCATCTTATTTGTTGTAATAATTGAACAGTCATCGTCCCCGAGCATTCTCCGAATGACTTCCTTTACGTTGTTCAATAGTTCATTGATAGGCTTGAAAATTGGACTGTAGCAATATTTTGGGTTGAAAAAATGACTTAATAATTGAGCATGGAAAAGTTCATTGCTAGCATCGACCAAAATGCTAACAATTTAATTAAGATATTTTATTTGAGTAAATTGTAAAGAACATACTGGCTGCATGTATAAGATGGTACAATGTTCTCTTCCACTGACAGTCAATGATGTCCCACCACATGATAAAATCTGATACCTTTTTTGAAATATCTTCTGTTTCTCCGGTGGGTCCAACTCCTATTTTTCCTCGATCCTGCCCCGTGTATTCCTCGATTTTTCCTCTTCCTCGCGGCGACTTGCGGCAGGCTTTTTATAAGCCTCGGGGTTTCCTCTCCGAGGCTTATAATCCATCGACTATTGTCAGTGGATTAACTATTGTCAGTCTATTAGTTAATCCATCGACTGATGTTAACTAATAACTATGACAGTCGATGTTATTAGTTATTCCATCGACTATTTGGAGGACTTTGACTAATAGACTGACAATATCTACTGTCTTCTTTACGAGCCGCCAAAAGTCTTCACTTTCTAATGTCTGTTCCACCTTCCTCCCTTTTTGTTTGTCTGATGGATTAGCTCTAGCAATCCATTTAGCCCATACCGGAGAAAGTATCGTTTAGGTCAGGCAATGCCTATGTTCAAATAGGCTTTCCAAAGATATGTAGTGTGATGCAAACCGTGTAACTCCGGATCATAGGAGATCTCGACCCTTTGTGTGTTCTCTCATCAAGGACATGATGAAATTGTGGTTGTAGATGAATGATACAATATATTAGGTGGCCTTGACAACCCGATCAATTTGAAGATCTTTGCAAATATCTTCTAACATTAAATTTAGGGACTGGGTAGAGCATGGTGCCCAATATAACTTCTGTCTCTTGGCCATCAACATTTGGCCGGCAGCTTTGTAAGTTGTTGCATTGTCCGTCACTACTTAGACAACTCGATCCTCACAAATCTCCTTGACAACACCATCAATTAAATCAAACAGGTAAGTTGCATTCTTTACCTGTTCGGATGCATCCACCGACTTCTAAAAGACTGTTCCAACTTGACAGTAAACTAGAAAGTTGATCATTGTCTTCTTAGTAATACCTATTAAGAGGATAAAATGTTATATCTGAACTTAAAATTCATAAAGATTTCTATCTCAATTGTTCTGCTCAAAGGGACTAACCTGTTCCACCATCGGTCATCAGTGTGCATCCACATTTGTCCCAGATAAGTTCGAACATCTTGACATATTCTTTAATGTCAGCTACCTCCAATGGAAGATATATGTTGTAGATTTCCCTGGGAGGTGGTCCCGACACCCCCCGACCGACGTCTGCATTTGTATCAATCATGGACTCATAGTAAGGTCTCTTTGCAGCATTAGCCGGTATGTTACTGTGAAAGAATCATCTGCCACTATCACCTTATTTCTCTATGTTGTATGAATAAAGATTGAACATTGACCATTTCACATTCTGAAGTCAGTATATGTTGGCTCAAGATTGTTGTTGCAATGTCTGTGATATCTTCGTATCCAAATATTTTGTCCTAATCTATCTATCAATCAGTTATATGATATCATTATATGTTAGAAGATAATTGAAATAAATTAATCATCTAAATAATAAAAAATGATTGGTTAGTACATATTCAGACTCAAGATCATAATTACTTATTGTGACTTAATATCTCAAAGTGGAATAACCTCATTCTATAGTCATGTATAGATACATTGATATGATCTAGTAAATTTTAATGGCAACATACCATCATTGAAACTTTCATCTTGAAAACTTTCCAAGCAGTACTGTCTCGTCTTGTAGATGTGGACCAAACACCTTGTATGTTTGGAAATTCTTCTCTGACGGTGTCTTTCTACTGTTTTGATGCTCTATTTGTTTGTTCCAATACTTGTGAATGTCTACAAAATCAAGTTCTTACCTTGAGTGAAGTTTGTGTACATGGTGTGATATTGCCATTCATATCAGTGAAATGATGCTTTAATTGATGATAAATCTCCATAGATAAATTTTTTTATAATATTTTCATTGCTTTTTTCTTTTCACCATAGAGGTTAAGTTGCAATGCTGTCAAATTAGATCATTCTGGGCCAAATGGGTTTGAGTGTCATGGTTTGAAGAAGAAGAAAACTTTAAAAATGAAGATAACACTAAAAAATGAGATTAACAACATAATTAGATAGAAAAGGGATTAGCAACACATTTAGATAAAAAAGAGTTAAGTAACACAACTAAAAGAATGGTAGTTAGCAACATAACTAAACAAATGACTTGGTTAAAAACTAATTAAACACTTAAAAGAGAGAGATCAAGAGGAGTGATGATACTTAAATCCCCCCAACAGAATGATCATATGACTGTTGCGACCCGGTCGGCTGGGTTGCATCCGACCGAGTCGATGCTAACTGGGTTGCGTGACCCAACACCAGGTCACGCAACTCCAGCTGATTGAGCGACAGGGCTGCAACCAAAACTGACTGGGTCAGGCAACCCGGCCTGACCCAGTCACGGCCCTGCAAACCCCAAAACATGAATTCTGTATTCAATTTCAAAACTCGTTTCAATGGCCTGCATCGTTCGAACGTCTTGACATATTCTTTAATGTCAGATACCTCCAATGGAAGATATATGTCGTAGATTTCCCTGGGAGTTGGTCCCGGCACTTCCCGACCGACGTCTGAAGTCGGTATATGTTGGCTCAAGATTGTTGTTGCAATGTCTGTGATATCTTCGTATCCAAATATTTTGCCCTAATCTATCTATCAATCAGTTATATGATATCATTATATGTTAGAAGATAATTGAAATAAATTAATCATCTAAATAATAAAAAAATGATTGGATAGTACATATTCAGACTTAAGATCATAATTACTCATTGTGCCTTTAATGTCTCAAAGTGGAATAACCTCATTCTATAGTCATGTATAGATACATTGATATGATCTATTAAATTTTAATGGCAACATACCATCATTGAAACTTTCATCTTGAAAACTTTCCAAGCAGTACTGTCTCGTCTTGTAGATGTGGACGAAACACCTTGTAGGTTTGGAAATTCTTCTCCAGTGCTGTCTTTCTACTGTTTTGATGCTCTATTTGTTTGTTCCAATACTTGTGAGTGTCTACAAAATCAAGTTCTTACCTTTAGTGAAGTTTGTGTACACGGTGCGATGTTGCCATTCGTATCAGCGAAATGATGCTTTAATTGATGATAAATCTCCATAGATAATTTTTTTATAATATTTCCATTGCTTTTTTCTTTTCACCATAGAGGTTAAGTTGCAATGATGTCAAGTTGGATCATTCCGGACCAAATGGGTTTGAGTGTCATGGTTTGAAGAAGAAGAAAACTTTAAAAATGGAAATAACACTAAAAAATGAGATTAACAACATAATTACATAGAAAATGGATTAGCAACACATTTAGATAAAAAAGAGTTAAGTAACACAACTAAAAGAATGGAAGTTAGCAACATAACTAAACAAATGACTTGGTTAAACACTAATTAGATGCTTAAACGAGAGAGATCAAGAGGAGTGACGATACTTAAATCCCCCGCAACAGAATGATCATATGACTGTTGCGACCCGGTCGGCTGCACAGCCGACCGGGTCGATGCTAACTGGGTGGTGTGACCCCACACCAGGTCACGCAACTCCAGCTGGTTGAGCGACAGGGCTGCAACGAAAACTGACTGGGTCAGGCAACCCAGCCTGACCCAGTCACGACCCTGCAAACCCCAAAACATGAATTCTGTATTCAATTTCAAAACTCGTTTCAATGGCCTGCATCGTATGCCACTATGATGAATATAATATTTTGAGCTGACCTTTTTGTTACGTGTGGCATAGGTCTCTAGGTCCCTTGGTGATGCATATATGAAGCATGCTAAATACAACAGGGAGCCGATTAACCCAAAGTTCAGGATCTCTGGGCCAATGGACATGCCTCTGTTGTCTTCCCGACCAGCAATTGTGTCACATCCTCTTCAAAAGAACGATTCTTTCTTGATCTTTGCGTCGGATGGTCTTTGGGAGCACCTAAGCAATGAGCAGGCAGTGGAGATTGTTCACAACCATCCTCATGCAGTGAGTTTTTCTCTCTTCCGTTAGTAAGACTTAGTGGATGAATTAAAACTTTTTCTTGTACTACTCTATTTTGGTCTTAAAATTGCATTGACCATTTTGCAAGTTAAAAAGCTTCATTGTATTGAACTTCATGTGGCTAGGATTAAGTTTTATGTTCTTAGAGTGTCATGTACTTACCAATCTATTTTTAGCTGGTTTCTTTGTTTACCTGTTTTCTGTTGCAGGGAAGTGCTAAAAGACTGATAAAGGCTGCTCTGCACGAAGCAGCTAGAAAAAGGGAAATGAGATACTCCGATTTGCGGCGGATTGACAAGAAGGTTCGGCGGCATTTTCACGATGACATAACGGTTATCGTTTTGTTTCTAAACCATGATCTTATTTCCAGGGGCCACAACCAATCCCCTCCATTATCTATTAGAAGTGCGCTGGAACACTGACAGTTTCCTTGGTGATTTTACTTCCATCAACAACGCGAAGTGTTATTTTTTCTTGTGTCGTTCGTATGTTAGAAATTGTTATACAACTAAGTGTTGTATACCGTTCATGTTACAGACGGCTTGTAGGCGTTGCCAAGCCTAATATTTCACGTCTTTGATCATGATGTGCTCATTCATGATTCCTTATCGTCTCGTTCTTACATATTGTTGGGGTTCTCGATACGTTTGCTCAACGTTGAGTGGTTAAACTATTTGCTTTTTCCATCCTTACTCATCACTGGGTACAAGCCCGCAGTGTAGTCGTTTAAGATGGATTTTATGTGCGACCTGTTCGAAGTTCTCCTGAACTGATGTTCCCATCATTATTATTTTTTTGTACATTCTGGTGGAGGGACGACTGACGGCTAAAATGGGCTAAGTCTGGGCTTTGTCTTGTACAGACTGGTGTGTAACCTGTTTAAAATAACACTCAAGTAATATGTTCTTTTGAGTCTTGCGAATCAGCCTAAACTGAGAAGTTCACTGTCTACGGTAACGTGGTTCATTGGCTCAGAATTCTCACGACGTTGATTATGTTTCAATTCCGGCATATTTGGTTTGTTCCAAGGTTGGGCAACGTCTTAGCCAACACGGTCCAGGGCCATGAGATAGTCGATCTTTGGATAATTTTAAAAATTAAAATTAAAAGTATTTCAATATAAAAAAATTCAATGTTGAAAATAAATTTTGCCTCCTTGACTTTGCATCATATAATTGGTGGAGTAGGAAGGTCCCTTGGGATCTCAAGGTCCTCTGATGGTGACCCAGTCGTCTAGTTGCGCGATCTGGTGTGGATCTTGCGATTTCAGGTCCGGATCCAACGGGTTACCTGGGGTTGGGACTGGGCTGGTTGGCCTAATAGGTCGGGCCCGAGTTACAAAATAAGTTTCAACCCAAATTTTCATGGTTTATCGGTAGGAAAATTCATTAGGAGCATCAGGTTCTCGGTTTGAGAATTGGTTTACATTTATTTGAAGGGCATGCATGGTCGATGAAATTGCATGATTTTGAGGACCATCATTAGGATCAAAATATTGGAGACATATGGAAGGTCCCGGTGGTGTCCTGGGATCCGCATGTTTGTTGGGTTTTATGTAGCTGGAACGATACATTTTTATTTGTGAAACGATCTGTGACGAGATTTGCCAAACTACCAGTGTTGTTCTGGGAATATGTCAATTGTTTCTACTGATCCATATGAAGTACGAAAAAAAAAGTTCAATAGTATTTTTGTTGGAATTTGGGACTGTCTTACCCTCTTAAGGAGACATTACTGAGAGAAGATGGCATCCAAGATGGAATGGCTTTATTGTTAGTGAATGTTTTGTTCTGACAGTGAGGATTGTTTTTCAAGAAACTTTTTTTTTGTTCACAAGTGGCCCAGTGGCCCTGGCTCCCGCCGCGCCGCGGGTGGCGAAGGATCGAGCGGCTGCTCGATCCTCACTGTTCACCCCCCCTTGGGGTGCCCGGCTGATGCCACCGGGAAGCATCGAACTCCCCAGTCGAGCCATGCTCGACCAGCATTTTACAAGATTTGGCCTCCATCACTTTGTTATGCGAATAGTTAAGTTGAATTGATGTACAGGAGTTCCCACGTTGCTAATTTATTTTATTTCACCTTACTTGGTTAGAAATAGTATAATTCCTTACGAAGGGTGGATTTGTATATATGTTAAATTATAGTTCATATTCACTCAAAATTAACGTAATTAACTTTCCTTTCATTAATCCATTTTTATTAATTTACAACTTAATTTTTAAGCATTTTTTATGGTGAATCCTTATTTTTGTCTCTTGTCTGACTAGCTGCTAATAAATTTTTTTTATCATAGTATTTTCACCTATTTCGTAGAACCCCTTTCATTTGCATGAAGAAAATGGAATACGACATATCTCTGGTTGCAAGTGGAGTCGAATTATAGTGTGAGCCATGTTGCCTTTTAATTTGAACACACAGTGGGATAGGGCAAACCCTAAGGCTATGGTTGGTAGGAGATAATCATAGATAAATCTGGTTTATCCTCAATCCCCATTTGTTGTGCAAATAAAATGGGACCTAATCTGGATTAACTCAAATCGACTTATCCCAAAAAATATGGATAAAGTGAGAGATAAGCCATCCGATCTACTACCTAGAATATTTTAGCCCTAATTTTTTTCTACGGATAATCATCCCATGTAGTACCTAGAATGTTTTGCGTTACCATGTATGTATTATTTATGATATAGATACTAAATTTTATATTAATAGTCTAATAATTTAAATATATATCAATATTAATTTAAAATTTTAAAAATTATATATCTTATACAAAGTTATCCTCTAAACATATCTTAACTCAAACCAAACATAATGGGGATAAAGATAGTTACAAGGAGTGACTTATCACTATCTCTATTAATTTTAAATGGGGCCTAAGAGCCCTTTTGACATCAAATTATTTAGAAGATAAACTTGATTTATCTTCAGTTATAAATTAGGTTTATCTCCAAATTAATCATGTACCAAACTGCTCGTAAGTGTGGACAATATTGGGGAGGAAGTAGTGTGTAGCTGGAGTGGCAATAGATAGAAGGGGCCAGCAGGATAGCAAAAGCAGCTACTCTGTACTTGCATCAATGGTGTAGCAAGAGGCGGTTGGCAAACTAGCAATTATTGCGCAACCTGTGGCAACATTCAAATTTTGTCAAGGTGATAGAGTATTTGTTTGAGAAGCAGTCAAGTCTTTTCCATAATTCATCTTACATGTCACAAACTGGAAAAACAACATGCTAGAGAAAATTTTGATGTCATGACAATGGAGAAAATTTACCATAATGAATTTTGAATCTTTAATGAGCACATCAAAATGATACGTCAAAGTAGTCCAATTATTCAACACAATCCAAAATTATTCGAGAAAACAAATCTAATGATAAATCTCGCCAACCTGATAAAGATAGATCACAATTTCATGACTAAATATCTAATTTGGTCAAAGTAACTCAAATAACTAAATATAAAGAGAGATTTCTCAATCTCAATTCTTGTGAATTTTTGATCTTTTATTTGCACTTACCGAGCTTCATCCTCAAGGATTGGCTCCTCAAACAAACCTCAGAACATAATTTATAAAAATCGGGGATGAGTCATGAGATACTCAATAGGTATTAATCCCTTTTCTCACCAATAAAATAGCTATATAATCATGCAAGTATACCTATTATACCTTTCTTGAGATATATCATAAAATATAATCAAGCTTGCTATCTAGTTGTGTATCTTTTATTTGTGTGTTGCATTTCTTCTAGAATTATCATCATTATTTCATAACCTTTCAATGAACATCTAGTAGTAAAGTTCAGATTGTATACATTATTTTTAACATGTTAGACTAACTTGATTTAAATAGATACACATTTAAAGACATATAAGTTTTCTAAACAAGCATAATGGCATATTACTTGTTAACTGGCATGCAAGAGGTTGTTTTCATTTCTTTTTCAAGCATGTTCTCATGATTGTAGGGTATATATCATCTTACCTTCACACATGATTTTTAGCATGCCATATTAATTGAGCTTAAATAGAATGCAACTGGGTACTTTAATATTAACATGCCATAATTTCTTTTTTTCTAAATATATGAGTTCTCTAAACATGTGCTATTATAGATTTCTTGTTAAATGTTATGTGAGAAGTTGATTTCATTTCTTTTTCAAGTATATTCAAATGATTGCAAAGTATCTGTCATCTTGTCTTCACATATCACATATACTATCACTTACACCAGATTATATAAATATAGAGGTAATATATTGTTATACTGCAACCATAGTGCACCTAGACAATGATGCACTTAGGGTAAACAATAGTATTCATGATTGATGAATGCACCAAATTGTTCTGATCCTTGCTGCCTATGAGCAAAAGTTAGGTGAAATTCAAAAACACATAACATGTATTTTGTAAGCTTTCTCATGACATATCAATTCATATCCTTATTTTATGTACTAAAGATTGAATATCGATATCACAGGCTGCTACATGTGTATTATTTGATTACTAACAAGATCCGGACATGATCTACATGCAAGGCATATTCTTTGTTATCACGTAAGATTGACAGTAACTTGTTGAATACATGAAACCTAAATCATGATCTTATTCTCATAGTTCATGCATGATTGATGTATATAGTTTTTGATTCAACATCCAAATTATACATGTGTTTGACATGGTATTGAGTTCATTAAATATAACTCCTGCACATATTAGGCATGTACTGAGTATATCTATCACTATTATAAAAATATTTTATTTAGTTATCTCGTTATCATGCAGGCATAATAGATGTTTTGTCATGAAGTTTCATTAAAATCTAACAATTATACATATATTTATCATAATAACTTCATGTATGTCTTTTCATGTTTATTGTGTCAAATAGGTGAGTGAGTTCGGGATCATAGTTGTTAAGTATGCAAATAAAATGCATATTGAACATGTTCCAATCAATAAACTTTTTTTATCATTGTTGTTCATCTATTCATTTCATTTGACACTTTAAATGCATCAAAAATGTCTTCTATGTTCAATATCCATTTGAAATGGATGCATGTGAAATGTGCATGAAATATTCTTAATGACACTATTGGCACCGTTGGTGCATTAATGTGAGTCCGTGCTCCATTGTAGGGTCTCTCAAAGGAAGTAGAGATGCTTTTGAAGGTTTCTTCTAGCTCTGGAGTCAAGACAACAATACATATAATAAAGCTTTCTTTGTTGACATTCTTTCTTTGTTGTTCAAAAGCTTATGATGATGTCCAGTGCATTATTACAGAATTATCTTTTTTATTAATGCGGTCCTCCTCCAAAGCCTAGATTTGTCTATCTACATTTTGAAAGAGAAACTAGTGGGTATCCTCTCTTCCACTATCAAGAAAGCCTTCCCTAGATTTTTTCAAAAGATATATGTTGTGCCCATGCAACATGCACATGTGTTTATTCAATTTTTTAATGAAATCATGCTTAGAAATACAATTTCATCCGAGAAATTGTAGATCACATAAGGCTCTAAAAAATCTAAATTTTGGATTAAACACATAAAAATAAATTATCTTAATAGCTTTAAGTGTTTTTTCTTCATGAAGTTAAGTTGTTAGATACAAAAATTTAAAGTTTGACATTTAGACTATGTCAAACAAATTAATGACACCTTCATTATTACATTTGTCCTTACTTATTGAACATGAGTTATTTAAAAATTATAGTAAGCAATGCTCTAATTATGCTAATTGCATGAGAAACTCAAATATTTAATTATTATTGGTGTCAAATTATTATAATATATTAACTTTGTCTAGTTCTTATATGTGTTGAATTTGACAATCAAGGTCAAGTGTGGCATTATTATCTTAATAACTTATTGTGATGGTATAATTTTTAACCATCTAAGTATGTGTAATATATAAAATCATATTGTTATTTTTGTTTTTTTTAATATTTATGATTGTATCTTATACTTATTTATACATATAACAATTGAAGATGGTTAGATCAAAACAAAAAAATTTGGGATTATAGTGAAAATCTTAATGGTTGTTTCAAATGTAAATTTTGTGAATTTTTTTTTGTTAATGGTATATCATAGTTAACATCTCACTTGTCAAGAATAGTTGGACTTGTTGTTCAAGTTTGCTTTAGTGTGGCGGATAAAAATTCAAGTAGAAGCTTTTCTTTCCGTTGATGAATCTTTCAAAAGAAGTAAAATTGATAGTAATTCATCTAACATTATTAGAAGTGCAAGAGATTCATTTTCCACTTTACCATCTTATAATATTGGAAATTCAACATTTTGCCAAGAGACTATTCCAAGAAAGTGCGATAAAAGGGACAAGGAAAATTTAGAGAGGAAGATTGTAATTCTTTTTGTGATGAACAATATTTTCTTTTACATTATACAATCCAAATCTTTTATTGAGATGATGAAAATTCAAGGTGAATATCTAAGAGTATTTGTCATTTTAAGTTATTCTACACTCTATGGAAAGTTAATTCCAAATTCTAAAAGGAAGTTGAGAAGTATGTTACAAATGTGAAAAGGTCAAGGATTGGCAAATATAGAAGAAACTTTCTCAGCCTATCAACTCTTATTTGCAACAAATGAGAGTCAAATTGAATCTCCCATTTCTCCATGGAGAGCTTTAGAGCAAAGTTGTGCCACAGAATTCCTATTAGGAATGGTTTTCATTCCTACTACCAAAATTTGTCTTTTCTTTAGTGAAGTTGGCCATATTTACTTAGGTTTTGCCACCATCATTTTATTTTTTTCATTAATTTTGCATGCTCTTAATATCGATGTTGGGAATAGGCAGACACCTCAAATCTAAAAGAAACCACCAACACTCACATTGATCCCTGAACGTTGGGCCCTTGATGTCACTTGGGCATCGAAGAGATGATTCGGGTCGTGTGGGAGAAAATTGAAGAGAGAAAATAAAAAGATATGGAATAATATCAGGGTAGGGGATGGAAATGAAAACAACATGGCTTTCAAGAGCCATGAACTTCAAAATTAAATGAAGTTAGGTAGAAAGTGCTTTAGGGATGATAGTGAGTACCTTAGCATAGGGAGATGAGTGTGAACTTGAACTACTCCTTTTTTTGCTAACCGAAAAATAATATCTCTTAACTGAGGTTGGCTTATATTCCTACACAACTCAAAGATAATAAAACAAGTGAAAGAATAGATTAGAACTGAGTGATGTGTGGTAAATGTAAGGAAAGTGGCTTAAAAGCAACACTTGAGTTAGAATGAACCAAAATGGGGTTAGCCCAGACCCCTATTCGTTTTAGAATTTAAGTTGTGATGCAATGCAAAAACGAACTAAAAGTTAAGTAGGAATGATGCTGAATGATTAAAAGTGATGTGAGTAGTGAAAAGAATTGAATCGGATTGAAAATGCAAAGAAATGCACACTTTGGCTCTACTAACCCCTATCGAGGGCATGTGGGACACTAGGGGTGCATAGAAGCATGGATTGCTTTGGGATGCATTGGCTTGTGGACTTGATTACGGGTGCATGCGGACAGAATAACACAACTGACTTCCAAAGCTCACTACAATCAATGGGAGATCATAATTCGATGTTGTTTGTTGTAAAATGAGCTATGGAAGCTTTGCCACTAATTGGATCAAGTAGAAAGCACATTGAATTTTCTGCATAGACACTAGAAGAAGATAGATAGCGACAAACATGAACCATGTGCTCTCTCTTTAAGATCACTCTAAAATTATGCTAAACCTTGTGAATTTGGAGATACATGCAAGAGGACATGGATAACCCTTTTGGATGTCAAGAGGATGTCCTTTTATGTAGAAGATTGAAAGCTTGAGTCAAAATCAAATCAAAATCAATAAAATTGGAAAAGTGGCAAGATGTTCCCTTGGTGCTCTTCCAAACTTTGGGGATTGGCCAAATCTATTGGAAAATAAAGAAAATGGCTTTTACCCCTGGATGCCCACGTGGTTGAGGGTGTGCATGCCATCAACCTAGGGCACATCCCAGATATGCCAACTATTAACCTACCACATTTAGATATTGGCAAATCCAATTGGCTTATGACCCCAGATGTGGAAGCATGTGCCCTCATCCAAGGTTGCATCCATATGCACACTTGGTTGAGGGAATGCATGCCCTTAACCCAGGGCATGTCCCAGATTTTTAGAAAAATTGCCTTCCAAACTTAGTGATTCGTAGATTAAGTGTTGAGGGCACATCCCAACTAAAGAAACTAGTTCCAAATTGATTATGGATTCTTCAAATTATAAAAGTTCCCTACATTCCTAATCATGGGCACACACATCCCCATGCCCGAGCATGTCTTAATTAGGTTATGGAATCTTCCAACAGATGTTTGGAGATCTTTGTGAATAGATCCAAATGAGAAAACTAAAATTGGCTACACATGCCCCCGATTAAGGGTACACACACCCACAACCCAGGGCGCGAAGCAATGCATCCCCGAATGTGGGCACTCATAACCTCACGTGGGGACACATTCTACCTATTTTGATGAAAATGTGTAGAAAAGCCTCAGTGATGATTGGAATGACCTGGTTACAACTAGAAAGGCTCGGTGATGTCTTAGAGATCCTGGTGGTGACTATAAAGACCCGGTGATTCCCTAGAATACCTAACATTGATGTGTCTTGACAGTAATCAGTCAAGACAAGGCAATGACCAAAGGATCAAACAACAATTGTAAAGATATTTGATGTGTTGACTTAGTCATAATTCTTAAAGATTGAGATTCAAATATTGGTTATTGAGCCAGTTTTATGCATTTGATGTTAATGTGTGGTTCTCGGTTGGTAGGTATGACCTTGTTTGGAAAACTTTGAAAAGTGTTCAATTTTGACCTATCATAATCGGAAAGCTCCTTATTCGACTCAAGGAATCCTTGGTCTACCTCAGAAATGACCCAACATAATTCTAAGTGGTGTGATCGTACATATTACCTATAGAATGAAAGTTTAAAGTTTCATGCTCTAAATTGCACCAATTTTATGTGCCCATACTTTGTCTAACCTTGATGTTGGCTTTGTAATGGAATGACGTATAATAAAACAGAATGAATTGTAAGGGAATCTAGTGAAATGAAACAGATCCCAATGGAATGTAGTGAAGAAAAATGGTGATGTAGATATATGCATGCTCATCAACTTTCATTAGACAATATTGGCTTCCTCAAGTCTCTCGGACAACCTCCATGTTTCGTCCAATCATCCTACACTTAATTGGCAAAGAGGTGTGCCATGGGCACAAGAGATGAAAACAAAATGTAACCAACCCCAACGCGATGGGGTTATCTTAAGTCGCAGACTCATTAATTCATCAATGATTAGCAGCCTGAGCAATGTTATATGCTTGTACCTTGTTGAAGTTGTAAGAAATCATCATATAAAATTTGGTGCGTAGAAGTTGTGATTCTAATAGGTTCATGTTAATCTTGTCTCGATTAGAACTAAATGACAAAAAACTAAAAACTGATTAAAATAAGTTCGAATATGCCTGATGGGGATTCATTTAATCTCTTACAGAGAAAGAAGAAGAACTTCTCAAGCTCTTCAAATTATTTAAATATCTAGACTTTAGCAATATCACACTGACTTCGTCTATAGCAGGTTCTGCCTTTGTACCTGGCTAAAGAACTCTTCTCAAATGGAGCTCCATCACCCATGAATGTCTTCCAGAGAGATATGAAGGTGTGGAGGAATATGAGGATGTAGTTCTCACTCTTAGCTTGATAAAGTTTGGCTAGAATTATTAGTATTTATAGAGAATTTATAATTTTTTGTAAAAACTCAAAATCTCTATAAATTATGGCATTGCCTCTATACTTATGAATAAGTCCTAATGTGTGTGACCTGTAGACATGCCAAATTGGCCTGATTTGGAGTCCCAGACTCCTATTCCATTAGTGATATCCTTTATTTGACCATTATCTGATTCGGATACCTTGTGGAGATAAGCTAAGGACGTTGGTGGAGACCCCTGTAAGTTGGGAATGGATCGATGATTTCCGAAGCAATGCCGTAACCTTCAAGCGAGAGTCACGCGTTAATTGTGAAAACACGAAGCATACTCAATGACTGACCTTGAATGGTCCATACTTGAAGATCTCGGGAGTTTCGCGTGTGTTTCATAACATTTAGAGTTTCCGACTAGGATCCTAATGTATGTGATCTAAATGTTCCTAGTCATTTAGGTAGACGTTGGTCTATAACGGCTTTTCGTTACGGCTTTTCGATCCATGTTGACACGGCTATCCCGGACCATGTGTTAGGCCTTTTAGGTCATCATCGAGCCTTTTTGGATCATACGGGTCGATCCTAGCCATATGTTTTCATCAACCAGGAGCATACAGCCGCTTCGGTCAATTTTAGGGTTTTCCAATTTTTTTGAGGTTCGTCTCACGTTTATCGGGTTAATCTCGGATTTTTCGATGATTTCAGTTTTTTTAATCATACCAGACTTGTTCAGTTATCATTTTAGGTCATCCCAAGTTGACCCTAGATTCCTCGACTGAAACCATGTTTTTTTGGATCTCCGCTACAGTTTTTGGCTTTTCGTAGAACGGTAAACCAGTGGTCAAAGCCCCATGTGAACACCTAGGGAGTCATGCCAGCTGGTTTACTATTTGAGGAGACGCGGTTTAATGTCCTCTTTTCAACGCAACAAACGGGAGCCAAATCAGACGTCCCATTTGCAAGTTACGGCCCGTAGAACACGTACGTAGGAGAGAGAGTGTACCATGCCCTCCCCTTTCAAAGGGAACGAGGGCATGGTCACCACACCCTCACACTGGGGGCGTGCCCTGCACGCCCTCATTCCCTTTAAAAGGAGAGGGCATGGTCGGTTTCCAAAAATCAGAAATTGCCCTGGTTTACACCATTTAAACCGGATTTTGGATAGTTTCCCCCGCTAATTATCGATTATTTTGACCTCACCCTCAGGTAGGGGGCGCGTTCATGTGATCAAGTATGTTTTTTAACAATTTTCGAAAGGTTCCGGTGATTTTTAGCATTGAAACACCGAATGCGCCCCCGCCCCCTTTGAAACAGGAGGGCACGCTAACCGCGCCCTCAGGGTGAGGGCGCGCCCTGTCCACCCTCACCTCCTTTGAAAGATGGAGGCGCAGTTGGCCAGTTTCCCCAATTTGATCCGGTTTCCATTATCTATAAATTGAGGGCTATTCCCTATGACCCAGGGTTACCGCCCACTCTCTAGCTCATCCTAAGGTCATCCAAGCTCTCTCCCAAGGCCGTCCCGACGTTCAAATCCGATCCGACATCAAGAGATGGATCCCAAAGTGAAGAAAAAGACCCGATCTGTGCGTTCTACATCACCGAATTTCATCAGCTTCTACAAAAAATTTGGGGCTTCTTATGCCAAAGTGGTAAACAAAAGAGTTGTTCCTCTCCACATCCTCTTTCATCTTCAACCAACAGCACTCGATTCTGACTTGCTGTCTGTTCATGGCAATTGCTGCACCGAGGGCGTACATCCAGGTTCTGTTTTCTATATCCGTTCACTTCCAGATTTTTTATAGGCATGTACGGATGGATTACGGAGAAGTCATCAACATAAGATCTCTTCCTCTCTAAGTTCTCCATCCATTAAAACAAACAACACTCGATTCAAACATCGGGATCAGCCATAGAATTTTCTGCACTGAAGTCACGCCTTAGGGGACTGCACCCATCCGAGGTCTTTGCTCATCCCGGCTCCGATCTGAGCCGGTCTACTCCATAAGTCCTTATTATATTTCATTTACAGCATCCTTAAACCATTTTAATTTAGTTTTTGCATCATTTTACATAACCAAAAATACAAAAAAGGGGTTAATGCTCACTCTAAATCTAGTGAGTCCGAACCTGATTGCTCTCTTATTCATCTTCTTTGTTACAATTTCTACACTTCCCATAGTTCTAAACTTTTATTTCACTTGGTTTATTGTTCTAAGTTGCACAAGTTGATCAAGCTAGCACCGGTTGGACTCTTCCTCATCAGCTGGCCGACGAAGAAGAATGTTTAACCCGCATATCATCTCCCGCACTAAGGTACACACGGTCAATTCATCTCTTATTTTTCTTTCATAAATTGGAACCCGTGGTTCCTGGTGACCACAATCTTTTATTCATGTTTTAAGTTTATTTATTCTTCTCTCTCTCCCACACAACTTGAACCGTCTCCGATGCTCGAGCGACGCCGTGAGATGAAAGTTCGGGGATCAATGTGAGTGTGGGACCGAGGTGATGATTTTACCGCTTTCCGAGTGTTTTCCAATTCACTCCCTTTTCTCTATTCTATCTTGCACCTTTTCTTGAGGTGCCGATCTGGAACCCATTTTCGGAGTCGACATTACCCACTAGGCCCAATAGCATATTTAGTTGAGACTAATTAAAATAGAACAATTCTATTTAAATTAAATTTATTATCTGATAACAGATTAATCGACCTATCAATCATAAAGGGTACAAGTCACATCCTATGAATCAAAATGACTATGTGAAAAATCTTATCTTTGTTGAGCATTTTCATCATCAATTACTACATGGATATAAATTCTCATCTATTCAATATCCCAGTCTGAAAGGAGTACATCATCAACTATCAAATTCTTTTATACCAACTCTATGGAATCGTGTACTCGGTATCGGATCTATTAAAAAACTTATTTTATAATTATCCTCTCTACCCGAGCCAAGGATTTAAAGCACTATCCTATTGGACATTTACTCTCACTTACTAAAAATGGATAATCCCTTGTTGTCTGCTCAATTGCTTTAACCAGATTTCTCTTGTACCCAATCCATTGCTGTACTAGACCATCTATATGGTGATCTATAAGTCAATGATCAAAGCACAAGTTTCACCCAACAAGGCATTTTTGATAACTTAGATCAAAGGTCCAACCATGAATCGAGATGATAGAAAGCCCTGATTCATAGTTTGGTCATTCGGGCTTTCTAATTTGGTCAATTCAGTGAATTTATTTTACTAATGAGCACCCATATATATATTTCAGTGTCTCTATACTGACAACCAATGAGATTGACCATCCTCATCTCATGAGAAGACATTATGTACACTCTTCATCTAGATCCTTGATGTCCTATCTCAAGAATTCTATGACTAGGAACATTTAGATCACATACTTTTAAATGATTATTCTCTAGGAACATTTAGAGCACTATCCTATTGGACATCAATCTTTGTACATAGTAGATCATACATGAAAGAACCTTTGACAAAAGCATAAGGTCTCTACTCATATGCTATCTCTATCTTTGAAGATGTGTAAAAAGGCATCTCTTTAAAGAGATTGACTCTATACTACAATAATAAGAAACTTATCTTAGAGTTTACCATGTCAAAATCTATGATTATGGTGACTACATACATTAAATAGATCAATCCAAACATACTTCAGATCTATCTCCATAGATCTTATAACCTAGATTATGTTTGAAGAATTAATTTAATGACTAGGCTTACTAATGATTGCATACCTACTTTATTCTTAATAAGTAGTATGTCAATGTCATCTATATAAAATGTCAAGAAAGTAATAGCACTTCAACTTATCTTCTTGAATACACAAGGCTCCTCTTTGTTCTTAACGAAATCATAAAATTTAATCTTATTAAACATTTTATACTAACTATGAGAAATTTTATTTTAGTTCATTAATGGACCTTAACAACACACTTTATTTGGATGTTATTAGGACTTGATTTCCTTGAGTTGTGTCATACACACCTATTTCTTAAAGTTACTAATGAGAAATTTCATCTTAACATCCAAATAACATATCATATAATCATAATGTGTAAAAATAAAAATATGAATGGATTAATCCATTTAGGTATCTCATCATAGTCAACTATTTGACTTAGATGATATCCTTTTCAATTATCTTTGCCGTGAAGGTCTCTTTCTTCCAATCCACTCCAATCTATCCTTTAGTGATCTATTTATATGTTATGGGTACTATACCCTCTAGTAGATCTATCAAGTTCTAAACTTGATTAGAATAGATAGAGTTTATATTAGATTTTATCATCACTTCCCATTTTAGAACCAATATCTTATATTTCTTCTGTTTAGATCTTAAAATCAATACTCTTTCTATCTTGTGTCTCATTTCTTCTATTAATGATATGTCCCACATATCTTTCAAGTTGAATGGGCATAAATTAAGACCTATAATTTGTTCATTTGTAACTCTCAACTAGTTTCTCGATAGAACTATCCTTGGGTTGTGGTACTAGAACATCTTCATACATACCATGATCACACTATTTTCCATCAAGAGGAACTCTTCCTATAAGAATGCAATAATTTGAACAACATACCCTTTATCTAAAAAGGTGGTATAGTTTAATATCCATAAATTTTATTAGGATATCCCATAAGCCACCACTTCATAGTCTTATATTCTAACTAGTTAAGGTTATATGTCTTCACCAAGCCAAACATTCTAAAATCTTAACTTTAACCTACTTAAGGTCAAGCATTAATCCCTTTCCATATCCTATATAGAATAATAGAATAGACTTAAAAAGTATGAATTTAAGATAAACTAATTATAACGAATACTTAGCCCTAAATAGACAAAGAAGACTTTGCAAAGGTTGTCCTTGTCCATATTGTGTCCTACACAACATAAATTTTCATTTTAGCTACTCAATTAAGTTATGATGTGTAAAGAGGTGTCCATTAAAATTAGATTCTATTATCCTTCAAGTATGTGTAAATTATGTACTTAAGTTTTTCTCCCCTCCTTAATCTTATCAAAGAGTTCTAATACTCTTTCCATTAGTATCTCTACCTCATTCTTAATCTCCAATAATCTCTAAAAGGTCTTGAATTTTTACTTCATTAAATACATATATCCATACTTAAAAATATTATCTTTGAAAATAATGAAGTAGAAGATTTTTTCTTTTACTCTTAATAGACATGCGCTAATATACATGTAAATGCATAAGATTTATAACTCATTAGCCCATTCTCTATGTCTACATTAATGTAAAGAATGGATTGATCTAAATTAACCCATTTCCTCTTAAGAGAAGTTTTCACACATAACTTGAGAACTGACATATTTAATATGAATAAACTATTTATTAAGCTCCCACTAGCAAATAGTTTGCCATTCAATGTCTTAGAGCACTTATCATTTTCATATCTCAGAATAAATCATCATTTATTCAACAAGGAAATATAGATAGTTTTCTTTTATAAGATTTAATAGCAATATTCATAATTAAGACATTTCTATAAGACTATTAATGATATGTATCTTCTACTTGTAATGATGCAACTTTTACATCATTCATGTTTAGCTCAACATTTTCTTTATTAAGTCTTCATTTACTTGTCATTTTCTACAACTCTTTGTAGATATAAGATGCATATCTAGTTTATCGTATTGAGTCCAACGGTTGTCACAAAGCCCGGTGGCCATGCTGGACCCCCTTCGCAGTCATCGTGTACTTGGACTAGTTGGGTGGTGGCACCAACCGGCGCATGCAGCAGAGAGGGTCATTCCAAGCCACCCTCTAGACATGGTATCTCCCTTCTAGGCCCCCCTGCGACAATGCTCCAAGGGGTTCCCACGACATCGACGATTACCTTGTCACCCACTTTGCGACGCCGATCACAGCAACGATTGTCGCGACAACAGCCGACAACGGTGGGAGACTTTGGTGGTTGTCACAACTCAGAAAATTAAAACGAATATCACACCTACGCAACGGAAAACATAACATCGTGATAGTGGGAGAAATCCATCATTTGGATTTCATAACTCAAACAAGCATGTGGATAACCTTAACAACCAAGTCCACATAACTCCACAAGATTTCAAAATAGACCTAAAATTAAACAACCTAAAAACCAAACCAAGTTCCCATAGCTCCATAAAACTTCAACCAAAACCTGAATATTCAAACAACCAAGTTCTAAACCAAGTTCATTCTTAAGTTCCATCGCTGAAGAAAACCACTAGATTTAGTTTAACCACACAACATCCTATAAGTCCAAAACAAGCATCCTAATGAAAATAAAATATCATTCTGCTCCAACTCCAGGGGATTCTGGTTCTTCCATGGCCTCTACTGAGCCTCCAAGCCAATCTCCTGATCTTCAATACCTGTTGAAAAATATTAACCCACAACGGGGTGAGTACGGGGACTCCGTAGGATTTACACCACTTACCCATCAATCGGATAACTAACATATAATCATGCGATAATAGATAACATATTTACATTGAGATGTAATACAAAGCTAATAAATGTCTTCTATAATTATCTATAACCCATGACCAAACCATGATTAACTTAAAAGAAAAATATCATGCCAAAGCTATACATTTCAAGACCAATGTACACATGACCATACAAACTAGACAATTACCATCTAAATGACCTCAAGACTTAATTTAACATGACCAAACTAACATAGGACAAATCTGATTTTTCTAACCTAACATGAATTAACATCTATCCATGACATGCAATTAACACAAATTCATATTCCTTTCAAACACAGTAAAATAGTAAGGAATTGGTCATCTTGCTCTTCACATCACATGTACAAATTGCATTCACTAGCTCTAATATATATATATATATATATATATAGAAGTAACATATACTAAGCTAGCCCAAAGCGCACCTAGGAAATGGTGACACTAAGGGAAAAACTGTTGTAATCCGGGATCTGTGGGAGGGCCAGATTCAACTAAGTTACCCGCTACCCATGGACAATTGACTAAAATAGGCTGGTGAAGTCTTCATAATATGTCATAACAAGAATTCTTAACAAATTTCATATCATGACATATCTAATTAGTATCATGCACACAAGACATAAACATGACATTCTAATGTCTTTCATGCAAAACAAACTATTTTACCATAAACTAGACATGACTTGTACCAACCCGCTTGGTTGACATGTTCTAAACGAAACCTATATCAAACTTTACCATATGAACATAACCATATCATGCATGCAAAACACATAATCTAAAACCAAACCAAACAAAATTTACTTAATCTACACACATGCAACGACAAGTCGATCTAGACATGTTTAATTACATATACAAGATAATTAACCTAAGTCAAACTTGGCATACACTAAAAAAATTAGGCTCTGATGTCAACACCCATAATCTGGTTTCAAAAAGTGTAATTTAATGACTTATGATTTTTCCAAATCTACACATAATTATATTTCAATTTTAGGTCCACTCTAGCACATAATCATATACATAAATAACATATGATAAAATATCATGAAAAATATTTCTACCCATCCAAAATTATGCTAAACATGTTTCATAATATTCAAAATATCAATTTCAAGGTTCTAGTTTCAATAATTATTGAGAAAAATCACTAATCTTAAGTCCAAAGTCTAAACTAGTCAAATCAAGGTCCATAAGTTAAATCATTCATATTTTCTAATAAAAATAGATTCAAATACATAGAAAAGTTTTACAAACCTACCTGAGAGCTCCTCTGAATTTTTTGGAATTTTTTGTATTTTATGCTAATTTTATTGGCCTTAAATCTAATTTTTGGAATTAATAATTTCAAAAATCAGAAAATATCGAACCGATGCCGAACTGGGCGGTTCAACCGGCTGAACCGGGGTGGCTTGATGGTTCTGGACCGATGGTTGAAGGAGGCGGACAAAGGCACTGGGCTTGGCTTGACCGGCAGCTCGACTGCGCTAGGCCGGGCTCTCGCGGCGATAGTCCCGACGGCGGGGCGTGGCGGTGCTTGCGATGGAGGACGTGGCAGCACACGACGACTTGGGGCTATGGAGATGGAGACCAGAAGCAGAGGTGCTGGCCATGATGACGACGGTGAGGGGAGGGCGAAGGCCGGCGTTGAAGGCGGCAAGAGGACTTCTCACGACGATTCCGCCTGGAACAAAGGAGGTCGACAGTGGTGGCTTCCGACAGCAACGAAGGGTAGCGTGGCAAGGGGCTGGATGGTGACGACCTCAATGGCAAGAGAGGTGTCAGAGTCTGTGGCGGCAAGGGGCTGGATGGCGATGACCTCAATGGCAAGAGAGGTGTCAGAGGCTGCGACGGCAAGGGGAGCTTGGTGGCGTTGGCTTTCGACGACACTGGTTATCGCGACCGACGATAGTGATGCACCAGAGGAGGAAGGAAAGAAGAGGGAGGTCCGAGGTAGGGGGAGATGGCACAAACGAGAGAGAGAGAGAGTGAAAGAGAGAGAGAGAGAGAGAGAGAGAGAGAGAGAGAGAGCGGAGGGGCTGCATAACTGGTGGGGGCATCACAAGGATCCGGGGGGGGGTGTTACGGCGGGGACAACAACGATGAAACCGGGAGGGGATGGAAAGGGGGTGGTTACCATTTTTTTTTAATTCCATATATTACTTTCTTCACCCCTTAAAATAAATTTTGACCTCGAAATTTAAATTACTTACTAAAAAGTTTGGAGTGAGACCGCTTCATATTCTCCTCGATCTTGCAAGTAGACTCCTTAGATGTGTGGTGCTTCCATAACACCTTGACCAATGGAATTGTCTTCTTTCTTAGCTGCTTTACCATGTGATCTATGATCCAGATAGGCCTCTCTTCAAAACTCAAATTAGGCTGCACCTCCACCTTGTAGAAATCAATAAAATGAGTAGGATCTGAAACATACCTTTTAAGTAATGATACATGAAAAACTGGGTGTACTCTGGACATAGCAGGTGGTAAAGACAATCTGTAAGCAACTTCTCTATCTGAAATGGACCAATGTATCTCGGATTCAGCTTACCACAACGACCAAATCTGATGACTCCTTTAGTGGGGGAGACCTTTAGGAACACATGATCTCCTTCTTCAAATTGGATATCACGCCGCTTCAAATCTGCATAGTTTTTCTTACGGCTATGAGCTTGTCGACTCCAAAAATGGGTTCCGGATCGTCACCTCAAGAGAAGATGATGATAGAATAGGGAAAGAGGAGTGAATTGGAAAACACTCAGAAAGCGGTAAAGAGTCCTTACCTCAGTTCCACACTTACATTGATCCCCAAACTTTCATCTCACGGCGTCGCTCAAGCACCGGAGACGGTTTGGATCATGTGGGGAAGAGAGTGAGGAATGAATTAACTTAGAACATGATAAGATGTGGTCGCCAGGAGCCGTGGGCTCCGCTTTATGGAATGTAAATCAAGAGATGAGTTGACCGTGTGTACCTTAGCGCGGGAGATGATATGTGGGTTAAACCTTCTTCCTCGTCGGCCGGCCGATGAGGGAGAGTCCAACCAATGCTAGCTTGATCAATCTATGAAACTTAAGACAATAAAACAAGTGAAGAGTTTGATTAGACTTGTGAGAAGTGTAGTAACTATAGTAAGAAGATAAGAAAGAAAGCAATTGGAATCGAACTCACCGGCTTTGGGGTGAGCCTTAACCCCTTTTTTTGTGTTTATAATTATGTAAAAATGATGCAAATAAACTAAAAGATGTTTTAAAATAGTAAATAAACTGAATGAAATGAGTTAAGAAAAACTTATGAAGTGTATGGCTTGAGTTGAAGCCAAATTGGTTGAAGAATGCCGGTTCGGGTAGCCTTGCACCCTTCTAGCGTGACTTTGGTGAAGAAAATGTTACAGACGACACAGATTTCAGAATCAAGTGCCGTTTGTTTTTATAGATGTATAACTTGTAGAGGAAGAGATATTATATTTATGACTTCTCCAGAATATGTCTGTAGAAGCCTGTAAAAATTATGAAAGTGGATGGATGTGGAAAACAGAACCTGGATGCGCTTCCTCAGTGCAGCAATCGCCACGAACAGACGGAAAGTTGGAATCGAGTGTCGCTGATTGAAAATGAAAGAGGACGAAGAGAGGAACAACTCCTATGTTGAAGACTTTTGCAGAATAAGCCTCAGATTTTCTATAGAAGCTGATGAAGTCAGTTGATGCAGAACGCACGGATTGAGCCTTCTCCTTCACTTCGGAATCGATCTCTCGACGTCAGTTCGGCTTTGGACGTCAGGATGGCCTTGGTAGAGAGCTTGGCCGACCTCAGGATGAGCTATAAATGGGGGATTAACCTTGGTTCATTGGGAATAGCCCTCAATTTATAGAGAATGGAAATCGGTGCAAAACATGGAAACTGGACCGAACGCTCCCCCGCCTTTAAAGGAAGCGAGGGCGCGCCCTCAATTTAGGGGCACGTAGGGCGCGCCCTCACACTGGGGGTGCGGTTTGCGTGTCCCCTTGTTTCAAAGCAAGCGGGGACGCGTTACGCGTCTTATCGCTAAAAGTTGCCGGAATCTTCCGGAAATTGCTAAAAATCCGACTTGATAAACGTTTCACGCCCCCGACCCAGGGGTGCGGTACAAATAATTGAAAATTAACGATGGTAACCTTCAAAAAATCCAGTTTAGAAGGTGTAAATCGTGGAAATTTCCTATTTTCAAAAAATGACCGCACCCCCGCGTTTCAAGGGAAGCGGGGGCGCACAGGGCGTGCCCCCAGGTTGAGGGCGCGGTGACCACGCCCTCCCATTTCAAAGGGGGTGGGGGCGCGATACACTCTCTCCTGTGCGTGCGTTCCGTGGGCCGTAACTTGCAAACGGGATGTCCGATTTGGCTCCCGTTTGTTGCGTTGGAAAGAGGGACTTCAACCGCACCTCCTCAAGTCAGTAAACCAACTGGCATGACTCCCAAGACATTTGCACAGGGTTTTCTTCTGGTTTACCCTCTAGCGAAAAGCCAAAAACCATGGTGAAGGTCCGAAAGAGCACGGTTCCGGTTGAGGAATCTCGGGTCAACTCAGGATGACTTAAAATGATGACCGAACAAGTTTGGTATGGTCATAAAATCTTAAATCATCGAAAAATCTGAGATTAACCTGGTAAACATGAACCGAAACTCAAAAAAGTCGTAAAACCCTAAAATCGACCGAAATGGTTGTATGGCCCCGGTTGATGAAATATACGGCTAGGATCGACCCGGACGACTCGAAAAGACCGAGTGATGACCGGAAAGGCCTAACACGTTGTCCAGGATAGCCGTGTTAGTACAGATCGAAAAAGCCATAACGAAAGCCATCATTGACCGACGACTACCGAAATGACTTCTCGGAATCCCTGAATGTTACGGAACGCATGCGAGACTCCTGAGACCTTCAATTCAGGACTATTCAAGGTCGGTCATCGAGCAAGCTCCATGTTTTTACAATTCACGTGTGGCTCTCGCTTGAAGGTTACAGCATTGTTCCGGAAGTCATCGGTCCATTCCCAACTCACAAGGAGCTCCACCAGCGTCCTTAGCTCATCTCCACGAGGTAATACGAATTAGATAATCGGTCAAATAATGGATATTGCCGATGGAATAAGAATCTGGGGCTCCAAATCAGGCCAATTTGGCGTGTCTACAGCTTGCCTCGCCTTGATGTTGGCTTTGCAAGGGAATGGCATGTAGCGGAGCGGAGTGAAACGTAGAGAAAGCATAGAGAAGTGAGATGGATCGTAGTGGAATGTAGTGGAGTGAAATAGTGATGGACTGAAAAGGTGTCATCAAGGTGTAGATATAGACATGCTCAATGACCAAATTCGGCAAGACAAATCTCCTCAAGTCTCCTGGTTAACCGCCATGTTTCATCAAGTCTTCCTATGTTCGATTGATAAGAGATGTGCCATTGGCATGAGGGAAGAATAGAAAAACCCCAACGCGGTGGGGAGTTTATGAAACATGGGTTTGTAGGTTCATCATCAGCCGGTAACCCGATCTTTACGGTGTTCATGTACTGTGATGAGATAAAATTTTAAAAAGAGATTTGTTTTGAAAAAGTAAAAGAATACCAATCGAGCACATTCAGGCTCTTAGATTCATTTAAGTCTTCCAAGAGACAAGATTCAATTTGGAATGGAATGATCTCGAATTCCAAAAGGCAAATGTTGAAGCTCAGACCGTGAAGATAGTGACGGTGCAAGTTCTGTTTGAATAGGAGGCCCTTGGTGAGATGAATTGACTGCCAGGGTGGGATGAATAGCAAGAAGGGTTGTAGTGGTCATAGTGGGGATAGAAATGAAAGATTTGGAGGCACAAGGTGATTACCGAACAAGGTGAGATTAATAGACACGACGGGATATCTGAAGGGTCGGTGGGACTAGAGAACACGGTGGGATTAGAAAACATGGTGGGGTTCAGAATGATCAAAATTAGGATAAAAGATTTAGAGACTAGGGTGAGAAGGTGAAGATTATGAAAGGATGTATGAAATGACAAAACAAAATGTAATGCAACTAATGTTACATGATGCATGTTGGGCTTAAGAAAATAAAACAAAACTTGTATAACAAATAGTTGAGGATATAGATTGTCTATGAGGTCAAGATACCCATTTGAGAACCATCGTCCCTCATAGCACAACTTTGGGCTCATCCGTAAGCATCGGAGATGACCCGACCATCATAGATTTTGATAAAGGGGATCTCGGGTCAAGTCTTCTCTGCACTCATGGTCTTCAACAAATAATGCATAGGATAATAATACACGACTAACGACATATATGCTAGTCAGCAAGTTATAGGGGTTTCCCATGTTGATTCTTCTATATCCGCGAGCAATTCCTATCTTTCATAAAAAATGTTAGCCCCGAATGGACAATGATGTCCACTCGACCTCAATAAAGACAAAAACATAAATGAATTTGATTTAACAAATTTTCCTCAATCAAAATTTTTTGAATTTTTCTGAAATTTCTGGAATTTTTGAGGAATTTTGAAAGAATTTGACCGAACGTTCCCCCGAACCGGGGGCACGGCCTGCACACCCTCAGTTTGGGGGCGCGGTCTGTGCGCCCCCACCGGGGGGGCGCATTCGATCCCAGTTTCCTGTTTCGACCGGATCCGATTTTGGTTCAAACCAGGGCCAATTTTCCCTATATAAACACCTCTTAGGACGACCAGAACGTCTTACCAACACTTAGGATGGCTCCTCCTTTGAAAAAGCAGCGTGTTGGCTTGGTTCGAGGTATTTCAAGCATCTCGGGTCATTTGAAGGCCAGAATCGGTGCCAACTTGGTAAGTTTGCTGCCAATTTTAGCTTTCAACCACTTTTCTCCTTCTTTTCTCTTAAGAAATTCTCTTTTACCTCCTGTTTGGGTGTAGGATTACCCAAACTTTCCAGGACCATGCCGATATTTCTCTCCTCCTTGACTTTCTGGCTTGCTTGACATCCTCAGCTTGTCGATCAGAGTGACTCTTCGAGATTGGGGCTTGACCGGGCTCTTGATTCATGCCAAGCAATATTCAGGCTACTCCCTTGACTTTGGTTTGATGGGAGCTCTTGTTGAGTTGTGGCATCCCGACACTCACACATTTGTGTTCAGCAGATTTGAGTATACGATTCTTATTGAAGAGGTGGAGCTCCTTCTCGGCCTTCCTTGGACTAAGAAGAGAGAAATTGAAGGTATGTTCATCCCTTCTGGACCCCTCTCTTGCCTGAAGTTCTTGCAAGATTTCGTTGAGGCTCGGCAAATCAGCACCTTGTTAGCCAGCAAGCGAATCAGTGTTCCCAAGTTGGTAGCCTGGACAGTTTCTCTTTTGACAGCTCCCGGTCTGGACGAGGACCGGATTTTGCACGGCGTGAAGGGTTTCGCAACTTGCCTTGCCACGGTGTTCTTGTTCCCTGTAGAGGACGGCTTCTTGGAGCTTGATCAACTCTCGTGCATCAACGGTATCTGGAGCGGTGCACGGTTGGGGCCTTCAGTTCTGGGCTTCTTGTACTACGGACTGTCCGCAGCTTGCGTGGGCCATCCTCCCTTCGGCAGTGCGCTTCTACTGGCTTGTTGGGCCGACCTCCACTTCAAGTTCGATCTAGCAGGTGAGGTAGCCACCAGGTCATAGCTCTTCTGCCGCAGCCCCTTGTTTTCATATGCTGCTGCGCTCAGCATCGGTGAGAGAGTTGCCAACTAGTGTGCATCGGTGAAGAAGAGGCCAGAGTGGCATGCTTACTTTGCCTCCATGAACCATTCCGGCTTCTTGCACTCTTTTGCTGCCCTGATGCAGAAGAACTTCCAGGTGTGCTTTGCGCCCGGTGTTGATCTCCGTCTGGTTACAGGTTCGGCCTTCGTGTTGTACAACGCTCACCGTTGCCACTCTCAGATCGGCTTGCCTCGGTATGAGTTGCCCAAGCTGTCCCACCTGCCACCTATCAAGGGCTGGTAGCTTGGCTCTGCAGATGACGAGGAGGAGGCGATCTCAGCCATTGCCTTGTAGGGGACAAGTCGGGTGTGCCGCCCAGGCCTCCTAATTGAGGAGGACCCCAATCGGAAGCGCTGCTACATCTCCGACTTCAAGCTTTTGCTTTCCTGAGAGTCTTCTTTTATTGTTTTAGCTTGTTAGACATGTTGGAGTTATTTTGAATAAACAATGAATTTTTTATATAGCAGTTTTGAATGAAAATTTAATAGAAATTTTCTTTGTTTCATAAAATTACAAGACAAATGTTGACAATTATGATGAATATACCTTGTTATTTTTCAACTCCATGGAAGCTTTTTAATATGAAATGAGGTATTTTCCATGGATTTTAAATTGCCTTTTCTCTTTAAGTAATTTTTCAGAGCAAACCATGAGTGTGATGAATTTTCTTTCGGTGACTCATTGATCGGCTTGATTTTATGAACAGCATGGCACTTTCTGAAATTTTCATCATTTTTATCAATTTCGACCCTGAAAAATACATTTTTGGCTATTTTTGACTAAGAAATACATTGAATTTTCTCCTGTCACCTGAAAAATGTTAGCTAGTGATGATAAAAAATATGAATATGCCTAGCTAATTTAGAACCTGAGACATTCAAAGTTATATGAAAAGAGGGATTTTTAGTGGAATTTTAAAGAGAATTTTTCTTCACAAAATTATTTTGAGCAAACCGCGCATCGGATCGAGATTCTTTCGGTGGCGTTGCGATCAGCTCAATTTTGTTAACCGTGGGTGACATTTTCAAATTTCTCCCATTTACTCATTTTTACTCTCTATAAATACCCTTTGAAGAATCTCTCATTTCCACCTGCACATCATCTCTCCTTGTGCCAGAAGCTTCAAAGCTCCAACTCAGATTCGGAGTCCAAAATGCCATCAAAGATTAGGGCTCCTATTACAAGAAATGTAGATCATGTTGTGCTCTTCGATTTGGTTTAAGTTTCACGCGATTATGAGTTCATTTGAACAAGTTATCGCGAAAATAAGAATCGAGCAAGTGAGGGGGTGCGGTCAACGTAGGGTGTTGACCGCGCCCTCGAAAGGGGGGCGCGCAGGCCGCGCCCCCGGTTTGGGGACGCGCTGACCGCACCCCCAAGAGGAGGGCGCGGTCTGCGTGCCCTCTCTCTCCTCACCGAACAGGGGAGCGCGCCCCTGTTCAGAGGGCGCGCTCAGTGCGTCCCCAGAATGAGGACACGCAGAGCGGGCCCTCCCTCTCCAAAGAGGGGGGAGGGCGTGTTTGGCATTTTTTTCTTTTTCTTTTTTATTTTTTGATGAATGAAATAAATAAAATAAAACGTATCTAACAATATTTGATGTCAACTTCCCTTTTTAGTGCAGATGCTAAGACACGTTCGTCGCCACGACTCTGATTCCGAGGGATCTGATCTCCCAGCAGTCCGAGAGGTACGTTTTCTTTTATCATGCACTTAATGAATAGTTCCTTTGCATTTTGGCAATAAAAATTGAGTGAACTAATGAAATAAATTTCTTGTAGGCCCCGATAAAATCTCGGATCTCGTGGGACTTGGTGCACACCGCCTACCTTGGCCTACCGGACTTCCAGCAGGTTCGGATAGAGAAGATGGGGTTTGAGCCCATCCTCCGGGTGACTCCATTTTGGGAGGACCTACCACTGGTGCAGGTCCTCCGCGAGTCTTGGGACCCGGACTCCTTCGTATTTCTGTTCCCATGGGGGCACATGGTGCCCTCCCTGGAGGATGTTGCACACATCACCGGTCTCCGTGTTGACGGTAGGCCAGTGGTGTGTGCCACTTCTTCAGATTATTCACGGGAGTTCCGGGCCCTTTTTGCATATGAGCCTGAATTCGACCTGGAGAATGGCCTACGCACCATCGCCAGACTAGAGGGTGGTGAGATGGTAGGCCTAGTAGATGCCAAGCGTGTTCGTGGTGAGAGCCAGGATAGCTTTTTCTGCCGCATGGTCGGCTAGGCTGCGGCGGCATTTACCAGGTTACCTGGCTCCTTGGAGGCAGACATAGACCTGCGCCGCTTCCTCATCTTCTTCTTCGGGCGCCTTCTGTTGGGCTCGAAGACGGACCGCATCCATCTTCGGTTCCTTCCCTTGCTTGCTGACCTGGAGAAAGTTGGTACGTACGTGTGGGGGGGCAGTGATGCTCGCCCATTTGTTCTGTGGCCTCCAGCCTAAGGCAGGCTCTATTTTAGTTGCCAACTTCTCTCCTTTTCTTCAGGTGACTTTTAGCAACTTTTCTTTTCTGTACGTTTGTATTGTTCTGCTTTGTTCTGACGAGTTGTGCATTTTACAGGTATGGAGCTACCTCTACTTCCCCCTGGGTCAGGCACAGCAGTCCTACTCCGACCTCTTCCCTCTGATGGCTCGCTGGGAGCCCATCCGCCCTACTGAGGGCCACCAGAGCCAGCTGGCTTCTATTCGTGCATAGATTCTTCGCTTCCCATACACTGAGGTATGTTTTTAATTTGTGTATCAATATTGTCCTAGTGAAATAATAATCATGATTTTGCTTCCTGCAGGTGTGTTGGAGGGAGAGTCTTCCTCGTCGGCTGACCAATGAGGGAGAGTCTAACCAATGCTAGCTTGATCAATTTGTTCAACTTAAGACAATAAAACAAGTAAAGAGTTTGATTAGATTTGTGAGAAGTGTAGTAATTGTAGTAAGAAGATAAGAAAAGAAGTAATTGGAATCAAACTCACCGGCTTCAGGGTGAGCCTTAACCCCTTTTTTGTATTTTAAATTATGTAAAAATGATGCAAATAAATTAAAAAATGTTCTAAAACAGTAAATAAACTGAATGAAATGTGTTAAGAAGAACTTATGAAGTGTATGGCTTGAGTTGAAGCCAAATTGGTTGAAGAATGCCGGTTCGGGTAGCCTTGCACCCTTCTGGCGCGACTTTGATGAATAAAAGTTTACGGATGACCTCGATGTCAAAATTGAGTGCCGTTTATTTCTATGGATGGAGAATTTGGAGAGGAAGAGATTTTCTGTTGATGACTTCTCCGAAATCTATTTGTATAAGCCTGTAAAAATTCTGAAAGTGGACGGATGTAGAAAACAGAACCTGGATGCGCGCCCTCAGTGCAGCAATCGCCACGAATAGATGGCAAGTTGGAATCGAGTGCCACTATTTGAAAATGAAATAGGACGAAGAGAGGAACCTCTGTTGAAGACTTTTGCAGCCGGAGCCTCGGATTTTCTACGGAAGCTGATGAAGTCGGTTGATGCAGAGCACACGGATTGAGCTTTCTCCTTCACTTCGGGATTGATCTCTTGATGTCGGATCAGTTTTGGACGTCGGGATGGCCTTGGGAGAGAGTTTGGATGACCTCAGGATGAGCTAGGCACGGGGGATTAACCTTAGTTCATTGGGAATAGCCCTCAATTTATAGAGAATAGAAAATTGGTGCAAAACATGGAAACTGGACCAACCGCGCCCCCGCCTTTCAAAGGAAGTGAGGGCACGCAGGGCACACCCTCAATCTGGGGGCGCGCAGGGCGCACCCTCACACTGGGGGTGCGGTCTACGCACCCCCCTGTTTCAAAGCAAGCGGGGGCGCGTTACGCGTCTTATTTCTAAAAATCGTCGGAATCTTCCAAAAATTGCTAAAAATCTGACTTGACAAACGTAACGCGCCCCCGACCTGGGGGTGCGGTACAAATAATCAAAAATTAACGATGGTAACCTTCCAAAAATCCGGTTTAGAAGGTGTAAATCGGGGCAATTTCTGATTTTTAGAAACTGACCGCACCCCCGCGTTTCAAAGGAAGTGGGGGAGCGCAGGGCGCCCCCCCAGAATGAGGGCACGCAGGGCGCGCCCCCAAGTTGAGAGCGCGGTGACTGCGCCCTCCCATTTCAAAGGGGGCGGGGGCGCGGTACACACTCTCTCTTGCATGCACATTGCGCAGGCCGTAACTTTCAAACGGGATGTCTGATTCGGCTCTCGTTTGTTGCATTAGAAAGAGGGCCTTCAACCACACCTCCTCAAGTCGGTAAACCAGCCGTCATGACTCCCGAGACATTTGCACGGGACTTTCTTCTAGTTTACTTTCTCGCGAAAAGCCTAAAACTGTGGTGAAGGTTCGAAAGAGCACGGTTCCGGTCGAGGAATCTCGGGTCAACTCGGGATGACTTAAAATGATGACTGAACAAGTCTGGTATTGCTGGAAAATCTGAAATCATCGAAAAATCTGAGATTAACCCGGTAAACGTGAACCGAAACTCGAAAAAGTCGTAAAACCCTAAAATCAACCGAAATGGCCGTATGGCCCCGGTTGGTGAAATATACGGCTAGGATCGACCCGGACGACTCATAAAGACCCGGTGATGACCAAAAAGGCCTAACGCATGGTCCAGGATAGCCATTTTAGTACAGATCAAAAAAGCCATAACGAAAGCCGTCATTGACCGACGACTACCGAAATGACTTCTCAAAAACCTTGAATGTTACGAAACACATGTGAGACTCCCGAGACCTTCAATTAAGGAATATTCAAGGTCGGTCATCGAGAAAGCTCCGTGTTTCTGGTGTGACAAAGTCCATAGAAATGTGTTCCCATTTCCATGATGGAATCTCCAATGGTTGCAAGGGTCCTGCTAGTTTCTGGTGTTCAACCTTCACCTGTTGGCAAACAAGACATTTAGAAACATAATCTGCCACATCTCTTTTCATACCTTCCCACCAATATTGTCTTTTCAAGTCATGATACATCTTGGTTGCCCTTGGATAAATAGAATATTGAGATTTATGAGCCTCTGCAAGAATCTCTTGCCTCAAGTCAGAATCTGCAATTACACACAACCTCCCTTGGTAGAGAATGGTTCCATCTTCAAACTTAGATATTTCAGCCCTCTTTACTAAGCCTTGAACTTCGAAGTTCCCTTCTTGTGCCAACTTCACTTTATCCACCAAGGATGAACTAATAGACATATGAGCCATGAAAGAAGTTAGATGATTCACAGAAATCTTAGGTGAATAATCAGTAATAAGCTCTATGCCTTTCCATTCTTGATATAATTGCAAGGCCATTACTTTCTGTCTTCTAAGTGCATCTGCCACCACATTTGCTTTACCTGGGTGATAGTTCAGACTAAAATCATAGTTTTTTAGGTATTCCACCTATCTTCTCTACCTCAAGTTGAGATCTTTCTATGAAAAAATATACTTTAAGCTCTTATGATCGGTAAACACCACAAAGACTCACCGTATAAATAATGCCTCCAAACTTTCAATGAATGAACCGCAACTACGATCTCCAAATCATGAACTGGGTAATTCTTTTCATGAGATTTCAACTGCCTAGAAGCATAGGCCACAACCTTATCATGCTACATCAACACACAACCCAATCCTACTCTGGATGCATCAGTATAAACAACAAATCCTCTTGTACCATCTGGCAAAACAAGCACAGGCGCAGTTGTCAACTTCTCTTTCAACTTCTAAAAACTCTCTTCACACTATTATGTCCATATAGAACCTCCTTTCTTGGTTAAAGCTATTAAAGGATCTGATATCGAAGCAAATCCTTTAATAAAATGACGATTATACCCTGCCAAACCAAGAAAACTTCTAACCTTAGTAGGATTTGTAGGTTGCTCCCAATTCTGGGCTGCTTCAACCTTAGCAGGATCCACCTGTACACCTGCTGTAGATATAACATGGCCCTGTCGACTCTGAAAATGGGTTCCGGATCGGCACCTCAAGAGAAGGTGAAAGATAGAATAGGGGAAAGGGAGTGAATCGTAAAGCACTCAGAAAGTGATAAAAAGTCCTCACCTCGGTCCCACACTCACATTGATCCCCGAACTTTCATCCCATAGCGTCGCTCGAGCACCGGACATGGTTCGGGTCATGTGGGAGGAGAGTGAGGAAGAGATGAACTTAGAACATGAATAAAAGAGGTAGTCATTAGGAGCCGCGGGCTCCGCTTTATGGAGTACAAACAAGAGATAAGTTGATTTGACCATGTGTACCTTAGCCCCGGAGAGAATGTGTGTAGGTTCAACCTTCTTCTTCTTCGGCCGACCGATGAAGAAGAGTCTCCAACCGATGCTAGCTTGATGTATTTGTGCAACTAGAAGACGATAAGACAAGAAAACAAGTGAAGAAGAATTAGAACTGAGTGAAGTGTAGTAACCTGTAAAAATAATAACATAAAATGGCAATTGGAAACAAACTCACCGGATTCGGGGTTAGCCCTAGCCCCTCTTTTTGGTTTTTTGTGATATATGAAATGATAAAAAATAGAATAAAAATGATGCTTTAATATGAACTAAATTATATGAATGAAGAGTTAGCAAAGATAATATGGATGATTAAAGATAACACAACCCAGGCAAAGTGGCAACCGGGTTGGACAGATTCAATGTAAACTGGAGTGGCTCTGATGTAGAGACCGTAATAGACAGCACCGATGTCATAATCAAGTGCCATTTGTTTAAAAATAAATATAAATCACCTATGATGGTTTTAGATTAATACAACTTTGCTTGAATCTTATGATAAATAATCTGAATTTACCTGATAAGCCGGATCTTGGACAGTGATGTTTTGGAAACTCCAAGCACAACGTTGATGTAGGATGTGCTATGGGAACCACAGATATCTGAATTGAATGATTACTTGGGTTAGATAAAATAGAACTCATCGGGGAACAATTTCTATGAAGGATGTATAGGCTGAATTCACCATTAAATGTACTAAAATTGACTGAGAAAATGATGACTTAAAAGAGAAGATTTCGGATCTATCTGTGCAGCGCCAGTGTTGAAGCCGTAAAAAGACAAGGGCATGTCAAAATTGATCTCCATTTGTTGTATATGAAAGATATATTGATGAATAACACTTCTTATGAATGAAGTCAGTCTGTAAAATGACTAAAAGATTTGTAGAAGCCGATGATCAGCAGTGCAGCATGTCAGAGCATAGACCAGCTTCTTCATAACTTTGGGATGATCTCTGATCACCGTGACGAAGAGAGAACAATTTTGGGAGGTTGGGATGAGCCTAGGGTGGCTGGAAGATGAGGATAAGAGTTCTGGAGGATGGGTATGCCTTTTTTAGGTTGTTCATATGAGTCTCTCTTTATAGGGGATGAAAAATAGGTAAAAAAATAGCAAGTTTTGATACATCCGACCATAGGTTGGATTTCCTCTATTTAATGTTGCTAATTTTTATCTTGAGGCATTTATAAACTTACCCAAATTATTGAGAGGGATTTTAAACTATGGATCACCTTCCCCATGTTCAAAATATGTCTCCACTTGAAGAGGAAAGAAATCTGGTCTAAAAATAGCAAGCTTTGATGTGTAAGACAACAAGTTGGATTGTCATCATTTAATGATGCTAATTTTGACCATGAAGCTTAAAAATACTTTACCAAGTGATATGTAGGAATAAAAAGGAAGTGCATGGGGTGGGCTTGTATGTAATTGGGCTTGATCGGTGTTGCGTGCGGACAGAACTGCACGTCTGACTTCTAAAAGGCGCTGCACACAAATGGTAGATCGGAATTGAATGCCATTTGTTGCATTGAAAAGAGAACTCATAGAGGAAGATTATTGATGTTTAATACTTCTTCATTAGATGCCCATAAAATCCTATGAAAAATTTTAAAGTAGAGGATATGGTGGGAAAAGCATAATTTGGCACACAACAAAGCGGCGCGACCTTGGTGCAAAGACCACCAAGAGCAACATGGAAGTTAGAATGGGATCTCATTTGAAAAAAATGAATTTGATTAGAGATCAACAACTCTTTCTCAGATTTCTAGTGAACTCCTTGGCTCATCCAAAAGGAACGTTCAACTTGATTTTGATGGTCTAAAAGAGATGTTGCCAATGGAATAAGAGTTTAAGTCCCAAATAAGGCCAAATTGGCGTGTCTACAGGCCCAAGAAATTCACACTCTCAAGCCAAAAAGCACACTTATTAAATTTGACATACAATAAGTGATCTCTCAGAGTTTGTAACACGATCTTAAGATGTTGGCAATGCTCTTCCATGCTAGAAGAGTAAATTATAATATCATCAATGAATACTACTACAAAAAAACTAAATAATCTCTGAAAATTTAATTCATTAAGCTCATGAAGGCTGCAGAAGCATTAGTGAGACCAAAAGGCATCATCAAGAACTCATAATGACCGTATCGAGTACGAAAAGCTATCTTGGATATATCTTCATTCTTGATCCTCAATGGGTGGTACCCAAACCTCGAGTCAATCTTGGAAAACACCTTGGCATTCTGCAACTGGTCAAACAATCATCAATACGTGGTAGTGGGTACTTGTTCTTTATAGTAATCTGATTCAACTTTTGGTAATCAATACAAAGCCACAATGATCCATCCTTATTTTTGACAAATAAGATAGGTGCACCCCAAGGTGACACACTAGGGTGAATAAACCCCTTGTCCAGAAGTTCTTCTAACTGTTGCTTGAGTTCTCCCAATTCTGCAAGTACCATTCTATATAGAGCAATAGAGATAGGAACTGATCCAGGAACAAGATCTATAGCAAAATCAATGTCCCTGGCTGGTGGTAACCCAAGCAAGTCCTCAGGGAACACATCTGGATACTCACAAACAATATCAACCTCATCCATAGATTTCTTAACACCTGCATCACCATCAATAGATACACATGCAAGATAGACATCACATTGATTTTCCATCATCCTTGTTGTCTTCATGGCAGAGATCAACATCTTGGACTTCTTATAAGAAGGGCATCTATAGGAGAAGATATTTCTACCAGGAATCTAAAAAATAACTATCTTCCTATGACAATCAAGTATAGCATGATGGTACTCAAGCCAATCCATCCCAAAAATAATATCAAAGTCCTTCATATCTAGCACATACAATCTGGCCTCTAAAAGGTTCCGTTGATCTCAATCTCACAATGGGGTAAAAAGTAAGACATCTTCATAGCCTGCCCTAATGGAACACTAACTCCCATAGGCTCACACTCTTCCACAATATACTCACAACTCTTAAATAAGAAAGAAGAGAAATAGAATGATATGAAAGAATCGGTAGCTCCTGAATCAAACAATATACGAGCATATAATCTAGTGACTCAAAGAGTGCCTTCTACTACATAAGTTCTGAGAGATATCCCTACACTCTATAGCAAAAACCCTAGCCTAGGCACTGCGAGACTGCTGTGGTGGGGCCCTATAAGAAGAAGTCTGCCTCTAAGTTGGTGCCTACCTCACCTGAGTTGCTGCACTACGAGTCAGAGCACTAGTGCAAGTCTGATATGGTCGAGATGACATAGCTGGAGTAGCCTCACGCCTCTGCCTGGAAAGAGGGCAATCAGTAACACGATGCCCAAACTGCCCACAACCATAGCATGCTCCAGACCTGCGATGACAATCACTGCTAGCATGGTTCTTCCCACAGAAATCACATCCCCTCTGCCTAGGTGGGGGACCCGAGTTGGAATTCTCTGGCTTCTTCCTCTTCCTATCAAGAGACTACTGAGGCTAGTCCCTGGATGGTGCCTTGCTGCTCTGACTTGGTGCTCTGAAGGGTCCAAGGTCCTTATCTACCCTGCAAGATACCTCAAAAGCTGCTCCCATCGTGGGCCAGACTACAGAAACGAGTCTACCATGAATACCACCTCTGAGCTTATCAACAAATTTCCTAGCTCTTTCTACCTCATTCTCACAGATATATGGTGCATATGCTTCTAATTTAATGAACTTACTCTCATACTCTATGACTGACAAGGTACCCTGCTCAAGTTGTAAAAACTCCTGCTTCTTGGCATGACGAACATGTAAGGGAATGTGCTTCTCCCTAAATAGCATGATTAATTCCTCCCAAGTGATTTTCTCCTCTGGGACTCCAGCAAAATGAGTACGAAGTACAGATTCCCACCAAGCTCTAGCTGTCAAATGGAGCACATGGGTAGCAAGCCTAACCATGTCTTCTGGAGGACACTACATCACCTTGAAAATCTTCTCAATCTCTCTGATCTAGTTCTCTGCCAGAGCTAGATCTCTATCCCTCGATAAAGAGGGTGGACTCAGACGCTGAAAGTGTTTCACCATTCCACCATGTGGGTGGTCTACCCTGGCATTAGCCTGCTACATCAAACCCTGAGCCATAGCAGCATTCAAGCCCTGCTGAGCCTGAACCTGAGCCTGCACAGTATGGAATAGACCTTGAATAACTTCTAGTAAATTTTCGGTGTGAGGTGCTTGCCCCTCATTCTGGGCTGGTGCTTGATTCCCAACATCTTGAGGATTTTCCTCATGCACTAGGACATTCTGAAGATTCCCATTATCTCTTTTACGAGTGTTACCACGAGATGCCATCCTGTTCACAAAAATTTAAAAGACTTAAGTATTCTATCATGCGTACACATCCAAATATAAATCATAATTTCCAATCTAAAACTTAGACTCCGAATTTAATAAAATCTATTGATGCTTGTCTCTTCAACCAACCATTATCAACTCGGGCAGGTTCAATTTTAAACCTTTAGACCGGGTATGCTCTGATACCAACTCCTATCATGACCTAGAAAAATAAAATGAATATCACAACTATGCAGCGGAAAACATAACATCATGATAGTGGGAGAAATCCATCATTCGGATTTCATAACCCAAACAAGCATGTAGATAACCTTAACAACCAAGTCCACATAACTCCACAAGATTTCAAAATAGACTTAAACATTAAACAACCTAAAAACCAAACCAAGTTCCCATAGCTCCATAAAACTTCAACCAAAACCTAAATATTCAAACAACCAAGTTCTATACCAAGTTCATTCTTAAGTTCCATCTCTCAGGAAAATCACTAGATTTAGTTTAACCATACAACATCCTAAAAGTCCAAAACAAGCATCTTGAAGAAAATAAAATATCATTCTGCTCCAACTCCAGGAAATTTTGGTTCTTCCACGGTCTCTACTTGAGCCTCCAAGCCAATCTCCTGATCTTCAATACCTGCTGAAAAATATTAACGCACAACGGGGTGAGTCCGAGGATTCCGTAGGATTTACACCTTTTACCCATCAATTAGATAACTAACATATAATCATGCGATGATAGTTAACATATTTACATTGAGATGTAATACAAAGCTAATAAATGTCTTCTATAATTATCTATAACCCATTAAAAACCATGATTAACTTAAAGGAAAAATATCATGCCAAAGCTATACATTTCTAGACCAATGTACACATGACCATACAAACAAGACAATTACCATCTAAATAACCTCAAACTTAATTTAACATGGCCAAACTAACATAGGACAGATCTGATTTTTCTAACCTAACATGAATTTACATCTATCCATGACATGCGATTAACACAAATTCATATTCTTTTCAAATACATAGTAAAATAGCAAGGAATTGGTCATCTAGTTCTTCACATCACATGTACAAATTGCATTCACCAGCTCTAATATATATATATATATAGAAGTAACATATACTAAGCTAGCCCAAAGTGCACCTAGGCAGTGATGACACTAAGGGAAAAATTGCGGTAATCCAGAATCTGTGGGAGAGCCGGATTCAACTAAGTTACCCGCTACCCACGGACAATTGACTAAAATAGGCTGGTAAAGTCTTCATAATAAGCCGTAACAAGAATTCTTAACAAATTTCAGATCATGACATATCTAATTAGTATCATACACACAACATGACATTCTATTGTCTTTCATGCAAAACAAACTATTTTACCATAAACTAGACATGACTTGTACTAACCGGCTTGGTTGACATGTTCTAAACAAACCTATATCAAACTTGACCATATGAACATAACCATATCATGCATGACAAAACACATAATCTGAAACCAAACCAAACAAAATTTACCTGATCTACACACATGCAATGACAAGTCGATCTAGACATGCTTAATTACATATACAAGACAATTAACCTAAGTCAAGCTTGGCATACACTAAAAAAATTACGTTTTGATGTCAACACCCATAATCTGACCTAAATAGGTTTCAAAAAGTTTAATTTGATGACTTATGATTTTTCCAAATCTACACATAATTATATTTCAATTCTAGGTCCATTCTATCACATAATTATATACATAAATAACATTTAGTCAAATCTCATGAAAAATATTTCTACTCATCTAGAATCATGCTAAACATGTTTCATAATATTCAAAATATCAATTTCAAGGTTCTGGTTTCAAGAATTTTTGAGAAAAATCACTAATCTTATGTCTAAAGTCTAAACTAGACAAATCACGGTCCATAAGTTAAATCATGCATATTTTCTAATAAAAATGGAGTCAAATACATAGACGAGCTTGAAAAACCTACCTGAAAGCACTTGTAAAATTTTCATATTTTTTTAGATTTTTCGCTAATTTTCTTGGCCTTAAATCTAATTTCTGGAATTAATAATTCCAAAAATTAGAAAATACCGAATCGGCACTGAACCGGGCGGTTAGACCGGCTGAACCAGGGTGGCTCGATAGCACTGAACCGGTGGTTGAAGGAGGCAGACCAGGGCGCTGGGCCTAGCTTGATCGGCGGCTCGACTGTGCTGGGCCAGGCTCCCATGGTGGCAATCGCGACGACAAGGTGTGGCAGTGCTCGTGACGGCGGATGCGGCGACACATGACGATGCAGGGCTCCGGCGATGGCAACCAGAAGGATAGGTGCTGGCCACAACGGTGATGGCGAGGGGAGGGCGAAGGCCAGCGACGAAGGCGGTGAGAGGACTTCTTGTGGCGATTCCAGCTGCAAAAAGGGAAGGTCGACAGCGGTGGCTTCCGACAGCGACGAAGGGTAGCATGGCAAGGGGCTGGATGGCGATGACCTCAATGGCAAGAGAGGTGTCAGAGACTGTGGCGGCAAGGGAAGCTTGGTGGTGCTAGCTTTCGTCGAGGATGGTGATCGCCAACTCAGCTAGGCCTCCTACTAGGAACCCTCCTAGACAAATAATTCGTGCACCGGCTACTCCACAACCACCACCAAGCTCAATAAACCAACCATTGGCCGTCACTTCTTCTCGCCGACCCATCATTAGGCCATCCCCCGCCTTGACTACACCTCCTTCAACTATTGCTACACACCAGCCCTTGCTCATCTGACCACCACAATCACCACCAAACCTGAACCACCAACCTATAAGCTTTGTCACTCCAAAACCTCAACCTATCATACCACCAACCCCACAACCTACCACATTACCAACACCTTCATCAAACCCATCAACCACTCCTACACCCCGGCCTCTTCTCATTAGGCCATCAGTATCACCATCACTACCACCTCCAAATCCTACCCCTCTACCCACTAACCCAATCATCCTAGAACCACCAATCCCATTGCCTACCATACCTGCACCTACACCACCTGTTCCACCACAACCCACCCTAGTTAATCCGTCGCCTCTACCCAACCGCCAAATAGCCCCGGTGCTTCGGAGTGGGAGGATGTTCCAACGGCTCTTTCTCCAAGCCAGTACTCAACCGCAGGATCCAGTGGAGGAGGAACAAGTGGAAGAACCATTGCCGGGCACGGCATATGATTTATTGAAACATTTAGATAAAACACCGGCCCGTATTTCCATACTTGAGTTGATCAAAAGATCAAAGGTGCACCAGGAGATTTTACAGTAGTATTTGCAAAGGGTCATAGTGAGTGAAGATCTCCCACCTGAGAAGATCACTACAGTGTTAGCCCCTAGAAGTGAGCACCCAACACTCACTTTATCTCAGGAGGAATTAGCAGATCCAGAGGTCAGGAGATATGCTTTGCATGTGGTTGTTATCATCTGTAATATCGAAGTGAAATCATGTTTAGTTGACACTGGAGCTTCTATCAACGTTATGCCACCAGAAACTTTGTAGTTGTGCGGCATTTCTGAACAAGAAATTAAGCCATCTTCTGCCATGGTGATGGCTTATGACAACTCCAAGAAGTCTGCACGTGGGGTGGTCACTTTAGAAGTTAAACTTGGACCATGTACGGTCACAACAGATTTTCATGTTCTAGAATTGGATCCAACTTTTCGGGCTATACTTGGGAGGCCATACTTGGAGGCAATAGGAGCTGTGGCCTCAACAAACCACCAATGCATAAAGTTTACCTTTAAAGGACAGGTGGTCAAGGTGACTAGCATGCCTATAAGGGACGAGATGAATGATGCTACTTTTACATCACCCCTAGGTCTATCAATACAGCCCCAGATCTCAGTGGGAGAATTGCCAGAAGTCAGATGCATGACCGCCTCTCTGCCAGACACAGTGGGATGGCGAATGATGATAAAATTGGGCTATCAGCCTAGAAAAGGATTGGGCAAGGATCTTCAAGGAATCACTCAGCCGATTCAAATTGTGAAAAGGCCACACAGGCAGGGGTTGGGATATGAAGAGGATTCCATCCCAAGGTAGATCTTCCAGCCAGGATATGCCATGGGACTCCACACCTTCTTTATCAAAGGGGAGACCATGATGATGGCTGAAGATGACAAGAGTTTCGTTACAGTTGTCAAGAGAAGGAAAGCTCCAGATGAAGAAGAAGACTTTGAGGACCTGTGCTTATCTTTGACTCATCTGTTCTCAAGTGGGGAAGAGCACCAGGAACCACTCAAGGGCAGACCAATCTTGGATCATCTAGTTAAGCATGTTACCCAAGTCAAAACCACGAGGCCCAAATACAACAATCCCATGTTTGAACATCGTACCATTGTTTCTAGATCTTTTGGATGGGCTTCAGAGCCCACTTACCCACTTTGGGCCCATGTGCCCTCTTCAACCTTCCACTCTTACTGGGCCAGCTTGCCCATTTACTTCCCTCATCAACTTCAGAAATGAGGGTTCTTTCCAGCATGGGCTCACATGCCCATCCATTTCTGAAATCGGGTCCACGTACCCATTTACTTTCTTCATCAGTTTTGGACCCATGTGTCCACTCTCTATTACTATCAGTCCCACGAGCCCCTTTTTCCCCTTTATTCTTAAGTTTTTCTCTCTATTAATTCAATCAGTTTCTAGCAAATCCCGAGTCATGCTGACTCATTCTATCTATTTACTTGAAATTCCCAAAAAAAAATTTGTCTTCTCTAAAACTCACATTTCCATCGAGGAGACATCTCTACTCATCCCAAAGGGCGCTCCCAATCAAGGATCCCTCTCTTCTGAATCATTAATCGATTTACTCGATCCTCCCTCCACTGTATATACCACTTTTCCAGCTTTGTCTTTAGTAGGTCAGGTTAGATTAGGAAATAGGAAAGTTAAAGGTAAACGAGTTCCAAATAGATATCTGCAACAATTGGCACAAAAATGCGTAGAGTGTGCAAGGTTGCCAAACTTTTTAGAGAATACCATCCAACTAGATGAAATCCGATATGAGGATGAGCATGACATAGATCATACTTTGGGAGTATATGAGGTGGTATCAGAGAAGGATCCCGAATTTGAGGATGAAATTGAGGACTTGCCTGATGCGTATGCATCTGGACTTAGAAGATTTGAAGAAACATCAGCTACAGGGAATGAACCAACCAAGGAACTAAATTTAGGAACCCTGGAAGATCCTAAAACTATCCTCATTAGCGCAAACCTCACTCCCTTAGAAGAACAACGTTTGATCAAAGTTTTGGAAGATTATAAGGACTCGTTCGCATGGACATATGAAGACATGCCGGGATTAGATAATTCATTGGTTGAACATAGATTAACCTTGAAACCTGGAACTACCCCTGTTAAACAAAAGCTCAGGAGATTCCACCTTGATATTGCACTCAAAATGAAAGAGGAGGTCGACAAACTACACCAAGCAAAATTTATTAAAGTTGTCCTATATCCGCAATGGGTGGCTAACATAGTCCATGTTATGAAGAAGGATGGACGGGTTCGGATTTGCATAGATTTCAGTGACTTGAACCGAGCGTGTCCTGAGGATGATTTTCCTTTACCTCATATCGATGTTTTGGTTGATAACACAGCTGGATTTGAAATGCTTTCATTCATGGATGGCTATTCTGGATACAATCAAATCCGATTAGCTGAGGAGGACCAAGAGAAGACCTCGTTCACTACACCTTGGGGAACATATTGCTATGTTGTCATGCCCTTTGGGTTAAAGAATGCTGGTGCTACATATCAGAGAGCTATGATGGCTATCTTTCACGACATGATGCACACCCTTGTAGAGGTGTATGTGGATGATTTGGTTATCAAGTCCAAGAGCCGAGAAGATCATCCTGAAGTGTTAAGAAAGGTCTTGCAAAGGGCTAGGGAATATAAGCTGAAAATGAACCCTAAGAAGTGCACATTTGGTGTTTCATCAGGAAAGCTACTTGGGTTCATAGTAAGCAAGAGGGGCATAGAGATCGACCCAAACAAGGCCAAGGCAATTATTGGTATGCCTCCTCCGAAGAATATGAAAGAGCTTCGAGGTTTGATTGGGAGGTTACAATTTGTCCGCCGGTTTATCTCACAACATTCCCAAAGGTGTAAACCTTTCTATGAGTTAACCAAGGCGGGGGTCGAGTTTAAATGGGATTCGAAGTGCCAGGAGGCGTTTGATGGGTTGAAAACATACCTGGCAAGTCCCCCTGTACTTAGACCACCAATTCCCGACAAGCCCTTGGTCCTCTACATTTCGGTTCTTGAGAACTCTCTTGGGGAAGTTCTTGTACAAGTTGATGAAGAAGGGAAAGAATGAGCTACTTATTACTTGTCTAAGATGTTTGATGTTTATGAGCTGAAGTACACTGTGGTAGAAAAGACCTGTGCTGCTCTTGTTTGGGTGGTTCAGAAACTCAAACACTATTTTCTTGCTCACCAAGTCAAGCTCATTGCTCGTATCAATCCTATCAAGTTTCTGTTAGAGAAGACAGTCTTGACTGATCGGTTAGGACGATGGCAGAGTTTCTTATCCCAAATTGATATCACTTATGTCCCACAGAAGGCAATCAAGGGCTATGCTATTGCTGAACACCTTGCCCATCATTCCATACCCGTCTTTGACCCAGTCCTGTCGGAGTTCCCAGATGATGAACTAATGTCAGCCCGATCTTCCAATCTTTGGACATTATATTTTGACGGGGCTCTGAACTCTCATAGTAGAGGGATAGGTATTGTCCTTCTGTCACCTGAAGGTGTCACCATTCCACAGGCTTTTCAGCTTAACTTTCCAGCAACCAACAACATAGCTGAGTATGAAGCCTTGCTGGCCGGGCTGGAAGCCGCTCATTTCTATGGTGTCACCGAATTGAGGGTGATAGGTGATAGTCAATTGATCCTACGCCAAGTCCTATCCAAGTACCGAACTTCCCATCCAAACCTCAAACCCTACCAGGAGCTCACCACCTGCAACATCAAGCTATTCTTCAAACTCACCTTTGTCCATGTCTCCCGTTCTCAGAATATCCTCGCCGATGCCTTAGCTTCACTAGCTTCATCTCTATCTGTCCCATTAGGTAGGCAAGTGCAGACTATCCACATTTGTAAGAGGACAATTCCAGCGATTGAGGATGGACATTTTCTGAAGGTTAAGGAAAGATTCAACAGAAAGGAATACTTGGAACACAAAGAAGAAATCTCCCTAATTGAGTTGGAAGAATTAGAAGAAGGTGAGAGACCTTGGTATGACGAGATTGCGAGGTATTGCCAAGATCAGTCATTTCCGCCTGGATCAACCACCAAGGAAAAGAAGGCAATTAGAAAAGTATCCCAGAGGTATACAATCCTAGGAGGAGTGCTCTATAAGAGAAGCCTAAGTGGAATCTTACTCAGATGTCTTGATGAAGAAGAAGCTGAGTTGGTGCTGAAGGAAGCACATTCTCGAGTTTGTGGTGGTCATGTGAATGCCCAAGCCCTTGCTAAGAAAATCATCCGACAAGGGTATTATTGGCTAACTCTAGAAGAAGACTGCTCCATCTTTGTCCGGCATTGTCATTCATGTCAACTCCATGCCGACAAGATTCACTCACTCTCATCGATCCTAGGTTGTTCGTGAGAAGTCAAGGGTAGGTACCATCCTACACACACAACACTTCCCGATCCTAGAATCCGGACAACCCGACACTTGCGAAAGGCAAGGCAGAAATCTAGAAATGGAAGGAATACCCTTACCCTATTCTCTTCTACTCGGTCCAAGATAGGGAGAGAAGATTAGAGAGGGGTAGTATCGAAAACACTCGCCACCCTAGTAGGAGGCCGTCTCAGAGGGTACAAAAGGGTGCAAAAAGATGGGCAATGAACCCCTCAGGTTAGAAAAAAAGAAAAATGATCAACCTGTCTGAATGAGTACCCAGAATGATAGTCAAAGCAAATAGTACTAAAAGATGGGCAATGTCCCCACGGGTCAAAAACCTGTCCAAATATGTGCCACATAGAAAAGAGCAAAAAAAATAAGAGAGACCCAAAGAGGCCGAACCCCAATGGGTAATATGAGTGAGAGTAGATAAATCCCTCTCAACATCTTCAAACCCTATCAAGGACTTTCTCTATACTCTTCCTCCTTAAACCCCTTGGGTAGGGTAAATCGACCAAATCCAGGTGGAATCCAAGCCGATCAAAGGAAGAAGGTTAGAAGGATTCTAGGTAGGGAACTTTATTTTGCACGTGGCATCTACCACTTGAGTCTTGACAAACCCCAAAGATCGATGAATTGTCTCAAATACCAGCATTTTCTCCACACAAAAAAGATGAATATTTCAAAAAAAAACCTAAAACAAGTGAATATTTTCAAAATCCAAAAAAATGAACATTTCAAAAACCCCAAAAAAATGGATAATTCACAAATCCACAAAAAATGCATATTTCAAAAGTCCAAAAAATGCATATTTCAAAATAAAACACAAAAAATGAATATTTCAAAAACCCAAAATAATAATAATATTTTCAAAAATCTAAAAAAATTTGCATATTTCAAAAATCCAAAAAAATTTGAATACTTTTTAAAATAAAAAAATGATATTTCTAAGAAAACCCAAAAAAAATGCTTAGTCATGATCATTGCCTTAGTTGCATCCATGTTTATTTGGCTGTCAAGCATATTTCCATTCCTGTATTGCATATCCATTTTTTACTTTAATTACCTTGTTAAGAAGGCTCTCCCCTTTGACCTAAGTCAAAGTTGACCGTAATCGGCAAAGGTATGAGTTGTGATGAAGATCTAATACTCTTTTATCAAGTGTTTCAGGTATTTCAATGCAAGAGAGGAGAGGATTAACCTATTTTTGAATCAAATTCGGATTTCAAAAGGTTTTTCTGAGGTTAGGGCGCATGTGCCCTCATCTGGGGGCACATGGCCAGGTGCCCCACCCCAGGGCGTATGGCCAAGTGCCCCCGATCGGGGGCATATAGACAAAAAATTCAAAAAAATAATTTCAAAAATTCTCAAAAAATCAGAAACTGTTCATATTGTTAAAAATGACATTTTTGCTAAAGGAACCATTATCAAAAACTTTGTTTTGACCTCTAAATGATGGTTCTAATAGTGAAAACTTAAGTTGTTCATTTCGAGAAAAATATGCTTCATATGACAATTTCGTATGTTGGGTACTAACCAAAAATGTGCAGGCAACCTTTTAAGTCCTAACAGGTGAATTGGTGAGATCAGTGTTCCAGAAGGAACGTCATGCCAGCCTTGCGACTAAAAGAAAGGGAGTGCCACCCAGTCAAGTATTATCATGGTGCTGATGAATCAGGCGGTCGATGCAAGTTGATAGACCACGCCTGAAGATTTCACTTAGCTTCACATCAATCTCACATCATCACCAGCACTCCATTTTGCACTTCACATCACTCTCACCATTTGTCATTTAGTTATGGTAGGTCCATTTAATATGTATTAAATGCATCGATGTTGAAGAACTTGAGGGTGAAGGTGACTAGGCCCGAGATCCCCTTCAACAAAATCTACGACGGCTTGGTCATTTCTTCACACTCACGGATAAGCCAAAATTGAACATTGGAGGGACGATGGTTCCTAATCAGGTGTCTTGACCTCCAATAGACAATCTATATCTTCAACTATTTTCTACATAATCTTCTATGTTTTCACATCCATCTCCTTTTCATTATTCATCATTACTAATTTTATCCTTTCATGTTTTATTCTATCCTTTCTTTTTATCCCTCCATGTTTTATTCTGTCCTTTCTTTTATCCCACCATGTTTTTCATTTTATCCCACCATGGCAATTGTCACACCATTGTTTCTTATTTCCCACATTCTATGTTAGTCCCACCATTATCTTTCAATCCCACTATGGCTTAAGTCTGTTTTGTCATTTTCCAAATATCAAATTTTCTGCTAGAGCGTGATTCATGATTTTCACGATACCCGAGCAATTTTGTTATGCTTAAAAGAACCCTTTTAGAACTTGAGATTATTCCACTCAGAATTAAACTGTGTATTTTGGTGAAACTTGAATGAACTTGAGATTCCAAATATGATGGATTGGTATTCTTTTATTTTAAGATCAATTTCTTTTTTAAACTTTAGCCCATCACAGTACAAGAACACCGCAAAGTTCGGGTTGCTGGCTGATGATGAACCTACGAATTCGAGGACTCCTCACCACGCTGAGGGTTGGCTACATACTTTATCCTTTATTCTTATCCTTTATTTTTTATCTCTCGTGCCAAGGGCATGCCTTTTACCAGTCAATTATATGAGGTTTTGATGGAACATAAAAGTGATCTAGAATACTTGGAGAGATTCATTTTGCTGGATCGGGTAGATAAGCGTGTCTATATCTACACCTTGATGCCACCTTTTCAGTCCATCATCATTCCATTCCGCTACATTCATCTACGCTCACTTGCATTTCATTACAATTCACTCCGAATCACTCCACTTCATTACATGCCATTCCCTCACAAAGCCGACATCAAGGCGAGGCAAGCTGTAGACACGCCAAATTCGCCTAATTCAGAGCATAAAACTCATATTTTATAGGGTAACATGTATGATTGATCTTATAATAATGCTGGGTCTTTTAAAGTTGATTTGGAGTGTCGTCGAATGAAATCGGATGTTTTCCGAAGTTTTCTGTAAAAAGCCATAATTTCCAAGCGAAAGCCACACGTAAATCATGTAAACACGGAAATTGGCTGAATGACCCATGCCTAATGATCATGCATTGAATTTTATGGTCATATTCACACTCCGTACAAGTTTTGTTGCATATCGTGCCTTTTCGGTTTGCCGTCGGAGTCATTTTGACTAGTATCGGATCTTCTGTTCACTGTCCTAACTTCCGGATAAAATTCTGAAGTTTTGTAGAATGTGATGGCTTATCCAATTCTATATAAAGCTTCTTCGGCCTGTTATCTTTCCAACGCAAAAATCGACGTCGAATTCCGAGTTCGGGAGTGTTCGCAATGGCTTCCGGAAGAAGGACGCGCAAAAATAGTCCCATGCGCCCGGGTCCCTGGTCACATGCGCCCAGGACCCAAGGCACGTGCCCATGCACCCTACCAGTGAGGCACGTGACCTCGTGCCCTCACTTGAGGGCACATGCTCCCTACCCTTGAGGCACGAGGGAACCAGTTTTTCACCGGGACTCTACCGCTGAACAAATCGAGAGGATAAGACCAAATTTTTCGAAAAAAGTGCCATGCGCCCCCACTTTGAGGCACATGCACCCTGGGGGGTAGGGCATATGCGCCCTGGGGTAGACCACAAGGTCTCCTATTTTGTAGTGTTGATCGCGACAGTTTTCTCCTATAAATAAACTCTGATTCCGGTCATTCCAAAGGCATGATCATGACCCCCCAGGCATCTCAAGACATCCAACCTTTCTCCTGCATTGATTTTGTGATTTTTAGAGAGAGAATTTTGAGTTTTTAGAGAGAGAAAAGTTGGTTCAAGAGAGAGGAAGACTGTTCTGCTGGTGATCAGCCAGGTCTCTCTTCTTCGGCCTCTACAGAAGAGTGTGGACGTCTTCTGCCCAACCTCTCTTCATCAAAGTTCTTCCTATCCAAGTCTTATTGAGTTTACAATTTACGGAACTTGATTACGAGGTTGGGTCTGGTCGTGACGAGCGCAGAAGAAAAGTCGCGCCTGGCAGATCCTGGACTGTTGCTCGGCTTTTTCGACAACACAAATTTGGCCATATCTCTCTCTATTCAACTCAGAATCTTTCTGTTATTTTTCCTATCTCTTTTTTTCGTGATTCTCCATCCTCCTATATTTTTTTTACATTTTTATATTACTTTTACTCTGTTAATCCTAAAACTAAAAAAATGGGTTAGAGATAACCCGAATCCGGTCAGTTTCTAGTCAATTGTGTGTTTCATGTTATTTTCTTTACATATACTCCACTTTGTCTAGTTCTAATTATATTTTTCACTTGTTTATTTGTCTAGTTGCACAGAAAATCAATCACCCACGCATTGAGGACTCTTCTTCATCGGCCGGCCGAAGAAGGAGAAGCTTTAACCCGCACTCTTCAACTCTTCACGCTAAGGTACACACGGTCAAATCAATTTCATAAATCGGAACCCACGGTTCCTGGCGACCACATGTCTTAATTTCTTTCTTCTCACCCTCCTCCCACATGACCCAAGCCTTTGGTGATCGAGCGACGCCAAGGGATGAAAGTTCGGGGATCAAAGTGAGCGTGGGACTGAGATGAGAGTTGCTTTTCGTGTTTTCTTCTTTTCTTTCTCATCCCCTCTTGAGGTGACGATCTGGGTTCACAGACTTCCCTGAAAAGGAGAGGACCCCGTCGAATTTTCAGAGTCGACAGAGGTCACCCTTGAACCTTCGCCCAAGGCTGCTCTAAGTCAGCCTAACCCTCATTTTGCCCCACCTCACTGTAGACACGCAATTTTGGCCAAGTTAAACAGCCTATGTTCTTGCTTTTATGAAGTATATTTGAGTATTCCTTCAAAGAAACCAAGTTTTTCAGAAAATCGTAACTTTCCAGCGCGTTTTGGCCAAACTAGGCCTAGTGCCTCCTTAACGGGGCGCTTTGACCAAGTCAAAGTGCCCTATAAACAGGGCACTGGGCGCCCTGTTAATAGGGCTCCAGGCGCCCCACTGGTGGGGCACCTGTACCTGGTCTGACTGACTGGACAGATTGATGTGACAGTTCTGCAAATAAAGTTGCTCTCTTCTTGGCTATAAAAGGACCCCCATTTGGAGGCTTGAGGACACACCAAGGGTGCCCCCCCCCAAACCCTCTCATCCACAACAACACTCCCAAGGCCTTGCAACCCCTCTCCAAGCTCTCAAACCGTTCCAAAACCCTCTCCCAAAACCCAAAAAAAACCATAGTTGCTTCTTGAAAGAATAGTCTAGCAGAATGAAGTTAACATCTTTTGGGCTGTAAAAAGACCCCCATCTAGAGGTTTAGGAGGTTCCAAGTCCGTCTCTCACTCCTTCTTATCCATCTCTACATTCCCAAAGCCTCACAACCTCTCTCCAAGCCCATAAACTATCCCGGAAACTTTTCCCAAAAACCCAAAAATTTACAGTTTCCTTCTTCAGAAATATGATTTTCTCCAACTTTGAAGCCTCTACACTCCCTTTTCCTTTACATCTAGTGCCAAAAAACTCTTTCATTAGCTTCACTTGAGTATTGGCTGCTTAAAGAAGTCCTTCTTTCATCTTGGAGGTCTTCTTACACTCCGGGGCGATGCTACGAAGAAGGGAAGAAAATCTGTTGAAACCAATCCCTGGTGTCCCATAAATAGGGCACTTTGACTTTGGTCAACACGCCCCATAAAGGGGACACCTGCAGTAGGCGCCCCATGTATGGGGCACTAGCAGGGGCAGACCTCGTTTTGCATTTTTTTAGTTTATTTACCTTTCCGGTCGATCCTTTACTCCCCCCTTTCATTTTAACTTTCATTGACATGTTATTTAGCATGCATTAAGCCACACCTTTGCATCTTCATACCTCTTTAAAAACTTATCAAAATAGGGGTTGGGATTTAGTCCCAATCCGGTTAGTTCCTTCCCTTTTGCATGTTTAAGTTCGAATTTGAGCATGATTCTACACTTTCACTATAACTAATGATATTTTCACTTGTTTCTATATTTTCATATGAACATTTGTAGGTAAATCCGGCTGAAGCGGAGCTTCAACCGGATCAAAGATGAATGACTCACTAAGCTCTCTTCTTTCGGCCGGCCGAGAGAGGAGAAGTAGAAACCCAACAATCTCCCTGCTTCCAAAGGTACAATGGTCATTTTTATTCTTTATTTTTATTTCTTTCTATTATATTTTGGAGCCTTTGGCTCCTGGCGATCACAACCACTAACATCCCATCCACCAAGTCTCCAAAGCAAGCGTAGGGCTGGAAAAGAGAGATCTACAGATCCCGTTTCGGGTGCTTACACTCACCAGCAGCAATTCTACCATTTTGACAAAGGTAATGAAGCTACGGTTCCATGGGAGCTTTCTCGCAATAAGAATTTAGTGTTCAACCAATCGGTCTTCCCTGACAACACTCATGAGAGACAAGTGACACATAGGTCCGACGTTGACATTTTTGTCTGACCTAGGTATCAACCATCCCCTCCGCCATCACAAGACTTTCTGGAGCCCTCTCAATGGGCTGTAATTGAATAAATAATTACCACGTAGTTGGCTCAACATAATGAGGGGTACAACATAGTGGGTCTTTACCAAGTTCTCTTCCCACTACATCATCAGTTCGTCAAGTTACCTCCATATGTTCAGAAAGTGCCGAAGTGCTCAAATTTTAATGGGCATGGTTCCCCACGAGAGCACTTGGCCTTGTATGTCACCCACATGGCCTACAAACAACTGGCCAACTATAACCAAGCACCCCCTTCCATGGCCTACGAACCCCGAAAAATAGGACCTAAGAGAAACCATTATCCGCCTTTACCTTACTCTCTCATGGACATCTTTAATGCACTCATGGCGGCAGGGCAAATTGCATTGTCAAGGGAGAAGTTGAAGTGGCCTCAAAATGTCAACACAGAGCGATACTGCCTGTTTCATAGATATCCTGGACACACCATGGAAAATTGTTTTCAGTTTAAAGACTGCATCCATGACCTTAATGAGCAAGGCAGTATTGACTGGGACCAGATGGGGGAATAATCAAAACAGTAAAAAACCAACGACAGCATGCACCAACTCAGCAACAACAACAATAGAACCCTGGCCTAGGGATCATTCAAAATCCTTTACCTCCACATGCACCCGCACCTGGAAACCATAACGTTAATCTCATCTTGATCTCTTCTGAGGAGTATCATGATCGGGGCCAGAATTGGCAAGTTGAGGGAGCCACCTCCGCCATGCACGTCAACCAAACCATCCATTCCATACCCCAAGCTACATCAGCCAACCCCACTACTCTCAACCGGCCACCCATCATCTGAGCCCCATCACAGCCCATTGTATGACCATCAGCCATACAACTCCAACTGGGACAGACCCTAATCTGCCTGGTTAATCTACCACAATCATCACTACCATTGGGACCCATCATCACCCCGCCCCGAGCAACTGTACCTTCACAACCTACCTACCCTGCCATGCATCAAACCACCATCATTACACCCATCCCAAGAGCTCCCATCATTCTACCTAACCCACCACCCACCACTACCATCCCAACTATAGCTCCTCAACTTGCCACAGTACCCATGAGTGGGCGCATGTTCCAAAGGGTCTATCAATCAGGGTTAGTACCAGAAGCAGAAGAAGAACACATAGAGGAGCCGATGCCTGGGACATCCTATGACTTGTTAAAACATCTTGATAAAACCCCAGCACGGATCTCTATCTTAGAGTTGATCAATAGATCCAAAGTCCATCAAGAGGTTCTTCAACAATACTTACAGCGGGTGATGGTGAACGAGAGCCTCCCCCCAGAAAAATCTCATTAGTTCTGGTCCCGAGAAGTGAGTACCCGGCCCTTACATTCATAAAGGAAGAGTTAGCAGATCCAGAAATAAAAAAATGTGTCTTATGCATCACAGTCTACATCAATGGAATAGGCATTAAGTCATGTTTTAGTCAATACCGGAGCCTCCATTAATGTTTTGCCACCAGAAACATTACATCTTTGTGAAATTTCTGAAGAGGATGTCCGGCCATCTCTAATAACAGTGACCGCATATGACAATTCGAAAAAGCCTGCCAATGACATGATTACATTAAATGTGAAGATTGGACCCCGAACAGTCACTGTTGACTTACACATACTTGAGATGGATCCGACATACAAAGCTATTTTGGGACGGCCCTATTTGGAAGCACTTGAGGCAGTCTCCTCCACCAATCACCAGTGTCTCAAATTTTCTTACAAGGGACAAGTAATTAAGGTGACTAGCATGCCCCTAGATCATCCACCTTCTCCTCCACCACCCCTCGAGTTGCCAAACAAGCTGATTTTGACAATCTTGAATCTTCTAGAAATAAGTAGGCAGCCCAGGCAAGTGTGGAGAAAGAAAAGAGAGAAAAATGAAACTAATGGGTGGCATATAATGAAAAGTTTGGGATACCAAGAAGGCCAAGGACTAGGCAAAGAACTACAAGGCATAGCTGAGCCAATCAATCTAATGAGGTTACAAGCAAAAAGCTGGGTTGGGTATGACAGAACGACTATGAATGGTCAGAATCTCAAAAGCAGATACTTTTCTGGATGCTTACAAAAGTTTTTCATCAAGAAAGAAACCATTCAACTGACTGAGAACAAGGAAGAGCAAGAGCTAGAACAAGACAAAAGAAGAAGAACTGACGACCCTGAAGATGGCGTGTATCTCAAAATATCTCTTTTGTTTTCCACCGATGAAGAAGGGTCAAGCAATGAACGACTCCAGGCTGAACCACCTGTTGACCCACCCGAGGGTCATATTGCCAAACCGACTCGAGAAAAAGTCCAACCAACTCCATGAGGGCCTTCCCTCATTATGTCATCTTTCGGGGCTGACACCCCAACTCACTGTGATGCTCTCCCTGGGATTCTTGGCCCAATCCCTATTTCTAGGCCCTCAGGCCCAACTTATAGGTTCACGTACCCACTTGTTGCTCTTGGGCCATCGAGCCCCTCTATTAAATTCGGGCCTTTGTGCCCATTTTCTCCAACTCTTGGGCCCTCAAGCCCATCTCCTAAACTCAGGCCCTGGAACCCGCATCCGCCTCTTATTGGTCCATAAACCCACCTTCTTCTATGATCATCTGGCCTACTGGCCCATCACCTCTTTCTGTCAACATTGGGCCCAAAAGCCCCCTATATCAAACATTGCTCGAAGTCTTCTACTCTTTATCAATATCTCCACCTACTTTGGCTCCCGTAGTTGATCTCACCCCAAATTGGGCACCTGAAGCCCATTCTATCTTTATGTTTAGCACTTCCCAAAAAGAAATGTCCTCCTCGAAACTCAAATTTTGATCGAGGAAACATCTCAACTTGCCCCGCAAGGGCATTCGCCTCAAGGAGCCACCATATCCTTGATTGACCTCCTTTGCTTCCCATTCTCTCCAATAAATTCTACTCCCTCCACCTCCTCTTCCTCTCCTTATTTACCTTCTTCTTCTTTAGGTTTAGTTTTTAATAAAAATAGAACAAAAATTAGAGGTAGAAGAGTTCCAGAAAAATACCTGCATCAATTAGCTCGGAAAAGCATAGAATGTGCCAAGCAACTGGAATATCTAGAAAGTGCAATCAAGTTAGATGAAATCAGATATGAGGAGAAAGATAGCATTGATCCAACTTTAGGGGTTTATGAGGTTATATCAGAAAAAGATTTTGATACTGAGGATGAAGAGGAGGATTTGGCTGATGCTTATGCATCCAGTTTAAGAAGATTCGAAGAACCATCAGCCATGGTGGATGAACCAACTAAGGAACTCAATCTTGGAACACCGGAAGATCCTAAGAATATCCTCATCAGTGCCAACCTCACCCCTTTAGAAGAGCAAAATCTAATGGGGGTGCTATAAGAGTGTAATGACACGTTCTCTTGGACATACAAAGATGTGTCGGGGCTAGACAAGTCATTGGTAGAGAATCGATTAACTTTAAAACCCAAAGCTACCCCGATCAAGCAAAAGCTAAGGAGATTCCTCCCAGACATAGCATTAAAGATGAAGGAAGAGGTCGATAAGTTACACCAAGCAAAATTCATTAGAGTTGTCCTCTATCCGCAATGGGTGGCAAATATAGTCCCGGTCATGAAGAAGGATGGAAATGTTCGAATTTGCATTGACTTCAGGGACTTAAACCGAGTGTGTCTGAAAGATGATTTCCCCCTTCCTCATATTGATGTTCTTGTTGATAACACAGCTGGATATAAAACCCTATCATTCATGGATGGATATTCAGGGTATAATCAAATCCGATTAGCAGAAGAAGATCAAGAGAAGACCTCATTCACTACACCTTGGGGAACTTATTGCTACGTCGTCATGCCCTTTGGATTAAAGAATGCTAGAGCAACTTATCAAAGGGCCATGGTGGCGATATTTCATGATATGATGCATAAATTTTTAGAGGTGTATGTGAATGATCTAGTAGTTAAATCTCGGACCCGAGATGAGCATGCTGAGGTGTTAAAAGGGGTTTTGCAGTGAGCCAGGGAATATAAGCTTAAAATGAACCCCAAGAAGTGTGTGTTTGGAGTATCATCTGAAAAATTACTTGGGTTCATCGTCAGCAAAAGAGGCATTGAAATCGATCCCAACAAGGCCAAGGCCATCATTGATATGCCTCCACCAAAGAACTTAAAAGAGCTGAGAGGGTTGATTAGTAGGTTACAATTTGTTCGCCGGTTTATCTCACAACACTCCCAAAGGTGTAAACCTTTCTATGAGTTAACCAAGGCGAAGGCTGAATTCAGATGGGATTCAAGATGCCAGGAGGCATTCGATAGTTTAAAAAAGTACTTATCAAGCCCACCTGTGCTCAAACCACCGGTTCCCGGCAAACCCTTAATCTTATACATCTCAGTTTTGGAAGGATCCCTTGGAGCAGTATTGGCACAGTTAGATGACGAAGGGAAAGAGCGAGCATCATACTATTTGTCCAAGATCTTCGATCTTTGTGAGCAGAAGTATACAACCATGGAAAAAACTTGTGTCACCCTAGTTTGGGTGGTCCAGAAGATTAAACATTACTTTCTGGCTCACGAGGTTAATCTCATTGCTCGCATGAATCCCATCAAGTTTATTCTTGAAAAATCTATCCTGACTGACTGGTTAGCACGTTGGCAGAGCTTTATCTCTCAATTTGACATCACCTACATCCTAAAGAAGGCGATCAAGGGATATGCGATTACTGAACACCTCGCCCATCATCCTATCCCAATCTTTGACCCTATCCAATCAGAATTCCCCAATGAAGAATTGATATCCATTCGATCTTCCAATCTATGGACTTTATATTTTGACGGGGCATTAAACTCCTAGGGTAGAGGGATAGGGATTGTTCTTCTGTCACCCAAAGGTGTCACCATTCCACAGGCTTTTCAGCTCCATTTTCCTACAACAAACAATATAGCTGAGTATGAAGCCTTACTGGTCAGACTGGAGGCTGCTCACTTCTATGGCGCCACTAAACTAAGGGTGATCGGTGATAGTCAGCTAATCCTCCGCCAAGTGCTTGCCAAATACCGCACATCTCATCCTGGGCTCAGACCATACCAAGAACTCACTGCCTGTTACATCAAGTTATTCTCCAAACTCGAATTCATTCATGTTCATCATGCTCAAAATATTCTTGCCGATGTTCTTGCTTTTTTGGCATCTTCACTATCTGTCCCGCTAGGCAGACAGGTTAAGACTATCTATGTCCTCCAACGTACCACTCCAGCGGTAGAAGATACGCGATTCTTGAAGGTTAAAGAAGAGTTTGAAAGAAAATAATCTATTGAGCAAAAAGAAGAAGTATCTTTGGTCGAGTTTGAGGAATTATATGAAGGTGAGAAACCATGGTATCATGAGATTGCAAATTACTGTTAAGATCGGGCATATCCACCAGGAGCAACTGTTGAAGAGAAGAAAGCCATTAGAAGAGTCTCCCAGAGATATACCATCTTAGGAGGAGTACTTTACAAAAAGAGCCTGGCTGGCATACTATTAAGATGTGTGGATTAAGAAGAGGCTGAATTGGTGCCTAAATAAGCACATTTTGGAGTATGTGGAGGCAATGTAAATGCCCAAGCCCTCGCCAAGAAGATCATCAGGCAAGGGCATTATTGGCTTACTGTGAAAGAAGATTGCTCGATCTTTGTCCGGCACTGTCACCAATGTCAACTTCATGCTGACAAGATCCACTCTCCCGCATCTTCCCTTCACCCGATTCATGCCCCATGGCCTTTCGCCATGTGGGCTTTTGATGTTATCGGACCCCTTGGTGACCCAAACTCCACAAACAAAACAAAATCTTTCATCCTAACAGCAACGGAGTACTTCACCAAGTGGGAAAAAGCGAAAGAATACGTGGAAATCAAGGCATCAATAGTCTGCACCTTCATTAAACCTAACATCATTGCCAGGTTTGGGATCCCAGGCAACATCATCACCGACAATGGACCACAATTCATCTCTCAAGAGCTGCATGACCTTTGCGACAGGTATTGCATCAAATTCCATCATTCATCTCTATATTATCCTCAAGGAAATGGTCAAGCAGAAGCCATAAATAAAACTCTGATAAAAATCATTAAGAAAACGTGTAAGTCTAGCAAGTTCACGGACTGGCCGGATAAGTTAGTCGATGCTCTATGGGCCTACCGCACTTCTATTCGAACCCAAATGGGTCAAACTCCCTATGTCTTGGCATTTAGGATGGAGGCGGTAGTCCCATATGAAGTAATCATTCCTTCCCTCCGAGTCCAGATCGATCGAGACATCCCAATGGATGAACGCCGAGATTCTCTTCTCGCGCAACTCGAACTCTTGGACAAAAGGAGGCTAGTCGCTGCCGAACATGCTAGATCTTATCAGAATAGACTTAAAATATTTTATCAGAAGAGAGTGGTGGAGAGAAAATTTAAAATTGGTGAGGTTGTGCTTAAAAGAATATTCGTTAAGCCGGGCGGTCCCCGCTCCAAACTACAACCTAATTGGGATGGTCCATATGTAATCTCAACTGTTTATCCTGGTAATTCATACAAACTAACTAATGCAAAGGGTGAAGAACTAGCTCATCCTTGGAATAGTGTATACCTCAAAAAATATTTCCCACAAAAGAAAAACAAAAATCATAAAAAAATCTATAAAATTCAAAGGTGTGAAGAATGGTAGTAACATCTGATGCTTGCTTGTTCGGTGCCCCAACTTGTCACTTAGGAAAATAAGGATAGGCATTATACTGCACACACTACAAGCCTAGATTTTGGGATCCAATGATTGGAAGTCAAAGAGAAAGTTAGGCAACACTTGGCAAAATAAGGTCGACCCTATCCTATTCTCTTCTTATTTCAGTTCTAAATGGATGAAAGGGATTAGAATGAGGAGTATCGAAAGTGCCCATTGCCTTAGTAGGAGGATGCCTTTGAAGGTCTGACTCCTTAAAAAAAAGGTGCCAAAAGATGGGCAATGACCCCTCAGGTCAGCAAAAGAATAGACCTGTTTGAATGTGTACCAACAAAAGCCCAAAAAAATAAAAGGTTCCAAAAGATGGCCAATGAACTCCTCAGGTCAAAATCAAGTGAAAGAGAAAACCTGTTTGAATGTGGGCCATCAAATAAAACGGGCTAGAAGGAAGGACTCGAGGAGGTCAAATCCCAGCAGGCAATGTGGGCACTGGTAGAGAAACAAGTTCGACATCCCTGAACTCTACTAAGGACTTACCACCAATCCTCTTCCTTCTTTATCCTTATGGGCAGGGTCGACTAACTAGGTCCAAGGAGAGCCATAGCCTATCGAAGAAAGAAGGTCAAAAGATCCTGAACGAGGCACTTTTTAATACATGATGCCTACTCTTAACCCTTAGGTAACAATGAAGGACACCTATGACAAGCAAGGCAAAGGATGAGATGATCATGTCCTTCACATTGAACAAAAATAAAAAAAAATCAAATATTTCAAAAAAACACCAAACAAATTCACAAAATCAAAAATCTTAAAAATTAAATATCTAAAACACCAAAAAAATCATAAAAATGCCAAAATACCAAAAAAAAATAAAAATTTTTCTAAAAACACCTAAAAATTTTGCTTTCTAAAATTGACTAGTTGCCTTTGCATTCATGTTTAATTTCAGTCTTGCATATTTCCTTTTATGCATACTTATGTTTTTCTGTTATCTTTACCTTGATAAGGCCTATGTCCCTTGACAAAAGATCAAGGCAAGGGACTAAGTTAAAATAAAGATCTAATATCTTCTCTTAAGTGGATGCAGAAACAGGAGAAGGCATGCCAGCTTCATATCCCCAAACACTTAGAGGAAGCAAAAACAACAAAAAAATCAAAAATTGATAAACAAAAGTGGACTACCCCGACCCCTATTAGGACTTGCATTTAGCATTGCATCTATCAAAATAAATAATATTTAAGATGTTGAAGACCTCAAGTCTAGAGGGGCTGAGCCTGAGAACCCCTTCAACAAAATTAGTGAGGGCTCAGTCATTCCATAGGCTTGCGAATAGGCCAAAGTTGAATATGCGGGGACGACGGTTTCTTCGTGGATGTCCTGACCCATTATGTTCAACCTATATCTTCAACTATTTTCTTATACTTATTTTTATTTCTTTAAACCAAGCATGCACCATTTCATACACCATCATGTACAACCATTTCCTGCTTCCTAATCTTGCCATAACCTCCTTCCAGTCACATTGTGAACCCTTTTAAAGATGGTCTTTTATAGCCCCTAGAGGAGGTCTTGATTTTTCGTAGAATTGGTTTCCACCATGTTTTAACAATGAATTCATCAAAACAAGAAGTTATTCCATTTCAAACTGAACTGGTATTTCTGAGGAAACCTTATGAATTTAAAGAACCCAACCTTGGTTGATTGGCTGTCTCCTCTTTACTTTTCGTAATTTACTTTTCAATGCATTTCTACCGAGTCTAGCACACCATGCAGTTCGGGTCCTGGCCAGTAACAATTCTCCCTCTCGTGGGATTTTAGTTATTTACTTTTATGTATTGTTCTTATCTTCAGCCAATCAACCTGAGGGAAGGTTTTGATAAGACAAAGGGTTATCTCGAAGTCCGGTAAAGTTTTATTCTACTCAACTAGGACAATGAGGGCGTGTCTAAATCTACACCTTGGCATCACCTTTTCAGTCCGTTACCACATCATTCCACTGTGCCTCACTATGCTTCACTACATTTGCCTACGCTTCATTCATGTCACTCCCTTGCAAAGTCGACGCCAAGGCGAGTCAAGCTGTAGACACGCAATTTTGGCCTAGTTGGAGAGCCTAAATTCTTGCTTTTATGAAGTATATTTGAGTATTCTTTCAAAGAAACCAAGTTTTTCAGAAAATCGAAACTTCCCTATGCATTTCGGCCAAACTAGGCTTTGACTAAGTCAAAGCACCCTATAAACAGGGTACTGGGCGCCCTGTTAATAGGGTGCCAAGCGCCCCACTAGTGGGGCACCTGCACCTGATCTGACTGACTGGACAGATTGATGGGACAGTTCTACAGATAAAGTTGCCCTCTTCTTGGCTATAAAAGGACCCCCATTTGGAGGCTTGAGGAGACACCAAGGGCACCCCCAAACCCTCTCATCCACCACAACACTCCCAAGGCCTTACAACCTCTCTCCAAGCTCTCAAACTGTTCCAAAACCCTCTCCCAAAACCCAAAAAAACTATAGTTGCTTCTTGAAAGAATATTCTAGCAGAATGAAGTTACCATATTTTGGGCTGTAGAAAGAACCCTATATGGAGGTTTAGGAGGTTCCGAGTTTGTCTCTCACTCCTTCTTATACACCACTACATTCCCAAAGCCTCACAACCTTTCCCCAAGCCCATAAACCATCCCAAAATCTTTCCCTAAAAACCCGAAAATCCACAATTTCCTTCTTCAGAAATATGATTTTTTTCCAACTTTTAGAGCGTCTACACTCCATTTCCCTTACATCTACTACCAAAACACTCTTCCATTAGCTTCACTTAAGTATTGGCTGCTTGAAGAAGTCCTTCTTCCATCTTGGAGGTCTTCCTACACTCCGGGGCGACACCGCATAGAAGGGAAGAAAATCTGCTGAAACCAGTCCCTAGTGCCCCATAAATATGGCACTTTGACTTTGGTCAACGCACCCCATAAAGAGGACACCTGCAGCAGGCGCCCCCATATGGGGCACTAGCAGGGGCAGGCCTCGTTTTGCATTTTTTTTAGTTTATTTACCTTTCCGGTCGATCCTTTACTCCCCCCTTTCATTTTAACTTTCATTAACATGTTATTTAGCATGCATTAAGCCACACCTTTGCATCTTCATATCTCTTTAAAAACCTATCAAAAATAGGGGTTGGGATTTAGTCCCAATTCGGTCAGTTCCTTCCCTTTTGCATGTTTAAGTTCGAATTTGAGCATGATTTTACACTTTCACTAGAACTAATGATCTTTTCACTTGTTTCTATGTTTTCATATGGACATTTGTAGGTAAATACGGCCAAGGCAGAGCTTCAACCGGATCAAAGACAAAGGACTCACTAAGCTCTCTTCTTTCGGCCGACCAAGAGAGGAGAAGTCGAAACCCAACAATCTCCCACTTACAAAGGTACGATGGTCATTTTTATTCTTTATTTTTATTTATTTCTATTATATTTTGGAGCCTTTGGCTCCTGACGACCACAACCACTAACATCCCATCCACCAAGTCTCCAAAGCAAGCGTAGGGGGGCGGAAAAAGGAGATCTACAGATCCCGTTTCGGGTGCTTACACTCACCAGCGGCAATTCTACCATTTTGACAAAGGTATTGAAGCTACGGTTCCGTGGGAGCTTTCTCGCAATAAGGATTTAGTATTCAACCAATCGGTCTTCCCTGACAACACTCATGAGAGACAAGTGACACATAGGTCTGGTGGCGGGTTGGGATTGCAAATATTCACCTGCTATACTTCAGGGACCAGTCATCCTAAGGAAGTCTCTGAGACGTTCGAAGCCCGTCCCAGGCCTTGGATTCATAGTCAAGGTGACCGCCAACATATTGTCACTGCCGGATCAATGCTGCACAATGATGAGGAAGAAGCTGCATAGGAAAATAATAATATGCAAGAGGTCGTTCCCCTTACTCTGACATTGTAAGACCTATGGCATGAGAACCAACAGCTTCGGGCCCTCCTTGCCATTGCAAGCTTACTCCAATCTCCGTCAGTCCAAAATTCCAATGTCGTTGAAGTCCTGAATGATCCCCATGCCTCAAGTCGAGCCACCCACAGCAAACCCACCTCAGACTAGCATCTATCATCAACAAGGGCCGAGGATCTCATCCGACGATGACATTTTTGTCTGACCTAGGTATCAACCATCCCCTCCGCCATCGCAAGACTTTTTGGAGCCCACTCAATGGGCTGTAATTGAATAAATAATCACCACACAGTTGGCTCAACATAATGAGGGGCACAACATAGTGGGTTTCTACCAAGTTCTCTTCCCACTACATCATCTATTCGTCAAGTTACCCCAGATGTTCAGAGGGTGCCGAAGTACTCAAAATTTGATGGGTATGGTTCTCCATGAGAGCACTTGGCCTTGTATTTCACCCACATGGGCGAGTTGGCATGTAGCGAGTCGTACTTAGTCAAGTACTTAGTTACCACCTTGATCGATATGGCTTTTGAGTGGTACTCCAAACTCAAGCCAAACACAGTTGGCGATTGAGTAGACATGCAACATAAATTCGTTGCAGGTTTCAGCTTCTTTGAGCGGCCGCATACCTTAGTTGAGCTAACCACCATGTTTCAGGGGTAGAATGAGTCAGCGGTCGATTACATTCGCTGCTGGAGAAATGTTAGATTGAAATGCACCAATCCCCTGTCGTGTTAGGAGGTAGTCGCTGTAAGGAATCAATACATGACAGCGGAAAATTTTTGATTCCATAAAACCATGATCTTTGTCTTGATCGATGCCGAACGAGTAAAACCGGGAACCAAATATGAAGTAGAACGAGAGTACCTCATGGGATTTCTCAAATCCCTCACCATGGATGAAGAGAGGACATTCCTCCTTGCTGAAAACCATTCAAGTGTCCGGTCTCTAGCGGTATCCACACGATCTGCTTCAATAGACGAGTTCTCTCTTCCTTCGGGCCTCCAAAAACCTCCCAGATCTAAGCTTGACCATGGGAGATCGCCTTCTAGAGAAGAGAGGAGGGAGAGAGGAGGCTTGGGACGTGCTCCAGCCCTATGGCTTGTTAGGGTATGGCTTCATAAGCCATTTATATATAGAAGATGGAATTTTTCACAAAAACCCCAAAACTTCTATAAAATTGCATCCATGCCCTCATCTTAGTGACCAGATCTATTGTGTGTGACCCACTAGGCCCAATAGTCAATTTGGTTGAAACCTTAATTAATTTAAAAGAACAATTCCTTTAAATTAAATCAAAACCGTTATCCGATAACAGTTTTACGGCTTTCTGATCATAAAGGGTACAAGCCACATCCTATGATCCCAAATGACTTTGGGGAGTTAAATAACATCCATTGAGCCTTTCCATCATCAATTACCACACTGATTTAAATCCTCGTTCATACAATGTCCCGGTCGGTCAGGGGTTCGGCACTGACTGTCAACCCCTAAATATTCCAACTCTATGAAATCTTGTACTCAGGAATGGATCAACTAGAAAACTCCTTTTCCAATTATCCCATCTACCTTGGCCAAGGATTTAGAGTACTATCCATAGGACATTCTCTCTCTCCTACCGAGAGTGAACGATTCCCTATTGTCCGCTCAATTGCCCCCACCGGGTTTCCTATATACCCAATCTATTAACTATATAGGACCACAATACTAAGTGATCCATCAGTCAATGGTCAAAGTACATAGTACGCCTGGCAAGACATCTTTGGCGACTCAGGTCAAAGATCCAACCGTGCTATTGAGATGTAAGAATAACCTGATAGACAGTTCGGTAAGATACCGATCAGGTTTTCCTAAATTGGTCAGTTCAGTGAACTCATTCCACTAATGAGCACCTGTGTGTGTATCTCAGTGTCCCCACACTGATGACCAATGAGATCGGTCATTCTCATTATATGAGAAGAGATCACACACACTAGTCTATCCGGATTCTTGATGTCCCGTCTCAAGGATCCTATGACTAGGAACATTTAGATCACATACCTTTAGATGATCGATCTCATTATCATGATCTCATCATGATTCAATCATCATTGCATGTGATCAAGGACTTCATTACGATATACGCTTCTAATAAAAGCTAGTAACGAAGTTTTGCCTATTTAATTGAATGAGATATTCCTAGAAATATCGAATCATATCATATATGATTGGCTTTTAGGGCATACATTTCTATCAATCTCCCACTTGCACTAAAGCCAATCACCCATCTGGTTGATCTCTATCAGCTCAAGGTGAAGCTCAAACACTCTTTGAGTATCTGCTTCAGTTAGTGGATATGTAATGTTATGAACGGAAGATACTCTATCTTTAATTATAGCTCTATCAACTGCATCCTCTCTGATTCTATGGTATTGCCATAGAAGTTTGAAACTTCTAATGAGACTTTGGCTCCCCATTGTTTTCTCAAAACAATGCACTTTCAGAGAAAGTTGGGTCAATCCCATAAGCTAGATGAACATCTTCATCTAGTCAGCTTCTCAAGCAATATACAGTCATTATTCAATCTACTTTAGATTAGTTGTAGAATTAGCAGTGTTCTCTTGCTTGGAACTCTTCCAGCTCACTGCACCACCATTATATTGACTTATTATCAGACTTATCTGATTAGAAGCTTGTGTTCATAAAACTACAAGACTTCAAGTCTTATCCTCCATACAATAGAGATATATCCTTAGTGCTTCTCAAGTACTCAAGGACACATCTCTAAATTATCCTGTGACTCTCACAAGGATTTACTTGATGAATGCTCATAACACTTAGAGCATGAAGTCATGTGCGTAGCATCACAAATGTGATAGGTCCTATTGCAAAAGCATAAGGGCTATACTAATGTGATTTCTTTATCTCTCAAGAAGTCTACAAAGACATCTCTTTAAAAAGATCAACTCCACACTACATAGGTAAGAAACCTATCTTGGAGTTTACCATGTCAAACTCTTTGACTATGGTTTTTACACACATGAATTGGGTAAGGCCAAGAAACCTTTTAAATCTATCTCCATAGATCTTAAAACCCATATTAAGTTTGGAGGATCAATTGATAACTAGGCTCACTAATGATAACATACGTACTTCATTCTTAATGAGTAGTATGTCATACATATATGATGTCAAGAAGATAATAGCACTCCCACTTATCTTATATGAAAACACAAGGCATATCTTCATTCTCAATGAAGTCATAAGATTTAATCTCATTAAACCTTATCTACCATCTATGGGAAGTTTTACTTGAGTCCATAAATGGATCTTATGCACACACTATTTGGATGTTTTGGAACTTGATTCCCAAAGGTTGTATCATATACACCTGTTTCTCAAAATAACATAGAGAAACACTATCTTAACATCCATTTGACATATCCTATAGTCATAGTGTGTAACAATCAAATCCGAATGGATTAATTCCATGGCATAGGTAAAAGGTCTTATCATAGTCAACTATTTGACATAAATGATATCCCTTTTAACTATCCTTACTTTGAAGGTCTCTACCTTCTAATATACTTCAATCTATTATTTAGTGATCCATTTATACCCTATAGATACTAAATCCTTAGGTGGATCAATCAAGTTCTGAACTTGATTAGAATAGATAGAGTTTATATCGGATTTTATTGTTTCTTCCCATTTTGAATCAATATCTCATATTGCTTCAATATAGATCTTAGGATCATTATCCTTTTATCTTATGTCTCATTTCTTCCATCAAAGATATGTCTCACATATCTCTTAGGTTGATTGGACATAAGAAAAGATCTATGATTTGCCCTTGTGTAAATATAAACTAGTACCTTAATAAAAGTGTCTATGGATTGTGAGACTGGAACACCTTCCATTTATACCTTGCTCCCACTATCTTTCTAAAGGAGAGACTCTTCCTCTAGAAATATGGAGAGATGAGCAACTCATACCCTTCTCCCTAAGGGAGGCATTAATATCCTTAAGTTTCCTTAGGATATCTCACAAGCCAACACTTTGTAGTCTTATATTCCAACTTGTTAGGGTTATACTTCTTTACCAAGCCAGACATTCTGAAACCTTAACTTGCTTAAGGTCAAGCTTTAATCCCTTTCCATATCTAATATGGAATAATTGGAATAGACTTGAAAGGTACCGATTTAAGATCAAATGTCTATATTGATTGCTAACCCCTAAACAGACAAAGAAGAATTTTGCAAAGGTTGTCAATGTCCATATTATGTCCTACACAATATGGCTTCTCATTTTAGCTGCTCAATTAAGCTAAAATGTATAAGAGGTGTCCATCAAAATTAGATTATACTATCCTTCCTTTATGTGTGAATTATTACTTAAGTATTCCCTCTTTGATCTCATCAAAGAGTTCTAATACTCTTTTCATTGATATTTCCTCTTCATTATTAATCTCAAATAATTTCTCAAAGGTTTTGGATTTGTACTTCATAAAGTACATATGTCCATACCTAGAGAAGTCATCTTTGAAAATTAATGAAGTTGAAATATTATCCTCTAACATTAATAGATATGGGCTAACATGCATCTAGATGCATGAGTTCTATAAACTCTTTAGCCCTCTCTCCATGTCTAACAAATGAAGAGTTGGTCATTTTGCTTAATAAGATAAGACTTACATATAGTTAATGATTCCAAATCATTTACCTATATGTTTCTATCTAAATAGTACTCCTTAAGTCTTTTCTCATAAATATGACCGTACTATTAAACAATAGATTGATCAATATCAATCTACTTTGCCTAATGAGGATTTTTCACACATATTATAAGAGCATACATATCTTATATGAATAAACTCTTTATTATGCTCCTATTGGTAAACACTTTACCAGTTATCATCTTCATACCATAGAATAAATCTCCATTTATTCAACTAGGAAATGAAAACCATAATCTTTTAGAAGGATAATTAAGACAACTCTAGAAGGCTATAGAAAATTTGTATCTCCCACTAGTAATGATGCAACATTTTGTACCATTTCATATGTAGGATAACAATATTCTTTAAGTCTTCATTTACTTGCTATTATCTACAACTCATTGTAGATATATGATGCATCTCTGGTATCTCATACTATTATATGCACCCCTAGTATCTTATACTAGAATACACATACTTAGTATCTTATACTATCAAATGTGTATATAAGACAAGTAAATATTAATGACATAGATACATGGAGCTTCTCAAGCTCCACCTTTGCATTATGTGCAATACACTTTGCACTTCTTCTTCTACTTACCATCATCATGATAGTAGAGGAATGCTATGTCAAATTTGGGTTATAATATCTTGACTCACTTCTTTGACTTTTAACTATCACCATCCATTTCTATCTAATGATCTTACTTCTTTCTATTGGTCTTACCAATAAGAAGTATTCAAGATGTATTATTCTTCATCGCCTTTAATTAGCTCATTACCATGAGCTATGATGGATATCAAATCCATCTATTCATGTTGCCACTACTAATTTTATCTGATAGAGGCTAACATCTGATAGAAGGCAATCAATACATCATCGCAATGAGATAAGATCTTATCTTCTCTCACATCATTAGATAGTGTAGGAGATACTTACTTCTCAAGTAGGATAGTCAATAGGTCAACTATGAGAACTATTCTCTTAGTTCTAAACCGATATAAGAAGTGTGAGCCATTAAAATACTTAGCATCTAGCATGCTAGATTAATGGTGGTTTATAATATTCTACAACAGAGATATAAATGTATTAACATTACAGACATTCATTAAAATTAAGATATGGTCTTTCATCCTAATTTATACTCCCACTAATTTTCGACGAATTTGCATAACCCTCATTATGCAAAGACGGGATATCACGATAACATCCTAGTGGGGACCAAGACCCTACTAACTTTATGGTGATAACCTTGTGGGAAACACAACAAGTCATCCCATACTTAATAGGTAGGTAACTATTACCAATTGCAACTCATGCAATTCTTAGTCATTCAGCCTCTAGAGTTATAACCTTGTGGGAAACACAACAAGCTATATACTCTAGTTAGGTCAAATCCGCTTGTTACGTTATGAGAATGGATTCTTAACATAGCCCTTGTGGGAAACACAACAAGGCCATGCAATGGTCCACCCCAAAGTTCGGCAAATGCCTTAGCCATGATCACCAATCCCTTGCTGAATAGGCCTTGTGGGAAACACAACAAACCCATCCAATCTAAGATTGGCTCATCAAGACCATAACAACGGAAGGCTACGTGAGTCATTCTTAATGTCTCACGTTTATCGACCTAATTAAAACAAGGAGGGATTTTATTTTAGTCTCATCAACATAGGTGCTACATATAAATATTAATATACCTTTGGAATATCATATATTTAAGGTATAAACAGTAGCACACACCACATATCAAATATGCATTAAAACATAGGTGATCATGGACTTAACCCTAAGCATACACCTAAGGCACCCCTATAGGTGCAATTCCTTGCTTCAGAAGCTTGAGTTGGCATGCTCCCACTTCAGAAGGGTGCTTCTCCAAGTGGTCCCGCTCTCCATTCTATCACGAGCCGGCTTCTAACCATTACAAGCAGCTAAAGGGTACACAGACCCACAAATGTACAACTCATAATAAGAAACCTTGGTTTTAACCAAGGGGAGTACACAAATGGGGGGAGGTAGAATGTACAATCAGATTGTATAGAAAGAGAGGAGGCACACGCAGGCCCCATTTAATAGCATAACCAACTTAATTAACCAAGCAATCAAAAGCAAAGCATATTTAAGTCCATGATCACCTCCATGCACACACCAACATTCATCACATGAACATAGAGCGCATACGTGATAATTATATGCGATATATCATATATACCATCATAAAATTATATACTGTAATTTTGAAATTCCAAATTTCATGCTTGTCGAATTTTCATAAAATAAATAACATGAAATGCACATATAAACAATTTACATGCATGAGACAAGCAATATAAAAATATTCAGATGATTCATGCTTTTAAAAAACTTATAAGAGCATTAAATTAATGTCCAAATCATAATTCTTCAAAATCACATTTTTCAGAATTTATTTGAACACTAATTTAATCAATAAAGATTTTAAAACAATTTTAAAATCATTTATAAAATGATTCTGTGGTAACCAAAGTCCAAAACTATTTAACAGGTTCATAAACATTTTAAAAACCTATTAAATAATTTCTCAGAACTTACATAATCATTAATTTCATTAATTTTGATCTTAAAACAATTTTAAAATCAAAATAGTAGAATTCAATGACAAAATAGTAAAACTCTATTTAATAAGTCATTAAACACTTTAATAACTCATTAAATAAATTATACAATTTTTAAGAATTTTTATGGAATTTTCTGGAATTTTTCGGATCAAAAATGAATTTTAAACATTTTAAAACCATTTTAGGAATATAAAACTGACGACGCATTGCGCCGGCCAATCACCGCCGGTCACGTACCCCACGCGGCTTGCGCCGAAGGGCCGGCGGCCGCGCGCCGTGCGCCCGCGTGTGCCGCAGCGCGCCCCGGCGCCAACGCGGGGCAGCCGCGTACCCCCGCCCTGGCGCGGCTGCGCTTCCGCCACGTACCCCCCCCCCCCGCGTAAACGGGTCCGGATCCTCCGTCTTCTTCGCCCGATAAGAGCGGGGCGGATGCGCGGAAAACCCTAGAAAATCGCCGACTTTCGGGCCTGATTTGGGGGGTCAAACAGTGTCAAAAAAATACGAAAAAATATTAGTTGGAATCCTTGAACAATAAGGATTCTATATATAGAAGTTTCATTTCATGAAAAATTCTATCCAACGCGCAGTTTCAGGAGGAAGTTGCCACGGCCGCAATTAAACCAAAACGCAAATACCTCTCAAATCCGGCACCTCCAAGGGCCTTTGAGTGTCCAATAACTTATGGAAACTCTAGGAAACTTAATTTCCTATCTTCCTACGTCATTATACAGAGGTATTTGAGTCTAAATAGGTAAGTTCATCAACTCCCCTAATTTCGGCCGGATTTTCGGATATGATCATCTTAGCAACTTTCCGAACTCATTACGGACTCTCCAGATGGCAAAAATTCATGAAGTTTGCGTCATTGGAAATATCTCATCCACGAGAATCCAATGAATCTAACCAGACACAGTTTCGTATCTCATACAAACTGTGGTGATCAAATCAAAACAGCTCTGTATGAAGTTTTGGAAAAGCAAGAAATCACATGAAATCAAGCCAATTTCGATTCAACTTCGACCAAGGCTTCAACCGGGCTCTGATACCACTGTAAGGAATCAATACATGACAGCGGAAAATTTTTGATTCCATAAAACCATGATCTTTGCCTTGATCGATGCCGAACGAGTAAAACCGGGAATCGAATATGAAGTAGAACGAGAGTACCTCATGGGATTTCTCAAATACCTCACCATGGATGAAGAGAGGACATTCCTCCTTGCTGAAAACCATTCAAGTGTCCGGTCTCTAGCGGTATCCACACGATCTGCTTCAATAGACGAGTTCTCTCTTCCTTCGGGCCTCCAGAAACCTCCCAGATCTAAGCTTGACCCTGGGAGATCGCCTTCTAGAGAAGAGAGGAGGGAGAGAGGAGGCTTGGGACGTGCTCCAGCCCTATGGCTTGTTAGGGTATGGCTGCATAAGCCATTTATATATAGAAGATGGAATTTTTCACAAAAAACCCAAAACTTCTATAAAATTGCGTCCATGCCCTCATCTTAGTGACCAGATCTATTGTGTGTGACCCACTAGGCCCAATAGTCAATTTGGTTGAAGCCTTAATTAATTTAAAAGAACAATTCCTTTAAATTAAATCAAAACCGTTATCCGATAACAGTTTTTACGGCTTTACGACCATAAAGGGTACAAGCCACATCCTATGATCCCAAATGACTTTGGGGAGTTAAATAACATCCATTGAGCCTTTCCATCATCAATTACCACACGGATTTAAATCCTCGTTCATACAATGTCCCGGCCGGTCAGGGGTTCGGCACCGATCGTCAACCCCTAAATATTCCAACTCTATGAAATCTTGTACTCAGGAATGGATCAACTGGAAAACTCCTTTTCCAATTATCCCATCTACCTTGGCCAAGGATTTAGAGTACTATCCATAGGACATTCTCTCTCTCCTACCGAGAGTGAACGATCCCCTATTGTCCGCTCAATTGCCTCCACCGGGTTTCCTATATACCCAATCCATTAACTATATAGGACCACAATACTAAGTGATCCATCAGTCAATGGTCAAAGTACATAGTATGCCTGGCAAGACATCTTTGGCGACTCAGGTCAAAGATCCAACCGGGCTATTGAGATGTAAGAATAACCTGATAGACAGTTCGGTAAGATACCGATCAGGTTTTCCTAAATTAGTCAGTTCAGTGAACTCATTCCACTAATGAGCACCTCTGTGTGTATCTCAGTGTCCCCACACTGATGACCAATGAGATCGGTCATTCTCATTATATGAGAAGAGATCACACACACTAGTCTATCTGGATTCTTGATGTCCCGTCTCAAGGATCCTATGACTAGGAACATTTAGATCACATACCTTTAGATGATCGATCTCATTATCATGATCTCATCATGATTCAATCATCATTGCATGTGATCAAGGACTTCATTACGATATACGCTTCTAATAAAAGCTAGTAACGAAGTTTTGCCTATTTAATTGAATGAGATATTCCTAGAAATGTCGAATCATATCATATATGATTGGCTTGTAGGGCATACATTTCTATCAGTCGCATTATGCAAAAGGGGCCTACCGGTTGAAATTCAAGAAAAGGTGTTGGGGACAAGGATCCATACCTTTGATGACTTAAACATCACCGTTGCTGGCATAGAACACTTCTATGTCAACAACCCTCTGATGATTGCACCGAAGCTAAGGCCGATGAAAGATAAGCAGCTAGCTTCCCAAGATGTCAATACAGTGGATGTCTCCTCCTTCTCAAGGAATAACAATGCCGGGGGCAAAAACATCACTATGACTCTTCCGCAGAGGACAAAAAATAACACTGGATAGAGGCCCACATCGTAGGAACGTATGTCGAAACCGTACTCCTTCACACGGGATTATACCAGAAGGTTGTTTGATACTTGCGTGAAGAATGACCTGATCAGTTTACCGGTAGTTCGGTGCTCGGGCAATGCTCCGAGGAGCCAAGAAGCAAACTTCTACCCATATCACAAAATGGTCGTGCACATCATCGAAGACTGTTACAATTTCAAAGATATTGTAGAGACTATGATTCAGGACAAGGTCTTAGAACTAGGGAAGTGGCTAGTGTAGCCCCCTCAACTGCATAGTCTGCCCCCACGGCCAACAAATTTCACTGTCAACACAGTACAATATCGACCGGCTCCTCCAGTCATCGAGCCTCCTCTACCTCCTCCCCAATGACCTCAACCACAGGAGGAATGGCTCCCTCATCCAACAGTTTATCAGATGGCTTCCCGAGTCTGCTCGATCCTTGAGGGATTCTGTGTCAGGTGTGCGCACCTGGAGACTGATATCATGGCCACTATGGCCAGTGTCGTGGAGTTGTTAACAGGTTACATGACTCCAGACAAGATTTGTCTGCCTTGGGCTAAAAACCCTAGAGCATCCTTTTTTGGCTCACGCCCACTCACTTAGCAAACTATAAATCAACCAGAAGACTTTTGGGATAGCACTGAGAAGTACAAGCCAGAGCCCGAGGCATCGACTACATGCTCCCCAGTGACACATGCCAGAGCACCCTTCGAGTAGTGGCCGAGAAAGCATCGACGGTACCACGTTTATATACGGTACTCTTTTCCCCAAGACATGACATGTTTTTTGTACGAGAAAGTCACAAGGGAAGGCTTGATGGAACCCCATCCTGAATACGGACACCATGTCATGTCCTTTCCCAATGGCAGATGTGGATACCATCACTCATGCTTTCATAGCATCGAAGACAGCCACCACGACTTGCCACGATCTACAAACAATCCTCCAAGCCACTTGTCATACCAAACAGAGTCTTGTTCTCCTACAAACCAAGCCTCTCCAACGAGTTGGATTCACAAACCCATCCGAAGGACCGAGTGGACACGAAGCCCGACTCATAAGTACTTTAGGATACAAATATATTAAAAGCCTCTGCCCCATAGGCCAAAAAAAGCATGTCTTGTCCCTACAAGCAACCCATACTTGTGTAACTCTCTGATCATGTTGAAATTCACACTTGGTCAAATACCCTCAGGTTGAAATCCACATCCCATACGTTGTTCACACTCCATACTGACTATGTGGAAATCCATACCTAGTCAAACTCGACAATACATGCGGTTTGAGAGAAGCCTCAATTCTCTACATAAAAGAAAAAAAAAGATGGGCTAAAAATAAAGATGCCTGACAGACTTGGCTGCCCAAGCACAATTGACGATCAAGAGCAAAAATGTCAAAACATCTAGTCGAGGTGAAAACCTAAAAGGGCACCTCGATCAAAATTGGATAACCCTGCTGTATGAAAATCCCGCAATGGAACGTGCAGGCAAAATATAAAAGGGGTCAGCCTAGATGAAAACTCTACAAAAGGCAATCAGGCTGATGTTAAAAGGAAATCATCATCAACTAGGATGAGCTCCCAACCTACCAAGGTGGGTAGATTCTTCCCCCTAATTTTATTAGGGAGGAGGTCCGAGTCACCAATGACAAAATGACTCCCATAGGCACATCTAACTTGTAGTAGAAATACACCAAGGAGACCATACCTGAGGTGACAAGGAAGATCACCTCCTGCCTATAAAATTCAAGGGAAGTTCCTGCGATCCATCCTGGAAGAGACAAAGGGTGAAATCCCCTTCATGGAAATTTCAAACAATCCTCTCCATTTCAGCCATGCCGATTGTGTTGTTGCAAACCTCTGTCACTCTTGTCTATCCAGACCTAGTGATATGTGAAATTTCAACCAACCTGATCGACCCAATCCTGATGGACTACAAAAGAGCTCTCCACGGTCTTGGCTAGTCAGCCCTCACAGCCAACAAAAATAACACTATCGTGACCCTCTTGGCTTACATGGTTTCAAAACCGATATCGTCATATGTCATGTAGGGCATGTACGATTTTAAAAAAAAATCCACCATCTTGACTGCCCAGTCTTGACGGTCAACAAAAAAGAACACATCATCCAGACCCCCCATTCTGGAATGCTCTCAAGAAAGAAAGATAAAGCCAAAAAGCTCTACCATCCTAGTCGCTCCGGCTCGAATGGTCTACAAAAAATCAACTATCTAAACATTGCAAGTCTATATGAAGAAACTGCTAAATGATCGAGTGGGCTCAAATCCCTACTCAGTGTAATAACTAAGGCAAACTAAGTGGGCTCAAATTCCTACTTAAAAGTCATTGTCTGGCGAAATTCCAAAGCAACAATTTCACTCTTTCGGCAAAATCTCGAAGGCTTGAGTCGGCCCAAGTTCCTACTCAAATGCCGCTCTCTCGACAAAGTGCCGAAGCAACACCTTTTTACCCTTGTGGTAAAATTTCCAAGGAATCTAGTAAGCCAAAAAATTCCTACACAACCTTCTCCCTTGTGACAAAATTCCCAAAGAACCCTGTAGGCTAAAATACCTATACAACCTTCTCCCTGTGAAAAATTTTTCAAGGAACCTTGTAGGCTAAAATCCCTACATTCAAATCTTTTCTTTTGTGGCAAAATACCTAAGAAACCCAGTATGTCAAAATTCCTACACACAACCCTTCTCCCTTGTGGCAAAATTCTTAAGAAACTCAGTAGAATAAAATCCCTACGTAACCTTTTCCCTTGTGACAAAATTTTCGAGGAACCTTGTAGGCTAAAATCCCTACACTCAAACTTTTCCCTTGTGGCAAAATTCCCAAGAACCCTATATGTTAAAATCCCTACACGACACCTTTCCTTTGTGGCAAAGTTTCTAAGGAACCCAATAGGCTAAAATTCCAACGCAACTACTTCACTTCAAACTAGGTTGAAAATCCCTACACCGTATCATCTTTAGTGTCAAAAAAAGAGCAAAAAATGAGAGAGAAAAAGAAAAAATAAAAAAACAAACACAAAAGAAAGAAAAGGACAAAAATAAAACAAAGAAACAAAAAAGGAGACAAACAAAAAAGAGAGAAAATAAAAAAACTAAACAAAAAAGGGGGAGCACAGTAGTAAACGACGCAACCATGAGCCTTCATCAACCTCTTGGAGCTCATTGGAAGTTCCCATCCCGTTGGCAAAGAAGAGGCCAGATGTGATCCACACTGAGAACCATAGGCAGGATAGTAAGGCAAACCAAAAAAAAATCAAAGAGCACACGTCTGGAGAGATCAGTAGTCAAGCTCAAGGTAGGGTAGAATGGTCACCTCTTAGGGCCCAAGCCCTTCTTGACCCGAGGACATTTAAGTCAAAGAACCAACTAGAACAAAAAAAAAGAAAGCATCATTGGCTTCAACAGGCCCCACTTGGCATGAATGGCGCTCTGCGCCGGTCTGTACAGTAGCGCTGACTGTTGCGCGCGATAGCAACCCCCTCACGGGTGCAAGGACGACCGGGAGGGTTGTAATTGCAAGGCCAGACACCACTCGCAACGGCGGTTACAATTCAAATGAAACTTGGTCATGTCTAAGTTTGGCCGCGGTACTCCTTTGCTTTTCTTTGTCTAAGAGTTCTACGTAAACATGAAAAAATGAGAAAAAGAGAACATAGAACAAAATGAAGAAGAGAAGGGGAGAGAGAAAGAATGTTCGCAGCAAAATTTTGACAAGAATTGAGCTCCGACGACTAGCTGACTCGAGCAGATTCATTTCCAGTCACCACAACGGTGCTACCAACAGGAATCTGCCTTATAGCAGCCCTTTTCCAACCATGCTAACAGCTGCAAATGAGAATAGAGTAAATCACGCCGCCCTCAAGTTTCCTCCTGATCATGGATCGATTAGCGGCTGCTCCTCCCGATTGCAATAATGGTAGCACCAAGTAATCTTTGCAATTGCCATAGGTGGACCCGATAGCAGCAACCAGCGATAGTTGTGCCACTAATAGGACCACCAGACGATGAACCTAGCAACGGTACCAGGCCGTGGCAGCAAGAGCAATAGGTGATCGCAACGATAAGTCTTAGTCACAGCAACTCAAAGAAAAAATGGCAGCAAGAGTCCAAATCGCAAAAGTGGCATGGACAGAAAAGAAAAAAAATGAGAAAATAAGAGAGAGAAAACGTCAGAACTGCTTAACGTACATAAGCCAAATTCAATTAGGATCCAAATGTGCTTGATCTCTCTCCAAACTAAATCCAAAACAAGATTCAATCAAAAGAATGGGGAGCACACGAAGGTCGTGTGGCCACGGAAAAGAAGAGATTCCGTCGAAAGGCGACGTCTTATGCGGCAAAAAAAAAAAAGAAAAGAGGAAGAGCAACACAAAAAAGGAGAATGCTCAACAGCAACGTGCCTGCATAAATCTCTCTGACACCCTTGTTTGCTTCTTCATGTTCCTTTAAGGGCTTCATGTAGCCAAGGTTCCAAGTAGCTATGCAAAAAGAAAAAAAAAAGAAGAAGAAATGAAATGAAGGAAAAGGGAGAAAAAGAGAAACAAAATAAAGGAAGAGGGAGAAAGATAAACTTGAGTTGGTTAGTTTAAAAAAAAAAGAGAAACAAAAATGACGGTGCATCTTACGACCACCTGATCCAAGTCCAAATAGAAATAAAAAATAGAAGAAAAGGAAAAATGATAATGGAAAGGTAGGTGAAAGAACATAAATTTGATCTGTTACATCTCCGTTGCAGCAGCATTAGCAACAGGTGGTCGACGATGACCAATTCAAGCGGGCTCGACGACAGGTTGGCCCAAACAAAGCCAAAAAAGGGACCGCGCCGCCATCAGACATTCTCCCGACTGCGGATAGACCAGCGGCAGCCCTTTCAGACCACAACAACGGTGGTGACCACGATCGCTCTCAATCAGCCGTGATCGCGGCGGTGCCCGCTCACGGTGTAGATGGACCTCCCAGTGCTGGCCGGTGCGAAGAGGTGATCCAGGTCCACTATGCCTACCTGCTGGGGCCCATGAGAAAACCAACGTCAAAAAAGAAAAAGAGATAAGGGGGCCGCAGCCGCGCGCACACGCACGTGGCAGCCACGGGTATGCGCGGGTGGCAACCACGACTAGGAGCTCTGCCTCCACTTGGCGCAAGTGGGCCCACCAGGGGAGAGGCCCATCACGCCATCAAAGTGCTGTCGAACTGTTGGAGGGTCATCTCGACACGACCGACCCAACTCATATGAGGATTAAAAGACCTTGACACATAAAATAAATTTAAAATAAAAATTAAAACGCGAAATGTTATACTAAATAAGGAGTGAGCTCAAATTTTGAGCATCTTAAGATGGCTATTTCGACTACATCCCGGGTACGCTGTCGTGGACATGGGCAAGAGCATGCTCCTCGTTGCATACGATTCCATTCCCCTCCGATGCGACAAGTCAAAAGACCTAGTCGTATTGGAGACGAGCCTACTTGATCGAGGGTCGGCCGACATACTGTCTGTCCAATCTTGTGAGAAACACATTGGGAGAGAAAAATTCCAAACCTTTGACTCTAGCACCGACATATTGTAACTTGACTTGAAATGAAATGAAGATGATTCAAGCGTCAACATGTGATGTTCAAATCAGACACCGAACATTAGTCTGATGGATCGAATGAGATGCAGACTCAAATTAAATAATAAAATAAAAATATACATTTATCAAATCTGAAAATATAAATTCAGAGTTTTTAAACAACCAAAAATCAATCTAGAATATACTTAACGCATTGGACTAAATTTCTTACTTAACTTACGATTAAATAACACCAAAGAAAATTAAATAAACAATCTCTAATGCATTAAAATTCATAAAAGCAACCCTTAAAATACTAAAAAAATCAGATCATAAAAATTAAATAAAATTGAAAGAACATAAATCAAAAACATATTTAGACAACTTAATCAAAGTTATAAATTAATTATAATGCGTTGAACATACTTAAACCAACTTCACAACCCAAAAAATAATAAATAAATAAGTCTAATCAATGTGTTAATCATAAATCTCAAATCATAAAGTATTTAATCCATTTAATCAAACTTTAAACCCAAAACAAGAATCATAATCAAATTGAAATCCAACAAATCAAATAGATCAAACTCAATTCACTAAATCAAAACATTAAATAAAAATAAAATTAAAATAAAAAAATATTGTAAAATTAATCAAATTTAAATCAAAGTATAAGAATATGAAAAAATTACATCTTAATCAATAAAAATTATTTCAACTAAATATAATGCAACGTGTTCGCATCTCTTCGGGTCCCCAAGGCTACGGCCCTTTAGTTTATTTATTTTTGTGTGGACATGCACTCTCTACCAAACAGATTACAGATTATTATGGTGGTTAATCAAGGGTGTTGGAGTAGTTGCTCGATGTAAGTTAACGTCGGGTATTCGCACCATCCGATGGAGAGGGGTCAAAATTAAAATTTCAAAGAATCCGAATTTCGGTTCTAATATTTTTGAATGTATTGTCGGACTATTTAATATATTTATAGGTTATCACCTATTTTTCTATGTAGTCTAAAGGAGAAATAAAAATTATTTTTAAAAATTAAAAATATGAGGTTCTCGCAATATATGCATATGTCCAAATGTAAGATTTTGTTTATATAATTATATTTGACTATTCCTCCTCTAAATGGGTTGCTAGAAATCCAAGTTAAGTTGGGATGAGGACGTAGAAAAAATAACAAGTCAGCTACATTCTACATTATGATTTTTCATATTTTCAAAATCACGTGATAATAACTTTTATTATTATTTAAATATATGCAGTAATGTAAGGACAGCCAGTTTGCTCAGGTCAAAAACCGTGGTAACATACTACCCATAATTCATATCCTTCAAGAGTTTCAAGCTCAATTTCTATTTTCTATATTATAACATTGCTATTTTACAAGGGAATCGAAATTTATTCTTATCCAAAATAAGTTCTTTCGTTATCAGAGTGGCTGCTTTTGCTACGGACATTTGGGTCTGATCTTTGTGTATTAAAGACGGCAATCAAACGACTTCATTCTTTTGTTTTTGAAATTTATGTTAAAAAGAGGAAAAAAATAGTAACCAAACACTCTATAAAGTTTCAACTGTACGAGTAAAAGACCTTTTAAATCAGTTAATAAATACAGATACTCATATATGAAAGCTGCAGTTCACAGTCGTTCGTCTTATCTTATGGAGACCTTGAGTAGTTTTTGTTACCAAAAAAAAAATTCGTACAAACTTGTTGAAAATTGTGATATAGCCTTTTACCCAAGATCCTTACTTATTTTATCTACTCTTACCAAACGTGATAGTTTAATGACTTTACGCCCTGTTTGGTAATACTATTAGGTACCTATATCACTATCAATTTTGAAATTGATATTGATAGAAATCATTGAGAGGTGTTTGATTAATTGTATCAATTTTAAAATTTGTAGTGCAAACAAAGCATACAAGTGTCAACTTGTATTACTTTTGATATTGATACTCCAACATTTGAAAATATTAATATCAATATTGATATAGTATTAAAAATAAAACTCTAACCAAACATGGCATTAGCTATCTTATGGCCTGTTTGGTTAGAGTATCAAAAATGATACTATATTAATATTGATATTGATATTTCTAGAAGATGGGGTATCAATATCAAAATTGATACAAGTTGACACTTGTATTACATAACATGTGTTGTTTGCACTGCAAATTTCAAAATTGATACTAATAGCCAAACACCTTAAGGTGATTACCATCAATATCAATTTTAAAATTAATAGCGATAGAGGTGTCTAACAGTGTTACCAAATAGGGCATTATATCTTATTTTTTGACAAAACATTTTATTAATAAAGTGTATACAAAATTATTGTGCAACCAAACACCCCCGTTAACCCGTCTCCCTTCTCTGGCTTCTTAGAGCAAGCTAGCCGAGGCACATGAAGCTTGGATCAAACGTCAACCCAGCGCACTGATGATAATACAATCACAGCCCATCTAATTAGCTTTCTTTTACCGCAGAAACAGAGAAGCAAACACTGCCCATCTGAAAATTACAAAACAGGAACACTATTACAGGCAAAAGGATGACCCATCTGCTCTCTGCTTTGCAATTACTGATACCTTGTTGTAGTTTAATTGTCTGATAGCATGCAGGAGAAGAAACATGCAGCAAGATCAAGAGTTTCTGAACACTTGCTTGAGTTCTGGGTTTCGGGTATTATACATGTATGAAGAAGTGCTGGGCTACGTATTTATTTACCGACCAACGGCCATGACCATGAAGGATTCAGCCCTCCCCCCATGCATATGAGTTTGAAGACCAACCAAATCCTAAAACCCTAAGCAGACACCACCAAGACCAAGATGCCGAGTTATCTCCATGCATGTCCTTAGCTAGATGCAGATCATTGATGGGCATACATTCAATCTGATAAACAGAAAGAAAATGGGGAAGAACGGGAGGAGAGCGGGACACGATCGATCACCTAGTTTTCCAGCAGGAGAGCAAGGCCCAGTCGGAAGGCAACGTAGGCGTCCACGCAGGTGTAAGCTATCTGTGCAGGTGTGAGCAGGGGTGCTCCCCAGTCGCTCCACTCGACGGCGCTGCGCCGCCTCACCGCCCTGTGAGCCAGCACCAGGTGCGCTACCTTTTCCATGGCCGTGTTCTTCCAGTCTTCTCCATACCTGAAGGCTGCCAGTCGCCTCACCTCGCGGGCGTTGGCCACCTGCAGGCCGTGGCACCCCAGCCGCCGGACGCTCTCGGCGGCGCCGACGGCGGCGAAGGACACCCGGGCATCCGACAGGAAGTTCTTGAGGGACTCCGGCAAGTCACCGCAGAATGCGAGCTGGACGACGAGGCACCGGTGGCCGACGCAGAGCTGGAGGACGGCGGCGGGGTCGGTCGACGAGGGCCCGCGGAGCCACTGAGCGGAGAAGCCGACCACGAGGTGGCCGGTGCGGACTCGCCGGCTGTGGTTGTAGCGTACGTGGTGGACCCAGCGGCCGGCGGCGGCAGCACTGGCGGTGACGGTGACGAGCACCTGGGATTCTAGGAACTGAACGAGGTAGGTACGGTGAGTGGTCTCGGAGCCGACCTGCCGGATGGTAACAAGGCCATCGAGGTCCATGGCACTCCCTCCGGCGAGCGGCCGTTGCGCAGGAGGAGCAAACACGGAGACGGACGGAAACTCTCCGGTTCACCGTAAGAGAAGAAGGATATGATCGGAAGGAGGAGGACGTACGGGAGTTTGCTGTAATGGGTGAAGAAAGAGAAGTACCCGAATGTGGTGGCGGAGGGGGCGGAAGGAGAAAGAGGAAATATGCCCCCCTGACCTCCTGCTCCTCCTGTCTCTGGTACTCTGCCGCCGCCTGCGGTGGTTCTGCTCTCCATTTTTCCGGTTCTGCAGGTGGCAGAGGAGGTGGGCGACGGAGGTGGTGATCCGCTGTTCTTTTGTTTTCCGAGAGAGTAGGTGATGCCGTCACCGCTCGTCATGACGCGCCCCGATGGTTTCCCTACAAAACGAAGGCCGTCTCTCTGACTGTGAATTTACGGGGTGGTGACGTGAACGCGTCCAGACAAATGCGGTGTACGCGTAGTTCCTTCGTTGCCTTTCTCCGAGGCCGTTCGTACGTAGAAGAAGATGGGCGCCGACGGTGCCACGTGGGCCTTTTCCTTTCCTTGTTTTTCGGTGAGAGAAAATAATAAAATCTTGTCTCATAAATATCATCATTTAATATTTTTAGAGTTAAAAATTATTAAATAAAATATTAAATGATAATATTTATGTGAGAGATCTTAGATTACAGTCTCAAATATTTATCTGAGATGATCTGTATTTTTTAATATTGATATCATCCCGTATCCGAATTTTATACATATATTTGGAAAAGTAAGGAAAACAACAGAATTCGTATAATGCGCAGAGTTATGTTACCCCCTTTGCCTTCGTCAATTGTATTTAAGAAGATTAGCAAAAGTTTACGCCATAACTAATGGGGTGTTTGGTTGCATGATAATTTTTTGTACACTTTCATGATAAAAAATTATAGTAAAATAAAAAGTGAACCAACTCATGACAAAAAAATTATCATATTTGGAGGGATGTGATAACAAAAAAAAAGAGTAACTACCCTTCTTGACCAAACAAAGTGGGGACCACGAGAAAAAAAGAAAAGGGTGAGATCCTTTTTTTTTGTTTATGACCCATTTGGTTAGAATTTCAAATTTGATACTATATCAATATTGATATTGATAATTTTAGAGGTTAGAGTATCAATATCAAAATTGATACAAGTTGACACTTGTATTACATAATGTGCTTTGTTTTCATTACCAATTTCATAATTGATACTATTAACCAAACACTTCTTAATGATTACTAGGAATATCAATTTTAAACTTGATAGCGATAGAGATACCTAATAGTGTTACCAAACAGGGCCTTAAGAAGAAAATCACTTTCAAAACATAAAATTGTCAAGATTGCCAAATAACATTTTTAACAAGTTTTCTTACAATTTTTAAAAATTAAAATAAAAACTTTCATTATCATGCAACCAAACGCCCCATAAATATTTAAAATTTTAACAACAGGATGAATACGAAGAGCTGTACATTATATTTTTAAGAATTTTAATTTAGTATGTTACTACCAACATGATAGATAGTTATTCTAAGGTGAAGCGGGCTCTCATGATGCTGATGAATTCCCCCTTGTTAAGTCGTAGAATCTATACAAGTGACTCATCCGGATACACTGCAAAAACCGTTTATATTTTTTAATAACCCATCATGGGGCCTAACCTTACGGACCAAATTTTCCGAAGATTTGAGACATTTCCTTTTTCGGATTTTCTCTCTCCCCTTTCTAGATTAGAAGTGCCACGTAAGTGGAGATGTGGTTACCAAATAAAGTCACGCTCAATGCGAAAGCATTAGAATTCTTAAGAAAATAAAAAAATATACTTTATTTGTCAAGAATTATTTTAAAATTTTAAGAAATAAAAATTTACCCCTATTGCTCAAGTAGTAAAAGTGGGCACTAGAAATAAGAACTATATGTTGAAGCAATTGATTATGATACATATTTTTTACGCTTTTATATCAAAATAATATATTAAATAGCTTAGTTAAAAATATTAGAATTATCGCATTTGGTTAGAACATGGCATCCTACAAGTCAAAAACCATATGTAACCAAAAAAAAAGAAGAGAGAAACCACTAGAGTGAAAGAGATCTCACCTTTTTTTACAAGAAAACTCTATACAAGATTATATTTTTATCATTATTTTCAAGCACCTAATTTTAACAAATTTTACTAGTCATATACTTTTGTCAAGAAAATATATTTCCAATGCAGTCCACACCCTATGAGTACACGTAGTAACTGTAGGCACCCGGATGAGCTGGCTCGGCTCGCGTGTGTCGGTGAGAGAGAGAGAAGAAGAAGAGGAGTGTGTAGTGGTGAAAGGTGAAGTGTGTGGTCGTCAAGAGCTGAAGGTTCCATAGTGTGATTAAGTATTAAGCAAATGAACTAGAAGAAGAAAGAGTTTGACCGCCGTACCTTGGGGATGTAAATAGGGGAGATTGTTAGGTTCTAACTTCTCCTCTCTCGGCCGGCCGAGAGGGAGAGCTTTAGAGAGTTCTTTCACCTACGATCGGATTGAAGCTTCACTCCGGTCGATTCACCTAAGAATGTCCTGCATAAAACATGAAGAAAACAAATGAAGATCATTAGCTCTAGCGTAAGTGTAGCATCATGCTTGATAAAGACTCTGAATTATGCAAAAGGGAATGAACTAATCGGATCAGGATAGAATCCCAACCCTTATTTTTGGTAGGTTTTCAAACATATATGAGATGCAAAATGATCTAATGCATTCCAAACAACATGATGAACAGTGCTAAAATGAAAAAGGAAGACAAAAACTCGATTAAACGGGCGATCGAACTCCGAAAATTGCAAAACGAGCTTCTGCCCCTGCTGATGCCCTATATATAGGGCGCTAGCTGCAGGTGCCCCCCTTATGGGGCGCGTTGACCAAGGTCAAAGTGCCATGTATATGGGGCACTAAGTCTGGCTCGAACAGATTTTCTTCCCCTCTTCGCGACGGCGCTCCGGAGTGTTGGGCGGCTTCCGGGATGAAGTAGGGGCTCCTCATTGTAGACAATATGCAAATGAAGCTAATGAAGGGTGGTTTGGATGCTGGATGCAAGAGGAGAGACGGATAGAAGCTCTCAAAGTTGGAGAAAAAACATGTTTCTGGGTGACAGAAACAGAAGGTTTTTTGGGTTTTTGGTGGGCAATTTTGGATCGGTTTGGAAGGTTATGGGAGATGAGAATGGCTTGAAAACGTAGTCTTGGATGGGTTCTAGGGTGGTACGGACTTGGAACCCCTTCCAAGCTCCAAATGGAGGTCTATTTATAGCTCAAAAGAGGGCACTTTGGCCATTTCCGAAAAGCAGTGCCACATGGCATAGCGCCCTATATATAGGGCGCCAGCATCATGAGGTCCGTCAAGTCTACAAGACGAGTCACTGCGGGGGGTCAAATCAGCTGGTCAAATTGATTTGATTTGGTGCCAGGCGCCCTGTATACAGGGCACCTGGTGCCCTTATATATAGGGTGTTCGGCCCGGCTGATTGTTCTATTGATCCCCTTCGGACTGTGCCAAAAAACTTGATCCGTCCGGAAAACACGATTTGCTTTAAATATTCTCCATAAAAACAAGAATTTAAACTCCCCAACTAGGCCGAAATTGCGTGTCTACAGTAACTACAAGAAGAGCTAGACTAAAATGCTTATAATTTTTATGATACAAGATGAAAGACATTTATGGCTTCAAAATAACATTTTATGATCTTTTGTGTTAAAAATAAATATTAAAAAACATAAGATAGTAAGAAAATTATATAGTATTATGGCTATTGAGATAGGCTATGAAAAAGAGTGAAGATAGTATAAAAAAATGTGTTAGGGACCACAAGAGAGAAAGAAGAGGTCTTACCTCTTATGCACAAGAATAAATTTTCTCATAAACATGTTTTATCATGATTGTCAAATATATTTTCCCACAAATTTCTTTAAAATATATTTTCACAGTAAAAATCTATTTTATAATGCAATTAAGCTTGCTGTAAATAATCAATGAGAAATAAATGGTCCACATATATCATGATAGAAATGTATGTCTTACAAGTCAATCATATATGATATGATTCGATATTTATAGAAATATATCATTCAATTAATTAAACAAATCTTCATTACTGACTCTTATTAGATACGTACATCATAATGAAGTCCTTAGTCATATGCAATGATGATTGAATCATAATAAGATCATGATAATGAGATCAATCATCTAAATGTATGTGATCTAAATATTCTCAGTCATAAGATCTTTGAGATGGGACATCAAGGATTCAAATAGACTAGTGTGTGTGATGTCTTCTCATATGATAATGATGACCGATCACATTAGTCATTAGTATGGAGACATTGAGATACACATACAGGTGCTCATTAATTGAATGAGTTCATTAAACTGATCGAATTAGAAAAACTGAATGGTATCTTACCGAACAATCGATTAATATTTTCTATCATCACAGTTTTATGGTTGGACTTTTGACCTGAGTTGCCAAAGATGTCTTGTTGGGCAGAACTTATACTTTTACTATTGACTTATGGATCACCTTTTAGATGGTCTAATATAGTGACATATTGGGTACAAGGAAAATCTGATAGAGGCAATTGAGTGGACAACAAGGGATCATCCACTCTCGATAAGTGAGAGTGAATATCATATGGAATAATGCTCTAAATCCCTAACCAGGATAGAGAGGATAATTAGAAAATGAGTTTTTCAATTGATGTAATTTCGAGTACAAGATCGTATAGATATTAAAGAGTTGACAGTCATGCCATACTCCTTTCTGACTAGGACATTGAATGGACGATAATTTATATCTATACGGTAACTGATGATAGAAAAACTCAATTGAGATAAAATAATCCTCATCCATTTCTGATCATGAGATGTGACGTGTACCCTTCATGATCGGTAGGCCGATTAATCTATTATTAGATAATGAATTTAATTAAATTAAATAGAATTGTTCAATTTTATTTATGTCTTAAACAAATAGGCTATTGGGCCTAGTGAGTCACACATATAAGGACTTATCCATCAGTATAGGGACAAGGGCATAACTTATAGAGATTTAAAATTTTTATGAAAAATTCTAAATTTTCTATAAATATTAATAGTTTTAACCAAACTCTATCAAGATAAGGGTGAAAATCACGTTCTATGTCTCCTCCTTACCTCCTCTCTCTAGAAGTTGTCCATGAGAGACAGAGTTCTGTTCGAAATTTCTCGAGGCCAGCGGGAAGGGAGAACTTGTTATGGATGAAGTTCATGTAGATACCGTTGGAGACAGAACACTTAAATGATTTTTAGAGTTTCAGAAGCTTATCTTCTTTCTCTTCATGAAATTATATGAATCTATATCAGGTATATTCGAACTCATTTTGATTAGTTTTAGATTTTTGTCATTCGGTTTCAATTGAGTCATGTTCTAAATGAACTCATAGGAATCGTCGCTTTTGCTGAACCAAATTTTGTAAGAACATTCCTTACACTTCACATCTTAAAATGTTAAATTTTTTAGTAGTATAATACTCTCAATATAAGATCTCATCCAAAATAAAAACAAGGCTTACATTGTTTTGTTTTTGAGAGAGAAGCGAAAGTTGGACTTGTGCACCCCTCCTCTCTCTCTCACTCTCTCTCTCTCTCTCTCTCTCTCTCTCTCATGAGAGATTAGTCAAATCGCATGTTTCTGTGAGTAAATAATATATTAAAATACTCTCTCTCTCTCTCTCTCTCTCTCTCTCTCTCTCTCAAGATACTCGTCAGACCGCTTGTTTTTGTGTGTGCTTAATATATTATGATATATGTTACGAAAATATATTGTAATATAAATTATTATATATGTTAATAAAAAGTAGTATTTTATATAATTGCCATGAAGTATTATAATATAAATATATAATAGTATTTGTATAAGATAGAAATTTTAAATTTGAGTCTATCAACAACGAAGATGTGCCATGGTTACAATTTTTTATCTCTTTATTTTAAAATTTACAATGTGTGTGATAGAAATTTTACTTTTAAAATCATAGTCAAACATTGTTATGTAAATTTTAAAAATGGTGATGGTTTTGCCAAACACAAAATAGTTATATTTCTCTAATTTTAAATTCAAAATTGAGATATCAGATGATCTTGATTTCAAAAAAAAAAGTGGTATCAAAATTGAAAGAGCTTTCAAACACCCTATTAAGCGCTACCACAAAGAATAGGGGATGTTGTGATCTGGGTCCAGTTGATCCCAATCCGATGATTCTGTTAACCCCACCTGATTATGATCGTTAAAAAATGTAATTAATGCTTCAAATTTTTCATATACATATATGTGTTGTGGCATATCTATTTGCACATATTGGTCACATGATGTACTTGTAAAGAAGAAGAACAAATAAGTGTGATCTTTTTTGTTAATTGTTTACATGCAAAAAAAGTACTGATTCTTTAAAATGTCTAAAGCCATGTGACAAGGAATGTATACAATATTTTAAAATAACAAAATAAAATAAACCAATTATAGATATCTTTTACACATAAAAAGCTACAGATTGACTGAAGTACACCTTATAATCGACAAAGAACAATCGTCAATTTAAAATGACTAATGGGGAGTTTGTTTGCAAGATAAATTAACTTTTTGTTATAATTTTATATTTTTGTAACAAAACTTGTCAAAAGTAGTGATTGGCAACCATTACAATTTTATGTTTTGAAAAAGATTTTCTTCTTGGACAAAAAAGGAATCTCACTTCTTTTTTTATCTTGTGGACATAGATGGCGCACACTTGTTTTTGTTATTATATCTCTCCCAAACATGACAATTTTATGTCATTGGTTAACTCACACTTTATTTTAACACAACTTTTAATCATGAAAATGTAGAAAAATTTATTGTGCAACCAAACACCCCATAATGTATAGATAAATTGGTGACATTTTATGATGGACAGAAATTTCATAACAAAAGCTTATTTTTGTAGGGTGCTTAGGTGGACAATAAAGTTTTATACACTTTTGTGATAAAAAATTATATTAAAATAAAAATCAATTAGACAATGACATAAAATTGTCATGTTTGAAGGGATGTGATAACAAAAAAAGAGTGGATACCATATATGACTAAACAAAGTGGGGGACCACAAGATATAAAAAAGAGACTCTTTTTTTTATCTAAGAAGGAAATCATTTTTAAAACATAAATTTGTAATGATTGTCAAACCCCTCTTTTAACAAGTTTCATTATGAAAACATAAAATTATAACAAAAACTCAATTTATCATGTAACCAAGCACCCCATTAGAGCCCATTAGGACAAGGTTAATTGGAGGATAGACTTGATTTATCTCTAATGGTCTGGCTAGAGTATCTATATCAATTTTGATATTGATATTTCAAGATAGAATATCAATATCAAAAGTGATAGTGTCAAATCTCTTATGTGTTTAATAATATTACATCAATATTAAAATTGATATTAAGTGTTTGGTAACACTATATTATATCAATATTAAAATTGATTATAAAGTCAACTATGATTAACATCAAAATATCAAAATAAAACTCTAATATCAAAATATATTATTAAAAATATAAAAAAATAATGATATTTACAAAAATACATTTCGGAGGACTAAAACTCTTCCAAAGAAGTTGTAGATTGTCCATAGTAAAGAATAAGAAACCAAATAACTAACTCTGAATAATTTAGGACTAAAGCTTTAGTTACTTGATTTGAATTCTATCAATTCAGGAATAGACTTTTTTTAGTATCCATACCTTTCGAAATTGATGTCTACAAATAAAGTTTATTGCAAGTTATAAGCTAAGGGTATCCATGTGAGACAAATTGGATAAAAATTATATAAATCTCATGTCAATTTGATAACAGAGAGAAAAAAGAAAAAGGACATTCTCCAAGATAGATGGGTGTTGGTGAATTTGATAGCTTGAGTAGACAGAATAGACCAACTGCAAAATGGTGACCATAGCCGAAGTTTCCTTTCCTACCCTTTCAACAGTGGACTTTGGAGTTTTGGGATTTCCTCAACCTCCCCACCTCTTGAAGGGAACTTAACTAAAGAATTGGCATTCAGAAGACAAGCCCACTCTTCAAGCTTCTAAGCATCAGATCTGCAAGTAATGGAATAAAATCCAGTAAATAGGGTACATAATCTCTGATAGGTGACAAAGATAGACTCAATAATGATGTCTAGTTCAAATAATTATATTTTCTATGCAATTTAAAGTTCTTCGTACAAAGGAATCCTATATAAGATGGTCAACAACATTTGAAGGTCAAAAAGAAGTAAAGTTTGGTGCCTTCATTTCATAGGAAAACTTCATAAAAATAACAATTGGATTGTGCTGATTTACCATGACTATCTGCCCATCCCATGGCCCATCAAGTATGCGAAAAGTTGGAATGTTACATTGCTTCTCTAGTTTGGCCAAAATAAAATGAGTGAACGAATATCAATAAACAAGAGAAAACGATACAAAACATCGTAAAACCAACTAAATTACAACAGAAACTAGCTACTTTTAATTCAAAATCTTAGCATTTTAGTTAGTGGCAACAGTATAATGTTGATACATGACAAAGAGAAATGCATAATTTATTATCGTGACTTCCAAATAGATAACACAACTTCTTTGATTCATAAGCTCACATGAATATGATGACCTAGAGGCAAAGCACATTTTTTATGATACAAGATTCTTTATCAACCTGTAGCCACCAAAATGTTTAGTCCAAAAGCAGTAATATGCTAAAGAAGAGATGTATAGGTTTTGCATCTTCATGTCTTCTTTACATTGATTCTGAGCTTAAGACAATTATGTAGCCTATTGGATCATAGTTCTATGCACTTCATTCTTAGTGAGAGTAACAAAGTTATATAAGAAATTACTAAAGCACTTGGATTACCATAGAGCATTTTGTTGACCCTCACAGAAGAATGTGGGAACAAATAACTTTCAAAATAATAAGAAAAGCCAGTCTCAAAATTTGTTGAGAACTTCCAGGCTTCCAAATGCAAATGGATCTCTAAAGATATTACCTAGTGAAGCACAAATTAATAAACCAAGTTTCAACAAACTACTTAAGAGTTTTGTAAATTAAGTTTAAGATGTAAGAGAAGGCAAATATCTCTATTGAATAGGATCTTCCTTTAATGCTATGATATAGGCTTTGAAGATTTTGTCTCTATCATCATTGCTTGGATATCCTTCCATCAATTGGTCATAGATAGTGACAAAGTCAAGTACAAAGATGGGATCATATTAATATTTTCTCTTGTATCTTAATTGATGTTGCTGAACAATGAGTTCTTGCAGTACTATGTTATATGCTTGGTATTTGCCACTTGCATGACTTAAGGAGATTTGACTTTATTTCTAATATAGTCAATGGCACATCTACTACAATACAAGAAAAATAGTAAATATTATCTCATAAATGAGTATCACCATGAATTTGTTAATACAATTAAGAACTCAGAAGCTAAATTTTTAGTTCATTGTTTAGAATTTTGGATACACTATTACATGCCTGTATCAATATTTGTGATCTCTAATAAAATTGCATTGATGTCTCTTGTGTCGACATGAATATCAGTGCTACATCAATTTTAATATTCTAACTAAGTTCTTAACAAAATAAAAAGAAACTTTCATATGACCGACAAGAAACTAGAATCATAGATGCGCCGGGTTTAACATAAACAACAAAGGGGCAAATCCACCAACTTAAATTTCCTGCCAAATCAAACACTTCTCCTCCCTCTGCTTGTACTCGAAGAAAGGAAGACAACAAAAATCGTTGCAAAAGAAAAAAATGGACGTGACTTTCTTTCCTACCAACGCCAAAATGACTATGATCACAAAGATAGCAACTGGGAAGAGAACCACTTCATTAGAACATCATATGATGGTATAGAAGCTTTGTCGTAGAAAATCCACAACTCATATACAAGAAAGAAAAATTAAGTGAACGATGTCAACAAGAGAGTGTATGTTGCCTCCGCTTCACATACTACTTGGTCCATCTCAATCCTCTTCATGTTCTCTCCACCAAAACCATCACTTCATAAATAAGAAAAAGAAAGGGGAGAAAAAGTAGAGTTGATGCCCCAAAAAGGCATAGAAGAAATTGAACAGAAAGGTGGACAAATGGTTGAAAAAAGAACAAAATAAAGACTAGTAATAGGAAAAAATTTCTGGATTGCATGGATCTAGAGAAGATTGGCGAAGATGAAAAGAAGAACGGGGGACCTTCTGACAAGAGCAACACATCGACTTCACAAGCTTTAACAAGGGGCTTCCCAGCATGGCACCTTCACAAGCTCCGGAAAGGGGCTTCCATGCTCTGGACAGGGGTCTTCTCTTCCCCTTTAGGAATTAGTCGCTTTTCACGTTCCGAGAGAGCTCCCGTAAGACACAAGCAAGTCAAAAGATTGAGGGTGGGGTAGTATCAATTTCAAGACAGGCTTATACATGTATTGATTTGGAGACACATTTACACTGACTTTTAAAATTAATACACAGCCAAATACTATTTCATCAACTCTGTTAATATCAATATCAAAACTACTATTTTATAGATAAACTAAAATTTTTACCAAGTTAAACTAATTGCAAACACCCCAAGTTGACAAGTGCCAGCTTTGAGGTTCAAAAAGTGATGTCTTAAGAAAATAGGAGTTGGGACCTTCAAAGCACATTTGGATGACAATAGATGCATATAAGTAGTAATGCTAGTTAAAAAAGATGTACGCTTTTAGTAAATAAAATGTTTGGTAGAAAAATAATTTTTATATATTTTTAGAAATATATATTGAAATAAAATGCTAATACAACTAAAGACATAAAACTATCTTGTTTGATAAGATATGGTAACAAAAAATAGTAGAGATCATGTATAACATAAAAAAGAATGGCCACCACAAGAAAAAGAAAAGGGATATGACCTCTTCTTTTCTCTTACAGGAAATTCTTTTAAGTTTTTTATTATTGGCAAACACTCTTGTTAACAAGTTTTCTTAAATGTCACCCCTAACCAACTTATATTATTAATGCATTATTGGCATTTAAACTTTGCCATACTAATGGCCAGTTAATATTATATTATTGCTCTTGTAGTAATCCACTTATTTGTTACAACCAATGATGGGGGACAGGATCTGAAAATGAACTAAGGTTTAGGGTTAGTCAGCAAGCACACCTTGAAGGATAAATTTTAAAGAAAGGTTTTAAGAGATTTCAAATTTTACTAATTTTATTAGAAATTTTAGAGCCAGCTTGCTATCTATTTTAATTAATCATAGAATTTAGATTAAGCTCACCTTAGAAAATTACTTTTATAATTTTGAAATTCACTAAATCAAATTAATAAATTACATTTAGTTATCAAGAATTAGGTTCACTCTAATGTCCTCAACCATAGACCAATAACATTTAAATTTGAATTCTAGCTACGGCCTGTTTCACACCCTTGGAAATGGCATCATGAATGAAATAATAAAAAAGTAAAATTAAACATGCAATAGAGGGTATAGAAATGTACCTACATGCCAAAGCATGGGAAAGACTACTTAGATAGACTTAGGCCCTGATCCTTATACAAAAGTGGCTAATAAAGAATTTATGAAACCAATAAAGGCCCACACTTCCCAAGGTGGTGTTGGTGCCAAAATTTTCCATTCAGCCCGCTCATTACATAGCCTCGATTGAAAGCTTTGCAATGGTGCCCAAAACCTGGAAAACGGACACCAAAAGATCAAAATGACCACTTTACCCACGACAGTTTGGGATAAATTAGGACTCTATCGGAAAGATCCAACATCACCACATTGTCGGTCTAAGATGAACTAGATAATGCTCAAGATGAATTGAAAATCTGACCACTGATCAGAGAATTATTTAGAAAAGATTGAATATGGACAGAAGTTCATATCCTGTCACCTTAGAGGCATAACAGTCAAAACAACTTTTAGATTGGCTCACTAGCTAAAAATTATAATTTCTTGGTCCAAGACTTTAGTCTCGAGAATATTAATACGTCAAAAATAAAATTAGACCAATGAAATGATTTAATTGCATGTAATTACAATTTTTAGAACTATTGACGGCCCAGATTGTACCAATCGAGAAAAATCAGCAAAATCAAAGAGTGTGATTTGGGACATCTCAACCACATATCTTGATAGAGCATAAGATCAATGGCCAGTGGAGAAGTTCTAATTTGTTTTGGGTGAATTAGAGGTTTATTTAATTGATTCTGATTAGAATTGATGCTAACTATCGGATCAAGAGCATTTTGATATGAATCAGGAATTGAAAAGAAGGAAATGGCACCAGCTTTCTCTCCCCATAGGTCTGGACATGCACATCTTCCTTAAAGTCTTCTAACTGGAGCTCTTCTTGAAGAGGACTTCTCAATGGGTTATAACTTCTAGCTCTTATCTAGGCCAGCTTATCCCCAAGATTTTATCCCCATCAGCAGATTTTCAGGAGATGAAAATGGGCTGTGCATAGCCTTCTCCTCCTGGCTGGCTTATGCTCCCACACTCCCTGCCCGAGAGACTTCTTCTCCAGCTAGAAGTCCTCCCAAAGAAGACTTCTTCAAGGGATGAAATTCTTTGCCTTATCCTCCCACAACTTTATCCTTTAGTCTCCCTCCCTGGGAAGGAGACTTAAGTGATTAAAACAAGGCTGAGCACACCATTCTCTCTTCTCACCATATTTGCATGCCAATTCCCTCTCTCACCCTCTCCTAGTGTGCAACAACTCTCCCTCTCCTATTCTTGTTTTACAGCAACATCATCCCAACAAGAGCATCTTCCTCTTCTTGCTCCCTCTGTGCGCAGCTTCTTCTCCTTCCTTCAGCAGGACTAGCACACCAGTGACAACACCAACACAAGGAGAAGAAGGCCCAGGTGCCCCATTCTCCAGTCTCCTCTGTGAGCCAAGATAAGAGGAAGGAATCCTCTCTTTTCCCCTTCAACAAAGGCAACAGTAGGCCCTTATGTGGCCTCCCTTCCATCTTCAGCAAGACCTACAGCAAAAAAAATTTAAAGAAAGAAAGAAAGAAAGAAAGGTAGGAAGAGCTTGATGTAGTCTTTTAAATTATCCTTCTCCTTCTTTGTCCATTCCCCCTCCATTCAATGCCCTTTGTGCAGAACCCAAAGTCCCCTTATTTAGCCTCCTGTTCGGCCCTCATTCTGGTGACCTACGCAGCCCCCTGTGTGACCCTTGTTCAACCCCTTTGATGGGCATCAAAAATAGCCCTGTTCAGCCCCCTTTTGGACATCCCTAAACAGCCCCCTTGCTGTCCCTAAATAGTCCCCTTTGTTGTCTCCCTTGCCGGCATGCAAAAACATCTCATGTGCTACCCCCTAAACAGGCCCTTGTGCACCCCACTTAGACCATCCAAAAGGCTCCCCTTGCTGTCCCCTAATCAGACCCAAAATGACACCCAAAATAGATCCCTACACAGGTCCTAAACCTGCCCCCTTGGTCCACAAACACCCCTAAACTGACCACCTGAACAGCCCTTGTGTAGGTAGCTACACACAGGCCCTGTGCATCCCCAATCAGATCTTCAAAAAACCCTTCCAAACATTCTCTTTTGTTGGCTCCTTAAACATCACCTGTTAAGCCCCCATGCTGGCCCCAAAAATAGGTCTCAAACGTGCACCTGTGCAGTCCCCTACACAGCAGCCAAGCATCCCCTTGTTTGGCCATCTAAACAGGTTCTCAATTAGCCCATGTCTGATCCCCCATGTTGGCCATTCAAACAGCATTTAAATCAGTCCTGGTCAGTCCATTCACTGCCCCTTTGCCAGCTCCACACATAGTATGTTGTTCAACCCATGTCAGCCCATCAAAATAGTCCCTAAACAGCCCCCTTTGCGTGACTTTCCAATCTAACTCCTCAGATAGCTCCTTTATGGCAATGAAAACCTCATTTTCTACTCTTTGAGCAGTCCTTATTCAAGCTTAAACTCGCTTCCTGTGCAGTCCTACAACTAGCTTACCAAAACAGCCCATGTTGCCCACTATTGTAGCAAGAAGAACAAAACAAAATTAGCTCCTTTGCGGGCTCCATATATAGCATGCTGTTCAGCCCGTGTTGCTTGCTACTGTAGCAGGAAAAAACTAAGTCATGCATGTTGCAAAATAGGCCACACTAGCCTTTGAAGCTCAAAACAAGCCTTTCTCGCCTAGGAACTTGAAGACAGGCCCATTGTGCCATTGACACATGAACTAGTCCACTGGGCCTTGGACAAACTTAAAAAAAATGAAGTTTAGAGAGTTAATTCACCACTGGATGCTACCATAGACTTCAAACTTAAAAAAAAATAAGTTTGGGGAGCTAGTCCACCACTGGATAATGCCTTAAACTTCAAGTAAAAAAAATGAAGCCTGGGGAGTTAATCCACCACTAGATGCTTCCTTAGACTTAAAAAAAAACTAAGTTTAAGGAGTTAGTCCACCACTGAATGCCCCATTGAATGGCTAATCTGAGTGTGCCCCTAGTACATCGATCTAGGCATAGGCATGGGACAAGTTCCTAATGTAGACAGACCCTTCCCACAATGTGAAAAAGTTGAAAGACTTAACTATCTAGGATGGGTAAATTTTCACATTGATCAGAAAATAAGGTGGCTTGTTGTCAAAATTCTCTTGATCTCATGGGAGTTTACATCATGGAAAGGAAATTTACATCTACACTTTGATAGTTCATGGACATGCATACACTCACACTTGGACAACTATGGACTTGGCATATGAACTACCTATGAACTATGTACATTGACATGCAATGCATTTAAGTCTTTAAGTGCTGACTCGACTAGACTACACGTGATCGAGCATCACTACTAGCATGACAGACTAAATGGGATGCGTACCAAACATAAAATTCAAATCTGAAAGACTTAACCAAATCTGAAAAAAAAAACTTAATTGAATCTAAAAAGTTAAAAAAAATGAATATTAAAAAAATCTAGAGATTAAAATGAAAACCCTTAAGTTAACGAAATTCGACTTCCTAATCAAGTGAGAATCAGAATTCAAAACAAAATAGATAAAATACATCGAATACACTTCAAAACATTTAAAATTCATCTCAAAACATGAAAAATCCAAACCACTTAACAATATGAAACTTAAACTTAATCAAGTTGAATTGAAGTTTGAAAACACCTAAAATGTATCGAACACACTTAAATCGGTGTCAAAACACCAGCCAACATGAAAAAACAATGAAATCTCTTAAGTAAAATGTCAACTAAACTAAACAAATTAGATTTCCTAAAACACCCACCACTCATCCAAACTCAAACAACGTCAATAAAAAAATAATATAAATCAATTTAAAAATAAATTTTAACTAAGTCAATTTCAAGTAATTCAACTTGAACACAAAGTTGAGGCAAACCCAAGTCTGAAGCTCATCAATTTTAAACTAAGTGAAACTAACTCTCAACAAATTAAAAATAATAAAATTTGTTTGCATTTTATTAGGCTCGAAAGGATGGAGCCCTTTGAGTTCCTTTCGTGTTATGGATGTGCACACTCTCAAAATAAATTGTTATGGCAACTAATAAAGGGTGTTCGAGCAATTGCTTGATATAAATGAACGTCATATATTCACACTATCCGATGAGGAGGGGTCAAAAAAAAATTTCACAGAACCTGAACCTTGATTCTATACTTTTACAATATCACTAGACTATCTAGTACTTTTATAAGCTATCTCCTATTTTGCTAGAAAACTAAGATGTCAATATTTCAAAACATTCTAAACAATATTTTCAAGGTTCCCATAGGTGGTAGTAGGCCACAACTAAAATGGTGGTTACCATCATCAGACAACACCCAATCAGCAAATAGGGTGTAGTTAGAACAGTATTGGCCACCAACAGCAAACAAAAATAACTAGATTAATGAACCACAGGTCCACAACCAACAATGCTCAGATAGCCAGCACTGCTTAGTAGTCAAGAATGCTTGGACTTGACTTTGGATCCAAGGACTTGGATCAATTACAAATTGACAGGCTCAGTTCCCTCACAACCAGGTCAGTTTCATCAGAATTAGTAGGCTTTATATCATAGTTCTTGGATCATCATTAAGCAAAAAAAGTTCAATCAACTCAAATAAGCATATCTTCATCTTTACAATCAATTAAACCCACTGATAAAGCATACCATTGGGCTTTTGTCATCAACCAAAAATAAATTATCATGAAACAATGCTAATTAAGGAATCCAAAATGAAACTAGTGATTACAAATAACATCCCTCAATGATTGATGTATTCAGTGGCTAAGTTGTCCAAGGATCAATAAGGGATCAAAATTTTCCAAGTCTATACTCTAGCTATAAGGAATTGTCGTATAAAATTTGGCAAGGCAGAAGCAACGATTCCCATGGGTTAATGTTGATCTCACCTCAATTAAAACCAAAAGATGAAAACCTAAAAAAGGTTAAAACAGATTTAGATATACTTGCTTGGGATTCATCTAGTCCCTTAGAGAGAAAGAGAAAGAACCTTTCTAGCTTTTCAAATTGTTCAAGTGCCCAGTCTCTAGCGGTATCCACATGAACTTCATCCATAGATAGGTTCTCACTTGCATTGAACTCAATAACTCTTCCTGAATAGAGCTTCACCACGTCGAGGATATCCTATAGAGAGAAGATAAAAGAGGGAGGAGGCTGAGGATGTAGTTCTCACACTTGGCTTGATAGGGTTTGGCTATAATCATTGTATTTATGATGAAATTAGAATTTTTCATTAAAACCAAAAATCTCCATAAATTATACATTTTCCCCTGTACTTATGGATAAGTCTTTATGTATGTGACTCATTGTGCCCAATAACCTATTTGGTTGAGACCTAATTAAAATAGAATAATTCTATTTAATTAAATTAAATATGTTATCTAATAACATATTTAATGGCTACCGACCACGAATGGTACAAGCCACATCTAATGATCCCAAATGACAATGGAGATAATCTTATCTTTAGTGAGTATTTCCATCATCAGTTACCTCATAGTTATAAACCCTCATCCATTCAATGTCCCAGTTGAATCAAAGTATGCCTTTAAATGTCAACTCCGCAGTATATCAACACTACGGGATCCTGTACTCTGAATTAAATCAATTGGAAAACTTCTTTTCCACTTATCCTTTTTACCCTAGTTACAGATTTAGAGTACTAATTCATGGGACATTTACTCTCACTTATTGAGAGTGGATGATTCTTTGTTATCCACTCAATCGCCTCCATCAAGTTTTTCTTGTACCCAATCTATCACTATGCTATACCATCTAATTGGTGATTCATAAGTCAATGGTCAAAGCACAAGTTCTACTTAACAAGACGTCATTGGTGACTCTAGTTAAAGGTCCAACTATGCAACCGTGATGATAGAAATGATTGATAGCTCAGTAAGATACCATTTAAGATTTCTAATTTGGGCAATTTAGTGAAGTAATTTCACCAATGTGCACATGTATATGCATCTCAATGTCTCAACATTAATGACCAATGAGATCAGTCATCCTCATCACATGATAAGACATCACATGCACTAGTCTATTCAAATCCTTGATGTCATGTCTCAAGGATCCTATGACATTTAGATGACATGTCTCTACATGATTGATCTCATTATCAGATCTCATCATGATTCAATCATCATTGCATGTGATTAAGAACTTCATTAAGATGTACCCAACTAATAAAAAAGAATAATGAAGGGTTGCATATTTAATTGAGTGAGATATTTCTACAAATATCAAGTCATATTACATATGATTGACTTATAAGTTATACATTTTATTCAATCTTTCACTTGCGCTAAAGCCAATCACCTATCTGACTAATATCCATCAACTCAAAGTGATGCTCAAATAATCTTTGAGTTGCCACTTCAGTTAGTAGATCTGTAATGTTATTAGCAAAAGATACTTTATCTTTTAATTATATCTTCATAAATTACAATCTCTTTGATTTTATGGTATAATTACAAAAGTTTTAAACTTCAGATGAGACATCAGCTCTACCTTATTGTTTTTCATAAAACAATGACATACTTTTAGAGAAAGTAGGGATAATCACATATCTTATATGAACATCTTCATTTAGATTGCTTCTCAAGCAATTTACAACTATTATGTAGTCTATTTTACATTAGTTGCACAATTTGTAGTGTTCTCTCTCATGAAACTCTTGTAGCTTACTACACCATCATTATGTTGACATGCAATTAAATTTATCTAACTAGAAACTTGTGTTTGTAAAACTATAAAGCTTGAAGTCTTTTCCTCTATTATATAAAGATACATCCTTAGTGCTTCCCAATTACTTAAGGCCAATGACTCTCATCTGGATCCACCTGATGAATGCTCATAAGACTTGGAGCATTAATCACAACAAGCCTTGCACATAACATCACATGCATGATATACCCTACGGCTAAAGCATAAGGGCTCTACTCGTGTTATCTCTATATTTTAAGAAGCCTATAAAGACACATCTTTAGAGAGATCAACACTACACTACATAGGTAAGAAATCTATCTTGGAGTTTACCATGCCAAACCCTTTGATGGTGGTGACTATGTAAATCAACTAGGTCAAGCCAAGTATCCTTTCAAATCTATCTCTATAGATCTAACTAGTAGATCTATCTCTATAGATCTTAATACTCAAATTATGTTTAGAAGAATAATTTGATAACTAGTTTTACTAATGATAACACACCTACGTCATTCTTAATGAGTAGTATGTCATTAACATAAAATGTCAAGAAAGTAATAACATTCCCAATTATCTTCTTGTACACGCAACTCCTCTTCGTTCTTAATGAAGTTATAAAATTTAATCTCATTAAACATTTTATACCATGTATGGGAAGTTTTATTTCAGTCCATTAATTGGCCTTAACAACTTACACACTTTATTTGGATGCTATTGGGACTTGATTCCCTTGGGTTGTATCATATACATTTATTTCTCAAAACCAATAATAAGGAATACTATCTTGTCATCCAATTAACATATCTTATAGTCATAGTGTATAACAATCAAAATACAAAAGGATTAAACCATGGTAATAGGTAAAGGATCTCATCATAGTCAACTATCAACCATCTTTGCATTGAAGGTCTCTACCTTCTAATACACTCTAATCTATCTTGTAGTGATCCATTTACACCTTATGAATACTATATCCTTTGGTGAATCTATCAAATTCTAAACTTGATTAAAATATATAGAGTTTATATTAGATTTTATTATCACTTCCCATTTTATAATCGATATATTATATTGCTTCCATATAAATCTTAGAATCAATATCGTTACTATCTTGTGCCTCACTTCTTCCATGAAAGATATGTCTCACATATCTCTTAGGTTGAATGGGCACAAGTAAAGACTTATGAATTGTCTATGTATAATTATTAACTAGTATCTTAATAGAAGTGTCCTTAAGTTGTGAGACTAAAACATTTTCTATATATACTTTTCTCTCACTATTTTCCTTCAAGAGAAACTCTTCCTCTATAAATACAATAAGTTGAGCATCATATACTCTTATCCAAAAGGATGATATATTTAAATATTTATAAGTTTCCTTAAGATATACCACAAGCCAACACTTCATAATTTTATATTCCAACTAGTTAGGGTTATACATCTTAATCAATGCTGGACATTCTGAAACCTTAACTTACTTAAGGTCAAGATTTTATCTCCTTTCTATATCCTATATGGAATAGTTAGAATTGACTTAGAGAACACTAGTTTAAGAAAAGTGGTTATATCTAGTACTTAGCCCTAAATATACAAATAAGATTTTTCAAAGGTTGCCATTGCCCGCATTATGTCCTACACAATATGGCTTCTCATTTTAGGTACTCAATTATGCTAAGGTGTGTAAAGAGGTTTGTAGACATGCCAAATTTGCCTAATTCAGAGCATAAACTCATGTTTTATAGGGTAACATGTGTGATTGATCTAAGAATGATGTTGGTCTTTTAATGTTGATTTAGAGATTTGTCGAGTGGAATTGAACATTTTTTGGAGGTTTTTGAATAAAGCCATATTTTCCAAGCGAAAGACGTGAATAAAATGCAGAAGCATAGAAATTGGCTTGATGATAAAAGCCTAATGATCAAACATTGAAGACTATGATCAAATTCTCGTTCTGGATGTGTTTTAGTTCATGTCAGCTCTTTTCGATTGTCATTGGGCTCGTTTCAACCATGAACCCTAGGCTGGGACACATGCGCCCTCCCAGAGGGACTCAGGCCCATGCATCCTCCCAGGGGGACACATGCCCATGCCCCCGACCAAGGGCACATGGTACTAGACTACAGTTTTGATTCTAATTCTGATCTTCGGTCTGAAAGCTTCATTCAGATAAATTTTTTTATTTTTTTTAAGATTTATCTTTGAATTTCTATGTGCCCCCAGTCAAGGGCATGCGGCCATGCACCCTAGGGGTGGAGCACGTGCCCATGTCCCCCCAACCCAAGGCACATGGCACAAGTCTTTAGCTTTAATTATAATTTCATTCGGATGAGATAAAAATCCCATTTTTTTATTATTTATTTTTTTGAATTTATTCACAAATATGCACATGCCCCCAGAGGGGGCACATGCACCCCACCCTATGGCGCATTGTCCAAATTTTGTAGGAACTGATCGACTCTATTTTCTCCTATAAATTCAACCAAATTCTGATGTTCCAAAGGTTGGAAGATGACCACCCAGGTATCCCAAGATGTCTTTCTACCCTCCCATTATTTTCTGGTGATTTTTAGAAATAAATTTATGTGTTTTGAGAGAGAAAAGTTGGTTTAAGCTCATCTCGCCAGGGTTGTCTTCTCCGATCTCTACAGAAGCCTGGAGACGTTTTCTACCCGAGCCTTTTGAAGAAAAGTTCTTCCCCTTCTAGTCCTATTTAATTTGAAATAGATAGAATGCAATTCCAACATTGGTGCTGGTCATGGCGAGCTCTGAAGAAAAGCTGCACCAGACGGATCCCAGTTTCCATTTGGCTTTCTCAACGGACCCATATTTGGTAATATCTTCTTTAAACGGGTTCATATTTGATCTATTCTTCTTCCTAACTCTTTATTTTGTTATTATTCATTCTTTCTTTCTTTTTACAATTTTTACATTAGTTTTAGTCTATTAATTAAAAAACCAAAAAAATGGTTAGAAATAACCCAAATCCGAACAGTTCTTCTTCAATTGTCTATGTTTATGTTATTTTTTACATTTACTTACTCCATCCATTTATAATTGTTGTTTCACCTATTTTATTGTCTAGTTGCACAGAAAATCAAGCACCCACGTGTTGATGACTCTTCTTTATCAGCCGGCTACAAAAGGAGAAGCTAGAACCCGCCCACTTTCCCGCTAAGGTACACACGCTCGGTCAATCATTTATTTAATTCCATTGCATAAAGCGGAGCCATGGTTCCTGGTGACCATGTTATTACTTTAGCTAGTGCATTAATTTTATTCTATCTTTTCTTACCCACATGACCCGGATAGTCCCTTCAACATCCTAGTGATGTCGAAGCCAAGTATTCAGGGATCAATGTGAGTTGGGTAATGAAGGGATTTCCTCCTCCCTCTCTCTCTATCTCTAAGGGGTTCCGACTTGGGAACCCCATTTCTAGAGTCGACAAGGTGTCCATTAAAATTATATTATATTATTTTTTAAATTATTTATGAATTATGTACTTAAGTATTCCTCTCCTTGATCCTATCAAAGAGTTATGATACTCTTTCTATTAGTATCTTTACTTTATTTTTAATATCTAATAATTTTTCAAAGGTCTTAGACTTATACTTTATTAAGTACATCTATCCACACCTAGAGACATCATCTTTGAAAATAATAAAGCAGAAATTTTCTCATTTAGCCTTAATAAACATGGGCTAACATACACCTAGTTGTATAGTTCTAATAACTCATTAGCACTTCCTCGAAGTCTAAAAAATGAAGAGTTGGTCATTTTGTTCAATGGGATTAGACTCACATATGGTTAATGATCCAAAATCATTTACCTATATGCTTTCATCTGAATGGAACTCCTTAAGTCTTTCTTTCATTAATATTACCCTGTCCATATTAAGCTAAAGAATATATTGATCTAAATCAACCCATTTTCTTTTAAGAGGAGTATTCATACATATCATTGGAGCTAACATATCTAATATAATTAAACAATTTATTGAGCTCCTACTGGCAAACACTTTACCATCCAATGTCTTAGAACATCTAACATTTCTATAGCTCAGCTAAATCAGCATTTATTGAGCTCCTACTGGCATAATGTTCTTTTAAAAGGATATAATAGCAATCTTAATGATTAAAACAACTCTAAAATACTATTAAAGATTTGTATCTCCCACAAGTAATGATGTAATTTTTGCACCATTTCATATGTAGGATAACATCTAACATCATCTTCATTAAGTCTTCATTTACTTGTCATTATCTACAACCCTTTGCTGACATGAGATCCATATCAAGTATCCCATATCAAGGGATGCATCTATAGTATCTTATAAAATATATGTACATCTAGTATATAATACCATAAGATGTATGTTTAGTATCTAATACTAAGATATACACATATAGTTTAAGTGTCTATACGAGACAAGGAAATCAATGACTGAGACACTTGAAGCTTCTCAAGCTTCACCTTTGCTCTATGTGTAATACACTTTGCACTTCCTCTTCAACTTACCAACATCATGATAGCAGATAAATTGTATGTTTTATTTGGGCTTTATTATCTTGACCTTCTTCTTTGACTTTAACAATGCCATTCTTTTTCTATCTAATGATCTTACTTCTTTCCATTGGTCTGACCAACAAAAAGTATTAAAGAAATATTGTTCTAACTTGCCTTTAATTAGATCATCATCATGAGTCATGATGGATCTCATATCCATCTATCCATGTTGCCTCTACAATTTATATCTCATAGAGGCTAACATCTATTATAAGGCAAACAATTCATTTTCTCTATACCATTTATAAGGCATATCATTAGATAATCTACGATGCACCTGTTATGAGATAAGTTCTTAGACCAGTTGGTTAGTTATTTGGTCAACCTCGAGAACAATTTTCTTAGTCCAAAACTGGTCTAAGAAGTGTGAACTATTAAGCTACTTGGCATCTAATATGCCTCACTATTGGTGGTTTATCATCTTATTCTACAAAAGAGATATAATTTCATTAATATAACATTGCAGACATTCATTTGAAGTTAAGATGTTGTCTCTCAAATCAGACTCAGATCCTTCTTCTTCACCCAATTAAGGGCTGCAAGGGTCGAGGGGGTGTTTTGAAGCTCCAAATTTCAAGGGCCTTATCTCCTTTTCTAGGTCTCCACAAAATTCAAAATAATATGAGTTGGAACCCTCATTGAATGTGGATTCCGAAAAAATAAGCCTTATCTCTTAGAAAAAATTAGATGGACTGTAAAAAGGGAATGAAGAGGAGACGGTATGCTAGATTTCTAAATAGCAATCACCATCTTCTATCTAAGATAAATCCTATCGCGGTGGCCAAAAACTATCCAAAAATATAATATGAAATCCTCATAACATGATGTTTACAAATACATATATATCATCATTAAAACTTTTAAATTGTGAGAAAATCAGGGAGAAATAGTGTGCCACTGTGGAACCCAACAGAACCCTAGATCGCTAAAAAATGCAAATCCTCTTCCTCAGTCACCGTTCAAAGTAGAAGATCATGAGGAAACATTAGGTAATCTTATTATCTATCTTAAAAAGCTTTCACAAGATTTTAATTCTCTTTATGAATAGAGATTTCAGTAAATCTCCAAATCCATGTCTGTTTGGGCATGGCAGAAACACAAATTTTAAGGGCTTCTCTTGGACTTCACAGAGCTCTAAAATTTAAACAGTTTGCAACATTATAAAGCCCTATATCAGTAGATTCTGCTAGTGTCAATCAATATCTAAAATGCATAATATAAAGATTATGATGGCCTCAACAAAATAAACCTTTGAACATATTTGATAACACATAAAATACATAAAATAATGTCGATTCAATGTCGATTTCGACCAAGACTTGATACTTAATATAATAACACTGTAAGAAATCATCCTATAAAATTTGGTCCAGTGGAAGTGACGATTCCTATGAATTCATGTTGATTTTGTCTTAATCAAAACCAAATGACAAAAATCAAAAATCGATCTCAATGAATTTGAATATACCTGATAGGAATTCATCTATTCTTTTGAAGAGAAAGAAGAACTTATCAAGCTCTTCAAACCATGCAAACATCTGGTCTCTAACAGTATCCACGTGGACTTCATCTATAGTAGGTTCTCCCATCGCACCAGGCTCGAGAACTCTTTCCGAATTGAGCTCCATCAGCCATTGATGCCTTTTAGAGAAAGGAGGATGTAGGGAGAAGGCTGAGGATGTGGTTTTCATCCTTGGCTTGGTAGGGTTTGCTTAATCCATTAGTATTTATAAAGAATTTGAATTTTTTTATAAAAACTCAAGATCTTCATAAATTATGCCCTTGCCTTCGTACTTATGGTTAAGTCCTCAAGTGTGTGACCCTATAGACCTAATAGCCTATTTGGTTGAAGTCTAATTAAAATAGAATAATTATATTTAATTAATTAAACTTGTTATCTAATAACAGATTAATCAACCTACCAATCATGAAGGGTACAAGCCATATCTCATGATCCCAAATAACTATGGAAATAATTTTATCTCTATTGAGTCTTTCCATCATCAGTTACCACATTGATATAAACTCTCATCCATTCAATGTCTTTATAAAAAAGAAGTATGCCATCGACTGTCAACTCCTTAATATACCGACGCTATAGGATTCTATACTAGAAATCGGATCAATTGGAAAACTCTTTTTTTAATTATTCTCTCGACCTTGTCACTTCATTTAGAGTACTATCTCAAAGGGCATTCACTCTTACTTATTGAGAGTGGATGATCCCTTGTTATTTGCTCAATTGCCTCTATCAGGTTTTTCTTTTACCCAATCCATCGCTATAATGGACCATCTGAATGATGATCCATAAGTCAATGGTCAAAGCACAAGTTTCAGACATCTTGGTGACTCAAGTCAAAGTTTTAGCCATGTAATCGTGATGATAGAAAACCTAGATTGATAGTTTGGTAAGATACCATTCAGAATTTCTAATTTGGTTAGGTCAATGAACTCATTTGACTAATGAGCACTTATATGTGTATATCAATGTCTCTGCACTAAAGACCAATGTGATTGGTCATCCTCATCATATGAGAAGACATCACACACATTAGTCTATATGGATCCTTGATGTCCCATCTCATAGATCTTATGACTAGGAACATTTAGATCACATACCTATAGATGGTTAATCTCACTATCATAATCTCATCATGATTCAATCATCATTGCATGTGATCAAGGACTTCACTATGATGTATGCATCTAATAAGAGATAGTAATAAAGATTCATCTAATTAATCGAATGCCCATTTTTAGAAATGTCAAATCAGATCATGTATGATTACCTTGTAAGACATACATTTCTATCATCGACAAGGAGTAGAAATGGAATCAATGCTCTTTCATTTCATTTTTAACATCATTTTCCCATTACAAGGTATGAGGCCTCATTTATAAGGCAGAAATACATGTAAATGCCCAAAACATGGCATGTAAATAGAAAATTGTAGAAAAATGCTGATAAAATATTAAAATTTGGGGAAATCTAAATTAAAGCTATTTAAAGTGGATGAATCAACATAGTAACTCATCTCTTATCCACAATGACCCCAATCAATGCCAAACATCAGTAGACATAATTTAGGTCAAATTGGTCCCGAGCTCATGTGTCCTCACTAATTCTCTCTAGCTGGGAAGAACTCGACCCCATAGAGAATGGGTCAGCATAGCTAAGGTATCGACCCCATAGAGAATGGCTCCTCCCTAGATATCTAGGAGTCCTCAGTATGGGTAAATCCCCTCCATCATACAAGGTATCTCTGAATGACTCCATCTTGTAAAGTTATATCCTACTCATTCATATAGGAATCATCATAAAAGTTTGGTGTAGCAGAAGCAACGATTCCTATCGATTCATGTTGAACTTGTCTCAATCAAAACCGAATGATGAAAGTTGAAAACTGATTAAAACAGTTTTGAATATACTTGATAGGGATTCACCTAATCCCTTGGAGAAAAATAAGAAGAACTTCTAAAGCTCTTCAAACCATTTAAATGCCCGATCTCTAGCAATATCCACGCAAACTTCATCCATAATAGGTTCTCTCTTCACACCACCTCGAGAACTCTTCCGGAACATAGCTCCATCAGCCATTGACACTTTCTAGAGAGAGGAGGAGGTAGAGAGGAGGTTGAGGACGTGATTTTCACTATTGGCTTGATTGAGTTTGGTTGAAACCATTAGTATTTATAAAAAATTTAAAATTTTTTATAAAAACTCAAAATCTCCATAAATTATGCCCTTACCCATGCACTTATGGATAAGTCCTTATGTGTGTGTGATCCACTAGGCCTAATAGCCTATTTATTTAAGGCCTAAATAAAATAAAACAATTTTATTTAATTTAATTAAATCTATTATTTAATAATAGATTAATCAGCTTACTGATTATGAAGGATACAAGTCACATCTCATGATCTCAAATGGCTATGAGATAATATTATCTCTATTAAGCCTTTCCATCATCAGTTATCAAATAGATATTAACCTTCATACAATCAATGCCCCAGTCAGAAAGAAGTATGGTATCAACTGTCAACTCCTTAGTATATTGACTCTATAGGATCCTGTACTCAGAATCAGATAAATTGGAAAAATTCTTTTTCGATTATCTTCTCTACCCTGGCCAAGTATTTAGAGTACTATCCCATAAAAAATTTACTCTCACTTATCGAGAGTGGACGATTCCTTGTTGTTCACTCGATTACCTCCATCAGGTTTTCCTTGTACTTGATCCAATACTACACTAAACCATCTAAATAGTGATTCATAAGTCAATGATCAAAGCCTAAGTTCCACCCAACAAGACATCTTTGGCGAGTTAGGTCAAAGGTCCAACCATGCAACCGTGATGATAAAAAACCTAGATTGATAGTTCAGTAAGATATCATTCATGGTTTCTAATTCAGTTAGTTCAGTGAAGTCAATCAACTAATGAGCACCAGTATATGTAAATCATTGTCTCTACACTAATGATCAATAAGATCTATCATCCTCATCATATGAGAAGACATCACATACGCTAGTCTATCTTGATTTTTGATGTCCTATCTCAAGGATCTTATGACTATGAACATTTATGTCACATATCTCTAGATGATCAATCCCATTATCATGATCTCATCATAATTCAATCATCATTAAGAGCTAGTAATAAAGATTTCCCTAATTATTTGAATGAGATATTTCTTGAAATGTTGAATCATATCATATATGATTAGATTGTAAGGCATACATTTCTATGAATCTATCACTTGCACTAAAGTCAATCACCCATCTAGCTAATCTCTATTTGCTCGAGATGAAGCTAAAACACTCATTGAATAACTGCTTCAATCAGTAGATCTATAAATCTACAATGTTATTAGCAGTAGATACTCTATCTCTAATTATATCTTTATAAGTTGTAATCTCTCTGAGTTTATGGTATTGCCATAGAAGTTTTAAACTTCTTATGAGACGTCGACTCTACCCCATTTTTTTCTCAAAAAAATGGTACATTTTCAGAGAAAGTTATAACAATCCCATATTTAGATGAACTTCTTTATCTAGACTACTTCTCAAGCAGTGTGTATCCATTATACAATCTTTTTTTCATTAGTTGTAGAATTTGTAGTGTTTTATTACATGGAGCTCTTCCAGCTCACCGCATCACCATTATATTTAGTTGCAATCAAATTATCTAACTAAAAGCTTATGTTTGTAAAATTACAAGGCTTCAAGTCTTATCCTCAATATTTCTTAGTGCTTCTTAAGTACTCAATGATCCATCTTTTAATTATCCAGTGACACTCACATGAATCTACCTGATGAATGTCCATAACATTTAAAGCATTAATTAAGTCATGTCCATAGCATCACATATATGATAAACCTTATGAAAAAGGCATAAGGACTCTACTCATGTGCTCTCTTTATCTATCAATAATTCTCCAAAGACATATCTTTAGAGAATCAACTCCACATTACATAGGTAAGACACCTATCTTGGAGTTTACCATGTCAAATTCTTTGACTATGGTGACTACGTACATTAATTGAGTAAAGTCAAGCAACCTTTTAAATCTATCTTCATAGATCTTAAAACTCAAAAATTATGATTGAAAGATTAATTTGATAGTTAGGCTCACATATGATAACATACCTACTTCATTCTTAATGAGTAGTACATCATTCACATAAAATGTCAAGAAAGCGATAGTGCTCCCACTTATCTATTTGAATAAGGCTTCTCTTCGTTCAACGAAGTCATAAGATTTAATCTCATTAAAACTTATACACTAATTATGATTTTTTTCTTCACTCCATAAATGACCTGATTCCCTAAGGTTGTAACATATACACCTATTCCTAAAAATACTATAAAGAAACACTATCATAACAACCAATTGACATATCTTATAGTCATAGTATATAACAATCAAAATCCGAATGGATTAATCCATAGTATAGGTAAAAGGTCTCATCATAGTCAACCATTTGACTTCGATAATATCCTTTTTTATCTATTCTTACCTTGAAGGTATCTACCTTCTAATCCACTCCAATCTATTCTTTAGCGATCTATTTACGCTTTTATTGATACTATATCCATAGGTGGATCTATCGAGTTCTAAACTTAATTAGAATAGATAGAGTTTATACCAGATTCTATTGTTTCTTCCCATTTTTAGAATCAATATTTTATATTGCTTTTATATAGATCTTATAATCAATATTCTTTCTATCATATGCCTCATTTCTTCTAACAAAGATATATCCCACATATCTCTTAGGTTTAATGGACACAAGTAAAGACCTATGAATAGCCCATGTGTAATTATTAACTAGTATCTTAATAAAAGTGTCCTTAGGTTGTGGGAATAGAACATCTTCCATATATACCTTGTCCCCACTATCTTTCTTAAAGGAAGAACTATTCCTCTAGAAATATGGTGAGCTGAGCAACATTTACCCTTCTCCTTAAGGGTGGTATATTTAATATTTATAAGTTTCTTTAGAATGTCTCACAAGTGAACACTTTATAGTCTTATATTCCAACTAATTAGGGTTATACTTCTTCACTTGGTCGGACATTCTAAAACCTTAACTTGCTTAAGGTCAAGCTTAACTCCTTTCCATATCCTATATGGAATAATCAGAATAGACTTAGGAGGTATCAATTAAGATAAAGTGGTTATATCGAGTACTTAGCCAAAATTTAGATAGAGAAATTTTGCAATGGTTGTCATTATTCATATTATGTCTATTAAAATTAGATTATGTTATCCTTCATTTATGTGTGAATTATGTACTTAAGTATTCTCCTCCTTGATCTTATCAAAGAGTTTTAGTAATCTTTCCATTAGTATCTCTACTTCATTCTTAATCTAAAATAATTTCTCAAAGGTCTTAGATTTGTACTTCATTAATTACATATATCCACCTAGAGATGTTATCTTTGAAAATAACAAAGTTCTAACATACATCTAGCCTTAATAGATATAGACTAACATATATCTAGATGTATAAGTTTTAACAACTCATTAGCATATTGACTATGTCTACATTAAGCTAAAGAGTATATTGATCTAAATCAGCTCATGTCCTCTTCAGAGGAGTTTTCACACATATCATGAGAGCTAACATATCTAACATGATTAAACAATTTATTAAGCTCCCACTGGCAAACACTTTGCCATTTAATATCTTAAAACATCTATCATTTCCATAGCTCAAAATAAATCATCATCTATTCAAGCAAGAAATATAATGTTCTTAGTGAAGGATATAATAACAATCTTAATAATTAAGACATCTCTAGAAGACTATTAAAGATATGTAACTCCCGATAGTAACGATGCAACTTTTGCTCCATTTCATATGTAGGTTAATAACTTCTTTGTCAAGCATTTATTTACTTGTCATCATCTACAACTCCTTATAAATATAAGATGCATATCTAGTATGTCTTACCATTAGATGCATCCCTATTATCTAATACTATGATATACACATATATTATTTAATACTATTAAGTGTATATTTAAGACACAAAAAATTCAATGACTTAAATGTTTTGAAGCTTCTTAAGGTCCACCTTTGCATCATAGGTAATATACTTTGCACTTACTCTTCCACTTACCATCATCATGATAGTAGAAGAATTCTCTGTCATATTTGAGCTTTATTATCTTGACCACCTTCTTTGACTTTTAACTATCTCCTTCTATTTTTATCTAATGATCTTATTTCTTTTTATTGGTCTAACCAACAAAAAAGTATTTAAGATGTATTGTTGTTGTAACCTAACCATAATCAGCTCATCACTATGAGCTATGATGGATCTCATATCTATCTTTCCATGTTACCTCTACAATCTTTATTTCATAGAGACTAACATCTAGTATAAGGTAAACAATACATTTTTTCTATACTATATTATGAGATAAGATCTTATCTTTTCTCACATCATTAGAGAGTCTAAGAGACACCTGCTTCTCAAGTACGATAGTTAATTGGTAAACCTTGAAATCATTTCTCTTGGTTCAAAACTAATCTAAGAAGTGTGAGCCATTATATTACTTGGCATCTTATATGTCTTACTATATGGTTTATCACCATATTCTAAAATTGAGATATAATTTTATATATATTGCATTGCAGTCATTTATTAAAATTAAAATATGGTCTTTCATCCTAATTTATGGTCCCATTAATTTTTGAATAATACACATAACCTTCATTATGTAAATACAAAATATCACAATGAAATCCTAGAGAGGTTCGAGACCCTATTAACTTTATGGTGATGACCTTGTGATAGCACAACATATCACCACATACTTAATAGGTAGGCAACTATTTCCAGTTGCAACTCTTAGTCATTCAGACTTTAGATTTATAACCTTGTGGTAGCACAACAAGCCATACACTCTAGTTAGGTCAAACCGTCTTGTTACGCTATGAGAATAGATTCTTCACATAGCCCTTGTAGTAGCACAACAAAGATATGAAAATGATCTACCCCAAGGTTTGGCAAATGCCTTGGCCATGATCACCAATCTCTTGCTAAATGGGCCTTGTTGTAACACAACAAACCTATCCAATCTAAGATTGGCTCATCAAAACCATAACAACATAAGGCTACATGAGTCATTCTTAATGTCTCACATTTATTGACCTAATTAAAAAAGGAGAGATTTTTTTTAGTCTCATAAATAAAATGTGCTAAGTATATATATATATAATACCTTTGAAATATCATATATCTAAGGTATAAAAAATAGCACACATCCACATATCAAATATGTAAGAAAATGATCATGGACAACCTTAAGCATGCACTTAAGACACCCTGTTAGGTGAAAATCATTGCTTAAGAAGCTTAAGTTGGCATGCTCCCACTTCAAAAGGGTACTTCTTCAAGTGATCACACTCTCTAATCTTTCATGAACCAGCTTCTAACTATTACAAGTGGCTTAAGGGTACACAGACCCACAAATGTACATAACTTAATAAGAAACTTTAGTTTTAACCAAGTGAAGTACAGTAATAGAGAGAGGTAGAATGTACAATTAGATTGTATAGAGAGAGAGAGCAGGCACACGTAGATCCCATTTAATAACAAAACTAACACAATTAAATAAGTAATCAAAAGTCAAGCACATTTAAAGTTCATGATCATCTCTATACACACATTAACATTCATCATATGAACATAGAGTGCATAAATAATAATTACATGAGATATATCATATATATCAACAAAAAATTATATACTGTACTTTTTAAATTCTCAATTTCATGCATGTCAAATTTTCATGAAACAAATAGTATGAAAACAACACATAAACAATTTATATAAATCATACAAGCATATCTAACAATTTAGAACATTCATACATTTCCAATACTTTGCAAAGTCATAAATTAATGTCCTGATTTATATTATGCAAAATCTCATTTTACAGAATTAATAAGACACTAATTAATTAAGTTAAACCTTTAAAACATTTTAAGGTTTAACTATAAATAAATCTATGTCAATAAAGCTTAATATTATCTAAGAGATCATTAAACATTTTAAAAATTATCAAATAATATTCTAGAATTTTTTAGAATTTTTAAAACTTTTTATCATTTTTTTTTAATTTTCTATGATTTTAAAAAAATTAAATCATAAAAATATCTGTGTGCATTGTGCCACCCAGTGGTTGCCTTTGTTGCTGGCACACTGCTCCGGCTACGGCCACACCACCATCGGTGGCACGTTGTGCCATCAACCAAAGCCGCATCACCTACGCCACCCTATGCATCATCTTAGTCTAATTGAGAGTTGACCGGGATCTGCGTGGCTATTAGGTCTAATTTGAAGTCCTCTCCTCTGTCTGATAAGATGTCACCAAGCTGGAAAAAGAAAAGATGATTGCCCCAACTTTCAAAGGGTATATCTCCTTATCTAGATCTCCAAAAAACCTCATCAAATGTTAATTCTGAAACCATTGGCCTTATTTACTGAGAAAATAGCAATCGATGAGAAAAATGGAAAGAAGAGAGGGTGGTGCACCAAATTTCTAAATAGAAATCACCATCTTCCAACTTGGATAACTCCTTATCTTGGAGGCTAAAAAATCTAAAAGAATACAATATGGAATCCTCATTAAATTAAGTTTCTAAATATGTATATATCTCTTTATATAAAATGTTATATTGATGGGAAATCTGGGAGAAACAGTGCTGCACCACCAAAAAATTGCAAATTTATTTCCTCTGCTGCTATTCAAAGTAGTAGATCATGAGGAAACATAAGGTAATCACATTACCCATCTTCTAAAGCCTTCTCAAAGCTTAAATTTCTTTCATGGATGGAGATTTCACAAAATCTCCAATTCCAGGTGAGTGTTTAGGCATGATAGAAACACCAAATTCTAGGGCTTCTCACAGATTTTACATATGTCCAAAATTCAAATGGTTTGTGTCGTTGGAAATCCCTATATCATGAGATACTACGGGTGCCAACCAATCTCTTCCTTTCTTCGGGTCTCGAGAAACCTTCCAGATCCAAGCTTGACCATAGAAAATCTCCTTCTTGAAGAGAGAGAAGTAAGGGAGGCTGCTTGGGATGTGCTCTAGCCCTTTGGCTTGTTAGGGTTTGCCTTCATAAGTCATTTATTTATAAAAGATGAATTTTTTCACAAAACCCCAAAACTTCTATAAAATTACATCCATGCCCTCATCTTATTGATCAGATCTAACGTGTGACCCACTAGACCCAATATTCAATTTGGTTGAAGCTTTAATTAATTTAAAAGAATAATTTATTCAAATTAAATCAAAACCATTATCCAATAACAGTTTTTACTATTTTTTATCATAAAGGGTATAAGTCACATCCTATGATCCCAATTGACTTTGAAAAGTTTATTAACATACATTTAGCATTTTCATCATCAATTACCACACAAATTTAAATTTTTATTCATACAATGTCCTGGTCAGTCAGGGGATTGGCACCGACTATCAACCCCTAAATATTCCAACTCTATGGAATCTCGTACTTGGGTTCATATCAATTAAAAAACTTTTTTCCAATTCTCCTAATTATCTTGGCCAAGGATTTAGAGTACTATTCCATATAACAATATCTCTCTCTTACCTAGAGTGAATGATCCCTTGTTGTCCACTCAATTACTTTCACTGAGTTTCTCTTGCACTCAATACTTCAACTATACTGGACCATAAAGATGGTGATACATTAGTCAATAATCAAAATACAAGATATATTTGGTAAGACATCTTATGAGACTCAGGTCAAAGATCCAACCGTGCTATTGAGATGTAATAATAACTTGATAGACAATTCGATAAGATACTGATCACATTTTCTAAATTGGTCAATTCAGTAAACTCATTCAACTAAGGAGCACCTATGTATGTATCTCAGTGTCCCCACATTAATGACCAATGAGATCAGTCATCCTCATCACATGAGAAGACATCACACACACTAGTCTATTTGGATCATTGATGTCCCATCTCAAAGATCCTATGACTAGAAATATTATGATCACATATCTCTAGATGATCGATCTCATTATTATTATTCAATCATCGTTGCATGTGATCAAAGATTTCATTATAATATTCGCATCTAATAAGAAGTAGTAATGAAGTTTTGTCTAATTAACTGAATGAGATATTCTTAAAAATATCGAATCATATCATATATGATTGGCTTGTAAGGCATACATTTCTATTATTTTCAATTAAGACTTGAACATAGATTCTATACAACTATAAGAAATCATCTTAAAAAATTTAGTGCAGCAGAAGCAACGATTCCTATGGGTTCTTGTTGAACTTGTCTCCATCAAAACCAAATGATGAAAATTGAAAACTGATTAAAATAGTTTTAAATATACCTAATAGGAATTCATCTAATCCCTTGGAGAAGAAGAAGAACTTCTAAAGCTCTTGAAACTATCTAAATGCTCAGTTTCTAGTAGTATCTACACAAACTTCATTCACAACAGGTTCTCCCTTTGTACGAGCCTCGAGTCCTCTTCTCTAACAAAGATCCATCACCCATGGATGCCTTCCAAAGAGAGGATGTAGGGAGAAGGCCGAGGACATGGTTTTTACCCTTGGCTTGCTAGGGTTTGGCTGAAACTATTAATATTTATAGAAATTTTCAAACTTTTATAAAAACTCAAAATCTTCATAAATTATGCCCTTGCCACTAAATTTATAAATAAGTTCCTATGTGTGTGACCCACTAAGCCCAGTAGCCTATTTGGTTGAGGCCTAAATAAAATATAGCAATTCTATTTAATTTAATTAAATATGTTATCTAATAATAGATTAATCGGCTTACCGACTATGAAAGGAACAAGCCACATCCATCATCCCAAATGGCTATGGGGATAATATTATCATAACTAAGCCTTTCTATTATTAGTTACCACATGGATATAAACCCTGGTTCATTCAATATCCTGGTCGGAAAGGAGTACGACATTGACTGTTAACCCCTTAGTATACCGACTCTATAGGATCATGTACTTAGAATCAGATCAATTGAAAAACTTCTTTTTAAATTATCCTCTCTAACTTGGCCAAGTATTTAGAGTACTATCCAATAGGACATTCACTCTCACTTAACAAGAGTGGACAATCCCTTATTATCCACTTAGTTGCCTCCATCGAGTTTTCCTTAAACCCAATCCATCACTATACTAGACCATCTAAATGGTTATTAGTAAGTCAATGGTTAAAGCACAAGTTATGCCCAACAAGTCATCTTTGGTGACTCAGGTCAAAAGTCCAATTATATAACTGTGATGATAGAAAACCCTAATTGATAGTTTGATCAGATACCATTCAGAATTTTTAATTTAGTCAATTTAATGAACTCATTCATCTAATGGGCACTTGTATGTGTATCTCTGTGTCTCCATACTAAGAACTAATGAGATATGTCATCTTCATCATATGATAAGACATCACATACACTAGTGTATTCGGATCCTTGATGTCCCGTCCCAAGGATCCTATGACTAAGAATATCTAGATCACATACCTCTAGATGATCGATCTCATTTGTATGATCTCATTATGATTCAATCATCATTGCATGTGATCAAGGACTTCAATATAATGTATACATCTATTAAGAGGTAGTAATGAAGATTTGTCTAATTATTTGAATGAGATATTTTTAGAAATGTCGAATCATATCATATATGATTGACTTGTAAGGCATACATTTTTATAAATCTATTATTTTATTGATAAGCTCATGCCAATTATGAGCAAGCTAAATCTCTGGTCATTCTAAGGTGTGATCTCTCAAAATTGGGATATTTGGTTGGACATACTCACTGGCTAATGATGTTGGCTCTTGATATGCAACTAAATCTAAAACATTAAAAGTTAAGCTAATACCAAAATCAGTAGGTGGATCTAAGACATAAGCATTATCATTAATTCATTTGATTATTTTAAAGAGACCAACTTCTCAATCTTATAATTTCTTAATGTTCATAGTTGGGAACTGTTCTGGTCTTAGTCTGAACATAACAAAATCACTAATTTCATACTCTTTTTTCTTTCTAGGTAAATCAACATAGGCCTTGTTTGTGCATTACTAGCCTCAATTTGTTGTCTTATATGACTATGCAAACTTCTAATGTAACTAGAGACTTTGTAGATGCTGACACTATGCATTTAGAAATTGAGCTAAGTACTAATGATGGAAAGGAAGGGTACTCTTTAACTAATGTCAGCTATTTGATTCTCTACCCCAACTCGATGCTTCAACACATAGGTATAGGCTTGAAGATATTCAACCCAATGACTATGTCTAGGATTGAGTCTATTTTTGGCATGTACAAACCTAAGTGCATCACGATCTAAAAACAAAATGAACTCTTTTGACAATAGATAATGCCCCCAATATTTTAAAGACTAGATAGTGGCATAAAACTCCCTATCATAGATGGAATACCTAAGTTTGGCATTTGAATGTTTATCACTAAAGAAGGCTATTGGATGATTTCTTGGAAGAGAACTCCTCCTATTCATATTCATGAAGCAACACAAGATACCTCAAATACATGAGAAAAATATAGAAGTTGAAGGATTGATGCTTGGGTCATGAGCTTCTAAAAGGTAGTGAAAGCAATGTATGTTGCTTTAGTCCAAGTGAATGTGTACTTCTTAAGGCAATCAATAATAGGTGTTGTGATAGTGTTAAAGCCCTTAATGAACCATCCATAGAATGTATCCAAGCCAAGGATGCTCCTAACATTATGAATACTCTAAGGAATGGGCCATTTAATAATGGCTCTAATCTTCTCAAGGTTAGCAAAAACTCCTTTTTTAGGTATAATAAATCCAAGGAAAGTAACAATAGGAGTCAGAAATGTATATTTCTTCATATTTCCAAAGAGATGTTCTTTTCTAAGAGCTAAGTAGGCTTACCTGTTGTAAGTAGTCTCTCTAGATCTACTATAAATAGTGCCTACTTAGCTCATTGGGCACTAAGTAGGCTTACCTATTGTAAGTCGTCTCTCCTAATAGGTGGGGTGTTGATTAATGGTTTTATAGGAGTAGGTAAAGGCAATGCCCTAGGGACAGATTGGTACAAATATGACCCTCTATTTTGCACTGGGGCCTAGAGTGAACGGATCATGGAACTCTATGCTAAAGCGCTCACTAATCAAGAGTCCCACAAAATTCATGAGATGGTGGCTGAAAATTTTGCTATTTAGGAGGGTGCTCATCTAAAGATTCAAACTATTCATATTTTGAAGCAACCACATTGGCATTCTCCAAGGCGGTCACTCCCTACTCAAAAAGCACTCTATGAAACTCAGGTCTTAGACCTTTCTTAAATCTAGACAATGTCATTAAGTTTTCTTCTCTAACACCACAACTGAGTAGGTAAGCATCAAATTCTATAATGTAGGTAGAGACAGTTCTATTTCTCTTAATGATGTTATGCCACTTATCAACTAATCTCTGGCAATAAGTTGAAGATTGATATTTCTCTTTCAACTTAGCATTCATCTAATCCCAGTTTTGAATTGGTTCTCGGTGTCATTGTCTAAGGAGGGCTTCTATAATTTTCTAATGTACTTTAGCTTGCCCTAACAATTTCATCTTAGCAAATCAATCGGACCTTCCTAGCCTCAGATATTAATAGTAATACATGCCTTATAAGTCAATTATATATGATATGATTTAACATTTTTAGAAATATATCATTTAATTAAATAAAAAAACCCTCATTACTATCTTTTAATAAATATGTACATCATAAAGAAATCTTTGATTATATGCAGTGATGATTGAATCTTGATGCGATAATGATGATGAGATCAATCATCTAAAGTTATGTAATCTAAATATTCCAAGTCATAGGATTCTTGAGATGGGACATTAAGATTTTGAATAGACTATTGTATGTGATATCTTATCATGTGAAAATGATGATCGATCTGACCCATCTTATTGATCATTAGTTTGTGTGGACGGGTTTTGTGGCCCCCCAGTTCACGTCAAGTGGTTAGCTTCGTTAAGTGTGATGTGGTGTGTGGTCACCAAGAGCTGAGAGCTATGAAAGTGAAGGGAAAGAATGCAAATGTTAAAAGAAGATGACCATACGTACCTTAGTGGAGAGATTGTGTTGGGAGATTATGGGATCCATCTTCTTCCTTCTTGGCCTGCCGAGGAGAAAGAGCTTGAAGCGACGATCGGTTGTTCCTACAAAATCAAGTAAGCCAAGAAAACAAGTGAAAGTGGATTAGAACTAAGGAAGTGATGCATCTTGCTAAGGAAATAAATTCAAATCACAACAAGACTTAGACTAACTAGATTGAGAATAACTCTCAACTCCCCTTTTATGTATTTTGGATGATGAAATGAGTTGATTAAACTAAAATATGCATGTAAACATGATGATCTAAAGTGAAAACATGAAAGTAAAACAACACAAGATAACAAGGGAAGGAAGACAAATTTAGGCTCCAAGGATGGTTGTTCAGAGTAGCTAGTGTCCCTGCACCGGGGGTGCCAACTGTCCTAGCAACTAGGTTGCCAAGTGTCTCTAGTGATAGGTCATCAAGTCCCCTAGCGACTAGTTTGCACTCAGACGCTCCACCAACCCTCCCAGATGATCTTCAAAGCTTGCTAATGACCCCAAAGGGGCCTCTTGGACGTGGGTGATGGCCTCCCTTTGAATGTGAGGTTTTAAGGAGCTTGATAGTGAATGATGATAAAGAAAGGGTGTAGGGAAGATGTTATTCTTGGTGATGGATGGAGTGGGGAGCTCTCAAAACACTTCTTGCAATGGGTTTTTGGGAGTGGGGGAGCATTGAGATCTCACTTGAAGCCTCTTGAACGTTTTTCGAGCTTCCAACCTTTGAAAAAATAGTTAAGGGTGTCTTTTTATAGACCAACTGCAAGGGAATTTCAGGCATAATTGATAATGTCAGACAAGATACATAGTGACTCATCACCGGGTCACCAGGCATCCCACCTGGGGAGACACCTGTCACTCCATAAATGTCATTAAATGCGCATGTGTCAAAAACTAGTCATGTGTGCTAACCATGCCTGCTATAGTACCTAGAATCCCTAGTGATGAGATGCCACTATATAGTGCACACCCGATCACTAGTCAGGCATGCCCTCTCCAGGGTCACTGCAGTCAAGTTGTATGCTATAGTACAAGCTAGAGTTGTCAAGTTTGTGGGGGAATTAGGTGACATCATGGGTTCCAAGATGCTTGGCATCCCATCTATAGGGATGCTAGGTGTCCCTGTGTGTGAGACGCCAAGTGTTTCTTGGAGCGAGATGCTAGGGGAGGTGTCCCTAGGAGCGGGACACCACCTAGCCTAGAGACCTTTTTTTGCCATTCTTCAAAAATCCAGTTTGTTAATTGAAAAACTTGAGTATTTTTTAAAAAATATGGATTTAAGCTCTTCAACAATGCCAATTTTATGTGTCTACAATATGAAGACACTGAGATACACATACATATGCTCATTAGTAGAATGAGTTCACTAATGTAACTGAATTAGAAATCTTGAATGATATCTAACTGAATTATCAATCAAGGTTTTCTATCATCACAGTTTTTAACTTGAGTCACGAAAGATGCCTTGTTGGGCAGATCTTGTATTTTGACCATTGACTTATGGATCACCAATTCAATGGTCATGTATAGTGATGGACTAGGTATAAAGGAAACCCAATGGAGGTAATTCAGTGAACAACAAAGGATTGTCCACTCTTGGTACGTGAGAGTGAATATCTTATGAAATAGTACTCTAAGTCTTTAGCAAGGTAGAAAGAATAATTAGAAAAAGAGCTTTCTAATTGTTCTAATATCGAGTACAAGATCCCCTAGAGTCAATATACTAAGAAGTTAATAATTGATACTTTACTCCTATCTGACTAGGACATTAAATGGATGAGGATTTATAGTTGTGCAGTAATTGATGATAGAAAGGCTTAAAAAAGATAAGATTATCCCCATAGTCATTTGAGATCATAGGATGTGAGTTGCACCCTTTATGATTAATAGATCATTAAATTTGTTATCAGATAACATATTTAATTAAATTAAATAGAATTATTCAATTTTAATTAGGCCTCAACCGAATATGCTATTGGTCCTAGTGGGTCACACACATAAGGATTGATCTTTAAGTATGGGGACATGGGCATAATTAATGAAGATTTTAGATTTTTATAAAAAATCTATTTTCTCTAGAAATATAAATGAATTTAGCGAAACTCTATCAAGTCAAGGGAGCTAATTTTGGGGCCAACCTCATCCTTCCTTCTTTATCTCTCTAGAGCACATTCTCCATGGTGGAGCAACGTCTGGGATGAGTGGTCTGACATATAGGAGAACCCATTTGCGGAGAAAGTTTGTGTGGATGGTTTAAAGAGCTTAAAAAGCTCTTTCTTTTCCTTGCCATAGGATTTGATGAATTCCTAGAAGGTATATTTGAACATGTTTAATTAGTATTCAATTTTTATCATTCAATTTTGATCAAGACAATATCAACATGAACACATAGGAATCGTTACTTCTGCTACGCCAAATTTTACAGGGAGATTCCTTACAAATAGATCACCATTCAAAATAATGGTTCATTGTAGCATCCCAACATAAATAATCATTAAGATTTAGGGATCCTTCGAAACTAGGGACCTCTACCCAAATAGTCTAAGAACCTAATCTTCTACATCCCGTGGGTCCCTACCATTCCAATATCCACATCATGGGCAACATATTCTGGATGTGGAGAATATGGAGGTCTATGGTCATCTCGACATGGGGGATCAAATGGGGTAGGTAGTCCACAATGAAAATGTCAAGTCCACATTGACCCAAACTAGTCCAATGAGTCTAACATGATCAAGAATGGGTAACCTATCCTCAACAATTGTGATTTGATTATTGGAATCATTGAAGGATTACTCCATCATAATGATTCAATCTACCATTTATCGGATCAGCCCTTCTAGAGAGCTAAACCAATATGCCAATTGAGTTAAATACATGTCTATGGCTAAGGAATCAGTAGTAGACCTAGACATCTAATGATTTAGTTGGTATGTTGTGCCTCTACATGTGGATATAAGCTGAATAGAATAAATACTGAACAATGCAAAACAACCAAAACGTAATGATAGATAGCTTTTTTTTAACAAGTGTGACTCTAAACCTAACATGTGCTAGCATAGATACCAAAGTTGATGGGGACATGATCCAAAAATAAACTAAGGTTTACGGTTAGTCAATAAGCACAACCCAAAGAGAAGAGAGAGAGAGAGAGAGAGAGAGAGAGAGAGAGAGAGAGAGAGAGAGAGATGAGGGCTAAAGGAAGGTTCTCATAGGGTAAAAAGGAAAAGAGGTAATGTTGCTTGGGCAAAACTCGAGAGATAGGATCGGGAGAGGGGGAGAAAATAAGACTCACCAGGGGTAGAAATGGAATCAATCCTCTTTCACTTCATTTTCACTGTCATTGCCTCATTATAAGGTATGAGACCCTATTTATAAGTCAAAAATATATGTAAATGCCTAAAAAAATGGCATGTAAAAAAAATATAAAAAATTAATAAAATACTAAAAATTGGAAAAAAATATATTTAAAGCGGATGAATCAACATAATAACTCGTCTCCCATCCACAATGACCCCTATTGTTGCCTACAACATCGATAGACAAAATTCGAGTCGAATCGGACCTGATCTCATATGTCCTCGCCAACCAATGTTCATAAAGACATGAAACAAAAATGACACATTTTCATGAGGCAGAAGTCTCAAGACTGACTAAGACATAGGCCTTTAGGTTCAAGCAAATGGATAGTTTTATATGTAAATTGAAATAATAGTTAGTCGATCAAATTTATCAATCTTCATATACTCATAATAATATATTTTGAAAATAAACAAATATTTAATGATTTTGTCTGATGTGGAAAGCAAGCGTTTGGGAGAAGCTTGAACCAATAATCGCAGCCTGAAGCCTCACAATCATTATAAGGAGCTTACGTGTCTGATTAGACTGCCTTGCCCTTGAGGCTCAAGCCTCGATACCTCAAGATAGTGCACTTTTGAACGTTGGGGATCCGTTTGTTCTCCGTAACGCTGGTGAGGTGTTTGGTTGCATGATATCGAAGGTTATTGTTTTAATTTTTAAAAATTGTAGCAAAACTTGTTAAAAGAGGTGTTTGGTAACTATGATAATTTTATGTTTTAAAAGTGATTTTCTTCTTAAACAAAAAAAGAGGGTCTCACATTTTTCTTTTTTCTTGTGGTCTCCCACTTTGTTTGGTCGTGTGTGGTAATTACTCTTTTTTGTAATCACATCCCTTCAAACATGATAATTTTATGTCATGAGTTGGTTCATTTTTTATTTTAATACATTTTTTTATCATGAAAGTGTACAAAAAATTATCATGCAATCAAACACCCCATAAATTTTTTTGGTGGCGTGTAAAATAGTTGGCGGTTGCTTTACATGGTAAAAACAAGGATTTTGGCATCGGCCGAAAGTTAGCACAGGCCGTTTTCCGGATGGTTGCTCTGAAGTATTTTTCAGTCATAATAAAAATTATATATAAATGTAGAAAAAAGTTATTTGTTGTACAATACACGTAGAGTAAGAATAATTACTATAAAATGTTAATCTTAAGAGTAAATAGAAACATGTTTTATTAAATTAAATTTTTATTTGTTTGTAAAATTTTATTTAAATTTTAAGTGAGCTTATTTTGTTCAACGTAGTATTATCTAATAATATTTACTCGTAGTCGATGCACTTAAGAACAATGTAATATAAGATTTAAAAATGATAAATTTCAAAGAAAAAAATCTTTTAGAAAAATTTTTTTCCCTAGGAACCAATTAAACAAGAAATATGATCATCAGAAATGTATAACCAAATAACCAAATAACACAAGGTAATCTTAGATTACCAGAAAAGTCACTCCATAAAACATATTCACGTAGGGCCAAACAAGCCCTCAGGTCCTGTTTGGTAACACTATTAACTACCTCTATCACTATCAATTTTAAAATTGATATTGATAAGAATCATTAAAAGATATTTAGCTAATTGTATCAATTTTAAAATTTGTAGTACAAAAAAAAACATATTATGTAATACAAGTGTCAACTTGTATTACTTTTGATATTGATATTCCAACATTTGAAAATATTAATATCAATATTGATATAGTACCAAAAATGAAACTCTAACTAAACAGGGCATTAAGTCATTCGCCTAATAGTTTCTTCGTAGAACAAATGGAATAAGTGTGAGGTTGATCTCTCTCAACCGTGCATAATGCTGCCAACCTACAAGCAGATCGATGAATTAGCCCATTCGTTGTTGTAAGTTGCCCCTAGACTGATTTTCACCAACACCCATGTGATACCTCGAATTCGACCAAACAATGTGAAATTGACATTTAGGCTCTCTTTATTTGATAATAGAAGTCAATAAAAACTCAGTAATAAATTTTCAAAGCATCGGTAGTAGCAAATGCACAGTAACAAGTTATCACATACTCGGTAACAGATCTAAGAAGTCGAAACAATGTCACATCGTTATTTAAAGTGTACTTCTATTTCATCTTTCATGACATCACACGGTGTCATCCCATTAGAGACTGCGAAAATTTTCTCCATAAGAGAACTAAGGTGATTCAAACTCTTCCACCTAATGGTTTCTTCGTACAACAAATGGGATAAGTGTTGTTGGTCTCTCTCTCAATCAGGCAGATTGTTGCCACCTTGTTGCTAGAACTGTAAATGGGTTGGATTCGGGTCGGATTCTTTAGGATCCGAATCCAAATCCAACAAGTAAAACTCAGATCCGATACCTAATCCAACGAAAAAATATTTTTCGGATTCGGATCAATACCCAAATTCGAAAACACATCTTGGGTTAAGGTCAACCCATTGTCCTGACGAGCGGGGATGCTCGCCATCGGAGGCTCGCGGCGGGTGCTCGCTGGACTCGCGATGGGGTGCTCGCCATCGGAGGCTCGCCAGCAGCGGGGGGAAAGCAGAGGGGTGAAGGGGGGCTTGCGCAGGGCGAAGGGGGGAGGGGCACTCGCCGACCGAGGTGGCTAGGTGGGGGGAGTCGCCGCCGGGCTGGATGGGGGGAGGGGGTCGCCATCGGAGGCTCGCCGACATCGGGGGAAAGCGGAGGGTGAAGGGGGGCTTGCGCAGGGCCAATGAGGGCTTGCACAGGGCGAAGGGGGGAGGGGCACTCGTCGGGTGAAGGGGGCTCCGGAGGTGGCTCGGCGGGGGGAGTCACTGCCGGGCTGGGTGGGGGAGAGGAGGTCACGGGACTCGCGGCGGGTGCTTGCCATAGGAGGGGGCTCATGGAGGGAAAAGTGGGGAGGGCGCTTGTCATGCGTGGGGGCTCCAGAGAGGACTCGGCGGGGGAGAGGTGGCTCGCCGGGGAAGTTGTTGTCGGGCGGGGAGGGGGTCGCCAGCGGAGGGAGCTCGTAGGCGCAGGGGCTCGCAGAGGGGGGAAGGGGGACTCGTCGACGGCAGGGGGCTCGCAGAGGAGGAAGGGGGGCTGGCCGGAAGGGTGCGCCCGAGGGGAAGGGGGGTCACTGCCGGGCGAGGTGGGGGTCAAGGGGACGGAGCTAGTGCTGCTGGGCTCGAAGAAGAGGCCTCGACAGCCACTGGAGGCGTTTCCGGCGGAGCTGGAGACTAGGATCCCGCACTCCACAGCGGCGAAGGTACCAACGGCAAGGCCGTCGCGATAATAGTCGGATTCCCCCCCTCCGAGGGAGAGGGAGAGCACATGGACGCCGTCGTCCACCGCCTTGTCCAAGGCGGTGAGTATGTCGGAGCTTAAGCAGCCGCTGGCCCAGCAGACCTTGTAGACCGCGATGCGGGCGCGCGTGGCCATGCCGCAAGCGGTTCCGCGGGTGTACCCCAGGAGGCTGGCGTCCCGGACGGAAGACCCGGCGGCGGTGGTCGAAGTATGGGTCCCGTGGCCGTCGTCGTCGCGGGGGCACCTCGATTCACGTGACTCGTCGATCGGGCCCCTGCTAGCCGCGTACCCTCTGCAGAAGAACCACACACCGACCAGTTTCCGGTTGCAAGCCGCCGCCGCCATGAAGTTCGTCCCCCCTTCGCAAGCCCCCTTCCACACCGCCAGCACGGGGCCGAACCCAGTGTCGTCGTAGCTGCCGTGCTCGGGCCAGATGCCGGTGTCGAGCACGCCCACCACGATGTCGGCAGCCAAGTCCGACCGGGCGACGTACAGCCCGGCGTCGCGGGATAAGCCGAGGAACTCCGGCGTGCGCGTCGTGTGAAGCCGATAGCACGTCTCCGGGATGACGGCGAGGACGCCTGTGCGGCCGCCCAACACCTCCACCTCGATGGGGGTCAACCGCGAAGCAAACCCCCATCGGGTTCTCAGGCATAACCCGGTATGTAAATTTCAAATTTTTTTCAAATCGGGTATATTAGAACCCAAAACTGTGGCCTGCCAGGGGTATCGATGCAATGCTCAAACCCATTTTTCAAAATCGGGTTCAAGCCGGATGATGGATTTACCATATCCATTTACAGGTCTACTTGTTGCCCTCGACTTCAGGGTGCTCGACTGATCACACCAACACCCATGCGACACGAATTCAACCAAAGCATGTGACATTGACTTTTAGACTCTCATCATTTGATGGCAAAATTTTACAAAGCAAAGCATTCGCTCCATTTTACACTGCTTTCACTTTGTTTGGGTTAATATTTTACACCGTGTTTTGAAACAACAGTTCTGTGTCAAATTACGCGAGGGACGCGAAAGGTAAAACGAGAACTCATTATAATTGTAAATTTTTCTTAATCATGTGATCCACCAGTTTATTTTCCATGTCTTTTACAAAGTCAATCAAACAAAAACTCATTTTAAAATCTAGCTAAACAAAATCTTGCTTTTTGATAACTACAATAAAACAAGCAAGACAGGTGTTAGCTTCTTCATTCTTTCTTTCAAACGATGATTTTAATTCGAAGCGGCTATTGGGTCAGAGAATTGAAGATATCGAAGAGACTTATGACCGATGACAAAAGAAAATCTACAAATTGCAAGGGCGGTGCTTTAAATCAGAGGGTCGAAAATAACAGTGCACTCCAAGAATAAAATGTACTACACCAGATATATTGTAACGTGTTAGATTCCATGGATCTGCCCCGCGTACATGACCAATTTAACATAAATAGCCATCCACTCTAAAATCAATTTTAGAGCTAGAATTCTACCATATTGAACGATGATCAATGTTATTTTTTCAACTGAAATTTACATTTTCCTGTAGTGCTTGATAGATTTTTACACATCCAGCAAAATCGTTGTCTTCATTGAAAATCACTTATTAAGATTTATATATAAAAATTTATGTTTTGATACCGTTTTCTGATACTAAAATGTAAATTTATATATAAATTTTAGATGAATTATCTTACAACGCAAGACAAGATTAAAAAGACAATTATCCTCATAATGTAAGATTTTGTATAGAAAGAAATACTTTTTATTCTAAAAGCTTTTACATTTTTCGTTTTTATTGATTTTTTATATTTTTCGAATTGTTTGGATCTAAACTGGCTCCATTAGACCCAGGTCAGGTTGGGTCAGGCGGACCCAGTCCCACCACGACCCTGTTTACCTTGGTCATGGCATCCTCAAACGTTTGCTTCACAACTACCTCTGGGCCTCAAGAACACAGCCACCAGGTGCTGAAAACTACAGCCTAATCTGCTGGCTACCAAACAAAAGAAGAGATTACACGTATATGCATGCATGGCCCTTGTAATAGAACACTACATTCTCTTATAAATATTGTTTTCCATACCTCATAGGAAGCATGACATCTCTGCAGGTTGCGTAAAGGACAGCATCCCTTCCCCAAAGAGTTCGAATAGCGACGCCAGTAACTTTCCAGCATCAATATCTTCATTCCATGCCTGGGCAAGGATGAGGGATGTCTTTGGTATAAGGCTGCTGCCTTTATCCCTTCTGCTTGCAGCAGAAACACCCTGTGCTTGTCCCGAAGATGACATGGTGCCCGTCTGATTTACCACTGCTGGAAATCCATCCGCCATCCGCTGCTTATCGGTCATCATCGGGATAGGCATGGAGGTGATGCCCACAGAGCCATCAGTTGCAAGTTTTTTGGTTGATGGCTGCTGCGTTGATAGATCAGTGCTTGACTTGCGTTTATCTTCGTCAACAGAAAAAAGGGGAAGAAAAAAGAGCATTTAATTAGCAAAGAGCTGCAAAAGAAAGAAAACTGAGGCTACTCTACTCTATCAGCACAGCGAATGTGCATTTATTGTCAATGACGCAATGCTAAATGATCACACTACCAACACCTATTTCACACCCTTGTATCTTTGGAGATGTTAACCATGGTTCGCCGGGTTGCAACCCGGGTCGCGACCCGGACCCGACCGGGTCGGTTTTGGGGCCGACCAACCCGGTCGCGACCCCAAGACCCCGACCCCATTTTGAATTTTTTATTATTATTTTTTGCGAACCGGGCCGACCCCGTCCCGACCCGGGTCGCGACCCCGGCCGACCCGGTCCCGACTCCCGACCCCACCTTCCTTGATGTTAACCAAGACATTGAAGGATATCATCCCAAAAAGTTGACATTTGATGAAAAACCAAAGGCACTGTGTGAACCTGAGCTATCTCATTTTTTTTTCCATTTCACAGCCCAACAGAAATTCGTAAATTACAATCTTACAGGACAAACAAGAAAAAGAAAACTTAACATTCCATTGAACAATATTCCATTAGATGTGATATAATCTTGGAACAATCAGAGATAGCAGAGGAAACTTCCCACTTACAGGAAACGGCTGCACAGGACAAGCGCATGCCCACTTTCAATGCACGACAGGACTGCTGAAGTTCGAGGGTTATTGTTCTTAGCCCCCTATATTATATGTATGAACTGTAAGAACTCAACAGATTTCACCACAGCTTATCAAGGTAACTGCCATCTTAGAGTGGTCCCACGCTAAGTGCAGCCAGTCCGAATCACTTCTTTCTGATTCCCTGAGAGTAACTTATTTAATAAAACTTTAGCACAAGTTTAATTATATACTAATTTTAATATAGATGGGCTTGGTCTTGGCCATGATAGCATTTCTCTCTCTTTCAGCAAAAATCACTCCCGAGCAAATTTCAATGAAAATTAACTCAATTAGGATTCTTAGTAAAGTTCGTCAATCCTTTTTTTGTTCGATAAGTGACTTCTTCCAGTGTGGGTGGAAGTTATCATTATAGGGGGGAGGGCCTCGAAGCCTCAAACGTGGGTGCCCTTCAAGGAAGTCATGCTTTTGCTTCTGCCTCGCATCTCATTGGGTCTTGAAGATGGTCATCTCGTTTGTTTCTATCCATTGTATTCGTTTACTCTCTTTTTTTATTTAATAAAAAGTGGTGTTAACCCTAAAATTTCATATATTCCAGATATGCAACCAAAAAATCAAACGGCTGACATGTTACTTGGCAAATGTCCTCTGTGGACCATGGTTTGCAAAATCAGCCATTCTGGATCGAGATCTGTCAATTCTTAAAATAGATCGGCGGCAGTCAATCCGATTCCGCCTCAAACAACTGATCCGACAAGATGTCTCGGGTAGATTGGTCAGAATCGTAAGGATCGGTATAGGATCGGCCGATCTTCCCATTTCAAAATGGTAATCAGTCAATCCTAACTAATTTGTCGAAAATTGGTAAGTTTTGGAATCGGGTTGATCCAAGACCTGATTCCAAACTGATCTTCCTCTTACTCATAAGGGAGAGGTTGAGGGAGAAAAGTTGGAATTAGGGTGGGTGGGTGGGGAGGGGGGAAGAATAAGTCCGATCGGGGTAGAATCGGCCTTCAATGCAGGCGGCAATCTCTCCTTGGAAGATGTAGAATCGGCCGATCCTCCCTCGTACCACCCAATGGGTGATCCCCCTCTCCTTCCTCCCTTCCCTGATTTGTTGAGCACAAGGGGTGATTTGTTCTTATCCCTGACGGGGTGGGGATGGTAGAACATGTCACTTAATTTTTTTTACTTTGATGGTAATTTTTAATGATTGTGTTTGTATGTGTAGATAAAATATTTTACGACAATCTAGTTGTCCTTGGAGCTTGAGTTGGACAAATGGACATTGGATGAAACATAGGTACATGTTAGATGTGGGGAAGAATAGGATAAGATATAAATAATGTTAGAAGGTTATAAATAGAGATGTTTATCGTCTCGAGCGACATATAACTGGTATGAGTGGTGATGTGAAAAAGTGCGACAAGATTCTGCCTGAGTTCAAACTCTAACTCAAACTCAAATCCTTAATATTAAATGTTTGGGATCGGCTACGTAAATTTATCTTTTTCATTATACATGATCCTCAGATAGCTCCTTTTGTATCTTTAGATCTTCACAGTGGATTCACCTACGCCATGTTAATTTAAACTTTAGGCCTACCTCTGCTTCTTCTGCGCTAGCAATGACAATATCTCGACTTATCTAACAGGCGCCTAAAGAGGACACCGCCTAATATGCTCAAACTAACAAAGTCTTCTCTCTTTTACTACATCCTCAAATCTCGTAACTCTCACTCTATTCCTAATACACTTGTGAATTCTATCTACTCGTGTATGGTTACACATCTATCGTAACATCCGCATTTCAACTACACTCAATTTAGTAATATGTTTCTTTTTAGTTGCCTAACACTCACTACCATAAAGTATCACAAGTCTTATAGCCATGTGATAGAATTTTTCTTTTAATGTTTAAAAGATTTTACAATCACATAAAATCTTGGTCACCTACCTCCATTTCAGCCATCCCACTTTAATCTTATGGCTGACATCTTCATCACATTCTCCGTCCATATGCAAGAGTGAAACAAAGTATTTAAATTGAGTACTCGGTGCGAGAACCCTTTCATCTAAAGTTACTTCAACCTCTTCAACTATTGGGGTTTCACTAAATCTTAAGTGCATATACTCCATCTTCGTCCTGCTAATTTTAAACTCCTTAGTTTCTAACTCGGTTCTCCATCGTTCAAGTTTCTTATTAATGCTGTCTCGAGTCTCTTCAATCAAAATAATATCATCTGTGAATATCATACATCAGGATACACTCTCTTGTATATTGTTAGTTATTTCATCCAGGACAAGGCCAAAAAGATACGAGCTGAGAGTAGACCCTTGGTGTAACCCAATAGACACTGAGAAGGCATCTGACTCCCTTCCTGGGGAGGCAAATTAGGCAATCACACTGTCATACATGTCTTTGATGATGTAATATATCCACTAGGTACCAATTTAATTCTTAGCACCAACTAAAGAACCTCTTTTGAGACTCGATCATGACTTTTTCTAAATCAAGAAAAATTATATGCAAATCTCTCTTCAAATCTCCATATTTCTCCACTAAAGAACTAACTAGGAAGATTACTTCCATAGTCGATCTACTTGGCATGAATCCAAATTGATTTTTAGATATCTTACTACACTCTAGAAGTATCCTCTCCATATACTTCTCTTGTACCCTCATAATCTAATATATGAGCTTGATATCTCTGTGGTTCTCACAATCCTCTGCATCTCATTTGTCTTAAATAATAGGATGATGATATTCTTGCTCCATTCATTTGGCATCTTTCCGAAGGTAGCAATTTTATTAAATAAAAGTGTTAGTCAATTCACTCCTCTTTCACTCAAACACTTCCAAACTTCAATCGGGATGTTATCAAAGACCACACACCTTTAAAGTCTCTATTCTTCTCAACGCTAAGCGCACTTCTAAAGTGATAATTTTTTGGGCGGACTTTAACGTTTGCCTTCAATCCCCTTCCCGCTCCTCAGCTTTCGGGACAGGCTCATTGAACAACTTTTCAAAGTAACGTTTCCACCATTTTTAGGTGTCCTCATCTTGAGTTAACACCGTCCCCTCCCTATTTATAATGCACCAAACTTATCCTAGATCCCAACATCTCCTCTCCCTCCACCTAGCCAATTGGTAAATATCTTTCTCACCTTCCTTTGTACCCAAATTATCATATAACTTGCTACATATTAACTCCTTGGCTTGCCTAACTGCCTTTCTTTCTCGCTTTTAGCTCTCCTATATTGTTCAAAGACCTCATCAGTGCTACAGTAAAGTAATTTCTTAAACCACTCTCTTTTGCTCTTCACCACTCTCTGTATTTCATCATTCCACTACAATGATTCCTTCATAGATGGGACCCACTCAGTAGATTCACTGAGAACATTTTTTCCTATCACTTGAATCTTCGATGTCAGATTAGCCCACATTGACTCAGCTTCTTCATTCAGGTCTCATTCCTTAAACTTGGAGACATCATTCCTAATACCTTATGCTTAATTTCCCTCAGTTTATGCCATTTGACCTTAAGTGCACCTATTCCCCTCAGTTCTAGCTTCCCTCCCTCAATGTCTCCTTCTTATTAGGCTCCCCTCCAGTGATTCCCCCCTATAAGGATCCTTCGTAAGTGGCAATCTCCCCCCGGAAGTGGTAGAATCAGCTGATCCTCCCCCCTAAGGGGCGACCCCCCTCCCCTTCCTCTGATCCCATTTCCCCCTTCCCTAATCAGTTGAGCATTCTTCGGGGGTGACTTGTTCTCACTCCCAAAGCAGTGGGGTGTTAAAACATTGTCACTTAATTTTTTTACTTTAATTGTAATTTTTAATTATTGTATCTTTATGTGTAGATAAATATCTAAGCAAGTTGTCCCTGGAGCTAGAGTTAGAGGGACATTGGACGACAACATGGATACATGTTAGATGTGGGGGGGAAAAAGGTAAGATGAAAATAGTGCCAGAAGGATATATATGGAAGTGTTTACCATACCACCCAAGCAATATATAGCTGGTATAAGTGGTAATGTGAAGAAGTGTAATAGTCCCGGTTGAATTCAAACTCTAACTCAAACTCAAAGTCTTAATCTCAAATGATTGAAGTCAACTATATAGATTCGTCTTTTCAATTCTACATGATCCTTAACTAACTCCTCTCGTATGCTTAACTCTTCCAAGTCCTGTTGGATTCGCCTATGTCATGTTAACTTCGGTCTACCTCTCCACTTCTTCTGTGTCGGCAATAATAAAGTCTCAACTTGTTTAACAGGTGCCTCAAGAGGATGTCGCCTAATATATTCAAACTAATGAAATCTTCTCTCTTTTACTATATCCTCAATTCTAACAACTCTTAATTTATCCATAATGCACTCGTTACAAATTATGTCTACATCGGGAGAACATCACAGAGAGAAATTAGAATTGAGCATAGAGCGGAACTCCATGATGAGTTGCTTGGACGGAGAGACATTGCTCTCATGTTTTGAGGGGTAAGAAGGAAAAGTCACAATCTCATGTGCAAGTTGATTCATCATCTATGAAGAGTAGGCAAAGATGAGGGGAGCCATACAAACTAATAGAGATCAAGCCAGAGAGTATGAGAAAAGAAGGGGACATAAGGTTCGAGTGCCACTGCCAAAGTCAGACGATCAGATGTCGAAGGGGACATGGCGAGATAGTGAGTTCCATCGATCCCAGTCAGTTCAGTCAATACACATTGCCATGTATAGACAGAGTTACATAGGGCAGAGGCCTGTCAAGCAGACCTTAAAGGGAGTGAATGCATCCACAGGGATTACAAATAAGACAGTCAAGCATATATGCAAATAGTTTCCACATGTAGGTATATGAAAGTAAAAAATTTTGAATGGCACGCATATGTTTTTCGAATAATTATTAACGATAGTGTGATCATCTTTCTTCGTATAGGTGTACCAGTGCATGCAATGACCAATATATATTTTCAAACAATAGTAGATGTAATTTGTAAGGCTGAACTAGAATTAAAAGTCCTCACCTTCAAGTATATAAACGAGAAGAGATTGGATGTAGAGGTCGATGAGTTGATCTCATGGATAGATAGATCCAAATCCATGTAAAAAGAAAGGAATTACACTGTGATGTGTGATGGATAGATAGGAATCACAAGGAGGTCGCTTATCAACTTACTTGTATATTGTTCTAAAGGCAACACCCTTTTAAAGTCCATTAGTGTATTTGGCCAGAAAGTAACATTGTATAATTTGGTCTAATGAACATTATGGTGAAGAATATTAGGGAGGGCAACATTGTACAATTTGTCACTGACAATGAGCTTTCATACAAAGTTGCAGTCAAGAAACTAAAGAAAATGAGACCTCATTTGTTTTGGGTGCCATGTGTTGCTATGAAACCAAAATTCTAACATTTACGAAAGAGGATAAATATGCGTATGGACAAAAATGTATGTGTCGATCGGCAAATATCAATATCGATACAATGATGCCAAATTCAAAAAAATGATAAACCCCAACCGATCAAAATTCCGGTAGGTTGCTTAAATTGGCAAACCTCCAAAAAAAGTCAAAAAAAGACCACCCCCCAAATGAAACAAGCCGATCAAAAAAAGCAATTGAAGAAATCAACCATCGAAAAAGAAAAAAAAACATACGAAAGACAATATCATTATCGTATTTAGAGACCATCAATGCATCGATGTTGTCAAAAAGGGAAAACCAAACGCTGCAATCGCTGTCAACGTCTGGAATTAACGTTACCGCCGCTATCAAGGAAAAAAGAAGAGTCCAAAGGACTCCCTGTGCGTTGGGAAGAAAAAGGAGGGAGATTCCTTCACCATCACTGGAGGACCTCCAAAACCCTTGGCCACCAAGAACCTCTGCCAAAGACCTCCTTGTCCCATGCCCACCACGCCGAAAAAGAGAATGGAGGAGGTAGGAGATGCAATCGCCATCTCCTACCCACCATTGCCACCGTCTCCTGTTGTTACCGCAGTCGTAATCTACTATTGCCATAAGGAGGAGCCGCGAAGATGGAGGCAGCCACAGAAGCCGAAAGGAACCCCATGAGTCCCTACTTCTGTCGCAGTCGGGGAGAGATTCTTCCACCGCAACTACCACCATTGCCAAAGAAGCCGTCGAAGCCCGCTACGGGGAGGCACCAAAAAAATACTCTGTGCAAGGGTCATATCCACATCGGAAAGAGAAGGATAAAGTAAAGGGGGGGGCAGAGGAAGAAGCCATCACCACCGTTGTGTCCTCTCGTTGCCACCATCGCCAAGCCCTCGCAAGACCTCCAGCACACCACTGTCGCCGAGAGAGAGAGAGAGAGAGAGAGAGAGTTGGGGAGAGAGAGGGAGTCGCAAGCGGACAACGGTGTGGTCGTGGCCCACCAACGTCAACGCATAGGTGTTGACTTGGCCACGACCCGATCAACAACCGGGTAAGGTCACCAGGAAGAAGTTACCCCCTGGTTGACCTCCAGTCAAACAACCTTAAAAGGCTTCAAAAATAAGAAGGGGAAGGTGGTAACTCCACCTTTGGTGCTTTCATCCCCACTACTACAAAAATAGGCTTAGTGGCGCCATTTTTAACAAACAAAATACCCTTCTAAAACCCCTATAAATAGCCCCCCAAGTGCTATACATGACTAGATTTTGAGTTGGCATTTTAGTTGTTGGAGTTAGATCTACCTTGAAGAAAAAAAAAGAGAGAAAGAGCTCAAGAATTCTGATCTTCTCCGAGGGCCTTCGGCCGTTCCAAAAAAACTGATAGGGCTTTGCCGGATAATGAAATCCAACCGGTTTTGATCCCACCTTTTTCCAAAAATGGGAATTGAAAAGTCCACATTTAAAATGTAAATCATACTTTTCCGGAAAGCAATCAACTATCCTTCCGGAAAGCCGAAGTGCTATCGAAATCAAACTGGATTTGATCCTACCCTTTTTCCAAAAACAAAGAACCGAGAAGCCCGCATTTTAAAATGTGAATTTAAACTATCTCAAAAATCATATAGCCCTCAAGTTTGGTAAAATCGAAATGCTGACAAAACCGAACAAAAACCAAAAATTGCAGCATATCAAATGCAAGCAAGCTAATTTTCGATATATGATAGGAAAAACCCAGTTCAGGAAAGTCAAAATGCTGAAAAAATCAAAAAAGATCAAAAAATTTATCATATATCAAACGCAAACAAGTTATTTTTTGGATTTATGAAAGGGAACCCGGTTTGGTAAAGTCAAAATACTGACAAAATCGAACAAAATCCAAAAATTGCTGCATATTAAATGCAGACAAGTTATTTTGGATATATGAATGAAAACCCAACTAAGTCTAGTCAGAATGCCGATGAATTGTCAAGTGAGTAATGCATAATAAATATACATAAAAGCTCTGACTTTGATATCCATTGAAGAGGCTTGCATGCCCCCACTTATTGTATTTCCATGTACTCAAGTCAAAATGAAATGAAATTCAAATTCACTTGATGTGATATGTTACTCCAAAATGACATTAAATCCCCGTAGATTTCAAGAGATGGATAAAAGCAAATAAGTCATCCAAAAATAACTTAAAATTTAATAAAATAAACAAATTTGATGAAATTCAAATCAAATAATGGTATGATCATCAATAAAATGTCAAGATATTTGAACCAAACTTCATCTCATAAAACCATACCTAAAATCTAACCACAAATGGTTACAAAATATGTTAAATTCAATTGGACTTAACAATAAAATCAAATGGATAATATTATTTAATTAAATAATTATGCATAACAAAATCTAAATCAAATAAATGATTTAAGCATTAACAAAATGTTAACATAATCCAACCAAAATCATTTCTTCAAATAATACATGAAAAATGTCTACAAAATACTACAAAAACATGTTAAGTTGGATTAAACTTAACCACAAAATTTAAGTGAATAATGTTAATACAAATAAATCTTAACAACAAAATTCACTTAAATCCATAGTTGTCAAGGCGACAAGGTGCCCAAGATGTTGAAAGGTACTGATTCCGCTTAGGCGACAAGGCGGCCGCTTAGACGTCGCCAAGGCGGTCAAGGCGGTATTTAAGGAAGATTGGGTCGGAGGTTGTGATACATAAAAATATGCATAAATATAATTATATTTATTTTATCTATGTATATAAGAAAATATGATGTGTATGTGAAAGAGAAAATAGTTAAATAGATTTTTATAAAATTTAACTATATAACATATTTTATATGTGTGTAATAGTATAAATGATAATGAAATATTGTTATAATATTATTAAATGGGGGGCGCAAAGTAGTCGCGGATCGACCTGCGCAGTCAGGTCGCGGATCGAGGGGGCAGCACCCCTTGTAGGAGGTTGTCAGGGGGCGAAGCCCCCCGAACCCAAAAAAGTATGTAATAATATAAGTGATCTTATATATGTAACTATGAAAGTGTGGATATTTATTGTTGGATAAGGAGTTAATCTTGATAAATTAAGACTTAAGAGAGACTGAGAGAGAGAGAAGAAAGAGCTGAAAGAGAACTTAATGAAGTATATAATATATGTTTATAATCATAAATTTTAAATATGTATGATAATATAAGTGATAGTGAAATATATTAATATGTTCAAACTATCATTAAATAGGTGTCCATTATGAAGGGTATAAAGGGGGCAAAACTCCTCAAAATTATTCTTTTAATCATGTAAAAATATCCAGGGCGCCTTGGACACCTTGGGTGCCTAGGTGGGTGTGTTGGGCGCCTTTTTGGCCCCAGGCAAGGCACCCTGATAAGGCACTGTTGGAAAGGCACCTTGCCGCCTAGGCGGGCACCTTGACAACTATGCTTAAATCATAACAAAATGTTAGCAAACAAAAAAATAAAAATTAAATCCTATAAAAAACAAAAAGAAATCAACTTAAATTGTCCAAGTCAATTAATGACAAAATACACGAATGAATCAAAGAAATCAATGTAAATTGTCTAAGTCAATGAATGACAAAAGACACAACAAGTCAAACCCTAAACCAAATCCACGAAATCAAACTGAAAATGAACTGAGTCCAACCAAACCCTATCTCATAAGACTATAGGGATATGTCTTTCAGCCTTGTGTTTTATGTGAATGAATGACCACCATTCCATATGTTGTTGTGATGGTTAATCAATGATATTCAAGTATTTGTGCAATGTAATTAACACCAAAATATCGCAAGTTCTATGGGAAGAGGTCAACCTTTATTTGCAAAGAACTCAGAAAATCTCAAATATGGTTCGCATCACCTAAGTGATAGGCAGCCACCATATCGACACTTAGAAAATCAATGGAACCATTGGTGTTCCTATAGTAATATCGACATCAAATTAGCTAATACTTCTATAAATACCACGTATTTTCATAGTCATCAATGATTTGAAAAGGTTCATAATGTTTAAAGCTTATCAAGACTGCATGGATCACAAATTGCATAATCGCTGGAATCGGATAGGAATCGGCCGATTTCAGAATCGGATTGGTCGATTCCGATCCGATTTTCAGCTGAAGGACCGATTCTGCATGGAATTCTGGCAGAATCAGTCAGAATCGGCGGAATCGGTCCGATTCCAAGCAAAATTGGTGGACCCCGACCAATTCTTCGGAAGGGCTTAAGTTCCGTTACTAGATCGATGCCAGGCCCGATTTAGACCCGGTATCAAACTGATTCCGGCCATTTAGGGCCATAATCGGCTCCCTTTCACGCCAAAACTCCCACACGGTCGATCCAACGTGATTCACCAACGATCCAACTCAATTCCGACGGGAATTGGTGGCGGCAACGGTGATCTGATCGATTCTTAGGCCGATTCCGGTGATCCTTGGTCAATTACGGCCTATTTCGGCGATCCACGCCTAGCGATTCTGGCGATTCAGTGCGATTCCATCAATCCTACCCCCGTTCCAACTCTGTTCAAGCCAATCTTTCATCACTTTAAGCTTGTTGGTAAGATTTCTTTGCTGGAATGGAATCCCTATATGTTGATTTGTACATGTTTTCGGCGACTATGAAACCCTTGAAATATTTGAATAGCCTGTCTAACAAGCTGTTCTCTTTTGGAATTGTTCTGATCAAGCTCCTTCAACGTTCACGTGCTATTGGTATGGTTTAATTGCCGAAATACCTGTACGTTTATTTTTATGGGTTTCTGATGACTCTAGAATGGTTTTAACATAATGAAAACCCCATGTGATGGGTTGTTCTCCAAATCAACTCCTAAACTAATTGTATACACGTCTAGCAACTATGATAAATTGTTTATGTATGTTGCAGGTATAAGCAATGGCCGATCACGACGATAATGTAGTGCCAGCACGTCCCTCTGATGTCGGTTAAGATCACGAACACACAGTAGATGTGTCCAAAAAGAGGGTTAAATGCAAATAGTGTAAAAAGGAAATGAATGAGGGGTGTTTCAGTTAAAATAGCATATTACCAGAACCGGTGACAATGTAATAAAAATGTGATAAGGTGCCTAAGGAGATGAGTGAAGAGATAAGAGGTTATCTGATAGGTAGCGCATCTCAATGGGCAATCAGAATTGAACAAAAAGAAGAATTGCATGATGAGCTCCTTGAGAGGAGAAGGTGAGATGTGCCAACTCATAAAAGAAAAAGCAAGGGCAAGGCAAGAGCCGAACCAGAGCTGGAGAATGACGACTCATCCACAGACTCCGAGCTCCAAAGAGCTAGGCATGCAACCAAGCATGAAGCGACAATGTAGGAGGAGAGGAAGGGAGTAGGAGGGTCTAAAGTTGACCATGTTTTTGGTCGATTAGCATCAGCTAGACCTACCCACCACACTGAGGGTGAGGGAGGGAGACAGAAGCCACATCATCATTCTTGTAGTACAAGATGGACAACGAATGAGTACCTTTTAAGAAACAGAGTGCCACCCAGATAAATATCAAGCAAGCTATGAAAGGGGTGAATGCACGTTTTCTTATTATAATGTTACAATCATTACCAACTTATTGCTGCAATGTTACATATGTAAGAACTAAGAAATAAGCAAAAAAATCTCATTCTTCCAGAATAGGCCGATTCCAATCCAATTTGGCCGATTCCGTACTTCAATGCGTGTAGATGCATGATAAACACTTTTAGAAATTTTTCTAGGCCATTTCTAGTTTTTCAAAAATTTTACTAATTTTTTTGATTTTTTGAAGAAAATAAATAAAAAAACCGATTTAGGTCAATTCCAAAATCGATTTCCTTCCCAAAATTCTGGCAGATTCTGATTCCAAGGAATGCTTGGCATGGATACAACATGAGCCACAGTTGACTAGTATGAATTTTATTGTAGATGGAGAGTTTTGTTGAGGACAACAGGTGATGGGAAAAGATGTAATACTATCTGTCGATCATAGAATCCTAAATACAAGTGTTGATATTGGATGACTTCAATGACAAAAATCAAATGGAGTATTTGTATGGTGCCATGGACAAACCAAGATGAAGATTAAAGAGAAGTATCCTAAAGGTTATAAAAAATGGTGAAAGATTATAAACACTAAATAGGATAAGATATTTCAACATGATATTCATGTTGCAGGTATAATTTTAATTCTTTAACATCATTTTATCTATTGTTGTTGTAATATGTTAATACCTTAATGGTTGGATTGATTTTTCTGTTTTGTTTCAGATCTGATTTTAGTTGATCTTCAGATTTGGTTAATTGAGTTTTATATTTATTTTTGTATTGTTACCTTAATTTGAGGTTCACATCCCATCCGGCTCGTCGAGCTGCCATTCGGTGTCTAATTTCATCCATTCTAAGTCAGTTCTTGAATATAATTCCATTTCATATGTTGGTGTACAAGTGAATAACACCAACCGAGAGTACCAACATTCTTTCTCTCGATGTAAATTTGCATAAGGTAGGAAAAAATTTGACATCATGATAACATGAGGTTCATTTACAACCGATGTGAAATTTACCCGTCAAGATGACAAGTGTTATGCTCGTCATATCGGGAGAAGGATCGCCGGCTACGAGAATCAGCCCACACGATCATCCAGATCAACATTCCAAGATGTACCTAGGGGAGCCATCCGCAGTGAAGTACATGTGAAAGAGTGTTTACTCCTTTATTTTTAGTTTGGCTTTTTGCATTTCAGATTTACTTATTATTTTTTTGACAAGGCCCAAGGGGTCGGTCCAAGTCTCATCAGCCTAGTTCATCGGCCTTTGGGTCTTCTTGGGCATGGTGGGCCCATCTTGCATCATCTCAGGCCCTATTGGCCTGCCGAACACTTCAAATTTTCACTTCATAATCTGCTTGATGGTGAGATGGATATCCGCCCAGATGGACGATCGGCCAGTCATACGGATTCCGAAAGGACCCGAGACATCACTGCCACCTACCGGCACTGGTAGTAGACAGATTCTGCAAGGGAGCTGCTTTACTCTTTTCTTTTCTTTTTGAATCTGAGAAGGGGCTTGATGTAACCTCAAAAATCTCAATTTAAAAGATTTTGGTTTTGAAAATTCATTTTCCTTTTGAATTAGATTTAGATTTGATTTGACCTTAGCATTGACTTCTTAGGAAAATAGATGGTATTCCATAAAAGTACTAACTAGGGTCAATGATATGTATAAAATTATACATTGAGGTTGTTAGGTTCTTTGAAAATTGATTTTGACCTCTCCCCGTCGGATGGTGCGAAGATCCGACGTTAATTACATCGAGATTACTCGAAAATCCTTGATTAATCGTCATAGCAATCCATGGAAATAGAAGACAATGCATCCATAAAAATAAACATTCACACATAGGAGAAAACAGTCCCATGAACTTGATGGAATGCAAGCATTTGATTTGTTTTGAATTTGATTTGATTTTAATTGATTTGATTTTAATTGATTTGAATTGATTGATTTTAAGTTTGTTTAATTAAATTTGTTGGTTAGAATTTGAATTTTGATCTGCTTGGTTAATTTGGATCTGTTTGAGTTGAATTTAATTTGTTGATTTCTTTTGGTTTGGGTTGAAGTTAGATCTGTTCATTAATTCAAGTTTGATTCAATTTGAATTTGTTTGTTGATTTAAACTTGGTTTGAGTTTGAGACAGTTTATTTATTGTTTGATTTTGAATGGGATTTGGGCTTATCTTACGGAATATGGTTTGTCTTGATAAATTTGGATTTGTTTTATTAAGTTTGACTTGAGATTGATTTGGAAAGTTTGGTTTGTATTTGAGTAGATTTGATTTAGTTTGAACTTAAGTTTGTTTAAATTAGTTGAAATGTGAGTTTTAATTTGATTTGAATTGCATCTGGGGAATTGATAGATGTTGAGATTATTAAAGGTTTATTTGATTTGAGTTTTATTAAGTTGAGTTTGTTTGAGTTGGTTGAAATTAATTAGATTTTAGTTTGTTTGATTTTTGAGGAATTTCAGACTTAAAGGATTTGACAACTTCTGTATTCTCCTTTATGCAACTTTTAAATTTATGTGAAATGATTTGGATTAATTTTAAATTTGAATTTTTACCAGTTTGAGTTCACTTGAATTGGGTTATGAATTATGGCTTGGATTTACGTACAGATTTACTGTTTTGAATTGATTATGTTTGAGTTTGATGGGCGGCCAGATTTGAGTTGGTTTGGAAAATTAGCATGTTTACAGATTTGGTTCGCTTAGGAATTTGTGATTTGCTTGGAATTGTTTGATTTAGGCATTATGTGAAGACTTAGATTTCAGATTTTGGGGTTTACAGGTTTCTCAGATTTACAAGTTTGCTTGAATCCCAGATTTTTACCTTCGGATGTGACATTCAAATTTTTAAAACTTTGGAGCTGCAGATTTTAATTTCAAGTTATGTTTCAGATTTTAAATTGGTTGTCCATTTGATTTCGGTCCAGGAAATATGAATCGGTTTGTTGGTTTGATTTAAGTTTGTTTGGTTGAAATTGATTTGACTTTGACAGATCATTGTGAGTCAATTGCAGTTTTGTTTGAATTTGGAATGCTCAGATCTTAAACCTTCAATTCTCAGATTTTTTTTAATCAACCCTGCTCCAGATTTTCTCTACGTTCTCAGGTTCCTTGTTTTGAATATGAAGTTCAGATTTTTTTTTGTTTTGAATCTCCTGAAATTCAGATTTACAGACTCCGCAGATCCCAAATTTTTAGAGTTTTCAGATTCACACACGTCGGCCTTTTCAAGCTTGGTTGCAGATTTATGAACTTCACAATTTTGATCTATAGATTTTGTTTGAAAGGTTTCAATTTCAGATTCTAGATTTTTTATTCTGACTTCTGATTTTCAGGTTTGTTTCAGATTCAAATTCCATATTTGGGTTTTTTAGATTTTTTTCAGATTTCGGACCTCAGCTCCCATATTTCAAAATTTTCAGATTTCAGAGTCCAGATTCTGCACTATTTCCAGATCTGCAGATTCCAAAGCTCAAAGCCTCAAATCTTACGTGTTTCAGACTTAAATTGTTGCAGGTTTTACAGATTTTTACATTTTTCAGATTTAAGGATTTTACATTTGCAGGCTCAGCATATTTCAATCTTCATGTTCAGAGATCTCCAGATTTCTGGCATCCGGACTTCAGATTTTACAGTTTTCTGGATTTTGTGTACGTTTGCATATTTAAATTTCAAATTTATATACGTTTCAGATTTTTGTTTTCAGATTTTTCTTTTTGTTGTCTTGCCTTCCAAAACTTCATGCAGCGGTCCTCTCCTTGTAACATACGTCCGTGCACCGAACATGAATTTTTCCATTTGCTTTCTCAATATGAGACATGATTTACAACTCGACCAGAAATTCGGTCTTTTGAATCCTTGATGGATCTGTCAATTCATGGGTGGCATGTACCCGGTCTTGATAGACTTATGGCCATCCCCCACTATTTTTGATGATTCCATTAGCATATAATTGGCTTAGCAGCATGTTGACCATGCACGGCCTCATATAGCTAAAAAATGGTAAGACATTGGGGTCTTTTATAGACCTTTGTATGTCTACCTTAAGGACGTAGGGGCGGATGGTTAGTCAACTCCTCAACTAGTCCGAATTTTGAATTCTTTTAGGTTAAGCCGAGACGTAGGGGCGGATGATTAGTCGACCCCCCAACTAGTCCGGTTTGTTAAATTAAGTGTAGATTTTTATTTATTTTCACTTGATTGTTTATTTTAATTTTTTTTTTGTTGAAGGGCCCTGCACTACGCAAGGTTCTGCTCAGCCGAACAGGAGGTCGGTTGCACTGTTTTGGACCAGACTGGCTCACTTCCTGGACCGGCGGACGCTCTGCGGGGGCCGGCCAGCTTCGTCCAGTCGCGCCTCTTCTTCTTTTTTTTTTGCTTTTTCTTCACCGGGTGGGCCCCACGGTTTTCCACGCTGGACTATAGTTTGGGGGATATTATTTCCCCCACAGCTATAGTCCCCCCGACGGTCCTCCGGCACCCGACGGCAGCGCAAGCTATCGCCGGCGGCACCCGGCCTCGTTCGACATCAACGGCACCGACAAAGGAAGGAGAAGAAGGACATGGCGGTCCTAGAGTAGGCAGAAGGCTTCTCCGACGGTGACGGCAAGAGCCGTTGGCCCCAACGGCGGTGGCAGTAGCAGTGGCTTACGGAAGCTGGCGAAGGCCCGGCGGTCCCGGCAGTTCCGACGGAGGAGGAAGAAGGCTTCGACGGTCCCGATCACCTTGATGGACAATCCCAACACCTCTGGTGCTTCTAGCAAGCAGAAGAGGGCCTCCTACTGGCCTTGACGGCTCTATCTCTCTGGTCATCTCTCTGTCTCGCCACGCTCTCTCTGTTTTTCTATCATCTGATCTTCCGTCCTCCCGTCTCTCTCTTTTTTTTTCTCCCCCCCCCCCGCGCGGCATTGTTCGTGGCAGTCCTTTTATAGGCTTCCGGGTTCCCGGCTCCATTGGCAAACCTGCCGAACGGGATGTTCACCTCCGAGACAGACTCGGAAGGGCCCAATGTACACGGGATCGATTTTCCTTGGCTCCACGATTTCCGTGTCTATTTGTTGGAGAACCTGCCGAACAAGGACTGCCGGCCTCAATACAGATTTGGAGAGATCCGCTGTAAGCGGGATCGACTCCCTCGGATGTTCTCCCTGCAGGGGAAGATGTCCGTTATTGGATGAGTCCCTCTCGGGACCAGATTCTCCTTGCTACAATGGGATTACCTTCGTCGGGAGAGTCCAGTTTGATGTGGAAACCGACCGAAAGCCTCCCAACTCCGTCTCTCAACCGCTAGAAGCACTGTAGACATAGACTGGGCTTCGGATGCCCAAACCCTAGCCACTCCAAATGCCAAAATGGGCCTCGGCCTTGTTTTTTTCCTCAACCGACAGTGCTGACCATCTCTTCTTCTTCTTCTTCTCTGAGCGCTGCAGGTCCTTCCAGCTACCATGACCACATAGCCAGCTGCACCTCCACGTCGACTTATTCCAGCATTGCTATTTTCTCAACCCGGTTATGTTGGTCATGCCAATTTTTTTAATTGGCCTCATTTTTTTTTGAAAATTTAGGTGTCAACAGGGCTGCTTTTGCTTCTTTTTTTGTGAGCCACAAAGGAGCTGCTAGATTTTCTGTTATGAGCCACAAAGAGGCTGAAAGAAAGGCCACACAGGGGGCCAGAAGGGACCTGGATGAGATCAAAAAAGGAAAACAGCACAAAGCTCTTTCGGGACTGTGTTGGAGCTCTGTGTTGTAGGGCAGAACAGATCCTGTAGAAGGGGGTATTTGGATGGGGCCAAAAGGGGCCTGCACAGGGGCTGTTTTGGAAACTGTCAAAGGGCAGCCTGAAGGGGCCAAATTTGACCTGCACAAGGGGTCTCTGAGTGGGCCATGAAGGGGCTATTCGGGAGCCCGTTTAGAAGAGTTTTTGATGGACCAAGGGTGGCCTGCACAAGGGCTGTCTGAGTGGACTGCAAATTGGCTGAACAAGAGCTTGTTTAGGGAGGGTTTTGGTGGACCAAGAATGGCCTGCACATTAGCTGTTTGGGAACCAAAATGGGAATGCGTAGGGTCTGATTGTGAGACCAAAACAGAACCTGATTGGGGTCCATTCTGGGTCTGACTGAAGGGGCCATTTTATGACCTGATTGAGGGTTCAGGATGAGCCGAAATGGGGTCTATTTGGAGACCGGAATGGGAATGATTGAAGCTCCTTTAAGAGGTTACATAGGTGACTGCAAGGGGTCAGACCTGGTCAGAAATGTTCTGTTTTGGGGGGTTTGATAAGTGACTGTATAGAGGTTATCATTAGAGGCCGAATATGGGGTCTGAAGACGACCTGTTTAAGGGGTTCGATTGGGGCCGAACAGGGGACTGCATAGGGGCAACCAAGATCTGTTTAATGAGCCGAACAAGGGGCTGGAAAGGGACCAAAGTGAGGTCATGAACAACGAGCTGGGAGGAGCTGTTTTTTGGAGTCTTTAGTGGTCCGAGCAGGGAACTGGAAGGGACCTGTTTTTAGGCCATAGGTTGCCGATGACGGTGAAGGCCGGCTTAGGCCACAAGAGGGTTGAAGAAAGAATTTGAAAGGGGTGGAGAAAGGGTGCCCAATGAAGGGCTACATGATCGGAGATTGACCTTGCCTTCTCCTTTCTTCCTCCACTTCTTAGCTTCTTGGAGTCAGATGCAACAGGTGGCAGCAGCTAGTACTGCTGAAGCCGCAGCTCAGAGGAAGGCTGGCACACAAGGAGGGGCCGCAGGGAGCTTTTTCTTTTCTCTTTTCCTCCTCCTCCTCTGGTTGTGGTCAGCTGGAGGGCACGTAGAATGGCAGCAGCCTGGCGGCATGATTGTCCACCCTTCCTTCCTCTTGGGTGAGCTGGTTCTGTTATAGGATGAGCAGGGAGATGAAGAGTTAGACTAGAATTAAGTGTAGGATGACCTTTCCCTTCTCACATACTACTTAATTGAACTTGAACTTTCATTTTTCCTAGGCCATGTTAATGCTCTTCCATTAAACTTCATTAACTTGCTCATTGGCCCATGTTGACCCATTAATGGGGTGGGATGAGGTGGCAGATGAGGTGGCAGCTAATGTGGCTGCTGATGTGGCGAGAGTTGACTAGGCCAATTGTTGGCCTTGGCCCAAGTAGCTTGAATTAAATGGGCTGCGCAATGGACCAAGCTACTGAGCCTGACTTGCCGATCTGATGAGCCCACAAGCTCCCTTTTTGGGCCAATTAAAGACCGGACCAGCTGGGTCCTTAATCCAATATCCTTTTTTTTTGAAAAAAAAGGTGATGCCAACATTTACCAACTAGTTTCACTACATTGAATATTTAAAGATTCAACTAGTTTCTGTGGATATAAAAAAATTTTAGTGATATGTAAATATTTAATTTAGGAAATTGCCAAACATATGTACATAAATTTTAAAAATTATATCACTTTTGCCAAGCAGATCAAGTATTTATTTTTTCAATTTTAAAAGTTATATTAGCTTGAAAAATAGCACAAAATTTTAAAGTAACACTATAAATAAGAAAATCGCATCCAAACACCTTATCAAACTTTGACCTAGTCATCCATCCTAAGCACAAGATCCGAGGGTGCTCATTCATCATCTACTCCTAGATCTTAAGACCATTAAACCGCAGCTATAATATGGACCATACTCAAACACCAATTGGGCTTAACTTCATATACTTCCAAACTACCATCCAAATTTGTCAATGGTGCCCAGCTCAAAGAAAGATTATAATTGATTTATGCCCTTACTTCTCGGCCTTTGAGACCATGTGAAAATTGTCTCACTTCCATGATGGATGTGCAATTTATCTTGTTTACCAATCAACCATGATCAATCACAACTTAAATAGGATCTGGATCTTCTCAAGGACCCAATAAAGTGAGAATCCATAATCTAATGATTGGGACAATCATAACCCTTGGATCTTGCACCCTCAGCATCATCTCATCACCTCCTTTATTTACACATCATCCCATCGTAATCAAAGAGAATTTTATGATGATCATTAAGTGCAAGATCCAACACTCAAGTTATAAGAGATTTCAACTTTTGGATCTTATGTCGATCATTAAAAAAATACTCAAAACTACATAAGAAGATGGTGGTGCAAAATCCTCATTGCTTAACTAGGAATCGAACTCCTCTTTGACCTTTGATCCTATCCCAATCATCGGCTGACCTTTTTATAAGAGGTCATTTGAGAATTTTGGTGCAAGATGTCTTCGCTGTCTACACCTTTTCCTTCTTCCTCTCATCTTGCTGATGACTGCTTCCCTTTGTCAAGAAGACTTTTCGGCCTTCTTCTTGCGGTCCAAGGTGTGTGGCTAAGTATCTATTGGATTTAACATGAAAGGTGATCCTCCCGGGATCATCAGGTGTGTAGTCTTTGCATTACTATTCTTTTCTGTGGCAGCCATCCCTTTCTGCAGTCGGAGGTACCAAGCTTCAGTCCTACCACCCTAGGTGTCTCATCTGCAACTTCACACAGCCATCGGGTTAATCAGGTGTGTATGTTATTGTTTCTTTCATCCTCTTCCTGCCACAATCCTTCCCCCATTGCCAGACACGTTGGGACTAGGTGTCAAATCTATTACTATTCCCATGCAAGCCTAAGCATCTCCCAAGATTAATGGTTGCAGAATCAACCAATCTGGATCAGAATCAGCCAATTCTAGGATCGGATTGGTGATGAGTGATGACCAATCAGATTTCACCCCGATTCCAGCCAGATCGGTCGAAATTGGTAGGATCGGTCCCAAATCGTCAATCCTACCAGATCGAATCGCGAATAGGTCGATCCTGACCGATTCACCAAAATCCAACAAGATCCGGAATGGACCCAATTCCAGTCTGATCACCCCCAATAAGGGGGAGATCGGCCTAGTCTCCCACCCCACCCCCGATTCTCCCTTCCTCCTTCAATCCCCTTCCCTCTGGGCTCCCCCCCCCGATGATCACCCCTCTCAAGCAATCCCCCCTCTAATAAAAGTAAACCCCCTCCCCCTTCCCTGATCGCCCCTTTCCCCTTCTTTCAAAACCCCCTAAACGCTTCCCCTGCAAGGATTGTGCAAGACAGAATGAAAGCTAAGATTGAAGTATATTACTTGTTACTTACTTAATAGTTATTGATTATTGATTATAAGCACTCAGCTTAACTATATTTCACATTGTATTTCAGATGACCTTATACATGCATAAAACTGAAGTGTATGGGGATCCAGATCATATATGTTCCCATGACAAAGTTTCTCCTATCACGATATTACACATATCGTATATGAATCAACATTTTTATTTAGAAGCTTACCACTCTTATTAATTCGGTGATGTTATTTTTTTACAGCTGATTGGTGAACTCAAGTGAACAATAGGAGTGGATAGAATCCATTGGTTGTTATTCTTGTTAGGGTATGGAGCCAGCATGCCACTTCCTCTCAATGCGAAAAAAATTGGTGCACATTCAACCTCATACACATAAAAAAGAAGAAAAGGTTGAAGATAGAAAAATCATTAAATTAATCTTTTGTCATTACAACATGAGGTTGAGAATTCAAAACATCAAGGATAGATAAAAGATATCTGAAGAGAGTTTTGCTAAATTTGCATATGGTATCCATCAACAAAGAGTTAAAGCTGAAGCTAGAATGGACTTGACATAAGGGGATGTGGACTTGGAATATCTTTTCCAAGAAGAACATCATCTTGCAGCATGGATGGATGAAAAAGACGCTGAGCAAGAGCCAAGTTCGACCTAAATGATAGATTTTGAACCAAAAGTGAGCTTAACAACGTCATTAGTGAGGATGAGAAGGGCAAGAAACTCAGGTTTCTTACACAATTCCAATTCCGCAAGCAACTCCAACTCCACAGAGTACAGCTCTAGCCACAGCACCAGAGCATATCCTAGGTGCAGGTGCTAGACCTAGCACTAAGAATGGTGGTGCCCTCAGTGGATTCAAGACACTTAAAGAGAGTTGTATAGTGCAATACTAGTATGAGACCACCTGCAGAACAAAAAGTAAAGAAGAAAAAAATTATAAAACGAAAACATTTGATTCAGAATGATGATTCCCAGACACCTTTCTCAGATGATGATGATAAGGAAGAGTTTATTCATGTCACTTAACAACAAGATAGGGGTTCAAGTGGACAAGGTGGAGTGGAGGTGGAGGTGGAGGTGGAGGATCAGGTCATTCGGGTGGCTCTAATAATGCAAGTACTAGTAGAATAGGTGCATCAAATTTGGGAGAGAAGCAGCATTCTAGTGGGAGAAATCAAAGATGGGGTCAAATGGGATTCTTTGATGAGCATGTTACTACCCAATAACTAGAATCTCTCTCCAATTTGCAGTCTTGTTATCCAACATCATCTCAATGATTAGACAATGTATATAATTTTAACCAGATGGTCCAATCACTATTTTCATATGGAATGGGCCGATCATGAGTCAACAAAGTCAGTAGACCATTCAAGAGAATGAGAATGAAAAGCAAAATAAGAAATATGAGGGACAATTTCGTCCATGATGATGAAAAGGTATATTATATATTTTAATCTTTCACTCGTTTCAATTGTATAGTTCAAATGTCATATTTCATTTCTAGTTGTGTTGTACTATGTCATTTATTGAATAGAATGAATGTTAAATTGTTACTAGTATCAGAATCAAAATAGCTGCTAGGTTAATAATGCTTAAGAAACTTCTCTCAGTTATAAGTTATAAAAAAACTAATTTTTATGTCTTTTTAAACATTTTTATGAAAGAAACTTCTCACAACTTTTCGATGTCATTACATGTTTACATTTGTTCTGAGTTTTATGTATTTTTAAACATTTTATGATTTTTATGTTGAAAAAAATTATAAAAAAAAACTAATCCCGACCGATTCCAGACCAATTCCTATTCTGGAGAATCAGTCGGAATTGGACCAATGGGATCCGGTCTAGATTGGATTGGTACCCACCGATCTTGATTTCGATTCTGATCTCACGATCCTTGCCCAAGATTGGATTGAGAAAGACATAAAATTCTTCTTTTCTGAGCCTCCTCCAGCTCCAGTCAAGGGCAAAATTCCTCATCCATCGGGCTGACATCTAAAGGAATTCATCCTCCTTCAGGCATCCATAGCAGCAGGTATTTCTTCTTTGTTTTGTACTAGAGTACTTCTAAATGTATAATTGACCATCTGTTATGGTTAAGTCAGAGGATACAACCTCTTTTTTTATCATTAACATGTTCTGTTATTTGACAGCTCTTAGTTGTTTCTCTTTTTTTACGGTCCTTTCCTGGTTGTGCTCAGACCTCCCCATATTCATCGGGGCTATGAGAGGATTAATTCCTCTATTGCTTTGGCAACTCCCAGGCCCATCAGGACCTGGATTTTACTTCTTTCTCAGATGACTGCTCATCTGACCTGGGGAAGGGAGTTCCTTTCTTCTTAATGTCATAGGCAGTATCGGATATGACTATCTCCCTTATTTGGCTCTGTAAATTTTGATGTCTCAAAATCTAAGAACTTTGATTATGCTTATTTGAGACTTCAGGGATCTCCAGCGGATGTAGAATTTAAAAAGGATATTCCTTTTCCATTTTCTACCATCCTCGGCTACAAGAAAGTTGTTGCGTCTTTCATTGTTCACATGCTTTCTTCTTAATTCTATGGCACCCGGAATCCTCCCTTTTTGATTTCCTGAGCGTATGATGGTCATTCAAATCATCCTTTGCATAGGGCTTAAGGTTCTAGAACCTCTCTTCCTAACACTTAAATTCTCTATATGATGGTGATCATGCTGACAAAGCACCTAAACCATTGTCTGAGGGTTTCTCCCCTTTTTGCTTAATAAGTTCTGCATTTTTTTATGAACCCGATAGGCTCCATATCATTCTTCCTTGGTTTCCAGGGCTAAATGTCTAGCTAGACAGCCCCCAAGATATTCCATATTCCCCGATAGCAACATAATCGAGAAAATGTATCCCCATCTATCTGCATTTGATTTAGACAAAACCCTCTTGCTTTATGTTTCAGTGCAGAATGTTTTGAAATCCAGACACCACCACTGCTAGTGCTAGCTCAGCCATCCATTTAGGCATGCCGAACATCTCCTCAGCTGAGTATGTATCAACTCTTCTGCTGATCCAACTTTTGCTTCAGATCTGCCAGCTTTGATCCCCTTCTCATTTTGTATGCATCTCTTAAACACGGCACCAAGCCTGCAGTGAGACTCAGGACCTGAAATCCGAATTTATTCAGGATTATGTAATGGAAGTAGCTCTCTATTTGGTACTTCCCCCACTCTCTTCTCATTCCATGATTCTTTGTGCAAATTTTAAGTGCCAACAGTTAAGATGTTGTATGATAGTATCATAAAGCAACCACTGGTGTATATACGATTTAAAAAGAAACAATACATTTTCCTATTTCAATTATATTAGAGTCTACAATAAGTCATAACCTTTTTTACATTAGTTATGCATAAATTAACAAAGACTATATAAGATAATATATCTTGATGTATGATATTTGCATAAGATATCGCATTGATAGATGAGACACAAGAAGTGACAAGAAAGTTAGAACTAAGGAAAAATATTTTAGATATTAAGGATTTCAAGATAAATAGAACTAAAATAGATTATATGCATTATAAATTTAATAAAAACACAAAAAAGGCGATGAAGGTGTTAGTTTGTATAAGATAATATTAGCTCAAAGAACTCAGTTTAAGTCTCTTGCATCAATTATTCAAAAAGATAAAGAATGTGATGAAGTAGAAATTGACTATAAAAGCTCTACGTTATCCTAAGATTCCAATAAAGTTGAAAATAAAATTTTATCATATAATCATACAACTTGAAATGTTGTATGATAATGAATCTAGGACAACAAAAAAAGAGAAAGTTTATAAACTAAGTGATATTGAAATAAGAATGTTAAGATAAATTAGTAGTCATTCTAGATTAGATAAAAAATTAAATAAATATATTAAAATATATGTAAGAGTAACAAAAATTGTAAATAAATTGAAAGAAGTGAGATTGAGATAGTTAGAGTATAAAATATACCTCAGGATGCATCAATTATAAAAGTAAAAAATATTAAAATAATATAAAAAGGCTTGGCAGACATAGGTTAACTTAGAAGAGGATAATTTAATATGATTTAAATAATTTAAATATCTATGAAGAAGTAACTCTAATTCGACGTAAGTGGAGAAAAAGAATTCATATGGCCGACCCTAAATAATTTGGAAATGAGGCTCAAGTTGAGTTGAGTTGAGCATATCATATTCCAAGTAGGAAGAAAATCTGTCATTTTCATTGCACAAAAGCAATTTTCCTTTGTCCAGCATATGCCTGAGTTTCAAATGCAAAAAAAAATAATAAACTTCAAAAAGATTGCTGATAAACAAAGACCATACATCAATTAAATAAAAAGAACATAAACCACATAATTGACGGGAAAAACATCAAATACAAGATGCAGTGTTTCCAAGAACAAAATCATGTTGAGAATATAAACAAGATGACTAAGAAGTTGAGTATTATATTACTCACTAGGCATATTAGAAATAATTCTTTTGTTTGTTCTCCAAACTGAGCGTGATGGCCCATACAGCAAACCTGGAAACAGCTTCAGCCGTTCATACAAACATTGACCTGCAGCACACTGCCCAACACATTTAACCAATATGAGATTTCTTGAATGAACGGGTGTCTTCTTTAATGACTGCAGATACTTATAAGCAGGCAACCCACCATCAGTGCACCATAAACACGCCATGCCTCATTTCTCTTCGCTTCATTCTTTTGTTTCTCAAGTAGCATCTCTGGCTCTAGGAGTTGAAGGTATGGCTCAAGGTTGGGTAAAATCAGCAGCCTCACCTAAGAGATGGAAATTGATAATCTTTTTGGAAAAGAACTAAGGGAAATGGAAAAATAAAATGTGTACCAAAGAAAGTACCACATTATGTCCCAAAGCTGCAAGACCTTGTATGGCACCATAATGTTGTGTCATTGCTTTACTAGGATCAAGAAATGCATTGAGCAGAGTCTTTGTCACACGGGACTGAAGGTTATGATATACATGTCCATACCTGCAAGAAAATTCTGAATTGAATGTGGAGTACCTTTGACTAGTATGCAAAATAAAAACGATTAAAAAATACATAATACAAAGCATATGTTTTATATTTTATAATTTTCAGACTACCAAGTGAAGTATACCACAGCCTTGATGGGGAACCGGATTAAGAATTTTAGGGTTGTTTGTGTCTTTTGTGTTTCGATCCTTAGAACCATGGAATGCCGGGTCGGCGACCCGGTCGGCCGGGTCGCCGGACCCGGTCGCTTTTTGGGCCGACCGACCCCGACCCGGCTCCGACCCCCCGACCCGGTTATTATTTTAAAATGATTTTTTTATTATTTTTTTCCCGACCCCGACCCGACCCTGACCCGACCCGGGTCGCAACCCCAACCGACCTAGGTCGGTTTTGGGGCCGACCGACCCGAGGCCGACCCCCGAGTTTTCCTTCCTTGCTCAGAACTATCAAAGAGTACATATTTGTAAATAATTATTTTTGGTCCCCCTTTTATAAGGAGGCCAACTACACTGGAATGAAAAGAATAAATAGTGAATTTTCAGAGATGCTATAAGGACTGGTCTATGCACAAGGGGCTTGACCCATGGGTACCCCTTCACCCCCTCCACGATGGAGGCCCTCCTTCTCCACCTCCAGCACCGGTCAACATCCTTCTATCGCCAACAATAGGTCAGCCTCTGTCGTCTCTCCCTTTTCTCTCTAGTTGGCCTCCACACCCTTCCTTTCACCTTCCCCTTCTCCTAGGTTCAACAACTTCTATCCCCCTTCAACATCTCCAATCGGCTTCTAGCAACACCGATAACATCTACGTAGGTCCAGTGATCCCCAAACCAACACTACCATCGCCAGCTTCCAGCACCCTTGTCGACGATGCCTTCGAACTGTCCAGCGATCTCTGGATAGTTTAGACGACACCTTCATCGACATCGGCTTCTAAGCAACTCCGACACATCACCATCCCCTCCCAGGTGTCCCCGTCTCCTTCGTCATCTATGCTTCCTTCCCGTCGTCGCCATTATTTCCACATCCCTCTTCTTCTCCACCCGACATCCCCTCTGCTCACACCATTTCCGGACACCAGCCCCTCCCCTCGCTCATCCACCCTCTCTACTTCCCCATTGTCGTTATCTACTCTCTTTGTTTCCCCCGTCATCGTCGTTGTTGTCCACCCCCCTTTCACCTCTGTCATCATCATCGTCCACCCCCCTTCGCTATCGTTGTCATCGTCCCTCTCCTTCCCTGTCATTGTCTACTCCCCTCCAGGTCTGAACACCCAATGAAACCCCACCCGACTTGCTCCTCTCCGTCTCGGCTTCATTGAAGGAGAGAAAAAAGGAGCTGGTGGTGACGACGAAAGAGCTCAAGAAGGACAACACAAGCATACCCAACTCCCTCTAACACCTCCATCCCCACACAAGGCCACCCATGTTGCCATCGATTGCTTTGCCACTTCCTCATCTAGATGAGCACAACGTTGAAGCCATCCCTTTGTTGAGCATGCCATCGTCTACAAGCACCAATGAGCCGCCCTCAATGAAGCCGCAACCCCTATGTTATGGATGGCTCAGATGCAGCCACGCGACCTCCCTCATCAACACTTCACATGTCCACGGGTCTACCGCACCCAAGCACCTTCTTCATGTGCTTGGTAGCGTGGTGTTCCAAGAGCTGGCAAAACCCCAGCCATGGTTTCACCTCCAGCCATGCCAGACCCCGCGAGCCCCCTACCCACGGGACATGTCACACACTCACGAGCAAGCTTGTGACCTCAATCGGTCTTGGACCCGCTAGGCTCGCTTGGTCACGTTCGCCGCCACCTCTAGCCTCACCACAACCCCACAAAAGGCTCCTCACATGCAGGGCCTTCCTTCACGTGGGCCACCCCCAGCTGCCACAACTCCCCCAGTCCTCAAAAGTCATCAGACACGCCCACAACCGCCACGATCCCGACAAGGGATCTCTTCTTCGAGTGCTCGCAGGGGCCATTTCAGCCGCCACGACCCCCCTAGGAGGGGAGCCCTTCATGGGATCGCACATGCGCGTGGGCCGCCAAGACCCCTTCATGTGCTGTCTTTGCACACATGGCTGCCTCCAGCACGCCACGATCCCCAGGTTTGGGTTCAGCCTAGGTTGGGTCTGCTTTGGCCAGTTTCAGGCTATTTGACTGGTTTAAGTTCGGTTAGCCTTCATTTTAGTCCATTTTATTTCGTTTTGGCATTTTAACATCGTCTTCACAGCCTTTTAGCACCGGTCCACCACGTGCGTTCTGCATCACTTGTTTAATAGCTGCATCACACATAAGATATAAACAAAAATATAACTCGTGAATTTTGTTCGAAAGTAGGTGGTGAAGATGGTTATGGATAAAAGAAATGAAATAGAAAATTAAGTGATAAAGGAGGCTCAAAACTTAAATCTTAAATGACTAATTTAAGAAGAAACAAGAAAGTAAAAAAGAAAAGTGAGAAAATGAGGACAGGCACAAAATGAAAAATGAACAAGACAGTTTTCTCGCAATCATGATACTGCACAACTGCTGAAAAGATGTAAGCAAAAATATAAAATAAAATCAGCAAAGCCAAATCAGCAAACCTCCATTGTACAGAGGAAGAAAATGTCAGGATGGGACCCTAGATCAGATTGGATAAGACAATCCTGTGAAAGTCAAGATCGGATTGAATTGTGCCAAATCAGCTGATTGGGACCAACTTGGCCTGAGTTAAGCAGTAATCAGCCCAACCCAACTTGGATCGGCCCATCCTGGCGGTATCTGCCCAGCAGAGCTGGGTTAAACCGGATTGGCCAATTTTGATCAAGATGGGTGGATCTCAAAACAAAAATAAAATATCTTGGCAGATATCTATTGATCCAGGTTGATACTGACTGACTTGAAGCTGGAACTGGTTAAAAATCGGCCCATCAAAGCCAAATGAACTGATTTGAAGCTGCAATTGGTTAAAAATCGGCCCATCAAGGCCAAATAGGATGGGTCATAACCAATCCTGATTTGGACACGAGTCTGGGGCCTAGGTGATTTCAGCTGTAACTGATTGAAGGATTAGCCATCAAGGCCAAATGGGGATAGATCATAGTTATCCTGATTTGGACCGCATGATTTTCATGTGGATTGGCTGATCCACTGAACCATGACATCCTCAGCAGACCATATCCTCTCGTAAGAAATCACACCCATAAAGCTCCAACCAAAATGAACACCACACCACCACACATGCACACAACATGCATTCATGCATGCATGCATGTGCATGCCCAGATGCAAACAGATATTATGCATATTGAACTAAATGATTATGCAAAATGAATGAATCATAAGGAAAGAAAGGTCAAGACCAGAAAATGATAATAGACATAATGAACCATACCTCCTGCATATCGAAGCAACTAGACTCGCAGAAAAGTCCCGAAGTTCCCAATGGTTATCAGCAAGTCTGTGTCCCAATCTCTTGGCCACAAGGCAGGTAATAATAGATGGCATCAGCTGATGCAACTAAAATCAAATAAAAACTATTTGTGAGCACTAAACATTAAAAAGTAAAGGTACAACTTATGTATGGGAAACAGGGCTGCTAAAGCGCCCAAGAATGTAAATGTAATCTGATCTACAAAAGGAAACTAATGTTACAATCATTAAAATTATAACCGCTCTTGAACTTAGATACTGCAAATCTGATTCACCTATAATTTTTATACAATAAATAAGATCTATCATACGCACCAGAATGGCATTGAGGATGGGAAGCTATTTCTGAAAGTGGAGTATCCAATATAAGGGAAGTGGAGTATCCAATATAAAGGATGAATGGACAATAACTTATGACTACATAAATATGAACATTTTTACTCAGGCAATATGGAGTTCTCTTTTCTTTCTGAAGACAGTTCACCACAACAGGCATTCGACAAGGAAAATGGGACAGTTTGACCTTTAGACTATACAAAGAAATTCTAGTGGCTAATAAGCTTAATCAGTGGCTGCATGGTTCTCTCATAAGTCAATCATTTGGTTAAACTTCTTGAGGTTAGCAGGCAAGTCTCATAGATATCTCTTGGCTCTTCACATTTGCGTCAACAGAAAGAGATTAAGGTGACATTTGACAGCGTCGAAATCTGAATCTCAAATCTGAATAGATTAAGATAAGTAACTAATTATAAATTAATATATCAATTTAAAATTAAATATATTAAATATTATTTTATAATCAATACAGACTTCTAAAAATAACTTTTATAAATAACAAATAAAATTTAGAATAACAATTTTTATTCTAAAGTAGTCATCTCATTTTTTGTTGTAAATTGACTATAAAGTTAAATAAAAATCTTGCTAAGTAAATTTGTCAATTTAGATTAATTATAAAATGAATAAATGTAGAGAAGAAAAAACATAAATGTCTAGATAAGAACATGAATTATTGATAAATTTATATTATCATCCATAGTGACCTAAAATTTTATTAATGGAGTCAAACTACAATAATAATTATTAGGGATTAAAAACAAGAATAAGTATTTATTTTAACTATCAAAGGGTTCCCGAAAAAATTTTCTATATATGAAAAACAACTAAAAATTAAAAATATTTTTTAAAAAATGATTTAAAAGGTGACATAATTTTTGATCCAATCTATGTCCTGTCAACGTAAGGGGATCATGTACAGGAAGAGGTGATGGGTTTCTATATGTACGCTGTAGTAACGTGAGCATGTGGAGTCAGTTTCAGAGTTAAGTGGATGTGTTCCACTAAGCAGTTCAGACGATAAAGGCTTTGACTGTTGCTTTTCAGATTTTAATTTGGAATATTTATCAAACGAACTGAAGGATGTAATGTCTGACCGAATCAGATTTCAGAGGATGTTAAGCACAAACAAACAGCTCCTATGATAAGCATGAGAATATTCAGTCATCAGACATCAGGTGGAGGATAAATCTTTTCCTGTATTTAACAATCTTTTAATCACATCTCCGAAGATGAAGCAAGCTAACTAACAAGGCTGACTGCCTTTTGTGAAGAAAAGATCATTCAGAAGCTTCATAAGCTCATCAGGTAGAAAACCGACATCATTATAATAACACTTACATAAGGCTCAATGTGTATGTGCGGATTTCGAAGAAGGCTGCGAACAACACGCATTAGGGCGATGAGTAGAGAGAGATCATTAAAGCTCCGTGTAACCTGTGAAGCCAAATAATTTGGCAGATGCAGCTTTTTATTTGCAGGCAAGTAACAATTCACGTAAATATCAACCTGGACTGAGCAGGAACCTACCTCATCTGCGATAAAATAAGAAAAATAAGGAACTAATGGATGAATCCCTGAATCTGTTGCCAAGCTAACCAAGGCTTCTTTAAAAAGGACAGAATCTGATCTACTCAACGTCAGCTCAGTAATTTTGTCGAAGTACAACTGCACCAATCACCCAGTATGGGTTAAAACAACATGAATAGAGAAAATTTTGCAACTGTTAAAAATTTTAGTACAAGATGGAACATAAATATCAAGACACGTTTCATTCACTTAAAAGAGAATCTGGGAAGAGATGTTCAGAAAGTTATCATAGAGCTTAGATCTTTGATCAGAACTACTGAACTCAAGACTAAAGTACGCAATAAAAACATGAGTGAGACATTAATTGCGTAGCTGATATTCCAAATCATGATATCAACATTACCTATCCACTTATTGTAAGATGTCAATGCTAAACTCAGTTATCGAACTAACTGTTCAATAAGTACATTTTCTAGAAAATAAATTCCTTTCAACACATCAACTAGTTGTTTAAATTGTCCCTAAGAAAGTGATGGAGACCCAGTTCGGTCTATTTTGGGTCTGTTTTCTATTTACATCCTTCAACATCTTTGTAAATATTTGGGATTTCTTTAAGCATTTTTCTTATAATTCCGTCCAAAAGGATATATATATATGTGTAAACATATCTTTTATGTTCCTCTTTGGTATACTTGGCTCCTCTTTATAAAGATTCCACCAACATTGGAATGAAGAGAGAGTGACTTAGAGTTTTTGGAAAAAGCCCTATGGACCCAATATCATAGGCAAGGGCTTGGCCCCAATTATCACATCCATCCTTTCCCGATAGAGGCCCTCCAACTTCACCTCTAATAAGGACTGGTTCTCCTGCAACTCTCCAGCAACAATGCCTTCTCCTCTCTCTCCTTCCAGCGGCCTCCACGCCATTCATTCTCCTTCTCCATTCACACGTTCGACAACATTGGCAACTTCCTCTTTCATATTCGATGCCTTCGACATTTCCATCCAACGACGACAATCTCCACCATCGTCTTGACATCCATCTCCACCTTTGGCAATCCCCAGAGTACCCTCTCTTCTTCTCTGTTGGAAGGCCTCACGAATACCTCACCCATATACAACAACCCCTTCCTATTGGATGCCACAACCCCGAGACGTTCCGCTTCCTCCTGACAAACGACGATGAGAGAAGAAGAGGAGAAGGCAAGGACATAGGAGGAGACGAAGCCCAACAATGACAACAGTGGGGTCTCCTAGCTCCTCTACTCTACGCAGCGACTGCAACACCTTGGAGGACGCCAATAAAACCCCAAAACTTCCTCTCACGGATGGTGACCCCCTCGGCTCCCCTTGCCATCGAGTGCGCAACGAGAACCCCATGACAACATCAGTTTCCCCAACCTCGGCGAGGCCACGACTTGGCACCCTCTGACTCCTCCCCTACATGAAGACGGCATCGCAAAGAAGACAAAATGAGGGTTCCTCTCACGATCGAGCGGATGAAGCCCTCCTCGGTCGAGACTCGCGGCGCACTTGTGCCTCTCCACGACACCCTCCTTTTGGGGGGGTTCAGAAGCCTCCACGACCCCAGGGGGTTAAGTTGCACTGGCCCAAGCCGGCGGTTCGGCTCCTCCCAGTCTAGCAAGTCGGACTGGGTCCAAACCTGGTTCAACCAGGTTCGAGCTCAATGGGGCCTAGTTTGCATGGGTTCAAGGCCAATTTGGTCTTCTATTAACAATATATGAACTGATATTAATTTTACATAAAAGTATTTAAATAAATATATATTATCTTCAACATGTTGAAAAGAAAACCCTAGAACAAAGTTAAATGGCCCATATGTGTTGAAGAAGAATACAACTAAATTAAAAAAAATAAAGAAAATTTGAAAAAAACAAGAAATAGAAGAAAAAACTCGCCTCCCTGTAATGACGAGTAGAGGGATTGCCATCGGAGATGATTAGGCAATGGGAGGGTGCATGATTTTTCCATTTTGCTGAAATCCCACAAGAATCCTAATTCGACAAGCTACCAAGAGTAAAAGGTAGGCTACACGGATCAAGGATTCCGGAATCGGAATCGGAATCGAAATCAGTTTTTTTTTTGAATTTATTTTTTCGTCAAAAAAATTCAAAAAATCCAGAAAAAATTCTAAAAAAATAGGAAATGAGTTAAAAACAATTTTAAAAATAACCAATACATTCATCCACAGGACCACATCGAATAAATACTAATGAACTCCAATTGAAGTTAAGTACATATTCCAATTCCATTGATTCAAAAATCAAAGAGTTGATACATCATGAAAAATAAATAAATTTACAACATATCAATTTACTACCAAAATCTAGGATATAAATATGGGTCTTCTTCCTCTCCCTGCTGCGCTTGACGCTCCTCCTTCGTGCTCAGTCTTGTATACTGTCCGGGACCATATCCATATGAAAATAATGCCGATGCCATGCTATCAAGGTCATACGGATCGGACTGCGGGACGACCGGGACGTAAGCAGAGGATGGTGGAGCTAGTGGTGTAATCCACTGTTGGTCGGCCTGGCCAAATGCTGGATATTGTGGCTCATGTATATAAGAATCATGTATATCCGAATCCAGCGTGTAATACTGCTTTGGATGCCGTGAATCAGGAGACTCGGCTGCTACTGATGGCTGCATCGCGGGTATGCACTCCTCGTCATCATCACCTGAGGAGTGAGAAGGAGCATGCGTGCTGTCATCTGGGCTGACAGGACGCCTGACCTCTAGCTTCCTTCTCTTCACCTCTTCAGCCATCTCTGAAGTACCGTAAGGTTCAGAACCCAAAGTTTTTTTCAACTTTGCAAATCCTCCCATTTTCCGTGCGGTCACTTTTGTTTTCGTTTTCCCGGTCGTGAATGGGGTACAGGTAGCGAGCCGTGGACCCAGCCGGAGCGTAGGCTAAAGCTGCAGTGGTCGCTCCATAGCCGCGGCGTGAAGAAGGCCCCGCTCGAGCTCGAGAAGTAGGTGGAGGTGGAGTTGGAGCATCCTCCTAGGCTTCAACACCATCCAACTCTCCTTCGGCCCGTACGCACGGTCATCGGGATCAAACTCACCGTACGATCCCCGGCTTCCCTCTCCTATCCAGAGGCAAGTGCACGCTCCCGAAATATTCGATCCACGTCCACCTCCTCGGGTGGTGGTGTGGCGGAGGAATGCCTCTCGCTCGTATGGACCACCCGCGAAGCGTGCAAATCGCTCCTCGCCGATCTTCTCGTCGATCCTCGATGTTCTTTATGCGCGGCCCTCGTATTTGTAATGACGAGAAGACCGGCTTCTCCACGGCAGTCTGAGGTCAACTTGTTCCTCCTTTTCGTATGTATCAGGTTGAATGTACTCCAGTTCCTCTCACAATGGGAGGAACTGGTGCTTTGGCTGAGTATCCTGATACCGATGGCAGCAAGTGGATTCCATCTACTCCTGTTGTTCACCTGAACCCACCACTCAGCTGCAAGAAAAAAAAGAAAGAGAAAAGGTAAACAATTAGCCCATCATCTTCCATAACTTATATGAAAAGAAATAAAATCTTCATCAAGCTATTACTATACCAGGTGACACTTTGTCAACTGAATATTTCAGATCAGCATCTGAGTATACGCCGACCCTCATCTTATACTTCTACATTTGAAAAAATTATAAAAAAACAATAGTTGCCTGGTAAGGCTACTCCAAAGTATTGAATAAACTCTAACTTACTTCTATCTCAGCCTCTATCATGTCCTGCTGAGATCGGCAGAGACGCTGAATAACAGCAAGTGTACCCCGCATCACCTCGTTGTCGTTCACCACCTGTCCTCCATATTGGATGCGGGGGTTCAAAAAATATCCTGCAAGATTTTATTAGTTAACATTATGAATAAGACAATTATTCAGCAAAAATCTTTTTTTAACCAACTAACCTGCAGCATTGGCATCGTGGTGCAAGGTCTTGTCCCATCGGTCATCTATGAATTTCCACCACTTTTTGTAACCTCTGAGATTTTTTTCTTTTATTTTCAATTTTGAGCGGTCCATGGCATCGTACAACGTGCCCATCTGGTCCCTGTCATCTGAGTCTACCAACCTCAAAACAACTACTAGTGGCTCAATGATTGCCAAGTAGTAGGCAATCCTCTCTCAAAACCTCTAGTCGGTGATCTGCTTCTCAGATCTGACAAGAATCTCCTGCTGATCCTTCTTATCATGCAGGTTGTCCACCATATAGTTATAATACTCCTCCGACTGTGTGAACCTAACCAATGCATGTCTGTGCCGGTGTAGACTCTCCAACGCAATGAAAATCGTAGCAAATCAAGTCGGACCGGGCCTAACAAGATCGTGCCCTCCTATGTGTGATCTCATGATATGTAGCAGGCGGGGATGCGAATAAATAAAGAGTTCGGATCGCCTCAGTTCCCGGGTGGAGGGGACTCCCGCAGTCCCCAACCGGAGCGCGCCACGTCAACGGTGGCGTAATGTGCCACCGCGGACCGACGGAGCCACTGCCGGATAACGGAAGTGCGGAGACGGAGAACGTCGTCGAACGGCCGTCGACGGAGGGGGAGGGCTGTGAAGCCGTCGTTTCCGAAACGTCACCTCAGTCATTAATGCCTGTTCACGGTGCTCGACACAAGCTTAAAGAATATTATTTTTATTATTTGAACTCGGTGACGGTTGACGGTCACGCGGTAGCGTTTGTCTAGACGGCTCGGTAGTGATTGTCTAGACGCTCGGTAGTGATACAACGTCGACTCGGTATCGCGGCTTAGACGACGGCTCGGTAGCGTTTGTCTAAACGCTCGGTAGTGATACAACGTCGACTCGGTAGCGCGGCTTCAGACGACGGCTCGGTAGCGTTTGTCTAGACGCTCGGTAGTGATACAACGTCGACTCGGTAGCGCGGCTTCAGACGACGGCTCGGTAGCGTCGTTTGTACGCTCGGTAGTGATACAACGTCGACTCGGTAGCGCGGCCGGACAACCGCTCGGTAGCGTTCTTGTAGACCCTCGGTAGTGATACAACGTCGACTCGGTAGCGCGGCTTCGTACAACCGCTCGGTAGCGTTCTTGTAGACGCTCGGTAGTGATACAACGTCGACTCGGTAGCGCGGCCGTACAACCGCTCGGTAGCGTTCTTGTAGACGCTCGGTAGTGATACAACGTCGCCTCGCTAGCGCGGCTTCAGGCAACCCCTCGGGAGCGCTCTTGTAGACGCTCGGTAGTGATTCACCGTCGACTCGGTGGCGCGGTCTCAGACGACGGCTCGGTACCGTTTGTGCAGACGCTCAGTAGTGATACAACGTCGGCTCGGTAGCGCGGCTTCAGACAACCGCTCGGTAGCGTTCTTGTAGACGCTCGGTAGTGATACAACGTTGACTCGGTAGCGCGGCTTCAGACAACCGCTCGGTAGCGTTCGTCTAGACGCTCGGTAGTGATACAACGTCGACTCGGTAGCGCGGCTTCAGACGATGGCTCGGTAGCGTTTGTCTAGACGCTCGGTAGTGATACAACGTCGACTCGGTAGCGCGGCTTCAGACGACGGCTCGGTAGCGTTCTTGTAGACCCTCGGTAGTGATACAACGTCGACTCGGTAGCGCGGCTTCAGACAACCGCTCGGTAGCGTTCTTGTAGACGCTCGGTAGTGATACAACGTCGACTCGGTAGCGCGGCTTCAGACAACCGCTCGGTAGCGTTCTTGTAGACGCTCGGTAGTGATACAACGTCGACTCGGTAGCGCGGTCTCAGACGACGGCTCGGTAGGGTTTGTGGGGACGCTCGGTAGTGATACAACGTCGGCTCGGTAGCGCGGCCGCACAACCGCTCGGTGGCGTTTCTGCAGACGCTCGGTAGTGATACAACGTTGACTCGGTAGCGCGGCTTCGCACAACCGCTCGGTAGCGTTCGTCTGCACGCTCGGTAGCGTGTCGAAAGGGTTTCGGTGACGCGGCCTCGACAACCGCTCGGTAGGGTTTCTATCATACTCGGTAGCGGCTCGTCAAACCGCTCGGTAGCGACGGTCAGAGTTCGGTAGCGACTCGGTAGGGCTTCTTCCATATTCGGTAGCGGCTCCTCGACTCGGTAGCGCGGCTTCAGACGACTCGGTAGACAGGCTTCAGACAACCGCTCGGTAGCGTTTGTCTAGACGATCGGTAGTGATACATAGACGGCTCGGTTGCGACTATTTCGGTTCTCGGTAGTCGGCGGTGCGGTGCGGCTATTAAAAATTTTGACAAATGGAAATGGCGGGACGAGAAATGACGCCGCATGCCTCCGTGGTTGTCCGAAGCTCTCGTGCTCGGTAGCCGAGCTACTCGGGCGGTAAAATAAATTTTAAAACTTTGAAAAATGGATAAGCGGGAAAGGAAAGCAACTGATAAGACGGTAGCGGCTTGTCGGAGGCCCGGTAGCGTGTCAAGAAGGGTTCGGTGACGCGGCCTCGACAACCGCTCGGTAGGGTTTCTATCATACTCGGTAGCGGCTCGTCAAACCGCTCGGTAGCGACCGTCGAGTTCGTAGCGACTCGGTGAGGCTTCTTTCTTCCATATTCGGTAGCGGCTCCTCGACCGAGGTCACCGATACGGTAGACGTGCGAAGCCGAATCGTTGTCGGCTATTTTGTCGGACATTTTACATCGTCATTAAACCGCGCAATGATGCTTCTCCCTTCCTCATCCGTGAGAAAGACTAAAAAGGACTGTAAACTCCCAATTGAAGCACAGCGAAGAACAGGCGCTTCTCGGGTTGGCGGCTGACATCTCCGGCGTCTTCAGGCGAGTGCGACGAACAGCATATCCGGCGAGGTGTTCTGCAGACCAAGTGCATCCCCCGCTTTCACCTCGAGCGTCTGACATCTCCTGCTCGGTACGTGTTCTTAACATGTTTTGGCGCACGTCTTCACTGATTCTTATCCGCCTGTTGTTCTTCTTTGAGGCCGAAGAGAGTTTAAGCTTTGTTTGCTAGTTTGTTCCCCTGTTGAACGTTTGCTAGTAACTTCTCACGTTTCCTAGTTTCGCGAACCACTCTTTTCGTGTTGCGTACGCCATTGTACCGAGTTCGGTTGACGTACGTGAAAACATTATAACACCGGTTGATATGTATAGGGAACAACCGAACACGTACGTTGTCAACATGTCCGGCGAACGTCTCCCGGTTAATGACCCAACCCACATTCGTCACCGGCGATGGCCGAGTTTAGTGGAACTGTGGGAAGTCCGGAAAGGGCGTGAACTTACGAAACAATTACACCGGGTCTATCCCGTGAGTCGATGTTTACGACCGTTGATGATGCTTATCTTTCATATATTGAATACGCGAAACATGTTGGTTTTAGTGTTAGAAGAGAAAACTTAAAAAAGGATAAGCAAGGAATTGTAAGGAGAGCACGGTTTGTATGCTCTAAAGAAGGTTGGAGGAAGAAAGACCCACGATATGATACAATTGTAGTTCACCGCCCGGAGACCCGAATGGGTTGTTTGGGTCGGGATTACTTTTGTCCTCCACGTTAATGGAATGTATAAAATTACACGATGGGAGGCGAGCATAATCACGAGGTGGAAAGTCCTTCCAAGGCACACGTGCTTCGGTCCCATAGAAAATTTCCGTAAATCAAGCTTCCATCGTGGACATTGGTGAGAGCGATGGTATACGACCCAAGCGACTTTTCCATATGATGTCCAACCAAGTGGGTGGCGAAGAAACCCTTGGATTCATGCAAAACGATATGAAGAATTATCTACGAACCAAGAGACAAAGGCGGATGTTAGAATTTGACACCTGAGGATTGCTTCATTATTTCCATCGTAGGCAAGTGAAGATCCCACCTTCACATATTCTTTACAAGTTGATGAGGACGACCTCATCACCAATGTTTTTGGGCGGATTTGAATGCGGTTGGACTATGAAAGGTTTGGTGATGTCCTATGTTTTGACACAACATATAAGACCAACAAATATGGCCGACCTTTTGCTCCTTTTGTAGGGGTAAACCATCATAGACAATCTGTCGTATTTGGTGCGGCTACATTGTACGATGAGACAATCGACACATTTAGATGGCTTTTCAATACGTTTGTAGGTGTCGTAGGAGGAAAGGAGCCAACTACTATATTAATCGACCAGATAAGGCCGTGAGCAATGCCATCTTGCAAGAGTTACCAAGAACCGGTCACGGGATATGTGTGTGGCACATGTACCAAAATGCCCGCAAACATTTGAGCCATGTATTTAATGCCACAACATCATTTAAGAAAGATTTTCGAGAGATGTATTTACGACTACGAAGAAGAAGATTCATTTCGCGGGCGTGGAATGATATGTTGTCAACATATCAATTGAGTGACAACGTATGGTGAAATCTTTGTTTGAGGAGAGAAAAAATGGGCAACTGTGTATGGAAGAAACACCTTTCTGGCGATATGGTCGATGCACAAAGATGTGAAAGCATTAACAAGCTTCTCAAAGATTATTTAGATATTAGACAAACAATGCGTTTGTTCTTTGAGAACTTTGAAAAACTAATTGATGACGGGAGGTACAACCAAGAAGTTGCGATCATAAGATGAGATATACGTATAGTAGACCTGTAGTACGATCGAAGATACTTGAGCAAGCAATTGTCATTTACACACCCGAGGTCTACGAAATCATTCAAGATCGGTATTTGAAGTGCGTTGAGCTACACTTGCGGAATTCGGATGCAAACACCTTTGTCGTATACGACGACGTCAAGCACCGGCATCGTGTGCGGATAATTAGAGGTGTAGACGACGTTGTTTAATGTTCTTGTAAGAAGTTTGAATTTCTTTGGAATACTCTGTAGACACGTGTTACGTGTGTTATTACATCTCCAAATTAGGGCTATTCCAAAGAAGTTATATCTTGACTAGGTGGACGAGGACGGCTTCGCAACATTAACCTTGGGGATGCCATTGTCAAAAACAATGAAATCGTCGATGAGAAGACGTTATGCCAAATGAGGTACGTAAATCCGTCGAGAAGTGCGGTGGAGTTATGTGCAACCTAAAGAAAGTGGACAAGACATTACGAATACTTCCTAACAACTTTAAAGAATTCACAAGAAAAGCTGTCTGAATCCTTTCCACAAGCCAATGTGGAGACTGTTGGAACCTCAGGTTGTCAATCCGAGGTCCCTACTGCAGAACCAATGCAAGAAGCTCAAATTGATACTGCTCTTCGGTTCAAAGGCAGGCTTGAGAAGGGTCGGAGGCGCAGGATGAAATCCCGCTGGAAAAGAGGAAAAATATAAAACACAAAGATAGGTCAAGTTCATCGGTTCATGTTGAGCCGCCCGGGGATGAAGAGGAATTAATCGACCCCTATGTTTTAAGTAGTCAATCTCAAAATCGGACCTCGCAAAGAAATTCCTCTTCTGACTCAGGAATCAATCGACATGATGCGTAACGTATCTCATATGGACATCCTTCGGTTTATGAGTAGACAGTAGTCGGGAAACAGCTTTCTGATTAGACATTCATCCTTTTCCTTTTATTCTATCGGTAACCTGCATACTTTGTTAGCATAACTTTATTACTAAAATGATTCTCTACTTTGTAACCTACATCCTTCGGTACTCAGATGGCCGACGGTCGACCGCATATCATTGCGGTATGGCCACGGGGAATGTCAGATGGGCACCACTGTCGGAGGACCAGATGACGGGCGGAAGTTCTACTTCTGCAGCGTCAGTATATATCATTAATTTCTTAGAATGAACAATTGCAATTATCTTCTAACCATAACCCGTTCCAATCTATCTTGTGCAGCGTGTACCGTGTGGGTTTTTTGTATGGGTAGAGAAGCTGCCTGGGGAGGCCGGGATTATGCCACGCAAATGTGAGAACGCGTTATTGGTGGAATACCTCCAGAACGCGTGGCCATCCTCGAGTCGGAGGTGGCCGAGCTTAGACGACGAGCGAAGGCGGCGAGGAAGAAGGCTGGAGGAATGCTCCAAGATGCTCGGAGGGACGATGGACTCGACGACGTGGAGACTTCTACCGGTGCTGCCGGTTCTCAATCCCGGGAATCGAGAGGATTGATCGCGATTTCATGCTTGTAGAGTTTTAAAACTCCAAGTTATGTAATCGTGGACACGGTGGTTTGTGATGTTTCGGTTTCGCTGACTTTTCTTAATTACAAAGATATTTTATGACTTCGCGATCGCTCGGTGGCGAATTCGTCTTCGTTGGTAGCGACTTCTTCACATCTCGGTAGCGGGTTTGTCCCTCATCGTGCGCTCAATCGCGAGTACGTCATATCTCCCCTATCGGTAGCGAGCGGTCGGCGCTCGGCGGCGACTTACTCGTCCGTGGGTAGCGTCCGGACGAGCCTCGGTAGCGGGGCTGCTCGCTCATCTCTCGGCGGCGACTTACTCGTCCGTGGGTAGCGTCCGGACGAGGCCTCGGTAGCGGGTCGCTCATCTCTCGGCGGCGACTTACTCGTCCGTGGGTAGCGTCCGGACGAGCCTCGGTAGCGGGCTGCTCGTCTCTCGGCGGCGACTTACTCGTCCCAGCGTCCGGACGAGCCTCGGTAGCGGGGCGCTCGTCTCTCGGCGGCGACTTACTCGTCCGTGGGTAGCGTCCGGACGAGCCTCGATGCGGGCTGCTCGTCTCTCGGCGGCGACTTACTCGTCCGTGGGTAGCGTCCCGGACGAGCCTCGGTAGCGGGCTGCTCGTCTCTCGGCGGCGACTTACTCGTCCGTGGGTAGCGTCCCGGACGAGCCTCGGTAGCGTTGGCCGTTTAAATCATCTCTCGGCGCGTTGGTCATTGGCGGTAGCGAACCGCACTTAAACGTTTAGAATAGACGGATATAACTCATTAGTGGAGATGCACTTCTACTCGTTAGCTTCCATTTCATACATATTACAATTGTCCACGCATGTCACCGAATTCGGCATCCCCCGATCTCCTTACCCCTTCACCCGTAACGGCGGTTTTCACGACACGATACGCCGTGTGCGCTCGTCTTGATGACGTCGTCCTCTCGTGAAATTCCACCGTGGGCTACCTTTTGCGCTCGGCTCATCGGCAAACATCACGACGTATATTGCGCGGTTAACGCCGCCGTATACGATGTATTTTCGCACGGGTCTTACGTTCGCGCTAAAACAGAAGGACAAGGATGGTTGAGAATGTTCTCGTATACCTCCTCGATGGGCATTGTGGGCGGTCCATTCCATACATTTCCACCCATTCCACGATGCCGTCGAGGTTGTGAGCGTTCTTGGGAGACCCTTCCACCGCAACCTACACGCACGAGCACAATTTCATTAACCGTGTTTTGATAAAAGTCGTAGGAGCTATGTTACATGGCATTCTCACCGCCCGCTTCGTTAACGGCGTGTACTTTGCGTGGCCGTTCGTAGAGTTGTAAACTTTAAAGCTTCTTAAGATAGGCTCGACTAAGATGAGGAAGAAATGATCGTCTGTGTGGCCCACTATGATGAAGCGGTCCGTATTCGAGAAGTCGGTTGCGAAATTGGTTTGTAGTATTGCTTTCATCCACCGTATGCGTGTGGTGGCCTAAACGAAGCCTTCCCCGGTCGCGCCAAAGTGGATGGAGGCACCAATTTAATGTACTCGGTAGCGTTGGGGGTTCGCTTGGATTTGTTGTTGTAGGTGTTCAAAGTACACCTCAATCAACCCGAGACACGAACTCTTTGTTGTTGAACGGTGCAATCGTCAACGGGCATCAACGTAATTCCACCATTTCGTGTACGTGACGACATTGTAGAGTGCCCCGAAATGAGGTAAATAAATGTTATCGACACAGATTGCGAACGCAAGCTACTTTTAGGAGTCGTCGGAATTATACTTGACATCTTGGATGTCGTTTAACCACCGCAGTGCCTTCGTACGAGGTCCGGAGGAATGCACCCAGGATGATTTCATAGTCCTTATAATTCTTCGCCATCTTTTTCCTACCCGGCCACCCGCCGCCGCTTCCCGGATTCCCCGACCACCTTTCCCCCGGCCGCTCTTCTCTTGACCATCCCTCGTCCTCGCCACCCCTCCCCTTACCTCCATCTGTTTTATTAATTTCTACGTGGGAAGGTGGTAGGGTCTCCATTGGTGTAGCCTTCATCTCCCGAGGTGGTAGGGCCGACGGGGGTTGTGTATCGTAGGTTCCTTGCTCCCGAATAGCGCTTATTAATTCCTTCGTGCACCTCCGGCAAGACCGAATGCATCATCCAATTCTTGCCGCCGTTGACTCTCTTTCGAGGTAATAGTCTTTAAGGATTGAACCTCCTCTTCTATATGACGTAAATTTACATATGTTTCTTTGAGTGTTCTTTGTTTAAAGGGATGGCCGAACTTTCTTCAAATTTTTTCTCCAGGGGCTACCCTCTTTACACGCTCAATTTCCGGCTCGAAGCAAACCCATCAAGCCTCTTCGGTATTGCGCAAATCTTTGAGCGTAAAGTTGATCGAATTACGCCCTCTTCGTCTCTCGAGGGCAAGTTCTTGATCCGGTGCGACATTTCTTAACTATCTCCTCGTACTTAGGGGTCGGTATTTCCGAGCGAACCTCGGTTTCACCCGGTCCCTCCGCTTCGATATCTACAATGACTCGTGCGAGCAATAGTACTAGTAGCACGAGCAACACCCATTTAATTGAGTACATCCATAATTCTCGTGTTGAAATGTTGTAACTCACCGAATACCGATTTTCCGTGATCCGTCGTAATATGTCGGCGAAGTGTATTTTGGTCTTCGAGGAGCCATGTTCCATTTAAAAATGCGTGGAACATTCCTCTCGCAAAATCGTGAAAAGCCCCTTATATGCTCAAAGAAAAGAGCCTGAGATACAAAGGGTCAAAATTACATTACTGATACCAGCCCATCAATCACCTAAAGAACAATGACTGGCCAACATTACGCCAACTTACAGGAATGACGGCCACACACCCAAACAGATAGGGTGGGGAGTTATTGGCCTTAATCTTCTCTGCAACATCATCTATGCGGCTCAACAAAACTCTATGTACGTAGCTCGCCCAATTGTAACCACCTATGGAGCCAATGTCTTGTACGTAATATAGAATCTCCTTTGGACACGTACTATTCGATGTCGGGAGCAAGAAACACGAACACACGAATGCTATCCATAGAGAGACGGTGATGGTGACATCCTTTCGATCATCGAGTTTACAAGGCTTCGATTAACCCGACGAGGCCACTCCTCGCTTGCACTTTCGTTATGCGGGAATAGTTTGTCCGGCTCGGTTTCCGTTTGGTGTTCGTCCGTATAGGTTCACCGCCGTTGGGTAAACCCAAAATAAGTGCGACATCCTCCGACCGTATTTTCGATGTTTTGCCGTTAATGATAAAAACTCCACCACCTTGGTGAAGTAGAAGGATTTCCCGGATCATCGATGCGTCGAACTCGTACGCGAGGCATGTCGAAGATAACTACCGAATGGAGTCCGCGACAGAGGTCTCTGTGGACTCGTTTGAAAGGAATGGCGACGATTTCTCTCCGATAGTACGCAAAAGTACACCGTGTAATACATGTACCTTGGTTGCCCGAACACCGTGGATGTACTCGGTGTTTCTCGCACGGCGTCCATATCCGTGCCGCGAGTCGGCGAAACCCAATCTCGCGGGAGATCGTCCGAGTGCTTCGTGTCTGGAAGAGAGCCGCGTTGTAGGATGCTTCGTAGCGATGGTGGAGTGCGGTGGGGAAGAACCCTATAAAGCCAAGGAGATATCCGAGCTCGACGAAATACGAAAACGGCGAAATATTATATTCTCTTGGCGGTCCGGACACGCGTCGGTCGAGCTCTGTAGCTTGGTAGCGCGTCGGTCGAAAGCTCGGCAGCGGGTATGTCTACTCTCGGTAGCGCGACGGTCATTCCTCGGTAGCGGGTTTGACTTCGTCGTGAGCGGCGTTACCTCGGTAGCGGGGTCCGTCGTACCGGGTAGCGGGTCCGTCAATGCTCGGTATCGGGCTTCACCTCGTCGTCACCGGTGACGGTTTTACTTCGCCGTCGATGCTCAGAAACGGCGTTAGCTCGGTATCGCGTCGGTCAGAGCTCGGTAGCGCGTCGGTCAGTGCTCGCTATGCCGTCGGTCAGAGCTCGGTAGCGCGTCGGTCAGTCGTCTGACCCGGCTCGGTAGCGGGTCGGCCAGAGCTCGTAGGGGGTTTGTAAGTGCTCGGTAGCGCGTCGGTCAGAGCTCGATAGCGCGTTTGTCAGTGCTCGGTAGCGCGTCTGTCAGCTCGGTAGCGGGTCTATCAGACCTCGGTAGCGTGTCTGTCAGACCTCGGTAGCGGCGTTAGCTCGGTAGCGGGTTTGTCGGAGGCTCGGTAGGTGCTCTGTCAGAGATCGGTAATTGCAAACACAAAAGACATTGCGATTTTTTATTAATATAGAATGATTACATGTTTACAACTGACGTTTATAAGGTGTTACAACTGAATGAATGAATGAATGAACGAAAGAATGTTTACAACTGACGTTTAACACGTCGGGAACTCCAATCCTGTAGCCTCAGCAGCAACAGACATTTTCCACGTACGTAAGGCTAAATCTGCCCTCACATTTATTACTTCCTCCTCGGTGAATCGTTGCATCGGGCGACCTTTAGCGCTTAGCTCCTCAAAGATACATCATCACATATATGGCGCGGTTAACGCCGACCCGGAGAGGATGTATGGTCGGTATTCTCCTTTGTGTAATTAGTTCATCTAATAAGGACGCAAGGATTACATACCTCCCGAGATGGTCGCTGCGGACAATCCATCTCATAGTATTCCGACAATCCACAATGTTTGTCGAGATCAAAAACGTTCCGAACTATATTCTTCCCGTCTTTGACCTACACAATTGGAGGAACTATATCTAGTATTGAAGTGCGAGGGCATAATTAAAAGTATAGTATTGGTTTTTTTGATATACTCACCGCGACCTTAGTTCCGTGAGTGTACTTCGATGGCCGTTGATGGAGTTGTATACCGAGAAGCGTTTTTCCCGCACATCCAACGAGATAAGAAAATAATGTCCCTCGTTGTGGCGAGCAAGAAGGAAGCGCTCCGTCTGCGTACGAATTCATCGGAAGACTTGGTTTGGAAGGCAAATTGCATGTATTCTTTGTGTTGTCCGTTGAAGATGACGTTTGGGTGTCCGTTCATAACAAGTACCGATGATGGCAACACCACGACTTTTCGCTACTCATCTGGTTCAGCATCAATTTTTTTCTTTAACAGATCCAGGTACACCTCCAGTGACCCCTCCGATACATAGCATCCCCCGTTGAACAACTCAACGATCTCGTAGGCACTGACCATATTTCGCGAATATGTGTATGTAAAAATATCAGCGGGATTTCTGAAAAAATAAAGTAAGTGGTTAGTTCGACGAGAGAAAGAGCGTATGACGATAAAATAGTGAAGTGCGTATAACTTTACATTATTTCCTAACCTTGGCTTAATTAACCGGTCGAGGCGACTTTGTCTGTTTTCATCGGGAATACGGTCGAGGATGGTTTTAAAAGCTGCGGGATTGACGCCCTCCACTTCGGGCCGAAACAACCGCCGCTACCTTTTCCCCGCCACCCCTTCCTCCACTTCCTCGTCCTCTACCACCTTTTCCCTTACCTCCCATTCCTTTACCTCCCCTTCCTCTACCTCCCTTTTTGGGTTCATAGCGGGGAGGGGGATGGTCTCCACTTCGTACGGTGGAATGACCGCACCGTCCAATACATTCTCTTGCGTACGGGCGCGGTCTCCATCGGTGGAGGTGGCTCGATCCCGAGGGTTGTGGTTGAGCCTCGTATGGTATTTGTAACCATATGGATCTTATTCGTCCGGTCCTCCCTTCACCCTCTTGGCTATACACAACAATTCATTTACAACTTGAGTGGGCGGCGGGGGGCGTCGGGGAATCAGTAGTTTCCAAAGGGATGTCGAAACAATTCGGACATCGGATCCCTTGTACACTCCGGTCCGCGGTAAGTGTAGCATCAAATCGACGCCTCCGTTCACAATCTTTGGAGGCTGCGGTCTTCATCATATCCACCTCCCGCCGTACATGGTGGAAAATGTCATCGAACGTAGACGAGGGCAGGGTTGATGGTCGGATACTACGGAGATGTGTTCTTCGACCGTTTTCTCCGGGGCTCTTCTCTTTTCTCGCTCTGTGCCAAATCTTGAGCGAACCCATCAATTCTTTTTTGGAATTGGGCGAATCCTTCTCTAATGAATTGCTCGGTCTGTCCTCTTTGTCTCTCGATGAGAAATTGTTCGTCGAGCCGTTGACACTGTACAAGATATCACCCAAGTTGGGCGTAGGTACTTCGTTGCGAATTCCTGATCCGCTCGGTACCTCGTCTACAATATCTACAACTACCTGTGTAGGCAATAATAATAAGAAAATTAAGAACAACAGACGAACAATGTATTTATCATGTATACAAATTCAAACTTACCGTATACTTTCGTCATGTGATCTGTTTAAGTATATCTACAAATTCCACTTTATTCTTTAAGGGCGCCATGTTCCACTTAAAAATGCGTGGATCATTTCTCCCACAGAATTGTGTTAACCCGCTGATATGTTCAAAAATAAAAGCCTGGTATATAAACATTCGCCAGTAAGACGTGTGAGACCAACGCACAACATATGATAAGAAGAAACACTACGTAAATGGTTTTGTATACTTACAGGTATGACGGCCACACACCCAAGTAGATAGGGTGGGGACTTATTGGCCTTAATTTTCTCGCGCAACGTCATCCACGCGGTCCGGCAAGACACTATGTACATAGGCGGCCCAATTGTAACCTCCTATGGAACCAATATCTTGTACGTAGTAAAGGATGCCTTACGAAGTGTTCTATTTGATTACGGGCGCAAAAAACATGAAAACACGAATCCCATCCACAGTGACACCGTTTTGTTGACATCTGCCGATCACCTGACCGTACAAGATTTCCAATTAAATTCAAGATGCCACCTCTGTGGCACTTACCCCTAAAGGGACCATATCATCCAGTTGGGTTTTTCGTCTGCTCTCCAACTGGATGGGTTCACCGCCATCGGGTAACCCCAAAATAAGGGCCACATCATTCGACCGTAGTCTTAACTCTTGGCCATTTATGTTGAAAACTCCACCGCCTTCGTGAAGTAGGAGGATTTCCGGATCGTGGATGTCTTGAACTCGTATTCGGGCATATCGATAAAGCTGCCGAAAGGAGTACGTGCAAGGAGGTCTCTGTGGACCTGTTTGATCGGAATGGTAGCAATTTGCGTGCGATAGTAAGCAAATGAACATCGGTGTAGCACATGCACTGTTTTTGCTCCATGAACATTGGATGTAGACGCCATCTCGTGGACCGCTTCCATGTCTGTAATCCAAGGCGTTTTCAGGAAATACGTGTGTAGAGAGCGACGACAACGTATAAAGAGTATGAAAAACACCTTCGAAGGGTTACCTTGCGTATTTCGTGCCAGGCGATGGTGCACGCTTCGGACTTATTCGGCGATGAATGACTGTTGGTTGCGAGGAACAACGAGCGGGGGCAAGATTCTGGTGGACGACTGCAACTTCGAAGAACTATTGCCGGTTGTTGAAAAAAAACTATACGCGCCTCAAAAACCTGGTTATAGATGATGAGTGGAAGACGGCGATGGTTGAACTTCTTCGAAGGGGAAGAAGGCGCTCGTCGCTCGGCCCAGATCTTGCCAAGAGGTTCCGGACGAACGAGGGCTCGAAAAGTGGAATCGCAGAACCGCGGACGAGCCTCTACCGAGTATGATAGAAACCCTACCGAGCGGTTGTCGAGGCCGCGTCACCGAACCCTTTCGACACGCTAGGGCCTCCGACAAGCCGCTACCGTCTTATCAGTTGCTTTCCTTTCCCGCTTATCCATTTTTCAAAGTTTTAAAATTTATTTTACCGCCTGAGTAGCTCACTACTGAGCCTAAGAGCTTCAGACAACCACGGAGGCATGCAGCATCATTTCCTGTCCCGCCATTTTCATTTGTCGAAAATTTTTAATAGCCGCACCGCACCGCCGACTACCGAGAACCGAAATAGTCGCAACCGAGCCGTCTATGTATCACTACCGATCGTCTGAACAACCGCTACCGAGCGGTTGTCTGAAGCCTGTCTACCGAGTCGTCTGAAGCCGCGCTACCGAGTCGAGGAGCCGCTACCGAATATGGAAGAAGCCCTACCGAGTCGCTACCGAACTCTGACCGTCGCTACCGAGCGGTTTGACGAGCCGCTACCGAGTATGATAGAAACCCTACCGAGCGGTTGTCGAGGCCGCGTCACCGAACCCTTCGACACGCTACCGAGCGTGCAGACAAACGCTACCGAGACGTCGTCCGAGCCGCGATACCGAGCCGACGTTGTATCACTACCGAGCGTGCAGACAAACGCTACCGAGCCGTCGTGCGAGACCGCGCTACCGAGTCGATGTTGTATCACTACCGAGCGCGTGCAGACGAACGCTACCGAGCGGTTGTGCGAAGCCGCGCTACCGAGTCAACGTTGTATCACTACCGAGCGTCTACAGAACGCTACCGAGCGGTTGTACGGCCGCGCTACCGAGCCGACGTATCACTACTGAGCGTCTAGCCAAACGCTACCGAGCCGTCGTCTGAGACCGCGCTACCGAGTCGACGTTGTATCACTACCGAGCGTCTACAAGAACGCTACCGAGCGGTTGTCTGAAGCCGCGCCACCGAGTCGACGATGTGTCACTACCGAGGGTCTACAAGAACGCTACCGAGCGGTTGTCTGAAGCCGCGCTACCGAGTCGACGTTGTATCACTACCGACCGTGTAGACAAACGCTACCGAGCCGTCGTCTGAAGCCGCGCTACCGAGTCGACGTTGTATCACTACCGAGCGTCTAGACAAACGCTACCGAGCCGTCGTCTGAAGCCGCGCTACCGAGTCGACGTTGTATCACTACCGAGCGTCTAGACAAACGATACCGAGTCGACGTTGTATCACTACCGAGCTTGTGTCGAGCGCCGTGAACAGGCATTAATGACTGAGGTGACGTTTCGGAAACGACGGCTTCACGGCCCTCCCCCTCCGTCGACGGCCGTTCGACGACGTTCTCCGTCTCCGCACTTCCGTTATCCGGCAGTGGCTCCGTCGGTCCGCGGTGGCACATTACGCCACCGTTGACGTGGCGCGCTCCGGTTGGGGACTGCGGGAGTCCCCTCCACCCGGGAACTGAGGCGATCCGAACTCATAAATAAATGATGTGATCATCTGCGCCTGCCTAACAAGTGTGGATCCACCCTCCTCCCATAGTTGTTAAGGCGGCCAAGGCGATCAAGGCGACATAGTACCGCCTTGGCGCCTTGGCGATAAGGCGAGGCGTTAGGCGACGCCTTATTTTAAATAGTAAAATAGATAAAATAATAAATATATATGTAAAAAATGATGCAAAATAACTTTGACACCATGCAAATCAATGAATAATGTGGGAATTGCATAGTTACATTGACTAAATTACTTGACAAATTAGTTAAAATTACTATTTAAATTATATCATCTATTAGTAAACACTTAAAAAATCATTTAACCCTAGTTATTATTTATCAAAATGTTAATTTATAGTCAAATTAACTATTAAAACTAGTTGTTTTTACTCTAAAACAACTTAATTATATGATATTGACACTTAATTAGCATTATTTATTATTAAAATAAGTAAAATAGTTATTTAAGGCAATGGGCGCCTAGGCGCCCATCGCCTTGCCCCCTTCTGGGGCGCCTTGAAAACAGGGCCTCCTCCTTGCCTATATCCTCTAATATGAGATCAATGGAATGTGCTGCACAGGGCACCCAGAAGATGGCTTGCAAACCCGGTCCAGCCTCACCCACAGCATCCACCATCGTCTGGAAGTAGGGGCTGGTGGCTGCATGTGCTGGGATGCCTACATCAAGTTAAAAAAAATTGGGATCAGGCTAAAATTAAGTTCAAGAATGTTGTCCCCTCAGAACAGTACACCAAGAAATTTATCATACTCCTCTTGGTGATACCTGTCCACCCATCGCACATAATTATGCAACCCCTCTCCTTCCACACCAACTTAAAACTATCCATCCACTCCTTCAACTCCTGGACCTCCTCATCCAGCCCAGTGCCGTATATATGTCGGCTGCCCGGGGCTTGCAAACCCGGTCCAGCCTCACCAACGGCATCCACCATCGTCTGGAAGTACGAGCTGGTGGCTGTAGGTGCTGGGATGCCTACATCAAGTTAAAAAAAATTAGGATCAGGGTAAAATTAAGTTTAAGTAAATAAAACACATAATGTCAATTTTAATTTAAAAAGTGATACCTGCATGTAAAAACCATTTCACAATGTGACGAACGGCTCTCTTTGCAGCCTTTCCTGTTGCCTTCACCCCTTTCATTGCATGTTTAATCCACATCTGCCCAAAGACTCGTTTCTAAATAAATACTCGTCACTCGGTGTAAATCGAGTGCTGGTAGAAGTAGAACGACGGTGTGGCTCATGTCTCCTGGGGTCAGTCTCTCGGTCCCAGCCCGAGGAAGGGCGAGCCGATGCTGATCGGCCCAAAGCTAGGTCAACTCTGGACCCAGACCCTCCTGCTCCCCTCCTCCTGTCCTCCTCCTCAGCAAATGCACACTTGCTAGCGTGTCTAACACGTCCAAGCTCGGAGTCTGTTGACTCCTCCTCGCTCTCTGGCTCCGGCTTAGCTGGTGCCTTCCCCTTGCCTTTCCCTTTCGAGGTAGGCAAATCGCCTCCCTCCTCCTCTGGAGTAACTCGTCGTGCAACTCCTCCCTCTGCTCGATCCTAACAGCACGTTGAGAGGCTCTACCTGTCATGTAGCATCTCATCTCCTCACTCTTCTCCCTGGGCACCTTGTCACATTTCTTGACATTCCCACCTGTTTCGGCAATATGTTGTTTCGGTAGGAACACCCCCGTTCATCTCCTTCCCACACCATTTGCCGCATGTACCCTCTTCCTGACTGGGTCTACCATGTGCCCGTGTTCCCAACCCACGTCGGAAGCACGTGCTGGTGCTGCATCACCTTGATCGGACATTGCTTATATCTGCAAAAATTGTAAACAATGCACTAAAAATGATTAGATAACATAAAAATTGATTTAGACGCTGTTCGGGAAGCAGACAACCCAAGTAACACACCATTCAGTATGTTTAAAGGGTTACGTATTTGCCGGAAATGGTCGTAAATTAACGTACGGGGTATCCGAAATTTTTCCCATACAAAGAACATCCAATCGATGTTCAAACAACTTGAGCGGAGTTCTTCGATCAAAAATCACCGAGTTTAACTCTGCTCGGAGTCGTCGGAAACGTGTAAAAATAGACGTACGGGATATCCAGAATTTTTCCCGTGCAAAATGGACTTAAACGGATAGTTCAAAACTTGGACGGACTTGTTCGGTCGAAAATCACAACGTTTAACGATGATCGGACTCGTCGGAAACGCGTAAGAATGGACGTACGAAGTTTTCGGCGAAGAAATCTTACCAAAAACCTTATAAAGATCGAAGAAGAGGTTGATTCGAGGCCGATCCGAGCTTGGATCGGCGGAATCCCTTGAAGACGTTGCTTGGAATCGCCGAAATCGTCGGAATCGCCGGAATCGGTGGAATCCTTGCTGGAATCGACGGAATCGGCCCGAAATCGATCCTAGCTGCTGGGATCGAGGCCGGAATCGCCTGGGAATCGCGTCGGAATCGCCGGATCTACCTTCTGCCGCCGCGGGATCGACGGAATCGACCGCCGCGGGTCGATTCCGGCCCTAAAAGGGCCGGAATCGGTTCGATTCCCGGTCCAGAATCGAACCGGGAATCGAACCGATCCAATTAACCCAGTCTTCCGACAGAATCGGTCGGACCGATTCCACAAGGAATCGGTGGAATCGGATCGATTCCGACCGATTCCAGGCGATTCATACTGATTCCTCAGAATTCTTCCCGGAATCGGTCCTTCCGCCTGGAATCGGATCGGAATCCACCAATCCGATTCCAGAATCGGTCGAAATCGGACCGATTCCACCGATTCTGCAATCAATGACACGGATGGTACCCGTGGGGAAGGTGGTCTTCTCCACCCTATCAAGTGTGGATTACATATCACACGGGAGATCCACAACTTAACTTACAATTCCATTATAAGCTACAAAGAAACAGATCCTAATTAAACTAGTCGTGCCAGGTCAAAGAATCTGAAACAGCATGGCTCATCTTCTTGACCTGATAGGGTAGGAAAGACACCACATAGGTGCACCTCCATGCCTCGGCCACTAGTTGCTCCCCATGTCCCTCCAACATCTGTCTAGCCCTAATCTTGTGAGAATCTAGATGAGATATCATCCTTCCAACCTCTCCTAGACGACATCAAAAAGTGAGATGAAATTCCTTGATGGGGGGGTTGAACATAGATTGCAGAATCGGTCAATCCGGATCGGGATTGACCAGTTCTGAAATCAAATCGGTACCCTAAACCCACCGATCCGATTCCTCACAGAATTATCGATCTAGCCAGGACTCCTAACTAGATCAATCGAAATCAAATGGATTGGTCGATCCTGGACAGATTCAGATGGATCGATTCGGGAATCAATTGATCCGAACCGATTCCTCAGAAAATCAAAAGTTACGGAATCGATCCAATTCCAAAATCGATTCTGGATCTATTTAAGGTCTGATGGGGGAGATCGGACCGAATCTAGTGTCTTTTGCTCCCTTTCGACCCTCCTCCCCCTCCCCTTGGGAGATCTAAGACTCCGCTTGCTTCCTAACCCCGGCAATCCTCCATTTTCAAGGCGATCCACCCTTTTGTTGGGCCGATTCACCTCTACAACAAGTAAATTAGGGAGGACGTCCGATCTCCCCTTCCCCCTCCAGGGCACCCCTGCAAGGGGTGCCTTCCTCCTTCAACAGGGTCACCCCTTCGGGTGACCTTAGCCTCCCCCCATCTTGGGGCTTTAATTCACCCCCCTTAAGGGGTTGAATTGCACCCCCCCCTCCGAAGGGGTGAGTGATCAACAGTCACCCCAAAGGGGTGACAGTATGCCCCCTCCCGAGGGGTGTGGGATTAATTCACCACCATTGGGGAGGGAGGATGAATTGCACCCCCGAAGGGGTGCTAAACCCTAATCACCCCTTTAGGGTGATGAACAGTCACCCCTGAAAGGGTGACAGTATACCCCTCTCTAAAAGGGGAAAGGGGGGCGTGGGATTAATTCACCCTCATTGGGGAAGAGGGGGGGTTGAACAATCACCCCTAAAAGTGGGACTTGGGATTAATTCATCCCTGTGGGGGGGGGCGGGTGAAATGCACCCCCGAAGGGGTACTAAACCCTAATCACTCCTTCGGGGGTGATGAACAGCCACCCCCGAAAGGGTGACAGTATGCCCCCCAAAGGGGGGGCTTGGGACTTTAATTTTTAATTCACCCCATTTGGAAGAGTGAATTGCACCCCCGAAGGGGTGATAGTATGCCCCCCCTTCAGGGGTGATGAACAATCACCCCCGAAGGGGTGACACTATGCCCCCAAAGGGGGGGCTTAGGGCTTTAATTCACCCCATTGGGGGGAATGCTTGGGATTAGGACTAATTCACCATACTTAGGGGGGTGCTAGGGGGTTATTGTTCAATTCACTTAATAGTTTGATTTTGATCAAGTTGTTTATATATTTAATTTTGTGTATGAGTTGATGTGATGTAGATAACATGTCAGACGAAGAGCATAGTGCCGCGAAATATCGTGACATTGAATTGGATAGCAACATGGCCATCTCTTTGAATCAGATAAGAGGAGGGTTAGATACAAGTGGTGTCTGAAAAATATGAATAGTGGTGTATACCGGCTGAAGCAACATACAGACTAAGCTTAGGAAAGAGATGAGAGTTTATTTAATAGGAAAAACTTCACAAAGAGAGGTGAGAATTGGACAAAGACGAGCTGCATGCATAGTTATCCGAGGCGTGAGGCGCCCGAGGCGAGGGACCTAGCGCCTCGCCTCAGGCGCTTGAGGCGGGCGCCTTAGGCGCCTGAGGCATTTTATATTATTTAATTATTTTAATTTAAAATATACATATATCTAACATAAATAGTTGAAATAAATCTAAAAAAATACTTATAATATTGAAATACATGCATCATTTTAATAACTACATATTGTAGCCATCAATAAATAATGTTATAACAATAAAAAAGGCCAATAACAAACATAACATCATAACAACTAACAAGAGTAGAGTACAAATCAAGTATAACATAACATAACAACTTAATAAGAGTAGAAATCAACAAGAAAAGAAAACAAATATTATAATTAAATTAAGAAATGGATCCTGTTTGACCAGATTTGTTTGACTTGGGCGGGCGAGGCGTTTTGAGGTGAGGCGAGGCGTTTTGCCAGCGCCTCAACAACCTCAACCGCCTAGGCGGTTGAGGCGAGCGCCTCTAATAACTATGGCTGCATGACAAGTTACTTGGTCGGAGAGACTGATCTATTGTCGGGAAAGACTACGAAAGGAAAAGGATAATCACATGTCCAAGTTGATTCATCCTCTTCATCTTCTGAAGAGGAGGCTCAGATGAGGATAGCCATGGATAGTGGATACCAATAGGGTTCAAGCCCGTGAAGATGAAGGAAAAAGACGAGGAGCAGGAGGTTCAGCTGCTGTTAACAGATGTTTTGATGTGGGGGCGGGCACACGCCCTGTTCGAGAACATGAATTTCGTCGGACACATTCCATTCGGCCGACGGCAGACACTGCCATGTATAGGGAGAATGGCAAAGGCCAAAGGGGTATAAAACAAGCATTTAAAAATTTGAAAGCCATGACTAGTGGGGTGTTTGGTTGCATGATAACGAAGTTTTTTGTTTTAATTTTTAAAAATTGTAAGAAAACTTGTTAAAAGAGGTGTTTGGTAACCATGACAATTTTATGTTTTAAAAGTGATTTTCTTCTTAAACAAAAAAAGAGGGTCTCACCTCTTTCTTTTTTCTTGTGGTCCCCCACTTTGTTTGGCCATGTGTGGTAGTTACTCCTTTTTGTAATCACATCCCTCCAAACATGATAATTTTATGTCATGAGTTGGTTCACTTTTTATTTTAATACAATTTTGTATCATGAAAGTGTACAAAAAATTATCATGCAACCAAACACCCCATATGGGTTGCAAAGAAAACCCTAAAGCACATGGTAAAATTCTTTCTACATATTGGTAAATGTTTGATGAAGATGTTGATAATCTTTTATTACTAATATGGCTTGCATCTAATTGTTTTAACAAGGATGTCTTTTTATTTTGTTTTGGTTTATGTAGGTGTCCTGGCACATACAGTCACGAGTCCTTAATTCCAGACAATGGTAGATGCCATTGGTGAGACAGGGCCGGGGTTGAAAGCTCCCACATCAAAGTATATATATCAGATAGATTTGGATGAGGAGGTCGATGAGTTGACTTCATAGATAGAGGGATTCAAATCCATCTCGAAGGAGAGAGGGTGCAATGTAATATGTGATGGGTGGACTGAAATCACAAAGAGATCACTTATAAATTTTCTTATATATTGTTTTGAAGGTACCGCATTCCTAAAGTCTGTTGACGCATTAGGTCAGGTCAAGAATGCATATTACTTATTCGGTTTGATGAACAGTGTAGTGGAGGAGATAGGTGAAAAGAACAATGTGAAGCTTGTGACTGATAACGAGGAATCATATAAGGTTGTAGGGAAGAACTCGTAGAGGCTAAACCACACTTGTTTGGGTGTCATACACGGCACATTCTATTAATTTGATGTTGGAGGACATTGGTAAAGATCCTAATGTCAAATCCTAAGTCAACCAAGGACAACTGATCACCTCCTTCATTTATGGCTATCCAAGACTACTATATCACGAGGCAGCACATTGATGGTCATGATTTAATTAAATCAAGTCCTACCAGATTTGCCACTCATTTTATTGCATTAGAGAGTCTTTACAGATACAAAGCTAATCTGAGAGGTTCATCATTTCCACTGCTTATCAGGACTACATAGATATCTAAAGGAGCTCCATGGATCAGTATGAAGTACTGTTGAAGATGGAGCAGCTAATAGAAGACAACAGGTGGTGGGAAAAGGTGTAATACTACATGTCTGTCATAGAACCCTTAGTATAGGTGCTTAGGTTGGTGGATTCAAATGATAAAAATCAAATGGGGTACCTGTATGATGTTGTAGTTAAAGCAAAAATGAAGATTAAAGAAAAACAACTCAAGGGTTATAAAAAGTGGTGGAAGGTGACAGACAACAGATAAGATCAAACACTACACCACGATATTCATACTGCAAGTATACTTTAATTTGTTGTATATAGGAACTTATATTCTTTTACACTTTCATACTAAATTGGTGTTAACGCCATTATAGGGTACTTCTTGAACTTAAGGATACAATATGGTGGGCAAGTGTGCAATAATGGTGATGTACTATCAGACACACTATCAGTTATTAAGCGGCTTTGTAAAACTCAGGAAGACAAAACATCCACTGAGGTTAAAGTGAGTACTTCTTACCATCTTAGTAAGCTTTGAACTTTATAAAAAGTAATGGACTTCGTACAGGCATAAGATTGGAGTCTATAGGGATCTTGATTTGCAATACTCACATGACACGGTTTCTCCTAGTAAACTGACTAATCCAAATCACTTTAAAACATATCAAAGATTATTGTAAGAAATTCTTAATAAGTTACTAATGCCTATATTTCTTGTCTTCTTTACAGCTGAGTGGTGGATTATGGTGACAAATATAACTAGTTGGAATTCACTGGCATCCGTTGCAAATCGGGTGTTAAGTCAGAGCACTTCTTTATCCCAATGCGAGAGGAATTGGAGCACCTTCAACCTTATTCACACGAAGAAAAAAAAATAGATTGAAGATCGAAAGATTGGAGAAGCTTGTCTACTGCCATTATAATATGAAGCTGAGGATCAAGAATATCAAAGATAAGCAAAGGACATCCAAGCAAAGATTTGCATAGTTTGCAGGTGGATTGTACCAAGAAAGAACCCAAACTCAAGCCACTCAGGGCTTGCCCCAAGAGGATATGGATTTGGAATATCTATTTCAAGAAGAACATCCACTTACAACATGGGTGGAAGACAAGGACGCTGAGGGAGAGCTAGAGTTCGACCCAAATGACAAATCATGGGTCGAAGGTGAGCTTGACAGCGTCGTTGGTGAAGATGAAGAAATGCAGGAAGGACAAGAAACTCAAGTTTCATGCACAGCTTCACTTCCTGATCCACCCCGGACTACAGTGTCTCTAAAGCGACATCCAGTTCTCGCTACTTCCCCACCTCGAATTTTAGTTACACGTCCATCTACCACCATCACCACCAAGAAAATCGGTGGCTTATTCAGGGCTTTAAAGAAAATTTACTTGCCTACACAATAAAGTAGTCAAGGAAATCCTAAGTTGAAGAGGAAGAAGATAAGTATCAAACGCCGACATCATCTCCTTGATACTAAGACCACTCAGCCACCTTTGTCAGATGAGAATGAGGAAAATTTTGTTCCACCCACACAGCAACAACGTACAAGGGGTGGAGGTGGAGGTGGAGGCATAGGTGGAGTCTCAGGTGATGGTGGCTCTACTAGTAGTGCACGTACGAGTGGAGCAGGTCTAAATGATTTGAGTAACAAAAAACATTCATGTTCGAGTGGAAAGAGTAGCAGACGTTAGACAATGATGAATGTATTCGAGGAGTTCGTATCTTCCTATCCAGATCTTGCTTCAGACATTGACCCATGGTATCCACCATCTCCTCCAACTTCAACTCCAACTGAGGGTAGAGTTTATGATTTTAGCCACATGGCCCAACCTTTATTTTCTTATGAGTATGAGCCAATTATGACTGATCAAAGTCAGTGGAGAATTGAAGAAGATCAAGATGAACAGGATAGGGATCCAAGACGTTTTCATAGTTAGTGGTGAAGACATGATGAGATATTTATGATATCAGTTGTATTGTTTCTTTTATTTAATAGATTATAATATGAATTTTAAGTACATCTTGCATTGTGTGATTGACTGATTGTATGATACAATTTGTATTTTATAACCACTTGGGTTGATGTATGTCATTAAGTCAATGTTAAAGTTATGTGGAAATGTCCAAGATTAGAACTTACTTATGTTCTTTCCCACAATTTTTCATAATTTTTTAAAATTTTCTGAAATTTTTCATATTTTTTGGCATTTTTTCCGAATTTTTCTGAAAGAAAAAAAATCAATTCGAACCGATTATGGATCGGTCTGCCTTCCGGCGGATCGTCTGGGATCGGACCGATCCAATCCAATCCCGTAATCCTTGGGGTTGGAAGCAAAATCCCTGCAGGTGCTTATGCTAACAGAATGTGTATTATGTATAAACGAGAGCAGGTCAGACGTTATCTAGCCTGGAATTGGACAAGATCACCATCAGTCGGGTCAGATGCAACGATCTGGCTTGAGTGATCCTATTTATCTTTGGTTTTCCCTGTATTAATTTATCCATGCCAATCTCGGCCAACTCAGGCTGATCATAGTTGAAGTCTGGATATGATTGGCCCGACCCCCAGGCTGAAATCAGATCAATTCCTATCCAGATGAGCCGATCCCATGAACCAGGCAGAGAAGTTTGGGTTGAGCTGTTAAGCGTCGAGAAGGACCAAGAAAGGGAGCATGGTTAACGAAGATTGATAGGAGGATGAAGGTGGATGGTGAATGGCACAAACCACCTACAGGAAGAAGAGAAGAGAAAGGACAGACAAAGGCCCTCCTGGAGAAATAAGAGAGATAAACCAGGCCAGTCTTTTCAAGAATTCGAAAAGCTTACTTCAAGCTTCTTCTAATTGTACATAGTGGACATTGGAGAGGTTTTATTGAGTCCCTCATTTACATAAGATCAACATAGAAGTTCTATTTCAAATATATTCTCAACTTTTTACAAAAATGTCAGTGTACAAACTTAAGACACTCCAAAAAATAAACTACATTTACGTTAAAAATAAAATGATTTGCACTCTGGACATCTTGGAGCTCCAGAGTTTTGAAGGGTAACCATTGTCTGACTTCTACTTGTTACACGATTACTCTAACCCCGATGGTCCTGCTCAGAGAAACAAGCTGAAGCGATGGCTTTGTTCAAGTGTTTAACTATGCAGGGATGGCTTGCCCTCGATGCCAGTGAAAGTCCAATTTTCATCATGAAGCAGAAGATTCTCAACTATGATTGCAAACACGTCAGATTCCATGGCAAAATCACCTGAAACTGATTTTCATTATGATAAAAGTTAAGATGTTTCGATTTAAATGTTGGTAATGTTAAAATCATTAAATTTTAATTTTTTTTAGTTTCAATTCTATTATTTAACCCAAAATTAAATATGGTAATTTTTAAAATACATATTATATATTACTTTTATTTAAACATAAATTAATAATTTATATATAATTACTAAAATGTAATATAAATTTTTCAAAAAATTATTTTATCACTTTATAAATAAATTTTTAAATTTTAATTAATTAATAATACTTATATATACTGACTTTATCAAAATTTAATCAAAATAAAATTAAATAATTTATAAGATATAATAATAAATTTTAAATTCATTAATTTTTATTGGAATCGAACCGAATTTTCTGGGCTATCGGATTTCATTACATCCCTACCTGGTCCTCAACCTTTCCTCTTCTGAAGGCTGGACTCATGCAAACCGCCAGTACCCTAAAAATTACGGTGATCTTGTAGGAAAGTGTGCACCAAGTGACACGCAAGAAAGCATTTACACTGGGCACAACCTCCATTACAATCAACATAGACCAAAAAAAACATTTTGTTCCAAAAAAAAGCAGCATCAATTGGCAAAATGACGGGTGACAACTGACAGCTAGGTGGCAAATAAAATCTAAGTCTGTGACCACAACGTGCAAGGGAGAGAAAATGCAAAATAACAATTTACAAAAAAAAATGAGATACTGAGATTGCATTCAGCAATTACCTGCAGTTCTCTTGATAATACATGCTTTACAGGTAATTTGATATCAACAGCAAGGGCATCTTCTTTGTTGTGTTCATACTTCTTACCTTCCGCATGAGAGGCGATAGCTGAAAAACGAAGAAAAAGACTTGAACATTGCAAACAGGTAAAGATGACCCCCTGCCAAAGGGCAATGACACTAGAATCTGAGAAAATAGATTTTAACTTGAAGTAATAAAATATCATACTTGCATAAAAGAACTATATTGTTCTTCTGATAGACAAATAAAACAAATGTCAACCTGACACAATCTCTAGATTTTACTTTAACAATACAATACAAGGTTAGCCAACAAGAATATAACAAGTCAAATAATATATATGTTTGCTTATGATGGCACTGCAGTCTTTAGACATGATAAAAGAAGTGGCAACTGATAGAATTGATAGAGGGCTTGGTCGAGTTATGGTGGTGCAGGGGTTGATAACCAGACTGATTTGTACGTGTGATGTTGCCAGAGATGTTGATGGAGAGGAGACTGAACGAAGAAAAAAATATATGATTTGAAGTGATAGAAAAATGTGGTGCTTGTTGGCGTCATAGATTGCAGAATCGGTCGGTCCGGTTTGGGATCGACCGATTCTTGGATCGAATCGGTGTTGGACAATCCGATTCCATCCCAAACAACAGATACATCATGAACTTCTGGCCGAATTGGTCGAAATCAGTAGGATCAGCCCTAGATTGAATCAAGAATCGGTCGATGATTCGCCGAAATCCAGAAACAATATCCCCCAATAAGAGGGAGATCGGACCAATTCTCCCCCCCCCCATTCCAGCTCCCCCTCCCCTAGGGTTCCCCTCTAGCAAGAATCGGCTCCCCACCGGTGATCCTCGGTTTTCTTCGGCAATTCCCCCCCTCCCCCCAAAAGAAAAAGGTTTCTACCACTCCCCCTTCCCCAATCCCCCCCCGGGCGGCGATATCCATACGTCACCCCTTCGGGGCACAGCCACCAATTCGGGGGTTGCAATCACCCCGGAATGGGTGGCTATCATTGACCATCCTTTCGGGAGTGATTTTGCAATTTTCGCACTCCAAACTAAGTAGTTTTCTTATTTTCTCACACTCGAAGGCCCAAATAGGGGTGATCATGACATCATGTTGCTTATAAATTCTAAATTGTTGTGTGGACGAACGATGAAGATAAAATGTCAAAAAAAGCAAGATGTCATAGCACATCATAGTATTGGATGGCAGCATGGCTACTTGCTAGATGTTGAGAAGAAGAAAGTGAGATATAAATAATGTCAAAATAGGAATGGTGGTGTATACTGTCTGAAGCAACATATAGCAAGTATGAGTGATAATGTGAAGGTGTAAAAAGGTTCTTGTTGAGCTTAAGAAAGAAATGAAAAGATATTTAATTGAGAAAACATCACAAATATATGTTAGAATTGGAAACAAAAAAGATCTTCATGATGAGTTACACAGACACCGATCTCATGTCTGTATTGGGTAAGAAAGGAGAAAGACAAACTCATGTCCAGGTTGATTCATCATCTTCAAATAATGATGAGGAAACTTAGCTCAGGAAAACTATGGATCTTAGTAGAGCTCAAGCCAGTAAGGATAAGAAAAGAAAAAGGGGGGAAGAAGGTTCAAATGCCACCGCTAGACACTCTAATGTGGAGGAAAGCGCACGGCCTGTCCAGGCCCTCCAAGGTACTAATTTTCCTTGGTCGCATTCAGTTCAGCAGATGGCAGACACCGCCATGTATAGACAGAGTGATAGAGGTTAGAAGTCGATAAAGCAACAGGGGCTGCGAAGAAAGCAATCAAGCACATAATGAAATTATTTCTATACACAGGTATATGAAAATGTTACGTTTTATCTAAGTGTATGTTTAAGATATTTTTTAAACAATTATTAACAATGATGTATTTATTTAGTTGTAGATCGGTAGGTGTCCTAATACATACAACCACCTTATTTCCAAACAATGATCGATATCAATGATGAAGCTGAACTAGGATTGAAAGCCTACGTATCTAAATACATATATGAGGAAGGGTTGAATGAAGAGGTTGATGAGTTGACCTCTTGGATAGATGGATTCAAGTCTATCTGGATTGAGAGGGACTGCACTATAATATATGATGGGCGGACAAGAATCATAAGGAGGTCCCTTGTAAACTTCCTCGTGTATTGTTCCGAAAGAACTATATTTTTTAAATCAATTGATACATCGGGCATGGTAAAAATTGTAATTTACATGTTCGACTTGATGAACACTGTAGTGGACGAGATTGACGAAGAGAACATTATGCAGTTTGTTACTGACAACGAAGCATCGTGTAAAATTGCAAGGAAAAATTGATGGAGACTAAATCTCACTTGTTTTGGGTGCCCTATGCTACGCACTCTATTGATCTTGTGTTATAGGACATTGGGAGGGATCCATCTATGAAATTATTGGTCAATCAAGGACAACTAACCACATCCTTTATTTTTGGACATCCTAGATTATTACATATCATAAGGGAGTACACTGATGGTCATGATCTAGTTTAATCGGGTCCAACCAGATTTGCTATGCATTTAATTACATTAGAGAGCCTCTATAGATATAGAAATGATCTAAGGATGTTCATACTCTTCACAGCTTACTACAACTACGTGGATGCCTACAGAAACACCTTAAATCAATATGAGATTATATTGAAGATGAAGAGGCTTACTGAGGATAACAGGTGATGGGAAAAGGTACATGTCTATCATAGATCCCCTAGTATAAGTACTTAGATTGGTGGACTCAATTGATAAAAATCAAATGGAATACATGAACGATGATATGGATAAAGTAAAGCTCAAAATTAAAGAGAAGTATCTTAGAGGTTATCAGAAGTGGTGGAAGATGATTGACAATAGATGGAACAAAATATTTCACCACAACATTCATGTTGTCTATATAAATTTAATTGTTGTCTTTCAATTTATTCATATAGTACTGTGTTAATGGCTAACACACTAATTGTGAGATGTGTTACATTGTAATAGGATATTTCTTCAACCTGAGAATACAGTATGGTAGACAAGTGTGTTATGATGTCAAGATACTATCTAGCACATTATAGATGATAAACAGATTGTGTAGGACTCCATAGCATAGAACCGAAGATAAGATTGAAGTAAATAATGTTTAATAATTTAATAAGCATTAAAGGTAAGCAGTGGTAAAAAATTTAACTCTTTCAAATTGTATTTTAGATGACATCATATAACACAAAATTGGAGTCTACAGAGATCCAGATTTGTAGTACTCATATGATAAAATTTCTCCTGGTAAACTATTACACATTTCGATGCTAAATATTGTTATGAGAATATTATACACTACTAATTTCGGGTTTATTTGTGTTTTCATATCTGAGTGGTTGATACAAGTGAACGACAGGGTGGACGAAATTCACTAATAGTTGTAGTAGTTCAAGTGCTGAGTCAAAGTACAAGCTCAAGTCAATGTGAGAGAAATTGAAGCACCTTCAACCTCATACACGCAAAAAAAAGAACATGTTGAAGAGTGAGAGATTAAAGAAATTAGTCTTCTGTCATTACAACATAAGGTTGAGAATCAAAAACATCAAAGAATGATAAAATATATCCAAGGACAAGTTCGCCAAATTTACAGGTAGATTGTATTAAGAGAGAGCTCAACTCAGTCAAAGCTTGCCGCAGAGGAATGTGGACTTGAAATATCAATTCCAAGAAAAACATCCACTTTCAATATGGATGGAAGACAAGGACGCTGAGGGAGAGTCAGAGTTCGACCCGAATGACATATCATGGGCCGAAGATGAGTTTGACAACGTCGTTGGTGAGGAGGAAGAAATGCGGAACCAAGACACTTAAGTTGTATGCATAGCTCCAATTCTTGATCCACCCCAAACTACAGCTATCCTTGAGCCACATATTGCTCCATCCATAGCACCAGCTCGACTTCCAGGACCTTCTATCACTAGGAAGAGTCATTCATTGTTCCATGTGTTGAAGAAAGCATGCACGGCAAGGCACCAAAGAACGCAAGAAAAAACAAGCAAAAGAAGAAAGTTAAGTACAAACAATTACATCTTGATACAAAGACTACTCAGTCGCCATCCTCATTTGATGATGAGGAAGAGTTTATTCCACCTGCACAATAACAAGTTCCACCTATACAACAACAAGGTGCGGAAGGTTCAGGTGAAGGAGGAGGTGGAGATAAAGGTGGAGGTGAGGATGGTTCTAGCCACTCTACTAATACTGCACGCACGAGTGGAGCAGGTCCAGTTGATTTAATTGACAAGAGGCATTCGAGTGGAAGGAACAACGAATGTTGGAATCAGATGAGCATTTTTTATAAGTACACAACATCACATCCAAAGTTTAATTCGGACCGTGAGACTTGTTATCCACTATCTCCTTCAACTAAAGTCGAGAGTGAATTATATGATTTTACTGAGATGGCGCAATCATTATTTTCATATGGTTACGGGTCAATCATAAATGATCAAACTCAATGGGGAATTCAAAAGGGTGAAAAGCAAGAAAACATTATGAGGGACAATTCCGCAATTGGTGGTGACTAGATTAAAAGGTATAATTTCCTATACATTATAAAATTACTTGTATTGTTGTACTATGGTATTCATTTTAGTTCATAGAATGTATTGATGTTATTTTGTATCCATTTGTGTCTTTGTGATAAACTCTCATATTTACATGACAACTTATTGTATTAATGTCAGTTTGTATGACATTATGTAATAGATGACCCAAATTATTTTTTTATTTTTTTATTTTTCCCCAATTTTTAATTTTTTTACTATTTTTCATGATTTTTACAAATTCTTTTAAAAAAATTTAGTCGTTATGGACCGATTTCGGATCGACATTTGTTCTAGCGGATTAGTCCGAATCAGACCAATCTGATCTGCTCCGAATTGGAATGGTGGGCACCGATCCCAATGCCAATTCCGATTCTATAATCCTTGGCTGGCATGGGAGAGACAAAGGCCCGAAAGCCTTGGGAGGACCTAAAAGGTGAGTTCATAGGGAGTTGAAGTCATGGTCGCAGTTGAGAGTGGAGATGTGACAACCAGCACTGTACGCTGCAACTATGGTTGCTTGCATGTCTGAGTAGTAAAGCACAAGGATAACAAGAACAGGTATAGCAAGAGGGGTGTGGGTGTGTGTGCGCGCGCGCGTGAGAGAGAGAGAGAGAGAGAGAGAGAGAGAGAGAGAGAGAGAGAGAGAGAGAGAGAGAGCGAAAAGAGAATAATGATGGCAGAAGGGTTGTGTTGGCTCTCCCAGTTGGTGCCAATACCAAGGGGTGTTGGCTCCCCCGACTGAAGCCCTTACAGCTCCAATAATAAGGCTCTCTCGGCCCAAAATGGTGTGCCTCACCAAAGTTAAGAAGAAAATGACCATTTTCCCACCCACTTTGTTGTATTTTGCCTTATATGTTTCTAGCAAAGTTGTCATTAAAAAGAATATCAAGAAAACTTTTCCACCTTCCCTAATGTTAACACCTTTGATCAAAACTTTTGTCCATTGTTTTTTATACATTTGACTTGGCTAAGATCTTGATAAACAAAAGAAATTAATCATTGTCCTCCTTGTGATGTGTCCATTGTCCAACCATACAACATGATTATACACCCTCTCTCTTTTCATATAATATCAAACTCATCTATGATATATCCATTGTTGCAAATTCGACACCTTGTTATCAAAACCGACACCAAATTGGACTTTCAATATCAGGCCACTCCAATAGTATCTGCCAATTGTGGAAGTGGAAGGCTACATGAACTGGACAAAAGCATGGCATGGAAATGTATTAGTATTGATAACAACGTAAACAAAAACACCCAATAATATATAAACTTTCAGTTAACCAAGTTGCATGCAAGAACCATTTGCAGATACATCTCATTGTATGTTTTGCAACTTAGTGGTGGCTAACACCTTTCATTGCTTGATTTATTATTTACTGAGATGCGTCTTGCATCCTGAAGAACAAACCATCACTAGAACAGACATACAAATACAAAGCCACCACCTCCTACGTGACTAAGTTGAGGTACCTCTGCAGATGAATGACCTGCATCATATGACCCTACATTCTTTCTTCTCTCTTGACCATCCCTCTATTCATTTTTTATTTTTTTTACTTTTTTTTTTGCTTTGATGCATAACAACACTCATCTCAACGTCCTACTCATGAGCTGGTCCATCATTGTCCTTGATTATGGCTTTAAATTTAGTATTTTCTTTCATCAGCTATGCATCTCTATGTCCTGACAGCTTTGTCGCAACTCCTTTTACTTCTCAACCCCAATATTTATCTAACATGTTATTTCTATCATCCATTGTTTTGTAAGATCGGCGAATTCAAATCAAATCAACATAGGCCAACTCAATCCCAAAATAAACTTCCATTGGGAACAGGCTCTATGGCACCAAATCAACCTGAATTGACTGATTCCAGCTTGTTTATACCACAATCGTAGGAGCAATAGTGCCCGGTCTTAGAGTCAATGTTGTGATGCATGCTCCATCTTATGGCAAGTGCGCTGTCATAAGAAATATGACCAGAAAAAGTTGGTGGCCATCCCAACTAATGAGGGAACTAAAGATGAAGGTAACACCACCTAAAAAATTGTGAATGCAAGACATCTCCGAACATGACAATGGATCAGTGGGTGGCAACTTTTAGACATTGTTGGATCCAACGCACGGGTAGCAGTTGGCGTAGGGTTGGGTACACAACTTCGCACAAGTTTAGTCAAAGTCCTATGCGGCAAGCGGCCGTATGAGCAATTTATTTAAGTGGGGGAGTTGAGGAGACATGATAACCCATGCACGTTATCTTCCAGACATGTTGGCGCCAACTTGAGGGACATGTCGAACTGGCATGACCACCCCATACGGCATGTCCTCAGTCAATAAGTGGCTCCCCCCCCAGGATATGCCGGACAATGGGCACATAAGGTGCTTGGTGGTGAAGTTGGTTTTATCACATCTTCACCCATTTTGTAGTAGATGTAGTAAAGCTACGAAGGTGTTGGCAGATGTTGGATGCCAAAGGCAATATATAAAGACACGCTCAAGTGCAGACGGTGTCCAACGGATTTTAATGACATAACTTCCGATTGAAGTGTTGAAGCTGAAGACGCGCAGCATGGATTGCACGCGCGCGGAAGTGAAGACCCGCTACGACCAACGAGCACGTTGCCAAAGGGATACAAAGTTTGGAGCGGAAGACGACAACGACAGAGTGACACCGTTCGAGGAGTCAAACTCATGTCGACAAGGACGTCAACCTTTTGAAGTAAAGATTGTAAGGATTATGTATGCCATGCTTGTGTCATGCATATGCCACGCCAGTGCTGCAACGTGCCACACCATGCTGCCTACATGCCGGGCTATGCCACCCATGTGCCGACCTATGCCACTCGCATGCAAAAATGTTGGTCTCCTCCAAGGAAGTTAAAATATATCGACAACTATGTGTTGGGTGCCTTGTGGGCTTAGCCACAGCCATCTCCCGAATTGCTCCATGTACCTTTCAGTTGTAATACTAAACTTATAACTCACTCCATGCCGCCTGATAGTGGGGTCACACAAGTCACTTGGCCCACCGAGGAACATAATTGTCAAGGTGCCCGCCTAGGCGGCAAGGCACTTTTCCAATGGTGCCTTGCCAGGGCACCTTCCTGGGGCCAAAAGGCACCCGCCTTGCTTGCCTTGGCACCCAAGGCGCCTAGCTAGGCGCCCAACATCCCATTCATGTCTGCTTCTTTTTTCTTTCGGGGGGCTTTGCCTCCCTGAAACCTCGGGACGCTGCCCCTTGACCTCCGCGACCTGACCACGCAAGTCGATCCGTGATTCGTGGACACCAATTTAATAATATTGTAAACATATTTCATTATCACTTATACTATTATATATGGTTAAGATTTGTGATTATAAGTATAATGTGACATACTTAACACTTAAGTTCTCTCTTAATCCTCTTTTCTCTCTCACTTTGATATTAACTATTTCTCATAAAATATATATCAATACATTCATAATTACAAAAATTAAAATTATATTTATATAATATATGTATACATGTATTTATGTTTGTATGTATACATATATATATAGTATTAACATCTAATTATATATATTTGTATATATATACACATATACATATACATATAAACATCTAATGCCACCGCCTTGACCGCTTAAGTGGCACCTAAGCGGCCACCTTATCACCTAAGTAGATTTAATACCCTTTAACGTCTTGGGTGCCTTGTTGCCTTGACAACTATGCCGAGGAATATTGAAATGTCGTTCTGATAAAAGTTTACAATTTCCCATTTATGCTAGGAATGGGTGTCATAAGAGAATGTCAGATCGGTAATTAAGTCGGGCCACATCGGCCAACCATTTTCTTTCCAAGTCATAAGTCATTGCCCCAAGTCCACCTTTTGTAACTAATTTTTCCATATAATACTAATGTACTCATTGCTGCTATGTTTGTCAACTCATGCAATATGTACTTACTTCTACTTGTGCATTTGAATTGTTGTGCCACCCTCGTGGGGACGTATGCACTTGATTTATGAAGGTTGGCTCATGTTATTATTGGGTAGCACGGGCACTGCACATCGAAGATTCGACAAGTCTGAGTTGATGGCATGACACGGTGCACTTGCATGCCCATGGTGCATGTTGTGTGTGCTCCTGCATAGCCATGTGCTAGTGTGCATGCCGGCTTGGGTGCCAAACACGATTATCCGTATATGGCCTCGAGAATAGACTTATTAGGTCCATTGGATGCATATGAATGGATAAGCCCAAAGATTTATAGAGAGGCAGAATTTGGATTGATCAAGTGGGACCTTGGTTGCCTACCTTGTTCACCTAAGCACATGTGCCTGAGTCCTCCTTTATGTACTCTCTCGTATAATAAAAGTCCCTTTACCAAATTCAACTAACTTTGTGCCTATTTGTGTTGCATATTTGTTTGCGTTTGTTGTGCCTGCAGTGGAATCAGCTTCCAATCTGCAGAATCGGCTGGTCCGTGTTCACATTGTGACACAGGTGCCACACGTCATCAAGGCAAACGCAGGCGCCACACGTCATCAAGGCAAACGAACTGACATTGTGTCAAGCCACAATAGCCTGGATGATTCTCTCATTTTATATTTCTTGTGGGCACCATTAGGTGTAACCACTAACTCTCTTGGATAAGCAAAGAGGAGCATTGTTTGCATGATTGTTTGATTCAGATCGAGATTGGAAGGTGCCAAGTAGACCATGAGAGGGGGCAATTATGTGATTGTTTTCTGCTTAGATCAGCCTAAATTCTGGAGGTGGAGATGCAGCTGCCGCCCCCCTGCATCTTCTCCATTTAAGGAAGGTGACTTGGACCAGGTCCAGGGTCGTATGAGTCAGATCCAACAACTTAGACCCATCACAAAATTGATGGATCTGACTCATATCCGGCCTTTAGGCCCCTGATTAGGGCACGAAAGGTGCAGGAGGCAACAACCACCCCTCCACCACTGGGAGGCCGTGATCCCAGCCAATCTGGCCTCCACTCCACAGGAAATCAAGCCAGACTGCTTTTTTGCTTTTATTTTAGTTTTTCTTATTTTTGAAGGAAAAATCCAGACTAATCTTAGAAAGTTTTCCTTCCACCAAATCAGCTGAACCAACCAAAGCAATCCACCCCAAGTCCCCAATTGATATTGACCCTGGCCAATCTAGGGGCTGATCCCATCCCTGAAAACCATGGAGAGGAGAGAGAAGAGGCATGGCTAGACTTGGGGTGTCTATGCCTCACAGCCTCTGCTCCCCCTTTTTTACCTTTTCTATTTTGAGAGAAGTGGGCACAACAACCCTAGTCTGGATTTTCTAGAATGCTTGGCAAGTATATTAAGTTAACCATGTTCCAAAACTGTCCTAAATAATACCCAGAAAGACAACAATATTCATGGAATACATGGTAGACAGGCATAATAACTAATCAGCAGTATGAAGTGCTACCTTCTGTAGGCACATTTTCAGGAATCGCTGGTTGGACTCCTTCAATGGCTAGCCAATGAACCACAACTGCAGTATCAAGAGGTGCTTTTGGCAAAGGTGCATCAATCACCTGAGTTTGCAAACAACAAAAGTCAGTAATCCAACATAATTAATAGCCAAACTAAGACATGCATATATTGTGTGACACTTACATCTTTTAAGTCAACCTCTTTGTCATCAATATAAAAGAGATCCTTATGCCCAACAGCTCGCTTAAATCTTAAGGGATCCACAGAGGCTAGTCCATATATTGGCTGTAAAAAGCATTTGCCGCAACAAAAATAAAATGATCAGAGAATTAATCATATGAGCATCTCTCAGATAACAAAAGCAAGGTTTTCTTGCATATAATGTAATAAAAGTTATTGTTCTTAGAGTAACTATTTTTGCCCCTCCCTCTCACACAGGCACAGAAATAGATAAGGGCAGGTAGGTTGGGTGACAATGGCAGGGGCCAATGCCGTCTCTGGCAGTGACAATGCCAGAGGGTTGACTACAGTCTAGGAGCAATGTGGCAGAGATGGAGACAAACAGACAAAACTGAAGGTGGGGATGTTAACCAGTGAGTTTTACATGCCCAAATATGCAAAGAAAAAAAATCAAGAGGGTCTCATGTTCACTTGTATTGAAACCGTCCGTTATAGACGGAGCTATGCTTAGGCCCAATATAAAGCCCAATCAAGGGACCAATCTATGGCCAATTCTCAGGCCTATAAACAGTTCAATCAAGGCCCAACCAGGGACTGAGATGAGGCCTGTCAAGGCCCATTTCTTTTATAAATCAGGCATACTTTTCAGGCCCATCATCAGTCCATTTAAGGGCAATCTTGGGGTTTGTCAGCAATCTGTTTTGGGCCCACATAAAGAGCATCCTGATAGCCTGTTTTGAGGTGCAATAAAGGCCCAATTAAAAGCTGGCCCTCCAACCTGCCTCTGGCCCACTTACAGTCTCATCTTTAGGCCCATTCACAGCACGATGGACAGGTAATCATCAGCCCATTTAAAGGGTAATATCAGGGCCTGTTGGAGACCTCAGAAAAGGCCCAGCACAGGACCATTTTTGACCCTACAAATATCATTTACAGGTGATCTGTTCCCAGGCCAACCTCCAGCCCAATTTGGGCCTGTTTACAGCTCAGTCAAAGGGCATCTTCAAGCCCAGGTACAGCCCACATTTTGGGCCAAATTTCAGCCAGTCAACTAGTCAAGTAGCAGTCCCTAACCTGTTTTAAAACGAATATTTTGGTTCATTTTATAGTCCTTGTAGAGCTCGTTCATAGGTTTATGCTATAAGATTAAATGGCCCATCAATGGCCCATCAATGGCCCAAATTAAGTCCTCGACTCAGCTTGTATGAGGGCTCATTTGCAGGCCTGGCAGTCAATTTTGAAATTGACATGAGATCAACTTATTGATTCCCCAAAAGGACCTCCAACGGCCTTAGGCCCATCTAGAGAGTATATACCCTGCTGATGTATGCTCCAATGGCCCTTGGGGCCTGTTTTTAAGGGGCTATAACCCTTATGGATGATCCTACAACAGCTCCACTCCTGCAAGCAAGAAAAAAGAAGAGTCAAAACATAGAGAACAGGGACTGACCCTTCTGGAATTCCCTTTGATAAAAAATAAAAAGGGGAGTAAGGAGGGGACTAAAGGAGGCCTCCCCCAATCCCACATTATTCTTGCTTGACCGGAGAAGTGAATGGTCCAAGGAGAGCCCGAAAGACAGACTCCCCAAATGCTTCCTTTTCTGCTCGTCTAGGGAGGAACAAAAGCCAAAAGCAGACCCAAAAAAGAGACCGTTTGTTCCTGAACCAGTGGGACTTCCCACTTGTGAGACTCTTTTCCCACCCCTTTATTTATTATTTATGTACGTCCCACAGGTTGTTGCACAGGATGAGGCCCGAGAAAGTTCCGCCCTTTCTTTATCGTTTCATAATTTTTCCATTTGTTATTTCTGTGATACCCACCATTAAAAGCCAACCACGTGGCTGTCTCCTTTAGAAAGAACTTATTTTCTTAATTTGCTTATAGGGGTCAGCTTAACAGCTGCGGCCCCTTTGATGTCTTTTAGATGCAAATGAAAGAAAGAGAGAAGGATTCACTTGGAATGGCTGCTGGTTGCTAGGTTTTTGAAACCTCTGCAGTACTTTTCTTTTCGGTTCCCTGCCCATGTTCCAGTTAGCACACAGCAACAGCAACATGAACTTTTTTGCTCTTTTTTCCATTTTATTTGTTGTCTCCTCCAATAAGTAATTGCCTTTACCATGAATAAACTACAGGTAGAAAACTAACTTTTCAAGAAGTATACTCTCATCCAGTAGGTACATGCTTAATAAACTGTAAAAGAAGTTACAAAGATAGAAATAGCAATTTACAATACAGATACAAGAAAATTTTCTAGGGAACAAAATCAATGGAGGCACAGCAAATGTTAGAAATTGAAACAAAGAAAGAAATGGAAGGGAGCAGCAGGAATGAGTAGAATTTCACTTGTTCCGATACAATATTGGTCTATTTTTCCTCCAATATAAATGAAGTGAATTTTCACCTTTTTCTATATAAATTAAACTCTTCCCTCCAATATAGTAAGTAAAATCCGTTTATTGCAAGCAACAAACCAATCATAAAAAAATTGCAAACCAACATCAAAAAATGAGATGATCAACAGTAGAAATATGAAAGTACATCAAGGATAAATAAAGCAGTGCAAGAAATCACAACAAAAAGCTACTACTAGAAAAGGCATACCTCAATGTTCCTTAATTTCAGTGCACTGTCCACATCATCTGCTGTCAAGATTGTGCGCTTTGAGTGGCGCATACATTTTATAGCTTCCTATATATTTAACAAAGTTACACAACAGAAGGAGACTAAGTGCAGAGAAAAAAAAAGTTGGATAAAAAATTGTAAATAACACAGAAAGGCAGTTAAGACCATGTCCAAAGACGTGGCATGACAGAATTTGCCTATTTTAGAATATATATATATATCAGAGAGGAACTATTATTAGTCAATAACATGTGTGGATATAACTTCAAAATACCAATATAAAAAAATTCTTTAATTTGTACTCACAAGGTTATATATTCCCTCACAACAAAAGTAAGTTCTCTATATGTCAAAAGGTTGTATGTTGTATGATCGCTATGATTTAGAAAAATGGTGCTTGAAGAAGGTAAACCATAGACAGGTCATCAAAGACTGCAAGAACACTTTTTCTAATACACCATTTTCTTCATCACAGATGTTGCCAGATCAAGCAAGGTCTCCTGAATGATATTTTATTCATTTTGCTCCAAACAAATAAAGTTACTATGTGTGCCATCTATTACAATTTATGCCATTCATCAGTATTGATTTGTGATGTTTGAAAACAAAGTTTTCACCTGATTTAAATTTTGAAAATCATTTGTGAAGAATATGTAACTCCGCCATGGCCGGTCCCAAGCCCGGATGAGAAAGGAAGAGGGTTGCGGTAGGTGGCAACCAGCGTAAAAATAAAGTCACATCTCATGATATGAATTCAAATGATATAAACGTTGGAGCATACTCACCAAACGACGTGTTACACCGGAACCCGGGTGTGGCGAAAAATACAACAAGGGTGAGGGCGTTCCCCACATGCGAAGCGTCACATAAGCGCCCTATTGTGATGTTAAATAAGCAATGGTTCCCACATCAAGGACGGGTGTGGGTAAAAAAGTTAATACATAATAAAGAGAAAGATATGAGTTCTACAATAAACTCAAATGCAAATAGATATTATTATAAAAAGAAATAAAATAAAAATAATATTGAAAGAAAGATAAGAATAGGCACTTGGAATATTAGATCTCTTACAATAAAACTTATGGAACTTGTTGATAGTATGGAGAGAAGAATGATTAATATTATGTGTATCCAAGAAACTAAATAGGTAGGAAAAAAAGTAAAGAAGTAGAAAATACAAGATATAAAAATTATGGTATACAGGAAAAAAGAGAAATAAAAATGGGATAGGTATCATTGTTGATAAAACATTAAAGAATGCAACAGTTTCAATACAAAGATTAGGTGATAGGATTATTATGGTAAAAATGATTATAGAAAGAGAAATAATTAATGTAATTAGTGCATATGTTCCACAAATTGGATTAAGTAGCGAGATTAAAAAAAATTGGAAGGATGTGGACGATCTTATGCAGAGTATACCAAATGAAGAAAATATATTTATTGGAGGAGATCTCAATGGACATGTTGGAAACAAATGTCATGAATATAGAAATGTTCATGGAGGTTTTGGATATAGAAATTTAAATGAAGAGGGAAAGAATATTTTAGATTTTGCTATGACTTATGATCTTATCCTCACAAATACTCATTTTATTAAAAGAGAATCTCAACTAATAACATTTAAAAGTGGACAAAATAAAGTCAAATTGATTTCATTCTCACTAGAAAATCTAATCGTGCTATTTACGAAGATTGTAAAGTAATTTCGAGTGAAACTTTAGCAAGCCAACATAGATTAGTGATTTTAGATGTTAAGATTAAAACACAAACAAACACATATAAAACAAAGTCTTCTCTTAAAATAAAATGGTGGGAGTTAAAAGAAATGAAACAACAAATATTTAAGACCGAACTTTAAAAGATAAATGATTAGAAGTTGGACATAGACGTTAATGCTATGTAAATGAATATGAATATAAAAAATAGAGAGATAGCTAAAAAAGTACTTAGAGTGTCTAAGGGACATGATCTACCTAAAAAAGAGACTTGGTGGTGAAATGAAGAAGTGCAAAGGTCATAAAGAATAAGAGAGATTGTTATAAGAGACTGTCGAAATGTGATAACAATGAAGCTTATGAACAATACAAGATAGCAAAAAAAGAAGCAAAAAAAGTTATTAGAAGAACAAGAGATGATGCTTTTAAACATATGTATGAGAAACTTCGAACTAAAGAAAGTAAAAAAGATATTTATAAACTAGCAAGAATGAGAGAGAGACGGTCTCAAGATCTTAATCAAATTAGATGCATAAAAGATAAAAAAAGAAAAATTTTGATTAAAAATGATGATAGCAAAGAAAGATGGAAAATTTATTTCGATACTCTTTTTAATGATAACTTTGCTAAAAACATAGGCGACATAGAGAATGTGACAAACTTTAATTTAAATCATGGTTCGCCGGATCGCGACCCGACACCGACCCGGTCGGATTTGGCCCCGACCGGCTCGGTCGCGACCCGGTCGAGCCGACTCACCCAGCCGAGTCGCGAGGGTTGCGCGAGTTGCGCGACCCGGCCATATGACCGTTGCCAACGGTCATGGGGGGGGGGGGGGGCTCCAGCCCCCAATTCATTAAGCCCCCAAGGGACTCCCCTTACTCTCACCCCTCACTCTCACCCTCAAGCTCTCATTTTGCTCTCATTGCTCTCATTTTGTTTTTCATTTACTTAATATTTCATTAAGCACTTCATTAGTTCATTTAGTATGTTTATTTAATATTTGTTTCTTTAATTAGCTAGCTAAGTAGTTCCTTCTTTTTAATACTTATTTACTTACTTACGTAGTTAGTTAGCTAGAAGATTAATTAGATATTTAGTTTAGTAGTTACTTAATACATCATTAGTTAGGAGATATAGTTATTTACTTACTTAATTCCATAATTAATTAGTCATTTATTTTACATAATTAAAAATTTACTTAGATTAGTAGTCACTTATTAACGTCATTAGCTTTTTTAAATAGTTAATTACTTTCTTAAATAATTATTTAGTTAAAAAATAGCTTCTCCAAACCAAACAACCCAAACTACCGATGCGACCCTGAGTGATCCGGCTTGGTTACATTGCAACTTAATCTCTATGGCGGAGAGAAAAGTGCAATGTAAATATTGCGACAAAGTAATATTCGATGGTATTTATCGTTTAAAATTTCATCTTGCAAGCATGAAGGGAAAAGTTCTTCCTTACACACGGACTCCGCCAGAGGTCAGAGCTCAATTTCATAGGCACCTACAAGCGATGGAGCAAACGAAGGGAACTAGCAAACGGTATAAGGAGACCGTTCGAGAAGAATTGCTACAACCGGGGAGACATTCCGTACACATTTACGAAACCGGACAAGAGAGGCCGGATATTTTTGGAGACGAATAGTACGAAGGTATGGGAGGTGTTACTCATAAACGTAGTTCATTCTTCTATTTTAAAAGATAATTAAGTAGTTGAATACTTGAATATTTCTTAAATAGATGACCTCTTACGGGGAATGGAAGCAAGTCGAAGATCATTCGCCGACGAAGAGTTGCATGGACGCACCGGCCAAATGATGGGTCAAGGGTCTGGAAGTGGGAGTGGTCGAGGAAGTGGAAGAGGATCCAACAACCAACCGCAAGATGAGATTCATGATCTCACTCAAGACGACGACCCGGCAGTAGGTCCAGTGGATCCCGTAATCACCAGACCACGACAACGTCAAATGACAATCACGACGGCAATGAAGAACCTAAAATTATGTAAGGAGAATATTGGTCGGGCAACGTCAAGATGGTTCATTCACCACAGCATTCCAGCAAATGCCGCAAGGGAACCATACTACGAGAACATGATCGACACAATCGCAGACGTCGGGAGGGGAGTGCCTGGTCCAAACCGAAAGGAGATATACAATGTATATCTTCCTATGGAGGTACAAGAAATAAAGAAGTACGTTGCATCATTTGAACGAATGTGGGAGGAACGAGGTTGCACATTAATGACCGACGGATGGACCGGTAAGTAAATTTTCTTTTACTCATTTATATTAAATGTATAAACATTCTTTTTGGTATAACTTAGTTAATATCTTATACTTAACAAGTATAACTAGGAAGACAATGATCAACTTCCTAGTGTACAGTCAAGCCGGCATGGTCTTTTAGAAGTCAGTCGACGCATCAGGACATATAAAGAATACGAAGTATCTTTACCAATTGATAGATAGAGTGATAGAAGAAATATGAGAGAGCCAGGTAGTTCAAGTAGTCACAGACAATGCGGCCGCAAACAAAGCGGCCGGACAGATGCTTATGGTCAAAAGACCAAAGTTGTATTGGACACCTTGTTCCGCCCACTCCTTAGACTTAATGTTGGAGGATATATGCAAGGATCCTCAAATAGACAGGGAAGTTAAGCTAGCCCAGTTTATTTCTTCGTTTATTTACAACCACAACTTTGTCCTTGCACTTATGAGGGAACACACCAAGGGGCGAGAGTTGTTACGGCCCGGTGTAACTCGGTTCTCCTCCCACTATATTTCGTTAGAAAGTTTATTGTGTAAAAGGAGAGCTCTAACTCAAATGGTCATTTCACCGGGCTAGGGAAGTTGGATAGCTAGATGTAACCTATCGGATAAGAGAAATGGGAGAAAAGTAGAGGAGACAATAGAGAGTGGAGATTTTTGGAAAGTTAGACATCGTCCAACCCATAATGAAGGTACTAAGGATAGTTGACGGAGATAGGAAAGCAGACATGAGGTATTTATATGATGCGGTTGAGAGAGCGAAAGAAGAAATCTCCAAGACCGTGTCCGACTTTACCAAGTGGTGAGATATCATAGATCGCCGCTGGGAACGTACATTACATCAACTCATACATGCAGCAGGTATGTTTTCTTAAACATTTACTAATCTTTTCTTTAATGTCAGAAATGTATAAATTGTTTACTAATGCTATTTGGTTCATACGTTACTTTTTCAACCCAAGGTATTGCTATAGTCTATAGTTCAAGACAACCAACGAGCTATTAGATGAGGTGAAGAGCGTCATCCGACGGTTGCTTGGTGACGACGACCGGGCTATTATCGCCTGCAACAAGATGTACGATTACAGAATGCGGAGTTTTCACATTGGAACGAGCAGAGTTGAACGAGCTGTGATGCTACTAAGTCCGGGTACGTACCAATGTTTTTCATCACTTAATTAATCAAAGTTTACTTAGATAATAATGTAAGACATTCAATTTATGCAGCTGATTGGTGGATGGACCATGGTAAAGTACCAGGGTACGAGGACTTGGCGGACGTAGCCATCCTGGTCCTAAGTCAAACCACTTCGGCTTCGGCCGCGAGAGGAATTGGTCTACATTCAGCTTGATTCACACGAAACAAAGAAATAGGTTGACATCAAGGAGACTTGAAGACCTCGTGTATTGTCACTACAATATGAGGTTAAAGTTGAGGAATTTGGAGAGAATGAAGCAGAACCAGATGGAACAAAAGAGTTGGATATCACAGGCGGCGGGACGTTCGGTCAAGGAGCCGCAAATTGAAGAGGACATTGATTTAGATCAAATATTCTACGAGAAGAACTCCTTAGAAGCTTGGGTCAACGACCGAGAAGGGTTGGGAGAACCGGAGTTCAACCCAGAAGACCGACAATGGGCTGAAGGAGTGCTCGACGATGTCTCTTTGGCCGAAGAATTCCAGATCCCTCCCTCTCTAGCAAAGCGACAAAGGACCGAAGAAAGGACTAGTCAAGGTACGCAAAGTAGAAGAAAAGGTAAACAAGTTATGACTGATCCTTTTGATATTGCAGATGCTGATATGGTCGAAGACGATCGAGAAGATACGCCGGAGCCGAGCATCCGAATGCAGTACCAGACGTCCTAGGATTCCTCGTCAAAGAGTAGCAACGATGATGGTACTGGATACGGGGGCGCAAACATTTTACAAGTACAAGGTACCCCAGATCCTCCCATATCTCCTACAACGTCGTTACGTTTTACCGGCGAGGAGCAATATACTCATGCGACCCAAGACGCCGATCATGGTAGAAGGCCACAAGGTAGAGGAGGTCATCGTAGCCATGGAGTTGGAGTAGAATACCATGATGTCTCCGACTATGCGTATGATTCATCCCAAGACTCTTGGTTCCCTACATACGATCAAGAGTATTGTGGAATGAATCATGTAGAGTCATCGGATACTTCGATCCAATCGACCTATAGTTATGGTGACTCGTTTGGATCAAGTCTTATGATAATTTCTCGAGGGATTAACGAATACGAGCGTCATGTGTACATGTATCAAGCTATGTACTCAACCCAAATGACATGGGGAGAGTACATCAACTACCTACAAAATATAGAACACATCACATTGGAATAAAGTTGATGTATTATTTGTTTAAATCATGTCATTTATTTTTTCCAGATTTTTCTATTTTTTTTTGGATTTTTTCGCATTTTTCTTATTTTTTTGAATTTTTCAAAAAAAATAATTAGAAAATAAGGTCGCGACCGGGTCGGCCTGGGGATCTCGCGACCTGCGACCTAGCTTTCATTGATTTAAATTATATTAGAATTAACGAAGACTATACAAGATGATATACCCTTGGTGTATGATATTTGCAGACGATAACGTATTGATAGATAAAACACAAGAATGAGTGAATAGAAAGTTAGAAATGTGGAAAAATATTTTGGAGACTAAAGGTTTCAAGATAAGTAGAACTAAAACAAAATATATGCATTGTAAATTTAATAAAAACCAAAGAGAAGTAGGTGAGGGCGTCAATTTAGATGGGATAATATTGTCTCAAAAAACTCAATTCAAGTATCTTGGATCAATTATTCAAAAGATGGAGAATGTGATTAAAATGTTAACCATATGATTAAAGCAGGTTGGATGAAGTATGAAGTGGAGATTGGCTTCAGGGGTTCTATGTGATCGTAAAATTTCATTAAAGTTGAAAGAAAAATTTTATAATACAAGTATAAGACTCGCAATGTTTTATGGTAGTGAATATTGGACAATAAAAGAAAAGCATACATACTTCTAAAATAAATGTTGCCGAAATGAGAATTTTAAGATGGATGAGTGGTCACACTATGTTAGATAAAATAAGGAATAAATATATTGATAAAATGTAGGAGTAACGAGAATTGTAGACAAATTAAAAGAAGGGAGATTAAGATGGTTTGGACATATTAAACGTAGACCTAAAGAGACTCCAGTTAAAAAGATAGAAATATCAAAATGACAGAACAAAAAATGGGTGCGGTAGACCTAAGTTAACATGGAGGAGGGTAATTCAATATGATTTAAATGGTTTAAATATCTCTGAAGAAATAACACAAGATCGACATGAGAGGAGAAAGAGATTCCATATGGCTGACCCCAAGTAATTTAGGATAAAGGCCTTAGTTGAGTTGAGTAGAGTTGTATGTGTGAAGAATATGCCCATATCTAAGAACCATCTGTGTGCATCTGACTTTTGATCATGTTGTAACCATTGTATTCACCTCATCTCAGCTAAAAATGATACATTTCAATTTAACTACATTGTTCAAGTAACCAAAGACCATTAATATTGAAATCACCATAAAACGTGGAAAAATGCTTATGTTAAAACTCATGCTTCTCAATGTTATTGTTATCAAAGGTGGTTGACTGAATGCCCAAGAAATGATGCAAATTGACTCAGCCCTTTCTTTCCTTTTCAGTTCAAATAGCCATGCAACTGCTTGTCGGATTGTCACTGCTGCTGAGACGGACATTTCAGGCACCTCCAACGCCTAGGACACCTCATATGAGGTAGTAGAAGGTTCACCTAATGTGAGATGGAGCTGTCATTGAATGCCATGGGATGGACAAAATGCCAGAGGATGAGTCCATAGGGTTGACAAAATAGCATACGGCCACCCCTGCTGTGGCACCCTTATTGATTGGGGAAGATGTAACCCGTTGCATGTCCCAGGATTAGGGTCACCCCTGTTGTGGCACCCTTATTGATTGAGGAAGATGTAACCAGTTGCATGTCCCAGGATTTGCCATCCCTGCTCATTACCGAACCTGTTAGGCAAAATCTGAAATCAGAACACATGATGGGTTCTGCAGTGATCGCTAGACAATACCCAGATCGGATCATGTCAGTCAATCCTCCTAGAGGAATCCCGATCTGAAAGTTTAAAAAAATAAAAAAATTAATTCCGATCCCAATTCGGCCTGATTCCTTTTATAAAGAAATCTTAAAAAATCAGAAGTACAATCCCGATTCCAATTCCAATCCCTTCCTATGTTATCCGAAGCGTGAGACACCCAATGCGAGGAACCTAGCGCCTAGCCTTAGGCGCCTGGGGTGGGTGCCTCAGGCGCCCGAGATGTTTTATATTATTTTATTATTTTAATTTAAATAATACATATATCTAATATAAATAGTTAAAATAAATTTAAAAAAAATACTTGTAATATTAAAATAAATACATCATTTTAATAACTATATATTGTACCCATCAATAAATAATGTTATAACAATAAAAGATGGTCAATACCAAACATAACATCCTAACAACTAACAAGAGTAGAGTACAAATCAAGTAAAACATAGCATAACAACTTAATGATAGTAGAAATCAATAGCAAAAGAAGACAAATATCATATTTAAATTAAGAAATGGATCATGTTTGATCAAATTTGTTTGACTTGGGCGGGGCAAGGCGTTTTGCCAGCGTCTCACCAGTCTCAACCGCCTAGGTGGTTTCGGCGAGCACCTCTAATAACTATGTCCCTTCCTAACCAATTCCGCCAAGATTTTATCTCAAGTCGCCCCTCCAGGTTAAAATATGATTCGATCCAAGAATCGGCTGATCCGGATCCGAATCGGCCGATTCTATAATCTATGGGGTCCTGTATCCCCAACCTGATAAGGATGCCATGGCAAAGGGGCAGCCTTATAGAGCTTCTTCCTTACTTTGGTAGCCATTGGCGGCTCCATCCTAACTCTGGTGACAACCTAAGGCCTCCTATAAGACTCCTGACCTTTCCTCCTTCTCTATCTCTAACAAGCACTGTTGTCAAGGCGGGCACCTAAGCCACCGCTTAGGTGCGAAGGCCACTTTGTATTGCCACCTGGGTCGAGCACTTAGCTCTCAAGTAATAAGGCGTACGCCTTGGCCGACTAGATTTGTGAATATTGTCATTGCACTTGTGACCATTCTTTGACCTTTCCAGGGTTAATCTTGAGCTTCTCAATGTCCATCTAAGAGTTGAAGATTTGAAGTTGGAAATATCCAGCTCATTTGCCAGCGTTTTTTGCCTTTTTCTGCGCCGCCAACTAAGAGGCCTCTCAATATGACCTTATATAACGTAGAAATTTGAAGCTTTTTAAAGATAATACAGCAAACTTTCCAACAGGTTATTTCTGACTTTTATAAATCTTTTCTTCCCTCATTCAGTTTTCCATAAGCCGGGCAGGGCTAGATGGGAGGAAAAAAAGGCCAACTTTAGATATCACTTAGAGACCTTCCAGACGAATACTCTCACGACTTTCTGAACACTCCCATAAAGGATGGAGAAACAGAAAACACCACTCTTGCGCATAAGTCATGCGTGCGTTGCTGTCCCAAATGGAAAATGAACATAAGAGGGGTTTGTGAACCTGCATAATCTCGCGGACCCGGTACTCGACGTCCGGGGCGAGGGCAACGGCAGCATCGGAGGAGAGGTTGCTGATGCCGATGCTCTGGGCGATAACCTCGATCGACTCCTTTGGCACGATACTCATCTTCCCCCTCCGACTTGAGCTCGAGCTCCACACCCCCCGGGATCCCTTCCAGAGGACGCAGACACCTAGGTTGGCATTCGACGTCCGGGGCGAGAGCACAGCGAGTAAAATTTGCTCTCGTTGTCGTTAAATCGGTAAAGATTATTTAACGATTAATTTTAAATATGTTAACTCTCTTTTATAATCTTTTAATGAGGTACTCCGAGTCCCGCGGATATAATAACCGATGTGAAGAATTTAAAAAGAAAAAAATATTAAGAATGCAAGTTTGTCGTCGACTGGTTTTAAGCGTACAAATAGTATTTTGATTTGATAACGTATTAAGAGATTAAATCATTAAATTATCTATCAACATTAATTAATTAATTTTCAAAAGTTGAAAGAATTTAAAAAGTTAATCACCTTTTGTTGGCAATAGTCCGCGGGTAAAAATAGCTACTAATTAATATTATGAAATGTCAGGTGGAGACCTTAAGTTCTCGTGTTCTTATAATGTTTTTTTGAACAGTGGCCCAGTGACTGCGAGTTCCGCTGTATCGCGGGTGGCGAGGGATCGAGTCCCGCTCGAACCTCACCGTTCACCCCCCAGGGTGCCCGGCTTGCGCCGCCGGGAGGCGAACCCCACCCTGCACCCCCAGGTGCAGAGACGACGCCAGAGCTATGCTGGACCGGCCATGTTCTTATAATATTCCAAAGCTCTTTAAATATACTTTTCTAGTTAATTGTCTTATTAATATTTTTTCCGTTAAAATTATTTTTAATTATTATATAATTTGTTTTAAAGATATCTTCTTCCGGTCGTCACACCTCGAACCACCAAAAGTAAACAAAGTAATCTAACTTGACTTGGTTACTTCGTTATAATTTTATAGGCATGACACCAAAACACATAAAATATAAGTATTGTCATAAGATCATGTATGGTGGAGTTTCCAATTAGGATTTACCCAAGGGACAAACACAAATACATACACACTTACGATCTATTGAACAAACAAAGAAGAAAACTACACGACGTACAAATGTTCTTGGGAAGGATATATCTCAACTTTCTAATTGTGGAGTTAACATATACTACACTGGATAAAAACACATGACGTTAGTACTAACATATTATTAGAAGATTTTAATGATGGTATGTTTTAGTTTAATTTCTAATTAAATTCATTAATTTTTAATTATATTCATATTTTTAATATTTATTCTTTTTGATAGATGAAATGGTCTTGCCATAGAAACTAGCCGCATGTTTTTTGTGGACAAAGGTATGTATCGGTGAACTATCAGATACATGGGTCGAAATTTTGGAAATAGATAAAGACTTACTAATTAAATATAACAAAATATCTATGATCTCACAGAGGACAACAACCCATGAGTATGTCCCATGGATCCTCAAGTTACTGGGTCAAGACAAAGAAAAACATTCATCATAAAAATAATGAAGAATCCAAAGTTGTGCAAAGATAAAATTAGTTTGGTCACTTCTAAGTGATTTTTGATAGCAATATACTGGCCATTGTTGTAAAGGAGACATACTACAAGAACATAATCGACACTATTACAGATGTCGGTAAATAAATTCATAGATTGACCCAAAATAAAATTTAAAACACATGTTTACCTACAAAATGAGTACACCAAGATATTTGAATGTCTTTGGAAAAATGAAAAAAAAACTACCACTAATGGCAAATAGTTAGACATGTTTGTTTAAAATACAATTTCAAATATATTGTTTACTTATACATTGTTAGATATTTTCCTTGCTATTATTTATTATATTTCTTAATCTGCATTACTAGGAAGAGAACAATAAACTTTCTAGTATATTCACTAACTAGAATCGTGTTATGGAAGTTAGTGGATGCATCTAATAAGGTAAAAGTGTCAGTTACTTATATGAATTGATTGATGATGTTAAACAAGTGAGCGCCATTCATCTCAAAACTTTAAAGTTATGGGTAGAGTACACATATTTCTTATATTTTTACAACTCTTTTTTAATACCCAATATGATATATTCTAACATCTCCCCCTCCTCACGTGTGTAAGAGGATCTCTTTTTTATTAGCACTACCATGAGATCAAAAAATATGGGGTATACACAAAGCCCAAATTAATCGGCTGGCTTTGATACAATGTTAAACAAATGGGTCATCTTACTCAAAGCCCATTTGTTTAATAGATGTATCATAAACAAGATAGGAAAAGATCAAGTTATCTAATTTGTAACAGACAATGTAGTTACCTACAAAATAACTAGACAACTGTCAATGTTCAAGAGACCACATTTATATTATATACATTATTATGCATATTCATTAGATTTTATTTTAAAATTTATATGTAAAGATCGACATATTAGTCAAGTAGTTCAGATAGCACAATACATATTATCTTCATCTACAACTATAATTTCATCTTAAACTTGATAAGGGAGCATACATAGAGTTGATAGCTCTTACAGCCAAGTGCAACAAGATTTTCATCACACTACATGTCTCTTTGCGCCTAATGGGGACAGACATCCTTTGTAAAGATCATTTATCCTGGATGGCCAACCTAAAATAGTCAATTTAATACTTCTAATAAAAAGAAAAGGAAGAAGGAATAAGAGACCATAGAGAGTGGGGATTTTTAGAAGGTTGAACAGAAGATATTATCTATAATGTAACCAATGGTGAATATGCTCAGAATAGTTGATAGGAAAAAGAAAGTGAGTGTGAGAATTATAATCGATGCAATTGAGTAAGCAAAGGGAAAAATTTTAGACGCTAGCATACTTCACTAAATGATGTAAAGAATAACCTTATGAAATTTGATGTCGTAGAAGTGACGATTCCTACATATTCATGTTGATCATATCTCGATCAGAATTGAATGGCAAGAAATGAATACCAAATCAAAACATATTTGAATATACCTACTAGAGATTTCATCTAATCTCTTGGATAGAAGTGTAAGAAATCGTCTTATAAAATTTGATGAAACAGAAATGATGATTCCTATGAATTTATGTTGATCATGTCTCAAATGGAATTGAATAATGAAAACTAAAAATCAATTAAAATGAGTTCGAATATACTTGATAGAGATACTGATAGAAATGTATGCTCAATAAACCAATCATATATAATATGATTTAACATTTATAGAAATATCTTATTCAATTAATTAGATAAATTTTCATTACCAGCTCTTATTAGATGCACATATCGTAATGAAGTCCTTGATCACATGACATGATGATTAAATCATGATGAAATCATGATAGCGAGATCAATCATTTGAAGGTATGTGATCTAAATGTTTATAGTCATGCAATCTTTGAGACGGATGATCGATCTCATTGAACATTAATGTGGAGACACTGAGATACAGATATAAGTACTCATTAGTCAGATGAGTTTACTGAACTGATCGAATTAGAAACTCTGAATGGTATCTTACCAAACAGTCAATCAGAGTTTTCTATTATCACTGTTGCATAGTTAAACTTTTAACCTGAGTCGCCAAAAATGTCTTATTGGGCAAAACTTATATTTTAACCATTGACTTATAGATACCATTTAGATGGTGCAATGTAATGATGAATTATGTACAAGGAAAACATGATTGAGACAATTGAGCAGACAACAAGGGAGCATCCACTCTCGGTAAGTGAGACTGAATATCCTATGGGATAGTACATTAAATTCCTGGCCATGATAGAGAAAATAATTTAAAAAAGAGTTTTTTAATTGATCTGATTTTGAGTACAAGATCACATATAGTCAGTATACAAAGTAGTTGACTATTTATGCCATACTCCTTTCCAACTTGGACATTGAATGGATGAGGATTTATATCTATGTGATAACTGATGATAAAAAGTCTTAATGGATATAATATTATCCCCCTAGCTAGTTGGGATCATGAGATGTGATTTTTACCCTTCATAATCAGTAGGTCGATTAATCTGCTATTAAATAATAGATTTAATTAAATTAAATATAATTGTTCTATTTTATTTAGGTCTCAAGCAAATAAGCTATTGGGCCTAGTGGGTCACACACATAAAGACTTATCCATAGGTATAAGGGCAAGGGTGTAATTTATGGTGATTTTGAGCTTTTTATAAAAAATTTCAAATCCTCTAAAAATACGAATAGTTTCAACCAAACCCTATCAAACTAAGGGTAAAAACCATATCCTCAACCTCCTCCCTACCTTCTTCTCTCTATGGAAGGCTCCATGGGTGATGGAGCTCCATTTGGGAAGAGTTTTTAAGCCCGGTGTGAAGGGAGAACCTACGATGGATGAAGTTCATATGGATACCACTAGGGATTAAATAGTTTAAAAAACTTGAGAAGTTATTCTTATCTCTCTCCAAAGGATTAGATAAATCCTTATTAGGTATACTTGAACTTATAGAGATCAATTTTCAATTTTTGTTGTTCAGTTCCAATTAAGACAAGAACAACATGAACACATAGGATTCATCACTTCCACCGCACTAAATGATATAGAATGATTTCATACAGATTCATCTAATCCTTTAGAGAGGAAGAGGAATAACTTATCAATCTCTTCAAAGTGTTCAAATGTTTAGTTTCTACCAATATCCACATGAACTTCATCCACAGTAGATTCTCCCTTCGCACTGAGCTTAAGATTTCTTCTAGAACAGAGCTCCATCACCAATGGATGTCTTCTAGAGAGAGAAGGTAGGTATTAGATTGAGGATGTGGTTATTACCCTTCACTTGATTGGATTTGGCTAGAACTATTGGTACTTATAAAGAATTTAAAATTTTTCATAAAAACCTAAAATTTTTATGAATTACGTCTTTACACCTATGGTTATGGATAACTCATTATGTGCATGAACCACTAAGCTCAGTAGCCTATTTAGTTTAGGCCTAATTATAATAGAATAATTATATTAAATTAAATTAAATATGTTATCTAATAATAGATTAATCGACCTTTTGATCATAAAGAGTACAAGCCATATCCTATGATCTCAAATAGCTATTTGGATAATCATTTCTTCATTGAGCATTTCCATAATTAGTTATCTCAAGGATATAAACTATCGTCCATTCATTGTCCTAGTCAGAAAGGAGTATGACATTAGTTGTCAACTCTTTAATATACTGACTCTATAGGATCTTGTACCTAAAATCAAATCAATTATATTTTTTTTAAACTATCCTATCTATCTTGGCCAAGGATTTAGGGTACTATCCCATAGGGCATTCACTCTCACTCACCGAGAGTGGACGATCCCTTGTTATCCGCTCAATTACCTCCACTGAGTTTCCCATGTACCCAATCTATCGTTGTACTAGATCATCTAAATGGTGATCCATAAGTAAATGGCCAAAGTACAAGTTCTACCAAACAAGGCATCTTTGGCGGCTTAAGTCAAAGGTCCAATTAAGCAATTATGATGATAGATAACCCTGATTGGTAGTTCGGTAAGATAACATTCAAGATTTCTAATTTAGTTAGTTTAGTGAACTCATTCGACTAATGAACACTTATATGTGCATCTCAATATCTTCACACTAATGACCAACGAGATCAGTCATCATCATCACATGAGAAGACATCACATATGCTAGTCTATCTAGATCTTTCATGTCATGTCTTAAAGATCCTATGATTACAAATATTTAGATCACATATCTCTAAATGATTAATCTCGTTATCATGATTTCAACATGATTCAATCATCATTGTATGTGATCAATGACTTCATTACATTGTTTGCATCTAATAAGAGTTAGTAATGAAGACTTGTATAATTAATTAAATGAGATATTTTTAAAAATGTTCAATTATATCATATATGATTGACTTGTAAAGCATATATTTCTATCAAGGAGAATGAAGAACTTTCAAAGCCTTCAAACTATCCAAGTGCATGATCACTAGTGTATCCACATAAAATTCCTTCGCAAATGATTTCTTCTACATGTCGGATCTTTCAACTTACCCCGGACCTTACTCCACCAAGAAAAAATATGCTCTAAAGAGAGAGGAGGCTAGGCACGAATTTTACTCCCTTGTCTTGATAGAGTTTGGTAAAATTTAGTTATCTTTATCAAAAAATTATAATTTTTATAAAAATTTAAAATCTTTGTAAATTATGCATAGCCCCTATACTAATGAATCAATCCATTTTTATGACCCACTAGGCTTAATAGCTTATTTGGTTGAGGCCTAATTAAAATAGAACAATTCTACTTAATTTAATTTATTATTAAACAATAGATATATGAACCTACAAATTTTGAAGGGTACAAGCCACATCCCATAATTTCAAACGACTATAGAGATAATCTTATCTTCATTGAGCATTTTCATCATCAATTATCACACAGGTATAAACGCTCATCCATTCAATGTACCAGTAGGATATGAGTATGGCATCGACTATCAACTTCTTAGTATACTAACACTACATGATACTGTACTCAGAATAGGATCAACTAGAAACCTCCTTTTCCAATTATCTTTATACCTTAGTCAGGGATTTAGAGTATTATCTCATAAGACATTTACTCTCACTTATTGAGAGTGGGTGAACCCTTGTTGTCCATTTAATTGTCTCCATTGGGCTCCTTTTGTACGTAATCCATCACTGTATAAGACCATTGAATCAGTGATTCATAAGTCAATGGTCAAAACATATGATCTACCCAACAAGGCATCTTTGGCAACTTAGGTCAAAAGGTCTAACCATGCAATCATGATGATAAAAACCCCAATTAATAGTTTGGTAAGATACCATTTAGGTTTTATAATTTGGTCAGCAAACTTATTCAACTAATGAGAACATGTATGTGTATCATTGTATCTCCACTTAATGACAAATGAGATCAGTCAGCTTCATCGCATAAGAAGCTATCACATACACTAGTCTTTCGAGATCATTGACGTCTCATCTCAAATATTGCACGACTAGGAACATTTAGATCGCATACCTTTAAATGTTTGATCTTATTATGAAGATCTCATCATGATTCAATTATCATTGCATGTAATCAAAACTTTATTATGATGTATGCATCCATGCATCTATTAAGAGTTGGTAATGAAGAATAGTCTAACTAATTAAATAAGATATTTTTTGAAATGTTGAATCATATCACCTATAATTAGCTTGTAGGACATACATTTCAATCAATCTCTATTTTCACTAAAGTCAATCACCTATCTGGCTGATCTTAATTAACTCGAGGTGCAACTCATACAGTCTTTGAGTTACCGCTTCAGTTAGTAGATCTGCAATGTTATTAACCGAAAATGCTCTATGTTTTAATATTATATCTATATGAGTGTCATGCTCAAATTTGAACTAAAACATGCAAAAGGAAAAGATCTGCAATATTATTATACCTCTCTTATTTTATGGTATCATTATATAAGTCTTAAACTTTTGATGAGATATCAGTTCATCCCACTGTTTTCAGAAAACAATGGCACACTTCCTAAGATGGTTGAGACAATCTCATATCTTAAATGAATATCTTCCTGTAGACTACTTCTCAATAAATTTGTAGCCATTATGTATTATATTTTACATTAGTTGTAGAATTTACAATGTTCTCTCACATAGAACCTTTGCAACTCACCTCATCACCATTTATGATAAACTTGTACCATTATGTTAAAGTGCTATCGAACTTATCTAACTATAGGCTTGTGTTTATAAAACAACAATGCTTCAAGTCTTATTCTTTAATTTATAGAGATACATTCTTAGTGTTTCTCAAGTACTTAAGGATACATCTCTTAATTATCTAGTGACTCACCTGGATACACTTGATGATTGCTCATAACTATTTGCACAGTAATCACATTAAACTTTGTACTTAGCATCATATAAATAATAGGCCCTATGACTAAAGCATAAGGGCTCTACTCAATCTCTTTCTTCATTTCTCAAGAAGTCTATAAAGACATCTCTCTAGAGAGACCAACTCCATATATCATAGGTAAGAAACCTATCTTGGAGTTTTCCATGCCAACCCTTTTGATTGGGTGTCTATGTACATCAATAAGGACAAGTCAAACATCCTTACATATCTATCTCTATAGATCTTTATACCCAAAATATAAAATGTTTTACCTAGATTATTTTAGGAGATTAATTTGATAATTAGGCCCACTGATGATAACATACTTATTTCATTCATAATAAGTAGTATGCCATCCATATAAAATATAAAGAAAGTAACATCACTCCCACTTATTTTCATATACATAAGGCTTCTCTTTGTTCTTAAAAAGACATAATATTTAATCTCATTAAATCTTTTACACCAATTATGAAAGGTTTATTTCAATCTATGAATAGACCTTAACAACATACACATTTTATTTAGATGTTATTAGGACTTGATTACTTGGGGTTGTATCACATACACCTATTCCTCAAAATCACCAATGAGAAATAATATCTTAACATCCAATTAATGTATCTTATAGCTATAGTGTATAACAATCAAAGTTTGAATGGATTAAGTTATGGCATTGGTAAATATGTCTCATCATTGTCAACTATTCGACCTAGATAATATCTTTTCTACAATTATTGCTTTCAAGATCTCTACATTCTAAACCATTCCAATATATCTTTTAGCAATCCAATTATACAATACAATACCTTTAGGTGCATCTTGTAGGCACCTGAAATGGACCGGAAGAACCTCCTTTGCCCTCTTGGTGACTTGGTGGATGGTGTTAATGGTTGTGGTTGTCATGAGCCAAAACCTCCAAAGTGAAAAATAAGAAACTAAAACAAGAATAAAAGTTACCGACACACCTTTAGTAGCGGGGAGATTGTAGGGTTCTAACTTCTCCTCTCTCGACTAGCAGAAAGAAGAGAGCTTTAGTGAGTTCCTTTTCTTTAATCTAGTTAAAGCTTCACCTCGGCCATATCAACCTAAAAGCGTCCACAAAAGACATAGAAACAAGTGAAAATATCATTAATTCTAGAGAAAGTATAGCATCATGCTCAAATTTGAACTTAAACATGCAAAAGGAAAAGAAACTAACCGAATTGAGACTAAATCTCAATCTCTATTTGAAAGGTTTAAAGATGCATGAAAATGCAAATGAGTGGCTTAATGTATGCTAAATGACATGTTAATGAAAGCTAGAATGAAAAGGAGCATGCTAAGGATCGAGTAGAAGAGTAAAAAACCCCCCAAAAAATGAAAAACATGGCCTGCCCCGGCTAGTGCCCCACTGATGGGGTGCTAACTGTAGGCATGCTGTTGGTGAGGTGCATTGCCCAAAGTCAAAGTGCCCCCAAATGGGGCACTAAGGACTGGTTCTAGCAATTTTTTTCCCTTCTTCATGGTGTCACCCTCTGTTGTATATGATACAACTTGAGGGATGTGAGTCCGAAAACATCTGAAGTGTACATGTTGGTAATATCTATTCATGGACTAAAACAACATTCTCAACATTAGAATATAAGATTTAATACGATTGAATCTTATGACTTCATTTGGAATGAAGAAGAACCTTGTGTGCATAAAAATGCTAGTGGGAGTGCTATTGTATTCTAGACAGTTTATATTGATGGCGTACTACTCATTAAGAATGATGTAGGTATGTTATCATCAGTAAAGTCTAACTATAAAATGAATCCTCCATAAGGATTTAGGTCTATGCAGATAGATCTAAAAGGGATGCTTGGCTTGAACCATTTGTTGTACATAGACACCGTTGTCAAAAGATTTGACAAGAAAACTCCTATATAGGTGTCTTGCTATAAGATATGGAGTTTATCTTTTTAAAAAAGAGATATAATAGATGAATATAGTCTCCTATGTCCTAGTCATAGGGTCTATCATGTATACTATGTACATAGCCTAATGTGATAAGTACTCTAAGTGTTATGAGTAATCATTAGGCAAATCTAAGTGAGAGTCATTGGATAGTTGAGAAGTATATCCTTAAGTACTTGAGAAGTACCAATGATGCATTTCGAGTATGGAGGATAGGACTGAAAGTTTGAGTTAGACTAAAACTTCTAGTTACATATGACTGATAGCTAGGGTACTTGTCTACCTAGATGGTGGTACAGTGAGTTGGAAAAGTTACATACTATAGACACTATAGATTTTACAAATTATAATTGTTATCGACTGTTTATGAAGTAGTCTAGATGAAAGAGTTCATCTTATATTAGGAAGTTGTCTCTAATATCTCTGATAATGTATCATTATTTTATGAAAATGATGGATTAATATTGTTATAGTGAAGTGTTTGTCTCATCAAAAGTTTAAACACTTCTGTGGTAATACTACTTGATCAAAGTGCATGCAACTCAAGGAGATATAATTAAAGATAGAGTATCTTAAACTATAAACATTGCGGATCCACTAAGTAAGGCCCTAACTTAAAGTGTGTTTGGGGGTCACCTTGGGCCGATGGAGATCGAACATATGGGTGATTGACTTTAGTGCAAGTGGGAGATTGATAGAAATGTATGCCCTACAATCCAATCATATGTGATATGATTTTGCATTTCTTGTAATATCTTATTCAGTATAAATGGTATAATCTTTATTACTTGTGCTAGTCTATCGTAATGAAGTCCTAAGTTGCATGCAATGATGACTGAATTATAATGAGATCATGATAATGAGATCAATCATTTAGAAGTATGTCTTTAAATGTTCTTAGTCATAGGATCCTCGAGACGGAACATCAAGGATCCGGTAAAACTAATGTATATGATATCTTCTCATATGATGAGAATGACCGATCTCATTGGTCATTAGTGTGGGGACACTGATATACATATACAGGTGCTCATTAAAGGAATGAGTTTGCTGAATTGACCAGTATAAAATCCCTGAATGGTATCTTACTGAACTGTCGATCAGGATATTCTAACATCACGATTGCACGGTTGGATATTTAACCTGAGTCGCCAAAGATGTCTTGCCGGGTGTACCATGTACTTTGACTATTGACTTATGGATCACTTTGTAATGTTGTCATGTATAGTTAATAGATTGGGTATATGGGAAACCCGGTGGAGGTAATTGAGCAGACAATAGGGGAACGTCCACTCTCGATAGGAGAGAGAAAATGTCCTATGGATAGTACTCTAAATCCTTGGCTAAGGTAGATATGATAATTGGAAATGAGTTTTCCAATTGATCCAATTACAAATATAAGATTCTATAGTGTCGGTATATTTAGGAGTTGAAAGTCAATACCGTACTCCTATCCGACTGGGACATTGGATGGGTGAAGTTTTATAGCTGTATGGTAACTGATGATGGAAAGGCTCTTCAAAGAGAAGTTCATCCCCAAAGCCGTTTGGGATCATAGGATGCGGCTTGTACCCTTTATGTTCGGTAGGCCGTTAAATCTATTATGAGATAATAGATTCAATTTAAAAGAAGTTGTTCATTTAATTTGACCTCAACAAAATGAGCTATTGGGCTTAGTATGTCACACACATATGAGCTAATCCATAAGTTTGGAGGCAATGATGTAAATATAGAGAAAGGAGGGGTTTTTGTGAAAAAATCTAAATTCTCTATATAATAGCAAATTGAGTATAAGACCCATAATTCAAGACTGCAAAATTCATCTTTACCTCTCTCCTTCACGTTTTCCCATGTTGGAGGCCATCAAGAGTCAATGGGACTTCATCCGGGGCGAGTTGGAAGGTCCGACGCGAAGGACTACAGAGGCGGCTCATGTGGATACGACTAGAGGCCGCACACTTGAGTGGCTGAACGAGTGTGAGAACGCTCGTTCTTCTCCAATCTTTAGGGATTATTTGAATCCCTTAAAAGTATGTGTTTGAAACTATTTCGAATATCGGTTTTGTCGACGTCATTCGGTTTCGATCAAGATCAAGACAATGATATACAAGAAATCAATAATTTTTTGCTACGCCAATTAGACCGATTCTTTACAGTGATAAGACCAAGTGGGATGGTGATGAGGTGCCAATCCCATATGAAATGCTCAATGATGATGCATGGAATGATGCATGATGGGTTTAAAGAAATAAAAATAAATTTAAGAAAATAGTTGAAGATATAGGTCAAATGTGATGGGTTAGGACACTCATAAAGGTACCAACGTCCCCGCACATCCAACTTTAGCCTATTTGCAAGCCTAGGGAATGACTGAGCCATCACTGATTTTGTTAAAAAGGTTCTCAGGCTCAGCCCCTCTAGACTTGTGGTCTTCAACATCTCAAATACTATTTATTTTGATAGATGCAAACTTTTGGGTTTTTACTTTCTGATTTTTTTTTATTTTTGCTTCTACCAAGTGTATGGAGATCTAAAGTCGGTACGCCTTCTCATGTTCACGTATTCACTTGAGAGAAAAGATTAAAACTTTATTTAGACTTCGTCCCTTGAAAGAAAAGGGCAAATTTGCCCTTATCTTTTGTCAATGGGCATAGTCCTTATCAAGGTAAAGATAACAGAAAACATAAGTATGCACAAAAGGAAACATGCAAGACTGGAATTAAACATGAATGCAAATGGAACTAGTCAATTGAAAAAGCAAATTTTTAGGTGTTTTAGATTTTTTTATTTCTTTGGGTTTTGATGGATTTATGATTTGTTTGATTTTTTGTGACTTTTTGTGTTTTTTATTTTTAAATTTTTTTAATTTTTAAAATTTTTTGGTATTTTGAAATAATTTTTGTGTGGTATGGAGGAAATGTCCATCTTTATTTTCTGCATTACTCGTCATAGATGCTTCTCATTGTGGAAAATGCCTTCATTCATAATCTTTTAACCTTCTGCCTTTGATAGGATATGACTTTTTCTTAGACCTGGTCAGTCAATCCTGCCCATAGGGTTAAAGAAGGTAGAGGATTGGTGGTAAGCCCTTAGTAGAGCTTGGGTTGTCAAACGGGTTTCTCTACTAATGCCCAGCTTGCTTGTTGGGGTTCAGCCTCTTAATGTCCTTCCTTCTAGCCTATTTTATTTTGGTGGCACACAATCTGATAGGTTCTTTGATGTTGACCTGACGAGTTCATTGTCCATCTTTCTTTCTTTATTTTCTCAGGTTTTTTGTCGGTTCTCATTCAGACAGGTCTATTTTTTTAATGAACTGAGGGGTCATTGCCTATCTTTTAACATCTTTTTCTTTTAAGAAGTTAGACCTTCAGAGACGGCCTCCTATTAAGGCAAAGGGCACTTTCAATACTCTTTATTCTAATCCCTTACGTCCTCTTAGGACCGAAATAAGAAGAGAATAGTATAATGCCAACCTTCTTTTACCTAGTATTGCCTAACTTTCTCTCCAACTTCGAGTTGTCGAATCCTGAAATCAAGAAGTGTAGTGTGTGCGGTATGGTGCCTATCCTTAATTCCCTATGTGACAAATCAGGGCACCAATCAAACAAGCATTAAATGTTAACAACCATACTTCACATTTTGAGTTTTATATATTTTTTATTTTGTATTTTTTTGAGGTAGATACCATTCCAGAGATGGCCCAATTCTTCTCCTTTAGCATTAGTCAGCATGTAGGAATTACCAAGATAAACTGCTAAAATTACATAAGGACCCTCCTAACTAGGTTAAAGTTTAGAGCGGGGACCGCCCAACTTGACAAATATTCTTTTAAGCACAACCTCATCAATTTCAAATTTTATCTCAACCACCTTCTTCTAATAAAATATTTTAAGTTTATTTTGGTAAGCTCTAGCATATTCGATGGCGGCCAACCTCCTTTCATCCAAGAGTTCAAGTTGCATGAGAAGGGATTCTCAGCATTCATCCACAAGGATGTCTTGATCAATTTAGACTCACAGAGAAAGAATGAGTACTTCATATGGAACTACAACATCCATCCCAAATGCCAAGGCATAGGGAATCTTACCCGTTTGGGTTTGAATCGATGTGTGGTAGGCCCATAGAGCATCAACTAACTTATCCAACCAATTTGTGAATTTGCTAGACTTACATGTTTTCTTAATGATTTTTATCATAGTTTTGTCTATGTCTTCCACTTGATCATTACCTTGAGGATAATATGGAGATGAATGATGCAATGTGATGCAATACCTGTCGCAAAGGTCATGCAGTTCCTAAGAGACAAATTATGGCCCGTTGTCGGTGATGATGTCACCAGAGATCCTGAATCTGGAATAATGTTGCGTTTAATGAAGGTGTAGATTGTTGATGTCTTAATCTTCACGTATGCTTCTACTTCTGCCCACTTGGTGCAGTACTTCATTGCAGTTAAAATGAAGGATTTGATTTTATTTGTGGAGTTTGGGCCACGAAGGGATCCAATGACATCAAAAGCCTACATAGTGAAAGGCCATGGAGCATGAATTGGGTGGAGAGAAGATGTTGGAGAATGAATCTTATTGGTGTGAAGTTGACATTGATGACAATCTTCTTCTAGAGTAGGCCAATAGTAGCCCTATTTGATGATCTCTTTGGCAAGGGCTTGTGCATTCACATGGCCTCCACATACTCCGAAATGTGCTTCTTTAAGCACCTACTCTACCTCATCTTAATCTATGCATCTCAACAAGACTCTAGCTAGACTTTTCTTATAGAGTACTCCTCCCATGATTATGTACCTTTGGGAGACCCTTCTGATGGCCTTCTTCTCCTTAGTGGTTCATCCTGATGGATATGTCTAATCCTGACAATAATTCTCAATCTTCTAATACCATGATTTCTCACCTTCATGTAATTCCTCCAACTCAACCAAAAGACACTTCCTCCTTTTGCTTAATATACTCATTCCTTTCAAACCTCCTTTTAACCTTTAAGAATTGTGCATCTTCTATGGCTGGAATGGTACATCGGTGGACATAAACTAGCGGGACAGTGTGAAAAGATGCTAAAGAGGTGAGAGCGTCAATGAGCATGTTTTGGGCATGAGGAACATGAAGGAATTCGAGCTTGGAGAATAACTTGATGTAACATGTGGTGAGTTGTTGATACGATCTGAGCCCAGGATGAGATGTACGGTACCGAGCAAGCACTCAACGGAGAATTAATTGACTCTCACCAATCACTCTTAGTTTAGTGGCACCATAAAAGTGAGCAGCCTCCAATCCAACTAACAAGGCTTCATACTCATCTAAATTATTTGTTGCTAGAAAGTAAAGCTAAAAAGCCTGCGAAATGGTGACACCTTTGGGTGATAGAAGAGTGATCTCTATCCCTCTACCTTGAGAGTTTAAAGCCTTGTTAAAGTATAAAGTCCAAAGATTGGAAGATCAAATGATTATCAATACCTCATTGGGAAATTCTGATTAGACAGGGTCAAAGGTTAAAATAGGATGATGGGCAAGTTGTTCAACAATTGCATAGCCCTTGATCGCTTTCTGTTGGATGTAAGTGATGTCAAACCTAGAGAGGAAGCTTTGCCAATGCGCTAATGAGTCAGTCAGGACATATTTTTTAAGAAGAACTTTAATGGGATTCATGCGAGCGTCGAGGTTAACCTCATGAGCTAGAAAGTAATGTTTAAACTTCTGGAGAACCCAAACTAGGGCGGCACATGTCTTTTTCATTGTTGTCTATTTCTACTCACATGGATTAAAGATTTTAAATAGATAATAAGTTGCTCGCTCCTTTCCTTCTTTAGCTAATTGTGCCAGCATTGCTCTAAGAGATCTTTCCAAAATTGAGATGTATAGGACAAAAAGTTTGCTAGGATTAGAAGGTTTGAGCATAGGTGGGCCTGATAGATATTTCTTCAAGCAATCAAACGCCTCCTGGCATCTCAAATCCCATTTAAATTTAACTTTCACCTTGGCATTTGATAAAAAGGTTTACATCTTTGAGAGTGTTGTGAAATGAGCCGATGATCAAATTGTAATCTCCTAATTAAGCCTCTAAGTTTTTTTATGTTCCTTGGTGAAGCCATATCAAAAATTGCATTGGCCTTGTTGGGATTGATCTCAATGCCTATTTTACTGACAATTGTTGACTCCGAAAATGGGTCCCGGGTTGGCACCTCAGAAGTGTGAGGGAAAAGAAAAAACTCTCACCTTGACCCACACTCACATTCATCCCAGAACCCTCATCCCTTGGTGCCGCCCAAGCACCAAAGATATGGTTCAGGTCATGTGGGAGGTAAATGAGGAAAATAAAACTAAGAGGAATCATATATAGAAGAGGACTTGAAGTAGAAGTAGAGACGAGGAAAAGTGGTTGCCAGGAGCCGCGGGCTCCAAAGTTAAATAAATGAAGTATGGAGTACTTGAGAAGTGACCGTGTGCACCTAAGTGCGGAAAATGGGTGTGCGGGTACAACCTTCTCCTTCTTCGGCCTGTAAATGAAGAAGTGTCTTTAACCACTGTTTGATTTATGCATTTATGCATCTATAAGATGTGAAGACAAGAAAATAAGTAAAATAAGGATTAGACCTGAGTGTAGTGTAGTAACTATAACGAAAGTGGCTTTAAAAATGGCAATCGGAAACAAACTCACCGGTTGTGGGGTTAGACCAAACCCCTTTTTTGTTTTTTTGGAAAAAATATGATAATGTAAATAAATAAAAAGGATGCTTAAAATGATTCTAAATGGTATGAGACTGAAAAGTAAATAAAACAAATATGAGTGAAGATAACACGACCCGGGCAAAGTTACAGCCGGGCTGGACAGATTCAGGGTCAGCTGGTGCGACTTTGATGTATAAGCCACCATAAGTAGTACAAATGTCATAATGAATTTATGTTTCTTTTAAAATAAATATAACTCACTACAAATAATATTATATAAAAATAATATGACCTGGATTCTCTGAGAAATGGTCTAAAATGTTCTTAGAACTCCAATGACAAAAAGTGTAAATCTGGGGATTGCTTCCGTGATGTTGATGCAGAAAGTACTACGCGCACCACAAATGTTGGAATTGACTGATTTTATTGTAAATAAGAGACAACTTACTAAGGAACAATTTACATGAAGATTATATGAGCTGAATCCACTAGGAAATAGACAAAAATTGACTGAGAGTGCAATGTCAGAGAAATGTAAACTTTGGACCCGTCTGCACAGCGCTGGTTTAGTAGCCTCCATGAGCAAAGAAAATAACAGATTTGAGATATGTTTATTAGAGATAAAAGATAGCTTGACGTGGAAAACCTTTTTATGCAAAAGGATTAGTCGGAATATGCTCTTGAAAGTCTGTAGAAGGTAAAGAACAGCGAATAGAACTGTGGAGCGCATATCAGACCTCTCGCTCTCTCGCTCTCTCTCTCGCTCTCTCGCTCTCTCTCTACATCTACTTCCTTGCACTAGGACGAAGAGAGAATGACCTGGGAATGGTGAGACGAGCCTAGGGCAGTTGGAGGATGAGTAGAGTAGGCGTTGGAGGATGGGCTTCTCTTTCTTTGGTCATTCATATGAGTCTCCCTTTATAGAGGAGGTGAAGCAAGTCTAAAAATTACAAGTTTTAATACAAATGGCCATCATTGGATTACCACCATTGGATGGTGCTAATATTCAAAAGACGCTTACAAACTAATCTAGAGAGATTAAAAACCATGAATTACCCTCTTTATGATTAAAATAGGTCACCACTTAGATAGGAAACAAATTTGGTCTAAAAATAGCAAGTTTTGATGTACAAGACAACAAGTTAGATTACCATCACTTGATGGTGCTAATTTTCATCACGAAGTTTCTAGAAACTTATTCAAATGATACGGAGAAGGAAAAAGGAAAGGAAGGTCATGAATTGGGTCAGGGATGTGTCCAAAGGACTGGGTATGCACTCTATTGGTCTTGATCAAGGCTGCGTGCGAACAGAATTGCATGTCTGACTTCAGGGGGCACTGTAGACATATAGGTGAACTAAATTGAATGCCATTTGTTGAAAATAAAAGATGATTAGATAAAAACCCTACTTTAATCATATCAAAATAATGCACTCTATATTTTATGTATGGAAGCTGAAATATGACAGATGGTGGTGATTGAAAAGATTCGACAACAACCGAAAAAATGCAGCATGACCCAGAAGGCAATTATTGTTATCAAAACTATATCATAACCATCAATGATTGATCATTATGAAATGGTCATTGGGATGGATATGGTCCTCACTTAGTGATTATGGCTTTGTTTAGAAATATGTAACTCATCCTCAAAATTTCCAATTGGCTCCTCGACTTATCTAAAAGCGTACTTTAATTTGATGTTCAATGGTCCAATAAGAGATGTTGTCAATGGAATAAGAGTTTTAAGCTCCAAATAGGGCAAAATTGGTGTGTCTACAACAATAAACCCAAGTAGTTTGTTTGATGATACACTAAACACACACTTCTTGGGGTTCATCTTAAGCTTGTACTCCTTGGCTCGTTGTAAAACCTTTCTAAGTATCCCAGCACACTCTTCTTAGGTTTGAGATTTGACTCCGAGATCATCCACATATACCTTTATGAAATTATGCATCACAACATGAAATATTGCCATCATATAGTTGCTTCTACATTATTTAATTCAAAAGGTATGTCGACGTAGCAATAAGTTCCCCAAGGTGTAGTAAATAAGGTTTTTCTTTGGTCTTCTTCTGCCAACCGGATCTAGTTGTACCCTGTTGCTTCTACATTATTTAATTCAAAAGGTATGTCAATGTAGCAATAAGTTCCCCAAGGTATAGTAAATGAGGTTTTTTCTTGGTCTTCTTCTGCCAACCGGATCTGGTTGTACCCTGAGTATCCATCCATGAACAACAAGGTTTCGTATCCAGCCATATTGTCAAGAAGAACATCAATATGAGGAAAGGGAAAGTCGTCCATTGGACATGTTGGGTTTAGGTATCTAAAGTCAATCCAAAATCAGTGCTTTTCATCTTTCTTCATGACATGCACTATGTTGGCTACTCATTGTTGATGGAAAATGACTTTAATAAATTTTGCTTGATGCAATTTATCAACCTCATCTTTCATTTTCAATGCTACATCTGGGTGGAATCTCTTTAACTTTTGCTTAGCCGGGTTTGTTTTAGGTTTTATAGTTAATCTATGATCTTCTAAAGAATTGTCTAACCTCGGCATGTTCTCATAAGAAGTGAATGTGTCCTTGTACTCCTGTAGTACCCCCATTAGATTATGTTCTTCTAAAGGGGTGAGGTTGTCACTTATGAGGATATTCTTGGGATCTTATGGTGTTTTAAGATTCACTTCCTTGGTTGGCTCATCCACCGTAGTTGATGGTTCTTCAAATTTTTTGAACCTAGAAGCATAATCATCATCCAAATCCTCTTCTTCATCCCCGATGCCAAGATCCTTTTTTTGATATAACCTCGTAGACCCCAAAGTCTGACCAATGTTGTCCTTGCCCCCATATCATATTTCATCTAACTGGATTCCATTTTCAAAATATTTCGATTGCTTAGCATATTTTATGCTTTTCTAAGCTAGCTGATGCAATTATCGCTCTGGAACTCTTCTACCTTTAATTTTTGTTCTATTTTTATTGGAAACTAAACCTAAAGAAGAAGGTAAAGAAGAGAAAGAGAAAGAGGTGGAAAGAGTAAATTTTATTAGAGAGGATGGTGGGCAAAGGAGGTTGATCAAGGATTCAGAGGCTCCTTGGGTCAAATAGCCTTCTGGGACAAGTTGAGATGTTTCCTTGATTAAAATTTGAGTTTCGAGAAGGACATTTTCCTTTTGGGAAGTGCTAAACATAAAGACAAAATGGGCTTCAGGTGCCCAATTTAGACTAAGGTCGGACATGGGGGCCAGAGTAGGAGGAAATACTGGCAAGGAGAAGAAGATCTCAAGCAACATCTAATAGAGGGGGCTCTCAAGCCCAATGTTAATACAAATGGTGATGGACCATTTGGTCTGATGATCATGGAATAAGATGGTTATAAGGGCCCAATAAGAGGAGGATGTGGGCTCAAGGGCCCAAAAGGAGTAGAAGATGGGCTCTTTGGCTCAGTAGAAGAGGGCACGTGGGCCCAAAAGTAGGGGTTGGTGGGCTCATGGGTCCAGAAATAGCAAGTGAGCTCAAAGGCTCAATAGAAACAAATGGGCTCAAGAACCCTAAATTAGGTAGACTCGGGGGCCCAAAAGCAACAAGTGGTAGATTTGAGGCCCATAAGTAGGAATTGGACACAGAAGCCCAAGGATATCATTGAAGCAAATCTAGGTTGAGGCCCTAGAAGATGAGATGATAAGGTGAAGGCCCCCGTGGAGTTGGTTGGACTTCTTCTTGAGTCAGTTTCGTGTTATGACCCTCAGATTGGTCAATAGGTAGTTTAGCCTAGAGCGGTTCTTTAATTGACCCTTCTTCATCGATGGAAAACAAAAGAGATATTTTAGGATACAAATCATCTTTAGGTTCATACGTTCTTTTTCTTTTTTCTTGCTCTGGTTCTTGTTCTTCTTTGTTCTCAGCTAGTTGAATGATTTCTTTATTGATGAAAAACTTTTGTAAGCATCTAGAAAAGTACTTGCTCTTGAGATTTTGACCATTGGCATTCGTATCATTATATCCAACCCCACTCTTCTGTTGTAACCTCACTAGATTGATTGGCTCAACTATTTCTTACAGTTCTTTGCCTAGTTCTCGGCTCTCCTGGTATCCCAAACTCTTCATTATATGCCATCCAATAGTTTTGCTTTTGTCTCTTTTCCTTCTCCACACTTGCCTGGGTTGCTTACTTATTTCTAGAAGATCCAAGATTGTCAAAGTTGGCTCATTCAGCAACCTGTGGGGGTGGTAGTGGAGAAGATGGATGGTCTAGGGGAATGCTTCTCACCTTAATCAATTGTCCCTTGTAAAAGAGTTTGAGACACTGGTGATTGGTGGAAGCGACTGCTTCTAAAGCTGCCAAATAGGGCCATCCCAAAATAGGTTGGTAGGTTAGATCCATCTCAAGTATGTGAAAGTCGATAGTGACTGTTTGGGGTCCAAGCTTCACATCTATCATAATCGTGCCACTGGCGGGCCTTTTCAAGTTGTCATATGAGATCACTGTTATTTGAGATGGCCATATGTCCTATTCATAAATCTTACAAAGATGTAACATTTCTGGAGGTAGAACATTAATGGAGGCTACGATATCGACCAAACATGTCTTAATGCCAACTCCGTTGATGTGGACTATGATGCATAAGGCACATTTTCTTATTTCTGGGTTAGTCAACTCTTCTTTCATGAATATAAGGGCTAGATACTCGTTTCTTTGGACCAAGACTGATGAGATATTTATTGGGGGGAAGCTCTTGTTCACCATTACTTGTTGTAAGTATTGCTGGAGAACCATTTGGTGAACTTTGAATCTTTTGATTAATTATAAGATAGAGATCTGTGCTAGGGTTTTATCAAGATGTTTCAACAAGTCATAGGATGTCCTAGGCAGCGACTCTTCATGGTGTTCTTCTTCTATTTCTAATGCCAACCCCGATTGACTAGCCTGGGGAAAGACCTTTTAAAACATGCACCTACTCCTAAGTATTGTGGCAAGTTGAGGAGCTATAGTTAGAGCGGTACTGGCGGGTGGTAGATTAGGTCGGATGATGGGAGCTCTTAGGATGGGTGTAATGATGGTGGTTTCAAGCATGGTAGATTAGGTAGGTTGCAGAGGTATGGTTGCACGGGGTGGGATGTGTAACGAATCGTCTATAAAAAAACTTGGTGCAGCGGAAGCGACGATTCCTATGGGTTTCTTTATAATCTGTCTCAATCAGAATTGAACGACGAAAATCAAAAACTAATCAAATCGGGTTCGAATATACCTGATAGGGATTCATATAATCCCATGGAGAGGAAGGAGATGAGCTTCTCAAGCTCTTCAAATGATTCAAATGTCCGATCTCCAACAGTATCCACACGAACTTCATCCACAGCAGGTTCTCCCTTCGCGCCGGCCTCAAGAACTCTTCCCGAACGGAGCTCCATCGACCATGGACACCTTCTAGAGAGGAGGATGAGGTAGGGAGGAGGCTAGGGACGTGGTTTTCACCCTTATCTTGATAGGGTTTGGCTGAAACCATTAGTATTTATAGAGAATTTTGAAATTTTTCATAAAAACCCAAAATCTTCATAAATTACACCATTGTCCCTGTACTTGTGGAGAAGTCCTTTTGTGTGTGACACACTAGGTGCAATAGACTATTTGGTTGAGGTCTAAATAAAATAGAAAAATTTTATTTAATTTAATTAAATATGTTATTCAATAATAGATTAATCGACCTACAAATCATGAATGGTACAAGTCACATCTCATGATCCCAAATGGCTATGGGGATAATCCCATCTCTATTGAGCCTTTCCATCATCAGTTACCGCATGGATATAAACCCTCATCCATCCAATGTCCCGGTCGGAAAGGAGTACATCATCAACTATCAACTCCTTAGTGTACCAACTCTATAAGATCTTGTACTCGAAATTGGATCAATTGGAAAACTCCTTTTTCCAATTATCCTATCTACCCTGGATAGGGATTTAGGGTACTATCCCATAGGACATTCACTCTCACTTACCGAGTGGATGATTCCTTGTTGTCCGCTCAATTTGCTCCATCGGGTTTTATTTGTACCCGATCCATCACTATACTGGACCATCTAAATGGTGATCCATAAGTCAATGGTCAAAGCACAAGTTTCACCCAACAAGGTATCTTTGGCGACTCAGGTTAAAGGTCCAACCATTCAACCGTTATGATAGAAAACCCTGATTGACAATTCGATAAGATACCATTCAAGGTTTCTAATTCGCTCAGTTCAGTGAACTCATTCAACTAATGAGCACCTGGATGTGTATCTCAGTGTCTCCACATTAATGACCAATGAGATCAGTCATCCTCATCACATGGGAAAACATCACATACACTAGTTTATCTAGATCCTTGATGTCCCATCTCAAGTATCCTATGACTAGGAACATTTAGATCAAATACCTCTAGAAGATCAATCTCATTATCATGATCTCATCATGATTTAATCATCATTGTATTTGATTAAGGACTTCATTATGATATTCGCTTCTAATAAGAGCTTATAATAAAGATTTGCCTAATTAATTGAATAAGATATATTTAGAAATGTCGAATCATATCATATATGATTGCCTTATAAGGCATACATTTCTATCAGGATGATGATGGGTCCTGGTAGTGGTGATGTTTTTGGATGCTCAATTGGGAGGATTAGGGTCCGACCGGTTGGATTTGCATGGTAGAAGGTGTTACGATGGGCCATGATGGTGCAAAGATGATGGGTGGTCGGTTTTGAAGAACGAGGTTAGGTGGTTTAGCTCTGGGTATAGAGTGGATAGCTCAATTACGAGGAAGAGGTAGGTTGACGTGCATAGCAGAAGTGGCTCTCTCAACTTGTCAATTCTAGCCCTAATCATAATACTCCTTGGAAGAGAACAAGATGTGGTTAATGTGTTGATTTATAGATGTGGGTGCATGTGGAGGTATAGAATTTTGGATAATCCACAAGCCAGGGTTTTGTTGTTGTTGTTGCTGAGCGGGTGCATGCTATTGTTGAGGTTGATTTTTCACTGTTCTGATCTATTCCCCCATTTTGTCCCAGTCGATACTACCTTGCTCATTAAGGTCATGGATGTAATCTTTGAATTGAAAATGATTTTCCACGATGTGCCCAGGATATCTATGATACAAACAGTATTGCTCCGTATTGGCATTTTGTGGCCACACTAGCTTCTCCTTTGGCAATGTGATTTTCCCTGTAGCCATGAGTGCCTTAAAAATATCGATGAGAGAGTACAATAAAGGAAGGTAATGGTTTCTCTTAGGTCCTATCTTTCAAAGTTCGTAGGCCATGGGAAGGTGTGCCTGGTTGTAGTTGGCTAGTTATTGTCGTGGTGGTTGAGGAACTATAGTTTGTATGGCCAATTGTTGTGGTCGCTGAGGAATTGGGGCTTGTTGTTGATAGGGTGGGAACTATGGTTGAGGGTGAGGTTGAGGCTGACCAGGGTTTCTAAATGGTTGATTTTGTCATGGGTTCTGAAACTGATATTGATAATTGTTTGGTGGGTTCCTGACAACATTTAGATTTTCATTGGTCACTATGCCCTCAGTCACTAGGTTGGTTGTGGTATAAGTAGTTTTCTTGACAGCTCGGGGTCTGGGAACAAATAAGATCATGATAGGTGAGTCCCTAAGTTGTGTCTGAATGTACCATGCCCTTTCATAGAGCTCACTCATGGTGCTGGGGTGATACAAAGCCAACATGTTCTTTAAAGCCATAGTGGCACTGGTGATAATCATCTTTACTTGCTCCAGTTTCGAAATGGAATCTATAAGACTTTCTGCCATTGACCTTCGTCTATCGACATATCTGATGAAGTCCTGATCACTTCTCATTCTTTCAGCCATTAGGTCAGTGATGAAAAAAATTGGTCTGATCCTATCTTGGTATCTCTACAAGAATTTAGCCTTAATAGTTTCAATTTTACTCGTTGTAGATACGCGAAGTTAGCCTAATTACAGAGGCCAAACTCTTGTTTTCAAAGGAAACACTTGCCTTTTCCAGGCCAAGGAAACCATTTCAACATAAAAACAACCAAATTTCGGGAAGAGCTTAAGATGCTCTACCTCCACGCCGCCTGGCATCTTGTATCCAAAGTGCCTGGTATTCCCGCTCATTTTGACCCCACTTTTCAAACCAGCCTACAGTGTGCTAGAATCGTACGAAGTGTAGGCACTCCGCTGCCAGGACACTGGGAATCCTGTCAACAACTGATACCACAGATCGTGCATGTGCTAAATTTGTAGGCTTATCTGTCAAAATAGTTGATGACACTTTAAAAGTGGGACAACTGGCGTCATACTGGCAGAGCGGCTGGCACACCATCCGCCGGCTGACACCTGACAATCGGCAAGGGCCAGGATTGGGCTCAGAATGGATGCCTACCAACAGTCAATGGATTGGCAGGTGCTCTGCAAGCGAGACGCCAGGCGACCCCCTAAGGGAGCACATTAGCTGTGCCGGGGGCCTATAAAAGGGGACCCTTATTCCATATTAAGGAGGTTCCAATTCTTGAAAGAGAACTTCTACCAAGGGTCCAAACCCCCCCTAAGAAGTTCTAAAATAAAGCTTTCTTGACTCCCTCTAGCACCCCCAAGCCCTAACCTAGCCATCCAAGCTTTCCCATCCCCATCCACAATTATCCTTTACCATCACTATGACCTTACCATCGCACCCACTTCACACCACCGAAAAGCTACCCAAACACCTCCACAACACTAGCAAAAGCCATCAACCCCTCCATCCCATCCCAAAGAGTCTTAATAAGCCACCGAATAGAGTTCGAGCCCTTGGAATCCCTCATTGGAACCGGAAGAGGATCATCTTGAAATATGCCACTGGTGGTCTAAAGTGCTCCTCCGATAGGACTCCAGTCAACCCTAGCTTGGAGCGCCTGCTGTCTTCAGAAACAAACCAGCCAGCCACTCTTCTACAATCTTCTTATTTATCTTGTCCTTCAATTATTTTATGTTTGCTTTTACTATGCATGTCATGCTAGCATAGCCTAATGCATCTTTAGCTTTATGTCATTTAGACCCTCCTTAAGGAGGGTTAGGAGTTAGTCTTAATCCGATTCGTTCAACCTCTTTTGTCATTTTTCTTTTCCTCTTAGATCAGTTACTACTCTATGTTTAGTTCTAATCGGTTGTTTTTGTGCTTTCATTTGTGACTTCCTTTCAGGCAAGCAAGCTTTCTCAAGGCTCTTCTTCCCCGGCTGGCCGAGGAAGAAGAAGATAGAACCCGCCACAATCTCCCAATTCAAGAGGTAACTGTAGACACGTAATTTTGGCCTAGTTGAAGAGCTTAAATTCTTGTTTTCATGAAGGATATTTGAAGGGAACCGTGTTTTCCAGAAGAATCAGGCTTTTTAGCACATTCCAAAGAGGATCGATAGAACGATCGACCGGGCCAAAACACCCTGTATATGGGGCACTTGGCGCCTTGTATATAGGGCGCCTGGCTCCAAATAAAATTGACCTGACCAGCCGATTTGACCCCTCGCAGTGACTCATCTTATCGATTTGACATGTCTCATGATGCTGGCACCCTATATGTAGGGCGCTTTGCCGCGTGGAACTGCTTTTCGGAAATGGCCAAAGTACCCTCTTTTGGGCTATAAATAGACCCCCATTTGTAGCTGGGAGGAGGTTCCAACTCTGTACCACCCTAGAGTTCATCCAATACCACGTTTCTAAGCCATCTACACCTCCCATAAGCCTTCAAACCAATCCAAGATCACCCCCAAAAACCCCAAAAACCTGCTGTTCCGTCATCCAGAAATATGTTTTTTTCTCCACTTTGATAGCCTCTATCCGTCTTTCCTCTTTCATCCAGCATCCAAACAACCCACCACTAGCTTCATTTGCATATTGTCTACAAGGACGAGCCCTTACTTCGTCCCGGAAGCCACCCAGCACTCCGGAGCAGCATCGTGAAGAGGGAAAGAAAATCTGCTCGAGCCAGACTTAGTGCCCTATATACAGGGCGCTTTGACCTTGGTCAACGCCCCCTATAAGTAGGGCACCTGCAGCTAGCGCCCTATATATAGGGCACCAGCAGAGGCAGAAGCCGGTTTTGTGATTTTAGGAGTCCGATCGCCCATCTGATCGAGTTTTTGTCTTCCGTTTTCATCTTAGAACTTTTCATCATTTTATTTGGCATGCATTAGATCATTTTGCACCTCATATATATTTAAAAACCTACCAAAAATAGGGATTGGGATTCCGTCCCGATCCGGTTAGTTCATCCCCTTTTGCATGATTCAGAGTCTATACCAAGCATGATACTACACTCATGCCAGAGCTAATGATCTTTACTTGTTTTCGTGTTTCTCTGCAGGGCATTCTTAAGTAAACCCAATCGAGGTGAAGCTTCAACCCGATTTGAAGTGAAAGAGCTCACTCAAGCTCTCCTCTTTCGGCCGGCCGAGAGAGGAGAAGTTAGAACCTAACAATCTCCCCCTTTCCCATTCACAAAGGTACGACGGTCAAGCTTGTTTTCATCCTATTTGCTTTACATTTATTCACACTTTGGAGTATTCGGCTCCTGGCGACCACACACACACACCCCACACGCACACTTTTACTCGAACCACCGGCTCATCCGGGTGCCTACAGTAACCAGTCAACCTTTCCATTTCATTTTACTTTCTTCATTTCGATCTTTCAGAGCCACTAGCTCTTGGCGACCACACTATCGCCTTTTTTCCCAGCTCTGTAGGACCTAGGCTTTTTTTAAGCACATCACCACCCACCTCTCAATCTTCTTTCTCTTCTGTTCTCCTCACGACCTAGATTGATCCTTCGATGTTCAAGTGACATCATGGGTTGAGTAGTCCAGCGATCAAGGAAAGTGGGGAGAAGAAAAGAAGTGGGAAGTGTGAGGGATTGACCGGTTAGTGGGAGTCATCCTCTACCGTGTCTCTAACATGATTAATACAAACCGGCCCTATTGGAACCTTAAGAAAGAGAACACACACACACCATGAGACCGACACCTCGATGACCCGATCCATGGAGTCGGAGGAAGAAGAACTACCCACTGATCTTTTGGCGACCACAGTGGAACATCTGAAGCCAAAAGAAAACATGCTTGCCGTTCTCTTTTCTGAATGAAAGCACCTTCTCCAATTTCCGTGTGAGTCCTCCTTTACCCCCCATTTATCTTTACATTTACTTGCATTTAATTTTCATTGTCGCAAAGACTACTTGCTCACCGCGTGAGCCACTACTCCTTGGCTCCCACGTGAGCCGCCCCTCACTTCATCTCTCACCTTGTGAGTGGCACATTTCTGATCACCGTGTGGCCACCTATTTCTTTGTTGATCCCGGTGTCCTACTAGAGGGACATCGGGTGCTCCTCTGCTGGAGCATCTGTAAAGTGAGCTCCACAGCTTGACACCTCTACAACATCAACTCCCACGTGAGTCAACTTTACTTTTCAACACCCTTTACTTTTAAGCATTGTCATTTACTGTTTTCCAGCATCACATCAGTTTTAGGTCCCCGCAGGACCCTTGCTTTCAAGCTCCTCCTTAAAACTTTCTGATTTAGTTCCAAATATCTCGGTACTGTGACTCCAGGCGACGCGCTATCAGGGTGCTTGCTATTTCCTGAAACCTGGTTTCGTTCTGGTTTTTCATCTCACTTGCTAATCTTTATTACTTTACTTCCCTATAATTTCAAGCATGCAAACTTGACACTTTGCTTAAATTTGTGGTGTTTTACCATCTTTTAAATACTCTCTTTGATCATTGCTTTGCTTTTACTTGTTTATAGCTTGCTCCATCATCCTTGCTCATTCTCTTGCATTACATTGTATTGGGGTATCGGGTTCAATCTAGCTCCGTAGGTCATCAGAGAAAGGGGGCTCATTCTCCTCCCAAAGCCCTACACATCCAAAAACACTATTCTTGGTGGATTCCAACTTCTCTTCTCGGGATTCCCTCTCAGTTGACTAAGTTGGTTTATGCCAAGGCCTCCATAAGTCCCTAGATATGAAGGATTCCCTCTTCACTTATCGGGCTGGTTGTACCCTCTTCCCAAAACCCGAAGTTTACTTATTACCTATCCGTGTGAGAAAAGTGCTCAACCTTAGATTGCTCGGTGTCATGAATGAAAAGGTCTGACCCATTTAATTGAGTAGACAATATTCTTCTTAATGAGCCATTAATGTAAGGTTGAAACCAAAAAAATTTGCATTAAACATTTCAAGTCCTTGCTTTAGCTTGTTTGTGTAACCAAAAGAGAAAACCAAAAGAGTTGGAAAAAGTCTCTCTCACAAAAAGATCTAAAATTTCCAAAAGAAATTACTTCTTTGAGGTAAAACATCTTTGATCACAATAATCGTAAGAAAAGAACCTCTAAGAAACAATCCCAAAATACCAAAATAAAATTTTGCTTTCGGTTAGAAACTTGCGCCCTAAGATTAACAACCAAAAACAAAAAAAAATTGGCAAAACCAAAATGCAAAAATGAAACCTTACTTTTACTTCTTTTGTTTTATGTCTGTGTCGCTCAGGTACAGACGAGTCATCATGGACCCGCAGTATGAGCAAGCAGAGTGTGAGCAAGCTTACCACGTGGCGGGAGGCAAGCCGTCACTCCTTCCTGACGATGTGTATGTCATCAATGATACGGAGGCTCCCGCCAAACCAGATCAAGGTTTCCCTCCACCTAACCCCAATTCCCTTTGAGCGGCATTCTCTCATGCCAACCCTACCCAACTCCAAGCCATCGAGGCTATCCTTAAGGGCAAGTCGCCCACCAACCATGACCTCCCCATGGGTAGTCTTCAAATCTCCACTCCCTGGTTGGTGGCACGTTAGCCCGATGTAGCCACTCACGGCCATTCTCACACTAGGTCGACGCGCCCAAGTTCCCCTAATCCGGTGGCTATCTTAAACCACCCAAATACAAACATGGCCACACCATCCTGGCCGCCTGTCTACTCTTCTAACTACCTCAATCCTACTCGTCCGGTGGTACCTCCGCCAACTCATAGCCCTTACCCGGCCGCTACAGCCTATCTAGCTCTCCCACCGGTGCATCAAGCAATTTCTTAGCCATGAACATCAATCTCTTGTTGAATGAGTCTTGTCGCAACACAACAAACGCATCCAATCTAAGATTGGCTTATCAAGACCATAAGAACGACATGCTACGAAAGTCATTTTTAATGTCTCACATTTATTAACATAATTAAAATGAGGAGGTATTTATTCAATCTCATCAATAATATGTTATAATTATAATATATAAACACTTTTAGAATATCATATATTTAATGTATAACATGTAGCACACATCTACATATCATATATGTAAGCAATTAAATTGGATGATCATGGACTAAACCCTAAACATGCTATATCGGAGCCAGAATAGTGTGCAACCAAAAGAGCTTGCATTTGATGGCAATGTAGGTGTCTCCACTTTTAGAAGAATACTTCTTCAAGTAATCTTGATTTCTCCTCCTCTGCGAATCGGCTTCATGTCATTACTAGTGGTTAAGGGGTACACATACCCACAAATGTACACAATTTAATAAGATATCTTAATTTTGACCAAGAGGATTACATTAATTGATGGGGATAGAATGTACAATCAAAATTGAATAGAGATGGGAGGAGGTACGTAGACTCCATTAAACTCATCCATATAAATTACACATCATCACTATAAGTCCATGATCTTCGTACATTCACACCATAAAACATCACATGTTCATAGTGCAAGTACGTAATACTAATAATTTAATATGATATAACATTAATACCATAAAAATATATTTCATAATTTGTTAAATTCTTAATTTCAAGTTTGTCAATTTTTTTATAAACAAATAACATGATAAAGACATATAACAATTTATAAGAAACAAACAAGCAATACTAAACAATTTAAAGTAATCATGCATTTTCAAAATTGTTCAAAGTGCAAAATAATGTCCTATTTATTATTATAAAAAATACCATTTTATAAAAAATGATTGAGACATAATTTTAAAATTTAAACCTTTAAAACAAATTTTAAAGCTTAACTTTGAGTGACTCAATTACAATAGTGCTCAATATTATATAACAAGTCATTAAACACTTTAAAACTAGTAAAAAATTCAAAAAAAATAATTGTTTAATTTTTTATATTTTTAAACTATTTAAAAATTTAATAAGGGATTGTGTTGCACACCTCACACAATAATCAAAATTGTAGTTCCATTAAAAATCTGAGCCAAAATATGATTACACACCTTCATGTGTGGCCATGGTCATTAAGATGATTGAAACTAGTCAAATCGATAGTTGACCAACGACTATAGTTCCCCGCGTCTAATGTTGGATCCAAGTGTAGCTCAATTCGGCTCCCAATGGGTCCCATAAGGACTCTCCTCCTTTGCCCAAAAGGGTCATAGGGATAGTGAAAGAAAGGGGTCATATTTTGTTTCCAAAATTGACTTTCCAAGGCTATAAAAAATAATAAAAAATGAACATCCTAATCCTTATCAATTGTGATTTATGAATTTGTCATTCTCATCCCCTACACAATTTCCAATCTCTATAAATTAAGGAAAAATCAAACCACCTCTGCGGAAGGGTTCCACCACTGAAAAAACACCAAATAAGCCTCTCCACTGCCGTTTCAAGTATGAAATCATGAGGAAATGTTTGATAATCTTATTACTCATTTTATAAAGCTGTCAAAAGACTTCAATTCATTTTATTAAAGAAGATTTCACGAAATCCCCAATTTTGGAGGTCGACGAGATGTAGATCAAATTGATACATTCCATACATCATACCGGACTCTCCAAGGCTTCAAAATTTAAACGATAAGATGCATTGAAAACCATATGTCATGACAATCTAGTGGAGCCAACCATTCTTAAACTAGATCACATACAATTTTTTTTTACCTCAACAAAATAGAGGTTCACACAATTTTGAAAACACATAAAATATGTGAAATCACGTTGATTTGGCAACAGTTTTGGTGGACACTTGAACAGCAAAAATGACGATTCCTATGGATTCACGTTAGTATTATCTCGATCAAAATTAATCGATGAAAAGTAAATACTGATTAAAATGAGTTCAAATATACCTATTAGAGATTCATCAAATCCCTTAGAGAGGAGAAGGAAGAACTTGTTAAGCTCCTGAAACAAGTTAAACCTTCCTTAGTGTATAATCTCTAGCAGTATCCACATAAACTTATTCTACAAACGGGTTCTCCTACATGTTAAACCTTCCTACTTGCCTTGAAAGTCACTCCACCATGGAAAAATGTGCTCTAAAGAGAGAGAGAGAGAGAGAGAGAGAGAGAGAGAGAGAGAGAAAGAGAAAGAGAGAGATAGAGAGATAGATATAGAGAGAGAGAGGAGACATGAGGATGCTGACCTTGAAAATGACTCCCTTGACTTGATAGGGTTTAGCAAAATTCACTTATATTTATAGAAAAATTATAATTGTTATAATAACCTTTGTTTATGTCCCCGGTACTTATAGATCAATTTATATGGGTGTCACCCATTAGGCTCAATAGCCTATTTTGTTGGGGCATAATAAAAATAATATGATTTTATTAAATTAAATTAAATCAGTTATTTGATAACATATTAGTCAGCCACTCCCATGTTCCTGAAAGACTATGAGGATAATCTTATCTCCAACAAGTGTTTCTATCATTAGTTACTGTATGGATATTAACACTCGTCCATTCAATGTCCCAGTCAGACAGGAATATGACATTGACTGTCAACTCCTTAGTATATCAATTCTAAAAGATTTTCTACTCAAAATCAGATCAATATAAAAAATGATTTTCCAATTATCATTTCTATCTTGATTAGGGACAATTTGAGAGCATTTACTCACACTAACCAAGAGTGAATGTTCTCTTGTTGTTCACTCAATTGTCTCCATTAGGTTTTCTTTGTACACAATTCATCGTTGTACATGATCATTGAATTAATGATTCATAAGTCAATGATCAAAGCATAAGATCTACCCAACAAGGTATCTTTGACAACTCGGGTCAGAGTCTAATGGCATAACCATGATGATAAAAAATTCTGATTAATAATTTGATAAGATACCATTCAGAGTTTCTAATTCAGTTAGCTTAGTGAGCACATTTGACTAATGAACACATGTATTGTATCCCAATGTCTCCACAATAATACTAATGAGATCAGTCATCATAATTACATGAGAAGGCATCATATATACTAGTATGTCCGAATTCTTGATGTCTAGTCTTAAGTATATTATGGCTAATAATATTCAGATCACATACCTCTAGATGATTGATCTCATTATCACGATCTCATCATGATTCAATCATCGGTGAATGCAATCAAAGACTTCATTATAATGTACACATTTATTAACAGCTAGAAATAAAAAAATTTCAAATTAATTGAATAAGATATTTCTAAAGATATCGAATGACATCACATATAATTAGCTTGTAGGGCACACATTTCTATCAAATGATATTGTAGGTCGTCAGCATGAGTCGGGATTTGCCTTAATTTTTATCTTATCTTTGGAAATGGTTCCATAGTGGATGGTCTCTGGGTTGTGGTTGCCAGGAGCTGTGGGCTCCGAAGTGAAAGGAAATGGCAAACATACCTATGAATGGTGAGATGTGTTTCTTGATTCTGACTTCCCTCCTCTCGGTCAACCAGAAGGAGAGAGCTTGAAGAGTTCCTTTTATCTTTGTCAAGTTGATGAAGTGTATAGCTTTCAGTCCAACCAAATCATTTTGGATTGTTCAAATGAAAGCAAGGAAACAAGTGAAAACAACATTATAAGAAGAAGAAGTGTAGCAATATGCTCAAAGCAAACATATGTAAATGACAAAATGATGAGAACTGACCGCATTCATACTAAATCCCAACCCCTATTTTAGGTGACTTAGAATATATGAGGATGTAGATACAAGCACTAACATGTACTAAATGACATCAAGATGCAAATTTGAATTAAAGGGAGGTGGTAGGTGAGGAAATGAAACACGAAAATGCCAAAAAACATGCAACAATTGGGTCTGTTTGCAAATGCCCCATTCTGAAAACCTCGAGATTCTTTTTTTTAAGTTTGTTTGAAAAGATACTTGTTTTCTATTTTTCAAATATCAATATCAGAATTTTCTAGTAAAATAAGTGATAGCTTATAAAAGTACTGAATAGTCCAGTGATATTGTAAAATTTTAGAACCAAGGTTCGAGTTTTGTAAAATATTTGTTTTAACCCCTCTCTGTCAAATGGTGTGAATATTTGATATTCATTTCTATTGAGCAACTACTCGAACACCCTTGATAAACTGCCATAATGATCTATTTTTTGAGAGTGTGCACATCCACAATGCATAAAGAACACAAAGGGCTCCGACCTTTCGAGCTAAATGAGATAATAAATTTGTTTAAGTTTAGATTTGATGAATTTTTTTTTGTCTAAAGTTGGTTTAAGTTTCAATTTGAAGTGTTGATTTCGGGTTTGAATTTTGAGTGTTGGTTTTGTTTTGGTTTGAATTGTTTGGTTTTGATTGTTTTTACTTCAATTAACTGAAGGGTGTTTTATTTTGTTTAGAGTTTGGAATTTTAAATGTATTGAGAAAATTTAAATTTATTTTAGTTTGGTTGACATGTGTTAGGTCATTTTTATCTTTTTTTATGTTGGTATTTTAATGCCGATTCAAATTTGCACAGTATGTTTTAAATGTTTTGAACTTTGATTCTACTTGGATAAGTTTGATTTCATATTACTATAAGATATGCCTTTTCATGTTTTGAGATGGATTTTAGATGTTATGAAGTGTTTTGATGTGTTCTATCAAATTAGATTTGAATTATTTGATTCACTTGTTTAGGAAGCTGAATTCCATAGACTTAAGAGTTTTCATTTAAACTTTTAGATTGTGTTAAGTCTAATTTTTATTATATGTTTAGTTGCTAATGATGTATTTTAATGTGTTTTGAGTGTATTTTCATATTAAATTTAAATAAATATTTCGATTTTCCTTGCTTATATTTAGTCTAGTTCGGTTTGCATCACATCAGGTCCGTCAGGCTAGTATCAATGTCTGGTCACATGCAATCAACTCGGCACTTGAAAATGTTCATTAAATTTATACTTGTTCATGTCAGTATACATCAATTGGTAGTTCATATGTTGCTTGGTGGTATCTGAAGATGGCGGTTTTCCCCCCAAGTTTATGTTTTCAAAGGACCAAAGGAAAAATTGGCATTACGACGCCATGCCAACCCGTCATTGATCAAATGGATTTTACCTCCAATATGGGTAAGCCTTTTGACTTGCCATACTAAGGGAAGGATTCATCGACAATGAGAGTTGGCCCGTGCCAGCATCTAGGATGAGACATGCTGGGTCAGGCCTAGATTAGCCATCAAGGGTGGACGTCCATTTATAGAATAACTCCTTATTTAATTTGGCTTTTCACATTTCATATTTATTTAAAATTGATTGTAACAATACAAGACCCAATGGGCCAGCTTCAAGTCTCTTGGCCCAAAAATGTCGACTTTATGTCATCTCAATCCAGTTGGCCAATTTTCATCTCCTTGGGCCTTGTGGCCTAGTTTACACTTCAAAGGCCAAGATGGCCTGCCTTAACACCCTGTTTGGACCAGAACTAAAAGCCACCTTTTCAATCCTTGACCCATCGTGTGAGCCAAAAGGGATCAGGCCGTCACCCCAACTTGGTTCTCATATGGACCTATTTGTAGCCTTCATCGGATTAGCATCTGTTTTGGCATTCATCTAGTACATATTTTGGCATTGGTCAAACACATGTTTCACCCTCAATTTGGCACCTACTTTGAGATTGGACCAGCACCTATTCTTTGGCATTTTTTTTCTTGCTACAGCAATGAGCTAACGAGGACCTCATGGGGGTTGACAAGGGTCTATTTTAATGTTGTTTGGGGGACTGCACAAGGTGCTGTTTTGGGACAGAATTGCACCATATTGGGACAACAAGGGGGCTATTTAAAAGGCTGAACAGCAGGCTGTTTAAAAGACCTAATTAGGGACAAGCTTAAGGGCACACAGGGGTCTGATTGTGGATAGGATTAAGGACACATAGGGAGCCTAACTAAGAGGAGAATTAAGGGAACACAAGGGGCTTGATTAAAGAGAATAGTAGGGCTGGTTTAAGGGCACACAGGGGGGGTCTGATTGTTGACAAGTTAAGGGCTACACAAAAGACTATGTATGCATTTTGATCGGGTTCCATTTCCAGCCTGATTAAGAGGGCTCAAAGGGACTAAATAGAAATCTATTATGGGGTGCACAAAGGGCTATTTAGGGAACCAATTGGGGTTGGCTTTTGTGAAGGCCAATTAGTAGGTGCCCAAGTTGCTATTTTGGTAGGTGTAGGGAGGAGGGCACATGCGCCCAACCCTGGTGCAAATGGTCAAATCCAAATTTTACTCAAAATTGGACCAATTCTTTTCTATATATACACCCTTAGGTCTGAAAATTGATCTTATCTTTATGTAGATGGCTCTTCCTTCAAAGAAGATGCATTCATATCTTGGAAGAGTGATTTCTGGCATATCAAGGCATGTAATGGGGAGGATTTTAGCAAATTTGGTAAGAAAACATCATTTTCTTCATTGTGATTTTTTTGGAATCTTTTCGAATTTTGAGCCCACGTGCCCCTGATCGCGGGCACATGGCTATGTGCCCTAGAGATGGGGTGCATAGCCATGCGCCCCCAGGAGGGGCACATGTGCCTGGGTAAATTTTTTTCCTTTTTCTTACATGCTGTAAAACATACCTGATAATTATCTTTCTTGCCAAATTAACCTTTGTTTCCAGGCCCTTGACGATTCTATTCACATGCCTAGCTCAAGGTTTTGCTCAGGGTTCTCCATCTATCAACATGATCAATTCTGTCTAATTGGAACTTATTTGGCCTACTGGTGCACGCCAAACATTATGTTGACTACCAACCAGACTTTGGATTGATTGGTGCTTTGATTGAGTTGTGGCATCTACACATGCACACTTTTGTCTTCAGTTCTTCTAAATGCATGATCTTATTGGAGGTGGCAAAGTTGTTTCTTGGACTTCTAAAAGGTGAGGTGACTAATATGCTTTTTTCTTCAGGATATCATGGAAACAGGTTGGATTAGCTCTCTCATAGTAGGCAACCGGATCAGTCTTCCAAAACAAGCAGGCTAGTACATTTCTACTTTGCCATCTCACGGCCTCGATGAGACACAACTTTTCAATGGTTCCAAAGGCTTTGCTACTTGCCTAGAAGCAATGTTCCTGTTTCCCACAGAAGTTGGGTTCCTGGAGCAGAGTCATCTATCAGGTGTTCATGGAATCTAGAGCGGCAAGTGGCTTGGTGCTTCAGTGCTCGGTTTTCTATACTACAACTTATCTTCTTCCTGTGTGGGATGTTCCATGTTCGGCAGTGATCTTTTGTTTTCTTGTTGGGCTTCAAGTTTGATCTGGCAGGTAGTGCAACCACTATTTCATGGCTTTTTCAGCACAGTCTTATGTTTCCATGTGATATAGCTCTTAGCTTTTATGACAAGGTTTCAAACAAATGTTCCTCACTAAAGAGATGGACAGATTGGCACACCTACCTTGCTTTCATAGATTGTTCCAACTTTGTGCATAGTCCAGTTATCATGTGCTAGAGAGATGTTCAGGTTTGGTGTGGGCCTGTGGTTGACTACTGGATCTACTTTTGTTCTACATAATCTACACATGTGCCATTCTCAGATTGGTTTGCCTCGCTACGAGCTACCTGTGTTGTCACATTTGCCTCCTAACAAGGATAGGAAACTAGGTACGGATGATGACAAGGAAGAGGCTAGGATTTCCATTGCCTTGTGGAGTACGAGCCGACTGCGGCACTTGGTCACGCCAGTCGAGGAGAGCCCAGATGATCAGTGTTGCTACCTTTCTCAGCTGTAGCTTCTTTGTGCATGATTATCCTTCTATTGGTTCTTTCTTTCCTTGTTGTCCAACAATTTTCGTCATTTATAAATAAAAAAGTGAATTTTGGTACGTCAATTTTGAAATGGAAATTCACCTTCATCTTGCAAATTTGTTAGTGTATGACCAAAATGATGCTTGATAGAGACAGCTATTTTACAACATGATTTGTGAGATTTTCTAGTAAGAAACAGATTTTTCATGCAATTTAAACAAGCAATTTTTTAATGAATTTTACTAAGCAATTCAAAATTTTGCTTGATTTTCTTTTAGTGACATTGTAATCAGCTCAATTACATGTATGACAGGGTAATTTTTAAATTTTTTATGATTTTTATTGAATGTTTACCTCTGTAAATAGATCTTACCATCCTCACAAATTCATTCTACAGTGCACACTATCTCTCCTCACCAAAGCCTCTCTAACTTCTTCTTCATTTTCGAAGCTCGAATCATGATCAAAGGTCATACTCTAGTTAAATAAATTGTGGAATTCTTCATTCTATTTGTCTTGACTATAATATTATGCGATTTCAAGTCCGTTTGACAATGTTTCTGATCAGAAGAAGTTTTGGCAAGGTGTTTGGGTCCACGTGGAGCATGGGCATATGCCATGTTGGGCGGGGTGCACTCCAATATGCCCCCTACCTTGGGTGCAAGGGCATGTGCCCCATTGGTGGCACTCATTTCCATGTACCCTCAGAGGGGGGAGCATGTGCCCCCTGCCTAGGGAGCGTGGTTGTTTTTTTATTATTACAACAAAATAGGTTGAGAAAGTCTGACCTATTTGAAATTTACGAATGACAAAAAGGATTCAGCACATGCGTGCGCATGATTCTGAGGTCGGTCCTTCTAAGTTGGCATCCGCACATGAGGTAATTTTTTTGTGTTGTGAGTGAATTGTCTATCATTCTTTTGGCTGCAATTTCACCCAAATTATTTTCTTTGCAGGGATGGATCAAGTCCTGAATTTCCTGTCAAATGGTGAGATTAGCTTATCATGGACTTCAGTACTTTCAACAACACCACCTGGACAAGACAGAGTTTGGACCCCTTCTATGAGTCGCACCATTCTAGGAGGACTTTGCCCTGATACATGTCCTGAGAGAGATGGGATGCTGCGACTTGCTCTTTCCTACTATCACGAGGCCACATGGTCCCGACTTTGGAGGATGTGGCCCATATTTCAGAGCTTCGCATCTACGGGCATCCTACCACCGGTTACACCTACAGTGACTATTCATTGATGGGAGTGGATTTCCTCTTATTCTACCTACCTCAGTCGCAGGACGAGGCCGCTCTAGCGATCAATCATAAGGAGTGTTTTAAGCTGGTAGGCCTATCAAAGGCTCACATGCTAGCTGGGGAGGACACTGGAGACTACGAGCGATGCTTGATCAGACAAGTGTCAGCTACATTGTGCGGCCTCCCTGGGACCCCAGAGCTACACCGAGATCTTTGACGATTCTTGATCTTCATCTTTAGACACTTGTTGCTCGACAACAAGACAAAGAGAGTGCATGTATAGTTACTACCACTATGGTCTAACCTTGACATGGTTGGAAACTATGATTGGGGAGCACTAGTTCTGGCCCATTTGTTTTCTAGCCTTTCTCCTAACAGTGGCATCATTTCAGTGGGTGGCTTCACACCCTTTCTTCAGGTATTTTGCCTTCTATTCTTTTTTATTTACATGTTATGAATAGGCTTGCTTACTAACAAGAAAATGTGCCTTTAGGTGTAGAGTTACTTTTACCTTCTCCTAGGGTGAAGTAGGCTAGAGCATCTTGATCACCTTCCTTTGTTGGCACGTTGGCAATATGTCCATGATGCCTCTTCTCACTCCCACCAGCTCCTCCGACTTCGTAGTGAGCTACTTAGCTTTCCTCCATCTTTGGTATGCTTCTCAAATTCTACCTCACCATTGATAGAAATGTATGCCCTACAAGCCAATCATATATGATATGATTCGACATTTCTAGAAATATCTTATTCAATTAATTAGGCAAATCTTCATTATAAGCTCTTATTAGAAGCAAATATCATAATGAAGTCCTTGATCAAATACAATGATGATTAAATCATGATGAGATCATGATAATGAGATTGATCATCTAGAGGTATTTGATCTAAATGTTCCTAGTCATAGGACACTTGAGACGGGACATCAAGGATCCGGATAGACTAGTGTATGTGATGTCTTCTCATGTGATGAGGACGACCGATCTCATTGGTCATTAGTGTGGAGACACTGAGATACACATACAGGTGCTCATTAGTTGAATGAGTTCACTAAACTGACCGAATTAGAAACCCTGAATGGTATCTTACCGAACTGTCTATCAGGGTCTTCTATCATCACGGTTGCATGGTTAGACCTTTGACCTGAGTCACCAAAGATGCCTTGTTGGGTGGAACTTGTGCTTTGACCATTGACTTATGGATCACAATTTAGATGGTCCTATATTGCGATGGATCGGGTACAAGGAAAATCCGATGGAGGCAATTGAGCGGACAATAAGGGATCGTCCACTCTCGGTAAGTGAGAGTGAATGTCCTATGGGATAGTACTCTAAATCCCTGGCCAGGGTAGATAGGATAATTGGAAAAGGAGTTTTCCAATTGATTCAATTCCGAGTACAGGATCCTATAGAGTCGGTACACTAAGGAGTTGACAGTCGATGCCGTACTCCTTTCCGACCGGGACATTGGATGGATGAGGGTTTATATCCATGTGGTAACTGATGATGGAAAGGCTCAATGGAGATGAGATTATCCCCATAGCCATTTGGGATCATGGGATGTAGCTTGTACCCTTCATGATCGGTAGGCCGATTAATCTGTTATCGGATAACGTATTTAATTAAATTAAATAGAATTGTTCTATTTTATTTAGGTCTCAACCAAATAGGTTATTGGGCCTAGTGGGTCACACACAAAAGGACTTATCCACAAGTACAGGGGCAAGGACGTAATTTATAGAGATTTTGGGTTTTTATGAAAAATTCCATAATTCTCTATAAATACTAATGGTTTCAGTCAAACCCCATCAAGCCAAGGGTGAAAACCACGTCCCTAGCCTCCTCCCTACCTCCTCCTTTCTCTAGAAGGTGTCCATGGTCGATGGAGCTCCGTTCGGGAAGAGTTCTCGAGGCCGGCGCGAAGGGAGAACCTGCTGTGGATGAAGTTCGTGTGGATACTGCTGGAGACCGGACGCTTGAACAGTTTGTAGAGCTTGAGAAGCTCATCTCCTTCCTCTCCATGGGATTATATGAATCCCTATCAGGTATATTCGAACCCGATTTGATCGGTTTTCGGTTTTCGTCGTTTGGTTCTGATTGAGACGGATTCTAAAGGAACCCATAGGAATCGTCGCTTCCGCTGCACCAAATTTTAATGGACGATTCCTTACAACCATTGCCTTAGCTTGTTAATTGCTGGTTGGTTCTTGCTTTTTATAGGTATGTTGGTGCGCTTTCTTGACCATGGATGACAACAGTGCTAAGTGGGTGGAGAGGGGCTCCCACCTTTTTGGCCGTGACATCTACCTGCATTGTCTGAATGAGGTATAGCCACTTTGGGTCCGCCTAGTGATGAGGACCTTCAGGGGTTGTCAAGAATGGTGCCCCCTCCTCCTTCCAAAGTTTGCCACGACACATGGTTTAATGCATTTAGTAAACTAGGTGGCTAAATACAGGTCTACGCTTGAGGATTGGGAGGTAGAGGGGACCGTGGTCTTTTCAATGGCCATGGATGACACTGAGTTTCATTACTAGTATGGTGCAGCCCATGGCCACCTTTTTGTACTACTTTCCTTGTTTCACAAAATCTTGTTTTAGGACACTCACACCTTGTTGACCCAGTATAGATCGCAGATCCGTGCTCTGGAGAAGTAGGTCGCTTCTCTCCAGGCGGCTTTGGAGGCAGAGGTGTGTATTGTTTGTGTCCTTCACACTCTATGGTTATATTGCCTATATATCCTGACTTACTTACTTTCTTTTTTTACAATAGCACAAGGCCCGTGTAGAGGGTGTCTCTTCATCTGAGGAGGTGATTGTCTTGTGTGATGAGTTGGTGGCCACAAAGTAGACTTTAGCGTAGAAGGAGATCACAATACCACTTTCGACAGCTCCCACTATAGTTATTCTTTGTTCTTTCAACATCTTAGCTTCACATCTTGCTTGTAGGTTGCTGATCTAGAGCGGTCAGCTGCCACTTCTACTTCAGAGACCACTTCGCAAATCCAGGTCTTTGACGCATAGCTACGGATGCGTGCCCCTACTATAGAGATGGCTCATCTTCGACTTGACTACGAGGAGGAGCCACCTGTCGACTCCAGAAATGGTTTCCGGATCAGCACCTCAAGAAAAGGTGATAATAGAATAGGGGAAAGGGAGTGAATCAGAAAACACTCGAAAAGCGGTAAAGTCCTTACCTCGATCCCACACTCATATTGATCCCTGAACTTTCATCTCATGGCATTTCTCGAGCACCGAAGATGGTTCGGGTCGTGTGTGAGGAGAGGGAGGAGTAGAATGACTTAGAACATGAATAAGAAATTCTAGTCGCCAGGAGCCGCGGGCTCCACTTTATGGAATAGAAACAATAGATGACCGTGTGTACCTTAGGACGGGAGATGACGCGTGAGTTTAACCTTCTTTCTCTTCGGCCAACCGATGAGGGAGAGTCCAACCAGTGCTAGCTTGATCAATTTGTGCAACTTAGAGCAATAAACCAAGTGAAGGGTTTTATTATACTTGTGGGAAGTGTATAAACTGTAAGAGAGGAGATGAGAAAGAAGCAATCGGGTTCAAACTCACCGGATTCAGGGTGAGCCCTAACCCCTAACCCCTTTTTTTATTTTTGGTTATGTAAAATGATGCAAACTAACTAAAATATGTTCTAACAGGTAAATGAACTGAGTTAATAAAAACTTATAGGATGAAACGGCTTGAGTTGAAGCCGAGATGAATGAAACTAGCCGGTTCGGGTAGCCTTACACCCTTTTGGTGCGACTTTGGTGCAAAGAATTCTACGAAAGACCCCAACGTCTGAATTGAGTGATGTTTATTTCTATGGATGGAGAACTCAGAGAAGAAGAGATCTCTTGTTGATGACTTCTCTGTATTTCATCTTTACAGGCCTGTAGAAAATCTGGAAGTGAACGGATATTAAAAATAGAACTTGGATGTATGCCCTCAGTGCATCAATCGCCACAGACAGACGGCAAGTCAGAATCGAGTGCCTCTAGTTGAAAATGAAAGAGGATGAGTGGAGGAACAATTTGTCTATTGACTACTTTCATAGAAAAAGCTCCAATTTTTTTGTAGAAGCCGATGAAGCTCGGTGATGTAGAGCACATGGATTGGGCCTTCTTCTTCACTTCGGGATTGATCTCTCGACGTTGGATTAGATTTGAATGCCAGGATGGCCTCGGGAGGGAGCTTGGATGACCTCAGGATGAGCTAGAGCGTGGGTGGTAACCCCGTGTCACTAGGAATAGCCCTCAATTTATAGAGACGGAGAACCAGGTGTAAAATAGGAAAACTGGCTGACCGCGCCCTCAAGTTGAGGGCACGCAGGCCGTGCCCTCCACCTGAGGGCACGCAGACCGCACCCTCACCCTAAGGGCAGTTAGCACACCCCCGCCTTGGAGAAGCGTTCGGCATTTTATTTCTAAAAAAATTTGGAAGCTTCCAGAAATTGCTAAAAAATTTGGTTGATAAGATGAACACGCCCCCGACTCGAAGGTGTAAACTTCCCAAAAACCGGTCTAGAAGGTGTAAACCATGGTAACTTTTGATTTGAAAAATCGACTGCACCCTCAGTCCGGGGGGCACTGACCGCGCCCTCGGTCTGAGGGTGCGGTGACCGCGCCTTCTTTTTTTAAGGGCAGCAAGGGTGTGGTACACACTCTCTCCTGCGCGTGTGTTCCGCAAGCCGTAACTTGCAAACGGGATGTCCGATTTGGCTCCCATTTATTGCATTGGAAAGAGGGCTTCAACAACATCTCCTCAAGTCAGTAAACGTGCCAGCATGACTTCCGAGACATTAGCACGGGCTTTGACTACCGGTTTACCCTTCCACGGAAAGCCAAAAACCGAGGTGGTAATCCGAAAAAGGGATGGTTTCCGTCGAGGAATTTTGGGTCAACTCGGGATGACTTAAAATGATAACCAAACAAGTCCGGTATGATTAGAAAACTTAAAATCATTGAAAAATCTGAGATTAACTCGGTAAATATGAGATGATCCTTGGAAAATCTGGGAATAACCAGGAAAGCCTAAAATCGATCGAAATGGTCGTGTGGCCCGGGTTGTTGACAATGTACAGCTAGGATCAACCTGGATGACTTGAAAAGGGCCGATGATGACCATAAATGCCGAACATGTGGTCCGGGATAGCCGTGCCAACATGGATCGAAAAGCCATTATAAACCGATGCCTACCGAAATGACTCGTTGGAAACCCTGAATGTTGTGGAACTCATGCGGTACATCAGAGACCTTCAATTATGGACCATTCAAGGTAGGTCATTGAGCAGGCTTCATGTTTTCATAATTAACACACGACTCTCGCTTGAAGGTTACGACATTACTTCAGAAATCATCGATCCATTCCCAACTTACGGGGGTCTCCACCAACGTCCTTTACTCATTTCCGCATGGTGATCATTGCCCATGGAATAGGAGTCTGGGGCTCCGAGTCAGGCCAAATTGGCATGTCTACACTGTTAACTCGGGACCGACATCACTTTGAGGCAATCCAAAGTATGGAGAGCTAGCATTCAAATGCTCTCCGTGAGTGGGATTCCACAATCTATTCTCTAGAGCAAAGTTAGTACCAAATGTGGATCGATCTCGTTTCGGCTCAGGAAAAGCTACACTTCTACCAGTAGATGGCTTGCCAACCTTCTCAAAGCTGAACTCATCAAAGTGGCACCCATTTGAGTGGCAGATGGACACACCAGAGTGGATCGCACAAGAGTCGAAGCCCTACAACACAAGTGGGAGCAGTTCCAGAGCAGAGTCACACTCTCAATGTGGCTGACTACTTGGTTTCCTTCACTAAGTATTGGAGGAATGAGGAGGCCGCCGAATTGCATGCACCACTTCCTCCACCTCGAGGATGTTCTTCCAGGGAGGGCAATGTAGAGTGCTGATATAGCGTTGTATCTGTCTCTGCACTTGTATCGCTTGTATTACTTTGATCTTCCTTTCATCTGTAACATCACATTGAATGTGTTGATTAGTACGACTTTGTAGCTTGTCCCCTTGCATTCGTAAAGGGGCATAACCTTCTTAACATGACAAAAAAATAGGAATTAACAAAAATAAATGAAACATAGAAAGGGGTACAAAGACTTACCTACTTGGTGGGAATATACCCCTCTCGCCATTTGATGCCTGAAAACACTTAGAAAAAGGATCAATTATATCAATATCTCATCCCTTTCCTATTTATCAACTAACTTGATTTTAAGTCAAAGGGAGGAGCCTTTTTAACATGGTGTAAAAAAATAAATGGCTGGAACATACCTGCCATGGTGAGAATCTTCACCTCTTACATTAAAGTCCTTGAAAAAAATTGAGAGAAGGGGATTAGATCTTCATGGTGACTTATCCCTTTGCCTTTTATGACCAACTTTGACTTAGGTCAAAAGGAGGAGTCTTCTTAACAAGGTAATTAAAATAAAAGTAAATATGCAACGTAGAAATGGAAATATGCAATACAGAAAATTAAACATGGATGCAACTAAGGTAATAATAAACCTTAAGCTAAAATAAATGATGTATATTTTGGGTTTTCTTCAAAACATAGAACTCTTTTTCTTAGATTTTAAAAAATACTCAATTTTTAAAAATTTTAAAATATTCAATTTTTTGGTTTTTTTTAAATACTTAAATTTTTTGGTTTGCTTAAAAATATTCATTTTTTTGGAGTTTTTAAAATATTCAATTTTTTTGGATTTTTATGGAGAAAACACTGGTATTGAGATAATTCATCAGTCTTTAGATGTTAATCAAGATTCATGTGGTAAGCACTACGTGCAAAATATGGTTCCCTTCCCAGAATCCTTCTAATTTTCTTCTTTTGATCGGTCTAGGTTTCACTTGGATTTGGTTGATTCACCCTTGCATAGGCTTTTAAGAAGGAAGAGTAATAGAGGAAGTCCTTGATAAGGTTTGAAGATGTTGAGAGGGATTTCTCTACTCACACACAAATTACCCGTTGCGGTTCAGCCTCTTCGGCTCTTTCCTATTTTTTCTCTTTATGTGGCACACATTCGTACAGGTTTTTGTCCCATGGAGACATTGCTCATCTTTTGGTCGCTTTTTTTGCATTGACTACATTTTGGGTACTCATTCAAATAGGTTGATCATTTTCTTTTTAACTTGAGGGGTTCATTACCCATCTTTTAGCACCCTTTTACACCCTTCAAGACAGCCTCCTACTAGGGTGGCGGATACTTTCAATACTACCCCTCTCTAATCTTTTCTCTTTATCTTAGATCGAGTAAGAGAGAATAGGGTAAGAGTTTTCCTTCCACTTCTAGGTTTCTGTCTTGCCTCTCGCAAGCGTCGGGATGTCTAGATTCCAGGATCGGGAAGTGTTGTGTGTAGGGTGGTGCCAACACATGACTTCGAGTGAACATCCTTGGATCGATGACTTGACATTATACTAGTCATTTTGTTATTTCTCCATATTTTTATGGAAAATACTTTTGAGGTAAACTCCGTTCCAATGATGATTCAAATTTTTTTCATATGCATTAGGCAATTCATATGCATTGCCTGAATATTTTTCAATGATTATAAAATGCCCTTCTTGATAGAAATATATGCCCTACAAGTCAATCATATGTGATATGGTTTTACATTTTTTATAATATCTTATTCAGTATTAATGGTATTTTCTTCAGTACTTGCATTATCTAGATGCGTCTATCGTAATGAAGTCTTAGGTTACATGCATGTTGATTAAATCATGATAAAACCATTATAATGAGATCAATCATTTAGAAGCTTATACTCTAAATGTATCAAGTAATAGGATTCTCGAGACAGGACATCAAGGATCCGATAAGACTAGAGTTTATGATATCTTCTCATATAATAAGGATGACCGATATCATTGGTCATCAGTGTGGGGACGTTGAGTACATGTATAGGTGCTCATTAGAGGAATGACTTCACTGAACTGACCAGTATAGAATCCCTGAATGGTATCTTACCGAACTGTCGATCAGGGTATTCTATCATCACGGTTGCACTGCTTGATCTTTGACATGAGTCGTCAAATATGTCTTGCCAGGCACACCATGTACTTTGACTATTGACTAATAGATCACTTAGTATTGTGGTCCTGTATAGTTAACGAATTGGATATATAGGAAACCCGGTAGAGGCAATTGAGCGGACAATAGGGAATCATACACTCTTGGTAGGAGAGAGAGAATGTCTTATGGATAGTACTCTAAATCCTTGGCTAAGGTAGATAGGATAATTAGAAAAGGGTTTTTATATTGATTAAATTACGAGTACAAAATTCCATAGTGCCGGTATATTTAGGAGTTGACAGTCAATGTTGTGCTCCTATCTGAACGGGACATTGAATGTATAAAGATTTATATATGTATGGTAACCGATGATGGAAAGGCTCTTTGGAGATGAGTTCATCCCCGAGGCCATTCGGGATCATAGGATGTGACTTCTACCCTTTATGATCGGTAGACCGTTAAATCTATTATGAGATAAAAGATTTAATTTAAAAGAAGTTGATCTTTTAATTATGCCTCAACCATATGAGCTCTTGGGCCTAGGGTATCACACTTAGGGACTAATCCGTAAGTTTGGGAGCTTGGGTTAATTTATAAAAAAAGGAGGGTTTTTTATGAAAACCTCCGAGTTCTATAAATAATAGCGATGAGAGCATAAACTCTATCAAGCTAAGGGAGTTCTCTACGTCCTAGCCCCCCTTCTTCGTCGTCTCCCACCCTAGCAGCCGCAATTCGATGGTGGAGTTCCATTCGGGATGAGTGGTCGATGCCGGCGCGAAAGAGAACCCGACTTCAGAGGTGGTTCGTGTGGATATGAATAGAGGTCGCACACTTGAGCGGCTTGGAGAGCATGAGAACGCTCTATCTTTTTTGATCTACATAGATTGTTTGAATCCCACAAAGGTACATGATCAAAATCATTTCGAATACCAGTTTTGGTGATGTTGTTCAGTTCTGGTCGAGACCAAGACAATGATATACTAGGAATCAAAAATTTCCCGCTGAGCCAATCTAATTAGATCGATTCCTTACACTTCTCAGTTAGGTTGTAGTTTAGAGAGGGGACCACCCAGCTTAACAAATATTCTTTTAACAATTATCTCACTGATCTCAAATTTTCTCTCGACCTCCAACTTTTGGTAAAAAATTTTAAGTTTTTTTATGATAAGTCCGGGCATCCTCGATGGTAGCTAGCCTTCTCTCATATATGAGTTCAAGCTGTGCAAGGAGAGATTTGCATCTCTCATCAATAGGACTATCCTTGTTGATCATAAGGGACCAATGCTTCCATCCTCTATGTCAAAGCATATGGGGTTTGTCCAGTGGGAGTTCGTACAGAAGTACGATAAGCCCATAGAGCGTCTACACGCTTATCAAGCAAGTCTACAAACATGCTAGAATTACAAGATTTCTTGATGATTTTGGTTAAGGTTTTACTAGTGGGTTCTACTTGACCATTTCCTTGAGGATAATATGGTGTTGAATGATGCAATGAAATGTAGTATCTGTTGCAAAGATTACGCAGATCTTGAGAGAGGAATTGAGGCCCATTATCAGTGACAATGTCGTTGGAGATCTTGATCCTTGCAATGATGTTGCGCTTGTCGAAGGAGCAAATTGTTGACATTTTAATCTCCACGAACACTTCCGCTTAAACCCACATTGTGAAATACTCTATTACTATCAGAATGAACGATTTAGCGTGCACTTCAGAGTTGAGGTTCCACAGACGGCCAATGATATCAAAAGCCCACATGGCAAAAGCCATGTGGCATAGATTTGATGAAACGCGGACATAGGAGAATGAACCTTATCGACATAGACTTGACATTGTCGACTGCAAAGTAAATGGGTTTCCCCTTGGGTCGTCACCTCGGAAAATAAGTAGAGTAGTGTGGTGATAAGAAAGGGAAAAACTCTCATCTCAGTCCCACACTCACATTGATCCCCGAACTTTCATCTCTTGGTGTCGCTCGATCACCAAAGAGATAATTTGGGCCATGTGGTAAGAGAATGAGAGAAGGAAGAACTTAAAACATGTAGAATGTGGTCACCAGGAACCACCGGCTCCGCTTTATGCAATGGAAATAGATAGAAAATTGATCGTGTGTGTACATTAGCGGGAAGAGTGTGGGTTAAAGCTTCTCCTTCTTCGGCCAGCCGATAAAGAAGAGTCCTTAACTCATGCATGCTTAGTTTCATGTGAAACTAGGCATTAAAATAAGTGAAAAGATAAATAGAACTGAATAAGGGAAGTATATGTAAAGAAAATAACGTGAAATGGGCAATAGAAAAGGACTGACCAGATTCAAGTTACTTCTAACCCTTTTTTATTTTCAAAGTAATAGACTGAAACCATTGCAAAAAATGTAAAAACATGACAAATAGATGGATTTGGGCAAAATAAAAAGATAGAAAGAAGAATAGAACAATTCCTAACCCAATTGAGGAAGATATGGCCAAATCTGAGTTGTCGAAAAAGCGAATAGCAACCAAGATCTGCCAAGTGTGATGTTGCATCATAGCTTGCCACAACCAACACCGACCTCAAAATTGTGTGTTGTTAGTTGCAAACGAAAGAGGACATGGAGAGGAAGAACGTTGCTCTCGATTGCTAAGACATTAGATGTCTACACACTTATGTAGAAGTCAAAGAATAGAGACCTGGCTGAACATGTGTGGACTGACCTTCCTATGGATAAAATAAGGACTGACCTTCCTGTGGCTGAACATAAGAGACCTGGCTGACCTGTAGAAGTCAAAGAATAGAGACCTGGCTGGCACGAGAGATGAAAAAGTAAATGATAAAGGATAAAAGGATGTAGCCAACCCTCAGCGTGGTGAGGAGTCATCGAATTCGTAGGTTCATCATCAGCCAGCAACCCGAACTTTGCGGTGTTCTTCTACTGTGATGGGCTAAAGTTTGTAAAAGAGAAGTTGATCTTAAAAAGAAAAGAATACCAATCCATCATATTTGGAATCTCAAGTTCATTCAAGTTTCACCAAAATACTCAGTTTAATTCTGAGTGGAAGAACCTCAAATTCTAAAAGGGTTCGTTTTAAGCATAACAAAATTGCTCGGGTATTGTGAAAACCATGAATCATGTTCTGGCAGAAAACCCGGTATTCAGAAAACGGCAAAACAGACTTAAGCCATAGTGAGATTGAAAGATAATGGTGGGACTAACATAGTATGATGGTAAAGAAGAATAGCAATGGGAAGACAATTGCCACGGTGGGGTGGGATAAAAGACACGGTGGGATAAAAGAAAGGACAGAATAAAACATGATGGGATAAAAAGAAACGAATAAAACATGAAGGGATAAAAGAAAGAATAAAACATGATGAAATAAAAGAAAGAGAAAACATAATGAAATAGAATTGGTAATGATGAAGAAAGAAAAGGAGATGGATGTGAAAATATAGAAAATTATGTAGAAAATAGTTGAAGATATAGATTGTCTATTGGAGGTCAAGACACCTGATTAGGAACCATCGTCCCTCCAATTTTCAATTTTGGCTTATCCGTGAGTGTGAAGAAATGACCATGCCGTCGCAGATTTTGTTGAAGGGGACCTCGGGCCCAGTCATCTTCACTCTCAAGGTCTTCAACATTAATGCATATAATATGTATCAAATGGACCTAACATAACTAAGTGACAGATAGTAAGAGTGATGTGAAGTGCAAAAATGAAGTGATGGTGATGATGTAAGATTGATGAGAAGCTGAGTGAAGTCTTCAGGCGTGGTCTATCAACTTGCATCGACCGCCTGATTCATTAGCTCCATGATAATATTTGACTAGGTGGCGCTCCCTTTCTTTTTGTCGCAGAGCTGGCATGACTTCTGGAACACCGATCTCACCAATTCACCTGTTAGAACTAAAAAGGTTGCCTGCACATTTTTGGTTAGTACCCAATAGACGGAATTGTCATATGAAGCAAATTGTTCCTGAAATGATCAACTGAAGATTTTACTATTAGAACCATCATTTGGATGTCAAAACAATGTTTTTGATGATGGTTCCTTTAGCAAAAATGTCACTTTTAACATTATAGACAATTTCTGAATTTTTGAGATTTTTCTGAATTTTTCGAATTTTTTTGTCCATGTGCCCCCGATCGAGGGCACCTGGCCATGCGCCCTGGGGTGGGGCACCTGGCCATGTGCCCCCAGATGAGGGCACATGAGCCCTGGGGCAAAAAAAAAATTTTTTTTTCAGAAAAAATGTACCTGATCACCCTTCTCCTTTTGCTTCTTCAGCTCCTGAAAATACTTAATGAAAATGATTAAATTTTTATCATTACTCATCCCTTTGCCTGTATATCGTATGCCTTGATTTTGAGTCAAAGGGAGGAGCCTTCTTAACAAGGTGGAATAAAACAAATGACTAAAATGAATTGGTGGTAAGGGTTGAGAGAACTTACCTGTCATGGTGTGAATCCTCTCCTCTCCTGTATTGAAATGGCTGTAACACTTAATAAAAGGGGATTAGATCTTCACCATGACTCATCCCTTTGCCCATTATGGTCAACTTTGACTTAGGTCAAAGGGAAGAGCCTTCTTAACAAGATAATTAAAGTAAAAAAATGGATATGCAATACAGAAATGGAAATCTGCATGACAATCAAATAAGCATGGGTGCAACTAAGGCAATGATCATGACCAAGCAAATTTTTTTTTTGGATTTTCTTGAAAACAATCATTTGGATTTTCAAAAGTATTCAATTTTTTTTTTGGATTTTTGAAATATGTATTTTTTTTAATTTTTAAAATATTCAATTTTTTTGGGTTTTTTCAAATATTCATTTTTTTGGGTTTTTGAAATATGCATTTTTTTGGGTTTTTGAAATATGCATTTTTTTGGGTTTTTGAAATATGCTTTTTTTGAAATATGCATTTTTTGTGGAGAAAATGCTGGTATTTGAGATAATTCATCGGTCTTTGGGGTTTGTCAAGCCTCAAGTGGTAGATGCCACGTGCAAAAATAAAGTTCCCTACCTAGAATCCTTCTAACCTTCTTCCTTTGATCGGCTTGGGTTCCACCTGGATTTGGTCGGTTTACCCTACCCAAGGGGTTTTAAGGAGGAATAGTATAGAGGAAGTCCTTGATAGGGTTTGAAGATGTTGAGAGGGATTTCTCTACTCTCACTCAAATTACCCATTGGGGTTCAGCCTCTTTGGGTTTTTCTTTCTTTTTTTTCTATGTGGCACATATTTGGACAGGTTTTTGACCCGTGGGGACATTGCCCATCTTTTAATGCCATTTGCCTTGACTATCATTCTGGGTACTCATTCAGACAGGTTGATCATTTTTCTTTTTCTAACCTGAGGGGTTCATTGCCAATCTTTTGGCACCCTTTTGCACCCTCTGAGACGGCCTCCTACTAGGGTGGGAGTGTTTTCGATACTACCCCTTTCTAATCTTCTCTCCCTATCTTGGACCGAGTAGAAGAGAATATGGTAAGGGTACTCCTTCCATTTCTAGATTTCTGCCTTGCCTTTCGCAAGTGTCGGGTTGTCTGGATTCTAGGATCGGGAAGTGTTGTGTGTGTAGGATAGTACCTACCCTTGACTTCTCACGAACAACCTAGGATCGATGACTTGAGATTATACCAGTGGTTTCTCCATTTTTTATGGAAAGTACTTTTTGAGGTAAAATCCATTCCAAGGATGATTCAATTTTTCTCCATCTGCATTAGTCAATTCATATGCATTACCTAGATACTTTTCAGTGATTACAAAAGGCCCTTCCCAGTTAGGTTGCAACTTGGAGCGGGGACCCCCCGGCTTAACGAATATGCGTTTGACTACCATCTCACCGATTTCGAACTTTCTCTCGACCACCCTCTTTTTATAAATCCTTTTGAGTCTATTCTGATAAGTCCAGGCATGCTCGGCGGCGGCTAGCCTTCTTTCATCCAAGAGTTCAAGCTGTGCAAGGAGAGATTCTCTTCTCTCATCAACAGGAATATCCTTGTCGAGCTGAACTCGGAGAGATGGAAGTAATACTTCGTAAGGGACCACTTCTTCCATCCCATATGCCAAAGCATACGGGGTTTGTCCAGTGGGAGTCCTTACAGAAGTACGATAAGCCCATAGAGCATCTACAAGCTTATCAGGCCAGTCGGTAAACTTGCTAGACTTACAAGATTTCTTGATTATTTTGATTAAGGTTTTATTAGTGGCTTCCGCTTGACCATTGCCTTGAGGATAGTATGGTGATGAATGATGCAATGAAATGTAATACCTGTTGCAAAGATCACGCAGATCTTGAGAAAGAAATTGTGGCCCATTATCGGTGACGATGTCGCCGGGGATCCCGAACCTTGCCGGGATGTTGCGCTTGATGAAGGAGCAGATCGTTGACGCTTTAATCTCCACGAATGCTTCCGCTTCAGCCCACTTTGTGAAGTACTCCGTTGCCGTCAGAATGAATGATTTTGAGCGCATTTCGGAGTTGAGGTCACTCAAGGGGCCAATGATATCAAAAGCCCACATGGCGAAAGGCCATGGGGCATGAATTGGATGAAGGGAAGATGCGGGAGAGTGAATCTTGTCGGCATGGAGTTGACATGAATGACAATTCCGGACAAAGATGGAGCAGTCTTCTTCTAGAGTTGGCCAATAATACCCTTGTCGGATGATTTTCTTAGCAAGGGCTTGGGCATTCACATGACCACCACATACTCCAGAATGTACTTCCTTCAGCACCAACTCAGCTTCTTCTTCATCAAAACATCTGAGTAAGATTCCGCTTAGGCTTCTCTTGTAGAGCAGTCCTCCTAGGATTGTATACCTCTGGGATACTCTTCTGATTGCTTTCTTTTCTTTGGTGGTTGATCCAGGCGGGTATGACTGATCTTGGCAATACCTCTCAATCTCGTCACACCAAGGTCTCTCACCTTCTTCTAATTCTTCAAACTCAATCAAGGAGATTTCTTCTTTATGTTCCAAGTATTCTTTCCTGTTGAATCTTTCCTTAACCTTCAGAAAACGCCCATCCTCAATTGCTGGAATTGTCCTCTTACAGATGTGTATAGTCCGCACTTACCTACCTAGCGGGACAGATAGAGATGAAGCTAGTGAAGCTAAGGCATCGGCGAGGATATTCTGAGAACGGGGGACATGGACAAAGGTGAGTTTAAAGAATAGCTTGATGTAGCAGGTGGTGAGCTCCTGGTAGGGTTTGAGGTTTGGATGAGAAGTTCGGTACTTGGATAGGACTTGGCGTAGGATAAATTGACTATCACCTATCACCCTCAGTTCGGTGGCACCATGGAAATGAGCGGCCTCCAGCCCGGCCAGCAAGGCTTCATACTCAGCTATGTTGTTGGTTGCTGGAAAGTTAAGCTAAAAAGCTTGTGGAATGGTGACACCTTCAGGTGACAGAAGGACAATACATATCCCTCTACCGTGAGAGTTCAGAGCCCCGTCAAAATATAATGTCCAAAGATTGGAAGATCGGACTGACATTAGTTCGTCATCCGGGAACTCCGACCGGACTGGGTCAAAGATGGGTATGGGATGATGGGCAAGGTGTTCAGCAAAAGCATAACCCTTGATTGCCTTCTGTGGGACATAAGTGATATCAAATTGGGATAAGAAACTCTGCCATCGCCCTAACCGATTAGTCAAAACTGTACATATTTCCATGCCAATTGTTGCAGATATCTGTTTGAAACTCCTTTACCTCTGACTTTCCTATTTCCTAACCTAACTTGACCTACTGAAGATAAAGCTGGAAAGGTGGTATTTACAGTGGAGGGAGGATCGAGCAAATCGATCAATGATTCAGAAAAGGGGGATCCCTGATTGGGAGTACCCTCTGGGATGAGTAGAGACGTCTCCTCGATGAAAATGTGAGTTTCAGAGAAGACGTTTTGGAAATTTCAAGTAAAAAGATAGAATGAGTCTGAGTGACTCGAGATTTGCTAGAAGATGACTGAATTAATAGAGAGAAAAATTTAAGAATAAAGGGGAAAAAGGGGCTCGTGGGCCCAATGGTAACAGAAAGTGGACACATGGGTCCAAAACTGATGAAAAAAGTAAGCGCGTACGTGGACCCGATTTCAGAAATAAATGGGCATGTGAGCCCATGTTGAGAAAAGCCCTCAGTTCTGAAGTTGATGAGGGAAGCAAATGGGCAAGCATGCCCAGTAAGAGTGGAAGGTTGAAGAGGGCACATGGGCCCAAAGTGGGTAAGTGGGCCCTGAAGCCCATCCAAAAGATCTAGAAATAAAGGTACGAGGTTCAAACATGACATTGTTGTATTTGGGCCTCGTGGAATGGTTTTGACTTGGGTGGTATGCTTAACTAGATGATCCAAGATTGGTCTGCCCTTGAGTGGTTCCTGGTACTCTTCCCCACTTGAGAACAGACTAGTCAAAGATAAGCATAAGTCTTCCAAGTCTTCTTCTTCTTCATCTGAACCTTTCCTTCTCTTGACAGTCACCATGGAACTCTTGCCATCTTCAGCCATCATCATGGTCTCCCCTTTGATAAAGAATGTATGGAGCCCCATGGCATATCCTGGCTGGAAGATCCTCATTGGGATGGAACACTCTTTATATCCCAACCCCTGCCTGCGTGGCCTTTTCACAGTTTCAATTGGCCGAGTGATCCCTTGAAGATCCTTGCCTAAACCTCTTCCAGGCTGATAGCCCAATTTCATCATCATTCGCCATCCCAGTGTGTCTGGTAGAGAGGCGGTCATGCATCTGACTTCTGGCAATTCTCCCACTGAGATATGGGGTTGTATTGACAGACCTAGGGGTAAAGAAGCATCGTTCAGCTCGTCCCTTATAGGCATGCTAGTCACCTTGACCACCTATCCTTTAAAAGGAAACTTTATGCACTGGTGGTTTGTTGAAGCCACAACTCCTATTGCCTCCAAGTATGGCCTCCCAAGTATAGCCCGAAAAGTTGGATCCAATTCTAGAATATGAAAATCTGTTGTGACCGTACATGGTCCAAGTTTAACTTCTAGTGTGACCACCCCATGTGCAGACTTCTTGGAGTTGTCATAGACTGTCACCATGGCACATGATGGCTTGATTTCTTGCTCAGAAATGCCACACAACTACAAAGTTTCTGGCGGCATAACGTTGATAGAAGCTCCAGTGTCAACCAAACATGATTTCACTTCAATATTACAGATGATAACAGCCACATGCAAAGCATATCTCCTAAAGTCTGGATCTGCTAATTCTTCCTGAGAGAAAGTGAGTGTTGGGTGCACTTCTATGGGCTAACACTGTAGTGATCTTCTCAAGTGGGAGATCTTCATTCACCATGACCCTTTGCAAGTACTGCTGTAGAATCTCCTGGTGCACCTTTGATCTTTTGATCAACTCAAGTATGGAAATACGGGCCGGTGTTTTATCCAAATGCTTTAACAGATCATAGGCTGTGCCTGGCAATGGTTCTTCTACTTGTTCCTCCTCCACTTGATCCTGTGGTTGAGTACTAGCTTGGGGAAAAAGGCGCTGGAACATCCTCCCACTACGAAGCACCGGGGCTATTTGGCGGTCGGGTAGAGGTGACGGGTTAACTGGGGTGGGTTGTGATGGAACAGGTGGTGTAGGTGCAGGTATGATAGGTAATGGGATCGATGGTTCTAGGATGATTGGGTTAGTTGGTAGAGGGGTAGGATCTGGAGGTGGTAGTGATGGTGATACCGGTGGCCTAATAAGAAGAGGCCAGGGTGCAGAAGTGGTTGATGAGTTTAATGAAGGTGTAGGTTGTGGGATTGGTTGTGGTGGTATGATAGGTTGGGGTTTTGGAGTGGTAGAGCTCATAGGCTGGGGGTTCAGGTTTGGTGGTGATTGTGGTGGTCGGATGAGCAAGGGCCGGTGTGTAGCAATGGGTGTAGTTAGAGAGGGGGCTGGCCTAATGATGGGTCGGCGAGAAGAAGTGGCGGCCAATGGTTGGGTTATTGAGCTTTGTGGTAGTTTTGGAGTAGCAGGTGCACGGATTATTTGTCTAGGAGGGTTCCTAGCAGGAGGCCTAGCCGGGTTGACAGGCATGGTTGTATTGTGGCTTTCTAGTTGCCAACCTTCAGCACGGCTGGCATTTCCCTGGACAATGGAGTGTACTAGACCAATTCCTGGGTTTGGATGTGCTGGTGCCGGCGCTAGAGCGGGAGCATGTAATGGGAGCGGATTCTGGACAATCCTCAAGCCAGGTTGTTGTTGAGGTTGAGCCGGTGGACGCTGCCGCTGCTGCTGCCTAGCCTTCATAGCTTGTATGCATTCCCCCATTTGGACCCAATCAATGCTGCCTTGGTCATTCAGATCGTGGATGTAATCCTTGAATTGAAAGCACACTTCTACAGTGTGACCAGGACACCGGTGGTAAGCATAGTATCGGGACATATCAACATTCGTTGGCCAAACCTCTCTTTCCTTGGGCAATTCCAACTGTTTCTCCGCCATGAGTACATTGAAGATGTCGGTCAAGGAGTAAGGGAGTTGCTGGTAGTTCTCTCTCCTAGGACCTCCCCTTCGTGGTGCCTGATTGGGTGGTGGCGGTGACCTATTGTAGGTAGGTTGACGAGGTTGCTGGGGTTGTGCTACTGGCTGAGGTAGTTGTTGTGGTTGTCGTGGTTGTGGTGGCCTAACCTGTTGTTGAGGGGGGAAATAGGAAGGGTTCTGTGGTGGGTTTCTGTACTGGTTTTGACGGTTCCCTCCCTGGTTCCCCACAATGTTTATAGCTTCGTTGTTGACGACTCCTTCGGTTGTAGGTCCAACTGGTGCTGAGGGGGTTTTCCTAAAGTTTCTAGGTTTAGGATCAAAAGGGTTTATCATGGTGGCATCCTTGAAGTGGGCTTGCAAGTATCGGGCACTGTCATAGAGTTCATTCATGGTGGTGGGACGGTGCATGATCAAGACAATCCTCAAGGCAGGTGTAGTGTTGCCAATAAGCATCTTCACTTGTTCCCCTTCAGAAATCACATCTGTCAGTTTTTCTGCCATTCCCCTCCAGCGATCAGCAAACTTTATAAAATCTTCCTCTGGCTTCATCTTTTCAGCAATCAAGTATGTAATGGAGCATGCTGGTTCCACCCGGTCTCTGTATCTCTGCAAGAATTTGGTCTTCATAATATCGAAGTCTCCTGCCTCAAAGGAGTCGAGTGAGTAGAACCATTCCAATGCAGACCCTTCTAATGATCGACGGAACAAGAAGGCAAGAACCCTACGATCATTTTTTCTAGAATGAGGATTCATAGAGAAAATCCTTAAGGTGGAGAAAAGGGTTGCTAGTACCATTGTAGCGGCGATAAACTGGTAGCTCAGAAGGTGGAAGGTGTAGGACTGGCAGAGAAGGAGTGGAAATCTCAGGAACAGACTTGGAGTCCAGGCGACATCTCAGCTCTTCATAACGTTCATTCATCTGGGTGAGCTAATCCATGATTGCCCTGGTGAGAGCAGGTTCTTGGTTTACTGGTTGGGGTATGTTGTTAGAGACATGGTTCTGAAATTGAGGAGCATGACTTGGCAAATTTACTGAAGATTGTCCCATGATGTGGTGGATTGGGGGAGCAACATGGTTAAAATAAGATGGCTGAACAAATGATGGTTGAACCACAGACGGTTGAACTACAGATGGTTGTGCTAGTGCCAATGATGGTTGAATCATAGATTGTTGAACAACAGGTGTTTGAACAAAGGGTGGTTGAATGAGTGGTGGTTGAACTAGAGGACGAGGAGATAAGGCAACTTGGTTAACTTCAGCTTGATCTGAGGCTATTTTGCCCTTCACCATGGATTGTATGCGGGCATAGGTTTCTGGGTCGGTATAGAGAGACAACTCCCTAAAGAGTTGTTCAACATCACGAGGAGCAGATGGTTGAGGGACCTCTTGAGCTTCTGACTCAAACAATGGATTAACACGACCATCTGACGGATTTGGTTGATGACCCATCTCGTGCTCTCGATGTTCAGCTTGTTCCGCCATTCCAACGTGCCTTCCAGACCTTAGTTGCATTGAACTTCAAGGAGAAAACAAACAAGTTGACAAAGTAAATAAAGAACTTTTTTTTTAGTATTTTGCAAAAAGTTAAAGGTTTGAATTTTTGTTTGACAAGCAAGTAATGCAAAGACTTGAAAGCAAAATTACGCAATGATTTTGATTAAACCTTAGGTTTATGAATTTTGTTAAGAATTTTTCTCTCAACAAATGGGTTAGGATCCAAACTCCAATCTCCAATGACCTAGGTTTCACACAATCTCACCACGTGTAGGTAACGTAGGATGCTTCGGGTTTTGGGGAGTGGTACAACCAACCCGATCGTGAAGAGGAATACTCCTCGTATGAGGAATTATGGAGGCCTTGATGAAAGCCAACCAAGTCAACTAGGAAGGAATATCCCAGAAGAGATGTCAGAATCCACCAAGAGGGTGTTTTGGATGGGAGGGGTAAATGGGAGAGTGAGCTCCCACCTCAAAAAAAGTGTAAAAGAAGGAGGTAGAGAGAAGGAGCAGAGAATGCAATCAAGTAATAAAACAAGTAATGAGCAAAACATAAACTTAAATAAACAAGCAATGACACAAGATAAGCAATTAGAAACTAGACAAGCAACTAGAAACTAGAATCTAGACTTGTTTTTTATGTGAGCCAAATGGAGATAGTGAAAAGGTGATGGAAAGAAGAGGGTTCAGATATGATAGCCAAGCAAAAGGGTGGTCCACGTGGGGACTGATGTGGGAACTGGGGTAAAAAGTAAAGGTGGTTCACGTGGGAACCGGTTTTGGGTAAAAAGGGGTGATTCACGTGGGAACCGGTTTGAATGATCAAAAGAGGGCCAAGTGGGGCCAATTAAAGGTGAATAAAGATCTGATCCAAGTGGGGATAGATCTGGAAAAAAGGGTTTTGGTTCACGTGGGAACCGAAGTAAAAAAAAAGAGATTGGTTCACGTGGGAACCGGTTTAAAAGGAAAAGAGTGGTTCACGTGGGAACCAGTTTAAATAAAATGCAGAAATTAAATGGCATACTTGGCACTTCAGATCTGATGAAAGATGGGTGAAATCAGAAATTTTGAGATGGCATAAAGTTTAAGAGAGGTGGAAAGAAGGAAAAGCTCACGTGTGAACCGGTCTAGAACTAGAACTACTTGCAAACAAAACACTTAGCACCCACGGTTGAAGACATTGCTTGTCCCACCGTGGTCGCCACAAAGCTGTCGACTCTGAAAATTCGACGGGGTCCTCTCCTTTTCAGGGAAGTCCGTGAACCCAGATCGTCACCTCAAGAGGGGATGAGAAAAGAAAGAAATAAAGTTCGGAAAGCAACTCTCACCTCGGTCCCACACTCACATTGATCCCCGAACTTTCATCTCTTGGCGTCGCTCGATCACCAAGGAGATGGTTCGGGTCATGTGGGAGGAGGGTGAGAAGAAATAAATGTGGTCGCCAGGAACCGCGGGTTCCGATTTATAGATTTAAAATGACTGTGTGTACCTTAGCGTGAAGAATGTGAGTTAAAGCTTCTCCTTCTTCGGCCGGCCGATGAAGAAGAGTCCTCAACGTGTGGGTGCTTGATATTCTGTGCAACTAGACAAATAAACAAGTGAAATAGACAATTAGAACTAGACAAAGTGGAGTATATGTAAAGAGAATAACATAAAACACACAATTGACTAGAAACTGACCGGATTCGGGTTATCTCTAACCCCTTTTTTTATTTTCGAAATAACAGAATAAAAAGTAATGCAAAAAATGTAAAAAAAATGATAGGAATATGGAGAATCACTAAACAAAGAGGTGGGAAAAAGAACTGAAAGATTCTGAGTTGAATAGAGAAAGATATAGCCAAATCTGGGTTGTCGAAAAAGTAGAGCAGCAGTCCAGGATCTGCCAGGCGCGACTTTGCTTCTGCGCTTGTCACGACCAGCCCCGACCTCGGAATCAAGTTCCGTTGATTGAAAACTCAAGAAAACTTGGAGAGGAAGAACTTTTATGAAGAGAACTCTCGCAGCAGACGTCCACACACTGCTTTAGAGGCCGAAGAAGAGAGACTTGGAAGATCACCTGCAGAACAGCCTTCCTCTCTCTTGAACCGACTTTTCTCTCTCTAAAAATCACAAATCGATGCAGGAGGGTGTTTGGATGTCTTGAGATGCCTGGGGGGTCGTGCTCATGCCTTTGGAACGACCGGAATCGGAGTTATTTATAGAAGAACGAGCAGTGTTATCAAGGCTAAAAAATAGGGGCTTTGCGCCCCACCCTTGGGCGCATGCGCCCTGGTGCTGGGCGCATGCGCCCCACTGAGGGGCGCATGTGCCCCCCAATGAGGGCGCATGGGCACAAATCCCGAGAAAAGAGGCCTTATCCGATCGGCGGTTCAGTGGTAGAGTCCGGGTGAAAAACTGGGTCCCTCGTGCCTCCAGGGTAGGGCGCATGTGCCCTCAAGTGAGGGCACAAGGTCACGTACCTCACTGGTAGGGTGCATGGCCACGTGCCCTGGGTCCCGGGCGTATGTGACCAGGAACCCGGGCGCATGGGAATGGTTTCGCGCGTCCTTCTTCCGGAAGCCATTGCGAACACTCCCGAACTCGGAATTCGACGCCGTTTGTTGAGTTGGAAAGATAACAGGCCGAAGAAGATTTATATAGCATCGGATAAGCCATCACACCCTCCAGAACTTCAGAATTTTATCCGGAAGTTAGGATAGTGAACAGAAGATCCGATACTGGTCAAAATGACTTCGACGGCAAACCGGAAAGGCACGGAATGCAACAAAACTTGTCTGGGGTGTGAATATGACCATAACCTTAAATGCATGATAATTAGGCATTGGTCATTCAGCCAATTTCTGGGTTTACACGATTTACGTGTGGCTTTCGCTCGAAAATTATGGCTTTTCGCGGAAAACTTCAGAAAACATCTGATTTTGTTCGGCGAAGCGCCAAATCAACTTTTAAAGACCCGGCATCATTATAAGGTCAATCGCACATATTTACCCTATAAAACATGAGTTTTATGCTCTGAATTAGGCGAATTTGGCGTGTCTACACTATCACCCTCAGTTCGGAGGCACCATGGAAGTGAGGGGCCTCCTGCCTGGCCAACAAGGCTTCATGTTCAGCTATGTTGGTAGTTGCTAGGAAGTCAAGCTGAAATACCTGTGGAATGGTGACACCTTTGGGTGACAGAAGGACGATATCTATCCCTCTAACATGTGAATTCAAAGCCCCATCAAAATATAATATCCAAAGATTGGAAGACCAGACCGACATTAGTTCGTCATCCAGGAACTTTGACCGGACTGGGTCAAAGATGGGTACAGGATGATGGGCAAGGTGCTCAACAATAGCATAACCCTTGTTGCCTTTTATGAGACATAGGTAATATCAAATTGAGACAAGAAGCTTTGTCATCACCCTAATCGATCAGTCAAAATAGTTTTATCCAAGAGAAACTTGATGGGATTAATACAAGCAATGAGAATGACTTGCTGAGCAAAGAAATAGCTCTTGAGTTTCTGAACTACCTAAACCATAGTATCACTAGTTTTTTCTACCACAGTGTACTTCAGTTCACAAGAGTCAAAGATCTTAGACAAGTAATAAGTAACCCGCTTTTTTCCTTCTTCATCAACTTGTGCAAGGACTGCCTCAAGAGAGTTTTCAAGAACTGAAATGTAGAGGTCCTAAGGTTTGCTGGGAATTTGTGATCTAAGTACAGGGAGACTTGCCAGGTATGTTTTCAATCCATCAAATGCTTCCTGGAACCTCGAATCCCATTTAAAATCGGCCCCCACCTTGGTCAACTCATAAAAAGGTTTACACCTTTGGAAATGTTGCGAGGTAAACCGATGTACAAATTGTAACCTCCCGATTAATCCTCAAAGCTCTTTCATACTCTTCAAAGGAGGCATACTAATGATTGACTTGGTCTTGTTTGGGTCGATCTCTATAACCCTTTTGTTTATTATGAACCCTAATAGTTTTTTTAATGAAACACCAAGCGTACACTTCTTAAGGTTCATTTTCAACTTCTATTATCTAGCTCTTTGCAAAACTTTCTTTAACACTTCAAGATGATTTTCCTGACTTTTGGATTTAATGAACAAATCATCCACATACACCTCTACAAGAGTGTGCGTCATGTCATGAAAAATAGCCATCATAGCCCTTTGATATGTAGCATTAGCATTCTTCAACCCAAAGGGCATGACAACATAGCAATAAGTTCCCCAAGGTGTAGTGAATGAGGTCTTCTCTTGATCCTCTTCAACTAACCATATCTATGCATTTCATATCTAGTTGTGTTATTAATCAATACATCGATATGAGGTAAAGGGAAATCATCTTTAGGACACGCTTGGTTTAGGTCCCTGAAATCTATGCAGATCTGAACTTGTCCATCCTTTTTCATAATAGGGACTATGTTAGCCACCCATTGCGGATAGAGGACAACCCTTATAAATTTTACCTTGTGTAATTTTTTGATGTCTTCTTTCATTTTGAGTGCAATGTCTAGTGGAATCTCCTTAGCTTTTGTTTAACAGGGGTAATTCTAGGTTTTAAAGTCAATCTATGTTCAACCAATGAGTTATTTAATGCCAACATGTCTTCATATGTCCATGCGAGCGTGTCTTTGTATTCCTTCAGAACTTTAATCAAACATTGGAACTCTATGGGAGTGATGTTTGCACTGATGAGGACAATCTTAGGATCTTCCATAGTTCCTAAATTTAGTTCTTTGGTCGGTTCATTCCCTATGGCTGATGGTTCCTCAAATTTTCCAAGTCTAGATGCATATGCATCAGCCAAATCCTCGATTTCATCCTCAGATTCAGGATCCTTCTCTGACACTATCTCATATACTCCCAAGGTATCATCTATGTTATCCTAATCCTCATATTAGATTCCATTCAGTTAGATAGCATTCTCTAAAAAGTTAGGTAGCCTCGCACACTATATACATTTATGTGCCAATTGTTGCAAATATCTAGTTGGAACTCATTTACCTCTGACTTTTCTATTTCCTAACTTAACCTAACCTACCAAAAGACAAAGTTGAAAAATTGGTATTCACGGTGGAGGGAGGATCAAGCAAATTGATCAATGATTCAGAGAAAAAGAGTCCCTGGTTGGGAGTGTAAGGAATCGGTCCAATTAGATTGGCACAATGAAATATTATCGATTCCTTGTATATCATTGTCTTGGTCTCGATCAGAACCAAACAATGTCGCTAAAATCAATATTTGAAACAAATTCAAGCACATACCTTTGTGGGATTCAAACAATCTCTATACATCGGAGAAGATCTAGCGTTCTCATGCTCTCCAAGCTGCTCAAGCGTGCAACTCTAGTCGTATCCACATGAACCACCTATGAAGTCGGGTTCTCCTCTGCGCCGGCACCGACCACTCATCCCGAATGGAACTCCACCATCGAATGGCAGCTGCTGGGGTGGTGACAGAGAAAGAGGGTGGCTGGAGTGCAGAGAGCTCCCTTGGCTTCTTCCAGTTTGTGCTCTCATCACTATTATTTATAGGCCTCAGAGTTTTTCACAAAAACTAGTCCTTCTTTTAAAAATTAACCCAAGCTCCCAAAGTGACCTACTAGGTTGAGTGGCCCATTTGGTTGAGGCCTGATTAAAAGAACAATTTCTCTTATAATAGATTTAAAGGCATACCGATCATAAAGAGTGCATGCTACATCCTTTGATCTCGAACGGCTTCAGGGATGAACTCCTCTCCAAAGAGCCACTTCATCATCAGTGGATATAAATCTTCATCCATGTAATGTCCTGGTTGGATAGAAGTACAACATCGACTATCAACTCCTAGATATATCGACACAGTGGAATCTTGTACTCGTAATTGGATCAATTGGAAAACTCGTTTCTAATTATCCTATCAACCATGGCCAAGGATTTAGAGTACCATCTATAGGATATTTTCTCTCTCCTACCGAGATTGGATGATCCCCTATTGTCCGCTCAATTGCCTCCACCAGGTTTCCCATATATCCAATCTATTAACTGTGTAGGATCACAATACTAAGTGATTCATAAGTCAATAGTCAAAGTACATGGTACGCCCGATTAGACATCTTTGGCAACTCAAGTCAAAGATCCAACCGTGCAACCGTGATGATAGAATACCCTAATAGACAGTTCGATAAGATACAATTCATGAATTCTATACTAGTCAGTTTAATGAACTCATTCCTTTAATTAGCACCTATACATGTATCTTAGTGTCCCCACACTGTTGACCAATGAGATCGGTCATCCTCATCATATGACAAAATATCATATACTCTAGTCTTACCGAATCCTTGACTAGGAACATTTAGAGTATATGCTTCTAGATGATTGATCTCATTATCATGATTTCATCATGATTCAATCATCATTGCATACAACCTAGGACTTCATTACGATAGACGCATCTGGATAATGCAAGTAATGAAAAAAATGCCATTAATATTAAATAATATATTATAAGAAATGTAAAACCATATCACATATGACTGGCTTGTGAGACATACATTTCTATTAGGGAGCACTCTTTAGGATAAGTTGAGACATATCCTCAATGAAAATGTGACTTTCAAAGAAGACGCTTTTTTGTTTGGGATTTTTTAGTAAAAAGACAGAATGAATCAGAATGACTGGAGATGGACCAGCCATTGACAAGATTAATAAAAAGAAGAACCTAAGAAAAAAGAAATAAAAGGGGCTTGTGGACCCGATGCTGACAGAAAATGGACACATGGGCCCAAAATTGATGACAAATGTAAATGGCCATGTGGACCCGATTATGGGTGTGGACAGGCATGTGAGACTATCGAGAGTGAGTTGAAATGGGCACTCCATTCCAAGCAATGAAATCTATATAGGCAAGTAGGCCCAGTGAAAACAGAAGTATCAAATAGGCGAATGGGCCCATACTTAAATGAGAGTTGGAGAGGGCACGCGAGCCTGAATGAAAGAGGAGATTTAAGCAGGTGCACGAGCCTAGGGTGAGATGTTGGCCCTATTGGTTTAGAAAGGGGGCTAGGGAGCCCATATAAGAGATCTTGGAACAATGGTATGAGATCATCAAAATAAGTGAGGGGAGCCCATTTAGGAGATCTAGGAACAATGGTATGAGATCATCAAAATAAGTGATTGTTAGATTTGGGCCTTGTGGAATGGCTTTGACTAGAGCAGTGGTTTGTTTGGAAAAATAAGGTTCTGTGGGGATGGTTTGATCTAAAGTAGGTGTACCCCTGAGTGGTTATTTTTGCTCTACCATAGTTGAGAATAGGCGGGCCAGTGACAAACACAAATTTTCCAACTCTTCTTCAGCATCTGAAGTTTTCCTCCTCTTGATAGCTGTGATTGTTCCCTTTGTCATCCTCAACCATCATCATGGTCTCCCCTTTGATAAAGAATGTTTGGAGTCCCATGGCATATCTTGGTTGGACGACCCTCCTCAGAACGAAATCTTCTTCATATCCCAACCCTTGTCTGCATGGCCTTTTCACCATTTCGATTGGTTGAGTAATTACTTAAAGATCCTTACCCAAACCTTTCCTAGGTTGATAGCCCAATTTTATCATCATCTGCCATCCCACAGTGTCTGGCAGAGAGGTAGTCATACACCTAACTTCAGGCAATTCCCTCACTAAGATATGGTGTTATATAGATAATCCTAGGGGTTATGCAAAAGAAGCACTATTCACTTCATCCCTTACATGCATGCTAGTCACTTTGACCACTTGTCCTTTAAAGAGAAACTTTATACATTGGTGATTTGTTGAAGCAACAACCCCTATTGCTTCTAGGTATGACCTTCCAAGTATAGCCTGAAGAGTTGGATCCAATTCTAAGACATGAAAATCAATGATGATAGAATATAGCCAGAGTTTCACCTCTAAGGTGACCACCCCACATGCAGACTCCTTGGAGTTGTTTTAGGTTATCACCATATCACAGGATGGCTTGATTTCTTATTCAGAAATACCACATAACTACAAAGTTTCTGACAGCATAACATTTATAAAAGCTCCTATATCTACCAGACAATATTTGACTTCAATGTTGCAAATTATGACTGCCACTTGCAAAGCATACCTCTTAACCTCTGGGCCTGCCAATTCCTCCTAAGAGTAGGAGAGCATTGGGTGCTCACTTTTGGGTGCTAACACCGTGGTAATCTCCTTCAGTGGAAGATCTTCATTGACTATGACCCTTTGTAAGTATTACTGCAAAATCTCCTGACGCACTTTAGATCTTTTCATCAGCTCTTGAATGGAAATATGGGCTGGCGTCTTATCCAAATGTTTCAACAAGTCATAGGCCATGCCTGGCAATGGTTATTCTACTTGTTCTTCCTCCATTGGTTCTTGTGGTTGTATCTAGACTTGAGGAAAAAGTCGCTGGAACATTCTCCTGCTCTGAAGCACTGGGACTATTTGGCGGTCAGGTAAATGTGGTAGATTAACTAGGGTGAAATGTGGTGAAGTAGGTGGTGTAGGTGCTGGTATGGTTAGTGATGGGGTTTGTGGGATTGAGGTGACAACTGAAGGTTCCGTGGTAATTGGGTTTGTGGGTGGAGGATTAGGATTTGGGGATGGTGGGGATAATGATAGTGGAAGCCTGATAAGGAGAGGCCGGGGTGCGGCAATGGTTGGTGGATTTGACGAAGATGCTAGTATAAGTGGTTGTGGAGTTGGCGATGTGGTACGTTGGGGTTTTGGGTTTAAAGATGATGGTGATAGTGGTGGCCGAATAAGAGGAGGCTGAGGTACGGCAATGGTTGGTGGGTATGATGGAGGTGCTAGTATGGGTGGTTGTGGAGTTGGTGGTGTGATAAGTTGGGTTTTGGTCTTGAGGATGATGGAGAAAATGGTGACCAGATAAGAAGAGGTCGTGGAGCATCAATGGTTGGAGGGCTTGATGGAGGTGTGGTTGGCGCGAGGGCTGGCCTAATGATAAGTCGGAGACAAGAAGTAGCAGGCAATGGTTGGGGAGTTGAGCTTCACAATGGTGGAGTAATGTTTCAAGAAAGTGGTGCACGGATCAATTGCCTGGTAGGAGTTGGCTCGGTTGGCGTAGTTGCGTTAAAAGTTTCTAACTGCCAACCTTGGGCTCGGCTGGTAGCCCCCTTGGTGGCAAAGTGTATCAAGCCAATCCCGGGGTTTTGTAGTGTTGGTGCTAGTACTAGAGTGGGAGCATGCATCAGAAGCGGATTTCAGACAATCCCCAAGCCAGGTTGCTATTGTGGCTGAGCTGGTGGACGTTGTCGCTACTGCTGTCTAACCTTCATTGCCTATATGCATTTCGCCATCTGGGCCCAATCAATGTTGCCTTGGTCATTGAGATCATGAATGTAATCGTTGAATTGAAAGCACAGTTCAACAGTGTGACCAAGGTACTAGTGATAAGCATGGTATTGGGACATATTTGCATTAACTGGCCAAACCTCCCTTTCTTTGAGCAATTTTAATTGTTTCTCCGCCATGAGTACATTAAAGATGCGGGTCAAGGAATATGGTAATTGTAGACAATTTTCTCTTCTAGGACCTCCCCTTCGTGGTGCATGGTTAGGTGGTGGCAATAAAAACAAGAAGCTTCTTCTTTATTTTTTTGATACCTTCAACAAGAATTTTTCTGTTTCCACTTTTGGTTTCAACAAGCAAGTTGGACAAAGTAATTAAAGCAAAGAACAAATTTTTTAAAAATTTTGGTGTTTTGCTTCTTTTTTCTTGCTGTTTTCAATTTTTATTTGACAAACAAGTGATGCAAAGAGTTGAAAACAAGATTACGGAATGTTCTTTATTAAAACCCTAGGTTTATGGATCATTAAAATTTGTTCTCTCAACAAATGGGTTAGGATCCTAACTCTAATCACCAATGACCTACAGTTCACACAACATCACCATGTGTGGGTAACTTGGGAAACTTTAGGTTTTGGGATAGTGGTACAACCAGCCCGATCGTGAAGAGGATTACTCCATGTATGGGAAATTATGGAGTTCTTGAGAAAAACCAACCAAGTGAACTAGGAAGAAAAATCTTAGAAGAGAGGTCAGAATCCACAAAGAGGGTGTTTTGGATGGAAGGGGTATGTGAGAGAGTGAGCTCCCGCCTCAAAAAAGTGTAAAATAAGAGGGGTGTAGAAGAGGAACACGCAATGCAATCAAGTGATGATGTAAGTAATGAGCTTCATAAACTTAAATAAACAAGCAACCACACAAGACAAGCAACTTGAAACTTGACAAGCAACAAGAAACTAGAATCTAGATCTTGTTTCTCACAGGAGCCAAATGGAAGTGGTAAAAAGTGATAGAAAAAGAGAGGCAATAGATCTAAAAGCCAAGCAAAGGGGGTGGTCCATGCAGGGACCGATGTAAGAATAAGCTGGTTCACATGGGAATCGGGGTAAAAGGTGAAGGTGGTTCACACAAGAAAAGTGATAGAAAAGGGGGGGAAAGATCGATTCTTTACCCACACTCACATTGATCTCCAAAGCCTTCAACATCACTAGGATGTTGAAGGGACTATCTAGATCATTTGGGTAAGAAAACAATAAAAAAAATTAATGCATGAAGTAATAAAGTGGTCTCCAGAAGCCGCAGGCTTTATTTTATGTAACCGAATTAAAAATTGATCATGTGCACCTTGGAGGGAAGAATATGGGTACAAGCTTCTCTTTCTTTGGCCAGCCGATGAACAAAAGTCTTCAATGCGTGGGCTCTCAGTTTCTTATGAAACTAGACAATAAAACAAGTGAAAATACAATTAGAACTAAATGGAGTGAAGTATGTATAAAGAGAATGACATGAAAACAGACAATTGAAAAAGAACTGATCGAATTCGGGTTACTTCTAATGATTTTTTTTAATTTTTAAATTAACAGATTAAAACTAATAAAAAATATAAAAAATAATATATGGATGGAGAAGGATGAAATAAAAAGATAAGAATAAAAATGGAACAAATATGAGCCCAATTGATGAAGCTATGGCCAAACCTAGGTCCGTATAGAAAGTCGAACAACAACCAGGATCTACCTAGTGCGACTTTATATCATACCCTGCCACGACTAGCACCAACCTCAGAATTGCGTACATCTATTGCAAATGAAAGAACACTTAGAGAGGAAGAACTTTTCTTTAGATGGCTCAGGCAGCAAACGTCTCCACGCTTCTGTAGAAGTCAGAGAAGAGAGACCTAGCTAAACTCGTGTGGACCGAGTTTTCTTTAAAAATCACCATAATAGAGTTAGAGAAATAATGGACGTTTTGAGATGCTCGGGGGGTCGTGAACTCAACCTCTGAAATGTCTGAATGTGGGTGAATTTATAGAAGAAACAAAGGCCGATCAATTCTTAAAAATGGACCAATGCGCCTTAGTCTGGGGGCGCATCCATAATTGGAGATAAATCTGAAAAATCAAAGTTGAAGACCAGTGCCATGTGCCCCCGGTTGGGGGCATATAGCAATGTGTCCTTCATGGGAGGGTGCACGGGCATGTGCCCCCGCTTGGAGGGCACATGCACCCCTGTCCCGGGGTGCATTGTACTACATTTGCACGCCTCCATTCTAGAAGCTACTACGGACACTCGCAAACTTAGAATTCGATGTCGTTTGTTGCATTGGAAAGATAACTAGCCAAGGAAGGTTTTTGCCATGATGCATCAAGCACCACATTCTCCAAAATTTTAGACTTTCATCCAGAAGTTGGGAAAGTGAACGGAAGATCCAACATTGGTTGAAATGATTCCGATAGCAACTGGAAAGACATGTCATGAAACAAAACACATCTAGAATGAGAATCTAACAATAGCCTTCGATGTTTGATCTTTAGGTTTTGATCATCAAGCCGATTTCCATGTTTACACGATTTACACGTAACTTTTTCTTGGAACTTACAACTTTGTTCGGAAACCTCTGGAAAACGTCTGATTCCCACTCAGCAAAGCTCCAAATCAATAATAAAAAATCTGAAATCATTCTCATATCAATCACACGTGTTACCCTATAAAACATGAGTTTTATGCTCTTAATTAGACAAATTTGGTATGTCTACACAACCCACTATGTTTGAATTAGATGGTGGAATAACTAAAGTCCAGGTGCCATTCTACTATAATGCCATAAACTCTTTGGACAAAGCTTGCCTCCAAGCTTGAAGCTTGTTTTGTGAAACTAAAGCATGTTGATTCAACGTCATGATTCTATTCAACATTCAGAGCATACTTAGATATTCTAGTAGTATGAACTGGCTATGGTTGAGACAAAATATCTCTAAGTCTATTAGGGGTGTAAACGGGTCGGATTCGGTAGCGGAATCACAGAATCCGATTCCGATTCCATAAGGGATAAGGTGTTCCGATTTCGATTCCGATAATTTCGGAATCACCATGTTCCGATTTCGATCCGATTATGATTCCGTTATCGAAATCGGAATCGAATCCGATAATTTTTGATTCCGATATTAAATATTAATTTTTATTCAAAAAATCATTAATAATTCACACATAATTAATAAATTTTAATATAATATTTTAAAACTTTATTTTTATCATTTTATTAATTTATATATTATATTTTATGATTTATTTGACTTTATTTTGATTATTTTTACTTATATTTATTTATTTATTATCGAAATCGAATAAACGGAAATGGAATCACCTGATTCCGATTCCGATTCCGATAAGCTATCGGAATATCCGATTCTGATTCCGATATCTTATAGGATACAAAAACAATTTCCAAACCCGTTAATTTTTATCAGAATCGAATCGAAATTTCAGATTATCGGATTCTATTTACACCCCTACTTTCTGTGATAGCAGCAGGACAATGTGTATTGTTCAAAATTTGTGTTCTATCATGAGTGGCATACAAACTTGGAGGTCATCTAGCTGATTTGAACCATATATCATGAAGAGGACTATTGTTTGACCGAACAAGACTGACATAACTATTGTTTGATTGTGTTAACTGTAAATTGGCATCCACATTACACTGATCACCTTCAGCATTATGAACAATTGGGATGGGTAATGAAACAACATGCTGAGTGCTAACGGTTGGAGACAAATTGCTTAAAGTTTTATAAGGAAAACTTTCTTAATCAATTTGCAATGTAGATCTTGTTTAACCAAGGCAAAAAACATTTGTAGCCCTTGTGATCAAAACTATACCCAAGAAAAATACAACATTCCGATCAAAAGGTGAATTTATATTGATTGTAATACCTAAGTTGTGAATAACACGCACACCCAAAAGGTTTGAGAAACTCATAATCCGATTGTGTAGCAAATAACTTTTCAAATGGAGAAATGTTTTTAAGAACCACTGTTGGAAGTCTATTAATCACATAAACTACACATAAGACTTCCTCATCCTAAAAATAATATGGAGGTGCAACATTGCACAAAAGAGCAAGAATACTCTCAATAATATGTCGGTGCTTCCTTTCAAACAAACCATTTTTATTGTAAGTATAGGGGCATGCAACCCTATGTACCATGCCATGTTTTGAAAAGAATTCTTGTAGAGTTATATATTCTCCACCTGTACCACTTTAGAAGAACTTTATTTTTTGTAGAGAAAATATTCTCAATTTGAGTTTTAAAGTGAATAAACACCAAATAAACTTCACTTTTTGTGGCAATTGGAAAAACCTTGCAATACCTACTATAATGAACAATAAATGACACATAATATCTATATCCATTGTTGCTTAAATGAGGGGAAGGTCCCCAAACATTAGATGTAGTGAGTTCAAGAAGTTGTTTGGACACATGTAGATGAGGTAAAATGAAGACAATGACTCTTAGCTACAGCACAATGTGAACAAAAAAATGAACTATCAGCTGCGTAGGGACTTCCAATCTTATTTAAAACTTGATAAACTGTCCTAATAGCAGGATGACCAAGACACTTGTGCCAAGTATGAACAGAAGTAGTAGAAAGAGCCACCGGGGATGCAGAATCTGCCTTTATGTCCTCCAAGTAGAGTCCATTGGTGCTACTGCCTCTATACAGTTCTTTCTTCATCTTGTGGTCCTTGATAATACAATGTGTAGGAAAAATTCAAAAGAGACACTGTTATCCTTAGTGAACTGTGAAACCAACTGCAAATTCTTTGTTAAATGTGAAACATGCAAAACTTTTTTAAGGTGAAAGGATTTGAAGCTTGTATTACCAATGTGAGAGATACCTAATCCATCTCCATTGACAACTTGTACTATGTCAAAGCCGCCATAAGGCTCCAAAATTTTCAAAATTCCAACCTCTAGATTCATGTGATTGTTGGCACTGGAATCTGAATACCATGCTGGATCCATGATATAACATGACTGGTTAGGCCCATTGGATGCAAGGTTGGTTGAAAAATGATGAGTATTGTTTGAATTACCATACTGCTCATTATATTAGTTTCTATAACCAAAATGACATCTATTCTAACATTGTAGTGCAGAGTGTCCACGTTTGTCACACAGTTGACACACATGCACAATTCTTTGATTTCCCTGCTAATTCTTACCTAAATTTTTTGCATTGTTTCCTTGATTGACATTAGTGTTAACAGTCTAATTTCAATCATATTTGAACCTTCCAATGTTTCAACCTCTATTTCCTTGTCCCGGACCTCTATAATTACCATTATTCTGATATTGTGAAGACTGTATTGTAGTTTTGGCAAAATTAACCAAAAGTTCAGATACCTACTGATGTCGTTTTAAAACTAGAATTTCTTGAATAAGTAGAAGGCCTTGTAATTCTTCAATGGACATATAAGCAGGATCAATCTTAGTAGTGACTGAGGTTATAAAGTGATCATACTTTGGTCCAAGTCCTCCAAATACCAAATGACGTATCATGACCAATGACTAAGGGAAGAGCAATTTTCGAGAAGTAGGAAATAAGAATAGACTTCACTAAGCTCTCATATTGTTTCCAAATTTTTGCAGCAAGATTAGGGATCTCAGAAGAAGAAGAACCAGTCATATCAGGAATAAGCAAAGGCGGACAAGGAAAGGATATATCAACTAATCCAATGTGATTGTACATCTCTAAAACCAAAAGAAATTGTGCCCTTTAGATCATATAATTATCACTATTGAGTTTAATTGAAATACAGTGCGACACACTCAGAAGGAAAGCAAGTAAGCCAAATTTGACAAATGTAATACAGTGCTTTTGACTACCACGGTAATGTCCTTTTTCTCTTTCTTTTATTGTTTCTCTCTCCACTATTGCTCCCTTTCTTTCTCTTCTATTTATCTCCCTCCATCATCCTCTTTTTATTGTTCTCTTTTATTCTTCTTCTTTTGACAACAAGGAGTGGAGATAGCCTTAATATCAATTTTGTTGTCATGTTGTCGTTCTGCACTCGCCATCCAACTAGCTTTCCGTGAATTTTGGTTAATTGTCGACATCATCGAAGTAGGTGTCTCAACTATCCTTATCACTTTAAATATGTTAATCAAGACATTAGAAATAAGATTTTTTAACAATGGTTAGATTGATGTGATTAGTAAGGTTTATGGTGTTAATCATATGCATAGTGCTAGTTTGAAGTTAAATTAGTTAATCATGCTTAGTTAGCCATTAAGTTAAGAATATTATCATGCTTAGGTGGTTTAAGCGAATGTTATTATGTCAACCATGTTGTAGTATATTATAATCTTATAAATATCCGGTCCATGTTATTAAGTATCTTATTTGTTAAAAGTTAATTATGATGAACTTAGATTAGTTTAATAAGTATGAAATGTACTTGGTTAATGTTTATCTTGTATGTCCATTTATATTGTTAGATAATGAAGCATATGCATCATCTTTTGTATTGTTATTTAGAATGCAGTTAAAAGTAGTTTGACATGCTTGTATGTGATGCATAGTTTTTTTTATTGGGTGTATTGCATATAGTTGCCTACCATTGAGTTTAATATCTAGATTGCTTGTTGCATGTGTAGTTTGACTAGATGGTATATGACTGAGTTATATGTATGCTATCAATTTGTGAGATGTAGTTGATACAGTGTGTTGTATTTTATAATGAAATTGCACTACACTAGACTATGTTAGTGACCTGTGGATAGCAAAGGTTAGAACAGTCCGGGAAATCCTTTGATCCTAGTTACCGCAGGTTATCCTAAGTACACCTTTTCCTAGGTGTACTATGGGATTTAGCTTACTATATGTTACTTTCTATTTATGTTAAAATATGGTGCTAGTTCTGTGACAAAGCTACAATGTCCAATTGAAGCATATACTTTACTTAAACAAATAGTGTAGTTTTTGCATCCCATCATGTAAGGTAATGAGATATTAGATGTGATTTATCCTATCATGTTGAGGTTGTTGTGGTACTTTGCATATAGGGTTAGGCTAGAGATGTCTTGTTTTGATTAGAGCAGTTTGCATTAGAATCATGCTAATTTATTCAATATATAGAAAACACCTCATTTAAGTTAGGGCTGTTCACTATTTGGTTCAACCCGAAAAACCAAACCAAACCAGGAGTTTGGTTCGGTTTGGTTTGGTTTGAGCTACCGATCGGTTTGGTTTGGTTCCTAGAACCCTTCAAACCAAACCAAACCGCTAAACCGAATAACCCGAATTAGATTAAATATTTTATTTTAAGTTATATATAATACAATGTTTATGTGCCTTTTCTTATCAAAATAAATTTGTTTCAAGAGTTTTTATGACAAATTAATGAAATGTATAAACAAATACACTAAATTTTAATAGAATATGATTTAAAATAAATAAAATAAAATTATATATTGACATATTTATTCTACCTTAATAAATTATGGTTTGAACCGAACCAAACCAAACCAAACCGAATTAATTTGGTTTGGTTTGGTTTGGTTTGGGAGATAGTTTGGTTTGGTTTGATTTGAGAAAAAATACTAAGAAACCAAACCAAACCAAACCATGAACACCCCTAATTTAAGTAACTGAACCTTGATAATTAGTCTTATTTATATACATTATGTAATCTGATTTTTTAGGTGCTTATATCCTTATTTATCAATAGGACTTGACTAGTATAGTAGGGTAGTTCAGGTGTAAGTCCAATTAAGTCATTGATTACTGTTATGAATTATCTTACAAAATTTGGTATAGTGAAAGTGACGATTCCTATGGGTTCATGTTGAACTTGTCTTAATCGGAACCAACCAACAAAAACTGAAATCAATCAATACAAATTTGAATATACCTGATGGGGATTTATTTAATCCCATGGAGAAGAAAAATAAGAACTTATTAAGCTTCTAAAATCATTCAAATGCCTAATATCTAGCGGTATCCACACGAACTTCATCCACATTAGGTTCTCTCTTCGCATCGGCCTCGAGAACTCATCCCGAACGGAGCTCCATCACCCATGAATGCCTTTCAGAGAGAGGAGGAGGTAGGGAGGAGGGTGAGGATGTGATTTTCACCCTTAGCTGGATAGGGTTTGCTTGAAACCATTGGTATTTATAGAGAATTTGGAATTTTCACGCATTTACCCATGTACTTATGGATAAGTCTTTATGTGTGTGACCCACTAGACCCAATAACCTATTCGGTTGAGGTATAAATAAATTCTATTTAATTAAATTAAATTAATTATCTGAAAACAGATTAATCAGCCTATCGATCATGAAGGGTACAAGTCACATCTCATAATCCCAAATGAGTATAGGGATAATCTTATCTCTATTGAGCTTTTCTATCATTAGTTACCACATGGATTTAAACTCTCATCTATTTAATGTTCTAGTCGGAAAGGAGTACGGCATCAACTGTCAACTTCTTAGGAATACCGACTCTGTATGATCATGTACTCGAAATTTAATCATTTAGAAAACTCATTTTCCAATTATCTTCTCCACCCAAGCTAGTGATTTAGAGTACTATCACATAAGACATTCATCTTACTTACCGAGAGTGGACAATTCCTTATTATATGCTCAAATACCTCCATTGGGGTGTCCTTGTACCCGATCTATCACTATATTAGACTATCTAAATGGTGATTCATAAGTCAAAAGTCAAGACACAAGTTCCATCTAACAAGACATGTTTGGCAACTTAGGTGAATGGTTTAACTATGCAATTGTGATGATAGAAAATCTTAATTGATAGTTTGTTAATATATCATTCCAAGTTTCTAATTCGATCAATTCAATGAACTTATTCAACTAATGAGCATATGTATGTACATTAATGAGCAATAAAATCGGTCATCTTAATCACATAAGAAGACATCACATACACTGGTCTATTTGGATCCTTGATGTTCCATCTCAAGAATCCTATGACAATGAATATTTGGATCACATACCTCTAGATGATTGATCTTATTACAATGATCTCATTATGATTCAATCATCATTGCATGTGATCAAAAAATTTATTATAACGTACAAATCTAATAAGAGTTAGTAATGAAAATTTACTTAATTAATTGAATGAGAAATTTCTAGAAATCTCAAATCATATCACATATGATTGACTTGTAGAACATGCATTTCTATCAATAACTCACTCCTACGTTTATTAATTGTTTTTTAGCCAATTTCAAGGAGTCGTTGCTTGAAGAATAGTTTGAGGAGGACTTTGTGGAGGAGGATCTTGCCCCACTTGAGGACTCAGAGGATGAAGAGTTTGGAGATAAGTAATCACCACTATCTAGGTTGTTATGAGTTTATTTTCATATGTTGGTTATTATTTTTAGGCATAACTTATTTGGTTATGTGTTTGCTTGAGGCTCTATGTTTGATTCTACGGGTTGTTTAGTGATTTTGTTGTGGTTTGTGATATTGTTAGTGGTTTTGGAGATAGTTGTGTTGTTCTTCTATTTTGAAATTTATTTTTACTATCTCAACCTTGGTATTTTTTCTATGTTATTTTTTCAGGTCATAACAAAATATAACTTCACATGAGCTAAAAGAAACATCATATATAGTTACAAATGAATAGCCCTCTGGTTTTGTTATGTACTTTTTGTGCCTTAAGAATTGTTTTCCACAAGAACTTTGTTTCTAAAGACTAACAAGATAAGTAATATGTTCCGAGGACTAATGTGACCAACTTTTTATTTTAGTCATTTATTTTTAAATAAATGCTAGATCTCAATCAACAGTTAAAAATTTTCAACCGTTAAAATTGAACATATAGTGGCAACGGCCGTCACAATTGAGAAATGATTTTTTTTTTGAAAATCATGCCTAATTCTATATAAATCCTTATAATTCTAACAATTTGTTTTTAACTTTTTTAGAATCGTGATTTATTTCTGTTATGGTTCATTCATACGATTTAAGGCTGTTACTTCTATTGTTAATTTTAACATAAAATTATTAAATTACTAAGATACCTGAGGGGTAATCGTTCGCCATATACATGTGGCATGTCTGCAGACGATCTTTGACACTCGTCCGAGAGAGGGGTTGATTGTCTTACATGGCGTGATAGCCGTCCTATACACAGTTATTCATTATTCAGTTCAACCTGAAAAATCAAAATAGATCAATAATTTAGTACAGTTTAGTTTGATTTGAATTGTCGATCGATTTGATTTAATTTTTAAAAATGTTCAAATTAAATTAAACTGATAAATTAAATAATTCAAATTAAATTAAATATTTTAATTTAAGTTATATATAAAATAGTATTTACGTATCTTTTTTTATAAAATAAATTTGTTTCAAGAATTTTTAAGATAAAATCAATGTAATGTATAAATATATACACAAAAATTCAATAGATTATGATTTAAAACAAACAAAATAAAATCATATATTAATATATCTAGATAAAAAATAGTTTGAATCGAACCAAATAAAATCAAACCGAATTAAGTTGATTTGGGAGATAGTTTGACTTGGTTTAGTTTGAGAAAAAAATACTCAAAAATCAAACTAAATCAAACCATGAACACTCCTAGTTCCATATGCACACACAAAAGCACATTGACTTAGATATGGGCCGGGAGGGTATTGATCCCGGGGGTGTTTATGACATCGTTTGATTTATTTTTCATACACTTTTCTTCAAACCAAATTAAATTGTTTCTTAAATTAAATTAATTCAATTTGATTTGATTTAATACAAATCATACAATATCTTATTAAGACATAATATATATCTTATAAGATATTTAGTTGCACCATAAATGTTTGTACACTTTCATTATAAAAAGTTATATCAAAATAACATGTTAACTAGTCAATAACATAGAATTGTTATGTTTGAAACGATGTGATGATAAAAAAGAACAGATACCATATATGTAGAGGTGTAAATAGATACGGTAAACCTATAATCCATCTAGAATGTGATCGTCAAAATAGAATATCGGCATTCGACGAGAGCTCACGGTAAGGATCTATTGGATTTCATGTAAAATTAAAATCAATGAAAAAACTTTTTATCGAATATTATTTCTAAAAAATTGAGTAATTGTATGTATGTTATATTACTAAATATTTACAAATATCCACATTTATTTACTTGAATATTTATAAATAATTACTAAATAATAGAATGCCAAATAGAAAAGATGCTATTTTAGGAATAATACAAGGAAATTTAAGTTATCAGAAATTAATATTTCATGTGAATCCTAAATTTGGTATATCACTAAAAGATAAAAATATTAATCAAGTTTTATCATTAGTACAAGATTTTAAAAGAAAAGAATTTATGGAAAAAGGAAGTATGCCTTATTCTATAACCTATATGGTAAGTTATGCTCTAAGTAATACACATCATAGTGATATATTTAAAAATTCAGAATTTATTACATTACCAACAATATTTCAACAAGTTGGAAGAATACATAAACCTACGATAGAAGAAATTGAAATACCAGATTTTTATGATATAGATATTACGAAAAAACCTTTATTAATAAATGATAGACCAAGACTATCATTAACAATAAATAATGGAAGACTACAAAGAAGTGATTCAATAGGATCTATTTCAGAAAGAAAATACCCTTTTTTAATAACATATAGGATCTATTATAGAATGGAAAGATACTCAAATACTTATAGATATAATACAGGAGCTTTTGCAGATTTTATTATGGAAAAATGACTAAAACCTCACCAAAAAGAAAATTAGAGAAGCCTTATATATTTAGAAACTTTGAAGGAAAAATAAGTGAAATACATTATGAGACAATAGTACAAATAAAAATTCAAGATTATACTTTTAATATACCATTGAAAATACATGGTAAATATAGTTGGCAAGACAGAGAAATTTTACTTGGAACAAATTTCTTAATAAAAATGAAACCATTTCAAATACATGAAGATAAGATTATATTAACATATGAAGGTAAAGAAATAATCTTATATAGATGACAAGTACAAATAGTATTTACATAACTGTAGGATTAATAAGAGAAAATTATGAAGTAGAATATATATTTGCTTTTATAGATAATGGATCTGGAATGACATTATGTAAGGAAGGTATTTTATCTCAAGAATTAATATCTAATGTACCAAGTAAAACTAGTATAGATATTGTTGGAAAAATTCATATCATGGATAAAAAATAAGAGATTTTAAAATTATTATGGGAAAAACATATAGTTAAAATTAAAATGATATATGTAAGTGCAATCATAAATAATGATATAATATTAGGAAATGATTTTATCTCACAGTTTAAAGTTTATATTCAAACACCAATTTTTTAAAAATTCAAAACCCCATGTAATCATTGGATAACCATATTTAGAAGTAAAAAAGCTTATCAAAGAAAAATACCTATACAATGGACGCACAGCCAGCGTGGTGATAGGATAAAATTAAAAATTGAAATAGATAAATTTGATCTCAGAAAACCATTGTTACAAATGATAGTTGAAGATTTAGAAAAATTATTTGAAAGTAATTTTTCAAAAAATCCTTTAGCATCATGGGATATAGGTAGAGATTATGCACATATATAATTAAAAGATAAAAATAAAATTATAAGAGTAAAACCAATGAGATATAATTCTCATGATATAGAAGAATTTAAAACTTGGATAGCAGAATTATTACAAATGAAAATAATTAGAAAATCAAAAAGTACACATAGTAGCCCTGCATTTATGGTAAGGAACCATAGTGAAATTAAAAGAGGAAATGCTAGAATGGTAGTAAACTATAAATAGTTGAATGATTATACAATATTTGATGGTTATTTTTTACCACATAAAGAAACACTTGTTGATCTTACTCGAGGAAAAAGATTTTTCTCTAAATTTGATTGTAAATCAGGATTTTGACAAATAAGATTAGATGAAGAATCAATACCATTAACAGCATTCAGTACTCCACAAGAACATTATGAATGGTTGATAATGCCATTTGGATTAAAAAATGCACCACAAATATTTCAGAGAAGAATGGATAAAACTTTTGAATGTTTAAATAAATTTTGTCTTGTATATGTAGATGATGTCCTGATATGCTCAAATACTTAGAAAGAACATGAAGAACATTTAAAAATTTTTGCAAATAAATGTAAAGAACATAGAATAGTTTTATCTAAAAAGAAAACAGAATTAGGAAAATAAAAATAGAATATCTAGGTTTAACAATAGATTCAACAAGAATAGAATTACAACCACATATATGTGAAAAAATATGCCAATTTTTAGATCAATTAATAGATAAAAATCAATTACAAAAATTCTTAAGATGTTTAAATTATGCAGAACAGTTTATTGAAAATTGATCAAAAATAAGAAGCCTTTAAAGAAACTTCTTAAGAAAAATGTTCCATTTATATGGACAGAAGATTTAAGTAAGCAAATTCGAATGATAAAATAAAAATGTACGAAATTACCTAGATTAGAAATGCCTCTAGAATAAGATTTTTTAATATTAGAAATAGATGCCTCAGAAAGTTATTGGGGAGCAATATTAAAAAAGAAAAAAGAAAAAGAAGAACGAGCATATATATATATACTTCTACATTCACATCAACAAAAAAAAATTATCACATTAACAAAAAAGAACTCTAAAAAAATTGAGTAATTGTATGTATGCTATATTACTAAATATTTACAAATATCCTCATTTATTTACTTGAATATTTATAAATAATTACTAAATATTAATTTTTTCAATTAAGAATACGATGAAATATTTGTAAAACTAAAAGTTTCATAAGAAATAGTTTACTTAAAAATATTTGTATGTATGTTATATTATATTTTTATAGGTATTCTAAAAATTGCTTTCATGTCATCTTATGAATAAATTTAGTAAATGAATAATTGGTATGATAAAATAATTTTTTCAATAAAGTAATTTGACAAATACATAAGACTAAAATAAAATTTTTATCTACTGATATATGTTTTCAATAAATTAAGTTCAAATAATAAATTGGATAAACTCGATAATATCTATTATCAGTAACTTAATTAATGGCATGTTATAAAAGGGACAAGGGACTATTCGTCGAAAACGGCGTACGCCTCGTAGCGCCGGATGCCAAACTCAAGGTGCCACGAGGAGAGGAGGTGTGTAATTTGTTAATTTTGTTTTACACGGCTTATCATTTACGTGTAACCAAATGAATGGGTTGACGTCAATTTCGGGAAAACCTGCGCATGAAGCAAGCTTTTCCTGGAAACAAAGTAACAAACGGACCACAAGCCGTCCCGAATTCGATTGTCAAATTCCACGGGTGCCCGCGGCAAGTCTCGTCGTCGGGTTTTAGTATATTGGGTTCTACTTGATAACCCGATCTCGACAGAAAGGACCCGATTGCTCCCTCCGTCCGCCGGCTTCTCATCGCTCGACAGGTCGACTCAGGTCCGCCTGGTGGTATCCCGCGGCCGCATGCCCTACGTAGGGTTCGGTTCGCATCGGCAGTCCAGTCCCTCGGCTTCTCATCGCTCGGCGCTTCGACGGCCTGGTGGTATCACGCTCCCGCGGCAACGGTGATTGGATCTTCCCCTTGCTTCCTCTCCGCGCCCTTGTCCATTTTTTTTGTCGTCTGTTGCTCCAGAGTGCCAACCTACGCAGACGGCAGACCCCCGACTATTCTTCCGTTGTTTTGCTTGGCCTCCCATCCACCCCTTTCACCGGTGGCAGCATTCTCAGTGTTTCGTTGCTCTGCCGGGCGATGTCGATTCTAGAGGGAACTCAGAACAAAGACCTCTCGGTAGTCGAAAAGGAGGTGGTTTTTTCTGTTAATCTAGATGGAATCAGTAGCTGAGCCCTTGTTCTCCCCAGTTACCCTAGGTTCATCTCTACTGTCTAAGACCGTCGCCTAGGGTGTGTAAGACGAGGTGACCTCTCATTGCCTCAGGCAACTCACACCTCTGACAACATGGCACAGTAGTAAACGTGTATCACTTTGACCATGTGGGTAGCAATTCACGCTATTGGTGATAAAGCAAATGATCTGTTGCTAGATGTGGTTGATTCAGTGAGCAAACAAAATGGCAAGAGAGAGAGAAGATTTAGGGCATGAAAGTATAAGCCTTGGGTTAACATTATATTACCTTGACATATTGCTCCTATAAGTGGTTCTTTTCAGATTGAGCATGCTCAGCATCTGGCACCTGGGTCAGCATCTCGTTTTGGTGAACTAGGTGTCATTGCTTCTGTACTGGTGCTAATTCCAATATTTTATCTTAATATTTTCCAGATTATATTTTAGTTATGTAGACAATAAATGTAACTTGTAACTTTAGTTGACATTGTTGGGCATTCAATTTCTCTTCTTATCTCTATTTAATAAGTCATTATTCTATTATGATATCTCCCTTATGGGGAAGAAATCAACATAATTGCTTGGTGTATGAATTGCATGTGCTTGAACATAATTGTTTCTTGCTTTCCTCCTTTTCAACATGGTTGAGAGCAAATTCATTTTGAGGAGAAATCATGAAAGATACTTGCTAGGATGAGAGTGGTGTTTTATGCTTCAGGGGGGGCGTTCCAAATTGTAATATTTTCTTCTTAGAAATACAGAAACTTCCGAATCATGAAGAAAATGATCATTTAGGCTTTGAATGAGTGATAAAACAATAGAAATGCTTGAGCTACACTATACTGATGAAAAGCTTGAATTTTTTTGTTGAGGCCAATTCTGAAATCATATATGAAGATACTCCCTGCATTTATTTCAAGCCGATGTTTTGGTTCCTGATTCAGGTCTATTTTCTCTGTCATGGCTTGATTTAGAAGGGTAACATAGTTAATGGCTAATGTTTTTCTTTCCATTTTTATGAATGGTATCCATTGACATTAATGAAAGTATAAAGAAAGACAGCATGATTAGTCTCATAGGTACCTTAGGACAACAATACCAGGATGAGAAAAAGAATCACAAGAATAAACATTAAAATAAATGTAAATGCATCCGTGACATGCAACCACAGCAAACAACCTTTTTCTCAGATTCTTCTTGGAGGAAACGATCTTTTGGGATATAAATACCATTCTTTTCTCTAGCAGCATAAACCTCTGGGCAGAGAAGGAACAGGAAAATCAATAGCTGGATATGCCAAAAGAGATGCTTTACATTTTGAGACTATCTAGACTATGATGTGAGGCATTTGATGGAAAATATGAACCAATATATGAATTTAATGTCCTAATAAACTGTTTATTATAGTCATTATAGAATTTAAATATCAAAATGGGATTCAATCTGAATCATCATAGAGCTATGAAAACGCAGCCTGAAACTTCTGCAGGTGGATACAGGATGCATACAGCTGACCACAAATAATTCAGGATTAAGACTCTGTTTGGTTTAGATGAATTTAGCTTGGTTGCATCATGGAGCTATTATCCGTTTGACTGACTGTCACAGACATCTGATATTTTATATTATCATAATATTTTAGTCATACTAAGTTTTAGATTGGCAAGCCGATGACTTTAACCATGCAACAAAAGGAAGGTAACTACTAATTCTGATATTTTGCAACTTAAGTTCGTGTCAATACCACAGAAAAATGGCTTGGAAAAGATAACCTTGTTTGAGGCGTTCAATTTCAAAATGGAGATCTTTCATCATGGCTATCTTCATCATCTTCTGATTCACCTAAGAATGCAGTAAAAATTTTATTATGTGAAATTTATAATAGATGTTTGAAGCATCTCTACCTTGAGGATCCTTTGGGGGCACAGCCTCTGAACAGAGGCAAAAGAATACTGACCTCTGGTCTATTCTTTATGTTTTTTGCACGGTGTGCATAATCTAGAGTACGTAGTGTCTCTTCCAAATAATGGATGAATGGTGAGATAGTAGCAATGATGCACGTTTTTGTTTTCCCTCCCAGTGAGTCTCTCAGCAATCTAGTCAATTTACTATCTCTGGAAACAAACTAAAGACCATATCAGCTAGTGAATCTTCAACGATTTCATATATATATATATCCAATAAGCTTTGAGTAATTTTTTTCCTATGAAAATCATTAATGAAGCATTACACACAAATTTCACATCGTGGTGAGAAACAAAATCATGACACAGAAAAGCATATATGAAGGTAATCCCTGCATTTATTTCAAGCCGATGTTTTGGTTCTTAATTCAGGTCTATTCTTTGATTCTTAGCTAGTGTATGGCACATCATGCACAGTTCATGTACTACTATCAGCTAAATGTTGGGAATTTACGACTGACGCAATGATCATTTGAGGTATCTTCTGTACAGTTCTTTCTTTAGTTGGAAGATATTTGCTATTTACGAAACACTTATTTTTCTTGAAACAGTACAAAGAATGAACTGTTGAAAGTGAGGGAAGAGATCAGTTGGTTGTGAAATCTTTTGTTTTTGTACTGAGATGAGAACCTCTGAATTTTGCAATTTTTTATTTTTATTTTTATTTTGATTTCAGAATGTGATTTTTTTTATATTTTCATCTTTGTTATGTAATTTTTATTCTGAAAATTTTAATGATGAATGCTTGTAGACTGTAACCGATGTACTTTTTTATGTTGAATGGCTGAATGCTGCAGTGGATGTAAATTCTTTTTAATGCTGCAGTGGATGTAAATGTTTTTAATGGTGCAGTGCAGCGGAGGTAATTTTTTTTAATGGCAGATGTCCTATAGCTGTGGCGGATGTCCTGTAGACTGTAGCGGCACTGCCGCAGTGGTTCTTGTAGCAAATTTAATATGCGTATGTCAAATGAATTGCGTGACAGGTGTAACGGGTTGATCTAGATCCGAAAGTACTTTTGGATTCGGGTATGGACCTAGACCCGAAATTCAATAACTTATCGGGTTTGCTATTGGATTTGGATCTGCCTTATTGGATTCAGGTTCGGATCCTGAAAGATCCGACCCGATAGTAACCTGTTTACAGGTCTACCTATTGGTGTGTCTACACTATGTCGTGTACTAGGATATCGTCCTGCTAGCAATTGAATTTTTGTTGCGAGGGTGTTTTTATAGCGAGGAAGCAGGTAGGGCAATTTTACCCACATCTCCTTTGCAATGCTGCAATCTCCCGCGTACAATTTGCTTGGACTATGCCAAAATCGCGAACCAATAAGAAGTCCGTGACATTTTTTTTGCATTGTGATCGTAATCTCCAGATCTGCTCGGCACAAGTGAAGGGAGACAAGGAACCATGGGAAAAGGAGATGAAGCCTTGGCAATGGAAGTCGACCCAAAAGAGCCGGGACCTCCCGTACAGATGGGGCCCAAGTTCTCTGTAAACGGTCTCTCTTCCAACTTTTGCGAGTGTATTGTTTGGCTCATATATATTTTACAACGGGCTGCCATCTGTTGTGTGTTTGTCTCTCCAGATTTTACTGGCTTTTGCCCCTCTGACATTGATTTTCTTTTTTGCCATGTTTTGTCCTTCCTGTGATTCAGTGTTGCAGCTTCTGAGATCTTCGCAGTTGCAGCATGGCCTGCGGCATCGGGATTATACTCGCTATCGGTAACATTTGTTTTCCGACTATATCATTCTGGCAGGGTATAATCCGGCCTGTTCTAAATCTAGCTTGTTGTGCTTTTCCCACTTTCTGTCAGATATGTAGTTGTCAACATTGTTCTATAAAACCATTCTTCTAATGACTATAGTTTCTTGACATGTAAAATGTAATTATCTTTTTTTTTCCTTTTCTTTCAACACTTCACGTTTTATGTAGCCATGGTAGATAACTTTTTCTCTTCTATTCTTCAGGAGATATTGTACTGCGAGACTGAGGCGGCTCTACAAATCATTGAAGTTTACACATGGGCGGGGCAAATATGCTCGAAAGGCCATAGTTGAGTCAACGGTAACAGATGTCAGGTGCAGTGTATAATTTCTACCATCAGTAATGCCCACAATCTGCAAAGTTCACATTTTAAACTTAACTAGCAAATGATGGTACACTGATAGTCGTGAGATATAGTTTCTTTCTTTTATCATAAATAGTGATAATCAAATTTATATGCTGGAAGTTCATGTTATAAGATATTATAATCTACTTGCCCTAAAGAAATAGTTACTACCTAATTGTATTTACGGGCATCTTTTGCCCAATTTTTTAATCTATTGTATAAGATTTGAAAGAGGTACAATCGGTACTGTTGAAGTTATTGGTTGTTCAACTTGAAACCTTCGTTAACTTTACCTTGTATTCTGAGATGTACTTTTTATGTGTCCAGTTTGGGATTATCACTTCACATTTTTCCTGATGTGCATGGCTAATTTTGGCTTTGTCACTCTGACCACAAACACGGAGTGCACATGCATATAAAGATTGGCATTTGAATTGGCCAGAGGCAGTTTCTATCTGACTCAATTGGTTATCAGACTTGCCAATCTGATAGAAGTTAAGAGTTGGTTTCAATCAGGGGCCAAGGAATAATAAATCCTACTTGGGCTTGAACTGAATCAGTTCAACTCGGTCCTCGGACTACAATCTTTTTTGTTTTATTTTAGGTATGAAATCAACAGAAGGGCTGATTCTGGGAATCTGGTTTGACCCTTATTTAAAAAATAATTATTCCACCTAACCTGGATGGATTGGACATTAGTTAACCCCGCTCCCAAATATCAACTGCCCTATTTTTGGCATATACTGATTTTATGTTCATTAAATTTCTTATGTAGAATTAGTTTAACCATTGCTTACTTTCCTTTCAAGCAACGTGCCGTGTCGATGCCTATATGCGGTGCTAAATAAGCTAGAGTTTCTACATCATGGGGGTTGAGTGTGGGTAAAGAAGCTAGTCCATAATCCTTAAAGGGTACAGCTCTTGCCGGTGACAAGGAGATGGTAGGTGGTCGGAGCTTCCATGGACTCTTGCTTGGTGAAAAATATGTTTCTAGCATATGGTTTTCATCTAAATCAGTTATTTTAAAATCACTATGTGGGTAGTAGTCAACTTTGCTCCATGGTTACGTCACCAGCGTTTGGTTTGGAGTTGGCAGAGAATCCTCCTTCATCCTGGTGCTTAGTCTTTGGTCTTCTTCATCATTGTCGGTCCCTGAAAGCTGTGAAGGTGATAGTTAAGCCCTTTGGTAGGTTCATATCAATGAAGATGGTGCATTAGACGGGGCTTGTGTTCACCAGGCTTGGGTGCATCTTGAATGGAAAGGTTTGGCGAACTTTTCCGCTAAGGTTAGGGTCTGTTGTTTAGAAGGTGACAGAGTCATAATTCATTATATTAAAGAAGACATTAAAAAAGGAGCAACAAGGAAATACACATCATCACAACAAAAACTATCTCTTTTCACTACCAAGGCTGGTTATGTTATCAGAGGTGTCTAGGCATTGCCTCAACATTTCTCGTCTTGCTCACCTGGATTCGGATCTAGTAAGGGCCATATTCAGTAGTAACTTAAAATCTTTTCCTATGCCTTGAAACTCTCAATGCCCACTCTTCCACCTCGCGGCCCCAATACCTTGATGTCTTGCAGGGCTTAGAAGTTATGTTATCCAAGGCGTGAGACATCTGAGGCAAGGACTTGGCATCTCACCTCAGGCGCCTGAGGTATTTTTATTATTTAATTATTTTTACTTTAATAATAGATATATTTAATATAAATAGTTGAAATAAATTTTAAAAATTTTTTAAAACTGAAATAAATACAACATTTTAATAACTATGTATTGTAGTCGCAAATAAATAAAATTATAACAATGCAAGAAATCCAATAACAAACATAACATTATAACATCTCACTAGAGTAGTAATCTCTTCGAAAGAAAAAAAAAGTTATGAGACCATTGGCAGCCTAGGGTTTGCCTGGTCGCGCGACTCGGCGCCAGGTGGCGCGACCCCATTCGGAGACTGGACCGGGTCACAGCCAGACTAGTCAGCCGACCCGGTTCGGCCCTGGATCGACCCGACAAACCATGCCCACAATTATATCAGAGGAAGTGCCAAATGCATCACAATTCTGTAGGATACTCTTCCAAATCCCTTACAATTTGCAACAAGAATGGAAGTCACGTACCCAACCACCATTAGTCAACTCTCTATATTCAGAGACAACAATTTTACACCAAAGAGTGTCACTTTCTTGGTTCAATTTCATAGCCATTTAGTAAGAAGAGCCTTATTAACAATTTGCAGAGGGGGCAACCTAACACCACTCTTTTCTCTGCTCATGCAGATATGCTTCCAACTAAGTGAAGACCTTTACCTTGCTTTCCTTGTCAGAAAAAGTTAGCTCTCAAACTTTCAAGCTTCTCACATATTACTTTGGGAATTTTGAGAATGAACAAGAAGTATAAAAGGGAAACTTTCCAATACACTTTTAGACAATATTCATTTCTCACTTGTCGATAATCTATTACTTTTTCACTATTGCAATCTTCTATCAATCTTATCAACAAGAGGCTGTTAGTCTTTGAGTTTAGAGCCTTATATGACAAAGGCAAACCCAAATACCTGATGGGAAAAGAAGTTCAAGGTAGCTTGAAAATCTGACCCAAGTACTCCTTCTGAGAACTGTTGATATTAATCTCAATCAGTTCACATTTCTCTTTATTAATTTTGAGACCTGTGACCTCTTCTAGAAGACACAACTGAATTCTTAGGTTAAGGCACTTGTTCGTATCCACCGAGGAAAACAACATCGTATCATTGACAAATTGTAGATGAGATACAGATGTCTTGTTAGAACCCTCCTCTATCCATTCTGTAAGACCTGCCTACTTAGCTTTGCCCCACATAAAACTCATGATTTGTTTCCACCATGATAAACAAAAGATGTGTTAGAGTTCCCCCTTGTCTTAGACCCCTAGAATTGTTGAAGAAACCAAAAGAACAACCATTAAGATTGATGGATAATTTAGCTGATGTGACACAACATTTAATCCAATCAATCTATTTACTGCTAATGCCCATCAATTGCAAAGTTCTAAAGAGGTAGTTCCAATTAACCCTATCATAAGCCTTCTCAAAATCTAGCTTGAGTACCAAACATTCTCTTCTTCTCTATTTCTGATCATGCACACATTCAAGGGCTGCCATGATGTTATCTTGGATGTACATCCCGGGGATGGAAGTTGATTGGGCCAGCCTGACCAACAATTGAATATACTTGCTAAACCTGGCAACCAAGACTTTAGAGATTATCTTGTAGGTACAATTGAGTAAGCTAATGGGTCTGAGGACTCTGATGTCAACAACATTTTCCTTCTCGGAAAGGAGGACTAGAGAACAAGATTCAAGAATTTGATCATATTGGGGCATCCTTCAAATTTCATGACCATGGTTCTAACAATAGCTCCGATGATCTTTTTTTATAATGTCATCAACATTGATGATCTTTCAACACTTCTGATAAAAGCCAACAGAAAACCCATAAGGATCAGGCACCATATAGGGATCCATATCATTAACAATCTCAAGCACTTCTTTTTCTGAAACTGTGTTGATAAGCTTGTTAGTAGCAACATCATCTAGCCTTTTCCACGTATGAGCATTAAGCAGATGTCTCCATTTATCATGTTCCCTGAAAAGCTTCTCATAAAAAAACCATCTGCAACCAAAGCAATCAGCTTGGACCCGACAAGTGAATGCCAGCCACCCAAAGGTTATCTAGGATACTTTTTTTCCCTTGTAGAAGCATGTTTATGAAAAAAGCTTAGATTTTTTTTCTCATTTCTCGAGCTAAAGTTTTTTTGACCTTTACTTTCATTTGATTTCTTCTCTAAAGCTCCATTCGTTGTACTCCACCTTGACATCCACCCAAGCTCCCTTGAGATCAATGGTAGCAACCCTTTGTCATTGAGTGCTCGAGATCTTCCCGTTTGCATGAAAGCTCCTTACCCCTACCATCAGTAATTGACTTGTCCCAAGCCTGAAGCATTATCACATGTGACATGCCTCAACTTAGGAACAAAAACACCAGTAGCCGAAGCACGCAAGCCAATGGACTCATCGTTTTACCACTTCTGAAGCCGATTCAAAAAAATTCAGTTCTATGCACCATATCAGCTTAAAACGGAATTTCTTCTATTCATACGAGGCAACATGCTTGTGACTGATACCTATAGGGAAATGATCTGACACGGCTCTCAGATGTTGGAACACCTTTGGGACACCAAAACACTCCACCCATCCAAGAGGAACCAAGAATCTACCCAACATAGACTTAGCCACTGCATTTGTATTTGAACTGGCACAATTTTGAGGATATTGCCCATTATTTTGGGATGTGATTTGGTTGGATGAGCATGGACGAGAAACTTTAGTGCAATTTAGAGAGTCCCAAGCATCGGGAATATCATTGGCTATTCTTAATGCTTACAAATGAAATTCAATGGTTACAAAATCAACTTATATAGAGGAATTGTCTGCTTTGACATATACACAAGGTCTGCAGATGTGTTGGCCACAAAAGTTCAGACAAAGGTGCTGTCGAGAGTTCGTTGTCAGGCCTGTCCAAAGATAAAAGAAGAATCCTACAGAGAATTTGTTTATGATGGCGAGCTAAAGTTTGATTCGATGTGCCAAATGAGTTTGAGCCACCCATAATGTTGGTGGATATCAACCCTCCAATGATAGAGCAAAAGTTTGATCAACTAAATTATTTGGAAGACATTTCTACAATTGAACACATGGGCCATCTTGAGTTCACCGTCTATGCGACACTGGCTGGCTCTACTGTTGCACATTATAACGTACTCTGTGTCATTATCATTCAACCTATTTCAGAAACTTCTTTTTATTTTTATAACAGTTGTATGGGGTCCGGCGATTTCAGGGCGAACGCGGGGGTAGGGGGGGTGCAGGGGAGTTGCTGCAGGGCTTCATGGTGCCATTGGCGGGATCGTTGATGGCAGGTCTCTAGATGGGAAAGCTGAAGGGAGGTTGATGGATGCCGTCAAGAGGTCTCCTGCTGCAAAGTCTGGTCAAGGTGCGACGGGTGCCCTCTCTCTGATGTTTGGGATGATTTCCCAGAACCACTTTGTGGGGAAGGGTATCTTTGCTGTAGAGGGGGGGTCATGGATGTTGCATAGAGAGGCTGCTTCTAAGGGGCTGACTGTTGGCAGAAGGCTTTAGACATGTGTCCACTCCTACGACATGTGCCATGTCCAAGGAGGTTGTTGGGATGATGTGCACCGCAACCGTTGTTGGGTTTTTTGTCGTTGGGTGAGGAGCTGCTCTCTTGTGAGGGAGGGGAGTCGTGATATTGCCATGTCTACTACGATGCAAGCTTCTTCTGTTTCTGAGAGTGGGGGTGGAGCTTTCAGCCTTATCCCTTTGGTATGTTTGATAAATGTTATGATTGAAGCAATGTAGAAGAAGGTGTCCGTGGGAAGTGCTGGGAACTTTGAGGAGAAGAAAGTGTTGCTTAATGACTTTCTGAAGATTATATGGCCGGAAACTCAATCTTGGTGGATTGGGGCTTTTTTCTACGGGGAGTTCAGTGGTCAGAAACAACTCTTTCAAGGAATGGTTGCCCCTGAAGGAGGGAAAGAAATTCACGGTGCAGGGCTGCGAGGAGCCTTCTGTTGAGATTTGAATCCGGTTGTGGAAAGATGGTGGTCATGCTGTTACGGTCATGGGATTTTCGGCAGGTCTGGGTTAAGGTCAATGGTGTTCCTGTGTTTGCTTGGACGGTGTCATCTCTAGCCAAAATAACTTAGCTCGGAAGACTGATCTTTGTGGATAGGAGAGTGCTCTGGTGGTCGGCGTTGGACTCTGTCAACATCCTTATTGAGCCGGTTCAATTTTGATTCTGGCTTCTCCGTCCTGTTAGTTATCGAGGCTACTCAGTATGTTGTTTGTATCCATAGTGTTTTGTCGATGCCTTAAGGGGATGAAGGTTTTGTGACTCTGCAGGGGATTAGAGATTCTTGCTCGATTTGGAATCCCAAACCTGCCAATGTTTGCAATCCTGGCGTTAGAATGGTTTCCGTGGGCAGCTGGGGCTTTTTGGGAAGGTGGCCGCTCCCTCCGGATGTTGGAGGCCCAAACTTGCTTCACTGGTGTCGTATTTCGGCGGCAAGGATGATGTCCCATCGGGTGTAACGGGTCTGCCGGACCTATTAGCAAGTGTTGCGGGGAGGAATCTGATTAAGTTATTGCCGGTTCACCCATGAGTGACCGTCTCTGAACCGGACCTTTGTTTGTGATGGTTTCTCCTGCAACACCGGTTCAGGAGTGCGGTGTCTGTTCTGTTGATCTGGTTCTTCCAGTTGCTGAACCGGACCGGGGGTCAAGGCATTCAGCGGCTGAATTGTTCTTCTTCATGTTCTTCGGCTGGTCTTCTGAACGGGCCGTTCAGGTTCTGCTGGAGATGAACTCCAGGATTTCTCTAGAGGCCCCAGGCACTCCCAGGGAGGTTCTTTCATTCGGTGTTTTCTTCTGAAGCTTGTACCATGGGGCTTGCTGTTGATCTCTATCTAGTGAAAGAGTTCTGGCAGTGAGGTGTCATCGGTTTCTGTTAAGATGAGTGATTCGAGGGATTTAGACATTGGATGCACAGTTCTACCCAGGTTGAGTTGTACTGAAATAGCAACATGATCAGTAGATTTTGTTCATATGACAGACATGCTTATCATCATTCCGGCTGATGAGGCAACCACAGCAAAGGATTGCTGGACTGTTAGAAGCCAATGGTTCTTTTATTAATGATATGATCAGAGCTATGGGGGAAGTTATTGGATTGAGCTTTTTAGGCAGGGAGCAAGACATAAGGAAATTTCCTGTTTGGTCAACATGTCCAGAGGCAAGAAAGGTAGCAACTTTGTTGGATCCATGGAGCATAATTTTATCTTAAATAGTGATATTGTGACTGAAAGCAGGAAGCTAAAGCAATTAAGGAAGGAGCTAATAATTTACTCATGATCGGTATCATAAGCTGGAACTGCAGAGGTATCTCCAGCAAGTATAAGATCAAAGAATTGCGTAACATCATCAATCTTGACAAGCCAGACATCATCGTTTTGTAAGAAACAAAATCAAGCTTTGGGGATTATAGTTAGGTAACAACAGTGAAGATGAGGAATCTTAATGGTCTTCTTTTTGTTTCTCCTACTGGTAGGAGTGGGGTTTGGCTGTGTCATAGAATGCTATTAGATTTGAAAATGAGGAACTTCACGTAGATGGATACTTGCAAAGCCTCATAGTTATGGAGACTGAGATTGATAACGTGTGGTACCTTGGTAATGTGTATAGACTAGTGGATTTGTCTGAAAGCCTTTTTTTTGCACTTTAAAACGTGATAGAATTCTTCATTAGTGAGGTGTGGTGCGTGGGTGGAGGTTTCAATGTGGTCCTCATGCTGGGCGAGAGATCAGGAGGCTTGGACCCAGGAGTTGACATTCTTTAATGAGTGTATGAATGATTGAGGTCTGTTTGAAAATTTTGATTTTGGGATTGAGTTCATGTGGTCCAATTCAAGAGCTAAATTCAAATTGGATAGATTCTTTGTGTCTACTGTCTGGTCTCAATTATATGTTTTTGCAGAGGGTTTTCACTTGCCCACGGTGGTTTCTGATCTGTGCCATTGGTATGCGGTACCTTATCCTCTAATTGTATTAATAAATATTGTTTTGAGCTAGCTTGGTGCAGGGACCAACACTGAAGGACTTAATCAAAGTTGGTGGAAGTCGGTGAAGAAACTAACACTTCTTCAGCGACTCTAAACTTTGTGAACAAGCTGAAGTCTATTATTAAGATTTGTCTACATTGGGCTAATTCCATGTTCAAAGTTACTCCAGGGAAGAGTGGATTTCAAGTATTGGTCACTACGAGAGGTTGAATGGTATTGACTATATATCTGACGAGCAAAGGACCGAGTAGAAAAATTTAAAGGAGCTCTACAACGAATGGAGCTTAAGGGAGGATGTAAAATGGAAACATAGACATAGGTCCAAGGAATTATGATTGAAAAAGGGCATTAAGAACACCCGGTATTTTTGTACCTAAGCTTCAATTAAAAATTTAGAAAGAAGAACACATTATGCAAGCTTAGAGTCAATGGGGTTGAATGCACAGGCATTGAGCAGATCAGTGTTGGGGTCTCTAATTTTTATGAATAACTCTTTCAGGATGATATGCAATGGAGTCCTCTTGTCAACTTTAACTAGAAGTCTAGAACAAGAAATTGGAGCCTAGTTAAGCTACACATCTCACCAGCGATTTCACAGAAGAATTAACTGCAGCCAATAAAGGGATGTACACTTTTAAAGCTCCTAGTCCCAATGATTTTTCTATAGGTTTTCTTCTCATTTTTGGGACCTCATCAAAATTGACATCTTGGCAGTGACGAGAATTTGAAAAGAACATAAATTGCATCAAGCTTCTGAACTCTATCACTTTGGTCTTGGTTCCCAATAAAGAAACTATTGAGGACATTAAAGACTTAAGGCCTATCAGTCTCTTGAATTGCAGCTACAAGATTATCACTAAGGTGCTTGCAAACAAACTCAGCAAGTTTATTGACAAATTGTCACATGCCTCACAATCTACATTCATTCCTGGCAGATATATTTTGGACAATTTGATGGCAGCCTATGAATGCCTTCATGACCAAAGGATCATACATAGAGATTGTATCTTGCTAAAGCTGGATTTTGAGAAGGCTTACAATGCCATCAAATGGAAATGCTTACTCAGAATTATGCAGCTAATGTGATTCAAAGACAATTGGTTACAGTGGATTAAAAGTTTATTCTCAGCGACATATTCAATTGACATTGATGAGAGAACTTTTAGTTTCTTTTCTTTTATTAGAGGGCTCAAACAAGGCGACCCTCTATCGTCTTTGACTTTTGTCCTCGTTAATCAAGCTCTCAGCATTATGTGAGTTAAGGCAGAGGAAGCAGGTTTGATAGAAAACATTGAAGTGGAAGCATGAACGAGTCTTCTGACTCTTTTTTGTGGATGACATTTTATTATTTTTTTAAGCTAGCGCTGCTAAATGCTATCACTTAAGAATCATGTTTTGTTTTACTACATGAAGTGACAGGGCTTAAGATTAATGGGGAGAAATGTGAACTTGTGGTTATCAACTTGAGATCAGATTCAAAGTATTTTTAATATGAAGTGATCTGTCTCACCTATTAAGTACCTTGGATTACTACTTTTTGATAGAGGCATGTGTAAAGACTGGCTATGCGTCATCCACAAAACTGAGTGCAAAATACAAGGGCGAAAAGGCGAAATGTTATTAGCAGGCAGAAGATGATTGTTATCTAAAACAATGCTACAAAGCATCTTGCTCTTCTTCTTCTCTATCCTCAAAGTTCCTAAAAGCATATGTTGTCGGATTGAGAGCATAAGAGCTAGGTTCTTCTGGGAAGGCACTAATGAGAAAAGGGGACTCCATCTCATTAAATGAAATCATCTGTGTAGATTCACAAAAAGGAGGTGGCATTGATTTGGCACCTCTGGACATTATGAATAAAGCTCTTTTGACCAAATGGATTTGGAAACTCAGTACTGATAGACAATCTCAATGGGCCCGAATCATCTCTTCCAAATACGGTATAGATGAGGCTGATACGTGGATCAAAAATTTCAGGGATAGAAGCAAAGTTTCTTGCATATAGAAAGGTATCTTAAGTAATTGGGACTTCTTTAACTCTTCTCTTACATTGAAATAGGGGATGACATCAACATGTTTTTCTGGCAAGATCATTGGTGTGGACACAACTCTTGCTTTAATGTTTTCTAGTCTGTTCAACATTTGTAATAATCTTCTAGCCAGGGCTAGTTTCAATTGGGATCCCAGAATAGAGTGGTTTATTTCTTTTAGAAGGAATCTTAAAGGGTTTGAAATTTGTTAATTTACAAATCTATTATCTTTTCTAGAGAACGTTAAGTGCAATACAGATAAGGAGGACAAGCTAGTATGGAGGCCCAGTGACAATGTAAGCCTTGTCAAATCCATCTTGAATAGAATTTTGCAGGGAGGTGTGGAAGTTTCATGTCATTAGGTGGTATGGAAACCTAACTATCCTATTAAGATTAGATATTTTCTTTGGAAGATTTGCGGAGGTAGGCTGTCTACAAGAACTCTACTAAATAGGTTTTTTTCCGGATGTGGCTACCAAATGTCTTCTTTGGCGTGAAACATGAGATTGTCGACCACCCTTTTCTTCAGTGTGGGATCTCTTGCTGTCCGTTGGTTGCTATGTTCAAATGTTGGTTGATTCATTGGCAGGAACCAGCTAGTGTCACTTCTCTTTTGCTTGGCCAAGTCTAAATCCATGAAAGGGGGAAGCTAAACTGTGGGAATGTACACTTCCAGCTTTATTATGGCTATTTGGTAGATGAGAAGCAAGAGGAGTTTCGAGGAGCACTTCGAACACCCTAGATCCTTTCTATTCATGATGACTTCTATGGTCAAGAAATGGCATTATGCTCAATATGGAATGCACATGGAAGGGGCTTCGTTTAGGAATAAGCTATTAACTTTTACTTTTTTTTGTAATACCCATCAAAAACTACCATCTCAAGAAAGGAAATAAAGAAAGAAAACAATTATATGGATCATATGACATTTTAGAACTTACGTGCAAGTTAAGATTGACGTTGGAGTGTTGACATTGATATCAGGAGATTGAGTCCGACCTAATTATTTGATGATTCATGGATGATCTACATTGACTTATATTTTAGTAGTGTTTTTAGAATCTTATTTCTGTATTTTTTTATTTTGTTTGGTATTTAAGAAAAATAAACATATTGGTAACTTTAAAAGTTAGTTAAGATTAAGACTATTTGTAGATATTGTTGCTATTATGCAAACAGGGAAATTACTAAGCTTAGCTATGAACTATATGTAGGGGAGGGGTGGGGTATCAAAATAAACGATTTTTTTTGGAAATCTTGTGTATAGTATCATTGTTTTTAAGGTGTCACCTAGGCGACAAGGCATTGTAGCCATGTTAAGGCGTTCACAAGCCTTGGCGACCAAAAGAAAAAAGCATCCGCTCAGCCCGCTTTTTTGCTGCTGAGCTTGCCTTGAGTTGCATAGCCTGCCTTGGCGACAAGGCTGTTTGCCTTGGTGAAGACCATCCGACTATATAATTAAGTTGATGGGCCTTGTTGGATGACATTTGCTGCTAGACAACACTTCAACTCCCCGACGGATGACTCTCGACTTACGTAGTCAGAGGCATGAGGTGACCGAGGCGAGGCACCCTTCGCCTCGCCTCGGGCGCTTGAGGCGGGCGCCTCAGGTGCCCAAGGCGACATTTTTTTATTATGATATTTAATTTTAATACCTGAAAAATATATATAAGAAGGTGAAAAATATAAAAAATACAGTGAATGCATCATAAATGCAGGAAATATATATGAAAATGCAAGGAATATATTTAAAATTGCAGGAAAAATAAAAGTTATGTTCGAAAATGCAGATAAAATTATCTAAAAAAGCTGAACATATTTAAAAAATTGTGGAAAATACAAAAAACAGCAGAAATTACATTAAAAATGTATTAAATGATTACTGCAAAAATAAGTTGAAAGAAGTACCTTTTCTCTTTTCATTTCCGTAAGCATGCCTAAAAATTGAACACATTACCAAAAACAAAAAATGTAATACATCAAGTAGAAGGATGTTGAATAATAATGATAAACCAAACATAGAAGTACATAAATAACGATAAGTTCACAACAACATTAAAAGGTACATTCATCTAATGTCTCTTCAATAAGTTAACACAAATATCAATTATCAATCGGAAGAGTAAGAGTCATCATCATCAATAACATGAACATGAATATCCCCATCCGATTCTGAGGTATCTTCATCCATGGCCACACTCTTTCCTTTCTCAATCCTTTGCCTTTTAGAGGCCTCTACTCTAGTGGATGGACCTTCCTCTTCATCAATACCCGCTGCTAGTTCAACTTCCCTCCCTGCGAGGTCCTCTCCTTCACGCACATACTCGTCGTCCTCTCTAAAGGATCCACTCATCAGCCTCATCAATATCGTCCAAAGAAATAGGATCATGATTGAACTTCTTCATCCTAAAATGGCGATCTCGAAGCCTTTGATTGTATTGGACATAGACAAGATCGTTTAGCTTTTTTTGTTCCAATCCATTCCTTTTCTTTGTGTGCACCTATAATTTAAGGATGAACATTTGTTTAAAGTATCTAATGAAACATGCTAAATAATGAATGATACTAGTGCATACCTGCTCAAAGGTACTCCAGTTGCGTTCACAACTAGATGCACTACACGTGAGACTCAATACCCTGATGGCGAACCTTTGCAATTGAGGAACCTTGCTTCCCCAATCCTTCCACCAATTTGCTAAAAGAAAGATGAGAATTAATCAAATTTAAAACAATACTTTGAAATGTATAAATGAAAAGTTTTAAGAAGTTAAATGTCAACCTGTAATAGAAGTTTTTCTTTGTCTAATGGCCATATCTCTACCAAATAGGCCCTCAGCATCTCTGTATGTATTTAGTTGCTTGGTAATCATATCTTGCTCATCAGGACTTTCAATTAGCCTCTCAATTGTATCATAGAGTCCTTGTTTAATTTCTCCATCACTCTCAACATCTGGATTTGAGTAAAAAAATTGGGGGTTAAGATAATAACCCGCTGCATGTAATGGACGATGGAGTTGATTGTCCCACCTCCTATCAATAATGTCCCAAATTGGACCGTATTTGTCAAACTTCTCATCCAAGGCACTCTTAATGCCTGCCTTTGCCCAGTCCATTGCTTCATATAGGTAGCCCATAGCTGGTTTCTCACTATCCACTAGGCGTAAGACAATCACAAGAGGCTTGAATATTGAAAGAGCATATGCTACACCTCTCCAGAAAGTTGTTTTCAAAATGATGTCACATGATTTCTTTCTCTCAGTTTGCTTAGCCCATCGGTTGCTAGAGCCAGTGCACTCTTCAGATGTAACTATCCTTCTCTATTTAGCCTTCAAGTTGTGTAGGCTCTCTAAGTTGAGATAGTTTGTTGCAAACCTTGCACGAATAAACAGGTTAATGGCATTCAATATCTCAAGTCAATTCACAAATCAATTTAAACAATATAAAAATACATTTCAAATTGAGATTTCACCTTGTGACTGTTGCCCTACACAAATTTCTTTCATTGGTGAACTTCCTCATCATGGCAAGAACCTTTGTATGCCCATAAATAAATGTTGTCACATACTTCGCATGCCTAATTGTGGATTTGATACCCGACAATTTAGAAATATCTTCTAGCATCAAATCAATGCAATGGGCTGCACATGGTGTCCAAAACAAACGAGGATGTATAGACATCAACAATCTCCCTGCAGCTACGTAACTTGCCTCGTTATCCGTTACAATTTGGATAACATTTTTCTCCCCAACTTCAAGAACTATTTTGTCCAACAAATTAGTCAACAATCTTGCATCTTTCACTTGTGAAGATGCATCTATTGATTTTAAGAAGACTGTGCCCGTAAGTGTGTTGACTAAATTTTTTTATCAATGTTCTCCCTCTTCTATCTGTCCAAGCATCGGACATGATAGTGCATCCATATTTCACCCAACTTCCTTTTTCTTTTTCAACTAAATCTTTAGTTATTTGAAACTCTTTCACAAGCAAGTTTTCACGCGCCTCATGATATGATGGGCCTTTCAATCCCGGACCAAATTGATCAATAGCCTCTAACATGGTTTGAAAACTATTCAAGCGTACGGTGTTGAAAGGTATACCTGCGTGGTACATCCACCGAGCAATGTATTGCACTACTTTTTCCCTCTCTTTTTTCAAATGTTTTTTGTCTTTCACACTCTTCTCTTTGGAAACCTCTGGATTTTCCCTCATAAAACGGTCCATAGGACCTCTCAAACGAGGAGGCAAAAATGCTGGATCACAAACAACTAATGTATCTTTAGCATCCATGCCTGGCTCCGAAGTGTTGACACGAAGAAGGTTGTCTCTTCCCTCAATCTCTCTAATCACTGCAACCTTTTCGAACCGAGCTTGTTTAGCTTGCTCTATATGTTGTTTAACGTCTTCTTTGGCCTCCGGTGTAGCCTTCTTGCAAGTTGTCACATTGGTGGATAAATCGGCAATATGTTGCTTCAACCTATATATTCCACTTTTGCAATCCTTGTTGCAAAATGTACATCTAACAAGATCCCAATTTTTTGGATCCACCAAAATTCCATACTTCCAACCAACATCCTTTGACTTAGGAGCATGTCTTGAGATAATGGGGCCGGATGAAGTTGTTTGGGTGTTTGACCCCGCCCCCGAAACTTGCTCCACAGTTTGACATCTTCGTACAAAATACATAAACATCAACTATATTAAAAATAGTATAAATCAGAAAAATAATAAATAACGAACGGATCCACCAAAATTAGATTGTAAATGAAATTAAAAACTCTGATTTAATAAATCGGATTCAACAAAAAATTTTATTTAAAAAATCAGATTTAACAAAAACTTCGATTTGATAAATTACATTTAACAAATAATCTGATTTAATAAATCGGATTTAACTAAAACTCTGATTTTTTAAATCAAATTTAAGAAAAAGTCTGATTTAATTAATTAGATTTAACAAAAACTCTGATTTCAGAAATTTGATTTTAAAAAATCAGATTTAACAATAACGAATCAGATTTAAGAAAAATGATTTAAGAAATCTAACTAGCATTAACGGAAAAAAACTATATCAAAATAAGAGAAGTGTGCATGAAGAAAACGAAAAAAAACGTAAATTATACCTTTCCGACAACGTCCGAGTTGTTTGGTAATCTTTGCAAACCCGGTTAACAACACTTGCGCCTTCTACACGTTGCCAATAGCCTAATAAAAATATTGGAATGACATTTACAATGAAAAAGAAGACGACAAACCAAAAAAACGTACCTTGTACGTCTAAATCCGGTCTTCTAACAATGTACAACAAGATAGAAGAAAATAAACATAAGATAAGATTTTTGTATTAGTGGAAGGATGTTGAATAAGAAAGATAAAAAAATTGAAAAAAAAACGTGAAAACCCTAAAACGGACCGGTTGGAGAGCTCTTCCGATGGTCTGGAAGGTTTTGACACCTTCTTCAGCTAAAGAAGGCGGCGGCGAGGGCTTCTCCGGCGACTGGCAGCGGCGGCGGGTCCTTCTCCGGCGAGCAGCGGCGGCGGCGGGTCCTTCAAACAGCAAGGGGCCGGGCCACGGGAGAGAGAGAGAGGACGTCGGGTGGGAGAGAGAGAGAGGCCGCCGCGAGAACTTAAGTCTATCGGATCCGGCCGCTTGGGTCCGGATCCGATAGGTAGAGGCCTCGCCTCACGCCTCCCCCGCCTAGGCAGCTGAGGCGGGGGAGGCGATTTTGCCAGGCGATCGCCGCAGGAGCGAGGTGGAACAGGGCCGCCTCGCCTCGCCTCCTCGCCTAGGCAACCGAGGCGGTCGCCTCTGATAACATAGCTCTCGACGGCACGCCTCTTCGACTCCTCGACAGGACTCTCGACGAGGCCCTGCAGGGAGAACAAAATCAGCTGTTCCGTGATGCCACGACGATGGCTCGTGGGCTGAAGATTAATGGCAATGACCAGAATAGGAAGGGAAGGGCAGTTTGCGGTCACCGTGGTTAAGTATCCTCTATCTTCTTCCATTTTTGTAGCCCCTGGCCTCCCGATGCCTTCTCATGCAATGCCTGCCCCTCATTCATCACCGCAATGTCTTCTCTTTCATTCCAACAATTGTGTGGGCCTTCTATGACGCGGACACCATAGTCGGTTCCGGTCCTTTCGGATTGCTTCGTGCCGGCTTTGCACATCTGCGACGAAGCCTCCAACTTTGTGGGGATACCGCGACGATGCCTCCATTTATCTTGGTCAGGTTCTGGGCCTTTCGACACACCCCGAGGCCCTGCAAGTAGATGTCGTAGGTATGTTATGTTTTCCCTATTTTGTGTAGCGGCCGAGTAACAGTGGCACTATAGCTGTAGCAGGTGGTAATGGGGTGCCACCGTAACAGTGTACAGTGATGATAAATTTAATGCTGTTAAATGTTATGATGTTATCTATTGACATGGGATGAAAATTTTGAATGAACAGTAATTATGTTTGTTATTTAACTAACTTGTTTATTTAAGTTAATTAGTTAAATTAAGATTTTGCAAGTAGGTGATTTAACTTAATTAAATTTCATTTTACTTGTTTATTTAAGTTAAACTAAGTTTATCTATGTTAATTATTTAACTTAATTACATTTTATTTAACTTCAAAACTTGTTTATTTGAGTTAGTTATGTCTGCCAAAAAAAAGAGTTAGTTATATTAAGTTTATATAAATCCGTCATTTAACTTAAAATTGATTATTTAAGTTAACTTAACTTTAAATGAAAATTTTTAATTAACTTAGGTAATCTAATGTAATATAAGTTTATCTGAATTTGTTATTTAACTTAATTAAATCTTATATAACTTGTTTATTTAAGTTATTTAGTTAAATTATGATTATGTAAGTTGGTTATTTAACTTAATTAAATTTTATTTAACTTGTTTATTTAAATTAAGATTATGTAAGTAGGTTGTTTAACTTAATTAAATTTCATTTAACTTGTTTATTTAAGTTAAACTAAGTTTATCTAAGTTGATTATTTAACTTAATTACATTTTATTCAACTTTAAAACTTGTTTATTTAAGTTAGTTAAATTAAGTTTATATAAATCGATCATTTAACTTAAATTAAGTTAAGTTTTATCTAAATTGATTATTTAAGTTAACTTAACTTTAAATAAGTTGTTTAATTCACTAAGGTAATTTAATGTAATATAGTTTATCTAAGTTGGTCATTTAACTTAATTAAATTTTATTTAACTTGTTTGTTTAAGTTAATTAGTTAAATTAAGATTATGTAAGTTGGTTATTTAACTTAATTAAATTTATTTAACTTGTTTATTTAAGTTAATTAGTTAAATTCAGATTATATAAGTTGGTTATTTAACTTAATTAAATTTTATTTAACATTATTTAAGTTAAATTAACTTTATTTAAGTTGGTAATGTTGCCGTTAGTTATTTTTCAGTTCAGTTTTTGTAACTTTATGTTGCTAACATGCTGTTGGTTATTTAATGTAAGTTTATGTTGCAAAGCGGTTATTTAACCTAATCAAATGTTAGCAAAATTTGTTGATGTTTACTTATTCCTGATATTAACTCTATTTTACTATGAATATCATTTGTTATGCGCTTTTTCTCTTTTGCAACTAGATTATCTACAATGTCAACTTCACAAGGTCATGAAAATATGCCGAATGAGTGTGCAAGTGAAAGTCAAATGAGACTAAAGGCAAAATCAAATGACCTAGGATGGAAGTATGCCTTTTGGCCATATCTAAATGATAAAAATAAGGTGCAATGTGAGCTATGTGGATTTGTCTCTAAAGGGGGAATTAAAAGACAAAAAAAATATTTGATTGGAGGATTTGGATATGTTGTAAAATGTGCTAACACAAACGCAGCCATTGCCATAGAATTACATAATTATATGATGACAAACAGGAAAAAAGTCCCAAGTTGGCTTCCTGGATGGAGTGGAAAATGGAAGTAGAAGATGTTAGTGATGATGAGTTATCAACAAAATTAGTTGAATTGAGAAAGAAAAGAAAGTCACATACTCGAGGCTCAATTGATTCATTTGTGAGACCAAATCTAGAGGAAGTGGTAAATATGAGAAGGAAAAATTCAAAGTATTAGATAACAATAGAAAATCGATACAAAAAAGAAGATAGAGATAAGGTGGATGAATATGTTGCAAGATGGTTCGGGATACTTTTTAATACAACAAAATTAAAATTATTTGAGATGATGATCGAAGCTATTAGACAATATGAGCCTGGATACAAACCTCCAAGTATTCATAAATTAAGAAAACTCCTTTTGGATAATGAAGTGAAGAGTGCAAAAACTTTGTGTGATGAGTATAAGGCATCTTGGAATACTTATGGATGTACATTAATGTGTGACGGGTGGACTGATAAGAAGGGCAAGCATTTAATCAAATTTTTTACTAATTGCCTTGATGGTACTTTTTTATAGACTCATTTAATGCGTCTACTAATGCTGCTGTGGGTATGTTATTTTTTCTTATTAATTATGTTTGATTTATTATCTTCACAGTTTATTATTCTTATGATGATGTTTGAATGGTGTGGTGCACGCAACTTGCTAATGGAGAAAAGAAAATCACTATATTGGTCTCCTTATGCAGCTCATTGCTTGGATTTGATGTTAGAAAACATTTGTAAATTGAAGAAATATAAGAAAACAATCTCTCAAGCAAGGGCAATCACATCATTTATCTAGAATCATTCACATTTGCTTGAGACGATGAGAAAGGTAACTAATAAAAGAGATCTTGTTAGGTGTGGTGTAACTAGATTTGTTTTTGTTTTTCTTACTCTTCAAAGTTTATACACCTTTAAAGACAAATTGAGGCAACTATTTGTATCTGATAGTTGGAACAATAGTATTTGGTTAAAGCAAAATCAGGGAAAAAGAATAGCAAACATTATTTTGGCAATAGAGTTTTGGCATATGGTTGAAGATTCTTTGAGGGCATCTCAACATTTAGTCCAAGTTTTGAGATTGGTTGATGGAGATGAAATTCCTGCAATGAGCTATATTTTTGTTGCAATGGAAAAGGCACGAGAAAAGATCGTTGACAATTTTGGTAGTAAAGAAAGGGACTACAAACCTATTCTTGCCATCATTGATAGGCGTTGGGGGACACAGATGCATCGTCTATTACATGCAGCAGGATTTTTTCTCAATCCATCTAAATATTATCCTGCAAAAGAGGGAGATTCCAGAATAGTTGCAAATTTTAAGTTGGCATATCTTGATTGTTTTCAAAGAATGATTAAAGATCATCATGTACAAGATAAGTGATGAATTGGATGTATATATGGGTTGTAAAAGATTGTTTGGTAGTCCTTTAGCTAAGAGAAATCAATATGAAAAACAACCAGGTAATTTTATTGTGTAACTTTTATTTTATAAGTTTGTTAAACTAACATTTATTTGTCACTCATTACAATTTTGAATATTCAGTTGAATGGTGGTGTACTTATGGTGCTGAAACTCCTGAATTACGTGCATTAGTTTTTTTTATTCTTGGTCTTTGTTGTAGTTCTTCGGCATGTGAAAGAAACTGGAATACATTTGAATTTGTAAATATGACATTAATAAGATGTATTTTCTGTGCTTAAGTTATAAGAAGCATTTTTTGTTTTAATTCAATATATTTTCAGATTCACACAAAGAAGAGAAATAAACTTGAGCAAAAGAGGTTAAATGACCTTGTTTATGTTCAGTATAATTGCCGCTTGAAGAAGAGATTTACAGAAAGAAAGATGTGTCCGGAGACATATGATCTTATATGTTTTGATGAATTGGATTGGTCAAGTGAATGGATGACAGGAAGACCGCTACAAGACGACTTAGTGTAAGACACTGATGATCTTGCATGGGTTGATGTAGATATTGCATTGAGAACATCATATGCTATTACAGGTCTAAATCGAGCTAGAAGGTTCAAAGTATGTAGGTGGGACAAGTAGTGCTATAACTAAACTTCTACAAAGTAAATGGATGATTTGGAATGACATACGAGGAAGAGATTGAAAAAGAATATTTAGTTGACTTTGAATATGACATTGATGATGATAACAATGATGTGGTTAAAATTGAGGAGGTTGAAGATAACAATGATGATGAGGAGAGAAATCATGGGGATCCAATTACTGGAGCTTCTCTTAATGTGGATGTTGGTTTTGGCATTACAATTTAGATGTTTGTTTTTATTTCTCTTTTTTTGAATGGTGGGACAATGAACATAACAACATATCATATGAATGTTTGATGACCTCTTGATTTAGTGACTTTTGTCAATATTTAAAATGTTATTATCTTTCATTTCATTTGTTGTAGTCTTATTACCATCATGTTGGTTTTATGTCGTATCATCTCATTTTTCCTTTTTATTGACAACTTCAACAAAGAATAATTTAAGGTAAGTGAAATACATTCGCCTTGTCTTTGTTGTTTGCACTTATCAATACCCAACTTATGGAACATCATTTTACTTGGTCACCTACTAAAAGGAAAACTCATGGAACTGTATGGTATGTTTGTTTTTCTCTTTTACAATTATATTTATTTTTTTGTTTCAATTTAGTTTTTGGCACATTATAAATTTGTTTGCTCATTGTCTTATTCTTTTTCAATGTAAAGACAATGTTTTGTACATTTATTAGAACCATTAACACCCTTGCAATTTGTCTTTTAGTTTCTTCTTTGAATAATTGACAATCTCCACTTGAAAGATTGTATATAATATGCATATTTGCAACTTGGACTTGTTGTGTATATAATGTGTATATAGATTGTGTTTATAATTTGAGTTTCCTCTTTTAGTTTTCTTTTTATGTGTATATCTCCAGCCCAATCTAACAAGAGTGTATTTGTACTTGTGTCTATAATATGAGAAAAAGGCGTCGTCTAATGTCTCGCTTTGTCGCTTAAGTAGTAAGACGGTATTATGTCGCCTTAGTCGCCTTAGTTGTCTTGAAAACTATGTAGGATGTACAAGCTTACGAGTTATACTATGAAATTGTGGGAACGAGTTATTAAGTGATGATTGTAAAATTGTACAAATATTTTACCCAACTAATTTATATTTATTGATTTGGAAAATTGTTGCAGGATGGACATTGTTGCTGGATCCTGAAGATGCACATGGGGAGGAAGGTGGCTGCATCAGGGAAAGCACGTCCCTCTGTAGGAAGTTGATCACAGTGAGTAGGTGGCAACTGTAGCATGAAGCGCTAATAGGAGTGCTGGAATCTTGCCGGTGCGCGTGACTACAATGACGGAGGCACGTCTATCCGCGAGGCACCGTGTAAAGGATCAGACAGAGTTGCCTTTGATATCATCGGAAGTGGATGAACCAAACTGGAGGTCATCGTCGCGATGGCACGAGGAACTATGAAGTGGAAAGATCAGACGAATGGTGTAGAGGTTGGAAGGTCTAAGGGAGGGGGAAGAAAGGCCCATGGCTAGAGGGTGGTAGGTGAAGGCTGGCCACTTGCCGAGGGTGAAGATAGGGATATCGATGACCTTGCCTAAGACATCGGAGGTGAACGAAGAAGGAAGGAGGTGACAGAATAAAGTGATGGGCCGAAGCCCTCGTGCACGGGAGAAACCAATGCTCCAAAAATTCATTGTTCACTGTTGTCGAACTGTTTAAGGGCACCTCTTTATATAGAGAGGTTTCATTAATTTCAAAAAGAACCACTTTAAGAAAGCAAATTGTAAACATGGACTGATTAGAAATAAAAAATCAACACTAATTAAAATGTTCCTAAAATTTGTCCCTATCAAAAAGATTTATGATACAATTCTATGAGATTTTCTGTGATGGGTGTTGGAGCAAAAAGTAGTGACTACTAGGTACATGCAAGTGATAAAAATATGTATAATAAAGCAATCACATATATGCCAATTGAAGGAGAAACAAGAGATTTTTTTGTTTTGGTTGGCTTACATCAAGGATTTGTAATTAGTCTTTATTTTTTACATTAGTTAGGATAAATTAATGAAAATTAGGCAAGATGATATCATGATATATGATGTTTTCATATTATATCATATGTATAGATGAGACATAATGGAAAGTGAATATGTGTAGAAGTATTTTAAAGAACAAGAATTTCAAAATAAATAAAACTAATATTGAATAGATGTATTGAAAATTGAATGAAAACAAAAAGATGGTGGAAGAGTTAGTTTGAAATCTTTGGATGGGGTAATATTATCTGAAAGTATCTAATTAAAATATAGTAGATCAATTATTAAATAAATAGGAGAATATGATGAAGATGTTAGCCTTAGAATTAAAGCAAGATAGTGAATTGGAGGTTGGATGCATGGGTTCAATGTGATAATGTGATTCTACTAAAGTTGAAAATAAAATTTTATTGAATAGCAATAAGACCTACAATATTGTATGGCTTGGACGGTAAAGAAAGACATGTTTCTAAAATAAGTGTTAGAGAAACAAGAATGTTAAAATGAATAAGTGGTCATCAAGGATTCTGGAATCAGAATCGGTCGGTACCAATCCGATTCGAATCTGATCGGTCATATTCTGACTGTTTCTCAATGAGAGAAATCGATCCGGAATTGGGATGTTTTAAATTTTTTTTAAAAATTCCAATTTCGATTTCGATTCGGACCAATTCTGGCCGATTCAGTCCGATTTGGGCCAATTTTGGTCAATTCAGTCTGAATCTTTTTTAAAAAATTTAAAAAAATCAAGATTTCGATTCTGACCCAATTCGATCGATTCAAATAGATTCTGACTGATTCTGACAAAATTTAGATCAGAATCAGTCTTTTAAGTAGGAATCAGATCGAAATCGACCGATCCGATTTCAAAATCGGGCAATTCCGATTCAATTCGATCGATTCCTCAATCTATGTTGTTCATACTAGATTAGATATAATAAGAAATGAATATATTAGAAAAAATATAGAAGTAATGATAATTGTGGACAAATTGAAATAAGGGATATTGAGATGGTTTGGGTGTATTGAACATAAACCTAATAATCCGCTAGTCGAACAAGTGGAAACTATTAAATTAATAGATATAAAAATGCGATAGATCTAAGTTCACTTGAAAGAGAGTAATTCAATATAATTTGAATGATTTAAATATCTTTGAAGAGGTAACCTAAAATGAATGAGTGGGGAAAAAGAATCTTTATGGCCAAGCTAAATAATTTGGGATTAAGGTTTGAGTTGAGCTGTCTGTACAGTGTGAGTTCGTTCTTTCATGTGAGCATCCAAGAGGGTGGGATGAGAGGCCCATTGTGGTGGGGACACCAGACTTCAGGATAAATTTGAATATTTTAGAGAGTTTTACAAGCGCCAACCTCGGCGTTTGGAAGCCCTTTGGCTTGATGAGGAAATTTAACAGAGGTTTATTTGACCTTCACTCTAGTTCTGGGCCGGTCTGAGAGCAGTAAACTCCTTTTATTTTATTCTTTTTGCCAATAGGCCTCAAATGGGCCGGGTTTGTGCAAACAACGGATACTTCACATTTTGATCCATCAGTTTTGTTATTTTTTTATTATGTCCAGGTCTTTTTGCTTTGTCCCCGGTTGGCTCGGCTATATAAGAGCTCGTCGGCGCCTGTACAGGCATTGAATATCCATAATTGAAATGCATTACATTGTGGCTAACGTTCGGGCTACTGTTCCTTAAGGTGATTGTATCGTGTCCTGGCGTCCGAGGGCGATTGAGTGCCGATGGCGATGCGTGAGGGCCATTTCATCGCGTATGCTTCTCTTTCTTCGGGCTCCGGCGATGGCAAAGGCGTTGGCAGGTTCTCCGCTCCGACGGTCGTCCTCCATGTTCTGTCGGTTGGGTTGCTCGGTTGATCCAAGTCCTGAAGAGGAAAATGATCCCCTGTGTCTCCTCCCCACTTCCTTCTTTTCTGGTGTCCCCAACAGAGCGCGCTTCAGACCATTTATAGTTGGATTTAAGTTTTCCGCGGTTCTTGTTACTCCAACGACGGGTTCCGCTCTAGATTTGCAGATCTCCTTCATTGATCTACTATTTCACTTAGTAGTCATGTTATCTCGATCCGTTCTGTTGGTTGATCTGAAGGATCGAAGGTTTTCTCTATTCAGCGTTATTGGTGTCATTTCCGTGCTGCGTTCTCTTCAGCGGAGTTGTGGTTTTCCCTGCCGGTTGGGCTTACCCTTCCAGATCAGCCATAGATACTGGCTGAGCGGCAGTTCGATCAACATCCCCTGAAAGCGTGGTCCGATGCGTCCTCCTTGTCCCTGTTTCCCTCACATTTGGACACCCGAGGAGTCCCCCGACTATTGCTAGACATTGATAGGCAGTGGGACAGCCTACTGGCTGAAGTTATGTGCATGACGATGGGTCGGAATCTCTCAGAGTTTTGGGCCTGATTGTTATCGGTATGAGCTTTAACACCTGGGCTTACTTTACGGTCGATGGGTGTTTGTCTCTTCTATTTTTCAATCTTCTGCTGTGACTGCTGTCGGCCGACGCACAAGTATTCTGATTCATTTGCTGAGTTTCGATGCGTGGTATTAGAGGATGATGATGGATGTCCAGTGTGGGATGGCTAGTGAGTGGTCGGCCATCAGGTTGTGAACTTGTTGAGTCCCAACAGGGGAAACAACATGTCTGATGCTGGTTCTCATTTAACTCCTATGGGCTGCTCCGACCTGGAGGTAGTCCTCACTTGGCCCATGTCCTGGGCTTATGCCTGAGGTTGAGTAGCTGGTGGGAAGGTGGCGGTCAAGGAATTTTACCTACCGCTCAGATACCGACATTCATTGACTCTCCAAAGCAGTGATGAATCCCCCGAGCTTCTATTAATTGTGGCGCAATCAATTTTATGGCTCTGTTTGATAGTATTTTCTCTCTTTTGGTTCTTACTTGAGGCAAGGCTGATCGGAGCACTGATTTCAGCACTAAGGGGCTGATTTCGAAGGACTCATGCTCTGTTTTCTTCTTTAGCCGCGGGTTATTCTATATGAAAGAAAAGTAATCAACTACACTTGTTGAGGTACATTCTGTCCAACTTTACTTTGGGAAGGCCCGCTTGCAGGTTTATTATTCTGAGTTCGTACATGCTTTGCTTGAGTAGGGTCTAGTTAGTTCCTTTTTCTTGCTGTGGTTCACGTGATGAGTAAGTAATAGAGTAATCCTGCAATTTGGGTAATTCAATCTGTCATGTTAACTGCGAGAGCAAATTTCTAATGATCTTGAATAGTTCTAAAATCGTGTTATCTCCTTATACTTGTGGATTACTTATTTCTGGATGAGTAACTTCTTTGGTAGATCTTCTCCTGTATGTCCTATGGCAGTCTTTATATTGATAATTTACTAGTTAATTTTCCTGTTTTTAGTCCTCATCCATTGATCCAGTTCCGCATCACTTTGCCTCTTCATTCTCTTTTCCTACCTGCCCCTCGTCAATTTGAAATTACTAATTAAGTCCTTATGTTTAATTCGGTAAATGTTAGGCCATGTTTCTAAATATCTTTCGAAAAGTAGGGTGTTAGTGATTACTACATCTACCATGAACCTTTCACCTATAGAGTTCATTGCTTAGCTGGATATTTTGTGTATTTGATGAATGGTCATGTAGTTGCAATCAGATATTATGTTAAAGAATGAGAAAGTCATCAAACAAATTTCTCGTACAAGATTACTATTATTAGTTCTATTGCTTTCTATTGTTCTTTCACTTGTATTGTTCTTTAGGTGCATGTTTCCTCATGGCACATGAAATGTTTAATTTGGTCAGGGTTAGCCCGTGGTTTTAATATCACTGTAGAGATGGAGTGTTGTGCACTACTATGTAACAACTTAAGAACTTTGTTTACTTTGCCTTGTATGCAGGTTTCTTCATTTGGTGCTGTACATGGCAGAGAGAGCTTGGAGCCATGCCATGGAAAAGAGGCAGTTGCCTGATGGGCCAAATTCTCGCCAGAGAATTTATTTACTTGGTAAGTTGAGGAAGGCTGTAAAATGGGCAACACTTTTTGCACAGTTATGTGCTGTTAAGGGAGATCGCAGGACTTCTCTGGAAGCAGAGGTATGTAGTGAATGATATATCTGACAACTCTGAACGATATTAATGTCTGTCACCATTTGATTACTGAAGTGTTTCGGATAATATCAACTTGTTATTTCTATTTTATGCTTCAAAACATAGATTTTTTTAAAATTACGAATTATTTTAATATTTGTTTTTTTCTCAATATCTTTTTAATTTGGTCAATACTTAGGCCCATGCCTTGCACCACACGCATGTTCACCCTCAGTTATCTGGTACTTGTCCCATCATTATCATCATCACCATACTCAGCTGCAAAATCCTCTAGCATTGCTAATGCTTTGTAATTAGCTGATTGCACATCTTCCACTCGTATCTACCCACATGTCACAACCTACCTACCCCATAAGTGCTTCCAATAGTAATGTTAACAAATTCATTTTCTGAGGATTCAAGGATTCCATAAAATGCTCCAAATGGTTCTTAGTTTGTACTACTATGAAGCAGTGGACTGTAGGCAATATTTAGCATAAGGTGATGCTTCTGCCACACTGTTCCGTTTTTAAACTTTTGGAGTAGATTCGTTTGGGGTATATCATGCATGCTATTGTCAACATGCTTGGTGGTTGATAGCTGATGGGACTGCAAGTCAATTGCACAGAATATGGAAGCTTTGAGGAACTGGAGGGCAATGGCCTGCAAAAGTAGGTGAGAAAGGACCCCAATATTTTGATCCCAAGTTTTAAGTTGATAACTTCGTGAGTTGAGTGAGTCATACAAGGATGGAGGAATCGGAATCGGAATCGGTTCTTGGGAAGACGGATTGATCCATATCAAATTTTTTTTTCTTCAGAAAATTCTAAAAAATCTGTAAAAATTTATAAAAGTAGGAAATGACTTGGAAAAATTCTTAAAAAACAAATGTAACATTTGCCATGCATCTACACATCACGGATGACGTAATCGGTTGAATCGGATCGGAATCCGCCGATTTCGTAACAATGTGTGGAGTTTTTTTGCCTTAGTTTTTAGATAAGAATAAGATGTAATATAATAACATGTAAGATGCAAAACTATAACAACATATAACATGTTCAAATGATAAGATGGAAAATATAGAATACATCATCACCAATAGTTCTAACATTGGCCTTCATTCTCAGGCTCTTGCTGCTTTTCTTGTCATGGTTGAGTTGTCTTTATATATGCTGGTCCATATCCATAGGAAAAGAAAGCTCTGGATATCTCACTGAAATCATATGGATCAGACTGTGCCATGTGTAGGCTCTGAGGTGTAGGTGGAGGATACCACGACTGTTGTGGATTAGAAAATGTGATAAGGTGGCTCCAAATAATGTGATTGTGGCTCCTACTCGTCCGGAGTGTAATACATCCTTGGCTGCCGTGAAGTAGGTGAGTCTGGATCTTGAGCTTTTGCACCTGCATCTGCCATAGACACCTCTCTCCCTCCTGCTGGTTGGGTGGCTGGTATGCATTCCTCGTCATCATCAATTGAGTGAGGAGCCTGTGTGCTATCATTTGGGTTCACAGGACGTTGCCTGATCTCCAACTTCCTCCTCTTTCCTTCTTCAGTCATCTTTGGTGTCCCACCTGAACCCAAAGAATTTTTTAATTCAGAAAATTTGCCTTTTTCTTCGTGATGTAACTTTTGTTTTAGTCCTATCTGGACTACGAATGGGCTGGGTAGCTGCGGCTGTGACTGGGGCTGGGGCTAACACTGGAGTCGGCTGTTGTACACTTGTTGGGGCAGAAGATGGGCCTGTGCCTGCTTGAGCCTGAGAAGTAGGTGGAACATCCTCCTCAGGCTTTACATCATCTAACTCTTCTTCTGCCCATGCACGGTCATTGAGATTAAACTCAACTGCATAATCCCTGGTTGCTCTCTACTCTATCCAGGTAGCAAGTATATGCTCCTCCTGGAATATTTGATCCGTGTCAACCAACTCAGGTGGTGGTGTTATTGATCTATGCCTCTACTCATAAGGATCACCTGTGAACCGTGCAAATCTTTCCTTTGAAATCTTCTGTCGATCTTTAATGTTCTTGATGCGCAACCTGGTGTTGTAATGATAGAAGATCAGTTTCTCCAGCTTGTCTGAGGTTAACCTATTCCTCCTCTTTGTATGTATCAGGTTAAATGTGCTCGAATTCCTCTCACAATAAGAGAAACTAGTTCTTTGGCTCAGTATCCTGATACCAATAGCAACAAATGGATTCTATCCAGATCCTGGTTTCACCTGAACTCACCACTCAGCTGCAGAAAAAAAACAATCAGCCCTTAGTGAATTAGTGGACTTATAACGTGCAAGATAAGAAAGTCAAAAAATTATCTTAAATAACTTTGTCCGGAGACACATCGTTGTAAAAATATTTCAGATCAACATTTGAGTATACCCCAACCCTTATCTTATACCTCTACATCTGCAAAATGATAAATAAAAAATTGATTAGTTGTCAAAGATTTATTGAATCCAAGTTCTCAATGCATCCCCAACTTACTTCTAACTTAACTTCTACCCTATCTTGCTAAGATCGGTAGAGGTGCTGAATAACTAAGAGTGTACCCCGCATCATCTCATTGTCGTTCACCATCTGTCCTCTATATTGGATGCGGGGGTTCTAAAAATATCATGTAGTTATTTATCAATATTAAATTATGAACAAGGTAATTATTATTTAAACTAGAAGTAGGTAAGTACAAATAATTGATTCACTAATTAACCTGCAGTATGTATTTCATGGTGCAAAGTCTTGTCTCATCGGTCATTTATGATCTTTTGTCATTTTTTGTAACCTCTAAATTTCTTCTCTTTTATTTTTAATTTTTTTCGGTCCATTGTTTCGTACAGCGTGCCCATCTGGTTCTTGTCATTTGAGTCTACCAATCTTAAGACAACTACCAGTGGCTCGATGATTGCCAAGTAGTAGACAATCCTCTCAGCCTTGACCACAATTTCTAACTGGCCTTCCTTGTTATGCAAGTGGTCCACCATATAATTATAGTATTTCTCGGATTGCGTGAACCTAACCAGTGTATATCTGTGCCGGTGCAAACTCTTCAGTGCAATAAAATTCGTGGCAAATCGTGTAGGATCGGACCTGACAAGATCGTGCCCTGCAGTGTATGACCTTATACTATGTTGCGGATGGGGATGTGAATAAATAAAAGAAGTAATGGTCTGTGCTTGCCTGACAAGGGTAGAAACTGTCTTCTCCTTGCCTATATCCTCCAATATAAGGTCAGTAGAATGTGCCGCGTATGGCACCCATAATACATGCTGCCTCTTCTCCATCAGCTTCTTTCTAACTGCCTTATAGGAGTGTTCATTACCAGTTACAAACTAAACCACATTCTCCTCCCCAATCTCCTCCACCACGGCATCTACCAAGAAGAAAAGATAATCGGCGCTTTTTGTCTTCCCAGCATCCATCGACTTCAAAAATGTCATGCCCTCAGAATAATACAGTAAGAAATTTATCATGCTTCTCTTGGTGATATCTGTCCACCCGTCACACATAATTGTGCAAGCCCTCTTTTTCTATACCAATCTAAACTCATCTATCCACTTCCTCAACTTCTGCACCTCCTCCTTTAGCCCACCACCGTATATATGCTTGCTACTCAGGGTTTACATATCCGGTCCAGTCCAGCCTTATCCACGGCATATATCGCAGTTTGAAAGTAAAGGCTAGTGGCTGCATGTGTTGGGATGTCTACATGAAGGTAAAAAAATATTGATATCATTATCAGACATAAACAAGGTGAACTAAGTAATGACGGTGTAAATGTCATTTTAAGAGTGATACCTGCATATAAAAATCACTTCACAATGTGGCGAACTGTTCTCTTTACAGCCATTCTTGTTGTCTTCACCCCTTTCATAGTTTGTTTAATTTTATCTATCCAGTACTTTGTTTCATAAATAGGTACTCATCATTCGGTGTAAATCGAGACTGACAGAATGACAGTGTGGCTCTTGTCTCCCTCTCTCAGTCTCCTGGTGAACTAGGTCAGCTCTGGACTCTCCTGCTCACCTCCTCCTCTCTTCCTTCGCAACAACTACACACTTGGTAGCAGGCTTAGCTCTCCTGAGCTCAAAGTCTGTGGAGTCCTCACTCTCTGGCTCCGGCTCGACTGGTGTCTTCCCCTTGCCATTCTCTTTGTAAGTAGGCAACTCTCGGTCCCTCCTCTCAAGTAGCTCATCATGCAACTCTTCCTCTGCTCAATCCTATTCTGCCATTGAGAGGCTCTACCTATCATGTAGTCTCTCATATCTTTACTCTTCTCCCTAGAAATCTTATCACATTTTTTAACATTCCCACCCGTTCCGACAATATGCTGTTTCAGTCGAAACACCCCTCATTCATCTCCTTGTTACACCACTTGCATTGTACCCTCTTTCCTGCTGTGTCTACCATGTGGCCATGTTCTAAACCGATGTCAAAAGGACGTGCCGGTGCTACATCATTGTGATCGGCCATTGCTTATACATGCAATAATTATAAACAATTCATAACAATTTGTTAGACATAGATACAATTACTTTAGGGGTTGTTCGGGAAGTAGACAACCTGTCGAACGGATTGTTCGGTATGTTTAGAGTGTTACGTCTACACCGGAAAGGGTCGTAAATCAGCGTATATGGTTTTTAGAATTTTTTCTATACCAAGAACAATCAATCGATGTTCTTACAGCTTGAACGAAGTTGTTTGAAAGCAAATTAGTGGGTTTAACCATACTCAGAGTTGTCAGAAACGCATAGAAATGAGCGTACGGGGTTTTTGGAATTTTTTCCGTATAAAAAACATTTAATCAATGTTTCTATAGTTTGAACGCAATTGTTCAGAAGGAAATCAGTGGGTTTAACCATGCTCGGAGTCGTTGGAAACGTGTAAGAATGGGCGTATGGGATTTTCAGTAAAGAATTCTTACGAACAATCTTTCAAGGGTCGAAGAATAGGTTGAATGGAGATGGATCAAAGCTTGGATCACTGGAATCCCCTGAAGGGATCGTTGGAATCACCGGAATCGGTGTGAATTGATTGGAGGATCGCCGGATCGCCCTCTGAATCGTCGGTATTGCCCCGGAATCATCGTGAGCAGCTGGGATCGAGTGATCCTGCGCTAGATCGATTGATTCCTCCCTAGAATCGTGAAGGGATTGAGCTGCGAAGGCGTGCAAATGGCCTTGAAGGTGGAACTCTGGCTTTAGGTGGAATCAGTCAAAATTGGATCGATTCCGACCAAGCCAATTCCATCTGATTCCTGGGGAATCCCCCTGGAATCGGTCCTTCCATAGGGAATCAGATCGAAATTGAGAGATTCCACCAACCGATCCGATTCTGGAATTGGCTGATTCCGATCCGATCCGGCCGCTTCTTTCATCCATGGAGTCATAGCTAACTATGAGTGGGTTGGTGGAGCTCTCTGCATCACACCCGTCTCCAGTTCCTTCTTGGGAGGAGAGCTCCACTTTGTTGTACTTGAGATGGGATATACGTTGAAGATACTGACATTACTGACTTCTGCTACCCTAAGCCTGCTAATGTATACCCTTAAGATATCAGATGGTTCCTTGTAGCACCCTGTTCTCTACAAGGTGAGATTAGACAGATCTTACACTCAGTGCTACCTAAATTTCAATACAGGATAAATTTACTGGGTCTATCACCCATTTTACAAACTCAATTAAAGCTTCTGGTTTGCATGGAATGTCTCTAACTAAATGATTGGATAGCACCACCACTGTGTTATTGGAAATGGGTTTTGAGCCGTCTTGCTGAGCACACTAAGGTGTGTACAATCTTTTCCAGGCCAATACACCTTTTCTTGCATGGTCAGCATCAGGGAAGTATTTGGAACTTTTTCTTTCTCGAATCTGAAAGACAAGGAAATTGTATGTGGCAAAACTGTTAGAGGCACTCCAGGAGGTGAGATGTAAGGAGACCCTGGGCATGGTAACTTGGAGTTGGAAAATCCACCACATTCTTGGTTGAATCAGCATGCAATAGGCTATCCTATGGAGGCTTTAGGCGTTTTGATGGAAGACGGTATGGTCTCCTACACTGTTGTTAAAGATCAAAGATCCGCTTATTTCTGTGGAAAATATGCAAGGTTGGCTTCAAACTGGGGTTTATTTACCAAGAATCCTTCAGTTAGAAGCTTTGGCTTGCTGCTTTGGGGGATCACGAAGGACATGAACCATCTATTTTTTCATTGGTATCATTGTCTCTGGCATTCAATTTTTAGGAGTTGGAACGTGTCTTGGGACCCTCCGTAGGATATTACCATTGTCCTCCTTTCATAGAGCAGCATGACCCTTGGAGGGAAAATAAGAAGTTTTGTTACTTGACTCTTCTTACCTTGTTGGTAGTATCGACGAATCCCTTCCCTCTCTTGTTTTTTATTGATTGTGTAATTCCTTCTTTTATCATTGAACAAATTGTGGCTTTTTCCACCCTAAAAAATACAAATTTTCTCTTCTCCTACAGTAGTTTGCCAGTGTAATAAACTGACATGCTTTTGAGCCTCCTCACAGGCCAAGACCAACTTTTTGATGTGCTCACCAGCTGAGATATCTAGATATAACCAATGGTCACCAATGGTCGCCGGATTTGAATTGGGACCCGGATCAGTGGGTACTGATTCCAATTTGTTCCGAATCGGATCGATGGAGTTAGCTGATTGTTTGGGAGGAAATCTGATTCAGAGGTCCATATTTTTGGAAAAATTGCCAAAACAATCAGGGGAAGATCAATTAAAATAGGAAACATATAAAAATAAAAAGTTACATCCAATCACGCATATATATGTCATTTTGAGAGGTTGAAGATGAGTGGAGAAATATGTGAATATCAAGGAGTGGATCCATTAAGGATACGTGGTACAATTGACATGCAATACAAATAGTACCTTAATCTCACCAATATCTGTGATAACTCTCATGGGAATCATCTTTGGATTTTCTAAAGTCCAGTGTGAATGAGAACTCAAAATGGATCTGTATCTACAGTCAAATAATGATTGAGTCATCTCATTAAATTTATATTGTGCACCCAGCGCTGGATACCTGGGTGGAACTTGTTTGCAATGCACTTAGATATCGTCCATCTGAACAACACTATGTTACATACTTGTAAACAAACCCATTTGTGCGGCTGTACCCAACATTGATTTCAGCCACTAGAATGTAGGTATTGACCAAAATCATATTCTCACTCCACTTGTACCTGCACCTATATCATCACCTCCACCTCCACCCGAATCTCCTTCGTGTTTTCGTGTATTTTTTACAATTGTTTCTAAGTCACTGTTTGTTTGCTGAAGAGAGTGCTTGTGTACTCTCATTTAGACTTAAAGGTTTTCTCCTGATTTCTATTTTTTTTCCAACTTCTTCTTCTACCGATAAAGTACCTCCAATACTACGTTGCTTCAAAATTTTAAACCCTCTAAATTTGCTTGAACTAGCCTTTGTCTTTGGTGAACTTTTCTGTCTTGAATGAATTGGAGTTGAATGTGGAACCACTGTTGGTTGTGTTGGTGTTGGTCCTCTTCATCTTTAGCCTGTACTTTATAGTTTATTATGTTTTCATTCAACCTATGCACAGTCATTTGGGTAGAATTTTAGAGTTGGTTGCCCATCTTTATCCTCAATCCATGTTGCATGTGCATTGTCCTCTTGTAAAAAGTATTCTAAGTCAATATCATTGTTCTTTTGTCCTGCTGTTTTAGCTCGTTCTTGACATACTTAACCAATAAGTCTTTAAAATCTTTCTTAGGATATTTCTTGTTGCTTTTTGGTACTTTTGATTCGCAATAGCATGTTATAGTGGCAAAACATCAGCTTCTTCGGATGTTAGCCCATTCCTCTTCATGTGAAAGACTAAATGTGTTTCGATTCCTCTTGTAGAAGAACTTGTGATTTGACGCAATATGCAAATAGTAATAGTAATAAGTGGATTCCAGCCATGTAATGCTAGGTTGGGGTTGTGTCGGCTGATCCACTCCTACCCATATGGTTTTACGGCCATCTACTTCAATTGGGATCCCAAATGCTTGACCCATACCAACACTTGGCGACTAGGTGACGTAGGTCGCCAACAACTAGCCCAATGACTATCGCTTATTGTGCCACCAAGGCTCGAAGGGGCTTTCTCACTCCCACACACCCTCCCACTATAATTTCTCTTACTCTCTCACTTTTAAATCTCTCTTTAGCTGTCTAAGTGCTCTTTCTTTCTTTAAAGTTTCTGATTTGTCATAGTGTTGTAAGACTCTAAGTATCCTTTTTAGTTAATTGTGTTACTAACCCTTTTGTGTTAAATTTATCCATCCTGTTGATTATTCAACACCCAAGGGGTGATTAGCACCCCTTCGGGGGTGTAATTAAACTCCTATTGGGGGGTGAAATAATCCCCCCAATGGGGGAATTAAACCCCCCCAAGCGGGGGTCTGTTGACTGTTCAACAGCCCTGAAGTGAGTGAGCACCCCTTCGGGGGTGCAATTGAACCCCCATTGGGGGGGGTGAAATAATCCTCTCAATGGGGGAAGGGGGAGCCTGCACTGCAGGCCCTGCAGTGCTGGGCCGGGGGAGGAGGAAAGGAAAGGAGGCACCCCTGCAGCTTGCAGGGGTGCCGAGGAGTGGGAAGGGGCAGGGGGAAGGGGAGATCGGAGGTCCCCCCCTACAAACCTGTTGTAGGGGTGGATTGGCCTCTTACAACTCTGGATTGGCCTTGATCCACCTGGATCGCCGGCGATCCTTGCTCTAGATCTCCCAATGGGACTTGGGGAAGGGGATGAAGTAAGAAGGGGGTTTCTAGGGGATGGATCCATCCGATCTCCCCCAAATTGGGGGAGATTGAACCTTAAAATGGTCCGGAATTGATCCAGGTGGATTGGTTCGGGATCGATCGATCCGGACGATTTCGACCGACCCAACTGGGACTCCCTGTTGGATCGGTTGTTTGGTCCAGAATCGTATCGATGACTACCGATCTGATTCGAGAATCGGCCGATCCCGATCCGGATCGGGCGACTCTGCGAACCATGGTGAAGAGACCTGGACACTTGTCCCTTAAAGGTGAATTACCAATCCTTTTGTCTTCTAAAAAATGTGTATCATCTGTTGCCAACTTGTATACCTGAAGCAGGTTCAAAAGTAACCATTTATTCAAAAATATCTGTCAAAACTCTGGATCAGCTTGAGTTGGACTTGATTGTTTTCACCATCCTTTGTTTTGATGATAGTACCTACCCTTTACAATCTTACTAACGCTGAATTTTCCCTCTCTAATTTCCACAACCACTTAAGTAAAAAAAGCTTAATTAGTGGATTCCAAGAAACATCAAGTCCATGCTATCTTCTACATATACTATTTGAGGTGCTTGCCTCAGGCGCCTAGGTGTTAAGGCGAGGTGAGGTGAGGTAAAAATGCCTCATCTCGGTAGACCTTACCTCGCCCGAGACTGGACCTAGTGAAAGTCAGATTTGGCAATTTAAATCCTCCTTTCCCACCCTAAAACTCCCAATGTCCAGTCTTCCACCTTGAGACTCTGATGTCTTATGCATTGTAAGTCTTAGAAGTGAGTTTTTTTATATTTTTCTTCAGAAGTTTTAATGTTAGATTTATGACTTTTGAGAAGTTCTTCAAATAATAAATGTCATCTCAGCCGCCTGAAGTGCCCGTCTTAGGTGCCTGAGGTGAGGCGAGGCAAGCCCTCCCTCACCTCGGTTGCCACTTGCCTTTGACAGTCTAACTACATAGCCTTCTACCTTTGGTCGACAAGTCCTCCCCTATTCACAATTATGGCCCCCTTAAAGGTTCGTGGCCATCCTTTCCTAAAGAACAACTTTGTGTGTTTCAAGTTTATTGCAAATACCTTTGGACATTTATGTAGCCTCTAAATTTTCAAAAATTTAGGAATTTTAGAAATTTATTTTTTATTTTGATTATTTTGATTTGACTTAGTTATTAGTTAGGTCCATGATATGTATAAAAATATATGTCGAGGTTGTTAGGTTCTTTGAAAATTAATTTTTTTTGACCTCTCTCCATCGGATGGTGCGAAGATTCGATGTTAATTACATCGAGAATACTCAAATACTCTTGATTATGCATTATAGCAATCCATGGAATAGGAAATATACATCCACAAAAATAAACATGCACATAGGAACAACGGCCCCATGAATTTGATAGAATGCAAACACCACTTAATGTGTTTTCGATTTAATTTGGTTTGTTTTGAGTTGAACGTAGTTTAAATTTGTTTAATTAAAATTGATTTGAATTTGTTTGGAATGGAGTTGAATTTTGAATTTAATTTGAGAAATTGGATTTAGATTAATGCTTGACAGAATGGAGAGTTATCTTTATATTTAGTGAGTTTATTAAAGTTTGCTTGGAAATTTGATTTGGTTTGTTTTAAGAAGTAAGGTTTTACTTATGAGCTGTTTGTTAATTTAAGTTCAGTTTGTTTTAAAACAAATTTGTTTAGTTAAAGTTGATTTGTTTTAAGATTTGATTTGGGAAATTGGTTTAGATTTGATTCGGGAGATTTAATTAATTTTCAGTTAACTGTTTTGCTTTGAGTTTTTATTGAGATCTGGATTTTTGTTCCAATGGAGATTTTGACTTGGTTGTAAGTTATTAGGTTGATAGATCATGTTTATTATCTTGGGAATTTGATGAATCCTGTAGTGAATTTTCAGATTTTAGGCTTCTGTCTTGATTTCTGCATGAATTAGTTCCTTCGGTTTTTTGGTTTGAGTTTGATATTTAACAGGTGATGATGTATGTTATTTGAATTGAGTTGGATTGATTATGGGAGTTTTGATTGTGCTCAGAATCAGGTTGAGTTTTGCTCAACGTTTGATGCGCTTTGGATTTTTAATTTTTTTATTTTGAGTTAAGACTTAGTGAACTTTTCATGTTTTAATTTTGACTGAAGCGAATTTGATCAGATTTCAATTGATCTAAATTTGTTTTATCTTATCGTTTGTGAAGGCACTGAGTTCAATTTATAATACTGGTTTCAAATTGAATTGCTGGAAGTGTACATTAAAAGATTTGGCTTAAATTTTTATCAAGACTCCGTGTTCTTTCTTTTAGTTAAAAAAATATTTATAAGTTGTTTTAAATCTTCTTGCTTTGAATGGGTTTGAAAGATTTGATTTAGCATGAATTTGGGGAGTTTGATTTGTTTATGAGGTGGGACTCTCATCTTACAGATTTGCCTGGATCATAAGAGTGGTGAGTTTGTTTTGAATTGGTCATCTTAGTGATTTGTTTTAAATTCTGATTGGGAATTGGGATTTGATTTCCAAGATGCAGTTCAATCAAGCTTTGGTTGAGACTTTAATTTGAGTTATTTAAGGTTCATCTAACAAACTGATTTGATCTGGATTTGTTTTATGTCTTATGAATATTTGATTCAGTTTGGGGGGTTAAGACTATTTTTCAGATTGCTTGATGTTTGTTAAAATCTACTTTGTTTTCAATCAAGGCTTGGGAGTCTCTTTTGAGATTATGTTAAAATCAATTCGGGTCCTGTTTGTGAATTTGATTATGCTTATGGTTGGCTTAAGAATGTTTTAATTTGGAAAATATTTGTTGCCTTTTATTTGGGACAACATGATACGCAATCTGTTGAATTGAATAGTCCTGAAAAGCTTCCTGGAATTTTCTGGTTTAAATTGATGAGGTTGATTTTATCACACCGTTAAGTGGTTCTGACAAATTTAATAAAGTCTGTCTCGGGATTTAAGATCACCCTTCGGATTTCACAATTTTGCTTGATGAATTTTGAATATTCCATTCAACTCTAACTTGGTCACAAATGTCCAGCAACTCGAATATCTACAGTTTCATTTTTTTTGTGTGCTTGCATTCTAAAAATTTCATTGAAGGGGCTGTTTATGTTCCTAATGTCATCCTTGTCTGTGCACAGAATGTATCATCTCATTGTTTGAAATCAAATTACAAATGAAGTAGAGAAGCGGCATGTATGACACAAAAAATCATGTCCTATTGGCCTTTGATAAGCACCATGGCATCCATCCCATTAATTTGAAAGTAGGGCATGCTCCAGTCTTTAATAGACATGTGGAGATAGCCCATGCTGATTTCTTTTTCTCATGGCTTCTTCATGACTTCGTGAATAAATCACTCATTGATATGGAGTGGTAAAACATTGGGGTCTTTTAATAGACCTTTGATGCCTACCTTAAGAAGAGGGTTAAGAGTAGGGTTTAACACCGGCCTATTAGTTTCTCATTTATTTTGAATTCTTTTAGGTTATGTTGAGACCATGAGGTGGGCTGTTTTTTGCCGGCCTTATGTTTGTCTCTGTTGGTTTAATTAATTAGTGATTTTTATTTAGATTTCTGTTTATTGTTTGTTTTATTATTAATATTTTTTGAATTATGGATCAAGAGGTGTGCTTGAAGCCGGCCTATTAGTTTCTCACTTATTTTGAAATTTCTTTAAAGTTATGTTGAGACCTTGAAGCAGGTTTTTAGTCGGTCGGATGTTTGCTTTGGTTTGTTTTAATTAATTAATGACTTTTTATTTATTTTAAGTTGATTCTTTGTTCTTAGAAAAAAATTAACTGAAATTCCCTGGAGCACTGTTCATTTGGCAGGTTCGTGGGCTTCGCGAGCTCCCTATGGTCCATTGTGGTCCGCCCGGCCGCACTCCTCTTATTTTTTTTCACTTCCCTTTTCAATGGGCCCCACCGCATCAGCCACGTTGGACCAAAGTATGGGGGGAATAATCCCCATCGTGGCCCCCGCGGAGCACTGTTCATCCGATAGCGTCTCCCCACGGCGGTGAAGGCAAAATTCGGCCCTCGCGACCGCGGACTTGAGGGGATCGCAACGCCAACCTGCTCTGGCGATGGTTCCACAGCCCCCCAAGGCCTCCAACGACGATGCGGGAAGAAGATCTTCACGGTGCTGCTTGAAGGAGACAATGCTAGCCGCTTGACTGGAAGAAGAAAGGGGCTTTGTTGGCGCAGACGACAAGGTAGGGAACAAATGACGGGCTTGATAGCTTTGGTGGGAGAAGGAAGGGACTCTGGCGATGCTGTATGAGAGAGCCGATGCGTCCTTCATGACCCAAAGGAGGGGGACTCGCCGGTGTCGTGGGGAAGAGGAGACTAACCTGGTGGCACGAGTAGAAGCTGGAGGCGACTCCCAGTAACCTTCCTCTCTTTCTATCTCTTCTCCTCTTTTGGCCTCTCTTTCTATGTCTCTCTGGATCCTCCTACCCGACGGGCCTTGCTATCATTTTTATAGACTCCCGATTTTCTTTTTTTGTTGAGAAAAACCTATCGACCAAGGGCCACCGGCTTCGAGGCGGACTTGGAGGGACCCGATGTACATCGGATCGACTTCTTTTTTTTACAGCTTCTATAGCCTTACCTAGGCAGTTTTTCCATCCTTATGGGATTCGTTGCCATTGGATGACTCCAACCTAGTGTGGGAATCACTCGGAGGTCAGTTCTGCCACCGAAGCCCTCATTCCACTTCTTCCCATGCCTCATTGTCTTCCAATATGACTCCGACTTGCCATTTTTGCAACCTCCGTGAAGATTTCAATGTCTCTATTTTACAAATGCGTTGACCAGCTTCTCAGGTAAATTTTTTGTTTTTTTAGGCACTGCGGACTACAAATTGGGCTGAGCGGGCCATTCCTTCCACCGATCCTCCGTCCTTCCCAACCTAGGTGTTTGACCACTTACACTTAGCTCCAGTGATGACCTTTGTATGCAATCACATGTCGACATGACGTGGCTATCTCGTTTGCCATAACCGCTATCTGAACAGCATTATTAGCATGAATTAAAATGCTAACAGGCCCGGAATCTGATTGATGATGATTTGATTTTGATATTTTTGATGGATTAATTTGCGGTAGTCGTTTCATTCTCTCCGAATCTTCGATATGGAAAAAATGTGGGTGCCAACAGGCACCTTGAATATGGAAAATATTTATAGATGGTATGTTGGACAAAACTGAGCTAACATATACCCGCGTTCCCCCCTATAGTAATAAGGTTGTCCTTTCAGCTTTGAGGTCTGGATTTCCCCTTGATGATCACATGACCTGAATTAGCACTAGTTTTAATTTTCTAGAAAATGTCCAATCATGTTTCGTTTATGTATCTTGTTTGGAAAAAAAATCAGTGGCAAACGGATGAAGTTTGGTTTGGGCGAGCTTGGCCTAGACATCTAGAGGGGGGGGGGCTTTGGTAAGGACCAACTGAAGAGCCTTGAGTCAATACCATGGTTGTCAGTGCGACAAGGTGTTCAAAGGTGTCATTTCTGCTTAGGTGACAAGGTGGTCTTTTGGGTGTCGCTCAAGCAATAAAATTAGATGTTTATACTACATATATACATAAATATACATATGTAATATGCATACACAATGTGTGTATATACACATATAGAGTGAGAGATACGAAAACATAGAGTAGACTTTAAACTGTTTAGAGTTTTACATATAAGTATATACATATTTGTATATATATTTGAATGTGTATTATGTTTGCTTGCATGTAAATATGTGTTGTATGTATGTAATATGCATTCATTTTTGGTGAAGGGATAACCTTGATAAACTGTGTGAGGAAGGGAAAAAGAGAGAGATAACTTTATAATTTTAAAATATTAAATATCTGATAGTATGTGATAATGAAATATTTTTAGATAACTTCACTATCATTAAATGGCCGCTCACAATTTAGGTCACAGGGGTCAAGGGGGCAGCACATACATCTTACAAAATGGTAGCTCTCAAACATGGTGTGAAAAGTCGGTATGATATGCAGGAAGAGCTTATTCAAGCCAAAACATAGGCAAATAAAATCAAGGCATGAAAGATATTTGGTCAGTCCATTTTCCACCCAGGTCATCCTCTGACATCGTTGTTGATTGTGGTTCTGAGGTACAAGCAGGAGGCCATGAAGCTGAAGGGTCTTCCACTGTAATGGAAGATAATAGTTCATAGTGCTAGTGTAACCACGTTACTCTTTGCTCACAAATTCTTTTTAGTTATGTTTGGAACTTTTTCTTTGAGATTATTTGCTCTTTTCAGAAGTCTGATGTGATCCTGTTCTTTTTACTCCTGTTACTTTTAACGCTTCCAGTTTTCTTTCTGAAATTCTATGTTGTAATTGTTCATATTATGCTAGTATGCTGTTCTTTATGTTTTTCCTGTCTGGCACACTTCTGGTGAAAAAGTAGATGCTTTTCTTTTTGAAGTATTTATGATGCTATAGCTAAGTTTTATGCAGGCATATGCTTCTTACATGAGAGGAACTTTGCTATTTGAGAAAGATCAGGATTGGCAGACTGCATTGGTGAATTTCAAGAGTGCCAGGTATGTTTGGACGACTGATGATTGATACATCTATTGTTTCAGAACTTTGGGATGTTTGTTTTTGTTTAGTTGTTTGTTATGAATTACCAATGGGATTGAGCCTTATGGCCTTTGAGCATTTGAAGAAGAATAGGAAATTGAGAGCCATATGAATAACACTCAATGTTTCTTTGTAGTGTCTAATGGTTTCTTAGTTTTGTTGCGAATAGGGCAATGTTAGGTCACCATCAAGTTAATTATACCCGTCTTTTGATAAATGGGCATGTATGCATCGGCATACATTTTCTAGAAACTGTCTATTGTGATCCCCCTCCCCGTGTCTCTCCTAAAGTGGGTATGCAGCAATGAAATTGACAGTCCATTAAGTACCTAATGACTTGTTTAAAACTCTAAACTCTAACACGGGCCATTTATAACTAATGCACAGGAGGATTGTACAGCCTGCAAGATTGAGTTGACTTTTTGAATATCTGGATATTTATGACTTCTTGTTTTTTCATCTAGGTCTTTTAATTAAGTGTACAAGAGTAATAAGACATTTTTATAATTTTTATAAAACTATTAGGTCAGTAAAAAAAGGATTTTATTGGAAAGAAATCCAATTTTAGTGTAAAAATTTTCTTTGAAATTTGTACTCGTCCTCTGTGTAAGAGGATTGCTGATGTATATGATGGTGGTATAAAATGGATGAATTAAAGTTTTTTCTTCGTTCTCAAGCATCAACACATTGGACTGAGAGAACCCAAACCGTTGTGATGAGTAGTGGTGGCGTGAGTAAGAAAATGAAAGGGGGAAGAAGGGGGTCTCACACCCCATGGCTTCCCACCTGTCCACATGTACACTTCTTGTGGGGCTTGAAAATTTCCAAACTTCATTTATTGATTATCTCAAATAGGTACAGGGGAGGCCTTTTATATAAAGGGTGACTATATAAAAGCCCAATGTTTATCCCTTTCAACAAAAACACCTGCAGTCAATCAAATTAGTTATCTTAACTTAAAACATTCTAAAAATGCCAATATGCCCATTTTTCAAAGAATAAAATCGAAAAAACTATTACAATATATAGGTAGATGCCGAACATCCTTGAACTGTTGATTGGCTGAGCCTAATTCATTCAATAACTATGATGATGTTCCCATGTCATTTTTCTCAAGTTCCAAGAAAAAACTCGTCTTTGAGTTTTATAGGATCATATGATCCACAAGAGCACAACAAAACTTGAGACGAAAATATGCTTGATGATGAAAATATGCAAGGAGTACATCGTTTAATTGCAAAAGTTGAGCCAAACATTGTCGTATGGACAGCCATTTTAGGAGATGGTCATGCTGAGTTCCTTCACATATTCAATTGTCAGAATGTCCACCTAATAATTTGGTTGATCAAACTTTGGCTCCGTCACAGGAGGAGAGGAACGACCGAACTCATTGGGCACATTTAGCTTGTACTCTAACCCACCATGGTAGCCAAATTCACGCTAGTATTATTCTTCTAATTTTATGCTAGCCAGATACTAAACTGTCCAAGGTGTCTCAGTCTGAACTTCTCTATGGTTGAATAGAGTGTGAGAACCTCGCATTTAAATTTTAGAAAAATATTAATGTTGCGGACTATCTAGGTAATAGGTGGTATCATGGAATGCCGGATCGGGATCCGGGTCCCGACCCGAGCCCGACCCGGTTGGTTTTTGGGTCAAACGACCCGATCCCGACCCCAAGATCCCGACCCCATAGGTGTTTTTTAATTATTATTTAATTATTTTTTATTCCGATCCCGGCCGACCCAAATCCCGACCCGGGTCCCGACCCTAGCCGACCCGGATCCCGACCCTGGCCGACCCGGATCCATTTGGGCCCAACCGACCCACTCCCGACCCGCGACCCCACCTTCCTTGGGTGGTATCTTATAAAAGTATTCAATAGTCCGGTGATATTTTAAAAGCGTAGGACTGAGGTTCAGATGTGAAATATTTATTTGACCCCTCTCTGCTAGATGGTGCAAATGTGTTAGGGTACATCAAGAGACTGCTTGAATGCCCTTGATTAATCGTTATAGCAACCTATTTTGAAGAGAGTGCACATCCACATAATGTAGTGAACTTAAAAGAGGTTGTGGCCTTTTAGGACCAATGAGATGCAAACAATTTATTTAGAGTTGATTTTTGCTGGTTTTATAAGTTTGTTAAATTGTTTTTTTATTCGTTGGGTATTTTGTTTGGTTTAATTTCAGTTTGATTTGATTTTGATTTGGTTTCGATTTGTTTTGTTTGTTTGTTTTTATTTAATTTGGTTTGTTTGATTTTAAAGTTTCGGATTATTTGATGAGCTGATTTTTTGTTTTTAGAGTTGATTTCAATGTCTTTTTAAGTGTTTAAAATGTTGTTTGCTTAGTTTGTTTGCAATTATTTAATTGTCATTTGATTAGTAGTTTAATTTTGGCAAGATTAGGTGACTTTTAAATGAGCTTCCAGATTGTGCAAATATGTATTTTTTCAGATTTGATTTAAGTTGGGCTCTTTTGTTTCAAGTTTGATCTTTTATGTCGTCTTAGATGTTTTTTGTGATTTTATTAGTTACCTTTTGATTTGGGGATTTATTTTTATGGGATTTATTGATTTTTTTGATTGAAATTTCAGAATAGTTAAAATTTATGATTTGTTTTTGTTTTAAGATCAATTTTGGTGTCTTTTTGATGTTTTAAATGTTGTTTATGATTTGACTTAGTTACCACTTGGTTCAAGACTTCAATCTTATTAGATTAGGTGGGTTTTAGTTAAATTTTTAGATTGTTGTAAATTTGATTTTTCGTGTTGGTTTATGGTTTGTTTTATTCAATTTGGATATATCCCATTCGGTCCGTCGGGCTTGCATTCGGTGCCCTGTTTCATCCATTCGAACTGACATTTGGACATCATTTTGTCATTTCATTTTATTACATTGGTTGAGGTACAAATGTATGTATGAAATAACGTCGGGCAGCATACTTGTGTCTCTTTCCCCGATGTAAATTTCTATAAGGTCAGGAAGAAAACTAGGCATTTCGACAACATGCCGGTTCACTTGCAACTAATATGGAATTTATCCGTCCATGATGACAAGTGTTTAACTTGTAATATCGGGGGAAAGATTGCTGACAATGGAAACTGGCCCACGCCGTCGTCCAGATCGACATCTCGGGATGGACCCGGGAGAGCCGTCCAAAGTGGAGTACCCGTGAAAGGGTATTTACTCTTTTAATTTAATTTGGATTTTCGCATTTCAGATTTACTTAGCTTTTTTGTAAAGCCCAATGGGTTGGTTCTATTTCCATTGGCCTTGTTGTCTGGCCTTTGGGTCTTCTTGGGCTCGGTGGGCCCGTCTTGAATTCATTAGGCCGGAAGGGCCTGTTTATTTTTTATGCTGGTGCCTTGCTGTAGTGCCCCTGTTTGGGCCAGAAATTGAATGCCGCCTGGCTATGCCCTTGACCCGTAGGATGTATTTCAAGGAGTGCCGGGTCATCACCCTCAACCCGACCCTTGCAAGGGACTGTTGTATTTTTTTGTTTGTTTTGCAGAACCTGTTTTGGAGCATTTTTCATGGGCTGTAATGATGAAATAGAGAGGCTAGAATGGAGCCGCGAAGGGCCATGCTGGAGGTTGGTTGAGCGGACTGCACAAAGGGCAGACTTTGGGCCTGTTTGGGACTGCTCGGTGGGCAGAAAACAGGGGGTTTTGGATGCCACAAGGGGGCTGAAATTAGATTTTTTAAGGGGAGGCCACAAAGGGGCTGTGTAAGGGGCTGTTTGTGTAGGAAATTGAGTCTGCCCGGAGTAGACTTGGCTTGTCGGACGGATTCAAAGAATCTCCGGGTCATCACTCTCGCCTAAGGTTTTAAAAGGGGGTGGACCAAGGGGTTCTTTAAGGACCAATTGATGACCTGTTTTAGGGTCTATTTGGTGGACCGAACTGGGTCTGCACAGGGTCTGACTGGGTCTGTCCGTGAGGTCAAGGCCAGACCTGATTGGGGTCGGTCTTATGATCTGATTGAGGGTCCAGAATGGGCTGAAAACAGGACCTGATTGGGGCCAAAGTAAGGCTGCTCAGGGGACTGTGTAAGGGGTGTTTGGGTGGGCTGAAAATGGGACTGCGTAAGGGGTTTTCAGTGAGCCAAAAATGACCTGTTTGGGGGGGGTCTGAAAGTGGACTGAAATGGGACCTGTTTGGGAGGTTTGAAAGTGGGCCAACATGGGGCCTGATTGGGGGTCTGAAAGTGGACCGAAATGGGACTGTATAGAGGGATTTTAGGTGGTCCGAAAATTAGACTGTGTTAAGGGTTTTAGGTGGTCCGAAAATGACCTAAGGGGGCCTGATGAGTGACTGTGTAGAGGTTTAAATAGGGCCTGATTGGGGTTGATTTATGAGGCCTGGCTAAGGTCGGTTAGGGACCAAAACGGGCTGCTCAGGTGGTCCGAACAAGGGATTGAAAAGGGACCAAAATAGGGCATGTTCAGTGGACAAATGGAGACCGGATGTGGAGCTGTTCTTGGAGCTTTTTACTGGTCTGAACAGGGGTTGGGAAGGAACTGTTCAAGGTCATGGGTAGTCGATGACGATGAAGGCCGGTTCAAGTCACAAAAAGGATAGAGAAAAAAATAGGAAGGGGAAGAGAAGATGATGCCCATGAACGGCTACATGGTTGAGGCTTGCCCCTACCTTCTTATTTCCCCTTCTCCTTTTCCTTCTCCTTTGGCCACGGCTGACTGGAGGGCATGCACAAGGGAGCTGGATGCTGGATGCTGATGGTGCAATCCAAGCTTCTTCCTTGGGTGGCTGTCTTCTTTTATAAAATGAGGGGGGAGGTGAAGGACTAAGGTAGCATTAAGTGTAGGATGACTCTTCCCTTCCCTCGTGCCATTAAGCTAACTTGACCTTTGGTTTTTCCTAGACTAGCTTAACGGCTTGACAGTAAGTCTTTGACTTGACCCTTCCACTCTTTCATGTCATCTTATTAATAAGATAGGGCTGATGTGGCAGCTGATGTGGCATAGTTGACTAGGCCAATTTATTTGACCGCGGGCCACCTATTTCTCTTCTCAATGGGTTGCACAAATGGGCTAATAAGTGGGCCAAAATGTTCTTTCTTGATCAATTAAGGGTTGTTTCAGCTGGCGGGCATGCTGATGGACCTGAATTGTCCATGTAATGGGCCTTGGCGAAACCTTCTTTGGGCCAATTGGGGACCGGACCAGCTGGGTCCTCGGTCCGGCCTCCTCTTTTTTTGAAAAAATGTGGCGCCAACATAGAGTTTGTATGCATTTGGAAAAGTCTTTGTTATTAAAGGCGGTTGACGTGACCACCCTAGGTGACGTGGCAAGGTGACGTGGCCCTTCATCACCACGATTCGGCCCAAGTTGCCTAGGCAGTCGGCTGCTTGCTGCCAAGCCACCGAAGGCATTCTTTCTCACCTTATCAGGTGGGGAAGTAGGCCCTACTGGGCCCATGCCTTCAGGCATTGGATTTGGTGACCAGATCCAGTGTTTATTGAGACCCGATACGAATCTGGTGACTATAGGCCCTACTGGGTCCTGATGTACCCAGTAGCCGTGGAGGCTCGCCTCAGTCTTGTGAGGCGATGAGGCGAGGCAGCTGGGGCGAGGCAAGAGATCCTCTTGCCTCAACCACCTCACGCCTTTGACTACTTAGGGAAGAGTCAGTGACATTCTGAATGTTTTATGCTTTTCAAGCCGTAAATCATATGACCTTCTCATACAAGCAATTTAATGTTACCAGAACACTCAACCAACCATCGAAATAATGTTCTACATAATGTGATGATCTTAACACATGCACACTCAACATCAAGGTAGACTCTTGATGCTTTTGATCTCAACTCGAGTCTTAATATCAAATAATTTGAGATTTGGCCATATGGATTTTCTTTCTTCGTTCATGTCAATTTTGAGTTCTTTTTTTAGATATATTTACATTCGATCATATTCGATTACACTTTCAAATTAACTTAGGTCTATCATATTTTCATTTTTTTTTGATATTTTCTACTTTTTAAATTGGTGTTTGCTTAAGCCTATGTTTAATGTGCTCATATCATCTCAATCTCCCCTATTCCAATTGTTCCAAAATGTCACTAGTCCTACATTTTTTTAATATATTTGCTTCTTATTCTATTTGCTCTAGTGTGACCCAATGTAAAGTCTTGAGGCGGTTTTCAGGTGTTTTGCCAAAGCCTCACCAGGTGTAAGCCTCAAAACTAATTGAGGTGTCAGCCTCAATTTTAAAAAAATATAATTTATGAATATTTAAATAAATAATCATGTAATCCTTGAGTTATAAACTTTAAAACCTATTGAGATATTTAGCACCAATGTAATAAAAAATATAATTCATGAATATTTAAATAAATAATTATGTAGTGTTTGAAGTATCTAAAAGACTAGTATCAAACAAAATATAATTAATTATTAATTATTTAAACTTACGAATAAACAAAGTTTGATTAACATTTCAAGGTATAAAATGTGTAAAACTTTACTTCAATAACATTTAAATCTAAATAATGCATTGAACACTTGTAATTTTTTACACTTGACATTCCTATTTTATATACATTGCAATCAAATAAATTCTATAGATTTGGAAAGTTGCTCATTAAAACTAAAGCCACTGTGTGTTCTTTGCTGGAAACAAGTTTGTGATGGGAACATGGAATGCCATCTCGCGAGATCTCGCCGAGATCTCGCGAGATCTCGGTCTCGCCAAGGGGCCGATAAACGAGATTACCGAGATCTCGTCCCAAGTAGCCTGGTCCGAAAAACAAATTTCTTTGGGAGGCTTTGCCCCCCTGATACTATAGTTGTCAAGGCGGGTGACAAGGCACTACTTGACCAGCGCCTTTTGGGAAATCCCCCAAAATTTATACATAATACCAAAAAAATCCTATTTATACTTTTACTTGACAAGGCACTACTTAGTATAAGTCGATCCGCGACTACTCTGCGCCCCCCATTTATGATAGTGTAAACATATTAATATATCTCACTATCACTTATACTATCGCGGATAAAAATGTGCTACAAGTTTAATACCATATTAGTATTTAAATATAATTGTATGTAAGATTAAATCTTTTAAAAGCAAAAAGATCATTTTTTTGGTATTGAGAGTACTTTGTGATTGTTCATTTACACAATTGATGTATAAATGTGTTATATATTTTCATGTAAATTCAATGATGTACTCCTATCTTTATAAGATATTATGTTATGTTTCATACATATATGCATTTTGATCCGAGATCCGATCTCCCGAGATTTTTCCGAGATCTCTCCGAGATCTCTTCTCTTTCACCCTCCCGAGACGAAGCCGAGATCCGAGATGGCAAACCTTGGATGGGAAGATGGAATATCTTCTCTCCTCACATATGTGGAAAATTGCTCATAAACCTAAGCTTATGTCTTTCTATGGGTGAGATGTTGAGACGATGAGACGTAAGTCTCACATAGAGAAAAGTATAAGCCTCATGCTTTACCGATAAGGCGTAAATTTCACCAAGGTGGTGAATAGCCTCATCTTGAGGTGTAAGCCTCAAAGCTTTGAGGTGTTTTCTAAACATTGGTATGGCCACTGATCCATTTTAACATTCTTATTTCATAAGTTTTATTTTGTAGGCATGTTTTTCTTTTATTGACCTACGTTCACTATCATAAAACATCGTAGGTTTTATAGTTGTTCGATATTTTTTTTTAACTTTATTGAAACATTACGATCACTTAGAACTTATGTAGCTAATCTCTATTTCATTCATCTTGCTTTAATTTTATAGTTAATATTCTCATCACATTCTCCGTCATTTTTAATAATTAATTCAAGATACTTTAATTAAGTACTTTGATATAATCTTACCTTGTAGAATTAATTTTCTCGTATTCTTCCACTTGATTTTCAGTAAATTTACAATGCACATATTTTATCTTAGTTTTACTTGTCTTAAAACTTTTACTCTCTGAAGTGTTTCTTCATGGTTTTAACTTTCCATTCACTCTTTTTATGTTTTATGTATCATTAAACATCGTATACCATGATATATCATTTTATAATATTTTTTGTTACTTCATTCATAATTAATACAAAAAGATAATGATTTATTGTATATCCATGATGCATGCTAAATAAGGTATAAAAATTTCACTTCTCCACCAATTGTGTGTACATATGTGGTTGTTTTATCATACATTTTTTATTACTTGTATACTGTTGAAACCTCTCGAAAAGAATTTCTGTTTAGATTTTTTTGGCTAACATTTACTACTATGAAAACATATATGATATTTATAAGAATATTAGCTAATTTGAAGTGGTATTATTATATAAGAACACCAATGGTTCCACAGATTTGCTAAGTGTCGATATAGGTATTATCTACCACTTAGATAATTTAAACACATTTTTATGTTTGATGTTTCTGATTTCTTTGAAAATAATTTTTGACCTCTCCCATTGGGTGTGCCATTTGTGTTTCTATATAATAATATCACATCGAATTAGCTAATACTCCTATGAATACCATATATTTTCATAGTAGTCAATACTTTGCCAAAAGAAGGAAAAGAGTTCCAAAAAGAGTTTCTCTTTGAGAGGTTTAAACATATACCTAATAGGCACCATCTTTTACTTCAACATCCACCACAAAACATTTCTCTAACACCCACCACAAAATATCTCTTGGAGCTCTAGATGTTTTTGACCAATCGGCATATTAGCTTGATCTAGTGAATCCAAAGGGGAGGCTAACTCAAAGCAAAATGTCCGAGGGTCAGTCCTTGCCAGTGCCATAGTCTACACCCTTTGTGTTTAAGGTGGTGTGTGGTGTCTACTATCTAGTGCTCCACACTAGCCTATCCCCCCTTAATTCATTATCAAAGTATGTTGAACCATGAGTTTTACTTGGCATTCCATTAACTCAAACTGCATAGTTGCCACTAAGGTGGAGGCATGGATGATTAAATCGGAATTAGAATCAGAATTGATGGACGTTGATTCAATTTAAATCAGGTTGAATAGGTTGATTCCTTTGGAAGGAAACCTATTTCGCATCGGTCTGAATCGGTCATTTTTTTTCATTGTAAAAAAACTAAAAAGTCACTGAAAATACCAAAAACTTATAGGGACCCTAAACAAGTTTTAAAAACAAAAAAATTGATTAACATAATTTCATGTGATTATAATAGACTTACGACAAGTAGATTTTCTTTAATGACAATGATCATTTTATCAAACTAACAAGATACAAATGAAATATTGACATATAATAAAATGATATACCTTTCTTTCACTGCCTTCTATAGGCTCCATCTTCATTCTCATTCTTTGGATTCTCTTGGATGCTCTATTGAGAGTTATTTGTCATGATTTGCTTGTATCCACATGAAACTATTGAATCGACCGTACGAGAGAAATCATAGATAGTGTCCCGAGAGGATGGAGACATAGTAGGAATATATATGGGTGGAAGTCTTTAGAGGGTTCTGAATAATTTGTTGTCACGTATTGATCAAAGAATCTTTGATTCCAACACTGACTTTTACTGGAATTCTGTCTCTGGCCTAAATTATCAGCCCCTACCCCAATAGTGCACACGCTATTAGAACATCCTCCTCCTCCACTACAGCCTTCACTTGAAACCCATACATTTTGGTGTTGGGTAGGGGGAATGAACTTTTTCTCATCATTATCTAAGGAAGGTGACTAGGTATTGTCTGTTTGATTAGCATACTCTCACTTGATCTCTAACTTTTTTTTTCTTTGTTATTTTATTTGTTTGTGATAAAGAACACCCAAGCCCATGCCATGTTGAGATACCTTTTTTAATTGTGAGAAGCATCCCAATTTGTTTGCCACGGTCTTTGCCTTCATCTTGGTGGGAGTTGGTTGTGGGGTTGGATTTGGAGCTAAAGCTGGGAGTGGAGGTGGAGTAACAAGGATTTCCTCTTGTATATGCTCAGCTTCAATCTCAACACCATCAAATTCCCCTTTAGCCCATATATGATCTCAGGATCGAACTGTGGTGGTGCTTTGTCCGTGTTCTCCTCCACCCACACAATAAGGGGGTGCTCCTTCTTGAAGAGGTAATCCACATCAACATATCCAACAGGTGGTTCATGTGCTTTTGTCTCAAATCTTTATTCTTATGGATCACCTGTAAATCTAACAAGTCTCTGTTCTATAATTTTGTTGGCACTTTGGTGTTCTTTATCCTCAGCCACATGTTGCAGTGGTAGACCACAAGTTTCTCCAACCTGTCAGTTGGGCTATTCATTCTCTTGAAATGAATTAGGCTAAAAGTACTCTAGTTCCTCCTACACTGAGAGGAACTTGTGCTTTGACTGAGAATTTGAACTGTAATTGTAACAAATGGATTCCAATCACTTTGTGTTCACTTGCACCCACCACTTAGTTGTAAAAAAAGAACAAGATGTTACTATTACAATAAGGCATATTGTATATCATAAAAGAGAGGTTTGTTTCAATTTCAACTTATCAGGTGGAACTTTGTCAAATGAATACTTTAGATCTGGATTCGAGTATGCCCTAGTTCTCATTTTTTAAGATTGCATTTGAAAATTGAGAATTGCTAAATTATTAGATCATTAATGCTACAATGTAAAAACATTCAAGAAAGGTGGCTTTCTCATTTTTAATTCAACTTCACATCTATCTTGCTGAGTTCTTGAAAGCCGTTGCATTACCGATAAACTACCTCTCAGGACTTTTTGATCATTGTATATTTATTCTTTATATTGGATCTGGAGTTTGAAAAAATATTCTACATTCATCACATATGACATAAGAACACATTTATGTATCAAGCAATAATTAAATTATGGATAGCAAGAATTACTTGTTTTATGCATATAATGGTATAGTGTCTTATCTTATTTGGCATTTATGATCTTCTACCACTTTTTGTAGTCTTTGCAATGCTTCTCCTTGATTTTCAATTTCTTTTTATTCATGGCATCTTAGAGTTATTCTAACTGGTTCCTCGTCTGAGTCTACTAATCACAACATATTTATATGCAGCTTAATGATGAACAAGTAGTGAACAATTTTCTTCCAAAAATATTTGTTCACAATCGAACACTTCATTTGTGTAAGAATCTTTAAGTGATCCATCCTATTTTACAGGTGAACTATATAGGAAATATACGAAGCTAATGCTATGAATTGTACCAATATGTCTGTGTTGAGCAAGCTCTCTAGGACAATGGAATGTATGGCAAATCTAGTCGGCCCAGACTTGATCTGATCGTGCTACTCTATATGTGAAGTAAATATGGATTTGAATAGACAAATGATGTGATCAGCTATGTCTGACTAACAAGTGTAGAAATTGATGCCTCTTTGTCTATATCATTCAACATGAGATCAATGCCATGTGGTGTATATGGAACACAAAAGAGATGTGGCCTCTTATCCATCAATTTTCTTTCTACAATCTTGTAGGATGATTCATTATCTATCACGAATTGGATAATAATTTTCTTTCCAATCTTTTTCACAACGTCATCCATAAGTGAAAATATAATTAAGATTTTTGATATAACTTGAAGTATCAATGAAATTCAAAAATATTGTCTCCTCTGAACAGTAAATAAGAAAGTTAACCATGAATCTCTTTGTTATGTCATTCCACCTATCACACATGACTTTGCACACTCTCCCTCCAGGCCATCTTGAAATCATCTATCCAAATCTTAAATTTTTCTATTTCATCATCAAGGCTCGTAGTGTAGATATATTGGCTGGTTGGGACCTTTGATCCCAATCTAGCCTCCCCAATTGAATTAACCATGGTCTAGAAGTAGGGTTAGTTGCAACATGTATAGAATGCTTGCATTAAGTTAAGATGAAAACAAAAATTGTTATTGGCCCATTAAAGAAATATATAAAAATACACATGTTTGAGCTTTTCAATTTAAGATTATTACTTGCACATAGAAACCACTTGCAAATATGTTTGATTGCTCACTTTGTAGTAGAAGTGGTTGTATTAACCCCTTTAAAGATTTGTCTTACTGTTATTTGTGAGTTAAATTGTCGCCTGAACATGTGAAGATTCTCGTTGGCATGGCAGTGGGTTGCATCAAAGTAGATTGACGGAATGAACCTTGCCCCTCTCTACCTCTAACATCCTTAGTGGGTGTTGGTCGAGTGAACTCTGACCGACAATATGCTGGCTCCATAGTCTCCTGCTCCCACCCTTTTCTCTTTATCTTCTTTTTGGGCTTATTTGTTAGCATGCCTTGCTCTCTTGAAGTCTTACTCAGAATTTATTGATGAAGATAGATCAAATTCATGTTCAATTCTTCCTTTGTCTTCTTACCCCCCTCCCACATCATCTCTTCTTTCTAAAAGCTCTCAAACAACTCCTCTCTCTGTTCAACACGAATCCCTTTTTGTGAGGCTCTTCCAATCATGTATGCTCTTGTAGCTTCACATTTTTTTAACATTTTTTCTCACCTCACTTGTGTTGCTTCAAATGGAATACTCCGATCATTTGTTCTCCTCACCACTTACAATGCACCTTCCTTTTGTTGAAATCCATCACCACATGGCTGCTTCTTCCAATGTCATGGGAAAACAAGTACATCATCCTCGGACAATGCTTTCTCAAGACCTTGATCTATGATAAACAAGAAGTCGAGAGATTTAAAAAAATTAAGAAATTAAAGGGGGAACCCCAGAACAGGGGGGGCATCATCAGCACAGGGGGTGTGTGTTCCAGGTTCTGGTCCGTATACAACTGAATTAGTCACCCTTGGTTTAATAGTTCAGAAACTCAGAGATAGAGTCGTACAAGTGATAACCTCCTTTTCTCCAACTGAATTAGTCACCCTCGGTTTAATAGTTCAGAAACTCAGAGATAGAGTCGTACAAGTGATGACCTCCTTTTCTCCAACCACTGTTGGTAATGGGAATGCCTAGGTCCTCTCCATTTGTGAAACATCCAATTGGGCTTGAAACCCTTCAGCAGCTGGCAGCATTACTTACTCGACTGCATCTCAGCACACAATTCCTACCACCTTTTTCAGCACCTAGGGTGACATGTCTCTGATGTGCACTACCCGATTTCTCAATAACAAATTGCTGCAATTTTCTTCTTGTCTGTCGCCTGACACCGCTCCTGGTGTCTCCTCCAAGACAGATCTGTGCATGCCAATCACACACCTTCAAGCTCCATAGAACTCCTTAGAGCCCAATGTCCATTTTTCATGATGACAGATTTATTTTTGGACTGTGGATCATATTTCAGATAATATGCAAAGATTATGAGGATATTTGTCATATAATGGACTCAAAAGGTGTAAAATATGTACATACCAACTGGTCAGGACATCTAGAATATCAATTGATTGGTCAGGAACTCAAAGCAATGAGAGGTGATCTTGGCCGAATCAATGAGATTCTTTGTGTATTGGTTGAACATCTCGAGCTTGACAGCCTCATATCACTCCTATCAGATTTAGTATCAGAGCCAGTTGATTCAATCCATATCAAGTTGGTGTTGGTCGAGTAGGCCTATGATGCCAAATTGCCAATCCCCAATTGAAGGTTTGAGTGTGAACTATGGCAACAACTTGAGAGTTGAGAGGAAGCTGCCCCAGCTCCTAGTAGTAGTATAGTCCAATGAGCCAAGTGACTTAAAAACATGACTAGGTTAATTCAGAAAGAAATCACATATTGATCTAGCCTGAGTTTGATGCACACAATTGTTACTATGTGCATCGCCACTTGGACAGACAAGAGTTGCTCTCAACAAGTCTTAATTTTTCCTATGAGCCTGATCATTGTTATGATAGTGTGGAACAGTTTCTGAGTTACGCTGAGATGTTCTCTTATGGTTGTTTGCTCATTTGAAAAGGCTTCAGGTTTTTGTAGTTGACTCTTGTGTCATTACAAAACTTGATGACAAGTTTTCTCAAACAGGGACGATTGACACAAAGCATTTACGGCCAAGGCACATCAGACTTGTACGTTATATGAGATCGACCGAACATTTGAATATCTGGATATTTACAGCTTTATTTTATGTAACTAGGTACTTTATGTGTCTAGAAGTAAGACATTTTTGTTATTTTCAGAGAGCTATCAGGTCGGGAAAAAAGAGTTTCATGGAGAGAAATCAGATTTTGGCAAAATGAGGATGGATATCCAGATATAGAACTCTTTTTGGGCTCTTTCGGAAACTTGTATCAACTTTTATACAAGAGGACTCTTGTTTTTGTAGTATGAAAATAATCAATTAACCTCTTTCTTCTTCCTCAAGCATCAACAACATGGGTTGAGACAGCCTCATCCTTGGAGCTGTGATGGCTCCAGCCGAGACAGCCAGCACCAGCATTTATCTTCCATTCTTCTTTCCCTTCATGGTTCCTTGTCAAAATTCTGATGGAAATTGTATCTGTTGATAATGTGTCTGCATGTGCTTTTACATTTGCCATGTCAAAATCTTGAAGCTAACCGAGTTATTTTATGTGGTGTGAGTTTGATGGAGGTAGCAAACCGTCATCTGTTTCTTATATTTCACACTGATAAATGTCTTCAGGTGGACTGCAGAAGATTGTCATAATTTGCTATATTTAACTTGCTTGAAGATCATGTATACCATTGTTGATCTTTGTCAATTTCGTATTTATGCATGACCCAGTCAGACTGACTCCCCATGCACGCTTAAGTGCTGGATGCATGTGGGAGAAACAACATGATAGAATACTTGATGTCCCCTTTTTGCACACACGGGAGGGGGGTGTAAATCTGAAATTCTTCTTATTTGTTCTTGTAAGGATATTATGTCTTTTTGAATTTTGTAAATCATCCTACAGCATCATTCATCATGTGTGTTTTGAGTTCACTTGAAGAGAGCTTTGACTGTATCTTGTTCTTTCCTAGGGATGTATATGAACAACTAGGAAAAATTGGTGACATAGATAATCAAGTTTTGTGCCGGGAACGTGTTGAAGAGCTTGAACCAAGCATTAGGTATTGCTTACACAAAGTTGGGGGATATAATATCCAAAATTCGGAGTTCATGGATGTTGAAAAAGGGCCTGCTATGGATCTACTTAATGCTAAATTAGAGGTAACCACTACTTAATGCCAAATTATGGATCTATTGATTTTGTAGTCATAGTTTTTGTATTTTTTTTCAAGTACACCTTTTGGGCCACTTATTTGATACTTTTTTATTGTGTATGATTAATCTCTTTTATGTGTATTTTATTTTCTTCGAAATGGAAAATGACACAAATTTGATTCAAATAAAATTCTGTATAAAAATGATAGAAAAACACCGGCAAAAGCTCTCGACCGAAACAAAAAAGGAGTGACGGCAAAATTTTTTTAACTTCAGAAATAGGAACCACCTAAGGGATTTTACTTATGGTCTAGATCAGCCAGGGAGCATCAATAAGCACCCAGTGGTTGCTAGATTTGTGATAGTATATGATAAGAAAGGAAGTTTTCCTGGAGTGGAGAACGTGAAGTGTGATTCTGTGAGAAAAGAGAAGAAATGAATGGGTTAAAGTTGGGAATATTCTTGGCTTCTGGAAGCACTTTTCTAACCACCATTTCAATGTTTTGCGGAATGTATTAAATTTAGTTGAGAAAATGTAGAATGCATGAAATTGTCACACTGCAGGCACCCGCTCGATCGCCAAAATTTTACTTTTGCTTAACAATTCCTGCTTAGTCGGAGCAGTTTTGCCACATCTTTATTGTCATTTTTCAGTCCCAAAACAATATTATTTGTTGATAAAACTAATTTTGGTTATTTGCTATTACTTTCATAATGGTTACTTCTCTTTAGGCATTTATGGCTGAGGAAAGATCTCAGCAAGCGGTAAGCATGACCGAATTCAATTGGCTTGGTCACAAGTTTCCTGTAAACAATGCAAAGACACGGATGCTGATTCTGAAAGGTAATTAACATTGACCATGCCAGTAACGCTCTTGTTTCTGATTTTCCCGTTCTTATCAAAACCAGTCAAGATAGAATGTTACAGTTGATTCCAATGAGATGGTATGTTTTTAAATTAGAGAGTTTGATATTTTGTGTTGATTATTAGTCCAATTTTATGATGATTCAATGGATGCATTATTCTTAATTGTTAATCTGAATTTTTAGCTTGTTAAGCTTGTTTTATGGATATTTAATGCTTTTAAATGTTGTCTTTTTTGGGAGTTACCTTTGTCTTGTTTTTTTTAGGGTTTTCTTTGTTCATATCTTCATCATCATGTTCTTTTGAGTGGCAGGGTGTGCATCTCTTTTATTTTTCTCTACTACCTTATTAAAGTATGTTGTTCGTTTGTCAGTATTGAATTCTGAAGCTTATTTTGGCATTGATCAATGATATGTACAACTCTCGGAGGTGTTTACTTAGTCAGGAAAAAGGGCATTATATAATTTACTATTTTTAAATGAGCAGTTGTGCACCTATGATTTGGGAATTATTAATCATGTGGAAGGGTCTAGGTAGCTCAACCTACCTGGGGGCCCAAGCGGTGCCTAGGCACTGATTGCAGAATCGGTCGATCCGGATCGGGATCGACCGATTCTTGGATCGGATCGGTACCTACCGATCCGATTCCTATCGGAATTAGCGATCCAGCCGGGAGTCCCGGCTGGATCGGCCGGAATCGATAGGATCGGTCGATCCCGGACCGATCCACCCGGATCGATCCCAAAATCGGTCGATCCGGACCGATCCGCCGGAAAACCGGAAGACCCGGAATCGAACCGATTCCGGGATCGATCCGGTATCGTTTTCAAGTCCGATCACCCCCTATTCGGGGGTCGATCCGGACCGATTCTCCCCCCCACTTGCCCCCTTCGGCTTGTTCTCCTTCCTCCCAAGGCACCTTGGAGATCTAGGGCTTCAACAAGGCGATCCAGCCTTTCCTGAGGGGCGATCCAAGAAATCAAGGCCGGGGAGGGGCGATCCCCCTTGGGGGGGGGCGCTCCCCCCTAAACAGCAGAAGGTTTGTAGGGGGGGGTGGTTTTCGATCTCCTTTCCCCCCCCCGGGGCCTTGGCCCCTGGCCGGCTGCAGCATGGGATCCCCCATTGGGGGGGATTATTTCACCCCCCAATGGGGGTGGAATTGCACCCCCGAAGGGGTGATTAGCACCCCTTCGGGGGTGTTCAACAGTCACCCCCTCAGGGGTGACTGTTTTTTACAGTCCCCCCCCCCCTAGGTGGGGGGGCTGCAGCATAAAATCCCCCCACTATTGGGGATTATTTCACCCACAATGGGGGTGGAATTGCACCCCCGAAGGGGTGATTAGCACCCCTTCGGGGGTGTTCAACAGTCACCCCGAAGGGGTGTTTGTTTTTACAGTCCCCCCCCCTAGGTGGGGCGGGGCTGCACCATAAAATCCCCCCCAATTGCACCCCCGAAGGGGTGATTAGCACCCCTTCGGGGGTGTTCAACAGTCACCCCCGAAGGGGGTGATCGTTTACGCCCCCCCCTGTGGGGGGGGGGGCTACAGCATAAAATCCCCCCATTGGGGGGTATTCTTTCACCCCGAATGGGGGTGGAATTGCACCCACGAAGGGGTGATTAGCACCCCTTCGGGTGTTACCAATCACTACCCCCAAAGGGTAAGACTGCTTTTACGCGGGCCCCCCCCTAGCGTGGGGGCTGCAGCATAAAATCCCCCCCACGGGGGGATTATTTCACCCCCAACGGGGGTGGAATTGCTTGGCCTAATATCGTATGGTTTTCGTGTCATAGATAAGATGCCTGACGAGGAGCATGGCACCGACTCCGCAGTAATTTCGTGACATTGGATGGCAACATGGCCATCTCTCGATTCGTAGCAAGAAGAGAGTCGATGCAAGTGGTGCCAAAAAAGAGATGAAAACGGGAGGTGCGTATCGCTCAAGCAACATATACCGGGACGGGTGGCAATGTAAAGAAGTGCGAGATAAAGTACCTACCGAGCCGAGGGAGGAGACGCAGGGCTTATATAACCTGGAAGGGCATCGCGCGTAGGAGGCGAGAATCGGTCGAGACAAGCACCTACGACGAGTTGCTAGGCCTGGAGAGACGCCGATCTTACGGCCGGAAGGCAAGAAAGGGAAAGGGCCAAGCACACGAAAGGGTCCGTTCGATTCTCCATCTTCATCGACGAGGAAGACGCCTGTAGCAGAGTCAGCACGAGAGTAGGGCTCGGTGCCCGCGAGGACGAGGAACGAAGACGAGGAGCAGGAGGTTCGGCTTGTGACGATCCGACGCGGGGCGGGGACAAGGCCTCGTTCAGAGCCTCGAAATTCGGTGAGGTCACATTCGTTCGACCGACGCCGACAGAGACACCGCGATGTATGTGAGGCGGTGGTAGGTCGTGAGGGGAATAAGACAAGCATTTAAAGGGGTGAAGGCATCGACTGGGGTAGCAAAGAAAGCCCTTAAGCATACGGTCAAGTTCTTTCTACATGCAGTAAAGATTCATGAAGTTTCTACAAGATTGGTTGTCGATACGAATTATTTATTAATGCTATTATTAACAACCCTTTCTTTTCCCTTATCTTGTTTTTGACTCAGAGGTGTGTCCCGAAGACACGCACCACCACCATATTTCCGTACTATGGTCGATGCGATTTGCAGGCCGGCCTCGGGTCGAAAGCCCCGACATCAAAGTATATATATGAAACAAAGCTGACGAGGAGGTCGATGAGTTGACTTCACGGATGATGGATTCAAAACCATCCTAAGGAGAGGGGGGGCACCGTAATGTGCGATGGATGGACCGGAATCACAAGGAGGTCACTTATAAACTTCCTCGTGTATTGTTTCCGAGGGCACCGTATTTCTAAGCCTGGTTGATGCCTCGTGCCGTGAAGAATGCGTATTACCTATTGGCTTACGAACAATGCGGTGGATGAGATAGGGAGGCCAACATCGTCAGCCTTGTCACGTACAATGAGGCCTCATATAAGGTCAGCAGGAAAGAAGCTAACGGAGGCTCGACCTCACTTATTTCGGGTGCCCCGCGCGGCACATTCTATCGACTTGACATGTTAAGATACTGGTAGGGATGTTAATGTCAAGTCCTCGTCAACCAAGGACAACTTATCACCTCATTTATCTACGGCCATCCACGACTTTTACATATAACCAGGCAAAGACACCGATGGTCAGCGATTCGATCGTACCGGGTCCCACAAGATTTCGCACCCATTTTATTGCATTGTAGAGCCTATACAGTACAAGGCTAGTTTAAAAAGGTTCATTCTCTCCATCGCTTATCGAGTACATGGATACATACAGAGCTCCTCGATCGCATGAGATACCGCTAAAGATTGAGTGTACCGATAAGATAACAGTAAGTGGTGGGAGAAGGTGCAAGATTATTTCGTCATTATGTAACCTTTCAAAAGGTGTACTTAGGTTGGTGGATTCAAATGACAAAATCGACGGGGGGTACCGTACGATGCTATCGATAAAGCTAAGTTGAAAATTAAAGAGAAGCATCCCAAGTGGTTACAAGAAGCGGTGGAAGGTGATCGACAACAGATGACAAAACCCTACACCACGACATTCATTATTACAGTATAATTTAGTAGGGGTATAATACGCTAATGATTACAAGTTATATTTTCAGGTATTACCCCCACTGCCTTTAAACTAAAGGAGTAATAATGTTGTTACAGGGTACTTCTTCAACCCAAGGATACAAGATGTGGCCAAGTATGTAATGACGGTGAAGTATTATCGTGCACACTATCCGTAATTAAACGACTACGTAAGACCCAAGTACATTTAACGCGCCAGAGGTTGAAGTAAGTAATACGTTTCATATTAATTAAACTTTTAACTTTATCTCAAGAAGAAGATAATTGTTTTAGTTTCAGGTTTTCGCATGACTTCATACAGCACAAGATCGGGGTGTACGGGGGATCCAGATTGCTAAAGCATTCTCACGATAGGTCCCCCTAGTAATACGCTTACCCGAATTAACGACTCTTTCGTTAATTGTTTTTTTTTTACATAACGTTACCGATGCATGTAACCGTGTTCTTTACAATTACAAAGTGGTGGATTATGGTGACAAATGTAACCGGATGGAATCCACTCGCGCCGGCTGTAGCTTCCGCAATTGCTAAGTCGAGCACATCGTCATCCCAAAGGCGAGAGAAATTGAGCACCTTCAACCTTATTCATACGAAGAGAGAAATAAAGTTGAAGACAAAGATCGAGAAGCTTGTCTACCGCCATTACAATACGAGGTCGAGGATAAAGAATATCAAAGATAGGCGAAGATATCGGAGCAGCAGATTTCCGTACAAGCCAGTGGATTGCACCAAGAAAGAGCACAGCCCAAGCTACTCGTGGTTTGTCCTGTGCGGATGTGGACTCGGGAATATCTATTCCAAGAAGAACATCCACTGGCAGTGCAAAGACGTGGTGGAAGACAAGGATGCCGAGGGAGAGCGTAGTTCGACCCGAACGACGTATCACGGGCCGAAGGAGAGCTTCGACAAGCAGCCGTTGTTGAGGACGAAGACATGCAGAAGTCAAGAAAGTCAAGTTCCGTGCACAGCCCACTTCCCGATCCACCCCGACTACAAGCCTTCTCCGTAGAGACATCCACTCTCCGCCCCCGCGCGGCGCGCCCTCAAGCTCGGATTCCGCCGGTCCTTCTACCACCACCACCACCAAGACCTGGATTATTTAGTGGCTTTAAAGAAAGCATGCTTACCTTCACAAGAAGCAAGTCAAGGAGGTACTACATCAAGAGGAAGAAGATAAGTATCAAACGGCGACATCATCTCCTCGACACCGAGACCACCACCACCTTCATCGACGAGGACGAAGAAGAATTTGTGCCACCCACACAAGAACAGAGCGCATGGGTGGAGGCGGAGGCGGAGGCGAGGGTGGCTCTCACTAGTAGCGCCGGGACAAGGGAGCAGTCCAGATGATTCGAGTGATAAAAGACACTCACGTTCGAGTGGCAAGGGCCGGACGCCGGACGAGGTTGAATGCTTTCGACGAGCTCGCATCTTCCTATCCGCAGCCCGCCCCCGACAACAGCCCGGCTATCCACCTCCACCATCTTTTTTACCTCCACCTCCGACCGATCGTGTGGAGTTTAGGAGTTTACCGATACGGCCCGCTCTTTATTTTCTTACGGATACGGGCCAATTATGACCGACCCTAATCAATGGAGATTTGCGTAAAATCAAAATTACCAGACAGAGATCCGCATCCATCCATCCTACTCCTGACGTTACCATAGTTTCAGGATGCATACGTATAATGTATTTCTTTCGTTTATTTCACGCAATGTAATACGCAGTGGTAAGAAGAATGTGTTGTACAATTTCATGGAGTTGGGTATGATTGTTTCGTTCGGTAAAAACATGTATCTTATTCGGGGAATGATGCGTTCTATCGCGCGATTGGGGCCGATATAAGGATATGTGTTCTATATGATTGATTGTTAATTTTTTATATGAATGAGTGTTCCCTATATTTTTTTCACATTTTCCTGAGTTCTATGTATTTTTATTGATTTTTTGGCGATTTTTCCATATTTTTTCGAAAAGCAAAAAAAAAAAAAAAAAAAAACGAACCAGACCGATTCTGGATCGGTCTGGCTCCATTGGAATCGGCCTGGATCGGTCCGATCCGATCCGATCCGGATCGGATCGGACCCCACCGATCCAGGATCCGATCCCGATCCGGCGATCCTTGTGCCTAGGTGGTCACTTTACAACTTGTTGGCACCCAAAAAATGTCATGACACCCATAACTAACAAGTTTCTGGTAAAATATATGATAGAAAATTGAACAGGAAAGGATGACTCACTTTTCATTGCATTCAGGGTCAACAGGCCGAACGGGCCCGATAAACTTTATTAGGCCCGACTGACCAAATGACAACCTGATAATGATCAGACTTCTTCATCTTGTCTGCCAGTTCAAACTTGAGCAATGTCGAAATCGGATAAAAAATCTGACTTGAATTCAACAAGTTACGAGCAAAACAGTGAAAACTGGCTCTCGAATAGTCTTTGGTAGGCCTAATGGGACCAAATAATAAGAAAAGTGGGCTCACAGCACTGTACCAATCAAGATATTTCCAACGACGTCTCAAATGTCAAAATCTGACTTCGGACGATAAAATGACCATTTTGCCCTTGTGGGTCCAGGCTATCTGGGGAAGACCCAAAGAAAAGTGGCACCACCAGAAGATCTATTTGACATTCTAGATGAACAATGACAGAGTCAGATTGGCAATCTAACCCATATTCCAAAAGTTATGGAGAAAACAATGAAATTCAATTTTCGAGCAGCCTTATTGGGGACATATCAGGTCCGAAAGACAAAGCAAGTAGGTTCATGAGATTGTACTAGTGAGGCCTTCGCAATGATACCTCGAATATCAGAATCCGACTTCAAATGGATCCTAGACGGTAAAATGACCTTTTTTACCCTCGGTAGGTTCGAGCAATTTAGGATAGGTCTGATAAGATGTTGGCCCATCATTGGATCCACCTAGCTTCGTATTGAACAACGTTGAAATCAGATTAGAAATCTGACTTGTATTTGGCAAGATATGGGTAAAATAGTAAAAGTGGACTTTTGACAGTCTTTGCAAGGCTTGATGGGTCCAAATTACCAAACCAGTGTGTCAATAGTTTTGTCTTAATAGAGAGTTTCGCAACAGTGCCCTGAATGTCGAAATCCGACTTCGGACGAAAAATGACTATTTTGTCTCTATTGGGTCCGGACAAATCTAGGTAGGCTCATTAATGTCCGGCACCACCAGAAAGTCCGTCTGACTTCCAAATGAGTAATACTGAACTCGAATCATCAATCTAATTCATATCTGAGAAGTTATAGATGAAATTCGAAAAATTGTGAAGTTGACATGCATTTTGAGACAAAGGCAAAACCGTCCAAATAATTCTAAACATCAGGATCTATGCACAGAAACCAAAATTCTGGTGTATAGATATTTTATTGTATTTTAAATATAATTTTTGAAATTTTCAAAAGCTAGGATTCATCCGTTACTTAAGTTTTGGATCCTTGTTGTTGGATCTTGGAGATATCGGATATACCTTAATTAGAGTGGTTCAATTTGATTAAATAAGACTATGGCATGATGAGAAATGAGATTATGTTATTTGATTGAAGTAATTTTCGCACCAAAAAGAGGGCCCAAGGTTCCATCATGATATTTAATTATATTCATCAATAATCTTAGGCAAATGTCGTCCTATGATGATGAAATATGACACCGTACGGCAGATTGGGTGTTCGAGTCTGGGCAAAAGTTCATTTGGACGTCCACCTAGGGTGGGTGAGATTTGATTCCCAATTTTGGAAAATAAAAAGTGAAATATTTGTGCAAACTCTCCTGTCCGCCTGATAGTGTTGACCTGGTCAAAATCAGTTATACCCGGTAGTGGGGAGAGTGGAGAAGTGCGCTGGGCCTTGTTCTCGGTTCTCCACTCCGGACAGCCGCACAGCAAAAACAAAACCACCAGATTTCTCTGCTTTAAAGGGAGAACTCCTGCGCACTGGAGAAGGCTGGTTGGAGAAGGGCTGGAAGAGACTCTGGCTAAAAAAGAAACAGGTTCGAAGAGGCTTAAAACAGGGGCTGGAAGCCGCAACAGGAAGCGAAGGAGGAGGGCAAAAGAAAGGAAAAAGGTAATGATGGGGGTCTCCCTCGATTGTGTCCTTCCCCATCTAAATCTCTTCTTATCCTTTTCATCCCATTGAAAACCCCCTGTCCGGACCATCCTGATCTTCAGGGAACCAATCAGATTTTTTTTCTTATGCATCCCTTTTTTGCCACAGTTTTTTATTAGAAATTGTTGAAAAAGATGAACAAAATCTATGGCCAAGCTTTTTGTGAGTCCATTTACATACTGTTCTCATCAATCTACTCGCAGTACAATTTTTTTTAAAAGAACAGCCACCAATCATATGTAAAAAAGATTACCCAAAGTCTCCCACATGCTCAGTGTTCAAAGTTCAAACGTCCCTCAGAGTCTACACGATGAAAGTTCTCTCTGTTCAGTGGCCCCTTCGACAGATCTTAGAAAGTCAGTGGGGATCATTGTGGGTCATTCATTTGCCATAAAAAAAACTATCGATGCCCCTCCTGTTCATCCAATACAGCAGACCATGAGCCCTCTTAAATCCATCTCCTATACATCCCTGAATTTGATTCTTCTAAAATCAACCTAAAAGACCATGTCAAGGCTGTACGGGCATGATAAAGAAACTGGCCGCCAGGGCCTGAGGTGTCAAGAAATAGCTGGAGCTGCCAGAAGCTGGAGTTGCGTCTGCAGAAGCCCACATGCCGGGGTTATTAAAATTGCACTATGACTAGTAAAAGAACAAAATCAAGACGTGAAGATGTGGAACTAAGGCCGAAGAGGGCCTGAAAGGGAGAGCTCATCATGAACATCATAAAAAAAATATTTCTAAGAGCTAGCCTATTTCATATAGGTTACCTCCAAGGCTCCAATGTAGGGAGTATTAAACTCCATTTACATAAGGAGGGGAATCCCATAAAATTTAAGAGGGAACAAATTCTCTTGAATTGAAATGGGAACATACTGGCTGGATTTTCTCATCCAGAACTATTGACATGTTGTTCACACTTCACGTACATGTATCCTTTTGAATTGAGCAATAAGTGTAAACATGTTGCCCTGTTCATTATTTTGGGTATGAAGGAGATTAATAGCTCAATAAGCTTGGCAGAATGCAAGTGAGAATGTGAATGAACCATCAAGACTTGAAAATTCCCGGAATACCTTGGGAGAAAAGGTTTAAATTGATAGAATATAGTTTTAAACTTAACAGAAGATATAAAAGGGAGTCTCAATAGGGTGCTGCGAACCTATCTCCTGAAATTTTAAGTCCTGTGAGGAATTCCAGATTGCATTGAAACCTGTGAGAATAAGCTTAGAAACAATAAAAAATCCAAAGGCATCAGATGTAAGGAGAAGGAGAGAATCAAATGTAAAGTCCATCCTCATCTTAAATCATGAAATCCTGAGTCAATAAGGTTCATTTACGATATCAATCCAACTTTAAATCTCCAAGCTTCAGAATTTAAAGAAATGCAAAGTAAAAATAACCAGAATATTTAATTTCATATCCAAGGTTAATTGGACATTAATGCCAGAACAAGCCCAATTTCTTTTAGACAGAAGCTGACCCCAAAAAAGTGAGAATATTCAGAATCGATCAAACCTCACTTGGTAAACCTTGAGGCAGATTAAATTAAGTCCTAGCCAATTTCTAAAAAAAAAATTCTGTTCACTCTAAGATAAACTCAACATAGTTTTTACAATCAGAAGGCATCTAATTCAATTCACTTAATTTAAAGATAATTTTACAAATCAAACTTTGAAATAAATTAACTATAAATGAACTAAATTGAATCCTCACAGGAAAAATGAATTAACTCTATCAAACCAAACTCATCAATTTTAATCAAATGATCCAGTTCAGATTAAATTAAACCATGTTGAAAATACATCAAGTTCTTGCATTCTCTCAAGCTTATGGTGTTGTTACTCTCCCATGTGGTTGTATGGATGTTTGTATGTTGTTTGCGAAATGCTATGGTGATTAATCAAGGGTATTCGAGAACATTCTCGTTATAATTAACATTGGATCTTCGCACTATCTAATGTGGAGAGGTCAATTTTTTTTTAAAGAACGTAACATTTATATATATATATCATTGACTTAGTTAGTACTCTTTTGGAATATCATCTATTTTTCTACTAGTCGATGCTAAGTCAAAATCTAACAAAACGGAAAATAAACTTCCAAATTTAAATGATGAAACTTTTTGAGGTTCCACACAACAACGTCAAACACAAAGAAGAACTAGAAAGTAAAAATTTGTGAACAACAGTATGTTTGACATATGAAAGCTTTCTTTTTTATTTATAATATTATCACAAATTATTTCTGAAAATTTTCAAAACTTCAAATGAATAAACTTGTAGGTTCAAATTTACCAAGAACACTATAAGGCATTAGAAATATAAAATCATCGGTTGCTCTAATATTAGGTTGTTTTGTGGGCTCCCATTTAATGATAGTGTAAATATATTAATATATCTCAACATCGCTTGTATTGTTACATATGTTTAGACTTTTGTTTATAAATGTATGTCATATACTTAAAGATTATAAATTTCTTCAATATTTCTCTTTTCTCTCCCTCTCTCACTTAATTTATCAAGATTTTCTTTCCTAAATATATATATGTCTACTTATACATAATTGCCTAAATAAAAGAACATATTTGCATGTATTCACACATAAGCAGACATTTGATTATTACATACAAATATTTGTATTTGTGTATATATGTTTGTATATATATGTAAATATATATTATAGTATTAACATCTAATTATATATATGTACACACACATATTAACATCAAATTCTACTGCCTACAATGATTTCCGAATCAGAATCGGTCACTGAATTGGTGGGGACCGATCCGATTCAAATCTGATTGGATTGGTCCGATTTGGACCAATTCTCAGGTAGAGAAATCAATTCTGAATCGGACGATTCCAGCCAATGATTTAAATTCCGATTCCAATCCGATTCGGTCCGATTCTGGCAGAATTTAGGTCAGAATTGGTCCTTCAAGTGAGAATCAGATCAAAATTGATTAATCCGATTATAGCATCAGCAAATTTCTATCTGATTCGATTGATTCTGCAATCCATTACTGCCTAAGTGATGCCTAGTGGCCATCTTGTCTCTGAGCACAATTGGCACCTAGAGAATGTTGGGTGCCTTGTCACCTTGACAATTATGGGTTGTGGTTATGCTAATTGTAATGCTGGCATGTTCTAGTGCCCTTTTGTGTTTGAATAGTATGCCGTTTGAAGCATGCGAAAACATCTTGTAGGGGAGTTAAGGTATTGCACAAACAACCTCAACTTAAAATGAATGTTATAATGAGGAATTCTAGTAATAGGTTTGCTGGCAGAAACTGAAATGGAACGTTGGAATTGTTCATCATATTTTACAGGGAGTATCCTGTCAAGTTCATTATGTGAAAATAAATGCCTCATTACAAAGTTTCTGTACTGAATTGAGCTGTAAAAATGCGCACATGGTGTCTTTGAGCCATGATCTAAAATAAATTTCATTGGTCAAAGGAAGATTGTAGGAATATGCAGTTACAACTTACAAAGTTGGAATGCCACGTCACATACATTCTAGATAAAGATATATGGAAATCATCTTCTCATCTGGATATTGATGGCTACCTGTGAAATATTTGGTGTGATTGGTTTACATTATTCACAACTTTATCAGCTCAAGAGCTGGAGAAAGATCTGCAAAGTTCAGTTTCAGAGTCAGTTACACAAGAAAGAAGGCTTAACTTGTTTGAGAATATATTGGCAGCATATCAGGATGCAAGAAGCTGTATTCACAGCGATCTGGTACACATCTTTCCTGATTAGAATACTAGTTGCTGATTTTATGCTTTTTATGATTGTCATGAAGATATCTGATTTTCTGAGACATCTTCTATATATATTTTTAGACGACTGCTGGTAATGCTGAACATGTGAGAGATGAATTGAATGGCCTTGACAAGGCAGTTAGTGCAGTGTTAGGGCAGTGGATGATAAAGCGCAATCAGTTTCTTATCAGAATTGCCAAAAGTAAGTTCAATAAACATCTAGATGATAAGTATGAGAAAGGCACAAAGCCAGAGGAGCTTGTTCGTTTGTTCGACCTTTTGATACAGGTGACTACAGAGATGTCTAGAGATTCTATTTTGAAAAAGAAAAAATGCATTCTTTTTGCTTGATTCTTTTTGTTATTCAACTCAAATTCTTTTGATGTTTCTGGTTTGCTCTGCTAGGCATTGAATGTTTTTTATTCCCTGCAGAGCACAAGTGACCTATCTGATCTGGTTGGCTCCGGAAGGGACAGTAACACAGAGGAAGTAGCATTTTCTGAGGAGTGCATGCTCAAGGTTCTTTCATACCGAGCAGAAAGGTTCAACATCTTTCCTCTTCATCTGATTTATAAATTCATGAACCTCATCTCCTGTTTGTTAACATATTGTACTTATTTTATCATCAAGTTTCTTTTAAGGTTCCGCATACTAGTGATTGATTATTTGATTATATAGATGAATACATCGGGGCATGCCTTGCTTCATTTAGAAATCTAAACGTAATAAACTATCTTCATGTGGGGAAGGAGACATGCTACGAGGATCAAGTCCAGGGCTGTAGAAGTGGCTGGATCATGATTGACTATGGCCAATTTGATTCTGCCAGTAATGACAGAATGTGGAAAATGAGTTAGGGTCCTTCCTGAGTCAATGATATTGTTGGCGTCGGTCTTATCTTGGTCAGAAATCATTCTGTCCGACTATGCATGTGTTTGGTTTGGCTTCTTAGGGGGGTAATTCCTGTCAGAAATCTGAAATCTTTGACAACTTTGAAACCTAACCAAATGCACCAGTTTTTTTAGCTTCCATGCAGTTAAAATAGAGGGGAGATTCTGAAAAGTGAAAAGAGATAGACACAATCTGTCAAACGTCTCTCAAAGTTCATGGGACATGAGCTTTTGAGGATTTTTGCAAAAATCTCTTGCTCACAATCCAAACCAAATGCACTTCATGTCCAATTTGGGATTGCCATTTCAAAATAAGTGCAGATCTTGTGTTTTAAGGCTAAGCCACTCGACACTATCTGGTTTGACCAGACTGCTTTGGTGCCCTAAAGCCTGTTACATAAGGCCCGAGCAATCAAATTGCTGTCCTGATGAGAACAACAGGTCCTCCATGATTTGGCATTACCTTTGACACAGTCAGATTTAGATGATGATGGCAATGACGACGACACTGAGGAGGAAGGTGTATGATTTAGTTGTCCAGAAGTTTTACAATTATATCTTCCTAGCTTACGAAATGGCTCTTTTTTTAAAAAGTCTTTTGGCAATATGCAACTATATGCCTATGCTGTTCACATTTTGACAAATAATAGGAAGAAAGAAGAGAGAAGATAGAGGTTAAAATAACAAGGATTAATTTTGAGTTTTCCACCCCAGATCCAGCTTTGTCCACTTGTAAAGCCAAAAAAATGTGATTTCATCAGAACAGGGACAATGAGAAGACCGTTATGACTCCTGTTTTCATTATCCTTCTTTAATCTTTCCTGGTGATGTATGGTCAACAAAGCTTCCTGTACATTAGGGTGTGAAGCTTTTGACGCTTAATGACGGGGAAGTCTATATAGGGATCAGCTTCTAGATCCAAATTGGATTGACCGATCGGTTCCAAGGAGAAAAAAACTATCTGGATAAGTTCAGGATTAGCTCTTCCAAAAACTGGAAAAAAGAAAAAAAACACAAAACATTGAAGATAATGGAACATTGGTGGGTCCCAACATTGATCCAGATGGGTGCCAAGAGACAGCATAGGGTGGCACCACCTTGTATCTTCCCTATGTGCATAGTTGTCAAGGTGTTAAAGGGTGCCAAAACCGTTTAGGTGACAAAGGCGACAAGACAATCGCTTAGACGTTGCCTAGGAGGTCAAGGTGGTAACATTATATATTTATGTGTGTATATACATATGTATACGTATATACAAAAAATATATATAATTAGATGTTATTAATATATATTTATGTATACATAAAAATATACATACATAAATATAATTATATTTGTATGTTATAATTGAATGTGTGCGCATACATGTAAGTATTATTTTATTTTTGTAAATATGTATGTATTGGTTTATGTTTTATGTGAAAGAGGTAATCTTGAGTGGGTGGGAGAAAAAAGACGACTTTATTAGTTTTAACTTTAAGTATGTAACATATATTTATAATCACTAATCTGAACCATATGTAATAGTATTAGTGATAGTGAAATTTTTTTATATTATCATTAAGTAGATACCCACGAATCACGGATGGACCCAGGGGTCAAGCCCCCCCTCGAAATAAAAAACAAGTCATGAATGAGACTTGCGCCAAGGCAAATGCCTTGGGCACCTTTTGGACCCCACCCCCACAGAAAGCTGCCCATGGGGAAGTGTCTTGCCGCCTCCTAGGCAGCGTCTTGACAACTATGCCTGCCTACCAAGTCCATCAGTATGAGCTGGATCTAGTCATTTTGGGCAAGGAAGGTAGGGTCGGGGGTCGCGACCGGGTCGCGGGACCCCCAGGCCGACCCAGTCGCGACCGGGTCGCGACCCGGGTCGCGACCCTATTTTTTAAATATTTTTTTTTTGAAAAATTCAAAAAAATAAGAAAAATGCGAAAAAAAATCTTAAAAAATACAGAAAAATTGGATAAATTAAATGGCATGATTTAAATGAATAATGCATCAATTTTATTCCAACATGATGTGTTGTACACTTTGTAGGTAGTTGATGTACTCTCCCTATGTCATTTGGGTTGAGTACGAAACGATACGTATACACGCGTAGCGATCGTATTCGTACGTCCCTCGGGAAACTATCCTAAGACTTGATCGAAGGAGTCACCGTAACTATAGGTCGATTGGATCGAAGTATCCGATGACTGCGTAATTCATTCACGGTACTCTTGATCGTATGTAGGGAACCAGAGCACTTGGGATGAATCGTACACATAGTCGGGGGCATCGTGGTATTGCTCGCTCAACTCCGTGGCTACGATGACCTCCTCTGCCCCATGGCGCCTTCTGCCAGTCGGTATCTTGGGTCGCGTGAGTATATTGCTCGCTTCTTGGGGTAAACGTAGCGACGTGGTAGGAGATATGGGAGGATACGAGGTCCACCCAGCCTTGTAAAGTGTCCGTGCCCCCGTATCGAGCACCGTCTTCGGCTGCTACTCTTTGACGACGAATCCTCGGACGTACGAGTACGCACTCGGATGTTCGGCTCCGGCGTATCTTCTCGATCGTCTTCGACGCCGTATCGGCATACGATATCGAAAAGGATCGATCCTTAACTTCTTTACCTTTTCGCCTACTTTGCGTGCCTTGGCTAGTTCCTTCTCCGGTCCTACGGCGCTTTGCTAGTGAGGGAGGGATACGGAATTCTTCGGTAAAGGGACATCGTCGAGCACTCGCTTCGGCCCATTGTCGGTCTTGGGGTTGAACTCCGGTTCTCCCGGAAACCCTTCTCGGTCGTTTACGAAGCTTCAGGAGTTCTTCTCGTAGAATATTTGATCGAATCGATATCCTCCTCTTCGATTGGCGGCTCGTCCACGAACGTCCCGGCACTGTGCTATCCGTCTCTTTTGTTCCATACGGATTGCACTGCTTCATTCTATCAAATTCCTCGACTTTAACCTCGTATTTGTAATGACGATACACGAGGTCTTCGAAGCCTCTTGATGTCACTTTATTTCTCTGCTTTGTGTGAATCGAAATGAATGTAGACCAATTTCGCTCGCGGCCGAAGCCGATGTGGTTTGACTTAGGACCACGATGGCTACGTCCGCCAATCCTCGTACCTGGTACTTTACCGTGGTCCGTCACCAAATCGGTGCATAAATTGAATGTCGTGCATTATTATCTAAAGTAAGCTTTAATTAATTAAGTGATGAAAAACATTTCTACGTACCCGGACTTAGTATCATCACGGACTCGTTCAACTACTGCTCGTTCGAAAGTGATAACTCCGCATTACGTAATCATACATCTTGTTGCGAGCGATGATTGCCGGTCGTCGTCACCAGCAACCGTCGGATGACGCCTCTTGGCGTCATCCCCAATAGCTCGTTCGTCGCCTTGAAATGTGCCTTATATGATGTCTTGGGTTGAAAAAGTAACCTACGAAACAAATAGTATTAGTAAACAAGTTATCTGTGACAAGTGATTACTAAAAAGATTAGTAAATGTTTAAGAAAATATACTGCTTTGCGTGTATGGGTTGATGTAATGTACGCTCCCGGCGACTATGCATAATATCCCACCACTTGGCGAAGTCCGACCCGGTCTTCGACATTTCTTCCGTCGCTCTCTCGACCGCATCGAATAAATACCCCGTATGCACTTTTCTATCTCCGTCGACTATCCTTAGTACCTTCCTTATGGGTTGGACGATGTCTAACGTCTTCTTCGCAACTTTAAAAATCTCCACTCTCTATTGTCTCTTCTACTTCTCCCTTTCTCTTATCCGATGGGTTACATCTAGCCGTCAACTACCCCCCGGTGAAATGACCATTTGAGTTAGAGCTCTCATTTGACTCGATAAACTTTCTAATGAAATATAGTGGGAGGCGAACGGGTTGCGGCCAGGCGTAACAACTCTCGCCCCGCAATTGTGTTCCCTCGTAAGTGCGAGGACGAGTTGTGGTTATAAATAAATGAAGAAATAAAAGCGGGCTAGCTTCTACTGTCTGTTGAGGATCTTTGCATATATCCTCCAACATCGAGTACAGAGTGGGCGAACGGGGTGTCGATACAACTTTGGTCTTTTGACCGTGGCGTCTGACCGACGCACCGCTTTGTGCGGCCGCATTGTCTGTGACTACTTGAACTACCCGGCTCTCTCTGTTCTTCTATCACTCATCTATCAATTGGTAAAGATACTGCTGCATTCTTTACTGTACGATGCGTCGACCGACTTCGAAAACCGTGCCGGCTTGTTGTACACTAGGAAATTGATCATAGTCTTCCTAGTAATACTGTTAAGTATAAGATGATAAATAAGTTATACCCGAAAAAGAATGTTAATACATCTAATATGAATGAGTAAACGAAACTTTAATTACGGTCCATCCGTCGGTCATTAACGTGCAGCCTCGTTCCTCGAGATGCGTTCGAATAATTGCGCGTACTTCTTTGTTTCTTGCACCTCCGCGGGAAGATATACATTGTATATCTCCTTTGGGTTTGGACCCGAGCACTCCCCTCCCGACGTACGCGATCGTGTCGATCGTGTTCTCGTAGTATGGTCCCTTCGCGGCATTTGCGGAATGCGTAAGTGAAAGAACCACCTTGACGTTGCCGGCCGATCTATCCTTACATAATTTGAGGTTCTTCATCGCCGTCGTGATTGTTGTTTGACGTTGTCGTGGTCGGTGATTACGGGATCCACGGGACCTCTTTAGGGTCGTCGTCTTGTGTGAGATCGCTGAACACGATCTTGCGGTTGGTTGTTGGATCCTCTTCGCTACCTCGACCACTCCGGCACCGGACCATGACCCGTCATTCGGCCTCTCACAATACATAGAAGTCTTCCTCGGCGAATGATCTTCGACTTTGCTTCCATCCTCGTGAGAGTTCATCTTTTTAAAAAATATTTAAGTATCGAGGCTACTTAATTATCCTTTAAAATATAATAATGAAGCACGTTTATGAGTAACACCTCCCGTACCTTCGTACTCTTCGTCTCAAAAATATCCGGCCTCTCTTGTCCGGTTGTAAATGTGTACGGATCGTCTCCCCGGTTGTTGCGATTCTTCTCGGACGGTCTCTTTATGTCTTTTGCTAGTTCCCTTCGTTTGCTCCATCGCTTGTAGGTGCCTACGAAATTGAGCTACGACCTCCGAGCGTGAGTCCGTGTGCAAGGAAGAACATTTCCCTTCGTACACCTCAAGATGAAATTTTAAACGATAAATACGCCGAATATTACTTTGTCGCGATATTTACATTGCACTTTCTCTCCGCCATGGAGATCAAATTTGCAATGCAACCAACGGATCACTCCGGGTCGCGCGGTAGTTTGGGTTGTTTGGCTTGGAGAAGACATTTTTTAACTAAATAATTACTTAAGTAAGTAATTAACTATTTAAAAAACTAATGACGTTAATTAGTCACTACTAATCTAAGTAAACTTTTAATTATGTAAAATAAATGACTAACTAATTATCTAATTAAATAAGTAATTAACTATACCTTCCAACTAATGATGTGTTAAGTAACTACTAAACTAAATATCTAACTAATCTTCTAGCTAACTAAGTATGCAAGTAAACGAAATAAGTATTAAAATGAATAAACTACTTAACCCACTAATCAATGGGAACTAATATTAAATAAATGTACTAAATGAACTAATCCAATGCTTGATGAAATAATTAAGTAAATGAGACAAAAAATTTGAGCAATGAGAGCAATGAGAGCACAAATGAGAGGTTGAGAGTGAGTGGGGGGGGTGGGAGTAAGGAGAGGCCGCAGGGGCTTTAAATAGCCCCCGAGGGGCTGAATGGGGGGGCTGCGCCCCCCGAGACCGTTGACGCGGTCGTATGACCGTGCCAACGGTGCAGCAGCGATCGACCGTTGCCGGACCGGGTCGCGCGACCCGGCCGGGTCGCGCGACCCGGCCACGACTCCGCGACCCGGCCGGGGGAGTCGCCCCGACCGGGTCGCGACCGAGCCGGTCGGGCCTAAACCCGACCGGGTCGGGGCCGGGTCGCGACCCGGGTCGCGACCCGGCATACCATGATTTTGGGGATAGATCCGATGATTTAAGTTGTGATCTCTTATGGGGTGTTTGGTTGTATGATAATTTTTTGTACACTTTCATGATAAAAATTATATTAAAATAAAAAGTGAACCAACTCATGACATAAAATTATCATGTTTGGAGGGATGTGATTACAAAAAAGAATAACTACCATACATGACCAAACAAAGTGGGGGACCACAAGAGAAAAAAAAGGTGAGACTTTCTTTTTTTGTTTAAGAAGAAAATCACTTTCAAAATATAAAATTGTCATGGTTGTCAAACACCTCTTTTAACAAGTTTTCTTACAATTTTTAAAAATTAAAATAAAAACCTCCGTTATCATGCAACCAAACACCCCATTATGTCGTGTATGATGGACTTGATATCGTAGAATGCTATAAGTGACTCGTTGTTAGTCCAATCGGGTCCAACATCTTGCCCGGCCTTAGGTAGGGATGATATAGGGTGGTGCCGCCCTCAGCCACTGATTCCAGCCGGATCACCAGAACTGACCCAAAATCGACCAATTCAAGCCAATTAAGTCCCAATATAACTGATTCGGATCAATCTCTGTGGATTTCCAGGTTCATATCAGATTTCCCCTAGGATTGGATCGGCCGTTGTCAATCCAAATCAGGCATATACCATGCTTGATGATATGTTTCCAATGTTTGTTTCATTTATTGTTCGGGGTTTTGTACATTTAAGTCCCTAAAATTATTCATGTTTTTACATGTATTCCTAAATTTCTGACCATAAGTTTAACTCTTAGATTTTATTCTATTTTCATTACTATCTATACAGTTTAACTCCATTAATTTTTACCGCTGACTTTAACTTAAACATATCAAATAACTTAAGTACCCTGAACACCCCCGCACACACAATCTCTTTCATCAGCCAGGGAGCGAGGTAAGGGTCTGCAGGGGAGACATTGGCGTAGGAGACGACATACGAGAGGGACATCACAATGGGATGCATTGGCCAGGTGGAGTGCATCATGACAAGGGTTCAGGCTCTGCATAGGCAGACATTGAAGTGGTTGAGGGAAGTGTCAGGTGTGGGGTGGGAGGTGGTCACCAGGGAGGTGAGGAGACGTTACAGATTCTACATAGGGGAGATGTTAGGTCTTGTATGGAAGCAACACCATTGGGCGGGGGCATCTGGATGGGGGAGGGAGGGAGCTTGTGTCTGGGGGCTGGAGAGAGAAGAAAGTGAGAGAGGAAAGTGTAAGGGGGGCAGGGTGTCACTGGGTGGGAGCATCCAGAGGGAGTGGAAGGAGCATGCATGGGGGGGTGGAGAGAGAGAGGGGGAGGTGTCAAGGTGGTGGCATCCAGAGAGAGGAGGGGAGATATCGGAGCAGGGGCTGGAGAACAAGGGGGTCTCTTGGGTGGAGGGGAGACATTTGGGCAGGGGTTGGAGAGTGCAGAGCGGGTGTAACCAAGGCAGAGCGGAGGTGTTGGATGAGGGCATCCGGAGAGTGGAGGGAGATGTCAAGGTGGGGGCAGGAGAGTGCAGTTGAAAGGGGATGGTGTGCATTGGGACCAGAGATAATGAGAGAGGGGGATAAGTTGGTAAAATTAATTTGGGTTGAGTTAAATTAATTGGGTTTAAGTGGAGTGTAAAAAAATTAAAGAAAAGAGCTATTTGGAAAAGAAGTAAGATCTTAAGTAGTTAAAAGTTATTGTCAGAAATTCAAGGATATATTTGAAATTACGAATGATTTTAGAGACCTTTTTGTATAGTGTAGTTGTGTTTATCAATAGAGTTCACCAATCCTACTGCAATCAAATTTTTACATATTTTTTCGTTTTGATGTTTAAAATTCTATGTTAATGGTCTGTTTTCTGATTTTCTCGGTTTTTCTTATTTTATGTTTTTATTGAAAATATTTTATGTCAACGATCCACAAAGGGATCACCAATCCGGGCTTAGATTGGTTGGGGCTACTGGCTAGTATAGTGTAAACAGTTCTTTTTTTATCTGAAGACCTGCAGGTTTTGAGGATGCTGTTGTGTGGTCAAAGTTAAACAAATTTGTTGCTTTTTCCATTGCGCTTCAGAATTTTGGAGAGAGCAACCATTTCCTTCTCGAAAAGGAACAGGCACATCTTTTGGCTACCATTCTTTGTTCCGGGTCACATTTTGGATCAGTCAAACATTTTGCAATGGATTGTTCATATTGTGGGTAGTGTTTACCTTTGCCATTTCTTCCTGTTTCTACATACTGGATGCTTTTACTCAAGGTTGTGTTGTCTGTGTCGTGGGTTTCATGTCTCTTTTTGCTTCATAGGTCTCTACCTAATTGGTTATTTAATCTATGCATTTAACAGCACCTTCTGGAAGAACTGGAATAAGAGCAAGAAAATTAAGTTTGAAAGTGTGTATTTAACATTTCCAGTAACCATCTGATCTCATAAATTGTTCGAACTTCATCTTGATTAGCCATATTTTTTAACATTGGCATTTTAGAGGGAGGAAAGAAAGATAGTATTTAGGATGACAGAAATCATTAATCTGACTTGCATCTAATTTCTATTTTTTAGGTGCTTTTATTTGGCAAAGTCATATAGTTTTGGTGGGAAAAGGGCAGAAGCATATGCTTTGTACTGTCATTCACGCAGTATTGCTGAGACTGCTATACTGAAGCTTCAGACTGCAAATTACCATGACAAGGTATGCTCTACTTGAAACAAATCTGGTCTTATGGCTGCTTATTTTATTTGTCATTTTTTTGGTGTGTTCTGTTAGAACATTGGTTTATTTGATATGTGGCATGGAGGTGGAATAAAGGTGCCAGCTTTTGACTTTAGAGAGATTTTGAGGGGTGATAGTGGAACTGGGCAAACCAGAAGAAGGCTCCTCCAGGTTGATTAATCTTGTGAATGAATATGAAAAATTGATAGGAAAAGATGAGCAGGCAGTTTTCCGTATACTTGTGTTATGGTTGCTGTATGTCTCATGGTGGAATGCTGACTGCTGAGGCAGGGCTATTTACTGTTTTGTATAGGATAACAATGAATGTGTGGTGGATCATGAGATTTCTAGGTGATAAGAGTTTTCTTTTAGGAATGGAGTAGGCATAAGCCAATTATTCAGTTATGTTTATTATGCGAAAAGTAAGAGACAAGGTAACATAATGAAAATTGGTGATACAAAAATTCCTTGCAATTAATAAGGTCAATCTGTGTATGACTATCACAAAATAACCACTATTTGGTCTTTTTAGCTGAGTTTAGAGTCTATCATAGTAACTGATAGAAATATATGTCCTAGTGATATGATTCGATGTTTCTATAAATATCTCATTCAATTATCCAGGTAAATTTTTATTCTTAGCTTTTATTAGATACGTAGGTCGTAATGAAGTATTTGATCATATACAATGATGATTGAATCATGATGAGATCATGATAATGAGATCGATTATCGTTCTTACTCATAGGATCTTTGAGATCGAACAACAATGATCTAGATAGACTAGTATGTATGATGTCTTATCATATGATGAGGATAATCGATCTCATTGGTCATTAGTATGGAGACACTGAGATACACACATATGTGCTCATTGGTTGAATGAGTTTATTAAACTCATGGTTCGCCGGGTCGCGACCCGGGTTGCGACCCGGGCCCAACCCGGTCGCTTTTGGGGCCAACCGACTCGGTCCCGACCCCAAGACCCCGACCCCAAAATTATTTTTTTTTATTATTTTTGGCGACCCCGGCCGACCCCGGCCCGACCCGGGTCGCGACCCCGACCGACCCGGGTCGGTTTTGGGCCCAAACGACCCGGTCCCGACTCCCGACCCCACCTTCCTTGATTAAACTGACCAAATTAAAAACCCTTAATAATATTTTACCAAATTGTCAATCAGAGTTTTCTATCATCATAGTTGCATAGTTGAACATTTGACCTAAGTCTCCAAAGATACATTGTTAGTCAGAACTTGTGCTTTGACCATTGACTTATGGATCACCGTTTAGATGGTGCAGTATAACGATGGATCGGGTACAAAAAAAACTCGATAGAGACAATTGAACAGACAACAAGGGATCATCTATTTTTGATAAGTGAGAGTGAATGTCTTATGAGATATTACTTTAAATCTCTGACCAAGGTAAAGAGGTAATTGGAAAATAAATTTTCCAATAGATCTAATTTTCAGTACATGATCCTATAGAGTCCGTATAGTAAGGAGTTGATAGTCGATGCCGTGCTCTTTTCGACTGGAATATTAAATGGACGAGTTTCTATCTATGTGTTGACTAATGATGGAAATGCTCAATGTAGATAAAATTATTTTCAGTCATTTAGAATCATGAGATGTGATTTGTATCCTTCGTAATCGATAAATTGATTAATCTGTTATCGGTTAACAGATTTAATTAAATTAAATTATTTTATTTTATTTAAACTTCAACCAAATAGGCTATTGGATCTAGTGGGTCACACATACAATGACTTATCCATAAGTACATGGGCAACGGCATAATTTATGGAGATTTTAAGTTTTTATGAAAAATTTTGAATTCTCTATAAATACTAATGGTCTCAGTTAAACCCTATCTTTACGAAAACCATGTCCTCAGTTTCTTCCCTATCTTCTCTCTCTGGAAGGTGTCCATGGGTGATGGAGCTCCATTCGAGAAAAGTTTTCGAAGCCGATGCGAAAAGAAAACTTGATGTGAATGAAGTTCGTATGGATACCGTTGGAGATTGAGCATTTAAATGGTTTAAAGAGTTTCAGAAATCTTTTTTTTCTTTTTAAGGGATTAAATGAATCCCTATCAGGTATATTTGAATCTGTTTTAATCATGGTTCGTCGTCTCGCGAGATTCTCGCGAGATCTCGCGAGATTCTCGGTCTCGCGGGGATGGCGAGATCCGAGACACCCGAAGCTGAAGCAATGCATCTCACGGGTGTTCAAAGGGCAGAGGATGCCTTGTGGAGGCCGGCGGGAAGGAACAAAGCGCCGGACCTTCACACCGCACACACCAAGCAAGGTATGTTACGGTGGTGTTTAAAACCCCTCGGCCCTCACCACTTGCTAGACCCCGAAGGCAGCCATAGGGAGGGCACGACGGAGGACGTACCAAGGCGGCGACGGAGGGCTTCGACGACCTCTCCCTCATCTCCACTCTCCGGCGATCACGGCGGCGGGGGTCTCCGCTCTCCGGCTGTCACGGCGGCATCGAACAGATGGCGGCGGCCTCAGACGGCCGGCTCCAACGGCGGCGGCGACCTCCGGTGGCGGCTGTGACAGCGGCGGCGACCTCCGGAAGAGCCGAGGCTTCGTCCCCCTCCGCCGCGGCCCCGGGTGACGCCTCGATCGGGACGGGACGAACAGGCACACCGCCGTCGCGAGTCGCGAGTAGCGACGAGGTAAGTTATATTATTTAAGTTTTTTTTTTACAATTAACGTTAACTTAACGTTAACTACGTATTTGATTCCAAAAAAAAAAACTTAGTTATGTACCAATGTTTAAAAAGATCATAACAGTGATCACAAAAAATTATTTAAAATTAAAATATATTTAAAATTAAAATATATTTAAAATTATTAAATATTAAAGTATTTTAATATTTGTTTTAATAACATTGATTAAGCATTTATTAAATATTTATAATATTTTTAAGTAAGATAAAAACTTACGTAAAATTAAAAAAATAAATATTAAAATCTATGTAATATATTCCAACATTAATATTTATTGATATATAATACTTTGTATCATATACATATATAACATAAGTTCTTTATATAAAATATAATTACCAGACATATATATGTAATTTTAAGTAAATCTAAGTTTATTAATTAAATGATTTTTTTTTACTTGCAATGAATAAATAAAATATGAAATTGATAACTTAAGTATCAATTTATTTTTTAATGTTAATCTAATAACATTGTTTGAATATATTACATAATTTTTAATATTTATTTTTATATTTTACGTAGGTTTTTATATTACTTTAAAATATTATTTAAAAATATTATGCAATTTATTAAATATTAATATATTTCAAAAAAAATTATATTTGTAGATTATATTTTATTATTAAGAGATTATGTCAAATATGTATATAATATAAAATATTACATATTAGTAAATATTAAATATTAATTTATATATTTAATATTTATGCCAGCAACATTATATGAATATATTACATAAGTTCTTATATTTTGTATTTGTTTTTATATTACTAAAAAAGATTATGTAAAAAGAATATAAAAATATTAAAACATATAAAAAGATTAAGTAATTTGTTAAATGTTAATATATTATGTAGGTTTTTAAGTTTCTAGTTAAATGTAAGAAGATTAATTATAATAGTAACATTGTATGAAATTTGAATGTAATAAAAATAATTGAAAATTAATCTATTTTTAAATTTATGCTACTAAATAAATAAAAAATAAAAAAGTATTTATTAGTATATATTAAATATTAATTTATTTTTTATATTTATTACAGCAACATTGTATAAATATATTTTACTTAGGTTTTATTATTTCTTTTTTATTTTTTACATATATTTTTATATTACTTAATAAGATTATGTAAAAAGATTACAAAAATATTAAAACATATAAAACATTATGTAATTTGTTAAATGTTAATGTATTTCATACATTTTTAGGTTTCTACTTAAATATAAGTAGATTAATTATAATAACATTATATGAAATTTGTATGTAATAAAAATTATTAAATATTAATCTTTTTTAATTTTATGCTACTATGTAATTTAAAAATAATAAATCCCCATTAAAAAAACACAATATAACGTTTATAAGTAACTAAAATAATACATGTATTTTATTTTATTAATATATTTAATATTATACAATGTTAAAAATAAAGTTTAAACTATAAAATTGAGAGTGTTTTGTGATTGTTCATTCACACAATTAGTGTGCAAAAATGTTGTGTAATTTATTTTCATGTAATGTATGTGAATTTATTGATGTACTCCCATCTTTATAACATATTATGTTATGTTTGTCATTTTATACATATTACATATATACATTTTGATCCGAGAATCTGAGAATCCGAGATCCGATCTCCCGAGATTTTCCCGAGATCTCCTCTTCCACCCCCCCGAGACGAAGCCGAGGTCCGAGACGGCAAACCTTGGTTTTAATCAATTTTCAGTTTTCATCATTTGGTTTCTATTGATATAAGTTTTAAATGAATTCATACAAATGGTTACTTCTGTTACACCAAAATTTTTAGGACGATTTCTTATAGTAACTCTTTGGTACTACATTAATTAAAGGTTGATTATGGTCTGTTCTGGTTCTCGATGATCTTTTATCTGCTTTAAATGATGGTTAACGCACAGAGTTATAGTTCCAAAATGAATTTCAAGATTGAAGTTAGAAATTATGTGGTTTGTTTCTAATATGACCATATTCAACTTCAACCACATCAATTTGTTTAGCACATTGATCTTTGTAAAATGTCTATTGAAGTGTAGATGCTCTATCCAAGGAAGTACCTGTATTGTGAGTGATAGGTCTGCTCCGAAGTCTCAACCAATATGTATTGTTTGAGACAAATCCAATGCCAATCACTTCCATATCTGATCTTAAAAAAGGTGTTTTATCGAAAAAATAAAAATATATAAAAATATACAGGGAAGATAAATGAGCATTTAAGCTACTCTTTATTTTGGTAGAGATAGGGTGAAAATGGTTTAGGCGGTTGTATTTTAATTTATTCTAGATATGAATTCTATGTAGTTCTAAAAATTTTAAGGTATATCAACTAATTTTATTTTATTGAATATTTCAAATCAACATGGCTAATTTTAAAGTTTGGAAAAAGGAAGAACCTTATGAAAGAGGAAAAATATACTTACAAATATACATTTTTGTGGGTTTTCTACCGTGAAGACCTTAAAATAACATTTAAATTAACAATAAGAAATAAAAAATCTTAGATCAACTAATACTAGGCCAGATTATGTAATTTGTGAAATTAATGGTAACATATATTGTCAAAGGCCCTTGAGACAACTGCCTAGGTGACGAGGCGAGGTGAGGTAGTCTTTCCCAACCTCGATTCAGCCAAGGTCCCCTAGGCGTTCCTCCCACTATGGCTGAGAATGAGAGGCACTGCATGTACTTTCTTCACCCTATGTTAGGTGAACATAGTTCTTGGGGACCCATTATGTGGGGGATCCAAAACTTATAACAGCCCTTTGGAATTAGGGGTGTAAATGTACCTCTACTCTTGACAAGTAACTCAAAACTTGGCTCAATAAAGGTTTGGCTTGAACAAGATTGAACCATAAAAAAGAAGATTGATTCATTAGCGAGTTGAATATACCTCAACTTGACTCTATAAAGCTTGTGAGCAGCTCAATTAACTACTTGATTAAATATTTATTTAAAAATTAAATTATGAATATTCATTAGTGTTTGAAAGCCCACCTTGAGTTATCGAGACTTATGCCTCTAGGCAAGGCAGTCCGATTACACCTTGAGTTTTAAGTTCTTTACTAGTTGTGAGGGTTGCACCTTTTTACTTGTGAGTCGCCTTGAGGCAGCGAGGATGTAAAGCTTTTATTTTTAAATGTAAGTTTCATTCGTCAAACTTCTATTCAAGTTAAGTGCTGGAATCACATAATAATGACAATTGGGTAGTAATCTAAGAAATCAGATGTCAGGCCCTACATTTATTGGTTCAAGTTTCTCCCATTACCTAAATGGAGAGGATAAATCAATAAGAGACTTGCTTTCCCCCTTAGACAAAATAATCAAGCATTTTTATTTTACTTTCAAAATACATTTTGATAGTATATAAAGATTGTTAAATATTGATCGACTAACTATTATGTCAATTTGTGATGATATTTTTTGTGCTTTATTAGTTATTAGTTTATATATACCAACATGCAAAACTATGGATTTGCTTGGACCTTGAAGATCACTATCCATATTTCTTTTAATTAAGGGTTACACCATAGTATGTTGATGCTTCCACATAAGGCACAAAAAGCACCTCATCACCACCTCAAGTCATTATAAACATTAATATTCATAGTTATATAGTGCCAACTAAATCTATTAAATATGTTGACATGTTACTTAGTTTTAGTTTAAACTTTAGATAAACCTTCAGAAAGAGCTCAAATTTAAGTTTCATAGACGAGTTTAGATCGAGCTGGAGTACATGTTTTATCAACAAGTTCATATGAAGTTTGAACTCGAGTTTGGATCAAGCTGACTAGAGCTTGAATGCTAGGTCAAGCCTATTTGTAGGGACTCAAACTTGAGTAAAGATAAAAGGAGCCGAGCTTCAACAGCATGTTAGGCTTAGCTCAGCTCAATTCCACCCCTACTCGAAACATTGAAGCATCAGGTTAGACTGGATGATTCAGTGCTATTTGGTATCCATTTTAATTTTCGGAGGGGAAGGTTGTTTGGAGAGACCCGTTGATTCATCTTCCCCATCCAAATTGAATCCAGATTCCTCACTGTACTGTGGCTGGAGTGAGCCTCCGTGGTTTTCACTTTCAGTGGCTCTTATATATCCCTTGTATTATTCTATACCTCCAACAATCTTCTAGTCTTCCTAGGAGGAATTTTCTACTGGAAAACCTTTCTCCCTCCTTTTGCCTCTAATGCCTGAGGTGAGGCGGCAGGTTGTCTCACGTCTCTAACAACTTATATGGTAGCAATGGTCAGGATAGATACCTGTCCTTCCCTAATTCACCCTTGAGGTGTGTTTGACTGCAAGTTTTCCTCAGCTCCCCCTTAAGTTAGATCGCACATGGTAGTTTCTAGGGTGGAGAGTTGGTGAGTTTGTTCCATTAATCGAAAACAAGACAGGAACAACAGCTTAGCCGGCTGTGATGGGCCACTTGCCTGTTTACCCACGATGTATCAGTCAATTCATTGTGGGTTTAAATCAGCTGGTGCCAGATTTTATTCTATCAGCTGATACTGGCCAATCTGATCTTATCCAAAGCATCATGATTCTAATCTAACATGAAGCTAAATTGGCTTTGCATACTAACATTAAGCTAACAATGACTTCGACTTTAGAAGAGAGCCATAAAGCTGCAAGTCATGAAAGAAAAAGGCACAAGCAGAAAGATCCTGAGAACTGCTTTCAACATTCTTTCTATGCAAATATTGAGGCTCAGTTGGTAAGACAGCTAAATGTTTGGGAATGGATGAAGCAGCAGAAGATTTGGTCTTGTAGTTATAACCAACTCAGTACATTCCCAGGATGTTGTAAAATGAAGGGACACATGACCAAGAGCATTGTATTTAAATATAAAGATTGTACAGAGGGTTGCTCATAAATTAGTATAAAAATTGATATCTAACTAGATTACCAGTCACAAGTAGTTCAGTATTATTGGGAAAGTGTGCATGAGATAACAAGTCTATGTATAAATAAATGAATTAACAGCATACAAAGAACTTGCCATTCAACTAAAAGTATCTTAGAAAAATAACCAGTTTACTGTCTTGTTTACAATGTTATTGTGAAAGATGTAGGAAAAGATCGAGCAAATTTTACAGAAACCTTGTGTTCGATGGGCATGCTGATAGATGCTAATAATGGTCAAGGAAGGCGGGGTCTCGGGTCGCGACCGGGTCACGGGACCCCCAGGCCGACCCGGTCGCGACTGGGTCGCGACCCTGTTTTTTAATCATTTTTTTTTGAAAAAATTCAAAAAAAATAAGAAAAATGCGAAAAAATCTAAAAAGTTACATAAAAATCGGGAAAAAAATGACATGATTTAAAAAATAATACATCAACTTTATTTCAATGTAATGTGTTATACACTTTGTAGGTAGTTGATGTACTCTCCCCATGCCATTTGGGTTGAGTACATAACTTGATACATATACACATGACGATCATATTCGTCAGTCTCCCGGGAAACTATCGTAAGACTTCCATCCAAACGAGTCACCATAACTATAGGTCGATTGGATCGAAGTATCCGATGACTCCACATAATTCATTCCACAATACTCTTGATCGTATGTAGGGAACCAAGAGCCTTGGGATGAATCATACACATAGTCGGAGGCCTCATGGTATTCTGCTCCACCTCCATGGCTCCGATGATCTCCTCTACCTTGTGGCCTTCTCCCATGATCGGCCCTTGGGTTGCATGAGTATATTGCTCCTCGCCGGTAAAACGTAACGACGTTGTAGGAGATATGGGAGGATCTGGGGTTCCCTTGTACTTGTAAAATGTTCGCGCCCCCGTTTCCAGCACCATCATCGCTGCTATTCTTTGACGACGAATCCTCGGACGTCTGGTACTGCACCCAGATGTTCGGCTCCGGCGTATCTTCTCGATCGTCTTCAACCATCTCAGCATCTGCAATATCAAAATGATCAGTCATAACTTGTTTACCTTTTCTCTTACTTTACGTACCTTGACTAGTTCCTTCTCCGGTCCTCTGTCGCTTTGCTAGAGAGGGAGGGATCTGGAATTCTTCGGCTAAAGGGACATCGTCGAGCACTCCTTCAGCCCATTATCGGTCTTCTGGGTTGAACTCCGGTTCTCCCAACCCTTCTCGGTTGTTGACCCAAGCTTCTAAGGAATTCTTCTCGTAGAATATTTGATCCAAATCAATGTCCTCTTCAATTTGCGGCTCCTCGACCGAACGTCCCGCCGCCTGTGATATCCAACTCTTTTGTTCCATCTGGTTCTGCTTCATTCTCTCCAAATTCCTCAACTTTAACCTCATGTTGTAGTGACAATACACGAGGTCTTCAAGTCTCCTTGATGTCAACCTATTTCTTTGTTTCGTGTGAATCAAACTGAATGTAGACCAATTCCTCTCGCAGCCCGAAGCCGAAGTGGTTTGACTTAGGACCCTGATGGCTACGTCCGCCAAGTCCTCGTACCTTGGTACTTTACCATGGCATGGAATGCAATCTCCCGAGAATCTCTCGAGATCTCCCGAGAATCTCTTTTCTTCTGTGCGTCCGAGAAACGAGATCGCCGAAACGAGAATATCTATGTAGTACTTGTGATACATTGATCTTCTCCGCCTATTATTATCCCCAACTTGTTAGATGATCTTGTTAAGTTTCTTTCTTATATTGCCAATTTTATTATGCAATTCATCCAAATATTCATCTAAACATTATTGTTTGATAAAATTTCATAGCTTAATATTTTAATGACTATATATGTACAATTGACCCAAAATGTTATCAATCTCCTATCCATATTGTTCAAGATGAAACTTTGGTCTGAAATAAGATCCTTTGTATGTCACATGCTAACAATAGTTCACCATCTTTATCTCTGTATTATGCTTTTAATTCTCTCACAACTTATTTTAATATTTAATATGAGTTCTCTTATCCTTTTTAAAGAGATTTTTTGGCATTCTACATTTAAACATGCACATTGATTGGTATTTCCAAGATATAATCCCTTGAGATTTTTTCGAGATCTTTTATCTTCAATCTCCGTGAGATAAAATATAGATGTGAGATGACAATCATTGTGTAAAATATACCCTGCATAAATGAAATCCGAGATCCGATCTCTCGAGATTTTTCCGAGAATCTCACGAGATCTCTTCTCTTTCACGCTTCCGAGACGAAGCCGAGATCCGAGATGACAATCCTTGTACCATGGTCCATCCACTAATCAGCTGCATAAATTGAATGTCTTACATTATTATCTAAGTAAACTTTGATTAATTAAGTGATGAAAAACATTGCTACGTACCCGGACTTAGTAGCATCACAGCTCGTTCAACTCTGCTCGTTCCAAAGTGAAAACTCCGCATTCTGTAATCGTACATCTTGTTGCAGGCGATAATAGCCCGGTCGTCGTCACTAAGCAACTGTCGGATGACGCTCTTCACGTCATCTAATAACTCGTTCGTTGCCTTGAATTGTGGACTATAGCAATACCTTGGGTTGAAAAAGTAACCTATGAACCAAATAGCATTAGTAAACAACTTATACATATCTGACATTAAAAAAATAGTAAATGTTTAAGAAAATATACATGCTGTATGTATGGGTTGATGTAACGTACGTTCCCAGTGACGATCTATAATATTCCACCACTTGGCGAAGTCAGACACGGTCTTGGAGATTTCTTCCTTCGCTCTCAACCGCATCATATAAATATCCCATGTCTGATTTCCTATCTCCGTCAACTATCCTTAGTACCTTCACTATGGGTTGGACGATGTCTAACGTCTTCTTTACAACTTTCCAAAAATCTCCACTCTCTATTGTCTCCTCTACTTTTCTCCCATTTCTCTTATCCGATGGGTTACATCTAGCCATCCAACTACCCCAACCCGGTGAAATGACCATTTGAGTTAGAGCTCTTCTTTGACTCAATAAACTTTCTAAGGAAATATAGTGGGAGGCGAACCGGGTTGCACCGGGCCGTAACAACTCTCGCCCCTTGGTGTGCTCCCTCATAAGTGCAATGATAAAATTGTGGTTATAAATAAATGAAGAAATAAACTAGGCTAGCTTAACTACCCTGTCTTTTTGAGGATCCTTGCATATATCCTCCAACATTAAGTCTAAAGAGTTGGTGGAACAAGGTGTCCAGTACAACTTTGGTCTTTTGACCATAAGCATCTGTCCGGCCGCTTTGTATGCGGTCGCATTGTCTGTGACTACTTGAACTACCCGGCTCTCTCCTATTTCTTCTATCACTCCATCTATCAATTGGTAAAGATACTCCGCATTCTTTACCTGTCCTGATGCGTCGACCGACTTTCAAAAGACCGTGCCGGCTTGACTGTACACTAGGAAATTGATCATTGTCTTCCTAGTTATACCTGTTAAGTATAAGATATTAACTAAGTTATACCAAAAAGAATGTTTATACATTTAATATAAATGAGTAAAAGAAAATTTACTTACCAGTCCATTCGTCGGTCATTAACGTGCAACCTCGTTCCTCCCATATTCGTTCAAATGATGCCACGTACTTCTTTGTTTCTTGCACCTCCATAGGAAGATATACATTGTATATCTCCTTTGGGTTTGGACCAGGCACTCCTCTCCCGACTTCTGCGATCGTGTCGATCATGTTCTCGTAGTATGGTCCCTTCGCGGCATTTGCCGGAATGTTGTGGTGAAAGAACCACCTTGACATTGCCCGACCAATCTTCTCCTTGCATAATTTTAAGTTCTTCATCGCCGTCGTGATTGTCGTTTGATGTTGTCGTGGTCTGGTGATTACGGGATCCACGGGACCTACTGCCTGGTCGTCGTCTTGGGTGAGATCATGAACCTCATCTTGCGGTTGGTTGTTGGATCCTCTTCCACTTCCTCGACCACTCCCACTTCCAGACCCTTGACCCATCATTCGGCCGGTGCATCTATGCAACTCTTCATCGGCGAATGATTTTCAACTTGCTTTCATTCCCCGTAAGAGGTCATCAATTTAAGAAATATTTAAGTATTCAACTACTTAATTATCTTTTAAAATAGAAGAATGAACTACGTTTACGAGTAACACCTCCCATACATTCGTACTTTCGTCTCTAAAAATATCCGGTCTCTCTTGTCCGGTCCCGTAAATGTGTACGGAATGTCTCCCCGATTGTTGCAATTCTTCTCGGACGGTCTCTTTATGCCATTTGCTAATTCCCTTCGTTTGCTCCATCGCTTGTAGGTGCCTACGAAATTGAGCTTTGACCTCCGGCGGAGTCCGTGTGCAAGGAAGAACGTTTTCCTTCATGCCTGCAAGATGAAATTTTAAACGATAAATACCACCGAATATTACTTTGTCGCAATATTTACATTGCACTTTTCTCTCCGCCATGGAGATCAAGTTGCAATGTAACCAAGTCGGATCACTCCGGGTCGCGCCGGTAGTTTGGGTTGTTTGACTTGGAGAAGACATTTTTTAACTAAATAATTACTTAAGTATGTAATAAACTATTTAAAAAGCTAATGACATTAATAAGTGAGTACTAATCTAAGTAAACTTTTAATTATGTAAAATAAATAACTAACTAATTATGTAACTAAGTAAGTAATTAACTATATCTTCTAACTAACGATTAGTTAAGTAACTACTAAACTAAATATCTAACTAATCTTCTAGCTAACTAACTATGCAAGTAAGTAAATAAGTATTAAAAAGAAGAAACTACTTTACTAACTAATCAATGAAACAAATATTAAATAAATATACTAAATGAACTAATGAAGTGCTTAATGAAATAATCAAGTAAATGAGAGCAATGAGAGTAAAATGAGAGCTTGAGAGTGAGGGGTGCAAGGATTCCGGAATCGAAATCGGAATCGGAATCGGAATCGGTTGAAGACTTGAAGTTATGTACATATTCCAATTCCATTGATTCAAAAATCAAAGAGATGATACATCATGAAAAAAAAATTACATCATATCAATCTACTACCAAAATCTAGGATATGAATATGGGTCTTCCTCCTCTCCCTGCTGCGCTTCACGCTCCTCCCTCGTGCTCAGTCTTGTATACTGTCCGGGATCATATCCATATGAAAATAATGCCGATGCCATGCCATCAAGGTCGTATGGATTGGACTGCGGGACGACCGGGACGTGGCAGGATGGTGGGTAGTGGTGTAATCCACCGCTGAGTCGGCCTGACAATCTTTGAATCTTGTGGCTCACGTATATAACAATCAGGTGTATCCGAATCCAGCGTGTAATACGGCTTTGGAACCCGTGAATCAGGAGACTCAGCTGCTGCTGATGGCTGCGTCGCTGGTATGCACTCCTCGTCATCATCACGAGGAGTGAGAAGGAGCCTCGCGTCTTTGTCATCCTGGGCCGACGAGGATGCACGACCTGCAGCCTTCCTTCTCTTCACCTCACGGCCATCTACGAAGTACTGTGAAAGGTCCGGAACCCAAAGTTTTTTTCAACTTTGCAAATCCTCCCATTTTCCGTGCGGTCACCTTTGTTTCGTTTTCCCCGGACCGCGAATGGTGGCAGGTAGCGAAGCTGGCGGGCCCGGAGGGAGTTGAAATTAGGGCTGTATTCGGGTCGCTCCACAGCCGGACCATAGGCCTGGCGGGCGTGGCCTCGCTCGAGCACGAGAAGTAGATGGAGGTGAGGCTGGAGCATCCTCCTCGGCTCAACACAATCCAACTCTCGTTCGGCCACGCACGATCGTCGGGATCGAAACTCGACCGCACGTGATCCCCGGCTTCCCTCTCCTGTCTAGGAGGCACGTGTATGCTCCTCCTGGAATATCTGACCCATGTCCCCCTCCTCGGGTGGTGGTGTGGCGGAGGACTGCCTCTGCTCGTACGGGCCACCTGCGTATCGTGCAAATCGTGCCTCGGCGATCTTCGCGTATCCTCGTTGTTCTTTATGCGCGGCCCTCACGTATTTGTAATGATAGAAGACCGACTTCTCAGACCGTCCGAGGTCAATCTTTGTTCCTCCTTTTCGTATGTATCGGGTTGAATGTACTCCGGATTCCTCTCACAATGGGAGGAACTGGTGCTCTGGCTGAGTATCCTGATACCGATGGCAGCAAGCGGATTCCATCCACTCCTGGTGTTCACCTGAACCCACCACTCATCTGTAAGAAAAAAACAAGAAGAGAAAAGGTACAGAATTAGCCCATCATCTACCATAACTTATATGAAAAGAAAATAAAATCTTCGTCAAGTTATTACTATACCGGTGACACTGTCATTGAATATTTCGAATCGACATCGAGTATACGCCGACCCTCGTCTTATACTTCGCATCTGAAAATTTTATGAAAAAACATTAATTGCACAGTAAAGGCTACTCGGAAAGTATTGAATGAACTCTAACTTACTTCTATCTCGGCCTACTATCCCTCTTGAGATCGACGCACTTATTTGAATAACAATGAATGTACCTGCATCACCTCGTTGTCGTTCACCACTTTGTCCTCCATATTGGATGCGGGGTTCAAAAATATCCCGCAAGATTTTATTAGTTAACACTTTGCGTATATAAGACAATTATACAAGAAAATATTTTTTTAACCAAGTTACCTGCATGGACATTGTGGTGCAAGGTCTTGTCCCATCGGTCATCTACGATCTTCCACCACTTTTTGTAACCTGCGGGATTTTTTTCTTTTATTTTCAGCTTTGTCCTAGGCCGACATCATACAACGTGCCCGTATCCGGTCACCCGTCATCCGAGTCTACCAACCTCAAGACAACTACCGCGGTGGCTTAATGATTGCCAGTAGTAGGCAATCATCTTCCAAAACCTCTTGTCGGTGATGCTTCTCGGACGACAAGAATCTCAACGATCTTTCTTGTCGCGAGGTTGTCCACCGTAGTTGTAATACTCCTCGGATTTGTGTGAACCTAACCAATGCATGCTTGTGCCGGTGTAAACTCTCCATACGCAATGAAGTTCGTAGCAATCGAGTCGGACCGGGCCTAGCAAGATCGTGCCCTCGTGTGATCTCGTGATATGTTGCGGGCGGGTATGCGAATAAATAAAAGATGTGATCGTCTGCGCCCTGCACGACAAGTGTAGATACACCATCCTCCTTGCACTATATCCTCTAATATGAGATGTATGGAATGTCTTTGCACGGGGCACCCGGAAGATGTGCTTCCTCTTCTCCGTCAACTTCCTCCCGGCTCGCCTTATATGATGGTTCGTTGTCGGTGACAACTGAACCACATTGTCCTCCCGATCTCCTCCACCATCGCATCCGTCGAGGAGAAAAAAGGAAGTCGAATTTTTTATCTTCCCGAAGCATCTACCGACTTGAGAATGTTGTCCCCTCGAGCAATACACCGAAGTTTATCGTACTCCTCTTGGTGATACTGTCCACCCATCGCACGTAATTGTGCAACCCCTCTCCTTCCGCACCAAATTAAAACCATCCATCCACTCCTTCGACTCCCTGGACCTCCTCGTCGAGGCCGGCGCCGTATATGTGTCTGCTTGCCCGAGGCTTGCAAACCCGGTCCCGCCCTCACCCGCGGCATCTACCATCGTACGGAAGTAGGGGTACAGGTGGTGCATGTGTTGGGATGCCTACATCGAAGTTAAAAAAAATTGGGATCGGCTAAAATTAAGTTTTAGTAAATAAAACACACATAATGTAAATTTTAATTTAAAAAGTGATACTGTGTAAAAACCATTTCACGATGTGGCGAACGGCTCTCTTTACTGTTCCTGTTGCCTTCACCCCTTTCATTGCCTGTTTAATCCCCGTCGCCCGACACTCTGTTTCTAAATAAATATTCGTCACTCGGTGTAAATTGAGTCTTGGTAGAAAGTAGAACGGCGGTGTGGCTCCTGTCTCCTCGGGGTCGGTCTCTCGGTCCCGGACCCGAGGTAGGGCGAGCCGATGCGATCGGCCCCGGTTCAACTACGGACCCGGACCCTCCTGCTCCCCTCCTCGTGTCCTCCTCCTCGGTGAATGCACGCTTGCTGGCGGCGTGCCTAGCACGTCTATGCTCGAAGTCCGCGGACTCGTCCTCGCTCCTCCGGCCCGGCTCAGCTGGTGCCTTCCCCCTGCCTTTCCCCTTTTGAGGTAGGCGAAATCGCGGTCCCTCCTCCTCCGGAGTAGCTCGTCGTGCAACTCCTCCCTCTGCTCGATCCTAACGGCCGTTGAGAGGCTCTACCTCGGTGTAGCCTCTCATCTCCTCACTCTTTCTCACCGGGCACCTTGTCGCATTTCTTGACATTCCCACCTGTTCGCAATATGTTGTTTCGACGGAACACCCCCCCGTTCATCTCCTTCCACACCATTTGCACCGGCACCCTCTTCTTCCCGGCGGGTCTACCATCCGCCCGTGTTCCCGACCCACGTCGGAAGCACGTCTTGGTGCGCATCACCTTGATCGGCCATTGCTTATATCTGCAAAAATTGTAAACAATGCACTAAAAATGATTAGATAACATAAAAATTGATTTAGACGCTGTTCGGGAAGCGGACAACGGCCAAGTAACACACCATTCGGTATGTTTAAAAGGTTACGTATTTGCCGGAAATGGTCGTAAATTAACGTACGGGATATCCGGAATTTTTCCCGTGCAAAATGAACTTAAACGGATAGTTCAAAACTTGGACGGACTTGTTCGGTCGGAAATCACAACGTTTAACGACGTTCAGACTCGTCGGAAACGCGCAAGAATGGACGTACGAAGTTTTCGGCGAAGAAATCTTACCAAAAACCGGTTAAAGATCGAAGAAGACGTTGATTCAAGGCCGATCGGTGCTTGGATCGGCGGAATCGGCTGAAGGAATCACTTGGAATCGCTGGAATCGCTGGAATCGCCGCCTGAATCGCTGGAATCGTCGGAATCGGTGCTCGAATCGCTGGAATCCTTCTGGAATCGGAGCTGGCAGCTCGGATCGACGCCTGGATCGCCGGATCGATGCTGGAATCGCCGCAAAATCGCCGGAATCGAACCCTTCCGCAGCGGGATCGACGGAATCGACCGCGGCGGTTGACCCGGTCTTCCGAAGGAATCGGTCGGATCGACCGATTCCGACCGATTCCAGGCGATTCACACCGATTCCGCGGAATTCTTCCCGGAATCGGTCCTTCCGCCAGGAATCGGACCGATTCCGCCGATTCTGCAATCTATGGAGGGGTGGGAGTAAGGGGAGCCCCTTGGGGCCTTTAAATAGCCCCCAAGGGGCTGAATGGGGGGGCTGGAGTCCCTCCAGACCGTTGGCAATGGACATATGACCGTTGGCAACGGACATATGACCGTTGCCATATGGCCGGAGTCGCGCGACCCGCGCGACCCGGCCGGGTGAGTCGGCCCGGCCGGGTCACGACCGAGCTGGTCGGGACCAAACCCGACCGGGTCGGTGCTGGGTCGCGACCCGGCGAACCATGATAATGGTTTTGATCCTGTAAATAACTCTTGCTTAGAACTCTGACATCACTGCGATATATTTACATGAAAGTAGAAATGCAAAGCATGCACATTAACTCAGGTTATTTTTATCGATGTTTATGCAGGTCCTTATCAGTGACTTGAAGGCCTTAATGGACGACTGCAGGACCGAAAGTTGTATAGATCATGCGGCTGGTGTAATGGAGGAAGAGAGAGCCCCAGAAAAGCTAGCAAAAGGAGTATCATTAATAGCGTTGGCAAATAACGGAAAAAAGGTAAACAAGTTGCTGTCTAATGGATGCTGTGCAGAATACAATTAAGTGATTCTTTGACACTTCCCAGGGTATTAGGAAATACTGGACTGTTGAGATGGACATTCCCATGAACTTGGTGGCTTCCTAAATTTCCTGCACACTAAAACTAGATTGTATGTCAGGGTTTACCCTGTATAAGATGTAAAATGTGCTTGAAATTTAAGAGGGGAATGATCAAATGAAGCTATTTATCCATATAGCCAGACTCCAAAATTCTTCTTTGGTTTTTTCTTTCTTTCATATTGCAGTTGTCTTCGCTTTCTTGTGATACCCTATTCTATTTTTCTCATTGGGATTTTTATTTCGTTGCAGATGAGCAAGTTTCTTTTAGAAAGATTGGATGTTTTTGAGTCAGCACTGGGTGATCCAAACTCAAAAGAAGCTCCTCATATTGAACGTTTCCCCCCTCCATTCCGAGCTGTACCTTGCAATCCTATTGTGTTGGATAATGCTTTCAGTTCCATCGAATTTCCTTCTCTGGAGAGCAGAATGAAGAAGGATAAGAAAAGTATCTTCAGTAGGCTATGGAGATAATTGGTGGTTCATTTTATGGTCATGACTTTTTTGTGAATTCAGTATATTCAGGTTTATTTCTTGGCATACTTGCAATTATGACCTTAATTACTAAAAAGATTGTCCGAGTTCTTTACACATCAAATAAGTTTATGGATTGTTGACATTTGGTTTGGAGATGTTAGTTTTACAACTTGACACTTGATGGTGTTACCAGGGATGAGTATCAACGTGCTAATTACAGTTCTTTTTCTCACTTTTCAAAACAGGCGTGAGCGGGCAAATTGTGTTTTGCCAAGAAGCCGAGAATTTGTAATTACTGGAGGTTAATGACGACAGATAATGAAATATTTTTGTCGAGTTATTACTTTTCATTTTTGCGGTGAGTTTATGTTTGGATTGATGAAAAATATAAATTCGTTTATCCGTGGCATTATATAGTGCCCCTTTCTCATTTTCCTGATTGGTGTCGTGCACATTCTTGATTCTCTTTAATAGGTGCATCTTCTATCTTATAGTTTTTGGTTATGCCGTAAGACGCTGGCAAAGGTGTGCTTTTCTTTTGTGTCGTGGTTAGGGAGTTTATTCTTTTCCGATGTACAAATGTAGCAATTGGCCTTGCTTGGATAATGAGGTGAAAAGTAATTGGCCTTTTTTAAGCTAGCTGTAAGAACATGATATCAGGTAAGCAACAATTGGATAATCTGATTTTAAGAACGTGCTTAAAGCTTGTTCTGCGCACGGTCCCACTAGGATTTATATTCACACGACAGTGTAAGTGTAGTCTAAAGTAGGGGTGTCAATGGGTCGGGTCCGGCTCGAGGTCAGCCCGTTTAGGACCTGGTCCAAAATATATTGGCTTTGTCCAACTCGGCTCACACTACATTGTTGGTCTGGCTCGACTTGGCTCGTAAAAATTATTGACTTGGCTCGATCCAGTCCGGCTCGACTCAATTATATCTTTTATAAATAAATATTTATTAAATATGATAAATTTAATTATTTAAGATAATATTATAAAATTAATAATAATTTAATTAAAATATATTTTTAATAAGTAAAAATGATGTTTTTGACACAAAAAATTAAAAGTTATTTGGCCTGTTATAGCCCGCTTCGGCCCGTATGTTGGCTCGACTAAAGCCCGCAGGTCAAAATCTTTGGCTTGTCAAATAACTTGCAGCCGGCCCGGCCCGTGAACCCGTGGGCTGGCCCGGTCCTTTGCCACCCGTAGTTTAAAGGAGATCATTTAATTTCATGGTTCTTTTATTATCAAAATTAAGTTGACAAACGTGAGTTTCTATGAATGATAATTGTGGTTATCCAACTAGGCATATGGTATTAGATCTAGACATATTTGTCACGTATCAAAGGGTAAATTTTGTTCTACTAATCATCAAAATTGAGGTTACGAAACATCAAAACGGATTAAGAGGATCTTAATACCCCATCCATAGGGTATCACATGTCTTCTACATCTTATCATTGTCATTAATAATCAATGGATTGAAGAATGCAAGCTTTGAGATCTCTAAATGTTCTAAAGAGTCCTAGCTGAAACTATTGCTAATTCTCAATGTGCTTTTAGATGAATGAGTCACTGAAAAAATCAAATTAGAAATTTTGAATGATATCTTATCTGTCAATCAGAAATTTTTATGGGTGCATAGTTGGACCTTTGACTTGAGTTGTCAAAGATGTCTTATTGGACAGATTTTGTGCTTTGACAATTGACTTATGGATCACTAATTAAATAGTCCAGTACAGTGATAGATTAGGTACAAGGAAAACTTAGTGGAGGTAATTGAGCAAACAACAACGGATCATACACTCTTGATAAGTGAGACTGAATGTCATATAAGATAGTAGTTTAAATCACTGGCCATGGTAGAGAGAATAATTAGAAAAAGAGTTTTCTATCTAATTCGATTGTGATTTCATGATCCTAAAACGTTGGTATACTAAGGAGTGGACAGTCAATAGCATACATCTATCCGATTATGATATTGAATGGATGGGGGTTTATATCCATGCAGTAACTAATGTTAGAATGACTCAATGAAGATAAGATTATCCACATAGTCTTTTGGAATCATAGATGTGACTTGTACTTTTCATGATCGGTTGACTATTAAATCTATAATCAAATAACATATTTAATTTAATTTAATAAAATTATTTTATTTTGATTTAAATAAATCTTTTATTATGCTTAGTGGATTACACACATAAGTACAGGGACAAAGGCATGATTAATAGAGATTTTAGATTTTTATGAAAATTTTTAATTTCTTTATAAATAGTTATGGTTTCAACCAAACCCTATCAAAACAAAGGTAAAAATCACATCCTCAACCTTCTCTTTCCTTCCTTCTCGGTAGAGGATGTCCTCAGCATGGTAGAGTTCTATTCATGAATAGTTCTCAAGTCTAACGCAAGGGAGAACATATCTATAGATGAAGGTTATGTGGATACCGCTAAAGACCAGGCACTTAAATGATTTGAAGAACTAGAGAAGTTCTTTCTTTTTTTATTCATTAGATTAGATGAATCTCAAGAAGGTATATTTGAGCCTATTTTAATTGGTGTTTGGTTTTTGTCATTCAGTTCATATTAAGACAAGATCAACATGAACCCATAGGAATCATCGCTTTCATTGCACTAAATTTTTTAGGAGGATTCCTTACATTTTGACCATCGAAAATCAAGTTTCATTTATGGCCATAGAAATCGATTTGGATTGGCCTAAACAGCTGTTAAAGGCCTTCCAACTCTTCTTTTTGGTCTCTATTTGCTCGTTTTCCTATCTCTTTCTCCATCCCTACACCAATAATAAAAAATGAAAGTAGAACCACATCAAATCCAACTACAAGAAACTCTACCGATACAAACATAAATTTTAAATTTCTATTTGTATTTTTTTCATTTCTTAAACTTGTATCTCTTCATTGGTAATCATAGTTATGAAGTAGAGATTTTACTGATATCACACATCTTGTATTTGAGTTATCATCTACATAAAAAAAACTTGTTACACTTGACTTGCAAGTACAAATGGTTCATCGGCCCCTAATTTTCTCTATGTATTCAATGATATCGATTTGTAATCATTATCCTTAAAATTGATGCTATTCATATGTGATATGTTCGACATTTCTAGAAATATCTCATTCAATTAAATAAGTGAATTTTCATTACTATCTCTTAATAGATGTATACATCATAATAAAATTCTTGATCATATATAATAATGATTGAATTATGATGATATCATGATAATGAAATTAATCATCTGTAGGTATGCAATTTAAATTTTCTTAGTCATAGGATCATTGAGATAAGACATCAAAGATCCAGATAGATTAGTGGATGTGATGTCTTCTTATTTGATGAGGATGACCAATCTCATTAGTCATCAGTGCAGAGACACTTAGATACATATACATGTGCTCATTAGTCGAATTAGTTGATTGAACTGACTGAATTAGAAATCCTAAATGGTATCTTATTGAACAATCAATCAGGGTTATTTATCATCTTAGTTGCACAATTCGACCTTGACTTGAGTCACAAAAGATGCCCTGTTGGGTATATCTTATGCTTTAACCATGGGCTTATGTATCACTGATTAGATGGCCCAGCACAAGAATGAATCAGGTATAAGGTAAACCTAGTGGAGACGATTAATTAGACAACAAGGGATTGTCCACTCTTGGTAATTTAGAGTGAGTGTCCTATGAGATAGTACTCTAAATTGTTGGCTAGGGTAGAAGGAATAATTGAAAAAGAGTTTTCCAATGATCTAATACCGAGTACAAGATCCTGTAGTTTTTAATATAATAAAGAGTTAACAGTTGATACCGCACTCTTATCCGATCATGACATTGAATGAATGAGCGTTTATCTCATGTGGTAAGTGATGATGGAAACACTTTATAGTGATAAGATTTTACCCGTAGTCATTTGAGATTATAGAATGTGATTTATACCCTTCATGATCGATAGACCAATTAATTTGAAATCAAATAATAAATTAAATTAAATTAAATTAAATTATTCTATTTTAATTATCTGATCGTCATAATTAGAGAAGGCGACAATGAGGAAGACAACTATGTGGCATTCTAATACTGATGGAATCTGCAATGGTTTTTGCCGCAGGTGGAGTGATAGAAATGTATGTCCTACAAGCCAATCATATATGATAAGATTCAACATTTCTAGGAGTATCGCATTCAATTAAATAGGCAAAACTTTGCTACTAGCTTTTATTAGAAGCGCATATCGTAATGAAGTCCTTGATCACATGTAATGATGATTGAATCATGATGAGATCATGATAATGAGATCGATCATCTAGAGGTATGTTATCTAAATGTTCCTAGTCATATGATCCTTGAGACGGGACATTTAAAATCCGGATAGACTAATGTGTGTGATGTCTTCTCATGTCATGAGAATGACCAATCTTATTGGTCATCAGTGTGAGGACACTGAGATACACACATAGGTGCTCATTAGTGGAATGAGTTCACTGAACTGACCAATTTAGGAAAACTTGATCGGTATCTTACCGAACTGTCTATCAGGTTATTCTTACATCTCAATAGCACGGTTGGATCTTTAACTTGAGTCACCAAAGATATCTTACTAGTTATATCTTGTACTTTGATTATTGACTTATGGATCACCATCTTGATGGTCTAGTAAAGTTGATGTATTGGGTGCAAGAGAAACCCGGTGGAGGCAATTGAGTGGACAACAAGGGATCGTTCACTCTCGATAGGAGAGAGAGAATGTCATGTGAGATAGTACTCTAAATCATTGGCCAAGGTATTTAGGATAATTGGAAAAGGAGTTTTACAATTGATCCGAACCTGAGTACAGGATCTCATAGAGTTGGAATATTTAGGGGTTGACGGTCAGTGCCGAACCCCTGATCGACCGGAACATTGTATGAATGAGGATTTAAATCCGTGTGGTAATTGATGATGGAAAGGCTCAATGGATGTTATTTAACTCCCCAAAGTCATTTGGGGTCATAGGATGTGGCTTGTACCCTTTATGATTAGAAAGTCGTAAAAATTATTATCGGATAACGATTTTAATTTAATATAAAGGAATTGTTTTTTTAAATTAATTAAGGCTTCAACCAAATTGACTATTGGGCCTAGTGGGTCATACACATTAGATCTGGTCAATAAGATAAGGGCATAGACATAATTTTATAAAAGTTTTGGGTTTTTATAAAAAATTCCATCTTCTGTATATAAATGGCTTATGAAGCCAAACCCTAACAAGTCATAGGGCTAGAGCATGTCCCAAGCATCCTCTCTTCCTCCTCTCTCCTCTAGAAGGTGATCTCCCATGGTCAAGCTTGGATCTGGAAGGTTTATAGAGGCCTGGAGAAAGGGAGAACTTGTCTATTGAAGCAGATCATGTGGATACCGCTAGAGATCGGACACTTGAACGATTTTCAGCAAGGAGGAATGTCCTCTCTTCATCCATGGTGAGGGATTTTAGAAATCCCATGAGGTACTCTCGTTCTACTTCATATTCGGTTCCCGATTTTACTCGTTCAGCATCAACCAAGGCAAATATCATGGTTTCAAAGATTCAAATATTTTTCTGCTGTCATGTGTTGATTCCTTACATAGAGAACCAGAAACAATGGTCCAACATGACCAAGGCGAGCACCGACGTCTATGCTAGGAGCCAGCTCTGGTAGTGGATCTATGAGAAGTGCATATCCCAATGGTGTGGAGAAAGGACCGGTGGCAGGTGGCGTAGGTGAAGCCTGTAAGGAATCGTCCATTAAAATTTGGTGCAGCGGAAGCGACGATTCCTATGGGTTCCTTTAGAATCCGTCTCAATTGGAACCGAACGACGAAAACCGAAAACCGATCAAATCGGGTTCGAATATATCTGATAGGGATTCATATAATCCCATGGAGAGGAAGGAGATGAGCTTCTCAAGCTCTACAAACCGTTCAAGTGTCCGGTCTCCAGCAGTATCCACACGAACTTCATCCACAGCAGGTTCTCCCTTCGCGCCGGCCTCGAGAACTCTTCCCGAACGGAGCTCCATCGACCATGGACACCTTCTAGAGAGAGGAGGAGGTAGGGAGGAGGTTTGAGACGTGGTTTTCACCCTTGGCTTGATGGGGTTTGGCTGAAACCATTAGTATTTATAGAGAATTATGGAATTTTTCATAAAAACCCAAAATCTCTATAAATTACGTCCTTGCCCCTGTACTTGTGGATAAGTCCTTTTGTGTGTGACCCACTAGGCCCAATAACCTATTTGGTTGAGGCCTAAATAAAATAGAACAATTCTATTTAATTTAATTAAATCCACTATCCGATAACAGATTAATCGGCCTACCGATCATGAAGGGTACAAGCCACATCCCATGATCCCAAATGGCTATGGGGATAATCTCATCTCTATTGAGCCTTTCCATCATCAGTTACCACATGGATATAAACCCTCATCCATCCAATGTCCTAGTCGGAAAGGAGTACGGCATCGACTGTCAACTCCTTAGTGTACCGACTCTATAGGATCCTGTACTCGGAATTGGATCAATTGGAAAACTCCTTTTCCAATTATCCTATCTACCCTGGCCAGGGATTTAGAGTACTATCCCATAGGACATTCACTCTCACTTACCGAGAGTGGATGATCCCTTGTTGTCCGCTCAATTGCCTCCATCGGATTTTCCTTGAACCCGATCCATCGCTATATAGGACCATCTAAATTGTGATCCATAAGTCAATGGTCAAAGCACAAGTTCCACCCAACAAGGCATCTTTGGCGACTCAGGTCAAAGGTCCAACCATGCAACCGTGATGATAGAAAACCCTGATAGACAGTTCGGTAAGATACCATTTAGGGTTTCTAATTCGGTCAGTTTAGTGAACTCATTCAACTAATGAGCACCTGTATGTGTATCTCAGTGTCTCCACACTAATGACCAATGAGATCGGTCGTCCTCATCACATGAGAAGACATCACATACACTAGTCTATCCGGATCCTTGATGTCCCGTCTCAAGTATCCTATGATTAGGAACATTTAGATCAAATACCTCTAGATGATCAATCTCATTATCATGATCTCATCATGATTTAATCATCATTGTATTTGATCAAGGACTTCATTATGATATTCGCTTCTAATAAGAGCTTATAATGAAGATTTGCCTAATTAATTGAATGAGATATTTCTAGAAATGTCGAATCATATCATATATGATTGGCTTGTAGGGCATACATTTCTATCAAAGCCTTGGTGCAGGACCGGTGGTCCATCTTCAGTTGTATGAAGAGATTGGGCGGTGGTAGTCTCATGGAGAATAGGGTCTGTGACCCTATGCTGGCGTGCATAAGAAGCTCTGCGTGAAGAATTTGTGCGGCGGCTATTGGGTGCATATAGTCTGTGCAAGAAGTTAGCACAGTCACAACTGTGGCGGCGACACTGGTGGCTCTCCGGTGGCAGACAACGGACCAACGGGGACTGGTGGCATAAGTCCCATGTGAGGAGGTAGCAGTGGGCTCCAAGGATTGCTGTGTGAAGGGCCTCAGTGGCGGCGATCTCTCCAAGGCATGAGATTGTGTACGGTGTTGAGTTGCTGGTGTGTATGGCGTGAAGTAGGGTTGCTGATTGGATTTCTGTTATTTTCTTTTTGGGTTGTGGGTGCTGGCATAGGGGGAGGAAAGAGAGAAAAAATAGAGAGAAGGATGAAACATGGTAGGATCCAACATTTAAATAGTTATTGGGTCAGATTAGTTCTTGCCAGATCCTGTTACTAGGACTTGTATTTTAAGTCTGGTTGGATCCTCAGCTTGATTGGGGTGATCAGTGTCGGAATCAGGTGAACCAAGAATACAACCATAGGTTTTTCAAGCACTGTGGGTTCATTGGATGGTCTGAATCAGGCAATTTCTGAACCGATGGTCTGATTTGTGTAGGTGCAGGTGTGCATTGATATCGATCAAGGAGTCCTTGATCAGGATCGATCAATGGCAGGGCATGAAGGCATAAGTCACAGGTCCGTTAGAACGGTTACAAGTTTCTTCACAGAACCCTTAAATGGTTACAAAGATTTCACTCTATGGTAGTAACGTGTGAAGAATATTCTTATGTGAGAAGGACTGGTCAAGGCTCTCATTAAAGTGTCAGACAAACTAGAGAAGTCGACAGAGGAGGTGTGGGCTGAAAAGTGGACACTGGCGAATAGCTCGATTCAGCTATGCTTGGTGGACAACATGCTCTAGGAGGTGATCAACTTAGTGTAGGCACCCGGATGAGCCGGTGGTTCGAGTAAAGCGTGCGTGGATTGGTGGTGTGTGTGTGTGTGTGGTCGCCAGGAGTCGAAGACTCCAAAGTGTGATTAAGTATAAAGCAAATAAAATGAAAGAGTAGGTTGGACCGTCGTACCTTTGGGAGTGGAAAACGGGGGAGATTGTTAGGTTCTAACTTCTTCTCTCTCGGCCGGCTTAAAGAGGAGAGCTTGAGTGAGCTCTTTCACTTCCGATCGGGTTGAAGCTTCACCTCAATTGGTTTACCTAAGAATGTCCTACGTAGAAACACAAAAATAAGTGAAGATCATTAGCTCTGGTGTGAGTGTAGTATCATGCTTGATATAGACTTTGAATGATGCAAAAGGGGATGAACTAACCAGATCAGGACGGAATCCCAACTTCTATTTTTCGTAGATTTTTAAATATATATGAGGTGCAAAATGATCTAATGCATGCCAAATAAAATGATGAAAAGTTCTAAGATGAAAACGGAAGACAAAAACTCGATCAGACGGGCGATCGGACTCCGAAAATTGCAAAACAAGCTTCTGCCCCTGCTGGTGCCCTATATATAGGGCGCTAGCTGCAGGTGCCCCCCTTATAGGGTGCGTTGACCAAGGTCAAAGCGCCCTGTATATGGGGCACTAAGTCTGGCTCGGGCAGATTTTCTTCCCCTCTTCGCGATGCTGCTCCGGAGTGATGGACAGCCTCCAGGACGAAGTAAGGGCTCCTCCTTGTAGCCAATATGCAAATGAGGCTAGTGGTGGGTGGTTTGGATGCTGGATTAAAGAGGAAAGACGGAGAAAGGCTCTCAAAGTTGAGAAAAAAACATGTTTCTGGATGACAAAAATAGCAAGATTTTGAGATTTTTGGTGGATGATCTTGGATCGGTTTGAAAGGTTATGGGAGGTGTAAATGGCTTAGAAACGTGGTCTTGGATGGGATCTAGGGTGGTACGGACTTGGAATCTCCTCCCAGCTCCAAATGGGGGTCTATGTATAGCCCAAAAGAGGATACTTTGGCCATTTCCGAAAAGCAGTTCCACGTGGCAAAGCGCCCTATATATAGGGCGCCAGCATCATGAGGTATGTCAAATCAATAAGACGAGTCACTACGAGGGGTCAAATCGGCCGGTCAGGTCGATTTTATTTGGTGCCAGGTGCCCCATATACAGGGTGTTTTGGCCCGGTCGATCGTTCTATCGATCCTCTTTGGAATGTGCCTGATTCTTCTGGAAAACACGGTTCCCTTCAAATATTCTTCATGAAAACAAGAATTTAGGCTCTCCAACTAGGCCAAAATTGCATGTCTACACTTAGAAGATCTAGCAGATGTTTGAGAGAAGCTTGAGAGTAGGTACATGCCCAAGTCACTAATGAAGATATTGCTAGCAAAGAAACGAATGTATGGCTTGAAGATGATTAAGGGAACAGGATTCTGATAGAGGAGTTGTCCCTAGGGGAGGAAATCAAAGAAGATGATCGAGCGCTTATCTTGTTGTCATCATTGCCAATGTCATACGACATGATGACTATGTTGTATAAAATCGACACTCTCATGATGGATGACACCATAGCCTTGTTGCTTTCAAACACGTCTAGTTAAAAGAGCAATGAAGTGGGAATGCTAAGTGAGAGTCAGACTTTCATTGCAGGTGAAGGTTGTGGAAGATCGAACAACCAGAAGGAGAGATGAGATGACAAAGGACATTCCAAGACTCGGGGTCGTAGGTGCTACTACTACAACGAGGAATGAGACCTCAAACGAGATTGCCTATAGTGTAAGAAAAGTGAATGGTCATAGGAGGTAAAGATGGAGAAGGCAGAAGCATAAACAGTAGAGGATAATGAGGAGGATGTGGATGATGTTCTCTATACGACATCTATAGGGGAGGGAGATCCAGGCTAGATCTTATAATCTAGCTACTCATTTCATGTATGCTAGGATAGGATGATGTTTCATAGGTATCAAGCATGCGAAGGTGACACGGTCCAATTGGCAAATGAAGCACACTGCTCGATTGCGGGTATTAGATCCGTAAGGATAGCATGTTTGATAGGAAAGTGCGAAAGCTCGTGAAGGTCTGACATGTGCTAAATCTAAAGAAGAACCTGATCTTACTAGGAGTCATGTGTTCAAGAGGATACCGATACACTCTTGAAGGTGGAGCTCTCAAGGTGTGCAAAGGAGCACGGATCATGCTAAAGGGGCCACTAACGAAAGGTTTGTATAGGCTCATAGGGAGGGTTGACACAGGTGCATCTGTGATATCCCAAGTGAGTAGTACAATTTAGTAGATAACGATATCTGCTTAAGGTGGAGCGTGAAGGAAGTGTGTGGCATTCGCTTCCAGTTGCGATGGTGGTCAATATCTCTCACATCAACTAAGAGAGGAGAGGCTATGTTTGGATGTATAGCAGAGTCAAGTTGTTCAGGCACTTGGTCTAGGTGCAGTGCGAGCCATGCTGGTGGAGCTGGCGGACGGACAGACACTTGTAGAGTTAACCCAAGGTGGAGAATGTTACATAACTAGGTTGTTACATAAGTGGGTTAGTATAGGCTCGTAGGGAGGGTTGACACAAGTGCATCTGTGATATCCCAAGTGAGTAGTACAATTTAGCGAAGAACGATATCTATTGAAGGTGGAGCGTGAAGGAAGTGTGTGACGTTCACTTCCAATTGCGATGGTGGTCGATATCTCTCGCATCAACTGATAGAGGAGGGCCATGTGTGGATGTATAGCAGAGTCAGGTTGTGCGGGCATTTGGTCTAGGTGCAGTGCAGGCCATGCTGGTGGAGCTGGCAGACAGACAGACACTTGTAGAGTTAACCCAAGGTGGAGTATGTTACGTAACTAGGTTGTTACATAAGTGGGTTAGTATGGGGATAAGGATCAAGTGGTTATCAACCAGATAGTCATCGGGCTATCCTAAGTTTATCAAGACTCTAGATAGGGACTAAGAAAGTCCTAGTGGAAGTGGGTTTCCAAGGTTGTTCTCCTTATAAATAACCCTAACTGGTGGCTCATTTGGGACGTTGGATGTTGAGAGAGCCACCGAGGGAGTGGTTATATGTCTACACTTTAGTGGAGTTTGACTTTTCCGAATCTCGTCATCTTTGTGGTGGGTGCACGTCTTGTTCAATGAGTGCTCGATCACCAAATTTTCGTAACAAATCATAGTAGTGATTAAGTGGTGAACCACCCTTTGGAGGAGAGAGGAGTTAGTTGGCATTGAATTTCTATCTGACCTAAGGATGGCATTTTTCTTCCTGTCATGGCTACGAAGGCATATGCAAAATCCGATGGAATAACTCCTTCAGCATGCAAGTAAAGGGCATCACTAAATATGTTTTCTTTGATAAAAATTTCAGCACCCTTAAGCAAGTGTACACCTTTCCATTTTGTTCAAAAGAGTTGTAGTAAAATTCTTAAACTAATAATGGATAGATGGAAACATGAATATTAAAAGAGATACCCATCTTTGGAGCTCGAAAACCACTCTTATGGGAACATGACATAACTCTTAAAATATATTATCCTCGTGGGATAGCTTTTTCATTGAAGGAAGAGGAAAAGTACTACAGTAGATGTGAGAATCAACTTTCTCACGATCCCTTCATGAGTAGATGCTTCTTAACCTCTTAGCAAACATCTTCCTTAGCCCCATTAGTGTTTGACTAGGCTGTGAGTTGAGTAGGGTATATACACTAGGCTGTGAGTTGAGTAGGGTATATAATCTTTGTGAGAGAGGAGAGTTTGGAGAGTGGAAGAGGGCAAGAGAGTGAGAGAGCATTGTGGGGATGCAAGTTTGTGAAAGAGAGGTGAATGAGAAAGATGTTTGGTGACGTCTTAATAGTTGGGTCTGACCAATAATTACGGGCAACGGAACGAGCGTATTAGTTGTCCATTAAACAATGTGCATAGGTGAAAGAATGTTTAATTATGGGAAAATCGGTCGATCACTTGGAGTGGGCTGGTCAAGTGGCGAACATTGCTTGGTAACAATAAAAGATTATTATGTTAAATCTTGTTTACTGTTCTCCGGCCATCGGTCAAGATAGGTGAATTGATCGAGCTTGCCTACACATGCGTAGTTTCACGCCGAATTGGCATAAAATTTCCATCATTTAGTGATCTAGTGAATATATTTTCTCTGTCCATTTATATATACGTATAAATTAATTCATTTTTTATTCAAATGATTTTGTATAAAAATGGTATCTTACGTACTTTAATGTTCGTGGACATAGAGTACTAGCTGTTTCGATGATCAAGAGAATAAACATCCATTCAGAAAATTGGCAGGTTTCACTCACCACTTTTTTTGATCAATTGCGTATCTAACATAGCCTCCATTGACAGGTTACACTCACCCTGCATTGGAGTATCCAATTAACTTGAAATCACAATATTTTGGATACCAAATTCTAAAATCAATAGTGTTAACTAAATGTCTAAATATCTTTTTGATGGCCGTGATATTAAATTCCTTTAGATTTACTTGAAATCTTATCTTGCACATCTATATACACTAAATTGAAATATAGTAATGACCCAATTATTCCTCTAAATTTCATCGTATCTCTAGTGTTTTTTCTTCTTCTTCTTTTTTTTGGTCTCAATTCGTCTTTGTGCTTGTAGCCACGTGTTCCTAATGGTTTGGCCTTAACATACATAAATATATGTACTTTCTTTATAATTCTTGAATGTATTTTAATTGTTCAAAGTCCGCAAAGAATGTTATATCTCCCATCATACACATTTCAAACTCATAATGCATTATTTAGTTTGTATGCATGATCAGTCTTGTCTATATATATCTTCAAAATCCGGGGGTTACTTAACAAATACATCTTTCTTAATATTTTGTTTTAGAAATGCATTTCCGTGTCCGTTTGACAAAGTTTGAAGTCAAGTATGCTATTGACAAGAAGAACTGATATATATATGTTGCTTCAATTCTTCCTATCGGGACAAAGGACTATTCAAAATCAGTTCCAAATCCATGATTATTCATTTCTTCCATCCAGCATTGTTTCTTGCTACCATTCCAGATTTACTTAGCTTGTTCTTGAACATATCCATTTGGTCCCAATAGGTGGTTGATCCTTGGGACTAGTAACCAAATACCATACATCACTCTATGCAATTGGCTAGGCCAAAATTCATGATCACTCATATATCCATCAAGGTTTCTTCCACATTTTTATGTTCGATTTAAGAAACAAGTGCAGGGTAGTTAATTTCCATTTCTTGGGCATAATAACTTTATTGTTCTCATTCTATCCGATGGATCTCCCTAAATGTTATGTGCGTGTGACTTTCTACAATCTTTCAAACTCTTTTTAGCTAATGTTCCCTTGGCAGCTCTTGTACTATTACGTTTTTTCCTTCCTTATTTTTTTATACTTCTTTTCTCCCCTTTCTTTACTTATAAAATAAAATGATCATGCATCTTGTAAATTCTTTTCTTGTTTCTTCTTTGTGGGGGTGTTTGGTTACATGATAAATTGTGTTTTTACTGTAATTTTATATTTTTGTAATAAAATTTGCTAAAAAAGATGTTTGACAACTATTACAAATTTATGTTTTTAAAGTGATTTTCTTCTTAGATAAAATAAATGGTCTCACCTTTTTTATCTTGTGGTCCTCAACTTTGTTTGATCATATAATGGTACACACTTTCTTTTATCATATCCCTCCAAACATAACAATTTTATGTTATTGGTTTGTTCACACTCGATTTTAATATATTTTTTTTATCATGAAAGTGTACAAAAAAGTATTGTGCAACCAACAACCTATTATGTTTTTTCTTTTTTCTCAGTTGTTCCTTCCACTTCATTTTCAGTATCATTGTTCTCATTTCTAGATCCAATTGAAGATGATTCATCTACAGTCATACATGGAGTTTCCTCAACCAGTTAAATACCCTATATGCTTTTCATGATATAGAATATCCTAGAACAATTCCCTCATCACTCTTTGAATCAAATTTTCTAAACTAAGACAACTTGATCAAAACGTTTTGAAATATCCCATAGAGGGCATCTTCGCTTTAAAAAACTTATATAATTATATGAGGTCATTTTCAAGATCAGTATTATCTTAGCCCAGCTAATGATGTCATACAATCCAAAATATCTTGGTAGATTATTATCATATAGCATTATTCTAGTCATTTCTACGGAGACCCTATTTTTTCCCCTTTCCACTATCTTATTTTGCTGTGGTGTTGTTGGTGCCGATAAATTATGTAATATTTCTGGTTCGTTAGAACAAATACTCAAATATCTATTCTTTAAATTTTTCTCCACGATCATTTTGAATTGTGGAAATTGTATACGCTTTTAGGTTTTAAAATTTCTTTGCAAGTTTTATAAATCTTTCTATGACTTCACTTTTACGAGTAAGAAAAATCACCAACTAAAATAAAAAAGTATAAACAATAATAAGAACATATTTTTTTCCAAAACTAAAAGTCTTAGTGGGTCCAAATAAATTAAGATACAGGATTTCTAAAGATCTAAACTCAGTTACTATATCTTTAGTTTTAAATATTGATGTTCTAGTTTGTGTTTCCATAAACACATACTTCACATATTTTAGACACATATAATGATGGTTTAAAAGTTTAATTACCGAATCATACCTTCAAAATCTAGAAATAACTCCAAAACTACCGTGGGCCTAATCAGTTAAAAACATATTTAACCTCTCATACTATATGCATGTGGTACTTCAATCTGTAAAACACTTTCTTCTTCTTATAAATATGACTTGAAGTTAGATTCAAACCAAGTGATTGCCCTACAAAGACATCTTTTTTGATCAGGTCATTTTATAGAGCTTGAAGTACATGGAGCATGTCACTAGAAGTTAAATTCTCTAATAGTCTCTAGTTGGGTGACAGGTGCAAATGACTCTATCAATATTGAACTCTTACATTAACTTTTAGCCACTAATCTTCTTTTGTTCCTTGTTACCACTTCTGACACATCCAACTTATTGCTGAATATACATTTTGTCCCTATGACTCGAAGGTCTTCAAGATGAGAAACTAGAAATCGCACAAGATTTCTTTGAAACTGATTGAGTTACTGATGTATATATGACTAAGGCCCATGATTTATCTTGTAGAGTTTCACCTAGGACATTGAGTTTTAATTAGGGGTGTCAATGGGCCGGGCCGGGCTAGGCCCGAAGTCGGCCCAATACAGGCCCAGTTCAAATTTGAACGGGCCAGCCCGGCCCGGCCCGCATTGTATTGCTGGCCCGGCCCGGCCCGGCCCGCATAAAATTTAAATTTGGCTCGGCCGGGCCCGGCCCGGCCCGATCTTTTCAATATGAAAAATATATAAAATTTAGAATGAAAAAATATATATAAATATGATAAAAAAATGATGATTCGACAGGTAAACCACAGAATTTATACCAATACCAAAGATCCGACGAGTAAACCCCCTCATTGGGAACTCAAAAGCTGATGGCCGACCATTCACCGGTCAACATACACAAGACATCCATCATCATCCTCTAAATTTCATTCATAGGAGTTCAATCATAGAAACGGGGCATTTATTCTGCCTATAGACAATGCTTCGCAGAGGATTGAATTTCGGTATGGAACATTTATCGAAAAGAAACAACGATTAATAGTCTATCATTCCAATGCGGTTGATTCGGTGAACAATAATCCTGAGGCTTCATTGTTAACATCATCAGCCTTTCAACTGGGCAATAATATTCATAGCAACTCAATCATATAGAATGATTAATACTCCTTAGAGCTATGCTCTGGAGTTTCCATAATTCCCAATTGGTAATAGCAGAGAAAATAATGTGGAGGAATGTTCATTACTGAGGTCACCTAATCAATGAGAATATGAACTCACCGATGACATCACTTCAGTAAATATTTCCTAATAAAACAGACGTGTAACCTGAGAGATTCCCAGCCTCTGTCCGTCTCTTAATCCCTCCGACCATAAAGATCTGCTAAACATAAGTTCCAGGCTACAATCTGATGAATGCACGTTGAGTCCAAGTGCGATGGAGAAATGGAACAGCTAAGTGCCACTAGATCTGAGCTCGAGAAGAGTGAACATGAGTGAAGACTTTTCATGATAATCTCTAGACACCATAAACATCTCGAAACTGAATAAATGGTAAGGAAATATATAGCAGGGGTGATGCTAAACATATGGCCAGCTGATGAATATGGTAGATCTGCATAACCAGAAACATCTAAGATTAAGAGATAAGCACATAGCTGCTATCGATAAATAAGCCAAACATGCATCTTCATTAGAATATTTGATAATCTGGTAATTCCTCTTCATAATGTAGCTTTAATAAACTTACTCATATAAACTTTTTAATTAACATTTACAGCAAACGTCCTTCCACCAAAGTCAAAATAGTGCTCACCTTAGCTGTCTTGATTCCACCAGTCCCTAACCGTCTCCTTGAAAAGAGGTTCCCTGATCCTGATCAAGTTAAACCTGAATTTTCATTACTGATGAGTTCAATCAGCATTTAACTATGCACTTTTACGTACTGGATCAAGCAATGTCTCTAATCAAATAGTGAACACCCTCTTATTCATACTAGCATTAAGCTGGGTATTCCTCCTCATTTCTCTAAGGATATATATTTTAAAGCATTCAAAATAAAATAAAATAACTTTGTGAACTTCCAATATATGAGTTCGAGTCATCTGCGGAGGGAGGGTACTCCATCTATTTAGACACAAAACAATAAGGTTCTTTATGATTTTAATATATTAATTTAACTTGCGAGACTCATGATAAAATGAATCTCACGAATGTTTATGTTAGAAAGAGTACCTCAACGGGTCTCCTCAGACAACCCCAACTCTAAATATATATAGGTCAATCACGGCGGGAAATTTTTATTTTAGCGAACAAGAAGAGGAATCGTAAAAGATAGCAACGTTCCCTTGCGCCTACAAACTCCAAATTTACTCCGAAGCGGGAGAACGAAGCCGCCGGTGGGCTCTCTCAGTTCACTGTACAAGAGAAGAGCGCTAGGAGCCACACTGCGGAGAGGAGGAAGACGGCAACGCGTACGTGAAAGAGGAGGAAGCTGCCCCCGGCCGAGGACGTGCGCAAGAACCACTCAGAGCCGCAGCGTCAGGTCGGGCTCCTCTTCTGTGGCCGACCGACCTCGAGCTCTGCAGCTACAGCCGGAAATCAATGGACAAAGAGGGGGGAGGAGAAGGAGACTGGCGGCCGCTCGGCGCTCGCCCACGCCCTAGGCGAACTGGCGACGTCAGCCCGCGCTTGACCCGAACAGAACCCACTGTAAGCCCGCGGGCCCAAGTCGACGGCCCGATATCAGGTCCACATTTGGCCCGGCCCGAAGGCCCGCGGGTCAGTCCGCCCCATTGCCACCCCTAGTTTTAATATGAGATAATAGCGCAAGATAATCCAATTCCATAACTCTTTTACATGAGCCTCTTGTCCTCATTCCTTGGTGTGTGTTTTCTAGGATGCCATATCTTAAAGATACTTCATTTTTTTTACACACTTATAATTTTATCTATTTATTTTCTTACAAACCTCCAATAGGACCGCCATCTTTTTCATCTTTGTCCATCAAACTTGATGGGTGTTTCACTTGCATTGGTGCTTCTTTTTTATTTTCTCTCACTTGATCACTTTGTATATTCTCACTTTCTCTTTCTGTGAATTGAGGACCATTAGTTTGATTTCTTAAGGAAGAGGGTATTGTACCGCATTGCACCACCCCTGGTAGCCCATATCAGAATGGAGTTGCTGAAAGAAGGAATCAGACGCTTAAAAAGATGGTCAGGACAATGTTAAGTCACTCTATCCTACCTTTATCCCTGTGGGGCGAAGTCGTTAAGACAGCTGCGCACATCATAAATAAAGTTCCTACGAAGGCGGCACCTAAAACTCCTTACGAGTTGTGGTGTGGTAGGAAACCCTCAGTGAGCTATATGCGCACTTGGGGATACCCAGCTGAGGCTAGGCCATACAGTCCACAAGAAAAGATGTTTGATTTCAAAACAACCAGTGGCTTTTTCATTGGTTATCCAGAGAGGTCAAAGGGGTACAAGTTTTATTGTCCTTCTTACGTGCCCATCATTATAGAGACAGATAAAGCAAGGTTTCTTGAGGATGGTGAAATTAATGGGAGTGGGGCTTCTCAAGAGATTTCTTTTGAGGAGTTGCAGGATAAGGATAAATCTTGTACATCTACTGTTAGCTATGTTCCATTATTCATTCCACAGAATGATACTTTAGGGGAACAAGACATTGAAGTTGATCCACCCCATGATGTTCCCAATATAGCTCCAGAGCTGATGGATATAGCAGTTGACCAACCACTTGTCCAAGTGGATCAGGGGCCATTACTGCGACGCTCTGAGAGAGTTAGGAGACCTACTATATTTGATGATTTTATTGTATATCTACAGAAGGATAGTGTTGATAGGGGTAGCATTGAGGATCCAATGACATTTTCACAAGCCATGAAGAGTGAAAAGTGAGGCTATTGGTTCGAAGCCATGAAAGATGAGCTTGACTTAATAGTTAAGAATCATGTCTGGGATCTCGTTGGCTTGCCAAAAGGGTCCAAACTTGTTGGATGCAAATGGGTATTCAAAACTAAAGTGGACTCTAATGATAATGTTGAGCGATATTGATAGAAATGTATGCCCTACAAGCCAATCATATATGATATGATTCGACATTTCTAGAAATATCTCATTCAATTAATTAGGCAAATCTTCATTATAAGCTCTTATTAGATGCGAATATAATAATGAAGTCCTTGATCAAATGCAATGATGATTAAATCATGATGAGATCATGATAATGAGATTGATCATCTAGATGTATTTGATCTAAATGTTCCTAGTCATAGGATACTTGAGACGGGACATCAAGGATCCGGATAGACTAGTGTATGTGATGTCTTCTCATGTGATGAGGACGACCGATCTCATTGGTCATTAGTGTGGAGACACTGAGATACACATACAGGTGCTCGTTAGTTGAATGAGTTCACTGAACTGACCGATTTAGAAACCCTGAATGGTATCTTACCGAACTGTCTATCAGGGTTTTCTATCATCACGGTTGCATGGTTGGACCTTTGACCTGAGTCGCCACAGATGCCTTGTTGGGTGGAACTTGTGCTTTGACCATTGACTTATGGATCACAATTTAGATGGTCCTATATAGCGATGGATCGGGTACAAGGAAAATCCGATGGAGGCAATTGAGCGGACAACAAGGGATCGTCCACTCTCGGTAAGTGAGAGTGAATGTCCTATGGGATAGTACTCTAAATCCCTGGTCAGGGTAGATAGGATAATTGGAAAAGGAGTTTTCCAATTGATCAAATTCCGAGTACAGATCTATGAGTCGGTACACTAAGGAGTTGACAACGGTCGATGCGTACTCTCTTTCCGACCGGGACATTGAATGGATGAGGGTTTATATCCATGTAGTAACTGATGATGGAAAGGCTCAATGGAGATGAGATTATCCCCATAGCCATTTGGGATCATGGGATGTGGCTTGTACCCTTCATCGGTAGGGCCGATTAATACGGTATCGGATAACGGATTTAATTAAATTAAATAGAATTGTTCTATTTTATTTAGGCCTCAACCAAATAGGTTATTGGGCCTAGTGGGTCACACACAAAAGGACTTATCCACAAGTACGGGGCAAGGACGTAATTTATAGAGATTTTGGGTTTTTATGAAAAATTCCATAATTCTCTATAAATACTAATGGTTTCAGCCAAACCCCATCAAGCCAAGGGTGAAAACCACGTCCCAAGCCTCCTCCCTACCTCCTCCTCTCTCTAGAAGGTGTCCATGGTCGATGGAGCTCGTCGTGGAAGAGTTCTCGGAGGCGGCGCGAAGGGAGGAAACCGTGGATGAAGTTCGTGTGGATACCGCTGGAGACCGGACGCTTGAACAGTTTGTAGAGCTGAGAAGCTCATCTCCTTCCTCTTCATGGGATTATTTGAATCCCTATCAGGTATATTCGAACCCGATTTGATCGGTTTTCGGTTTTCGTCGTTCGGTTCTGATTGAGACGGATTCTAAAGGAACCCATAGGAATCGTCGCTTCCGCTGCACCAAATTTTAATTGACGATTCCTTACAGTGGTATCAGAGCCCGGTTCAAGTCTCGGTCGAAACCGACGTCGAATCGACATTATTTCATGTTATGTATGTGTTCCCGAATCTGTGCAAACGTCTGTTTTGACGAGGCGACCATATTCTGTGTGTGACTCAGATAAAATATTGGTTGGCCTTGGTTGAATCTCGTGATATAGGGCTTTCCAACTCCGCAAACCTTTTGAAGTTTGGATCTCTGTAGTGTTCGGTAGAACCATCAAAAGTTGGTGTTTCTGTCATGCCCGAACCAACACCCGGATTTGGGGATTTTGTGAAATCTCCGTCCATAGAAGAAATTGAGGCTTGGAAAGGTTTTAGGAGATGGGTAATATGATTACCTAGCCTTTACCTTTGATATACAGCTTTGAACGACGGCGGAGGATGAGAATTTTTGAGTTTTCCGACGAACTAGGGTTCTGCGGAATCTGGCGGCGCCGACTTGTTTCTTCCTGATTTCCCGTTGATAGAGAATTTTTCTCTGAAGGGATATATACATATTTGGAAACGTCATATGATGAGGATTCTAAAGTGTATTTTTAAAGAATATTTTTCTTCCTGGATAAGGAGTTATCCTCGTTGCAAGATAGAGATTTCTGCTGCGGAATTTGGGTGATCGCCGCCTCTTCTTCCTCATTTTCCGGACGAATGCGATTTTTCCTGGATATGAGGCCGACTGTTTTGGATTCCTTATTTGATAAGGATTCCAACGAATATTTTTCCAGATTTTTCGGAGTCCGGTATAAGGAGATATGCCCGAGTTAATGAGATTAACTCTCCTCCGGATGAACAGTGCACCGCCCCTTCTTATCGGGCGGAGAAGAAGGATCCGAACCGGATCCGGATCCGGGTCAAACCCGGTTTGACCGGGCCCGCGGCGCACCGGCGGCGCAGACGCCGCGGGGCGCAATGCGCCAGCACACGCGGCGCAGCGCGGCGCACACCGTACGCGGCGCAATGCGCCAGTTTTATTTTTAAATGTTTTTAAAGTGTTTAAAAGCATAGAAAAATCCGAAAAAATGCCAGAAAAATCCTGAAAAATTCTTAAAAATTCTATAATATTATTTAACATGTTTTAAAGTGTTTAATGACATGTTAGATGATGTTTAGTTCTATTTACATAGATTCACTCATGGTTAAACTTTAAAATTGTTTTAAAGGTTTAACTTAAATTTTTAGTTTCTTAATTAATTCTGTAAAATAATATTTTACAGAATATAAATTGGGACATTAATTTCTGACCTTGCACAGTATTGGGAATGCATGAATGTTCTAAATAGTTTTGCTTTATATGTTCATTTCATATAAATTGTTTATATGTTGTTGTCATGTTATTTTCATGTTATTTATTTCATGAAAAATTCGACATGCATGAAATTGAGAATTTCAAAATAAATTATATATAATTTTATGTTGATATATATGATATATCTCATATAATTATCACGTATGCGCTCTGTGTTCATGTGATGAATGTTAGTGTGTGTATGGTGGTGATCATGGACTTAATTGTGATTGGCTTGTGATTACTTTTAATTATGTTGGTTATGTTATTAAATGAGGCCTGCGTGTGCCTCCTCTCTCTCTATACAATCTGATTGTACATTCTACCTCCCTCCATTAATGTACTCCCTTGGTTAAAACCAAGGTTTCTTATTGAGTTATGTACATTTGTGAGTCCGTATACCCTTAAGCTTTTCTTGTAAGAGTTAGAAGCTGGTTCCCGGAAGGTTGGAGAGCGGGACCACGTGGAGAAGGACCTTTCTGAAGTGGGAGCATACCGACTCTAGCATCTGAAGCAAGGACTTGCACCTATAGGGGTGCCTTAGGTGCATGCTTAGGGTTAAGTCCATGATCACCTGATTTTGTGCATATTTGATATGTGAATGTGTGCTACATGTTATACCTTAGATATATGATATTCCAAAGGTATTATATATACTTAGCACATATTATTGATGAGACTAAAATAAAATCCCTCCTTGTCATAATTAGGTTGATAAACGTGTGACATTAAGAATGACTCACGTAGCCTTCCGTTGTTATGGTCTTGATGAGCCAATCTTAGATTGGATGGGTTTGTTGTGTTTCCCACAAGACTCATTCAAAGAAGGGATTGGTGATCATGGCCAAGGCATTTGCCGAACTTTGGGGTGGACCATTGCATGGCCTTGTTGTGTTTCCCACAAGGGCTATGTTAAGAATTCATTCTCATAACGTAACAAGCGGATTTGACCTAACTAGAGTATATAGCTTGTTGTGTTTCCCACAAGGTTATAACTCTAGAGGCTGAATGACTAAGAATTGCAAGAGTTGCAATTGGTAAAAGTTACCTACCTATTAAGTATGGGATAACTTGTTGTTTTCCACAAGGTTGTCACCATAAAGTTAATAGGGTCTTAGTCCCCACTAGGATTTCATCGTGATATCCCGTCTTTGCATAATGAGGGTTATGCAAATTTGTCGAAAATTAGTGGGAGCATAAATTAGGATGAAAGACCATATCTTAATTTTAATGAATGTTTGCAATGTTATATTGATAAAATTATATCTCAGTTGTAGAATACGATAATAAACCACCATTAGTATGGCATATTAGATGCCACATAGCTCTTAATTGGCTCACACTTCTTAGGCCCGGTTTAGAACTAAGAGAATTGTTCTCATAGTTGACCAATTAACTACTCTACTTGTGAAGTAGGTGTCTCCTAAATTATCTAGTGATATGAAAGAAAGATAAGATCATATCTTATAAACAAGATGCATTGTTTGCCTTAACTTAGATGTTAGTCTCTGCATGAGATATAAATTGTAGAGACAACATGGAAAGATGGATATGAGATCCATCATGGCTCATAGTGATGAGCTATCTAAAGGGCAACTTAGAACAACAATACATCTTAATTACTTCTTGTTGGTAAGACCAATAGTAAGAAGTAAAATCATTAGATAGAAATAGGAGAGAGTTAATAGTAAAAGAAGGTGGTCAAGATAATAAAGCCAGAATAAGACATGATTCTTACACTGTCATGATGATGATAAGTGGAAGAGGAAGTACAAAGTGTTTTGTATATAATGCAAAGGTAGAGCTTGAGAAGCTTCATGTATCCAAGTCATTGGCACTTACTTGTTTTAAATATACACTTAATAGTATTAGATACTATATGTGTATATCATAATATTAGATACTATGTATGCATCTAATGGTATGAGATACCAGATATGCATCTTATATCTACAAGAAGTTGTAGATGATGACAAGTAAATGAAGGCTTAATAAAGAAGATATTGACCTACATATGAAATGGTGCAAAAGTTGCATCATTATTAGTGGGAGGTGCAATTCTTTAATAGCCTTATGGAGATGTCTTAATAATTAATATTGCTATTATATCCTTCTACAAGGACTTTATATGATTTCCTACTTGAATAAATGTTGATTTTATTCTTAGCTATGGAAATGATAGATGTTCTAATAGATTGAATGGGCAAAGTGTTTGCCAAAGTGGGAGCTTAATGAATTGTTTAATCATATTTGATATGTTAGCTCTCATGTTATGTGTGAATATTCCTTTTAAGAGGAAATGGGTTGATTTAGATCAATCTACACTTTAGCTTTATATAGACATGGAGAATGGGTTAATGAGTTATTAGAACTCGTACATTTAGATGTATGTTAGCCCATATCTAGTAAGGCTAAAGAAGAATATTTCTACTTCATTATTTCAAAGATGATGACTCTAGGTATGGATACATGTACTTTATGAAGTACAAATCTAAGACCTTTGAGAAATTATTTGAGATTAAGAATGAAGTAGAGATACTAATGGAAAGAGTATTAGAACTCTTTGATGAGATCAAGGAGGGGAATACTTAAGTACATAATTCACATATAATTGAAGGATAATAGAATCTAGTGGACACCTCTTTACACATTTTAGCTTAATTGAGTAGCTAAAATGAGAAGTCATATTATGTAAGACATAATATGAACAATGACAAGCTTTGCAAATTTCCTCTTTGTCTAATTTTGGTTAAGTACTCATTTTAACCACTTGATCTTTATAGGTACCTTCTAAGTCTGTTCTGATTATTCCATATAGGATATGAAAAAAAAAAAAAAAAGGGGTTAAAACTTGACCTTAAGCAAGTTAAGGTTTCGGAATGTCCGACCTGGTGAAGAAGTATAACTCTAACAAGTTGGAATATAAGACTATGAAGTGTTGGTTTGTGGAATATCCTAAGGAAACTTTTGGATATTAAATATACGACCCTTATGTACAAGGGTATGTGTTGCTCAGCTCACTATATTTCTAAAGGAAAAGTTCCTTCTTAAGAAAGATAGTGGGAGCAAGGTATATATGGAAGTTGTTCCAGTCCACAACCCCAATAACACTTCTATTAAGGTGCTAGTTAATAATTACACAAGGACTAATGATAGGTCTTTTCTTGTGTCCATTCTACCTAAGAGATATGTGAGACATATCTACGATAGATGAATTGAGGCATAAGATAATAAGGATATTGATCCTAGGATCTATATAGAACCAATATGAGATATTGATTCATTAAATGGGAAGAGACAATAAAATCCGATATAAACTTTATCTATTCTAATCAAGTTTAGAACTTGATAGATCCACCTAAGGATATAGTATCCATAAGGAATAAATGGATCACTAAAGAATAGATTGGAGTGGATTAGAAGGTAGATACCTTCAAAGGTGAGAATAGTTGAAAAGGATATCATTGAAGTCAAATGGTTGACTATGATGAGATTTTTTTTCTTATTCCATGGATTAATCCATTCGGATTTTGATTGTAACACTCTATGATTATGAGATAAGTTAATTGGATGTTAAGATAGTGTTCCTCTAAAGTATTTTGAGGAATAGGTGTATATGATACAACTATGGGGAATCAAATCCCAATAACATCCAAGAAGAGTGTGGATTAAGTTCATTTATGGACTAAAGTAAAATTTCCCATAGATCTTTTATAAGGTTTAATGAGATTAAATCTTATGACTTCGTTAAGAACGAAGAGGAGCCTTGTGTATTCAACAAGATAAGTGAGAGTGCTATTACTTTCTTGACATTTTATGTTGATGACATACTACTCATTGAGAATGAAGTAGGTGTGTTATCATAAGTGAACCTAGCTATCATATTGATCCTCCAAACACAATTTGGGTTTTGAGATCTATGGAGATAGATCTAAAATCAATGCCCAGTTAATGTACGTAGTCACTATAGTCAAAGGATTTGACATGATGAACTCCAAGATAGGTTTCTTACCTATGTGGTGTGGAGTTGATCTCTGTAAAGTGTTGTCTTTGTAGACTTCTTGAAAGATAAAGAGATCACATAAATAGAGCCCTTATGCCTTTGTCATAGGGTTTATTATTTATATGATGCTATGTACATGATGTGATTAATGCTCTAAGTGTTATGAGCATTCATCAAGAAGATCCAGGTGAGAGTCACTGGATAGTTTAGAGATATATCATTTGGTACTTAAGAAGCACCGAGAATGTATCTCTATATAATGGAGGATAAGACTTGAAGTCTTGTAGTTTTACAAACACAAGCTTAATCAAATAAGTTTGATATTAAGTCGGAATAATGGTGGTGGTAGAATTGAAAGAGTTCTATGTGATAGAACACTATAAGTTCTACAACATATGTAAACAAGTTTACATAGTGGTTGCACACTACTTGAGAAGTAGTCTAGATGAAGATTCTCATCTAAGGTATGGGATTGTCCCAATTTTCTCTGAAAGTGTATCATTGTTTTGAGAAAACAATGGAGTAGAGCCGTGTCTCATCGAAGTTTAGAACTTCGTGGCGATACAATACAATCGGAAGAGATTGCAACTTATATGAGATATAATTAAAGATAAAGTATCTACCGTTAATAACATTGCGAATCCACTAATGAAGTAGTTACTCGAAGAGTGTTTGAGCTTCACCTCGAGCCGATATAGATCGACGGATGGGTGATTGGCTTTAGTGCAAGTGGGAGATTGATAGAAATGTATGCCCTACAAGCCAATCATATATGATATGATTCGACATTTCTAGAAATATCTCATTCAATTAATTAGGCAAATCTTCATTATAAGCTCTTATTAGATGCGAATATAATAATGAAGTCCTTGATCAAATGCAATGATGATTAAATCATGATGAGATCATGATAATGAGATTGATCATCTAGATGTATTTGATCTAAATGTTCCTAGTCATAGGATACTTGAGACGGGACATCAAGGATCCGGATAGACTAGTGTATGTGATGTCTTCTCATGTGATGAGGATGACCGATCTCATTGGTCGTTAGTGTGGAGACACTGAGATACACATACAGTGCTCATTAGTTGGAATGAGTTCACCGAATCGACCGAATTAGAAACCCCGAATGGTATCTTACCGAACTGTCTATCAGGGTTTTCTATCATCACAGTTGCATGGTTGGACCTTTGACCTGAGTCGCCAAAGATGCCTTGTTGGGTGGAACTTGTGCTTTGACCATTGACTTATGGATCACAATTTAGATGGTCCATATAGCGATGGATCGGGTACAAGAAAAATCCGATGGAGGCAATTGAGCGGACAACAAGGGATCGTCCACTCTCGGTAAGTGAGAGTGAATGTCCTATGGGATAGTACTCTAAATCCCTGGCCAGGGTAGATAGGATAATTGGAAAAGGAGTTTTCCACCGATCCAATTCCGAGTACAGATCCTATGTAGCCTCGGTACACTAAGGAGTTGACGGTCGATGCCGTACTCCTTTCCGACCGGGACATTGAATGGATGAGGGTTTATATCCATGTGGTAATCTGATGATGGAAAGGCTCAATGGAGATGAGATTATCCCCATAGCCATTTGGGATCATGGGATGTGGCTTGTACCCTTGATCGGTAGGCCGATTAATCCGGTTATCGGATAACGGATTTAATTAAATTAAATAGAATTGTTCTATTTTATTTAGGCCTCAACCAAATAGGTTATTGGGCCTAGTGGGTCACACACAAAAGGACTTATCCACAAGTACAGGGGCAAGGACGTAATTTATAGAGATTTTGGGTTTTTATGAAAAATTCCATAATTCTCTATAAATACTAATGGTTTCAGCCAAACCCCATCAAGCCAAGGGTGAAAACCACGTCTCAAGCCTCCTCCCTACCTCCTCCTCTCTCTAGAAGGTGTCCATGGTCGATGGAGCTCCGTTCGGGAAGAGTTCTCGAGGCCGGCGCGAAGGGAGAACCTGCTGTGGATGAAGTTCGTGTGGATACTGCTGGAGACCGGACGCTTGAACGGTTTGTAGAGCTTGAGAAGCTCATCTCCTTCCTCTTCATGGGATTATTTGAATCCCTATCAGGTATATTCGAACCCGATTTGATCGGTTTTCGGTTTTCGTCGTTCGGTTCTGATTGAGACGGATTCTAAAGGAACCCATAGGAATCGTCGCTTCCGCTGCACCAAATTTTAATTGACGATTCCTTACAGATATAAGGTCAGACTAGTAGCTAAAGGTTTCACTCAAAGGGAGGGCATTGACTATAACAAGACTTTATCTCTAGTTTCTAAGAAACTCTCATTCAAATTAGTCATGGCCCTTGTAGCTCATTTTGATTTAGAGCTGCACTCGATGGATGTGAAGACGACTTTCCTTAATGGGGATCTAGATGAAGAGGTGTATATGGAACAACCTCAGGGGTTTCATGCTGAAGGGAGAGAACATCTAGTATGCAGGTTAAGGAAATTCATTTATGGACTTAAGCAAGCCTCCCGACAATGGTATCTCAAGTTTAATGAGATAATTTTGTCTTTTGAGTTAAAAAAATACTATTGATGAGTGATTATACCTAAAGGTCAATGGGAGTAAATTCATCATCTTGCTTTTGTATGTGGATGACATCTTGCTTGTTAGTAGTAATCTCAGTTTATTGCATGAAACTAAAGTTTTTCTATCTGAGAACTTTGAGATGAAGAACTTAGGTGTAGCCCGATATGTCTTGGCATAGAGATCACCAGGGATAGACCATCAGGCACCTTAGGTCTTTCTCAAAAAGTCTTACATCTCAAAGGTTCTGGAAATGTTTAACATGCAGTCGTGCGCTCCCGATAAGGTACCTATTGTTAAAGGTGATAAATTTAGTAAATTACAGTGTCCCAAGAATGACCTAAAAAGGAAGCAAATGGAATCCATTCCTTATGCTTTAGTCATTGGTAGCCTGATGTACCTGCAGACTTGTACACATCCAGATATAGCTTTTGCTGTGGGTATGCTCAACAGGTTCTAGAGTAACCAGGCATGGATCATTGGAAGGCTATCATGAAGGTCATGCGATATCTTAGAGACACAGTAGATCTTATGCTCACATACAGGAGGTCAGATCAGTTAGAGATCATTGCATATGCTGATGCAGACTATGGTGGTTGTTTGGATACCCGGAAGTCCACTTCGGGTTATCTTTTCCTTCTAGCAGGTGGTGCTATCTGTTGGTGTAGTGAGAAGCAAAGCATTATAGTTACATCCACCATGGCGGTAGAGTTCATTGCATGTTATGAGACTAGTGCACAGGCTATTCAGTTGCGGAATTTGGTCGGCTCTCTACCTTTTGTGGACATTGTTTCGAGACCTATACAGATCTATAACGACAATTTCGTTGCAGTTTTCTTCTCTAAGAAAATAAGGCGTCTATGGGTGGTAGAGCCTTGGACATAAAGTATTTTGCTTTTAGAGATCGAGTGAGGAATCAAGAAGTGTCTGTTGAACGTATTGAGATAGGTTTCATGGTGACAGACCCTCTCACTAAGGGACTACCAACTAGCATCTTTTGTAATCATGTGATTCGGATGGGTCTTGTCAGTTCTCTTGATATGTTGTAATTTTGTTTGACACTCATTCAGTTATAAAATTGATTTTTTAGTGTTGTTATATTCTGTTTGTTCCATTTGTATACATTTCAGTGATGGATTTCAGGTATGCAGAATATAACTTAAAGTGGCGACCATTGAATAAACATCAGGTGTACGTTTATTCAGATAGTCATATGCAGTGTTTGGTTATGAGAAAGTTGATGACACGTGGTACATGGAAGGTGGTGTGTGACTAAATGCATTTACCGCCATGACCCTTGTCATTTGACTCACTATAACTGGGCAATTCGGGTTCCATCTAATAGAGAAAATGTGCTGATTTTCTGTTTTATCGCACGCGTGCATACCGATTTTCTCGTTTCAAGTATGAGCCCGTGATGTCAAATCTTCTAGAGTCATTTTCAAAATTATATATATTAGTATTATATATAGTTCAAAGAGAAGATTTGATATATAAAGAACAAGATGAATCAAATGGGAGAATGTTGGGTTAGCCCGATATTAATTAAGATGATCCACTTGTTATTGGGATCAGCTTAGCACACTATTAAGTCTATAAGATGGAACGTGGCGTTTTGGGCTTAATCTCCTGTTAGGCCCAGGATCTGACTATGGGCAGGATCCTAATCCTAGCCAAACTCGGATTGGTCTCTCCTCTCTATATAAGCACAGACAGGGTTGTGACTCTCCATACGGTTTGCACCATACAGACTCAATAGAGAGAGAAAATCAGAGGGTCGTCTGAAGGAGACGGACGATTCCTATCCAGCAGATCTTCATCGTTCTTGTCTTCCGTAGCGCTATGGAGTTTGGACCGTCATTAGGTATTCCTAAAACTCCAACAAATGACTCTATCAAGAATGAACTTTTACAGTAACTTTTAGCCACTAATCTTCTTGTGTTCCTTGTTACCACTTCTGACACATCCAACTTATTGCTGAATATATATTCTGTCTCTGTGATTGGAAGGTCTTCAAGATGAGAAACTAGAAATTGCATAAGATTTCTCTGAAACTGATTGAGTTACTGATTTATATTTTACCAAGACCCATGATTTATATGTCCTGTAGAGTTTCACCTAGGACATTGAGTTTTAATATGGGATAATAGCGCAAGATAATCCAATTCCATAACTCTTTTACATGAGCCTCTTGTCCTCATTCCTTGGTGTGTGTGTGTGTGTTTCCTAGGATGCATACTTCATTATTCTTTTTTTTTTCATCTTTGTCCATCAAACTTGATGGGTGTTTCACTTGCAATATTGGTGCTTCTTTTTTTATTTTCTCTCACGCGATCGCTTTGTATATTCTCACTTTCTCTTTTTGTGAATCGACTCAAGAACACCCGTGAAAGCCTTCAGTTGCCCATCGCCAGATACGATAATTCTTTGGCTTCCAGTCGTCTACTTCTCTCTGAGTCAGAAGGACAGGCATTGTTGGCCGGGCCAAATGGGCTCTCAGAGGACTCTTCTCCCCTTCTGCAGCTTGTGGTTTGGGCTACTTGTCACTCTATGAACCAATCGAACTCATCTCTTACTTTCTAATGGGGGTGTTTGGTTGTATTATTACCTTGAGTTTTTGATATAATTCTATATTTTTATAACAAAACTTGTTAAAAGAGATGTTTCTTACTTATTACAAATTTATGTCTTTTAGGAGATTTCTTTATTGGATAAAACAGAGGTGAGACCCTCATTTTTTTTATCTTGCTGTACTCCATCTCTTTTGGTTATACATGACTTCTACTCTTTTACGTTATTTCATCTCTCCCCCAAACACAAGAATTTTATGTCATTAACTAGTTTTCATTTTAACTTTTCCTACCATGAAAATGTATAAAAGTTTATTGTGTAACCAGACACTTATATAAGTGACTTACAGTGTTATTCGGACACCAACCGATGTTGTAGTTGGGCATCCATCATTTTGTCTAGGTCCTACTTCAACTGACACCCTTGATGGCCCACCAGTATTTTAGGTGATTCTGGCATTGACCCATGTGTGATACTCCGTTACTCTCTCTCTCTCTCTCCCTATTTTTCACGAGAGCAACGTACAAAAAAGAGGCCACAATTCGTTGATACCAAACATATATAATTGTACGGGGGTGATAAACTATATAGAATAGGAAAAAAAAACTGTCAACTCAAGGTAACGAAACCCTTTCATCTATATATATATCTAACAACTTGCACGTTTTGTTCTACCTGTCCTACCTGTCCTGCCTGCTAGCGTGGCCCGCATCCTCTTCATTTGGCATGTTCCACCCATTAACGTGTAGTGTTTTCTAAGATTGATGCCATATATAGAAGCTTCATCTTGACTTGATTAGGTGTGCAAATTTTCCTTCTGTCTTCTCTTCCTCTCTTTTGGCCTTGCTCATTCTTCTTTCCTTCACACATCTCTTGACTTTGAGAGGCTAGCTAGAAGAGCAGGGCATATAATCCACCGAAAAGGATCCGTGTAACATCTTACTATCATTTCTTAAAAGTTATTACACAATAAGGCGCATGCATGACTTCGTGTAACATCTTACTATCATTTCTTAAAAGTTATAAAATTTCCTATGTATATACAGTAGACGAAAATTTTCTTTTAAAATGTTGTCGAACAGTTACAAATTTTTTATTTCGAACCGCCATAATTTCGTACTTTTTACTTTTAAAATTTTTTATTTTTGCACTTGTAACATAATTATTTTTTTGCCATGAAATCATACAAGAAAGTAAAATACAATCGAGTAGAGCATCGAATTAGACCTTTGAATTGATGACCTAATAGATCTAACATGCGTGCACGGATCAAAATCCACCTCATATTATATTTGTGGCCCGTCAATTAAAAGACATCAATTTGCAGATAGGAATATTTGTTAGAATAATGCCACGTCAACACCTGATATGGTGTTAGCAAATTTTCTTTCAATTTTTAGAAATTGAAATAAAAACCTCCATGATATTATCGTGCAGCCAAACACCCCATAAAATATCAATATCAAAATCGATACGTTTGCGCAGTTGTATATGATTACACAGTGTATATATTTGAAGTTAAGAATGTGTGGTGTGTGGCTGACTGCTGGGTGTTAGAATTAGCTACCAAATTCTAAAATCTGGTACACATGAACGAGGTCTTCTGTCTTGTACACATCCGCATGAACGAACCTACCTAAAATCTGGTCGCCAACCATATATATATATATGTATGTAAATGAAAATGAAGATACACCGAATTTGGTTCACGTAACTCGTCGAATATAATATCTCCTCCTTAAATACTCGAACAGTACTACTCGATCGTTTAGGTTGCTGTATGGCAAGAAGAGAGCCGATCTTAGCTCATCTTTCTCCCCTTTCATGTTAAGTGGCATAATCTCACATATCAGGAAGAATATTCTCATATTTATTAAGTTTGATCTTGATTATTTCAATATCTAAATTTTGAGATTTTCACGTGAAATCAGAACTGATAGACTTTTAGGGCTCTATCCGGCCTCTAATGATCGGCTCTTATATTCACTCGACATTATTCTATAAATTTTTATTGTGATTGCGACGGTGGATGACCGAGCTGGAGAGTGTGAAGTGACATAATCACACAATGAGTATTGCCTGAGTTTTGAGATTTTTCACATTTTACGGCGAGTCGCCGGAGGCCGATCTTCTCCGAAGCTACGCAGGCATGTATCTTCACGGAGAGTTAATTTTTAAACTAACACATTTCTCGAAGATATTTAAAATTTCACATACATTTTTTTTATTTTTAAAATCAACAATTTTTTTTACAAGTTATATTTTTAAAATACAGTCTTCTTCTGAAGTAAAATGAGACTATAAGTGTTCAACTTTATAATAGAAAAAATACGAAAGTAGCTTTGCAAGACAAAGAAATTCCTGATTCAAATCTCCATAGGTCCATGGTTGTTTTGTTTTGTTTTTTTTATTTTCAAAATAGAGCCGATTCGAATTAATGATGGTTCAAATCGATCTGAACCAAACATCACTATATTTATAATCAGTATGATTTGAGACCCAAAATCAAATAACTACTTAAAATTTTTATTTATTTAATTTCGGTCACAAACCAAACTGAACAAATATTAACATTCGGTTGGTTTCATCAGCTTGATAACCCAAAATGATCTATGCACCTTCTCCGGATTGACCATTAATTGAAGTCGGAGATCTTTTTTGTGAACAGAAAGCAAAATCACCTAGTTATGCTATATATATATATATCATCAAATAATACTTCTAGCCTAACTTTATTTTAGAAGTTAAATGTCAATAGACTGTTTAGTTGCCGAGCTTTTGCTGCACTCTCGTAATATTGTGATAAGACTTGCTAAAAGAGGTATTCGGGCAACTGTTACAAATTTATTTTTAAAAACGATTTTATTTTTTGACAACAAAAGGATCTTGTCTCTATTTTTTATTATGTGGTTGTTCACTTTGTTTGATCATATATTTAAATATGGTACTTACCTTTCTTAATCATATCTCAACAAACAAAACAATTTATGTTATTGACTAGTTCGCATCTTATTTTAATATAATTTTTTATCATAAAAATATGCAAAAAAAGTATTAGACAAATCAAACACCTCGTAAACGTTAGAATTGAGGTTTCTTAAATAATTTTCTAAGAAAATGTCCCCACTTTTAAACGTGAAATATTTACTATGTTTAATCATTTTTTTCTTCTTCCCGCGGCAGGCAAGACAGCTTCCGGCGGTGTTTGGCGACCGTTGGGCAGTGACGCATGCTCGTAATTGCCATCCCCATGAGCCTTGTGGGATCCCACGGGGTGGGGAGAACTCCCGCAGTTTTTAACACGGTGACGGCATATGATGTCATAGAAGACAAAATGAGAGTGTATTTTAACGAGGATATGACATCGTTTTGACTTCCTAAAATTCCACTATCTACTTACTATGTGATACCTTGTTACCAAATTTTAGAGGATTTACCATCGAGATCTGTTATCGAGACTCCGAAGATATGTTACCGAGTGTCTATTAATATGCTACCGAGGTTTCAATGGCGTCCCATTATCGACCCTCTACCGACTCATTATCGAGGTTACGGATTCGTTACCGATACTCTAAAGACTCACCACCGATCATCTATTGACCCACCACCGAATGACGTGATATTCACTTTACGTCCTCATTATTAGAATATATTCTTACTTCGTCTCTCGCGACATCACTACTCGTTGTTACGTCGAAAACTACGAGAATTTTCTTTACATGAGAATTGAGATTGAGGTGATCTAAACTCCCGGAATTGTGCGTAATATATATATATATATATATATATATAATCGCTGCCTAACAACTCCGGATCCGGAAGGGCGCTCGGCGAAGCCCCCGGCGAACGCCTCCCGGCGAAGCCAATCGGCGAAGCCCCCTGTTCGCGGCACTCGGCGACGCCTCCGGCGAACGCCTCCCGGCGAAGCCAATCGGCGAAGCCCTGCTCGCGGCGCTCGGCGACGCCTCCGGCGAACGCCTCCTGGCGAAGCCAATCGGCGAAGCCCCCTGCTCGCGGAGCTCGGTGACGCTTCCGGCGTAGCCTCCCGGCGAAAGCCAATCAGCGTAGCCCCTGCTCGCGGCGCTCGGCGACGTCTCCGGCGAAGCTTCCCGGCAAAGCCAATCGGCGAAGTCCTGCTCGCGGAGTCTAGGCGACGCATCCGGCGAAGCCCTCTTCTTGCTCCCGGTTCCCTCGCCTTCGGCGAAACCCTCGTCAAGCGGCGGAAGCCACGCTTCCGGCCATTGGTGGATTCCTTGTCTGCAGCAGAGGCCCGCTTCAGGAGGCTTCGCTAGGAGCCTTGCTTCCGGTTCTCTCGTCATCGGCGGTACCCTAGCCAGCGGCGGAGCCTCGTCCCGGTTGTCGGCGGAGTTCCAGTTTGGCTCCCGGGCCTCATTCCCGGTCATCGCGGAGATCTTGTGTCGGGGTTTGAGGCGTAGTCATCGGCGGAGCCTTTGCTCCCGCTCTCTCACCTTAGGCGGAACTCTCGCCAGTTTGCTATCTCTCAGTCTTGGTAAATTCGAACCTACATCAGCCAACAGATTTCGCCCTTTCAGTTTTATCTCTTTGACACCGGATTTTGAGCATTCTGTTCCACTTTCTATTTTGTGGTAGGTTACGGTGGGGGAGGGAGGAGGATTCAATCTTCCTCCCTCCCAAGTGTTTCGTTTTGTTCCTTTAGGTCTTTCCCCGTTCCAGTTTTTGTCTATCTCTGTCCTTCAGGAGTATTGTCTATTATGCTACTGGAACTGTGGTGTTTGGTTTTTATCTCTCGGTGTTGTCTGTATTATTCGGGTTTGTTGTTTGTATTGTGGTCTTTAGATGTCATGTTGTCTTCTTATGTCTTCGACATAGCCGTCATCAATCCTACGAGACTGTTAGTTTGGGCGTTATCCACACCTCTTTGGTGTGTTCATCCGGTCTCGTGGCAGTCTTCAAACTCCTTTGATGGAGTATTTACATCTGCCGAGCGATTCTATATGCACTTTACTGTGCAGATCGCTACTGGGCTATGTTTTAGCCTTGAAGATGACTTTATGTGGTGTCTCAGCTGTTATGGTCTTCTCGTAGTCCTCTCTATCTATGTCTATGTAAGTATGGTCTTTGTACTTCATGTTTTAATATGAATGACAGTAAGGTGTTTGTTCAAAAAAAAAAAAAAAACTCCGGATCCGGAATATGGGAGCGGCCTGCAGCTACGTCTCCTGCGCTGCCCGTCGAGGCGGATAACACGCCCCGGGGGAGTCGGTGGACGTCTATATAGATATATATATATATATATATATATATATATATTTATTTATTTATTTATCTCAAAACAAGTAGCTGGGAGAGAGCGACATGTCACTGGGAGCCGCAGGCGGTGCCCAGCGTGGGAGGGACAGAGAACTTGGTCGACCGACGGCAGGACTCTCAGCCTGAATTAGTCTTCAGAGTATTAATTATGATATATATATATATTAATTTTGATATTAATATTCTCGAGAGATTATTGGTGACAACTCTTTGTCGGTCACTCGGTGAAAGTTTAAATACATATTGGTTGAAAGTTTAATATCACTCGGGGAAGAGATGATGCCGTATTTTTTTAGTGATTGCCTGACTGAATTGCTGAGGAAGCCGCGGCTGACAGGGAAGATTAATGGAAACGACGATGCCGGATCTGTGTCCGACGGATCGTCAAAGCTACCCCTTTTCTAGGGTTGCAGGTAACCTGGGTTCGATCGTTAGAAGCTAGCCGAGTCCCTTCTTCTCCGTCTCTCACGGTGGGTTGAGGCTGGGATGGAGTGAAGGTTGACGTACCTAGAACACTGTTCTCCCCTTTTCATAAGAATAAACTCAATTAATTTGATATACAAGTTTAATTTGGTTACAAATTTGATTTATCTCTAATGCTTTGTTTGGTTAGAGTATCGAGAAAACAGAGGTACTAGGTCAATTTTCATATTGATATTTTTAGATGGTATGGTATCGATATCAAGTCGATATATATATATTTATATTTGGTGGATATATATATACTTGTAGTATTTCTTTTTGGTCGCTGGTGGACACTTGTGATACTATTCATGTTTCGTTTTTGAAACAGATTTCAATATTAAAATTAATTGTAAAACACCTAATGATATATATATTTTTAATATTAGTTTCAATAATAATAATAATAGAGTTGTTTAATATTATTTACCAATTAGATCACTACAAAAAATAGGGTTATTGGTGACGACTAGACGTCATCGCCAATCATCAAACAACTATTGCCGATATCAAAGTTGTCGCAAATAAATCCGTCTCCAATATTAACGACGACGGCTACTTTGAAGTCATTACTAGAGGCATCATTAGCGACAACTCTAGGCCATCGCAAACAACTTAGTAGCAACGACTTTAGGTTGTCGTGAAAAATTTTTGAAAAAAATAAAATATTGGCGATGGCTAGAGGAGCCGTCGCCCATAAGTTTTTTCAACTCAAACTTTTGCACCCCCGAAAGCTAGTACCTTTTAGCAGTCGCTAAAAGTGGTTTTAGCGATGGTTGACAAAAGCCATCGTCAATAACATGCAGTTTGCAATATATATAGCATGTGTATATTAAGAAATCATGCAAGATTATACCCATACATGAATATACAATATTTGCAACCACTACATCCATATATAGTGCATTCTTTACACCTCCACATTCAATTACAACGCACACCACTATCACACTCAAATAGAACACCCCACACCAACACATTTGTTTTCATTCATTCATAAACAACCACATTCATTCATTCATAAACCATTCATTCATTTTGGCAAACAATATGGATTCACATTCATTCATAAATATTGACATTCATTTATAAATACTAAAATTTTTTCAATACCCAACAATAAAATAAAATGTATACAAGTGACACTATGGGAAGAAAACTCTTTCATTCATCTTCTCCAAATGATCCTTCATCATCATCATCCTCCTCCTCCTCATCTCTCTATGCGACTCTCAGTGGTAGAGGTGGCCTCGAACTCGATGAACACAGATGGGGGAAGTCTTTTATCTATCTAAGCTAACATTTTTTATATTAACTGTGCCATAGACTCCTGGAATGGTTCTTGTTGCTCGTTTAGTTGTTGTTAAAGTGAGTCAATAATCGAGTTTTGTTTCTCGATTTGACTAGCTTAAGTGTTGAGCAAATCACTTTGCTTCTCCACTCTCTCCATCAATTCCTACTATGCTGAGGTACTCACACCTCCACCGCTTACACCATATCAGGTGTTGCGGGTTTGTTTTCTCACCACACATCAGATCTATCTCTACCGAACTCAGTGATGAATGTATCCTCAAGAAAGAATGGATGCTTGGAATTCTCAGTATTCGATTCCTTTGATTGGGGGGCATTCATCAACTGACGCATATCATCCTAAATAATATAAATATAAAGTTAGGTAATACATGAAATAAAAATTGTCTAATGATACAAATAAATTAAATTTTTACCATGATTTGTCAACTTTCTTTGTTGCTCCAGACAAGGGATCCATCCTCCACCTTATGTGTTTGAGTCATCTTAAAGATCTTTGGACGGGTAGAATGGAGTCCTTTTTTTATATGTTCAGAGAGAAAAATATTTTGATATATATAAGCAATAAGTGATACTCAATAGTAAATAAGAAGAATTTTAAAAACTTACAAAATCAATCTCAAGCTGATGAATATTTGTCCTTCCTCACCTATAAGGCATGGTTAGATGAGCTCTGTTTGTTTTATTTCTTTTGTTAAGTGCCTACAAACAAATTCTTAACATGTTAGCTTTTTACAAAAAAATTAGCATGTTGTCAGAAATGAACAACTTTTAAATTAAACTGATTCTTTACATTATTATAGTCCCTCTGCCATATCTCGCACATATGACGTCCCTGGTTTGGGTCGCATCATGGAGGCACAACGGCAAGTGCTTTCACTAGTGAGTGTCATGTAAAATACTGCATATCAAAATTGTATTAGTTATAGTAGACAACAATCAGAGAAAAAATAAATACGAATTATTACCTTCTTCTTTAGATGACCTCTTTATTTTCTTTGCATCTCTTTCATATGTCTAAAAATTTCTGCATCTATGGATAGAGATCGCTCAAGTGTCAAATGTTGATGCATGCATGATAAATATATAGATTAGTATTTTACAACTAAAAATATAAAATAAGCAGAACATTGTATTTTTTAGATGCAAATCCAGATAAAGTTCATCCACTCTTTTCCAAGAGGGAGATGTAGATATGCGAATTCAGCCAGATTACAGAGAGTATTATCTCATTCTTATAGATAACACTTGTATTTTCTCAATCAGGGAAGTCGGTTTGACATAAAAATGACAAAATTTTAGAAAATCTCCAAGCGTCCTGATATCGCGACGCCAGGAGTCGCGACGTCAGAGCGCCTGGCATTTCTCGCCTTTTCACCCCTTTATCCGGTCGGACAACGCCGTAATCAAAGGCGTACGACGGTCCAAGCGCTCCTCTGCCGGAGCGCCTGCATTTCCGCCCGTGATAGCCGGCTTTTCAGGACGGTCAGCGGTGCGTTGTCGAAATCGTACCGGAGGTGAAGGCGCTCCACTGCCGGAGCGCCTGGATTCCCGCCTGCCAACTGACACCGCAGGCTCCGCGTGCGCCGAATTTGCAGTGTGTCAGCCGTAGGTTGTAGGTGCTCCGCTGTCAGAGCACCGGGATCTCCGCTGACAACCGCCGCCTGACACGCAGGGTGGTAGGTGGCGACAGGTATGGTTGGACGTGCTGATCCGCCGACTTGTCGGCGGATTAGCAGGCGCTCCAAGACCGTGATGCCAGGCGTCCTTAGACCGGAGCGCTAGAGTCACTTTTGAGGATCTATAAAAGGGGACCCTTCTCCCACATTCAAGAGGTTCCAAAAAAGATTCCCAGAGCCATAACTCCACAGAGAGAGTCTTCTTGGGCATCCCAACACCCTTCCATCACCTTCCAAGCCACACTAGAGTCCACAATCACATCTCCGAGTCATTCAATCTCCCATTACATCTCTCACACTCTGTTCATTCCACATAACCAAAAGGCCATCCCAAACCTCTTCATACCATTAAAAGCCATTGAAAGCCATTCCAAAGAGTCTCAAGAAGTCTCCAGAACAGGCCAGGAGCCCGACTCCCTTGGTTGGAACCGGGAGAAGATCGTGTCAAAGGCTGCCTCTGAAGGACCTAAGTGCTTCTCCGACGGGACGCCAGGCGACCTGGAGTCGGAGCGCCTGCAACCTCCAGAAGCCAGTCGGCCCCGGGCTCACCAACGATCTTCTTCCTTATCTTATCCTCATTTCATTTTCCGTTTGGGTTTCATCATGCATATTGCACTAGCATAACCTAATGCATCTTTAGCTTTAGGCCATTTAGATCCTCCTTTAAGAGGGATTAGGAGTTAGTCCTAATCCGGTTCGTTCAACCCCTTTTGTCATTCCTCTTCTTTCCTACGTATAGTTACTACTTTCTACTTAGTTCTAATCATTGTTTTGTTGTACTTTCATTCATAACTTATTTTCAGGCAAGCGAGTTTCTCCAAGGCTCTTCTTCCCCGGCCGGCCGAGGAAGGAGAAGATAGAACCCATATAGTCTCCCCATTCAACGAGGTAACCGGTCATTCTCCCCCCCTTATCAGTTCATCTCTTTTCTTTTAATCATCGGAGCCTCTTTAGCTCCTGGCGACCACACAATCTCTTCCTCTTTTCGGTTGATAGGTTAAGTTAGTGTTGATGACGCCACCCACTGTCTGATCTTCTTTCCCTTCTATTCTCCTCACGACCCGGGCCGGTCCTTCGATGCCCGAGTGACATCAAGGGTTGAGTAGTCCGGGGACCAAGGTGAGTGTGGAGAAAGAAAGAAGGATAAGAGGTGGGTAATAGACCGGTTTGTTGGAATCATCCACAACCGTATCTATGGCATAATTAATATAAACCGACCCTATCAAAATCGTAAGGAAGAAGAAACACACACCCCACACCGAAACGCGCGCGCACCGCGGGAGGACGGCACACCACCACATCCACGACGTCCACAGGAGAATCATTGACACGATGACGCATTTCACCTCTTGATGTGTATGAACGTTGCTCGCTATGCCATGACATCCACTTAGTTGTGTTCGTTAATATAAACAAATGCTACAACCTATCTCTTAAAGAAAAATAATACAATATCTTCCATGCCACCTTTTACTATTATATTTTTCGGTTTGAATCAGTTTCCACAACATTTTGTTCAATTCAAACTAGTTTGGGAATTTGATTGACCTATAATGCCATTTTGGGACAAATCAAATCAAAAAATTGGTTTGAGTTCATTTCTATGGCATTTTGGCCAATTCAAACCGGTTTGAGAATTTGACCAATTCAAACTGGTTTGGAAATTTTATTAGTCTCTAACGCCACTTTGGGACAAATCAAAATAGAAAACCAATTTGGAAATTTTATTGGTCTCTAATGCCATTTTGGGACAAATCAAACCGAAAAACTAGTTTGAGTTGATTTGCATGGTATTTTTCCCAATTCAAACTAATCTTGGAATTTAAATTGTTTCCAAGCTAGTTTTTTGGTACAAATCAAACCAGAAATTGGTTTGACTTCATTTCTTAATCTAAAGCCATTATAATTAAAATACTACACTACCTTCGAACCCTTTCTTTAACATGCTTAATTAACCCCTAAACTAATATGCTTAACTCTTAAATTAATATGTTTAACCCCACCTAAATAATTTTATAATGCTTAACGTATAGATTAAAATGCTTAACATGCTAAAGGGTATATGTCATGGAAGGATGACTTGGGGGTCGGCCCCGGGTCGGTCAGCCTCTAACACGGCCCGGTTGGGTCGGGTTGCCGACTCGGTTGCAACCTAGCCCGACTGAATAGTTTTTTATTTTTATTTAAATTGTTGAAAAAAATTTAAAAAATTAGGAGAAATCAGGAAAAAATACTCAGAAATTTTAAAAAAATAAGAGATATGATTGTAACAGGATTTATTCAACATTCACTAAAAAATGATATTATAATGTTCTTCTACATATTGTATGTACTCTGCCTATGACATTATGGAAGAGTACGATACATGAAACATGTAGACAAACTGATTATACTCATAAGTACCTTATGTAATCATCTATGGCTCTTGCTAAGTCATCTATTTGCTATGTAAAATACGTATATTGTTACGAAATATCAAATATTAAACATTACATACTTTCGTCAAATTCTTGGTAGTGACTTCTTTCTGGGTGCTCTTGTCCAGTGCCATATATATGTAATGAACATCTTGTGGGTTCCGCTATTTCTTCATGGATAGTGTCCTTATGCCTCTTTAAAGCTCCTTTTGACCTTTCCAAAATTTTTAGATGCATTCTAAATTAGACTCTTACCTCGGGTGGAGTTCGTGTGCAACGTGTAACATCTCGCTTGATATCGACAAGATGATGTTTCAACCGGTAAGTTCCACCATAAAGAACTTTGTCACAATACTTACATTTGACTTTTTTTGCTCTATTGACACGACTGTACAATGGAGCCAAGTTGGGTCATTCCGGGTGGAGCGAGAAATATCATGACTTGGAGAAGACATGTTAGCAAAATAATTCGCAATATAAATAATTCAAACCAAAAGTAGAGTGAAAGTTGAGAGTGTAAGAAAGTAAGCGAGATTTGACAATAAGAGAGTGAGATTTGATAGACTAAGATATTTGAGAGGGTCAGAGACACCGTTGGAGAAAATAATTGGAGCTAGCAGAGGGCGAGCCGTTGAGGGGTGAGGACTGAGGGTTGGGTGGAGGGGTGAGGCGTTGAGGGGTGAGGACTGAAAGAGTGAGGAGTAGGGGGTAGGGGTGTAAGCGAACCAATACGCTCGACGAGTAGTTCGATACTCGGCTCATTAAAAGTTCGACTTGAATCATTTATTAAGTTAAATAAACGAGTTTGAACATAAAAAAGCTCGACTTATAAACAAGCCGAGTCTGAACAAAGACCTGCTCGACTCGATAAGTTCACGAACAGCTCGTTTAAATGTTCGATTAAATACTCGATTAAGTATTCAACTAACTACTCGATTAACTATTTATTTAAATAATTAAATTATAAATACATTATATTTATTATATATTTATTTTTTAATATTATGTAAAATTATATTTTTATGTTTAAGTAGTAGTTTAAAACACGCCTTAAATCGAGTTCGAGCTTGAACTCGAGTTTTAAGTAAATGAGCTCAATCTCGAGCTCAAAACGAGTTCGAATATGAGTTTGATTTGAGTTCGAGCACAATTTTTATTCGAGTTTGAGCTAAGTTGGCTCGTTTACATAGATGAGTAGCTCGACGAGCCGAGCTCAAACTCGTCGAGCTTAAATCGAGTTGAGTTCAAACAAGGCTTTTGAAAGCTCATCGAGTATTGAGCCGAGTTCGAATGGGTAAATAATCGATCGAGCCGAGCTTGAATAGAGTCCTGCTCAGCTCGGCTCGGCTCGATTGCACCCCTAGTAGGGGGTGAGAAGTGAGAGGTGAGCCATGAGGTGTGGAGGAGAAGCCTCAAGCCCCCAAGTAGGGGGGCATGGAGGGGAGGGGGTGGGTGAAGGGGGGTAGGTGAGTGGGGGAAAAAGTCACCCTGCCACTAAAGCCCCACCCAAAGCGACCATATGGCCGCTAACGACTAGGTCGTTGGGTTGTGTGACCCGAAGCCGAATCATGTGACCCAAGTCGGGCGGACTTGGAGTTGGCCCGATCAGCCTGGAAACCGACTGGGTCAGCTGACCCAGTACTTCCATGGTACATGTTTAACCCTAAAATGAAACGTTTTTAAACATGTTTAACACTCAATCAAGCTATAAACATGGTACCTAGCAAAATCGTACATAAAAACTAATAAACCAGGTTGTTAAGGTTAGTAAATACCTAGAGGAGGAAGTGGTTGGCAGCACAAGTGATGGAGAAGGAGGCCGGCGGCCGTGGTAGCAACCGTGGCGGCAAAGGAAGACCCCGACGATAGAAGCAAGGTAGCGGCACTGTTGGCATCGAGAGAGCGACAGCATGGCGGTGACGGCTGAAGCAGGCAACGACAGCAGCGGAAGCAGCAGTGGTGGCGGCAGCGATGGCGACACTGTCGACATCGAGATCGAGAGAGAGAGCGAGAGCGCATAAGGGGAAGAGGAAAGGGGGGGCACAAGTTTTAGAAAACCCTTGAAATATTGGCGATGACTCAAGCGGTAGTCATTGGTACATTTAAGTACAATGGTGACGGCTCCAGCTGTCGCAAAATATAGTCGACTGTTGAATGGTCAAAAAAGACACTTGCGACGGCTAAAAGTTGTCGCTATTAAGTTTACTGGTGACGACTTTATGAAGCCATTGCTATTCACCCTCGACAGGGGGCATCTAGAAATTTTTTTTTGCTTTGGCAACGGCTTAAGCCATTGCAAATAAACCTATTCGCGATAGCTTGAAGCAGTCGTCGCCATTAAGCCGTCCTCAATGACCTAGTTCTTAGCCTTCAATCCTATAGGACGCGGCGCAAAAGACCCCGACGGTAGGATGTTGTTCAACTTTAACTCGTTCATTTTGGTACAATTTCGGGATCGGACTCAAACTCTTACAAGTAACTCGGGTCAAGCCAATCCGTAGCTCGAACCAACTCAACTAATTCATATCACATTCTAGCTCAAACTTGACATAAATTTGTTTATAAAAAGTTCAAATCGTTTTTTATTTCAACATGTTTTATATTTGAGTGACACTGTAAAATTATTAATATTTATGATTTATTTTTTAAAATAAATATTTGACCGAGTATTAGTCAATGGAATGTTTAATCGGATGAGGACTGGCGTGTTAAAATCTACGAATATATAGACTTTTAGTTTTTTATTTAAATTTATTTATACGACATAACAAACAAGTTGAGACTACGTTTAGTTCGTTTGGCTCCCTTCCTGCAAGTTACGTACCTTTCCGGCAACCGGATCCTTTCGTCCTCCAGCACGGCGGCCGTCGGTGAGTGAACGAGGGGCAGGGGGGATATTCGAATGTCATGCGTGCATGCCTGTCGGCATCCCAGGACCGGAAGTAGTTAACATCGAGTGACTTGGACGGATCCAAACTCCACCAGATGCGTCCACAACGTACGAGTAGCTGCTAAGATTTACGTACGTTTCTGCAGGATCCTCATCAGAGGGGGGGGGGTATAAGATACATATATATATATATATATATATATACCGGCCCTTCTAAAAACTTAGACAAAAAAAATACTTAAAAATAGCCTTCTTCTCACGTCTCGGTGATTTTCTATGCAGGCCATGGAACAAAGTTTGGAGTGGAATCCACTGCACCCGGGGGCCCATAATTTAGATCACTTCTGATTGCCCACGTGCTCGATTAATTTAAGTACCGGCAGCAAATTTATTAATTGAGCAAGCTCTTCTTTTGACATTTTCTTGAGACTCCCCCCACAAACCGGCCCCAAGAGCTCATCGGAGGTGGCAAAAAGGGCTCACCTTTGATCGGTTGCTTCAAGTAATAATAAAGATCCCACGTGGATCTTGCTGCAGGATGATCAGCTCAGGTTGCCTCAATCTCACATTAAAAGGTCATACCCTTCGACGTAAAATCAAAGCTCCGGCCAAGCTTAGCTCGGTTGGCACCCTCTCCCACCGGGTTTGCGGGAGGGCGGGAGTTCGAGGACGCCGGCTGCGTCCGGCTCTCCCCATGAGGAAGGGGAGGAGTTATCAGGTGGGAACCAAGCCGCGGGGGCTCGATCCCCCGTCGCCCGCGCACGTAACGGGTTACTGGCCAACGCGGGCATGTGACCAAAAAAACATAAAATCAAAGCATTCGGCTTTCTAGCATGCATGTAGTTAAGGGTGGGCATTGAACCGTTTGATTGGGGGGGTTCAGATTAAACTATTGATTTGATTTATCCGGTAAAATGATCATCCAAATCGAACCATATATATATACTTGTATAAACCGAATAATTTAAAACGTAAGATAAATATGACTAGACCATTAATAAAAAATATTCGTATCAATTATCTATAACTCACGAATGAGTATATATATATGATTAACTATTTTAAAATTCAATAAAATATTAATATTAAACCCGGATCGAACATGTTCTTGAAACCCTCAATTTGTTTTGGTTCCGAAAGAGTGTCCTAAAAACAAAGTCAAATAGAGGTGATGGTGACCTACGCGAAGTTCAGTGTCTGTGCCTGTGTTGGAAAAACATACCCTTCAATAATATCCATCTAAATTAGAAACCCCATGCTCATCTTGGATCTAGCTACCAATCGAATCCCCCAGGCCGAAACTAAAATACTCCACAAGCAAGCTAGGAAGATTCCTTCGTGTATACTCCATGGGTAACATGGTGGCGGGCATTGATGCTCTCTGAGCATTCAGGGGGAATATATATGTTATTATACTTTTCCAGTTTCCTTCTCCACAACCCATCTTCGACTGAACCGCGCGCGAGATCACTGTTCTACATTTTTCAGCAAACTATATATATATATATATCGTCCTCATGGGAAATAACAGCAACTTGATCAGCAATGAGCTCTTAAACAAACCGGAGAAGAAAGGAAACTAACATCTCGCACGTTATACAGAGACATTAATTGACCCGGCTTCTGCCGCAACACCCATGAAGAGAGGAGAGCGAGACTGGGTCTTTTGAGCTGGTCTCCATAGTTTCGTATATCCTCGTGGGAGGAATCAAATATAACAAGACCGAAGACCCATCTTGTTTTTGTCTTACATGTATTGGGTCCCGCCTCTCCACTGGCTCGCGGTGAGCCCAACCGGTCTGAGAGCTGGTCCGGCGGCTGCCCTGAATAGTGCCCATGGAGATAACAAAGACCAGTAACCGACGACGACGACGAAGAAGAAGAGAAGGGTGTTAACGAAGAAGAAAAATATACGGTTTGTAGATAAACTCGATATCAATAGTTAACGAACAGTAAGTCGACACACCTTTTTTCTTATAAGATACGGATACAAATAATACTATTATTCGACTCGTATCTCATTCGTTGAGATCCCTAAAGAAAATGATAGATGCCAACACGTCGTGTATGGGCGTCGTACTGACCAGACGGATTAAATTGCTGCCATGGGTGCCACTGGTGAAGTCTGCGTCAACTCACATCGAAAGAAAAAAAAAGTTTTACCGGTGTAAGTCAGCCACAAGCAGCTTGTATTGACCAAATCTTGGGATCTTTGGCAGCTTTCCACTTGATTGCCCTTCAAGGTTTGGCCCAGACAAACCTTAGATCTATTATACGCAAACGCACTCTGACCTTTTATTGCAGATTTTAAAAAAAATAATTTAGACAAGAAGGAGCTGGATTTGAGTTAGTTACCCAAATCAAGAGCATTGTTTCATCCAGTTTAAGGTAGAGGTACAAATCAATCAATATAATTGACAAGTAACTTAAATTTTGACTCGATAAAAATTCGACTTCACTCATTTATTATGTTAAATAAATAATTTTAAATAAAAAATAAATAAATCTTAACTTACATCGAAAGAAGTAAAAAAAAATAAGATTTTGCTGGTGTAAGTCAGCCACAAACAACTTGAACTGACCAAACTTTGGGATCTTTGGAAGCTTTCCACTTGCTGACCCTTCAAGCTTTGGTCCAGAAAAACTTCATATCTCTTATACGCAAGCACACTCCGGCCTTTTTATTGCAGATTTTAAAAAAAAATAAGAAAAAAAGAGCTGGATTTCAGTTGATTACCCAAGTCAAGAGCATTATTTCATACAGTTTAAAATAAGGTGCAAACGAATCAATATCTCGAAATTCAATTCGATAAAAAATTAACTTCACTTATTTATTATGTTAAATAAATAAAATTGAGCAAATAAAATAAATCTCAACTATCATCGAGAGAAATAAAAAAATAGAGTTTTACCGGTGTAAGTCAGCCAGAAACAACATGGCTTGACCAAACCTTTGGATCTTTGGCAGCTTTCCACTTGATGACCCTTCAACCTTTGGTCTAGACAAATTTCATATCTATTATACGCAAATGCACTCCAACTTTTTAATGCAGATTTTAGAAAAAAGAGAAATAAATGAACTGAATTTCAGTTGATTTTTTAAATCAAGAGCCTTGTTTCGCACCAATAAACTTATTATAAAGTACAGTTTTGATTCGTCAGTCAAAATGTCGATCGAACGTAGCTCGATTGACATCGTCCCTGGTACACCCGAGAGCACAGGATGAGGGTTCACCTCTCGGCGACGTCAAGTCGAACGCCGAGAAAGGATGACCTGTGGGATTCGGGCGAGACTCGAACTCTCGTTGTCCACATTGCAGTGGATTTCGTCGGCCACTGGGCCGTTACGTCACCAAAAAATATTCGTCGGTCAAAACTCCCGGGAGGTCGGCGCATTGCGCCACGCACGCGGGAGACACGTGGCCCTCGAGGTTCACCGACACGCCCAGAGTCCCCGCGCGGGACCCACGTTCTCGGCGGGATCGGTCAGGCTGGAGGGATCGGGGCCTAGAAAGGTGGCCGTCCACCGCGTGGCACCGGGTGACGTGGGGGGGTGACGAAGACGAGGAAGCCGCGGCGCAGAAGAGCGCGAGTATCTTCACCTCAGCCCGGTCGGCGGTGCGCCGACCGCGCTTTCTGGAAAGGTCCTTACTACCCCCGTGTCCAACGGATTTGACGCTGTCGGAAAGGCGAAGGAGACGCGCTATCTCTCTCTCTCTCTCCCTCTTCTCCCGACCTCCTCCTCAATTCGCATTTTCTAAATTTTCGGGGAGGATGAGTAGTCTGATTTTTCCGGTTTCCGGTTTCATCGCCGCCTCTTCGCGGTAATTTCCTCTGTTCTGCTGCCGAATTGGGGTCCGTATCTCTGGATTTCCCTGCCCTCCTCTTCCACCCTCCCCCCGTCTTCTCTCCGTATATATTTTTTTTGCTTCGGAGCATCCCGATGCCGCCGCAGGAGGCCTGAGCCCGTGCAGCTGCCCTCGCAAAATCTCATCTTCCTCGCGGGTTCTTCCTCCTCTGGCGGTCTTCCCTCTCTCTCTATTTAAGGCGCTGCTTGGCTTTCGATCCGGGTCTGTCTCTGGTCCCTGTGGGCGTTGCAAGGTAGCTCGTTTTCTCCATTTTGCCTCGCTATCTTACGACCCTTTTGTGTGTATTCCTCTTTTCGTTGTTGGTGGCCTCCTACGCCGCCCTTCTTTGCTGGGTCTTGATGTCCGATATTATTGTTTGGGAAGAAATTTGCAGGAGTTTGGTTCTGATGAAGCCCTTTTGTTTTTGGTCCCCCGTTTTGCTTGGAGTTCTTCTAGATTTTAAGCAAAGCAATGGAGATGCAGGCTTTGTCATCCCTCCCCCCGGCATTTCCACGTTCATGACCCGCTTCTCGTTTCTGTTGTGTAAATCTCCTAGCGTTCTGCGTTGAAACTTTGGATCGTTTCATTCCTTTTTCTCTAAACGCCGTCCGGACCTTGTATATTTCTACTGTTACGTTAGGTCTGTATGCGGGAATGTGTTGTCTGCTAACGAAAATTTTTTCTTGCCCTGTTGAAGGTTTTCCGCGGAGGGCCGTTCACCTTTTGAATCTGATTTTTTTGGTCCTCCGACGCCTGCTACCACGTTTGGAACATTTCTGGGTGTCTCGGTTTCGTCCTATGCGAGTATCTACTCTGCAATGTTCAATGGATTCCAAGGGATCAAAGGATAGAGACGTTGCTGTTGATCTAGAGAAGGGCACGGCTGATGATGACAGTGTTTCGGGCATTAGCCCTACAAAACATCTGTTGAATAAGTTTTGTAATGGTTTATCTGGTGCCCAGCGATCAACAAGGGATGGAGATGCCACAGATTTGTGCAGTGCTTTCTCTGCTTCTTCAGGTGCTCCTATAGATAATAACGAACTACTGATGGGCAAGCAATTTGGAGATGAGGAGAATGTCTGCTTTGTGGAGAAGAAGACAGATGCAGAGAAGCCGAAGAAAAAGAAGGCGTGCAAGAAGCCCCCTAAACCACCACGACCACCCAGGGCTGCCTCAGTGGACACGACCGATCAGAAGTTGATTCAGGAGATAACTGAGCTTGCCATGTTGAAGCGGGCAAGGATTGAAAGGATGAAAGCTTTATTGAAGATGAAGAATGCCAAAACACCATCTTCAAATAGCAACTTGTTTGCTTTGATCATCACCATGCTCTTTTGCCTTGTCATAATTTGGCAAGGTACACACCCTTTATGCCTCTCTGTTTGCTCTTTTCTAAAATGGGTGGAAGCTTAGTCTTCATTTTACTTGCATCCATATACTTCAGCTTTTTGCTGCTTTTATTCTAGGCTCATCAACTTGCATACAGGCTTTTAATCGTATGTTCTCTTGTACAAGGGAATAAAGCTTTTATATCACGACCTTATTTATTGCCATTGTTCTAATGCATAAGTTCTAATGCATCTTTAACAATGTGCATGATAATTCCATAAACCATCATGTTGTTTTGATTGGGTATCACCTTCATGTCGATGATAAGTGAAGAGCATCACAGACATCAAGTAGAAACCAGTTGAGAAATATATGACATGGAAGAGTAAATTTTTTTTACCCTAAGAAACACAAAAAAATCAAAATCTCCAGACGTAGGGATTTTTTAGCTTGGCGGTTAGCACTGATTATATTCTGCTGAACCATGTCATTTTTCTGAAAAAGGTTGATGAAAGGGATTGTGGTGGCTCATATAGACTTCTGTTGGCTAGAATATGAAAAATATATGCTAGAAAGGCCAGCGTGATGTAGTAAATGAGTGATATTTTTTATGGATAATTGTGAAATTGAAACCTCACTAAACCTATACTTTCAGGGTTCTGTCCGAGAAGTCATTCAAAAGTGAGCTTTGTGGGTTCTCCTGAATCCCCAGTAGGAATAAGGGAACAGCTGATTTCAGTTCAGTACCTCCGCAAGGTTCTTCCAGGTGATCCAAGAGGTCTCAGCTCATCATCTCCCAAGTAAGATGCATCCCCTGCTTCTAACTCAGCTATCTTTTTTTATTTTTCCTTACAAGTACTTTTTTGAATATCATAAATATTCAGGGTAATAAATTTTTTTCTGTGAAGAAGTTGGCCATATTTTGTTAAAGTTGTCTTATAAAAGTGAGACAGTACTTTAGTTTTGGATCTGCAACCACGACTCTCATGTGGTTCTTCTAGTTTAGAACTTGCAACCATGACTTTCATGAGATTATTTTAGTTCAGAACTTGCAACCATGACTCTCTTGAGGTTATCTTACTTTAGAGCTTGCAACCAGGACTCCCATGAGGTTATTTTAGTTTAGAGCTTGCAACCATTATTGTCATGACTTACATCCCATCAATACATATTTAGTTTTGACCCAAGCAGCTCCCATTATTGTGATCATCGAATATTGTGCCATGTTATCCATCAACCTGTTGTTAGAGGGCGTAGAGCTTCTCTTCCTCTCTTGTTGACAAGGCTACAAATTTTTTTAGTGTTTGAATTTATGCTTTATCTTTTTTTTCAACCTTTACTTTACTGACACTGCCCCAGTTTGCTGCACTCATTTACAGGCAGTCTCAATTAGATGGTTAAAATTGGACTACTTGTTCTACATTATGCTTGTGGTAAGCACATCGAATTATCTTCTTGCGCAGTCATGCCATTGTTAGTGCATAGACGGTTTATGTTTAGAACTTTATTTACATAATGTGGAGACCACACCTTGAGATTTCTGAGATAGCCCAACTTTATTTATTCCCTTTTTCCACAGAGCAGTGCAGAACGTTGTCTTGGCTTTGGATGGACGATCTGCTGCAAACACCGATCTTGCTGGATGAGTCGAAGGTCAATGTGTGGATGCACGTGTGGAACCGGATTCATCCGTTGAACAAGGGGGAAATCCCTTCCCGTTTTCCACATTTTGTACGAGAGCCGAAGGATATGCGACAAGAAGGCATGCTCACGCGGTCACCTGTGTCATTGTGTACATATGAGACCGGCCTGTCGTTGACTGAATAACTGGGAATCCCTTCCCGAGCACACTACAGAGAGGCGTTTTGTCAGATGACTGTTTTGGAGTTCCTCCCATCGTCATGTATAAAACGGCACTTTGATCCCCTGTTTCCCTGTTCAAATGACTGTTGGCATGAAGATAAACATAAGATGGTTCTTTACTCGTATTCTTCTCTTGTGATGCTTCCGCAGCACTGGGCTTTGGGTTGTTTACACCTTACACTAGAGTCTGTTTGGAAACAGTATTAAAAATCTCTTCCATTATTAATTTCGAAATTGATATGAACATGTCATCACAAGATATTTGGCTGTTTACATTAAGTTTGAAATTGGTACTACAAACAAACAAGATGCGAATTATATTATAATTGTTCAGCTCAATCAAATTTTGCTGTTGTTACTCTGTCCTCCAAGACTGTTTTGGACAAGATTGTTTAGGGGAGATAAAACACGAGTTATCTTAAAGTTAGATATAAATCAAATTTATTTCGATGTTAATCTTATTATAAACAGCTTGCTTCGGTATGAATGTTAAAATTGATATAGTGTTAAATGTTCTAATCAAGCGGTAAACGGGATGAATTTGGTAACAAAATTATTAGAATCTAATTTCGATTCCGACAAGGGTTAAGGAGTTTCAGTTCCGATTATGATAATTTCGGAATCATTATGTTCCGATTTCGATCCGATTTTGATTCTGTTATCGAAATTGGAACTGTGTCCGATAAATTTCGAAATGCATATTAAATATTAATTTTTATTTAAAAATAAGTTAATAATTTACATATAATTACTAAAATTTGATATAATCTTCTTAAATTTTTTATCATTTTATCATTTTATATATTATATATTATAATTTATTTAACTTTATTTTATTTAATTTTATTTATATATAATTATTTTCTATCGAAATTGGATTAAAGAAAAAGTAATCAATGAATTTCAATTTCGATAAATTATTGAAATATCTGGTTCCGATTTCGACAGTTTATTAGATACGAAAATAAATTTCAAATCCGTTAATTTTTTTCGATAAATTTCGAACTGCATATTAAATATTAATTTTTATTTAAAAATAAGTTAATAATTTACATATAATTACTAAAATTTGATATAATCTCCTTAAATTTTTTTATCGTTTTATCATTTTATATATTATATATTATAATTTATTTAACTTTATTTTATTTAATTTTATTTATATATAATTATTTTCTATCGAAATTGGATTAAAGAAAAAGTAATCAATGAATTTCAATTTCGATAAATTATTGAAATATCTGGTTCCGATTTCGACAGTTTATTAGATACAAAAATAAATTTCAAATCCGTTAATTTTTTTCGATAAATTTCGAACTGCATATTAAATATTAATTTTTATTTAAAAATAAGTTAATAATTTACATATAATTACTAAAATTTGATATAATCTCCTTAAATTTTTTTATCGTTTTATCATTTTATATATTATATATTATAATTTATTTAACTTTATTTTATTTAATTTTATTTATATATAATTATTTTCTATCGAAATTGGATTAAAGAAAACGTAATCAACGAATTTCAATTTCGATAAATTATTGAAATATCTGGTTCCGATTTCGATAGTTTATTAGATACGAAAATAAATTTCAAACCCGCTAATTTTTATCGAAATCGAATCAAAATATCGTAATATTAGATTCCATTTACACCCCGAGTGATCATCAGTCGGAGGAGGACTCCGGTACTCGGATGACTAACTTGAGACGGGGTCTGTCTGTCTCCTTAAACGGAGGACGGACGGTGCTAGATATCGAAGCTGAGAGACTCGGATATTTCAGAGCAATATAATAAGATATTAGAGCTGGTTGGGTGACTTGTCATGGACTCGTATCTTCTTACGGCTACGGTATTAAAGTTGAGGATCAAGATTCTTTTTATATCCGCCGCGTCCTGTGCTGGACGCACAGTTGGCCACTGTGCCAGTCGACCAAAAAAAAAAAAATTTCTTTTTATATCATTATCGATGCGTGATATTAATTAACTCACTCCGAGTGGACGGAGGACGCGTGCTTTATTATACATCTCCTCGCTGGAGTGGTCCTCCCCGCCATTTCCCGGTGTCGGCAGGGGGTGGGTCTTCTGTCTCGATCCTTGAACGTTGACACGCTCCGAGGCATCTGCACGCCCGTTGTCGTCGGTGCATCCCCGCCGTGCGGTGTTACGGAACCTCACCTCGAGTTCCGGTTTGGTTAGGGTCGGGTCGGGTCGGGTCGAGTCGGCTCCGGTTCGATCAGATTTAAATTGGATCGACCGAGGTTGTCCCCTAATCAGTCGAATCGGCTTCGGTTGGACCAATGACTTAAAATTGTCTTCGCTAACTTGTTTTGGTTCCGATCCACTGAGGTCGCAGACTTGAGATGACTAACGTCCTATTTGATAATATGATTATATACTTCTATCACTATCAATTTTAAAATTGATATCGATAGAAATCATTAAGAGATGTTTAATTAATTATATCAATTTAAAATTTGTAATATAATAAAATATATTATATAATATAAATGTCGACGTGTATTACTTTTGATGTTGATACTCTAACATTTAAAAATATTAATATTAATATTAATGTAGTACTAAAAATGAAACTCTAATCAAACAGGACATAAGGTGATGTTTATTTTGACTAAATCCGAAAAATTTAACATTATAATTTCATCTCTATAATCTTTTATCTCGTGAAACATTTAAAATTAAGTATATGACAGTCAGATTATTATTAGATTTTTATATACATAACATATATATATATATATGGTGTCAGATACGCCATAACACTGATAACACTTTTCTTATATGGTAGTCATATTATTATCAGATCTTGTCATATAAATAATATTTATATGGTATCAGATACGCCATAACGTTTATAATATTATATTATTTTTATCATAAGACAGTCACGTATATCTTACCAAATTATTATTATATTTTTATTTGAATACTAAATTTTAGTAAATTTTATTATAAATATAAATTTTTTACGATAAAAATTATTAAAATATTATTTGATTATTTTATAAACAAATATTTTTATTAACATTTTTGTCAAACAAAACATTTATTTCTTAATTAACTAGAGTACTTTTTTACCACTACCTCAAAAAAAATCATTTTCGAGCCAATCCCATAATATTTATTTTTAAATGTATTTAAATATTTTATACGTATTAATATTTTTATAAAATATCATAACATCAAAATTTCATATTAAGTTTATGATCTAAATTGATTTCATGTCATATGCCTTGAAATGAACACATCTTAATAAGATCTTAATTAGATATTTTATCAAACAAACTTATCACTTATGTCTTAATCAAATTAAGTACCTTTTTACCATAAGTTAAGAGGTCAGAGGTGAGACTACGAGGTTAGATTTCCGGGTTAAGTCAAGACAAATGAAATTCTCAACTCTTAATTTAATGCCTAATGGGGTTTTTGGTTGCATGATAATTTTTTGTACACTTTCATGATAAAAAATTATATTAAAATAAAAAGTGAAGCAACTCATGACATAAAATTATCATGTTTGGAGGGATGTGATTACAAAAAAGAGTAACCACCGCACATGACCAAATAAAGTGGGGGACCACAAGAAAAAAGAAAGAGGTGAGACCCACTTTTTTTGTTTAAGAAGAAAATCACTTTTAAAATATAAAATTGTCATGGTTACCAAACACCTCTTTTAATAATTTTTCTTACAATTTTTAAAAATTAAAACAAAAACCTTCATTATCATGCAACCAAACACCCCATAAGTTCTTAGTCTATTTTATTGTAAAATTAAGTACTTAATTTGATGAATATATTTTAATTTAACATGTTTGATGATTTATATAAAGGGAAAAAAAGTTTAGAGTAATGTCAAACTATTGAAGGTGTTCACGTTCTTTAAGTTAAATGATGTCATCCAACCGGGCTGCTCCCAACCTGGGACGACGCAGCCGTATGGTACAACATTTCTTTTCTTTTGGGTGCATTTATTTACCTCTAAAACTATTAATGGGGTGTTTGGTTACATGATAATTTTTTGTACACTTTCATGATAAAAAATTGTATTAAAATAAAAAGTGAACCAACTCATGACATAAAATTATCATGTTTGGAGGGATGTGATTACAAAAAAGAGTAACCACTGCACATGGCCAAACAAAGTGGGGGACCATAAGAAAAAAGAAAGAGGTGAGACCCTCTTTTTTGTTTAAGAAGAAAATCACTTTTAAAACATAAAATTATCATGGTTACCAAACACCTCTTTTAACAAGTTTTCTTACAATTTTTAAAAATTAAAATAAAAACCATCATTATCATGCAACCAAACACCCCCTAATGGGGTGTTTGGTTGCATGATAATCGAGGTTTTTATTTTAATTTTTAAAAATTGTAAGAAAACTTGTTAAAAGAGGTGTTTGACAACCATGACAATTTTATGTTTTGAAAGTGATTTTCTTCTTAAACAAAAAAAGAGGGTCTCACCTCTTTCTTTTTTCTTGTGGTCCCCCACTTTATTTGGTCATGTGCGGAGGTTACTCTTTTTTGTAATCACATCCCTCCAAACATGATAATTTTATGTCATGAGTTGGTTTACTTTTTATTTTAATACAATTTTTTATCATGAAAGTGTACAAAAAATTATCATGCAACCAAACACCCCATAAATGTTTGGTGCAACATTTCTTTTCTCTTGGGTGCATTTATTTACCTCTAAAACCATTAAATGTTTGGTACAACATTTCTTTTCTCTTGGGTGCATTTATTTACCTCTAGAACTAGCCGTATGGTTAAGATTTTCGGAAAAGTTAATCAAAACTGTATTTAATTTCGTATATCTGGAAATGATTTCGGCTGACCACAACGAAAGAAGGATTTTGGCATCCGCCAGGATTGAGCGCGCTCTATTTTTCAAGGGCTACACAACGCCTCCTGTAATATTAGTTTATTTAAAATATTCTAATTGAAGTGAACACATGGTTTGTTAAATAAATATTATTAACATCTGAACATAGAAACTATGAAAGCTGATAAATATATATATTCAAACATCACGTTAATTAGGTCGTGGTTTATTTATTCCATAAATTAATTCTTAACAAACTTAATTAAGTGGTAAGATCCATTTTTCAGCACCAAAAAGTTATTAGAAAATATGAATTTCTGGTTTCACAACTACATATACAAAAATATGAATGATTACAAGAGAAATAATTACAAAATATTTGCCGTGTAAAGCACCTAGTACATAAATTTAAAATTGCGAAAATGTTCTTTAATTTAATTTAATATAATTATACATATTTTATGATAAATTTTAAATGTATATTTAAAGGTGTGTTAGTTATGAAAAGTGACTCATATTGATTGTTGGGTTGTTTTTAATCATATGTCGTTAAATTGTGTTCTAATTGCAAGAAGTACCTCATTCGAAATTTGCCTTGCCTTGTATTAGCATGATATCATACGAAAATAAAAGAACATCTATCATAAAAGATAAATGTAACTAAGAAAAGCTATGTCTCGTCCTGTTCTCAAAAGTCGTTGCATAAAAGCTATTTCAAGTAAATCAGGAAGTAAATTTTTTCGTAAAATATTTTTATAATTTCCTTTCCCGTGCAACTAATTAAATAGATCACAAATTGTGAACAAGTAAGTATTCAATCCCGAAGACAGTTGTTTTGGTTTAAACCAAATATTTAGAGCTCATTTTCGAGCTTCAGTTGTTTTTGAATCACAGTTGTCTCCCCGATTAATTATAGTGCAGTCAGAGCAAAGCTTCAACATGTGTGAAGACGTCAGTCTTGGGTTATCTAAATGATAGGTTGCGTTTTCTATGTCACGCGGAACCCTTGGCAAATGCAACTGGTTGGAGTGTTGACACTCCTCGGATGGATGCAGCAATCTCTCCGACGAGTCATGCTCAGTTTATCATGCGCCGTAGGGTGCCCATAATTAAGGACTCTTAATTATATTCTGGCCACAGAACGTACGACCACAAAACTATTATCAAAATGAGCGTGATTCACCTCAGGAGAGCTCCTAAGAAAAGTTTTTCAATCTCCTCGCAGGAAAAGTCGTGAGATGTCATGATTTGATGATATTAATGATGATTTAACGACATCTCATCGTTCACTTTGTGAGTGAGCTGAGTCCTACTAAAGTGAACCGTCCTCTTATCGAATTGTAAGGTGATGATACATCCGGGCAAACATATCCCTGGGATATGGGAGTGAAGTTTGCATCGTATATGAATTATGCAGTAATCTAAGGTCCTGTTTGGTAACATTATTTGACATCTCTATCACTATCAATTTTAAAATTAATATTCCTAGTAACCACTAAGAAGTATTTGATTAATTGTATCAATTTTCAAATCGATAGTGAAAACAAAGCACATTATGTGATACAAGTGTCAACTTGTATCAATTTTGATATTGATACTCCAATCTTTAAAACTATCAATATCAATATTGATATAGTATCAAATTTGAAACTCTAACGAAAGGGGCCATAAGCTACTGGCACAACGTCAGATCAGATTATCGTGAATCCCTCGAAGTCCTTGATATTACAAAAGTATCCACGCAAAGAATCATTTCCCCAACGATATCAAGAGACACCGCGTAATATTCAGGGTTTTTCTTGACAAAAAAATAATTTAGATATATTTAATTGATTAATCATTTTTTATTTGTCTTTCTCTTTCTCTCTCCCTATTTGTATCCACAGAAATCATCCTCGTCCTTGTATTTTTACCCTAGTCACAGTTATTCTCTCTCCCTCTTATTCTTTTTGAAGTTTTTTTAAATTAGCACAATTTTTATTTTAAAAATAGCATGTTGAAAGTTTTTATTGTAAAACTAGTATGATTTGGTCAAGGTCGAGTTTTGAAAACTCGATTTGTGAAGAAAGTCGATTTCATCTTACTCGACTTAAACTGATGACGATCGGGCATAGTTGTCCGAAAGTCGAGTAATACAAACTCGACTTGTCTTCAACTTTAACCCGCGTGTAAACCCTTTTCCCCCTTCTACTGATCTTTCACTGCAGCGGGGGTGATACTCTATCAGCAGCGGCGGCGACGTGACTCCACAGAGGTGGCGGCTAGGGTGGCGGATGGCAATGATTGAAGGCGGAAGATGGTGGACGGTGGTGGCTGAAGGCGGCAGACGGGCGGTGGATGACCATGGCTCGTCAAGGCGGGGAGGGCTCCAGCTGAAGGGTGGATGGCTAGGCTTCCGACGGGAAGGGATCCGACGGCAAGATTCGTAGCGAAATTCGGCTAGGGAGGCTCCTTTGACATTAGGGCTCGATTGGCTGCAATTAAAAGAGAAAGTAACAATTGAGGTTTATTTAGATAAAGTTGAACATGAAAATTGTAGTTTGGATTGCTTACATTTTGTAACTCCAATATGAGTTTAGATGAACATGAATTTTAATTATTTAATTAGAATTGGGGTTTTTTAGTTGTTGATTAATTAGAATTGGTGTTCTCAATTGAAGTTGGGGTTTTATAATTGTTGGTTAATTAGAGTTTGATTTTAGAATTTTTTAATTAGAATTTGAAATTTTCGATTGAAGTTGAAATATGTTTTTAGTTCTTTTGTTTATATGATATTGTTTAATTAGAATTGGTGTTTTTTAAGCCAATTGTGGTTGGGTTTATTTAGATTGCTTAATTTTATTAAATATTGCTTAATTATATTTAGGGGGTTCTAATTTAAATTAAGGTACTTCTAATTTATTATGGTCATTTCGAAAACATCCCTTGCTGTCCCCTTAGGCCATCGGTTCAATTCTTTGCACACAGCTAGTCGGACTGAATGGTCTGATTGTCCAGATTCTTTAAAAAAATATTTTGAATATAGCAAGTTAGATTTAAATGTGATCCAATAATCATTAGTTTTTAATTCGAACATATTTTATATTGGGAATTTGTTTCCTTTTAGAGTCGAGTCGATTTAAAAACGAGACATTCGTAATTTAAAATTTCATTCCCATATAGAAAATTAACGGCTTGATAATTTTAGGTTACTTTGAACAAATTAAAGATATGACATCTAGGATAATCAATATCCGTATAATTTTTGATGGGATACTTTCAGTAAGCAAAGATTATGCTAATTATTTTGGTGGATATGAACGTAATATTAAGATATTGTGAGAATGTAGTCATGATGACCTGAAGAGTTGTATATTCAATGCAATTGGGTGTAACCAAGATTGATAAATTTGAAGTTAATTTATAATTATTTTTATGGTGTTAATGAGGTTGTTGATGAAAACATCACTCAAATTCTATTGATAAGATGTGTTGAGGTTGATGATATCATACTGTACATTATAAAAGAATACCTTGACATCACAACCTAGGTTGGATGTAGTACTTGGAATCCACAAACTTATAATCAACCATCTATGAGTCAGTTGTTATCTCAAGTTGAAAGTAATATTAGCCCATGGAATGTAGTAAGTGGTCAGAACACTGAAATTAATTTGAATGAGTAATAAGAAGTACATGATGAACACGATGAAATCAAAGGGTCCTCAAGTGATAATGAAGAAGTACCATACGATATGCTTAATAGTATCTCGGCAGTCGATGAATTTCATGAGGCCGAAGATACAACTTGGATAAATAATGCCATTGTAGCAAATACTTTTATAGACAATGATGAAGATGATGTCGAAGGGGAAGACACACAATTGTAGTAAGAGGGGATGGAGAGAATCTTGATGAACTTTCAGTCAGAGATGTCTTTAGATATAAAGATCTTATATAGGTCGTTGTTGCGTGGGTATTGAAACATAACGTGCAACACCGAATAGATAAATCAATAAAGACTAATCTTATATTAATTTGTCCATCAAGAGCTAAATGGTGTAATTGGAGATTACATGCACATGTTGTAAGGAATCGTCCATAAAAATTATGTGTAAGAAAAGTGACGATCCCTATGAGTTCTTTTAGAATCTATCTCAATCGGAACCGAACGACAAAAATAAAAAATTGATCAAATTAGGTTCAAATATACATGATAGAGATTCATCTAATCCCATGGAGAGAAATGAGATTGTCGACTCCATAAATGGGTTCCGGATCGGCACCTTAAGAAAAGGTGATGATAGAATATGGGAAAGGGAGTGAATCAGAAAACACTCAGAAAGCGGTAAAATCCTCACCTCGGTCCCACACTCACATTGATCCCCGAACTTTCATCTCATGGCGTTGCTCGAGCATCATAGATGGTTCGGATCGTGTGGGAGGGAGGGAGGAGTAGAATGACTTCGAACATCAATAAAGAAATTGTGGTCACAGGAGCCCTGGGCTCCGCTTTATGGAATAGAAACAAGAGATGACTATATGTACCTTAGCGCGGGAGATGATGTGTGAGTTCAACCTTCTTTCTCTTCGGCCGGCTGATGAGAGAGAGCCCAGCCGGTGCTAGCTTGATCAATCTGTGCAACTTAGAAGACAAAGAAGACAAGAAAACAAGTGAAGGGAGGATTATAATTGAGTGAAGTGTAGTAACTATAAAAATAATAACATAAACGGTAATTGGAAACAAACTCACCGGATTTGGGGTTAGCCATAACATTTTTTTTTGTTTTTATGATATATGAGATGATGCAAAAACTAAATAAAAATGATGTATAAATGATGCTAGATGAATGACGAAGATGTAGAAACTTAAACGGCTCAAATTGGAGCTAAAATGGATGAGATATCACCGATCTGGCCAGACAGCACACTAGGGTGACCGCGCCCTTGTCTTGAGGGCGTTGGCTGCAAATGAAAGAGGATGAGGAGAGGAACAATTCTTCTGTTGACCACTTTTGCAGAAGATGCCCCGAGATTTCTGTAGAAGCCAATGAAGTTCAATGATGTAAAGTGCATGGATCGGGCCTTCTTCTTCGCTTCGGGATCGATCCCTTGACGTCGACTCTGATTTGAACGTCGGGATGGCCTCAGGAGGGAGCTTGAACGACCTCAGGATGAGCTAGAGCATGGGTGGTAATCCCGGGTCATTGGGGATTGCTCAGTATTTATAGAGAATGGAAACCGGTGCAAATTAAGGAAACTGGCCGACCATGCCCTCGGGTTGAGGCCTCGGGGATGCGTTCGGCATTTAATTTCTAAAAAAAATCGGGAAGCTTACGAAAAATGCTAAAAGATCAACTTGATTATTTGAACGTGCCCCTGACTCGGGGGCGAGGTTAAAATGAATGATTTTTAACAGGGGAAACTTCCCAAAATCCGGTTTAGAAAGTGTTAATCAGGGCAATTTCCGGTTTCCGAAATCGACCGTGCCCTCAGTCTAGGGGCGTGCTGACTGTGCCCTCGGTCTGAGGGTGCGCAGGCCATGCCCTCACTATGAGGGTGCAGTACACTCTCTCTCCTATGCGCATGTTCCCCGGGCCATAACTTGACGTTCGATTTGGCTCCTGTTTGTTGCGTTGGAAAGAGGGCCTTCAACTGCATCTCCTTAAGTTGGTAAACCAGCTAGCATGACTCCCGAGATGTTTGCATGGGGCTTTGGCTACCATTTTACCCTTCTACTAAAAGCCAAAAACCGAGGCGGTAATTCGAAAAGGCACGATTTTGGTCGAGGAAACCGGTAGGCTTCATGTCAGTCAATGAGCAGGTTTCATGTTTTTATGATTAACGTGCAGCTCTCGCTTGAAGGTTACGACATTACTTCGAAAATCATCGGGCCATTCTCAACTTATGGGGGTCTCCACCTATGTCCTTAGCTCATTTCCACAAGGTGATCCAGATTAGATAACAGTTAAATAATGGGTATCGCCCATGAAATTAGAGTCTGGGACTCTAAATTAGGCCAAATTGGCGTGTCTACAGCTTGCCTCACCTTGATGTCGACTTTGCAAGGGAATGGTATGTAGCGAAGCGAAGTGAAACGTAGAGAAAGCACAATGAAGCGAGATGGATCATAGTGGAATGTAGTGAAGCGAAATGGCAATGGACTGAAAAGGTGGCATCAAGGTGTAGATATACACATGCTCAACAACCAGATTCGACAAAGCGAATCTCCTTGAGTGTCCTGGATAACTGCCATGTTTCATCAAGTCATCCTATGTTCGATTGGTAAAAGATGTGCCATGAGCACGAGAGAAGAATAGCCAACTCCCAACGCGGTGGGGAGTCCCTGAAACATGGGTTTGTCGGTTCATCATCAACCGGTAACTCGATCTTTGTGGTGTTCTTGTACTGTGATAGGTTAAAGTTTAAAAAGAGATTTGTTTTGAAAAATAAAAAAATACCAATTGAGCACATTCAGGCTCTCAGATTCATTTAAATCTTCCAAAAGACAATATTCAATTCGGAATGGAATGATCTCAAATTCCAAAACGCAAATGTTGAAGCACAGACTGTGAAGATAACAACGGTGCAAGCATGTTCAAATATGAGGCCCTTGGCAGGATGAATTGACTGCCACAGTGGGATGAATAGCAAGAAGGGTGCTGCAGTGGCCATAGTGAGGATAGAAATGAAAGATTTGAAGACACAAGGTGATTACCGAACATGGTGGGATTAATAGACACGGCGAGATTATTAAACACAGTGGGATTAAAAAACATAGTGGGATATTAGAAAGATCAGAATCATGGTATACGATGGGAGAATATCCCTGGTAGGGTTCAAAGATATCTTGACAGAAGAAGAAGATCATGAATGGATGTATGTAGTGATAACGAAAAATGCAATGCAACTAATACTACATGATGCATGCTCGGCTCAAGAAAACAAAAACAACACTTGTTTAACAATTAGTTGAAGATATAGATTGTCTATGAGGTTAAGATACCCATTCGGGAACCATCGTCCCTCACAACACAACTTTGGCTTATCTGTGAGCACCGAAGATGACTCGACCGTCATGGATTTTGATGAAGGAGATCTTGAGTCTGATTTTGTTCGCACTCATGGTCTTCAACATCAATGAATAAATAAATAATAATGCACCTAATTATATGCTAAGAATAAAAATGATAATGGTGAGTTTGCGATGTCATGTGCCTTGATGAAGACACTGAGCAAAAGTTCCTCGGCAATGTTGAGGCCGAGGTAACGATGACACCTCCTCCTGAGAATCCTTAGGGGAGGGAAGTGGTGAGTGTTGTCTTAATAAAATCCTACAAAAAGTTTCTCGGCAAAGTTGAGGCCGGGGTTATGGTGATACCTACTCTTAAGAATCCTCAGGGAAGGGAAGTGGCGAGCATCACCTTGTTGTGTAGTTCTCCTTATTTGTTCTCCATGCCTGAAACACTCGAAAAAGGAGATTAGAATGCCAATATGGCTTATCCCCTTGCAAGTTACAGCATGTCTTGACCTTTGTCAAGGGGTAATAGCCTTCTTAAGGGTGTAAAAATAAAGCAGCAAATATGCAATGAAAAATTTGAAACATGAGAGACTAAGAATAAATATGAATGTAAAGACGAGAATTCAAACCAAGCTTGGTGAAATTTTTTTTGAAAATTTTGTTGGAATTTGAAAGAGAAGTTTTGTGAAAGGATTCAATTTTTTTAGATTTTTGAAAGAACTCTTTTTTTTGAGTTTTGAAAATATTTAATTTTTTTGGGAGTTTGGAAGAAATTCAATTTTTTTTGGAGTTTTTGAAAATATTCATTTTTTTTGGAAGTTTCGAAGATATCCAATTTTTTGGAGTTTTTGAAAACATTCAATTTTTTTTTGGTTGGGAGAGAAAATAGTATTAACGAAAGTCTTCATCACTCGGCTGTTATTCTAGGTTCATTGTTAGATACCATGTGCAGAAGAATGGGTCTCTTACCCAAAATCATTTTGACCTTCAACCTTTGATCAGCTAGAGTTTAGCATTGATTTGGTTGGTCCACCCACACCCTGGGGGGGGGTCAGAATGAAGAAATGAGGAAAAGTCCTTGATAGGCTTTGGAGTTATCGAGAGGGATTTCTCTACTTGCACCCAATTGTTCATTGGGGTTCGGCCTCTTCGGGTCTTTTCTTCTTTGTTGACAAACCTATTTTTGTAGCACACATTCGGACTGGTGCTTTGACCTGTGGGGTCATTGCCCATATTTTGGCGTCTTTTTCATTTTCTACATTTTGGGTACTCATTAAGACATGCTCATATTTGTTTAGACCTGTGGGGTTCATTGCCCATCTTTTGGCACATTTTTTCTTCATTGAGAAGTTGGGCCTTATGAGATGGCCTCCTACTAGGGCGATGAATGCTTTTGATACTCTCCCCCTCTAATCCCCTTCGCCTATCTTGGATTAAACAGAAGAGAATAGGGTGAGGGTTTTCCTTCCATCTCTAAGCGTTGCCTAGCTTCTCTCGGATGTCAGGTCATCTAGATTCTAGGATCGAGACATCTTGTGTGTGGGATGGTATCCATCCTCAACTCCTAGAGAACAACCACATGTGGACTCAAGTCATATTGGTAGTTCTCTCCATTTTTTAGGTAGATTACATTCTATGGGTGAATCAATTGTTAACATGCCTTGCAATGTAGAGAATTCATTTGGATAAAACAAAAAGTAGTTATCATCAATCATAAATTTTCTCTGAAGTAAGATTGTAACATGAGATTCAAAATTATTTCAAAAAATACATTGCCTTGCGGATGACATAATGATGATGAATACAATTTCATGTAATACCTGAGAGAAGGAATTCATTGTTGGTGACAATGTTGCTTGTGCTTGCCTTGCCTTGCCATGTTGCTACAATTTTTGATATGCTCCATATTGAATCAAAGAGTAAAAGTCATACAATGAGGTGAAATATGTGGTAGATTTGATTTGGCATGGTGGAACTAGGATCGATTACACAGAAGGCAAAGATTAGGGTATTACCTAGAAAATTTCTCTACTTTTGCTTTTTTTTGAAAGTAAAACTTGGAAAAAGATAAAGAATTATAAAATAAATAAATATTCTTGAAAAATAAAATTGAATTAAAATGGGTTCTTGGGCCCGAGAATGGTTGGAATCAAGAGGCACGTGAGCCCAAGAGTTGAATGCAGACTAGAGGGCCCAGTTGAAGTTGATAGGCATAAGGGCCCAATTGAAGGTGATGGGATCGAGGGCCTGATTGAAGGTTGAGTCCGAGGGATCCAACGAAAAGAGCGGGCATATAGACCCGATTTAGATGGTTTGGAGCATGGTCGTGATCTTAAAGATTGATGATGAGCTCATGGGCACCATTGAAGAGTATGGGTACGCAAACCCAAAGTTCAAGAAGTGGGGGAACAGAAGCCCGATTTCGAAGAAGTTTGGGCATGTGGGCCTGATTGTGAAGGAATAAGGGCATGTGGGCCCGAAGTTGAAGGAGTGTGGGCATGTGTATCCGAGGTTGATGGACCGATTTAGAAGGACCTTGGGCACATGGGCCTGGTTGTGAAAATATGTGGGCATGTGAGCTCGGTTGAGGTGAATTGTGGGCACACAAACCTGATTGAGGTGAATTGTGGGCACTTGGGCCTGATGGAAGGAAAGGAGCATGTAGGCCCAGTTGAGGAAAAGGGGCACTCAGGCCGGGTAGAAAGAAAGGGGCACATAGGCCATATTGAAGAAAGGGGCACACAGGCCTGGTTGATGAAAAGGGGCATGTGGGGCCAGTTGGATAAAGAGGGCACGTGAGCCCGATTGAATGAAAGGAGCACGTGGGCCCAGTTGGATAAAGGGGCACGTGGGCCTGGCTGATGGAAAGGGGCACATGGGCCCAGTTGATGAAAAAGGGCATAAGATCCCGAGAAAGGGGCATAAGGGCCCAATTGAAGAAAAGGGGCATAAGGGCCCAATTGAAGAAAAGGGGCATAAGGGCCCAATCGAATAGGATGAAGTATGGGTGGTGGCCCTAAGATTGAAGAATTGGGAGCCTACGGGCCCATTCGATGATTGTGTGGAAGATGAATATAGGGCGGTGTCCCTAAGATGGATGAATTGTGGGCCCATGGGCCCGACCATAAATTGTGAGGAGAATGAGATATGGGTCAAAGCCCTAAGATCGATTGATTATGGCCCCATGGACCATATTGCTCTTTACAAGGAGAATGGGGCAAGGGTTACGGACCTAAGACTGATTTCGAAAATTTTGCCTGCCTAGTGTAGACACGCAATTTTGGCCTGGTTGGAGAGTTTAAAATTCTTGTTTTCATGAAGAATATTTAAAGCAAACCATGTTTTCCGGACGGATCAAGTTTATGGCACATTCCGAAGGGGATCGATAAAATGATTGACCGGGCCAAACACCCTGTATATAGGGCACCTGGCGCCCTGTATATAGGACACCAGGCGCCCTATATATAGGGCGCCTGGCACCAAATCAAATCGACTTGACCAGCTGATTTGACCCCTGGCAGTGACTCGTCTTGTCGATCTGACGGACCTCATGATGCTGGCGCCCTATATATAGGGCGCTATGCTGCGTGGTACTGCTTTTCGAAAATGGCCAAAGTACCCCCTTTTGAGCTATAAATAGCCCCCCATTTGGAACAGATAGGGGGTTCCAAGTCTGTACCTCCTTAGAGCCCATCCAAGACTACGTTTCTAAGCCACTTACACCTCCCACAACCCCTCAAACCGATCCAAGATCACCCACCAAAAGTCCCAAAAATCTGCTGTTTCTGCCATCCAGAAACAGAAATTTTCTTCCACTTTGAGAGCTTCTATCCGTCTCTCCTCTTGCATCCAGCATCCAAGCCACATTCTTTTAGCTTCATTTGCATATTGTCTACAAGGAGGAGTTCCTACTTCGTCCTGGAAGCCGCCCAGCATTCCGTAGTAGCGTCGCGAAGAGGGGAAGAAAATCTGTTCGAGCTAGACTTAGTGCCCCATATACAGGGTGCTTTGACCTTGGTCAACGCGCCCTATAAGGGGGGCACCTACAGCTAGTGCCCTATATATAGGGCACCAACAGGGGCAGAAGCTTGTTTTGCAATTTTCGGAGCCCGATCGCCCGTTTAATCGAGTTTTTGTCTTCTGTTTTCATCTTAGAACTTTTAATCATGTTATTTGGCATGCATTAGATCATTTTGCACCTCATATATGTTTAAAAACCTACCCAAAATAGGGGTTGGGATTCCGTCCCGATCCGGTTAGTTCATTCCCTTTTGCATGATTCAGAGTCTATGCCAAGCATGATGCTATACTCACGCCAGAGCTTATGATCTTCATTTGTTTTCTTTATGTTTTTATGCAGGACATTCTTAGGTGAACCGATCGGGGTGAAGCTTCAATCCGATCGTAGGTGAAAGAATTCACTAAAGCTCTCCCCTTTCGGCCGGCCGAGAGAGGATAAGTTAGAACCTAACAATCTCCCCCCTTTCCCATCCCCAAAGGTACGACGGTCAAACTCTTTCTTCTTCTAGTTCATTTTGCTTCATACCTAATCACACTTTGGAGTCTTCGGCTCCTGGCGACCACACACGCACACCACTCACAACCACACTCATCATCACACCTTCCAACCCAAACTGACACGCTCTCTACTACGAACCACCGGCTCATCCGGGTGCTTACACCTTTTGGCAACCACGGTGGGACAACTCTTGCTTTAGTGAGTTCTTTTCACCTCTTTAAAAGAACGTCCAACATGCTCATCCTTGCTTTGGCTCTTGCTTGAGTTATTACATCCTCTTAGCATTCCTATTCACTTGCTTGCTTGTTTACTTGCTTCCCTTGAGCATCATTTGGTTTCATCCGGTTTACTTGCTTTCTGTGGGTCCTCTTTTAAAAGAAAAGCACAATCTAATTTTTAGGCTTGCTTTATCGACTTACTTTGACTTTGCATCTTAAAGATTATCTTGCTAAGCATATTTGCTTATTTTATTTAAAAAAAGTCTAATTTCTCCTTTAAAGCATCTTTAGTTGAATTAGTACTTGCTTTCACCCTTGTTTGACTTTACATCATTGTCTTGTTTACTTGTTTTTCAATACTCTATTGATCGTTGCATGCTTTTACTTTCTTCTTGTTTGTCTCTCACTCCTTGATATCTCACTTGCATTTAGTTTGCATTGGGGTTCTTTTGACTCCATTAGGTCATCCGAGAAGAGAGGCTCTCTCCTCCCAAAGTCCTACACACCCAAACACCCCTCTTGGTGATTGCCAACTCCTCCTCTGGGGATTCCCTCTCAAAAGGACCGGGTAGCTTCCATCAAGACCTCCGTAAGTCCCCAGATGTGAAGGATTCCCTCTTCACCGATTGGGCTGGTTGTACCTTTTATCCTAAAACCCGGAGCACCTATCTCCTATCGTTGTGAAAAGAGTGTCAACCTTAGATTGCTCGGTGTTGTGAGAGCATAGGGTCCTACCCATTTATTTGAGTGGACATTATTTCTCTTAACAAGCCACTAATTTAAGGTTGAAACATAAAAAATTTACGGTAATCATTTTAAGTCTGTGCCATTACTTGTTTGCAAATCAAAATTGAAAACCAAAACCAAAAATTTGAAAACACTTAACAAAAGAAAACCAAAAGAAATCTTTGCTTGAGGTTAATTTGCTTGATAACTTGTTTGTTCAAACAAAAATAAAAAAACCAAAAAAAAGAGGGAAAATTTCAAAAACTAAAAAAAAGGGATTCTTGTGTTTTTCGTCATCTTTCCTTTGTGTTTATGAACTTAAGATCAGGGGGAGTCGTCGGAATGACGGACCAAGGATACGAGCCGCTGCAGTTGGAGTATGACCAATCCTACCTCCACCCGGATGCCGTATGTGCCATTAACGAACCCGAAATGCTCCTTGAAACCAGTTCACCCCGACTCCACCCGGATTCTCTGTGGGAGGCATTCGCTCATGCCGACCCAACTCAACTACAAGCCATTGAGGCCATCTTGAAGGGAAAATCTCCTGTCAATCACACCCATGCCGAGGGTGGCCACCACACTTCTACCCCCCAATTAGCAACTGACCAACCTGGTGCACCAATACCGGGCCATTCTCACAATGGACCCTTGATTCCAAACTCACCCCATCCGATGGCCATCTTGAACCACCCGGACCCAAATAACACCACACCACTTAGGCCACCGGTCTACTCTTCCGCACATTTTAATCAAACCCGTCCACAAGTGCACCACCCAATATACCCTCCTTGCCTGGCCGCTTCAGCCTATCCGATGGCCATGCCGGCAAATCAAGCGTCTGTCCTCCCCCCTCCTCTTGTCCGAGAATCCTCCGTCGATCAAACTGTGCTTAACAAAATCAATAGGATGGATGAATAATATCGGGAGCTCAAGCGATTGATCGACGCACGAGCTCTCCTCGAGAAATCCCTTCCCTCTCCCCATGTTCCATCTTCCTCCTTCTGAAATGCCCATTTACCGCCGATATAACGGAAATGGGAATCCTTTCATTCACATCAAAGATTCTCTTTATGAGTCTGTCATGTGGCAAAATGATCCGAAGGCCCTTGCATACCTATTTAGGAGATCATTAGAGGGCTCCACGTTGGAATGGTTCTATTCACTTGACCCTTTGGAAGCCAGCAACTTTGATACCATCAAAGCAAAGTTCTTGCAAAGATACCAAGATCGAGTCGGTCCTACCCATTCAATCACAGATCTTATGGCCGAAAAGATGAGAAATGATGAGGATTTTATAAGGTATGCTGACATATGGAGGCCAATGGCAGAAAGGCTGACGAATGCAGTGTCAGAATCAGAACAAGTCAAGATGATCATCACTAACGCCACTCCGACTCTGAAGAACGTATTGTCATTACATCACCCTGTCACTATGAGCGAACTCTATGAGAGAGCACGGTACATCCAAACCCAACTCCGAGACTCTCCCATCATGAACCTCTTCGACCCTAAGCCCCGAATCACCAAAAAGACAACCACCACCACCACTGGGCCTGTGACTGAAGGCGTGATAACCAATGAACACGTCAATCATAGGAAACCCGCCCAACAACCACCAACAGCAATACAGAAACCCCCAGTACAGAAACCCCCGCCAAACCCAACCAGCACTTCGCCCTCAGATTCAACCCCAACATTTCCGCCACCAAACACCAAACCAGTATCCCCAACAACCAACGCAGACACCGGTCCCCCAGCAACCCTGGCAATTGGCCGTACAAACCTTTGCACCTCAACCACCCTGCCAACCAACCACCTATAACCAGGCACCTCCTCCTGCCACCTATGTGTCACGAAGAGCGGGGCCTAGAAGAAACCATTACCCGCCATTACCGTACTCTCTCATAGACATTTTTAATGCTCTTATGGCAGCAGGGCAGATTTCATTGCCAAGAGAAAAGCTGGAGTGGCCACAAAATGCCAATACAGACAAATATTGTTTATACCACAGATACCCGGGGCATACAGTGGAGAATTGCTTTCAATTTAAAGAAAATATCTATGACCTCCACGAGCAGGGAAGTATTGACTGGGGTCAAATGGGCGAGTACATCAAGGCAGTAAAGAACCAGCCTCAGCAGCGGCAACAGGCACCAGTCCAACAACAACAACAAGAATCCGGTCTGGGGATCATTCAGAACCTGCTACCGGCGCACGTACCCGCGACAACACCAAAAAATCAGAGGGTTGATCCTATTCTAACCTCCACCGATGAACCCCGTGATAGAGGCCAAAATTGGCAAATCGAGGGACCAGCTTCCTTCATGAACATTAACCCTCCAAACCACGTTAACCGAACTGTTCACTCCATACCACGAGCTATACCCACCAGAAGAAGCCAACCACCAATCATCCGCACTCTGTCACGACCAACCGTAATGCCACCAGCCGTACAACTCCAACCGGGTAGGACCTTGATCCGCCCGATCAAGCCACCACAAACACCATCACCATTAGGACCCATCATCGTACCACCTCATACAACCATGCCACCACAACCTACCCACATCCTTACAACCTGGACTATCATCACTACGCCCCTACCTAGGCCTCCCATCATCCGACCTAACCCTCCATCCACCTCCGCTACACCAACCATAGCCCCTCAGCTCGCCACAGTGCTTAGAAGCGGGCGCATGTTTCAAAGAATTTTTCCCCAGACCGGTCAACCAGGACGATCACAAGAAGAAGAAGAAGAACACCCAGAAGAACCAGTGCCAGGGACATCTTATGATTTGCTGAAGCACCTTGACAAAACCCCTGCATGGATTTCCATTCTAGAGTTGATCAAAAGGTACAAGGTTCATCAGGAAGTTCTTCAACAATATCTACAACGAGTAATGGTCAATGAAACCCTTCCCCTTGAGAAGATTGCATCGGTCTTGACCGCGAAAAGTGAACACCCCGCCCTCACTTTCACCAAAGAGGAGTTGGCCGAACCAGAAGCAAGAAAATATGCACTTTGTATCACTGTCAGCATTAATGAAACATATATCGAGCCTTGTCTAGTTGATACCGGTGCATCCATCAATGTCTTGCCACCATAAACGCTACAATTGTGTGGAATCCCAGAAGAGGATATTCGGCCATCACAAATCACCGTAATGGCGTATGACAATTCCAAGAGGCCCGCCCATGGCATGGTTACACTTGAAGTCAAACTTGGACCCCAAGTTGTTACGGTCGACTTCCACATCCTGGATATGGACCCAACTTACAAAGCTATCTTGGGAAGGCCTTACCTTGAGGCATTAAAGGCCGTAGCTTCAACCAATCACCAGTGCATTAAATTTCCCTTCAAGGGACAAGTCGTTGAGGTGGTAAGTATGCCTGTGGATTGCCTGGTTCCTCTCCCTCCTGGCTTGCCAAATCAACTGGTCTTCACAATCCTCGATCTGCCGAGGGATGGAAGGCAGCCCAGGCAAGTTTGGAGAAGGAAGAAGGATGATACCAAAACCCTTGGGTGGCGTATGATGAAAAATCTGGGATATCAAGAAGGCCGAGGGCTGGGGAGAGAACTGCAGGGTATCATAGAACCCATCTAGCTGGTAAAGACAACATCAAGGAACGGGATAGGGTACAATGGGACGTGTGATAATGGCCAGAAGATCGGTCAAAAATACTTCCAGGGGTGTCTGCACAAGTTCTTCGACAAGAGAGAAACAATACAGATGATTGAAGAACAAGAACTGCAGGAACAAGCAAAGAGGAAGAAAGTGGACAACCTAGAGGATGAACCGTATCTCGACGTATCATGGTTATTCTTTGAAGAAGGGTCAAATGAAGAATTATTCCACAACGAGCCTTCTGGCAGTCAGAATCAGGGGCTTTCACCCCATGTCATCTCCACGGGTCTAACAGACTCATTCCCAATAAGTTCACCATCAGATACACCAGGTAGCAAAGATGGATGCTCTCTTTACCCATCTTTGCTTGATCTGTTCCCTTCTCTGTCAATATCCCAACCCACATTGGAAACCACAACCAACCAAACTCATTCTGTGTTTATGTTTAGTACTTCTCAAAAAGATCAAAAAAAATGTTCTGTTCTCAACCCAAATCTCGATCGAAGAAACATCCCAACTCGCTCCGAAGGATGATCCAATCCAGGAGGCCACCCGGTCTCTAATCGATCTCCTTTTCCCTTCATCAATAAATTCCACTCCCTCCACCTCTTCTTCCCCTCCTTATTTACCTTCTTCTTCTTTAGGTTTAGTTTCCAATAAAAGCAAAACAAAAATCAGGGGTATGAGAGTTCCAGAAAGATACCTGCATCGGTTAGCTCAAAAAAGCTTAGAATGTGCCAAGCTACCGTAGTATCTAGAAAGTGCAATCCAGTTAGGTGAAATTCGATATGAGGAGAAAGACAATATTGATCCAACTTTAGGGGTCTATGAGGTTGTATCGAAAAAGGATCCCAACATTGAGAATGAAGAGGAGGATTTGGCTGATGCTTATACATCCGGTTTAAGAAGATTCGAAGAACCAAAAGTCACGGTGGATGAACCGACCAAGGAACTTAATCTCGGAACACTGGAAGATCCTAAGAATATCCTCATCAGTGCCAACCTCGCCCCTTTAGAAGAACAAAATCTAATGGGGGTGTTACAAAGATACAAAGACACGTTCGTTTGGACATACGAAGATATGCCGGGGTTAGACAAGTCATTGGTAGAACATCGACTGACTTTAAAACCTGAAGCTACCCCGGTCAAGCAAAAGTTAAGGAGATTCCACCTAGACATAGCATTAAAGATGAAGGAAGAGGTTGATAAGTTACACCAAGCAAAATTCATTAGAGTTGTCCTCTATCCACAATGGGTGGCAAATATAGTCCCAGTCATGAAGAAGGATGGAAAGGTTCGAATTTGCATTGACTTCAGGTACTTAAACCGAGCGTGTCCGAAAGATGATTTCCACCTTCTTCATATTGATGTTCTTGTTGATAACACAGCTGGATATGAAACCCTATCATTCATGGATGGATACTTAGGGTATAATCAAATCCTGTTAGCAGAAGAGGATCAAAAGAAAACCTCATTCACTACACCTTGGGGAACTTATTTCTGTAAGGAATCAATACATGATAGCGGAAAATTTTTGATTCCATAAAACCATGATCTTTGCCTTGATCGATGCCGAACGAGTAAAATCGGGAACCGAATATGAAGTAGAACGAGTGTACCTCATGGGATTTCTCAAATCCCTCACCATGGATGAAGAGAGGACATTCCTCCTTGCTGAAAACCGTTCAAGTGTCCGGTCTCTAGCGGTATCCACACGATCTGCTTCAATAGACGAGTTCTCTCTTCCTTCGGCCTCCAGAAACCTTTTGGATCCAAGCTTGACCATGGGAGATCACCTTCTAGAGAAGAGAGGAGGGAGAGAGGAGGCTTGGGACGTTCTCCAGCCCTATGGCTTGTTAGGGTATGGCTTCATAAGCCATTTATTTATAGAAGATGGAATTTTTCACAAAAACCCAAAACTTCTATAAAATTGCGTCCATGCCTTCATCATATTGACCAGATCTATTGTGTGTGACCCACTAGGCCCAATAGTCAATTTGGTTGAAGCCTTAATTAATTTAAAAGAACAATTCCTTTAAATTAAATCAAAACCGTTATCCGATAACAGTTTTTACGGCTTTCTTATCATAAAGGGTACAAGCCACATCCTATGATCCCAAATGACTTTGGGGAGTTAAATAACATCCATTGAGCCTTTCCATCATCAATTACCACACGGATTTAAATCCTCGATCATACAATGTCCCGGTCGGTCAGGGGTTCGGTGACCGACCGTCAACCCTTTAATAATCCGACTCTATGAAATCTTGTACTCGGTGAATGGATCAACCGGAAAACTCCTTTTCCAATTATCCTATCTACCTTGGCCAAGGATTTAGAGTACTATCCATAGGACATTCTCTCTCTCCTACCGAGAGTGAACGATCCCCTATTGTCCGCTCAATTGCCTCCACCAGGTTTCCCATATACCCAATCCATTAACTATATAGGACCACAATACTAAGTGATCCATCAGCCAATAGTCAAAGTACATAGTACGCCTGGCAAGACATCTTTGGCGACTCAGGTCAAAGATCCAACCGTGCTATTGAGATGTAAGAATAACCTGATAGACAGTTCGGTAAGATACCGATCAGGTTTTTCTAAATTGGTCATTTCAGTGAAATCATTCCACTAATGAGCACCTGTGTGTGTATCTCAATGTCCCCACACTGATGACCAATGAGATCGGTCATTCTCATCATATGAGAAGACATCACACACACTAGTCTATCCGGATTCTTGATGTCCTGTCTCAAGGATCCTATGACTAGGAACATTTAGATCACATACCTCTAGATGATCGATCTCATTATCATGATCTCATCATGATTCAATCATCATTGCATGTGATTAAGGACTTCATTACGATATACGCTTCTAATAGAAGCTAGTAACGAAGTTTTGCCTATTTAATTGAATGAGATATTCCTAGAAATGTCGAATCATATCATATATGATTGGCTTGTAGGGCATACATTTCTATCAATCTCCCACTTGCACTAAAGCCAATCACCCATCTGGCTGATCTCTATCACCTCAAGGTGAAGCTCAAACACTCTTTGAGTAGCTGCTTCAGTTAGTGGATCTGTAATGTTATTAATGGAAGATACTCTATCTTTAATTATATCTCTATCAACTGCATTCTCTCTGATTCTATGGTATTGCCATAGAAGTTTGAAACTTCTAATGAGACTTTGGCTCTACCCCATTGTTTTCTCAAAACAATATACTTTCAGAGAAAATTGGGACAATCCCATAAGCTAGATTTAACAACTTCATCTACTCACTACTCAAGCAATATACATCATTATGCAATCTACTTTAGATTAGTTGTAGAATTAGCAGTGTTCTCTTGAATGGAACTCTTCCACCACCGCACCACCATTATATTGACTTATTATCGTACTTCTCTGATTAGAAGCTTGTGTTCATAAAACTACAAGACTTCAAGTCTTATCCTCCATACATTAGAAATATATCCATAGTGCTTCTCAAGTACTCAATGACACATCTCTAAATTATCTTGTGACTCTCACAAGGATTTACTTGATGAATGCTCATAACACTTAGAGCATGAAGTCATGTGCGTAGCATCACAAATGTGATAAGTCCTATTGCAAAAGCATCTCGGCTACACTAATGTGATCTCTTTATCTCTTAAGAAGTCTATAAAGACATCTCTTTAAAGAAATCAACTCCACACTTCATAGGTAAGAAACCTATCTTGGAGTTTTCCATGTCAAACTCTTTGACTATGGCTTTTATGCACATGAATTGGGTAAGGCCAAGAAACCTTTTAGATCTATCTCCATAGATCTTAAAACCCATATTAAGTTTGGAGGATTAATTGATAACTAGGCTCACTAATGATAACATACGTACTTCATTCTTAATGAGTAGTATATCATACATATATGATGTCAAGAAGATAATAGCACTCCCACTTATCTTATATGAAAACACAAGGCATATCTTCATTCTCAATGAAGTCATAAGATTTAATCTCATTAAACCTTATCTACCATCTATAGGAAGTTTTACTTGAGTCCATAAATGGACCTTATGCACACACTATTTGGATGTTTTGGAACTTGATTCCCAAAGGTTGTATCATATACACTGTTTCTCAAAATAACATAGAGAAACACTATCTTAACATCCATTTGACATATCCTATAGTCATAGTGTGTAACAATCAAATCCGAACGGATTAATTCCATGGCATAGGTAAAAGGTCTTATCATAGTCAACTATTTCGCACAAATGATATCCCTTTTAACTATCTTTACTTTGAAGGTCTCTACCTTCTAACAGACTTCAATCTATTCTTTAGTGATCCATTTATACCCTATAGATACTAAATCCTTAGGTGGATCAATCAAGTTCTGAACTTGATTAGAATAGAGTTTATATCGGATTTTATTATTTCTTCCCATTTTGAATCAATATCTCATATTGCTTCAATGTAAATCTTAGGATCATTATCCTTTTATCTTATGTCTCATTTCTTCCATCAAAGATATGTCTCACATATCTCTTAGGTTGATTGGACATAAGAAAAGATCTATGATTTGCCCTTGTGTAAATATAAACTAGTACCTTAATAAAAGTGTCCATGGATTGTAGGACTGGAACACCTTCCATTTATGCCTTGCTCCCACTGTCTTTCTAAAGGAGGAACTCTTCCTCTAGAAGTATGGAGAGATGAGCAACTCATACCCTTCTCCCTATGGGAGGCATTAATATCCTTAAGTTTCCTTAGGATATCCCACAAGCCAACACTTTGAAGTCTTATATTCCAACTTGATAGGGTTATACTTCTTTACCAAGCCAGACATTCTGAAACCTTAACTTGCTTAAGGTCAAGCTTTAATCCCTTTCCATATCTAATATGGAATAATTGGAATAGACTTGAAAGGTACCGATTTAAGATCAAATGTCTATATTGAGTGCTAACCCCTAAACAGACAAAGAAGAATTTTTCAAAGGTTGTCAATGTCCATATTATGTCCTACACAATATGGCTTCTCATTTTAGCTGCTCAATTAAGCTAAAATGTATAAGAGGTGTCTATCAAAATTAGATTCTATTATCTTTCATTTATGTGTGAATTATTACTTAAGTATCCCCTCTTTGATCACATCAAAGAGTTCTAATACTCTTTTCATTGATATTTCTTCTTCATTCTTAATCTCAAATAATTTCTCAAAGGTTTTGGATTTGTACTTCATAAAGTACATATGTCCATACCTAGAGAAGTCATCTTTGAAAATTAATGAAGTTGAAATATTATCCTCTATCTTTAATAGATATGGGCTAACATGCATCTAGATGCATGAGTTCTATAAACTCTTTAGCCCTCTCTCCATGTCTAACAAATGAAGAGTTGGTCATTTTGCTTAATAAGATAAGACTTACATATAGTTAATGATTCTAAATCATTTACCTATATGTTACTATCCGAATAGTACTCCTTAAGTCTTCTCTTATAAATATGACCGTACTATTAAACAATAGATTGATCAATATCAATCTACTTCGCCTAATGAGGATTTTTCACACATATTATAAGAGCATACATATCTTATATAAATAAACTCTTTATTATGCTCCTACTAGTAAACACTTTACCAGTTATCATTTTCATACCATAGAATAAATCTCCATTTATTCAACTAGAAAATGAAAACAATATTCTTATGGAAGGATAATTAAGACAACTCTAGAAGGCTATAGAAAATTTGCTTCTCCCACTAGTAATGATGCAACATTTTGTACCATTTCATATATAGGTCAACAATCTTCTTTAAACCTTCATTTACTTGCTATTATCTACAACTCTTTGTAGATATATGATGCATATCTGGTATCTCATACTATTATATGCACCCCTAGTATCTTATACTAGAATACAAATATATAGTATCTTATACTATCAAATGTGTATATAAGACAAGTAAATATTAATGACATAGATACATGGAGCTTCTTAAGTTCCACCTTTGCATTATGTGCAATACACTTTGCACTTCTTCTTCTACTTACCATCATCATGATAGTAGAAGAATGCTATGTCAAATTTGGGTTATAATATCTTGACTCACTTCTTTGACTTTTAACTATCACCATCTATCTCTATCTAATGATCTTACTTCTTTCTATTGGTCTTACCAATAAGAAGTATTCAAGATGTATTATTCTTCATCACCTTTAATTAGCTCATCACCATGAACCATGATGGATATCAAATCCATCTATCCATGTTGCCACTACTAATTTTATCTGATAGAGGCTAACATCTGATAGAAGGCAATCAATACATCATCTGAATGAGATAAGATCTTATCTTGTCTCACTTCATTAGATAGTGTAGGAGATACTTACTTCTCAAGTAGGATAGTCAATAGGTCAACTATGAGAACTATTCTCTTAGTTCTAAACCGATATAAGAAGTGTGAGCCATTAAAATAATTAGCATCTAGCATGCTAGATAAATGGTGGTTTATAATATTCTACAACAGAGATATAATTATTTTAACATTACGTACATTCATTAAAATTAAGATATGGTCTTTCATCCTAATTTATACTCCCACTAACTTTCGACGAATTTGCATAACCCTCATTATGCAAAGACGGGATATGGCGATAACATCCTAGTGGGGACCAAGACCCTACTAACTTTATGGTGATGACCTTGTGGTAGCACAACAAATCATCCCATACTTAATAGGTAGGCAACTATTGCTACTGCAACTCTTGCAACTCTTAGTCATTTAGCCTCTAGAGTTATGATCTTGTGGTAGCACAACAAACCATATACTCTAGTTAGGTCATACCCGCTTGTTACGTTATGAGAATGGATTCTTCACACAACCCTTGTGGTAGCACAACAAAGCCATGCAAATGGTCCACCCAAAGTTCGGCTAATGCCTTGGCCATGATCTCCAATCCCTTGCCGAATAGGCCTTGTGCTAGCACAATAAACCCATCCAATCTAAGATTGGCTCATCGAACCATAACAACGGAAGGCTACGTGAGTCATTCTTAATGTCTCACGTTTATCGACCTAATTAGAACGAGGAGGATTTTATTTTAGTCTCATCAACATAGGTGCTACATATAAATATTAATATACCTTTGGAATATCATATATTTAAGGTATAATCAGAGCACACACCACATATCAAATATGCATTAAAACATAGGTGATCATGGACTTAACCCTAAGCATACACCTAAGGCACCCCTATAGGTGCAATTCCTTGCTTCAGAAGCTTGAGTTGGCATGCTCCCACTTCAGAAGGGTGCTTCTCCAAGTGGTCCCGCTCTCCATTCTACCACGAGCCGGCTTCTAACCATTACAAGCGGTACTAAAGGGTACATGCACCCACAAATGTACAACTCATAATAAGAAACCTTGGTTTCAACCAAGGGGAGTACACAAATGGGGGGAGGTAGAATGTACAATCAGATTGTATAGAGAGAGAGGAGGCACACGCAGGCCCCATTTAATAGCATAACCAATTTAATTAACCAAGCAATCAAAAGTAAACCATATTTAAGTCCATGATCACCTCCATACACACACCAACATTCATCACATGAACATAGAGCGAATACGTGATAATTATATGAGATATATCATATATACCATCATAAAATTATATACTGTAATTTTGAAATTCCAAATTTCATGCTTGTCGAATTTTCATAAAATAAATAACATGAAATGAACATATAAACAATTTACATGCATAAGACAAGCAATATAAAATATTCAGATGATTCATGCTTTTCCAAAACTTATAAGAGCATTAAATTAATGTCCAAATCATAATTCTTCAAAATCACATTTTTCAGAATTTATTTGAACACTAATTTAATCAATAAATATTTTAAAACAATTTTAAAATCATTTATAAAATGACTCTATGGCAACCAAAGTCCAAAACTATTTAATAAGTTCATAAACATTTTACAAACCTATTAAATAATTTCTCAGAACTTAAATAATCATTAATTTCTTTAATTTTGATCTTAAAACAATTTTAAAATCAAAATAGTAGAATTCAATGACAAAGTAGTAAAAATCTATTTAATAAGTCATTAAACACTTTAATAACTCATTAAATAAATTATAAAATTTTTCAAAATTTTTCTGGAATTTTCTGGCATTTTTTCGAATCAAAAATGAATTTTAAACAATTTAAAAATCATTTTCGAAAGAAATAAAGGGCGGCGCAGTGCGCCGGCCAATGAGCACCGGCCACGGCACCTCGGGCTCAACGTGGCCCAGCCACGTACCCCACCCGGTTTACGCCGGAGGGCCGTTGGCCGCGCGCCGCGCGCCATGCGCCCGAGTGCGCCGCCGCGCGCCGCCGGGGCTAACGCGGCGCGGCCGCGTACCCCACCGGGGTGCGCCCGCCCTACCGCCACGTACCTCCGTGCGCTGCCGGGTCCGGATCCGATTCGGACTCCGTCTTCTTCGCCCGATAAGGGCTGGGCGGATTCCGGAAACCCTAGAAAATCGCCGACTTTAGGGCCAGATTTGGGGGGTAAAACGGTGTCCAAAAAATCCGTAAAAATATGCGTTGGAATCCTTGAACAATAAGGATTCTATATATAGAAGTTTCATCTCATGAAAAATTCTATCCAACGCTAAGTTTCAGGAGGAAGTTGCCACGGCCGCAATTAAACCAAAACGCAAATCCCTCTCAAATCCGGCACCTCCAAGGGCCGTTGAGTATCCAATAACTTATGGAAACTCTAGGAAACTTAATTTCCTATCTTCCTACGTCATTAGACAGAGGTATTTGAGTCCAAATAGGTAAGTTCATCAACTCCCCCAATTTCGGCCGGATTTTCGGATATGATCATCTTAGCAACTTTCCGAACTCATTCCGGACTCTCCGGATGGCCAAAATTCATGAGGTTTGCGGCATTGGAAATATCTCATCCACGAGAATCCAATGAATCCAACTACACACAGTTTAGTATCTCATACAAACTGTGGAGATCAAATCAAAACAGCTCTGTATGCAGTTTCGGGAAAGCAAGAAATCACATGAAATCAAGCCAATTTCGATTCAACTTCGACCAAGGCTTCAACCGGGCTCTGATACCACTGTAAGGAATCAATACATGATAGCGGAAAATTTTTGATTCCATAAAACCATGATCTTTGCCTTGATCGATGCCGAACGAGTAAAATCGGGAACCGAATATGAAGTAGAACGAGTGTACCTCATGGGATTTCTCAAATCCCTCACCATGGATGAAGAGAGGACATTCCTCCTTGCTGAAAACCGTTCAAGTGTCCGTTCTCTACCGATATCCACACGATCTGCTTCAATAGACGAGTTCTCTTCCTTCGGCCTCGAAACCTCCCGCATCCAAGCTTGACTCACGGGAGATCACCTTCTAGAGAAGAGAGGAGGGAGAGAGGAGGCTTGGGACGTTCTCCAGCCCTATGGCTTGTTAGGGTATGGCTTCATAAGCCATTTATTTATAGAAGATGGAATTTTTCACAAAAACCCAAAACTTCTATAAAATTGCGTCCATGCCCTCATCATATTGACCAGATCTATTGTGTGTGACCCACTAGGCCCAATAGTCAATTTGGTTGAAGCCTTAATTAATTTAAAAGAACAATTCCTTTAAATTAAATCAAAACCGTTATCCGATAACAGTTTTACGGCTTTCTTATCATAAAGGGTACAAGCCACATCCTATGATCCCAAATGACTTTGGGGAGTTAAATAACATCCATTGAGCCTTTCCATCATCAATTACCACACGGATTTAAATCCTCGTTCATACAATGTCCCGGTCGGTCAGGGGTTCGGCACTGACTGTCAACCCTTTAATAATCCGACTCTATGAAATCTTGTACTCGTGAACGGGATCAACTGGAAAACTCCTTTTCCAATTATCCTATCTACCTTGGCCAAAGATTTAGAGTACTATCCATAGGACATTCTCTCTCTCCTACCGAGAGTGAACGATCCCCTATTGTCCGCTCAATTGCCTCCACCGGGTTTCCCATATACCCAATCCATTAACTATATAGGACCACAATACTAAGTGATCCATCAAATAATAGTCAAAGTACATAGTACGCCCGGCAAGACATCTTTGGCGACTCAGGTCAAAGATCCAACCGTGCTATTGAGATGTAAGAATAACCTGATAGACAGTTCGGTAAGATACCGATCAGGTTTTTCTAAATTGGTCATTTCAGTGAAATCATTCCACTAATGAGCACCTGTGTGTGTATCTCAATGTCCCCACACTGATGACCAATGAGATCGGTCATTCTCATCATATGAGAAGACATCACACACACTAGTCTATCCGGATTCTTGATGTCCCGTCTCAAGGATCCTATGACTAGGAACATTTAGATCACATACCTCTAGATGATCGATCTCATTATCATGATCTCATCATGATTCAATCATCATTGCATGTGATTAAGGACTTCATTACGATATACGCTTCTAATAGAAGCTAGTAACGAAGTTTTGCCTATTTAATTGAATGAGATATTCCTAGAAATGTCGAATCATATCATATATGATTGGCTTGTAGGGCATACATTTCTATCAATTTCTACGTCGTCATGCCCTTCAGATTAAAGAATGCCGGAGAAACTTATCAAAGGGCCATGGTGGCGATATTTCATGATATGATGCATAAATTTGTAGAGGTGTATGTGGATGATCTAGTGGTCAAATCTCGAACCCGAGATGAGCATGCTGAGGTGTTGAAAAGGGTTTTGCAACGAGCCAAGGAATATAAACTTAAAATGAATCCCAAGAAGTGTGTGTTTGGAGTATCATCTGGAAAGTTATTTGGGTTCATCATTAGCAAAAGAGGCATCGAAATCGATCCAAACAAGGCCAAAGCCATTATTGACATGCCTCCACCAAAGAACCTAAAAGTGCTGAGAGGGTTGATTGGTAGGCTACAATTTGTTTGTCGGTTTATCTCACAACACTCCCAAAGATGCAAACATTTCTATGAGTTAACCAAGGCAAAGACCGAATTTAGATGGGATTTGAGATGTCAAGAGGCATTCGATGGTTTAAATAAATATTTGTCAAGCCCACCCGTGCTCAAACCTCCGGTTCCTGGAAAACCCTTGATCTTATACATCTCAGTTTTGGAAGGATCTCTGGGAGCAGTATTGGCACAATTAGATGATGAAGGGAAAGAGCGAGTAGCATACTATCTGTCCAAAATCTTTGATCCTTGTGAGCAGAAGTATACAACCATGGAAAAACCTGTGCCGCCCTGGTTTGGGTGGTCCAGAAGCTTAAACACTACTTTCTGGCCCACGAGGTTAATCTCATTGCTCGCATGAATCCCATCAAATTTCTTCTTGAAAAATCTGTCCTGACTGACCATTTGGCACGCTGGCAGAGCTTTCTCTCCCAATTTGACATCACCTAAACCCAACAGAAGGCAATCAAGGGCTATACAATTGCTGAACACATGGCCCATCATCCTATCCTAATCTTTGACCCTATCCAATCATAATTTCCCGATGAAGAATTGATGTCCATTCGATCTTCCAATCTATGGACTTTATATTTTGACGGGGCATTAAACTCCCAGGGTAGAGGGATAGGGATTGTTCTTCTATCACCCGAAGGTGTCACCATTCCACAGGCTTTTCAGCTTCATTTTTCATCAACAAACAATATAGCTGAGTATGAAGCCTTATTGGCCGGACTGGAGGCCGCTCACTTCTGTGGTGTCACTAGACTAAGGGTGATCGGTGATAGCCAGTTAATTCTCCACCAAGTGCTTACCAAATACCGCACATCTCATCCCGAGCTCAGACCATACCAAGAACTCACCACCTGTTACATCAAGCTATTCTCCAAACTCGAATTCATTCATGTCCCTCGTGCTTAAAATATTCTTGCCGATGCTCTCGCTTCCCTGGCATCTTCACTATCTGTCCCGCTAGGCAGGCAGGTTAGGACAATCTATGTCCGCCGACGAACCATTCCGGCAGTGGAAGATGCACGATTCTTGAAGGTTAAAGAAAAGTTTGAAAGGAGAGAGTACATTGAGCAAAAGGAGGAAGTATCTTTGGTTGAGTTGGAAGAATTAGAAAAGGGTGAGAAGCCATGGTATCATGAGATTGCGAATTACTGTCAGGATTAGACATATCCACTAGGATCAACTGCCGAAGAGAAGAAAGCCATAAGAAGAGTCTCCCAGAGATACACTATCTTAGGTGGAGTACTTTATAAAAGGAGCCTGGCCGGCGTTCTATTAAGATGCGTAGATGAAGAAGAGGCTTAATTGGTGCTTAAGGAAGCGCATTCCGGAGTATGTGGATGCCATGTAAATGCTCAAGCCCTCGCCAAGAAGATCATCAGGCAAGGGTATTATTGGCCTACTCTAGAAGAAGATTTCTTGATCTTTGTTCGGCACTGTCATCAATGTCAGCTTCACGCCGACAAGATTCACTCTCCCGCATCTTCCCTTCACCCGATTCATGCCCCGTGGCCTTTCGCTATGTGGGCTTTTGATGTTATCGGACCCCTTGGTGACCCAAACTCCATAAACAAAACCAAATCCTTCATCCTAACAGCAACGGAGTACTTCACCAAGTGGGCAGAAGCGGAAGCATACGTGGAGATCAAGGGTGCGTTTGGCAATTCGGTGAGAGAACTTCTCGTAGAAGGACCTTCTTTTAAAAGGCACTTCCTTCTGAAGTGCTTCATATTTATGGAAGCAAAAGGTGTTTGGAAATTTTTTTGACAAATCGAGAAGTCATTTTCATCCCAAGCCAAGCACAGGGGGCAGGGTGCTCATCGGTGTGGTGCGGGCTTACGGAGGGGGAGGAACACAGGGGGGCTCGCGAAGGGGACATGTCCAGCGGGGGGGGGGTTGCAGAGGGGAGTCTGCTGCCGCGGGGGCGCTCGCGGAGGGGAGGGCGATCGCTGGTGGGGGAGGGGGCTTGCCGAGGGGGTCGCCGGTGGCGGAGGGGACAAGCAAAAGGTGGGGAAGGGGGGCTCACCGCAGGCAGCGGCCCCCCGCGAGGCAGCCGTTGCCGGAGAAGGAGGCGGCGGCGAGGTGGTCGAAGGGCTCCCCCTCCGGGATGCGCCCGCACGGCCGGTTGTGACCGACGTTCGGTGTGCCCCACGAACGCCGCCGTGCTCGGCCGACGGCGGCACCCTCCCCCGCAGCCGGTTGTGGGAGAGGTCCGGCGCCGTGAAGTAGCTCCTCCCCGCGAACACGTCGGGGATCTCCCCCTCCGGCGAGTTCCGGCTCGGGTTCGGGATGTTGATCCCGCCGCCGGCCAGGCTCGCCGGGATCCTCCCGGACAGGCCGGGGGAGGGGGCTTGCCGAGGGGGGTCGCCCGTGGGGAAGGGGGCTCACCGAGGGGGGGGGGGCCACCGGTGGGGGAGGGAGCTCGCCGCGGGGGGGGGGGGGGTCCCGAATGGAGTCCATTGCCAGGGGGTGCTCACGGAGGAACAAGGTCGGGGGGCTGGCACGGGAGAACTTGGAGCACTTTTCAGAAGGAGAAAATTTCTCCTCCGAACTTCTGCCTTCTACAAGGAGGAGAAGTGAAAATAGGAGTGTAGCCAAACGGTAACATAAAAATTAGAAGCACTTCAGAGAGAAGGAGAAGTGAAAAAAAAGTCCTTCTGAGTGGTTCCCAAACGCACCCCAAGGCATCAACAGTCTGCACCTTTATCAAATGCAACATCATTGCCAGGTTCGGGATCCCAGGCGACATCATCACCGACAATGGACCACAATTCAACTCCCAGGAGCTACGTGACCTTTGCAATAGGTATTGCATCAGATTGCATCATTCATCTCCATATTATCCTCAAGGCAACGGTTAAGCAGAAGCCACCAATAAAACTCTGATAAAAATCATTAAGAAGATGTGTAAGTCTAGCAAGTTCGCAGACTGGCCAGATAAGTTAGTTGATGCTCTATGGGCCTACCGCACTTCTATTCAAACCCCAACGGGTCAAACTCCCTATGCCTTGGCATTTGGGATGGAGGCGGTAGTCCCATGTGAAGTACTCGTTCCTTCCCTCCGAGTCCAGATCGATCGAGACATCCCGATAGATGAACGCCGAGATTCCCTTCTCGCGCAACTCGAACTCTTGGATGAAAGGAGGATGGCCGCTGCCGAACATGCTAGATCTTATCAGAATAGACTTAAAATATTTTATCAGAAGAGGGTGGTGGAGAGAAAATTTTAAATCGGTGAAGTTGTGCTTAAAAGAATATTCATTAAGTCGGGCGGTCCCCGCTCCAAACTTCAACCTAATTGGGAGGGTCCGTATGTGATTCCGACTGTTTATCCCAGTAATTCATACAAGCTGACTAATGCAGAAGGAGAAGAACTAGCTCATCCCTGGAATGGTGTATACCTCAAAAAATACTTTCTTTAAAACAAAAAAAGATCTATAAAATTCGAAGGTGTGAAGAATGATGATAACATCTAACGCTTGCTTGTTCGGTGCCCCAACTTGTCACTTAGGAAAATAAAGATAGGCATCATACTGCACACACTACACACCTAGGTTTCGGAATCCGATGATTGAAAGTCAAAGAGAAAGCTAGGCAACACTTGGCAAAAGAAGGTCAACCCTGTCCTATTCTCTTCTTATCTGGGTCCAAAAGGGATGAAAGGGGTTAGAATAAGGAGTATCGAAAGTACTCATTGCCTAAGTAGGAGGATACCTCTGGAGGTCTGACTTCTTAAAAGAAAAGGTGCCAAAAGATGGGCAATGACCCCTCAGGTCGGCAAAAGAATAGACCTGTCTGAATGTGTACCAACCAAAGCCCCCTAAAAAAAGGCTCCAAAAGATGGGCAATGAACCCCTCAGGTCAAAATCAAGCAAAATAAAAAAGACCTGTCTGAATGTGAGCCATCAAAGAAAAAGGGCTAGAAGGAAGGACCCAAGGATGTCAAATCCCAAACAGGCAACGCGGGAACTAGTAGAGAAACAAATTCGACACCCCCGAATCCTATCAAGGACTTACCATCATTCCTCTTACTTCTTTAATCTTGCGAGCAGGGTTGATCGACTAGATCCAAGAAAAGCCATAGCCTATCGAAGGCGGAAGGTCAGAAGATCTCGGACTAGGTACTTTCTTACACGTGATGTCTACTCTTAACCCTTAGGTAATGATGAGGGGCACCTATGGCAAGCAAGGCAAAGGATGAGATGGTCGTTTCTTTCACACCAAACCAAAAAAAAATCGAATACTTCAAGAAAAACACCAAACAAATTCATAAAATCAAAAATATTAAAAAATTAAATATTCAAAACACTAAAAAAATCATAAAAGTTCCAAAACATCAAAACATTATAAAACCATCAAAACCCAAACAAATCAAAATTTTTTTTTTCAAAACACCTAAAAAATTGCTTTCTAGATTGACTAGCTGCCTTTGCATTCATGTTTAATTTCAGTCTTGCATATTTCCTTTTGTGCATATTTATGTTATCTTTACCTTAATAAGGCCGATGTCCCTTGACAAAATATCAAGGCAACTTTTCCCTCTCCTCGCAAGGGACTAAGCCAAAATAAAGTTCTAATATCTTCTCTCAAGTGGGTGCAGGAACAGGAGAAGACATGTCGGCTTCATATCCCCAGACACTAGAGGAAGAAAATTGAAAAACAAAAGTGGACTACCCTGACCCCTATTAGGACTTGCATTTAGTATTGCATCTATCAAAATAAGTAATATTTGAGATGTTGAAGACCTCAAGTCTAGAGGGGGCTGAGCCTGAGAACCCCTTCAACAAAATCAGTGAGGGCTCAGTCATTCCCTAGGCTTGCGGATAGGCCAATGTTGAATATGCGGGGACGACGGTTTCTTCGTTGATGTCCTAACCCTCTATGTTCAACCTATATATTCAACTATTTTCTTATACTTTTTTGTATTTCTTTAAACCCAGCATGCATCATTTCATACATGCATCACCCCACCATAATCCTGCCATGACCTCTTTCCTGTCCACCATGAACCTTCTAAATATGGTCTTTTATAGCCCCTAGAGGAGGTCTTGATTTTTCGCAGAATCGGTTTCCAACATGTTTTAACAATGATTTCATCAAAACAAGAAGATATTCCATTTCAAACCACACCGGTTTTCCTGAGTAAAACCCGATGAATTTGAAGAACCCAACCTTGGTTGATTACTGGTTTCATCTTTACTTTTTCGCAATTTACTTTCTACCGAGTCCAGCACACCATGCAGTTCGGGTCCTGGCCGGTGACAATTCTCCCCCATGTGGGATTTTAGTTATAGTTCTTCTACACAATCAATCAACCGAAGGGAAGGTTCTGATAAGACAAAAGGCAACCTCGGAGTCCGGTAAGGTTTCATTCTACTCAACTAGGCTAAAGAAGGCGTGTCTAAATCTACACCTTGGCGTCACCTTTTCAGTCCATTACCACTTCATTCCGCTACACCTCACTACGTTTCACTACATTCTCCTGTGCTACATCCGTGTCATTCCCCTACAAAGCCGACGCCAAGGCGAGGCAAGCTGTAGACACGCAATTTTGGCCTGGTTGGAGAGTTTAAAATTCTTGTTTTCATGAAGAATATTTAAAGCAAACCATGTTTTCCGGACGGATCAAGTTTTTGGCACATTCCGAAGGGGATCGATAAAATGATTGACCAAGCCAAACACCCTGTATATAGGGCACCTGGCGCCCTGTATATAGGGCACCAGGCGCCCTGTATATAGGGCGCCTGGCACCAAATCAAATCGACTTGACCAGCTGATTTGACCCCTGGCAGTGACTCGTCTTGTCGATCTGACGGACCTCATGATGCTGGCGCCCTATATATAGGGCGCTATGCTGCGTGGTACTGCTTTTCAAAAATGGCCAAAGTACCCCCTTTTGAGCTATAAATAGCCCCCCATTTGGAACAGATAGGGGGTTCCAAGTCCGTACCACCTTAGAGCTCATCCAAGACTACGTTTCTAAGACACTTACACCTCCCACAACCCCTCAAACCGATCCAAGATCACCCACCAAAAGTCCCAAAAATTTGTTGTTTCTGCCATCCAGAAACAGAATTTTTCTTCCACTTTGAGAGCTTCTATCCGTCTCTCCTCTTGCATCCAGCATCCAAGCCACATTCTTTTAGCTTCATTTGCATATTGTCTACAAGGAGGAGTTCCTACTTCGTCCCGGAAGCCGCCCAGCACTCCGTAGTAGCGTCGCGAAGAGGGGAAGAAAATTTGTTCGAGCTAGACTTAGTGCCCCATATACAGGGTGCTTTGACCTTGGTCAACGCGCCCTATAAGGGGGGCACCTACAGCTAGTGCCCTATATATAGGGCACCAGCAGGGGCAGAAGCTTGTTTTGCAATTTTCGAAGCCCGATCGCCCGTTTAATCGAGTTTTTGTCTTCCGTTTTCATCTTAGAACTTTTAATCATGTTATTTGGCATGCATTAGATCATTTTGCACCTCATATATGTTTAAAAACCTTCCCAAAATAGGGGTTGGGATTCCGTCCCGATCCGGTTAGTTCATTCCCTTTTGCATGATTCAGAGTCTATGCCAAGCATGATGCTATACTCACGCCAGAGCTAATGATCTTCATTTGTTTTCTTTATGTTTTTATGCAGGACATTCTTAGGTCAACCGATCGGGGTAAAGCTTCAATCCGATCGTAGGTGAAAGAACTCACTAAAGCTCTCACCTTTCGGCCGGCTGAGAGAGGATAAGTTAGAACCTAACAATCTCCCCCCTTTCCCATCCCCAAAGGTACGACGGTCAAACTCTTTCTTCTTCTAGTTCTTTTGGCTTCATACCTAATCACACTTTGGAGTCTTCGGCTCCTGGCGACCACACAGACACACCACTCACAACCACACTCATCATCACACCTTCCAACCCAAACCGACACGCTCTCTACTATGAACCACCGGCTCATCCGGGTGCCTACACCTAGCTAAAGGAGGTCCTAGTATCCCTTTGCTAAGGTCTACATCCTTCTGGAGGCTTGTCAATTCATTCCCTATTTTACTGACCAATTCTATTCCCTTAATTTTAGTTTAGAGGTCAATTCTATCTCCCCAAGTTCAGGGATCAATTCCAATGATGGCAATATTTGATCTGTACTTGATGAATCTTTGCCTAGTCCTTGACAATCAACTAAATTTGTGATCCCCTCGTCTAAGCTCCCTATAGTAGGCTTCTCTTCAGGTTGTTCTAGGGAAGAGGCCATGCCTAGCCTAGGGGATTCTAGAAAGATAGAAGAGTTTGGCTCGACCTCCCCTACTAGTTGATTTTGATCTTGAGAGATAGCAATGATATGTTAAGAAGTTGATTCCTCTGCCATGGCAAAAGCACAAATGGTTGGAGTGATTGATTCCTCTACCAGGGCAGGAGTACAAAGAGTCAAAGTGACTAATCGTCTACTATAGTAGGAGTAGGGATGATTTTGATTGGTTCCTCTACCGAGGTAGGAGCATGGATGATAGGAGTGGCTAGTTCCTCTGCCAAGGCAGGAGCAATAGAAGAAACATGTGCCTTAACCGACTTAGGGTGAACCCTATTTTGAGGGATTGATTGAATAGCCAAGGGTTGTTCAATTGGTGTTTGCACAGAAGTTGGCTTAGGCTGAGGAGCTAATGGCAAAATTAGTTGAGGGGCCGAGGCTTGTGTGGTTGGTCGAGGAGTTGTTGGTGAAGTAGACTGAGAAGCCAAGGGCTAGATAATTGGCCGAGATGCCTTTAGAAATGTTGGTGGAGTCGAAGGCTAGGATCCACTTTCTATAACGAGGTGTTGGCACAATTGACATGCAGAGCTAGATTATGCATAGTTGGCTATGCCATTGTCACGGTTTGTAGGACCTGCAAAGGTTGGGGCATAATCAACTAACATCGAGGAGTCGGCTGAAGATGATGATCTGGATGGGGTTGGGGAGGGCTCCTAGGTTGGTGGATAGCATCAATGCTCCTCTCAGCTATGGGCCTCAGTTCATCAGAATATTGCAATAATCTTCTCTTGCTTCCCCAATTATTGAATAGCCCGGCCCATATCGTTGCAAGAATTTTTTCTTGACAATTTTTAAATCCCATATTTCTATTTCCCCTAGTGAAAAAAACCATTCTAGGGCTGCACCATCCATTGATCGCCTAAAAAGAATAGAAAGAGCTCTTCGATCATCTTGCCATCGAGATGATTTGCTCAAAAAATCATTGACATGGGTAAAGGGGTCACCTAAGACATTGTAGCGAAGGTAGGCTGGTGTTTGTGATGGAGGAATGTAGATACTATGGATTGGAGATTCAAGGGTTTCCTAATCCCTAGCAATGGGTGGAGATAGAGTTGTTCACTGTTCGGTTCAACCCGAAAAACCAAACCAAACCAGTACTTTGGTTCGGTTTGGTTTGGTTTGAACTACCGATCGGTTTGGTTTGGTTTCTATGACCCTTCAAACCAAACCAAACCGGTAAACCGAATAACCCGAATTAGATTAAATATTTTAGTTTAAGTTATATATAAGATAGTATTTATGCATCTTTTCTTATAAAACTAAATTTGTTTCAAGAGTTTTTAAGGTAAAATTAATGTAATGTATAAACATATACACAAGATTTTAATAGAATATAATTTAAAACAAAAAAAATAAAATTATATATTGATATATCTACTACACCTTAGTAAAATATGGTTTGAACCGAACCAAACCAAACCAAACCGAATTAATTTGGTTTGGTTTGGTTTGGTTTGGTTTGGAAGATAATTTGGTTTGGTTTGGCTTGAAAAAAAATACTCAAAAACCAAACCAAACCAAACCATGAACACCCCTAGGTGGAGAAGAATTCACTAGGGGGTGTGCACATGGTACTTTGATGGGATGGAGGTGGGTTGGTGTGCGAGATGAAGAATGACCCACAATGGGTAAGTAGGTGAAGTAACATGGCAGGACTGCCCAGGTGGGGTTATGGTAAGAGGTCAAACTACCGATTGGCAAGGTGAGGCAGCTCGGTTGACTTTGGTTGGACCTTGATTGACATGCATATTGCCCTTTACTAGGCACTGCACAATTGAGAAGGATTTAAGATCAAGGTGGAGAAATAGACCCTGGAGGAGTTGCTCCATGCTAAGTGGAGCAAGCTGATGGGTGGGATCTTAAATTTTAGGTTTTCTGACGGCATTAACATGGCGCTTTGGTTGGACCATGGTTGCTGTAGCACGTAGTGATCCGTCTTGTAGTAGTCCGACATCCCGACGTGTCTTTCGAACTTTAGCATCATGGGTAACCTGTCAAACTTTCTAACAAGATGGTTGAAAGAAAGCAAGCGAAGGGTGTAAATGCAAAGAGAATTTTTTTTTGTTGTGTTTTGTTTTGTTTGATTTAATTTGGTTTCAATTTTTTTGTTTGGCAAGCAAGTTGAACACATAATTAAAGAGATATTTTTTACGTGTTTTGAAAGAAGGAATTTTTGTTGTTTTCAATTTTTGGTGAGTAAGGAAGTCATGCAAACAAGTTTTTAAAATGACTATTCGACAATTTTTGGGTTCAAACCTTAGATTATATAGATTGTTAGCAATTGTTCACTCAAGTAGGTATGGTTCCTATTGCTCCAATCTTCAAGATCTAAGGTTGTCACACAATCACCATGAGTAGGTACTTGGGTTCTTTAGGGTTTTGGGCAGAATGGTACAACTAGCCCAATCGTGCAGAGAGGAATAATCCACAGATAGGGAATTACGGAGGTCTTGATGGAAACAATCAAATCAACTAGGAAGAAATATCCCAGAAGAGAGGTTAGAATCTACCAAGAGAGTGTTTGGAGGGTAAGGGTGTGTTGGGAGAGAGAGCTCCCACCTCAAATGTCCTATAGATCGGAACAAGTCCGGCACCTGATGCAAAAGGCTAATGCAAAAGTAAAAATGGAGGGTAAGAGGAGAAGAAGCAATCAATATGCAAAAACATGAAATGAAAGAAAGTAAGTAAATCGATCATGCGATATGCAAATGAGACAAGCAATCATGCAACAAAACAAACAATCTAGTGACTAGAACCGAATTAGAATGAAACTAATTGCACAAAAAAATCAAGGTAGCATGGTTAAAGACATTAGTTGTCCCACTGTGGTCGCCAAAAAGCTGTCGACCCTAGAAATGGGTTCCGGATCGGCACCTCAAGAAAAGGTGATGATAGAATAGGGGAAAGGGAGTGAATCGAAAAATACTCAGAAAGCGGTAAAATCCTCACCTTGGTTCAACACTCACATTGATCCCCGAACTTTCATCTAACGGCATTGCTCAAGCACCAGAGATGGTTCGGGTCATGTGGGAGGAAAGGGAGGAGTAGAGTGACTTAGAACATGAATAAAGAAATTGTGGTTGCCAGGAGCCATGGGCTCCGCTTTATGGAATAGAAACAAGAGATTACCATGTGTACCTTAGCGCGAGAGATAATGTGTGAGTTCAACATTCTTCCTCTTCGGCCGGCCGATGAGGGAGAGTCCAACCAGTGCTAGCTTGATCAATCCGTGCAACTTAGAAGACAAAGAAGACAAGAAAATAAGTGAAGGAAGGATTAGAATTGAGTGAAGTGTAGTAGCTGTACAAATAATAACATAAATGGCAACTGGAAACAAACTCACCGGATTTAGGGTTATCCATAACCCTTTTTTTTAGTTTTTATGATATATGAGATGATGTAAAAACTAAATAAAAATGACGTATAAATGTTGCCAGATGAATGACAAAGAAGTAGAAACTTGAAGGCTCAAATCAGAGCTAAAATGGGTGAGATATCACCGATCTGGCCGGACAGCACACTGGGGTGACTACGCCCTTGTCTTGAGGGTGTAGTGGGCGCGCCCTAGGGTTGAGGGCATAGTGGGCATGCCCTAGGTTCGGGGGTGCAGTGGCACTAACTGACGCAACTTTGATGCAGAGCTCTCCACAGGTAGTCCCAATGTCAGAATTGAGTGCTGTTTGTTTCTATGGATGAAGAACTTGGAGGGGAAGAGATATCATGTTGATGAATTCTTAAGAATACATCCGTACAGGCCTGTATAAATTCTGAAAGTGAATAGATAGGAAAAATAGAACCTGGATGTACGCCCTTGGTGCAGCAATCGCCACGGACAGACGGCAAGTCGAAATTAGTGCCGCAGGTTAAAATGAAAGAGGACGAGGAGATGAACAATTCTTCTATTGACCAATTTTGCATAAGATGCCCCGAGATTTCTGTAGAAGCTGATGAAGTTCGGTGATGTAGAGCACACAGATCGGGCCTTCTTCTTCGCTACGAGATCGATCCCTTGACGTCGACTCGGATTTGAACATCGGGATGGCCTCGGGAGGGAGCTTGGACGACCTCAAGATGAGCTAGAGCATGGGTGGTAACCCCGGGTTGTTGGGAATAGCTCAGTATTTATAGAGGTGGAAACCAGTGCAAATTAGGGAAACTGGCCGACCGCGCTCTCGGGTTGAGGGCGCGCAGGCCGCGCCCTCCAATTGAGGGCGCGGTCAGCCCACCCCTGCCTTGGGGGTGCGTTCGACATTTTATTTATAAAAAATTGTGAAGCTTCTGAAATATGCTAAAAAATTGACTTCATAATATGAACACACCCCCGACTCGGGGGCATGGTCGAAATGAATGAATTTTAACGGGGGAAACTTCTCAAAATCCGGTTTAGAAGGTGTTAATCGGGGCAATTCTGGTTTCCGAAATCGACTGCGCCGCGCCCTCTCTTTTCAAGGGGGCAAGGGTGCAGTACACTCTCTCTCTTATGCACGTGTTCCACGGGCCGTAACTTGCAAATGGCACGTCCGATTCAACTCCTGTTTGTTGCGTTGGAAAGTGGGCCTTCAACCGCATCTCCTCAAGTCGGTAAACCAGCTGGCATGACTCCTAAGATGTTCGCACGGGGCTTTGACTACCGATTTACCCTTCCGCTGAAAGCCAAAAACCAAGGTGGTAATCCGTAAAGACACAATTTCGGTCGAGGAATCTCGGGTCAACTCGGGATGACTTAAAATGATAACCGAACAAGTCTGGTATGATCAAAATCTTAAAATCACCAAAAAATCTGAGATTAACCCGGTAAATGTGAGATGATCCTCGGAAAGATCGGGAATAATCGAGAAACCCTAAAATTGACCGAAACAGCCATGTGACCCCGGTTGATGATAATGTATGGCTAGGATTGACCCGGACGACCCGAAAAGGGTCAAAACCTTGAATGTTGCATAACTCACGCGGTACATCCGAGACCTTCAATTATGGATCATTCAAGGTCGGTCATTGAGTAGGCTTCTTGTTTTCATGATTAACGCACGGCTCTCGCTTGAAGGTTACGACATTACTTTGAAAATCATCGGTCCATTCCCAACTTACGGGGGTCTCCACCTACGTCCTTAGCTCATTTCCACAAGGCGATCAGGATTAGATAACGGTCAAATCATGGGTATCGCCCATGGAATAGGAGTCTGGGGCTCCGAATCAGGCCAAATTGGCATGTCTACAAAGATGAGCTTCTCAAAATCTTCAAACAGTTAGAATGTTCGGTCTCCATCAGTATTCACTTAAACTTCATCCACAACAAGTTCTTTGTTCACGCTGGTCTCGAGAACTATTCTCGAATGGAGCTCCATCACCTACGGATGCCTTCTAAAGAGAGAAAGAGGTAGAGAGGAGGCTGAGGACATGATTTACACCCTTGGCTTGATAGGGTTTTGTTAAAACTATTAGTATTTATAAAGAATTTTTAAATTTTTCATAAAAACTCAAAATCTTCATAAATTACACTCTTGCCCCTATACTTGTGGATAAGTCCTTTTGTGTGTGACTCACTAGGCCTAATAGCCTATTTGGTTGAGGCCTAAATAAAATAGAAGAATTCTATTTAATTTAATCAAATATGTTATCCGATAACAGATTAATCGATCTACCGATCATGAAATGTACAAGTCACATCCCATGATCTCAAATGGCTATGGGCAAGGAAGAAAGGGTCGCGGGTCACGACCGGGTCGTGAGACTCCCAAGTTGACTCGGTCGCGACCCCACTTTATTTTAAAATTCAAAAAAAAAATTCAAAAAATTCAAAAAAAACCAGGGAAAAATAAATGACATGATTTAAACAAATAATATATCAACTTTATTCCAATGTGACGTGTTCTACATTTTGTAAGTAGTTGATATACTCTCCCTATGTCATTGGGTTGAGTACACAGCTTGATACATGTACACATGACGATCATATTCGTCAGTCCATCGAGAAACTATCCTAAGACTTGATCCAAACGAGTCACCATAACTATAGGTCGATTGGATTGAAGTATCTGATGACTCCACATAATTCATTTCACAATACTCTTGATCATATGTAGGGAACCAAGAGCCTTGGGATGAATCATATGCATAGTTGGAGGCATCGTGGTATTCTGCTCCAGCTCCATGCCTATGATGACCTCCTCTACCTTACAGCCTTGTACCATAATCGATGTCTTGGGTCGCATGGGTATATTGCTCCTCGCCGGTAAAACGTAGCGACGTTGTAGGAGATATGTGAGGATCTGGGGTCCCTTGTACTTGTAAAATGCTCGTGCCCCTGTATCCAGCACCATCATCACTACTACACTTTGACGACGAATCCTCGAAAGTCTGGTACTGCACTCGGATATTCGACTCCGATATATCTTCTCGATCGTCTTCGACCATATCAGCATCTTCAATATCAAAAGGATCAGTCATAACTTGTTTACCTTTTCTCCTACTTTGCATACCTTGACTAGTTCCTTCTTCGGTCCTCTGTCTCTTTGCTAGGGAGGGAGGGATTTGGAATTCTTCGGTTAAAGGGACATCATCGAGCACTCCTTCGGCCCATTGTCGGTCTTCTGGGTTGAACTCCGGTTCTCCCAACCCTTATCGGTCATTGACCCAAGCTTCTAAGGAGTTCTTCTCATAGAATATTTGATCCAAATCGATGTCCTCCTCTTCAATTTGTGGCTCCTCGACCGAACGTCCTGGCGCCTGTGATATCCAACTCTTTTGTTCCATCTGGTTCTGTTTCATTCTCTTCAAATTCTTCAACTTTAACCTCATGTTGTAATGATAATACACGAGGCCTTCAAGTCTCCTTGATGTCAACTTGTTTCTTTGTTTCGTGTGAATCAAGCTGAATGTAGACCAATTCCTCTCGCAGCCCGAAGCCGAAGTGGTTTGGCTTAGGACCCTGATGGCTACGTCCACCAAGTCCTAGTACCCTGGTACTTTACCATGGTCCATCCACCAATCAGCTGCATAAATTGAATGTCTTACATTATTATCTAAGTAAACCTTGATTAATTAAATGATGAAAAAAATTGCACCCAGACTTAGTAGCATCACATCTCGTTCAACTCTGCTCGTTCCAATGTGAAAACTCCGCATTTGGTAATCGTACATCTTGTTGCATGCGATAATAGCCTGGTCGTCGTCACTGAGCAACCGTCAGATGACGCTATTCACGTCATCTAATAGCTCGTTCGTTGCCTTGAACCGTGGACTATAGCAATACCTTGGGTTGAAAAAGTAACCTATGAACCAAATAACATTAGTAAACAACTTATACATATATGACATTAAAAAAAAGATTAGTAAATGTTTAAGCAAATATACCTGCTACATGTATGGGTTGATGTAACGTACGTTCCCAGTTGTGATCTATGATATCCCACCACTTGGCGAAGTCGAACACTGTCTTGGAGATTTCTTCCTTCGCTCTCTCAACCGCATCGTATAACTACTCCATGTCTGCTTTTCTATCTCCGTCAACTATCCTTAGTACCTTCACTATGGGTTGGATGATGTCTAACGTCTTCTTTACAACTTTCCAAAAATCTCCACTCTCTATTGTCTCTTCTACTTTTCTTCCCTTTCTCATATCCGATTGGTTACATCTAGCTATCCAACTACCCCAACCCGGTGAAATGACCATCTGAGTTAGAGCTCTCCTTTGACTCAACAAACTTTCTAATGAAATATAGTGGGAGGCGAACCGGGTTGCACCGGGCCGTAACAACTCTCGCCCCTTGGTGTGTTCCATCATAAGTGCAAGGACAAAGTTGTGGTTGTAAATAAATGAAAAAATAAACTGGGCTAGCTTAACTACCCCGTTTATTTGAGGATCCTTGCATATATCCTCCAACATCAAGTCTAAGGAGTGGGCGGAACAAGGTGTCTAATACAAGTTTGGTCTTTTGACCATAAGCATCTGTCCGGCTGCTTTGTATGCGGCCGCATTATCTATGACTACTTGAACTACCCAGTTCTCTCCTATTTCTTCTATCACTCCATTTATCAATTGGTAAAGATACTCCGCATTCTTTACCTGTCCCGATGCGTCGACCTACTTCCAAAAGATCGTGCCGACTTGACTGTACACTAGGAAATTGATCATTGTCTTTTTAGTTATACCTGTTAAGTATAAGATATTAACTAAGTTATACTAAAAAAATGTTTATACATTTAATATAAATGAGTACAAGAAAATTTACTTATCGGTCCATCCATCGGTCATTAATGTGCAACCTCATTCCTCCCATATTCATTCAAATGATGCCATATACTTCTTTGTTTCTTGCACCTCCATTGGAAGATATACATTGTAATCTCCTTTAGGTTTGGACCGGGCACTCCACTCCCAACGTCTGCAATCGTGTTGATCATGTTCTCATAGTATGGTCCCCTCGCGGCATTTGCCGGAATGCTGTGGTGAAATAACCACCTTGACGTTGTCCGGCCAATCTTCTCCTTACATAATCTTAGGTTCTTCATCGCCGTCGTGATTGACATTTGACGTTGTCGTGGTCTGGTGATTACGGGATCCACGGGACCTACTGCCAGGTCGTCGTCTTGGGTGAGATCACGAACCTCATCTTGCGGTTGGTTCTTGGATCATCTTCCACTTCCTCGACCACTCCCACTTCCAGACCCTTGACCCATCATTCGGCTGGTGCGTCTATGTAACTCTTCATCAGCGAATGATCTTCGACTTGCTTCCATTCCCCGTAAGAGGTCATCTATTTAAAAAATATTCAACTACTTAATTCTCTTTTAAAATAGAAGAATGAACTACGTTTATGAGTAAAACATACTCTCGTACTCTTCGTCTACAAAAATATCCGGCCTCTCTTGTCCGGTCCCGTAAATGTGTACGGAACGTCTCCCCGGTTGTAGCAATTATTCTCGGATGGTCTCCTTATGCCGTTTGCTAGTTCTCTTCATTTGCTCCATCGCTTGTAGGTGCCTACGAAAATGAGCTCTGACCTCCGGCGGAGTCCGTGTGCAAGGAATAACATTTCCCTTCATGCCTGTAAGATGAAATTTTAAACGATAAATACCACTGAATATTACTTTCTCGCAATATTTACATTGCACTTTTATTTTCACCATGGAGATCAAGTTGTAATGTAACCAAGCTGGATCACTCCAGGTCGCGCCGGCAGTTTCGGTTGTTTAGCTTGGAGAAGACATTTTTTTACTAAATAATTACTTAAGTAAGTAATTAACTATTTAAAAAAAGTTAAAGATGTTAATAAGTAACTACTAATCTAAATAAACTTTTTATTATGTAAAAAATTGACTAACTAATTATGTAACTAAGTAATTAACTATACCATCTAACTAATTATGTACTTAAGTAACTACTAAACTAAATATCTAACTAATCTTCTAGCTAACTAACTATCTAAGTAAGTAAGTAAGTATTAAAAAGAAAAAACTACTTAACTAACTACTAAATGAACTAATGAAGTACTTAATGAAATAATTAGAAGAACAAAATGAGAGCAATGAGAGCAAAATTTGAGATCAATGGGAGCTTGAGAGTGAGAGTGAGAGGTGGGAGTAAGGGGAGCCCCTTGGGGGCTTTAAATAGCCCCCAAGGGGCTGAATTGGGGGGGGGCTTGAGCCCCCGCAAGCCATTGGCAACGGTCATATGACCGTTCCCAACAACTATATGGCCGGGTCACGCGACTCGCGCAACCCCCGCGACCCGGCCACGTCGGGGCCGAGTCGCGACCTAGCGAACCATGGCTATGGGGATAATCTTATCTTCATTGAGTCTTTCCATCATCAGTTACCGCATAGATATAAACCCTCATCCATCTAATGTCCCGATTGAGAAGAAGTACAGCATTGACTGTCAACTCTTTAATGCACCCACTCTATAGGATCGTGTATTCGAAATTGTATCAATTGAAAAACTCAATTTTTAATTATCCTATCTACCCTGGACAGGTATTTGGAGTACTATCTCATAGGACATTCACTCTAACTTACCGAGAGTGAACAATTCCTTGCTGTCCGCTCAATTGCCTTCATCAGGTTTTACTTGTACCTGATCCATCGCTATACTAAACCATCTAATTGGTGTTCCATAAGTCAATAGTCAAAGCACAAGTTCCACCCAACAAGACATCTTTGATGACTCAGGTCAAAGGTCCAACTATGCAACCATGATGATAGAAAACCCTAAATGACAGTTTGGTAAGATATCATTCATAGTTTATAATTTGGTCAATTCAATGAACTCATTCAACTAATGAGCACATGTATGTGTATCTCAGTGTCTTCACACTAATGACCAGCGAGATTAGTCATCCTCATTACATGAGAAGACATCACATACACTAGTCTATCCGAATCCTTGATGTCTCGTCTTAAGTATCCTATGACCAATAACATTTAGATCAAGTACCTCTAGATGATCAATCTCATTATCATGGTCTCATCATGATTTAATCATCATTGCATTTGATCAAGGATTTCATTATGATATTTTGCATCTTATAAGAGCTTGTAATGAAGAATTGACTAATTATTTGAATGAGATATTTCTAGAAATGTTGAATCATATCATATATGATTGGCTTGTAGGGCATACATTTTTATCACATGTTAGCACTTGGGTCAGAGGGCTGTGTAAAATTATGAATTTAGACAATAATCACACTTGCTTCACTCCCATTCATAAGATGGCCCATAGACAGTTGACATACACAACAATTTGTCATCTAATTATGCCTATTGTTCAATCCCATCTAGATATCTGACCAAGAGACATCATAGATATGGTGCAAGTAAAATATTCTCTAAAATCTTCTTATTACAAGGCTTGGAATGCTCGAAGAAAAGCCTTTAAAAAGTTGTTTAATGAATGACTAATAATAGAAAGCAATATGAACGCAAAGATGGACGTGGTCATTGGGGTACCTATTGGACGGAAGTATATGTGTATTATATTAATTGGTGGAATCATCGAGAGGAAGTTGTTTATCATTCTCTTGAGGAGGAGATTGATATCGAGAACAAACTCAACAATACGAACAATAGCATATGGAACGAATAGTCCCGTATCTTGTTTAGGAAACCCTCTAATCTCCCAAGTAATATTATCCAAGGGGTCCTGTAGAGCAAGAAATGGTAAGACTTTGTCATTTTGTCAAAGCTTAATAACTTTTTTTGTTTTGAAAAAATTATTGATTAGCTATTGGACGGAAGTATATGCGTATCTTGTTCGTATAACCTTTTTTTCAGCTACGTACTCATCATGAAATTCAACAGATGCTTCAATCTCGACATGTGTATTAGCTTGAGCAAACAAGGGTAGACATCTTGGATTTGCAACAATATATGCACGAGAAGCTCCGTATCAAGATGCCATCATTTGAGCCCACTTTAAATCCATTGCATTCTTCATCCGGACATCGACTAAAACCTCATTTTAGTTGGAGTGAACAAGAAGATGTTGAACCTTTAATTGCGGGACCATCTATGGGGTGGGACCATATACCTATGTGCGGAGAAGACTGTGTGATCTATCGATGATCACTCAGATGGATGCCAGCTATGGGTATCAAGAACGGGATGTGATTGACAATCCCACTCCATCGGCACTGATGCAGCCGAATCAACACGGCGAAAATGTAGTGGCCGATGTCTACCCAAGTAGGTTAGAATTATCACCTCCTAAAGAAGAGTAAGGGTGGCTTGTTCGGAGAAGACTTCGTCCAAGGAGAGAAAGGAAAGGGTAACACATGTTTTTATGGATATGGTTGTGTATAGTTTTCAATTATGGATGCGGTTGACTATGTTATAACTTATATTTTCATATCAAATATGCATAGGGGTGTTCATAGTCTGATTTGGTTTGGTTTTTAAGTATTTTTTTTCAAACCAAACCGAACCAAATTAATTTGATTTGGTTTAATTTGGTTTGGTTCACATTATATTTTATTAAGGTAGAGTAACTATGTCAATATATACGTTCATGTTATTTTTTTTAAATCACATTCTATTAAAATTTAGTGTATTTGTTTATATATTTCATTAATTTATTTTAAAAAATCTTGAAAGAAATTTATTTTTATGAGAAAAGGCACATAAATATTATATTATATATAACTAAAAATAATATATTTAATCTAATTAGGGTTATTCAATTTAGCGATTTGGTTTGTTTTGAAGGGCCCTAGAAACCAAACCAAACCAATCGATAGTTCAAATCCCAAAAGGTTTGGTTTGGTTTTTTGGGTTGAACCAAACAGTGAACAGCCCTAAATATGCATGTGGTTAACTTAACTTTCAATTTAAATATCTTGCATGAATGTGTGCCTGCGATAGAGTGTGGTTAACTTTTAATGTATACATGCGATATAGTGTGTTATTTGTGGTATGAATGCATGGAGCGATTTTGTATGATTTCCCGTCATTTGGGGATCTCAAGTCTTGAATAAAGTTGTATGTCCATATGTATGAATGAATGAAGATGTATCTTATATGATTTTTGTATGTAAAGTGATGCAAAGTTGTACGAATTCTATGTTTTTTATGTTATAAAGTGTTGATTGGTTGTATTGAATAGAGTTTTTTTGAATGGAGTTGTTTTGAATGGATTTGATTCCATTCGATCCTTACAAGCTTGTATGAAGTTGTATATTTGTATGGGAAGTATGGAGTTGTATATTTGTATGAAGTTGTATCGTTCGAATTGAATAGATGAATTGATGTATATATGGAAGAAAGTGTAGTTCATGGACTGCACTTTTTTTGTCACCTATCTAAAAGTCAAGTTTTAGAAATTTGACTTTCACACACAAGTCGAATAAAAGTCGGTCTGGTAAAACTCGACTTTCATTCGGAAGGTGTGAATGCTTTTGTCCGAAAGTCAAGTTACAGTACCTCGACTTTCATTCGGATGGGTGTGAATGCTTTTGTCCGAAAGTCAAGTGTCAATAACTCGACCTTCATCCTTAGAATAGAGTCTAAAAGTTGAGTTTCTGAAACTTGACTTTCGGACATAGGTATTTTTCACCCTTCTGAATGAAATTCGAGGTTTACCAGACTAACGTTTGGGCCTTCTTAAAATTGAGCTTTGTAAACTCGACTTTTGAAAATTTAGTAATCAAAACCTGACTTTAACGCATAGTTTTAACCACCCATCTGGCGTCACTAGTCGGTCTCCAATAAAATTGAGTAAAGAAAAATTGACTTTGACCAAACCATGCTAGTTTTACAATACAAATTTTTAGCGTGCTACTTTTGAAATAAAAAATAGTACTACTTATAAAAACTCTATTCTTTTCCTCCATTGCGTGCCACTCTCTTCCTATCTCTCTCATTCTCGACACCGCTGCTAGGCCACATAGAACCGTCTTTGTCATTGCCTACTATGCCCATGCACAGACCCTGGCCTCCCCTCCTGCTTGCGCTGACATCGACCATGCACTCCTGTACAGACGTAGCCGTGTGGCCAATCGCCGTCCCACCCTTGGCCTCGCATGAGACCAGCCTCCCGTGCACATGGATGCTACTACCTGCTTTCCGCCGTCTGATTTCCATGTGCTGCGTGGACACTCGCGGTGTTGACCGTCTCCAGCCATCGCTTGCGCCTTACCCTCCCTACCTCCACGCAAGTGCACACGGCCAGCCGCCGCACAAGTCAACACCCGTGAACTACTGCCCACCAATCGCCATCCACCCCCGTGCCACACAGCCACTCACCCCTTGCCGTCATCCACCGTACGCCCTCACCTCTCCACTATTGAGAATCGGTTCAATCAAATTGGCACAGCGGAAAATTTATGATTCCTCATATATCATTATCTTGGTCTTGATCGAAACTGAATGACGTCGCCAAAATTGGTATTTGAAATAATTTCGAACACGTACCTTTACGGAATTCAAATAATCCCTAAAGACCAAAGTAAATCGAGCATTCTCATGCTCGTTCAGCCACTCAAGTGTGTGGCCTCTAGTCGTATCCACACAAGCTGCCTCAATAGGCGGGTTCTCCTTCACATCGCACCTTACGACTCACCTTGGATGAAGTCCCATCGACTCTTGACAGCCTCCATCATCGAAAAACATGAAGAATAGAGGTAGGGATGAATTTTACAGCCTTGGCTTGTGGGGCTCATGCTCAATTCACTATTATATAGAGAATTTGGAGTTTTTCACACAAATCCCTCATTTCTCTATATTTACACCCTTGCCCCCAAACTTATGGATTAGCCCTTATGTGTGTGACCTACTAAGCCCAATAGCTCATTTGGTTGAGGTCTAATTAAAAGAACAACTTATTTTAAATAAATTCTATTATCTTATAATAGATTTAATGGCTTACCGATCATAAAGGGTACAAGCTGTAAGGAATCAATACATGACAGCGAAAAATTTTTGATTCCATAAAACCATGATCTTTGCCTTGATCGATGCCGAACGAGTAAAATCGGGAACCGAATATGAAGTAGAACGAGAGTACCTCATGGGATTTCTAAAATCCCTAACCATGTATGAAGAGAGGACATTCCTCCTTGCTGAAAACCGTTCAAGTGTCCGGTCTCTAATGGTATCCACACGATCTGCTTCAATAGACGAGTTCTCTCTTCCATCGGGCCTCCAGAAACCTTTCAGATCCAAGCTTGACCATGGGAGATCACCTTATATAGGAGAGAGGAGGCTTGGGACGTGCTCCAGCCCTATGGCTTGATAAGGGTTTGGCTTCATAAGCCATTTATATATAGAAGATAGAATTTTTCACAAAAACCCAAAACTTCTATAAAATTGCGTCCATGCCCTCATCTTATTGACCAGATCTATTGTGTGTGACCCACTAGGCCCAATAGTCAATTTTGTTGAAGCCTTAATTAATTTAAAATAACAATTCATTTAAATTAAATCAAAACCGTTATCCGATAACAGTTTTTACGGCTTTCTGATCATAAAGGGTACAAGCCACATCCTATGATCCCAAATGACTTTGGGGAGTTAAATAACATCCATTGAGCCTTTCCATCATCAATTATCACACGAATTTAAATCCTCGTTCATACAATGTCCCGGTCGGTCAGGGGTTCGGCACTGACTGCCAACCCCTAAGTATTCCAACTCTATGAAATCTTGTACTCATGAATGGATCAACTGGAAAACTCCTTTTCCAATTATCCTATCTACCTTGGCCAAGGATTTAGAGTACTATCTCATAGGACATTCTCTCTCTCCTACCGAGAGTGAACGATCCCCTATTGTCCGCTCAATTGCCTCCACCAGGTTTCCCATATACCCAATCCATTAACTTCATAGGACCACAATACTAAGTGATCCATCAGTCAATAGTCAAAGTACATAGTACGCCTGGCAAGACATCTTTGGTGACTCAGGTCGAAGATTCAACCGTGCTATTGAGATGTAAGAATAACCTGATAGACAGTTCGGTAAGATACCGATCAGGTTTCCTAAATTGGTCAGTTCAGTGAACTCATTCCACTAATGAGCACCTGTGTGTATCTCAGTGTCCCCACACTGATGACCAATGAGATCGGTCATTCTCATCATATGAGAAGACATTACACACACTAGTCTATCCGGATTCTTGATGTCCCGTCTCAAGGATCCTATGACTAAGAACATTTAGATCACATACCTCTAGATGATCGATCTCATTATCATGATCTCATCATGATTCAATCATCATTGCATGTGATCAAGGACTTCATTACGATATACGCTTCTAATAAAAGCTAGTAACGAAGTTTTGCCTATTTAATTGAATGAGATATTCCTAGAAATGTCGAATCATATCATATATGATTGGCTTGTAGGGCATACATTTCTATCACAAGCCACATCCTATGATCTCAAACGGCTTTGGGGATAAACTCCTCTCCAAAGAGCCTTTCTATCATCGATTACCACACGGCTATAAAACTTCGTCCATCCAATTCCCTGGTCAAATAGGAGTACGGCAATGACTGTCAACTCCTAAATATACCGATATTATGGAATCTTGTACTCGTAATTTGATCAATTGGAAAACTCTTTTCTAATTATCCTATCTACGTTGACCAAGAATTTAGAGTACTATCCATAGGACACTCTCTCTCTCTCCAACTGAGAGTGGATGATCCCCTATTGTCCGCTCAATTACCTCCACTGGGTTTCCCATATGCCCAATCTATTAACTAAACTGGACCACAATACTAAGTGATCTATAAGTCAATATTCAAAGTACATGGTACATCTGACAAGACATATGCCTGGTTTCCAGTTTAAGATGCCAAGATTCAGTCTTTAGCAACTCAGGTCAAAGATCCAACCGTGCAACCGTGATGTGAACTTCGTTCATCCAATACCCTGATCGACAGTTCGGTAAGATACCATTTAGGAATTTTATACTAGTCAGTTCAGTGAACTCATTCCTCTAATAAGCACATGTACATGTATCTCAGTGTCCCTACACTGATGACCAATGAGATCGGTCATTCTCGTCATATGAGAAGATATCATATACACTAGTCTTACTAGATCCTTGATGTCCCATCACGAGGATCCTACGACTAGGAACATTTAGAGTACATGCTTCTAGATGATTGATCTCATTATCATATCTCATCATAATTCAATCATCATTGCATGTAGCCTAGGACTTCATTACGATAGACGCATCTCAATAGTGCAAGTAATGAAGATTATGCCATTTATACTGAATAAGATATTACAAGAAATGTAAAATCATATCACATATGATTGGCTTGTAGGGCATACATTTCTATCAATCTCTCACTTGCACTAAAGCCAATCACCCACATGTTTGATCTCCATCAGCCCAAGGTGACCCTCAAACACACTTTGAGTCAAGGCCTTAGTTAGTGGATCTGCAATGTTTATAGTTTAAGATACTTTATCTTTAATTATATCTCCTTGAGTTGCAACTACTCTGATCAAGTAGTATTGCCACAAAAGTGTTTAAACTTCTGATGAGACAAAAAACTCCACTACAAAAGTAATAATCCATCATTTTCACAAAATAATAGTACATTATCAAAGATATTAGAGACAACTCCCTAATATAAGATGAACTCCATCTAGACTACTTCATAAGTAGTCGACAACAATTATAATTTATAAAATCTACAATGTCTATAGCATGGAACTTTTCCAGCTCACTACACCACCATCTAGGTAAACATGTACCCTAGCTACCAGTCATATGTAACTAGAAGTTTAAGTCTAACTCAAACCTCCAGCCTATCCTCCATACTTGAAATGCATCCTTGATACTTCTCAAGTACTTAAAGATATACTTCTTAACTATCCAGTGACTCACTTGGATTTACCCGATGATTACTCATAACACTTAGAGTACTTATCACATTAGGCTATGAACATAGGATACATGATAGACCCTATGACTAGGGCATAAGAGACTATATTCATGTATTATATCTCTCTTTAAAAAAGATAAACTAGATAAACTCCATATCTTATAGGCAACATACCTATATAGGAGTTTTCATGTCAAACGCTTTGACTATGGTGTCTATGTACAACAAATGGGTCAAGCCAAGCATCTCTTTTAGATCTATCTCCATAGACCTAAATCCCTAGGAAGCTTCTCCCATAATAATTATGAAGGAATCATTTTATAGTTAGACTTCACTGATGATAACATACCTACATCATTCATAATGAGTAGTATGCCATCAATATAAAATGTCTAGAATACAACAGCACTCCCACTAACATTTTTATGCACACAAGGTTCTTCTTCATTCCAAATGAAGTCATAAGATTCAATCTTATTAAATATTATATTTTAATATTGAGAATGTTGTTCTAGTCCATGAATGGATATTACCAACATGTACACTTTCTTCGGATGTTTTGGGACTCGCATCCCTCAAGTTGTATCATATACAATAGAGGTTGTATCATATACACCTCCCCTTAAATTTCACCATTGGAGAAATATTATCTTAACATCCTGATTGACATATCTTATAGTCATAGTGTGTACCGATAAAATCTAAATGGATTGAATTATGGCAATGGTTAAAGGATATCATCATAGTCAACTCCTTAACTTAGATGATGTCTTTTCAATAATCCATGCCTTGAAGGTCTCACCTTCAAATTCACTCATATCCATCTTTTCTTTTCATTTACACCTAATGGGTACTCTACCCTCAAGTGGATCTACCAAGTTCCGAACTTGGCTAAAATAGATGGATATTATTATAGATTTTTTTGTCTCCTCCTATTTTAGAATCAATATCTCATATTTCCTTTCATAAGTCTTTGGATCAACATCCTCACTTTATTGTGCCTATATTTTTCCATCAAAGATATGTCTCACACATCTACAAGATTGAATGCACACAATTGAAGACCTATGATGTGTGCTATTATTAATCAGTACCTTAATAGAAGTGTCTTTGGGTTGTGGGTCTAGAACACCTTCCAGAAATTTCTTGCTCCCATTGTTTTCCTCAAAGAGGAATTCTTCCTCTAAGAATACAGTAAATTGAGAAACACATACCATTTATCTCATAAAGTGGTATATTTAAATATCTTGAAGTTTTTTTAGGATATCTCACAAGTCTACACTTCTATCTTATATTCTGATTATTACGGGTTACACATCTTCATCATGGTCGGACATTTCAAAATCTTAACTACCTTAAGATCAAGCGTTAACCACTTTTTCTATATCATATACGGAATAATCAAAATAAATTTAGAAGGTACCAATATAAAGTGGTTATATTGAGTCTTAGACCTAAATAGACAAAGAAGATTTTGCAAAGGTTGTCATTATATGTGTCATGTCACACATAACACAATCACCCTTGTTTCTACTACTCAAGTAAGTTAAAGGTTATAGGGAGATGTCCATCAAGACAAAGTTGTAATATCCTTCAAATGATGTGTGAATCTAGTACATGAGTATTTCACTTCTTGATCTAATCAAAAATCTTTAATACTCTTTCCTTTTATTCTTTACTTTATTTATAACCTTAGACAATTTCTCAAAGCCTCATATTTGCACTTCACAAGCACACATCTATTCCTAGAGAAATTATCTATTAAATATGAAGTAAGAATGTCCATCTTTAACTTTAATAGACACAGACCAACACACATCTAAATGTACGAGTTCTAGTAACTCCTTGGTCCACCTTCCATTTTCAGTAAATGGAGAGTTAGTCATTTTTCAATGAGATAAGACTCATATTTGGTTAATGATTCAAAATCATTGCCTTCATGTTTCTATCTATATGAAACTCCTTAAGCCTTTTCTCATTGATATGACCATGTCTATATTAAGCTAAAGAAATATATTGATCTATATCAACCTTTTTCCTCTTAAGAGAAACATTCACACATACCATGAGAGTTTTCATATCTCATATAAGTAAATTATTTACTAAGCTCCCACTAGCAAACATTTTGCCATTCATAATCATAGAACAATTATCATTTCCATAACTCAAACTAAATCAATATTTATTCTAGTAGGAAATATCGATAATGTTCATATAGAAGGATAAAACCAACAATCTTCATCATAAGGACACCCCAAAAGACTATTAAATATTTGTACCTCCTACTATCAATGATACAACTCTTGCACCATTAGTATATGTAGGTTAATCTTTATACGTCAAGCCTTCATTTACTTGTCATTATCTACAACCTTTGCAGAAATAAAATACATATTTAATATCTCGTACCAATAAATGCATATATAACATCTTATAGAAGATATGTATATCTAATATCTCATACAAGATACACACATCTGGTATCTAATACCATAAGACATATGTTTAGTATCTTATACTATAATATACATAAATAATATCTTATACTTGATGTGTATATGTGTATGACAAGTAAGTCAATGACTGAGATGCCAGAAGCTTCTCAAGCTCCTCCTTTGCAATATATATATTCAATATACTTTGCATCATTTCCATCAATCATCATCATGATTGTAGAAGAGCAATTCTATGTCTTATTTGGGCTTAATATTGTTGACGAACTTCTTTACTTTTAACTATGCTTTCATTTTCTCATCTAATGATCTCACTTTGTTTCATTGGTCTCACCAACAAGAAGTATTGAAGATGTATTGTTATTTTAATCTTGCCTTAAATTTACTCATCACCATGAGCCATGATAGATCTCATATCCATCTGTCCATGCTGCCTCTAGATTTCATATAAAGACTAACATTTAGTGTAAGGCAAACAATACATCTTTCTAATGAGATGAAGATCTCATCTTCTCTTACTACATTATGTGATTAGTAGGCACCCACTTCCCAAGTAGGTTAGTTACATGGTCAACCATGAGAACACTTCTCATGATTCTAAACCAGTCAAAAAAGTTAATATAAATGAGCCTAATGACTTCTAGTATGCAAGATAACTGGTGGTTAAGAATCTAATTCTATAATAGATATATAATTCTATTTAGAAGATATTGCAGACATTTAAAGTAAATTAAGATATGGTCTTTTATCCTAATTTATGCTCCCACTAATTTCGACGAATTTGCATAACCCTCATTATGCAAAGACGGGATATCACGATGACATCCTAGTTGGGACTAAGACCCTATTAACCTTATGGTGACGACCTTGTGGAAAACACAAGTCATCCCATACTTAATGGGTAGGCAACTTTTGTCAATTGCAACTCTTCCAACTCTTAGTCATTTAACCTCCAGAGTCATGACCTTGTGGGAAACACAACAAGTCATATACTCTAGTTAGGTCAAATCTGCTTGTTACGTTATAGGTATGGATTCTCAACATAGACCTTGTGGGAAACACAACAAGGCCATGCCAATGGTCTACCCCAAGGTTCGGCTTTAAGCCTTGGTCACGATCACCAATCCCTTGCTGAGTGAGCCTTGTGGGAAACACAACAAACTCATCCAATTTAAGATTAGCTCATCGAGGCCATAACAACGGAAGGCTACATGAGTCATTCTTAATGTCCCATGCTTATCAACCTAATTTAAATGAAGAGATATTTTTATTTTAGTCTCATCATAGTATGTGCTATATATATGTATACCTTTGAATATCATATATTTAAGGTATCTAGCGCGCACACACATATCAAATACGCAAATTTTAAATAGATGATCATGGACTTTCATCACATTAATGCATGACCGGAGCCATATCAGTATGCATTAAAGAATTCAGCATCCTATGCTAGTGTTGACTGGTCATTATGCCTTGAAGAACTCTTCTCCTTACATCCCGCTCTCTCCTCCACCTTGATTGGTCTTCTTGTCATTACAAGAGCATTAAGGGTACGCAGACCCATAAATATACATTAATCAAATAAGAGACCTTGATCTTAATCAAGAAAAGTACATTTTTAGAAAGAGGTAGAATATACAATCAGAATTGATAAGAGAGAAGATTAGGCACGCAGGCCCTTAGCTACATGCCAACATCAAACAAGTATCATCACATGACATACATTTAGTCCATGATCATCCAAGCATTCACACATACATACCATCATATGAACATAGTGCGAATACGTGGTAATAATATGATATAACTATTATATCATAAAAATATACATCATATGTTTTGAAATTCTCAATTTCATGTTTGTCGAATTATTCATGAAATAAATAACATGAAATAACCATATAAACAATTTATAGGATGCCTACAGCAACTCCAAACAATTTGGACAATACATGCATTTCCAAAACTGTACATAATACCAAATCAATGTCTAAATCATAATTCTAAAAAAGTCACATTTTACAAATTTAATTTAGACATTAATTTCACAAGTTAAAACAATTTTAAAAACTTAACAATGAATCAATGTCTTTCTCTCTCTCCTATCTATCTCCTTTCTCTTCCTATTGTCTATGATAGATCCTTCTTATTTTCCCTCTTCTCCCTCTCATGGTCCGATGGCTTATATCCCTATTCAAATCTCTTATTTCTAGTTACCTTGGTGGAGGGAGATATCTTGTTTGGTTGTTTCAGATTGTGCACCGCTTCGCCGACATCCAATATTGTTTTGGATTGTCAATTCTTGATTTTTCCAGCACCGTTCCAATAGACATCCTTGATATCTCTATTCATTATCATTAAACTTATATGATAAAATTATCCATAATTTATAAAATTTAACCTTTTTATTAAATGGTGTGTGTAGTTACGATTTACTTAATTTGTGAGTTAGCATGGGTTAGTTAGATAGATGTGTGTAGTATCATATGATGAAATGTGTTTATATCTTTGTTTATGTATTTATGATTTCATGCTTAGTTAGTAGTGTAATATTGTTCCTTTTAACTTGTTATCCACTTCTATATTAGCATGTATAGGTTAAGTTAACGTTGTTAGGTTTGTGGTGATAGGTTAACAAGATTAGATTGTGTGGTGATTAATTTTTTCAGCACCTAGTTACATTCATGTCTAATCATGTCTAGTTGTTTATATGTGAACATTGTCTCATTTTAGTTCATTTTGAACATGGTTGTCTAGCATGATAATAGTTGTGTATATGTTCATTTTATGTTCATAGATCTTGCATGTATTTGATCATGACATGACATGAGTTATGTGGATGTATGATGCATTAAATGTAAATAAAAGATTGAGCTACACCAGACTAGTTAATCATGATCCGAGAGTAGTGAAGGTTAGAATTGTTTGGTGCATCCTTCTATCTCAGATCTTGGAGGCATCATAAGTGCCACCACTGCCTAGGTGCACTATGAGATTTCATTTAGTTATATGGTACTGCTATATATGGTAGATTTGGTGTTTGCTAGCTGAGATAACAAGACGAGGTATTCCTTGTCAATAAGAAAAGAGGTGGTCCTTTATCAAAGGATAGGTGCATCTATTGCATGATATTGTGAATGTGGCCTTATATTAAAGGATAGGTGCATTTATTGCATAGTATTTTAAAGGTGGTCTAGTGATGTTATAAATTGTCATTTATCATGTTGTGTTGTATAGTGTACGCATGATATGTCTTATTTGTAGTATTACCATCATAGGAAGCATCTAGTAGGTGATCATGCATATGTTTATCCCATCATTTCAAGTCGTTTTTACGTGTTTATAGGTGCTAGTTGGAGTGGTGCTGGTTGGTGGTGTAAACATGTGAATTAAGTCAAATATTTAATATATTGACTAGTTTTATACTTTTATACAAGGGGTGTAGGTATGGATACATATTTATTTATCATGTAGGTCTATTTGGCTATCCGATCTGATGAATGATGGGGTGCCTACTGAGTCATCGTACTCATTCCAATCCTCTTATCAATTTTTTAAGTAATCAAGTTTAGCGCAACAGAAGTGGTGATTCAATTTTCGAGAAGGCAATTAATGATCATTATGTCTTAAATGGTACATAGTTTTGTTTAGATAGTATTATTAGTATGATATTCTAGAAAGAATCATTGGAATTGTGATATTAGATGTGATATTACTTTTATATTGTTCCAAACCAATATAATTTAGGCATTATTTTTTCGGCCGAGTCATTGGATTATTCTACTGTGCATGTCAAAATTTGGGGTGTGACAAGTTGGTATCAGAGCATTAACTTGGCCAGAATGACTATTTGGTCATGCCCGGGTGTATGATGTCAGTTTGGAATAGACATAATTGATATTTGAAAGAAAATGATCTTTGGTAGATGGAATATTTTAGATGGACTATTAGATTGAATGGGATGGAAATTTGATATCTAATTATTAGAGATCTACATTGATAATTATCGGTGTCATTTTATGATGATTTAATTTTTAGATTTAGTGGATCTTGGAGTTTGGATTTATTTTTATAGGATAAGATTATCAAATTGAATTTGTTGGATTTTAATATTAGAGGGTGATTAAGTCTTTAAAGGTTTAGATTGAATAATTAATACATGATGGCTAATTTTCAGGTTTGGTTGATCTTGTGGGTTGGCTTATTAAGAATTATTTTTATCAATCTTAAGGCAAGATTCTTGATTTATATATACCATATTTTCACATGTTTGATATATGATGCTTGACCATTACTTTAAGAAGATGCTTGGGACATGCTCCAACCATGTGGCTTGTTAGGGTTTGACTTCATAAGCCATTTATTTATAGAAGATAAAATTTTTCACAAAATCCAAAACTTCTATAAAAATATGTCCATGCCCTCATCTTATCGATCAAATCTAATGTGTGTGATCCACTAGGCCCAATAGTCAGTTTGGTTGAAACCTTAATTAATTTAAAAGAATAATCTATATAAATTAAATCAAAACCATTATTCGATGATAGTTTTTATAGTTTTTCAATCATAACGTGTACAAGTCACATCCTATGATCCCAAATGACTTTGGGGAGATAAATAACATCTATTGAGCATTTTCATCATCAATTACCATATGGATTTAAATTCTCTTCCACACAATGTCTCGATCGGTCAGAGTTGCGGCATTGACTATCAACCCCTGAATTATCCGAATCTATGGGATCTTGTACACGAGTTTGGATCAATTGAAAAGCTTTTTTCTAATTATCCTAAGTACCTTGGACAAGTATTAATAGTACTATCCGATAGGACATTCTCTCTCTCTCCTACCAAGAGTGAATGATCCATTGTTGTCTGTTCAATTGTCTCCACTGGATTTCTCTTGCACCCAATACATCAACGATATCGAACTATCAAGATGGTGATCCATAAGTAAATAATCAAAGTACAAGATATATTTAGTAAAACATCTTTGATGACTTGGGTCAAAGATCCAATTGTGATATTGAGATGTAAGAATAACTTGATAGATAGTTTGGTAAGATACGAATCAAGTTTTCTAAATTGGTCAGTTTAGTAAACTCATTCCACTAATGAGTAGCCATGTTTATATCTCATTATCCTCACACAAATGACCAATGAGATCGATCATCCTCATTATCAAGAGACATCACACACACTAGTATATTTGGATCCTTGATATCCCATCTCAAGGATCTTATGACTAGAAATATTTATATCACATACTTCTAGATGATCAATCTCATTATCATGGTATAAGCATGATTCAATCATCATGACATATGAGCAAGGACTTCATTACGATATTCGCATCTAATAAAAGTTAATAATGAAGATTTACCTGATTAATTAAATGATATATTCTTAGAAATGTCAAATCATATCATATATGATTGACTTGTAAGACATGCATTTCTATCAATAAGCAAGTTTGCATGAGGAATGAAAGGGTGGTAGGAAAGCAAGGGAAGGAAGAGGTAGAACAATGTTTTTAAAATAGTGAGGAATTTTTCTTAAAGTGAGGGGGAATTTTCAAAAGGAGGGAAAAGTAACCAAGTGGAACAAAAGAAACTAAGGAGCTCAAAGTGGAGTGTCTCATCGTGAGGATGCTTCTATGTGACTAGCCAGAAGACAAGGGAGAGTGCAAAGAAAATGAGAAAAGAATAGGCAAAGTAGTGTTTTGGAAACAACAAGATCTCAAAAAGAAGAAGAGTTTTCGAAAAAGAAAGAAGTGATCAAGTAAACAAAAGATTGTGAGGAGCTCACAAGGCTCAACAAGAAACATCTCATTGAGAGGAAGACTCTAAGTTCGAGAGTGAAAGGAAAGTGCATCCCGTTGGGACAAAGAAGAGTATAGGTGAAAGGACAGAAAAGAAGTGAGGAGTTAGTTGCGGGGGATTTTAAATGGGGCGTGAGATTTTCTAGTGAAGGGGCTCATTGAGCTCTTAAAAGGAAGGAAGTGTCCAATTTAGGAGGCACTCCAAACTACAGAAATCATGCTAAAGAGCTTGCTTCAAGCATGATAGGTCCTACCATGGCTTCCAAAAGAGTTGTGAGTGATAGGGAGAATAACGGTCTTGTTGGTGTCAATTTGTATGGTTTTTGTGGTCTCTAGGAATTGTGGGTTCCAATTGTGATTGTATAGATGGTGAGAAAATTGAAGGACTAATTGGTTGAGTACCTCATTGTGATAGACGTGAGGATTTGACTTCCACTTCCTTGGCAAGCCATAGAAGAGGAGGTTGAAGCTTTACCTTTAGCATGTTTGTGATAGAAATGTATACCCTACAAATCAATCATATATGATATGATTCAACATTTTTAGAAATATCTCATTCAAATGATTAGGCAAATCTTCATTACTAGCTCTTATTAGATGTGAATATCGTAATGAAGTCCTTGATCATATACAATGATGATTAAATCAATTAGATCATGATAATGAAATTGATAATTTAGAGGTTTGTGATCTAAATGTTCATAGTCATATGATCCTTGAGATGGGATATCAAGGATCCGGATAGACAAATGTATGTGATGTCTTCTCATGTGATGAGTGATAGAAATGTATGCCCTACAAGCCAATCAGATATGATATGATTAAGCATTTCTAGGAACATCTCATTCAATTAAATAGGCAAAACTTCGTTACTAGTTTTTATTAGAAGTGTATATCGTAATGAAGTGCTTGATCACATGCAATGATAATTGAATCATGATGAAATCATGATAATGAGATCGATCATTTAGAGGTATGTGATCTAAATGTTCCTAGTCATAGAATCCTTGAGACGGGACTTCAAAAATCCGGATAGACTAGTGTGTGTGATGTCTTCTCATGTGATTAGAATGACCAATCTCATTGGTCATCAGTGTGGGGACACTGAGATACACACATAGGTACTCATTAGTGGAATGAGTTCACTGAACTGACCAATTTGTGAAAACCTGATCGGTATCTTACCGAACTGTATCAGGTTATTCTTACATCTCAATAACACGGTTGGATCTTTGACCTGAGTCACCAAAGATGTCTTACCAGATATATCTTGTACTTTGATTATTGACTTATGGATCACCATCTTGATGGTCAAGTATAGTTGATGTATTGGGTTAATTGCGGCCGTGGCAACTTTTTCCGTGAACTTCGCATTGTATAGAATTTTTCATGAGATGAAACTTCTTTAAATAGAATCCTTATTCTTTAAGGATTCCAACACATATTTTTCGGATTTTTTGGACTTCGTTTGACACCCCCAAATAAGGCCCGAAAATTGGAGCTTTTCTAGGGTTTCCGAGTGCTATAGTGTCGTCCCGCCCTTATCGGGCGAAGAAGACGCTGAGTCCGGATCGGATCCGGACCTGCGAGCGTGATGGGGTACGCGGCCGTTGCACAGCCGCGCGTAGCTGGGTACGTGGCAGTGCCGCGTTGGCGGTGAGGACGCGTGGCGGCGCAAACGGGCGCACACCCGGCGATGCGCGGCGGCCGGCGGTTCGCCGCAGCTGCAGGGTATGCAGCGAAACCGCGGTGACCCCGCTTGTGCCGTGGCAAGCGCCGATTGGTCGGCACTATGCGCCGCCAGTTTATATTATTCAAAAATAATTTTAAATTATTTTAAAAAAAATTGATCCAAAAAATTGCAAAAAAAATCTAAAAATTTTAGAATTTATTTAATGAGTTATTAAAGTGTTTAATGACTTATTAAATAGATTTTTACTATTTTATCATTGAATTCTCTTATTTTGATTTTAAAATTATTTTAAGATCAAAATTAATGAAATTAATGATTATATAAGTTCCGGTAAATTATTTAACAAGTTTGTAAAGAGTTTATAAACCTGTTAGATAGTTTTGGACTTTGGTTACTACAGAATCATTTTATAAATTGTTTTAAAATTGTTTTAAAATCTTTATTGATTAAATTAGTGTTCAAATAAATTCTAAAAAATGTGATTTTAAAGAATTATGATTTGGATATTAATTTAATGCTCTAAGAAATTTTGAAAAAACATGAATCATTTGAATGTTTTATATTGCTTGTCTTATGCATGTAAATTATTTATATGTACTTTTCATGTTATTTATTTTATGAAAATTCGACAAGTATGAAATTTAGAATTTAAAAATTATAGTATATAATTTTATGATGGTATATATGATATATCTCATATAATTATCATGTATGTGTTCTGTGTTCATGTGATGAATGTTGGTGTGAGTATGGAGGTGGTCATGGACTTATATATGCTTTGCTTATGATTGCTTGGTTAATTAAGTTGGTTATGTTATTAAATGGGCCTGCGTATGCCTCGTCTCTCTCTATACAATCTGATTGTACATTCTACCTCCTCCCATTTGTGTACTCCCCTTGGTTAAAACCAAGGTTTCTTATTATGAGTTGTACATTTGTGGGTCTGTGTACCCTTTAGTTGCTTGTAATGGTTAAAAGCCAGCTCGTGGAAGAATGGAGAGCAGGACAACTTGAAGAAGCACCCTTCTGAAGTGGAAGCATGCCAACTCAAGCTTCTGAAGCAACGATTTGCACCTATAGGGGTGCCTTAGGTGTATGCTTAGGGTAAAGTCCATGATCACCTATGTTTTAATGCATATTTGATATGTAGTTGTGTGCTACATATTATACCTTAAATATATGGTATTCCAAAGGTATATTAATATTTATATGTAGCACCTATGTTGATGAGACAAAAATAAAATCCCTCCTCATTCTAATTAGGTCGATAAACGTGAGACATTAAGAATGACTCACGTAGCCTTTCGTTGTTATGGTGTTGATGAGTCAATCTTAGATTGGATGGGTTTGTTATGTTTCCCACAAGACTCATTTAGTAAGGGATTGATGATCATGGCTAAGGAATTTGCCGAACTTTGGGGTGGACCATTGCATGGCCTTGTTGTGTTTCCCACAAGGGCTATGTTACGAATCCATTCTCATAACATAACAAGCGGATTTGACTTAACTAGAGTATATAGCTTGTTGTGTTTCCCACAAGGTTTTAACTCTAGAGGCTGAATGACTGAGAATTGCATAGGTTGCAATTGGTAAAAGTTACCTACCTATTAAGTATAGGATGGCTTGTTGTGTTTCTCACAAGATCATCACCATAAAGTTAGTAGAGTCTTGGTCCCCACTATAATGTTATCATGATATCCCGTCTTTGCATAATGAGGGTTATGCAAATTTATCGAAAATTAGTGGGAGTGTAAATTAGGATGAAAGACCATATCTTAATTTTAATGAATGTCTGTAATGTTGATATAATTATATCTCTATTGTAGAATATTATAAACCACCATTAGTCTTGCATGCTAGATGCTAAGTATTTTAATGACTCACACTTCTTATATCGGTTTAGAACTAAGAGAATAGTTCACATAATTGACCTATTGATTATCCTACTTGAGAAGTAGGTATCTCCTACACTATCTAATCATGTGAGAGAAGATAAGATCTTATCTCATTAAAAAGATGTATTGATTGCCTTATATCAGATGTTAGCCTCTACCAGATAAAAATAGTAGTGGCAACATGGATAGATGGATATGATATCCATCATGGCTCATAGTGATGAGCTAATTACAAGTAAATAAGAATAATACATCTTGAATACTTCTTATTGGTGAGACTAATAGAAAGAAGTAAGATCATTAGATAGAGATAGAAGGTGATAGTTGAAAGTCAAAGAAGTATGCCAAGATATTATAACCCAAATTAGACATAGCATTCTTCTACTATCATGATGATGGTAAGTAGAAGAAGAAGTGCAAAGTGTATTGCACATAATGCAAAGGTGGAGCTTGAGAAACTCCATCTATCTATGTCATTAATATTTATTTGTCTTAAATACACATTCAATAGTATAAGATACTATATATGTGTATTCTAGTATAAGATACTAAGGATGCATATATTAGTATGAGATACCAGATATGCATCATATATCTACAATGAATTGTAGATAATAGCAAGTAAATGAAGACTTAAATAAGATTGTTGACCTACATATGAAATGGTACAAATCGTTGCATCATTACTAGTGGGAGATACAAATTTTCTATAGCTTTCTAGAGTTGTCTTAATTATCCTTCCAAAAGAATATTGTCTTCATTTCCTAGTTGAATAAATGGTGATTTATTCTATGGTATGGAAATGATAATTGTTCTATAATAACTGGTAAAGTGTTTACCAGTGGGAGCATAATAAAGAGTTTATTCATATCAGATATGTATGTGTAGACACGCAATTTTGGTCCAATTGGAGAGCTTAAATTCTTGTTTTTATGAGTATTCTTTCAAGGAAACCAAGTTTTTCAGAAAATCGGAACTTCCCTGCGCGTTTCGGCCAAACTGGGCCTAGTGCCCCCTTAATGGTGCGCTTTGACCAAGTCAAAGCACCCTATAAATAGGGCACCAGGCGCCCTATAAACAGGGCGCCAGGCGCCCCACTGGTGGGGCACCTGCACCTGGTCTAACTGACTAGACAAATTGATGGGACAGTTCTGCAGATAAAGTTGCCCTCTTCTTACCTATAAAAGGACCCCCATTTGGAAAGCTTAGGACACTCTAAGGGTGTCCCTCACCTCCTCTCATCCAACACTACACATCCCAAGCCTTGCAACCCCCCTCCAAGCTCTCAAACCGTCCTGAAACCATCTCCCAAAACCCAAAAAAATCATAGTTGCTTCTTGAAGGAATATTCCAGCAGAATGAAGTTACCCTCTTTTGTGCTGTAGAAAGACCCTCATATGGAGGTTTTTTGACACCTCAAGTCCGTCTCCCACCTCATCTCATCCACCACTACGAATCTAAGTCTTCATAGAACCCTCTCAAGCCTTTATATTATCCCAAAATCCTTCTCCAAAAACCCAAAAACCTGCAGTTTCCTTCTTCAGAAATATGATTTTTCTCTGACTTTGAGGGCCTCTACACTCTATTTCCCTTACATCTAGTGCCAAAACACTCTTCCATTATCTTCACTTGGTTATTGGCTGCTTGAAGAAGTCATTTTTCCGTCTTGGAGGTCTTCCTACACTCCGGGGCGACGCCGCGAAGAAGGGAAGAAATCTGCTGAAGCCAGTCCCTGGTGCCCTATAAATAGGGCGCTTTGACTTTGGTCAACGCGCCCCATCAAGGGGACACCTACAGCAGGCGCCCCATATATGGGGCACTAGCAGGGGCAGACCCCATTTTGCAATTTTTAAAGTTTATTTACCTTTCCGGTCGATCCTTTACTCCCCCCTTTCATTTTAACTCTCATTAACATGACATTTAGCATATATTGAGCCACTCATTTGCATTTTCATGCATATCTAAACCTTCTAAATAGGGGTTGGTATTTAGTCCCAATCCGGTTAGTCTCTTTCCTTTTGTATGTTTGAGTTCAAATTTGAGCACGATACTATGCTTCCATTAGAACTAATGAACATTTCACTTGTTTCTATGTTTTCTTATGGACATTTTTAGGTAAATCCAATTGAGGCGGAGCTTCAACCGGATCGAAGACGAAGGACTCACTAAGCTCTCTTCTTTCGGCCGGCCGAGAGAGGAGAAGTTGGAACCCAACAATCTCCCCGCTTCCAAAGGTACAACGGTTATTTCTCCATTTCATTTCTTTTCATTCTACTATATTTTGGAGCCTTTGGCTCCTGGCAACCACACCCACTAACATCTCATCCACCAAGTCCCCAAAGCAAGTGAAGGGGCCGGAAAAGGGGAGATCTACGGATATCCCGTTTCGGGTGCTTACACCTTTTGGCGACCACGGTGGGACCGACTTTGCTTTAGTGAGTTCTTCTCTTCTTTCCTAAGAATGTCCACTTGAAAACATGCTTATTTTCACTCTAGTTATCATTTAAGCCATTTCTATTTCTTTGCATTTCTATTTGCTTTCTTACATGCTTGTTTATTTCCTTAAAGCATTATCTTGTTTCTTCCGATTTACTTGCCTTCCATTGGTCCTTTTAAAAGCATACAATCTGATTTCTAGCTTGGTTTATCAACTTATTTTACCTTAGCATTTTAGATATCATCTTCTTTCATCCCTTGTTAAGTATACTTGTCTATTTCCTTCTAAGCCTAGTTTTCCTTTAGAAAATCTTTCAAAGCATGCTTAGTTAAATTAATGCTTTCTTGCATCTTAGTTTAATTTCATATCGTTGTCTTGTTCACTTGCTTCTTACAACATCTCATTAATCATTGTATGCTTTTATTTTCTTCTTGCTTGCTCTTTAATTCCTTGACACTTCACTCGCATTTAGCTTGCATTGGAGTTTTGGCTCCTTAGGTCATACGAGAAGGGAGGCTCTCTCCTCCCAAAGTCCCACACATCCAAACACCCCTCTTGGTGGTTGCCAACTCCTCCTCCGAGGATTCCCTCTCGGAAGGACTGTGTAGCTTCCATCAAGACCTCCGTAAGTCCCCAGACGTGAAGGATTCCCTCTTCACTAATCGGGCTGGTTGTACCATTTTATCCCAAAACCCAAAGTACCTATTACCTATCGTTGTAAAAAGAGTGACAACCTTAGATTGCTCGGTGTTTTGAGAGCATAGGGTCCTACCCATTTATTTGAGTGGACAATATTTCTCTTAACAAGCCATTAATTTGAGGTTGAAACAACAACAAAAATTTATGTTAATCATTCCAAGTCCTTGCTATTACTTTTTTGCAAACAAAAACTGAAAATTAAACAAAAATCTCAAAATCACCTAAAAAATAACCAAAACAAAAATTTTGCTTGAGGTTAATTTGCTTGATAACTTGCTTGTCCGACAAAATAAAATCAAAACAAAAAGGGGTCAAAAATCAAAACTAAAAAAAAATCCTTTGGCTTTTATTTGTCAACCTTTTCTTTCTATTGTGTTTATGAATTTAATGTCATGGCGGATCAAAGATACGAGCAACTACAATTGGAGTATGACCAATCTTATTTCTATCCTGATGCCGTATGTGCCATCAATGAACCCGAAGTTCTCCCCGAACCTAGTCAAACTTCTCCTCAACCCAATCCAAATTCACTTTGGGAGGCATTCTCTCATACTGACCCTACCCAAATGCAGGCTATCGAAGCCATCCTCAAGGGCAAGTCGCCCACTGACCACATTCCTTCCGAAGGTGGTCTTCACATCTCTACCCCTCGGACGGTAGCACATCAACCCAATGTGCCCACTCATGGCCATTCTTATACTGGGCTCGTAGCCCCAATCTCTCCTCATCCGGTAGCTAATTTAGATCACCCTGATCTGAATGTTGTTGTTCCTTCTAGACCACCAGTTTATTCTTTTAATCATCTCAACCCTACTCACCCTTTGGTGCATCCCCCAATGTACCCTTCTTATCCGGCCACTTCGGCCCATCAAATCCCAATCCCGGTGCAGCAAGCACCCACTCCTCCTCCTCCTCTTAGGGAACCTTCTGTCGATCTGGCTATGATTAAAAAAATCAATCGCATGGATGAGCAGTATAGAGAGCTTAGACGTTTAATCGACACCAAAGCAGTCCCCGAAATTTCTCTTCCTTCTCTCCCTACTTTTCATCTACTTCCCTCTGAGATGTCGGTATACCGTCGCTACAACGGCACCGGTAATCCATTCATTCATATCAAGGACTTTCTTTATGAGTCAGTAATGTGGCAAAATGATCCAAGGGCCCTTGCTTTTCTTTTCAGAAGATCATTAGAGGGTTTAGCTTTAGAGTGGTTCTACTCGCTTGACTCTTTGGAGGTGAGTAACTTTGAAACTGGCAAAGCTAAATTTTTGCAGAGATATCAAGACAGGGTCGGACCAACATATTCCACCACTGACCTCATGGCCAAAAGAATGAGAAATGATGAAGATTTTACTAGATATGCTGATAGGTGGAGGTCAATGGCAGAAAAGCTTACTGATTCCATTTCAGAACCAGAGCAAGTGAAGATGATCATCACCAACGCCACTCCAGCCTTAAAGAATATGCTAGCTTTGCATCACCCCACCTCCATGAGTGAACTCTATGAGAGGGCACGGTACATTCAGACACAGCTTAGGGACTCACCTATCATGAACTTGTTTGATCCTAGACCCCGAGCTGTCAAGAAAACCACTTTTACCACAACCGGCCCAGTGACTGAGGGCGTAGTGACAAACGAGAACCTCAATGTTGTAGGGAACCCACCTATAAATTATCAACACCAGTTCAGGAACCCTCAACAAAATCAACCATTTAGAAACCCTCGTCAACCTCAACATCAACCGCAGTTCCAGCATCGTCAACAACAAGCCCCAATCCCTCAGTGACGCCCCAGTTCCCCAACCACTGCGGCAACAACTTGACAACTACAACTAAGTACCCCCTCCCATGGCCTATGAACCCAGAAAAATAGGACCTAAGAGAAACCATTACCCGCCATTGCCGTACTCTCTCATAAACATCTTTAATGCACTCATGGCGGCAGGGCAAATTGCATTGCCAAAGGAGAAGTTGGAGTGGCCTCAAAATGTCAATACAGAGCGATACTACCTGTTTCACAGATATCCTAGGCACACCGTGGAAAATTGTTTTCAATTCAAAGACTACATCCACGAACTTAATGAGCAAGGCAGTATTGACTGGGACAAGATGGGGGAATACATCAAAACAGTGAAAGATCAACCTCAATGGCAGCACGCACCAGCTCAGCAACAACAACAACAAAACCCCGACCTAGGGATTATCCAAAACCCTCTACCTCCACATGCACCCGCACCAGGGAATCAACACGTTAATTCCATCTTGATCTCTTCCGAGGAGTATCATCATCGGGGCCAGAATTGGCAAGTTGAGGGAGCCACCTCTGCCATGCACATCAACTTACCCCACCGAACCGTCCACTCAATACCCCAAACAACTATGTCACCTAATCCCATCGTATTAAACAGACCACCCATCATCCGTGCACCATCACAACCCATCTTCACACCACCAGCCATTCAACTCCAATCGGGACGGACCCTAATCCGCCCGGTTAATCCACCACAAACATCACCACCACTAGGACCCATCATCATCCCGCCCCGAGCAACTGTACCTTCACAACCTACCTACCCTAATATGCCTCAAACCACTATCATTGCACCCATCGCAAGAGCTCCCATCATTCGACCTAACCCACCACCCACCACTACCACCTCAACTATAACTCCTCAACTTGCCACAGTACTCAGGAGTGGGCGCATGTTCCAAAGGGTCTTTCCCCAGGCCGGTCAGTCAGGATTAGTACCAGAAGCAGAAGAAGAACACATCAAAGAACCATTACCTGGGACATCCTATGACTTGCTGAAACATCTTGATAAAACCCCGGCACGGATCTCTATCTTAGAGTTGATCAAAAGATCCAGAGTCCATCAAGAGGTTCTCCAACAGTACTTACAGCGAGTAATGGTAAACGAGAGCCTCCCCCCGGAAAAGATCTCATCAGTTTTGGTCCCAAGAAGTGAGTACCCGGCCCTTACATTCACAAAGGAAGAGTTGGCCGACCCGGAAATAAGGAAATGTGCCTTATGCATCACAGTCCACATCAATGGAGTAGGCATTAAGTCATGTTTGGTCGATACCGGAGCATCCATTAATGTTCTGCCACCAGAAACATTACATCTTTGTGGAATCTCCGAGGAGGACGTCCGGCCATCTCAAATAACAGTGACCGCATATGATAATTCAAAGAAACCCGCTAACAGCATGATTACATTGGGTGTCAAACTCAGACATTGGACAGTCACTGTCAACTTTCACATACTAGAGATGGATCCAACGTACAAAGCTATTTTGGGACGACCTTACTTGGAAGCACTAGAGGCAGTCGCCTCCACCAATCACCAGTGTCTCAAATTCCCTTACAAAGGACAAGTGATTAAGGTGACTAGCATGCCCCTAGATCATCCACCTTCTCCTCCACCACCCCTTGGGTTGCCAAATGAGGCTATTTTGACGATCTTGGATCTTCCAGAAATAAGTAGGCAGCCCAGGCAAGTGTGGAGAAGGAAAAGAGAGAAAAATGAAACTGTTGGTTGGCACATAATGAAGAGTTTGGGATACCAGGAGGGCCGAGGACTAGGTAAAGAACTGCAAGGCATAGCTGAGCCAATCAATCTAATGAGGTTACAACCAAAAAGCGGGATTGGGTATGATAGAACGACAGCGAATGGTCAGAATCTCAGAAGCAGATACTTTTCTGGATGCTTACAAAAGTTTTTCATCAAGAAAGAAGCCATTCAACTGGCTGAGAACAAGGAAGAACAAGAGATGGAGCAAGAGAAGAGAAGAAGAACCAACGACCCTGAAGATGACTTGTATTCAGAAATATCTCTTTTGTTTTCCACCGATGAAGTAGGGTCAAGCAATGAACCACTCCAGGCTGAACCACCTATTGACACCCCCGAGGGTCATATTGCCAAACCGACTCGAGAAAAAGTCCAACCAACTCCACGAGGGCCTTCCCTCATTGTGTCATCTTTTGGGGCCGACGCCCCAACTCACTGTGATGCTCTCCCCAGGCTTCTTGGTCCGATCCCTATTTCTAGGCCCTCAGGCCCAACTTATGGGTCCGCGTACCCACTTGTTGCTCTTGGGCCATCGAGCCCCTCTACTGAATCCGGGCCTCTACGCCCATTTTCTCCAATTCTCGGGCCCTCAAGCCCATCTCATAAACCCAGGCCCTTGAGCCCACATCCTCCTCTTATTGGGTCCATGAACCCACCTTCCTCTATGATCATCCGGCCTACTGGCCCATCACCTCTTTTTGTCAACATTGGGCCCGAAAGCCCCCTCTATCAAACATTGCTCGAAGTCTTCCCTTGTTTATCAATATCTTCGCCTACTCTGGCTCACGTAGTTGATCTCAACCCAAATCAGGCACCTGAAGCCCATTCTGTCTTTATGTTTAGCACTCCCCAAAAAAACAACGTCCTCCTCGAAACTTAAATTTCGATCGAGGAAACATCTTAACTTGTCTCGGAAGGGCATTCGACACAAGGAGCCACCAGATCCTTGATTGACCTCCTTTGTCCTCCATTCTCTCTAATAAATTCCACTCCAACCACCTCATCTTCCTCCCCTTATTTACCTTCTTCTTCTTTAGGTTTAGTTTCTAATAAAAATAGGACAAAAATTAGAGGCAAGAGAGTTCCAGAAAGATACCTGCATCAGTTAGCTCAGAAAAGCTTAGAATGTGCCAAGCTACCGGAATATTTGAAAAATGCGATCCAACTAGATGAAATCAAATATGAGGAGAAGGATAACATTGATCAAACTTTGGGGATTTCTTTCTCTCTCAGTTCGACATCACCTGCACCCAACAGAAGGCAGTCAAGGGCTATGCAATTGCTGAACACCTTGCCCATCATCCTATCCCAATTTTTGACCCTATCCAATCATAATTTCCTGATGAGGAATTGATGTCCATTCGATCTTCCAATCTATGGACTTTGTATTTTGACGGGGCATTAAACTCCCAGGGTAGAGGGATAGGGATTGTTTTTCTATCACCCGAAGGTGTCACCATTCCACAGGCTTTTCAGCTCCATTTTCCAGCAACAAACAATATAGCTGAATATGAAGCCTTATTGGCCGGACTGGAGGCCGCTCACTTCTATGGTGTCACTATACTAAGGGTGATCGGTGATAGTCAGTTGATTCTCCGCCAAGTGCTTACCAAATACCGCACATGTCATCCAGGGCTCAGACCATACCAAGAACTCACCACCTGTTACATCAAGCTATTCTCCAAACTCGAATTCATTCATATTCCTCGTGCTCAAAATATTCTTGCCGATGCTCTCGCTTCTCTGGCATCTTCACTATCTGTCCCGCTAGGCAGACAGGTTAGGACGATCTATGTCCGCTGACGTACCATTCCGGCAGTAGAAGATGCACGATTCTTGAAGGTTAAAGAAGAGTTTGAAAGGAAAGAGTACATTGAGCAAAAGAAGGAAGTATCTTTGGTTGAGTTGGAAGAATTAGAAGAGGGTGAGAAACCATGGTATCATGAGATTGCAAATTACTGCCAGGATCAGACATATCCGCCAGGATCAACTGTCGAAGAGAAGAAAGCCATAAGAAGGGTCTCCCAGAGATACACCATCTTAGGTGGAATACTTTATAAAATAAGCTTGGCCAGTGTTCTATTAAAATGCGTAGATGAAGAAGAGGCTGAATTGGTGCTTAAAGAAGCACACTCCGGAGTGTGTGGAGGCCATGTAAATGCTCAAGCCCTCGCCAAGAAGATCATCAGGCAAGGGTACTATTGGCCTACTCTGGAAGAAGATTGCTCGATCTTTTTCCGACACTGCCATCAATGTCAACTTCACGCCGACAAGATTCACTCTCCCGTATCTTCCCTTCACCCGATTCACACCCCATGGCCCTTCGCTATGTGGGCTTTTGATGTTATCGGACCCCTTGGTGACCCAAACTCCACAAACAAAACCAAATCCTTCATCCTAACGGCAACGGAGTACTTCACCAAGTGGGCGGAGGCGGAAGCATACGTGGAGATCAAGGCATCAACAGTCTGCACCTTCATCAAACGCAACATCATTGCCAGGTTTGGGATCCCGGGCGACATCATCACCGACAATGGACCGCAATTCATCTCCCAGGAGCTGCGTGACCTTTGCAACAAGTATTGCATCAGATTGCATCATTCATCTCCATATTATCCTCAAGGCAACCAACAAGCAGAAGCCACCAATAAAACCCTGATAAAAATCATTAAGAAAACTTGTAAGTCTTGCAAATTCGCGGATTGGCCAGATAAATTAGTTGATGCTCTATGGGCCTACCACACCTCTATTCGAACCCCAACGGGTTAGACCACCTATGCCTTGGCATTTGGGATGGAGGCGGTAGTTCCATACGAAGTAATCATTCCTTCCCTCCGAGTCCAGATCGATCGAGATATCCCGATGGATGAGCGCAGAGAATCCCTTCTCGCACAACTCGAACTCTTGGATGAAAGGAGGTTGGCCGCTGCCGAACATGCTAGATCTTACCAAAATAGACTTAAAAGATTTTATCAGAAGAGGGTGGTGGAGAGAAAATTTGAAATCGGTGAGGTTGTGCTTAAAAGAATATTCATTAAGCCGGGCGGTCCCCGCTCCAAACTTCAACCTAATTGGGAGGGTCCGTATGTGATTTCGGTTGTTTATCCCGGTAATTCATATAAGCTGACTAATGCAGAAGGAGAAGAACTAGCTCATCCCTGGAATGGTGTATACCTCAAAAAATATTTCCCTTAAAACAAAAAAAAACAAAAATCTATAAAATCTAAAGGTGTGAAGAATAATGATAACATCTAACGCTTGCTTACTCGGTGCACCAACTTGTCACTTAGGAAAATAAGGATAGGCATCATACTGCACACACTACACGCCTAACTTTGAGATCCGATGATCGGAAGTCAGAGAGAAAGCTAGGCAACGCTTGGCAAAAAAGGTCAACCTAATCCCATTCTCTTCTCGTTTCGGTCCAGAATAGATGAAAGGGGTTAGAATGAGGAGTATCAAAAGTGCACATTGCCTTAGTTGGAAAATGCCTCTGAAGGTCTGACTTCTTAAAAAGAAGAAAAAGGTGCCAAAAGATGGGCAATGACACCTCAGGTTGGCAAAAGAATAGACATGTCTGAATGCGTACCAACAAAAGCCCGAAATAAAAATGCTTCAAAAGATGGGCAATGAACCCCTCAGGTCAAAATCAAGCAAAAAGAAAAGACCTGTCCAAATGAGGGCCATCAGAAGAAAAAGGGCTAGAAGGAAGGACCCGAGGATGTCAAATCCCAAACAGGCAACACGAGCTCGAGTAGAGAAACAAATTCGACACCTTTGAATCTTAGTAAGGACTTACCATCAATCCTCTTCCCTCTTTAACCTTGCGGGTAAGGTTGACCGACTGGATCCAAGAAGAGCCATAGCCTATCAAAGGCGGAAAGTCAGAAGATCTCGGACTAGGCACTTTCTTACACGTGATGCCTACTCTTAACCCTTAGGTAACAATGAGAGGCACCTATGGCAAGCAAGGCAAAGGATGATATGGTCGTTTCTTTCACACCAAACCAAAAAATTAAAAACTTCAAAAACACAAAAAAATCTATAAAGTCAAAACTCTTAAAAATTAAATATTCAAAACACCAAAAAAATCATAAAAGTTCCAAAACATCAAAAACATTATAAAACCATCAAAACCCAAACAAATCAAAAATTTCAAAACACCTAAAAGTTTGCTTTCTAGACTGATTAGTTGTCTTTGCATTCATGTTTAATTTCAGTCTTGCATATTTTCTTTTATGCATACTTATGTTTTTCTGTTATCTTTATCTTGATAAGGCCTATGTCCCTTGACAAAAGATCAAGGCAACTTTGCCCTCTCCTTGCAAGGGACTAAACCAAAATAAAGTTCTAATATCTTCTCTCAAGTGGATGCAGGAATAGGAGAAGGCATGCCATCTTCATATCCCCAGAAACATAGAGGAATCAAAAATAACAAAAAAATCAAAAATTGAAAAACAAAAGTGGACTACCCCGACCCCTATTAGGACTTGCATTTAGTATTGCATCTATCAAAATAAATAATATTTGAGATGTTGAAGACCTCAAGTCTAGAGGGGGCTGAGCCTGAGAACCCCTTCAACAAAATCAGTGAGGGCTCAGTCATTCCCTAGGCTTGCGGATATGCCAAAGTTGAATATGCAGGGACGACGATTTCTTCATAGATGTCCTGACCCGTTATGTTCAACCTATATCTTCAACTATTTTATTATACTTATTTGTATTTCTTTAAACCCAGCATGCATTATTTCATACACCAACATTCATCATCCCACCATGACCATTCCCCGCTTCCTAATCCTGCCATAACCTCCTTCTAGTCACATTATGAACATTTAAAAAATGGTCTTTTATAGCTCCAGAGAAGGTCTTGATTTTTCAGAGAATCGGTTTCCAATGGGTTTTAACAATGATTTCATCAAAATAAGAAGTTTTTTCATGTCGAACTGAGCCGGTATTGTTGAGTAAAACCTTATGAATTTGAAGAACCCAACCTTGGTTGATTAGCTGTCTCCTCTTTACTTTTCACAATTTACTGCATTTCTACCGAGTCCAGCACACCATGCAGTTCGGGTCCTGGCCGGTAACAATTCTCCCCCACGTGGGATTTTAGTTATTTACTTTTAGTACTGTTCTTCTCTTTAACCAATCAACTAGAGGGAAGGTTTCGATAAGACAAAGGGTAATCTCAGAGTCCGGTAAAGTTTTATTCCACTCAACTAGGCCAATGAGGGCGTGTCTAAATCTACACCTTGGCGTCACCTTTTTAGTCCATTACCACTTCATTCCGCTACGCCTCATTACGCTTCGCTACATTCACCTATGTTTCATTCGTGTCACTCCCCAACAAAGCCGACGACAAGGTGAGGCAAGCTGTATACAAGCAATTTTGGTCCAGTTGGAGGGCTTAAATTCTTGTTTTTATGAGTATTCTTTCAAGGAAACCAAATTTTTCGGAAAATCGGAACTTCCCTGCGCGTTTCGGACAAACTGGGCCTAGTGCCTCCTTAATGGGGCGCTTTGACCAAGTCAAAGCGCCCTATATATAGGGCACCAGACGCCCTATAAACAAGGCGCCAGGCGCCCCACTGGTGGGGCACCTGCACCTGGTCTGACTGACTGGACAGATTGATGGGACAGTTCTGTAGATAAAGTTGCCCTCTTCTTGCCTATAAAAGGACCCCCATTTGGAAGGTTTAGGACACTCTAAGGGTGTCCCTCACCTCCTCTCATCCACCACTACACATCCCAAGCCTTGCAACCCCCCTCTAAGCTCTCAAACCGTCCCAAAACCATCTCCCAAAACCCAAAAAAAATCATAGTTGCTTATTGAAGGAATATTCCAGCAGAATGAAGTTACCCTCTTTTGTGCTGTAGAAAGACCCCCATATGGAGCTTTTTGGACACCCCAAGTCCATCTCCCACCTAATCTCATCCACCACTACGAATCTAAGCCTTCATAGCACCCTCTCAAGCCTTTATATTATCCCAAAATCCTTCTCCAAAAACCCAAAAACCTGCAGTTTCCTTCTTCAGAAATATGATTTTTCTCCGACTTTGAGGGCCTCTACACTCTATTTCCCTTACATCTAGTGCCAAAACACTCTTCCATTAGCTTCACTTGGGTATTGGCTGCTTGAAGAAGTCCTTTTTCCGTCTTGGAGGTCTTCCTACACTCCGGGGCGACGCCGCGAAGAAGGGAAGAAAATCTGCTGAAGCCAGTCCCTGGTGCCCCATAAATAGGGCGCTTTGACTTTGGTCAACGCGCCCCATCAAGGGGACACCTGCAGCAGGCGCCCCATATATGGGGCACTAGCAGGGGCAGACCCCATTTTGCATTTTTTTTGAGTTTATTTACCTTTCCGGTCGATCCTTTACTCCCCCCTTTCATTTTAACTCTCATTAACATGTCATTTAGCATATATTGAGCCACTCATTTGCATTTTCATGCATATCTAAACCTTCTAAATAGGGGTTGGGATTTAGTCCCAATCCGGTTAGTCTCTTTCCTTTTGTATGTTTGAATTCAAATTTGAGCACGATACTATGCTTTCATTAGAACTAATGAACCTTTCACTTGTTTCTATGTTTTCTTATGGACATTTTTAGGTAAATCCGATTGAGGCGGAGCTTCAACCGGATCGAAGACGAAGGACTCACTAAGCTCTCTTCTTTCGTCCGGCCGAGAGAGGAGAAGTCGAAACCCAACAATCTCCCCGCTTCCAAAGGTACGACAGTCATTTCTCCATTTCATTTCTTTTCATTCTACTATATTTTGGAGCCTTTGGCTCCTGGCGACCACACCCACTAACATCTCATCCACCAAGTCCCCAAAGCAAGTGTAGGGGACAGAAAAGGGGATATCTACGGATATCCCGTTTCGGGTGCTTACACCTTTTGGCGACCACGGTGGGACTGACTTTGCTTTAGTGAGTTCTTCTCTTCTTTCCTAAGAATGTCCACTTGAAAACATGCTTTTTTCTCTCTAGTTATCATTTAAGCCATTTCTATTTCTTTGCATTTCTATTTGCTTGCTTACATGCTTGTTTATTTCCTTAAAGCATTATATTGTTTCTTCCGATTTACTTGCCTTCCATTGGTCCTTTTAAAAGCATACAATCTGATTTCTAGCTTGGTTTATCAACTTATTTTACCTTAGCATTTTAGATATCATCTTCTTTCATCCCTTGTTAAGTAAACTTGTCTATTTCTTTCTAAGCCTAGTTTTCCTTTAGCAAATCTTTCAAAGCATGCTTAGTTAAATTAATGCTTTCTTGCATCTTAGTTTAATTTCATATCGTTGTCTTGTTCACTTGCTTCTTACAACATCTCATTAATCATTGTATGCTTTTATTTTCTTCTTGCTTGCTCTTTAATTCCTTGACAGTTCACTCGCATTTAGCTTGCATTGGAGTTTTGGCTCCTTAGGTCATACGATAAGGGAGGCTCTCTCCTCCCAAAGTCCCACACATCCAAACACCCCTCTTGGTGGTTGCCAACTCCTCCTCCGAGGATTCCCTCTCGGAAGGACTGGGTAGCTTCCATCAAGACCTCCGTAAGTCCCCAGACGTGAAGGATTCCCTCTTCACTGATCGGGCTGGTTGTACCATTTTATCCCAAAACCCGGAGTACCTATTACCTTTCGTTGTGAAAAGAGTGACAACCTTAGATTGCTCGGCGTTGTGAGAGCATAGGGTCCTACCCATTTATTTGAGTGGACAATATTTCTCTTAACAAGCCATTAATTTGAGGTTGAAACAACAAAAAAATTTACGTTAATCATTCCAAGTCTTTGCTATTACTTGTTTGCAAACAAAAACTGAAAATTAAACAAAAATCTCAAAATCACCTAAAAAAGAACCAAAACAAAAAATTTGCTTGAGGTTAATTTGCTTGATAACTTGCTTGTCCGACAAAATAAAATCAAATCAAAAAGGGGTCAAAAATCAAAACTAAAAAAAATCCTTAGGCTTTTATTTGTCAACCTTTTTTTTCTATTGTGTTTATGAATTTAAGGTCATGGTGGATCAAAGATACGAGCAACTACAATTGGAGTATGACCAATCTTATTTTTATCCTGATGCCGTATGTGCCGTCAATGAACCCGAAGTTCTCCCCGAACCTAGTCAAACTTCTCCTCAACCCAATCCAAATTCACTTTGGGAGGCATTCTCTCATACTGACCCTACCCAAATTCAGGCTATCGACATCATTAATTTTCAAAGATGACTTCTCTAGGTATGGACATATGTACTTTGTGAAGTACAAATCCAAAACCTTTGAGAAATTATTTGAGATTAAGAATGAAGTAGAAATATTAATGGAAAGAGTATTAGAACTCTTTGATGAGATTAAGGAGGAGAATACTTAAGTAATAATTCACACATTAATGAAGGATAGTAGAATCTAATTTTGATGGACACCTCTTATACAATTTAGCTTAATTAGTAGCTAAAATGAGAAGCCATATTGTGTAGGACATAATATGGATAATGACAACATTTGCAAAATTCTTCTTTGTCTATTTAGGGGTTAGCACTTAATATAGGCACTATTTTCAAAATGGTACCTTTCAAGTCTATTTTAATTATTCCATATCAGATATAGAAAGGGGTTAAAGCTTGACCTTAAGCAAGTTAAAGTTTCAGAATGTCTGGCTTGGTAAAGAACTATAACCCTATCAAGTTGGAATATAAGACTATAAAGTGTTGGCTTGTGGGATATCCTAAGGAAACTTAAGGATATTAATGCCTCTTTTAGGGAGAAAGGTATAAGTTGCTCATCTCTCCATATTTCTAGAAGAAGAGTCTCTTCTTTAGAAAGATAGTGGGAGCAAGGTATAAATAGAAGGTGTTCCAGTCCCACAATCCATAGGCACTTTTTTTAAGGTACTAGCTTATATTTACACAAGGGCAAATCATAGACCTTTTCTTGTATTCAATCAACCTAAGAGATATGTGAGACATATCTTTGAGGGAAGAAATGAGACGTAAGATAAAAAGATAATGATTCTAAGATCTATATTAAAGCAATATGAGATATTGATTCAAAATGGGAAGAAACAATAAAATCCGATATAAACTCTATCTATTCTAATCAAGTTCAGAACTTGATTGATCCACCTAAGGATTTAGTTTCTATAGGGTATAAATGGATCACTGAAGAATACATTGAAGTAGATGATAGAAATGTATGCCCTACAAGCCAATCATATATGATATGATTCGACATTTCTAAATATATCTTATTCAATTAATTGGGCAAATCTTCATTATAAGCTCTTATTAGATGCGAATATCATAATGAAGTCATTGATCAAATGCAATGATGATTAAATCATGATGAGATCATGATAATGAGATTGATCATCTAGAGGTAATTGATCTAAATGTTCCTAGTCATAGGATACCTGAGACGGGACATCAAGGATCCGGATAGACTAGTGTATGTGATATCTTCTCATGTGATGAAGATGACCGATCTCATTAGTCATTAATGTGGAGACACTGAGATACACACATAGGTGCTCATTAGTTGAATGAGTTCACTAAACTGACCAAATTAGAAACCCTGAATGGTATATTACCGAACTGTCAATCAGGGTTTTCTATCATCACGGTTGCATGGTTGGACCTTTGACTTGAGTCGCCAAAGATGCCTTGTTGGGTGGAACTTGTGCTTTGACCATTGCCTTATGGATCACCGTATAGATGGTTCAGTATAGCCATGGATCGAGCATAAGAAAAACTCGATGGAGGCAATTGAGCGGACAACAAGAGATCGTCTACTCTCGGTAAGTGAGAGTAAATGTCCTATAGGATAGTACTCTAAATCCCTGGCTAGAGTAGATAGGATAATTGAAAAAGAAGTTTTCTAATTGATCCAATTTTGAGTACAGGATCCTATAGAGTCGGTACACTAAGGAGTTGACAGTCGATGTTGTACTCCTTTCCGATCGGGACATTGTATGGATGAGGGTTTATATCCATGCGGTAACTGATGATGGAAAGGCTCAATGGAGATGAGATTATCCCCATAGGCATTTGGGATCATGAGATGTGACTTGTACCCTTCATGATCGGTAGGCCGATTAATCTGTTATCGGATAATAGATTAAATTAAATTAAATTAAATTGCTTGATTTTATTTATGCCTCAACCAAATAGGCTATTGGTCCTAGTGGGTCACACACAAAAGGACTTATCCACAAGCACAGGGGCAAGGGTGTAATTTATGGAGATTTTGGGTTTTTATGAAAACTTTTAAAATTCTCTATAAATACTAATGGTTTCAGCCAAACCCCGATCAAGCCAAGGGTGAAAACCATGTCCTCCTCCTCTCTATAGAAGGTGTCCATGGTTGATGAAGTTCCGTTCGGGAAGAGTTCTCGAGGCCAGCACGAAGGGAGGACCTGTTGTGGATGAAGTCCGTGTGGATACTACTCGAGACTGGACACTTGAACGGTTTGAAGAGCTTCAAAAGCTCATCTCCTTCCTCTCCGTGGGATTATATGAATCCCTATCAATATATTCGAACCCAATTTGATCGGTTTTCGGTTTTCGTCATTCGGTTCTGATTGAGACAGATTCCAAAAGAACCCATAGGAATCGTCGCTTCCGCTGCACCAAAATTTTTGGACGATTCCTTACAGTGGTATAAGATCTCGGTTCAATGTTATTTATGTGTTCCCAAATCTGTGCAAACATCTATTTTGTCGAGGCCACCATACTCTATGTATGATGCAGATAATAGATTGGTTGGCTTTGATAGAATCTCGCGATATAGGGCTTTCCAAATCCGTAAAAATTTCGAAGTTTTGATCTCTGTAGAGTTTGGGAGAAGCTCCAAAAGTTGGTGTTTTTGTTATGCCTAAACCGTCACCCGGATTTGGGGATTTTGTAAAATCTCTGTCCACAGAAAAAATTGAGGCTTGGAAAAGCTTTAGGAGATGGGTAATGTGATTACCTAACCTTTACACTTGATCTCCAACTTTGAACGGCGGCAGTGGGAGAGAATTTTTTATTTTTCTTACGAACTAGGGTTCTGCGGAGTCTGCGGCGCCGACCTGTTTCTTCCTTATTTTTCGTTTCTATAGAATTTTATTATGAAGGGATACATACATATTTGGAAACTATATTTGTTTAGGATTCTAAATTGTATTTTTGGAGAATATTTGGTATCCGAGATAAGGAGTTATCCTTATTGCAATCTGCTACGGAATCTCGGTGACCGCCGGTTCTTCTACCTTATTTTATGGTTGGTTTCGATTTTTCCTGGATATGAGACTTACTGTTTTGGATTCCTTATTCGATAAGGATTCCAACGCATATTTTTTCATATTTTTCAGAGTCCGGGATAGGGACATAGAAACCTGATTTTATGGAAACACTACTCCCGGATGAACAGTGCACCGACCGCGACCTTATCGGGCGGAGAAGAAGAATCCGAAATGGACCCGGAACCGGATCTGGATCTGGGTCAACTCCCGGTTTGATAATCTTTAGCTCTATTTACATAGATTCATTCGTGGTTAAACTTTAAAATTTTTTTAAAGGTTCAACTTAAATAATTAGTGTCTTAATTAATTCTGTAAAATGAGATTTTATAGAATATAAATTGAGACATTAATTTTTGACTTTGCATAGTATTAGGAATGCATGAATGTTCTAAATAGTTTAGTTGTGTATGTTTATTTCATATAAATTATTTATATGTTATTGCCATGTTATTTTCGTGTTATTTGTTTCATGAAAATTTGACATGCATGAAATTAAGAATTTAAAAATTATAGTATGTAATTTTATGCTGATATATATGATATATCTCATATGATTATCATGTATGCACTCTATGTTCATGTGATGAATGTCAATGTGTATGGAGGTGATCACGGACTTAATTGTACTTGGCTTGTGATTGCTTTTAATTATGTTGGTTATGTTATTAAATGGGGCCTGTGTGTGCCTCCTCTCTCTTTATACAATCTGATTGTACATTCTACCTCCCTCCATTAATGTACTCCCCTTGGTCAAAACCAAGGTTTCTTATTAAGTTATGTACATTTGTGGGTCTGCGTACCCTTAAGCCGCTTGTAAGAGTTAGAAGCCGGTTCGTGGAAAGTTGGAGAGTGGGACCACTTGAAGAAGCACCCTTATGAAGTGGGAGCATGCCAACTCAAGCATTTAAAGCAAGGATTTGCACCTATAGGGGTGCCTTAGGTGCATGCTTAGGGTTAAGTCCATGATCACCTGTTTTTTATGCATATTTGATATGTGGATGTGTGCTACAGGTTATACCTTAGATATATGATATTCCAAAGGTATTATATATACTTATCACATATTATTGATGAGACTAAAATAAAATCTCTCCTTGTTTTAATTAGGTTGATAAACGTGTGACATTAAGAATGATTCACATAGCCTTCCGTTGTTATGGTCTTGATGAGCCAATCTTAGATTGGATGGGTTTGTTGTGCTACCACAAGGCCCACTCAGCAAGGGATTGGTGATCATGGCTAAGGCATTTGCCGAACCTTAGGGTGGATCATTTGTATGGCTTTGTTGTGCTACCACAAGGGCTGTGTGAAGAATCCATTCTCATAACGTAACAAGCGGGTTTGACCTAACTAGAGTATATGGCTTGTTGTGCTACCACAAGGTCATAACTCTAGAGGCTAAATGACTAAGAGTTGCAAGAGTTGCAACTGGCAATAGTTGTCTACCTATTAAGTATGGGGTGATTTGTTGCGTTACCACAAGGTCATCACCATAAAGTTAATAGGATCTTAGTCCCCACTAGGATTTCATCGTGATATCCCGTCTTTGTATAATGAGGGTTATACAAATTCGTCGATAATTAGTGGGAGTATAAATTAGGATGAAAGACCATATCTTAATTTTAATGAATGTCTGTAATGTTATATTAATAAAATTATATCTCAATTGTAAAATACGATAATAAACCACCATTAGTATAGCATACTAGATGCCAAATAGCTTAATAGCTCACACTTCTTAGACCAGTTTAGAATTAAGAGAATTGTTCTCATAGTTGACCAATTAACTATCCTACTTGAGAGGTAGGTGTCTCCTAGATTATCTATTGATGTGAAATAAAGATAAGATCTTATCTTATAGACAAGATGCATTGTTTGCCTTAAACTAGATGTTAGTCTCTGTGAGATATAAATTGTAGTGACAACATGGATAGATGGATATGAGATCCATCATGGCTCATATTGATGAGCTAACTAAAGGAAAAGTTAGAACAACAATACATCTTAATTACTTCTTGTTGGTGAGACCAATAGAAAGAAGTAAAATCATTAGATAGAAATAGGAGATAGTTAATAGTAAAAGAAGGTGATCAAGATAATAAAGCCAGAATAAGACAGAATTCTTACACAATCATAATGATGGTAAGTGGAAGAGGAAGTACAAAGTGTATTGTATATAATGCAAAGGTGGAGCTTGAGAAGCTTCATGCATTCAAGTCATTGACACTTACTTGTTTTAAATATACGCTTAATAGTATTAGATACTATATGTGTATATCATAATATTAGATACTATGGATACATCTAATGGTATGAGATACCAGATATGCATCTTATATCTACAAGGAGTTGTAGATGATGACAAGTAAATGAATGCTTAATAAAGAAGATGTTGACCTACATATGAAATGGTGCAAAAGTTGCATCATTATTAGTGGGAGGTGCAATTCTTTAATAGCCTTATGGAGATGTCTTAATAATTAAAATTGCTATTATATCCTTCTATAAGAACATTATATGATTTCCTACTTGAATAAATATTGATTTATTCTAAGCTATGGAATTGATAGATGTTCTAATAGATTGAATTGCAAAGTGTTTGCTAGTGGGAGCTTAATGAATTGTTTAATCATATTTGATATGTTAGCTCTCATGTTATGTGTGAATACTCCCTTTAAGAGGAAATGGGTTGATTTAGATCAATCTACACTTTAGCTTTATGTAGACATCGATAATGGGTTAATGAGTTGTTAGAACTCGTACATCTAAATGTATGTTAGCCCATATCTAGTAAGGCTAAAGAAGAATATTTCTACTTCATTATTTCAAAGATGATGTCTCTGGGTTTGGATACATGTACTTTATGAAGTACAAATCTAAGACCTATGAGAAATTATCTGAGATTAAGAATGAAGTAGAGATACTAATGGAAAGAGTATTAGAACTCTTTGATGAGATTAAGGAGGGGAATACTTAAGTACATAATTCGTATATAATTGAAGGATAATAGAATCTAATGGACACCTCTTTACACATTTTAGCTTAATTGAGTAACTAAAATGAGAAGTCATATTATGTAAGACATAATATGAACAATGACAAGCTTTGCAAAATTCCTCTTTGTCTAATTTTGGCTAAGTACTCATTATAACCACTTAATCTTAATAGGTACCTTCTAAGTCTGTTCTGATTATTCCATATAGGATATGGAAAAGAGGTTAAAACTTACCTTAAGCAAGTTAAGGTTTCGGAATGTCTGACCTGGTGAAGAAGTATAACTCTAACAAGTTGGAATATAAGACTATGAAGTGTTGGCTTGTGGGATATCCTAAGAAAACTTCTGGATATTAATATACCACCCTTATAAACAAGGGTCCATGTTTCTCAGCTCACTATATTTCTAAAGGAAAAGTTCTTTCTTAAGAAAGATAGTGGGAGCAAGGTATATATGGATGATGTTCCAGTCCCACAACCTAATGACACTTCTATTAAACTGCTAGTTAATAATTACACAAGGATAGTTCATAGGTCTTTTCTTGTGTCCATTCAACCTAAGAGATATGTGAGATATATCTCTGATAGATGAAATGAGGCATAAGATAATAAGGATTTTGATCCTAAGATCTATATTGAACCAATATGAGATATTGATTCATAAATGGGAAGAGATAATAAAATTTGATATAAACTTTATCTATTCTAATCAAGTTTAGAACTTGATAGTTCCACCTGAGGATATGGTATCCATAAGAAATAAATGGATTGCTAAAGAATAGATTGGAGTGGATTAGAAGATAGAGACCTTCAAAGGTGAGAATAGTTGAAAAAGGATATCATCGAAGTCAAATAGTTGACTATGATGGGATCTTTTACCTATTCTATGGATTAATCCATTCGGATTTTAATTGTTACACACTATGGTTATAAGATAAGTTAATTGGATGTTTAGTGTTCCTCTAAGGTATTTTGAGGAACAGGTGTATATGATATAACTATAGGGAATCAAGTCCCAATAACATCCAAGAATAGTGTGTTTTAAGTTCATTTATGCACTGAAGTAAAATTTTCCATAGATTGTATATAAGGTTTAATGAGATTAAATCTTATAATTTTGTTAAGAATGAAGAGGAGCCTTGTGTATTCAAGAAGATAAGTGAGAGTGCTATTACTTTATTGACATTTTATGTGGATGACACACTACTCATTGAGAATGAAGTAGGTGTATTATCATAAGTGAGCCTATCTATCAAATTAATCCTCCAAGCATAATTTGGGTTTTGAGATCTATGGAGATAGATCTAAAAGCAATGCTCAGTTAATGTACGTAGTCACCATAGTCAAAGGGTTTGGCATGATAAACTCCAAGATAGGTTTCTTACCGATGTGGTGTGGATTTGATCTCTCTAAAGTGATATCTTTGATGACTTCTTGAGAGATAAAGAGATCACATTAATAGAGACCTTATGCCTTTGTCATAAGGTCTATCATTTATGTGATGCTACGTACATGATGTGATTAATGCTCTAAGTGTTATGAGCATTCATTAAGAAGATCCAAGTGAGAGTCACTGGATAGTTTAGAGATATATCATTTGGTACTTGAGAAGCACTAAGATTATATCTCTATACCCTGGAGGATAAGACTTAAAGTCTTGTAGTTTTATAAACACAAGCTTCTAATCAAATAAGTTTTATATTAAGTCAAAATAATGGTGGTGCAGTAAGTTGGAAGAGTTCTATGCAATAGAACACTATAAATTCTACAACATATATAAACAAGTTTACATAAAGATTGCACACTACTTAAGAAGTAGTCTAGATGTAGATTTTCATCTACATATTTAGCTATGGGATTGTCTCAATTTTCTTTGAAAGTGTACCATTGTTTTCTCAAAACAATGGGGTAGAGCCAATGTCTCATCAGAAGTTTAGAACTTCTGTGACGATACCATACAATCAGAGAGATTGCAACTTACAGAGATATAATTAAAGATAGAGTATCTACTACTAATAACATTGCAGATCCACTAACTGAAGTAGTTACTCAAAGAGTGTTTGAGCTTCACCTTGAGCTGATACAAATTAGCCAGATAGGTGATTGGCTTTAGTGCAAGTGGGAGATTGATAAAAATGTATGCCCTACAAGCCAATCATATATGATATGATTCGACATTTCTAAATATATCTTATTTAATTAATTGAGCAAATTTTTATTATAAGCTCTTATTAGATGTGAATATCATAATAAAGTCCTTGATCAAATACAATGATGATTAAATCATAATGAGATCATGATAATGAGATTGATCATCTAGAGGTAATTGATCAAAATGTTCCTAGTCATAGGATACTTAAGACGGGACATCAAGGATCCGGATAGACTAGTGTATGTGATATCTTCTCATGTGATGAGGATGACGGATCTCATTGGTCATTAATGTGGAGACACTGAGATACACACACAGGTGCTCATTAGTTGAATGAGTTCACTAAACTGACCAAATTAGAAACCCTGAATGATATCTTACCGAACTGTCAATCATGGTTTTCTATTATCACGGTAGCATGGTTGGACCTTTGACCTAAGTCGCCAAAGATGTCTTGTTGAGTGGAACTTGTGCTTTGACCATTGTCCTATGGATCAATGTATAGATGGTTCAGTATAGCAATGGATCAAGCACAAGAAAAACTCGATGGAGGCAATTGAGCAGACAATAAGAGATCGCCCACTCTCGGTAAGTGAGAGTGAATGTTCTATGGGATAGTACTCTAAATCCCTGGCCAGTGTAGATAGGATAATTGGAAAAGGAGTTTTCAATTGATCCAATTCCGAGTATAGGATCCTATAGAGTCGGTACACTAAGGAGTTGACAGTCGATGCCGTACTCCTTTCCGATCGGGACATTGGATGGATGAGGGTTTATATTCATGCTGTAACTGATGATGGAAATGCTCAGTGAAGATAAGATTATCCCCATAGCCATTTGGGATCATGGGATGTGGCTTGTACCCTTCATGATCGGTAGGCCGATTAATCTGTTATCGGATAATAGATTTAATTAAATTAAATAAAATTATTCTATTTTATTTAGGCCTCAACCAAATAGGCTATTGGGCCTAGTGGGTCACACACAAAAGGACTTATCCACAAGTACAAGGGCAAGGGCGTAATTTATGGAGATTTTGGGTTTTTATGAAAAATTTTAAAATTCTCAATAAATACTAATGGTTTCAGCCAAACCCGATCAAGCCACGGGTGAAAACCACGTCCCTAGCCTCCTCCCCACCTCTTCATCTCTATAGAAGGTGTCCATGGTTGATGGAGTTTCGTTCGGGAAGAGTTCTCGAGGCCGGCGCAAAGGGAGGACCAGCTGTAGATGAAGTTCGTGTGGATACTGCTGGAGACCGGACACTTGAACGGTTTGAAGAGCTTCAAAATATCATCTCCTTCCTCTCCGTGGGATTATATGAATCCCTATCTGGTATATTCGAACCTGATTTGATCTGTTTTCATTTTTCATCGTTCGGTTCTGATTGAGACAGATTCTAAAAGAACCCATAGGAATTGTCGTTTTCGCTGCACCAAAATTTTATGGACGATTCCTTACAGTAGAGCCATGGAATTAATCCATTCGTATTTTGATTGTTACACACTATGACTATAGGATATGTCAAATGGATGTTAAGATAGTGTTTCTCTATGTTATTTTGAGAAACAAGTGTATATGATACAACTTTTGGGAATCAAGTTCCAATACATCCAAATAGTGTGTGCATAAGGTCCATTTATGGACTCAAGTAAAACTTCCCGTAGATGGTAGATAAGATTTAATGTGATTAAATCTTATGACTTCATCGGGAACAAAGATGTGCCTTGTGTATTCATATAAGATAAGTGGGAGTGCTATTATCTTCTTGACAAGATATATGCATGACATACTACTCATTAAGAATGAAATAAGTATGTTATCATAAGTGAGTCTAGTTATAAATTAATCCTCCAAACTTAATATGGGTTTTAAGATCTATGGAGATAGATCTAAAAGGTTTCTTGGCCTTACCCAATTCATGTGCGTAGTTACCATAGTCAAAGAGCTTGACATGGTAAACTTCAAGATAGGTTTCTTACCTATGTAGTGTGGAGTTGATCTCTTTAAAGAGATGTCTTTGTAGACTTCTTGAGAGATAAAGAGATCACATTAGTATAACCCTTATGCTTTTGCAATAGGGCCTATCACATTTGTGATGCTACGTACATGACTTCATTAATGCTCTAAGTGTTATGAGCATTCATCAAGTAAATCCATGTGAGAGTCACAGGATAATTTAGAGAAGTGTCCTTGAGTACTTGAGAAGCACTATGGATGTATCTCTAATGTATGGAGGATAAGACTTGAAGTCTTGTATTTTTCTGAACACAAGCCTCTAATCAGATAAGTCTGACAATAAGTCAATATAACGGTGGTGTAGTGAGCTAGAAGAGTTCCAAGTAACAGAACACTGCTAATTCTACAATTAATCTAAAGTAGATTGAATAATGACTACATATTGCTTGAGAAGCTAACTAGATGAAGATGTTCATCTGACTTATGGGATTATCCCAACCTTCTCTGAAAGTGTATCATTGTTTTGGGAAAACAATGGGGTAGAGCCAAAGTCTCATTAGAAGTTTCAAACTTCTATGGCAATTCCATAGAAGCAGAGAGAATGCAGTCGATAGAGATATAATTAAAGATAGAGTATCTTTCGCTAATAACATTACAGATCCACTAACTGAAATAGTTACTCAAAGAGTGTTTGAGCTTCACCTTGAGCTGATAGAGATCAGCCAGATGGGTGATTAGCTTTAATGCAAGTGGGAGATTGATAGAAACGTATGCCCTACAAGCCAATCAGATATGATATGATTAAGCATTTATAGGAACATCTCATTCAATTAGATAGGCAAAACTTTGTTACTAGCTTTTATTAGAAGCGTATATCGTAATGAAGTCTTTGATCACATGCAATGATGATTGAATCATGATGAGATCATGATAATGAGATCAATCAACTAGAGGTATGTAATTTAAATATTCCTAGTTATAGGATCCTTGAAATGGGACATCAAGAATCCGGATAGAATAGTGTGTGTGATGTCTTCTCATGTGATGAGAATGACCGATCTCATTGGTTATTAGTGTGGAGACACTGAGATACACACATAAGTGCTCATTAATAGAATGAGTTCACTAAACTGACCAATTTAGGAAAACCTGATTGATATCTTACCGAACTGTCTATCAGGTTATTCTTACATCTCAATAACACGATTGGATCTTTGACCTGAGTCACCAAAGATGTCTTACTAGATATATCTTGTACTTTGATTATTGACTTATGGATCACCATCTTGATGGTCTAGTATAGTTGATGTATTGGGTGCAAGAGCAACCCGGTGGAGACAATTGAATGGACAACAAGGGATCGTTCACTCTCGGTAGAAGAGAGAGAATTTCCTATGGGATAGTACTTTAAATCCTTGGCCAAGGTACTTAGGATAATTGGGAAAGGAGTTTTACAATTGATCCAAATCTGAGTACAGGATCTCATAGAGTTGGAATATTTAGGGGTTGACAGTCAGTGCCGAACCCCTGACTGACCGGGACATTGTATAAACGAAGATTTAAATCCGTGTGGTAATTGATGATGGAAAGGCTCAATGGATGTTATTTAACTCTCCAAAGTCATTTGGGATCATAGAATGTGGCTTGTACCCTTTATGATCAGAAAGTCGTAAAAATTGTTATCAGATAACAGTTTTGATTTAACTTGAAGGAATTTTTCTTTTAAATTAATTAAGGCTTCAACCAAATTGACTATTGGACCTAGTGGGTCACACACATTAGATCTAGTCAATAAGATGAGGGTATGGACGTAATTTTATAGAAGTTTTGGATTTTTGTGAATAATTCTATCTTCTATATATAAATAGCTTATGAAGCCAAACCCTAACAAACCATAGGGCTGGAGCACGTCCCAAGTATCCTCTCTTCCTACTCTCTCCTCTAGAAGGTGATCTCCCTTGGTTAAGCCTGGATCTGGAAGATTTTTGGAGGCTCGAAGGAAGGGAGAACTCGTTTATTGAAGTAGATTGTGTGGATACCGCTAGAGACCGGACACTTGAACAGTTTTCAGTAAGGAGGAATGTCCTCTCTTCATCCATAGTGAGGGATTTTAGAAATCCCATGTGGTACTCTCGTTCTACTTTATATTCGGTTCTCAATTTTACTCGTTCAGCATCGACTAACGCAAAGATCATGGTTTTATGGAATCAAATATTTTCCGCTGTCATGTATTGATTCCTTACAATGAGGATGACTGATCTCAGTCATTAGTGTGGAGACACTAAGATACATATATAGGTTCTCATTAGTTGAATGAGTCCACTGAACTAACTGAAATAGAAACCTTAAACGGTAAGTGAGAGTGAATGTCCTATAGGATAGTACTCCAAATCCCTGGTCAGGATAGATACGATAATTAGAAAAAGACTTTTCCAATTGATCCAATTCTAAGTACAAGATCCTATAGAGTCGGTACATTAAGGAGTTGACAGTCGATGTCGTACTCCTTTCTAACTGGGACATTGGATGGACGAGGGTTTATATCCATGTAGTAATTGATGATGAAAATACTATATGGAGATATGATTATCCCTATAGCCATTTAGAATCATGGGATGTGACTTGTACCCTTCATGATCGATAGGTCAATTAATATGTTATCAGATAATGGATTTAGTTAAATTAAATAGAATTGTTCTATTTTAATTAGGCCTCAACTAAACATGCTATTGGGCCTAGTGGGTCACACACATAAGAACTTATGCATAAGTATAAGACCAAGGGCGTAATTTATAGAGATTTTAAGTTTTATAAAAAATTTTAAAATTCTCTATAAATACTAATAGTTTCAGCCAAACCCTATCAAGACAAGGGTGTAAACCACATCTTCAGCCTCCTTCCTACCTCCTCTCTCTAGAAGGCATCCATAGGCGATGGAGCTTCGTTTGAGAATAGTTCTCGAGGCTGGCATGAAGGGAGAACTTGCTGTGAATGAAATTCGTGTGGATATCGCTGGAGACCAGGCATTTGAACGACTTTAAGAGCTTGAGAAGCTCATCTCTTTCCTCTCCATAGGATTATATAAATCCCTATTAGGTATATTCGAACCCAATTTGATCAGTTTTTTATTTTCATCGTTCGGTTCTAGTTAAGACAGATTATAAAGAAATCTATAAGAATCATCACTTCCACTGCACCAAATTTTGTTGGATGATTCCTTACAGTTTGTAGCTCGGAGTAAACCTAAAATGGATCAAAACACCAAAAAATAGGTGACAAAGATGTGCGCTAGAGCAAAGTGAAGAATTTGTCATGAAAATGAACATAAAATCACAAAAGGAAAGAAATAAACTAGATTAGGAATATTCCTAACCCCTTTTTGATCATTTGGGTGGTTAAATGACTAGAATAGCCTTACTACCAAGTAGATGCAACAACTTAGCTATGAAAATGATGCATGGATTGCCTAAATGTTAATAAAAAAAATTGATGCGGTCTACTCTGCAGAAATGAAAGCATCTCACCCAACTAGCATGAACACCTTGTCTATCCATAGGATGTCTTCATATTTTTGGTAGGAATTGAATGAAGAGCGACCATGTCTTCTTGGAGTCTCGAGGTGGTTCTCCTTCTCTCTTGTATATGGTATGAGAGTGGTGGTATGATAAAAGTGACTTGGAACTTGGTTGGGGTGTGAGGGACTCTCTAGGTAACTCTTCTCACTTTTAGGCAAGGGCTCTTGAACCTCCCAACCTTCTCATAGTTCAACCAGCCTCCTCAAAATGCTTTTAACCATTTTCGATGTTGGGGGATTCTCTCTTTCTATAGAAGAAGTCCCAAAATCTGGGCCATACCTTGCAAAATTCAGGTTTGACTTCCATGATGCAAAAGTGCCTTCTCGGTCACACGCATCCTAGATAAAGTGATCCTAGATAAAGTGTCTTCTGTGTGGGACATGTCTATATTGGACATAAAAAGACCATGCTCGGGTATGGACATTGTACCGACGATGTGCTTACCACAATATGGCCTTGTTAAAAGCATCTCATCATCAAAATGTCTCTAGCTAATGACAACATTAAATGCGCAATCATGATTGTTAATTGTGAACATAAGTTCATTAATGTTAAGCATGATGCTATTGATGGTGACCTTACTTTCTTGAGGCATCTAGTCAGCTTGGTGCCTCTAGTCAGGTCACAACAAAAAATATGCATGGGTGATGCCAACACTAGTGTTAAGAGACCATGCAACTATTGAATTTTGTTGTTAGGTTCGTACATGTCCTATCGAAGGGAAGCATTGGCACCAAAGAAAATGACAAAAGATTCAAAAGACCATTCGAGGATTTCCACCAACTAGAAGCATTTTGCTAGGCAACTGCATATAAGCTGACGATAAGATGTGTCGGTCCTGAAGCGGTGCTAGCTTCTAACAAGGTCATATATCGGTTCACAGATCAAAAACAAGTACTATCCATAGTAATGGGAGATGTAGGCTTTGCTATTGGACCAATTGGCGTAACTACACTTTCCGCCACTTCTCTATAATTCTATACATTCTAAGGTGCAAGAAGAATCCCAAGGAGCCCTACCAATGCACCATCCTGGAGTGGAGAAAGGATTCAACCAAAAGCCAGTTGCGAGTTAGCCATGATAGAAATGTATGCCTTACAAGTTAATCATATATGATATGATTCGACATTTCTAAATATATCTCATTCAATTAATTAGGCAAATCTTCATTATAAGCTCTTATTAGATGCGAATATCATAATGAAGTCCTTGATTAAATACAATGATGATTAAATCATGATGAGATCATGATAATGAGATTGATTATATAGAGGTATTTAATCTAAATGTTCCTAGTCATAGGATACTTGAGACAGGACATCATGGATCCAGATAGAGTAGTGTATGTGATATTTTCTCATATGATGAGAATGACTGATCTCATTAGTCATTAGTGTGGAGACACTAAGATACATATACAGGTTTTCATTAGTTGAATGAGTTCACTGAACTGACCAAATTAGAAACCCTGAATGGTATCTTATCAAACTATCAACTAAGATTTTCTATCATCACGGTTGCATAGATGGACCTTTTACCTGAGTCGCCAAAGATGCCTTGTTGAGTGGAACTTGTGCTTTGACCATTGTCTTATGGATCACTGTATAGATGGTCCAGTATAGCGATGGATCGAGTACAAGAAAAACTCGATGGAGGTAATTGAGCGGACAACAAGAGATTGTCCACTCTCGGTAAGTGAGAGTGAATATCCTATGAGATAGTACTCTAAATCCCTAGCCAAGGTAGATAGAATTATTGGAAAAAGAGTTTTCTACTTGATCCAATTCCGAGTACAAGATCGTATAGAGTCGGTACATTAAGGATTTGATATTCGATGCCGTACTCTTTTATGACCAGGACATTGATTGAATAAGGGTTTATATCTATGCGGTAATTGATGATGGAAAGGCTCAATGGAGATGAGATTATCCCCATAGCCATTTGGGCATGGGATGTGACTTGTACCCTTCATGATCGGTAGGTCGATTATTCTATTATCGAATAACGGATTAAATTAGATTAAATATAATTATTCTATTTTAGTTAGGCCTCAACTAAATAAGCTATTAGGTCTAGTGAGTTACACACAATAGGACGTATCCACAAGTATAGGGGCAAGAACGTAATTTATGAAGATTTTGGGTTTTTTTGAAAAAATCTAAACATCTCTATAAATACTAATAGTTTCAGCCAAACCCTATCAGGCTAAGGGTGTTAACCACGTCCTCAGCCTCCTCCCTACCTCCTCTCTCTAGAAGGTGTCCATGGATAGTGTGGATGAAGTTCGAGAATAGTTCTCAAGGCTAACAAGAAGGGAGAACTTGTTGTGGATGAAGTTCGTGTGGATACTGTTAGAGACCGGGCATTTGAACAGTTTAAAGAGCTTGAGAATATCATCTCCTTATTCTCTATGGGATTATATGAATTCCTATCAGGTATATTCAAACTCAATTTGATCAGTTTTTGGTTTTCGTCGTTCAGTTCTGATTGAGACAAATTCTAAAGGAACTCATAGAAATCGTCGCTTCTGTTGCACTAATATTTTATGGATGATTCCTTACAAGCCACCCCCAGGAGCCTTACTAGTTAGCCGCCCTGAGGAACCCAAATACCAAGGCACTAGGTGCCCCAACACCATGGCACATTCATCAAGAAGTATTGGCAACTTGATTTTACAAGTTCCTACTAATTCTCCCTATCTTATCTCGCATATTCGCATCAATTTACCCTTATTTAAACATCTAATTTCATTCCATACACTCCAAAACACTAAAATTGGGGTTCGGAGCTACTTTCAATCCAATTAGTTTCTTTCCTTTTGTCATTTCATGTTTGTATCTTTTTAGGTTACTTTACCTCCTCTCTAGCTCTAATTTACATTCACTTGTTTTCTTTCTTCTTTTGGACATCGCAAGATGATCTAATTAGAGTTAGCTATGATTGCCCTGACTAGTTTAAGCAAAGGGAAAATTTATCATGCTCCTTCTATTTTTTCCCACCAAAGAGAAGAAAGTTGGAACCTATATCACCCATTTCTCTACACACATGCATGTCAGTTCTGTACATTTCATTTACATTCTGAGCTCACGGTTCCTAGCGACCACATTTACACACACATCATCATTTTTCACCACTTCAATTTTCCCCTCTCACTCCCCCACATGATATGAAACGACTCTGATATCCAAGTGATGTCAAGGGTTGAATGTTTTGGTATGAAACAAAAAGGGTACCCTAAAACCCTACTCACCTCAGAAGAAACTCTTGAACCTATGATAACAAAGATGGAAAAAGAACTATGTGCTAGTGAAGAAGAGGTAGAGAAGAAAGAAGAACCTAGGCATATACTCTCAAAAGTTGTCGAACCTACTATGGCAAAGAGGTTGGTGAAGGAGGAGAAGACAAAGAGGTTGATGAATTCTTACCAATGGCGGGGATGGTCAAGCTTCTCTAGGCTAAAGTAGTGAAGTAAGACAAATTATGGACAACACAAATCTCTCTCACAACTATGTGGGTAGGGCAAAATGAGCATCGGGGTGGGGAACCAAGGTAATAGAGAACTCTTCATAGGTTCATCTAGGATGTTCATTGCATTATATAAATGATAGAGATTTAACTTAAATTATCTACTACCTTGATTACCGACAGTAATTCTAGTCTTATACCTACTAATTTCAAATCGCATTGGAATGTACTTATTTGTACCTATGAATGATAATTTAGTAAGAAAATAAGGTAGGTACAAGGTTTCTTTACCTACTAAAAATGTTTGAAGTATATTGTATCTATATTAAATTTTAGTATAAGATATTATATTTTAAATAACTCAAATTTCAATTTATAATATTAGTTGGCTCTTCAACTAACTTTTCAAATCCAATCGGCTATGTTTCTATTGTACTAATTTGATTTCTTAAAAATGTTAAAATATTAAGGGTAAGTCACATAGACTTAGTAGGCTCATCAAAATCATCATTACTTACTTATTACTTACTGACGATGTTAAATATCAAGCATGCTTAACAATATAATTTTTTACAAATACATGTGATAGCATAATAAAGTGATCAAAGATAAAAAGAGAGGTGAATAACTTGCATTCTAAGTACACATCCTCACATGGACCGAACCAATTCCTAACCTAACTAGCTGACCTTTTAATATCCATTGAACATGAGTCATAGCAACCTAATTTAAACTTATCAAATTTTACACAAGGATGTGACTTTTCTCATGACCTATTTAATCTTAATAGAATAACATGAAAATTTTCTCTTAACTTATCACCATGCACAATGGAGATCTTAATAGTTAACACTTTGTGCCATGTTGCTAATAAAACATTCTTTCATATCATATTTCAAAAATTAAGAAATTGATCATCTTTCTTTTACATGTCACATGTATTAGCTCTAAATATATACAGAAGTAATGATACACCTAAATAAAATGTAGAGTGAACCTAAGTAGTAATACACCTAAGATAAACTGCAATACCTAAGATTGAAAGATGTTCTGGACTATTCAAAATGTCTACTATCCTTGGCATGCCTAATGTAGGTGAAGTCAAAACACATGTTGGAATACAACACTATGCATATTTTACATCTTATATTTCAAAAGCACTTTGAGCTATAACTTACCAACTTTTTCGTTCTATAAAACAAAATGTGTCAATTTCATCCTTAACATCTTAATGGGTGGTAAAATAAGTATTTGTTTTCTTTAATATATAAGTGATTAGTTTGTTTGATTAAACATCTAAATTAAAATGAGTAAGACCTAGACAAAGCTAAGTGTATAAAAATTTAATAATCATAATATTTATATAAAATTTACAGTAAATAAATAATTATATAAATTTTATTATAAATAAATAAATTTAAATGTATAAAAAATCAGTTTTTATAAAATTATTTTAAATAAGGATATAATTTTTAAGGAATGACTAGTGTCATCTAATATTTTGCACAAATAGTCAAATGCAAAGACACATCAAACATTAATATGTGAGTGTAATACTAGACATTTATTAAATAAAATGAGTCAAATTAGCAAGTTGACATTTTAAATGTTATTTTCTATACAAATTAAAATATAATTTGTTATACTTTTAATTTTGAAATATCATGATTTCAAAATTGAAATAATCCAAAAAAATGTAAAAATGTATTTTATATTATTTTTATTAATAAAATATATTAATGTCTTAATAAAAATGATGTCATCAAATGTTATTCACCTCGGTATATAAAAAGTATATTTTTAAAATAAAAATAACAGCTTAATATGTATTTTATTTTTATTAAGAAAATAAAATTAGTAAAAGCTTTACTTTAAGAATCCATTTTTTAATATAAAATGAAATCAACGGTGTTCTTACACTAGCCACACTATCGCGTGAGTTCTGAATTAAAAAAAAAAACTTAATTTTTTATCTTAACCTTTAAGAGCCCTTTTAGACTTTAGTCTTTTAGTTAGACCTTTACTCAGATACTTCACCAAACAACACTAGATGTCTAACCTCTCACCGAATGAGAGATTAGACAAAAATTAAGCACAAACAAAAGCTACCCAAGTCATTTCATAGAACATTGATTAAGACATACAACTGTAATATAAAATAATTTACATTTTTCATCTATCATAACTATAGGTACATTACAAGGATGGCATAGATAAAAAGTAAATAAGAAGAGCCTTACAAATTCAATGATTTAGGCTAGTCTGGTAACAATACTGAAGCCCTTGTTACTCATAACAATAGAGGTGCTAAAGCTATCAATATTAGTTTCAAAATTGACATTGCAAGTATCTCCTTAAATCGATATAGGTCAAAACCAATATTGAAACAGAAAGAGCTCTTGAAAAACTGAAGCCCCTATTCAACAGCTTCGACATGGTGAGAGGTGAAGTCTCGCCCTCGCCGCCTTAGTGGCTTAGGATTTTAAGTATGGGTACCTCTCGTACTTGATTAATATGACACAATTCTAACTCGTCGTCTGAGTGACTTAAGTTTTTAAGTATGCGTACCTCTCATACTTGACTAATATGACACTATTCTAACTCACATCCTCATGTGTAACATTGTTTACGAATGACGATTCACGGAGGAGAGTTCACAGTCATTGACTCTGATACCATGTTAACCGACTCAAAATCATAGCTCCGAGTTAGAGTGGCTCAGACTTTTAAACATGGGTATCTCCCCTACCTAGTCAATATGACATTATTCTATCTCGCCCCCTCACGTGCAAACTCTTCTGACTTTGTCACGTATACATTGTTTACCGGTGACGATCAACGGAGGGGGTTCACAGCCCTTGACTCTGATACCATGTTAACTGACCCAAAATCGTAGTCCTGAGTTAGAATGGCCCAAATTTTTAAGTATAAGTATCTCTCATATCTAATTAATATGACACTATTCTAATTGCCACTCTTCCCGGAAACTAGTCTCCTTGTTAGAGCTTTTACCACTTGCATCTCATCTTCACCGAAAACTCAAAGCCTCTTGCGCTGCCAACCGCTGGCTTCTCTCATCCGGTTGGCAATCACCGCTTCCCAAACTCTATTCTCTCTCTCTCTCGCTCCTATCCTTCCTCTTCTTCCTGTCAGCCGCCTCCATCTTCTTCCTTGAGGAGCTATCCCCACCAAGTCCAACCGCCTCTCCTCCTTCCTCTTCTTCCGGTCAGCCGCCTCCATCTTCCTTGAGGAGCTATCCCCACCAAGTCCAACCACCTCTCCATCATTGCCGCCTCAAGCTCAACCATGACCTGTGCCGGCGACGAGGCCCGGATCCCGCAGCGGTATCTCTCCCACACATTGCTCCTCGTTTGGCTCCACGGTGGCCCTGACTTCTCCCTTTTGCCATATTCTTCAACTTCAAGCTCGTCCCTAGTTCTTAAGGCGTCGTTTGGTATCGGGATAAAATTGATGAGGATAGGGATAAATTAGTCCTTATGGTTAATCTTATTCTCATCATGTTTGGTTGAACTTAGGATAAGTTTAGGGATAACCCCATCTTATATTTGGTATATTAACAATAAATTCGAGGATAATCTTATATTTTTATATTTTTACCTTGTTTATATTATCTTATTTTATTATGCATAACATATTTATAAAAATCCTAACCAACTTATATATTTATATAATAAATATAAATATAAATATAAATTTGAAGATATAAATAAAATGATTTTAAAAATGTGACAGTCAAAATCAAATTTGAATTTTGTTTTTAAAATCTAATTAAATTAGAAACATTGCAACTAAATACTCTTCAAATCAATCTACATCTGGTAATTCAAATTTAATCTCAATCATATACAACCTCTAATTTTGATTATTCTATTATTTATAACATATTGATAAACATCTTAACCCGCTTACACATTTATATAATAAATTTAAAGTATAATTTAAATATATAAATAAAAATAAGCTTAAATGCGGATGGAGTTCAGCCCGCCCCCCTTCGGACAAAACCCGGCAGACGAAGACGGATGATGCTCCCCCCCCCCTTCCCGGCTAGGGGTGGGTACAAAATGGTTCAAACCGAGAAACCAAACCAAACTAACCTATTCGGTTCGGTTCGGTTTGGGACCCCGTTCGGTTTAGTTCGGTTTGGAAAATCTCCCGAACTAAATCGAACTAAATCAAACCGATTTAAATCAAACCAAATCGTTTAAATGGACTTAATAAAAAATTTAAAAAAATTATTATAATACCCCCCCCTCCCGGTGCACGAGTGCCCCACTCCCTCCCGCACACCCCCGGGGACCGTGCTCCCGGCCCCTTCTCCTCGGCGGACGCCCCCCTTCCCCCGCCCCCCCCCTTTCCTTCCCGGCGGTCCGGCCCCCATCCCGCGAGACACCCCCCTCCCGCAAACCCCACCCCCGCCCCCCGGAGTACGGGCACCGCCGTGTTCGCCCCCCTCCCCGCGGAGGTGTCCCCCTCCCGCCGGCGTTCACACCCCGCCCCCGAGCTCCCGGCCCTCGCGCCCCCCTCCCCCTCCCCCGGAGCTCCCGGCCCCTCGGGCACCGCGGCGTCCCCCCCCCCAGCTCCCGGCCCCCACGCGCCCCCCTCCCCCTCCCCCGGAGCTCCCGGCCCCCCAGCACCGCCGGCGTTCGCCCCCCTTCCTCGCGGAGGTGTCCCCCCCGAGCTCCCGGCCCCCCGTCGGCCGCGCGCGCGCCCCCCCGCCCCCTGGAGCTCCCACAGGTCGTATCCTCTAAATCTTATTTTGGGGGTAAAATATCCTAAGTATTAGATGGGATGACTTATCCCTGCACTTATCCCTAATTTTGGGGATAACCTGGATTAACTTAATCCAGGTTAAACTCATTTTTAAGTGTGTACCAAACAGAGGATTGGGGATAAACCAGGTCTATCCTGGGTTATCCCTATACCAAACAGGGCCTAAGTTCTTGAGGGTGTAAACGACATCTCATATTTTGATATTTTGGTTCGATTCCGATAAAAATTAACGAGTTTAGAATTTATTTTTATATTTTATAAGTTATCAAAATCGAAATCAAATATTTCGTTAATTTATCATAATCAAAATTGAAATCAGTTGATTCGATTTTGGTTAATTCGATTCGATAAAAAATAATTTAAATTAAATAAAACAAAGTTAAATAAATTATAAAATATATCATATAAATTGATAAAATAATAAAAATAAAATTTTAAAGAGATGATATCAAATTTTAGTAATTATATGTAAATTATTAACTTATTTTTGAAAAAAATTAATATTTAATATATATTTTGAAAATTATCGAATTCGAATATGATTTCGATAACAGAATCAGAATCGGATCAAAATTAAAACATAATGAATCCAAAATTATCGGAATCGAAATCGAAACTCTTAACCCCCGTTACCCAATCCGTCCGCCTAGTTTCACCTCCTCTACCGACAGCCCCCTCTCCCCCACCTCTCTCTCTCTCTCTCTCTCTCTCTCTCTCTCTCTCTCTAAATCCCTACTCTTGGAAATGTCTCTTTGGCCTGCAGGTTTCCTTGGAAACCCCGTAGGATCCAGTTTTCAACATTTTTCGTTGAGCCCTCAAGGGTCCTCTATTGTGTCCTTGCAAATCCACTTTAACTCATAATATATGAACACATTTTATATTTTTATAAATATATTTAATATTTTTATATTTTAATAATATATTGTTAACAAAACATTTAATATTAATTTTAACGTGTATCTAGAGGTGTAAATAGATTTACAACATCCGTTAACCTGACCCGAGTCCACGTATATCATCGGGTTTGGATTGTATTACAGTGAACCCGATGAAGCAGTGCTAGGTTCCGGATCAGGTATAACCCGAATGAATATATTTCGGGTTCCCGATATCGTCTTTCCTAGTTCTGCGGCACTACAAGAGAGGGGAGCCAATTGTTGCAGTAGGAACGCAATTGCCCCTACGATTGGTCGGTCATCAGGAATGGGCACTAATCGCCATCCCCGCGGAGGGCCGTCTTCCTCCTCCTCCTCCTCGTCCTGTGGCGGAAGGTCGGCAGAGAGGGCTAGGGCCAACTATTCCGGCCATGGACACGGCAAAGCTGACAATATAAATATAGGGGTTGGACAATATTCTGCTGCTACTGCCCAGCGACCGCATGGAGTAGTTCATTTCCAAGCCGAGAGGTTCTGCAACGGCTATGACGGAGGCGATAGGAGCTCCCCGCTTTCTCCCTGCAAGGTGCGCTTCTCCATGACCTGGATCTCCTCCCTATAATCCATTGGCAAGAGGGAGCTCTTCACGGTGGAGATTGGAGAACATGCCGGTGGAGGCCTGGTTCAAGGGGGTCCGGAAGGGCCATGTCGATTCCGGGAAGGTGCCCTTGGGCCATAACCTATCCAACCTGCTCCAGCTGACCGTCTTCTACAAATTCGGCAGTACATACATCGACACCATTTTCGTTGTCATAAGGAGCTTCGCCCCCTGAGAAACATGATCGACACGCAGACGGTGGACCTCTCCACCGGGAACTAGAGTAGATTGAACAATGTCATGATGGTCTTCGATGGGAAACACCCCCTCCTTTACTAGTTTATCCAAGAGTTCACCATCACCTTTAACAGGAACAAGTGATTTCAAGGATTCGGGTATTTCAGGGTTAATCCGAACCCGACGAATATTGAATTATGTAAATTTAGATTTAGGGAAAAATGATACTGAGCCAGGTTGGATCTTCTCTTATCAGATTCGAATATGGATCTGGCAAGATCCGATCCATTTACATCTCTACATGTATCACAAAATGTTTAATGAGATTTGATATTATCATAATTGATATTAGTACTTTTGTTACCTAGAAATATCAATATTAAAATTGATATAGTTACAACCATGATACTTTTAAATAGTTTATTGCACTGTTGAAGATGAACATCGGAGACGAAACTAAGGGCCTGGTCTATTTGATTTCACGTAAAATCAAAAATTACTAAAAAGTTATTCATCAAAACCTCTTTTCAAGGAATCTGAAAAAACGTGGATGGTCATTTGGTTGTCAGTGATTACTTTTCCACAAAGCTCATTTTGAAACCATTCAACTACACAGCTTGCCAACTGCCATGGATAATTTTATCAACATTTTCATAATCAAATTATTTATTTATGACAAAATATTCATGCAAAAATAATTTATGTAGATTATTTTGCATGAAGTTATTTTTTAATAAAAATTAAATTAAAGTTTATTATTCAGACATTAGTAAAATAAATTTTTTGAACACAAAATCTATTATTTTGTTATTTTAAAATTATTATCTTAAATTTTTTCATTTTTTATATAAGTAAATTAGTTTATTAATTTTTAAAATTTTTTTACTATAGTATCTTTATTTAATTACTTAGATATTTATAAATAATTATTAAATATAAAATTTTATTTTATCATTAAATACATGATAAAATATTTTTAAAAATATAAATTTTATTAAAATGGTTTACTCAAAATTCATATTTTGGAAATTCACAGTAAATATATTGATAGTTAAATAAAAGATATAGAATCAAGTACAACAGAAAGTGTTCTTATAATTTCTATACAAAAATAATTTTAGTTAATTTTATCAACAATCTTATTAAATGAGTAATTTTTTTGATAAAATTACTGGACAAAAATATGTTCTATTTATCAAACACATAAAAATAATTTTAAATAATTAGTTATTTGATAACATAAAAAATAATTGTGAGTTTTAATTATTATTATTAAGTCTATTTTTTTGTACATTTTCATGATAAAAAATTATATTAAAATAAAAAGTCTTATTTATTACTAGAAATTTTTAACTTATTTTTTATTTAAGAAATATCATTTAATTATACTTAATTAATTATTATTAAAAAAATTAAAAATATTTATTAGCGAATCAAACATTCAATCAAATAATTAGTTGCTTGATAATTTTTTGTACATTTTCATGATAAAAAATTATATTAAAATAAAAGGTGAACTAACTCATGACATAAAATTATCTTGTTTGGAGGGATGTGATAACAAAAAAGAGTAACTACCATACATGACCAAACAAAGTGAGGGACCACAAGAAAAATGAAAGAGGTGAGACATTCTTTTTTGTTTAAGAAGAAAATAAGTTTCAAAACATAAAATTGTCATAGTTGTCAAACACATGTGTTAACAAATTTTCTTACACTTTTTAAAATTATAATAAAAGTCTCCATTATCACGCATGCAAACACCCGTAAGAGTTGATGGACAGTGGAAACTCTCACATTTTCTAGTAAAGCAAAGTCATATACTCTTACTTAAATGTTCATGTGAGTTATATCAAACAATCTCAAAAAAAAAAAAAATCATATAGTACTAACTACTATTTTTTGCTACTAACTGGTAGCATATATTACTAACTCATCTGCTCATGCTTATATTTTGTGACTAACTTATGTCATATATTACTACTCACCTACTAACCATGTGCCATCTTGATTAATCAATTATCAAGCCCTAAAGTAAAATACTATCCTCTTAAAAATAACGCATACCCTTACTTATAATGCCAACTCGCTATGCCCAAATCAATCTACTAAAATCTAATAAAGTGTTTGGTTATGCAATAAAATTGTGTATATTTTTACGATAACAAATTGTATTAAAATAAAATGTGAACTAGTTAATCACATAACATTCTAACGTCTTGGGAGATGTGATAACAAAAAATTGTGAGATCTTTTTTATCTAAGAAAAAAATTACTTTAAAAATATAAATTTATAATGTTTGACAAATATCTCTTTTAATCAATTTTATTATTAAAACACAGAATTATAACAAAAGTTGTGCAATCAAACATTCCATAAATCTGGGATGACGAAGACCGTCCATTTATCATAAAAAATCATGGGTACGATATCTTCCAGATTTTTTGACGTAAATTTACTGATTCATCCATCTTTAATTTTCTACTTTTATTGTACAAATCGTAAATATCTTGGGTACTTATAATAAATTTTTAAGCAAAGGCGTCCCTCGTTCACCACAGCTCTCCTTGATTGGGATTCGACGCATTTCGCTTCAATCGATTTACGAGCTCCTGTCACGCAGGGACCCACGTGCACATCTGAGTTATCCTAATTAGGATGTAAACAGAATTCTATAATCTAATATTTTGATTCGGTTCCGAAACATATTTGGAAACTATTTTTATATTTTATAAATTATTAAAATCGCAATCGGATATTTCGATAGTTTATCGGAATCGAATTCGGAATTGGGTGATTCTGTTTTCGTTTATCTGATTTCAATGATAAATAAATAAAAGTAAAAATAATCAAAATAAAGTTAAATAAATCATAAAATATAATATATAAATTAATAAAATGATAAAAATAAAATTTTAAGATATTATATTAAAATTTATTAAATATATGTGAATTATTAATAAATTTTTAAATAAAATTAATATACAATATCGGATTCGAAAATTATCGGATTCGATTCCGATTCCGATAACGGAATCGAAAATCAGATCAAAATCAGAATACGGTAATTTCGAAATTATCAAAATCAGAATTGAAACATCTTTATCTCTTATCGGAATTGAAATCGAATTCCGTGATTCTGCTGTCGAGTTCGACCGCTTTACACCCCGAGTTATCCTTCCTGCGAGATGGTTCGCATTTCAACTCGGTGTGGACTCGGGCCTCGCTGCCGACGTCGACGCAGCACGACTCGGCGCGGTCGGGGTCCGCCGACTCGTCTCCTCGGCGTGTACCACGTGGCCTTGGGAGCTGAACGAACGGTGGTCCGACTTCCGCAAGTCGGAGGCCGTGGCCACGTGGCTGGGGCTGTCCCGTTCAGCACGCGACCGTGTTCCCCCGGCATCGACCTGCGGCGGCCGGTGGGCTCGGATGATAAATGATGTGTTTATTACCAAATAAAAATAGGGCTTCGTCGCATAATATTTTTATGCATTTATTAAAAATAAATAATTATTTTACGCATCTTGAATTTCAATAATTTATTTTTTTAAATAGATCATATATCATTAACTTCCCTTGAAACATGTAATTTTTTAGCTATTTGGTATTGCTGCTACCCATCAGAATTATACAAATATACGTCCTCCTGTGATAAATATCTCTTTTACAATTTTTTCCATCGGTCGCATCTTCTGCTTCCCCATTCTCTCTCTATATCTCATTGATTTCGCGGTCTCTCTCTCTCTATCTTTCTCACTCTAACCAGTAGTCAGTCCCCTGTTTCTTTCTTTACTGTTTATCTTCATTTTCCCCCTCTCCGCTGTCTTTCTAAATTTTCTCTCTATATCTAGAATTTTTATTTCAATAATTTATTTATTTTGTCTCTAGTGTTTCTAAGTTATCTCTATATTTTATTTTTCTACTGTATACTTACACTCTCTTTCAACTTTTTTTCTACAATTTCGTTTTATACTCTCTCTTTACACTTTCTCTTTTTTTCTATCTCTTTTACACTTTCTCCATGTCTTTACTATCTACTTATACTTTTTATATACTTTTTCTTTTTATGTACATTTTCTATGTCTAGACTCTTTTTATATTTTTTCTACATTTTCTCTATCTATATTTCTTTCTCTCTTTTGTTCTTTCTCTTTCCACGCATTTTCTCTCAACTCCACTCACCTTTCCTTTCTTTACTCTCTCTCTCTCTCTCTCTCTCTCTCTCTCTCTCTCTCTCTCTCTCTCTCTCTCTCCATGTTTACACTTTCTCTTGCCAATTTCACTCTAATCTTAATATATATATATAGTGAGGGAACAAAAGAAATTAGGTTAAGCTAATCAAGTTGGGTTCAGTTGAGCACGAGTTAATGTTGACGTAAGTTGTTGATGAGATGACCTATTTAAAAATAAAGTAAGATTTTAGATTTTTAAAATAATACCAAAATTTCAGTAACATATGTGAAATTATCAATATTTATATAAACTTAGATGTAAAAATATAATGACCCAACATAATGAGTATGAGGGTTTTGATAAATTTATTGAATTAATCGGTTATAAGATCATTAACTAAGTACTTGAATGCAAATAGTTATGTCATGATAAAAATTATTTGAACAAAATTTTGTAAAATTCTGATGTCTTTTCGATAGAAAATGACAAAGTACTACAAATTTTAAAACCTTGAAAAAAAGTATAAATATTGATAAATAATAATTTGATGAATGTCAAAAATATTTATAATATGTTTAGACGTATTTAATTAATATTATAACTTAATACCATGATAAAATTAATAAGTACATATTTTAGTTTAATCAGGGCTAACCTATATATTTATAAATATGTGGGCTTAAAATGGTTAAGGTCAATATATAATAGAGTGTTTGGTTACTCTTTTTTAGTTGACGTAGTTTTATTTCTGAAATATAAATTTTCTTCTATGTTAGTATCAATTTTAAAATTGCATGAACATCAACTTTGTGTGTTTGACAAAAAAATGTGCTATTACAAATCCACAAAACCAACCAATCTACATCAACTGTTCTCTTTTGTTCTTATGATTCCCTCAAAACCAAAGGCAATTGGCAATGGGTCAATTATTTGAACAAAATTTATTGAATTAATCGGTTATAAGATCATTAACTAAGTACTTGAATGCAAATAGTTATGTCATGATAAAAATTATTTGAACAAAATTTTGTAAAATTCTGATGTCTTTTCGATAGAAAATGACAAAGTACTACAAATTTTAAAACCTTGAAAAAAAGTATAAATATTGATAAATAATAATTTGATGAATGTCAAAAATATTTATAATATGTTTAGACGTATTTAATTAATATTATAACTTAATACCATGATAAAATTAATAAGTACATATTTTAGTTTAATCAGGGCTAACCTATATATTTATAAATATGTGGGCTTAAAATGGTTAAGGTCAATATATAATAGAGTGTTTGGTTACTCTTTTTTAGTTGACGTAGTTTTATTTCTGAAATATAAATTTTCTTCTATGTTAGTATCAATTTTAAAATTGCATGAACATCAACTTTGTGTGTTTGACAAAAAATGTGCTATTACAAATCCACAAAACCAACCAATCTACATCAACTGTTCTCTTTTGTTCTTATGATTCCCTCAAAACCAAAGGCAATTCGCATGGAATATAGTGGGAGCCACTTTACGTACATAGAGCTATTCACGGTGATGAGGGGTTTCAACTAGGAGGTGGTCCTTAGCACTGGCAAGTTCAAGAACTGTTGCAAGGGGTTCTACCCAAGATAGATAGATAAATAGAGAGAGATACCTGATATAAATGTATATCTTACAAGTTAATCATATATAATATGATTAAAAGTATCTCATTTAACTAAATAGGCAAATCTTCATTACTCGTTCTTACTAGATACGTATATCATAATGAAGTCTTTGATCACATACATATAAGGAATCATCCATAAAACATTAGTGTAGCGGAAGCAACGATTCTTATGGGTTCTTTTAGAATATGTCTCAATCGGAACCGAACGACGAAAACTGAAAACTGATCAAATCGGGTTCGATTATACCTGATAGAGATTCATATAATCTAGGGATGTAAACGGAATCCGATATTCCGATATTCCGATTCGATTTCGATAAAAATTAACGGGTTTGTAACTTGTTTTTGTATCCTATAAACTATCGGAATCGGAATCGGATATTCCGGTAGCTTATCGGAATCAGAATCAGTTGGTTCTGTTTCCGTTAATCCGATTCCGATAAAAAATAATTATATATAAATAAAATAAAATTAAATAAATTATAATATATAATATATAAATTGATAAAATAATAAAAATAAAATTTTAAGAAGATTATATCAAATTTTAATAATTATATGTAAATTATTGACTCACTTTTGAATAAAAATTAATATTTAATATGTATTTCGGATTTTATCAGATTCGGTTTCGATTTCTATAACGGAATCGGAATCGAATCGAAATTGGAACATAGTGATTCCGAAATTATCGAAATCGGAATCGAAACCCCTTAACCCTTATCGGAATCGGAATCAGATTCTGGTAAATCTGCTACCGGATCTGACCCGTTTACAGCCCTAATATAATCCCATGGAGAGGAAGGAGATGAGATTTTCAAGCTCTTCAAACCATTCAAATGCTCGATCTCCAGCAGTATCCACATGAACTTCATCCACAGTAGATTCTCCATTCGCGTCGGCTTCGAGAACTCTTCCCGAACGGAGCTCCATCGCCCCATGGATGCCTTCTAAAGAGAGTAAGAGGTAGGGAGGAGGCTGAGGACGTGGTTAACACCCTTGGCTTGATAGGGTTTGACTGAAACCATTAGTATTTATAGATAATTTTAGAATTTTTCATAAAAACTCAGAATCTTTATAAATTACACTCTTGCCCGTGTACTTGTGGATAAGTCCTTTTGTATGTGACCCACTAGACCTAATAGCCTATTTGGTTGAGACCTAAATAAAATAGAATAATTATATTTAATTTAATTAAATCTGCTATCTGATAACAGATTAATCGACCTACCGATCATGAAGGGTACAAGCCACATCCCATGATCTCAAATGGCTATGGAGATAATCTCATCTCCATTGAGCCTTTCCATCATCAGTTACCGCATGGATATAAACCCTCGTCCATCCAATGTCCCGGTCAGAAAGGAGTACGGTATTGACTGTCAACTTAGTACATCGACTCTATAGGATCCTATACTTAGAATTTGATCAATTGGAAAAACAACTTTTTCAATTATCCTATCTACCATGGCTAGGGATTTAGAGTACTATCTCATATGACATTCACTCTCACTTACCGAGAGTCGACAATCCCTTGTTGTCTATTCAATTACCTCCATCAGGTTTTTCTTGTACCCGATCCATCGCTATACTAGACCATCTATGTGGTGATCCATAAGACAATGGTCAAAGCACAAGTTCTACCCAACAAGGTATCTTTGGTGACTCTAGTCAAAGGTCTAACAATGCAACTGTGATGATAGAAAATCCTGATTAACAGTTCGGTAAGATACTATTTAAGATTTTTAATTTGGTCAATTTAGTGAACTCATTCAACTAATGAGCACATGTATGTGTATTTTAGTGTCTCCACACTAATGACTAATGAGATCGGTTATCCTCATCACATGAGAAAATATCACATACACTAGTCTATCCAGATCCTTGATGTCCCATCTCAAGTATCCTATGATGACGCGCGACTTGCTTTCGGTGCACGTGTATTTAATGGCATTTATGGTTTCGCAGGTGACTCGTCAGGCGGGTCGCCTGGCGACCCACCTCCCAGGTCACCCAATGACCCGGCAAGCAGGTCATCTCCTATTCTAGATGACACTTTTTATGCCTAAAATGCCCATGTGGCCCTTTTGTCTATAAAAAGGGACCCCCTAACCATATTTTCAAGGGTTGGAAAAGTGTTGGAAGGTTGATAACATCCCCAACTCCCAAGAGAGAGTCGTAGAGAGCTTTAAGTCATCTCCATCCTCCAAGCTTCATTGTCCAAGAGATTGAGAGCTTCCCATTCCATCCACCTCCGTAAATCGGCGTTTTTCATCTCGTTTCTTCATCAACATCCATTTTGAAGCTTCTCAAGCTCCTAAATCCAAGGGGAGATCATCATCTACATCCTAGGAACTCCCAGGAGTCATCATCAAGCTTTGAAGGCCATCTAAAAGCATCGTAAGAGCATCCAGGAGCAAACCAAGTCCTGGTGTAGAAGGTGACTCATTTGTCGGGTCGCCCAGTGACCCACCTGTCGGGTCGCCTAGTGACCCGCCTATCGGGTCACACGGTGACCCTCCTGTCGGGCCACCCAGGGCTCCAGATTGCCATTTTTGGAGCCGAAACTCATTTTTCCTCCACCATCTTCTAACATTTGTTTTTATGTTCTCCATCATAGATAATTATGTTTGCATGCATATTTAGCATAATCATATTATATATCATCATCCAAAACATATAAAAAGAGGGGTTGAGAGTTATTCTCAATCCGGTTATTCCACTTCTTGTTGTAGTTTTAGTTCATTTCTCTTGCAAGATGCTTCACTACCTTAGTTCTAATCTATTTTCACTTGTTTCTATGGCTTACTTATTTTTGTAGGAACAACTAAAAGTGCTTCAAGCTCTTTCTTCTTAGCCGGCTAAAAAGGAAGAAGATGGAACCCATAATCTTCTAACACGATCTCTTCGCTTAGGTACATTTGGTCATTTATTTTAATACTTACATTGTCTCTTTTCTTTTACTATTGGAGCCCACGGTTCTTGGCAATCACACACACACACCAACACCCACCGGAGCCCGGAGTCGGAAGGAGAGGAGTGGCAGCATTTTCTCGGAGAGGGGGAGACCCGACACCCCACCACGGCGTCCACACATCTAAAGGCAGTTATACACTTAGTCCCATTATTTCATTTTAGGATGTTCCTAATGTTCTTTGGAGTTTTTTTATTAATCACTTATTGCGTTATAATCATTCTAATTACTCAAAAAGCATCTTGTTGCCCCAAGGACCATATACAAAAGTAGGTTTTTGACATGATTACATTTGGTAAAATTTCCATTTAAAGTATTACTAAACATCTCAAAAGAATTAGGGTGTATGATCAATTTAATTATTTCTCTCTGTTGAAGTAATAGTTGTTTTTTGTTCATATGAAAGTCATATGTAGACAAGCGTAGATGCACTTTTGTGCTTTTGCTCATGAGGCATCTAGCAAATGCATTAAAGTTGAGCACTAGAGATATAGTAGAAAGTTTGTTAGGTGTGTCTAACAAGAGATATTGTTCAACAATGTGTAAAGCATTATCAGCCTTCTGTACAAATTGGTGAGGTTTCTCATCCTAGAAGAAACCAAAAGGAAGCGTATAAGGAGTTTTTTATAATTGATGATATTATGTCAAAGGGGATGCTGCTTGAGGAGATAAATGATTATCTCATTTCAGAAGATGAACCGTGTGCTAACATAATGAGTATGTTGTTTCATAGGTGCTTAAATGCAGCAAGTGTGATTGACTGCATCTTAACAAGGATTGTTGAGTCCTGAATTAAAAGAAAAAGTTAGTTACTTTTCCTATTCATCACATCCCATCCCCCCCCCCAAAAAAAACAAGAGAAATCAATTTCTCAAAAGTTGATTCTTTTCTCAAGTGGCAACTAATTACAAGCTATGGTTACAAGTTCCTGACATAATCTATACCTAGTATATAGAAGCGCGAGTGGGTGTTTTTTCGTCCTTAGCATCTGGTCTACTTAGTTGTCTAGGTACATTACAATGATTCTTCGCTCTCACGGCGGAAACTGCCCCGGAACATTTGCCTGATTTTAAGGTTTACCCGCTGGATCGCCGCCTCCCGTTCTACCGCAAACAATCCCCCGTTACTCCGCAATCCCAGCCGTCCCTACGGTTACGAAACGCACTCTCCGATGCCTCCGTTCGCCAACGTTTCCTTCTCCACCAAATCCTACCATTCCTCCGCAAGCCCTCGCGTCCCCCACAACTACGCAGCATCTCAATGGCATTCATTGCGTGCTCATTATTTCTCCTTGATTTTAATGTTCTCGCCCTTCATCCGGACGTTACGAAGTCCCTCTGCTGGCCTTCTCTTGCACCAGCCTTGATAACCCTGGGTCTGAAGACCTTGCTTCCTCCGAGCTAAGCAAGTTCATGCTCTACCGAATCATTCTCGTCGCGTATCTCGACTCTCCTATGTCTCTCTCTCCTTGCTCCGTCGCAAAGCAATCCTCCTCTGCATCTTCCCCCTTCCTGCCGCTATCACCCACGCATATATACACATGCATGTCTCTACTGTCCCCGGCTGCCGCCAGCTCTTGATCCTCGTCGTCCGACCAGCAATATCGAGCAACTCTGGTGCCGCAGACTGACTAGCCTGCAGAGAGATCAGGCCGAGCTCGATCTCCAGAAGTACGTAGCCGGCGAGACATATATATACAAGGGGGGCAGGCCTTGAAGAAGCTCGTCCAAATTAAGTAGGTACGTACGTATGCATATATATTAATTAACAGCATCCAGACTTTAGATTTATTGCCTAAAAATCAATTTTTTCCGGAGATTTCTTAGATTTCACTGGCTCATTCTGATCAGTACTGCAGTAGGCACCTATATAATCTTCATCTCCAGCGAGTGGATACAAAAATTTTAGATTTTAATATTATTTTAAGTTTCTGCATTTTCTTCAGAGTTGTTTGAACTTTCCTGATTCCTTCTTTTTCCATTACTGACGCCAATTTTCAGATTTCTCCAACTTTAGGGAATTCCCGGCTTTTTGGATTTTTTGGCACCTTTAGATTCTTATATTTGTTTGGGATTTGGATTTCAGTTTCAAATTTTAGAAATTTCTTGGATTTGGGATTTTCATTTAAGTTTCGGATCTGGAAATTTTTAATTTATGAATTTTTTTTACTCAAACTTCAGATCTTGTTTTAATTTTAGTTTTGGGATTACAATATGAATTGCAATTTTCAAAAGCTCTAATTCGACCAGTTTGGAAGTTGGTTGCAGACCACTCATTGTCCTCTGAGACGTTGAGCCTCACATTTCTGATGAATTAAGCTTTTGTAGATTTTCTTATTGTCAACCGTCATCATTTTTCCTTATGTTCTGATTTTAAGATTTTTAGATTCTGGACAAGTGTATTTGTTAACTAGGAACGCAAAACATCAGGTTTTGGAAACTTTTTGGAAATAATTTGAAATGCATTATTCTTTAAAAATTAGTTTTAAAAATTAGATGATGATATATGATACCTAAGGGGGTGTTTGGTTGCATGATAATTTTTTGTACACTTTCATGATAAAAAATTGTATTAAAATAAAAAGTGAACCAACTCATGACATAAAATTATCATGTTTGGAGGGATGTGATTACAAAAAAGAGTAACCACCGCACATGACCAAACAAAGTGGGGGACCACAAGAAAAAAGAAAGAGGTGGGACCCTCTTTTTTTGTTTAAGAAGAACATCACTTTCAAAACATAAAATTGTCATGGTTGTCAAACACCTCTTTTAACAAGTTTTCTTACAATTTTTAAAAATTAAAATAAAAACCTCAATTATCATGCAACCAAACACCCCATAAGGTTCAGTTTTTCAGTGGAAAACTTTGAGCAATGTAGTGGTTACTTACTTTCCATATTAATAAATGTTCTTGTATTATTCATTTTTTTTGCCATTTATTGTACTAGACAAGCTACAGTATAATATATGCATTACTTTGCTGTGTATAGGCGAATCGCTTTGCAATGTTTATAAGAGCAGTGCTTTTATCTGCTTGGATGCTTTTAAATGTTGGAAGCAATAAATTTCCATGTTTTTCTTTTTTTCGTTCTATTCTACTTGATGTAGCCAAACTATTATAACTTAGTAGGAGTGTGTATTTAATTTTTATCATCTTGTAATTTTATATTTTTATTATTTTATTGCTTTTAGAATTGTCATTTGTTGTTCCACATTGCATTTTTTTCTTCAAGATAAAGTGTAGGCTTCCGAAGAGATGGACCTAACATTTGAATTTTTTTTGCTTGTAGCCAAAATGGATAACATTGGGGATTTTGCTTAACTCAAATTTTATAAATGAACTTTTTTTCACACTTTCTAATGTCTCAATGTAATGGATTCAGGGATGTATCTCGGTGAGCATGTCTCTATATCAAACAACTTTGTGCTTTGTCTGCAGTCATTTGTCATAAAGAGAGAGAAGGAGATGAGCTAAGGATAAATTCTGATGTTACAGACATTTTAAGGAGCACCCAGATCTCAAATATTTGTAGGACTCTTGGATGAAGCATGCCAGAGAAGATACTTGATCATGAGTAAGTCTTTTAGGGCATACGTAAACTATAGTTTTGGATTGATTGTGTTTTCCATTTCTTAACATTTTATACTTTGATACAATAGAGTAATATGGTTGGGAGATTTGAACTTCCAGATTGCATTGACCTATCTAGAGACATGGAAGCTTCTTGTAAACAATGATTGGGACACCCTCCTTGAGAAAGATCAAGTAACCACATCAACTTGCTCTTTTTTTTCTGATAGATATGAATTTAGTGTGGTATCTTAAGCATTTTAACAAAATACTCTTTTTATCAGAATACAGAAAGGGACTTGTATATCCACTTCATTAACTTTTCTGTTAATGGCCATAATTATCTTGTACCTCTTGGTCATGCTTGAGCACACCAAAAGGTATGTTGAGTCGGGAGCCTGTGACAGTTTTCTGACAACATATTAAGATTGAAGAGAAGTAGGGAGAGCATTTGAAGGATGGAATGAAGGCAGAATTTACTTTGCCTCAATGTACAAGTACTCAAACAACTCCGATGTTTATGCTGGTGAGGATGAAACATCCAAGAAAAAAAAAGAACTAATGTTTGGTATGTGAACCTTATGTTGCATTTATTGCTTGTGTATGGAATTCTTTATTGAAAGAAGAGAGCAACAGGAATGGGTGGCTGAACAACCATTTGATGTGAGCTAGATAAAAAATGGATAACATTTTCTCTGGGTCATTATCTTATTACTTATAAGTATATTCATCATTATAGCTGCTCCTCTCGCAAGATATTATCTTCAACGAATGTCCCCTGTTGTGTCCACCACTCCACCTAAAACTGTTCAGTTATGGCTATATCCACACCCTACATCAGCCTCATGTCTCCATTCTTATATCTACTAGAGAATGATACAAAATATAAAAGTAGACTTGCAGAATATGGAGTGGAACATGAAATCAGGATTTCATTGTCAAGCAGGTGAGAAATGGGAGTTGTAAACAAGACATGATGAATACATAAGGCAAAAAATAAAATGGAAGCATAATAGGGGACTTAAAATTTCTAAAAATTTTCTTCATCAATTTATATAATTATTTATTGGTACTTCTTACAATTCCTCTGGAATAGATGGATAGACATAGCTTAAATCCCTATGACGAGACAAGAAACACCATGAATTTTTATTAGTTTCTTCATATTTGTCATATTGATAACTTTGATTTTTTTATTTAATCAACTTGAGCACTAGAACCAATTTCTTATTCTCTACCAATATGTTTCTTGGAAATTTTTAGGTGTGATTGCATGCTATGGCATGGAGATGGAATTGATCAGTTGTTCTACACTCGGGGTGAGTCCAAGTTCTCAGACCACAGGCCTGTTTGTGCAGTTTTCTTGGTGGATGTCTTGGTCTCTGGCTCTGGGTTAAAGGATTTAACCTATGGCAGTGTTAAAGTTCACACCAAATAGCTTCTACATTCATGCTCCAGTCATAGTGTTAAAGTCCTCACAGTCACAAGGCAAGTAAGCAAAATTCAGCCATAGTGTTCATTGCACTTTATACACATGGAAACAAACTGCAAATTTTTCACATTTTATATACATTGCAAATCCACCTATATATGTTATCATCTCTGGCATAACCAAACTAGCATTTGCGGTATGTTTCTATATGCATTCACAATGAGTATCCCTGGTTAATTTTACTTTCTTAGAGAAGATGAATGCATAGTCAGCAAAACCTTCTACACATAAGGGTGCATGCTTTTCTTTGATTGTACAATCTTTTTAATTTTTGATCCTAAGGTGAACCCAGCTGCATGGGGTCCTCATTGATCTATTAATTTTCCATGGTTTTCAATCATAGACTGATACATCGTCGTACCATATGCATTTGCACACAAACTTTGGTAGTTTGGTCTGAACAATTATGTTTCTATTAACTTTGCCTCTACCTTTATCTTTAAGGTTTGTGTTCATGTTATAGACTAGGCGTAAGGGTGTAGTCAAGAACTGAGATAACTATGTTTATAATTTCAGGACCTTTTTACAAGCAATACTGAAATCGTAGAAGCTGGAATTTGGCCTGAATGAGAGGAATGTGTCAGAGAATAATCAATAATCTTGTACAGAGTATAGAAATCTTGATGAGAATGAGATCGGGACCTGATGTGCAAGAAAGTTGAAGATGTTACAGTTTGAGTTTGGAGACAACAAAATATTTGTATTAAAATTATTTGTAGAATTTAGATTTATTTTTCTACAATTTTCATGAATTCTTTTAATACATAGTAGTTGATAAAGCCAATTTGGAAGGTCTTAAGTGTATTTTTGGCTCTTATAAAAGCCACCACCTTTAGCACATACGAGAATATGATGAAATGAAAAATATTTGGGTGTATCAACTACTATATGATGAAAAGAATTCAACTGTATGTAGCAGTCGATTTCCTTACCTTAATGTTTTTCTTTAGGGGTCAACTAATCGGCGATGGTTAGCACCAAGAAAAATCAAGGGCAGTCTTCTGATGACTGTAATTATGAGAGAAATTGTTAGTGGATATGTTGATCACCATTATAGCAGCATAGTGTCATTATACCAGCAGCCCTGCAGAACCTCTGGATCAAACATTTGATTCTCTTATGGTTAAGGTGGTCTTCCACGCTGTTTCTTCTGCTGAAGTCGATCAGATCGTTTTAAGCTGCATTTTGTGAATTGTCAGAGAAAGTGGTCCTGTTTTCAGATGGGTTGAACAGAACTTGCTCGAGCAAGTAGTATGGCTTCTGAATACATATTAAATATTTATGCTTGATAATCTCAAGTGGATGATTATTTTTAGTAAGAAATTGGAAGTGAAATTTTTACTAAAATTAATTAATTAGTACAAATAGTTTAAACATTTATTGCAAAAATGAGTTATCAGGTCTGACTGGATACGCCCATTTTTCACCCTGCCGTTTGAGAGCGTCTGATCATCGAGATTAAATTCACAACGATTCGATGGAGCATCGAGAAACCTGAAACCTGGTTCCGTGTTACCGTGGCTTCTCCAGCCCCTTCTCCGCTCCGCAGCAGCGTATCTCCTGTCTGCAGCAACGTCTCTCCTGTCCATGGAACAACAAGCGGTCTGAAATGTCGTTCCGTGGTACCGTGGCGTCCCCACCCCCTTCTCTGCCCTACAGCAACATCTCTCCTACCGTCTTTCTTGCCCCGCACCTCTGTCAAATAATGGAACTCTTTCTCCTGCCAGTTTCTCTGCCCTGCATCCCCACAGCTCCGTCATAATCAATTTTTTTGACCTCTGTACTTAGACTCTTTTTCGTCTAAATATTGCCCCCGCCGCGTCCTTCGCCCCGCAATGCCTCTAGGCCTCCGAGATTCTGCCCTCGGCCACCCCCTCACCCGACACTGCTTCCTTCGCCCCACAATGCCTCTGCCCTTGGCTTCTAAAGGTTTCACTGGAATTCTCAAGTCTTGAAACTTATCAACTTTGTATGTAATCTTAACTTGATTAAGATTCTTATTGAAATATGACAGCATATGAACTATCTCCGTAATGTAGTCTTCATTAAGTAACTTGGGATGTTATGTAATATAATTATGTTGATCACCTTATGCCACTTATTTATTAACCTAAATACTTAAAATTTTGTTGGTTACACCTTCTTTGATTGTATTTCTCAACAGTTGGCCACTCATGAAAACAAAAATAATACTCAGCTTCTTTATTATGTTGAATAAGTTTGAATAAAACACTCAATTCTTTAACAAGATCATATCAATGTTTGCATTTTGATTGTACATTTGAATGGAAGAAAAAAAATCAATTCAGTAAAAAAATGTGTGCAGACAATTCCAGATTGATTTGGCATGGATTGGGGTTAGATCCAACATCGTTTTGGATTTCCAGCTTTTAGGTTTTGAAGTGTAATTTCATGTATTTCTGACTTGAAAAATTCTCTAATTTTCTGATTTCAGGGAATTGCCGTCTCTGAATATCTGGGCTCCATATTTTCAAACCTTAGGAATTTTCAGATTTCTGGCTTTTGGTTTTTCTCTCCCACTTTTTTCCTGGCAAAGTCAAATATGTTAATTTGAATATCATATGGTTTACTCTCTAATCATTAATGTCCCTCTTATTAATTAGCCAAAATGAAATAGGATCACCCAAATCATCAAGAATAACTTTTATCCAAATTTAAGTCGAGTTAAATGAGTATTGCTCAAATTATTCCATTCTGGCCTCCTCTGTTTCCTATCCACTTTAAAATACCAAGGCAGATTGTAGAGTCTTTGAAACATCAAATTTGATTTCTTTGACAATGAGAATAATTGTAGGTAATAGGGGACTTTATTAAATAGGCCTTTGTATACGGATGTGTGGGAGGTGAGGGGGTGTATACCCTTCTTTTCTTAATGTTGTTTACTCCATTCTCTTTTACATGTGAATATGGAGGGTTGAGAAGGGGGATACATTTCTTTTGGCCTCAATTTAAAAAGTATACAATTTCTAGACGTTACTAGGGTGGCTAGAGAATGTTAAGATGGACGAGGGGGGATGCCTTACTTATCTTAATGTTGTTTGATTCGTGTTTCAGGTTTTTTTGGTTATTTCATTTTCTGTCTGTTTTGGATTCAATTTTTTGATTTTTTATTCCAGATTTGAATTCTTTGTTTATTCGTTCTGTTTCTGCACTTTTGACTTTCATTGTGTTTTCTGCATGTTTATTTATTACTTTATTTGAGCTTTCTACATGTTTATTTATTACTAGCCACTTTTAGTTTTCTTTATTTTAGTTACAGTATTGCCTTCAACTTTTGTTTGAATTTTGGGTTTCAATTTGATTTTTAGTATGACCTTGAGACCAAAATTTCTACTAAACATGAAGTTCAAAGTAACTACAAAGGAATAAGAGTGAAAGAAAACCCAAAAGACAAAAGACCAATAGAAAGAAACGTGTTTCAATTTGATTTCAATCTCATTTCTAACTTATTTTAGTTTTTTTATTGTGTTATTGTGTTATTTATTGTTTATTTCTCTTTTTGTGACATGGGGCGTGATTCATCTGAAGTAAAAGGTTATTGAATTTATTTAATGTTTTCAGAAATATTATTAGATTTTTGTCCATTACCTGACCTGTTCTGATTGTTCATTATTTATTTCCTGTTTTTAAATCTTTATTTGTTATATTTGGTTATTTGACCATTGATTTCTTGTTAAGCTATTATTAAATATAGTCATTGTGATGACTATTTTTGTTGGGGCATCTCCTTCGGAAGGAATCTAAATGATTTTCAGTAATTCAGAGTATTTATAAGAAAAAGAAGTCAAGTTATAAATTTGCATTTTTTAAGGTGGTAAAAGCCACAATTAATTAATATATATGTAAAAGGTACACAAAGAGATAAGAGGGGAAAGAATGTGAAAGTTAAAGTCCCCGTTACCAAGGGTGTAGCAGAGGAAGCTTATCTAACATAATCCTTCCAACCAAGCTGGAAGAAAATCCCTTTGGCTCTAGGTAAAATCTAAAATAAGCAAAGAACCGATATTTCATAAAGTTTGATATACTAAGCCTATTGGACTGATAACCCAGATGGATTTGGAAACATAAGACCATAGCCATAAGACTATAACCATATTATATGTACTGGTAAACATTAAAAACCAGTTAACTATCACCATGACAAATGAATACATCATGGAATATTATTTTATAAATGTCTATTTTATAAGATGCACAAAATATGGAATACAATTCATTAAAGCATTTAAAAGTGAGTACATCAAAAGGTAAGTAGTTAGTTCACAAGTAGATGGACTAAAACAGATACAACAAAAAGAAAGTAGGTGAACAATATGATGTTGAAAAATATTTTCAACTATACGTCCCGGAAAGAGATACATAAGGTCGATGAACTCCTGAAGAAGTATATGCCCGGTCCTTGGCAAGGGATGCAGCTGACATTAGAATGTAAAGTGAGTCAGATTCTTCGTTTCTAAAAATTATTTGTTGCATTCTTTCCATATCACCCTGGGACCACTGGAAATAGCAAATGCTAGAACATGGAGTGCCCCACTTTACATTCTAATGTCATAGATTCAGTATCTGGATCTGGCTGTATCTTTTAATGGAAGAAAAAAAATCAATTCAGTAAAAAAATGTGTGCAAGAAATTCCGGATTGATTTGGCACGGACTGGGGTTGGATCCACCACTGTTTCGGATTTTTCAACTTTTAGGTTTTTGAAGTGTAATTTCCTATATTTCTTATTTGCAAAATTTTCTAATTTTCTGATTTGAGAGAATTGTCTTGTCTCTGAATATCTGGTAGCCCATCTTTTCTAAATAATTAATATTACTAAAAAATATAAACTTTATAATAATTGATAGTTTATTTTTTATATAATCTAATATTTTTAAATAATTATGATTAATTATTGGTAGACGTGCTAAGCATGTCCTATAACTAGTCTATATTAAAAGGAAAGCTTGGGTTTTAACGATGCTCTCATTTGCAACAAAAAATGCAACTGATATTTCATACTATTTTATTTTAACTATATTTTTAGAATTGTAGAGAAATAAAAGTAGACATCATTTTTAGAGAAATAAAATTAGACGCTATTTATCCCTGCCGCAAAGTATCCATGTTAAGAGTTCACAGCAGCAATCGAAAGCCCAAAAGTGTGAAGTTTCTCCAAGAAGGCACTCTTTAGTAGTGTGGAGTCGCTTACTACCTTTGGCAAGTATGCTCAAGAATTCTACAAAACTCTTGGGTCTAAAGCTTGGTACTCTAGACATGACGTTTACTTGAACAGGTGGACCTTCATATCTGAAAGGCTTTTCTTACCACATTGCTAGGGAGCATTTGGACAACCAGAAATAAGAGAAGATTTGAAGACACTTTTCAACATCTAGGCCATGCTTTATTCAAGGCTCCTACCTCATGCAAGACTAGGTTGTTGCTGAGGAGTGGAACATCCAGCATGCTCTTGATGCACTTTAGTTGTCTTTCTTCTTATTTTGCTTGATTAAGCTCTGTTCCTTGCATTCTGTCATTTGTTTGTGTGGGGAGGTTCTTTCTCAATATTCCAACTTTCTTTTTATTGCTTCCTTGAAGGTTTTTGATATTTTGAGTATGATATATCTCATGGATAGATTGTTTTCTCTTTTCTTGTAATGGGCATTATTTTGAATGTCTTTACCTAACGAAGGATATATCAAAACTAGATTTATTTCTGCAGCTTATGTTTCAACATATAACTTTTGAGTTCAACAACTATCATCTTCTGAAAAAAAATTGATTGGATTTCTAGCAATTTTTAGATATGCACTTTTTAAAATTCTAGATTTTTCAAAATTTTCATATTTCCTTTTTCTTTTTGATTTCTCAAATTATGGCAGATCACATATTCATGGACGTTCTTGTTTTTTAGATTCTACATTTCGTAGATTTTGGTTCTTAGAATATCTAAATAGTTTAATCGGTAGAAATTTTCTTAATTTTATCAATTTTATTATTTTTGTAGAATTTTCAACGTGGGATTAATTTACACAATCCAAGCCCCTTGGGCTAATGAGCTATGGCAGGCTTTGGAGAGTTAAAGTCCATTTATACAAATAATTTACGGACATAATTTCAAATTTCAGTAGTGATATGAGATTTACAATCTTAATAAAAATTATATAAAATAAATATTTTAGAATTTTATCTTATCATTCCAATTTTTATATTGTGATATTCTAAAATTGAAAAAGAACAAAAAATATTTTAATTTGTAGATAAAATAACATGTAAAATGTTATCCTTACTTAATGACCCGTTTGGTTATAGTTCCAAATTTGATAGTATATTAATATTAATATTGATATTTTTAAAAGTTAATACCCTCTTTGGTTAGAGTTTCATTTTTGATACTATATCAATATTGATATTAATATTTTCAAATGTTGGATTATCAATATCAAAAGTAATACAAGTTGACACTTGTATTACATAACATGTTTTGTTTGTACTACAAATTTTAAAATTGATACAATTAATCAAACACCTCTTAAAGATTCCTATCAATATCAATTTTAAAATTGATAGTGATAGAGGTATCTGATAGTGTTACCAAACAGGGCATAAAATATCAATATCAAAATTGATATAAGTTGACACTTGTATTACATAACGTGTTTTGTTTCCACTACTAATTTCAAAATTGATATTATTAACCAAACACCTCTTAGTGATTGTTATGAATATCAATTTTAAAATTGATAGTGATAGAGATATCTAATAGTGTTATCAAACAGGCCCTAATGCCCTGTTTGGTTAGAGTTTCAGTTTTTGGTAATATATCAATATTGATATTAATATTTTCAAATGTTGAAGTATCAATATCAAAAGTAATACAAGTTGTCACTTGTATTACATAATATGTTTTGTTTGCGCCATAAATTTTAAAATTGATACAATTGACCAAACACCTCTTAATTGTTCCTATCAATATCAATTTTAAAATTGATAGTGAGAGGTACCTAATAGTGTTACCAAAAAGGGCATAAACTAGTTTTAGAAAACTTATTTTTCTATACATTTAAATTTATTTACTTAACATGACGTTTTATATAAATCACTACAAGAAATAAAGTTATTAGGGACGGTTTAATGGCGACGGCTTTACTAAGCCGTCTCTATAAGAGTTAATTGCGACGGCTTAAGCCGTCCCTATTAAAGCCGTCGACAAATACAAAGATATAAGCGACGGCTCTATGAGACCGTCGCAATATCTCTTATTAGAGACGGCCTAAGCCGTCGCCAAACCAGAAAATGCACCCGGAACACCCACCGGTCCGGGTAAATGGCGACGGCTACGGAAAGCCGTCGCCAACTTAGTTAATAGCGACGGCTCGAAGCCGTCGCAATAAAATTTTTCGCCCGTTCAACGGTCGACTAATTTTTGCGACGGCCTGAGCCGTCGCTGTTGTACTTAAACGTACAAATGCGACGGCTTCAGCCGTCGCCAATACATTAGGGGTTTACAACTCCCCGTCGGCCCCTTCCCTCTCCCCCCCCCTGCTTGCTCTCGACGCGCTCCCGCCGCGCTGCCGCCACCGCCGCGCTGCCTCCTTGCGCCGCCGCGGCTTCTACCTCCTTGCGCCGGCGCCGGCGCCTAGTTGCGCCGCCGCCAGTCTGCCGGCGCCCTCTCCTCGCTACATCCGTCCGGGCATTATCCTCCAAGGTATATTTTAACTGAAATTATTTTATTCATTAGTTTCTATTTGAATTTTATTTAATGTCTTATGAAAAGTGGATGTTTATTGATAAATCTTTCATTTCATATCGGCTAGGGTTAGTTGTGTGGTCAATCATCTAGCACTCGTGTGTTTTGAGACCATGTAATTTTTTTTAGGAAATCATGATGTATGCCAAATTAAGTAGAAAGCATTTTAGTGTAATAAATTGTTTAGAAAAATAGTCGTATTGTAGTGTATTAAGTCTTTTATAATTAGATTATGCTGATTTCTTTAAATTATACGTCAGCATGAATCAAAAAGATCACTCGTATAGCGGAACGATCCGGCTTCTTCGGCTCGGTGTGAACCCCTGTTTCGATTTCATCGATTCGGAAGGCTCACAAATCGAATGAAACCGGACCGAACTGCTTGGATCGAATTGTTTAAAACATTACATTATTATTAAGAAAAATAATATGTATATAGTTTGATTTGGTTTGATGAGTTATCTATTTGGTTTTTGAACCAAATCGAACCGATAACTTTTTATCGATTTAGTTCGGTTCGACACCTCCCCAAACCGAACCGAACCGGTAAACTAGTTGACCCAATTTGTCAAAATTTGACCCACTTTATTTACATATGATGTTACATTTAAATATATATTACATCAATTATAAATATATATTATTATAAATACATATTATGTTACATATTATTACGTAGTTGGATTTTTCTTTAACAAGAGTAGAAGATAAAAAATTTATAAGAATTTTTTAATGAAACTCAATGTCATTAATATGTTTATCTTATGACGGCTTTAATTCTTATTTTCAGGTAGTTTCAAACGACATTCTCGTTCGAGACTTTCTTCTCTTGGAGGTGGTTTGGTTTGTGTTTATTTTGTTTCGAGACTTTCTTATCTCATTGTTTATTTTTGTGCATATATATCTTTATTTATATTAACACATGACGAGGAGCTTAGATAAGTCTTGGATAGATATTCCTAACATTAAGTCCTAGGTATCTTCAAGGAGTATAAGAAGAATTTTTAGATTATGCTTACGATGAATGTAGGACTCGATTTAGACATGGATTAGACAAAACTTTGATTCAATGTCCATGTAGACGGTGTTGTAACACATTTACTTTAAAAAGAGATGTAGTTAAAGAACATCTAATATGTGATGGCATATGGTCCAATTATCGAACGTGGATAAGTCACGGAGAAACTGAACCTAGTTTAAGTATCGTTAATGAAGTTCGATTAGATGAAGCACAACATGAGAATTTAAATGACGATGTAATAGAAATGCTTGAAGACATTCAAAATATTCAACGAGCATCTATACATCATGAAAGCGAACCAAGTATAGAAACACACAAGCATTTCTTGCTATTAAGAGATGCAGAAACACCATTATATGAAGGATGCACATAAATATCTAAGTTAAAATTTATTTTAAAGTTGATTCGATTGAAGTCGGTAAATGGTTTGACCGGAAAATGCATGAGTAGTATATTGTCTTTATTTAAGGATGTATTACCGAAGGATGCAAGTGTTCCTAACACTTGGTATGAACTTAAGAAAATTGTTAAGGACTTAGGACTTAGTTATGAAAAGATAGATGCATGTAAGAACGATTGTGTTCTCTTTTGGAAAGAGAATGCACATAGAATTAGTTGTCCACATTGTGAGTCTCCCGTATACAAAGATGATCAACAACATAAGAGAAAGAAGGTGGCATGGAAGATATTACACTACTTCCCTTTAAAAGATAGGCTGCGGCGTTTGTTTATATCAACAAACACTGCTAGGTGGATGTCATGGCATAGTGAGCAACGTTCGTATATATCGAGAGGTGAAATGCGTCATCCAGTAGATTCCCCCGCTTGGAAAAGAGTGGATGAACTTTATCCGGATTTTGCATCAGAAAAACGCAACATTCGGCTTGGATTGGCCGCCGATGGTTTTAACCCATTTGGCAACATGTCTTCAAAGTATAGTGTGTGGCCTATAGTTACATTGGTTTATAACTTACCAACATGGATGTGTATGAAAGCGGCTAACACGATGATTTCATGTCTAATACCGGGTCCAAGAGCCCCCGGAAATGATATCGATGTATACTTACAGCCGTTGGTGGAAGAGTTAAGAAATTTGTGGGAGATCGGATTGGAGACATATGATGTTTTAGCGAAAGAGAATTTTCTATTGAGAGCTATATTGTTGGGTACCATAAACGATTTTCCGGGTTATGCCAACCTTTCCCACTGGAGTACTGAGGGAAAATTAGCATGTCCGATATGTAATGAAGAAACAAATTCGGTTCGACTAGTTCATAGTCGAAAACAATGTTATTTAGGACATCGGCGATTCTTACCCATATCACATCGGTGGAGAAAGAATCATTACAGACATCTATTTGATGGTCGCCGGTGTGAGAGGGGTACACCAAAGATACTAAACGGACATGAGATTTGGAGACAACAACAGAAGACTGACCCTGTAAGATTCGGAAAAACATTTAAGAAAGATTTGGAGAGCTTGAGAAAGAATTTGACAAAAAATAAGAACTGGAAGAAAAGAAGTATCTTCTTTGAAAGACTGCCATATTGGGCATCGCTGATTGTCCGACATCATTTAGACGTGATGCACATCGAGAAGAATGTGTGTGACAATATTTTAGATATGTTCAACCTATCCGGATCGGATAAAGACAACCTGAACTCTAGAAAAGACTTGGTATAGTTAGGAATCCTGATAGAAATGTATGCCCTACAAGCCAATCACATATGATATGATTCGACATTTCTAGGAATATCTCATTCAATTAAATAGGCAAAACTTCGTTACTAACTTTTATTAGAAGCGTATATCGTAATGAAGTCCTTAATCACATGCAATGATGATTGAATCATGATAAGATCATGATAATGAGATCGATCATCTAGAGGTATGTGATCTAAATGTTCCTAGTCATAGGATCCTTGAGACAGGACATCAAGAATCCGGATAGACTAGTGTGTGTGATGTCTTCTCATATGATGAGAATGACCGATCTCATTGGTCATCGGTGTGGGGACACCGAGATACACACACAGGTGCTCATTAGTGGAATGAGTTCACTGAACTGACCAATTTAGGAAAACCTGATCGGTATCTTACCGAACTGTCTATCAGGTTATTCTTACATCTCAATAGCACGGTTGGATCTTTGACCTGAGTCGCCAAAGATGTCTTGCCAAGCGTACTATGTACTTTGACTATTGACTGATGGATCACTTAGTATTGTGGTCCTATATAGTTAATGGATTGGGTATATGGGAAATCCGGTGGAGGCAATTGAGCGGACAATAGGGGATCGTTCACTCTCGATAGGAGAGAGAGAATGTCCTATGGATAGTACTCTAAATCCTTGGCCAAGGTAGATAGGATAATTGGAAAAAGAGTTTTCCAGTTAATCCATTCCTGAGTACAAGATTTCATAGAGTCGGATTATTAAAGGGGTTGACAGTCAGTGCCGAACCCCTGACCGACCGGGACATTGTATGAACGAGGATTTAAATCCGTGTAGTAATTGATGATGGAAAGGCTCAATGGATGTTATTTAACTCCCCAAAGTCATTTGGGATCATAGGATGTGACTTGTACCCTTTATGATCAGAAAGCCGTAAAAACTGTTATCGGATAACGGTTTTGATTTAATTTAAATGAATTGTTCTTTTAAATTAATTAAGGCTTCAACCAAATTGACTATTGGGCCAAGTGGGTCACACACAATAGATCCGGTCAATAAGATGAGGGCATGGACGCAATTTTAAAGAAGTTTTGGGTTTTTGTGAAAAATTCCATCTTCTATAAATAAATGGCTTATGAAGCCATACCCTAACAAGCCATAGGGCTGGAGAACGTCCCAAGCCTCCTCTCTTCCTCCTCTCTCCTCTAGAAGGCGATCTCCCATGGTCAAGCTTGGATCTGGAAGGTTTCTGGAGGCCCGAAGGAAGAGAGAACTCGTCTATTGAAGCAGATTGTGTGGATACCGCTAGAGACCGGACACTTGAACGGTTTTCAGTAAGGAGGAATGTCCTCTCTTCATCCATGGTGAGGGATTTGAGAAATCCCATGAGGTACTCTCGTTCTACTTCATATTCGGTTCCCGGTTTTACTCGTTCGGCATCGATCAAGGCAAAGATCATGATTTTATGGAATCAAAATTTTTCCGCTATCATGTATTGATTCCTTACAGTGGTATCAGAGCCCGGTTGAAGCCTTGGTCGAAGTTGAATCGAAATTGGCTTTATTTCATGTGATTTCTTGCTTTCCCGAAACTGCATACAGAGCTGTTTTGATTTGATCACCACAGTTTGTATGAGATACGAAACTGTGTTTGGTTAGATTCATTGGATTCTCGTGGATGAGATCTTTCCAATTCCGCAAACCTCATTAATTTTGGCCATCCGGAGAGTCCGGAATGAGTTCGGAAAGTTGCTAAGATGATCATATCCGAAAATCCGGCCGAAATTAGGGGAGTTGGTGAACTTACCTATTTGGACTCAAATACCTCTGTCTAATGACGTAGGAAGATAGAAAATTAAGTTTCCTAGAGTTTCCATAAGTTATTGGACGGCCCTTGGAGGTGCCGGATTTGAGAGGAATTTGCGTTTTGGTTTAATTGCGGCCGTGGCATTTTACTCCTGGAACTGCGTGTTGGATAGAATTTTTCATGAGATGAAACTTCTTTATATAGAATCCTTATTTTTCAAGTATTCCAACGCATATTTTTTTGGAGTTTTGGACACCGTTTGACCCCCCAAATCAGGCCCAGAATTCGGCAATTTTCTAGGGTTTTCCGCGCATCCGCCCCGCCTTTATCGGGCGAAGAAGACAAGGATCCGGACCCGTTTACGCGGGTGGGGTACGTGGCGGACTGGCGTTGCACCCGGGCCGGGGTACGCGGCCGCCCCGCAGTGGCGCAGGAAGCGCGCGGCGGCGCACGCGGGCACATGGCGTGCGGCGCGTGGCCGCCGGCCCTTCGGGGCAAGCCGGGGGGGTACGTGGCCGGCGCTGACTGGCCGGCGCAATGCGCCGCCAGTTAAAAATTCAAAAATGCCTTTTAAATTGTTTAAAATTCATTTTTGATCCGAAAAATTGCCAGAAAATTCCAAAAAAATTCTGAAAAATTGTAGAATTTATTTAATGAGTTATTAAAGTGTTTAATGACTTATTAAATAAAGTTTTACTATTTTTTTATTGAATTTTACTATTTTGATTTTAAAATTGTTTTAAGATCAAAATTAATGAAATTAATGATAATATAAGTTCTGAGAAATTATTTAATAGGTTTGTAAAATGTTTATGAACTTGTTAAATAGTTTTGGACTTTGGTTGCCATAGAATCATTTTATAAATGATTTTAAAATTGTTTTAAAATCTTTATTGATTAAATTAGTGTTCAAATAAATTCTGAAAAATATGATTTTGAAGAATTATGATTTGGAAATTAATTTAATGCTTTTATAAATTTTTTAAAAGCATGAATCATTTGAATATTTTATATTGCTTGTCTTATGCATGTAAATTGTTTATATGTGCATTTCATGTTATTTATTTTATGAAAATTCGACAAGCATGAAATTTGAAATTTCAAAATTACAGTATATAATTTTATGATGGTATATATGATATATCTCATATAATTATCACGTATGCGCTCTATATTCATGTGATGAATGTTGGTGTGTGTATGGAGGTGATCATGGACTTAAATATGCTTTGATTTTGATTGCTTGGTTAATTAAGTTTGTTATGTTATTAAATGGGGCCTGCGTGTGCCTCCTCTCTCTCTATACAATCTGATTGTACATTCTACCTCCCCCCATTTGTGTACTCCCCTTGGTTAAAACCAAGGTTTCTTATTATGAGTTGTACATTTGTGGGTCTGTGTACCCTTTAGCTGCTTGTAATGGTTAGAAGCCGGCTCGTGATAGAATGGAGAGCGGGACCACTTGGAGAAGCACCCTTCTAAAGTGGGAGCATGTCAACTCAAGCTTCTGAAGCAAGGAATTGCACCTATAGGGGTGCCTTAGGTGTATGCTTAGGGTTAAGTCCATGATCACCTATGTTTTAATGCATATTTGATATGTGGTGTGTGCTACTGTTTATACCTTAAATATATGATATTCCAAAGGTATATTAATATTTATAAGTAGCACCTATGTTGATGAGACTAAAATAAAATTCCTCCTCGTTCTAATTAGGTCGATAAACATGAGACATTAAGAATGACTCACGTAGCCTTCCGTTGTTATGGTCTTGATGAGCCAATCTTAGATTGGATGGGTTTGTTGTGCTAGCACAAGACCTATTCAACAAGGGATTGGAGATCATGGCCAAGGCATTAGCCGAACTTTGGGGTGGACCATTTGCATGGCTTTGTTGTGCTACCACAAGGGCTGTGAGAAGAATCCATTCTCATAACGTAACAAGCGGGTATGACCTAACTAGAGTATATGGTTTGTTGTGCTACCACAAGATCATAACTCTAGAGGCTAAATGACTAAGAGTTGCAAGAGTTGCAACTGGCAATAGTTGCCTACCTATTAAGTATGGGATGATTTGTTGTGCTACCACAAGGTCATCACCATAAAGTTAGTAGGGTCTTGGTCCCCACTAGGATGTTATCGTGATATCCCGTCTTTGCATAATGAGGGTTATGCAAATTCGTCGAAAAGTTAGTGGGAGTATAAATTAGGATGAAAGACCGTATCTTAATTTTAATGAATGTATGTAATGTTAATACAATTATATCTCTGTTGTAGAATATTATAAACCACCATTAATCTAGCATGCTAGATGCTAAGTATTTTAATGGCTCACACTTCTTATATCGGTTTAGAACTAAGAGAATAGTTCTCATAGTTGACCTATTGACTATCCTACTTGAGAAGTAAGTATCTCCTACACTATCTAATGAAGTGAGAGAAGATAAGATCTTATCTCATTGAAAAGATGTATTAATTACCTTATATCAGATGTTAGCCTCTATCAGATAAAATTAGTAGTGGCAACATGGATAGATGGATTTGATATCCATCATGGCTCATGATGATGAGCTAATTAAAGGCGATGAAGAATAATACATCTTGAATACTTCTTATTGGTAAGACCAATAGAAAGAAGTAAGATCATTAGATAGAAATAGATGGTGATAGTTAAAAGTCAAAGAAGTTAGTCAAGATATTATAACCCAAATTTGACATAGCATTCCTCTACTATCATGATGATGGTAAGTAGAAGAAGAAGTGCAAAGTGTATTGCACATAATGCAAAGGTGGAACTTGAGAAGCTCCATGTATCTATGTCATTAATATTTACTTGTCTTATATACACATTTGATAGTATAAGATACTATGTATGTGTATTCTAGTATAAGATACTAGGAATGCATATAATAGTATGAGATACTAGATATGCATCATATATCTACAAAGAGTTGTAGATAATAGAAAGTAAATGAAGGTTTAAAGAAGGTTGTTGACCTACATATGAAATGGTACTAAATGTTGCATCATTACTAGTGGGAGATACAAATTTTCTATAGCCTTCTAGAGTTGTCTTAATTATCCTTCTAAAAGAATATGGTTTTCATTTCCTAGTTGAATAAATGGAGATTTATTCCATGGTATGAAGATGATAACTGGTAAAGTGTTTACCAGTAGGAGCATAATAAAGAGTTTATTCATATAAGATATGTATGCTCTTATAATATGTGTGAAAAATCCTCATTAGGCGAAGTAGATTGATATTGATCAATCTATTGTTTAGTAGTATGGTCATATTTATAAGAGAAGACTTAAGGAGTACTATTCGGATAGAAACATATAGGTAAATGATTTGGAATCATTAACTATATGTAAGTCTTATCTTATTAAGCAAAATGACCAACTCTTCATTTGTTAGACATGGAGAGAGGGCTAATGAGTTTATAGAACTCATGCATCTAGATGCATTTTAGCCCACATCTATTAATGATAGAGGATAATATTTCAACTTCATTAATTTTCAATGATGACTTCTCTAGGTATGGACATACGTACTTTATGAAGTACAAATCCAAAACCTTTGAGAAATTATTTGAGATTAAGAATGAAGAGAAAATATTAATGAAAAGAGTATTAGAACTCTTTGATGAGATCAAAGAGGGGATACTTAAGTAATAATTCACACATAAAGGAATGACAGTATAATCTAATTTTGATGGACACCTCTTATACATTTCAGCTTAATTGAGCAGCTAAAATGAGAAGTCATATTGTGTAGGACATAATATGGACATTGACAACCTTTGCAAAATTCTTCTTTGTCTGTTTAGGGGTTAGCACTCAATATAGACATTTGATCTTAAATCGGTACTTTTCAAGTCTATTCCAATTATTCCATATTAGATATGGAAAGGGATTAAAGCTTGACCTTAAGCAAGTTAAGGTTTCGTAATGTCTGGCTTGGTAAAGAAGTATAACCCTATCAAGTTGGAATATAAGACTACAAAGTGTTGGCTTGTGGGATATCCCAAGGAAACTTAAGGATATTAATGCCTCCCTTAGGGAGAAGGGTATGAGTTGCTCATCTCTCCATATTTCTAGAGGAAGAGTCCCTCCTTTAGAAAGACAGTGGGAGCAAGGTATAAATGGAAGGTGTTCCGGTCCCACAATCCATGGACACTTTTATTAAGGTACTAGCTTATATTTACACAAGGGCAAATCATAGATCTTTTCTTATGTCCAATCAACCTAAGAGATATGTGAGACATATCTTTGATGGAAGAAATGAGACATAAGATAAAAGGATAATGATCCTAAGATTTATATTGAAGCAATATGAGATATTGATTCAAAATGGGAAGAAACAATAAAATTCGATATAAACTCTATCTATTCTAATCAAGTTCAGAACTTGATAGATCCACCTAAGGATTTAATATCTATAGGGTATAAATGGATCACTAAAGAATAGATTGAAGTATATTAGAAGGTAGAGACCTTCAAAGTAAGGATAGTTAAAAGGGATATCATTTATGTCAAATAGTTGACTATGATAAGACCTTTTACCTATGCCATGGAATTAATCCATTCGGATTTGATTGTTACACACCATGACTATAGGATATGTCAAATGGATGTTAAGATAGTGTTTCTCTTGAGAAACAGGTGTATATGATACAACCTTTGGGAATCAAGTTCCAAAACATCCAAATAGTGTGTGCATAAGGTCCATTTATGGACTCAAGTAAAACTTCCCATAGATGGTAGATAAGGTTTAATGAGATTAAATCTTATGACTTCATTGAGAATGAAGATATGCCTTGTGTTTTCATATAAGATAAGTGGGAGTGCTATTATCTTCTTGACATGATATATGTATGACATACTACTCATTAAGAATGAAGTATGTATGTTATCATAAGTGAGCCTAGTTATTAATTGATCCTCCAAACTTAATATGGGTTTTAAGATCTATGGAGATAGATCTAAAAGGTTTCTTGGCCTTACCCAATTCATGTGCATAAAAACGTAGTCAAAGAGTTTGACATGGTAAACTCCAAGATAGGTTTCTTACCTATGAAGTGTGGAGTTGATATCTTTAAAGATATGTCTTTGTAGACTTATTAAGAGATAAAGAGATCACATTAGTATAGCCCTTATGCTTTTGCAATAGGACCTATCACATTTGTGATGCTACACACATGACTTCATGCTCTAAGTGTTATGAGCATTTATCAAGTAAATCCTTGTGAGAGTCACAGGATAATTAAGAGATGTGTCCTTGAGTACTTGAGAAGCACTATGGATATATCTCTAATGTATGGAGGATAAGACTTGAAGTCTTGTAGTTTTATGAACACAAGCTTCTAATCAGATAAGTCTGATAATAAGTCAATATAATGGTGGTGCAGTGAGCTGGAAGAGTTCCATGCAAGAGAACACTGCTAATTCTACAACTAATCTAAAGTAGAATGCATAATGACTGTATATTGCTTGAGAAGCTGACTAGATGAAGATGTTCATCTAGCTTATGGGATTGTCCCAACTTTCTCTGAAAATGTATTGTTTTGAGAAAACAATGGGGTAGAGCCAAAGTCTCATTAGAAGTTTCAAACTTCTATGGCAATACCATAGAATCGTAGAGAATGCAATGATAGAGATATAATTAAAGATAGAGTATCTTCCGTTAATAACATTACGGATCCACTAACTCAAGCGTATACTCAAAGAGTGTTTGAGCTTCACCTTGAGCTGATAGAGATCAGCCAGATGGGTGATTGGCTTTAGTGCAAGTGGGAAATTGATAGAAATGTATGCCCTACAAGCCAATCACATATGATATGATTCGACATTTCTAGGAATATCTCATTCAATTAAATAGGCAAAACTTCGTTACTAGCTTTTATTAGAAGCGTATATCGTAATGAAGTCCTTAATCACATGCAATGATGATTGAATCATGATGAGATCATGATAATGAGATCGATCATCTAGAGGTATGTGATCTAAATGTTCCTAGTCATAGGATCCTTGAGATAGGACATCAAGAATCCGGATAGACTAGTGTGTGTGATGTCTTCTCATATGATGAGAATGACTGATCTCATTGGTCATCAGTGTGGGGACACTGAGATACACACACAAGTGCTCATTAGTGGAATGAGTTCACTGAACTGACCAATTTAGGAAAACCTGATCGGTATCTTACCGAACTGTCTATCAGGTTATTCTTACATCTCAATAGCACGGTTGGATCTTTGACCCGAGTCGCCAAAGATGTCTTGCCGGGCGTACTATGTACTTTGACTATTGACTGATGGATCACTTAGTATTGTGGTCCTATATAGTTAATGGATTGGGTATATGGGAAACCCGGTGGAGGCAATTGAGCGGACAATAGGGGATCGTTCACTCTCGGTAGGAGAGAGAGAATGTCCTATGGATAGTACTCTAAATCCTTGGACAAGGTAGATAGGATAATTGGAAAAAGAGTTTTCCAGTTGATCCATTCCTGAGTACAAGATTTCATAGAGTCGGATTATTAAAGGGGTTGACAATCGCGTCGAACCCCTGACCGACCGGGACATTGTATGAACGAGGATTTAAATCCGTGTGGTAATTGATGATGGAAAGGCTCAATGGATGTTATTTAACTCCCCAAAGTCATTTGGGATCATAGGATGTGGCTTGTACCCTTTATGATCAGAAAGCCGTAAAAAATGTTATCGGATAACGGTTTTGATTTAATTTAAAGGAATTGTTCTTTTAAATTAATTAAGGCTTCAACCAAATTGACTATTGGGCCTAGTGGGTCACACACAATAGATCTGGTCAATAAGATGAGGGCATGGACGCAATTTTATAGAAGTTTTGGGTTTTTGTGAAAAATTCCATCTTCTATAAATAAATGGCTTATGAAGCCATACCCTAACAAGCCATAGGGCTGGAGAACGTCCCAAGCCTCCTCTCTTCCTCCTCTCTCCTCTAGAAGGCGATCTCCCATGGTCAAGCTTGGATCTGGAAGGTTTCTGGAGGCCCGAAGGAAGAGAGAACTCGTCTATTGAAGCAGATCGTGTGGATACCGCTAGAGACCGGACACTTGAACGGTTTTCAGCAAGGAGGAATGTCCTATCTTCATCCATGGTGAGGGATTTGAGAAATCGCATGAGGTACTCTCGTTCTACTTCATATTCGGTTCCCGGTTTTACTCGTTCGGCATCGATCAAGGCAAAGATCATGGTTTTATGGAATCAAAATTTTTCCGCTATCATGTATTGATTCCTTACAAATCCGTCCAGAGTTACATCCACATGAGAGTTCATCTAGGTTTCCAGATGCTATCTATAAGCTGAGTAACGCACAAAAGACTCGCATACTCGAATTTGTAAAGAGCATTCGAGTGTCGGATGGGTATTCATCAAATTTGAGTAGGTGCGTAGATCTAAGTAGTAGGATCATTAGTGGATTAAAAAGTCATGATTGTCATGTAATGATGCAAGTGATTATCCTCTTGCTTTTCAAGGGATCGTACCAAAGGACGTACTCAAGCCCATTGTAGAGTTATGTCAGTATTTTAAAGTAATTTGTGCTAAGGTTTTAGATACTAGTATTTTAAGGGATTTGGAATCAAAGATTGCAATCACAATGTGTAAGTTAGAACAAATCTTTCCACCGTCATTTTTTGATATTATGGTTCACCTTGTTGTGCATTTGGCTTACGAAGCTAGGATATCCGGACCAATTCAATACCGGTGGATGTATCCGATTGAAAGATATTTAAAGAGATTGAAAGATTATGTTGGCAACAAGGCGAGAGTTGAAGGTTCCATTGCCCAGGGCTATTTGGTAGAGGAGTGCACGCAGTTTATTTCTTTGTACATGCGACATGAAAATGAAGATGAGCGAGATCGGAACTACGATGGTGGTCCCTATGATGATGATCGTAAGCAAGGTTCAATGTTTAAGGCAGTTGGACGTCCGTTGAGATGCACTCGTGTACCTAGAATGTTGACGGAAAGAGAACAAGCTTTAATCCACTCATATGTGTTAAATCAAATTGAAGATATCGAGGATTTTCGTCAAAAATATAATGATGCTCTTATTAACGGAGGTAGGAATGAGTGTAGTTTTTCGGTTTGGTTTAGAGCACACGTTACAGAATTAAGGAACACAGGGTCTTCTAGATACAGTAAGGATCTAGAGATTTTATCACTTGGTCCATCCTGTTTTGCATCTTCATTATCCGGGTATATTTGCAATGGGTTTAGAGTTCGGACAATGAATTCGGATTCAACCAAGGCCACTCAACTATGTGGGGTCATTGTAACTTCAGAACTTCCATCTGGTTGTGATGGATATTATGGACGAATTTTAGATATAGTAGAGGTATCGTTTGATAGGAATAGTCGTTTAGTATTGTTTGAATGTCAATGGTGGGATGTGTACAATAAGGATAGAGGATTTAAGATTAATGAGTATGGATTTATTTCATTGAATACACAAAGGCAATTAGGGACAGATGAACCGTTTGCACTTGCAAATCAAGTCGAACAAGTTTTTTATGTGGAAGACAATATGAGTAAGGGATGGATGATACCAGTGAAGTCACTTCCACGTAACTACTATAACTTATCGGAAGGAAGCGATGATGAAGTAGAACCATATCAAGATGAACTTGTGAGCGTACCCATCGCATTTGGTGTAGCCGATGAAGATGTACAACTACAAACAACCTATCAGATAGAAGTGGAAATGTGATTGTCCGAAAACCAAATGCGACGGTTTGCCCGATCGAAGCCGATCCCGAGGCCGGTTTGCCCGATCGAAGCTGGATTCCGGCTTGGATCGGGCAAACCGGCCGGTTAGCTTGGAAAAATGCATAACACCCCACCCCGAGGCCGGTTTGCCCGATCGAAGCCGGATTCCGGCTTGGATCGGGCAAACCGGCCGGTTAGCTTGGAAAAATGCATAACACCCCACCCCGAGGCCGGATTGCCCGATCGAAGCCGGATTCCGGCTTGGATTGGGCAAACCGGCCGGTTAGCTTGGAAAAATGCATAACACCCCACCCCGAGGCCGGATTGCCCGATCGAAGCCGGATTCCGGCTTGGATCGGGCAAAATCGGCCGGATAGCTTGGAAAAATGCATAACACCCCACCCCGAGGCCGGATTGCCCGATCGAAGCCGGATTCCGGCTTGGATCGGGCAAACCGGCCGGTTAGCTTGGAAAATGCATAACACCCCACCCCGAGGCCGGTTTGCCCGATTGAAGCCGGATTCTTGCTTGGATCGGGCAAACCGGCCGGTTAGCTTGGAAAAATGCATAACACCCCACCCCGAGGCTGGATTGCCCGATCGAAGCCGGATTCCGGCTTGGATCGGGCAAACCGTCCGGTTAGCTTGGAAAAATGCATAACACCCCACCCCGAGGCCGGTTTGCCCGATCGAAGCCGGATTCCGGCTTGGATCGGGCAAACCGGCCGGTTAGCTTGGAAAAATGCATAACACCCCACCCCGAGGCCGGTTTGCCCAATCCAAGCCGGAATCCGGCTTCGATCGGGCAATCCGGCCGGTTAGCTTGGAAAAATGCATAACACCCCACCCCGAGGCCGGATTGCCCGATCGAAGCCGAATTCCGGCTTGGATCGGGCAAAATCGGCCGGATAGCTTGGAAAAATGCATAACACCCCACCCCGAGGCCAGATTGCCCGATCGAAGCCGGATTCCAGCTTGGATCGGGCAAACCGGCCGGTTAGCTTGGAAAAATGCATAACACCCCACCCCGAGGCCGGTTTGCCCGATCGAAGCCGGATTCTGGCTTGGATCGGGCAAACCGGCCGGTTAGCTTGGAAAAATGCATAACACCCCACCCCGAGGCTGGATTGCCCGATCGAAGCCGGATTCCGGCTTGGATCGGGCAAACCGGCCGGTTAGCTTGGAAAAATGCATAACACCCCACCCCGAGGCCGGATTGCCCGATCGAAGCCGGATTCCGGCTTGGATTGGGCAAACCGGCCGGATAGCTTGGAAAAATGCATAACACCCCACCCCGAGGCCGGATTGCCCGATCGAAGCCGGATCCCGGCTTGGATCGGGCAAACCGGCCGGTTAGCTTGGAAAATGCATAACACCCCACCCCGAGGCCGGTTTGCCCGATCGAAGCCGGATTCCGGCTTGGATCGGGCAAACCGGCCGGTTAGCTTGGAAAAATGCATAACACCCCACCCCGAGGCCGGATTGCCCGATCGAAGCCGGATTCCGGCTTGGATTGGGCAAACCGGCCGGTTAGCTTGGAAAAATGCATAACACCCCACCCCGAGGCCGGATTGCCCGATCGAAGCCGGATTCCGGCTTGGATCGGGCAAACCGGCCGGTTAGCTTGGAAAAATGCATAACACCCCACCCCGAGGCCGGTTTGCCCGATCGAAGCCGGATTCCCGCTTGGATCGGGCAAACCGGCCGGGTAGCTTGGAAAAATGCATAACACCCCACCCCGAGGCCGGTTTGCCCGATCGAAGCCGGATTCCGGCTTGGATCGGGCAAACCGGCCGGTTAGCTTGGAAAAATGCATAACACCCCACCCCGAGGCCGGTTTGCCCGATCGAAGCCGGATTCCGGCCTGGATCGGTCAAACCGGCCGGTTAGCATGGAAAAATGCATAACACCCCACCCCGAGGCCGGATTGCCCGATCGAAGCCGGATTACGGCTTGGATTGGGCAAACCGGCCGGTTAGCTTGGAAAAATGCATAACACCCCACACCGAGGCCGGTTTGCCCGATCGAAGCCGGATTCCGACTTGGATCGGGCAAACCGGCCGGATAGCTTGGAAAAATGCATAACACCCCACCCCGAGGCCGGATTGCCCGATCGAAGCCGGATCCCGGCTTGGATCGGGCAAACCGGCCGGTTAGCTTGGAAAAATGCATAACACCCCACCCCGAGGCCGGTTTGCCCGATCGAAGCCGGATTCCGGCTTGGATCGGGCAAACCGGCCGGTTAGCTTGGAAAAATGCATAACACCCCACCCCGAGGCCGGATTGCCCTATCGAAGCCGGATTCCGGCTTTGATTGGGCAAACCGGCCGGATAGCTTGGAAAAATGCATAACACCCCACCCCGAGGCCGGATTGCCCGATCGAAGCCGGATCCCGGCTTGGATCGGGCAAACCGGCCGGTTAGCTTGGAAAAATGCATAATACCCCACCCCGAGGCCGGTTTGCCCGATCGAAGCCGGATTCCGGCTTGGATCGGGCAAACCGGCCGGTTAGCTTGGAAAAATGCATAACACCCCACCCCGAGGCCGGATTGCCCGATCGAAGCCGGATTCCGGCTTGGATTGGGCAAACCGGCCGGTTAGCTTGGAAAAATGCATAACACCCCACCCCGAGGCCGGATTGCCCGATCGAAGCCGGATCCCGGCTTGGATCGGGCAAACCGGCCGGTTAGCTTGGAAAAATGCATAACACCCCACCCCGAGGCCGGATTGCAATTTTAAAGATTATATTTTAGATGAAGAAATTTAGCAAGAGTCGACGTACATCGAGGAGTGGGACAGCCAGTGGATCCACCGATCAGGCCGGTGGTTCTCAGGGCCCATCTCAGCCTACCCAGGATGCGATGCCATCAGGTGGACCATCCCGGGCGGTTGACACTCGCCCTACTACGGCGACGCCCCCTACAGACTGTCCATCTTCTTCCGCCTCCGGTAAATATCAATTTTTTATATTTTGTAGATTTATAAATATCAATTTTTAAATGTGTTAAAAATTTTGGCATGCAGCTACAGTTGCTAGACGTGGGAGAGGTCCTGCAAAGGTGTATAATGTGCGGACATTAGCGCCTGGGGAGACCTTGAACGTCCGGGTCATTGGAGTATCGGGTGTAGGCCCGAATGGCCAGGAGTTCACCTTGTAGACACGCCAATTTGGCCTTATTTAGAGCTTAAACCATTATTCCATTGGCAACATCTCTTTTAGACCATAAAAATCATGATGAACCACCCTTTTGGATGAGCTGAGGTGCTTATTGGAAATATGAGGATGATTTTTTAATTTCTAATCAAATCCGTGTTTGCCGAACAAGAGACTCTTGGTGGTGTTCTAGATTATGCTTTTCCCAGCATATCCTCTATTTGGAAATTTTTCACAGGATTATATGGACGTCTAATGAAGAAGTATTCAACATGAATAATCTTCCACTCTGAGTCCACTTTTCAATGCAACAAACGGCATTCAATTCTGATCTACCATTTGTCCGTAGCGCCTTTTAGAAGTCAAATGTGCAGTTCTGTCCGCACGCAGCACCAATCAAGACCAATTGCATGCAAGCCCAGCCCATTGTGCACATATCTGACCAATTCACGACCTTACCTTCCTTTTTCCTCCTCCATATCACTTGTTATAGTATCTGGAAGCTTCATGGTCGAAATTAGCATCATCTAATGATGGCAATCCAACTTGTTGTCTTGTATATCAATACTTGCCATTTTTAGACTAGATTTGTTTCCTCTTCAAGTGGAGACATATTTTGAACATGGAAAAGGTGATCCACGGTTTACAATCTCTCTCAATCATTTAGGTAAGTTTATAGATGCCTCAGTATGAAAATCAGCAACATTAAATGGAGGAAATCCAACCTATGGTCAGATGTATCAAAACTTGCTATTTTTTGACCTGGTTCTCATCCCCTATAAAGGGAGACTCATATGAACGACCTAAGAAGGGCATCCCTATCCTCCAGCACTTCTCTCTTCGTACTCCAGCCACCCTAGGCTCTTCCCAATCTCCCCAAATAGTTCTATCTTCGTCCCGGTGCCCGGAGATCATCCCAAAGTGAAGAAGAAGCCGGTCTATGCTCCAACGTGCTGCACTGCTGATCATCGGCTTCTACAGATATTTATAGTCATTTTATGGCCTAAATTCCTTCATAATAAGTGTGGTTCATCAAGATATATTTCATCTCCAACAAACAGAGATCAATTTTAACATTTCCTCTGCTTGTTATGGCTTCAACACCGGAGCTGCACAAACTGATCCGAAGTCTTCTCTTCTAAGTCATCATCTTCTCAGTCAATTTCAGTACATTTAATGGTGGATTAAACCTATGCATCCTTCATAGAAATTGTTACCCGTTGAGTTATATTTTATCTCCAACAAGAATCATTCAATTTGGATATCTTTGGTGCCCATAGAATGTCCTACATCGACATTGTGCTGGGAGTTTCCAGAACTTCACTGCCCAAGATCCGGCTTATCAGGTAAATTCAGATTACTTATCATAATATTCAGGCAAACTTGTCTTCGTATCAAACCACTCTCAGTGAGTTATCTTTATTTTGAAATAAATTTCAATTGATTCTTACATCGGTGCTGTCCTCTACGGTCTCTGCATCAGAGCCGCGCAGTTTACATTAAATCTGTCCAACCCGGTTGCCACTTTGCCTGGGTTGTGTTGTCTTTAACCATTTATATTCTTTTTTCTTCATTCAAATCATTTAGTTCATATTTAAGCATCATTTTTATTCAATCTTGCATCATTTCATACATCATAAAAAAACCAAAAAAAAGGGTTAGGGCTAACCCCGAATCCGGTGAGTTTGTTTCCAATTGTCGTTTTATGTTATTACTTTTACAAGTTACTACATTTCACTCGCTCTAATCCTTCTTCACTTGTTTTCTTGTCTTATTGTCTTCTAGTTGCACAAATACATCAAGCTAGCATTGGTTGGACTCTCCCTCATTGGCCGGCCGAAGAGGAAGAAGGTTGAACTCACACACTCTCTCCCACGCTAAGGTACACGGTCAAAACAACTCAATCTTGTTGTTATTCTATAAAGCGGAGCCCGCGGCTCCTGGCGACCACCTTTCTTTTTATTCATGTTCTAAGCTAATTCACTCCTCACTCTCCTCCCACATGACCCGAACCATCTCCGGTGCTCGAGCGACGCCGTGAGATGAAAGTTCGGGGATCAATGTGAGTGTGGGACCGAGGTGAGGAGTCTTTACCGCTTTCCGTGTTTTCTTATTCACTCCCTTTTTCTCCTATTCCATCTTTCACCTTCTCTTGAGGTGCCGATCCGGAACCCATTTCTGGAGTCGACACACCTCATATCTTGGAGTTTGCAACATGGTACATTGTAACTTATGGCAACAGGATTACATGACCCTTCCAGATGACAAGAAGGAGGCGATATTTAGAGACCTCGAGGTAAATAAAAGTACTTGAGCTTATTTGTTTTTTTTCACTTTAAAATTACTAATCTATGTATTCTTCCTGTAGCAACATTTTACATTTGAGCGGTCTCCATCCATAGATGCGGAAATTTTAAGGCATATGGGAGAGATGCAAAGAAAACAAAGGGGTCATCTTAAGAAGAAGGTAAAAATTTCATATTTATTTTTTTAGTAAACGATTATGTACTGTAACTAATACAATTTTGGCGTACAGTATTTTACAGGACGCTCACTGGAGGAGGCACTTGTCGTTGTGCCTCCACAATGCGATCCAGACCAGTGGCGTCATTTGTGTGAGATATGGCAGAGGGACGACAATAAGGTAAATAATTTATTTAATTTAAAAGTAATCCACATTTGATAACTCATTTTATTAGCTTGTCTTAACAAAACTAATGTGTTATGAACTTGTTTGTAGGCACTTAGCCAAAGGAATTAAACAAACAGGGCTAATTTGAGCATGCCTTATAGGCGAGGTAGAACCAACATTCATCAGCTACAGATAGATTTTGTAAGTTTATAATTTTTTTTATTATTCACTATTGTATATCTCTATAATAGTACTAATGTGTTCATAATATTTTCTCTTAACAGACAAACAAAGAAGGGCGTCGTCCTACCCGTCCAGAGGTCTTCGAGATGACCCAAACGAAAGAGGCGGAGGATGGATCCCTCGTATGGTGCAACGAGGAAAGTCGTCAAGTTATGGTACGCAATATGTTTGTTTGTATCAACATTAGACAATTTTTATTTCATATAACAACTGACTTTATATTTACATTATATAGGATGAGATGCGCCAGTTGATGAATGCCCCCCAGTCAGAGGAATCAGATGCTCGGAATTCCGAGCAGCCATTCTCTGCTGAGGATGCATTCTTCACCGTGTTCGGCAGAGACAGGTCGGGACGGATCCGATGTGGGGGGGAGAGGACAGACCCGCAACACCTGGTATGGTGTATTCAGTGGAGGTGCGAGTACCTCTGCGGGTCCGGGCTACCAGGAGTTGGTGGAAAAAGTCGATGCTCAAGCTACACAAATCGAGAAACAAAACTCGATGATCGACTCGCTCCAACAACAACTGGACGCCCAACGTCAACAGTTTCAAGAGACGATGACACGGCTAACACAAGAAATGTTAGCCCAATTAAACAGTAGGCTCCCACCTGCAGATCCGTCTAGTTCGAGGCCACCCCAAGGCCATAGAGGCGCACGGGGAGACGAGGAGGAGGAGGACGATGACGAGGACGCAGAAGACGATGAGCATTCTTTTGGGGAGGATGAGTGAGAGAGTTTACTCTCTATTTTATTATTTCTTTGTATTTGAGATAGTTGTTGTGTAATGATACGTTTTATAAATATGAACTTTTCTTATTAAAGAATGTCAGTGTTTATTATGTATGAATGAATGTGAATGGCTTCGATCGGGCAAACCGACAAATTATTTGTGTATGTAGGTCTTGCTACGAGAATACAATTGTGTGAAAAAAAAATTTTAAAAACTGTAAGTTATTTGCGACGGCACCTCTCAGCCGTCCCTAAAGTTCGTTTAAGCGACGGCTATTCATGTAATAGCGACGGCTCAAAGCCGTCTCAAAACCAGAAAATGCACCCGGCGTGCGTTGGCGGGGCCAAAAAATGGATTTTAGCGACGGCTACCTAAGTCGTCGCTATTATTAACTTTAAGCGACGACTGTGTATGTAATGGCGACGGCTCTAAGCCGTCGCAAAACCAGAAAATGCACCCCCGCGGGTGTTGCCGGGGCTGAAAATTGGGTATTAGCGACGGCTCTAAGCCGTCGCAAAACCAGAAAATGCACCCCGCGCGGGTGTTGTCGGGGCTGAAAATTGGGTATTACGACGGCTGAGAGCCGTCGCTTATAATTACTGTCGTTTACTAGCGACGGCTTATGGTAGCCGTCGCAAAAAAGTTTAAAGCAAAAATTGATGTTTTGGCGACGGCGATAAGCCGTCGCCAATGTCTTTTACGGGTTTAAATTTATTTACGACGGCTTGGTTCCGTCGCTAAAAACTTTATGAGGGACGGTTTCAGCCGTCTCTAATAACTTAATTGTGACGGCGTTAGTTGTCGCAAATAATCCTAAAAGCGACGGCTTATCATTAGCCGTCGCCATTAAAATTGGCGACGGGCTTATTTGCGACAGGATTGCGACGGTGGAATAGCCGTCGCTATTACCTTATGGCGACGGCTTTTGTATTTTTAGCGACGGCGGTCAGCCGTCGCTAATGACCTTATTTCCTGTAGTGAATATGTGTATGTTAATTTTTTATACGAGTAAGTCTGTGTCTACCTCATCCTCATTTTATGTTTATAGATGTTGATTATATTTGTTTTGGTTATGCTATTGATCTCAAGACTTTATGCCTTGTTTGGTAACACTATTAGACACCTCTATCACTATTAATTTTAAAATTGATATTGATGGTAACCACATTGAGGTGTTTGGTTAAGACTATCAATTTTGATATTTGCAGTGCAAACAACACATGTTATGTAATACAAGTGTCAACTTGTATCAATTTTGATATTGATACTACATATTCTAGAAATATCAATATCAATACTAATATAGTATCGTTTTTTATACTCTAACCAAACAAGGTCGTAAATAGATCGAATTCGGTAGTAAAATTATTAAAATTCAATTCCAATTTCAATAAGGGCTAAGGGATTCTGATTCCAATTTCGATAATTTCGGAATCACTGCGATTCAATTTTGATCCAATGCCGATTTTGTTATCGAAATCGAATCTAATAATTTTTAAAAAATATATTAAATATTATTTTTATTTAAAAATAAGTTAATAATTTACATATAAATACTAAATTTCGATATTATATTTTTAAAACTTTATTTTTATCATTTTAATAATTTACATATCGTATTTTATGATTTATTTTACTTTATTCTAATCAAATAATTTTATTTTTATATACTTATTTTTTATTGAAATTAGATAAACAGGTGAAAAGTGAACTGCTTTGGATTGTTTCCAATAAACTATGAAATATCCGATTTTGATTCCTGTAACTCATGGGATATAATAACAAGTTCTAAAGTTTTTAACAAAATCAAACCAAACTTTTAGGATGTCGAATTTCGTTTACACCGGTAATCTCTCTGAAATCAAGAGTACTGGTTCAATGCTTACCGAATAAAATTTATCATTTATATCCTAATAAAATTCACCACGGAGGTGAAGTACTTTCCGGGTGGCAAAGGGACATTTTCCGAGTTAAATGGGGGACGCAAATCTCTTCGTATTCACGGTGGCCCCTCGGACGAGTTCTGGGATTTTTTTTATTTTTATTTTTTTCACGAAGCCGATTCGAGGCGGCGCCCTAGTGACCACGTGGCTCGGCTGTGGACCCCACGCACGTGTAACACAAGTTGCTGCGGTTGTCATTATTCTGCACCATCTCTGGAACTCACGAAAAAACCATGTATTTTTTATTATTTATCCGTAATAAGTATGTCACGATTTCGTGTTATTTGTTTAAAAATTTAATAATACATTATTAAATAATTAACAGTCATACCAAAAAATTATTAGAAAAAAGCTATATATATGTGTGTTCGTAACTAGCTTGGTCTCGTGTGGAAATGGCATGTCTGGTAGCGTCTAACTTGTATCGATTTTGATGTTTGACATTTGATCTTCGAATCAATATTAATATTGATACAGTATATATTGTTTATATACTCACAAGAGCCTGCCTTGTCTCTAAATAAGTAATAGTCTATTTGGATGGCTTCATTGCAAGATAGAACATGGAGAATTATGACGGAGTCTACGGGGTGTTTGGTTCGATGACAAATTACACTTTTGTTAAAAAAATATATATAATTTCTAATAAAACTTGTTAAAAAGATGTTTATCGGTCATTACAAATTTATACTTTTAAACAGGATTTTATCTTTGACAAATTTATACTTTTGGCCATATATACGATTCTTTCTTTACATTTTTTTTTACACATCTCTTCAAACATGACAATTTTATGTTATTGTTTAATTTAAATTTTATTTTAATATAACTTTTATTATAAGAAAAATAAGTATTATAGATGGTTTATCAGCCATAATTTCAGAAAGTCATCGTTAACAAGATTATTCGCGACCACTAAACAACCACCGGTACGAGTGAAGATGAGTTAGATATTATTGTATTGATAACAAGTCATGTGAACTCATTTGAACTTATTTACAAATTACAAGTCTCGTACAAATTCATGGATCCATACATTTTTAATTTAAATAAATAAAATAAATTTTAATTACTAAATTATTAACGATAACCGAGAGTCATTGTCAATGCCATACCGACAATGATTACAACCATCACCAAAGCTAATATATTTTGACAACAGTCGAAACCATCGTCAATAACCTACTAGTGAGGTCGAAGGAGTCTCTAATAACATTGTGATGACGACTTGAAGGACGTCTTTAATAGTTTAGTAACATCGACTTTTTTTCATTTAGCCGTTGCTAATATCATTTAGGACAGATTTATTTACAATGGTACGTCACAAAACTGTTTTAACGACCGCTTTTGACTTCATGACGACTACTTGCTACTATCATTTTTTTCTTGTGGTGTTTTATCATGAAAATATAAAAAAAAATTATCATCCAACCAAATAATCTATTTGAGACACGTTAAAAATCAGATGGCCACCATCATCAAGATGAGAGAAACCTCATCACATATATTTGGAAAGTGAAAACATGTAAAGAGATACCAAGTAAAGGGTGCAATACTGGTTAGGTCTATAAATGTGTTAGAGGATTTAAACTTGTTAAATAAACACACAAATCCAAATCCTCGGGATGTGCACCTCTCAAATTGAATTTGTTAAATATCATATTTCTAATAATTTATATTTATATTTATCATGATATTAAATCTTACACACACATATATATATTGAAACTCATTGTTGGATCTACTCGATCGATCCATTGTTCTTCAGCGCATTGAGTATGCATCGCGATTAACAGATTAAGAATGGAGGGTGGGATTCGATTTTAATATCATTTATACTTTCTGTGTGTTAACCTAAATGGTCATCCTATGTCGGAATCATAGTAGTCAAACCATCCTTTAATATTATTTATCATTTCTGTACGTAAATCGATTTAAATTGGCATCTTCACTCGAAAGAATCGTCATATTCGTCGGACGGAACAACAAATAAAATAGATCATGGATAAATAAATAAAAACAGGAAACGCGTACCTACAGAAATGTGTAAATTTGAAAGACGACATTTTGGTAGTCGTAACCCGTAAAAGTATATAGATGTATCCAGAGAATACACGCCATATAGTTAGTTCCCTCTGGGCCAAAATAAATAAATAAATTGTTGGCGGTGATCAGAGGAGATGAACGGCTGCGATCGTTCGTTGAAAAGAGGCACCAACATTTAATGGGTAACGAATGAACGGAAGAAGTATCATCGAAAAAACGCCAAAATCTTTCTTCGCCGGCAACGGAGAACTCGATCAATGATCGTAGGCGAGGAGTGATTATGCAAGATCAACGGAAGCATACATAGGCAACACTCGAGGAGAACATACTAAAAAAAAATGAACACCAGAGAAGAACAAATCACTGTTTCTGAGGACCATTATGCATCACACGAACTAGTGGAATGAAAAGGGGGCAGTACCTAGGTCTTGCGGTGGACGAGGCAGAGGGGGAGGAGATGGAGAACAGAGATGATGATGATGATCCGTATGGAATCAGAATGGATCCTGCCGGTGGACTCGAGCGGCTCGCCTCAGATGTTGCAGCCGCAGAACAGGAAGAAGAAGCAGAGCATCGAGGCGAGGGCGACGGACTCCACGGCGACGACGATGGGCCAAAGCACGTCGTCGAGCACCGAGAAATCAAGCTGGCGGAGGCCGAAGGAGGAGGAGGAGAGGTCGGCGACGGAGGGCCACAGCCGGGAGATGGATCTCGAGACGCCCGCCACCGCCGCCGAGACGTCGAGGAAGCTCGGCCAGGCCGCGTGGAAAGGGGAAGACCAAACCCTACCCATCCTCCTCTCCCCCCGCCGCGCTCTCTAGTCTCTCCTCGTCCTCCGCGAAACAGCGCACCTCCCCGCCTTTATTTTGGGAGCTGTTGTCGTGATAATAATATATTGCATTTCAGGACAGGAAGCACAGCCCAGCACAGCAGAGAGCACAGAGATCTTTTCGTCTCGTGCGCTTCCACGTGTGGGACCCGGCCTGACCGACAGGCGTGGGCGGTATAAACGGTCGTCGTCCTCGGCCTTGTAGAATAACGCGGTCGTATAAATTATAACAGGTTTTGACGCGGTATAAAGTGAATCTTTATTTGCAATCGGCGGTCCGCTTGTAAAACTCGGTCTTATAAGAGAAAAATAAAAAATTAACGCGGTCGTATAAATTATAACAGGTTTTTCAAAATATATATATATAAATTATAACAGGTTTTAACGCGGTATAAAGTGAATCTTTCCTTGCAATCGGCGGTCCGCTTGTAAAGCTCGGTCTTATAGGAGAAAATAAATAAATAACGCGGTCGTATAAATTACAACAAAATAATGGAGCAGGGATGTCAAACAGAATTTTCGATTTCCAACATAGAAATTAATGGATTGTTAACTTATTGATATATCTTGTGGATTAACAGAGTCAAAATCAGATGATTTTCTTGCTTGTGGGGGGGAGGGTTCAGAATCGATTTTGTATATTTTCCTTTATTTTTTGATAACATTTTAATAAAAATTAATTGAATTTAACATTTTAAAAAAATAAATTGTAACTTTTGAAGAAATACATATAAAATTTATGCGATGATTTTTATTCAACCGTACTCACAACAGTTTGACTTCTCTTTTACTTTGATTTTGCCGACGAAGCAAAGATCAAATTCGATAGTTTCAAAAGATATATATCATACTATTGTTACCACAAATAAAATCAATATACTTCATATGGTTACTCAATTTGATCTAGTATCGTTGAATTTCATCGTCGTTTTGTTGGATTTGCGGAAGCGTACCTGAATCCATCGTAAACAAACCGTTCGAGACGACCTCTCGATCACGTTGGACCGAGCGAGTACGAGGTCTTCCCTCCTCACGTCTCCCGTACAGTCTTGTAGTCGATGGGGAACTCGAGAGCACCTTTCCGTGAGAATGAGGGGGACCAAGACTCAGTCTTATATAAATAGAGTCAGCCCATCGTGACTCAAACCCTTAAGTTATTAAAATTGTAGATATGTCCTTTACACTAATGGGCTCCTTAAATATAATACAAAGGCTTTATTTTATAAAGGCCACCTTACGGGTTAATACTAACATTCTCCCACTTGGCCTTATAAAAATAATAAATATATATTTCAAAACAGCCTTTGGATTATCGATTTGAAAACAAATTCCATAAGTGCTCACATTTGAAAACATGGCAATTAGCATATCTTCAACTCACCTTTCTTGACTAGCTAAGAGAACACAATATAGGTCATGGCGGTTGTACATAATCATTAACATACTTCCTTCCATGCACCATAATATCAACAAATTCACTTAACTAAGCCGTAATGCGAGTACACATAATGTCCCCACTTTAATGTCATACGAACAAGTTCTTCCATTTCAACCATAAATGTTAACAAATACCATAACAAAATGGAAGAGAACACACAATCATCATCACATTACGAGATCTCTAATGTATCAATTATACCATTCACTAATCCCAAACAAGAAGACCCATGCCCTTTACATGTCTTCTAGAAAAGACCTTAGGTGCAAGGGCCTTAGTCATGGGATCAACAACCATATCAACACCATTAACAAAACTAATTGATACAAGATTTGATTGTTTATCCTTTCTTGAACGAGAAAGATACTTGATGTCAATGTGCTTATTAGCACCAGACCTACTATAATTGGAGAAGAACAACCAGAGGAATTATCGCAATGAAGTCTCGAGGGTTTAGATATTGAATCTATAACAAGAAGCCACGAGATGAATTTCCTCAACCATAATGCATGTGAAGATGCCTCGCGGACAATGCAATAAATTTCGCTTCCACGGTGGAGGTGGCAACTATATCTTCATTTGGTGCTTTTCCATGAAACGACTCCCCACCAATAAGAACACATAACCGTCAGTAGACTTTCTGTTCATTTGTCAGGGGCAACTTGCAAAATGCGCATCTGTATAACCAATCACCTCAAGATGTTCGGTCTTGCCATACGTGAGCTCAAAATCTTTAGTCCCACGAAGATATCTCATCACTTTCTTTAAAGCTTTCCGGTGCTCCATTCCTAGATTGCTTTGGTATCTTGCTAACATTCCCAATGCAAAGCTAATATCGGGACGAGTACAAACTTGAGCATACATCATGCTCCCAAGGGCGACGACATATGGAAGAACCTTCATTTCACCTTTTCAATCTCATTCTTAGGACAACGATGGAGACAAATTTATGACCTTTAAAGATTGGCACAACACAAGATGAGTAACTAGACATCCCAAACCTTTCTAAGACCTTGGAGATATAAGCTTTACGAGACAAACCAAGCACCCCCTTAGACCTATCACGATGAACCTCAATGCCAACAACACATGATGCATTACCCATATCCTTCATATCAAAATGATCGGAAAGAAAACTTTTAGTTTCATATAATAGCCCCAAATCATTAGTAGCAAGCAGTATATCATTCACATATAGAATTAACACAATGAACTTACTCGCACCGACCTTGAGATATATACGTTGATTAGCAATGTTTTATGTAAATTCGAAGGGCCCAATGATATGATTGAACTTTAAGTACCATTGTCGGGAAGCCTCGTTTCGGTCCATATATGGATTTCTTTAATTTGCATACAAAATTTTCCTTTCCTTTCATTTCAAACCCTTCGAGTTGCATCATGTATACCTCTTCTTCCAAATCCCCATTCAAGAAAGTTTGTTCTTACATCCATCCGATGTAATTCTAAATCAAATGCGGCCACTAATGCCATTATGATTCGAAAGAGTCCTTTCTAGAGAAACTGGGGCAAAAGTCTCTCTATAATCAATGCCTTCTATTTGAGTAAATCCTTTTTTTAAATAGTACGGCCTATACCTTTCTACCTTGCCTTTGGGATCACGTTTGGTTTTAAATATCCATTTACATCCAACGAGTTTATATTCTTTAGGCAATGCAACAATATCCCAAACTTCATTTTTATGCATGGATTCAATCTCTTCTTTCATGGCATCAATCCATAATTCAATTCAGACCTTTTACCTTCAATGGCATCCTTAAATGAGAATGGATCATCATCATCACCAATATCATAATCACACTCTTGCAAGTATACAATGTAGTCATACGAAATAATGGTCTCTGACTCTCTCGAGACCTCCTTACTTCCGGATGTGGAACTACATTTTCATTATGAATTATGATCTTCAATTGGTGCATTATTAAGGTTTTCCTCTTCAATGGGAATGACATTATGATCGGGTTGTAAATCTATCATGTCATGCGGTTTACTTGATCGAATCTAACATCCACAATAGGAGTAGCAGAATGGATCTGTGATTTCCCCAAACTCCACACGTGGTGTAGAACTCCCACTAACCTCTCCATTCTCTATAAATTTGGGTATGCCGCTTTCTATAATTCTCATAGTGTGGGTTGGACAATAAAATATATACCCTTTAGACCATTACGGATGCCAAATAAAGAAACAACTAATTGTTCGGGATCCAATTTCTTTTCTTGGGGGTTATACATTCTAGCTTGTGCTTGACAACCCCAAACATGCATATGCCTCACACTGGGTTTCCTACCTGTCCACAACTCAAAAGGAGCTTTAGGCTCTGCTTTACTAGGAACCACAGTTAAGGATATACATAGCAGTTTTCAAAGCCTCATTCCACAAATTCAAGGGTAAGGATGAGTTGCTAATCATACTTCTCACCATATCCATGAGAGTACGATTTCGCCTTTTAAATACACCATTTCTTGGGAGTACGGCATTGTATACCGAGGTTCAATCCCATTCTCTTCCAAGAATTTAGCAAAAGGTCCAGAATTCTACCTAATTGACCTTGCCTACCATAAAATTCTCCACCTCTATCGGATCTCGCGACTTTAATTTTCTGTTCAATTTATTCTCTACAAGATCTTTGAAAATCTTAAAAGACTTCAAAGACTCGGACTTTTCTTTTAGTAGGAAAATATAACCATACCGTGAGAAATCATCAATGAATGTGATAAAATCTTGTTCACCTCCTATGCAAGAAGAAAGAGGACCACAAATGTCGGTGTGGATTAACTCGAAGTTCCTCGAGACCTTAAGGCATTCCTTTTACGGGTTTTGATTTGTTTTCCTTTTATACAATCAATACAAGTACCAAAATCAGTAAAGTCAAGAGTGGGTAACACTCCATCTTTCACCAATCTTAGCATTCTTTCCTTCGATATGTGACCCAATCTTTTATGCCATAGAATTGAGGAGCTATCATCAATAATACCACGTTTGACACTAACATTCACATTCAAGGTGGACAAAAATCACAACAAGAGCAATCTGCATTTATTTTATAGAGACCATCACATAAAGATCCAGAACCAACAAAAACAGAGTCTTTATACAGATTAAACTTTGAGTTACCAAAACTAAATGAATAACCTAATACATCAAGTTTTGGTAAGAAATCAAGTTCCTAGACACTTGATGGAACATAAAAGACATCATTAAGATCTAAATGATATCAGCCTCAAGACGAAGCCCTGCAAGACCCTATAAGCTTTGACTTTAGACTTGGTCGGATTGCCCATAAAGATGGAAGACTCACTAAGGGTTGGCCTTCTGGAAAGGAATACTGCATAGAATTGGTAACATGAATAGAGGCACCGAATCAATCCACCAAGTATTAGAGGGTACATTAACGAAATTGGTTTGAAAGCAAACATACAATGAGAGTTACCTTTCTTCTCAAACCAATTTCTACGTTTTGGACATTCGGCCTTAAAATGTCCAATCTTGCGACGAAATAGCATTTCTTTTACTGCTACTTTCTTCATTTCCTCTTTCCCTTTCTTTGGTGGAATGAATTTTCCTTTCCCCTTTTTGGGTTTGAACCGTAGAAGTGGAAGCATAATTGACCACCAGTGATCCTTTCTGCTTTAATGTTTCTTCCTCTTGCACACACATGGAAATTAACTCATTCAATTTCCTTGATTCCTTATGTGTGTTATAAGAGATTTTAAATTGAGAAAACTGTGATGGAAGAGAGTTAAGAACAAATGTAACCAGAAAGGTTTCATCAATAGGCATGCCCAAAGGTTTGAACTTTCCAGCAATGGCAGACATTTCCATAATGTGCTTGCGCACTCCGGGTTCCATTATATTTCATAGAAGTCAATTTATTTGTGAGCATTCCGGCCATTGCCTTATCGGATCCAGCCAGATTTGTTCAATGGAACCAAGAAATTCTTTTGCCCTTTCACTATCAGGTACAGAACCCCTGATGGTTTTTGCAATAGAACTCTTGATTATCATTAATGACAATCTGTTTGAACGCTCCCACTTTTCAAATTGAACCTTCTGATCATTGCTACTTTCATCTGTAATCTCAGCAGGTTTCTCAATACGAAGAGCCAAATCAAGGTCTAGACAACCTAAAGTGATGAGAAGTTGCTCATGCCAATCACTATAATTGGACCCATTCAGTGGAGGAATCATAGACAAATGAGAATGAAGAGAAGCAGAGTCATATTTGAAATAACCATAAAGAGCTCACATTACTATAATGATGCGGATAAAATAATATATCACAATAAAAGATCTATAATATCATGACAATCAATAATTCATGACAATTCACTTTAATTCAACAATCAACTAAGAATGCATGAGGCGGGGATATCTCACCTTCGGGCAAAAAGATTTCCCGTGCTTAAAGCGATTAGTTAATTATTGATTCCTTTCAATATATACATTGAATCAATGTATACATTACAGAATATACCTTGATGCAATTTATTTATGATGAGAGAGGCACCTTAATTCTCTCTATCAATAACTTTAAGTACTAACATGATCCAAGACCCTTTGGGGCAACTAGAATCATAAAAGAACTTAAAGTCATCAATACAATTGCTCAATATGAATAAACAAATTATTATGCAATTTTCTTTTTCTTTTATGAGAGAGTATCCATGATTCTCTCTATCAATAACTTTAAGTACTAACATGATTCTAGACCCTTCAGGGCAACTAAAACCACAAAAGAAACTCAAAGTTATTAATATATAAAATTGCACAATAAGATAACCTCTAATTCATACACTTATAAACCAGTATATAAGAATAAGGGTATGAAAGCAATTATAAAATGCATAAGGTTCATATGCAATTTTAGAACATGGTATATCAAAACTTTAACATTGCATGATCTCTCATCAACCATGAAAATATGAAGGAATTATACCTTAATTGATTGACAATTTAAATATATATAAAGTAATATCCAAAACATAAAGGATATTAATACAATAACAATAATTTACTGTGTAAATCTGTAATCACAGTAAATAAGCATGATAATATGTCAATCAATCCCTGATGATCATGATTTATCACTAACATCACGATTTAATCTCATAATAGACCTAATTATAACATTAACAAGGTCATAAATCATGATTTCTATTAAAATAGGGTATATATGCAATTTTGAATGATTCTAAAAGCAATATTCATGCAATTTTGAAAAGTCTGGATCCTCCTTAATGGATCCAAGCTCGGATATTAAAATCTGGATCCAAAATCATCTTAGATATTCATTTTATTGCATTTAAATGAAATAATGGCATAACCGTAAATAGACAATGGCAAACTTGTGAATAAAATGGGAATACACAAATGCACTGTTCACGGTTACTGTTCACGCGAATCGCGTGAAGAGTAATCGCCCGGAAGCCGCCGCCGCGACCTTTGGCTTTCTCGCGGCGACGGTAACCGCAGCGGATGCCGCGGCCCCGCAGGACGGAGAAGATGGCACCGCGGCCATCCTTGGTGCCGCACATGCCGCCTGTCAGTGCTGCCAAAGGCTGAGAACGGAGAGGTGAAAACTTTCCGCCGCTGAAGCCACTGTGTGCAGCCCAGCGCACCACCACGGCCGGCCGCTCCCTATCGCACGGTTTTACCGTGGCCAACCGGAACGGCAGTACCCTCATGAATCAGCAGATCTACATGGCCTAGGATGATGCTCGATTCCATATAGTCGATTCCATATCTCGATGCTCGATCTAATCGATCAAGAACGGAATCGAGCGAGTCGACTTCGATACAAGTAGAAATCGAACAAGAAAGAACTCCGATTTCAAATATCAAATCCCCTAGATCTCAACGGGGCTCTGATACCAATTGTTGGATTTGCGGAAGCGTACATGAATCCATCGTAAACAAACCGTTCGAGACGACCTCTCGATCACGTCGGACCGAGCGAGTACGAGGTCTTCCCTCCTCACGTCTCCCGTACAGTCTCGTAGTCGATGGGGAACTCGAGAGCACCTTTCCGTGAGAATGAGGGGGACCAAGACTCAGTCTTATATAAATAGAGTCAGCCCATCGTGACTCAAACCCTTAAGTTATTAGAATTGTAGATATGTCCTTTACACTAATGGGCTCCTTAAATATAATACAAAGGCTTTATTTTATAAAGGCCACCTTACGGGTTAATACTAACACGTTTTTGATAAATCCAAATCAGGATATTTTAATTCGACTTTGATCTTTATCCAAATCAGAAGTAAAGTCTTTTTTTGAACAGGAAAAACAGAAACTAATATAATTAACCAGAAAGATCATTACATAGTGCCATAGAGACAGACACAGGTAGTCTAGAAGGATACATATCATCTGAGTTTGCATGTAGAGCCCACTTAACTAAACAGTGAGCGACCATATTACAAGAACGTGGAATAAACATACTGAAATGAAAGAAGGTTCAACCAAAAACTCTTGACAAGAGGCAATAATATGTTGAGCTCGCCAAGGAACAACCCCCGTCCGATTAATAGCATCGATCACAACCTTGGCATCACTTTCAATAAGAATAGATCGAGCAATGCTAGACGCCCAACAGCAGGCTATATAAATTGCTTCCGCTTCTAAAACTTGAGGATTCTGCATACGCAGCACTTTAGTCTTCCAGAATACCACTGCTCCGCCTTCATTTCGCACCATCATACCAATTGCCCCTGCAGAATTTGAAACTGCAGCATCAACATTTATCTTAAAATGATGTACAGAGGGTGGAGACCAACGTGGTACAGAAGGGGTAACAAAGAGAGGGCTGTGATTCAAACAATAGTCCACCAAGCGCCAAGCTTGTTGTAAAATGGTGTGAGGCGTATACTGTTTCCCTTGAAAGACAGAACTGCATCTAGCTTTCCATAAGTGCCAAAGAATTGAAATAGCCAGTAGCCCCAAGCGGTGCAAAGTGATCTCCTTGGACAATATCCAGTCTAACCAGCTAGTGATCAAAGATGAAACGGAATAAGAAAACCATTCTGAATTATTTTCGATAGGAGAAATAAGCCACACAGCTGCAGCGCGAGGACAGAATAAGAACATATGCTCCATAGTTTCAGATTCCATATTACAAACCTGGCACAGGGAACTGACCCCCGGACATCTACGATGAACTTCAAAGTTAATGGGCAAATTTCTCGATAACAATTTCCAAATGCACATAATAACCTTTCGGGGCAAAGATTTACCTACAACAGGATGCCACAACTTACGCCAGATAAGTTGATGAGAAGGTCCAGGTGGCAATTTTGCTTCATGAAGATATCGATAAGCAGACTTGACATTAAACCTACCATCAGTTGTAAAAGGCCATATTAGAGTATCACAAGATAAAGAGGATTGTATCGGCGTGTGAAAAATACGATTATAGGAAGATGGTGCAAACCATTCTCGAATAAGGGTTCGATTCCATTCACCATTCTGAATCAGGTCCTTAACTTGACCTTGGAGCAACAGTCCTTGGTTTCTCGGGAGCAGAGCCCCCTCATCACCCAAAACCCAATTAAGCTCCCAAATATTGATGTTGGATCCATCTTTAACTAACCAAACAGTTGTGCTTGATAGAACAGATCGGGCAGCTAGAATAAAATGCCAAATTGGGGAGTCCGTATGTCTAGGCTAAACTTGCCAAATAGATTTCCTTTTCAAATACCTACAAGAGAGCACCTTCACCCAAAGAGCATGCGACTTATGTAAGAAATTCCATAATAAACTCATACCCATAGCTTGATTTAAAAGCAAAAGATCTTTAATACCAGTACCACCCATGAGCTTTGAATTCTTAATAACTTGCCAATTAGAAAAATGAAGCCGTTTAGGATTAGATGTAGAATGGGCTCACCAGAAATTCCTTTGACATTGCTCTAACTTTTTAAGGAACCAGGAAGGTAATTGAGTAACCGACATAGCATGAAGAGCAATATTGGCCATAGTAGACTTAATTAAGATAGTCCTACCAGCAGTGAAAAGAAGATGAGATTTCCAACCAGCTATTTTGTTTTGACATGTAGTAAGAATTTTGGTGAGAAAAGAGGAGCGACCACCTCTAGGATCCCAAGGAAGTCCTAGATATAAATCATCTTTAGAGCCAAGTTGAAAACCAGACATTCGACATATAGAAGAGCATAAGGAAGGATCAACATTATTGCTGAAATAAATCTTAGATTTATGAGGATTGATTGCCTGACGTGAAACCTGCTCATAAATCTGAAGAACTTGCAGTAGATTTGAAATTTCTTCTTCCTTTGCTCTACCACAAACAATCAAATCATCAGCAAACATTAAATGTGTAATTAAAGGACCTCCTCTTACTGTTTTCACCCCTGAAATGAGCTTCGATTGAGCCGCTTGGGAAATCATAGCAGATAAAACTTCGGCACATAAGATAAATAGGTAAGGGGAAAGGGGACATCCTTGTCTTATTCCTCTTGATGGGTATATAGGCTCTGAAAGATAACCATTGAGGTTTAAAGAATAGGACACTGATTGAGTACACTTCATAATTAACTCAATAAGATGTCCCGGAAATTTGAATTTCTCCAGAACTAAAGTTAGGAAGGACCATCTAAGTCTATCATATGCTTTGTGAATATCCAATTTAACCAAGAAATACCCCTTCTTACCTTTCAGCCGTTTGAAATAATTTTGAATTCCCTGAAGAATTATGATATTTTCAGAACCCTGTCTACCTGGCACAAAAGCAGCTTGAGATTCTGAAATCGGGCTGGACATCATAGGCTTGAGTCTAACAACAATAAGTTTAGTGAGAAGTTTAAATAATACATTACAAAGACTGATGAGACGATAATGCTCCGGAAGAGAGGCCTTATCCTTTTTGGAATAAGTTTAACCACTGTATGATTCAATCCGTTCGGAATCTTAGCAGTAAAGAACATAGATTGAATAAAAGCAACAACTTCAAGATTTAACTCCTGCCAAAAATGTTGAAAAAACAAGGGAGGTAGACCATCAATACCCGGAGATGTTTCAGGCTTCATTGAGAATAAAATAGATTTGATCTCCTCAGGAGAGATTGGGGCCATAAGCGCCTGACTTTGCACCTGAGATAGGACAGGAAGTTGTAGAGAACTAAGGAAATTAGTTGCTGGAATAAAATTCTCATCATGAAATAATTGAACAAAGTATGCAGTAAAGACTTGCTTAACATCTGCAATATTAGCCGTCCATGACCCATCTGATTTAAAAACCCCTGGAATACGGTTCCATCTTCTTCTATTAAGAACTTTAGTATGAAAGTATTTTGTGCATCTATCACCAAGAGAATGCCAAAAAACTTTTGCCCTCTGTTTCCAATATAAGTTGTCTAATTCTTCTAGCCATGCTAAGTGATTTTCAAGAGATGATGCTTCCTGGAGAACCTGATCAGACGGAGTAGCATCATATAAAGTTTGAAGCCTGGATTGGGTGATAGTGATTTACCTGCGTAGACTACCAAATACATGTTTCCTCCACAAAAACAGCTGTCCATAAAAAGATGTCATCTTACCTGAATAATTTTGAAGTAAATCAGGAGATGCATTCCATGAAAAATTGACTTGTTTATGAAAAGTAGGGTGCCGGAGCCACGCTGCTTCCAATCTGAACCAAAAGCTTTTCGGATGCATAGGAGGGTTAGTATTTAAATACAAAGGACAGTGATCACTAAAGGCAGAAGGGGTAATATGAAACTGGACAGTAGGATAAAAAGTGAACCAGGAAATAGAACCCAAACACCTGTCTAGCTTTTCTTTAACATGAAAAGCCCAAGATCTTTTATTGGTCCAAGTGTAAACCAGTCCATCATTCCGAACCTCCAGAAGACTATTTGATTGTATAAACTGTTCAAAATGAGACATATGCGAGGGAATGGGCTTAACCCCACCAAGTTTTTCAGAAGGGTCCCTAATGCAATTCCAATCACCAATACAGCAAACGGGAAGGGCTATTTCTTTAATAGAATTGGTCATTTGATACCACATATGCCGTCTATCTTTGTCAAGATTAGGAGCATAAACACAAATCAAAAACCAAGTAGCATCAATATCTGAATCATACAAGACACCACCAATCCACGAGGATTCAGAAAATAAGACTTGGAAAGAAATAGATGAGTCCCACCATAACCATAACCCTCCACTTTTCTTGGAGGAAGGGACTACATGGAAATTTGTAATATCCCTTTTGCGGAAAAAGTCAGACCCAACAGCCATGAAACATTTAGTTTTAGACAAGAAGAAAATATGGGGTTTAATCGAATGGGTTAAACGATCTACTTGTTGAATTGTCGGAGACCCATTCACTCCCCGACAATTCCAGGCAATCATCTTCATTGTGACCGTGGCAGCTGAAAAGGGTCAGCTGCCCGAACCCCAGATGAAGAAGCTTTATCTAGCATAGATTCGATTTTAACAGGAATAAGAGCGTCCATGTTAGAACATAAACCCTGTTTGACAACCTTATCAAACTGTTTCCATTTCATCCTGCCTTTAATACCAGATTTCTTCATAAGAGATGAAGCAGGAGATAATGTGGATTTAACCAATGAGGTTTCAACCACCTCAAAAGAAGATAGCGATAAATGTTTACCCGATTGGCCTTGCTTGCTTTCTTTAAAATGCAGACCACTGTCACAAGGTCCAAAGCTTGTTGAACAAACAGTAGAAATACCCGGTAATGCCTTAGGAACCGTGAGAGAATTAGCAGGTTGCGTAAGTACAGGTACCGGTACCAATGAAGAGGAAACATCAGTTACCTGCACCATGGGAGGTGGCAAAGCCAAAAGTTGAGAAGCCTCCATACTTGTATCACATGAGGTATTCACTGATAGTGAGACAGGAAGATGAACCGAGTGTTGATGTCGAGGAGGTCTTTTACCACCATTGGCCTCCCTTCCGGAGAGTGGATAGCCAATTACCATACCGAAACGTAGCTTGAGATTTCATAAACAGCTGAAGTTATGCAGGTAAGTCAGGAGTGATAAGAGAATTCAAACGAACCCAGGAACTGCACTCACCATGTTCATGCCCCAGACGGCCACAAAAAAAACAAAATCTAGTAATTCGCTCATAAGCCAATTCAACAGTTTTTAACACACCATTAGGAAAGACCACATCTATATCAGATGGAAGAGGATCAAGCACATTAATACGAACTTTTATCCGAGCAAACATGCTCCAAGCTGTAACAATATCCGACGGAGGATCCCAGGGAATACCAATTTTAGAAGCTATTTGCATAACGGACTCCTTGGTCAGTAACTCTTGAGGTAAATCGTAGATTCGCACCCAAAGATCCACAGAGGACAAAGAATACTCCGAAGGAGCTGTAAAAGGACGAGCTCTCTCAATTAGAATAAGATCATTACTAAAAAACCATGGAGTTCTTCTACAGGCTTTGTCCACTTCATCCTCCGATTGGAAAGTTAAAAGATAAGAATCTTGAGGGAAATCCAAGTCCACGGAGAAATAGGATTCCACATCTTGCGTACTCATTCTCTGAGCCCCGCAGACATAGGCTTAGAGGAAGATAAGACCTTAAGTACAACACTCTTCTTCCACCTACTATCCAATTGGGAAGCCGTGGACTCAAGACACACTGGAGACGGGGAGGAGGAAGGGCTAAGAAGTTCCTGAAACTGTCTAAGAATACTATCCGCTGCTGGAGAGGCTGGATCCATAGCTAAGGCAATCGAGCAACAGACAAACCCTCAGCTCCAGAGACGAAAAACTCCTCCCTTCGATCAGTCAAGAGATAATAAAAACAGAGAAGAGAAAACAGACTGAACGAAGACTCTTGAACAAGGACCTCGAACCCAAGTCGTATACCTAGACACCCAGAAAAACCCCGAAGAACCTAGAAGAACCGAGAGTCCGACAAGAAAGGAAGCCAGTTAAAAGAAAAAAAAAACACAGAAAAAAAGAAAACTCAGAAGATTCTAGAAACAACAGCCCACAGAAAGATCCAAGGCCATTGAAACAAAAACAACGAAACAACACAGAACAGAAACACCGTAACTATCCAATCGGGACACAAAAAAGACCAGAGATCGATCTATACCTGAAAGAAAACGACCTACTCAGAAAACCAGAAAAAATACGAATAGACACCAAGTTGAGATCCAGAAACCAGCAAAGGAGATGGAAACTAACCGCAAATAGAAGATCAAAGCCAAGGGAGAAACTTGCAAAAAAAGAGAAAGAAATAGATCAAAGAACGAATGCCAATGACCAACAAAGAAAGAGAAAAAAAGAAAAAAATAAGAAACCGAAGATAGGGATGTATTGTCAAAAACCACAGAACCGAAGCACAGAACTTGAAGAACCTACCACAAAAAAACTAAAAAACTAACAAAACTAGAAAGATAAGATCAGCAAAGAGGTAATCGATAAGAGAAAGAAGGAAAAGAGAGTAGCTTAAGTAGAAAAAGCTGTAGGAAGGAAGGCAAAAAAAAACGAAAAACAACCGACGATGACCTAAGAGACAATAAAACCAGGATGGAGCGTAGCAAGAAGCTGCAAGAGAAGGGGGAAAGGCGACCTGGATGAGAAAGACCCCACGGAGAGAAAAACCAAGCGAGTCTAGAAACTCAGCTCGAGGGAAACAAGCGGGTCAAGGACTCCGCTCGAGGGAACCTCCGCCTCTCCGCAGAGCCATTCGCCTTCAAAATATATGCTGCATATTATTTTCATAAAAAATAAGATGATAAATCACACATAAAGCTACTAATATTCGTCTAACAACTTTAAAATTTACTTTTGGCTCTCTTGATCATTCTCTGAGTCGTTTCTTACAATGTTATAATGGATTTCACTGAAATAATAACCGTCAGGGATTTATGTTGAAGTTTCATAGGAATCAGAAAACAAGAGTGTGGAGGGAATTAAATTATCGGACCACCTTATTCTAATAATTGCCTTGACTTAAAATACGTCTTCGAAAATCGTTAAATCTATCTGCACTATTAACTCAAATTTATCTGCTTCGTAAGAGGACGGACGCTATGTCGGCCGAGCTTAGCTCGGTTGGCACCAGCGCTGCTGCGCCTGGGGACGCAGGGTGGGGGTGTTTGCTTCTTGGCGGCGTCCAAGTCGGGCACCTCCGTGAGAGGGGATGAACTGTGAGGTTCGGACGGAGGTTCGAATCTTTGCTACCCGTGGTGCAACGGACCTCGCGGTCATCGGGTTACTGCGTGACCAAACAAAAAAGAGGACGGATGCTAGTTTGTGACGGTGAGGGAGAGATCGATACACCGTGCGCAAGAGAGAAACCGCAGAGGTAAGAAAGTGGGTGGTATCGAGAGGCATCCAGAGTTCGACAGAGATCAGTCGACAGATCTAGAGAACAGCCGAAGAGGGGATCGATCGATCAGAGAGAGAGACTATTTTTATAAAGAAAAAGCTTACAAGCTTCGGGGGCTGAAATGTACATATAACTCGCTGTGCAACTGACTCTAAGTCCGATAGTATAATGTTCAAGTTGGATTTATTTATTTACACGAGTTCGAGTTCTAAGACGTACGTTAAATTTTTGTTCAAATTTAATCCATTTATCGAAAGAATCAAGTTGAGTTCAAACTCGAGGAGTGATCGAACTAAAATCTGATACATATTCAACTTTAAACTATGTACAAAGTCGTCCGTAAAGCTCGAAATCAACGAAAAATTATTCATGAAATTCTAGATTTAATTCATTTACGAAACTCAACCTAGTTTTAAACTTGAATTTTTAATTATTTAATATATTTAAGTGATGATATCTAAATATTAATATTTATAATTAAATTTTAAAAATAAATATTCAATAGAATATTTAATTGAATTATTCGTGAGTTCATCGAGCCGAGTAAAAGCCCATTCAAACTTGACTTACTTAACCAGTTGAACTTATGTTTATTCGAACTCGTTTATTTGACGTGATAAATGAACTAAGTCGAGTTCTTATCGAGTCAAACTTCGAGATATTCGCCGAAGAGCTAAGATTTTATGAATCATTTTTTAATTTATTGCTGGCTGAAATCCGTTCTATTTTCTCTGTTTATTTTGATGCTGGCAGCTAACGTTACAATTAATTATCAACTTATTTTTATTTCATTTAATCTTAAAAATGGTGTTTTCCTCTCGGTTCTCCGACAGTGCTGCAGAGGCGCCCAGCGTCCAACGGCCTGTCCACAGAGAACTTGGGCCGCTGTCTCCAACGGGCCAGAAGGTTCGTTTGATTAAGGCTTCCGAGACCGTCTCTCGATGCTTGCGAAAGCAAATTCAAGGCATATATGGATAACGGGGGTGTTTGGTTGCACGTCCGGATTGAATTTCTGTTACGAAATATGTATTTTCGTAAATGGACAAGAAAAGGATGACACCTATTTTTTCCTTGTGATTTCCTATTATCTTTGTCACGCCCCGGATTTAATCCTGCACAGCGGAACATAATCCGACGACGTAACTGGGGAAATAACCCCAAAATTTTATATCGATTTGGAACAAATGAGACTAATACACAATTCCCAAGATTCCTTCTAATATATCATGTTAATAATACAATCAAATAAAACATATACCAATCTATGACATAAAGATCATCTAATTGTCTTCTCGAGAATCGATCCACCACGCTTCTGCTGCGCCAAACCTGATTACCTGAAAATTGATAAGAGGATTGGGATGAGTACGACGACTCAGTAGACACCCCATCATCCGCCAAATCGGATAGCCAAAAGGCCCTATATGTTAAGTAAATAGGTACCCTGCATCTCCACCAATTATATACAAATATAAACTAGTCAATATATTAGATATATGACTTAATCCATGTGTTTTACACCACCAACCAAAGCCTATAATCACACCAACCAGCACCTATATGCATCATAACATGACCTAGAAAGATGGTATGAACATATGCATAGACACCTACTATATGCTCCATATGATGATATACTACAAATGTGACACACCATACATACACCATGCAAAATAACTTGATACTTGACAAAATAAAATACATCACTAGACCATCTATACCATACCATGCAAAATACATCTATCCTCCAACAAGAATCACATTCACACATATGCACCTATCCTCTAATAGATGCACATACCATGTACACGTACTTCCATTAGCAAGGAATGCGTCGTCTTGCCATCTCAACCAGCCTACCACCAGATCTATCATATATAAATACCATATACTAATCGAAATCCCATAGTGCACCTAGGCAAGGGTGGCACGTAGGATGCCCGCGTGGGTCCGGGATCGAAGGATGCACCGTAGTGCTCTAACCCCTCGCCGCCCTCGAGTCACGACTAACTAGTCTCGGTGTAGCTCGCTTTTCCATTCACAAGCTTTCGATGCATCATCCATCCACCTCAATCATGCCATGCCATGATCACCAATATGCAAGATCAATAAACATCAACAATACTATGCCATGACATAACAACACAACTATGAACATAAAATGAACATATACTCGGCTATTGCCATGCCACAACCATGCTAGAAATGAACCAAAATGAGACGATATCACATATAACTAACTAAACATGATTGAACATGAATATAGCTAGGAAGTCTTTGAAAAACTACTCATCACATCGTCTAATCAAGTTAACCTATCACCATTATTTAACAAGGTTAACATAATATAATCAAGCTAATATGTAACCAGGTGATTAGCTAAAAAAAATGAACAATAATACACTACTAACTAAGCAAGATCTCATATATACATAATAGAGACATAAACACATATCATCACATGATACCGCGCACATCTATCTTAACTAACCAATGTCGACTCACAATTTAAGTTCAAAAGTGTAACTACACACACCATTTAATTAAAAAGGTCAACTCTAATAATCATGGAGGATTAAATATGAATTTTTAATGATAATAGACACGTCAAGGGTGCCTACCTGATCGGCGTTAAGGAACTCGAGAATCGGCGACCGAAAAAGGTATCAAACGTCGGCTATGCAATGCACCGCTTGAACCGATCAAAAAGGGTTAATGCTCACCACTAAGGCTGCTGGAAAAAGAGAGTATACACCAGGAAATATAAACTGTTGGATCAAGGGAAAAATTTAGAAAAATAATTGAAGAACATAACATTATGCTATAGACAAAGTATAGAAGAATGAGGGGGAATAGGGTAGGAGAGAGAGAGTGCTCACGCGGCGATAGGGCGGCGGCGCACGGAGGGCACACGGCGGGCGTACGGCACAGGGCGGTGCCGCGCATGGCGCAAGGCGGCCGCGCGGGCGGGGTGCGCTAGACGCGGGCGGCCGCGTGGCGGGGCCGGCGGTGCCGGCCGCGGCGGCGCCGACCGCGCTCGAGGGAGGGGAAGGCCGGTCGCGCGGGGCGGCTGGTTGACCGGGGGCGATGCCGACCCGCACCGCGGCGGCGGCGGATGGCCGCGCGAGGGCGGGGCTGACGGCGACGAAGCGCCGCGCGTGGCATTGACCGGGCGCGCTGATGGCCACGCGGGCGGCGGCGACTGGCCGCGTGGCGCTGACAGGGGGGTGCCGCGCGTGCGCGCGCGGACGAGGGCAAGGAGAGAGAGACGAGGTGCGGACGTCGATGCCGACGTCCGTGAGGGCGGTGCTCGGCGGGCGGAGATGCTCGCAGAGAGAGAGAGAAAAAGCGGCGACCGAGGGAGGGAGGAACAAGGCGGCCGAACGCCGCTGCTCGCGAAGGCGGAGACGGTTTCGCGAGGGGAAGACGGCGACGATCAAACTAGGGTACGTAGAGGGGGGAAAATTTAGTAAAAATGGAGAATAAATGGGGAAGGGTTTAAATAACAATAAAACGCTCATAAAAATTAATTTAAAATATCTTTAACCTGTATAAAAAAAACGAACTTTACAATCTTTTAAGCTATACATGATTCCCACTCTTCTCTGGTCATCATATTCCACTAAGCATGGCAAATCTAAATAAGCAAAAAATCGTAATCAAAATAAATAGTTGTCGGTGATTCTAGACATATCCGACATGGATTGAGGATGAATTAGTAAGAGACCGTTTGGTATTAAGATAACTTGAGAATAAATCTAATTTATCTCCAGAATTTAGGAGATAAATCAAGTTTGTCCCAAAAATTTTTGGTGCCAAACATGTTGTAAGAGTGCCAATGTATTGAGCTTGACTCGGCCCAGAGTTGGCCTGATCAAAAGCAACCCCGTAACATTGTGACCCATTCCCTACTTGGCCTCCGTGTCTTCCACTCTTTCCTCCTTCTCCTTCATTGGTGTGCCCGGGAATTGCTTTACGCCGCCACCTACGCTAGCACAACCCTATCTATTTCCAATGTCTCCAGTCCCTTCCCCCATTGCTACCATTTGTGCATTGTCATCTTTGTCATCACCCAAAAAAATAACACCTAATATGCGCAACGAAAAAATAAAAATTTTCAAACACCATGACAGTGGATAAAAACACACGATAAACGAAGTTTGGATTAAAAAGCACATCTCAACAAGATAAGTCCCAAACAACTTATAACAAGGTACAAAACATAAAAGAAAGACCAAACAACTAGATTGTCTAAAACAAGCTACTCTCTTGACCACACAAGCAAAGTTATTCAATTCAAAAAAAATTTAACCAAAACAACTTGGTTCTTCATCCTCCAACTCATCAACTTGATCTTCTAATACACTTCATTCATTAAAGCCAAGCTCCAAGGAATCTGCAATTAACAAAGGAGTGGGGTGAGTCATATTGACTCGGTAGAGATTATTCCCTCCACTTTACAATTAGTAGTAATAGAAAATACTTTGCAAATATTCACATACAAGTAACTTTTATTCAAGTCAACCGATACTAGATATCACATGTTTGCTTTTAAACATAGCAAACTTCATACAATATTCCTGTGTATGCATGACATGGCATGTGATTTAAAGTTCTAATAACATACTTGAAAGTTTTATCATATATCAATATGAATAAAAATTATCTAATCTTGATCTATCGAACAAAAAATAAACTTATTATTTCATTTATCATCAATTCAATTGAATTAAATTCTATTTCAAACATACAGTCATTTCATTGGTCCTAAATAGAGTAAATTTAGTTCATAGATCACTAGATCCAATAAGCTAGTTATTATTGAGGATAGGTGTGCTTTGAGTATGTATCTGAAACATAGACATGCACTAGGCATGCAATAAAGCATAGGTGTACACCTGTTGTGTAACAACGGAGGCACATACACTTTTGTGCAACAAAACAGAGGCATGCACACGTATGTGTAGCAAAACAAAGGTAAACACCCGAAGTGCAGCAACAGAGGCACACACATGTCTGTGTGGCAAAACAGAGTAGATATCACACTCAAAACAATACCAAGCATGAGCACATTGCTTCATCATCTTGCTTGTCCTATCAATCATATCTTGTTTATATAACAATTCATGATATCATAGCGTGTCCATATCATCATCTCAATGTCAATCATATCATTTCATATCATCATTTTATATGCACATTATCATTTTATGTGCAATCTATCATTCATACATACACCTCATTATTTCATGTTCATTTCATCATTCCATGTATAAGCACTATCATTTCATACATTATATCAACATTCTATCATGCACTGTATCCTCATTTTTATGTACACATAACATAATCATATCATCTCCATTTAACTGATCAAACTAACAAACATGATTACACAAAATGACAACATAGATTTAATCAAAACAAGAACATACTTCTAAAATACCATGATGTCATTCTAAACACCTCTGAGCATGTCTTATTATTTTTAATCACCTAGAACATGGAGGTTCAATATTTAAAGCTAAACATGTCATTTGTGCAGTATTTCATGGTCTATAAATATGAAAATTTTTAAACAATTCATCTAAACATCTCTAAAACAATAAGCATGATGTTTTAACCATGACCAATTAATATACAATCATGAATTTTATAATTTTTTTCTTTCAAATGGTTTCTATCAAAATACTAGTATAGCTAGATTATCCAATTTTTCAATTTTCTTATTATGTCACTAGTTTTCAAAAATCTACACACTTTAAGACACAAACTAATAATTTTATAAGACTTGAAATGTGCTATGTTTAACTGAGCTTGCCACGTATGCCTCCCACTGACGATAATAAAAATGGAGCCTCATGAAGGCATAAAGATATGGAGGCTTGAAAACATCTACCTTTATGATGAATTCCAGAAAAAGAGGAAAAGAAAAGAGAGAAAAAAATAAAATGAGCATTTAGTTATATAAGTTGGTTATAGATACTATGTTTGAATGCCTTGTTTGGCACTTTAACTATTTTGTTACGTTGGACAAGGAAGGTCGGGTTGGGGTTGGGAGCGGGCTGGCCCCACTCAGTTTGACCCTAGTTGTACTGACTCTAATTGAATGGGTTTGGTTCCAAAACTTAAAAAAAATAAAAAATAAAAGTGCATAAAATCATAAAAAATTATTTATTTCTATTTAAATCACTTTTTTAGCATATTTTACATTACTTACATACACTTCCTAAGACATTTGAGAAGAGTATATCATAATATAAACATATACATATTGTTTATATTCTTCACTTACTTTTGAATTATTTTTGGTTGATCTTATTCCTTGTATTTTTTGTTAATAAGAAATATGAGAAATAAGATCAACAAAAAATCAAATGATATATATAAATAAAAATTAAAGTGTAGAAACTTTGTATCAGTTGACTACTTGGGATGCACAGTTGATTGATATTTTTATCTTAAATTTTTTATTATAAATTACATTGGTCTACTGATTTAATCACGTAGGTTGACTAGTATTTATAAAAGAAATTTTTAGTTTGAAATAGAAATTTCCACTAGTAACTACTAGGCTCGACAAATAAATTTAGTGTAGTAAAAATCCAAACACATTCACATTGATTGACCAACAAAGTTGTATCAATCAACCGGCACAATCTAAAAAGTTGACATAATTTGCCTTTCTTGAAGATTTGGATTGATTCTTGTTGCAGAAATTCGGCGATCAATTACTCACGAAACAAGATGCTGATAGAAATGTATACCCTACAAGCCAATCATATATGATATGATTTGACATTTCTAGATATATCTTATTCAATTAATTAGGCAAATATTCATTATAAGCTCTTATTAGATGCGAATATCATAATGAAGTTCATGATCAAATACAATGATGATTAAATCATGATGAGATCATGATAATGAGATTGATCATCTAGAGGTATTTGATCCAAATGTCTCTAGTCATAGGATACTTGAGACGGGACATTAAGGATCCGGATAGACTAGTGTATGTGATGTCTTCTTATGTGATGAGGACGATCGATCTCATTGGTAATTAATGTGGAGACACTAAGATACACATACAGGTGCTCATTAGTTGAATGAGTTCACTAAACTGACCAAATTAAAAACCCTGAATGATATCTTACCGAACTGTCAATCATGGTTTTCTATCATCACGGTTGCATGGTTGGACCTTTGACCTGAGTCGCCAAAGATGCCATGTTGGGTGGAACTTGTGCTTTGACCATTGACTTATGGATCACTATTTAGATAGCCCAGTATAGCAATGGATCGGGTACAAGGAAAATCCGATGGAGGCAATTGAGCGGACAACAAGGGATCGTCCACTCTCGGTAAGTGAGAGTGAATGTCCTATGGGATAGTACTCTAAATCCCTGGCCAGGGTAGATAGGATAATTAGAAAAGGAGTTTTCCAATTGATCCAATTCCGAGTACATGATCCTATAGAGTCGGTACACTAAGGAGTTGACAGTCGATGCCGTACTCCTTTCCGACCGGGACATTGGATGGATGAGAGTTTATATCCATGTGGTAACTAATGATGGAAATGCTCAATGGAGATGAGATTATCCCCATAGCCATTTGGGATCATGGGATGTGACTTGTACCCTTCATGATCGGTAGGCCGATTAATCTGTTATCGGATAATGGATTTAATAAATTAAATAAAATTGTTATATTTTATTTAGGCCTCAACAAAATAGGTTATTGGGCCTAGTGGGTCACACACAAAAAGGACTTATCCACAAGTACAGGGGCAAGGGCGTAATTTATAGAGATTTTGGGTTTTTATGAAAAATTTCATAATTCTCTATAAATACTAATGGGTTCAGCCAAAACCCATCAAGGCAAGGGTGAAAACCACGTCCTTAGCCTCCTCCCTACCTCCTTATCTCTCTATAAGATGTCCATGGTCGATGGAGCTTCGTTCGGGAAGAGTTCTCAAGGCCGGCGCGAAGGGAGAACCTTCTGTGGATGAAGTTCGTGTGGATACTGCTGGAGACTGGACACTTGAACGGTTTGAAGAGTTTAATAAGCTCATCTCCTTCCTCTCCATAGGATTATATGAATCCCTATCAGGTATATTCGAACCCGATTTGATTGGTTTTCGATTTTCGTTGTTCGGTTCTAATTGAGATGGATTCTAAAGGAACTCATAGGAATCTTCGCTTTCACTGCACCAAACTTTTATGGACGATTACTTACAGTGGTATCAGAGCCCGGTTCAAGTCTCAGTCGAGACCGACTTCGAATCGATATTATTTCATGTTATTTATGTGTTCCCGAATCTGTGCAAACGTCTGTTTTGACGAGGCCACCATATTCTGTGTATGACACAGATAAAATATTGGTTGGATCCGGTAGAATATTGTAATATAGGGATTTCCAATGCCACAAACCGTTTGAAGTTTGGATATCTGTAGTGTTCGGGAGAAGCCTCAAAAGTGGGTGTTTCTGTCATGTCCGAACCGACACCCGGATTTTGGGATTTTGTGAAATCTCCATCCACAGAACAAATTAAAGCTTGTAAAAGGTTTAGGAGATGGGTAATATTATTAACTAACCTTTTCCTTTGATATACAACTTTGAACGGCGGCGGAGGGAGAGAATTTTTGAGTTTTCTAACGAACTAGGGTTCTGCGGAGTCAGGCGGCGCCGACCTGATTCTTCATGATTTATCGTTGATATAGAATTTTTATATGAAGGGATATATACATATTTAGAAACTTAATTTGATGAGGATTCTAAATTGTATTTTTTGAGAATATTTTTTTTCCGAGATAAGGAGTTATCCTCGTTGCAAAATGGAGATTTATGCTACGGAATCTCGGTGACCTCCGCCTATTCTTCCTCATATTTCGGTCTATTGGGATTTTTCCTGGATATGAGGCCGAGTTTTTTGGATTCCTTATTCGATAATTATTCCAAAGCATATTTTTCCAGATTTTTCGGAGGTCTGAGTAAGGAGATAAGTCCGATTCTATGGGATGGACTTCCTTCGGATGAACAGTGCACCGGCCGCAACCTTATCGGGTGGAGAAGGAGGATCCGATCTGGACCCGGATCCAGATCCGGGTCAACGCCCCGTTTTACCAGGAGCCCGAGTGCGGGACTGCGCGCGCTGGGATGGCGCACCGGCGGCGCAGACGCCACGGCCGCGGCGGCGGCACAACACGCCAGCGCTCGAGGCGCAATGGCGGCACACGCCGGACGGGCGCAGTGCGCCGCCATACGCGGCGCAATGCGCCAGATCCTTTATTTATTGATTTTAAGTTGTTTAAAATCATAAAAAAATCCGAAAAATTTCTATAAAATTCTATAAAAATTCTGAAAAATTATATAATATTATTTAACATGTTTTAAAGTGTTTAATGGCATGTTAGATAATTTTAAGCCCTATTTACATAGATTCACTCATGGTTAAACTTTAAAATTGTTTTAAAGGTTTAACTTAAATTTTTAATGTCTTAATTAATTCTTTAAAATGAGATTTCAAAGAATATAAATTGGGACATTAATTTATGACTTTGCACTACATTGGGAATGCATGAATGATCTAAATAGTTTAGATGTGTATGCTTATTTCATATAAATTGTTTGTATGTTGTTGTCATGTGATTTTCATGCTATTTATTTCATGAAAATTCGACATGCATGAAATTGAGAATTTCAAAAATAAAGTATATAATTTTATGTTGATATATATGATATATCTCATATAATTATCACGTATGCGCTCTATGTTCATGTGATGAATGTTAGTGTGTACGGAGGAGATCATGAATTTAATTATGCTTGGCTTGTGATTACTTTTAATTATGTTGGTTATGTTATTAAATGGGGCCTACATGTGCCTCCTCTCTCTCTATACAATCTGATTGTACATTCTACCTCCCTCCATTAATGTACTCCCCTTGGTTAAAACCAAGGTTTCTTATAAGGTTTTGTACATTTGTGGGTCTGCGTACCCTTAAGCCGCTTGTAAGAGTTAGAAGCCGGTTTGTGGAAGGTTGGAGAGCGGGACCACTCAAGTGTGCGACCTCTAGTCGTATCCACACGAGTTGCCTCTATAGTCGGGTTCTCCTTCGCGTCGGGCCTTCCGACTCACCCCGGATGAAGTCCCATCGACTCTCGATGGCCTCCAACATGAGAAAACGTGAAGGAAAGAGGTAGGGATGAATTTTGCAGCCTTGGCTTGTGGGGCTCATGCTCAATTCACTATTATATAGAGAATTTGAAATTTTTCACAAAAATCCCTCCTTTCTATATATTTACACTCTCGCTCCCAAACTTTTGGATTAGCCCTTATGTGTGTGACCTACTAGACCCAATAGCTTATTTGGTTGAGGCCTAATTAAAAGATCAACTTATTTTAAATTAAATCTATTATCTTATAATAGATTTAACGGCCTACCGATCATAAAAGGATGCAAGCCACATCCTATGATCCTAAACAGCTTCGAGGATGAACTCCTCTCCAAAGAGTCTTTCCATCATCGGTTACCACATGGCTATAAAACTTTGTCCATCCAATGTCCTGGTCGGATAGGAGTACGGCATTGACTGTCAACTCCTAAATATACCGACACTATGAAATCTTGTACTCGTAATTGGATCAATTGAAAAGCTCTTTTCCAATTATCCTATCTACTTTGGCCAATGATTTAGAGTACTATCCATAGGACATTCTCTCTCTCTTACTGAGAGTGGACGATCCCCTATTGTCTGCTGAATTGCCTCCACCGGGTTTCTCATATACTCAATCCATTAATTATACAGGACCACAATATAAAGTGATGTATAAGTCAATAGTCAAAATACATGGTACACCCGACAAGATAACTTTGGCAACTCATGTCAAAGATCCAATCGTGTAACTATGATGATCGAATACCCTGATCGACAGTTCGGTAAGATACCATTCAAAGATTCTATACTGGTCAGTTCAGTGAACTCATTCCTCTAATAAGCACCTGTACATGTATCTCAGTGTCCCCACACTGATGACCAATGAGATCGGTCATTTTCATTATATAAGAAGATATCATATACACTACTCTTACTGAATCCTTGATGTCCCGTCTCGAGGATCCTACGATTAGGAACATTTAGAGTACATGCTTTTAAATGATTGATCTCATTATCATGATCTCATTATGATTCAATCATCATTGCATGGAACCTAGGACTTCATTATGATAAACGTATCTTGATAGTGCAAGTAATGAAGATTATGCCATTTATACTGAATAAGATATTACAAGAAATGTAAAATCATATCACATATGATTGGCTTATAGGGCATATATTTATATCAATCTCTCACTTGCACTAAAGCCAATCACCCACATGTCTGATCTCCATCAGTCCAAGGTGACCCTCAAACACTCTTCGAGTCAGGGCCTTAGTTAGTGAATTTACAATGTTTATAGTTTAAGATACTTTATCTTTAATCATATCTCTTTGAGTTGTAGCCACTCTGATCAAGTAGTATTGCCACAGAAGTGTTTAAACTTCTAATGAGACAAAGGCTCCACTATAAAAGTAATGATCTATCATTTTCATAAAATAATGGTACATTGTTAGAGATATTAGGGACAACTCCCTAAAATAAGATGAACTCCTTCATCTAGACTACTTCATATATAGTCGGCAACAATTATAATTTGTAAAATCTACAGTGTCTATAGCATGGAACTTTTCCAGCCCACTACACCACCATCCAGGTAAACATGTACCATAAAGTTATCTAGCTACCAATCATATGTAACTAGAAGCTTAAGTCTAACTCATAACTTCTAGTCATATCCTCCATACTAGAAATGCATCCTTGGTGCTTCTCAAGTACTTAAGGATATACTTCTCAACTATCCAATGACTCTCACTTGGATTTACCTGATGATTACTCATAACACTTAAAATACTCATCACATTAGGCTATGTACATAGTATACATAATAGACCCTATGACTAGAGCATAAGAGACTATATTCATGTATTATATCTTTATTTAAAAGAGATAAACTCTATATCTTATAGGAAAGACACCTATATAAGAGTTTCCATGTCAAACCCTTTGACAATGGTGTCTGTGTATAACAAATGGGTCAAGCCAAGTATCCATTTTAGATCTATCTCCATAGACCTAAATCCTTAGGAAGCTTCTCCCAGAATAATTAAGAAGGATTCATTTTACAGTTAGGCTTCGTTGATGATAACATACCTATATTATTCATAATAAGTAGTATGCCATCAATATAAAATGACTAGAATACAATAGCACTCCCACTAGCATTTTTATGCACACAAGATTCTTCTTCATTTCAAATGAAGTCATAAGATTTTATGTTATCAAATCATATATTCCAATGTTGAGAATGTTGTTTTAGTCAATGAATAGACATTAACAACATGTACACTTTCTTCCGATATTTTTGGACTCACATCCCTCAAGTTGTATCATATACAATAGAGGTTGTATCATATACACCTCTTTTTAAATTTTACCATTGGATAAATATTACCTTAATATCTTTATTGACATATCTCAGTCAAAGTGTACACCAATAAAATCATGGATTGAATTATGGCAATGGTTAAAAGATATCATCATAGTCAACTCCTTAACTTAGATGATGCCTTTCAATCATCCATGCTTTGAAGGCCTCACCTTCAAATTCACTCCTATCAATCTTTTCATTTTTCTTTACACCTAATAGGTACTTTACCCTCAGGTGGATCTACCAAGTTCTGAACTTGGCTAAAATAGATGGATATTATTTTAGATTTTATTATCTCTTCCTATTTTGGAATCAATATCTCATATTGTCTTTCATAGGTTTTTGGATCAGTATCCTCACTTTATTATGCTTATCTTCTTCCATCAAAGATATGTCTCACATATCTACAAAATTGAATTAGCACAGTTAAAGACCTATGATGTGTGCTATTATCAATAAGTACCTTAATAGAAGTGTCTTTGATTGTGGGTCTGGAACTCCTTCTAGATATTTCTTGCTCCTACTATTTTTCTTAAGAAGGAATTCTTTTTCTAAGAATATGTACAGTAAGCTGAGCAACACATACCCTTTATCTCATAAAGTGGTATACTTAAATATCCTTAAGTTTCCTAAGCATATCCCACAAGTCTATACTTCCTATCTTATATTCTAATTATTATGGGTTATACATCATCATGGTCAGATATTCTGAAATCCTAACTAACTTAAGAGCAAGCGTTAACCCCTTTTCCCATATCATATAAGGAATAATCAGAATAAATTTAGAAGGTACCAACACAGAGTGGTTATATTGAGTGCTTAGCCTTAAATAGACAAGGAATATTTTGCAAAAGTTGTCATTACTTGTGTCATGTCACACATAACACAATCACCCTTGTTTCTACTACTCAAGTAAGTTAAGGGTTATAGGGAGATGTCCATTAAGACAGTTATAATATCCTTCAAATGATGTGTGAATCTAGTACTTGAGTATTTCACTTCTTGATCTAATCAAAAAGCTTTAATACTCTTTCCATTATTCTTTACTTCATTTTTTAACCTTTGACAATTCCTCGAGACCTCATATTTGTACTTCCCAAGCACACATATTTGTGCCTAGAGAAATCATCTATTAAAGATGAAGTAAGAATGTCTATCTTTAGCCTTAATAGACACAGACCAACACACATTCAAATGTACGAGTTCTAATAACTCCTTGATCCACCCTCCATTTCCAGTAAATGGAGAGTCAGTCATTTTTTAATGAGATAAGACTCATATTTGGTTAATGATTCAAAATCATTTGCCTTCATGAGAACTCCTTAAGTGTTTTTTCATTGATATGACTATATCTATATTAAGCAAAAGAAATAGATTGATCTATATCAACCCGTTATCTCTTAAGAAGAGCATTCACATATACTGTGAGAGCTTCCATATCTCATATAAGTAAACTATTTACTAAGCTCCCACTAGTAAATATTTTGCCATTCATAATTTTAGAACAATTATCATTTCCATAACTCAAAATAAATTAATATTTATTCAAGTAGGAAATATCGATAATGTTCATTAAGAATGATAAAATCAAAAATCTTCAAGATAAGAACACCCCCAAAATGCAATTAAAGATTTGTACCTCCCACTATCAATGATACAACTCTTGCACCATTTGTATATGAAGGTTAATCTTTATACGTCAAGCCTTCATTTACTTGTCATTATCTTCAACCTTTGTAGATATAAGATGCGTATTTAGTATCTGATACCAATAAATGCATATATAACATCTTATAAAAGATATGTATATCTAATATCTCATACAAGATACACATATCCGGTATCTAATACCATAAGACATATGTTTTGTATCTTATACTATAATATACACATATGTTATCTTATACTTGATGTGTATATGTGTATGACAAGTAAATCAATGACTGAGATGCCAGAAAGTTCTCAAGCTCCTCCTTTGCAAAATTATATTCAGTTCTCAACCTCCAGAAAGTTCTCAAAATATATATATATATATATATATATTCAATCTACTTTCCACCAATAATCATTATGATAGTAGAAGAACAATCCTATGTCTTATTTAGGCTTAATATCGTCAACCAACTTCTTGACTTTTAATTATGCCTTCATTTTCTCATCTGATGATCTCACTTCTTTTCATTGGTCTTACTAACAAGAAGTATTGAAGATGTATTGTTATTTTAATCTTGCCTTAAATTTGCTCATCACCATGAGCCATGATAGATTTCATATTCATCAGTCCATGTTGCATCTAAACTTCATATAGAGACTAACATTTAGTGTAAGGTAAATAATATATCTTTCTAATGAGATGAAGATCTCATCTTCTCTTAGTACATGAGATGATTAGTAGGCACCCACTTCCCAAGTAGGTTAGTTTTTTACATGGTCAACCATGAGAACACTTCTCATGGTTCTAAACCAGTCAAGAAAGTTAATGTTAATGAGCCTAATGACTTCTAGTAAGCAAGATAACTGATAGTTAAGAATCTAATTCTACAACGAAGATATAATTCTATTTAGAAAATATTATAGACATTCAATGTAAATTAAGATATGGTATTTTTGTAAGGAATCATCCATAAAAATTTGTTGCAACGGAAGCGACGATTTCTATGGGTTCTTTTATAATCTGTCTCAATCGGAACTGAACGACGAAAACTGCTAATTGATCAAATCAGGTTCCAATATACCTGATAGAGATTCATATAATCCCATGGAGAGGAAGGAGATGAGCTTCTCAAGCTATTCAAACCTTTCAAATGTCTGATCTCTAGCAGTATCCACACGAACTTCATCTACAGCAGGTTCTTCATTCGCGTCGGCCTCGAGAACTCTTCCCGAATGGAGCTCCATCGACGATAGACACCTTCTAGAGAGAGGAAAACATAGGAAGAAGTCTAGGGATGTGATTTTCACCCTTGGCTTGATAGGGTTTGGGTAAAACCATTAGTATTTATAGAGAATTTTAAAAATTTTCATAAAAACCCAAAATCTCTATAAATTACGCCCTTGCCCCTATACTTGTGGATAAGTCCTTTTGTGTGTGACTCACTAGACCCAATAGCCTATTGGTTGAAGCCTAAATAAAGTAGAACAATTCTATTGAATTTAATTAAATCTGTTATCCAATAACAAATTAATCGACGCCAGATCCCATGATCCCAAATGGCTAATGAGGATAATCTTATCTCCATTGAGCATTTCCATCATCGATTACCGCATGGATATAAATCCTCGTCCATCCAATGTCCCGGTTGGAAAGGAGTACGGTATTGACTGTCAACTCCTTAGTATACCGACTTTATAAGATCCTTTACTCGAAATTGGATCAATTGGAAAACTCATTTTCCAATTATCCTATCTACCCTGGCCAGGGATTTAGAGTACTATCATGTATGCTATTCACTCTCACTTACCAAGAGTGGATGATCTCTTGTTGTCTGCTCAATTGTCTTCATCGGGTTTTCCTTGTACCCGATCCATCGCTATACTAGACCATCTATACGGTGATCTATAGACAATGGTCAAAGCACAAGTTCCACCCAACAAGGCATCTTTGGCGACTCAAGTCAAAGATCCAACCATGCAATCGTGATGATAGAAAACCCTTATTGATAGTTTGGTAAGATACTATTCAGGGTTTCTAATTTGGTCAGTTCAGTGAACTCATTCACTAATGAGCACCTGTATGTGTATCTCAGTGTCTCCACATTAATGACCAATGAGATCAGTCATCCTCATCGCATGAGAAGACATCACATACACTAGTCTATCCGGATCCTTGATGTCCGGTCTCAAGTATCCTATGACTAGGAACATTTAGATCAATTACCTCTAGATGATTAATCTCATTATCATGATCTCATCATGATTTAATCATCATTGTATTTGATCAAGGACTTCATTATGATATTCACATCTAATAAGAGCTTATAATGAAGATTTGCCTAATTAATTGAATGAGATATATTTAGAAATGTCGAATCATATCATATATGATTGACTTGTATGGCATACATTTCTATCACTTTTATCTTAATATATGCTCCTACTAATTTCAGCGAATTTGCATAACCCTCTTTATGCAAAGACGGGATAACATGATGATATCCTAGTGGGGACTAAGACCCTATTAACCTTATGGTGACGACCTTGTGGAAAACACAAGTCATCCCATACTTATAGGTAAGTAAATTTTGCCAGTTGCAACTCTTGAAACTCTTAGTCATTTAGGCTCTAGAGTCATGACCTTGTGAGAAACACAACAAGTCATAGACTTTAGTTAGGTCAAATCTGCTTGTTATGTTATAGGTATGGATTCTTAAGATAGCCATTGTGGGAAACACAACAAGGCCATGACAATAGTCCACCCCAAGGTTCAGCTTTAAGCCTTGACCACGATCACCAATCCTTTACTGAGTGAGCCTTGTGGGAAACACAACAAACTCACCCAATCTAAAATTGGCTCATCAAGACCATAACAATGGAAGGCTACGTGGGTCATTCTTAATGTCCCATGCTTATCAACCTAATTTAAAAGAAGAGGGATTTTGTTTTAGTCTCATCATAGTATGTGCTACATATATATATGAATACCTTTGAATACCATATATCTAAGGTATCTAGCACACACACATACATATCAAATATGCAAAATTTAAATAGATGATCAAGGACTTTCATCACATTAATGCATGATCGGAGCCAGATCGGTATGCATTAAAGGATTCAGCATCCTATGCCAGTGTTGACAAGTCATTATGCCTTGAAGAACTCTTCTCCTTGCATCCCGCTCTCTCCTCCACCTCGATTGGTCTTCTTGTCATTACAAGAGCATTGAGGGTACGCAAACCCATACATGTACATTAATCAATAAGAAACCTTGATCTTAATCAAGGGAAGTACATTTTTAGAGGGAGGTAGAATATACAATCAGAATTGATAAGAGAGAAGATTAGGCACGCATGCCCTTAATTACAAGCCATCATTAAATAAGCATCATCACATGACACACATTCTAAGTCCATGATCATCCAAGCATTCACACATACATACCCTCACATGAACATAGTGCGAATACGTGATAATAATATGATATAACTATTATATCATAAAAATATACATCATATGTTTTGAAATTCTCAATTTCATGCTCATCGAATTATTCATGAAGTAAATAACATGAAATAACATATAAACAATTTATATGATATAAACAAGCAACTCCAAACATTTTTGGACAATATATATATTCTCAAAATTGTAAAAAATATCAAATCAATGTCTAAATCATGATTCTAAAAATTCATATTTTACATAATTAATTTAGACATTAATTTCACAAGTTAAGTCATTAAAATAATTTTAAAAACTTAACAATGAATAAATCTATGACAATAGAGCTCAAAATCACATAAAATATTATCAAACACTTTGATAATCTATTATAAAATATTTTAAAAACTTTCACAAATTTTTTTAGATTTTTCTAACAAATTTTTTTTGGATTTTATTTTGATTTAAAATAATTTTAAATCAATTAAAAATGCCCTCGGCGCATTGCACTACCCTTCCTCTACCGCACGTGCATTCAAATTTTTTTTAAATGAACACGTGCACTGCTCGCGGCCCGCCAACCGCGCACGGCAATGGCCGCAGTCAAACCATGTTCAAAACGCGTTGACCATCGCCAGATTCCCTTATTGGGTCCCGATGGGTCTCGTCTCCTCCACGCGATAAGGGTGAACATTAACCGCGGAAGAGGATTTTTAGGACCTTCCAAAATCTGGACATTCTGGTCTCGAAAAAATAGCCAAAAATAGTGGTCCGATTCCAAGTCGAACAAGGAATCCAAAAATACCATTTTCTTTTCATGAAAAAAATCCAATCAATGTGAAAATAGGAAAAAAATGCCACCGGTCCTAGAACTTCTCCTCGTCGAAAAAATACTCAATCGACCTTTGACAACGTCGTTTGACGTCATAAAAATGATGGGAAACTCTTGGTAATCATATTACCTATCTTTTAAGCCATCTATTAAACATAAAATGTCTCTATGGAAGAAGATCTCAAGAAATCCCCAAATCGAACCGGTGAATTCTGTAAAACAAAATCACCATCTTTCAGACCCTCTACCGGACTCTTCGGTAGTCCAAAATTCGAACAGTTTGCAGATTTGGAAAGCCCTTTGTCACGAGATTCATTCAGAAGCAACCAATCCCCAAACCATATCTCATACGGTTTATGGTTGCTACGTCAAGATGGACATTTGTACAGATTTGGGAAAACAAGAAATATATGAAATGACGTTGAAACGACGTCAGATTCAAATGAAACTTCAACCTGGCTCTGATACCACTGCTGGGAATCGGTACAATCAGATTGGCACAACGGAAAATTATTAATTCCTTGTATATTATTGTCTTGGTCTCGATCGAAACTGAACGACGTCGCCAAAATCGGTATTCGAAATAGTTTCGAACACGTACCTTTGCGGGATTTAAATAATCCCTAAATACCGGAGAAGATCGTGCATTCCCATGCTCATTCAGCCACTCAAGTATGCAGCCTCTAGTTGTATCCACATGAGCCGCCTCCATAGTTGGGTTCTTCTTCACGTCGGACCTTCCGACTCGCCCCGGATGAAGTCCCATCAACTCTCGACGGCCTCCAGCATGGGAAAACATGAAGGAGAAAGGTAGGGACGAATTTTGTAGTCTTGGCTTGTGGGGCTTATGCTCAATTCGCTATTATATAGAGAATTTGAAGTTTTTCACAAAAACCCCTCCTTTCTATATATTTACACCCTTGCTCCCAAACTTATGGATTAGCCCTTATGTGTGTGACCTACTAGGCTCAATAGCTCATTTGGTTGAGGCCTAATTAAAAAAAACAACTTATTTTGAATTAAATCTATTATTTCATAATAGATTTAACGAACTACCGATCATAAATGGTACAAGCCACATCCTATGATCCCAAATGGCTTCGGGGATGAACTCCTCTCCAAAGAGCCTTTCCATCATCCGTTATCACATGGCTATAAAACTTCATCCATCCAATGTCTTGGTCGGATATGAGTACGGCATTAACTGTCAACTCCTAAATATACCAACACTATAGAATCTTGTACTCATAATTGGATCAATTGGAAAACTCTTTTCCAATTATCCTATCTACTTTGGCCAAGGATTTAGAGTACTATTCATAGGACATTCTCTCTCTCCTACCGAGAGTGGATGATCCCTTATTGTTCACTCAATTGCCTCCATTGGGTTTCCTATACACCCAATCTATTAACTATATAGGACCACAATACAAAATGATCAATAAGTCAATAGTCAAAATACATGGTACACCTGACAAGATAACTTTGGCAACTCATGTCAAAGATCCAATCGTGCAACCGTGATAATCGAATACCCTGATCGACAGTTTGGTAAGATACCATTCAGGGATTCTATACTGGTCAGTTCAGTGAACTCATTCCTCTAATGAGCACCTGTACATGTATTTCAGTGTCTCCACACTAATGACCAACGAGATCGGTCATTCTCATCATATAAGAAAATATCAAATACACTAGTCTTACCGGATCCTTGATGCTCCATCTCGAGAATCTTATGACTAGGAACATTTAGAGTACATGCTTCTAGATGATTGATCTTATTATCATAATCTCATTGTGATTCAATCATCATTGCATACAACCTAGGACTTCATTACGATAGACGTATCTCGATAGTGCAAGTAATAAAGATTATGCCATTTATACTAAATAAGATATTACAAGAAATGTAAAATTATATCACATATGATTGGCTTATTGGGCATTCATTTCTATCACAAGCAACCGTCGTCGAGATCCTCCAATTCCCACAGGAGGAACACCCCTTGGTTGTAGACCAACATGTCGATGGTCCCTGTAGCCTCCATCATGTAGTTGTCAATTCTCCCGTTGTCGATGTAAACACACAAATTTTGTCTATTTGAGGAGTTTAAGATTTATATTTTCTTAGAAGATGCTCGAGTTTTCTAATAAACAAACTGGATCACCAAAAAAATGGCAAAAAATAGGCTTTGGAAGGAAAGATGACCCCCCTGCGGGGTCACCAGGCGACCTGGTCAACGGGTCCTCTCCCAATTCCCGCCAAATCCATCCATTCTAATGGTGGTAGGTGGGGAGTCAAATCCGGTCAGGTACGGGACGTCCTAGTCAATGGGTCACCCAGTACTGTAGTGTACGGACTGACCGAAGTGATCCGTGAGTGGTGCACGCTCATCTGGATGGTCGGGATTGACTGCACATAGGTGTCCTGTTAGTCGGGACGCCTACCACTGTAGCAAGCCTGGACGACGCGCAATTGGCTTTCGACGCATGCACATTTAATGGCATTTATGGTCCCGCAAGTGACTCGTCAGGTGCGTTACCTAGTGACCCGCTTGCCAGGTCGCCTAATGACCCGGTAGGTGAGTCATTTACTGTTCTAAATAACACTTTTTATCCCTAAAATACCCCTGTAGCCTCTTTGCCTATAAAAAAAGACCCCCTAACCACATTTTCAAGGGTTAAAGAAGGGTTGGAAGAGTGGAAGAAGAGTGAGAATGTCCCACGCACCCAAGAGAAAGCCCTATATAGCTTCAAGCCATCTCCATCCTCCAAGCTTCATTGCCTAAGAGATTGAGAGCTTCGAACTCCATCCACCTTCATAAACTGATGTTTTCCACTATGTTTCTTCATCGGCATCCATTTTGAAGCTTCTCAAGCTCCTCATCTGAGGGGAGATCATCATCTACGTCTTAAGAGCTCTTGGGAGTCATCATCAAGCTTCGAAGGCTGTCCGAAAGCATCGTGGGAGCATCTGAGAGCAAATCGGGTTCTGGCGCAGGAGATGACCCGGTGCTAGGTCGCCTGGTGACCCATCTGCCAGGTCGCCCAGTGACCCCCCTACCAGGTCGTATGGTGACCCACCTGTCGGCTCGTCCAGGGCTCCAAATTGCCATTTTTAAGCCAAAACCCTTTTTTCTTCTCCCATCTTCTAGCATTACTTTGTTTCTATGTGTTTCCATCATAGATCACCATAATTGCATGTATATTTAGCTTAAACATATCATATATCATCATTCAAAACACATAAAAGGGGGGATGGGAGTTATTCCCAATCTGGTTAGTTCACTTCCTTTTATACTTTTAATTTATTTTCCTTACAAGATGCTTCACTATTTTAGTTCTAATACACTTTCACTTGTTTTTATGGCTTACTTTTTTTATAGGAACAACTAAAAGTGCTTCAAGCTCTTTCTTCTCGATCGGCCGAAAAGAAAGAAGATGGAACCCATAATCTCCCAACAAAATCTCTCTGCTTAGGTACGCTCAACCACTTCTTTCTAACACTTACATTGTCTTTCTTTCTTTTTACTCTTGGAGCCTGCAGTTCCTGGCTATCACACACACACACCACATCCACCATAACGCGAAGACGGAAGAAGAGGAGTGGTAATGTTTCTCAAAGCAAGGGAGACCCGACCTTGTGGCGGCGTCCACAGTCGAGAACCCCTGGAATTTGCCAGTTCTGTCAGTGCTCCACCTACATCCAAGTCTGCTACAAAGCTGATCAGTGTAAGAGCCGCCACCAATGTCATCGTCACCTTCACCATGCTGTCTTCTTTAACTTGATCAAACAACAAGTGCTCTGATACCAGATATTGATGAAATCCGATGATCGATCACCCACAAAACAAGATTTCGGAGAAGTCAAACTTTTCTATCTTCTAAACCGTAGACATACAACCTCTTCCCCGATGGCTCTCTCAAGACATCCAAAATCCCGAATAAGTCAACAACCTGGGCTATTTATAGGGAGAACAACCCAGGAAACCCATCCCGACAAGGACTCTCCTAGTTCCTATCTAGAGTCCTGATAGACTTACGATATCCTGATGCCTATCCGGTTAATAACTACCGAATTCTTATTCCACTTAAGGATTAACCCACGTACGTAACTAATTTAGTTACATAACAAATTCTATCAAAAAAAAAGATATTACCTAAAAAGTAAAATCCTCTACAAATTTGAGCATTGAAAGGTTTTGGATTATATATTATCATCGTGAACCCATCATAAGTGTACAAAGTGGAGAAATTTAGAGGAGATTTTTGAGTTGCAAAGAGAGGTTATCTTGTGAAAGTACTCAAGTTGTGTAAGAAAAAACTGATTATTCCACTTCCTTAACAAAGATGGTTATTATTAGCTAGGGCTGTAAATGGATTTGGATAATATTTTGATTCAATTCAGATTCAAATTTGATTAATCAAATGATATTTGATTAGTATGCCTAATGGATATTACTTTTGGATTGGGATAATATACTAATATTAAATGGAGCAATTTTGAAAATAGGTGATCTGCTCTAGTTAAGATCCGCTTTAAGGTAGACCATTGAAGGTTACATCCAATGGTCTAAAAAAATCCTACCCTACTTATCTATTTACCCGTTGCCTAGCACTGTGGTCCCATTTCCAATTTTCCTCATCTGAGTCTCTAGCCTCCCCTTTTCACACATCTACTTCCCTGTAAAATTACCTTGCCTGCGGCTACAACATGGCCCCTCGTGCTCTTGGCTAAGCTCCTCAGTCAATATCTCGATGGTTACCATCGTTGGTCGCCACTCCAACTCCTCTTCTCCTCGCCGATGCATGAAGCCTAGGGGTGCAAATGAGCCTAGTCGAGCCAAGTAGTATGGTGTTCAAGTTCGGTTCGTTTATTTTACACGAGTTCGAGTTCGAGCTTGAGCTCGATTTTAACGAGTCTGTTGAACCCTTGTTCAAGCTTAGTTCGTTTATTAATCGAACCAAGTCGAACTCAAACTCAAGTAACAACTGGACTAAAATTCAATTCATATTCAATCTTAAGTTATAATCAAACTCGTTCATAAAATTCAAAATCAATGAAAAATCATTTGTGAAACTCTATATTTAGCTCATTTAGAAAACTTGATCTAAGTTTAAACTCAACTTTTAAACTATTTAATATATCTAAGTGACAATATATAATTATTAATACTCTTAATTTAATTTTTAAAAATAAATATATAATATAATATTTTATCCAGTTACTCGTGAGTTTATCGAGCCAAGTAGGAGTTCGTTCAAGCTCAGGTCATTTAATGAGTTGAACTTTATTTTTGTTCAAGCTTTCTCATAATAAATGAGTCGAGTTGAATTTTTATCTAGTCAAGCTTTAAGCTACTTGTCGAGCGTATTGGTTCATTTGCACCCCTAAAAGCCCATCTATCTTTTCTCCTCCTCTGTGATGTGGAGCAAACCCTCCTGTAGTTGCCAGTGGCACAACCCCAACTACTCCTTGCTCCACAATCTGATAATCACCATTGCCAATCCAAGGAGCTTCTCCATTCTTCCTCGGCGACACGTGAAACCCTTTTGTTTTGTGCTCCGTTTCTAATATTTTGGGTTTTTATAACACTATTTAGGATATTATCGTTGTGTTTTATTTATTTCCGTAGTGTGCTTAAATTATTTTTAAGACATTTATATAGATACGTAAGTATTTTTATTTATTTATATTGCATCTTATTAGTTTTATAAATCGCTATATTTTATTTATAATAGGTGTTAACAATTGATTTAATCTTTCCTTTTTTATCTCCCTTTATTTATTCTTTCTCGTTCTTATCTCTCTCATATCCTAGTTACCTTCTTTGCCATTTCCACTTTTTCGCTTCTTCTCCTCGCACTGTTTCCTTCTTTTTCTCCCTCCCTCCAAATGCTTTTTTCCTCTTCTCGGGTGCGCTGTCGCCGTTCTCTCTCTCTCTCTCTCTCTCTCTCTCTCCACGTCGACGTCTGCCACCTGCGTGCGCACTCGACGCCATCGCCATCTCACATCCTTGCGTCACCATCTCTCTCTCATCTCCCTCCCTCCCCAGCTTGTCGTCAGCTGCTCTCTCTCTCTCTCTCTCTCTCTCTCTTCGTCACCCATCGAACCCACGGCCAGCCCACCCATGCCATCGCCCACCACCGCACCCCTCATCGTCGTCCGCCTGCACGACGCGACGCGGTCAATGCCCACCACATGCCTCCTCGCACGTCGTCGTCCCCGGCCAGCTGCCGCGCACAGCCGGTCGCCGCCCCGTCGTGCCCTCCCCACCTCGCGTGAGTGTACGTGGCCAACCACACATGGGTCAACGCCACCGCGCAGTCTTGTCGGACGCCGCCGATGTCAGCACCCGTGCGCCTCCTAGCGCGGCCAGTTGCCCATGAGCGCGCCGCTTCATCCCCGCCACAGTCGAGGCGTCGCCAGCCTTCGTGCACCAGGCCACCTCCACCGTGCGCCGCCTCCTCTTTGCCTCGGTGTGCGCCCCGTCCCCATACGTTGTGAGCTTCCTCTCTCTCCTATCTTGTTCTCCTCTCTCATATTATCCATGATATTATTTCCCTTTATTTTCCTTTCTCTTTTCCCTCTTGATCTGTTGGCCTAACCCCCATTCTATACGTCTTTTCCAGTAGCCTTGAAGGAGGGAGATCTCCTATTTGGGTGATTTGATTTGTGCGCCGTGTCCTCAACGTTCGATATTGTTTTCGGGTTGCCAATCTCTGTCTTTTTTCATGTCGATCCGGTAGGCACCCTTGACATGTCTATTATCATTAAAATTCTTATTTAATCATTCATGACTTGTAGTGATTACTATTGATTTAATTAGTCGGGTTATCATTGTATGTTGTGGTTAGCGTGGCTAGCAGTGTTGATTCTTTCTCATGTAATGGAGGTCGTATTAGGGTTATTTTAGGTTGTTTATAGCATGTTAATCATCATGTTCCTGACTGATTATAGTTTCTTTTTGTAACCTAAATGTAGTTAGTCTTTGGTCATTCGTTCGAGTTAATATCATTGTATATGTAGGGTGATATGTAACTAAACTAGATATTGTTTAGCTAGCCTAATTAACTACTTGATTTTCAGCCATGTTTATGTCATTAAATCAAGAGATATGAACCGATTGGGTCCATTCATATCATGTTTTGTTGAATATCTGTTGTGGTATCATACTAGCTCATGTGTATTCTTGTCATTTTATGGTTCTAGCATCATGAAGATGTTGTTTAGGTGTTGTTGGTCATGGTATTTGCATTGATGGTATGTTTGTCATAGCATGGTATGGTGTATGTCATCTATTTTCATAATGTGGTCATGGCATGACATGATTGATATAGATGCATGATGTATTGAAACTGTGAATGGAAGACTGAGCTACACCAAACTAGTTAGTCGTGACTCGAGGGCAGCGGGGGATTAGAACTGTCTGGTGCATCCTTCAATCTTAGATCCCGCGGGCATCCTAAGTGCCACCACTGCCTAGGTGCACTATGGGATTTCGATTAGTATATGGTACTTTTATATATGATAGATCTGGTGGTAGCTGGTTGAGGTGGCAAGAAGACACATTCCTTGCTAATGAAAATCTGTGTAGAGAATATGTGCATTTATTAGAGGGTAGGTGCATTTGTGAATGTGGTTTTATTAGAGGATAGGTGCATCTACGTGAATGTGGTTCTTCATTAGAGGATAGATACACTTATTGCATGGTATTGTAGAGGTGGTATAGTGATGTATTTTATTTTGTCAATTATCAGGTTGTGTTGCATGGTGTATGCGAGGTTTATCTCATTTATAGTTATATCATCATATAGAGCATATAGTAGATGATTATTGATAGAAATGTATGCCTTACAAGCCAATCATATATGATATGATTTGACATTAGTTAGGTAAATCTTCATTATAAGCTCTTATTAGATGCGAATATCATAATGAAGTCCTTGATCAAATACAATGATGTTTAATTCATGATGAGATCATGATAATGAGATTAATCATTTAGAGGTATTTGATCTAAATGTTCCTAGTCATAGGATACTTGAGACGGGACATAAAGGATCCGGATAGACTAGTGTATGTGATGTCTTCTCATGTGATGAGAACGACCGATCTCATTGGTCATTAGTGTGTAGACACTGACATACACATACAGGTGCTCATTAGTTTATGAGTTCACTGAACTGACCAAATTAGAAACCCTAAATGGTATCTTACCGAACTGTCTATCAGGGTTTTCTATCATCACAGTTGCATGGTTGGACCTTTGACTTGAGTCGCTAAAGATGTTTTGTTAGGTATAACTTGTGCTTTGACCATTGTCTTATGGATCACCGTATAGATGGTCCAGTATAGCGATGGATCGGGTACAAGGAAAACTCGATGGAGGCAATTGAGCGAACAACAAGGAATCACCCACTCTCGGTAAGTGAGAGTGAATGTCCTATGGGATAGTACTCTAAATCCCTGGCTAGGGTAGATAGGATGATTGGAAAGAAGTTTTCCAATTGATCCAATTCCGAGTACATGATCCTATAGAGTCGGTACACTAAGGAGTTGACAGTCGATGCCGTACTCCTTTCTAATCGGGACATTAGATGGATGAGGGTTTATATCCATGCGGTAACTGATGATGGAAAGGCTCAATGGAGATGAGATTATTCCCATAGCCATTTAGGATCATGGGATGTGACTTGTACCCTTCATGATCGGTAGGTCGATTAATCTGTTATCGGATAACGGATTTAATTAAATTAAATAGAATTGTTCTATTTTATTTAGGTCTCAACCAAATAGGCTATTGGGCCTAGTGGGTCACACACAAAAGGACTTATCCACAAGTATAGGGGCAATGACGTAATTTATAGAGATTTTGAGTTTTTATGAAAAATTCAAAAATTCTCTATAAATACTAATGGTTTCAGCCAAACCCCATCAAGGCAAGGGTGAAAACCACGTCCCTAGCCTCCTCCCTACCTCCTCCTCTCTCTAGAAGGTGTCCATGTTTGATGGAGCTCTGTTTGGAAAAAGTTCTCGAGGCCGACGCGAAGGGAGAACCTGCTATAGATGAAGTTCGTGTGGATACTGCTGGAGACCGGACACATGAACGGTTTGAAGAGCTTAAGAAGCTCATCTTCTTCCTCTCCATGGGATTATATGAATCCCTATCAAGTATATTCGAACCTGATTCGATCGGTTTTCGGTATTCGTCGTTCGGTTCCGATTGAGACAGATTCTAAAGGAACTCATAGGAATCGTCGCTTCCGCTGCACCAATTTTTTATGGACGATTCCTTACAATTATGCATGTGCTTATCTCACTATTTTAGGTCATTTTAAGGTGTTTATAGGTGCTGGTTAGTATGTCTATAGGTGTTGGTTGGCAGTTTAAAATACGTGAATTAAGGCAAACATTTATTGTATCGACTAGTCTATATTTACATATAATTGGTGTAGGTCTGGGTACATATTTAAATAACATATAGGGTCTTTTGGTTATCCGATTGGGGTGTCTACTGAGTCGTCGTACTCATTCCAATCTTCTTATCAATTTTCAAGTAATCAGGTTTAGTGCAGCAGAAGCCTGATGGATCGATTCTCGAGAAAGCAATCGGATGATATTTATGCTTAGATTTTTAGATTTGTTTAGATTGCAGCATAGCAAAGTATTTAATTTGAATTTGTGTAATTTACGAACTGGATCTAATTGTCTTCATTTTTTCTAAATCGATATTTTTACCGGATTAATTTTTTCCGATCATGTTGTCGGATTATTCTGCCGTGCTTGTTAAAAATCTAAGACGTGTGACACTGTTGTTCGTCTCCTCCATTGTCGTTGTCACCCCCTTCTCTTCTTAATTATTAGCGACACTACTTCAACTTCTCTTCTACTCCTCGTCGACTCACGAAGCTCGTGCGTCCTCTCAGTTTACTCCTCTCCTGTCCTGTTGACGGAGTATTCGATCATTGATCTATACTTTACCACTCTTGATGGGGAGCGAAGTAGATATAATCCTTATTTACTCCGAATGCGAGAGATATCCAAGATTTAATTTCTACTTCATGTCTGACATGTATTCAAAGTGGATATCTGACATCCGAATGATCATCAGGATCGGTGGTTTCAAAAAAAAAAAAAAAACCATAACCGCTCCATTTATAGCCCTAGTGATTACATGCTTCTTCTTTCTTCAAAATTAAGTTTCCCAAGCTCTCATTTGATTAATCATTATTATTCTCCTTCTCTTGTGTTTAATGATGTGTAATTTTCAGTTGAGATCTCGAGGAAAAGTGTGTTTTTTTCTCATGGGAAGCGTTATATTATATTAGAATCTTATCATGTGCGGAGAAGTTTCGATTGTGTATTTTGTACACCTAACCGTGTGTGAATCATTTGATATGAGGTACTATGGTTAAAATTCCTGGTATTTCTAGGTGTTCCCTGCAGACCCCAGTGTTATTCATTTGAGGCCGATCCACCTATCTTGATCTTTTCTAAATCCTTTTTTTATTTATGTAACTATAGCTTAATTCTAGTTGGGAGTGCAAATGAAGCTCGATTCGATAAAAATTCGACTCGGTTCGTTCATTGTGTTAAATGAACAAACTTGAACAAAAAAATAAAGCTCGACTCAGTAAACGAGTCGAGTTCGAATAGACTCCTACTTGATTCGATAAACTTGTGAATAACTTGATTAAATAATTTATTATAAATTTATTTTTAAAAATTAAATTATGAATATTAATAGTTATATATTGTCACTTAAATATATCAAATAATTTAAATTTTGAGTTTAGACTTAGATCGAGTTTCATGAATGAGTTAAATCTAAAATTTCATTGATTTTGAGTTTTATAAACAAGTTTGTATACAGCTCAAGATTGAATGTGAATTGAATTTTAGTCCAATTACTACTCGAGTTCGAGCTCAACTCGACTCGATTAATAAACGAACCAAGTTTTAACAAGGGTTAGACATACTCATTAAAACTTGAGCTCGAACTTGAACTCGTGTAAAATAAATGAGCTGAGTTTGAACACTATATTACTTGACTCGGCTCGACTAGTTTGCACCCATAATTCTAGTCTATTTTGAAATTATAAGCACAAAGTTTCACTTTGCTTCACACGTCTCTTCACCCTCAGATGTGAGAGACACGTGGATTTTGATTAACATAAAATTTTCAGCAACTCTCTGATTATTCAACCTCTTACGGGGTGTTTAGTTGCATGATAACGAAGGTTTTTATTTTAATTTTTAAAAATTGTAAGAAAACTTGTTAAAGTAGGTGTTTGGTAACCATGACATTTTTATGTTTGAAAAGTGATTTTCTTCTTAAACAAAAAAAGAGGATCTCACCTCTTTCTTTTTTCTTGTGGTCCCCTACTTTGTTTGATCATGCATAGTAGTTACTCTTTTTTGTAATCATATCCTTCCAAACATGATAGTTTTATGTCATGAGTTGATTCACTTTTTATTTTAATATATTTTTTATCATGAAAGTGTACAAAAAAATTATCATGCAATCAAACACCTCATTAGCCTAAAATTTTCGGCAACATTCTGATTATTCGACCCCTCTGCAGGCTGCAGCCACAAGATGATGCTGGAGTTAATAAAATCAAATGAATGTTTATTTTTACTTCTGAACTGTCATAATACCACCAGATATGTTTTATATCTCTGATTATAGACGTAAATGCTAAACATAAAATTATTATTTTATCGAAAACAATTACTCAGAAGAGCGAAGTCACGTTGCTAGGCGAGGGCAATTTTGAGAAATATCAAAACTCGGTCTTCCCCCTCGCTCCGCTCTTCGTATAAAAGGGACTCCCGGCAAGACCGGTGGCGCTCTCCTCCCTCGGGCAACTAGGGTTTGTAGTCCCCGTTGCCGGGTGCCGGCTCGCCGTTCTCGCCACCTATCTGCGGCGAGAGCTCCGTGGTCATGGCAACGGAACGAAAGCGGAAGGTGAGCCTTTTCGACGTGAAGGACGATACCTCCGTGTCGGCGAAGCGCCCGAAGACCAACGGCATAACCGCTGCCCTCCCGCCCGGCCTGAGTCGATGGACGGGTCGCCCCTACTCGCAGCGCTACCATGAGATACTGGAGAAGCGGAGGACGCTACCCGTCTGGCAGCAGAAGGATGAGTTCCTACGGACAGTGAAGGCCAACCAAACCCTCATCCTCGTCGGGGAGACGGGCAGTGGTAAAACTACCCAGGTTCGTGTCGTCTGGCCTTCCAGTTTCGAGAGTATTGCTTATTGTGGCGTGCTTGAATTTGGTTCATCGGTGACTTGTGTTTTGCGTCTTACTTGCTGTTGCCGACGGATCATGTGTCCTTTAATTTTGAGCTATCGAGTCTCTTAAGCGCCATACTGTTTCTACAGAGGGCTATGTCATCAAGGGCCGCTTCCTTGCTTAGCTGTGCGATTAAGTGCCGACCTCATCTTATCTCATGTTTGCCTCGCTGATCTGTCGCAGTTTTTGGGCAACAATTTAACCATGGCAATTTCATTCGTGTCAACCGTGCTTAAAATGAAACTAGGTGCAAATACAGTCGAAATTGTGTTAAGAAGGCTAAAATATCAACTAGTATGTTTCTGAAGTTTATTACAGTAATATTTGGCATTTTATCAGAAAACTTGGAGCTGAACACTGAAGATGCCTATGTTTGAGGATACTATTTATACCTCCTACATGGGAATTGAAATTCCAGGGAAGCTCTGAATGCATATTTGGTAGGCACATGAGAACTGAGAAAAAATATTATGTTGGTGTCTTGTATTTGTATTACTATGGGCACCTTCAATTTTCACCAATATAATGTTAGTTCAATATACAGTCTTTTTTGCTGAGATGCAAGGAAGAATTGAACTAAGATATTAAATAAAATAAAAGTTTATCCACTGAATTTTATCAAATATGGTCTTCAAACTGATAAATAATTTATTTCACCGCATCATATCAATCAAATGATGTGTGTTCGACATAGTTGATTTAGATAAGATGGTTATAGTTACCCAATCCCATTTTATGGTACCTTTCGTGTGTGAGAATAATGCATTCTGATTGAAGAAACATTGGTTTTTTTGCTTGAACGTGTTGATCAAAGAAAGTAAATTAATTAATGGTCATTGTTGGAATACCTTGGATTTACCTGAACAACAGTAGAATAACTAATTGTAAACATGAACTGTATCTATGCATAAAACTTTATTTTTAATATACCTTCTACTTACAATGATGCTTTGATAGATAAATATAGTATATATTCACTATAAAAGTAAAATAGTACATTTTTTATAATTTTATTAAGTTTGAGTAAATAAATGAAATTGGTGGAACCCATTTAAGGTACTTCGATTTTTGACCTTCATCCAATTGTTTCTTTTGGACATTTCATGTCATTCTTTTTCATACCAAGTTATGGGGTGCCAAAGCAGCCAAAATGAGCATATGACAAAACTAGTATTTGTCTCGTGTTTTTCAGAAAACTCATTACTACCATATTTGCTTACATTTGTTAAGATTCTTTCATCAAAGCATCTGCATTTTGTTCTCTTCCTTGTTTTTTTTTATTTTGCCATCCACAGGTGGGTCATCTCTTATTCTTTACTGTTTGCTGTAGGATATCTTTAATTAACTTAATTGCCAATATAATGTACTTTCTATTGCTTGATTATAAAAAATAAAGAAGTCAAGTCTTGAAGTTATTTACACTATCACTTATAAGTTAATTGTGACAATTATAAGGTTCAATTAACTGACATGTGACATCGTATATGAGCTAAAATACTAAACTCTATGCATGGTATTTTAGATGAGGCTTGGTAGAATAGGCACCTTCTAGCTGCAAAAAACAAAGAACAAAATCGGAAAATTGTGAAAGAACTAAATTGATTGTTGTTAACCAATATTATTGGAGGTGATTACCTTAGTCGCGTAGGCAACAAGGCGATGCAATGGGTGCCTCCCCTTGGCTATGATTGCTTGAGGTGTTTGCTTCTTTCGCCTAACATGTCTCACCTGCCACCAAACTGACCTGAACTGGTCAAGAAACCCAACTGGATGATCTGAGAAAAGAGGTTTTCATCTAGTCTTGTAGAAGCATGTGTGAAGCTTCAATCATTGTGAAAGAGGACGATATTGAGCTGTTGCCAGTAGAGGTGATTAATAAAGCCATACAGTCTAAATGATTGTGGAGATTGGAGATAGAGGAGACTAGAACATTTGTACAGAAGTGGTCTCATCTAAGTACTTTACACATTTGAATGAGAAATGGTTGAATTAATCTTTTATGAAGAGGATATCCAAGATTTGGGAAGGCATTGCTCTGAAATAGAACTTCTTTTGTTCCTTGTTTTTTGCTCATTGGTAATGGCAAAAAAAATCTTATTTTGGGAGCATAAATGGATTGATAACTTCCATTTAGGTATGCAGTTTTTGAGACTTCACTCCATCCCTACCGTAGAGGTCTAAAGGTGGCTGATCTTTTTGACAATGTGAAAACAACTAGCAGTGGAACATCTTATGCTGGAGGGATTTTACTGAAGTCGATTGAAGATTTTTTTAGCTCTTATGGAGATTTTGAGACAAGTCCATTGCACCAATGCAGGAGGATAAAGTGCAATGGAACTTGACTTTGAGCCTGCATTTCTCTATTAAGTCTGCCTGTCAATGACCTAACGTTGGTGACATGGAGGTTTTCTGGTGGAAATGTGTATAGAACTCAATGACTAAAATCACGATCTTTTTTAGGAAAATCCAAAGGGGTAGACTTCCTGAACTGCAAAGAATGTCATGTATTTCACCAGCCTTATGTGACTTCTCTGGCAGCTGCAAGGATGCCAACCATTTTGTTATATATTGTGATGTCATTAATTATTTTTGGTGCACTCTTTTTAGAAGCCAGGGCATTAATTAGACTGATGGCTATATACTGGGCAACTCTTTGAAGAATGGAGCAAGCTTAATTTATTGAGCAGCGATAACACTTTGTGGGATTTGACTTTATCTGTCATACTGTGGGCTATGTGGAGACAATGCAACATGCATAGTTTTTGAAAACTTCTATTTTAATTCTCATATGTTCTTCATTTTCTTTCTGGTCCTTATAAAATCTGTATTTTGCTTATTTTAAAATCCCCCGACCTGTTCTAGTTTACTTTCAAGCTTTACAATTGGAAGGCTTTTCTTAGATAGGTATTTCTTACTTAGTAGGATTTCTTCTTTTCCTATGTTCTACTTGGAATTGGATTCTCCATTTTTTCATTGTGTTTGGATTAACATCATTGTTTCAATAAAGTGTGGCTATGTTGCCTTATAAAAAACCTTGTCTCAGTCTTGCCCACCCTAGTTTCTGGTAGCGTTTTTCTCCATTGAGCTTTCGACCCTCTTAGTCCCTTCTAACTCACTCACTCTATCTCTCTCAGCCTCTCCCATCGCTGTCTTCTCTCCCCCCTCAGCTCTACCTGTCTAGTCTCGACCCCTAAGTCATCTCCCATCCTCGCACAATTCCCTCTGCCCCCTCAACTTTTTCACTTGTTTGTTACAAAAGTTAGCTGCACTTTTATATTTATGACATTTGCATTTCACTTTTAAATTTATGATGTTATTAGTGACTTAGGTGTACATTTAAAATAATAAAAATATAAATACGTACAAAAATATACTATGCTTTAAGTACTTGTGATGAGGCGAGGTGAGGCCATCCTTGCCATGTGTGCTTCACACCTTTGACAATAGGGTTCAGCTGAAGGTTAGGCTTCTGAGCATCTGTTACTGGAGTGACTAATTTTCTGCTAAAGCAAAAGCAATCTGGTTTTTATTGTCATCATTCTGTCTCTTTTTGGTGCCATCAGTTTTCATCACTGCAGTTGTTGCAGACCATACAGATGCAAAAGAATATACTCCTTGATCTTCCGAAGAGTGAAGAACACCTATGCTACATAATATGATGCAACAATTCTCCTTCTGGAATATTTGTAAAATACACAATGTAATAGAAAGCAAGGAATTTATTCTTTTCAGGATTTTTATTTGATTTTTGTGTCTTCTTTCAAACATTGGCAGATACCACAATTTGTCCTGGAGCTTGATGATCTTGGCAAACGTCCAATGGTTGCTTGCACCCAGCCACGTAGGGTGGCTGCAATGTCTGTTTCCCGTCGAGTTGCAGAAGAAATGGATGTTACAATTGGTGAAGAAGTAGGTTACAGCATTCGCTTTGAGGACTGCAGTAGCAATAAAACAATACTGAAGTAAGCGATTCTTCTTTTGGCACTTTCTATTTATTTGATTTATCTATGTTTTTTTCTGTAAAAAATGCTTGAAGCTATTGTATAATTGTATTGTTTATTCTTTTGTGTATCAGCTTTACTTAGAGATACAAGAATCTTATCTATTTTGCCCCCATAACATTTCAGGTACTTGACTGATGGTATGCTTTTAAGGGAAGCAATGGCAGATCCACTTCTAGAGAGGTACAAGGTGATAATTCTTGATGAGGCTCATGAAAGAACTTTGGCAACAGATGTTCTGTTTGGGCTTTTAAAGGAAGTACTAAAAAATAGGCCGGACTTGAAACTGGTGGTTATGAGTGCCACACTGGAAGCTGAGAAGTTTCAGGGCTATTTCAGTGGTGCACCATTGATGAAGGTTCCAGGAAGGCTTCATCCAGTAGAGATCTTTTACACTCAAGATCCTGAAAGAGATTACTTGGAAGCTGCCATTCGAACTGTTGTGCAGATACACATGTGTGAACCGTCTGGTGACATCCTTGTTTTCCTTACAGGAGAAGAGGAGATTGAAGATGCTTGCAGGAAATTAACGAAGGAAATTAATAATTTGGGTGATCAGGTGGGTCCTGTGAAAGTGGTTCCATTATATTCTACATTACCCCCTGCCATGCAGCAAAAAATATTTGAGGCAGCCCCCTTACCAGCAAAGGATGATGGACCTCCAGGGAGAAAGATTGTTGTGTCCACCAATATAGCAGAAACATCTCTGACCATTGATGGCATAGTTTATGTAATTGATCCTGGATTCTCCAAGCAGAAAGTATATAATCCCCGGATACGTGTAGAATCATTGCTGGTATCTCCCATATCTAAGGCCAGTGCTCATCAAAGAGCAGGACGTGCTGGTAGAACACAGCCTGGGAAATGCTTTAGACTGTACACTGAAAAAAGCTTTCTTAATGATCTTCAACCACAAACATATCCTGAAATTCTTCGTTCGAATTTAGCAAACACTGTTCTCACTTTGAAAAAGCTTGGCATTGATGACCTGGTTCATTTTGACTTCATGGATCCTCCTGCTCCTGAAACCTTGATGCGAGCACTAGAAGTGCTCAACTATTTGGGTGCGCTGGATGACGAGGGAAACTTGACCAAACTAGGAGAAATGATGAGTGAATTTCCTCTGGATCCTCAGATGTCAAAGATGCTTGTTGTCAGTCCTGACTTTAACTGCTCTAATGAGATATTGTCAATTTCTGCTATGCTTTCAGGTAATATTTTCTTTACTCTACCAGTGCAATTGAGTCTCATTAATCTGCGGCAAGTGTGATCCATTCAGATGGGATTGTAGAATGCTTTCATGTTGTCGTGGTTTTATACATGATGCATCTAAAACCAGGGTGGTTATTGAGTCCTAGAATGGACATGCTTGGTTAGCGAATTCATGTTTCATTGTCCTGCATTGCATTATTCGTGGCTTTATTATCTGTTTTAGTCCACAGTTGTCATCAGTAGCTATAAGATCCAGGCTCCATGCTCTTTGGTCAGCAAGACCATGGATTATTGTTTTTAAGTTCTAATGCAAGATAGTTGCAGTTTCTCAGTTATTCTCTCATGAAGCAAATGGTGTCATCTCGCCTCTATGCATCTGCTGACCTACCGTGGGCCTCTTCTGTGATAACCAATTTCTTTATCTAGTACCCAATTGCTTTCTCCGGCCTAGGGAGGCCCAGAAAGCTGCAGATGAAGCGAAGGCTCGGTTTGGACACATCGATGGGGATCATCTTACACTGCTTAATGTCTATCATGCATACAAGCAGAACAGTAAGTTCTAAGAATACATATGCTGGAAATCTTTCTTTTCTTGCTCATTGTTTGTTTGATCTCAATTTTAATATGCCATTGCAGATGAAGATCCTTCATGGTGCTATGAGAACTTTGTTAACCAAAGAGCATTGAAGGCAGCTGATAATGTTAGGCAACAACTTGTGCGCATCATGGCAAGGTTCAACCTGAAGTTATGCAGTACAGACTTCACCAGTCGTGATTATTATGTAAACATTAGGAAGTCTATGCTTTCTGGATACTTCATGCAAGTAGCACACCTTGAACGCACAGGACATTACTTGACAGTAAAGGATAATCAAGTGAGTGGGCATGATCCAAGTTTTCTGCTGATTCTTTCCTCTCTCTCTCTCTGTGTATGTGTGTGGGAAACAAGCTTCCCATCACCGTTTATTTTCAATACTATTTAATGTTTATTAACTAGGTTTTATTGATGTTTCTTAACTAGGTTGTTCACTTGCATCCTTCAACCTGTCTTGATCATAAGCCAGAGTGGGTCATCTACAATGAGTTCGTCCTGACTAGCAGGAACTTCATTCGCACAGTTACTGATGTTCGTGGAGAGTGGTAAGCAGATTATTTCATGATTTAAGGTGTTTGTGCACATCTGAAATTGTTCGTATGTGTTGGTATCTTATAGGGCTTGGATTTTATTCATCTATTTTGTTTAAGGCTGTTGAACTGACCTCAGCACAGAGGTGAGGCAAGAGCCCTTGCTACTGCAACACCTTGAAGCAGTCACTTCATGGCCTTTCTGGCTATTTCAGCCTTAATACATTTAATATGTGCATATGTATATGTATCTATGTGTATGTGTGTGTGGATGTCAAGGAGACAACTAAGACATAATATATGCATTATAAATGTAATGAAAATCAAAGAAAAAAATGGGGAGTTAGTTTGGATAGAATAATATTTTCTTAAAGTATTCTATTTAAACATCTTGGTTTAATTATTCAAAAGATGAAGAATGTGAAGAGATCGTAATCATATAATTAAAGTAGGATGGATGAAGTGGAGATTAGCTATAGGCTTATATGATGGTAAAATTCCATTAAATTTGAAATAAAATTTTTATTGTACAACTATAGTAGTCAATGTTGGACAATACAGAAAAAACATACTTTAAAACAAGATAAGCTGGGTTGGGGGTTGGGAATGGGTCGACCTGGGTTGGACCCTAATGAGATGAAACAATTGGAAAAATGATAAAAATACACAAAATAAAAAAATATTATTTTATTTCTATTTAAATCTTACATTTGAGCATGTTCTACAACATTTATATATTATTCCCAAGATATTTGGTTTGAGTATATTCTATCATAAACATATATATATATATGTTGATTGTATTCTTCACTCATTTCTTGAATTATTCTAGGATCTCTTCTCCAAACTTCACACTCATAAGTTAAGTGTATGGAATTTACATTGGACTTTTCTTTGTTGCATATCTATTAAATTATAATGTATCCAAGCCAGATTACTTTGGCTTGAGCTGGTGGTTTGGGTATCACGGCTCTCTGAAGACATTTTTAATGAAAATAATAATGACAATAATTTAAAGAAATAAAATTAAAACAAAGTGGTTTGTAACACAAGTAGAAAAGAATTTCTTGAGTGAGAACATGAGAGCATTGTGAGAAGTTGAGAATTTTAGAGAGCTTTTGAGAATAAGCAATGATAGCGCTAGATAGAGTTTTAGAATGAGAAATCAAGAAGAAATGGAGGGGAGAGATGTGGGATGAAAGGAAGATTTCTTGGGGGTTTTATATAGCTTCCCAAGGGGCCTTGGGCCATTGGACTAGCTGTTGGCAACCAGGGTCACCCGTGTCGCCTTGGGTCAGGCCGGGTTGGCTGAACCTTGGCCAATTGAGCTGATGATTTGGGTCCTGATTAGGTTGATCAGTCGCAAAATTGACCCAACCTTCCATGCTTTAAAATAAATGCTACTGAAATGAGAATATTATGATGGGTATATGGTCATACTAATTAGATAAGATATGTAATAAATATGTTAGATAAAATGTGGGAATAACTATAGGTATAGACAAATTGAAAGAAAGAAAACTCAGATGGTTTGGACATGTTAAAAGTAGATTTAAAGAAGCTCAAGTTAGAAAAGTAGAAAGCATCAACATATGAAAAATAAAAATGAGTGTGGTAGACCTAGGCTAACAAAGAGGAGGATAATATAATATGTTTTAAATATTTTTAAGAAATAACTCAACATTGATATGAGTGGAGAATCCACATGGTAATATGGCTGGAGTTGTCAAGGAGGACAAGGCATTCAAAGGGGTCATTTCAGCTCAGGTGACAAGGTGATGCATTAAGTAGTGTAATTGGATGTTTATATATATATATGTACAGAGAGAGAGAGAGAGAGAGATGAGCTAAGGTGGGCATATCACAGACTTTAAAAGTTCGTGTACATGTATGTATATTTGAATTTGTGGTCAGGTCATGGGAGTCAAGGGGGTAGTGCATCCCTTGTTGCCATAGTTGTCAAGGTACCAACATAGGTGGCAAGGCATTTTTCAAGGGACACCTTGCTAGGGCGTCTTCTGGGGGGCCCAAAAGGCACCCGCCTAGGTGTCCAAGGGGACCAAGGTGGGCACCTAGCCACCAGTCTAATTTATGACTAAGAGAACTTATACTATTACATATGGTTAAGATTTGTAATATGTTGTATACTTAAAAACTTATAAAGTTCCTTTTTAATGCTCTTTTGATTAGCTTTTTCTCATTTAACGCTCTTTTGATTAGCTTTTTCTCATAAAACATATAGTCATATACCAATCCATACATAATTACGAAAATAAAATTATATTTATTTGTATACGCTATACACAAATAAACACATTCAGTTATAACATACAAATATAATTGTATTTATGTATATATTTGTACGCATACATAAATATATAGTGTTAACATCTAATTATATATATGTATACACACACATATATATAAACATCTAATGCTATAACCTTGACTGTCTAGGCAAACGCCTAAGCAACCTCCTTGTTGTGTAAGTGGATTTGACACTCTTTAACATCTTGGGCCCCTCGTCGTCTCGACAACTATACTTGTTTGAGTTTTCTTTTCTTAAATCAAATTAAACACTCAAAACAAAACCAAACTGAACTAATTTAGTTAGGTTGGGTTCATCTGGTCCAAACTATATTATGGTACATGTCTATGTATAGTTTCATTTGCTTATTTTAAACTATATTTTATTAAAATGGTTTATATGTTTGTATATATGATTAGTTTTACAAACTTTGTTTTCATGAAACCCATTGTTAAGATGCTTATGTTAAAGTAAATATTCAATTTGACTCCGGTTATTTGGTTTGATTTGGTTTGAAGTATCTTGGAAACTGAACCCAGCGATGGGTGGTTTAAGCTAAACCAGCTGGGGCAGGATTCGGCAATACACCAATTTGTCCATTGTTAGTAGATAACATGATTTCTTTCACTTAATCCTAAATAATTCATTTGGTCATTTATCACGTGAAGAGCGAAGAGGCCTATGCAGCTCAGCTTGTCTAGCTATGTTATCAGAGTCAAGCTAGATGATTGCCTAGGCAACAAGACAAGGTAAGGCAGCCCCTAGCTGCCTTGACTTGATCTGAACTGCCTAGATAACTGACCTTGCCACCTCTGGTGCTGGGGCATGGCGCCTCCGACGTTTTGTTCAGGCAAGGAAGACGGGTACTGACGGGATCTGTTTTTGGATCTGGCAACCAAAAAGGGCGGATTCACAACTTAAGTTGAAGTCTGCCCCCCTGGACATTTAACTGCCCCATATGATTGGTGGTTCAGCACCTAGGTGGACCGGACCCCAACTTAAGTTGTGGATCCCCACATCTGGGCCTGCGGGATCCGAGGTCCTCATCTTCTTCACTTGAACATGTCACTTCCCTGGGGCATCTTTGCTTGCCCTGCTTGTCCACCATGGTGGCGCTGGAGATTGCCTCCACCATTGGAGATGATGGGGCGAGGCGAGGGGTTCACCTAAACCACCTCACTCCTCTAATAACAGTCACCTTGGGGTGTCTTGTGCTTTTGCCCCAAAGAAGGTGCCTTGATGCTTTAACTGGTGCCATATCAATATGATATATATTTATATACTTTTTTTATGCTTGTAATGCGATATTTTTACTATTTTATGAGGCTATCATTTTAATTTGTGCGTGACTGAAAGTTGGTAATGCTCGGTTCACCCTGATGTTATACTTATATTGCAGGCTAGTTGATATAGCTCTACACTACTATGACCTCAGCAATTTCCCTCCATGCGAAGCAAAACGTGTTCTCGAACGACTATACGGTAAGCGTGAGAGAGAAAAAGGGGAGAACAAGAACCGGAGAAACATGGCTTGATCCAAATGGAGCACCCGCTCCTGTGCCTTCTTGGTGCCAAAGCTATTAATTAGGACATCCTGGGTCGATGTTTCCCTTGGCGATGCCGGAGGATGGGCCGAATTAATCAGCTATTTGTTCCACCCGTCATTAGAGCTGCAGCGTGCAGGCGGTAATGGATTTGAACCTCCTTGGACGAGTCAAGTTCTCATGCTGGTGTGGTGATCTTTGTGTTATATTGAGTACACTCAGAAGCGATTGCTACTGTCGGTGATTGGGCAGATGTCAATCACAGTTTTAGGATTAAAGATGGCCCCCAACGAATATTGCCCTCTGCCTTCACTCGTTGGACTTTTTGGTGTTTGTATTATTTGCACACCCTTAATTGTATTTGTTCTCCGGATTAATGAGCCTATTTAGGCTGTGCCCCTTCTGTCGTTGAATCGCGATTACAGGTTATGTATGGCCTTCCAGGCCTCGATGCAACGCCAGTATGTACCCCCCTAGGTGATGTCCGAATGTTTTGTACGTCCTGTTTTACCAGCTATCGTTAGCCCCTTTCCCGTTTACCGCACCCGCGGTAACAAACTTGGGTGAGATCTTGAAAATCTTGATGTCACTATCATTTATCAGACAGCACGGTTATGTGAATATCATCATCAACTAAATTATGGTGAAATAAGTTTCAGTCACTTCTGACTCCAGGAAAAAAAATCATTTTAATTTTGCTTCTCATCACATCCTGCGACGGCGGTGCACACGCGTCCTCCACCTTGGTGGCTCTTCTAGGAGTCTTCGTTCACTGGCACCCTTTGCCCCGCAGACGGAGCTTCGTTCGTGTGCAGAGTCGACGCAACAAAGACGAATGGAGTTCAAACAGTAAATAATATCCTTGGAATATTTTATCTCGCTTTTGTTGAGATTTTGGAGTTCAGCAAGGTTACTGAGATTTTTTTTCCAGATTCAACACAAATTTCTGATATTTATTTATCATAACCATTGGACAAAGGTGCTTTTAACTGGGACCGAAACTGTGTTTGGCTGTTTAACAGAGATTGAAATTTCTGGTTCGTTGTTGCAACACTTTTTTTGGATAATTTTCTCTCGAACTAGTAGACTTGACGATGTCAAGTCTTAACAATGACGGGAAGTGAATAAAATTGTAATTTGGGACTGTAAAATAAATAAAGATGTGAATGGGATTAGAAAATAGATCCCCACCCCCAAAATAGGGCGGGAGTTGATTTGATCCACTTTTCTCTTTTAAAAAACATCCCATTTGCCCTATGGGGATTTTAGGATTGTGGAGAGAATTTTAATAGTTAAGATCTTTAGCACATAACAACATCAAATATGCACATCACCTAATTTTAAGTTTAGATTCTAATAGTAAATTGAGTTTTTGTTACAATTTCATGTTTTTGCAACAAAACTTGTTAAAAAAGACGTTGGACAACAACCATTACAATTTTATATTTGTAAAGAGAGTTCTTTCTTAGACCAAAAAAGAGAGAATGCTCTCTTTTATTTAGTGGTTCTTTATCTTTTTTTGATCATGCATGACTCTCACTCTTTGTTGCTATCACATCTCTCCTTAACGTGGCAATTTTATGTCATTAGTTAATTTTTAATTTATTTTAATACATTCTTTAGTTATGGAAGTGTGTAATATTTTTTTTCTTACACTCAAACACCCTACGAGGAAGAGGGATAAGACTTGTTTTATCAGCTTAATTTTAGCATCTATAAAAAATGAATCGACGGGACCCATTTGCATGGAATAGTATATAAGATTAGGATCTTAATATATTATGATCCAGAAGAACCAGAAATGTAAGTGGAACATTTATCAGACCATGAAATTTGAAAGATCCTTATACATCTCTACTCCTCAAGAGCCCTATATTGCACTCTTGTCGTCTCACGGCCACGTGTTCTAAGATCTATACCTTGGGATGTAAACTAATAATTTATGGAATATTGATGCAAAAACGAGCATAGATAAGTAAAACTAATTAAAATAAAATTAATTAAATAATAAAATATGATATATAAATTATAAAATGATAAGAATAAAAATTTAAAAATATTATTTCAAATTTTAAGAAATATATGTGAATTGTTAACTTATTTTTAATAAAAATAATATTTAATATATATTTAAAAAATTATCATATTCACTTCCGATATCGGAATCAGATAGAAATCAAAACAATGATTCCAAGATTATCGAAGTCAAACCCTCTCAAATCTTGACGGAATCAAAATTAGATAATAGTGATTTCGCCGCAGAATCCGACACATCTTTCGGAGTGACCTCCTTGCAGCATCATCAGCGTAAGGTCATGGAACTCAATTTCCCTGCGAGTCTCTGTTCGCTCAAGCCGCACCTATCTGTGCGGACGATTAGAGGTGCTCTCCCTCTCCATGTCACTATCCATCAATGTCTATGGACAATGGTTTCATGCATTCGTACTTTGCTCCCAATTTGTTGAAAAATATTTTGGTTTTCTTCTTGGTTCTGCAGATGGCATCTTCTATTAGCTTCGTCCTTTTGCGCAAGCAGCGAGGGAATTGAAATGATCTTGCCCGTCTCTGAGTAGATCTTTTTCCGAAGTAAGATTTCAAAGTTCTTCCTCGGGTTATGTGCACTCTTTTTAAAGGTGGTAGTAGTCTGACGTTCATTTTCCTCATTCTTAGGAAGCATTGCGACACGAGAGCAAAGACGTTCTTCGTGTCTTTTAACCATTAAAATGATATTCTCTTTATGATTAAACATATCATTCATCCTCGAACCATTAAGTCACAACATGGATTTACGATCTGTTGTCCCATGAACCTCAAAAACTCATTCGAAATATCTTCAAAAATTATAAGAGGAAAGACTCTAAAATTTCTCTTTCTTCTTTCTCCGTAGATTATCAAATCCAAGTAAAAGTCAATAAGACCTTGATCAATCATCCTTGGTTTTGAGATCAAGTTTTGGATTTTTTTTTCAAAAAGTTTTTTGGATAATCTGATCTCACTGTGTGACTGGATCCGTTACGATGTGGTTCGGATCCAGATCTTACCATTCGGATCCAGTAAAATCCAGCCCAAATCAGATCCATTGACGGGCCGAAAGGAGACTAAAATGAGAAGGTAAACAAACTATATTCTTTTCCCACAACTTCAACCAAAAGCACCGACACGACCGTACGCTACACTCGAGTGGAGTCAATTAATGTCAAAGTCGACTTTATTTACCCTTTGGCTTTTTGGGAACGATAAGGTTGCTCGAATAAGAAGGAAATGAGAAAAAAACAAAAACGGCTTGATGCACGAAGGCAAAGAATGTAACAAGCACGTATGGTATGTTGCATCCACCCACGAACATGAACGTCAGCTCTAAGAAAGTGCTCTTATAGCTGCGTGTGCGTGGAACGCGGGCGCAGGCGGATACGGGACACGTAAATATGACGATCTCAAAGAATGAAGGGGAGGGATGTAAAAAAAAAAAAACGAGAGAAAGAAAGACGAACAGCCGGGAGAGAAATCTTCAGAAAGGGGGATGTCGGGTATGAATTCCCAACCCCTCTATACAGCATGCGATCACCCAAGTGATCGCCGGCGTAGCCGTTCCTCTCCGAGTATCACCCGGAGGAGTGAGTCCGGTCTATATACCTTGAACCAAGATCTAGTTCTTCTTCTCTTTTTTTTCCTGATCGCGCGCGCCGTGCACTTGTTTCATATCTGTGTTCAGATGAAAAGGAGAAGATCAGATTGTGTCCTCCTGAGGAGATGAGGCGGAGAGCGCATACCAGTGTCCTGGGCACTTTGAGAAGTAAGAAAGACAGCGAGTATATGGCGGCCGAGACGATTGCCGCGGCGACGATGTTGTGGAGCAGTCGCTTGTTGTCTCTGCCGGGCACGAAGGCGACTTTCAATGTGTTGGTCACCTCGAAGACTCGATACGACAGCTGGAGAGAAAATACACGGCGGGGTCAACTTCGTCTTTTTGATGGTCTCGCAACCTGCCGTTGTAACTGACCGGGTCTCACATACCAGGACGTAGATAGCCGTCGTGAGCATGAAGTTAAGCAAGGGGTAGTTTGGAATGAGGGACAGCAACCACCGGGGCTGGCCGTCGGGAACACCTGACCTGAGGAAGTTCGTAGACAGCCATTGAGTAGTGTGACAATGACAGAAAAACAAAGCAAAGCGGACACCGTGGTCCGTGGATAATCCAGTTCCAAACCAGGCCCCCAGGGGTATGCACTTGTTCAAACAGCCAAATTCGTCTGGCTTAGAGATTTTCTAAATCAAACCAATCCCGATAAACAAATTAAACCAAAATATGATAAATTTTTTACTCTACTATTAAAACGATAACATTTATATAGTTTATAATATGAAGTTACATTAATCTCATTTATTTATAACTCAATAAGTGTATATGGTAAATATTAATTATTTTAAAAATTAAAGTAATTTTCATTCTCAAAACCAAACCAAACCAGATTACACTGATTCAATTTGGTTCCGTTCAGTGCATGAAAATCCAGGTCAGGACAGGGTCGTGCGATCTGGCCTGACCCAGTCAGACTCCAGGCCGATCAGTCTGACCATGAGCTCAGGCACCTCAACCAGAGGGATCTTCACCTAGCGTCGCACCGAGTCATGTTACGGTTAGCCCGCTGCTAGCCATTGGGGATACTCCAAGCACCCCTAAAGTCCTTTGGAGGGCAAGGGTTGGGGGCAAGGTTCCAAGCCATGACATCCAAACCTCTGGTGCGACCTTAAATGATCCGACTTGACTTCATTGCAACTTAATTAACACGGTGAAAAGAAATGTACAATGTAAGTATTGTAAGAAGATCATGCATAGCGAAATTTACTAGTTGAAGTATCACCTAACTGAGATAAAAGACAACATTCTCCTATGCACGGACTCCACCCAATATACAACAACAATTTCCTAATTATTTATGAACATTGAACCGGAAAAGAGAGCAACAAAATGACACAATGATATCGTCTAGAAAGAAATATCCAAACCTTCCAATCATGGAGTTCATATATATGTAATGTCGGAAGTGGACAAGAGTACTCGGCAATTGGTATTTGGTAGTACTGTGTTAGTGGAAGGTTTCAATGGTGTAACATTGCTATTAATTATTTATAACTTACATCAATATCAAATGACACTCATATTTAATACTTATTCTTTTAAACAGAAGAAATAATAAGTGAGATGGAGACAAACTACAAATCTTTTGTGGATGAAGAATGTATCAACATAATGGCCGATTCATAGGTCAAGATTTCAAAAGTGGTCAAAGTTCGGAAAGTGGAAAGGGAATCTACCAACGAGCTAGAGCAAGAGAACTATGATTTCACACGTGACGATGACTCAAAGATAGGTCTTGTAGATCTGATAATCACATGGCTAAGATAAAGATAAACAAACTATCATCACAATGACAATGAAGAACTTGAAGACATGAAAGTTGAAGATCGGATAGACGACAACTCAGTGGTTCTTTTACAGTAACATGAGGGCGAATGCAGCAAAGGGGCTGTACTACAAGTTGATCAACACCATAGCCGATGCTGGTCAAGATGTTCATGAACCGAATCCAAAGAAAATTTATAATACTAATCTTCTTATGAAAGTGGAAGATATTAGAAAATACATCAAGACATTTGAACTTATATGAGATGAAAGATGGGAAACTTAGATGATGGGTGGTTAGACAAGTATGCTTATAGTTTCTTTTCATACTTATTACTCACTTAAAAGTTCTTTTCTAGCATCTGCATGATGTCTTTTTTGATAGGTATAATTAGGAGGGGTGACCAACATCCTAATATACTGTCCAAGAAATTGCAGATTCCTCCTTCACTGACCAACAGACCTAAGATCAGAGAATCTTCATGCCAAACTAAGAAGTTGTCTAGTAAAGGAAAACATATTCTAATTGATCATGTGGACATTACAGATTAATATAAGATTGACAAGGCACATGAGCCAAATATATGAATTCAATACCAAATGTCCAAAGAACATTTAATGATGAAGCAACTATTTCAGTGAAGTCTACAGGTCTAGATGTACAACCTTCACTAGTGCAGTTCACGTTCTAAGAACATTACACACATCACACAAAATCAAAATCACAGTGCGCAAACACAAGATGGAGAAGACATGTAGTGAGGTGGACCTCATCTTAAGACTCTTGGGTTCCTACATTTAACTTGGAATATTATGGGATGTCTCAAGGGAGTTACAGATTTGAGAGTTTCATAAACTCCGCCTACGATAGTTATGGAGATGAAGAATGGCGAGCTTATCCTAAGATTATTGAAGGAGGAAGTGTGGAATACAATAAACATGTATGTCTTGTCAATGCTATGTACTCTTCCCACGTCTTGAGAAGAGTATACGTCATGTAGAATAACACCAAAATGTAAAGTTCAAATAGAAATGAGCCAAAAAAACTTAGTTTGATTTTGCCTATTTTTTTGGATTTTTTGTTGTTTCTTTCTAACTTTTTACAAATTTTCTCTTATCAGTCTGGTCAGACCAGGTTGGATCTAGGTCGACTGGGGTGGTGACCAGGTCTGACCAGATCAGGTTTGGTCAGGGCGACTTGGTCCTGACCCTGACCCAACTTACCTTGGTTCAGGGGACCCTACTGAGAAAAAAGATCCAAAATGGAACCAAACCAAGTCTTGCCACCCCTAGAGCATACATACAACAGCATTGCGAGCACCACATGACACATCCCTACTAACCTTAACCAGACGTGAAACTGTGAAATGTAGGTCTCCAGAGTTATCTTGCCCAACCACCTGAAAAATGCAAAACACCATAAAATTAAGCTAAAAAAGTGGAGAACAGGATTGTTAATAGGTGAAAGAATAATAAAAGGTCATCAGATTCAGAAGATGATATGATCTTGGCCACTTGGATGAAATAAAGTGACTTACGCAAAGAGAGTCAAGGAGAAGCTCCGGAACTTCTGGGTGAAATTCCTCAAGCAAATGTAAACACTGGTTCACCAAATGAAAAATTAGAGAATTAAGCAAGAAGGATGATATGGCACAATTTTAGATACTATATCTGGATGATGTCATACGTTATCGGGATCCAAGATGTGTAGGGATGATACTTGTTGTAGGTAAGCTTATCCAGCTTGTATATGTACTCAAACCAGAGATATCCAGCCTGCAACCATACATGGAGATTTTTTACATGACCAAAGCATAAAATTGATAACAAATCAAGGTTTTCTAGGCGACCACGGTGATCAAGGCGACACAGTACCGTCTTGACGATAAGGTGAGGCATTAGACGACACCTTTTTTATATAGTAAAATATATAAAATAACAAATATGTGTAAAAATGATGCAAAATAACTTTGACACCATGCAAATCAATTAATAATGTGGGAAATGCATAGTTACATAGACTAAATAACTTGACAAATTAGTAATTTTACTATTTAAATTCTATTAACTATTAGTAAGCACTTAAGAAATCATTTAAGCTATTATTTCATCAAAATGTTAAATTATAGTCAAATTAACTATTAAAACTAGTTATTTTTACTCCAAAACAACTTAATTATATGATATTGACACTTAATTAGCATTATTTATTATTAAAATATATAAAATAGTAATTTAAAGCAATGGGCGCCTAGGTGCCCATCGCCTTGCTCTGGGGGCACCTTGTAGCCTAGGTGACGCCTTGAAAACATAGTAACAAATATTCACATGGTGTGCAAATTACCAACAATGAGATCGTCACGATGGCAGTCTTGATTGGGACTCTGATCTTGGTTTCAGCCTCTTCCAGCTTCTCCATCCATCTTTCGACCTGGGCCAGTATTCAAGTAGCACAACGACAAGGATCCAAGCTAATTTATCAGAATAGGGAAGAGTACATGCAACCTTCAATTGGAAGAGGAAAAACTATTTTAGGACGTACGGAGGGATGAAAGTAAGCATAGATCATTCCCACGATCCAGATGTAGCGATCAAGGCCTGATCGGAAGTGCCACTCATGTAAAGCAGGGTAAGCCTTTTTTGAGGCATCTGGGTTTCTGTATCCTGAGGTTTGGAGTAAGCTTGGTAAAAGGTGCAGCTTCACCTTGGAATGGAAAAGAAAATGCAGCTAACCAACTAACCTAGAAGAAATGTCAGTGGCTGCCAGAACCATTCAAACACTCCGGGGACCTCCCATATTACAATGACCACCAGAAAACATGTTGCAATTTTTAGTGCAATAACCCATCCTCTTTCATTGTATTTGTTCATGAGTCCGAGAGCACCGTACACCATGAGAGTGAAAAGGGTGTGCATGGGACAGATATAGTATAACATGTATTCGTTATTTAGAACAATGCAACAAAAGGTGACAAAGAAGTTAAGCCGCCACATCATCTGTTCAAAAAAAATGAAGGAAATTGTCAGCAGGAGGGATACCAATCTGCAGATTGGAAAGCAAAACAAGTTTCCACTACATAAAATGGAAAGTACCAATGAATACCTGTGCAAACCGTGCAATGCTGAAATCCTTCCTAACATAATAGTACGAGAAGTTCCCAAATCCAGTCATCCAAACGTATGCAGCAATAAAGACACGGATGGCATTATAGATCTCTGATGCAGCAAAATAGTGGTACATCAAAAATAATACCTGAAATAACAAAGGCAATCAGTACATGATGATCATGAAATGCAGACCATTTTTTATGAAATATGATGGACAAGGAAGGTTCATGCCGAGACCACACTTTCCACGTGCAAGGAATGTGCTCAAGCAGTTTTGATCATGGTTTTGAGGATCCGCCAATCCTAGATAGGATCAGTACCCATGAACCCCTAGGGGGAATCCCAATCTGCTTTTCAGCAAGGATTGGCTGAAGATTGGATGAACTAAGATCACCTAGGATGGGCCAATCCTGAGCTAAGATCAGGTGATCTTGGCAAGAAATCAGCTAATTCCAGCCAGACTCAGAGTGAGTCTTAGCCGAGCCGGGCAAAGTCATGCCTGAGTTGAGCCAGGATCGGCCCAATATTCACAGATCCTAGGCTTTCAGCAGATCCAGATCAGCCCTGACAGATCAAGGGTTTGATTCTAATCAGAAAATCCATGCTTTCGATGCTTGCCTGAGACTTGTATTTGAGGCCTGGCATGCTGAGGAAACAACGGAAAGAGAGAATTGCAACAAATATACCTTCCATTGGAAAAAAATCTTACCTGCATCCACCCTTTCCATTCCTCAGTCTGATGTCTATTTAGATACAATATTGATTTTCCTGAGAATGGCGACTTGTCACTGTGAACTTTAAAAGACGTCATCACTGCCACTATAACAAGAAGAAAGTACAGAAACAGGAAAAGGTCCCTGCTGTAATTCTGCAGCCAAATAATATTTTCTAATGAATATCAAGGACAAAGATTATTTTCTTTTAAGTACGGAAGAAAAATATGGGGCAAAAGAAGAACATAACAGGCCAGTAAACTTCATTGCAAAAAATTGATTTAGAATGTTCGTACTTAAACATTTGCAAATTTGAAAAAGATGTAGGAACAAATTAGCTGAGCCAACAACTAGACTAGTCGATATCCTTGCCAAGGTGGCCAGCCATCTTCGACTACTTCAAACAAAAATGTCCAACAGTAGAGTTTTTTACTAAATTGAACTGTGGAACAATGACTACCCTGTGTTAAAAGTTGAATTATTTAATCTCTTAAAATATCCTTACACAGGATATTACATTCGAACCTCTTCAAGATAACTTTATATATAACACATCCAACACTCAAGCATATAACACAGTCATGTGTGACAATCTCGTCATGGACTCTAGGGGTAGCCTCATGCTCAATAAGTGGTTTGACAGCATAGTACTTTATGCCAAGGAAGGAAGTATAGGGTATCGAGATCTGGATCTGTTCAGCTCAAACCCAACTAGCTGTTGAGTTAACCATTGGGCTGAACCTGCAATATGGCCAATACTGGTCAACATGGCTGATCCAATCCTATAGGGCTGTGAATGGATCCGGATAAAATCTGATTTGTTCTATTCTTATTTGGGTGATATCCTATTATGACGTATCTGCCGGAGCAGATATCTGGATATAGATATTACCTTATTGTTAATTGGAGTGCATGCGGAAATGCCAGCTCGGTCCATTTAAGGGCAGCTGAGAATATATTTTTTATAATGTGTAAATCATATGTATTATATATTTAAAAGTATTTTATTTAAAAGTATTCATAAATATTCTCTAATATAAACGTGGTAGACATTAATGAATTTATGATAAGTTTTATATTTTAAAACTTATTTATGTATATTTATATATTATTAAACATATTAATCAAATAAATTTTAATTAAAATATCAAACCGGATATTACCTGTACTTCTCTGAATCTAGAAAATATCCGATCCATATCCATATCTGACTCTGACCAGATATTATCCATTTAGTTAAATGGAGCAGACACAGAAATGTTGTATCTACTCTGTTTACAACCCTACAATCCAATATGTCAATCTATGGTTTATGCTATGTCGTAATTCCCTACTTACCTCGTTGGTGATAACAATTATAAACATCACCTAAGTCAATTGACTGAATAACTAAGCTAATTGGTAGCTTTCCCAATATTGTTAACTACCCTGAGATTGAAATCACCCAAACATAATGTCCTATATGGTTAGGGTATCAAAAGTGATACTATATCAATTTTGATATTGATATTTCTAGAGGTTGTATCAATATCAAAATTGATATGAGTTGACACTTAATACATAACATGGTTTGTTGTACTACAAGTTTTAAAATTGATATTATTAGCCAAACGGCTCTTAATGATTTATACCAATATCAATTTCAAAATTGATAGTGATAGAAATGTCTAATACTATTACCAAATAAGGACTAACCTTAGAATTTATTTTTCCAACTTGAGCTATGAAAATGACTAGTTCAAGTTATTGATAATCTACTAATTTAATTTTCTGATATATTCTTATATATAATGTTTAAAAAAGGTTTATTTCGCTAAGATTATGAAGAATGCACTATTGATTACATACACTAAATGACAGTGAAAGAGAAGAATGAAGTTTATGATGCAGAATATTTCAGATGCAAGTATTTTCTCACTTGAGAGTTGAGATATAGAATTGGGAAATGAGGGAGGCACTGTACTGCATCAAAGGTGGAGTCACATCATGGGGAGCCTTGAACTCTTCAGGCACACGTAGCAAATCAAGGCCAAAATGATAAACGAAGACCATTTTGAGAAAAAAGAAGGGTGTGGCTGACTTTCGGGGACTGATTATAAATGTTGCATCTATGTTACCTAAACAGAAGGATAAGTGAAGTGCAGGGCTCTGATCGACATTTCTCATGAATGGGATTTAACATATCTCAGGAACTTGCAGGATGCAAAAGTGGAAAAATTGCTCAACGGATAACTATTTACATCATTCACCATCAACCAATGTCTAGATGAAAGATGATTCTGGATACTGAGCAAAGAGGCAATCTTTATTTAAACTACCTTGGAATGTTGATCAGCGAAGGCAGGGAGGTAAGTCTGGAAAAGATAATGTGGAGTGATCATATTCCCAATTCAACTCAACTCAACTCAAGTCTTTAATTTCAAATTATTTAGGGTCAAACATATGGATTCTCTCTCCACACACATTGATTTTAGTTACTTCTTTAGAGATATTTAAATCACTCAAATCATATTGAATTACCTAGTTAACTAAGGTCTACAACATACTTTTTTTGTTTCTATTATTGTAATATTTTTTATTTTTCTAACCAGAGGCTTCTTAGGTCTATATTTAATAAGTCCAAACTATCTCAATCTCTCTTCTTTTAATTTATCTACAATTGTCATTATTCCTATATTTTCTCTAATATATTCATTTTGTATTCTATCTAATTTAATATGATTACTCATCCATCTTAGTATTCTCATTTCATTAACGCCTTGTTGAAAGTTGAAAGCTCATAAATTCTTATCTTTTCTTCTTTCCTTTAGAAGAAAATATTTTATTTGTTTAGCATTGACAACTATGAAAATACATGGTATTTATAAAAATATTAGTTACCTTCGTGTGATATCAATATGTAGGAACACAAATGGTTCCACAAAATTTTTCAAGTGTTGACATGGAGGTCATGATAGAAATGTATGTCCTACGAGCCATTCATATATGATATGATTCGACATTTCTAGAAATATCTCATTCAATTAATCAGGCAAATCTTCATTATAAGCCCTTATTAGATGCAAATATCATAATGAAGTCTTTGACCAAATACAATGATGATTAAATCATGATGAGATCATGATAATGAGATTGATCATCTAGAGGTATTTGATCCAAATGTTCCTAGTCATAAGATACTTGAGACGGGACATCAAGGATCCGGATAGACTACTGTATGTGATGAGGACGACCGATTTCATTGGTCATTAGTGTGGAGACACTGAGATACACATACATGTGCTCATTAGTTGAATGAGTTCACTGAACTGACCGAATTAGAAACCCTGAATGGTATCTTACCGAACTGTCTATCAGGGTTTTCTATTATCGCGGTTGCATGGTTGGACCTTTGACCTGAGTCGCCAAAGATGCATTGTTGGGTGGGTGCTTTGACCATTGACTTATGGATCACAATTTAGATGGTCCTATATAGCGATGGATCGGGTACAAGGAAAATCCGATGGAGGCAATTGAGCGGACAACAAGGGATCGTCCACTCTCGGTAAGTGAGAGTGAATGTCCTATGGGATAGTACTCTAAATCCCTGGCCAAAAATAATTTAAGGCAAACAATGCATCTTGTCTATGAGATAAGATCTTATCTTTCTTTCATATCACTAGATAATTTAGGAGACACCCACTTCTCAAGTAGAATAGTTAATTGGTCAACTATGAGAACAATTCTCTTAGTTATAAACCAGTCTAAGAAGTGTGAGCCATTAAGCTATATGGCATCTAATATGCCATACTAATGGTGGTTTATAATCGTCTGTCAAGAGGGACCATAGTCGATGGAGCTCCGTACGGACATTCACTCTCACTTACCGAGAGTGAATGTATTAGAGACGATGTCTTATCAGAAGTTTAGAACTTCTGTGGCGATACCATACAATCAGAGATATTGCAGCTTATAGAGATATAATTAAAGATAGAATATCTACCACTAATAACATTGTAGATCCACTAACTGAAGCAGTTACTCAAAGAGTGTTTGAGCTTCACCTCGAGCTGATACAAATCAGTCAGATGGGTGATTGGCTTTAGTGCAAGTGAGAGATTGATAGAAATGTATGCCTACAAGCCATTCGTATATGATATGATTCGACATTTCTAGAAATATCTCATTCGATTAATCGAGAAATCTTCATTATAAGCTCTTATTAGATGCGAATATCATAATGAAGTCCTTGATCAAATACAATGATAATTAAATCATGATGAGATCATGATAATGAGATTGATCATCTAGAGGTATTTGATCCAAATGTTCCTAGTCATAGTATACTTGAGACGGGACATCAAGGATCCGGATAGAACTCTTGTATGTGATGTCTTCTCGTGTGATGAGGACGACCGATCTCGTGGTTATTAGTGTGGAGACAACTGAGATACACATACATGTGCTCATTAGTTGAATAAGTTCACTGAACTGACCGAATTAGAAACCCTGAATGGTATCTTACCGAACTGTCTATCAGGGTTTTCTATCATCACGGTTGCATGGTTGGACCTTTGACCTGAGTCGCCAAAGATGTCTTGTTGAGTGGAACTTGTGCTTTAACCATTGACTTATGGATCACAATTTAGATGGTCCTATATAGCGATGGATCGGGTACAAGGAAAATCCGATGGAGGCAATTGAGCGGACAACAAGGGATCGTCCACTCTCGGTAAGTGAGAGTGAATGTCCTATGGGATAGTACTCTAAAGAAGGTGTCCATGGTCAAATACCTCCTCCTCTCTCAAGAAGGTGTCCATGGTCGATGAAGCTCCGTACGGGAAGAGTTCTCGAGGCCGGCGCGAAGGGAGAACTTGTTGTGGATGAAGTTCATGTGGATACTGCTGGAGACCGGACGCTTGAACGGTTTGTAGAGCTTAACAAGCTCATCTCCTTCCTCTCCATGGGATTATATGAATCCCTATCAGGTATATTCAAACCCGATTTGATCGATTTTCGATTTTCGTCGTTCGGTTCTGATTGAGACGGATTCTAAAGGAACCCATAGGAATCGTCGCTTCCGCTGTACCAAACTTTAATGGACGATTCCTTACAGGTCACACATCACTTAGATGATTTGAACACACATTTTTATATGCTGAGATTATATGAGTTCTTTGAAAATAAAATTTGACCTTTCTTTCACTAGATTTGCAATATTCCGATGTTAGTTACATCAAGACAACACATTGATGAAAGTCATTCATCCAAATAAAACATAAGATTGGAAGACATATCCCTACGGTATTATGAGATATGATTTGTTTGTTTTTAATTTGCTTAAAGTTTGTGGATTTGATTTGTCTTGGGTCTCGAGATCATCTAATTTAAATTATTAATATATTTTGAGATTATTTAATTAATGAAGTTTTGTTTGCTTTGTTTATTTCCTTTGATTTGATTTCATCATTTTTTTTGCACCATTTATCATTAATTTGACTTAGACAATTTGAATTGAGATTTTTTATGATTACTTAGTGCTTGGTTCATTTTTATGAGAATTACCTCCATGTTTATGTGTGTTTTTTGTCATTTTATTTTGATTTAAGTGAATTTGGCTATTAACATTTGTTCTTATTAGCATTATCCATTTAATTTAATGATTAAGTTCGGTCCAACTTAACATGTTTTGTAATCTTTGGTAGATATTTTATGTTTTGTCTAATGAAAATGATCTCAATTTGATTATGTTAAAATTTAGTTAATGTCGAGTTGTTATTTGATTTGCATTTATTATGTATACTTATTTAAGTAATATTATCCACTTAATTTTATGGTTAAGTTAAGTTGAACTTAATATGTTTTTAACCATCAATGGTCTTTCTTTGTATATTATTTTTTGAAGTGAAGTTAATTTAATTATCTTAATATTTTGTTAATGATTGAGTTATTATTTAGTTTGAATTTAATTAAGTTTTTTTGTTTACCTTATGTTTTAAGCCATTTAAGTGACTTACTTATTTTTTATATCTCTTTAAAATTCATGGAGATTTGATATCACTTTAGAGTAACACATCACTTTAAGTAAATTTGAATTTCATTTCATTTCAACTTTGAGAGTATAATAAATGAGGGGGGTATGAAAGCCTTGTTCCTCAAAAAATTAGAATTAATTTTCATCACTGAGAAGTCAATTTTTTATGCATATTTGTTATGTATTACTCTTTTTTTTAATTTCATCTGGATCGAGTTGGATCTACTTTATATACACAAAGTAACTTCCTTGCATTTGATATGCGATGATTTTGGACCCATTCAATTTCGGCAACATTTCGCTTGGACCGAACTTGATGGCTATATGATTTCCGAAATGGCATAATTCACATTTGAAATGCAAGCTATTCGGTCCCCCTTTTTTTGAATAATTATAGGATAAAAAAGTGTTGATTTTGGTAACATTTCAATTGGACCAAAAGGATGACTTTATAATTTCCAAAATAACATAACTCTCAATTAAAATGCGAGCTATTCAGTCCCCCTTTTTTTAAAAAATGTAGGATCAAACACCGAAGGCCCACTTCTCTATCGGGTCAAATTTCATACCTTCTTTCTAGTAGGTTGAAAAGCCTTGAATGAACTAGATCAGAGTTTCTCTCTCCTACTCCAAGTCTTCTCTTTTTCAAATGAACCAACCTCCCTAATTATGACACCTTGAGGGCTTTTTATAAAAAAATTTGGGAGTATTTTCGTCCCAAAATTTATCACCACTCACCCCATTTTCGAGTTAATGGAGGGTGGTGTGCATAGGAGGTAAGGTTACCTCATTTTTCCTTGTGTTTTTTAGATCTTTTGGGACTGTTTGACTGGATTTTTTGAGACATTTTTCATACCTTCTTAGGTAAGGTTACCCCCGGTGCTTGGACCTGGTCTTTGATCAAGTCTGGTAGAGCGGCCACCCATGCGCAGGTGCATGTGAGCCATGACCACCCAATCGGGCGGTCACTTTCTCCCCTTTTTTTCATTTCTGCTATTTTTTTGACCACGAGATCCCCCCTCTTCGGCCTTCTCTCTCTTTGACGGTAGCCTGTGCAAGAAAGGCCCCACGAGGGATTTCAATGGTGGTGCTCCTCACGGCAATGATGACTCTTGATGATGATGGCAGCGACAGGAGATGATGGCAGTGACACCTCTTCTTCCTTCTTCCCTTGCTTCTCTTTTCTCCTTTTGTCCATTGCACTCACAAAGCCCCCTTTGGTGCCTCCTCCTCGCAATTGGCCCTTTTTTAGTGGCCTCTTCTAGCGGCGACGATGCTCCTAACAATGGCAATGGGAGACAGAAGCAATGGCACCTCCCTCTTCTCCTCCTCCCACTTCTCTCCTTCCATTCGCTACACACATAGAGCCCCGAATGGGGTTCGTTTACGGCGCTTCCATCTTGTGGCGTTGGGAGGTGGTGCTAGATAAGAGGGCAATAGGAGACAGTGGTAAAGACCGTGAGGTTTTCCTTCTCCTCACTAACGGCACTAAGCATAGAGCCCCATGGGAGCTCTCTTCAGGCGACAGCGTTTGAGTGGGCTGGGCCTCATTGTGGCGGCAAGAGACAACAGTGGCGGAGGTATTGGAGGCTCCTCCTCCTCCCTTTTTCTCCTCTCCCTCCAATGCGACATGAAGAAGTCCCCGCGCTAGGGCTTGAGGTGTTGTAACTTCCAATGATCTTCTTGGAGCAATCGGTGGTGTGAGACAATGGTGACAACGTCTTTATCAACCTCTCCTCTTCTCCCTTCTTATCTCCGTTAACAACAAGCCAATTGGGGATTTCTTTGCTCAGAGGCAGTATCGACTTTCAGTGGTGGCTTCTCCTGGTAGCGGCTAAAAATGGTTACCTTCTAAGTGGCTCCTCCGATGGTAATGACTTGTGAAGGAGGCAACGACGGCAAAGGGAGGCCAAGGCAATGGAGGAGTTTTCTCCTCCTACTCTTTGTCTTCGGTACGACAATGGGAACTACGAGGTTCCTCATTTTGCTAGTTCTTCCTCCAGCATTGGCGATGACTCGTAGAGGAGGAGGTGGCGATGACGACAATTTGAGGTGGCGACGATGATGGCGTACGATGCTTCACATGAAGGTTTCTCCTAGCAATGGCGGCTAAAGATGGCGACAATGATGTCGTGACCTTCCCTCCTCCACTTCCGTTGTCATTGAAAGTTGATTTTCTCAACTACACTTGGGATGAATTTTGAGGGGTTTATGTTCTCGGATTCAATTTCCCGATCGGTTGAACATGAACACGTGTATAAGGATACATGTATATGTACATGTTCAATTTCCATTAAAATAATGATATTCCTATTTAAAATGTGTGTTGCTTGTGTTATGTACTTTTTTTAAGAAAACAACCATTCCAACATACTTAATTTAAAAACATAATTTTCTTTTATTATCTAACATTCACTACCATATAACACTGCTAGTCGTATAGTTGTGTGATAAAATTTCTCTTTCAACTTTAATAGAATCTTACGATCACATAAAACATTATAGTCAATCTCTATTTCATTCAACATGTTATAATCACATAATTAGAATCTTCATCATATTTTTTATTTTTTTGAATAATTGATCTAAGATACTTGAATTGAGTACTTTGAGATAATATTACCCTATCTAAACTAACTCCCTCATCTTCTTCTCTTAGGATCAAACTTACGAGTCATACAACGATATTGTTTTCATTAAATATAATATTGTTTTCACTTATTATGCTCTATCTGTTAATACAATATCATTTGTAAGAATCATACACCAAGAACATCTTGCATAGTCTTCATTTAATTTATCAATAAGTAATGCAAAAAGGTCAATGTAGACCTTTTATGTAAGTCAATTGAAATAAAAAACATTTTCATTTCTCTTCTAATTATACTTATACTAGTAGTTTTATTATACATGTCTTTATCACTTGTATATACCTAATAGACACTATCTTTCACTCTAGCACCCATCATAAAACCTCTCTTGAAACCCTATCATAAATCCTTTCCAAGTCAATAAATACCATAGATAAATATTTCTTTATATCTCAATATTTCTCTATCAAACTTTTAATAAGAAAATTAACTTCCATTGCAGATTAATCATGCATAAATTCAAATTAGTTAGTCAAAATATTTGTACGATTCTATAATCGCTACTCAATAACTCTTTCTAACAATTTCATTGTATGACTCGTAAACTTGATCCATGCATAATTTGAGCAGTACTGTACGTCTCTTTTTACAAAAAAATAGGTACGATGATACTCTTTCTTCATTCATTTGACATTTTATTAGAGATTAAAATTTTGTTAAAAGTCAAACTAACCATTTTACCCCTAAACCTTACAAATATTTACGTACTTCAATAGAGATTCTATTTAGCCACATGTCTTGATTGTCTTCATCCTCTTCAATGTCTAAATCTTCTAACCATTTCCATACTTCAATAAGGATGTCATCACAACCGCATATCTTGTTTATTTTCATCCTCTTCAATGTTTAAATCTTCCAAATATTTTCATACTTCAATAGGGATGCTATCAGGGCCACATGCATTGCTTCATACCATCCAGACAAGTCATCAATCGAGGTGACTCAAGGGGTGGTTGTACAGTCACCCAGACTGCACAGTCACCTTAAGGGGTGACAAATTCCCTGAAATCCCCCCGCCCCTTAAGTTTTAAGGCCAACCGGCCAGGGGGGATAAGGGGGAGAGGAAGAAGAGGGGAAGGAGAAAAGTGGAGTAAAATTACTTTCAAAGGGGGTTTCTTTATCTCGCTAGAGCGGACGCCAGAGGTAGGCTACCATTGGATCAAAATTGGATCTAGAATCAAACTAGATTACTTTTTTTTTAATACATGGCGCAACGGCCAGGCGCGCGCCGCACAACTAGATTACGAAACTTTCAGTTTCCTATCGAATTGGCTTGGATCGGCTGATTCTTAATTCGATTCATGAGAATCAGCCCATTCTCTAGGAATCAAAGTTGAATCATTGTCCACATGGTGAATTGAATCAACAAGTGTCGATCAGATCTAAGAATCGGCCGATTACGATCTGCATTGACCAATTATGTGAATCATATGCGGAGCTCCATGGCTCACTGAAAGACCCAGCTGAAGGTGCTGGTGAGTGGATCGAAAGAATGGCTTCTGCTTTTGCCAGAACTGGGGATAGCTATGTGAACTATGGAGGGGGAGGAAAAGACAGTTTGCGGGACCTCGATTGAGGTATTCTCAACACTGATAAGTTCTAATACCATAGATTTCGAGGGTTGCTGCTGCAACTAGTTCTGAAGTGATGGCTGGCAACCGGATTCCCGTGATGATGGGATGACGAACTTTTAAGGGGATTCTAGTCATGGAAGAAGGTGGAGTGGGCTGATTTGGATGGAGAAGGGGCTCTGATGGTCGGTGAGTGGAGAGGAGAGGGTAATTCCCAGAGATCGAAAAAGGAACAACTACATTGGGAGGGGGTATCAATGTTGTCCCATCTGGAGTGGCTGGAAGGAAGGGGAACAACAATCGGCCTTTCTCTAGGGGTGAAGGAAGCCAATCGGACAGCTGATGGACTTCTAGAGGTGGATAAACAAACTAGGAGTAGCCGGGGGTGAAGGGAAGAAGTCGACAAGATGCCAGAGGTGAAGCTTACCTACAAGATGAAGAAGGTGGGGGCGCCAGCCAAAGGGCATCCTCCAAAGTCCATTGGATCTAGTGGGATCTCTTGTTGGGCATTGGTGTCGGAGAAGACAGAGAAATAGAGAAACCACAGGGCATAGGAAAGGGTCCGAGGTCATCCCAAAATCTCATTTTTATTTCCTTCGTATCAATGTCTAATCTTGATAAAATAAGGTGCTTAAATAAAAGCACATGAACATTTACAATTAAGACACTACCAATGACTTCATCACCAACTTATCCTAAGTATAAGAGAAAATATAAAAATTAGACAGAAATAAACCTAACCCTACCAATTATTTAATACAAATATATCAATGCCGCCACACTTGAATTGCAACGTCTTCAATCTTTTCATCTATTATAGATCTGATCCTGTCCTCATCCGTACATTCTTTCTTTCTTCTTTGTTTCTAGCAAGGTTGTTATTGAAAAGAGTATCAAAATAACATTTCTATCTTTCTTTAATATTTCATTAATATCATCATCTGTGACTAAAACCTTTCTTTCTTTATCCTTAATGTATCAGACTTCGTTAAGATATTGAGATCTTCTCTCTTATCCTTGCTAATCAATAAACATCTTTTTCACCTTCTTTAGTTCCAAATTTCTCATATATTTTGTAAAAGTCTCATCTCTTGCTTGTTTAATAGTCTTTTTTGCTTCCCAAAAGATAAAAATTGTTTACGTGGGAGGTGGCAATGGCATGAAAAGAATGACATACTAAATGGCTGACTACGATCTCCAGAAGGTATGCTTACTGTGGGTATTTTGTAAAAATCTGACAATCTATTATGCTTCAATGTGAATCTGGTGGTCCAATTCAGGGATGTTCATCAAGGTGTTATGGATATATCAGCACTGCCAGTCAGAGGAATTTAAGCTTATACGTAGAATAGAAATACTTCCTAGCATGAAAGAGGCAGATATGTGGGGTACTTGCCTGCCACAGTGCTATGAGACACGTGGAAAGAGAGAACATTGCCTGATCCTTCACATCATGTCAACAGTGTTTTAAGCATAACCAAAAAATGCATCAAGAAGTTATTAGCCTAAACTCACCTAAGCACAAGTACGTACAAATCTGGGTTAGAGCAAATTCTGTCAATGATTATAACCCTAAATGGGTTGAAGCGATAGCCTAAAGGAGGTGAAGAAAATGCCTTGCCTCATCATCTAGCCAGTGCCTTAAACATATTTGATAGCATAGGGAATCAACTGCATTAATAATAGCCCAGTCTTTTTCAGTTTCATTCATGGCATGGTGCAGCTTCTAGAGTTGTTTTACAACCTGTCCTATTTTCACTCGTGTCAAATTGGGCTTTTCATAATCATCATGCAACATCAAAGGAAGTCCCTCAAACAAAAACCAATTTTGGAGCCTTGTGCACATTTGGTGCCTAGAGATAAGTTTTCATACCAAGTCCATCCTGCTTATTCTGTTCTAAACCAAGATTTAGAATAAATAGTGTTAATCAGCACTCATACAAGTCAATCACAAGTACCTATTGCAATGATTGCAATATTGCATAATGCTCTTATGGCTCCAAAGTTCAAACTCCAAACAGCAACAGAAAAAAATTTGGCATACAAGGGGGAATCCAAGTTCATGTATGATTTTGCAAAATACATGTCATAATCATGAGTTCTACAAAACCACCTTGTTTGACTGCCCAAAGATATCTGTGCGATCACATAAGTAGAAATATGCCATCCAAAGACCAAACTCAGACCTGAAAATGATCAAATCTTAATCAACATTTTACTTCACTGCCAAACAGACATAAGTGTGACCAAGCAATAAAATACTCACATTGCTCTAAGTGTTAGTCGGTTCTCTATGAAGAACATTGTATCCATCAAAAAGAACCTGCGAAGAAACGATAATTATAGGTTGACAGTGAGTTCTAACAATAGTTTGCAGTATCAACTGATCCTGGATTGACACCAGCTGATTTAATTGAAGGGTGAAGGCTGATCTCCAGGCCAATCTGGTTGGATTGGATTGGCCTGGCTGAGATTGGCCAGGATAAGCTGATCTGCACTTGGCTGGCCTGACTCAGGCCAGGTTGGACTGTCTCAGCAGAGTCAATCAGCGTCAGGCCAGGATTGGCTGGCTTTTAGCCATTCTATACTTTCAGCAGGTCAAACCCTAGCCAATCCATGGCTGGACCCAACATAGAAATCTTTGGTTCTGAAATTGGAACTTTCTCTTCACAAACCTGGTTAGGGCATCTGTAACAGAAGAACCATGAGCTTTAGTTGCTACTGTTCGGACACCTCCTTCCAGTAGAACAGCTCGTTCATCCTGATTAACTGCTTCATTATCCAATTCAACCAAATTGATGTCCGAGTGCCTGCCACTAAAAGGCATAAGAGCATGTAAATAAATGAACAAAATAGGCATAGTTGTCAAGGCGCCTGCTTAGAAGGCATTGAAGCACCATACTAGGGTGCCTTATGGGGAGCCAAAAGGTGCCCATGGTGACCAAGGCGTCCGCCTTGACGCCCAAAGTGCTGGCTAGGTGCCCAAGGTAGACCCATGATTCATGGGCACCTATTTAATAATATTGTAAACATATTTCACTATCACTTATACTATTATATATGGTTAATATTTGTAAATATAAGTATATATTATCTACTTAAAACTTAAGTTCTCTCTTAATCCTCTTTTCCCTCTTACCTTGATATTAGCTCTTTCCCATAAGATATATATCAATATATTCATAATTACAAAAACAAAATCATATTTACATAAATATGAATACATGTATACATGTTTGTACAATACATAAATATATATGGTATTATATATTTATATATTAAGTTCTCTCTTAATCCTCTTTTCCCTCTTACTTTGATATTAGCTCTTTCTCGTAAGATATATACCAATATATTCATAATTACAAAAATAAAATCATATTTACATAAATATGCATACATGTATACATGTTTGTATAATACATAAATATATATAATATTATATATCCTCTTTTCCCTCTTACTTTGATGTTAGCTCTTTCCCATAAGATATATATCAATATATTCATAATTACAAAAATAAAATCATATTTACATAAATACATATACATGTATATATGTTTGTATTATACATAAATATATATTATTAACATCTAATTATATATATTTGTATATATGCATACACATACGTATATACATATATATACACATCTAATGCCACCACCTTGACCACCTAGGTGGCGTCTAAGAAATTTGACACTCTTTTAATGCCTTGTAAGTCTTGTCGCCTTGACAACTAGGTAAACCTACGTTTTTCACTCCTAGATGTCAATCTGAAATAATACTCAAGAAACTTGTAGATATATACGCTTAAGAGAGATAGAAAAGATATTTAAGCAGAACGTTTGATAAATAGTTACAGGGAAATGCCCTCACTCCCTTCATTTCTCCTTAGATTAAGCTATTAAGAGTTAAGTTTCAAGTCTTATTTCCCACTTTTGTTTATAGCTTCACTCCCATTGCCATTTCCTCTATTGGTAACTAAATAACTATTATTTAATTAAAACATTAGTCATAAAAAAGCAATGCCAAGATGGAAACATTTCAGCAAAAAGAACATTAATCTCCCGATTTGAGATGACTGATAAAAATGTGCAAAGGAAAATGCAAATAAAGATGTGCTTCCAACTTGAAGAAAATTAAGTGTCATGCATACTTTTTTGTATATCAATCTTTCATAAAGAGTATCGTTTCTATGTATAGACATTTCGAAACTGGATTGATGAGGATACTTGGGCTCGAGTCTTGTTCGACCACCCTTCTTGCCCCTTAAATCCATGTGTATGCCGCCTTCATGATCACAACACCAATCTCATGTCCCCCGTAGTTAGCCACACCGTGTGAAGTCCTCCTGGGATATCCTACAGTGCTACCCTTTTTCCCTGCAGATGAACCACTATAGGGTCACCTTCCCTCCTAAATCACTCTAACCATGCCAGCCTTATACAGTGAAATGTTGTGCGAGACAGCCGCAGTTTGCAAGATGGATCAGCATAAGCGGATCCGATACAAGGGTCAAGTCCAATCCAACCCAAGGCTTCCCCTGGATTGGACCGAATTGGCCCAGATTGGCCTGAGTCAGCCAATCTAGGGCCAATTGCAGCGATCCTGCTGGCAACGGCAGTGGGGGGTGCTGCACCTACATGACATGACCAGATCCGACATATCAGTTCTAGATAGGGATGTGTATAGTTATGGAGACCTACATATTATTTTGATGTGTGTAGAATTATGAGAGATGCTAAACTCAAATTATCTTATATGGCACTTGTATGTCTTAATAAATATTTTATGAGATGACTTGGCTAAAAAGATAATAGTTTTGGAGAAGCATGATTTTGATTTTGAGTTAATATATGTGAAATTAAGATAGGCAGCATGCATAATGTTAAGTATGTGTTATGTACATCTAGATCGTTAATTTGGATTTGGATCCCCTAGTAATGTCCATTGTCAAAATCATATGGTATACTATGATTTGTAGGTCGAAAAGTTTGATAAGTTTGAGTATGATATACATTTAGATTCTTGTGTCAAAGTTGATAGTTTGAGACTTTGAATCTGCATGTCTATGATGTATTCTGTTTTGTAGACCAAAAAAGTCGACAAATTTGAGCACAAGGTGCTTTTGGAATAAGCAACTTGCTACATTTTGACATGTGCTATGACTTCACCAACATGCATTTGGTGTGCTCGTGAGCAGGGAGAAAATAGAATAGTCTGGAACATCCGTCGATCCAAGATACCACAATTTATCCTAGTCCATTAAAGCCTAAATGCACTTTAGATTTCATTCAGCTATATTGTTACTACTATATATATTTAGAGCTGGTGCAAGTGACATGTAAAGATAAGATAAAAAATTCTTTACTTTGTGAAATGTGACATGAAAAGAAAGCCTCATTAATGACATGGTATGTAGTGTTTAATCTACATTATGCATTGTGATAAGTTAATAAAAGGCTTGCATGTGCCAATCTACTAAGGTAAAATAGGTCATACAAATAGTAGTCCCTCGTGTATAAACTTGATAAATCATGCATTAAGTTGTCATGATCATTCTAGCCATTGCTTCTGTATTGTTAGAAAGACTCATAGTATTGAATTTAAATAGAAAGTAAAAGATTGATTAGTTGCATGAACATGTGGATTGATCCTTCACCCAATTAATTTGAAAACATACAAGGATGAGGGTGTGTGCGCTTGATCCATAGTTAACTGGCTGCTCTTGAAATTGTTTGATTTATGATTAGAATATGATATATCATCACGTGTGACTGGATGACGTTTGATAATGGATAGTGCCGATAAGTATGAGTGGTGGTGATGAGTTTACTGAGTCACTGGTGGCATACCCCAATTATTTTAACATTTTTTAAGTAATCTAGTTAGCATGGCAAAAGTGTAATGGATTCGGAATTTAAAGAGTTAATTGAAGAATTGTCTTATATTTTGGGTTGATATTTGAGTTATTTAAAATACATTGGACTCCTATATAATCGTTTGAAATTACCTAATTATCAATTTGATGTTAACTTTTTATTTCCAAAATGATATGATTTCGAAGAGTTATTCTCTCTAGTTGCATCGTTAGACACATCCATTGTGTGTATGCCATCCGGGTTGTGGCAATTGGGTTCATAGACCTGATAAACAAAGGATCCACCAACTCCGCTAGTATTGAGTCCAATAGACACAATACTAGACTCCTTCTTTGCCAATTTAAGGTGGGAAGGGCAAAGGGTAGAGGCAGATGCTCTTCACAACTAGAAGGCGGAAATTTCGCCGGATCTATACCACCCCATCACCAGGGAACAGTCTAGAATTTATTTTTGTTCTTTATGGTTGTTTTTCTAATTTTCAGAAGGGCTGATCAAGGTGTATCCTCAATCAATTTTCTTTACAAAGGATCAGCCGATCCCGATCCCAACATCCTTAGCGGCTTGACATTTTAAGTATATTATCTAACCTTCATAATTAACGTCAATGAATTGCTTTGTCCTCAAGGTAAGTAGCACTTCATCTGATTTTTCAGTATCAATTATTGCGGTTGAAGAATAAGAGAAAAAAAAAGTTTAAGCCAGTTAAAATATAAAATCAACATGAAAAGTACTTGTTGTAGCAGTCGAATAATGTGAAAATAAACTATACATTATGGAAATGTAGAATACATAGATACAGATGGCCACAACTCACACTTTGGAAGCACCTGAACTCTTTTTGTACTCCAGCCACTCCGCATATAGCCACACCATCCATATTGGGACAATCCCAATGAGAAAGGACAACTGCCATAGAAAATAGATCATTAAGCAATCTAACCCAGATGAATAGCAAATAGAAAGAATGCAGTAGAATGCAACACTAGGATGACAACATCCAAGTCCAGGAATAGTTGAATTCATGCATTTCACTAGAAGACACCATCTATAGAGGTCAATTTAATGAATTAAAAATTCATTCACTAAATCACAAATATTTTTAGGAATGTTCCTGACGAATCAAACCAGTTGCAGCAGGAAATAAAATCAAATTATCCATGGTTAGGGAAACAACAATTGTTCTGTCCCTGAAACCACTGGCCATAAGAGTGTGTCGCCATTTTTTCTTGTTCTAAATTGATTTACTGGGTAAGGAGGAAAGACGGCACTTCTTCTCCACAGGAAAATTCGTCATGCAAGACCAAATGCAGAAGCAGTTTTGGTCACGGAACCTGCTGTACTTAAGACTATGAGCGTCATCATTCAACTTCTTTCGTCGGCTTCGTAGGATCCAGTAGAACGCACAGGAACAGCAAATATACCTTCCAGTTACTTCAACCCAAACAGAGAACTAACTGAAATCGGAAAACTCAAGACAATAAAGGGAAATCAATCCGGAGCAAGTCAGAAAAAAGCACTTCACCTGCCCAGGCGCCACGGGGCTGGTGATCTTCATCATCGGCCACCTCCAGCAGTCGGAATCGAGCAAAACAAAAAGCGTCACGCTAGGAGCATCCTCTTCTATCCGCGTCGACGAGCCGAAGGTAGATCTAAGCTCACACCGCCAAATGCGACACTGAACAACACACCGAGAAATACGACGAGGCGACGTGCTCCGCTTAGATCTCTCGCGGAAGCCCTACCTCCGAGGAAGGAATGTGGGATAGAAGAGGGGAACGGAGAAATGCGTAGCGGTGGAGCGTGGGACTGTGGGGGTGAGCGAGATAGATGGAGACGGAGGTTGCTGTCTGCTCACTGTCCTGCTCCGTCGGTGGCTCTCAAGTCTCGACTCAGCAACTCACGCCCTGTTTCCCGCAATTTAAACGCGGGTTTTTTTTAAAGCAACATAGTATTTTTTTCTATTTTCAAGAATGACACCTATCTTTCTAATTTTACAAAATTAGCATCTTTCGGTAAAAGCAAATTTTGAGACAAGTCGGACATTTTAAGTTCCACTTACATACTTTTATCAAAAATATATTTTAAAAAATTAAAATTAAAATTGTAAGATAATAAAACCGATGTGGTAAACATCGACTTTTAAAGTAAAAAATAAAATTAAAATATTTTACTCCAATTCTTACGTTAAAATTAAATTTTAATTTTTAATTTTTATATATTTATATTAAAATCAGATTCGAAAGCTCGGACTCTAGATCAAAGAGTTAAAGTCGAAGTTCTTAACTCCGACTTTTAAAAGATGACGTGCAAAAATTACAAGTTGGATATCAAAAAACTGAATTTTTTGTTAAAGTCGGATTTTTAAAATTTAATTGTAACATTTTAATCAAACAATGTTAATGTTGTAAAATTAAAAATTAAAGTGTTAGTTTTGAAAATAAAAAATGATGCTGCTTTAAAAAAACATTTAAACGCAGCTTGGAGAGGAGCAGCGCGTGGGAGAGGGAGAGAGAGAGAGAGACAATCACGACTGATAATATATAGATACATATTCTAATTAATACAAGTCATCTAAAATTAAAAAAAGATTGGTTTAATTTTTACAAGACCCTGAGACCCGTTTGGCATCAGATTGTTCAGGTGATAAACTTCATCTCTCTCGTGAAATATCTCCAGATTTATCTTCAAATTAATTTTTGTATCAAGGGATACCTGAAAGGTACTCTGCTTTAGTACAAGTTTAATTTAGAGATGATATTGGTTTTATCATTCAACTTAATATTGGATCTGTATCCTAAAATATTACGAGGTTCCATGATCAGAAGGTAAAAATTAATGACCCATCCGAAGTTTAAAAAATAAAATCTAGAAATATATATATAATCTTGGCTGAAAATATGTTCAATGCTAAAAAAAACATGGAGAGAGAGAGAGAGAGAAGGAGAATATATGCAGTCAGTAGAGTACTGCACTTTAATTAATTAATGACACCATATATATAATTTTACCTTGTTATACGAAGCTCTTAGATAATCGACGTATCACCCAACCCCCATAGGATTGCTAAGAGAAGGGAAATATATGCAGTCTGTAGAGTACCATATATATAATTCTACTATGTTATATGAAGCTCTTAATTAGATCGACGTATCACCAACCCCCCATAGGATTGCTACTCATATATAGAAGGCAGCCTTGCGGGGAGACTGTGCTTGACCTTGAATATACTATATATATTTATATATTGTGGCGATAAATACCAGAGTTCTTAGAAAGTTTTAGAAATATTCAAATGCCAAATTAAGTATCTCCTTGGATTTTGATAGAGCCGCGAGTTTGATATTTCGGCACAGTCGGGAGTCATTAATGAAAGGTCCGTTTACGGCCAGATTTAATTTTAAAGACATATAATTTATCGCCCACTTTTTGAACTAGATCTACGTACTGGGAGGTCCCCAAATAAAAAGAAAAAGAGAGAGAGCTAGGAAATAAAGAAATGAAAATAGCACCAAAAAGGGGGCATCATTTCTTCACACAACATATATGTATATTTCACTACCGTGCAGATAGATAGATATATATATATATATCCACTCATAAAATTACGTACGTCAAAATTACATGGGCCCATCGCCGGATGCACGTGAAATTACCCTCCTTAGACAAAATTTAAGGCGGAAGGTCTTTAATTACCAGCGAAACGCTCACAATCATCTATAGAAAGATGTACAGCTTCACTTTACCGGTGGAACTCTCACTTTTATTACAAGGACGCTTGTCTGAATATACATTTTAACAAGACAACGGTTTAGGGAGCCCTCTCGCAAAGTTCATTAAATACATGGTTTAATAGAGCCATTAAATACACGACTTGATGGGAAATATTTAATGAACTTTGTGAGAGGGATTGAAGAGGTTTCCTTAGGAGTCATTCTGTGGTGAATCGCCCTCTTTTAACAAAGGGCAACCTTGCTAATTTGCTTCTAGCAGTATTTTATTTGTAAAATATAAGTATTTCACAGTACCAAGATATGTGTGTGAGAGAGAGAAAAGGATAAAGACTTAAAAGATGAGCAGACGAAGGCACCGACGATTTTCGTGTTCAAATTTTCTAACTTTAAACGATATCCACGCTCGATGGGGGTTGCCGTCACATGAATGCATTCTAGCTCTTTTTCGACCGGAATAGACGGTTATTCACGGCAACCAGTCGATATGTTATGCCTTGCAGACTAAGGAAGTTCGATTACAGTACAGAATTGAAAATCGGCAGAGCAGCTGTCCTTGGGTGCTTCGCCATCAACTACACTGCACCCTATTTTTTGAGGTGCTTTTTCTTGCTTTATTGTCAGGCCCCGAATTCTTTTCTATTATCATGTGCAGCAGCAGCGGAATAAAATCGACGACGAGACCGAAAAAATGACTCCTTACTTCCGCCGATTCGAAAAAATTAAACACTATATCATGTTTTCGGTTGCCTGTGTTTATAGTGTTGTAATACGGAGACGTGATATTTATGTTATGATATAGGAACACATGCTATGGGGGTGTTTGGTTGCAGGGTAACGAAGGTTTTTATTTTAATTTTTAAAAATTGTAAGAAAACTTGTTAAAAGGGGTGTTTAGTAATCATGACAATTTTATGTTTTACAAATGATTTTTTCTTAAACAAAAAAGATGGTCTCACTTCTTTCTTTTTTCTTGTAGTCTCCCACCTTGTTTGATCATGTGCGATAGTTACTCTTTTTTGTAATCACATCCCTCCAAATATGATAATTTTATGTTATGAGTTGATTCACTTTTTATTTTAATACAATTTTTTATCACGAAAGCATACAAAAAATTATCATGCGACCAAACACCCTATTAACGTTCAAATATTTTTAACATAAGTTAAGAGTGTCATGATATCCAAAGGAATGGGGATTCCGTTGACTTGAGTTTAGTGTAGGGCTAATCATTAGAATTGTTTTGCTGGGTGTTGGGTATTTGATTGCTTTGTGATATTAATTAATTATAAAAAACTTAACTTAATAGTTAGGTGTGTAGTGTTCAAGAGGGCTTAGTATGTGTATACGTGCATACGGAGTTCAACAGATTAAAATGTGTTTATTTTATCTCACTATAATTGTTTGCGTCATCTAACAAGAATGTATGCAAAATTGCATAATCACCTTTTTTTCCCCCATTCACATAGTTGTTGTTTTTTGATGTACACATAACTGAGTACCCCCATTCAACTTGCAAATATGAATAAAAAAAAGAAAAGAAAAAGAAAGTCATGCTACACTCGTTTAATTAAGCTCCCACGAAGCTTGATGAAATAATCAATTAGTCATTGATTAAATTTTTATTTAAAAATTTAATTATGAGGACCCATAATTATATAATGCCAATCAGATATATATGTTAAATAATTTACTCAACGCTACTCGGCTGTTTTGCACATGTTGGCTTCCTTAATATAAATGATAAACGTTGCCTCAGTGGAACCCAGATATGTTAATGGTAAAACATGCAAATCGTGAGTTCCATTTGCACAACACGCATGATTATATTACTTAATCATAAAGAAAAATTGGTTACTATACCAACATATATAATACAATTTGTAGCAGCTGGTTTAACGGATGTAAAAGCGCAAGCTAAGAAACACCAAGAAGAACTCTTATAAGATGTTTGGCTGTATGATAATTTTTTGTATATTTTCATGATAAACAATTATATTAAAATAAAAAGTAAACTAACTCATGACATAAAATTATCATGGTTGGAGGGACGTGACAACAAAAAAGAGTAACTATCATACATGATCAAACAAAGTGGAGGACCACGAGAAAAAAAGAGAGGTGAGATCCTCTTTTTTGTTTAAGAAGAAAATCACTTTCAAAACATAAAATTGTCATGATTGTCAAACACCTCTTTCAACAAATTTACTTACAATTTTTAAAAAGTTGAAATAAAAACTTTTATTATCATGCAACCAAACACCACATTATGCATAGAAAACATCCTCCTTTGATTGCATCATTATTGTTCCAATTGAAATTAAACAGTACAACACATCAGAAATCAAATTAAGACAGCTTCAATTTTACCTTGGGATTTGAAAAAAAAGGTTTTATTAGTTGTAGGTGAGATTAGTGTTGATTGCTTAAGCTACCCAAAAGGTGCAATTCCAAGGGGCATTCAAGTTTTCTTTGCTAATGGAATCTCTAGCATATTAATCTTCACAAACTGTCCTAATTGAATCTCCACCATGTGGGGAGGGGGGGAGCACCTTGAGAAGAAGTCCTTAAGTTGTTAAGATTTCATATTATGATATTCATCATTTTATAAAAATATAATTTTATAAATATGTCCATTGTCTCATCCAAGAGGATAATCCTGATGTGCTAAGTGACTATAAGCTTAATAGTTGGTTTGGTTTTAAAGCTAATAAACATCCCATCTTCTAAATTGAGTATAACAGAACCCATTCGGCTTTCAATGGTGTAAAGTACGAGTCATGCCTATTAACCCTAGATAATAATAGTGATATTCAACACTCTTGGAATATTTCTATCAATGCTTGTTATGATGCAACTATAGACACCAATGCTTATAATCCCAATCACATAAGACATTGTTTGGTATGAGGATAATTTGGAGATAAACTAGGTTTATCCCCAAAATTTAGAAGATAAACCTAGTTTATCTCCAAAAAATTTTGGTGCCAAACAAACCCTAAAGGTATGAAGCTTCAAAGTCTTCTGCCGTTGGGGATATGAAGCTTTAAAGTTTATAGGGGTGTTTGGCAGTTTAACTGCATGATAAGTTTTTGTTACATATTTATATTTTTATAACAAAACTGGTTAAAATAGATATTTGGTAACCATTACAATTTTTTAAGAGATTTCTTTGTTGGACAAAAAAATAGGTGATACCTTCTTTTTTTTCTTGTGGTCCCCATCTCTTTTGATCATACATGGTTCCAATTCATTTTTTTAATATATCTCCCTAAACATGACAAGTTTATGTCACTGACCTACTTAAACTTTATTTTAATATAACTTTTAATCACGATAGTGTATAAAAATTTGTTATGCCACCAATGCCCTCTTAAAGTGTGAATTTTCACAAGCATATTCACCAAATGTCCATGGTCAGAATTGGAGACTAGTGGTTACTTCCTATCCTTCGAAAAGAACATTGAATGAACATCTGCTCCGTCCTTGGCATAAGAGATGGTCGAAGGCCATGTTTATAAATTCTGCAAATATGCCTAGGGATGGAAGCGATTGAATAAAGAGGTGAAACACTCAGAAAACACATGTAAAAGAGGATGTAAAAGAGGAGCATAAGAGGAAGGTAGCTAAATAGAGGTGTGAGGTGGAGAGGGTTCCCTTGGAGAAGAAATGAAACATATGGGACATGAGACACAAGACTAGATAGAGTGAGTAGGAGGAAGAGGAGAGTTGGCATAGAAAGTCGAAAGAAAAGTAGGGGAGAATGGATGTGCCGGACTGGTTCAATGGGTGTTGTGCCGATCATGCATCAATACGACTCTCAAATTTCAGCACACGGACCTTAATTGGATGATGTTGGACCCAAAACTAGTTTTATGACTCAACTTCATTTACAATATTATTTTTACTTATTTAAATATATTATAATTCAATTATTTATAAATTTAATAATAATTAAATTTGATAGTAGTGAATTTCATGGGTTAGACTGTGCAAGAATAGGCTAAGTTGAAAATTTTCTATTGGGCTAGAATAGACCAACAATATTATTAGAGGGTCATGTCTGGATGCTTTAAATTTTTTGGCTGAGTCTTATCTAAATTAACTTTGAGTAGGCCTAGCCCAGCCCATTGACAACTCCAAGACTGATATCATTCATAAAAAGAAGCTAGAGTTCTAAGTGGGGATGTCAAGTTCATGGAATGCCTAGTTGATTTGTGGGTTGCAACCTAGCCTGACATAGTCAATTTTTGAGTCGACTGGCTCTGTTCCGACCCCACAACCCTAATCCAGTGGTTGTTTTTAAATTAATTTTTTATCATGACCTTGTCCGACCCGAGTCTTGACCCGATCCTGACCCCAGCTCACCCTAGTCAGTTTGGGCTCAAACAACCCTCTCCGAACTGACCTACCTACCTTGGTCAAGTTGAACTAATGGAGGAATGAATAGGATTTGGGCTGGAATTACTCTTAAGTATTTCTCATAATGGTAAATAAACAAAAATATTCTCACAATGCATGCTTCTTCTCGTTAAGTTAAATAATAGCTTACTCAAGAGAAAATATTGAGGTAATATTTATGTGTAATTTTCTCATGACATTTCTTCTAATGTTCATGATATGTGAAGTATAATAAATAAAACTATTTTTATTATTCTTATTCCAAAAATCTCATCACGTAAGATCTAGAATAACAATTATCCTATATTTTTAATTTATTCTTATAATAATAAGATAATATCCTTAATGGTGGTAAAAAATGTTTTGATGAATATCAAATACTTATCAAACCCTACATGACACATGCGTGTTGATTTCTTTGATGGACAAATTAACAGCTATTGTCATTTTCCATCTTCAAGTCTAGCACATTCTCATGCCATTTTCTTCCTCTATTTGTTTGAGGGATAGGGCTCTTTTCAAAAGGAGCACTTGTTTTCTTGTAAACAACAAGTGAAGATGAAGAGGACTTAGGATCAATTATGCGAATATATTCGACCAGTTGCCTTGTTACTTCCTTTTCATGAAGAATGTTTGCCAACTTTGGAGTTTTATTTAAATAACTAACTTTTATTTAAAATTTATAAAAGTAATAGAAAAAGTTTTCTTGTAAAACTAACATAGTTTGGTGAAAGTCTGACTTTGGTGCAAAAATTTCAAAGTTATATGATAAATCAACAACTTTGCTATAATATGATTAAAAATTGTTTAACTTTAATATGGCTTAATAATAAAATGTTAAGGTCGGGGTCTTAAACTATGACTTTTGTTTTTTTAATCACTTGACAGAACATTTGGATGTCCCTTCTGTTGTTTCTAAGTTGGGTTTGTCTAGTTTGGCTTAAAAGTCGAAATAGACAAATCTGACTTTCCTTTTGTTTAGCCGTCTACAAGTCAGAGTTGTCCTGTCTGACTTGCAGATAGAACTTTTTTTAAAAAAACTGTTCGATGGCTCTTGCACTTGTAAAATTTTGAAATGTCCATTGAAGATGCACCCATCACAAAAATATCACTCAAGAACAATAGTTTAAACACAAAATAAAAATTCAAGAAATTCAAGTCACTAATAAATACAATGTCTCACCAAAGTTAGATAGATGAAATTCAAGAAGTTCAACAAGATTTAGAACACAATATGTTATAAAAAATTCATAGTTCAAATAAGAGCACAACTTTGCTCTGTACACTACATATACCACTGAGTATAATACTCTATTTGCTCCTCCTCATCAATATCATCTTGGACTCTATAAACATGTGCCATCTAGTCATTCCGCAATGCAATATAACAAGCATACTCCTGAGTCCAATCTGTCAACCAACATTCTTGTCCATCTCTCTATTGATATTGCTCCCTATCAATCGGCTCAGTTTGAATGTGTCCAAATTATCTCAAAACTCTCTCTGGAGTATGTATTTTCATAACAGAGCAACATAGCAAGGGAATGGAGGTTAACAAAATTAGAGTATTCTCCACACATATACTGGCACTAACTCCATCATGTCTTGTGTATATAGCTCCCATATAACTTACGATGATTGTAAATGATAGAGACCAGTCACACAGAAGATAATAAAATAAACATAATGAAAAACATAATATAACCACTTGGATAAGTTTATTACTTGGCTAACCTCTCCCACATCAAGTCTATTTCTATAAAATAGCAAAGTATACTTGTGTTGTGGTCGTTGGTGTATCGGATTCCGACTACACCCGATTGGTTCATGCCTTTGTAGTTCCTCTAAGGGATCTGTAACATAAGGCTGACCAACATGTAGATGCTCATAACTCTAGATCTGAGAAAAAGAACATTACAAATTATATTTTACATGATATAAAATTAACAAGAGAATGTGAAAATTCTAAAATTCTAACTTGTAGAAGATTAAGGCAACCACCAATCCTATTATGCTTGGCTGATGAAGTTAAACATAATTGACAATATAAGAAAGCTAGTACCACACACCCCAAGAAAATCATCCACATTCATCAATGTCCTCCATAAAAATAAATATTGTATGTGCACTTCATTGTCAGATGTGTTAGACATTAGAAGACACCCAATCAATATAAGGATAAGTTCTCGAGTATGATAGAGACAAACAAGGCGAGAGTCCTCATTATCATCAATCGGTAACTCTTCAACCCAATGATCAAATGTTCTATACAAATAAACTAATCACAAATTGCTCTTACTTTGGCCCATATTTGACTCTTTCGGCTAAACATCTAGATATCTCTGACAAATATCTAACCAATTGGCAAACTCCCTGCTTGGAACACATATGTGAGTGATGACTGCATGACCATCTACATGTAAACCAATGATTATTGACACATCCTATAACGTGATGGTCATCTCACCTTGATAAAGTGGAACGTGGAGGTCTTGGGACACCATCGTTCTGCAAGGGTCATAATAAGTCGTCTATCTAAAGGTGTCTAGTGTAGATATGTAACGTACAAAAATCTAGCTCTCTCTAAGAAATCCTTGACAATGTTATTCCTAACCAGCCAAGATGACATCTAACGAAAATGTGAAACTAATAAGAGAGGTGTGGTATCCTATGAAAGACAAATGCATCAAGTATTAAAAGACTAATATATCTAAAAGTGCATAAAGAAGAACACATATTAACTCCCACGTAATTATCTTGGGATTCACCAAACGATGGTGAGATTGACTATGTAAAAGACAAGGGTCACGAGGCTCCATCCCTATAAAAAATGACGCAGATATGTCAGTAAATAGATGAGTCAAGTTTAACATAAAGAAAGATAAAATAATATGAAAAATTCATAAATACCTAGAAAGTCTAGAGCACATGGTTCGATTGTGTCATGCTTGTTTACAAATAGAGCATTGATTTCATTGTTTATTGAACTCACGATTCATTACCATGAGGAATCATTTGTTTCGTGTTCTTTCATACTTTCTAAAGTTGGATGGAGGCAATAAGGGAACAATATTGCATTGCGGGTCAAACAATGGCCAATAATGTGAATTTAAAATAGTGTGAAATTCACTTTGATATGATGATAGGTAAGAATCACTTGTATACCAATTAGACATGTATACATATGGATCCCAATTGATTAATCCAATGGCACATACTGTATGTTTACATGGAAAATGCTTTGAAAGCAATTCACAACAAGTACATGTCAGAGAATCTTCTTCAATGTCTTTTCAGAATACATGACCGTTGCAATCATTCACATCTCTCATTCACTAGTGTTTACTCAGGCTTAAATGATAATCTCTCCGCTCCTCTCTTTCAATTGTGACATCTTCTTTTCAAATGTAGGTGTAAGACAAGTTTCATTATTCAGACCAATTACACATTGATGGAAAAACATGAGCCTGAGCTAATGATAAGTCATATGAACTAAAGCATGAATCAGTAATCCTCTTGCAACTTGAAGCACACTGTTAAAATATTCTAAATAGTTGGTCATTATTATACCAAATCACTAACCATCTGTGTCACAAGCTAAAACCTAGTATTCCAGATTTACCTATTACAACCAATCATATGCTTCTGGAAAAATTAACTTAATATCATTCATACGTTTGTCAAAATCCAACATGTTCAGAGCTTGACCTGCATTATACATTCTCTTGAATAGATCTCTCCCCATGAAGTTGATTGGAAATTTTGGCGATATTGATAAAGATGATAACGATGTTACATGTCTGTATGAAATGATTCACAGATGATGTTGTCATTCTCTAATAGAAGAAATTAAGGTTAACATTTGTTCAAAAAACATGACCATGAATGGTTGTTCTCACTATTTACAATTGAAAATGCAATTGGAAGTAGACCTTGGTTTGCATCTACACCACATGCAACTAATAATATGCCATGGTATTTTCTATGTAGGACAACACTAATAACTGGTCTGCAAAATGTCATCCTTCTAAACACGGTGAGAAACTCCAGAAGAAATTTTTTTTCTTTGAACTATTACTCACACAGAAAAATTGGAACCATCCCAGGCATGCTCAACTTTATAGTTTCAATATACCTTAACAACTGAGTGTATGAACTTTCCCACTCTCCAAATAGTCTCTTGAAAACTTTTTGTTGAACATTCCAAGTTTTTTCATGGATAAACCTTTGTTGAAGAACTTCAAGAGATCATTCCATAGTTGTAGCTCTTTGGATTAGGAATCTCCACCTGATAAAATTTATGGAGCTCTTATGCAATTTTTGCAGCCAACTTGGGCTTGCTCATGTCTGTAGGATATCCCAAAATGTCAATTATCAACATTTCTCAGATCCCAGTAAAAAGTCAACAATTCTACTTATTTACTTTCTTTTCTATTCTATGTTTGTGCAACAAAAGTTATCATGTGTATTTCTCTATATCATTGAAGAATAACCTAAGTATCCCATTTTATCAAATTCCAACAATGTGGAATTCCATTCATATCATCCATTCCACAATTTCAAGTTGATTCCATGAAGAATGAACCAAAGTAGTAGAAATCAGCAATCTTGCAAATGGCAATGAAGTGTGAAATCTAAGAGACCCTCTTTTGTCTTTGCTTATGTCTAAAAGCATGCAACATGAAATCTTCACAAACTAGAGAAAAGGAGAGGAAAAGTGTATACCTATAAGGGGAATCTCCTTGCGTATGTCTATGAATCACATGGCAGTATAACCTACAAAAACTTTACAAAAAACATTTTTTTCTTTTTTATTTATACGAAAGCAAGTTGGGTGGAGATAGACCCTTGATCCATATTGTTGTGGATGCAACTATTTTCTTATCCCATTTCCTTCAAGCCATATCTTGAGCTACTATTATCTTTATTTTGTCCTTCAATGTCAAGTAGAGTCCTAATAATATTATCACACACATTATTTTCAATATGCATAACATCTAAATTGTGATGAAGAAGATTATCCTTCTAATATGGTAATTCAAAAATATTTTTTTCTTCAATTATATGGTAGCTCAGTATAGCTAATGTTCATTCTCTTTCTTTTAGATTCTCGAACACTCTTCTTTCCAAATGTAACATTAAGGTCTTTCATTTGTGTCAACACATCATCACCTATCAAAAGTATTGGTGCACAACGATGCTCTTCATTACCATCAAATGCCATCTTGTCTTTTCGAAAATTATGATCACATTGGAGAAATCAATGATGTCCTAGGTAGCATAATTTTCTCCCATGCACTAGTTATCTTGAACATGTTTCCTTGTAACATTTAGGACATGCAAAATATTCTTTAGTGCTCTATCCAGATAAGTTTGCATAATCAAGAAAATCACTAACTGTCCACATTAATGCAATAGCATCTTAAACAAATTTTTTTGAGATGTCATATGTGTTTACAATAGCATTCCATAATTCTTTCAATTCCTCAATTAAAGGTTGCAAGTATACATATAGATCATTGCCTAGACTTTGGGGCCCTTCAATAAGAAGTGACATAATAATAGATGGTTGTTTCATACACATCCAAGGAGGCATGATATATATCACTAACAAAACTAGCCATGTACTATGCATAGGATTCAGAGTTCTGAAAGAATTGAAACCATCACTAGCCAATCCAAGCCTTATATTTCTAGAATCTACAGAAAAAATAGAATGTTGATAGTCAACACTTTTCCAAGTAGGTGAATCTGTAGAATGACATAGTAAACCATCTTTAGTGCATTCTTCATCATGCTATCTCATACAAGAAGATGTCTTTGAAGAAATAAACAATCTTTGAAGTCTTGGAATTAAAGGAAAATGATGAAGGACTTTTGTTGGCACTTTACTACTATTCTTAGAAACTTTCTTTTCTTGATTTCCATTCTCTTTTGTCACCTTCTCATTGGTCTTACTGATAGAAATATATGCCCTACAAGTTAATCATATATGATATGATTAGACATTTCTTGTATCATCTTATTCATAATAAAAGGCATTTATTCATTACCATCTATCTTTAGATACGCATACCGTAATGAAGTCCTTGATCACATACTATGATGATTGAAACATGATGAGATCATGATAATGAGATCAATCATCTAGATGCTAGTGATCTAAATGTTCCAAGTCATAGGTCCTTTAGATAATGCCCTGTTTGGTTAAAGTTTTATTTTTGGTACTATATCAATATTGATATTAATATTTTCAAATGTTGGAGTATCAATATCAAAAGTAATACAAGTTGACACTTGTATTACATAATATGCTTTGTTTTTACTATAAATTTTAAAATTGATACACTTAGCCAAACACCTCTTAATGATTCCTATCAATATCAATTTTAAAATTGATAGTGCTAGAGGTACCTAATAGTGTTACCAAACAGGGTGTAAGACATTAAGAATCCATATAGACTTGTGTATGTGATATTTTCTCATATGAAGAGAATGATTGATCTCATTGGTCATTAGTCTGGAGACACTAAGATACACATATAGGTGCTCATTAGTAGAATGAGTTCACTGAACTGACCATCATAGAAACCCTGATCGATATCTTACTGAACTGTCTATCAGGGTATTCTATCATCACTGTGGCACGATTGGATGCTTGACCTGAGTCGCCAAAGATGTCTTTCTGGGTATATCTTGTACTTTGATTATTAACTTATGGATCACCACCATGATGGTCCAGTATAGTTAATGAATCAAATGCAAGAGAAACTCGGTGGAGACAATTGAGCGGACAACAAGGGATCGTTCACTCTCGATAAGAGAGAAAGAATATCCTATGAAATAGTACTCTAAATCTTTGGCCAAGGTAGATAAGATAATTGGAAAAGGAGTTTTCTAGATTCCTGAGTACAAGATTTCATAGAGTTGGATTATTAAAGGGGTTGACAGTCGGTGTCAAACCCCTAACCGACCGAGACACTGCATGGATGAGAATTTATATCCGCATGGTAACTGATGATGGAAAGGCTCAATGGATGTTATTTAACTCCCCAAAGTCATTTGGGATCATAGGATGTGACTTATACCCTTTATGATCGGAAAGCCGTCAAATCTGTTATTGCATAATATATTTGATTTAATTTAAAAGAATTGTTCTTTTTAAATTTGGCTTCAACCAAATTGACTATTGGACCTAGTGGGTCACACACATTAGAACTAATTCTAAGGACATGGACAAGAATGTAAATATATAGAAGATTTGGTTTTTTGTGAAAAATTGCATCTTCTATATATTATATGCTTAAGAAGCTAAACCCAATCAAGCCAAAGGGTGGAAAAACGTCCTTGGCAGCCTCCCTCTCTCCTCTCTTCTCTGGAAGGAGTCCCCGCATGGCCCAACTCCTTTCTGGAAAAGTTATCAAGCTTGGAGCGAAGGAGAACCGATCATTGGAAAAAGTTCAGTACCGATTTTGTCATTTTGGTTTCAATAAAGGCTAAGACCTTAGATTCAAGAAATCAAATTTTTTTAAATGCTTAGATTGAATCCTTACAGTGGTATCAAAGCCAGGTTGAAGTCTTGGTTGAAATCATAATCGATTTTGAGTTATTTCATGTGTTTTTCGGTTTTCCCAAAATTGTGTAAACCTTGATTTTCGTGGAGTAACCATGTTTCGTAGGTGATACGATATTGATATTGGTTTATTCCATGATAATCTCGTGACATAGGGCTTTCGAAATCCTTAGACATATCGGATTTTAGACCTCTTTAGAGTCTGATAGAGTCCTTGATATTCGGGGTTTCTGTCACGGTTGTGCAGTCACCCGAATTTTGGGAAGTTTGGATTTCTCCTTCTATGGGGATGAGGGAAACTTTCTAAAGTAATTAGAAGACAGGTAATAGACTTACCTTGAGTTTCCTTTCAAGTTTTAGCTATGATCGTCTCTCCAGAAGGAAGAATTTCTTTTTTTTCCGTCGGATATGGTATCCGCAACAGCGACAACTTCCACCGAGTATTTCTCCTTACCCAGATTTTTTCAAAGGATGAAACATGTCCCAATAGTTTCGTGATACTCTAAGAATTCTATATGCTATTTTTTCGTATTTTTCCTACTCCTTTTGGACTTCCAAATCTGTGCCGAAAGTCGCAGTTGGATTTAGGGTTCTCTCTCTCTCTCTCTCTCTCTCTCTCTCTCTCTCTCTCTCTCTCTCTCACCACCCTTATCGGGCGGGAGAGAAGGATCCGCCAGGTCCAATTTGGACCCGGCGGTTCGGTCGACCAAATCTGGGTTTGACCCAGATTCGGGTTAGACTGGCGCCGGACTGGGCCCGGTCAGACCGGGCCCAGTCTGGCAGTTTGTTTTTTTATTTTTTATTTCATTTTTAATTTTTTTATAAATGAAATAAATTGTAAAAAAAACAAGGAAAATCCTGAAAATTTTCTAAAAAATTACAGATATTATTTAATGAGTCATTGAAGTGTTTAGTGTCTTATTGAATGATACTTAGCCATGTTGTCATATTATGCTCTCTTTTTTATCTTGAAATTGTTTTAAGATCAAAATTAGTGTAAATAATGATTAAATTAATTATGAAAATTTTAATTTGACAATTTTATTTTTATATCATTATTTCTGTGATTTGCACAAGTTTGGAAATGCCTAGATGTGGTTATTTGCTTGAATGGGCTTATCTTATTACATGCAAATTGTTTATGCATTCTTTACATGTTATTTATTTCATGATAAATACGATAAGCATGAAATTGAGAATTTTAAAAATTATATTTTATAATTTTATGATATAAATGTTATATCATATAATTACCACGTATGCGCACTTTGGTCATGTGATGATTTCTTGTGTGTGTGGTTGGTGATCATGGACTTAGTTTTAATTATCTTACATTGGTTATTTATTTGGTTATGTAATTAATTGGGGCCTGTGTGTGCCTCCTCTCTCTCTCTACAATATGATTGTAAATTCTATCTTTTCCCAATGTTTGTACTCCCCTTGGTCAAAGCCAAGGTTTCTTATAATGTGATGTATATTCATTGGGTTTGCATACCCTGAACTGCTTGTAATGACAAGAAGATGGCTCATGGAAGATAGCGAGGGTGAGGACCACTTGGAGAAGAAGTTTCTGAAGTGGAGACATACCACGTCTTGCATCTGATGCAAGCCTTTTAATTTTGCACCATTAAGGGTGTTTATGGTGCATGCTTAGGGTTAAGTCCATGGTCACCTATTTTCTTTATGCATATTAGATATGTGATTGTGTGCTACTACTTATACCTTAAATATATGATATTCCAAAAAGGTATACTTATATTTATATGTAGCATATATTATGATGAGACTAAAATAAAACCCCTCTTCGTTTAAATTAGGTTGATAAGCGTGGGACATTAAGAATGACCCATGTAGCCTTCCGTTGTTATGGTCTCGATGAGCCAATCTTAGATTGAGTGAGTTTGTTGTGTTTCCTACAAAGCTCACTCAGCAAGGGATAGGTGATCGTGGCCAAGGCTTAAAGCCGACCTTGGGGTGGACCATTGGCATGGCTTTGTTGTGTTTCCCGCAAGGGCTATGTTGAGAATCCATGCCCATAACGTAACAAGCGGATTTAACCTAACTATAGTATATGATTTGTTGTGTTTCCCACAAGGTCATAACTCTAGAGGCTAAAAGATTAAGAGTTGCAAGGGTTGCAACTGGCAAAAGTTGCTTACCTATTAAGTATGGGATGACTTGTTGTGTTTTCCACAAGGTCATCACCATAAGGTTAATGGAATCTTAGTCCCTAGTAGGACATCATCAAGATGTCCCGTCTTTGCATATTAAAGGTTATGCAAAATTACCAAAATTAGTGGGAGCATAAAATTAAGATAAAAGACCTTATCATAGTTTTAATGAATATTTGCAATGTTATCTCATTTTAATTATAACTCCTTGTAGATTTCAATGGCGAACCACCCGGTGCGCGGCATACTCGATGCCAACAGGTTCACTAGTCCTAACTTCTCTGACTGGCTCAGAAATTTGAGAATTGTTCTCACTGCTGAGTGAATAGCCTACGTGCTTGAGAAGCCACTGTCAGATGAACCATCTGATGATGCTAGTGATGATGTGATTGTCACCTTCCAAAAGCACAAAGAGGATGCATCTCTTGTCCAGTGCTACATGTTAGCCTCTATGAGAAATGAGTTGCAGAGGCAACATGAAAAGATGGATGCCATATCCATCTTCGCTCATCTTGAGGAGCTATTTGGAGCACATAGTCGGATGGAGAGATATGAGATATCTAAGAATCTGTTCAGGACAAGGATGTCTGGGGCAACGTCTGTGCAGACACACATTCTCAGAATGATAGAGTGGGTGGAGAGGTTAGCTGAGCTTGGGTTCTCTATGAACAATGAGCTGGCAGTTGACCTTATCCTCCAATCTTTGCCATCCTCCTTTTCCCAGTTCATCATGAACTTCAACATGAATAAGTTAGACTGCTCTCTAGCAAAACTTCTAAATATGTTGAAGACTGCTGAAGGCACACTGAACAATGGGAAACCTCCTTTGCTACTTGTTGGTAAGACCAACAAGAAAAGGAAGGTTAATCAGATGGGGAAGAAGGGCAAAGCTAAAGTCGAGAAAGTAGCCAAGAAGATAGACCCAAGAAGGACAAAGGACAATGCTTTCATTGCCATAAAGATGGCTACTGGAAGAGGAACTGCAAGTTGTACCTTATAGAAAAGGAAAAAGGAAAGCTTGGAGAAGCTTCATGTATTTTTGTCATTGATGTCAATTTGTCTTATAGATCAACACCATGGGTATTAGATACTGGATGTGCATCTCATATCCGCAATGACTTGCAGGTGTTGACAAGTAGTAGAAGGTTGCAAAGAGGAGAGGTTGATTTGCGCATGGGAAATGGTGCAAAGGTTGCAGTATTGGCCGTGGGACAAGCTCACCTCAAGTTACCTTCAGGAGATGTCCTACTATTAGATAATTGTTATTATGTTCTTTCAATAGTTAAGAACATTGTTTCTATTTCATACTTAAATAAATGTGGATTTATTGTGAGCTTTGGAAATGGAAGTTGTTCCATAACTATGAATGGTAAATTTTTTGCCAATGGATGTTTGATTAATGGTTTGTATATATTAGATATGTATGCTTCAATAATGTGTGTGAATGCACCTCTTAAGAGGAAAACATTTGATATAGATCAAACCTTATTATGGCACCATAGACTTGGTCATATCAATGAGAAAGACTTAAAAAGCTTCATAAGGATGGATGCATAAAGGTAAATGATTTTGAATCATTGCCCACTTGTGAGTCTTGCCTCATGGGTAAGATCACCAACTCTTCATTTAGTGGACATGGAGAGAGAGCTACTGAGTTGTTGGAACTCATACATTTAGATGTATGTGGCCCTATGTCAACTCAAGCTAAATGAGGATATTCTTATTTCATTACTTTCATTGATGATTTCTCTAGGTATGGGTATGTGTACTTAATGAAGTACAAATCTGATGCCTTTAAGAAATTTAAAGAATATAAGAATGAAGTAGAGAAGCAACTAGAAAAGAGTATTAAGACTCTTCGATCAGATCGAGGAGGAGAATACTTAAGTACTGAATTCACACAGTTCATGAAGGACAATGGGATATTATCCCAAAGAACACCTCTATACACTCCTCAACTTAATAGAGTAGCTGAAAAGAGAAACCATACATTATTAGACATGGTACGGGCAATGACATCTTTTGCTAATTTACCTTTGTTTCTCTGAGGATATGCACTTGATACTGCCACTTATATATTAAATAGGGTACCTTCTAAGTCTATTCCATCTACTCCATATGAGATATGGAAAGGGGAAAGGCCACACCTTAAACATGTTAAGGTATGGGGTTGTCCAACCCACATGAAAAGGCATAACCCTGGTAAATTGGAATCTAAGATTGAGAAGTGTTTGTTTGTGGGATATCCTAAAGAAACCCATGGATATTACTTCTACCACCCTGATGACCAAAAGGTTTTTATTGCTAAAAGAGTTGTATTCCTAGAGGAAGAGTCCCTCCTTAAGGAAGATAGTGGGAGCGTGGTAGAATTGGAAGAGGTTCCAAATCCACATCTAGATGACACTTCTGCTAGGGTACTTGATAAGCATTATACACAGGAGCCACATAGGTCTACACGTGTGCCCATCCAACCTGATAGATATGTGGGGCATATCTTTGATGAAAGGAGGAAGGTGCAATATATTGAGGATGATGATCCTAAGACCTATGAAGAGGCAGTATTTGATATTGACTCTAAGAAATGGGAATTAGCAATGAAATCTGAAATGGACTCCATGTATTCCAAGTTTGGAACTTGGTAGATCCTCCTAAGGATGTTATACCTATTAGGTGTAAATGGATCTATAAAAGAAAAATTGGAGTAGATGGGAAGGTGGAGACCTTCAAAGCAAGATTAGTTGCTAAAGGATATCATCAAAGGCAAGGTGTTGACTATGACGAAACCTTTTCACCAGTTTCTATGGTTAAGTCCATTCGGATTTTGCTTGCAATTGCAGCATACTATGACTATGAAATATGGCAATTGATGTTAAAATAGCATTCCTCAATGGTAATCTTGAGGAAGAGGTGTATATGATACAGCCTCAGAGATTTGAATCCCAAGAACATCCAAACAAAGTATGCAAGTTGTTAAGGTCCATTTATGGACTAAAACAGGCTTCCCAGACCTGGAATAAAAGATTTGATGAGACGATCAAATCTTATGACTTCTTTCAAAATGAAGATGAACCATATGTATATAAGAAGGCTAGTGAGAGTGCTATAGTTTTCTTGGTATTGTATGTGGATGGCATACTACTTATTGAGAATAATGTAGGTATGTTATCATTAGTGAAAGCTTGGCTGTCAAACAACTTCTCCATGAAAGATTTGGGTGAAGCATCCTATGTTTTGGGGAATAAGATCTATAGAGATAGATCCAATAGGATGCTTGGCTTGACCCAATCAATGTACATTGACACCATTGTCAAGAGATTTGGTATGGAAAACTTCAAGAGAGGTCTCTTACCTATGAGACATGGAGTTTATCTTTCTAAGGAGTTATCCCCTAAAACTTCTGAAGAGAGACAATACATGAATAGGGTACCCTATGCCTCAGCCATAGGATCCATCATGTATGCCATGCTATGTACACAGCCTGATGTAGCATATGCTCTAAGTGTTACGAGCAGATATATGGCAGATCCAGGTGAGGGTCACTAGATAGCAGTGAAGTGCATCCTCAAGTACTTGAGAAGAACTAAGGATGCATTTCTAGTTTATGGAGCAAACTTGAGACTTTGAGGTTACACAAACTCAAGTCTCCAGTCAGATAAAGATGACAACAAATCAACATCAGGGTATGTATTTACCTTGAATGGTGGTGCAGTGAGCTGGAAGAGTTCCAAGCAAGAGACGATTGCAGATTCTACATTTGAAGCAGAGTACATAGCTACTGCAGAAGCTGCTAAAGAAGCTGTATGGATGAAGAAGTTCATATCAGATTTAGGGGTTGTCCCTACTATCTCTGATCCTGTCCCATTGTTTTGTGACAACAATGGGGCAATTGCTCAAGCAAAGGAGCCGAGGTCTCATCAAAAGTTGAAGCACATTCTGTGATGATATCATTTAATCAGAGAGATATCAGCTCGAGGAGATATAGAGGTAGATAGAGTATGTTCAGCTAATTACATTGCAGATCCACTAACTAAGGCTTTGACTCAAAGTGTGTTTGAGGGTCACCTTGAATTGATGGGAATCAAGTATGTAGGTGATTGACTTTAGTGCAAGTGGGAGATTGATAGAAATGTATGCCCTACAAGCCAATCATATATGATATGATTAGACATTTCTTGTATCATCTTATTCATAATAAAAGGTATTTATTCATTACCATCTATCTTTAGATACGCATACCATAATGAAGTCCTTGATCACATGCTATGATGATTGAATCATGATAAGATCATGATAATGAGATCAATCATCTAGATGCTAGTGATCTAAATGTTCCAAGTCATAGGTCCTTGAGATAGGACATTAAGAATCAAGATAGACTTGTGTATGTGATATCTTCTCATATGATGAGAATGATCGATCTCATTGGTCATTAGTGTGGAGACACTAAGATACATATATAGGTGTTCATTAGTAGAATGAGTTCACTGAACTAACCATCATAGAAACCCTGATCGATATCTTACTGAACTGTCTATCAGTGTATTCTATCATCACTGTGGCACGGTTAGATCTTTGACCTGAGTCACCAAAGATGTCTTTCTGGGTGTATCTTGTACTTTGATTATTAACTTATGGATCACCACCATGATGGTCCAGTATAGTTAATGAATCAAGTGCAAGAGAAACTTGGTGGAGACAATTGAGCGGACAATAAGGAATCGTTCACTCTCGGTAAGAGAGAGAGAATGTCCCATGGAATAGTACTCTAAATCCTTGGCCAAGGTAGATAAGATAATTGGAAAAGGAGTTTTCAAATTGATTCATTCTTGAGTACAAGATTTCATAGAGTTGGATTATTAAAGGGGTTGACAGTCGGTGCCAAACCCCTGACTGACCGGGACATTGCATGGACGAGAATTTATATTCGTGTGGTAACTAATGATGGAAAGATTCAATGGATGTTATTTAACTCACCAAAGTTATTTGGAATCATAGGATGTGACTTGTATCATTTATGATCGGAAGCAATCAAATCTGTTATTGAATAATAGATTTGATTTAATTTAAAAGAATTTTTATTTTTAAATTTGACTTCAACCAAATTGACTATTGGACCTAGTGGGTCACACACATTAGAACTAATTCTAAGGATAGGGGCAAGGATGTAAATATATAGAAGATTTGGGTTTTTGTGAAAAATTGCATCTTCTATATATTATATGCTTAAGAAGTTAAACCCAATCAAGCCAAAGGGTGGGAGAACGTCCTTGACAGCTTCCCTCTCTCCTCTCTTCTCTAGAAGGAGTCCCCGCATGGTTCAACTCTGTTCTGGAAGAGTTTTCGAGCTTGGAGCAAAGGAGAATCAGTCCTTGGAAGAAGTTCATGTGGATACCGCTAGAGGCCGTCCACTTGAACGGCTTGAAGCAACAAGGAACATCCACTCTTCATCTCTAGTGAGGGATTTTTCAAATCCCAAGAAGGTATATTCGATCTCCTTCTTAATCGGTACCCGGTTTCGTCATTTTGGTTCCAATAAAGGTTAAGACCTTGGATTCAAGAAATCAATTTTTTTAAAATGCTTAGATTATTTCCTTACACTTACAATGTGAAGTTTTACATGTCTAGCATGATACCTCATTAGCATGTTCTTTCTAATATAATTTACAATCATTAGGACAAGTATGTATATTTTTATAATCAAGCATGGATTGTTCAATTTTTTTTGGAGTTGCTTTTATGTATCGTGTAAATTGTTTATATGGTTATTTCATGTTGAGTACTTAATGAAAAATTTAACAAGCATGAAAGTGAGGATTTCAAAAACACATGATGTATAAGTTTATGATATAATAGCTATATCATATTATTGCCATGTATTCTCACTATGTTCATGTGATGAATGAATGTATGATTGTTTGGAAGATCATGAACTTAGAATGTATATAATGTGATGATGTTTATTTTATGTTGGCATGTAATTAAGGACCTACGTGCATAATCTCCTCTCTTATCATTTCTGATTGTATATTCTACCTCTCTCTAAAATATACTTCCCTTGATTAAGATCAAGGTTTCTTATTTGATTAATGTACATTTATGGGTTTACGTACCTTTAATGCCCTTGTAGTGACAAGGAGACCAATCAAGGTGGAGGAGAAAGTGAGATGCTTGGAGAAGAGTTCTTCAAGTCTTGATGATGTGTCAACACCAGCATAGGATGCTGAATCCTTTAATGTATACAAATATGGCTCCAGTCATGCATTAATGGGATGAAAGTCCGTGATCATCTATTTAAATTTTGCATATTTGATTTGTTTGTGTGTGTGGTAGATACTTTAGATATATGATATTCAAAGGTATACATATATATGCAGCACATATTATGATGAGACTAAAATAAAAACTCTTCCTCTTTTAAATTTGATCAAAAAAGAGTAAGACATTAAGAATGACCCACGTAGCCTTCCGTTATTATGGCCTCATTGAGCCAATTTTAGATTGAGTGAGTTTGTTGTGTTTTTCACAAGGCTCACTCAGTAAGAGATTGGAGATCGTAGTCAAGGCTTAAGCCGAACCTTGGGGTGGATCATTGGTATGGCCTTGTTGTGCTTCCCACAAGGGCTATGTTGAGAATCCATGCCCATAATGTAACAAGAAAATTTGACCTAATTAGAGTATATGACTTATTGCGTTTCCCACAAAGTCATAACTCTAGAGGCTAAATGACTAAGAGTTACAAGAGTTGAAACTGACAAAAATTGCCTACCTATTAAGTATGGGTTGACTTACTGTGTTTTCCACAAAGTCGTCACCATAAGGTTAATAAAGGTTTTAGCCCCCACTAGGATGTTATCGTGATTTTTCATCTTTGTATGATGAGGGTTATGCAAATTCATCGAAATTAGTGGGTGTATAAATTAGGATAAAAAGACCATGTCTTAATTTTAACTTGAATATCTGCAATGTTTCTTTTTCTAGTTATATCTCCTAGTAGATATTGATGGCAACCCATCTATTGTGTGGCATATTGGATGCCAACAGACTCACTAGTCCTAACTTCTCTAACTAGCTCAGAAATATGAGAATTGTTCTCACTGCTGAGCATATAGCCTATGTACTTGAGAAGCCAGTCCCTAATGAACCATCTGATGATGTTGATGATGAGAACATTCATGCTTATATGAAGCATAAAAAGGATGCATCACTTGCTCAGTGCTACATGTTAGCCTCTATGAACAATGAGTTGTAAAGGCGACATGAGAAGGTGAATGCAGATCAATCCTAGCTCACCTTAAGGAGCTATTTGGTGCACAAAGTAGAATAGAGCGATATGAGATATCCAAAAGTCTATTCAGGGCAAGGATGCATGAGGGAACATCTGTTCAGATACATGTTCTTAAAATGATAGAGTGGGTGGAGAGGTCGATTGAGCTTGGGTTCTCCTTGAACAAGGAGCTAGCTGTTGACCTTGTCCTCCAATCTCTATCATCTTCTTATTCCTAGTTCATTATGAACTTTAACATGAACAAGTTAGAATGCTCTCTTGTAGAGTTGTTTAACATGTTAAAGACAACTAAGAGCACTATGAACAGTGGGAAACCTCCTGTAAAAATTGTTGGTAAGAACAACAAGAAGAGAAAAGCTCATCAGATAGATGACCAAGAAGGAAGGGCAGGACAATGCTTCCATTGCCATAAGGATGGCCACTGGAAGAGGAACTGCAAGTTGTATATTGTAGACAAGGCAAAAAAAAAACTTGGAGAAGCTTCTAGTATTTTTGTCATTGATGTCAACTTATCTTTTAGATCCACATCATGGGTATTAGATACTAGTTGTGCATCTCATATCTACAATGATTTGCAGGTGCTGACAACTTGCAGAGGGCTTCATAAAGGAGAGGTGGACCTGTGGATGAGAAATGAGGCAAAAGTTGTAGCATTAGCCATAGGAGAAGCCAACCTCAAGTTTCCTTATGATGACATATTAGTCTTATTTGAGTGTTATTATGTTCATTCCATCATTAAGAACATTATTTTTATTTCTTGCTTAAACAAATGTGGATTTGTTGTGAGTTTTGGAAATGGTGCATGTTCTATTATTTTAAATGGTAAAGTATTTTCCAGTGGGAGATTAGCAAATTGTTTGTTCATGTTATATATCAAATCTCCCATTCTATGTGTGGATGCTCCTCATAAGAGGAGAAGGGTTGATATTGATCAAATCCTACTTTGTCACCATAGGCTTGGTCATATCAATGAGGAAAGACTCAAAAAACTCCATAAATATGGATGCATTAAGATAAATGATTCTGAATCATTGCCTTCTTCTGAGTCTTGTCTCATGGAAAAAATGACCAACTCTCCATTTTAATAGACATGGAGAGAGAGAGTTAATGAGTTGTTAGAACTCATACATACCAATGTATGTGGTCCTATGTCAACTCAAGACAAAGGTGGATTCTCCTACTTCATTATATTCATTGATGATTTCTCGATGTATGGATATGTGTACTTGATGAAGTACAAATTAGAGGCTTTTAAGAACTTTTAGAAATTTAGAAATGAGGTTGAGAAACAACTATCAAAGAGTATCAAGACTCTTCGATCTGATCGAGGAGAAGAATACTTAAGTACAAGTTTCACACAGTATTTGAAAGATAATAAAATTCTATCTCAGTGGACACCTCCTTACACTCCTTAACTTAATCAAGTAGCCAAAAGGAGAAACCGTACTTTGTTACACATAGTGCGGTCTATGACATCTTTTGACGAACTACCTTTATCCCTTTGGGGCTATGCACTTGAAACAACTGCTTATATCCTAAACAAAGTACCTTCCAAGTCTATTCTGACTACACCATATGAGATATGGAAAGGGAGAAAGCCTAACCTTAAACATATTAAGGTCTGGGGTTGTCTAGCCCATATGAAAATGCATAACCTTGATAAGTTGGAATCTAAGATTGATAGGCATAGGCTTGTGGGATATTCTAGGGAAACCCATTGATATTATTTCTACCACCCTAATGAATAAAAATTTTATGTTGATAAACGGACTGTATTTATTGAAGAAGAGTTCCTCCTTGATGAAAACAATGAGAGCACAATAGAACTAGAAGAGATTCTAGATTCATAGCTAGAGGATACTTTTGAAAAGGTGCTTAAAAAGGATGACTCACATGCCCCTCGTAGGTCTTCTTGTGTGCCTATTCAACCTAATAGATATGTAAGATATATATCTGATGAAAGAAAAGAGACACAGTATATGAGAATGATGATCCTAAGACTTATGAGAAAGCAATATCTAATATTGATTACAAGAAATGGAGATTGATAATGAAATTTGAAATGGACTCCATATACTCCAATCAAGTTTAAAACTTGGTATATCCATCTAAGGGTATTGTACCTATAAGGTGTAAATAGATCTATAAAAGGAAAATTGGAGTAGATGTGAAGGTGGAGACCTTTAAGGTAAGATTGGTAGCTAAAGGATATCATCAAAGACAAGATGTTGAATATGATGAGACATTTTCACAAGTAGCTATGATTTAGTCCATTAGGATATTGCTTGCCATTGTTGCACACTATGACTATATGATTTGGCAAATGGATGTTAAGACTATTTTCATCAATGGTGATCTTGAGGAAGAGGTGTGTATGATATAATCTCAGGGATATGAATCCCATGAACATCCAAATAAAGTGTGCAGATTGTTGAAGTCTATTTATGGACTGAAACACACAACTCATAGTTGGAATAAAAGATTTGATGTGACTATCAAGTCTTATGACTTCGTTCAGAACGAAGATGAGCCATGTGTGTATAAGAAGGCTAATGAAAGTTCTATTGTCTTCTTGATCTCATATGTGGATAACGTACTACTCATTGAAAATGATGTTGGTATTTTATCATCAATTAAAGCCTGACTGTCTAAGAACTTCTCCATGAAAGATTTGGGTGATGCATCCTTTGTGTTAGGGGTAAAAATCTATAAAGATAGCTCAAGGAGGATGCTTGGATTGACCCAATCTATGTACATAGAAACCATTGTTAAAAGGGTTGGCATGGAAACTTCAAGAGAGGTCTCTTCCCTATGAGACATGGAGTTGCACTTTATAAGATGTCCCCTAAAACTCCTAAAGAAAGAGAGCACATGAGTAGAGTACCTTATGCATCTACCACAAAAATCATGTATGCTATGATATGTACACAGCCTGATGTGGCACATGCTCTAAGTGTTATAAGCAGATATTAGGTAGATCAAGTAATAATCACTGGATTGCTGTGAAATGCAGCCTTAAATGCTTGAGAAGAACAAAGATAGTATTTCTGATATATGGAAGAGCTAACTTGGTGTTTAGAGGGTACATAGACTCAAGTTTCTAGTCCGACAAGGATGATAGTAAGTCAACGTTAGGGGTATGTATTTACCCTGTATAGTGGTGCAGTGAGTTGGAAGAGCTCTAAGCAAGCAACCACTGCAGATTCTACAACTGAAGCGGAGCATATTGTTACTGCTAAAGCTGTCAAATAAGCAGTCTGGATGAAGAAGTTCATCTCAAGCCTTGGAGTGGTTCCCTCCATCTCTAATCCAGTTCCATTGTTTTGTGACAATAATGGAGCTATTGTGCAAGTAAAGGAGCTAAGGTCTCGTCAAAAGTCAAAACACATTCTACGGCATTATCACTTAATCAAAGAGATTGCAGCTAGAGGAGAAACAACTATAGATAGAATATCTTTTGAAATTACCATTGCAGATCCACAAATTAAGGCCCTGACTCAAAGTGTGTGAGGGTCACCTTGGGCTGATGGGGATCATACATGTGGGTGATTGACTTTAGTGCAAGTGGGAGATTGATAGAAATGTATGCCCTACAAGACAATCATATGTGATGTGATTTTACATTTCTTATAATATCTTATTCAATGTTAATGACATTATCTTCATTACTTGCACTATCTAAATGAGTCTATCGTAATGAAGTCCAAAGTTATATGCAATGATAATTGAATCATGATGAGATCATAATAATGAGATCAATCATTTAGAAGTAAGTAATCTAAATATTCATAGTCGTAGGATTCTTGAGACGGGACATTAAGGATTTGGTAAGATTAGTGTATATGATATCTTCTCATATGATAAGGTTGATTGATCTCATTGGTCATTAGTGTGAGGATACTAAGATACATGTACAGGTGCTCATTAAAGAAATAAGTTCACTAAACTGGCCAGTATAGAATCCCCAAACGGTATCTTACTGAACTGTTGATTAGAGTAGTCTATCATCACAATTGCATGGTTGGATCTTTGACCTGAGTCACCAAAGATACTTTGTTAGGTGTACCATTTACTTTGACTATTAACTTATGAATCACATAGTACTATGATCTTGTACAGTTAATGGATTGGGTATATAGGAAACTCGATGAAAGCAATTGAGCGGACAATAGGGGATTGTCCATTCTAGGTAGGAGAGAGAGAATGTTCTATAAATAGTATTCTAAATCATTGACCAAGGTAAATAAGATAATTGAAAAAGAAATTTTCAATTAATCTAATTACGAATATAAGATTCCATAGGGTCGGTATATCTAGGTGTTGACAGTCGATGCCGTACTCCTATATGACTAGGAGACTTGATGGAGGAAGATTTATATCTATGTGGTAACTGATGATGGAAAGGCTCTTTAGAGAGGAGTTCATCCCCAAAGCCATTTGGGATCACAGGATGTGACTTATATCTTTCATAACCAATAGGTCATTAAATTTATTGTAAGATAATAAATTTAATTTAAAAGAAGTTATTTTTATAATTAGGTCTCAACCAAATAGACTATTGGGCCTAGTAAGTCACATATATAAGGACTAATCCGTAAGTTTGGGCCTTGGGTTAATTTATAAAATAAGAAAGAGTTTTTATAAAAAAAACTCCAAGTTCTATAAATAATAGTAATTAGAGAGTACAAACCCTATCAAGCCAAAGAAGCTCTCTATGCCCCAACCACCCTCTTTTGTTGTCTCCCACCCCAATAGCTGCCATTGGATGGTGGAGCTCTGTTTGGGACGAGTGGTCATCGTTGGTGCGGAAAAGAACTTAACTTCAAAGGCGGTTCATGTGGATACGATTAGAGGCCATGCGCTTGAGCAGCTTGGAAAGCGTGAGAACACTCGATCTTCTTATATCTATAAAGATTATTTGAATCCCACAAAGGTACGTGTTTGAAATTGTTTTGAATACCAGTTTTGGCAACATTGTTCGATTCCAATCAAGACCAAGATAGTAGTGATATACAGAAAGTAGAATTCTTATGTTGTGCCAATCTAATTGGATCGATTCCTTACACTATTTTATTTAGGCCTCAACCAAGTAAGTTATTGGAACTAGTGCATCACACATATAAGAATTTATCCATAAGTATAGGGGCAAGAGCCTAATTTATGAAGATTTTGGGTTTTTATAAAAAAATTTAAATTCTTTATAAATACTATGGGTTTAAGCGAAAACTGTTAAGCAAAGGGTGAAAACCATGTCCTCAACCTCCTCCCTAACTCCTGCTCGCTCTTGAAGGCATCCATGGCTGATGGAGCTCCATTCTTCAAGTCTTCTAGAGCTTGGTATGAAGGGAGAACTTACTATGAATGAAGTTTGTGTGGGTACTGATAGAGACTGGGCATTTGAATGGTTAGAAAAATTTTAAAAGTTCTTTTTCTTCCTCTCCAAGGAATTAGGTGAATCCCTATTATGCAAATTTGAACTAGTAAAGTTTGGTTTTTGGTTTTCATTGTTTGGTTCCAATTGAGACAATATCAACATGAACCTATAAAAATCATCGCTCCGCTACACCAAATTTTGTACGATGAATCCTTTTACTTTAGATGAAGATGTTCATCTAAAATATGTGATTATCCTAATTTTTTCTAAAAGTGTACCATTATTTTGAAAAAACAATGGGATAGGACCAATGTCTCATCAGAAGTTTAAAACTTTAGTAGCGACACCATAAAATTAATGAGAATGTAGCTGATAGAGATATAATTGAAGATATAGTATCTTCTGTTAATAATATTATAGATCCACAAAATGAAGTGGAGTTACTAGAAAAGTATTTGATCTTCACCTCGAGCTAATAGATGTCAGACAATTAAGTGATTGGCTTTAATGTAAGTGAGAGATTGATATAAATGCATGCCCTACAAGTTAATCATATATAATATGATTCGACATTTTTAGAAATGACAAATTCAATTAAATAGGCAAATCTTCATTATTAACTCTTATTAGATGTGAACATCATAATGAAATCCTTGATCACATGCAATGATGAGGGAATATTGATGAGATCATGATAACAAGATCGATCATCTAGAGATATATGATCTAAATATTTCTAGTCATAGGATTCTTGACATAAGACATCAAAGATTTGGATAAACTAGTGTGTGTGATGTCTTCTCATGTGATGAGAATAATCGATCTCATTGGTGATTAGTGTGGAGACACTAAGATACACATACAGGTGCTTATTAGTAAAATGAGTTTACTAAATTGACCAAATTAGAAATCATGAATGATACATTACCAAATTGTCAATTAGGAGATTTTCTATCATCACGGTTGTATGGTTGGACATTTGACTTGAGTCGCCAAAGATGTCTTGTTGGACAGAACTTATGCTTTGACAATTGACTTATGGATTACTGTCTAAATGGTCTAGTACAGCGATGGATTATGTATAAGGGAAACTCAATAAAGGTAATTGAGTAGACAACAAGGAATCATCAACTCTCAATAAGTGAGAGTGAATGTTTTAAGGGATAGTACTCTAAATCCTTGACCATGGTAAAGAGAATCATTGGAAAATGAGTTTTCTAATTGATCCGATTTCGAGTACATGATCTTATAAAGTCGGTATATTAAGGAGTCGATAATCGATGTTATACTCCTTTCCAACTGACACATTGAATAGATGAGGATTTATATCCATGTAGTAATTGATTATGAAAAGACTCATTGGAGATAAGATTATCCTCATAGCTATTGAGATCATGGGATGTGACTTATATCTTTCATAATTGATAACATGATTAATCTATTATTGAATAATGATTTTAATTTAATTAAATAAAAATATTTTATTTTAATTAAATCTCAACTAAATAGACTATTAGACCTAGTGAGTAACACATATAATGACTTATTCATAAGTACAAGGGAATGACATAATTTATAGAGATTTTAGATTTTATAAAAAAATTTAAATTCTTTATAAATACTAATAGTTTTAAGCAAATTCTATCAAGCCAATGGTGAAAATAACATTCTCAGTCTCCTCCTTACCTCCTCTCTCTGGAAGGCGTCCATAGGTGATGAAACTTAGTTTGAAAAGAGTTCTAGAGCCCGGTGAGAAAGGAGAATTAGCTATGAATGAAGTTTGTGTAGATACTACTAAAAACCTAATATTTGAATGGTTTAAAGAGTTTGAGAAATTCTTATTCTTTCTCTTCAAGAGATTAAATGAATCTCTATCCGGTATATTTGAATCTGTTTATATCGATTTTTGGTTTTTGTTGTTATATTTCGATTGAGACAAGATCATCATAAACCTATAAGATTTGTCGCTTCCGCTGTGTTAAATTTTGTAAGACGATTCCTTACAATTTGTATGTGTATTGTTCTAATAATTGTTCAAGATCTAAGTCAGCGGCAAGATTCATAGGAAATTATGATTACTTGTTAAACTTTGATAGTGGCAAAGCTCTTGTTCACTATTTGACTTTGAATATTTATTTTCGTAATTTGTAGCTCAATACTATTTCTTTTGAGTACGAGATTTTCTTGTAGGTATGTACGACGATGAACAGGATTTACCTCATACCCTATTAAGTTCTTTAGAAATCACACCTATCTATAGTTTATGCAGGGGTAGATAGCTAGAAGTGGAAGGATAGGGAAGTAACGCTGAGCACTACACAAGAAATAAAGGATACTTTGTTTAAGGATTTTGATATATTGTTAAGTGCAAACAAGTGTTTTTTAGAACCCAGAAGATTGTGTGCAAAGTGTATGGGCTGTATAACAAATTTCAATAGATAATATTAAAGCTCAGTAGATAATTAATTGTGTAGTGGTGCAAATGTTATAGATTTCGCATATAACACAAAATAAATTAAGCATAGTTTACAACACAGATTTCTAGGAAGCATTAATAATTAAATATTGTCTTAGCCCCCACCCTTGCCGACCAAAATTAATAAATTAAGCATAGTTTACGAAATGTTATTGATATTGGTCGTTACACTATCGCTATGCCTTCTAGCCCCACCCTTGCCGGCCAGCTTGCGCCTTGCTAGACACCCAACTCGTAAAAAAATAATAATAATAATAGAAAAGGGGCTACAAAATAATATCGAGTAAAGCATTACTAAGATAGATATCCCAATCTATGCTTATTTTGTTTTATTTAATTAAATATATTTATTAAAAGTCAGCACGAAATCATAAAACATGGTTGTAGGTTTGATTAGAAAGAGAAAGTATGAAAATATTATTTTACAATTATACATCTTATTTTCCAAAAAAATAAGAAACATCGGAATGGATATTATTAGACTTACTTATGAATGTGGATAAATTGTCAAATTTTTGTAAATTAGCCTTAGTCGTGACGGATATAACACGTTTAAAGTTAGTCACTTAATTGGCATACTTTCTCATCTTAATTATTGTAATATACATGAGATTAAACGTTGATAAGAATGATGAAACTCCATGAATATGATTTTGGCATTAATAGTTGTAGTATTTGAGAATTTGGATTGTGTGATATTAGTCTTATATGGGTAAAACATTAAAAGTTGGTAAGATGCCTATATATGCTATTAGAATTGCGATGATCAGCTCTCTCTCTATATATATATGGTGTTGTGATACTCACAATTATTGCATGTATGCTAAATTTGAGACTAGAAATTAGTTTGGGCTCGAGCACAACGAACAAATTAGTTAGAATATGTATGTGATGATCTCGCATGCCACAAATTTTTTTGTTTAATGCACCATTAATCACCAAGATGAGGTAGGATCAATTCCATTAACCATATGATATTTCTTTAATGTATGTAAATCTGATAAAGTAAAAAACTCACTAGTGAAATTTGTACTGTATGCATGTAGTGTGAGCATGTGTGTGTGCCCACATTATAATATGCACAAAGAGATTGAGTTGTAAAAGTTATTTACAACCATTTGAGAAATATTAAGTGAAGATAAGACAGGAAGCCTACTAGTTGTTGTACTGAGTTGTAAAAATTTAAAGAAGCCAGAACAATTAGTTTACGAAACTATATATATATAGATGTTAAATAATGAAAAAGGTATTGGATAAGAAACAAGTGGTAGCCGAAATACATAGTTAAGTATATACTAAGGGAAAAGAGATCAGGAGGACCACTTCAATTGATTGTCAAGTGGGAAAAAGGATTAATACCTACTAAGTTTAATGTGATTCAATTTTGGCTCTTGTTTAGTATGCTTCAAGAGGAATCGAGGAACAAAGCATATTATGTAGATACAAGTGTAACTACATCTTGTATGTGCCATTGATATTGATACTCCAACATTTGAAAATATTAATATCATTATTGATATAGTACCAAAAATGAAACTCTAACCAAACAGGGCATAAGTATATACTAAGGGAAAAAGATCAGCAGGACCACTTCAATTGATTGTCAAGTAGGAAAAAGGATTAATACCTACTAAGTTTAATGTGATTCAATTTTGGCTCTTGCTTAGTATGCTTCAAGAGGAATCGAGGAACACTTACCGGCGATGAACCCACTGTAGATCGTGTAACTACATCTTGATGTGCCATTATTTTAGTTTCCTATATATTACGCCATATTTGGTAACACTATTAGGTACTTCTATCACTATCAATTTTAAAATTGATATTGATAAAAATTATTAAGAAGTGTTTGATTAATTGTATTAATTTTAAAATATGTAGTGCAAAGAAAACATACTATCTAATACAAGTGTCAACTTGTATTATTTTTGATATTGATATTCTAACATTTAAAAATATTAATATCAATATTGATATAGTATCAAAAATAAGACTCTAACCAAACAGGATATTACGTCCTGTTTGATAACACTATCAAGTACCTCTATCACTATCAATTTTAAAATTGATATTGATAGAAACCATCAAGAGGTGTTTAGTTAATTGTATCAATTTTAAAATTTGTAGTGCAAACAAAGCATATTATGTAATACAAGTGTCCACTTGTATTACTTTTGATATTGATACTCCAACATTTGAAAATATTAATATCAATATTGATATAGTACCAAAAATGAAACTCTAACCAAACAGGGCATTAGTTAGCACTTGTTGATATCAAACTTGTCAACGTCGTCAAGCAATTTTATCATTATGAACAACTTTATGCCCTGTTTGATTAGACTTTCATTTTTGGTACTATATCAATATCGATATTAATATTTTCAAATGTTAGAGTATCAATATCAAAAGTAATACAAGTTGTCACTTGTATTACATAATATGTTTTGTTTGCATTATAAATTTTAAAATTGATACAATTAACCAAACACCTCTTAATGATTCCTATCAATATCAATTTTAAAATTGATAGTGATAGAAGTACCTAATAGTGTTACCAAACAGGGCATTAGCCGATGTGTTCATTAATTCCGAACGTCTTTTGTCATGGGTTTGACATCCTAGTGTCACATTCCATGAGCTTCCACTACACCATCTGTCCAGAAAAGACGTTCTCAAGCCATCCTGCTTATCTTTTCATGGTTCCTGCTTGTTCTTACCATCTGGTCAAATTTTTGAACATGTATGCCCACTAAACTATTTTATTTTATTTTTTATAATTTGATTTGCAGAAATATTCTGATCTCCTACTTTCTCACCGTGTCGTCGCTGCATCCTTCACTCTCCCATCAACAGAACTGCTGATCTCCATCTTATTTTGTCATTTCTCGTACGTCACAATTTAAGATCTAGCAGGGAGTTTCATATCTAGTCTGTCTGTTCCCATTTGGCAAGCTTATGCGACCTGAATGACAGGATTTCTTAGAGCAGAAATGAACAGAAATTCTCATCATTCAACTCTAATATGTACAAAACTGCCAATTCCCACGTACGTGTTTATGCACAGAAGATTGGTATAGCACTTTGCAGGGACATCTCACGTTGTGGTAAGAATCAACCCACACTGTAGAAACAGTCGCGCGTCGGAGTATATTTACTGGCATGTCTACAAAACTGATAGCAGTGAAAAGCCCATTCTATGGTGCTGCCTCGGCCCTCCTAGAAATTTTAGCATGCTCACCGGGAAGATCATTTTCTTCTACTTCATCGACCATAATAATATTGGCTCCGAAATCATCATCCGAATTTACCTCATCCAAACCTGATCTAGCACCCCAATCCTCATCGCCGTAATCTTCTTCGTCGTCATCGTCGTCGTCGTCGTCATTTCCTCCAGCTCTCATGGTGTGAAACTCCAGAGGCGGTGGGCAATCCTCGGTGATGGCATTATCACGTTTCATCACAAGGTGTCGAATGATCCTCTCTTCCTTGTCCATCATGCCCTTAAAAGCGTTAATGTATTTGGCGTCCAGCTCAAAGTTCATCAAGATGTAATTTGCATTCTTTGCTTTCTTTATTTTGTACGCTAGTCTGCGTATGCCCCAATTGTTTAGTCTCCATATCTTGCCCCTTTTTTCCCTGATGAAGTCTGTAAGCAGATTACAATCAACGAAGAAACCAAACGTCAGGAGAAATCACTTGCAGATGGCAAGCACATCAATGAAAGGACGGATCAATTCCTCTATCTTTCTAGGAAATTTGCTTGATCAGAGAACAAAATGCCTGGCCACTTATCCTACTTGCCATAAAATGACATTTCTGGAAATGGATACTAGCACACCATCATTTATCAAGCGATGGAGAAAAACATGCAAGGAAGGCCTCTAAAATAGTATAAAATATAAATAAAAATATCTAAAAAGTAAAATTAATAAAAGAAAACAAAAAATATTAGTTTTCGGCCCGGGCAGACCCAAGGGCCCATAGTGGGCGGGATGGGCTTCTATGGCCTCTCCTGCCCATGATGGATCAGATTTGATCAGCCACTGCTCCCTATCCGGCCAATCATGCCTTCAGTAACTAAACTGATCTTAGAGAAAGAAAAACAAAGGAGAAAATTCTTTTCGTCACTGATTTTAACTTAGCAACAATTGGATCTCCACTGCCTTATAAAAGAGAAACAACTAGTCTCTTCCCTGAGATCATAGTACATACCAGGAAGCCTGCGTGAACAGGTCAAAAGATAGCCTGAAGCTTTATTATCAAACAAAATCAATGTTAATTATGATCTCTTACATAGTTCATAATATAAAATTTTACTCAAATTCTTAAATTTACTAAAATAATGCCACCCTGATTGCAGATACCATCACTCAGGCATTTGAAATAAAGGCATCCGTGCATAACCCACTCCATTTTTTATTATTGGAGGCAAATCCACCCTGGCCCCTAACTCAACCTCCACACCTAGCTGCAACGTGTGGCCTGAGTTAGTGGCAAGGATTCCGGAATCGGAATCGGATTCGGATTCGGATTCCGATTCCAGGAATCGGCCGATTCCTGGGAAGAGAATCGATTCCGGATCGGCCCGGAATCGTTTTTTTTTGAATTTTTTTTTGTCAAAAAAAATTAAAAAATTCAGAAAAATTCTAAAAAATAAGAAATGAGTTAGAAAAAAATTTAAAAATAACCAATGCATTCATCCACGGGACCACATCGAATAAATACTAATGAACTCCAATTGAAGACTTGAAGTTAAGTACATATTCTAATTCCATTGATTCAAAAATCGAAGAGATGATACATCATGGAAAAAAAAATTTACATCATATCAATTTACTACCAAAATCTAGGATATAAATATGGGTCTTCCTCCTCTCCCTGCTGCGTTTGACGCTCCTCCCTCGTGCTCAGTCTTGTATACTGTCCGGGACCATATCCATATGAAAATAATGCCGATGACATGCCATCAAGGTCGTATGGATCGGACTGCAGGACGATCGGGACGTAAGCAGAGGATGGTGGAACTAGTGGTGTAATCCACTGCTGGTCAGCCTGGCCAAATGCTGGATACTGTGGCTCATGTGTATAAGAATCATGTGTATTCGAATCCAGCGTGTAATACGGCTTTGGATGCCGTGAATCAGGAGACTCAGCTGCTGCTGATGGCTGCATCGCTGGTATGCACTCCTCGTCATCATCACCTGAGGAGTGAGAAGGAGCACAACGTCTTTGTCATCTGGGCTGACAGGACGCCTGACCTCTAGCTTCCTTCTCTTCACCTCTTCAGCCATCTCTGAAGTACCAGAAGGTCCAGAACCCAAAGTTTTTTTCAACTTTGCAAATCCTCCCATTTTACGTGCAGTTATTTTTTTTTCGTTTTTCCCGGACTGCGAATGGGCTGGGTAGCGGCTGCTGGGACTGGAGCTGGAGCTGGAGCTGGGGCTAAAGCTGCAGGTGGCTGCTCCATAGCCGCCAGCGAAGAATGCCCTACCGAGCACGAGAAGTAGATGGAGGTGGAGCTGGAGCATCCTCCTCGGCTTCAACACCATTCAACTCTCCTTCAGCCCATACACGGTCATCGGGATCAAACTCAGTTGCATGATCCCTGGCTTCCCTCTCCTCTATCCAGGAGGCAAGTGCATGCTCCTCCTGGAATATCTGATCCATGTCCACCTCCTCGGGTGGTGGTGTGGCGGAGGAATGCCTCTGCTCGTATGGACCACCTGCGAATCGTGCAAATCGTGCCTCGCTGATCTTCTGTCGATCCTTGATGTTCTTTATGCGCAGCCTCATGTTGTAATGACAGAAGACCAGCTTCTCCAAAGGTGCGAGGTCAACTTTGTTCCTCCTTTTCGTATGTATCAGGTTGAATGTACTCCAGTTCCTCTCACAATGGGAGAAACTGGTGCTCTGGCTGAGTATCCTGATACCGATGGCAGCAAGTGGATTCCATCCACTCCTGGTGTTCACCTGAACCCACCACTCAACTGCAAGAAAAAAACAAGAGAAAAGGTAAACAATTAACCCATCATCTACCATACCTTATATGAAAAGAAAATAAAATCTTCATCAAGCTATTACTATACCAGGTGACACTTTGTCAACTGAATATTTCAGATCAGCATCTGAGTATACGCCGACCCTCATCTTATACTTCTGCATCTGAAAATTTTATAAAAACAAACATTAGTTGCCCGGTAAGACTACTCCAAGGTATTAAATGAACTCTAACTTACTTCTATCTCAGCCTCTATCATGTCCTGCTGAGATCGGCACAGACGCTGAATAACAGCAAGTGTACCCCGCATCACCTCGTTGTCGTTCACCACCTGTCCTCCATATTGGATGCGGGGGTTCAAAAAATATCCCGCAAGATTTTATTAGTTAACACCGCGAATAAGACAATTATTCAAGAAAATATTTTTTTAACCAAGTTACCTGCAGTATGGACATCGTGGTGCAAGGTCTTGTCCCATCGGTCATCTATGATCTTCCACCACTTTTTGTAACCTTTGGGATTTTTTTCTTTTATTTTCAGCTTTGCCCGGTCCATGTCATCATACAACGTGCCCATCTGGTCCCTGTTATCTGAGTCTACCAACCTCAAGACAACTACCAGTGGCTCAATGATTACCAAGTAGTAGGCAATCCTCTCCCAAAACCTCTTGTCAGTGATCTGCTTCTCAGAACTGACAAGAATCTCCAACTGCTCTTTCTTGTCATGCAGGTTGTCCACCATATAGTTATAATACTCCTCGGACTGTGTGAACCTAACCAATGCATGCTGTGCCGGTGTAGACTCTCCAACGCAATGAAATTCGTAGCAAATCGAGTCGGACCGGGCCTAACAAGATCGTGCCCTCTGTGTGTGATCTCATGATATGTAGCAGGCGGGGATGCGAATAAATAAATGATGTGATCGTCTGCGCCTTCCTGACAAGTGTGGATACACCCTCCTCCTTGCCTATATCCTCTAATATGAGATCAATGGAATGTGCTGCACAGAGCACCCAGAAGATGTGCTTCCTCTTCTCCATCAACTTCCTCCCAACCGCCTTATATGATGGTTCGTTGTCAGTGACAACCTGAACCACATTGTCCTCCCCGATCTCCTCCGCCACAGCATCCATCAGAGAAAAAAGGAAGTCGGCATTTTTTTTCCCAGAAGCATCTACCGACTTCAAGAATGATGTCCCCTCAGAACAGTACACCAAGAAGTTTATCATACTCCTCTTGGTGATACCTGTCCACCCATCGCACATAATTGTGCAACCCCTCTCCTTCCACACCAACTCAAAACCATCCATCCACTCCTTCAACTCTTGGACCTCCTCATCCAGGCCAGCGCCGTATATATGTCTGCTGCCCGGGGCTTAAACCCGGTCCCGGCCCTCACCCACGGCATCCACCATCGTCCGAAAGTAGGGGTGGTGGTACATGTCTTGGGATGCCTACATCAAGTTAAAAAAATTGGTATCAGGCTAAGATTAAGTTTAAGTAAATAAAACACACATAATGTCAATTTTAATTTAAAAAGTGATACATGCATGTAAAAACCATTTCACAATGTGGCGAACGGCTCTCTTTGCGGCCGTTCTGTTGCCTTCACCCCTTTCATCGCTGTTTAATCCCCGTACGCCGATGCTACGTTTCTAAATAAATACTCGTCACTCGGTGTAAATCGAGTCTTGGTAGAAATGAAACGGCGGTGTGGGTCTGTCTCACTGGGGTCGGTCTCTCGGTCCCGGCCGAGGTAGGGCGAGCCGATGCCGATCGGCCCAAAGCCGGGTCAACTCGGGACCCGGACCCTCCGCTCCCCTCCTCTTGTCCTCCTCCTCGCAAATGCACGCTTGCTGGCGTGCCTAGCACGTCTAAGCTCGGAGTCCGCGGACTCGTCCTCGCTCTCCGGCTCCGGCTCGGTGGTGCCTTCCCCTTGCCCTTCCCTTTCGAGGTAGGCAAATCGCGGTCCCTCCTCCTCTGGAGTAGCTCGTCGCGCAACTCCTCCCTCTGCTCGATCCTAACAGCCCGTTGAGAGAATCTACCTGTCATGTAGCCTCTCATCTCCTCACTCTTCTCCTTGGGCACCTTGTCACATTTCTTGACATTCCCACCTGTTCCGGCAATATGTTGTTTCAGCCGGAACACCCCCCCGTATATCTCCTTCCCACACCATTTGCAATGTACCATCTTCCTAACTGGGTCTACCATATGCCCGTGTTCCCAATCCACATCGGAAGCACATGCTGGTGCTGCATCACCTTGATCGACCATTGCTTATATCTGCAAAAATTGTAAACAATGCACTAAAAATGATTAGATAACATAAAAATTGATTTAGACGCTGTTCGGGAAGCAGACAACCCAAGTAACACACCATTCGGTATGTTTAAAAGGTTACGTATTTGCCGGAAATGGTCGTAAATTAACGTACGGGATATCCGGAATTTTTCCCGTGCAAAATGGACTTAAACGGATAGTTCAAAACTTGGACGGACTTGTTCGGTCGGAAATCACAACGTTTAACGACGCTCGGACTCGTCGGAAACGCGTAAGAATGGACGTACGAAGTTTTCGGCGAAGAAATCTTACCAAAAACCTTATAAAGATCGAAGAAGAGGTTGATTCGAGGCCGATCCGAGCTTGGATCGGCGGAATCCCTTGAAGACGTTGCTTTGAATCGCCGGAATCGCCACCGGAATCGCCGGAATCGGTGGAATCCTTGCTGGAATCGTCGGAATCGGCCCGGAATCGATGCTGGCAGCTGGGATCGAGGCCGGAATCGTCGGAATCGCCTGGGAATCGTGCCGGAATCGCCGGATCCACCTTCTGCCACCGCGGGATCGACAGAATCGACCGCCGCGGGTCGATTCCCGGTCCAGAATCGAACCGGGCCAATTGACCCGGTTTTCCGACGGAATCGGTCGGATCAACCGATTCCACAAGGAATCGGTCGGAATCAGATCGATTCCGACCGATTCCAGGCGATTCATACCGATTTCGCGGAATTCTTCCCGGAATCGGTCCTTCCGCCTGGAATCGGATCAGAATCCACCAATCCGATTCCGGAATCGGTCGGAATCGGACCGATTCCACTGATTCTGCAATCCATAGTTAGTGGGGTGTCAAGGAATCGGTCGGAATCAGATCGATTCCGACCGATTCCAGGCGATTCATACCGATTTCGCGGAATTCTTCCCGGAATCGGTCCTTCCGCCTGGAATCGGATCAGAATCCACCAATCCGATTCCGGAATCGGTCGGAATCGGACCGATTCCACCGATTCTGCAATCCATGGTTAGTGGGGTGTCAAGAAGAGATCGTTGTCAAACACATCCTAGTGCTCAATTGGGACGGTGCCCACTATATAGATACATTTATTTAAAATTTCTTTTTGGTGGGCATAACAAGATGTGCAATGAACCAATGACCTCGAGCACAAGAAACCCAAGGTTTGGTAAGAACGAGAGAACTGCTTTCTGGATTCGAATAGATGTCTTAACCTTGGTTTTGGAAAATTATCCCTCTGCTTTACAGATGCCCATGTTGATGGTGAAGATCCTTCATAATCTTAATGATGAAAGGATACCGAGGTATGTACCAGGATTCAAGGAAACAGATGGAAGATCTTGTAGGTGATCTATATATTTTGTCAGACACAAATACATGTTGAAACCTTATGTGGAACAAAAGTTGATGCATCATAAATGCTTAAAAATGATCATAACAAATGAATCTGGATATCCAATGAGAGGAGAGAAACAGCTGAAAATTAAAAGCGATAAGCAATCCAGTTATGTACCAAGTCCTTAAAAAGAACGCAAATGCTTTTTTGGCTTTTGCTGAATCTATAAAATTAATTTCAATGCAATATGCTTATATAAATAAAAAGGGTCAAGTATATAAAAAATTACAAGTATTGAGTATGTAATTTAGACTTAAATATTATTGAAATAAAATTTTACTCTTTCTATACTCTTAAGGTATTGATCTAACTTTGTTTATTAATACAATATAGAAACTTAAACGATTAATATATGATTATATTTTATTTTGATACTAGACGTTTAGATATTTCATGGATTGCATAATTATTTACTTAAATATTCATAGATTATATATTGTTCTCTTAAACTCAAGTTTATGTCTCGTGAGGCTTTAGCAAAACACCTCAAAACTGATTCAACACTAACAAACATCGTTAAATGATAATGTGATATTGATATATGTGTGTGTGTGTATGTATGTGATTGGTGTGACATGTATATAGGAACATACAAATAGTCCCAAGATTTCTGTGTAAACATAGGGACCTCCTGGTCACTTAAGAAAATTTAACCACACTTAGAATATTAAGGTTATCATATTAATTATAAAAATATCTTTAGAAATCCGTGATTACCACAATAGCAATGCATCTATATGAAACTATTCATTCATATAAGAAATAGAACATTTGACATGAAAAACATAATAGGATGAAGAGACATTTCCCCATGACCTTTTATATTCATTTTGTTATGTTTGTATGATTTATTTATTTATTATTCTATTTTATGTGCTAATGAGAACCATTTTTTATGACTTATGACTTTCAACTTGTTTTATAAATTTATTAAATAACTCTATCATGGCCGATCATAAATCCAGATGGGAAAGGAGGGTTGCAATAGGTAATAACCAATGTAAAATTATCACCATATCTCGTGATATGGATTCAACTGATATAAACATTGAAATGTACTCTACTTACTACACATTACACCAGAGTTTAAGTAAAACAAAAAATATAGCAAAGATGAGGATGTTTCCCACATGTGACGCATCACAAAAGTATGGATAAAAAGTCTACCCAATTAAGGTCCAGTCTAAAAATACAACGGGTTAGCCTAGTCTAAAATTTGCATCACATAAATATATTATTATATTTAACAAAGTTAATTATTAAAAATGATACTATAAAATGGATAACGGCTTAAATTAAATATATTTTCAATGAGTAGATGTGATGTTTTCAATAAGTTATGTAAAACAATTATGGCCTATTTGGCCTGTTTTGACCTGATTAGCGCCAATTTAAGTCCATGGGCCAAAACTTGGAGCCCATATAATGGCCTTAATGTGGTGTTAAACAAGCAAGGGTTGTTATATTAAAGACAAGTGTTGGGTAAAGAAGTTAGTCCTTAATGAAAAGAAAGATACAAATTTCAGAACAAATTGAAAAATAAATAAACATTATTAGAAAAAGAAATCTAAAAAAATAATGAAAGAATGCTAAAAATAGGTACTTAAAACATTGGGGTTCTTTACAAACAAAAAAACTATGGAACTTGTTGATAGTACAAAGCGTAGAAAGATTAATATTGTTTGCCTCTAAGAAACTAAATAGATATGATAGAAAAGTAAAGAATTAGAAAATATAGGCTATAAGCTATGGCACGCAAGGAAAGAGAAAAGTAAAAATGGGATAGGTATCTGATGGTGTCTGTTTTTGCAAAAAAAAAAGCAATTAAAAAAAGAAGGGCCAGAGCCAAGGCAGGCTGGGCCGACCCCCAATTGGGTCAAATCAGACCCTTAATGGGTCCATCGGCACAAACTTTGGCTGGCCCAGTCCCACCTGATTTAACTTAATTGTTTTCCAGCCCTCTTTGAAGCCCAATTGCGCACAGCCCAAAAGAGGAAGGAGCTGGGCCGTGGTCAAAGTCAATTGGCCCAGTCAACTGGCCACATCAGCAAGCCACATCAGCTGCCAGCTCAACAGACCCCCACCGCCCAGACCAGCTCATCAGCCACCTCATCTTTGACCCATTTATGACATGGGGAAGGTCAAGAGGCCGGGCAATATGGGAGAACTCAAAAGGTAGTCAAAAGAACTTAATGGCCTAGGAGAAATTCAAGAAATTAAAGCTTATTGACCACCTAGGACAGACCAACAACTACCTTACGTACTCCACCTGGTGTCCCTTGATATCCCCTTGCTCCTATAAAATAAGGGAGGGCGCCCAAGGCCAAAGAGTGAGCAGGAAGACACCGAAAGGTTGCCGATCTGCTGCTGCCCCTCTGCGCGCCAGCTTCCAGTCCCCTGCCTGCGGCCAAGAAAAGGAGAAGAAGAATAAGGAGAACAAGAGACTACCCTTGCGGCATCCTTCTTGGCATCAATCCCCCTTGAAAAGGGGAGATTTTCAGCATCATTCTTCATCCTCCATCACATTCGAAACAAAATACAAGACAGGGGAATGTGCTAATATTAGCTATGTAGCCCTCTAAAGGCACTTTTCTACCTCTTCCAACTTCTCCTCTCAATCCCTCTCATGGCCTAAACCGGCCTTCATCGACATCGGCAACCCAAATAAAGCTCTCCGAGGCCTGGTCAACCACCTGTTTGGACTCCATTAGAGACCCCTAAACAGGTCCCTAAAAGCCCATCCTTAGTCCACTGCTCAGCCCCTTAAAATACCCCAGACAGAGCCTGTTTTAGCCCATTGTGCATTCCCTTTGATAGGCCACATATCCCCTCTGTTTGGCCCTCATTTAGTCCACGAGAAGGATCACTAAACAGACCCCAAGACAGCCCATCAAACAGATCCCTAAAATAGCCCGTTTCTACCCCGTGTTGGCCAACCGATCAGACCCATAAACAGGTCCTTAATCAAACTATTTCCAGCCCCATTCAACCCCCACTGCAGGACCCTAAATCAGGCTGCCTTCAGTCCCTATTTGTCCCCCACCAGAAGACCCCACACCAGGTCCCTGCTCAGCCTCTTAACAGGTCACAAATGCCCCCTATTTGACCACCTGTTCGGTCCACCAGAAAAAAACCCCAAACAGGTCTTCAAAACAAGATACTTCTGGCCTATTTTCTGACCTCGAAACAGGACCACTTCAGTCCCCTTTTGGACCCCAACAAATGCCACATTTCATACCATCAATCGGTCCCTTTGTGATCCCTAAAAAAACCCAAACAGCCCCCTTCATGGCACCACTTAGAGCCCTAGGTGAGGGTAATGATCTGGAGAATCTTGGAATCTGTCCGACGGACCAAGTCTACTCCGGGCGAGCTCTCGACCCCCTACCCAAACAGACACTTTGTGGATCCTCCTTGAAACCATATTCCAACCCCCTTGTGGCTCTCATTGGAACCCCATTCCGGCCCCCTTGTGGCACTCCTTAAACCCCCTGTTTCCTGCCCCTTGAGCAGCCCTAAACAGGTCCAAAAATTCCCTTTTGTGCCATCCCGAAACCCCCTATTTTTCCTGCCCTTTGAGCAGTCCCAAACAGGTCTAAAAATCTGCCCTTGTGCAATCCCTCCAACCGACCTCCGGCAGCCCATTTCTGGCTTCTCCTCGGCCCACACACCATGTTGCTGCAGCAAAAAAAAGAGCACCTCAAAACAGGTTTTGGAGAAGCAAAACAAAGAGGACAGCGGTTTGAACGTGGGCCAGCTTGAAAGTGACGGTCCGGCACCCCTTGGAAACTGTCCGATGGACCAAGAGCATAACCGGGTGGCCTTCCAAGTGGGTCCTATCAAGAACCATGGTATGCCGGGTCGCGACCCGGGTCGCGACCCGGCCCCGACCCGGTCGGGTTTAGGCCCGACCGGCTCGGTCGCGACCCGGTCGGGGCGACTCCCCCGGCCGGGTCGCGGAGTCGTGGCCGGGTCGCGCGAGTCGCGCGATTCCGGCCGACCGGGTCGCGCGACCCGGCCGGGTCGCGCGACTGTCCGGCAACGGTCACGTGATCGCTGCCGTGACCGTTGGCAACGGTCTCCGCTGCCAACGGCTCGGGGGGCGCAGCCCCCCCATTCAGCCCCTTGGGGCCTATTTAAAGCCCCCAAGCGTCTCTCCTTACTCCCACCCCCCCACTCTCACTCTCAACCTCTCATTTGTGCTCTCATTGCTCAATTTGTTTTTCTCATTTACTTAATTATTTCATCAAGCATTTCATTAGTTCATTTAGTATATTTATTTAATATTAGTTCCATCGATTAAGGGGTTAAGTAGTTTATTCTTTTTAATACTTATTTCGTTTACTTGCATTGTTAGTTAGCTAGAAGATTAGTTAGATATTTAGTTTAGTAGTTACTTAACACATCATTAGTAGTAAGGAATATTAATTACTTACTTAATCCTACATTTAGTTAATCATTCAATTTATATAAATAAAAATATACTTACATTAGTAGTCACTAACTAAGGTTATTATTATTTAAATAATTAATTACTTACTTAATTAATTATTTACTTAAAAAATGTCTTCCAAGCCAAACAACCCAAACTACCGGCGCGACCCGGAGTGATCCGGCTTGGTTGCATTGCAATTTGATCTTCACGGCGGGAGAGAAAAGCGCAATGTAAATATCATGCACAAAGTAATATTCGGCGGTATTTATCGTTTAAAATTTCATCTTGTGCATTTAAGGGAAATGTTCTTCCTTGCACACGGACTCCGCCGGAGGTCAGAGCTCAATTTCGTAGCCACCTACAAGCGATGGAGCAAACGAAGGGAACTAGCAAAAGACATAAAGAGACCGTCCGAGAAGAATTGCAACAACCGGCGAGACGATCCGTACACATTTACGGAGCCGGACAAGAGAGGCCGGATATTTTGGAGATGAAGAGTACGAAGGTATGGGAGGTGTTACTCATAAACGTTGTTCATTATTCTATTTTAAAGGATAATTAAGTAGCCTTGATACTTAAATGTTTTTTAAAAAGATGAACTCTCACGAGGGATGGAAGCAAGTCGAAGATCATTCGCCGAGGAAGACTTCTATAGACATACCGGCCGAATGATGGGTCAAGGGTCTGGTGCCGGGAGTGGTCGAGGTAGCGGAAGAGGATCCAACAACCAACCGCAAGAGAAATAGGTAGCGGAAGAGGATTCAATAACTTGTTTACTAATACTATTTGTTTCGTAGGTTACTTTTTCAACCCAAGATACTGCTATAGTCCACATTTCAAGGCGACGAACGAGCTATTAGATGACGTGAAGAGCGTCATCCGACGGTTGCTTGGTGACGACGACCGGGCTATTATTGCTTGCAACAAGATGTATGATTGCTGCAATGCGGAGTTATCACTTTCGAACGAGCAGAAGTCGAACGAGCCGTGACGATACTAAGTCCGGGTACGTAGAAATGTTTTTCATCACTTAATTAATCAAAGCTTACTTAGATAATAATGTACGACATTCAATTTATGCAATGACGAAGGATGGACTAGTGGCAAAGTACCAGGGTACGAGGACTTGGCGACGTAGCCATCGTGGTCCTAAGTCAAACCACATCGGCTTCGGGTCGCGAGCGAAATCGTCTACATTCCGCCCGATTCACACAAAAAGTAGAGAAATAGGTTGACATCAAGGAGGCTTCGAAGACCTCGTGTATCGTCACTACAAATACGAGGTTAAAGCCGAGGAATTTGGATAGAATGAAGCAGAATCCAGTATGGAACAAAAGAGTCGGATAGCACAGTGCCGGGACGTTCTGGCCGACGAACCGCCAATCGAAGATGAGGATATCGATTTCATCAAATATTCTACGAGAAGAACTCCTGTAAGCTCGGGTAAACGACCGAGAAGGGTCGGGAGAACCGAGTTCAACCCCCAAGACCGACAATGGGCCGAAGGAGTGCTCGACGATGTCCCTTACCCGAAGAATTCCGCATCCCTCCCTCACTAGCAAAGCGCCGCAGGACCGAGAAGGAACTAGCCAAGGTACGCAAAGTAGGCGAAAAGGTAAACAAGTTACGATCGATCCTTTCGATATCGAGACGTCGATACGGTCGAAGACGATCGAGAAGATACGCCGGAGCCGAACATCCGAGTGTGCACGTACGTCCGAGGATTCGTCGTCAAAGAGTAGCGCCGACGACGGTGCTCGATACGGGGGCACGCGACACTTTACAAGTACAAGGGACCTCGCATCCTCCCATATCTCCTACCACGTCGCTACGTTTTACCGGCGAGGAGCAATATACTCACGCGACCCAAGATACCGATCAGCGGGTAGAAGGCCGCCACAAGGCAGAGGAGGTCATCGTAGCCACGGAGTCGGTTATCACCACGATGCCCCCGACTATGTGTACGATTCATCCCAAGGCTTCGGTTCCCTACATACGACAAGCAGTACCGCGAATGAATTACGCGGGAGTCATCGGACACTTCGATCCAATCGACCTATAGTTACGGTGACTCGTTTCGATCAAGTCTTAGGATAGTTTCCCGAGTGACGTACGAATACGATCGTCACGCGTACACGTATCGTTTTCGTACTCAACCCAAATGACACTTGGGAGAGTACATCAACTACCTACAAAGTGTACAACACATCACGTTGGAATAAAATCACTGCATTATTCATTTAAATCATGTCATTTAATTTATCCAATTTTTCTGTATTTTTTCAGATTTTTTTCGCATTTTTCTTATTTTTTTGAATTTTTCAAAAAAAAATATTTAAAAAATAGGGTCGCGACCCGGGTCGCGACCGGGTCGGCCTGGGGTCCCCCGACCCGATCGCGACCCCCAACCCTACCCTCCTTGTCAAGAACACTCCAGCAAGGTGGCAGATTCCAAGCAGGCCCCTCTGGCCCAAGAATGCTCAAAATGGGCCCATTAAGCCCACGAGGACCGAAGGCCAGCTAAGAATGCCGATGGAACTTGAACAAGCTTAAATGGCCTTGATAAAAAACAAATAAAACAAATCAAAATGCGAAAGCCAAACTAAAATAAGGAGTGAAACACCCTTCCACGGGTACTCCAACTTTTGGACAGCTCCCCTGGGTCCGCCCCAAAATGTTGATCCAGACGACGGCGTGGACATGCTCCCGTAGCCAGCGATCCTTCCCCCAACACGGCAAAACAAAATTGCCGATTTAGATGGGTAAATTCCACTAAGTTTGAAAATGAACGGCATACCGTTGTAATGCCAAATTTCCTTAACTTTATGGAGAACTTACCTTGGGAGAAGGAATGCCCATATATCATTGTACTTCTCACCAATGAAATGAAATGTCCTTCAAATGGCACCACAATTGAATGAAACCGGGCATCGAATGACAGCCTGATGAGCCGAATGGGATGCAAACCCAAATCAAGTAAAATGCACCATAAACCAACACCAAATACAACGTATTCAACCCAAAACACGAGAAATCATATTTGACAGCAATATAAAATTTTAATAAAAAACACCTAATGTGATCAAAATGAACCCTTAAATCAAGTGACAATTAAATCAAATCATAAAAATAACTAAAATATCAACAAAAGACATTAAAAATCAATCTTAAGCAAAAATATCAGACCTTAATCAATCTGAAAATACAGTAAAAAAGGATTTAAATAGTTTAGGAAAATCCATTTAAAAAGCCACTTAATCCCATCAAATCAAGAAAAGATTAAATAATGTCAAAGGAAACTAAATAAACAACATTTTAACACTACAAATGTACCAAAACCAACCTGAAAACTAAAAAATCAGATTACCACCAAATCTAAAACGTTAACATTCAATCAATCAAACCAAATCCCATAATGTACAAAACACTTCAAACTCATCGAAATCAAAACCAAAACAACTTGAAACAATCAAACCCAATTCAAAACCAAACCGAAACCAAATCGAATAAAAAATAACAAATAAACAACTTCAATTAAATCTGAAATTCATAAAACTAATTCTAAACGAACAAAAACCAAACAACAAACACATGAAAAGCAAATGAAATCAACTATAAACAGTAAGTTTGCATCTCACCAGACCCAAAAGACCGCTACCCTTTTGAGTTCATTATTTTTCAATAGATGTGCACGCTCTTCAAAACAAAACATGTTGCTACGATGGTTAATCAAGGGCATTCAAGCCATTGCTCGATATAAGTTAATACCGAATATTTGCACCATCCGGCGGAGAGGGGTCAAAATCAAATTTTCTAAGAACTCTAACTTTGATTCTAATACTTTAAAAATATCGCTGAACTATCTAATATTTTTATAGGATATCACGTATTTTGTTAGAAAAGTCTGGGATGTTTATAGTTTTTTCAAATCCAAAAATGGAAAAACGAAGTTCACAATGTATCATTGCCAATAAAACATTAAAGGATATGTAGTGTCGGTAAAAAGAATAGAAGATAGGACTATTATAGTAAAAATAATTATAGAAAGAAAGATAATTAATTTAATTAGTGTGTATGTTCCATAAATTAAATTAAGTAACGAGATTAAAAATGAATTAGGAGGATATGAATGATCTTATACATAGTATACCAAATGGAAAGAATATATTTAGTGAAGGAGATTACACTAGGCATGTTGGAAACAAACGTTGTGGATATGATAAAGCTCACGGAGGTTTAAGATATGAAAATTTAAATAAAGAGAAAAAATATATTCTACATTTTTCTATAGTCTATAATCTTATACTGACACAAACTCATTTTATTAAATGAGAATCTCATTTTTATAATATTTAAAAATGGGTAAAAAAGTCAAATCAACTTCATTCTTATACAAAAGTCTAATCATGGTCTTTGTAAAGATCGTAAAATTATTCCTAGTAAAATTTTAACAAGTCAACAAAGGTTAGTGGTTCAAAATGTTAAGATCAAAAGACAAACAAACATAAGTAAAAGAAATATTTCTCCTAAAATAAAATGGTAAAAATTAAAATAGATGAAACAAAAAAATTTTAAGAATAAACATTTTAAGATAAATAATTGAAAGACAGATGTAAACATTATAAAATTATACTACGTAGATGAATATCGTTATAAAGATTAGAGAAATCACTAAGAAAATACTTATAGAATGTAAAGAACATGGTCCACCTAAAAAAAGGCATAGTGATGGAACGAAGAAGCGCAAAAAGTGATAAAAGTAAGAGATTGATTTAAAAGATTACCTAAATATACTAAAACAATGCATATGAACAATACAATATAGTGAACATGAAAAAATAGACTATTTGACAAGAAAAATATAAGTATTTTAAACATGTATGACAAATTGGAACCGAAGAAGGCCAAAAAGATAATTATAGAGTAAGAAGGACAAGGGAGAGAATGTCTCAAGATCTTAACCATGTTAAATGTATTAAGGATAAAAAAAAATTGATTAGAGATGATGACATCAAGGAAGGCAGGGTCGCGGGCCAGGAGTGGGTCGGCTGGTCCAAACGACCCGGGTTAGGACTTGGGTTGGCCAGGGTCTGCCATCTCTTGATGTAGTCAACAACAGTCTCATCTCGACGTTGACGGAGAGAGGTCAACTCCACTAGTGTTCTTGGCCTCTCAGTTAATTTGAAGTGCTCGATGAACTTGTGTTGTATGTCTTCCCAGCCCGCAACTGAGTTGGGCTTCAGCTTAGAGTACCACTCAAAGGCATAACATGTGAGAGTGGTAGCAAAGTAGCGAAGAAGATAGGACTCCTCTAGGGCCAACTCACCTATATGAGTCATAAACATCACCAAATGTTTTTAGGTGACCCTCGCTTATCAAATCTAGGACATTTTGGGACCTTAGTCACTTTGATGGCAGCCGCTTGAATTGATGGTGGACCAGATAAGAAACCTAATACAAGTCCACGATCATTAGACCATCATCATGTTCTGCCAACTTGGAGTTCACAATTTGCTCAATCATCATTTTATGAACAACTACAGGGTGGTCTGCTAATGCAATGTACTTCTAGGCAAGGAAGGAATAGTCGGGGGTCGGCCCCGGGTCGGTCGGCCCCAAAACCGACCCGGGTCGGTTGGGGTCGCGACCCGGGTCGGGTCGGGGTCGGGTCGGGGTCGAGAAAAAATATAATAAAAAATTCAATTTAAAATAATAACCGGGTCGGGGGGTCGGGGCCGGGTCGGGGTCAGTCGGCCCAAAAAGCGACCGGGTGGGGCGACCCGGCGAACCATGCTTCTAGGCATTGACATTGCTTGCCAACTCGTTTTGGAATCGAGGATCAAGTTGTTGATTCGGTCAACGGAGTGTCGGCTGCTCCGAATGTCTCCCTTAGGCAGTCTTATGTGTCTCAACTAACCCAGGCTGTGGTGTAGGATAGGACTGCAATCCATTCAAACTTATAACAAGAGCACTAAACTCTTGATTTTCTCTCCATAGCTTAGTCAAACATAGCGTGGGAAGTGTGGTTTTGGCTTCCATGGGGAGGTCTTGATGACGAATTTCCCCTTGTCCTTCTTGTTGGGAAGGATCAACCGGAAGATTTTGCTGCATCGAAGTAGCCTATTCCCATGTAACCGGGCCCATTTGGACTGGCTATCTCGAAGCCTCCTCGATGTCATCAGACCGGTTATTAGAACATGAAGTGTAGCACGTGAATATTGTCATTTTGCCATGTGCCCCCAATGTGGCATTTCTTGCAATAGAGGTTCTTGGATAGGAGAGCCATTCGAAAATAGACACTCGCCTTGAGTTGTTGTTTTATTGTGGCGGCGGTAGGGTTGGAGAAGTAATTCTTTGGCCACCATGCAAAGGTGGTTGATTTCGGTCAAACCAGTCCATGACCCCTCATAGATAGGGGTACATCTGCAACAGTGTAATGCACCTAGGTTTTGGGAACCCAAACTTGCTTGAGTTTCAGGGAGTAACTCCCTTTTGAGAAGCTCGATGCTCCCTGAGCAAAGGATTTATTCCAGCCCAGAAAAACAATTTGTGGAACGGGAGAGCTCTCCTTAGAATTCTCCTTGATGACTTTTGGTCAAATCAAAAACTGACCAATCTTCATTTTCAGGGAATAACTCCCTGGCTGAGTTTTCTTTGCAGAACAGGCCTATGATGGGCCCGTAGAGACAACATGGTGGCCAAGAGATTCTTTCTCCACCCTAGCTTGTCGGACTCATGCCGAGGCTGCCTTGATCTTCTTAAAGGTGAGGAGTTCTTGCTCGCCCAGAGAGTGATAATGACATGAGACCCGATGACGGATCCAGCTTCATTCATTTCCTCCAACGGGGCAAACCTGTTGAAGAGGGATAGGGGGACTCATATTTTCATAGTAGCAAAAGAAAAAAAGAATGCTATTCCCAAATGAATAGAAATAAAATGGATTTACAAACATGTGCACCATATTTTTATATCTTTATGAACTTAGCTTTCACATAATCCCAAATTCTAACAAGCTTTAGACTTAAAATCTGCAACTATAATTCTTGAGTCAAAACTCAAAATTTCAGAATCCCCAAGCTTGAAACATGACACCTCAAATCAAATCCCCCCCTCCCAAGCGTTGAGAGCTGAATGTCAAGGGCATCCGATTTGAGATCCGAGAACACCTAATTCAAATGGAGGCCTGAATTAAAAGTGACAGAAGAGGCAAAACCTGGAACTTAAGCAAAAAGATAACAAATTTCAAAATCACTGCTCTGCTCAAAAAGCTTTAAACTTTCAAAAATCCCAAATTCAACAAACAAATAATAAAGAAACACATCTGAAATCTGAAGAGGAAATTTCTTCCATTAAAGTTATCGCCAATTCTTGAAATACAAGGACAGCCCCAAATTCAGACTCTGAAGGCTCAACAAACTGAAACACAACCTAAAAATCACACAAAATGTATCAAATCTGAAAGACAAATAAAACAGACCAAAAGCAGAAAAAACATCTCAAAACTAAAAGGGGCATCAAACCAAAACATGAAGAAACCAAATTCAAAAAACAAACAAACAAAACTTCCAAGCTAAATGGCCCAATAAACTCAAAACATAATAAAAAGAATAAATCAATCAAACTCAAAACAAATCGTCAATCCAAAAGACATCAAGTCTTAACAAGATAAGCAACCAATCCAAATCAAATCAAATCAAATCAAAATAAAACCAAAACACTAATGGGGTGTTTGGTTGCATGATAATTGAGGTTTTTATTTTAATTTTTAAAAATTGTAAGAAAACTTGTTAAAAGAGGTGTTTGACAACCATGACAATTTTATGTTTTGAAAGTGATTTTCTTCTTAAACAAAAAAAGAGGGTCTCACCTCTTTCTTTTTTCTTGTGGTCCCCCACTTTATTTGGTCATGTGCGGTGGTTACTCTTTTTTGTAATCACATCCCTCCAAACATGATAATTTTATGTCATGAGTTGGTTTACTTTTTATTTTAATACAATTTTTTATCATGAAAGTGTACAAAAAATTATCATGCAACCAAACACCCCATAAGTTTGCATTCCATCAAATTCAAAGGGCCGCTGATCCGGAATGTTTGTCTATTTTGTAGATGAATGTTTCCTATGAATGGATTGCTATGACAGTTAATCAAAAGTGTTCGGATGATTGTTTGAAGTAATTAACATTAGAACTTCACAAATCCGATGGGGAAAAATCAAAAAAAATAATTTTCAAAGAATTCAACAACCTCAATATATATTTTATACATACCATGAATTAGTTACACTTATCTAGAATACCATCTATTTTCTTGATTGTTAAAGCTAAATTAAAAAATATATCTTTTTCCATAAAAGTAAAAGAGATTTTGAGGTCACATCAGAGGACTTGACCCTATATAGGTCTTTTGCTGGGCCTCCAAACAGGCCATCAGGTTCCTCCTCGGATGGGCTGAAATTGGGCCTTGACATCCTCCTTGACCCTACTGAAAATAGGCCCAAGACAGGCTGTGGACTGGTCTAAAAATTGGCATGATATCGGCCCTCAAGGAATCTCCAACAGCCCTCTAAATGGGCCAGACAAAGTTCCTGTAAATGGGCTTGAACCGGACCTTGGAAGTGGACCATATATCAGTCCAAAAACAGCTTCTAACTGGGCCTATTTAAGCAGGCCGCAACGAGACCTAACAATTAGGCCTCAAGAGTCCAGATAGATCTAGATTGGGCTAGAATGACCCTCTTAGCATGCATCTTTTTAAGTGTGGAGTCTTTGGAGATTTACATCGCATTGACCAAAAAATTTAGGTTAACATACCCCTTTTTGAAAATCCTGTTTTTGCCCCCTGTGCAATCTATTCTTTAGGTTTTTAATTAATTGTGCCCTTGTAGGGTATGCTTTCAAAAAAAAAGAGAAACATCAAAGAGTAGCACTTTTCTCTTAATTATTGCCTCTCAAAGATACAACCCAAAACATGTTCTTTTGAATTTTTTCAATTACTCCCCTCATTAATGAAATTCAAGAAATACCCAAAATAAAACCAATAAATAAGAAAAGAGTGTTGCTTCATCAAGAGAAAAGGAGAAAACTTCTTTATCTGGTGAGAGTGAAAAAAGAGAACCATAAAAATTATGAAGCATTATATGCGATAAGTGCACATAAAAAATACCTTGGACTTTTGAAATGACGTCATCCACCTCATGAGAATGGTCTTCATGAATTAGATAAACCACTTCATAATGGCGCACTAACAAATAGTAGCAGTCAAAAAAATTAGGAGAGGCAAATTGACAATAAATCAAACTATTATTTAAAAACTTGAATCAAGCAACAAAGTGCTATCACTTCAATTTTGTTTTGAGGTGAAGAATAAAGAATAAAGTGTGCAAAAGAAGAAAATTGCAGAGACACAAGCGTAAAACTGTACACAACAAAAAGGCAATCTTCAAATTAAACTTTAAAATATGGATGCTTGCAGAAATGGTAACACAAAAAAAACCACCGATTGAAAACACCAGTAAGATGGGAATATGATAACTACCTAGTTGGGAATGAGGTTATAACGCTTGGAAACTGAATACAAATCAAAGTTGTATGTCCTATTTTTCACTTGGATGAAACAACCAAAGGTCCTGGACATTTCCAATGTCCCGGCCCAGAAATGTTAACATTCCGATAAATGAAGGGCAAGAAAAATGTGTTTGTATACGTTACTGGGTCAAATATTCACATGAAATAGCACAAGTCGTTGCATTATAAGGCTATGGAATAAACCTGTCCACTTACAAAGTGTATACTCTTCGCATAGACCCTTTATAGTTATGCAAGCTTAAAAATCTGAGGCAAAAAGACAAATTATAGTTTGGACAGAGTGGACAAGGGATAGTCTAGAAATATGATCAAAGGCAATTCAGCAATGTGACAAGCTGTCATCCTGAGGCCCTTTATTGCTCATAAGCTTGGAATCAGCTAATCTGGATCAGGATTGGCCGATACTCGGATTGGAGCCAATCAGATTCTAACACGAACTACTGATCCGGCCTAGACTTATGGCCAGAATGGTTGGATGATCCTACCAATTCCCTGGAATCCGGAAAGGTCCAAAATTGGGTTGATCTGAGACCCGATTCCGGACGATTTTCAGTCCAATCCCCCCAATAAGGGAGAAATCGGACCAATTCTCCCCCCACCCCCACCCCCGATTCTCTCTCCCCTCACCCCTTAGGGCTCCCCTCCAACAAATGGAAGTCCCCCTCCAACAATCCCCCCTTGAAGGTGAGATTTCTCCCTCCCCCCTTTGGCCCAGCCATGATAAATTATTTACATACGTTATAGGTGTAAGCAATAGCCGACCACGACGAAGATGATATGCCGGCACGTCCATCTGATGTCGGTTGGGATCATGGACATATGGTAGATGTGTCCAAAAAGAGGGTTAAATGTAAGTGGTGTGATAAGAAAATGAACATGAGTGTTTTTTAGTTGAAACAACACAATGCCGAAGTAGGTGGCAATGTTAAAAAAAATGTGATAAGGTACCTAGGAAAATGAGTTAAGAGATGATAAACTCCTTACAGGAAAAGCCTCGCAACGTGAGATTAAGATTGAACAAAAGAAAGAATTGCATGATGAGCTCCTTGAGAGGAGCAGAGAGGTGCCAACCCACAAAGGGAAAGGGAAAGGAAAAGACAAGGCAAGAGTCAAATTGGAGTCGGAGAGTGAGAACACATCCACAGACTCCGAACTCAAGAAAGCAAGGCATGCAAGTAAGCAAGCAGCAGTGATAGAATCCATAGACTCCGAACTTAAGAAAGCTAGGTATGCAAGCAAGCATGCAGCAGCGATGGAGGAGGAGAGAAGAAGGAGAGCATGAGGGTCCAAAGCTGACCTTGTTTTTGCCCGATCAACATTGGCTAGACTTAGCCACACTGAGGGTTTCGGTGTGGGAGGAAGAGAAGAGACATTGCAACGGTCTAGTAGTATGAGATCTACACTGACATATGAATATCTCTTTAGGAAGTAGAATGTCTCGCAAATGAACATTAAACAAGCAATGAAAGAGGTGAAGGCAATGAGAATAACTACAAAGAGAGCAATGAGACTCATTGTAAAGTAGTTTTTACATGCAGATATAAGTCTTAAAATGTGATGTATATATTTTTTATTTACTTAACATTGTTTATGGCTAATAGATTTTGTTTACCTTAATGTAGGCATCCCAACATATGTAGCCACCATCCCATACTTCCATACTAGGATTGATGTCGTTGTTGAGACTGGAACAGGAATATAAGTCCCTACCAACAGGCATATATATGCTGGTGGACTACATGAGAAGGTTCAGGAGTTGAGACAATGGATAGAGGGTTTCACATTGGTATGAAATAAGAGAGGTTGCACAGTTATGTGTAATGAGTGGACAGAAATCATCAAGAGAAGCATGATAAACTTCTTGGTGTATTGTTCAGAAGGTACCACATTTTTGAAATCAGTTGATACTTCGAGTCAGATAAAAAATTCCGACTATATCTTTTTCATTAATGGATGCCGTAGTATAGAAGATTAAAGAGGATAATTTGGTTTAATTTATGACTAACAATGAACCCTCATATAAGGCGACAGGGAAGAACTTGATGAAGAAGAGCCAACATCTATTCTAGGTACCTTGCGTAGCACACTCCATTGACCTCATGTTAGAGAATATAGACAGAGAGACTACAGTTTCCACACTTGTTAGGTAAGTGCAGATTATAACTTCTTCCATTTATTCACATCTCCGTCTGTTACACATCATAAGAGAGTACACTGCAGGGCATGATCATGTCAAGTCAAGCCCTAAGTTTGCCACGAACTTTATTGCACAGGAGAGTTTGCATCGGCACAGACATGCACTGGTCAGCTTCACCCACTCTGAGGAGTAATATCAATACATGGTGGACCACCTGCATAACAAAGAGGGCCAGTTGAAGATTCTTGTCAATGTTGAAAGATAAATCACCGACAAGAGATTCTAGAAGAGGACAGGAATTAGTGAAAGATAATTGCCTACTACTTGATAATTATTAAGCCATTAGTAGTTGTCTTAAAGTTGGTTGACTCAGATGACAGGAACCAGATGAGCATATCGTATGATGCAATGGACCGTGTCAAATTAAAAATAAAAAAAAGAATCTCAGAGGGTACAAGAAATAGTAGAAGATCATAGATGACCGATGCGATAGGACTTTGCATCATGATGTACATGCTGCAGGTTAGTTAGTGAATATTATGTTTATTTACTTTCTACTTAGTCAATATTTAGTTTGTTCCTAATGTAATATGCTTAAATAATTGCAGGATATTTTTTGAACCCATACATCCAATACAAGGACAGGTGTCTAACAATAATGAAATGTTGTGGGATACTCTCTTAGTTATTCAGCGTCTATGTCGATTTCAACAGGATAGAACAAAAGGTGAGTTAAAAGTGAAAGTTGCATTAATAATTGTGAGTTAATAAATAATTGGAAACAACTAATCATTTTGTAATTATCAATTTTCAGATGCAGTACCATAAAATGAGGGTTGGGGTATACTCAGATACTGATATGAGATATTCTTGTGAGAAAGTCACTCCTGGTATGTTTATTTAAGATCATGTTTTTATTACCTTCTTTTATAACTTATGAGTCCATCAATTGCCTAGAGAAGGTTGATCTATGTTATCTGAGACACTCGCCTCGGGCGCCTAGGTGTTGAGGTGAGGCGAGGCAAAAACGTCTTGCCTAAGTAGATCTCGCCTCGCCCGGGTCAGGACCCTGTGAAAGTCAAAATTGGTAACTTAAATCCTCATTTCCCACCTCGAAACCCCCAATGACCAGTCTTTCACCTTGAGATTCCAATATCTTGATGTATTATAGGCCCTAGAAGTGAGTTTTTTGTATTTTTTTATGTTTTTCTTCAAAAGTTTCAATGTTATATATATATATATTTTTTAGAAGTTCTTCAATAAAAAAATGTCGCCTCGGGCGCCTAAGGCGCCCGCCTCAAGCGAGACGAGCCCTCCTCGCCTCAGTCGCCTCTCGCCTCTAACTACATAGAGGTTGATTGTTTGCTTCTCTTTTTTTTGCAGTTGAGTGATGAGTGCAGGTCAATGTGCTGGCTGCAATTACTATCAGGATATTGAGAGGAACTTGAGTATATTCAACTTGATCTATACAAAGAGAATGAACAGGTTGACCTCTAATAGACTGGAGAAGCTTGTCTTCAGCCATTATAACATGAGAATGCTCATAAAGAACATTAAAAACCGACAAAAAATCATGGATAAGAGATTTGCATAGTTTGCAAGTGGCCCATATGAGTATGAGTAGAGACAGATATCACAGACACCACCTTAGGAGGTTGACATAGACCAAATATTTCAGGAAGAGCATTCACTTGCTTCTTGGATAGAGGAGAGGGCCGTTAGAGATCATCCATCAGAGTTTGATCATGATGACTATGCATAGACAGAAGGAGAATTAGATGGCATTGAGGTTGAGGATGTTCCACTTACTCAAGCTTAGGCATACCCATCTTCTACCCCAACAGTCATACAACAGCTGCTCTAACCTTAGCCTCAACCCCAGCTACACAGCCCATTCGTAATCTAAGGACGACTTTAACAAAAGTGACATCAAACAAAATGAGACAATTTGCACAGCTAAAAAAATTATGAGTTGTGAGTCATCACATAATGTAGCAGAAGAAGCGAAAAGAAGGAAACTGAATATTAAGCGACATGTTGTCAGCTCAAATGACAGCACACAAACTCTTTCACACTCCTCAATTGATGATAACGAGGAGTGCATATCAGCCACCCAGCCAAGAGGAGGAGGAAAAGATGTACATGGAGCAAATGCAAGTGTAGTGGCTCCAGACTCACTTGCTTCACGGCGGCCAAGGCCATATTTCTATAATGAGCAGCCACCTACGCATTAGCCAGATTCTCCAGTGTTGGATGACCTCTAATGGCCATGGATTCCACCTCCTAAGCCTATTTACATGCCACAGTCCGACGCCTATGACTTGACTAGGATGGTGGATGCATTATTTTCATACGGAAATGCGCTCGCATTGACAAGAAGACTAGTGACAACTCAGTCGTGGCAAGAGTAGAAGGAAGAGGATGAAGGCCAATTTCATAGATATTGGTGAACATTGAGTAATGAAATGCATATTTTTATCATCAGCTTTTCGTGTTATCATGTTACATCTTATTATACTTTTTACATCTTACCGTATTATTAACATCTTATCATGTTTATTAACATGTTGTCACGTTATCATGTTACAATTATTAGCATCTTATTCTTATCATGTATAAATCACACTTTTTGCATGCTTAATGTTACATTTCATTTTTTACAATTTTTTTAATAAATTTCGTGTTTTTCTAGATTTCTTATTTTTTGAAGAAAAAAATAAAAAATTGATTCTGGGTTGGTTGGAATCGATTTTCCTTCTCAGGAATCGGTCGATTCCAGCGGATCAAATTCAAATCGAATCAATCGATATGGATCGATTCCAAATTCGATTCTGAAATCCTTACTTACGTGTTTTAGTAATCATATATCAATGTTAAATTTGATATTAATTGTTTCATAACACTATATATATCAATATTAAAATCATTATTGAATACTATATTGATTATAGAGTCAAAACTATTATTATATATCAAAATAAAACACTAATATCAAAATATATTAATAAAAAATCAAAATATTAATGATATCTAAAATTTTATAAAATAATTTTATCTGCATAAATTAGACCGCTAGTTCAAAATTTGTCCAATCTACACCATCCAATGAACCCAGAGTACTTGAAAACCCATAATTGGATTCTTGAATTGCCTAATTCTGGAACTAATCACACCCCGATCAAGCCAAAACAACCTTGATTGTCCGATCAGTAAACATGCTCCCTTCAAAATTGTATCATGTCAATTGATCTGAATGAGAGCCAATAACCTATTTGATAACCGGGATCCAACAATTAATATCATATCAGATCTCCTTAGACCCAACAACCGGATCTAATAACTGAATGCAATAACTATAACATGCGCAGTTCCTCTCTCCTCTCTCCACTGTCTCTTATTTTATTCCCACGATGATGGGATTACAAAAATTAAAAAATAAAATAAAAAATCATGACAAAGAAATATATGTTGTCCATGGTTGTCTTGCCCCCTTTTCCAACAACCTTACAGCCATCTGTAGTCGGAGGCCCTTTCTTCACCGGTATCGCCTCCAATAACATCGTAGGTCCTCCGCCCCGCCGTGGATTTCGCCAACCCCTATTCTTGAAGCCTACCTCCCGCCGCCCAAGAGACACCCCCATCTTGCTGAAGATTGCCAATCATTGAAGTTTCGCTGGGAGCTCATTGTCGCCCTAGTCTGCTGCCACCACGGGAGTTCCTTACCACAGTTGGAGCTTTTGCGGTCACCACTATCCTGCCAAACCAACATCTTAGAGCCGCATCATGTTGTCGATGTGCCGCCACTCAAAGAACTTGGAGTCACCACAATGGGGTGGAGGGCCTGCACTGCAGAGCTAGGATTTCACGGAGATGATAGGCCAACGGTGGCCTGCGAGGCAGTATTATTTTCAATATAGGTGGAGACATGTATTGATTTTGCCTCTTGCTTCTCATGTAAAAATATCAATTTTAAAATTGATACTAACAAAAAAAATACTAAAAGCAAATAGGGCATTAGGGTCCAATGGAGGAAGGGGAGACAAGCGCTACCTTCACCATAATAATCTAGGAATCCATAAGTGAACTATTAATTAATTTTCTCAAAATTAATACATACATTTGCACAGATGGCCATGGGACAATTATGGTATGATCATGCCAAAAGATGTTGCATGGTGGCACCACCCAAAGCAGCCCATCTTGGCAAGATTGGCCTCCTGCCAATTCAGGTCACTCCGGTTCTAATCCAGTCAATTTGGACTAATCCCAAGGGATCTCGGGGATAAGAACAGGCTTCTCCCTAAGGAATGGATCAATCAATTCATAGGACCATGATATGGTCCCTCGTGAGCTGAGTCCGTTTTTAAAGGTGTGGAAGGTAAGTCAGGGCCCACACTCCTTGCCTCATATCGTCTCACCAACTTAGGTCGTTTCTCGTGGTTTTTTCCATCTAACATTTCAGAAAAAAATAAGCTTATAATAAGAATTCTCTGTGCATACTTAGTCATTTATAAATATGCAAATCAGAGATAACATATTTGACTCTAACACCAAAAATCACCTGCTTACAAGTTTATTTGTGCTTTGTAAGTCTCAAGTCTCGATAAAGGAAAAGAGTTACGATAAGTGATAACCAAAACAAAATAACATTACATCTCATCAAATAGATTAAAAATAATGTAAGTGTCAAGACATTCTATTCTTGCAACGTGTTGCACCAGAATTCTCATGTTATGAACAAGGTTTGCCATCTCGGATCTCGACTTCGTCTCGGGAGGGTGAAAGAGAAGAGATCTCGGAGAGATCTCAGAAAAATCTCGGGAGATCGGATCTCGGATTCTCGGATCAAAACGTATATTGTATGAAACATAACATAATATCTTATAAAGATAGGAGTACATCAATGAATTTACATGAATATAACACATTTATACATCAATTATGTGAATGAACAATTATAAAATACTCGCAATACCAAAAAAATGATCTTTGTGTTTCTAAAAGATTTAATCTTGTATACAATCTTATTTAAATACTAATATGTTATTTAAACTTGTAGCACATTTTTATCCGTGATAGTATAAGTGATAGTGAGATATATTAATATGTTTACATTATCATAAATGTGGGGTTGTTAGGGGGGCAAAGTCCCCCGAAAGAAATTTTTTGGTATATTATGTATAAATTTTGGGGGACTTCCCAAAAGGCGCTGGTCAAGTAGTGCCTTGTCGCCTAGGCGTCCGCCTTGACAACTATGGTATCAAAGGGGCAAAGCCCCCTGAAGAAATTTTTTTCTAGACTAAGCTACTTAGGGCGAGATCTCGGCAATCTCGTTTCTCGGCCCCCTTGGCGAGACCGAGATCTCGCGAGATCTCGGCAAGATCTCGCAAGATGGCATTCCATGGTTATGAAACAATAAACGTGGAGTGTCCGCACAATGAGATGCATGGCATAAAGCACCCCAATGTAATGCTAAATACATGGTTCGTCCGGTCGGTCTAAGGCTGGACTAGGTCGGCCGACCCGGTCCAGCCTCAAATTAGGGTCGCATGACCCAACGTTAGGTCACGCAATCCGGCAACCCCGTCAGCCGATCAGCCAACTGGGTCACCCCTGGTCACTAGGTCTCATAATTTACTCTTCTTTTTCTTTCAGGGGGCTTTGCCCCCTCATATCTCCCATAAGGGTCGCTACCCCCTTAACTCCCGCGACCTGATAGTGCAGGTCAATCCATGATTCCTCGATTCCTCAGTGCCCATTTATTGAAAGTATAACAATATTTCACTATCACTTATACTATTACATATGGTTAATATTTATAATTATAAATATACAATGTATACTTGAAACTTATAAAATTGTTTTCTAATCATCTTTACCCTCTCACTGGATATTAACTCTTTCTCAACATACCTTAATACAATATAATCACAAAGAAAATCATATCTATTTGTATACAATGATAAATGCTTGTATTTAATTATAACATAAAAATATAATTACATTTATGTATATAAATTTTTATGTATATGTATAAATATATAGTATACATTTTTGAATTTTTTATATCTTTAAAATATTTTTAAATTAATAAATCCAACCACATCCAACCCGGGTCATAACTTGGTAAGACGGAGTTGGATTTGGGGCCGACTGACCCCAAGCCGACCCCCAACCCAGCTTTCATTGGCTAAATAAATAAAAATGCTCACATTAAGAATGGATATGAATAAAGAAGCTAATTCATAGTACGGAGTAATATAGTTTAAGATCAAACTCAATCTAAGAAAAAAACCATTGAAAGAATGAAAAGAAAATGTACTTGAAATATTAGAATATCAAATCCCTTGCACAAAAACATATGAAATTTATTATTAAAATTGAGATAGATATCATTGTTGATAAAATATTAAAAAATGTAGTGATACCAAGAAAAAGAGTAAGCGATGTGATTATTCTTGTAAAAACATGATTATATACAAAATAATAATTAATGTAATTAGTACTTGTGGTAAAAAAATTTAATTAGAAAATGATATTAAAGAAAAATTTAGTAATATATGGATGACTTTTCGGAGAGTATACCAAATAGAAAAAATATATATGTTCATTATAGAATATCCCCATAGACATAATGGAAATGAATTTCATAGACACAAGAAAGTCCACGGAGATTTCAAATATGAAACTGTAAATAAAAAGGAGATAGTACCCTTGATGTTGCTATAGCCTATAATTTCACACTAACAACTACAAATTTTATTAAAAGAGAATCTCATTTGATAATAGTTCAAAGTAAAAAATAAAAAATAAAAGTAAAATGTCATTCTTACACCAAAGACAAATCATGTTATTTGTAAATATTATAAAGTTATTCTTAATGAAGTTGTAAATATTATAACAAGCCAACATAGATTAATGGTCTTAAATGTTAAAGATCGAAAGATAAACACACGTATTTAAAATAAAGATTTTTTTTCTTAGAACAAAATGGTGTGAACTGCTGCCTAAAAGGTTGAAGCAAGACTTTTCAGAATAAACTTATTAAAATAAGTAAATGAAAGTCAAAGACAAAAGTCAAAGCAATGTTGATGAATATGGCAATAGATATTAAAAAAAGATAAAAAATACTTGAGAGTCAAAGAACATAATTCATCAAAAAAGAAAAGATGGTGGTAAAATAAAAAAGAATAAAAAATCAAAAAATAAAAGAGATTAATATAAAAAGTTGTCAATGTGTTGAAAACAAAGTTAATAAACAATATAAGATAGCAAAAATTGAAACAAAAAAATTTCTAAATAAATAAGATATGAGGTATTTAAACAAAAATCTGAAAAAAATAGAACTAAAGAAGAGAAAATTGATATTTATATATTAGCAAAGATGCGAGAAAGAAAGAGAGAGAAGATCTCACGATCTTAACCAAATAATACAGAGAAAGAAAAGATCTCGAGATCTTAACCAAGTAATATACTTCAAATATAATGAAGGAAAAATTTTAATCAAACATGATGACATTAAACAAAAATGGAAAAAAATACGCTGAAACTCTTTTAAATGGTATCTTTGCTAGAAACATAGAAAGGTGGTATAAATGATATAACAAAACTTAATAAGAATTATACTAGAAGGATTGAACTTTCAGAAGCTAAAGAAAGAATTAAGATAAAAAAACAGGCAAGATATCTTGCCTCGACAAAATCCCTATTGACATATAAAATGTTTGAAAGATTCAAAAGTGAATTAATTAGCTCAATTTGTAGACAAAATTTCAATATCTAAGAAAAATAAGAAACACAAGATTGCTCACATTATAAAAAGACCAAGTTCGTCGTATAATAAAATTGTTGAAGAGAATTATAGACCGGTACTGACAAAATTTACAAATATTTCAGCCAACTAATTTTAGTGAAGACACTAGGAATTGGCACAGGTTCCAACACGTTTACGGATGACAGCTAGGGTCCATAAGGCTTGGAGATATTGATCCTTACATTTTTTTAGAGACTTAATTGTCATTTCTATTTTTTTAGAATTTTCTAGAATGTCTAGATCATTTTTCCCAATTTCTAGGCATTTTGGAAAATGATAAACATTTTTCCTCGTGTTTATTCATTGTCATTTTTTCACACTTCACCTCTCGGTCCCTATAAATAAGACCGAAACCCCCTGTAAATGATATGATAGACTGATATTAAAATCCCATTGAGATTCATTTTCTTGTTCTGCCCTCCCCGACTTCTTAAACCCTCGGTCTCTTCTCTCACCCTCGGCAAAGCTCTTTCGCGCGGGTCTTCTTCTCTCGATCTAGAGGCGAACCCTAGCCGTGGCGTCGACTTCTCCAAACCCCCTCCTCTCATGGTGATCACGCAGAGTGCCTTTAGAGAATCTTCTTCCTCTTGGCCTACTCTACCTTTTCTTCTTCAAACTGACCTGTGTTGGACCCCTCTGCAGCTAGATCTCGTCGAGCTCCTGTGGGAGTGATCTTCCACTCAACGGCGACTATCCTTCATCTTTGAGATCAGTTTGATCTCCTACATCTGTAGACGATCTTGGCGAGCTCCTATGACAGTTTTCCTCCACTCGTCTGGATCTATCCTTTCTTCTTCAGTTCAGTGTACATTCAAATGCTCTTCCGACAAGATCATAATCTAGCGGTTACTGTTAGAGAACGGCGTCATCAGTTTCGACTATTGCTGCTATCATAAATCTATGGAGATCGCTTCCTGGTTAGATTTTCTGACGATAAGGTTCATTACAACGACTTGAGCTTGGTATGCCTATGATGAAGATTTCTCTAGATCTCTTTCCAGTTCTACTAGTCAATTTTTTCTTGACTGTTCTTCATTGAGGTTAGTGACACCCCGTTAGAAGCTTGAAGGCACCGGTTTGGTGACATTCTCCTCTGGAAGAAACGTCTAGTATATTATCTACACACAGTATGTTCTAAACGGCAGATCTCATGAACAATAGAACTGGTCGTTCTTGAGGGATTTCAGACTTCTCTTGTCGATAACGAGTTAAATTACTCTGGTGTTGTTGTTGCCTCGGATGTCCATTCTGATGGTAGCTAAACTAAAGAGATTTTGTGACGCGGGACAACCTCAAGGTCGGATATTGGACAGCAACAAATAGATACTTGCACTAGCCAAAATATCGACATTCGTAGGATTTCAAATTAACGACTAATTTAATTAGAAGCGATCCAAGGTGTGGGGCCCACGAGTGGACGAGACCGAGGTAGTTGACCACTACCCGAGCTTTAAGATGCTTAAATTCAAACACCGATCTAGTAGAATCGAAATAGGTTCATTTAGCTCACGCCGACAATGATTTCGAATTGCTAGCTAGGCGCCTATCCTCTCAAGCGACACGACAAACGAACAAATAATAAGTAAGCAGAAGTAACTGTTGAGGGAGAGTGTGAGAGTCGTACCTCCACACCGTGGCATGGGTGTCGCCTGCTCGGCTGCTCGTGCTCCGATCGATAAGTTGGCGAGCCAACTGATATTGCAGTAGCCTTTGATCCTCTCGTTGTGCTCTCATCAATCAGCTTGTCTCGAACCACATACTCCACATGTCCCTCGAGGTACATTGATTTAGGATGCCTAGAATCACGTGACTTGACGTTGACGTGACTAGACACTGATATGACGTATAACTAATGTTTACTTGAAATACGTGTACAAACTGAAATTGACTACTTAAAATAAAAGTACAATTTGAATTTGACTTCCTAAATAAGAATATAAATTGAACTTGACTATCCAAAAATAAGAATACAATTTGAACTTGACTTCCTAAAATACGTACACAATTATGACTTGACTACTTAGATTCTTTGAACTGTAATTAATATCTCGAACAATGTGTACAACTGACATTGACACGACCTGATGCGACATAATGATAAATAATAAGAATATGATCAAGAAAATTTTCTAATCAACTTTAAACTCATAAATACTTTCTCATTTCTTTTTTTTCACAATACTCTTTCTCTTCTTTTTTTGTCACAGATTCCTTTTTCTATTTTATTTTTTTTTCAAACACCTTTTTTTTAACTGACTCTTATCTTCTTCTTTTTTAACAAACTTTTTTTCCTGGTCAGTTCTGGACAGAACCGGCCTTTTCTCTTTTTTTATATGCTGAAGCCCAGCTATAGTAATCGGGTTACTCTAGCCGTGTTACTGTAGCAATAATACTACAGTAACCTAAAGTCTGATTTTAGCTACAATGCTAGGGGGTGTTTACTTTGCGAGCAGTCCCCTATTCGCGCGGCGGCTGCGGCAGCAGAAAGCAGGGACGACGACGACGACTGAGGGCGGTGGAGGCGGTGTCTACTGGTGGAGATGGCGATGGCGGCCAGAGAAGGAGGTGACAACGGCGGCGATGGCGGCAGGTGATGGGGCCCTTATATAGGGGTGGGGGTACAAATTTTAAAATAAACCCAAAAATTTTTCGCAAGTACACAAAAACCCTTAATTAGCCGTAATTGCCTAAATATATTCCCTAATAACACCCAATATCGACTAATCGTCTCCAATCCACAGAGAGTTTATGTTCGGACGGCGACGTCGATATACTCGGCTCGGATCAAAGTGGATCCGAGCTCGAGTGTCCTCACCATTTTATTTGCTATCCGTTGATCTTAGGCTGGGATTGGCCTTTTATGAGTTTTAATCCAATGACTCCATTGAAGTTAAGACTAGTCCTTCTTTCGGTCCTTGTTTTTGCTTCATTTGATATACTAATCCTCCTGTCCAAATTCCGACGAAAACCAAACTAAAACTCGGAGTATTCCATTTTTGTTTTATTTTGTTGGATTGATCATCTATGTTGATTGAGAGACAGTGACTGGTCCTTTTCCAATCTAGTACGATTTTGGATTTACTAGAATTGTCCATCTCCAAGGATTCTTTTTGATCTGGTTCTTCTGAGAATGAACAAGTGATGTTCACTATTTCTTTGAGCCAGTCTTGACCGTGAAGGTTATTGATTTTCTGTTTGGAGCCTATATCAACGACAACCTCCAGATCTACTAATATCTGAAATTGAAAATGATGAAGAAACTAGATATTGTAATGCCTCGGTAGCTTTAACAAGTTGCCGGTAACAGTTCTCCTGGAAGGACTTCTGAATGATGATGAAGTACCCAGGTTTCATGATTCCTCAGCCGTGATGATAATCTCTGAGCCAACTAGTAATGAAATCAGCCTTTATAATGTTGAGATCCGAGTTCTTTTAAAATTCAATAACCTGTTTGAAAGCAGTTCATCATTTGAAGACATTCTTGAAAGCAAATTTGGACTGAATCAGAGGGTTTTTCCGGATGATCTGTCAACCTGAAGATAAGCACCCCTTATAATGTTTGTACACCTGTTATCACCCTGTGAGGTGCGAGTCAAATTGGTTCTATAACTACTTTTTGTCAATCAGTTATATTCAAAAGGGCACCTATCTCTCAGTTGAAAAAGTTCTTCCCCACACTCAAGTGTGGAGGTAATCTCTTAATCACTTGTCTTGTATGGTTAAAGTCTATTCTCTATTATTCAGATTTGAAATGCCATGTCTAGTGCGATTTAGGTCCCAGCTAGTTTCAAATTGTTGTTAGCCTTTGACGAGAACATTAGAGTGGACCTAATTCTAGATAACTAAAATCTGATACATAATAGTTAAAACCGACTTTCAAAATCTAATCAGGATTTTAAAATTGGTGTTATCTTCTAATTCCAATTAGCTTAAAAGAGAAAGCAAACCAAGTTTAAAATTTCTTAATTAGAACACCTAAACTTGAGAGACCTAGAACCTGACATGGGAACAGATTTGTTTTTGCGTCCAGCTAGCCTCTTAGTCTTAGATCAAGTCTGTTCCCCATCAAATTTGAGTTTAAACTTAGTAAGTCTATAATAAAAGTTATTTTACTTATTAAAAATTTCATAAAGAAATATCTAAGATACAAAGAAAAATTTACATTTGGTGGTTAGAAAAGACTCATAATAGATTTTTAAAAGATGCTTGATGTAACCTCAAATTTAAAGAAAAGATTTATTCTTTTTTCGTTTTGGAAATTCATTTTCTTTTTGAATTTGAATTAGACCTTAGCATTGATTTCTTAGGAAAATAAATGGTATTCCATAAAAATACTAGCTAGGGTCAAAATTAGATGTTGAGGTTGTTAGGTTCTTTGAAAATTTATTTTGACCTCTCCCCGTTGGATGGTGCAAAGATCCGACGTTAATTACATCGAGATAACTCGAATACCCTTGATTAAGCGTCATAGCAATCCATGAAAATAGAAAACATGCATCCACAATAAACATTCACACATAGGAGAAAACATCCCATGAATTTGATGGAGGGCAAGCACTTAATTTGGTTTTGAATTTGATTTGAATTGAATTGATTAAAATTGATTTTGAGTTAAATTGGTTTGAATTTTTGAATTAGTTTGAATTTAGTTTGAGTTGAATTTGATTGGTTGAATTGCTTTTATTTTGGGTTGGGGTTCGATTTGTTCATTTATTTAAGTTTGGTTCAATTTGAATTTGTTGATTTGGATTGGGTGAAATTGATTTAATTTGGGAGATTTGGTTTGGATTAGATGGTCCTTAAATTATCTTATTCTTCAGGTTCTGTTTGAGATTTTTATTATTTGGGTGTGAGTTGTTGATTTATTAATTCATGTTATTATCCTAGGAACTTGATGAATTTCGGATTTTATGCTTCTGTTATGACTTCTGCATGAATAGGCTTTTGTCTTTTCAAATTGGATTTGGTTGAGATTCAGTTCCAGAAATTGAATTTGGTTTATGGATTTTAATGAACTCTGTTGGATTAAGGCCGGCTTTGATTTTAGTGAGTTGGTTAAAGTTTCATTTGTTAACTTCCGATTTGTTCAGATTACAGATTTGAGTTACAATTTGTTTGTTGGTGTTAGCTTGATTTGATTTAAGGTTTATTTTGATTTTACAGTTTTCAGACTGCAGGTGAACTGAGTTTCAAACTTTCAGATTTTCAGATTTTTTGTAAACTTCAGATTTTCAAATTTCACAGGCCTCAATTCCTTGTGAAGTTCTGATTAGCAGGTTTTGATTTCTGGTTTCTTTTGAAATGGGTTCAGAGCACAAATTCAGGTTCTGGACCTTGGTGCATTCAGATTTTTAATTCTTGTCTCCAGATGTTTCAATTACAGACTTTATGTTTCAGCATTTCAATTTTCAGGATTCCAGATTTTAGGTCTTGAATTTCAGAGGTGATTTCAGATTATTTAAATTTTCAGATTTTGGAATTCTGCAGATCCTACACCTTAATCGATTTCCAGATTGCAGGTTTTAAATGGGTTTCTGCACCAAAACAGATTTTTAGAACTTCAACTTTCAGGGTTTCAATTGCAGATTTTGTGTTTTAAGTTCAGAGATTTTTATTTCAATTTTACAGGTTCGGTTTCAGATTTCAGATTTTTACAGTTTTCAAATTTCTCTTGTCTTGCCTTCCAGGAGTTTCATGTGATTGCTCTCTCCTTGTAGCATCAACATGTGCACCAAATATGAATCTTCATTTGTTTTTCTCAACATGAGACATGATTTACAACTTGACCAGCAATTCGGTCCTTTGAATCCTTGATGGATTTGTCATTTCATGGGCGGCATGTACCCGGTCTTTATAGACTTGTGGGCATCCCCCAATGTTTTGAGATGAATGCACCCGGCTTTTGATAAGCTTGTGGGGACTCATCTCACTGTCTTGAAACTGAGCGTATCCCGGTCTTTGATAGACTTATGGGAAACTAACTCATGCTGATCTTCATGACTCCATGAGTTGATGAACTGTTTGCTGCACCGGTAAGACATTGGGGTCTGTTTTATAGACCTTTGGATGTCTAACTTAGGAAGAGGGTCAGGAGGTGGGTTTAGAACCGGCCTCCTGGTTTCCCTTTATTCTGAATTCTTTTAAGTTGAGCCGAAGCCATGAGGTGGGTTTAGAACCGACCTTATGCTTGCCTCGGTTTGTTTGAATTAAATGGATTTTTATTTAGATTAAATTGATTGTTTATTTTATTTTATTTTTGAATTAATCATGGGTCAGGAGGTGAGTTTAGAACCGGCCTTATGCTTGCCTCGGTTTGTTTTGATTCTTTTAAATTATGCCGAGACCATGTGGCGGGTTTTTAGCCGGCCAGATGCTCGCCTCGGTTTGTGAAATTAGTTAATGGATTTTTATTTAAATTTTCATTTGATTGTGCATTTTAAAAGAGATATCTCTCTTCTTTTATTTTTCACATGCTTCGAGTCTAATGGGCCCGGCCCATCTCCTCCTCCTTGCGCCTGCTGGCTGGTCCAGCGGGCCCTCTATTTTTTTTTCACAATTTCTCCTGGTGGGCCCCACGTCCAGCATTGACCCGAGGGTCAAAGCTCCCTCGCGTAGGTGCCTCGCTGCGGCTCACGCGCGGTGGTCCGGCGCCTCCCTGCGGCTCACGCGCGCGCGGCTGCACATTTCCCCTCCTTTTTTTTTTCTTTTCTCGGCGGGTCCCCCCTCATGCATATGTCCACGTGGACATAAGTGGGGCAAAATAAACCGCCGCCCCCCCCTTCTCCCTCCTCCTGCTCGGATGACGGCGCGCGGGTGCGGGGCTATCTGCGGCTGCGGCTTCTTTTCCTCTCGGCGACGGCGACTCCTCGCAGCGGCGAAGGCAAACGGCGGCTCCGAGACACTCTCCGGCGACGGCGATTCAAGGCACCGGCGGCGCCGTTCGACGAAGAAACCGGAGCTCGACGGCATCGGGCCTGGGGGAGAAGAAGAATGGCGGAGGCGCGAGAGGCTCGCGGCGACTACCGCTACCTCCGGAGGGGGTCCCGACAACGATGACGAGCTCCTCGGAGGAGGTCCTAGCCGCAGCCGGCTTCCACGGGCTTCGGCGGCTTCGAGAGGCTCTCGGCGGCGCGGCAACCTGTGCGGGGCTCCGGCGGCTTCTCGCAAACGGTCTTCGTCCGTCCTCTCTCTCTCTTCTCTCGCCCTCCCCCGGGTTCTTATAGGCCTCCGCCGTATCCTCCTCCGTCGGGAGACTTCTCCCCGCGATGGAGATTGCGGCCCCGAGAGGGACTCGGAGCAATCCCGGATTTTTGGGATCGACCTCTCCTTCCTCCTTATCCGCCTATCGCCTTCTTACGGCGGTCCCCCGTCGTTGGAGTTGGTTTTTGGAGTGGAGTTCGACATGTAGTCGGCTCCTTCCCCTTCGACAGTTCCTCTTCCTATATTTATTTTTTTCTCCCTCTTTTTGACATGGACTTCTCGAACGGGCTTGCCACAAGAACGTAAATGGGCCAACATTTGATTAAATCCATGGATAGCTAGCCTTATTAGGCCATCTCTGCCAGATTGAGTCTTGGGCGTGACTACCCAGCTCCTAGCCCAACCGGTCCTCTTTTAGCTGCTGGCCGGCCTCCAAATGGGCTTCAGTCCTATCTTCCTCGGTCGACAATTCTAGCTACCCTATTCCTCTTTTCTTTCTTTCTTTTTCTTCTTTTTTTTTTTGCAAATTTTAGGCGCCAACAATGCTGTATCATGAGCATTGAAGTGACTGATGATTCTCGTTGGGACAAAAATATATGAAAGGAGAAATAAAATATTTTCTTATTTCAATTGGCTTACATCAAGAATCTACATTAAATACTTTTTTTTGCATTAGTTATAGATAAATTAACAAAAATATATGAAATGATATATCATAATATATAATGTTTGTAGACAATAATATTTTGATATATGAGAAAAAGAAAGGATTAATAAGAAGTTAGAACTTCAAAGAATAACTTTTAGAGTACGGTTTCGAGAGAAGTAGAAATAAGACATAATATAAGCAATGTAAATTAAATGAACACCAAAAGGGAAAAGATGGAGAAGTTAGTTTGAATGAAATAATATCATCTCAAAATACTTAATTTGAATATTCTAGTTCAATCATCAAAAAAAGGATATTTAATCATACTCGATTAGATAAGTATGTAAAGAATATATTAAAGAAAATATGAGAGTAGCGACAATTGTAGACAAATTTAAAAAAATAAAAATTGAGATGATCTAGACATATTAAATGTGGACCTAAGGAAACTCTAATTAGACTATTGGAAAATATCAAAAAAATAGAAGGAAAAAAAGGGCATCGTAGGCCTCCACTAGAAGAGGATAACTCAATATAATTTAAATAATTTATATATTTCTGAAGAAATAACTCAAAATTGACGTTAGTGAAAAAAGAGAATATATGGTCAGCCCCAAGTAATTTGGGGATAAGACTAGAGTTGAGTTGAGTTGTATAACATCATCTATCAAACCAAGGAGGTTGTTGATGTTACCGACACTGAAATGTAATCCAACCTTAAAACATCCAAGGCTTGAAGCATATCCATTCAAATTTTGGACAAATTGTGCAATAATGAAAGAAATGACTGCCAGGTGTGACAACACTTGTAAATTTTATTTTACCAAAAGTTAGGAAGGTCGTGTTAGAAAAGTGGAAAAAATAAAGGTAATTGAAGCAGAAAAAGGGCAGAGCAAAGTTAAACACAGAAGAGGGTAATTCAAAGATTTGGATGATTCAAACATCCTTGAAGAAATAACTCAAAAGTGGTGTTGAGAAAGATAATACATATATAGCCGACAACAAATAATTTGGGATAAGGCTGAGTTGACTTGACTTTGATTGACATTGGGTTGAAAGTCAATCCATGTGTTGTCTTCTCTCTTGGTTCACTTTCCATGACTATTTAGAGAAAATAACCAAATTAAAGTCTAATGTTCTTCAACCCCAACCCACATCCTCGCTGCACCTAACCCATTGGATGTGATGCCAACCTCCTCTTTCTATTTGTTCCCTGTCACTTTGCTAGAAAAATCTACAATACATGATCTCACGAGAACGGAATCTTGGGAAGCCTAAAGACAAAATAAAGTACAGTGGCAAAATATCCAGGATGATACGACAAAGGACTAGGTTGTTGCCATATGATAAATGTTGGCCTTCGCAACCTACAAACCTTCTCTGAAAAGGGTTTCTGATGCTTCTTGTGAATGCAGCATGTAGTAAGAGGAGGGCAAGATTAAAAATAAGAGAATTGACCCATAGGTGCACGGCACTAATAGTCTACATAAGTCTGCAAGTCCAAGCTTATTAGGTACCAAGAAATAAAGAGCTACTAATAAGGTCTGTTAGTCCATGACCACCCCAATAGCTATACCCTCCTCAAGGCTAATTTTCAGCCTGGTGATCTCTTCCAGCAACCCACCAAGAATTTGACGAGCAACCACTTCTTAATATCAATGAAAAGAATTGTTTCCTCGGAGTACCGAGGATGTGCAGAATTGAGTCATTTTGATGGGGTCGCAAAACACACGATTAAACATAAAGTTTTGTTCTTGCCAATAATATGCTAAGAGAGTGACCATTTTTACAAGCCATGATATTATTTGGGTAGTTTGGACTTTGTTTGGTAACATTCCTAATCTAACTCCGATGAGAAGGCCTTGTTCCAATCAGCGTCTATGAGAACCTCGTCTTTTGGAGTTTTGAAAAGATTTTGGTATCTCCTTTGGACTACTTAGGAAAATAGGTGATAACCTATAAAATGTATTAAATAGTTCAACTATACATTTAAAAATACTAAAACCGAGGTTCAGGTTCCGTGAAAATTTAATTTTGACATCTCCCAGTCGGATGGTGCAAATATTCGACATTAATTACATCGAGCAAACACTCGAAGACTCTTGAATAACCGCCATAGCAATCTATTTGATAGAATGTGCACATGAACATAAAAATGATAAACTTGAGGACCTTAGCCTTGCAGACCCGATAAGATGCAAACGAGTTGGTTTAGATATGTTGGGAGTTTTATTTGAATGTGAGTTGAATTTTATGTTTAACAAGATTAATGTGATTTGATTTTGAATTCAATTTATTAAAAATTTTTATTTGATTTGTTTTAATTGAAGTTTTTGTTGTTGTTTCTTTTTTATTTGGATTTGAGTGAATTAAATGTTTTATGATTTAATTTCAGTCGATTGACATGTTAATCAAATTGACTCTCTCTTGTGTTGACTTGATGTTTCGAATTTGTTTTGAATATTTTTGATATCATTTGAATGTTTTGAATGTGATTTAACTGTTTGGATATGTTTTGGAGAAAATTAATTTGATTTTTGATTTATTTAAGATCTGATTTTTAAAGTTTAGGTTGCTGTTTTAATGATTTTAAAACATTTTAAATGTTTTTTATTTAATTCTCTTTAAAGTCATTTAATTATCACTTAATTAGAAGTTTAATTTCATTGAATTAAATGAATTTTAAGTAAGTTTCATATTATTAAAAACATCTGATTTTTGTGTATTTTCATATTTAATGAATATATTTTAGATTTATTTTATCTTATTTGTTTTAGTTCGGTTTGCATCCCATTCAATCCATCGAGCTAACATCGGTGCCCGATTTGCAATCCACATCAATACTTGAACTGTTCATTTTATTTCATCCTATGTCGGGGTACATCATATCGATTCACATCAGAATACAAGTGAAATCTGAATGTAGTCATTTTCCTTCCCTCGGGACAATTTTCCATAAAATTGAGAGAGGAGTTCGACATTACGATAGCATGCGGACCCATTCTTATTCAAATAAATTTTTACCCTCCGACATAGCTAAGTCTTTCGACTAACCATATTGGGGGAAGGATCCATCTATAGTGGGAGTGTGTCTCATGCCTACACCGAGGTCAACATACCGGAAGTTAGTCCGGACTAGCCGCCTGTTGGTGTCAGAATTTTCAGAAAATAAAAATGAAGGGCAGCACAGCAGAAAATAGGAGAAAACAGAAAAAATTGGTCCAAGTCAATTTCCAGCTAGATCGACTCCCCATTAGGCCAATTCTCAAATGGACAAGCACCCATTAGGACCCAATCAGACCATAAGCTATCTCATTGGCATTTTTTTCAGCTGGCCTGGCTCATTTTCTCATTTAAAAAATGATTTCTCAGCCTTCCTTGAAGCCCACATACTCACAGCCCACGAGGAGAAGTTGGGCTGGGCCACAGCCACCTGCAAGCCCAAATCAGGCTTGGCCCACTTCAGCTCTAGTGTGAACAGGCCTCACAGCCTGCCACCTCACCTCCTCCAGCCGTACATGCCACCTCAGCCCATTTATTGGTCAGTTTATGAGGAGAAAAACTGAAGAGGCCAGGGGGAGGTCAAGGGTCAGCCAGCCCATTAATCTGAAATTAACTGGTGTAACCCCCAAAGGGGAGGCCAAGGGCCATCGGTTATGGAAGCATGGCATGGCCCTTCATCTGCCCCCAGCCTCTATAAGAAGAGGGGGGCATGCCAGCTTCAGGAGAGGGAGTTTGAAGCGCCGACAGGCTGCCGGTTTGCCACCTGCTGCTGTGCCCTGCTGCTGCCACCCGCTGCCAAAAGAAAAGAGGAGAAGAGGAGAAGAAGAAAACAAGGTGAGAAGGTATAATGGGTATGCCCCTATAACCCTCTAAGGGCCTTCTTGCTATCCATTCTACTTACCCTTTCCTGCCCCCTATCCATCCTCACAAGATGCCTCATTTCGGTCCATTTAAACCCCCCTAATTTGGACTGCACTGGTCGCCAGGGTCATAGATTTTGCAATAAGTCCCAAGGCCACCAGGGCCAGATTCTGCAAGAAAATTCCAAGGCCGTCAAGGCCATATTCTGCAAGAAGTTCCATGGCCATCAGGGCCAGATTCTGCAAGAAAATTCCAAGACCTCCAGGGCCATATTCTGCAGGAAGTTCCAAGGCCGCTTGGGCCTCATTGAAGTTCAAACTGGCCTCCAAGACACAATGAAGGCAAATATGGCTGAGTCAAAGTTTGATGTTAGTGTTAATCAAATAAAATTCACAATTAACCCGGCTTGAGACTAATTGGGGGCCGGTCCAATCGGGCACGCTCTACGTCTGAAGTTTAAACCTAAATAATAATCCAATCCATGACTAATTGGTGATGGGGACATATTTTGGGTTATTTTTAGGTCCTTTATGTTAAGTCCTTGATGATGACTAGTATGTAAATAGAGTCTTCATGGGGTCTTTTCTTAAATCTGCCACCTCTATAAAGGGGCACCACCGATGTACATATCAATCAAGTAATTGAAGAATTTTTGGAGCCTTCGGGTGTGTCTCTCCCGCGTAGGGGGGCTGCGGCCCCACTTCCTCTCCCACCTCCGGCATGAGGCCGGCTTCTTCTTCACCTCCGGGAAGGTTCCCCGGTCTCCCTTCCACCCTCTGGATCCGGCGAGGTGCGCCGATATCTCTCCCTCCTCATCCTCCGGCCTCCGCGCCGTTCCCCTCTCTTCCCCTTCCCGGTTCGACAAGGCTGCGCCGGCATCGACCTCTGTCTTCCACCTCCGACGGCTTCCTGCCCATCGACGACGATGATGGAGGTGGATTGTCGTTCCCTTCGCGGATGTAGACGGACAGAAGAAGTAGAAAGAAGAAGAAGAAGACGTCAAGCGGGAGGAGGATCCGGCGATCCCCGGATCCCCTCCCACCGCGGTTCCCTCCCTCGGCGGCACCTCCGTTCCCTTCTCCGTCGACCGCGAGAGATCCGACCGGCCCTCCGCGAGAGATCTGGCGGTCCTTCCTCCCTCCGCGCGACCTGCTCCCCACCTGCCGCCGGCGCCATTGACGCCGCCGGATCCTCCTCCCGACCGGGCCCCCGCTCCACCTCCTCGCTCCGCCGCGTCCGCCCGCACCGATCGGACGCAGCCGAGGCGCTGTGGCCATCCGCCATCGCCACCCCCGCTTCCCCGGCCACCGCGCGGGCTCCGTCCGGACGACGACGGCGTCGGGGCCGTCTGGACGACGAAGGCGACGCAGCGGCCCCCCCTAAGCGCTGTTTTGTCGCGATTCCCTCTCACGCGGTCATCCGCGATGCCACCACGACGCCCCAGCCGACGGCGAGGATGCGGCCACGCCACCCCGGGGGCTTTCCATCGCGTAGCGCCACGACCCCCCCGGGTTATTCGCGCGACCGCGCGGCCGGCGCCGGTTCACGGCCAGCCGGTTCGCGGTCCAGACCGGCCAGTCGGCCGGTTCAAGCGGGTCCAGGCCCGGTTCAATCCGGTTCAGCCCGGTTCAGGGCCTGAACCGGCCGGTTCAGGCCGGTCCAAGGTATTTTGAGCCGGTTTTGGCCGGTTCAGACCACCTAGGGTCCGGTTTGGCCTGGTTCGGGCCTGTTTTCGACCAGTTCGGACCGGTTTGCTCCATTTTGGGTTCTTTTAGATGTTTTAGCGGCGATTAGCGCCGGTTGTCTCGTTTTCGGTCGGTTTGGCCCGGATTAGCCGGTTTGTCCCGCATCAATTGGGGGTCGGTCCAATCGGACACGCTCTACGTCTTTGAAAAATAATCAAACAATCGAGGCTAATGGGGGCCGATCCAATCGGGCACGCTTTACGCTTTGGCATAATCTAAAAGAATAAAGAAATAATAATTGGTTAGCATATAAAGTTCAAAAAAAAATGACCCCAATGCTATATTGTTTTCCCATCAAGGGATGATTATATCGATTTATATAATGGCTAAATGTGTATATATATGTATGCATGCACGCCAAAATATAAAATCGATATGATAAGTGATTATATCGATAAGTAGCACCCACAAACCTTAGCCAACGGTCGGTGTACTATGTCTCATATCGATATGATCGATTCCATAATGCCTATCAAAGGCTCAATGGACTCAAATAAAAGAAATCAATTCAATTCATTGTGATCATGATTTTTATGTCCTTTATATTTGTAATTTGTACAAACTTTCCAATTAATGGAAATTGCATGTTGTGTATATCATTGATGTCGATGAGAGCTAAAAATAGCTCCATAAATTCAAATGGAATGTAAATAAAAGGAATATCTTATAACATATCAAAAAAAAAGAGAAATAAAATAAGTTAATTAAATAATTTGAAAACACTAAAATTAATCAAAACTGTTAAGCATAATTTTTATGACTTAAAATTAATTTAAGATAAATTTTAGACCTCAAAAATAATTTTTCTAACTTATTAAAGAATAAAAAAATCAAATAAATTCAATAAAAATAATTATAAAATTAATTTGAAAACTATTCAAAATATACTTAACCAAGTAAAAGAATGATTATACAATCTTAAGCTAATTCTTTGGATAATAAAAAAATGATGAAATCTCCTTAGTCAAAAGATCTATTAATCAATCAATAAATTTAATAAAAAAACACAATAAAATCAGTTTAATAAAAAACAAACAAACAGTAAATAACACATTGTCATCTCATGAAATAATATTCAAACTTCTAAATAACACATTGTCATCTCGTAAAATAATGTTCAAACTTTTAAATCAAATCTCTTCAAACAATTAAATAACTGTTGTAACCGAAAATTTTCAGAAAAAAAAAGAGAGAAAAAGAGAACAAAAGAGATGGCAGACTCGGCCTCTCTAAAATTCAGGTTGTGTACAACATGTACAAGTACCATACACAAGCCCAAACAGGCCCAATTCGGTCCATCTCCAGGCCCATAACAGGACCTTGATCGGCCCAATTCAGTCCACCTGAAGTGCCCATCGATAGAGCTTAAAATGGCATTTCAATTAGCTCAAGTTGGCCTACTGAAAAGTCCATTTGCGGCTCACCCAGCATAGCCCACGGGCCTCCTCAAAGAAGGGGGCCGGACAGTCTTCTAAGTGGGCCAAGGAAGTTGTCCGCGGGCCTGCTCAAATCTGGGGCTCGACAGAAAAAATATATATATAATAAAAATAGGAGATCAGACGGAACAAGGAAGGAGATTCTCGTGTGTCCAGAACAGGACCGATCCGAGTCCTTCTTGGAATAGGAATGCCTTGTTACGGAGGGTGCCCCATTCGCTGAAAGAATCGGAGGCTTCAAGCAAGTCTATCCCGTGTGATTCGGAGTGGTTCCGAATCCTGCTGGGAATTGGACTCCGCCGCGGAAAAGGACTCTACAAGGAGCCCCATATCCTTCGAAGATGGCAGGGGGATCAATCAGAAGGTCGGGAGTCCCTCCAAATCCCGGAACCAATCTCCAGTAGGGGACGAGGGTGCTGCCGATGCCTATAAAAGAAGAGGCGCAGGCCGCTGCGCAAGGAGGCGGGAGGGGGGAGAAGAAAAGGAGCCGGAGAGAGTAGAGCAACAAAAGAGGAGAGGGAGAGAAGTCTACCAGTCCCGTGGAGTCTCGTTGAAGCCGCACGGTGCTCCCATTTTCTTCTTCTTCTTCCTTCGAACGCCGCAACCCCTTCTGCAAATCGCCGCGGGTGCCGTAGAGCCAAAAAGCCCCTCCTGTTGCTGCCGGAGAGGGCATCTTCCTCTTCCCCTAGGGCCAACAGCCCCTTCCTTCCCCTTTGCCGGCGCCGGCGCCGTCGAACAACACCAGAAGCCGCCGCGAACGCCGCCGGAGGCCGCCGCAATGCCGTCGGGTGCCGAGAAGAAGGCCGCGCGGGCACTGTAGCAGGGGAAATCATATCTCCCAAACTTACATCCACACTGGATAATGGTGGGGCCCGCCAATGGAGAAAAGCGCAAAAAAAAAGAAAAGGAAGGGAGAAGCGCGACCGGGCGAGGCCGGCCGGCTCCCTCCCTCCGCTGAAGGCCGCCGGGTGGGTTTGAACCGGCCCGGTCCAAACAATGGACCGGGCCCTCTGCGGCTAGAACCCCAGCGCATAGCGCAGGCCCCTTTCAAAAAAAAAATGTTTAAAACAAACAAAACAGTGAAAAATAAAAAAAAATACATTTAATTCAACAAACCGGACTAGTTGGGCGGTCGACTAACCATCCGCCCCTACGTCTCGGCTTAACTTAAAAGAATTCAAAATATGGACTAGTTGGGGGGTCGACTAACCATCCGCCCCTACGTCCTTAAGGTAGACATACAAAGGTCTATAAAAGACCCCAATGTCTTACCAAGTCCATCAAGCTATGCAAGGCTAGAGCATAATCAATATGGCGTCATGCCGGTCATATGCTAATGGAATCATCAAAACAGTGGGGGATACCCACAAGTCTATCAAGACCGGGTACATGCCGCCCATGAAATGACAAGTTCATCGACTCATGAAGGAGCCATGAAGATCGACATGAGCTAATTTCCCACAAGTCTATCAAGACCGGGATATGCTCAGTCTCAAGACAATGAGATGAGTCCCCACAAGCCTATCAAAGGCCGGGACCTGCTCAATCTCAAATCAGTGAGAGGAATGCCCACAAGTCTATCAAAGACCGGGTGTTTTTCCATCTCAAATTGATCACACAAGTTCCATATTCATCAAGGACTCAAAGGGACCGGATTGCTATTCAAGTTGTAAATCATGTCTCATATTTTTGAGAGAACAAGTGAAATTCATGTTCGGTACATAGATTGATGCTACAAGGAGAGACAACCATATGAAATTTCCGGAATGCAAGGCAACAAAAAAATTTCACAAATGATTCAAATAACCCTGAAAATTTTGAACCTGTAAAAGACTTTAAAATTTTAAAACCTGTAAATCTGAAATCTGAATCTTTATACAACCAAATCCCAAATCAAAACACTCCTAAACAAATCACAAACTCAATTAAATCCATAAACAAAATCTGAATTCTAAAATCAGAAATCAGGACCTGCAGTCCGAAAACCTTTGGAAGTGCAGAATCTGGACTCCGAGGTCTAAAATCTGAAAATCAATTTAATGTGTAGAATCTGCAACAAAACTGAAATCTGCAGGGGATCCGAGCTAGAAATCTGCAATCTGAGGTTTGAAGACTAAAATCTGCATGTGAACAGAATCCATAAATCTGAATTTGTAATCCATAAAAAAAAAATTTGAATCCGAAACCTGCACATTTAAAATCAAAAACCTAAGGGCTGGAGTCTAGAAGCTGAAATGCTGAAACATAAAATCTGCAATTGAAACATCTGTAAAAATCTGAAAATCTGAATGCACCAAACCGAAAATCATAGTTTATGCTCTGAACTCATTCCAAACAGATTTAAATCAATTAATCAAACCAAATCCAACATAACCCAAATTTCTCAAATTAAACCCATTCCAGCAAACCATAGTCCATAGGTTAAGCCCAAAAATCCCATCCATAAACAAACTGTCTCTAACCCAAATCAAACTTAAATCAATCAACAAATTCAAAATAAACCAAACTTAAATCAATAAACAACTGTTTTCAAGCTCAAACCAAATCCAAATTAAATCAAACTTAAAACCAATCAGCAACTCAAAAAAAAATGAACAAATCAAATTCAACTCAAAACTAAATTCAATTCAATCAAATTCAAATCAACCAATTTAACTCAAAACCAATTAAATTCAACTCAAACTAAATTCAACTCAATCAAAATCAAACCAACAAATTTAATTCAACTCAAATCAACTTAATCAAACTCAAAACAAATTAAGTGCTTGCATTCCACTGATTTCATGGGGCTGTTTTCTCCTATGTGTGAATGTTTATTGTGGATGCATGTTTTCTATTTCAATGGATTGCTATGACGCTTAATCAAGGGTATTCGAGTTATCTCGATGTAATTAACGTCGGATCTTCGCACCATCCGACGGGGAGAGGTCAAAACAAATTTTCAAAGAACCTAACAACCTCAACAAATAATTTGACCCTAGTTAGTATTTTTATGGAATACCATCTATTTTCCTAAGAAGTCAATGCTAAGGTCTAACCAAATCTAATTCAAATCCAAAAGGAAAATGAATTTCCAAAACAAAAGAACAAAATCTTTTTGAGATATTACATCAATAACATTTAGAATAAATAAACCTAACAAATCTAAAATCAATCAAACATTCAAAGAATAAAAAATGATAAATACTAAATCCAAATCAATTTAAATCCAAATCCTTAATCAAATTTTAAATGAACACTAAAAGACATTAAGTCACAAACCAATTGAATCAAAATTTTAAAACCAAATTCAAATCAAATTCAATTTTAAACATAAAAAGTTTGCATTCCATCAAATTTATGGAGTCGTTGCTCCTATTGTGTTCATTTTGATTGTGGATATATGTTATTGTTTCAAAATTGCTATGACGGCGAATCATGGGTATTCGAGTGTTCTCAATATAATTAACATCGGATATTCACACCACCCGATTAGGAGAGGTCAAAACGAATTTTCAAAGAACCCAACCCCGAACTTATATTTTTATGTATATCGTCGAATTAGTTATACTCCTATGGAATACCGATATTTTCCTAGTTATAAAACTAAATTCGATGAATAAATATTTTGGAAAAGACTTAAAAAAAATTGTCCTTTTATACAGTTAGAAAATTTTCAAATCTTTTTCAAGTAAGTCCAAATCAAAAAATGAATTTTCGAACTTTTTGAAATAATCAATTTTAAAAAATCAATTTCGAAAATTTCATGTACAAAAATTCAAATTTCAAACTTCAAAATTCAAACCAAAATCATTTATTCAAAATTTTCACGGTTTCATAAATTTTGAATAAATGATTTTGGTTTGATTTTTTTGGTTTGAATTTTGAAGTTTGAAATTTGAAAATTTGTACATAAAAATTTCGAAATTGATTTTTTAAAATTGATTATTTCAAAAAGTCAAAAATTCATTTTTTGATTTGGACTTACTTGAAAAAGATTTTAAAATTTTCTAACTGTATAAAAGGACAGTTATTTTAAGTCTTTTCCAAAAATTTTATTCATCGAATTTAGTTTTACAACTAGGAAAATATCGGTATTCCATAAGAGTATAACTAATTCGACGATATACATAAAAATATAAGTTCGAGGTTGGGTTCTTTGAAAATTCGTTTTGACCTCTCCTCATCGGGTGGTGCGAAGACCCGATGTTAATTATATCGAGAACACTCAATTACCCTTGATTCGCCTAGCAATTTTGAAACAATAACATACATCCACAATCGAAATGAACATAATAGGAGCAACGACTCCATAAATTTGATGGAATGCAAACTTTTTATGTTTAAAATTGAATTTGATTTGAGTTTGGTTTTAAAACTTTGATTCAATTAGTTTGTGACTTAATATCTTTTAGTGTTTATTTAAAATTTGATTAAGGGTTTGGATTTAAATTGATTTGGATTTAGTCTTTATCATTTTTTATTCTTTGAATGTTTGATTGATTTTATATTTTTTAGGTTTATTTATTCTAAATGTTATTTAATTGGTTGAAGAGATTTGATTTAAATGTTTGAACATTATTTTATGAGATGACAATGTGTTATTTAGAAGTTTGAATATTATTTTATGAGATGACAATGTGTTATTTACTGTTTGTTTGTTTTTTATTAAACTGATTTTATTGTGTTTTTTTATTAAATTTATTGATTGATTAATGGATCTTTTGACTAAGGAGATTTCATCATTTTTTATTATCCAAAGAATTAGCTTAAAATTGTATAATCATTCTTTTACTTGGTTAAGTATATTTTGAATAGTTTTCAAATTGATTTTATAATTATTTTTATTGAATTTATTTGATTTTTTTATTCTTTAATAAGTTAGAAAAATTATTCTTGAGGTCTAAAATTTATCTTAAATTAATTTTAAGTCATAAAAATTATGCTTGACAGTTTTGATTAATTTTAGTGTTTTCAAATTATTTAATTAACTTATTTTATTTCTCTTTTTTTATTATTTTGATATGTTATAAGATATCCCTTTTATTTACATTCCATTTGAATTTATGGAGCTATTTTTAGCTCTCATCGACATCAATGATATACACAACAAGAAATTTCCATTAATTGGAAAGTTTGTACAAATTACAAATATAAAGGACATAAAAATCATGATCACAATGAATTGAATTGATTTCTTTTATTTGAGTCCATTGAGCCTTTGATAGGCATTATGGAATCGATCATATCGATATGAGACATAGTACACCGACCCTTGGCTAAGGTTTGTGGGTGCTACTTATCGATATAATCACTTATCATATCGATTTTATATTTTGGCGTGCATGCATATATATATATATATACATTTAGCCATTATATAAATCGATATAATCATCCCTTGATGGGAAAAACAATATAGCATTGGGGTCATTTTTTTTTGAACTCTATATGCTAACCAATTATTATTTCTTTATTCTTTTAGATTATGCCAAAGCGTAAAGCGTGTTCGATTGGATCGGCCCCCATTAACCTCGATTGTTTGATTATTTTCCAAAGACGTAGAGCGTGTCCGATTGGACCGACCCCCAATTAGTCATGGATTGGATTATTATTTAGGTTTAAACTTGAGACGTAGAGCGTGCCCGATTGAACCGGCCCCCAATTAGTCTCAAGCCGGGTTGATTGTGAATTTTATTTGATTAACACTAACATCAAACTTTGACTCAGCCATATTTGCCTTCATTGTGTCTTGGAGGCCAGTTTGAACTTCAATGAGGCCCAAGCGGCCTTGGAACTTCCTGCAGAATATGGCCCTGGAGGTCTTGGAATTTTCTTGCAGAATCTGGCCCTGATGGCCATGGAACTTCTTGCAGAATATGGCCTTGACGGCCTTGGAATTTTCTTGCAGAATCTGGCCCTGGTGGCCTTGGGACTTCTTGCAAAATCTGACCCTGGCGACCAGACTTTTATATACTTCTATGCTCCCTGTTTCTGCAACTTGACGTGCTGCCAGCTTTTCAATCTTCCCCAGTGTGGGACAGTTGTTGGGCTTGTACAAAGGTAGGGCAAGGCTCAGCAGGTTTCGGGTCTGTTTAATGAGCACCGGGCTCTGTTTAATAGACCGAAAGGGGTTGCTTTGGAGGCCTGAGTTGGAACCTATGTAAGGAGCCGAACAAAGCTGAAAATGGGCCTGCAAATGGCCTGTTTGGGATGTTCTGAATGGGCTGAGATTGGGTCACAGGGGACCTGTTTCAGGACCTGGATATCGGCCTGCAAGCGGGCTCGGACTGTGGGCCGGACAGGGGCTGATTGCAGGTTATATTGGACTGGACATGGGCCTGACATATGGGCTCGGACTGGGCCTGAAAAGGGGCCAGCAGGTGGGCCGGACAGGTGGTGTTCATGGGCCTGGATTAGGGCATCTGCAGGTGGTTTGGAATGTGGGCCTGCAGATGGCAGGTTATGGGCCTAGTGATAGGCCTGGAAATGGGCTGAAATGGGGGTCTTTTGGGCCTTGATCGGGGCTGAAACCAGGCTGGAAGAGGGACCTGCAGGTGGTCTGGTCATGGGCCAGAGAATGGACCTGCAGCTGATCCGAAATGTGGGCCTGGATTGGGCTCAGCTCCAGGGGCAGTGCAGTCCAAATTAGGGGGGTTTAAATGGACCGAAATGAGGCATCTTGTGAGGATGGATAGGGGGCAGGAAAGGGTAAGTAGAACAGATAGCAAGAAGGCCCTTAGAGGGCTATAGGGGCATACCCATTATACCTTCTCACCTTGTTTTCTTCTTCTCCTCTTCTCCTCTTTTCTTTTGGCAGCGGGTGGCAGCAGTAGGGCACAGCAGTAGGTGGCAAACCGGCAGCCTGTCGGCGCTTCAAACTCCCTCTCCTGAAGCTGGCATGCCCCCCTCTTCTTATAGAGGCTGGGGGCAGATGAAGGGTCAGGCCATGCTTCCATAACCGATGGCCCTTGGCCTCCCCTTTGGGGGTTACACCAGTTAGTTTCAGATTAATGGGCTGTCTGACCCTTGACCTCCCCCTGGCCTCTTCAGTTTCTCTCTTCATAAACTGACCAATAAATGGGCTGAGGTGGCATGTACGGCTGGAGGAGGTGAGGTGGCAGGCTGTGAGGCCTGTTCACACTAGAGCTGAAGTGGGCCAAGCCTGATTTGGGCCTGCAGGTGGCTGTGGCCCAGCCCAACTTCTCCTCATGGGCTGTGAGTACGTGGGCTTCAAGGAGGGCTGAGAAATCATTTTTTTAAATGAGAAAATGAGCCAGGCCAGCTGAAAAAAATGCCAATGAGATAGCTTATGGTCTGATTGGGCCCTAATGGGTGCTTGTCCATTTGAGAATTGGCCTAATGGGGGGTCGATCTAGCTGGAAATTGACTTGGACCAATTTTTTCTGTTTTCTCCCATTTTCTGCTGTGCTGCCCTTCATTTTTATTTTCTGAAAATTCTGACACCAACACCACCCAATTGTGGAGTGCCCACGATGTGGTCTTAACTCCTTAGACATTTTATTAAATGTTAAAATTTGATTTAAAATTGATTTTGTATGTCCAATGGGCCGGTCCTTGTCTTCATGACCCAATTGGCGGGCCTTGAGTCTTCATAGGCCTGGTGGGTGCGCCTCGAGTTTCTTGGGCCTGGTGGGCCTGTTTTTATGTTTCAACCTTCTGTTTGTCATCTTTTTCAAGCTAAAGATGAAGGCCCAATTGGGGGGTTCCTTAACCCATCCTGTAGGAAAGGGGTGCGATTGTCGACCTTCACCCCGAACCCTCCACAAAGCCGTTGCAAGGGAGTTGTTCTCTGATCTGGTGACGCACTACTTGTGAGCTGTAAACAGGGACCGTTTGGGCCGGTAGTGGACTGGAACAGTAGACTGCACAAGGGGATTGAAATGGGTCCACATAGAGAATTGTTTTTGGACGCAACGGGGCTATAGATGTGACCTGTTTTGGGTCCGCACAAAAGGGCAGAAGTAGAGGATTTTAAGGGGTCAAAACCGGACTGTTTAACAGACCGGATTGAGATTTTTTCTTGAGTTGAAACAAGAGCTCACTAAGGGGATGAGAATGGGAGCCCATTCAGGAGGTTCCTCAACCCATCCTGTGGGCAAGGGGTCCGAATGTCGACCCTCTTCTCATCCCCATAGCAAGGTAGGGGGAGATGCTATTTATTTTTTTGACAGCAAGGGGCGGCCCTAAGACCTGTTTAGGGGTCTCTTAACATGGCCAAACCAAGAAGTTATGGGCCTGATTGAGATGCTGCGTAGAGGGATGCAGTGGCAAGTTAAGGGGTGGCCGCCAGGGATAGAGATGGCCTAATTTCAGACATGTTCGTGGGTCTGATTGATGACAGGACAGAGGGGCTTTTAGGATTTGAATAGAGGGTCTCACAGGGGACCTTTAGGGACCTGAGTGGAGCCTGAACAAGAGGTCGCACAAGGACTTCTAGGGACCTGGTTGGGGGGCCTGAGCATGGGTGCGAACAGGGGCCTTGGCTGGCCTGTGTGAAGGACCAAACAAGAGGATCTTTTGGGGCCTTTTCTGGTTTGCGCAGAGGGGGTAAGGAGGGTAAACAGGTGGTCTGGCTATGGGAGAACAAGGAAGAGAGAAAAAGAACAATGAGAAGAAGTTGAGTACTACATGGTGCTGTTCTTCTTCTTCTTCTTCTTCTTCTTCTTCTTCTTCTTCTTCTTCTTCTTCTTCTTCTTCTGCTCCTTTAAGTGCACAGGCCTCTGCTGGAAGGAGATCAAGCCCTCTCGGCTGCTGCTGCTTTTGAAGGAGAAGACCGCAAGGGGCCTTGCTGTTGCTATTGCTGTTACTTTGTCTGATCCAGGAGACTTCTGCTGGAGGAAGGAGCTGCCAGGGAGAAAGATGAAGCAGGTGCAGGCTGGCACCGGGAAGCACCTCTCTCTGTTGCTGTTGCCCGCGGGCTTGTGCTGAGGGGAAAAAGAGGATGCCTGCTGTCCACCGCTGCTGTTGGACAAGCCCCCTCCCCCCCCCATCTTCTTCTGTTTTTTTTTCTTATATATCCAATGCCAGAAACAGGCAAGGACAGGATTCTCCTGCAGCAGAATACGTGGAGAGAGGGAGAGAGGGAGAACCCAAGAGAGCCCACAGGCTGCGGTCTCCCCAATGAGAGAAATACCCGATCGGATTATTTTAAGAGAGTGAAATCCCTGATCTCCCTCCTGATTTTCTGCCGAGGGAAGCAGGTTTCTGGGACATCCTACACGCGGCCCTGCCTTTTTGGCAGGTTTTTGCTGGCCGCCACCCTCCTTTCCCTCTTATTTTCTTATTTTTATTTAATGCCGTCAAAGCTAAGATATTAGTTCTCCTAAATCACAGTAGAAAACCGGGAGAAGGAGCTTGGCACGCTGGCAGGAAGGAAGGGCGGCGGCTGGTATTTTCAAATCACTTCCCACCTAATTGTCATCGGGATGCTCTTGATCCAATGGTTTACATTAATTTCAGCCGAAATTAATTTAATTAAGCTCCAAAATAGCTGAAAAAATCTAGAAGATGTCCCGATGGCCGTTGATTTTGTGAACCATCAGATCTACGACAGAGGGCCCGCCAATTATCCGTAGATCACTGATGATAGAATTTTTGATCGGTATAATCTCGGCCTTCAAAAAAATCTGAAATTGCCTGTAAAATATAACTAAATAAATATGCACCAGAACTTTGGTCTTCATGCAAAAATAACCTGCCCAGGAACAGTTTGGACAGATTTGCCCATGTATTAGAATGCGTGCGAGCTCCGCAAATTTTTGAATTTTGTCTATAACTTCCCAGATAAAGATCGGATTGATAATCCGACTTCAATATTGCTCTTCTGGATGTCAGGTGGACATTCTAGCGGCGCCGAATGTTAATGGGCCTATCTAGATTTATCTAGGTCCAATAAGAGTAAAACGATCATTTTTCCGTTCAAAGTTGGATTCCAACATTCAAGATACCACTGTGAAGCTTATGACTACGGCTGTACCGTGGACCCGCTAGCTTGGTTATTTGAGCCCATAAAGCTTTGCAAAAACTGTCCAAAAGTTCACTTTCATAACTTGCCGAATATGAGTCGGATTTCCGATCTGACTTCAATATTCCTCTAGTTGGAGTTAAACGGACCTACCCGAATTGCCTGGACCTACCACGAACGAAAGAGGCCATTTTACCGCTCAGGGTCTGTTCAAAATCGGATTCTAACATTTGAGGTACCGTTGCGAAACTCTCGACTGGTATAGTCTCATGAACTCACCTGTTTTGTCTTTTAGGTCCGATATGCCCCCGATAAGGCCAACTGAAAATTAATTTTCAGTGTTTTCTCCGTACCTTTCCAAATATGGGTCAGATTTTCAATCTGACTCAAACATTGTTCATTTGGAAGTCAAGTAAACCTTTTGGTGGTGTCCGATTGTTATTGGGCCGACATTTGGTCGGTTGGACACAATAGAGGCAAAATGGTCATTTTACCACCTAGAGCCAAATTTTGGCATTCAATGCACCATTGCAAAGGTCTTGACCAGTACAATATCATGGAACCACTTGTTTTGTCATTTGGTCCCATTAGGCCTTCCAAATGCCAGTTAGAAGTCTTTTTTCACCGTTTTGTCCATAACTTGTCCAATACAAGTTGGAATTCTAATTCGTCCTTGGCATTACTCAAGTTTAAGTTGGGTGGACAAGATGGTGGTGCCTGATCGTTATCGGGCCGCCGTCTGATAGGCCCGGCCCAATAAGGTTTATTGGGTCCGTTCGGTCCATTAGTCCCAATTATGATAAAAAGTGGGCCCCACTTGCCTGTTTGGTTTTATTTTGTGTATTTTCCCCCAAACTTGCCATTTTTTTGGTTCCATGACATTTTAGGTGCCAACGGGGTCCTCTTTCAACAAGATCAAGGATAGGCTGCGCAATAGGGACGTCTTCCAGCCTTCCTCTGTTGCTATAAATGGATTGCTAGGAACATAGTTGCAGGAGGTTCTCTACCCCCCCCTTTCTCACTTTGTCTATCATGCTTTTCATTTCTCCTTATAGTAATCCTTTAAGATTTTGAGGTTCAAACGTCGTTCCATATTTCTATCTATCATTTTGCTTCATCCTTTCATTTTGCAAGCTCGTAACTGTCACTTGGGACAAAAACTTTCACTAGTTATATTCAATCAGTCCCTGATATTTTCGTAAGTGTCAATTGTCATTCAAATTAGCAATGGATAGGTAGCAAAGGACTTAAGATATTCAAGTTTTATTTTTCAAGAGTTTCCTCTTGTAATTTGTCATACTTGCTTCAGCCTCTGTTGGTGAAATCTTTCTTGATAGACTGTGCCTCTTCTCAACATGAGCATTGTTCATTTCTATTTCTGTATACCATCCCTTCCAGTACCAATGAGATGTGGTTCCTCTTTTAGAAGTCATATTAAAGATACCTTTTTAAAACAATTTACATAACTCCTTAGCTAGACATGTGAAGTTCTGTAGTACAAACGTGGGCATTCTATATAAGAATTTATGAATTAGTTGGTAAAGTTCATACGCCCTTATGTCATTTGACTTTGGTTTTCGAACTTCAAAACAAGGATTAGAAGAGATAATAACATTCCACTTGTTTGCAAGGAATTATAAGAAACATTAAAGAATAATGGCAATCACAGGTATTATTAAAGACAAAAGAATGCAGAAGTAGAAAGAGCATTAATAAAAGCTATATGAAACAAGAGGAGTTGATCCAGGACTGTCCCCACACCCCCCCATGCAGAGGAATCATATGAACCATATCTCAACTGCTAATTCAATGAAAAAACATAGGTGTAACCATAGGCGTAATGAGGACAAGGAGGGCAGGATGGTTTTGTTACCCCATAAAAAAATTGTATTCTCAGATAAGTCTGCATTGTCAAGATTTGCTTGGTATGGTGTCATAGTTCCATGCTACAGAGTTGTATGAAGCAATTATATACCCATCAAAATCAAGTTATTCATGTAGAATATTGCCAGCCAGAGACATCCAACGAAGGGGTATCTCGATAAGATTTTCCTATTATATCTACAACTTGTGTTTTCTGCAGCATATGAGATAAAATGGAAGATCATTTATTCATCAGAAGTGGAATCCTTAACTCCCTATGGACTATTTTATTCAGAAGTTGAAGAATCAATGGTTGGAAGCTAATAGTGTTACTGCTGTTTTATGTATGGGGGTCAATTTTAAACCCTTGGACCTCAGATACTAAAGTGTGGCACATGGTTCTTCCTGCTATATTGTGGGCCATCTGGTGTGCAAGGAATAGAAGAATATTCATAGAGCATTTCGAGCATCCGAGGAAGATTGTTCACATGGTGCCAGTTTTTGTCAAGGACCAGTTGTTTGCTCACTCAGACAACATGATAGATGATTCTTTCTACAAAGAGAAATTCCTTCATCAAGGTGACTTTTTTGTGTGGATCTCAATCTCCTTAATCCTCAACTCCTTTACCATCTCAGTAGTTGAGCCGCAGATTATCTTTTGATTGTTTCGCTCCCTTTTGCATTGTATTCTTTTCATATAAATAAATTGTGATCTTTTGACCATCCTTCAAAAAGAAACTGCTCTGATTTGAGCTTCGGCAATGAAATGATCTGTCCCCGAAAAAGAGCCAGGTTATATCTGGATTTGGGATACTATGGATACTGAATTTGGGGGCCCAACCCCATGCTTGGCGACAGATGATTCCTGATGAATAAGCAAAAACTTCATTGTCTACACATAAGGATACTTTACCATCATCAAAGTGTTGTAAACACTAAGAAGAACAGCACCAGAAAGAGTGCAACGCATCTTGCAAGCTATCTATTTCAGGATTCAACACTAGATTTGTTCAATGTACATGACTACAAACATTATAAATTGGGCAATAAACACGACACCAGCCTGGGAGAAGATTACAATCTAGCTTTATTAACATCAATAGAGATAACTTGAGATGCCAAAAGATCGGCATTCAGTAATCAGTAGACAAACAAACCTACTTAAATAGTTCACACAGTTGAAACGTGATAAACAAGAAAACTTTGACGACACTCACTTTTCTCCAAATTTAATTCATTCTCCAGCTGCAGATTCAGAAATTCAAACAGCTTCTCTGCAATATGCAGATGGATCTAATTAGCTGTAAATCAGGATGTATTGTATCAGAAGGGGGAAAACAGACAGGATTGTTGAAAGAGCTTGAACAAAAGTCACCTTCCTCGGCATCTGCAAATTCGGGCAAGACTCTACCATCTTCTTTAACTATTTTCTGAAAACATGGAAACATTCAAAAAGTTCAACGCAAATTTTACTCAGATAACACGCATACAAAAATTTGGATGCGCAACACCTTTCCTCCTGCTCATTCATAAGTTGTTAAAGGAATGAGATGGCAGCAGCAGTAAGAGTGGGAGAAGACAAAAGTGGCGGCATTTCCATAGAAAAAAAGGATATATTGAGCTTCTAAAATCACAAAGATAGCACCTTCTTGAGGAGGACGGCTTCGGGGAAGAAGACCTCGCTCTCCCCCGCCAAGAAACCACCCGCGTCAGACTTGCTACTCTTCTTCTTCTTCTTCGCTGTGGCGACGACCACTCTGGCACCTCCACCAACACCTCCACCCCTCTTGACTGGACAGAGCACCTGCTTCCTCTGTCCATGCTGCTGCCACCGCGACGGAAGGCCGTTAAAGAACAGGCAAGAACGACGGGAGGCGCCTAACTTATCCTTGGGTGCCCCTTGTGTAACGCGCTGCCGGAGAGGAGCAGGGCGGAAGAGAAGGCCAGGCAAGGTGGAGGAAGGCAGAAGAATGCTCCTATGGAGAATCTCCATGGAGAAGTGTGGGAGGAGCAGCAGCGCGTGCGCGGAGACGTTCGCACTTGCAATTCGCAGTCCACGGAGCGGATGATACTGTGTTTTGGTGGAAATTTCGGAAATTTTGATTAGCCGTTTAATTAAAAGAAATAACAGGTCCGATGATCAAACATTATTAATAAATAATTTGTTTATTAATATTCTTTACTCTATATTTATTTTGTCAACCGCCGTCAAATGTCATTATATATTTTAAATTTGTCGTAGAAGTACGTTAAAGATGATGTTTAGTTGGCTAATTAAAGCCTTTAAAATTATTTTAAAATAAAGTTTGATATAAACTAAAATATAAAATTAATATTTTTTGTACGTAGGATAGTAAAAGGTGTGGAAATGGTATAAATCACAAAAATATATTATTTTATATGAGGACAATTAATTTAGGATTAATGTATTAATCGGTTCAAATCAAATCAGACCCACATATTTGGTTTGGTTCAATTCAGTTTAAACCACCCTTCTATCTTGATTCGATTTAAGAGTCTTCCAAATTGATCTAAATCAAATCAAACAATTTAAATTGATTTGGTTAAAATATTATAAGAATTATTATACTGCTAATAAAATAATATTTGTAAAATTTATTTAAAAAAATAATATTTTTACGAACATTTTAACTTAAAAATAATTATCTATACATATAAGAAATTAATTAATTTAAGTATTTTATTTAATTTTTGTTTAAACTAAAATAAATCAATTTGAAATCAATTTGATTTGATTTAATTTGAGGACCTTACTTGATTTACTTTGTTTTTTAAAAAAAAATATTCTAATACATTGACCTGTCGATATGTAACACAATCTATATATTTTGGCTTCTGTTGGTTGATTTTCAAATTATATATCTATATCTTTGTTTATGGATTCAATTTCAACAATTTCCAACTACTAATGGAGAAGGTGATCACCTAATTCATTACATGCAGGAAATGACAATAGACAAATTAACTTAAGTCAAATGTCATACATATAATTTGGAACTCATAACTTTAGATTTAAGATATAATATTCTCGACCAATAATAATGTTCTATCTGTATTATGAACAACGGAGACATAGTTAGTGCAATAGAATTATGTTCTAAGAAGTTGTGTTTTATGTTAGAACTATGTATTAAAATTATGCATTGGTTTAACGCAGTTTAATGGACCATTTCATGACCGAAATATATGTATTTATGATCGAAATATGTTGAGAACGATAAATATGCCAAATGTCAATGGGCAGAGCCATATGTATTTTAATACAAATTTGTTGAGGATTTTGTACGTAGACAAGTTTAAAGCAAGTTTTGTTTGAAGATTTTGTATGAAATTCGATGCCAAATATATTAGTACGGTCAAAGGTTTAATATAGTTTATGTACGTAAAATTCCAAATTTTGTATGAATTTCATATTTTGAGGACTTACATGCATATCGATTTAGTGCAAGTTATGTACATAAATGGATGCAAAGATAAAATATGGTATTTTCACTTTAACAGATATATATTGGTCACTTCTTGCATGCATCACATTAAGAAGAAGAGTGGTGAAAATGGTATTTTTGATTCTCCTTTGACATGTAAAAATAGAGTGGGAGGTGAAGACATTTCGAAAATTAGACATTGTGTTAAACTAAAATTTTGACCCAACTTTGTATTGAAGGGAATTCCTTGAACCAAACCTCATGCTAATTTCTCCAATTATGCATATTTTTTAAATTATACATTTACCATGATTGTCAATTATTTTTAACAAATATATTTTAGTGACTTTCTTCATTCAAGTAAACACTATATAAATTAATTATTTTATATCTTAATGAAACTAGCATCTATGTGCTTCGTGGCTTAATAAAATATTTTTAATATAATAATATATTTTTTAACAAAACCTGTTAAAAGCATTCGACAGTAATGAAAACAAAATTTTCAACCAAACAATTCATATACTCAAAAAAATTATTACCTACTTATACACTTGAATTAATACAATCTTAATGTGACATTACAAGAAAGAAGGTTAATAGCAATGGCTTCAAACCATCTCCTGGCCATCGTGAAAAAAATATGTTGCAAATGATATTGACAACGACAATCTGGTAGCCATTACTACTAAACCTATAAATGACACCTTCTACTACTACCAAGTGTATTAGTGACGGCAATAAAGCCATCGCTAGTATATGATAGAAATGTATGCCGTACAAGTCAATCATATATGATATGATTCGACATTTCTAGGAATATCTCATTCAATTAAATAGGCAAATCTTCGTTACTAGATTTTATTAGAAGCGTATATCATAATGAAGTCCTTGATCACATGCAATGATGATTGAATCATGATGAGATCATGATAATGAGATCGATCATTTAGAGGTATGTGATCTAAATGTTCCTAGTCATAGGATCCTCGAGACGGGACATCAAGAATCCGGATAGACTAGTGTGTGTGATGTCTTCTCATATGATGAGAATGACCGATCTCATTGGTCATCAGTGTGGGGACACTGAGATACACACACAGGTGCTCATTAGTGGAATGAGTTCACTGAACTAACCAATTTAGGAAAATCTGATCGGTATCTTACCGAACTGTCTATCAGGTTATTCTTACATCTCAATAGCACGGTTGGATCTTTGACCTGAGTCGCCAAAGATGTCTTGTCAGGCGTACTATGTACTTTGACTACTGACTGATGGATCACTTAGTATTGTGGTCCTATATAGTTAATTGATTGGGTATATGGGAAACCTGGTGGAGGCAATTGAGTGGACAATAGGGGATCGTTCACTGTCGGTAGGAGAGAGAGAATGTCCTATAGATAGTACTCTAAATTTTTGACCAAGGTAGATAGGATAATTGGAAAAGGAGTTTTCCGGTTGATCCATTCCCGAGTACAAGATTTCATAGAGTTAGAATACTTAGGGGTTGACAGTCAATGCCGAACCCCTGACCAACCGGGACATTGTATGAACGAGGATTTAAATCCGTGTGGTAATTGATGATGGAAAGGCTCAATGGATGTTATTTAACTCCCCAAAGTCATTTTGGATCATAGGATGTGGCTTGTACCCTTTATGATCAGAAAGCCGTAAAAACTGTTATCGGATAACGGTTTTGATTTAAATTAAAGGAATTGTTCTTTTAAATTAATTAAGGCTTCAACCAAATTGACTATTGGGCCTAGTGGGTAACACACAATAGATCTGGTCAATAAGATGAGGGCATGGACGCAATTTTATAGAAGTTTTGGGTTTTTATGAAAAATTCCATCTTCTATATATAAATGGCTTATGAAGCCAAACCCTAACAAGCCATAGGGCTGGAGCACGTCCCAAGCATCCTCTCTTCCTCCTCTCTCCTCTAGAAGGTGATCTCCCATGGTCAAGCTTGGATCTGGAAGGTTTCTGGAGGCCTGAAGGAAGAGAGAACTCGTCTATTGAAGCAGATCGTGTGGATACCGCTAGAGACCGGACACTTGAACGGTTTTCAGCAAGGAGGAATGTCCTCTCTTTATCCATGGTGATGGATTTTAGAAATCTCATGAGGTACTCTCGTTCTACTTCATATTCAGTTCCCGGTTTTACTTGTTCAGCATCGATCAAGGCAAAGATCATGGTTTTATGGAATCAAATTTTTTCCGCTGTCATGTATTGATTCCTTACAGTATATATTGGCGATAGTTGTAGACATCACTGAACTAGACTAGAACCCGCATACAATATTTTTCTAATCTAATTTAGAGATGGCTCATAGCGTTACCAGTATTTGTTGGCGACGACTATAGTCGTCACCATTAATAATTAGCGATGACTAGCAAGCATCATTGAACTAGGTCAGAACCCCCTATAGGTTTTTTGATATGGTTTGGCAATGACTCTTAGTCATCACCAATATTTGTGGCGATGCTGGAGTTGTCATCGACACTATATAGTGACAATTTGTAGCTATTGCCAATAATAATGAAAATAAGAAAATAATTTAAATTGTTAAAATTGATCCACAATGACCTAGATTTTACACAAATATGTCACATACATTTACATATTAAAATGGGTCCACAATGACTTGCAAGTACATCTCATTCAAATACCAATTTCCTACACATTCATTCATCCATTTCATTCATTCACATTTATGCAATCAAATTGAAATGAACAAATACCACAATTGATTTTATTTCTCATTTACATTATTTCCTTTCATCATACATAATTCAAATGGGTCCACAATGATCCGCAATTATATTTCATATAAAAAATCATCATGCACATTTCATATATAAAACTAGATTAACATTAACAAGTATCAACATTCAAATAACATGTACATGCACAAATCAAATGGGTTAACAATGACCCACCCATTCATACAAACTATATCATTCTTACAAACCATTACAAATAATTCCAATAAATTTACATACCGTATAAAATAGATACAAGTCATATTCACCAAATGACTCCTCCTCCTTCTCCTCCACCTCTCATTGTCTCACTGATGGCCGCGATGTTAATGGAATAGCTGATCTCGATAATTGGCCTAACTCAAGTTATTGATGTTATCAAATGACTTTTGTTGATCCAATAATTGTTGTTGCAAAGTGATAACCTGAGATCCATAATGTTGAATCATCTTGGTTTGCTTGTCTGGCCTCTCCACCTCATCCATCAATTCACAAACTGTGGAGCTTGAAGAAATACCTCCAATGGTTTTCACTGTATCAAATGGTGTGAGTTTGTGCTCACCCTACACAACGTACATGATTTGGTCTTCTATACCCATGATGCTAACAAAAACATCCTCAAAAATAAATGATGATGATACTCTTCGATGTTGGGGCAGTCATTAACTATGTCATATTATCCTAAAAAAGACATACTATCAAACTTTTGATTTAAGATGCAAAATTAAATAAACACAATAGGATTTAGAAATAAATTATCATCAATTGATGACTTTTTCCATTGTCCCATATAACATTTCCATCAGGCCCTTCACGAGTCTGAGACTTATGAAAAATATATGGACATGTTGGAGGATGACCTTCTTTTGATACTTACGATTATAGATTTTAACTTAGTCTAATAGATGTTAACTATACAATAAATTAAATACAAAGAATAAATACTTACAAAAGCTCTTTGTAATTGATCAATGTTGGTCATTCCTCTTCTATAAGACATAGAGAGATGAGTTTTGTTGCCTTTATTTTTGTCACTGAATGCCTACAATCAAATTCATAAGATTTTAAAAAATGCATTAACAAGTTTTTAGAGTGTGATGAAATTTTTTACCTTATGATCTTCTCACACCCATAACTTACACGTGTGATACCATTGCTCTAGCTCGATTTGTGGAGGACAAATTGATGTGCCTTCTCTAGCAGACATCCTACAAAATATTAAGTGTATAATAACTATTAGTAATAATTGATAACAATGAAAAAATAAGTTAAATAATTTTATTATCTTTTGGTCAAGTAATTTCTTTGTTTCCTCTGCATTTCACCTATATGTCTTAATATCTAGGCATCGGTAGATGGTTCCTGCTGAACCTAAAATGTTGTTGCATAATGACCATATTTTTAGAATCATTAACATTATTCAAAGAAGTACTATGCATAACTAGTTTCTACCAAAAAGAATAATTTATTTATTTCTAGATCTCAAAACATAGGTTCCTTCCTCTTGGGAGGAAAAGTGATGTAATTTTATTACCACAAATTATAGTACATTGTAATGCAAACTCTAAGATAAGTAGTAAAATCTGACCAATAAGGCCAATAGCCAACCCGCCTACCAAATTGACTAACAAGGTTTATCTAGTGCTAATGTCATTTTTAGGTTTCTGTGGCCATTTCGGCCAATGCAAACTGGTTTTCTATTTGGATTGGCCTAAATGACCAAAGAATGGGTTCCTACTCATTTTTAAGCATCCATATTTATATCTATTCCAATCCCAATCTCTAGCTCTATCTCGATGTGTATCCAAACTAGTTTCTATCCTGATCTTGATCTCTATCTTTATCCTGATTCTGATATCTACCTCCATCTTTATCCCTATCTTTATCCCTAGTACTAGCTCTAATTAAATGCGTATACAGTAATGAAATTCTTGATCACATTCAATCATGATTGGAACATAATGGGAACATGATACTTAGATCAATCATCTAAAGGTATGTGATCGAAATATTCCTTGTCATATGATTCTTGAGATAGGATATTAAGGATTTGAATAGACTAACATATGTGATGTCTTCTCATAAGATAAGGATAACCTATCTCACTGGTCATCAATGTGGAGATATTGTGATACGCATACATGTGCTCATTAGTGGAGTTCACTGAACTGACTGAATTAAAAACTCTAAATGGTATCTTACCTAGCTATCAATCATAATTTTCTATCATCACGGTTGTATGGTTAGATCTTTGACCCGAGTCATTAAAGATGTCTTATCAAGCATATTTTGTGCTTTGTCTATTGACTTATAGATCACAAATACGATAGTCTAGCATAGTTAATATATTGGCTACAAAAGAAACTAGGAAGAGACAATTGAACAGACAACAAGGGATCAGTCGCTTTCGGTAAGTGAGAGAGAATATCTATGAGATAATACTTTAAAGCTATGGCTTTGGTAGAAAAGACAATTGGAAATGAGTTTTTCAATTGATTTGTTTCCAAGTATAGGATTATAGTGTGTCAATATATTAAGAGATTGATAGTCAATGTCGTATCCCTAACCGATCGGGATATTAAATGAATGAAGGTTTATATCTATGAGGTAACTAATGATAGAAAGATTCAATAAAAATAAGATCATCCTCAAAGCCATTTGAGATCATACGATCTGCCTTGTACTCTTCACAATTGAAAAGCCATTAAATCTATTATTAGACAATAGGTTTAATTTAAAATAAGTAGCTATTTTAATTATACTTTAACTAAATAGAATATTGGGCAATGTGTGTAACTTATAAAGTTTTTGAATTTTTATAAGAAAATTAATTTTTTTATAAATAGTGGTGATAAGAGCCACATCAAGCCAAGAGTTGGAAGTTCATCCTCAACCTCCTCCATACCTCCTCTTCCCTTTGGAGGACATTCTCTCATGGTGGAGCTCCGTTCGGGAAGAGTTCTCGAGTTCGATCTACGGGATAATATATTTTTAGAGAAGTTCATGTGAATACCGCTAGAGATCATACACTTAGGACTCATTTGTTTCCTTGTAAAATCGAATACCTGCAACTGTTTCCGTGGAAAGTTGTGCAAAAATTTTATTTGTTTTCACATTAAATGTTGGTCAAATAAAAATATCCTTCTTTGACCAACAAGAAATGGGAATTTTGGTGTCCAGAGAAAAAAAACGAAAACTATTTTTGGACACCACATTTTAAATGATTTTATTTAATTTTATTTAATAAAATAATTTAAAATTATTTAAATGGCTATAAATAATTCAATAAAATGATATGAATAATAAATTTGAAGACTTTTTTTAAAAATAGTTTATAAGTTTCCAAATAATAAAATAGTTTTGAACTTTCGGTAAGAAACAACTTGATGTGAACTAATTTAATTATTTTATTTTTAAATTATTATTTTGATATAAAATAATTAATTTGATTATATAAATATTGATACATTTTTCTATAACTATTAAGTTCTCATTGAATTGCTTTGTAAAATATTTACAAAAAGTTTCTAAGAAAATAAACTAGTGGCAACCAAATGCCAACTAATGTTTTCCCTTTCAATAAAAAACATATTCAGTGAAAGACTTTTTCCTTAATTTTGGTTTTACATGAAACCAAACGGACCCTTAGATAGCTTGGAGGTCAGGAAAGGTTCCTTCATTAAGAATAGAGGATTCATAGAATCCCTTAAAGGTACTTTCAATTCCAATTCTTGATTTTCGTTGTTCAATTTCAATTGAGACTAGGAGCATGAAATCCGAATGAAGTATCACTTCCACTACACCAAACTTTGTAGAATGATTTCTTACAAGAACAACTTCAAAAAACTCAATCAATACAAACATAAAATTAAATTTCTATTTCTATTGGTTGAGTTTTTTGAAGTTATACATCTTCACTTCATCGATTATATCAAATATTATGGATACATTAACAAGTTGTTCTTTATATGGTTTTGATTCATTATCACTCTCATTTTTTTTATATGTTATAACAATTATGAGATAGAGATTTTACCAGTATTATCCGTCCCTTATTTGAGTTATCATCTTGTGGGAACCTCGATTTCTTTTAAAGTTGTTTGGAAGAGATTGTTTTTGTATGTTTAAAATATCGACGTCTAAATTTTTAAAAAATTATATGATAGCATATAAAGGTACTAGATAGTAAGGTGATATTATAAGAGTATAGAATCGAAGGTTAAGTTCTGTGAAAATTTAGTTTAACTCCTCTTCATCAGATTGTGCGAATATCTGACGTTCATTTATATTGAGCAACTGCTCGAACAGCCTTGATTAACTGCCATAGTGATCTATTTGTTGACACCATGCACATCCACATCATGTAAAGAACATAAAGGGCTCCAAACTTTCGTTCCTGATGAGATGCAAACAATCTTATTAAGTTTAGTTTGAGGTTGATTTTTTATGTGGTTTGAAATGTAGGTTTCATATTTGTATTTGGTTTTGAATTTTAAGTTTTTTGAATTTTGATTTGGTTTGAATTACTTGGTTTTGGTTGTTTTTACTTCAGTTGGTTGAAGTTTGTTCTATTTTGCTTTGAGTTTGGAATTTTCAGATGTGGTGAAACAATTTGACTTGTTTAGGTTTGGTTGACATGAGTTAAGACACTTTTTTGTTGTTTTCTTGTGTTGATTGGTATTTTAATACTGATTTGAGTGTGTTTCATATGTTTTAATTGATTTGAACTTTAATTCCACTTGGTTAAGTTTAAATCCAAATTGTTATAAGATTTTATTTCTTATGTTTTAAGATGGATTTTAAATGCTTTTAAGTGTTTTTAATGTGTTCTCATCTACTAGTTTTGATTCATTTAGTTTTTACTTACTTAGGCAATTGAGCGTTGTGACAGTTGCTAACGGTAGGGGGGGTTGACCTCCCCTTTCAGCCCCTTGGGGGCTATTTAATGCCCCCAAGGGGCTCTCCTTTCTCCTCACCTCTTGCTCTCACTCTCATTGCTCTCTTTTCTCTCAAATTTTGCTCAAAACATTGTGCTCTTTTATTCTTGATTAACTTAATTATGTCATTAATTGTTTCATTAGTTCATTAATTATATCTCCTACAACGTCTCTATGCTTTACCGACGAGGAGCAATACACCTATGCAACCCAAGGCGTTGATCATGGTACAAGGCCGCAATGTGGAGGAGCTCATTGTACCCATGGAGCTGGAAGACAATACCACAGTGCCTCCAACTATGCATATGATTTATCCCAGGGCTCTTGGTTCCCTACATATGGCCAAGAGCATTGTAAAACGAATTATGTGGAGTCATCAGACACTTCGATCCAATTGACTTGTGGCTACGATAACTATGATGACTCCTTTGGATCAAGTCTTAAGATAGTTTCTCGAGAGACTGATGAATATGATCGTCATGTATATATGTATCTAGCTTTGTACTCAACCCAAATGACATGGGGAGAGTACATAAACTACCTAAAAACTGTAGAACATGTCACATTAGAATGAAGTTGATAAATTATTTGTTTAAATTATGTCATTTATTTTCCCTTCATTTTTTATATTTTTATATTTTTTGCATTTTTTTTAGTTTTTTTTGAATTTTCTAACAAAAATAATAAAAAAGGGGTCGCGGCCCTCTACCCCTCTCTCCTTGGCATGGATGATTGAAAAGATGTCATCTAAGTTAAAAAGTTGACTGTGATGACATCTTTTAACCATTATCATAATTCAATTCATTTAGATTTCCTTGGTACACACTATGACTATGAGATATGTCAATTAGGATGTTAAGATAATATTTCTTAATGGTAAAATTTAAGGGGAGAGTTTATGATACATAGGGATGCAAATGAGTCCAGCCGAGCCGAGTAGTATGGTGTTCAAGCTCGGCTCGTTTATTTTACACGAGTTCGAGTTCGAGCTCGAGTTTTAGCGAGTACGTGGAACCCTTGTTCAAGCTTGGTTCGTTTATTAATCGAGCCGAGTCGAGCTCGAACTCGAGTAGTAGTTACACTAAAATTCAATTCATATTCAAACTTAAGCTATATACAAACTCTTTTATAAACCCAAAATCAATGAAAAGTCATTTGTGAAACTTTAGATTTAACTCATTTATGAAACTCAATCTAAATTTAAACTCAATTTTTGAATTATTTAATATATTTAAGTGACAATATATAAATATTAATACTTAAAATTTAATTTTTAAAAATAAATATATAATATAATATTTAATCGAGCTATTCGCGAGCTTATCGAGCCGAGCAGGAGTCTGTTCAGGCTCGGCTCGTTTAATGAGTCGAGCTTTATTTTTTGTTCAAACTTGTTCATTTAACACAATAAACGAGTCGAGTCGAGTTTTTATCGAGTCGAGCTTCGAGCTACTTGTCGAGTGTACTGGTTCGTTTGCACCCCTAATGATACAACCTCAATTGTGTATGATACAACTTGAGTGATATAAGTGCCAAAATATCTTAAGAAAGTGTATAGGTTGTTAATGTCCATTCATGGACTACGATAGCATTCTTAATATTGGAATGTAAGATTTGATAAGATTGAATCTTATGACTTCATTTGGAATGAAGAAGAACCTTGTGTGCATAAAAATTTTAGTGGGAGTGCTATTGTATTCTAGACATGTTATATAAATAACGTACTACTCATTATGAGTGATGTAGGTATGTTATCATCTATGAAGCCTAGCTATAAAATGAAGCCTCCATAATTATTTTGAGAGAAACTTCTTAAGGATTTAGGTCTATGGAGATAGATCTAAAAGGGATGCTTGGTTTGACCCATTTGTTGTACATAGACACCATAATCAAAGGGTTTGACTTGAAAACTTCTATATAGGTGTCTTTCCTATAAGATATTGAGTTTATCTTTCTAAAGACTGTTGGAATACTTGAATATAGTCTCTTATGCCTTAGTCACAGGGTCTATTATGTATACTATGAATATAGCCTAATGTGATTTATGTTCTAAGTGTTATGAGTAGTCATTAGGCAAATCCAAGTGAGAGTCACTGGATAATTGAGAAGTACATCCTTAAGTACTTGAGTAGTACCAAGGATGCATTTTTAGTGTAGAGGATAAGACTAGAAGCTTTGAGTTAGACTAAAGGTTCTTGTTTCATATGACTGGTAGCAAGATAACTTTAAGGTACATGTTTACTTGGAAGGTGGTGTAGTGAGCTGGAAAAGTTCCATGCTATATACACTGTAGATTTTACAATTTATAATTGCTTTGACTGCTTATGAAGTAGTCTAGATGAAAAAGTTCATCTTATATTATGGAGTTATCCCTAATATATCTGATAATGTACCATTATTTTGTGAAAATGATGGATCATCACTTATATAGTGGAGCCTTTGTCTTATCAGAAGTTTAAACACTTCTGTGGCAATACTACTTGATCAGAGTGGCTACAGCCAAAAGAGATATGATTAAAGATAGAATATATTAAACCATAAACATTGCAAATCCACTAAATATGGCCCTAAATCAAAGTGTGTTTGAGGGTCACCTTGGGCTGATGGGGATCAGACATATGGGTGATTGGCTTTAGTGCAAGTGGAAAATTGATAGAAATGTATGCCCTACAAGCCAATCATATGTGATATGATTTTACATTTCTTGTAATATCTTATTCAGTATTAAAAACATTTTCTTCATTACTTGTACTATCTAGATGCATATATCGTAATGAAGTCCAAAGTTGCATGCAATGATGATTGAATTATGATGAGATCATGCTAATGAAATCAATTATCTTGAAGCATAAGATCTAAATGTTCCTAGTCGTAAGATCCTTAAGATGGGACATTAAGGATCCAATAAGACTAATGTATATGATATCTTCTCATATGATGAGAATGGTTGATGTCATTGGTCATTGGTGTGGGGACATTAGAGGAATGAGTTCACTGAACTAACCAGTATAAAATTCTCGAACAATATCTTACCAAACTGTCAATCAGGGTAGTTTATCATCACTGTTACACAGTTGGATCTTTGACCTGAGTTGCCAAAGATGTCTTGCCAGGCGTACCATGTACTTTGACTATTGACTTATGGATCACTTAGTATTATGGTCATATATAGTTAATAGACTGGGTATATGAGAAACCTGGTGGAGGCAATTGAGCAAACAATAGGAGATCGTCCACTCTCGGTAGGAGAGAGAGAATGTTCTATAGATGGTACTCTAAATTCTTAACCAAGGTAAATTGTGATAATTGGAAAAGAGTTTTTCAATTGATCTAATAACGAGTACAAGATTCCACAGTGTCGGTATATCTAGGAGTAGATAGTCGATGCCGTCCTCCTATCTGACCGGGACACTGGATGGATGAAGATTTATAGCCGTGTGGTAACCAATGATGAAAAGGCTCTTTGGAGAGGAGTACATCCACGAAGTCATTTGGGATTATATGATATGACTTGTACCCTTTATGATCTGTTGGCTGTTAAATCTATTATGAAATAATAGATTTATTTTAAAAGAAGTTATTTTTTTAATTAGGTCTCAACCAAATGAGCTCTTGGGCCTAGTAGGTCACACACATAAAAATTAATTCATAAGTTTGGAAGCTTGGGTTAATTTATAGAGAACAAGGAGAGGTTTTTTGTGAAAAACTTTGAGTTCTATAAATGCTAGCGATGAGAGCACAAACCCGATCAAACCAAGGGAGCTCTCTGCACCCCAACCACCCTCCTTCGCACCATTTGATGGTGGAGTTCCGTTCGGGATGAGTGGTTGATGTTGGCGCAGAAGAGAACTCGACTTTGGAGGCGGTTCGTGTGGATTTGACTAGAGACTGCACACTTGAGTGGCTTAGAGAGCGTGAGAACGATCGATCTTCTTCGATCTATAAGAATTGTTTGAAAGGTACGGGTTCAAAATCATTTTGAATACCGATTTTGGCAACATCGTTCAGTTCTGATCGAGACCAAGACATTGATATACGAGGAATCAGAATTTTTTCGTTGCGCCAATCTGATTGGATCGATTCCTTACAGTAGGTGCGCTTGGCCCTTTTTGTCTTCCAAGTCTCCCTTCTATGGGGAGTCTTCTTTGGATCATATCTAATAAAGATAAGGTTGGAAATTATAACTCCCTTAGAATTCTATCCCCATGGGAAATCTAGCTAGAGAAGGAGTATCCTAAGATGGTGATGTGTGGCCAGATTAGGTGGGGAGAGGGATTATGCATCAGCCCCTAGTTTTTAGGTGATGTGCACACAAGGAGGCAAGGAGAGAGCAATTGGTGCACCTGGATTGCTCTCCCAGTCTCCCACTAGCCGGGGGGTCTAAAGGATAAGTTGGATAAGAGATAAACCAAGGAGTTCTCACATGGGAAGAAGTCTTGGGAGATAAGTTAATAAGGTGAGATAAGGCAAAGAATTGTAGCTCATGAAGAAGTCTTCCCCTAAAAGAATTCCAATCGGAAGAGAAGTCCTACAAGCTAATGTGCTCCTAGGTTAGGTGATGGGAGAGGAATTGGTGCAATTAGCTTGTCGTCTTGTAATTTCATCCGAATGCTCTCAATTCGACAGACATCAATAAGTCTAGCCAGAATTAATTAAATAAACGCTGAATTGGACCGAAAAAATCTAGAATGTGCCATGATGGCCGTTGATCGCGTGCTCCATCAAGATGTGTGGGCAAGATGTCTTGAATCATATCAAATCTCTAATTTTGTCAAATCCCCCTATCGGTGCAATTTCAACTATCGATATATCGAAAATTACAATTGAATGTAATTAAATTATTTTGTTGACCAAATTATATTTTTGATAAATCAATATTTTCGAGACTAAAGCTATGGATCGGGAAATTGCAATTTTTAGCTTGTGAATCGATATGAAATTGATTGGAACATTATGCCCTTGTGGTGACGGGGTACAAACATTTGTCCAGATTTGATATTTTCTGTATAACTTTCCGGTCAATGGTCAAATTTCTGATCCGTTTCAAGCATTGTCTAGTTGTCTTGTATTGACAATGTGGTGAAGTTGAATCTTTCCAATAGAGTCATAACTTATCCTGAAGTATCCGGGGTAAAACAATTATTTCGGCCTTTCGATGTCTATTTTCTATGTGTAGAACACCGTTGTAAAACTTTATGTCACGACCCGGATTTTTAACATGCACAGCGGAAGATAATCTGGCGACGTAACGGGAAAGGATATCGGTCTGGAACCAAATAAGACTAAAAATCACAATCCAAATTCATAATTCCACACTTTACAACATATTAACACTATAAACAAACACCTATCTAAACAAATTAAATACCAACATTGAATGAGAAAACCACTAGCTCCTCGGACTCCAAAATACCACTACGCTTCTGCTGCGCTAAACCTGCACTCCTGAAAATATTAACAACGGAAGGGGTGAGTCACAACAGACCCAGTAGGACTTACACCCGAACTACCCCACTATAATAATGATTCTAGTGGTATACGATACATATTAAGCCTAAAAATCAGATTTAATACATAGCTCTTAACTAATTATATATCTTTAATTAATTGATTACAATATCATTCTACTACCCCATATGATAACCATACTCTAAATGCATTAAAACCGACATAACCTACACATTAGGCTACTCTAGGTATGCTCATAACACACCTAACCTGACATAAAACCAAGGACACATCTATAACACTACCATCTATGCCAAAATACACAACTAAACACCTGTCTGAGTAAATACCATGCTCCATCTGATAAATGTAGTCACATCACAAAACTAGCACCAGATTTACCATATAGTAGGAAGTAACATATAGTAACTAAATCCCATAGTACCCCTAGGCAGGGGAGTACTTAGGATAAACCGCGGTATCTGGGATCGAAGGATGCTCCAGATTCAACTAATCTCCGCTGCCCACGGGACACTAATTTAGTCTGGTGAAGTACATACAACCACAATGCAGCTCACTGCACTAACCACATTCAACACCATGCAAGCATATAATTAAGCTCAGACAGTAAACATGAATATCTAATTGGCAAATCAAACATGAAATACATAGAGGAACACACATGGTTCTATGCACCACATATTTGCATACCAGACCACAGTCTATCACAAACTAATGCATATGAATAAGATCATGCAATTACAACCTAAACATGACAATTATATACTTAAACAGAACTATCTATCTAATAAAAGAAACTAAACTAAGTTCTAACACCACTATGCCTAATCCTTACATCGGCTTTTTAATAAATCAGAATATATATTAAAGGTTATCGTGATGCAACTATACTAAACTAACTAGATTAAAACATAACAAAACCTATCATGATGACCAACATACATGAATAACTAGTTTAATCTAAACATGCATGATTTAAACAGATTAATCTAACTCTATCTAAACATGCTAATAAATCCAAAACAGCCCATTAATCACAATCTTCTAATCCTAGTGATCTAAACATGATTCTTACGGTTTAATAAAAATATTAGAGTGCTAAGAATAGCCGAGACGCCTACCTTGACGGCGATGGCGAACGGCGCACGGAATTCCAAGGAAATTGAATTTGGCGACGAAACTGCCGCGGTTGCGTCGGCGACGAAAAATCAAGCCGGGTAGGTGTTTTCAAAATCTGTGGATAGAAGAGAAATCATGAATTATGGAGTTAAATAGAAGGTGATAGGAGAGAGAATAATAGGAGAGAGAAAAGGAGATCGATATGAGAGAGGAGAGAGAGAGAGACCGGCGGAGGGGGGCCGCGGGTTGGTGCACGGGGGGGCGCAGGGGGGCGCACGCGCGGAGGGTGGCAATGCTGGCGGGCGCCGGCGGGGCTGTCGCCGGGCGGCGGCGTCGGGCGAACGGCCGCGGACGGCGGCGACCAGCTGAGGGCGCGAGCGCGGCGGAGCTAGTGCCGGCGGCGGCGCAGTGAGATCGGCGGCTGGCCGTTGGCGATCGAGCGGTGGCCGGAGGAAGGCGCAGCGGCGGACGCGGTCGCGGGAGGGCGGCGCTGGTGCTGCGGCCGGGAGGGGAGGCGGCGGCCGCGAGGAAGGGTGCAGGCAGTGGTCGCGGTCGCAGAGGATGGCCGGCGGAGTCGCGGGCGTGAGTGCAAGCCGGAGAGAAGAAGAAGAAGAAGGAGGAGGAGGAGGAGGAGATGAGCGCGGGCTGTTGCGCTCGCGGGAGAGGAGAAGGGGGAGGGGACGTGGCTTGCTGCGCGGGGGAATAAAAATAGAGGGGGGGAGGGTTCCGTAACCAAGAGGGAGAAGAGAGGAGAGTCCGAGCAGAGAGGGGGAGCAAAATCCGGCAAGCGGCGGGCCGAAGGAGGGGGAGGAGAGAGAGAGAGTCCAGGTGGGAGGGGGGAGTCCGCAGAAGGAAATAAAAATTCTTTTTTTTTATTTAAGTAACCTGGTTATTACACTTTAGACCAAGGTTATGCAATGAGTTCATTGTCCCGACCATTTGGAGCTTATTAAATCATGCCGAGACTTTTTCATGATATTGAGATTAAAAGTCTAAGAATCTAGAAAACCCTTTACGTAGTAACACATGGATGTATGACAATACCCACGGTTCAGAGAGAGAGAGAGAGAGAGAGAGAGAGAGAGAGAGAGAGAGAGAGAGAGAGAGAGAGAGAGAGAGAGAGCCTTGCCATCTTAATAAATTAGTTTGTGTGATACACACGGACGACTGATTGGAGGAAGTGAATGGTGCAATAGCCGATCGAGCTTAGCTCGGTTGGCGTGAACCCTGCTCCTGGGGGAGCAGGGGGTGGGATCGAATCCCGGCACTTGCTGTCCGGGCCACCCCAAAGGGGGGGTGGATTTAGTGGGGATCGAGCACCGATCCCTCGCCGCGCACTGCACAGTGCGAGCCCGGCGCCGTTGCGCCATCTGTCCAAAAAAAAAAAGAACAGTGCAACATGTTCAATTTATAGCTGAAAAAAATTGGCGGCATAATGATACCATCGCAGGAAAGTTAATTATGTATTAGCCTCCATACGTGTAGCCCCGCCGTGATCAGTCTTGCTATCCTTCCTAGTCATCGTGTGTAGTGTTGATGGACGTACGGATCGAATTATTAATGCACATTCATGTCCGGAATCCCCTTCCAAACACATATACCCATCTCCCGGTTGACCACAGAAGAAACTTTTTTTTTTTTTGAACAACACAACGATTTACTTCATTTATAACATAAAAGGTACACAGGTAACATATACGTACACAGGACTTAAGTTAGACAGACATACAACAGAGATACATACTGGATACAACGACACATTGAAACATTTGGCCGAGTTAACAACAAACATAGTTGTCTTGGAAAATATATTTCCAAAAGACAAAGGAAGACACCAATTGACCAGCACGTTCAGGTGCAAATATGGTCGGATAGCAGAAGTAGAGACTCCGTCATGGGAGTATGACAATTGCTTTGAGACCGGAATATCACTCCAAACAGGAGTGGATAATGCCCATACCAACGGTCTCAAGAAAGAGTTAGCGTCCAAGATGGAGATATGTACTTAGACCACAGAAGAAACACTGCACGTAGATCTGTACTTACGCACAGGCGCCAAGTGATTAATTAACCGCCCCCCCCCACCAATCACTCCAATCTCTTTCTCTCCCAGCCGCAGTGCCTCCCACCCAACGCTCTCTCTCACCTTCTCTCCTTCCCATTGCCACGCACACAGCCCCTACAACTCTCCTCTCTCTCCTTCTTCCTACTATGCAGCCCTCTGTAACGTCTTTCTCCTCCCACTTTTTCGCTGCAGCCCCGTCTAGCCTAGTAACATTGTCAACTCCATCTTCACCTCACTATGTCAAATTCGGCCTTTACTTACACGAGAAAAATGTAAGTAAAATCGATTTTTTCGTAGGTAATGAGAATTACCGATGGGTTCACTCTAGGAGTGTTCGTAGAGATAGTATATATAGGTAAATATTTTACCTGCGATAGGTAGTGTAGGTATAGTACCGATATATATATATCTATGATACATACACCCATAGGTAAATTGTACTTACCTACATAACACGTGTAGGTAAGGAACATGTATAAATACAAATGATAGAATACGTACCTATGGATACTCCCGTAGATAAATGTTGTGTTTTAAAAAAATAAAAAACATATTTTTTGACAATGTATTACATTTACCTATAGAAAAACCGTAAGTAAAGACATATATTCATACAACCTATTCCATTTACACAATCAACCATTCATTTTTACACTACCAATACCATGAAACCAAAATCCACAAATTGTTCCATACAACCTATTTCATCTCTTCACAGTCACAACCAAATTGTTTCACATAAATTTCAAAAAAATATCTCAAAACATTTACAACCTGTCACGAGTACAACACATTTAGTTTAAAAAAATTTAAATGTTTTTGCACATATCATTCATTGGCTAAAAAAAGGGTTAACAATCTGTTTTGTAAAGATAATGCATACTTTTACAAAAAAACTTAACAACTTGCTAAAGTAATACTTTTACACCTACATTATACATCAAATCTACAATATATTTAAGAGTTTTCAAATTCCACCACAATCAAAGTATTGATGAATTGCATTATTCAATGATCTGTGTGCATAAAAATACAATTCATGTCTTGAAGATAACATGTAATGGCCATAAAATTACAAAAAAATTAAGTATGCAAAATGACAATTTGTGTGATGTAACTTTGTTTGTAAGGATAACTTACATAATCTCTCCACCATATAATATGACTTTCAATGGCATCTTGCATTTTCTTCTTATGATTGTCTTTAACAAACAAGTGGACATTTGGCTTCTTGACAACTACAATTGCTGCCTCATAAAAAACTTCACCAAGGTATCTGTCCATCACCATTTTTGATGGATTGTCGTTGATTAGAAAATATTTGACAACATAGTCACCCTCCAAATCAATCAGCTTCACCCTTTTTTCTACTTATAGTTCATATTACCAAAAATGGGTTGGTAAGATAGTAAACCAAAACTCTATGAATAGGCTTGCTTGGCATCATTTTGCATATACTTGCCACATCTCAAACATAAGGGAAAAAAATTCAAAGTTGTTATATTTATAGCTATTTGTAGTTATAAGTAGCCTCCCTAATGAACTGATAATGTAGAAAACCGAAAACAACAATGACTAGATGAGTTTTATCAATCAACTAAATTTGAGATGCTGTAAATAAACGTAATTCAAAATCAATGATAGTTTATTTCTTGAGTTTTAGGTTTGTCTTACATTATTGAAAATCAAAATTATTGAGATGATTTTAAAACAATATAGCTTTTGGATAGTCAATTCAAGAAAAATAATTCTTACATCTAGAAATGTATCCTTAATACTGGACATACTCCCAACAAGCTACTTTTAAAAAGTTGGAAAAAGACATTAACATATGATGACATAAGTGGATACCCAATTATATTGGACCCCTACATCTAATCAAAACAACACTATCTCACTTAATATGGTTGCAAACTTCATCACTAATAGAAGATAGTATAAGCAACCATCTTCATTACTCTACCTTGACATTCTCATACATGTGATAAAATAGTTTGGCCCTATACTATTGGAGAGGAGGCAACTACATATATAAAATTATTGATTTCTCAATGTGAAAAGTATTTCACCTATTCATTAAGAAAAATAACCTGCCAAGAATTTTGGCACCATTACCTGGTACATAGGCTATACAAAAAATCACAACATTCTTATAAAATTGGATGGTTTGGAATCCTCCCCACAAATGAAAAATTGCTCACGAAAGGAACAAATCACCCTTATACCTGGTAAGCTTTTCAGAGGAGGAATCTATAGAACACGATTTAATATTTTGTCAATAGGTCAAAGTTACCTTGGTGTGGGTTTACTGTAGGACCAATTGCTACCTCAATACATCTTTCAATAGCTCAATATATTGTTGAATGGATAAAGTAGACCTAGAAAAGCTAACGGGAATCAATTACTGTAAGACCAATTGCTACCTTAATAAATATTTCAATAGCTCAATATATTGTTGAATAGATAAAGAAAGATGTAGAGCTAGCAAGATTCTAATCAGGCTAGAGTTATCACTAAATAAAAGGACTATCTAACATCTTTGATGAAAAAGAAGATGTTTCCTTATCTCTACTTCATCTCCTCTCTTGTCACCTATTCCTTTTAATTTTGTTTTCCCCATCCTCCTCTCACCTGACCCGAATCGTCTCTCTGGCACTCGAGTGATGCTAAGACCGAAAGTTTAGAGATCAATGTGAGTGTGGCCTGAGGTGAGCATTCCCTCTTTCATCTTTATGAGGTGTCAACCTAGAATCCGTTTTCGAAGTCGACAACTTCAGGACCTCAAGAGTTCTCCCATCAACTTCATCTCTGGAGGCTCGGTCAAGGCTATGTGCCTCTAACAATTTATAAGCCGTCTTATAAATCTAAAAAACTTACTATTTGTTTGTTTAGCCTTAACAATTATTTGGTCATGGTGTTGTTCGTATTATTAACGTAGTTTCTATTTCTTTGTCTTCAAATTCTCTGAATAGTTCATCTCTTAAATCAACTCTTCCGGTAAAAGACAAACCATTACCATAACTTTTTAGGCATTCTAGATAGTAGCAAATTGTCTTTTTCTTTTTGAACATATATTGAAAATATGCATGTGATTGCTTCATTTGGCCTTTTAGGACCTAATGCAGTCCAGGCCTTGGCGGTGACCTCATTGTTGAGGAGGAAGAAAGACCAACTTTGACAATAAGAGTGCTAATGAAGGAGAGACCCAATAAAGAAGCTCAAAGCACCAAGAAGGAAGTAGATGGCTCATCCAAGTGAAGGCAAAAAATGACAAAGGGAGAAGACCACAAAGAAGTCAACAAAAAAGAAGGAGAGAGACATGGAGAGAGTTCGAAATGCATCACTTCTATCAACGTCGCCCTTGCGGCCCCTGTGCTCACCATGACATATTTACTTCCCACCTACACCTCCATCATCTGCTACCTACAACTTGTGTCAATCTCCATTCACCACTTGTGGCAACTCTGACTGTGCTTCCTTAGGTAGAAGTTGTCAAGCATGAAGAGGAAAGACACAGTGAGAGAGAGGAGACCATTGCCTACTCACCAGAGAAGCAGATGATGTAGTTGTAGAATCTACGAGGCTAGGGGTGCGTATGGTTTGGTTTGGTTTGGTTTATTGAGTTTTTTTTAGAAACCAAACCGAACTGAGTATTGAAATTGAACCAAATCAAATCGCAAAATCTCCAAACCGAATTAGATTCAATTTGGCTTGGTTTCGTTTACAATTTGGGCCTTTTAATGGCCTTTTTTAATTTTAAATGGAATTGTTTGTAAACAACTTGTAAACATGACATTTTTAAAAACAAACTTAAAATTGCATTCTAAGAAAGCCTGTACGCTAACAAAATTTATTTTGAATCAAAATTGAAAACAAAATCGAATAGACCTTGTGTATATGTAACTCAATAACTGTAAGATAGAAAAGATCCATTAAGTGCAAGATATATCATAAATAATCTAACAAAGTAGATCAATAACAATCTAAATCCAGCAAACCTACAAATCAAACAAAACCATAAAAAATTCACGAGCGTGTTTCATGTTTGCTAGAAAACCACACACCATAGAAATACAAAAAAAGAAGATGTTTAAATCTCTCCCAAACATAGATATCAAACTAAACAAACACATAACATGTTTAAATTTATCACAAACTCAGTAATTTAACTCAATCCGATCCATCCCAATGTCTTTAAATATGTCTCTATTGATGCCAAAATGTCCTTCTCATGATCTCATTGTCTTGAACTTAAAGTGGCAATTGTCCAAATCATCTCCTAAAAAACAAAAACCAAAATAAGATGAGTAGATAAAAAGTATTGATTCAAGTCATAGTCTGAACATATTTACTTCATATCATCACCAACAAAATAATAAAGATCATATATCAATCACATTTGGTGCAACAATAAACCTGCAAAATCTAAAAATTAAAGCAGTAAACATTAATATATGAATGAAAAAATGACAATTAATGAGAAAAAACAATAAAGATGTTAATGTATGGTTGTCTAGTTTCTCAATGTCATCTAACTTCTCCTCTATACTTCTCATTTCTTTTGAAAATCGAAGCCAATCCTGGGTGCAAATAAGAGCCTTGACAATCTTGGGAGACAATGAACTCCTAAATGGATCCAACACACACCCTCCAGTACTGGATGCTGACTCTGATGTAATAGTAGACACTGGAATTGCTTACACATCTTTTGCCACAAGTGAAAGAGTTGGAAACTGTGTACTATTAAACTTCCACCAATTTAAAATATCAAAAGAGTCATCAATATCATCTTCTAAATCCTCAACTAAATATTTATCTAACTCAAACCTTGCATCCCCATACATAGAAGCACACGAAGACAGCTAAACGAGTCACATGAAGACGACACATGGGAGGAAGAGACACCGAACACGGTCACACAGATGCAGACATAGTCATAGATGCTAGCTAGATGCAAAACGGATGGAGAGTTGGAGATGGCCAGGTGGATACGAGAGAGATTAGGCAAGCGCCATCAGCTCCAGCCATCGATGGATTTCAGTTTTGGGATTGGGAATCGAGGGGCAACGTTGCAAGGGCATTGAGGTTGAGGCATTTGATTAGACCGTAGAGGTTTAGACGCAGACTTAGAAATTATGGTTTTTTTTCTACATCTTTTATCCTTGTATATTTTGATTTACTACTTAAGGTATTAAAGCAAAGATGAGAAGAATAATATGATAGTATAGACATTCGATTTAATGGGTTGGTTCAATCTACACGTGAAGATAAATTGAACCAAACTGTTTACCCCAAGCCTTCAAGCCGACCAGAACATCCTTTGCCTCGGTTTGGTTTTCAGTTTGAACCGACTAACACCCACCCCTAGATGAGGCAACATTGAGGAAGAGATAAGTCACCTCCATCTCCAAATAGGAGACTCGCACCTAAAGACTTATCAAGAGCAAAATTGCAGGTAGCGGAAGGAATAAACGTTTCTTTCTTCCTTCCTCCTCGTGCAAGCAGGAGAAGTAGAGATAGTTTTGTATTTGGTATTGTCGGGATAACTTTTTTCAAGAAGAAGCTAAAAAAAACTTTTACATGATTCCCAAATGGACCCTAAATATAAAACAACTGCTATGCCAACCCTCCGTCTCCACACTGCTACCATGCTAGGAGGTGACCTTTCCATGTACCTAGCTCTCCGCCGGCACCGCCTCCACGGGTTCAACTGCCGATGATGGTCTTTCTTGCTGGAATCGCCTCCCAACATTGCTGCCCTAACGCCTAGCAACCACCGCGAGAACCTGGAGCACTACCACCTTATAACCGATGGACTACGAATCAAGCACTTGCAACACCTCGTTGAGCCATCATGAAATAGACATGCAATCAATTTAAGAACTAACTGGATAGGCAATCAAATTTTATTGTAGTTATATATATTCATTTGTCTATGCTTTTTTCCAAGACCATTATCACCATTTCTTTCACATATATCCATACATTCCGTTTTGCCCGAACAAAGCTCTGATACCAACTTCTGTCACACCCCGAGCCGAAGGCGGAAACACTTGGTAGCGTAACAGTGGGAAAACAACCCTCTTAACCAAATATTCCAGAACGGAATGAAAATAATAAAAGATCACTCAAAATGTCCACAAACTATCAATTGTCTCCAACCAAAAAGTAAACATGATACCACAAGCTAAATAGTCTCACTAAACAAAACCAACATAGTAAAATACCACAACACTATAATGTCTAAAACTTCTAAACAACTAGATAGATAGAAAAAGGTGCAGACTATAAAGTCTACTCCTCAGCTCGAACTTCCACATCTTGATCACCCGATCCTTGAAAATCTTCCTTTGTAAAAATTTTCAACCAAAGTAGTATGAGCCACCATGAAGGTGCACTCAGTAGGCCTCAAATCACTTACCACCGAAATAAACATATAATAAGGCATGCATAACTCATATATCTAAACATAAAACATGATATATACATTAACATACAAAATAGGATTTAACTTGTTCAAAAGCATATCACAATAACTAATAGCAAAGTAAGATAAAAAATCAACTGATGACAACTAAAAGAACTAATGCATTCCAATGCAGTTAATGACCAATATGAAAGAACGGAAAAATTTTAATACAAATAATGACAAATATGAAAGAACTAATACATTCTAACACACGTAATTTCTCTTTTACATTTCACTTGCTTATTTTACTTGATTACCAATTTATTTTAGTCTTTATAAACTAAATCTAAATGATCAATGCAAATATTCTTATCACTTTCACAAAAAGCTCCTTGTCCCAACTCTAATATATACTATTCGATAAGCATATAACTAAGCTAGTTCCCGTGAGTCTAGGCAATGGCGCACAAGCACAAAATCGCAATATCCGGGAGCATCGGGCACTCCGGACAAACTAAGAAACCCGTTGCCCTCAGGCAAACTAAGCCTAGGTTGGGGAAGCTAAAATTAGCATATTTTCAAATGATACACATGCAAATGTGACATATACATGTCTAAATACCAATCAAAGTTCAAATGTCCACATACAAAATGCCAAAGGCACAAATGACATATCAAATTTCAAATTTAAATGATGCACGACATCCTAAAATAAATGAGGTTTCTAATTAAATGCATACACCCAAAAGATTTGGACAAATTCTAAATTTGCTTGAGATACAACATACGAATACATCTTCGGATGTGTTGTTTACACTCGAAGGAGTTAAAAATGATAATCGGATGTCACGAGGAAATGATAAAAGATAAATTTACACCTTTTTTTAACTATCACAGCATATTGTATTCCTTGTATGTATTTGAGTTAAAGCATATTTAAATAACATCAAACAAACAAGATATCATAAATGACATTCAACGTATTTTCCTTTTGCTTTCTAAGATATTTTTTTTTTTCTAAAAGTCTGTTGGGCCAAATTTATTGTCCACGTTGAGTAAAGGGAGCATCCGTATAGCCTGATATGCCATTTCCTCCTTACGGTATATACACTATCCTACGTTGCAGTAGTGCCGCCGCTACATCCCAAATGCCCCAATCTCTCAATTGGAAAGAAAATAAACTCTCATTCCACGGAACAAAAAAGCAGCACGGTCACGGTTGTCAAGAAGATCATGAAAACAAAAATTAATTCCAACAAAACATATCAGAATTTAACAAAAATTGGGACTAATCAGAAATTGGACTAATTTGACTGCAAAAATTATGACCGAAGTAAAAAATTAAGCAAAACAAAAAATTAAATTGTCTAATGACGCGGGTAGACATAGGAATAGAAGAGGCAGGATAAGAACATCTGTACGAGCACCTATACGTGAAGATTAAAACAACAAGACTTAGAAAATAAAATAAATAAAAATTAAAATGATCCAGACAGGGTTTCACCCATACGTACGTACATCTGTGGCCGTAAAAATGATACGCGCGATTCTTTTTAAAAACAAAACTAAGGGATCAAATACACGGTGGTGACGAACTGACTATTGCAAAGGAACGTTCACACATCGATTCGTCGACAACACCGTCTAATTCCTCAAATGTCACCATAAATCAAAATCTAAACATCTAAAAACATATGTAGCGTATCCACACGGATCTCTTTTAAAATATATTTTTTCTAAATTGGAGATAAGATCCGTGAGAACTTTTCTCAAACAAAAATCTCCAAATCGATTCCGAATAAACGTAGAACTCAAAGCGATGTTCTAGCAAGTCTTAGGATATCCCTTCCAACACGGTCAATTATTTATTTGTCCCAATCAAGTACGAAATCGTCTGCTCCAACGAAGAAGATGACCGTCTCCGAGGGTTTTCAAGAATTACCGTAATCTCTCTCATGAGTTGGGTGGGTAGTTATGATAAGGACGTGAGTTATGGCAAAGGTAAGGGAGAGTTAAAGGAGATAACATAAATATTATATTAAATGATTAGTATCTATCATAAATTTTCTTTATTTTTTTTTCGTTGCGGCCGTTACATCGTTGATGCAGGGAGCACCACCCCCACGTCTAGACGATGATGTTATACTTGACTCAAAACATTGGCTATGATACTGAGGTTACGAGCGAGCGCCACATAGTTAGGTGCACAACACCGGCTAAGATTTTCGGGCACAAAGTAGTGCAAGATTCTTCTTCAATGACTCGCTCGACATTTGAATCTCAAATGAGTTATCGGCTTGAATTATTTATAAGAACAATTTAGAAAAATCACTTTGACTGCGACTGTTCTAATTTCTATCTAAAGTCTTAATCCAATTTAAGATGCTTGTCGGATTTATGAATTCGCGAGATCTTAATCTCGAGGATTAATTTACTCAGTTGGGTAACTCACGTACATAACAAATCTCCTTCCCATGTCCTCACCCATTATCTGCTGCAGGAGGACCCTCCCCTTCCAACCTCTTACTCTTTACCTTGTCTGTGTGGGCATCCCGTTAAGTTCTCGTAGTTTTTTTACTAGGTCCATTTTCGAAGGAGCACTTTACCACAAGATCTGTTTTCAAAACCATTTTACCGCTAGGTCCAGTTTTTCAAAATATCATCACACGTGCTCCGTTTTTCAATAAAAATGTCTTTCTACCTTTTTCACGTTAAACAAAGTATTAATAGGGTGTTTGGTTGCATGATAATTGAGGTTTTTATTTTAATTTTTAAAAATTATAAGAAAACTTGTTAAAAGAGGTGTTTGACAACCATGATAATTTTATGTTTTGAAAGTGATTTTCTTCTTAAACAAAAAAAGAGGACTTCACCTCTTTCTTTTTTCTTGTGGTCCCCCACTTTGTTTGGTCATGTGTGGTAGTTACTCTTTTTTGTTAAGTATTTGTTCTTAATATTAGATTTCAAAAACTTTAAAATTTAATAGTTAATTAGAATCTTCAATTTTATTTTCACCTTTTAGAATTATTTTATAATTTTTATCTAATTTATGACCGTAAAACATTGATGTGTTTGGAATAGAAATTTATCATATTTTATTTATATTAAAATTTAAATATGATATAAAATATTAATTTATTTATTACAAATATTTTATTTTAACTACATAATATTATTTGTTTAGAGTAAAAATTATTATAACTAAAATTTTATTTATTAGATTTTATTTATTATAATTTTTACTATAAAATATTAAGAATATTTTATTTAGTATATCATATTAATTATATAAATATTTTAACAATAAACTATGATTATATTTTGAATGAAAAAGTACTATGATTAAAACTTGTGGTCCCCCACTTTGTTTGGTCATGTGTGGTAGTTACTCTTTTTTGTTAAGTATTTGTTCTTAATATTAGATTTCAAAAACTTTAAAATTTAATAGTTAATTAGAATCTTCAATTTTATTTTCACCTTTTAGAATTATTTTATAATTTTTATCTAATTTATGACCGTAAAACATTGTTGTGTTTGGAATAGAAATTTATCATATTTTATTCATATCAAAATTTAAATATGATATAAAATATAAAATATTATGTTATTTATCACATCATGTTAATTAATTTAAGTTATAAATACAATATATTATTATGGTTAAGACAATAAATTACCGCATCTTATTTATATTAAAATTTAAATTTAATATAAAATATTAATTTATTTATTACAAATATTTTATTTTAACTACATAATATTATTTGTTTAGAGTAAAAATTATTATAACTAAAATTTTATTTATTAGATTTTATTTATTATAATTTTTTACTATAAAATATTAAGAATATTTTATTTAGTATATCATATTAATTATATAAATATTTTAACAATAAACTATGATTATATTTTGAATGAAAAAGTACTATGATTAAAACTCCACTCGCAATACATTATCTGATTGTTTTTAAAGGCAAAATAGGAATTTGTCATGGTTATTGGAGTGGGTGGTAAGTGAAATGGCACTCAACGGATTAAATGAGATGAAAAATTGATCAATGAAATTTTTGATAAACTCATTTTGTTAAATGAAGTGGGTGGTAATTCTCCCCTTTTTTTAAACTAACTCTGTTTTTTTTTTTTTGACTTTTAAGAGTGACACCCTATTTTGTTAAATGGAGTGGGTGGTAATTCTCCCCTTTTTTAACTAACTCTACTTTTTTTACTTTTAAGAGTGACACCCTATTTTGTTAAATGGAGTGGGTGGTAATTCTCCCCTTTTTTTAACTAACTCTACTTTTTTTACTTTTAAGAGTGGCACCCTATCTTTTAATTTTGCAAAACTAACACTCTACGGTCAAAGTCCAACTTTGAACCAAGTTGGACATTTTAAGTACGACTTTAATATTTTTATCATAAATAAAAAAATACTTAATAACAAAATTTAGTTAAAATCGTAAGATAATACAGACATCAACTTTTAAAATAAAAAAATAAAGCTAGAGTATTTTGCTTGAATTTTATATTAAAGTCAAATTCAAAAATTCTGGTTTTAAATCAAGATGTTAAAGTCGAAATTTTTGATTCCGACTTTTAAAAATTTTATGTGCAAAAATTAGTGTCTAATATAAGTCGGATATTAAAAATCTGACTTTTTAATTGAAGTCGGGTTTTACTTTAACATTTCGATGTAAAGTCGGATTTCTTTTATCACGACTTTGGTCAAACCACGTTAGTTTTGCAAAATTAAAAGGTAGAATGTTAGTTAAAAAAGAAAAAAACAGTGCTACTTCAAATCAAAACCCCAAGCTCCCATACATGGGTTTCTCATTGGCACGCCCTGCATCAGCTCTGAAACCCCAGCTTCTTCTCCCCACGGAGGCTCGTTCACCTGGCCTCTATCCCTTTGTCACTTCCTGTTCCGTCTTAAGCTTTCAGCCACCCCCAGAGCCCCCTGCTTCCTCTTCTACCGCTCCTTGCATTCTTCCCCTTCAAAGTTTTGGCTTTAGAAGTCAAATCTAGTTGTGCCTTCGGGACCTCGAGGGCTCCCCCTCAGCACTTTTCTCTAGAGAGGCTTCGGTCAAGGCTCTATTGTCTCTCAATAATTTATGAGCTGTCTTATAAGTCTAAAAAAATATTTATGGGGTGTTTGGCTGCATTATAATTTTTTTGTATATTTTTACGATAAAAAATTTTATTAAAATAAAAAGTGAACTAACTCATGACATAAAATTATCATGTTTGGAGAGATGTAATAACAAAATAGAGTAACTATCGTACAAGACCAAACAAAGTGGGGGACCACAAGAAAAAAGAAAGAGGTGAGACCTTTTTTTTGTTTAAGAAGAAAATCACTTTCAAAACATAAAATTGTCATGATTGCCGAACACCTCTTTCAACAAGTTTTCTTTTAATTTTTAAAAATTAAAATAAAATCTCCATTATCATGCAACCAAACACCCCATTAAGATCCACTTGACTGGGATTAACAATCATTCGGTCCGAGGTACATTAAGATTGTTCGATGTAATGCTTATGTTCTAACTTATTTTTTATAAGTTAATAAGTCTTGTGTGACGTTTAACTTTTAAATTTTCAAACATGAACTATTTATAAAATTAGAAGGAACATACATATAATATCACATACGTAAATATTGAAATGATCAACACGTAAATATTTTAATCAAATCAAATACTTCATTTTTATCGCCAACTAAGGGGGTGTTTGGTTGTATGATAATTGAGATTTTTATTTTAATTTTTAAAAATTGTAAGAAAACTTGTTAAAAGAGGTGTTTGACAACCATGACAATTTTATGTTTTGAAAGTGATTTTCTTCTTAAACAAAAAAAATGGTCTCACCTCTTTCTTTTTTCTTGTGGTCCCCCACTTTGTTTGGTCATGTGCTGTGGTTACTCTTTTTTGTAATCACATCCCTCCAAACATGATAATTTTATGTCATGAGTTGGTTTACTTTTTATTTTAATACAAGTTTTTATCATGAAAGTGTACAAAAAATTATCATGCAACCAAACACCCCATGATAATTTTTTGTACACTTTCATGATAAAAAATTGTATTAAAATAAAAAGTAAACCAACTCATGACATAAAATTATCATGTTTGGAGGGATGTGATTACAAAAAAGAGTAACACCGCACATGATCAAATAAAGTGGGGGACCACAAGAAAAAAGAAAGAGGTGAGACCCTCTTTTTTTGTTTAAGAAGAAAATCACTTTCAAAACATAAAATTGTCATGGTTGTCAAACACATCTTTTAACAAGTTTTCTTACAATTTTTAAAAATTAAAATGAAAACCTCAATTATCATGCAACCAAACACCCCATAAGAGATTAGACGTCAAATCAATAACTCAAAATTTCAGAGTAAGCTAAAACAAACGTTTCCTATGGACAGATGAATCTCTTAATCTTCCTATCATCTACTAAACATTCGATCATCTTTTTTTATATACAAGTATACATATAATTTACAAATATATATTAAATATTTTTTGATTTTTTTAAAATAATATTAACGTGTTTATTATATTATATATGTACAATTTAGTTAAATTAAAATATATTTTAGTATTAGATTAGTCAACAACAATAGATAAGAGTACATATAAAATAAATTAAAAGGTTTAGTTGTTATCATAAATAAACATATGATTTAGTAGAACTTAAAAGAAAAATTAGATATACAATCATATACCTGCTGTACAAATAAGATGAAGGCGTCGAGATTGTAGCGATGCGCTGAAGCCGATATCGTAGCGTTGAAGGCGAAGTGTGCTGAAGCCGATATCGTAGCGATGAAGGCGAAGAGAAGCAAGTAGAGACGTGGAAGATACCAATTTACGAGCGTCGGGGGAATGTCAGAAGAATATAGATGAAGGCGTCAAGATTGTAGCGATGCGCTGAAGCTGATATCGTAGCGATGAAGGCGAAGCGAAGCAAGTAGAGACGTGGAAGATACCAATTTACGAGCGTCAGGGGAACGTCAGAAGAATATAGATGAAGGCGTCAAGATTGTAGCGATGCGCTGAAGCCGATATCGTAGCGATGAAGGCGAAGTGCGCTGAAGCCGATATCGTAGCGATGAAGGCGAAGAGAAGCAAGTAGAGACGTGGAAGATACCAATTTACGAGCGTCAGGGGAACGTCAGAAGAATATAGATGAAGGCGTCAAGATTGTAGCGATGCGCTGAAGCCGATATCGTAGCAATGAAGGCGAAGTGCGCTGAAGCCGATATCGTAGCGATGAAGGCGAAGAGAAGCAAGTAGAGACGTGGAAGATACCAATTTACGAGTGTCAGGGGAATGTCAGAAGAATATAGATGATGGCGTCAAGATTGTAGCGATGCGCTGAAGCCGATATCGTAGCGATGAAGGCGATATTCTTATTTCTGAAGCTTACAAGGTACCCTTACAGACTGACTTACAAGTCTTTATATAGGACTTCAATCGACACTATTGCGGACTTCAGACGGTATGAACTTCGAAAACCGCGGGCTCAAAACCGGGTGCGCCCATGGTTTTACAAAAGTTATTCGATTGGCTCCCCGAGACTCAGATCGAATCTAAAACAGTATATTAGACAAGACCTCAAAGGTTGTATTTATCAAAGCGGGTGCATCTTTGGGCCCCATCGTCCTTTGATTCGATACCCTTTGTCGGTCGAAAAAATAAAGTGACAAAATTTATAATTATTGTCTTTGATGGTGTCAGTACCGCTACTGCTCCATCTCATCTGCTCAACTGCTGAAGACTTCTCTCCATATTGTTTTCTCATTTGGACCCAAAATATTTGTATCGAGTTGCTCTTGGTATCCATGTCCATGACCATGATGACTTTTATGAACCATCTTTGTCTGATCACGAACCAGTATTCTCCCATCCGTCTAGCTCGGAACATCAATGGGCCATCCACTCTCGTTTTTTATATGTAAAATCTTTTTCTTTTGTTCATCATTTATATTCATTGTCTCATCGAGCTCTTGATATTCTATATCGAAGGACTATTGTGGTCTCATCCTCCATATTTGTATTGATGGGAATGTGTTTCCAATAGTAGCTTCAGTGAAAGTTGCCGTTATATCTATTTCAAAGCCTTGTATTAATAACGGGATCCACCCTACTATAGTTTTAACTATCATAGGGAAATTTAGATTATTAATTTGTTCTCTTGTGACGATTAATTTGTTTATGATCTCTTGTTCAAGAGCATGGATTGATTGGTCGTCGATTTCATGATGTACCAATGTTATTCTTTGTTTGTTATTTTTTTTGTTATACAATCTTTATATTCTTGTAATAATGGTAGGACTGGGTCATTCCATATTTTGTCATCAATGAGGGTTTTAATTTCTACTGGCAAATTTTTATTAATATATTCATAGAGTTCCTTTCTTTTTTCCTTTTGAAGCACATTGGAGAATATTGCTGTATTTTCCATGTAATTTATAATATTTAATTGTTCCTCTGGTTCTTCATTATGGATATTTTTCTCAATAAAGGGAATTAAATGATTATTGAAGATACCAGTATAGTTGCTTCGTTCTATCATATTTTGCTTCTTGAGTTCTATTATCTGATTTTGAAGTGCAACATAAATATTTTGATGATGATGATGATTATTTTCTAGCATCATAATATATTCTTCCATGGTGCGAAGGGCTGTTATATATTCTGAGTTGCTTTGCAGACCACCGGTTACCTTCCATAATTTATTTAAATTTTCATAAGTTTTTTCGCTCAAATTATTATTGCTTCTATAAGAGCTTCTAGCTTGAGTTATTTGGTGTATTACTTGCTAGTTTTGTGCTTTTGCCATATCAATAATAATATTTCCTTCTGCGAAATTGATATTTATTTTTTGCTCACCCTTATTGATAGGTGTAATATAAGAATTTATTGACATGTTCGCCCTTTATTTGACATAGCTGCTTGGAGGAAATTATACTTCATTCTGAAAAGGTCGAGATAAATAATTAGCAACTATATTTTGATGACCCGGCAAAAAATGTATTGAGTAACTATAATCTTCTAACTGCATTAACCATCGTAATCTTCTACTATTTTGATATTCTTTCCGATTTTTAATGTAATGATATAATTCTTTATTGTCAGTATTAATTTTAAAAGTTGTTGGTAATAACCAATATTTAAAAATTTTAATAATTTTTAATATAGCTAAAAATTCTTTTTCATATGTAGAATAATTTATTTCGGGTTTGGAGAATTTTCCAAAATTATATCCAACTACATCTTCTTTTTCTATGGTTAATATTCCTACCCAATAAAGTTGACTAGCATCGGTTGATACCACTAATCTATCAGTTTCTCTAGGTATAATAGTTTTTGGGATCTTTGTTATTATTGACGTGATATATTTAATTTCTCTGTCTGCTTCTGGAGAGAGTGTAATTTTTATTTTATTCGTTTCCCATCGTGTTACAATTTTGTCATTCTCTTTTTTATATTTTTTATTTTCTGAATTAATTTTTCCTTGTAATTCTTTTGTTAACTCACTTAGTCTAGGAATATATTTCCTACCATAATTCAGAATTCCTATGAAGCTCCGTAATTGTTTGAGTGTTGTGAAGGTGTTTGGAAAATCTTTAATTTTACTTATAATATGACTTTGGAGTTCAATAGAACCTTGATCAATGATTTTCCCTAGATATTCTATTTTTTGTTTACAAAGTTCAATTTTCTTGGGTGATAAAATATACCGTTTTTTATGAGAATTTCTCTTATTATTTGTTAATGATGTTTATGTTGATTATAATCATCAGAGAATACTAATATATCATCTATGTAAAGAATAATGAAATTATCATAATCTTTACAAATTGAATTCATCCATTTTTGAAAAATTTGTGGGACATTTTTTATTCCGAATGGCATTACATTCCATTCTAGATGTTCATAAGGTGTAGAAAACGAACTCAGTTCTTTACGCCCTGTTTGGTAACACTATCAAATACCTCTATCACTATCAATTTTAAAATTGATATTGACAGGAACCATCAAGAGGTGTTTGGTTAATTGTATCAATTTTAAAATTTGTAGTGCAAACAAAGCATATTATGTAATACAAGTGTCCACTTGTATTACTTTTGATATCGATACTCCAACATTTGAAAATATTAATATCAATATTGATATAGTACCAAAAATGAAACTCTAACCAAACAGGGCATTAGACTCTTGGTCTTCTAATCTTATTTCCCAAAATCCCGATTTAGCATCAAATTTGCTGAACCAATTTTTGTTCTGTAGTACTTTTAAGATACTATCGCAACTAGGTATATGAAAACCATCAAATTTTGTATGTTTATTTTTTTTTTTATAATTTATTACCATTCTTGCCTTTCCTCTTTTTTGTTCTGAATGGTTTCGTACCATAAAGGCAGGAGATATATGTGGACTTATACTTGTTTGGATTAGATTCATTTATTTTAATTCTGTAATTTGTTTTTAAATTCTATTACATCTTCTTTGGAATAAACTAAAGGTTTTGTTCTTAGATTTTTTCCTTTATGTTCAGGCATAAGTTCTATTTTACAATATCTTGGACTTTTATCAAATAGTTTTAACGGGTTTTCAGAAAATAATTCAGTTAAGCTATTTATATAAGTGTTTTGGAAACTTTCTTTAGATATATTTATTAGAAATTTAAAAATTTTTGGTACTATAAAGTATCGAGGTACTAAAATTTTTCTATTATTTTTAGTAAAGGTGTTAAACATTTTATCTATTGTAATCGGTGAATATTTATTTATGAAATTGTTACCTAGGATCATATTTCCTAGTCCTTCTTTTATTATATATACTTCAGGAATAATAAATTCTTTCTCAATTTCATCCTGATCTAAAATATATATAGATACATTTCTTGATATTTTATTAGAGTTGGTGTTTCCTGCTAGACCACTAAACAATTGTGGTTTTTTTAACTCCTCATTATTGGTTATGGGCCAAAATTTTTCTTCTACAATGCTTTTGGTGACTCCTGAATCTAATATAGGAAAAAGGTTATAGTTTTGCCCATTTCCTAATTTAATCTTAATACATATTTTTTTATCTGTCTTGTAATTGTTTCCATTAAATAAAATTATAAATTTTATTTATTATAAGATCTGCTAGTTTGTTTTTCTTTTAAATTTTGATGATTGATGTTTTTTCAAAACTTTTGATTATAATTGTTATTTCTCCACTGTATGTGGATTTTATGGTTCTTTATATAATTTGTAATTCTACATTTTTTAACTAACCATTTTTTTATTATACCGTAAAATTCTTCTGGTATCATAAAACCTAACCCAGTGTATAATATTTTTCTTTCTGTAGGCTGTAGAGTTACGTTTTCATTTGATAATAATGTAAAACCTATTTCTGATTTTTCTTGCCAATCAACATTTTTATCATATTTGATGACATAAATTTTGTAATCTTTGAATATATATTCTTTTACTTGTCTATTAAGGGGTCTTTCTATGCGAATCATGCTAGATGAGTCCGTTAGGATTTTTTCTACTGTTATTTGTTTGGATTCAATCGTGAAGGTAATAGTATAAGGATTTATTGTAATTGGATTATATTGATTTAAGATATTATTACCAATTATTAATGCTACAACATCGGGAGATGTATAAAGAGTTTTGAATTTTAGATTATGTAAATCTTTATTAACATCTTCAATTCGTATTTCGTTGATGATGGCAATGTTTTCAAAAGTTACTATATTACCATCGAATGTGATATATTGTTCGATATGTTTGCTTTTTTCAATATTATCTTCTATGATTTTACTATTAATATGTGATATAGAGGCCCCTGTATCTATGACAGCGTTAATCCAAATAAATTTAATTGGGCTTATTTTTACTTGTACTTTAATCATGGTTAATTTAGGATATATCTTTTTAGCTATAGTCATTATTTCGTTTTGATCATATTTTAGATATTTATCTATGCAATAGGAATATCGCGGTTGTTCAATATCTTCTTCGTCAATATCTTTTATTGTTAATCTGCTTGAAGGATATTCTAAGTTTTTTAGTTTAATTTGTTTACTATCTATTATCAATTCTCTACTAATTTGAGGTTTATTTTTTTGTTTTAGATCTTCTAAGGCTATATTCCATTCTTTTGGAAGACTAATTTTGTCTATTTTTTGTTTAATTATTTCAGAATAATTTTGTTGGTCTTCTAACATTATGATATTCTGATTAACTGGTCTGGTTGGCATGTCATTATGTGTCTGATAAACTGGCTAAAAGCTAAGTAGTTATTGTTAATGGTTTACTTCCGGGAGTCATTTCTATATTTCTAAGTTCATGGTAAATATATAAACCTTCATCTATGTTTTTATCATTTAAACTTATCGAGTATTAAGAAAATATTCTAAATTTAAGATATTGGTAAATTAAATTACTTTGAATCATTCCTATTATAGATTGCGCTGGATTTATAAACCTTTTATCTGCTATTATGATTGTTGTTGGTGAATCTATTCCTTTCCTAAAGTTAGCTTTTATAGTAATATCGATAGCTCCTAAGTGTAGATATTTAATTTTATATTTTCTTTTAGAATTTTTTAACATTTGGGTTATTTTATCTTTATTTATGATTTGGATGTTGGTAATAGATCTATTAGTTTCTACTGAATCAATTGTTTGTTCAAATCTTTCTACTAATAATTTATCTTTTCTCCATAGATTCCATTTTAATTTATAAACTTTATTTTTGTCTATTTCCCAAGGAGCATTTTGAATTTTATTGTAAATTTCTTCATTAAATATTATGGTTTGCCGATTTTGATCGTCTTGGTTGTCTTCGATTTGATATATTTCAGAGGTTGATTCGTCCTCTTTAGTTGATTCATGTTTAGTCTGTAAGGAATCGTCCATTAAAATTTAGTGCAGCGGAAGCGACGATTCCTATGGGTTCCTTTAGAATCCGTCTCAATCAGAACCGAACGACGAAAACCGAAAACCGATCAAATCGGGTTCGAATATACTTGATAGGGATTCATATAATCCCATGGAGAGGAAGGAGATGAGCTTGTCAAGCTCTACAAACCGTTCAAGTGTCCGGTCTCCAGCAGTATCCACACGAACTTCATCCACAGCAGGTTCTCCCTTCGCGCCGGCCTCGAGAACTCTTCCCGAACGGAGCTCCATCGACCATGGACACCTTCTAGAGAGAGGAGGAGGTAGGGAGGAGGCTAGGGACGTGGTTTTCACCCTTGGCTTGATAGGGTTTGGATGAAACCATTAGTATTTATAGAGAATTATGGAATTTTTCATAAAAACCCAAAATCTCTATAAATTATACCCTTGCCCCTGTACTTGTGGATAAGTCCTTTTGTGTGTGACCCACTAGGCCCAATAACCTATTTGGTTGAGACCTAAATAAAATAGAACAATTCTATTTAATTTTAATTAAATCCGTTATCCGATAACAGATTAATTGGCCTACCGATCATGAAGGGTACAAGCCACATCCCATGATCCCAAATGGCTATGGGGATAATCTCATCTCCATTGAGCCTTTCCATCATCAGTTACCACATGGATATAAACCCTCATCCATACAATGTCCCGGTCGGAAAGGAGTACGGCATCGACTGTCAACTCCTTAGTGTACCGACTCTATAGGATCCTGTACTCGAAATTGGATCAATTGGAAAGCTCCTTTTCCAATTATCCTATCTACCCTGGCCAGGGATTTAGAGTACTATCCCATAGGACATTCACTCTCACTTACCGAGAGTGGATGATCCCTTGTTGTCCGCTCAATTGCCTCCATCGGATTTTCCTTGTACCCGATCCATCGCTATATAGGACCATCTAAATTGTGATCCATAAGTCAATGGTCAAAGCACAAGTTCCACCCAACAAGGCATCTTTGGCGACTCAGGTCAAAGGTCCAACCATGCAACCATGATGATAGAAGACCACGATGACGAGTTCGGTAAGATACCATTCGGGGTTTCTAATTCGGTCGATTCGGTGGACTCATTCAACTAATGAGCACCTGTATGTGTATCTCAGTGTCTCCACACTGATAACCAATGAGATCGGTCATCCTCATCACATGAGAAGACATCACATACACTAGTCTATCCGGATCCTTGATGTCCCGTCTCAAGTATCCTATGACTAGGAACATTTAGGTCAAATACCTCTAGATGATCAATCTCATTATCATGATCTCATCATGATTTAATCATCATTGTATTTGATCAAGGACTTCATTATGATATTCGCTTCTAATAAGAGCTTATAATGAATATTTGCCTAATTAATTGAATGAGATATTTCTAGAAATGTCGAATCATATCATATATGATTGGCTTGTAGGGCATACATTTCTATCATAGTCATCATAAAGATATATTGAATATTGTTTTGCTGAAAAGGATCATATTCATCTATAAGATCGTCTATTTCACTATTACTATCATCATATTCGTCATCTGTGGAGTTATAAAGGACGTCGTCTTCACTTTCAGTTAGTAGTTCGTATTCATAATGTTCTATGTCTGATAAGTCGTATCCTATTCTTATGTCATAGATTTCTTCCACAATATTCATATCTACGTAGTTTATTTGTCTTCTTTTAGGACACATATTGACATAATGACCTTCTTCACCACATTTACAACATTTACATTTTCTGTTATTAGGTTTCTTTTTTAGGTATTGCCCTTTAGGATTTGTTGTTTTGGGTTTTGGTTTAACTTGGAAAATTTTCCTTTTATAAGGATATCTTTTAGGTTTTGGTCGATTGTTGATATTTTTTGTAGATTTCTTATAAGTTTTGCCTTTGTTTTTATTAGGTCCACCACGCTTGTTGCGTGCTGGTTTACATCCATACAGTAAGGTTGGTAATAATTTTTCACAATCACTAGTTATATTTGTGGATGTAGAATATTTTTCATATAAATATTTTGATTTGTTAAAAGATTGCATTATTGATGATTCTTTACAATAGTTTATGAAACAATTTATTGCACAATTTATTCTAGTAGATAAGTTGTCAGTTCCAGCTCTTCTTGTTTCAGTTTCTTTTAAAAAGGTATGATAATAATCTTTTAGCTTAATATCCCAGGGTAATGGAAATTTATTAAAATATTCTAATTCTCAGTGATTCCAATGGGTTGGTGGTAACTTCCACACATAGGTAGAATAGTCAGTATAAAATTCTGTTAAGTAGCATATATTACATAATTTCATTTTGCCTAGTATAGTTTCTATATCATCTGTATTTATAGCATTTGGCCTAGTGGACGAGGTAAATAATTGTAATAAAACAAATTGTAGTTGCATTAAAGCATTTTCAAAAGTTGATTGTTCGCGTATTTCTTTAAATATTTCTTATTTATATTGTGAAACTAGTGCATATGTTGCACTACTTCTCATTTTACTTATTATAAAATCTATTAAGTTGGCTACTGTTAGATTTGGGTAAAGAAATTGTAAGGAAAACATAGAATGACACCATTGTATAATATAATCCGCTCTATTTTATACTGAAATAGTATCAATATTAAAGTAATTATCTACATGAGTTTGTGTAGTTCCTTCTTGTTGTGGTAATTTTATATTTTTTTCCCACCAAGGATTTTCAAGTCTTTTGACTATTAGATTAGTCAACAACAATAGATAAGAGTACATATAAAATAATTTAATAGGTTTAGTTGTTATCATAAATAAACATATGATTTAGTAGAACTTAAAAGAAAAAATAGATATACAATCATTTACCTGCTGAAGATTAATACGAACTTCTGTGAAATATAATACTGATATATTCTGTTATATTATTTAAGTACAATTGAGTTAAAATATAAATATAACTGAATATTAGATCAGATAACAACAATAAATAAGAGTACATATGAAATAAGTTGCCAGGTTTAGTTGTTATCACAGTGAACATGTGGTTTTTTAACAAGTTATGTAACTCTTCCTTTTTTTTGTTCTCGGTCTACGATCGGCGTACCAGGGACTCCGAGTGAGGCGGCGGCGGGCGCAGGCCTTTGGCTGCGATGGTAGCGATCGAAGCAGGGCCGGCGGCTGGCCGGGGCAGCGGCAGCGAATGGTTTTAATGGCGGAAATTGTGCTGTTTCGCGGCGGCGGAGCTGCTTTTTCTTGAAGGGGACGGTGGTGCTGTTTCTCGGCGGCGGAGGTGCTTTTTTCGCAAGGGAACGGTGGGTTACAACTTTTCCCGATTTCCTCGGGTTGACGCTAATTAGAACAACGCGTGGAAGGTGGTACTTTCGGTAGTTTCATTCCACATAAACCTTTGTTTTGCTTGGTTTTGTACTTTGATTGATACAAATGTTGTTTTCATCAATCCGAGCAAGAGCGCTGTTGCTTCAGCAGAGCAGAGGTGCTTAGTGATAAATCAATTGTGACTTGTCACCTTTAAAAAGATGCAGAGCAGATTTTCATTCCATCCTTCCTTTTCGTCTTCTTCCTATCACCCGTTAGGCTTATGCAGCAGCATATCAGATGCTGTACTCATGGTTCTCGAACCGAGGGTTCATTTGATTGTCCAGAAAATAGCCGGTACGTAGGGGCTTTTCCCAAAAATCTGATCATAACTTTTATTCTGTTACAGGTAAAACATTAGTCAATGTAAAGTAAACTCCGTTGACTCCTTAGAAATTTGATTTTGGCGTCCACCAAAATTGGGCGGCAAGAGAGATCTGAACATTGTTATTGTTCTTCTCTAGGTATTTTTCAGCTCTCCTAAAAAATATAAGTCAACATTTTCTAATAGATGAAAATGGCTTAATTTATACAACTCAGCTCTAGTCTTAATACCAAATTATTTGTGGTTGGCCATGTAGATTTTCTTTCTCCGCTCATGTCGATTTCCAGTTATATATTTAAATTATTTAAATCATATTAAATTATTTTCTTTTAAGTCAACCTAGGTCTACCACTACTTTTTTGTTTCTAATATTTTGGTATTTTGCACTTTTTTAATTGGTGCTTTTTTAGGTTTGCGTTTAATATGTTCAAATAATCTTAAATTTTTTTCTTTCAATTTGTCTATAATTGGTGCTACTTTTATATTTTTAATATATTATTCTATTTAATCTAATATGATCACATATTCATGGTTAACCTTCTCATTTCAGTAACACTTATTTTGAAACTATGTTTTTCTTTTATAAAAAGGTTTAATTGCTAAAATAAAAATTTCTTTGCTTAATATATACCTGTGCATAAATTCCTTGTTTGCTTAGAATCTAGGATAAATCTAGACATAATAAAATGAATAAAATATTTTTAAGAAATTGTTTTGAATGCAGATTTAGGGGCATATCTTTTCTCTAAAAATGTTTTAAACATATCAATGCAAAGCTTGGTAAATTATGTGTATTTTAAGTTATTTTTTTGATATATTTCAAGTTTTCAAATACAATGGAGTAAAATAAAGTTTTAATTTAGTAAATTATTTTATTATATAGTTATTTTGGAATGATAAACTAGACAACTAGTAACTATAGAAAAGAAAGTTTATTCAAAAGATATTTTTACTGCTTTTACTGCATCAAATTCTAAGACATGACTTTTGGATGATTCACTTGTTAGTTAAATGAATACAAATATTTTTAAGCGAAAACTTTATGAATAAATAAACAGTGGATTCTGTTTGAGTAAAATGGATTATAGATAACCAAATAATATATTTTATTTTTAATTTTGATGAAATAAGTTAATTCATGGGAAATGGTTTCTCAATATTATTTTTACATGGATCCAAATCGACCCTAAGGAGGAGACTTAATTTTTCTTATGCTAGTTTTGTTATGTAGTTTATTTGTTTTATGAACTTAGATATCATATTTCTTGAAAAAGTGATTCGATTGATGGGATTTCATGGGAGATTGATATTAAAATATTTATTCTACTAATCTACAGATTTGACCCTCTTCTTTCTCTCGTCCTATGCTTCAAATTATGCAACGACTCTTGAACTGCCATAAAGTTATCAAGAAATGCCATTCAAGAAGGCTGATTGGTTTTACCAATTAATTCTTCTATCATTTCTTTTTATTCTAGTAGCAAGCACCTAATTAATTGTTTTGTAATTGCCATTCTACAGGCTAATCAGTCTGATTTATATCTTCAACCAATTCTTTGTTCTGTTAAAAAAGGAAAGTAGAATTCAGCTTTCTAATAGTCCATGGCTTCCAACCAAGATATGAATGCTGCCAGTCCTTACTAGTGTCCTAACAATTTTCGTAACATCCCATATACGGGTATCATATATTAAGTGGTAAGATTAACATGTTCTGGCCTTTCAGGTTTTTTTTAGAAGAAATGAACAAGCTTTTAAATGGGTTCCGACTTGTTTTGGGGTCTAGATTTCAAGGAAGACATTCCCAGGTTTGTGTTTTTTTTTCTTCTGTTCTTTTTACCCACTTTAAATGTCTCACTTTGGCATTGCTTCTACTAAATATAATGCTTAAATTTACAAAATCTTAACCAAAGAATGTCAACTTGGATCTCGACCTCACCTCAGGATGGTTGCTGAGGTGAGATCTTGTGGTATTCTCACAAGATCCGGGTGGGGATGAGATGATGGTCAGGATGGGTAGAGATGGCTGTCAAAGGGCAACCATGGACAGCCAGTTTGGACTCTCGGAACTGGATGGCGGCCCATAACTTAAGGATTTACAACATTAGTTGTGGATCCATCTTTTCTTGATTGGTTACTTGGCCCGACAAAGTCCCTTGGCAAATGCCTTAACAAACTACGGATACAATTTTTTTTTTCCTTAAGTGTAAGTTTCTTTCAATCCAAATATCAAATGTTCAGACCAGAGCCATCCCTCTTCCCTCTCACCTTTCCACCTTTGTTTGTTAAGTTCTGCAATCTGCCCTTACCCGTCGGCCCTCCATCGAACAGATGGTTGAGTGGTCCAATGATGCCACTGCCTTGCATTACCTTCCCAGCTCTCACATGAGTCCACGAGTCCTGCCACCTGTGAAATGGTAGACCATGAAGCATCTTGTATGTTGCACCGTGCTGCTTCATTTGGAACGGCAACGGATGGAGCCATTAGCCCTCATGCCTACCTTGTGACCCTCATTGCTAGATCTCATGGAGACAACAAATGATACCATGATGAAAGAGAAAGGGGGAGAGCGAAGAAGGTACCTGTGACTGGGGCTGGGATGGCTGCAGATGAAGTTAAGATTGCATCCTGATGAAGTGGGATCACTACCTCTGAAATGATGGTGGATTAGGGCTTCTCTCTCTCTTGGAGAAAATGTGATGTTCATATTAGTTACAATTACCTGCCATGGTGAATTGCAGAGATGCCAAGATGAATTGAGACACCAATAGTTCCCTACCAGTTGCCTGTAGATATGCAGCAGATTCAAAGTTCACGCTGGAGACAAATCCACTTCTACCACTCAGGCCTCAGCTGAAGCTTTCTCACCAGTTCTGATAAGATAAGCCGAAAGACTGAACAGAGGAAGACACAACAAGGGATCATGGGATAGATTGGTGGAAAAGAGCTGAGAAAATCAGTCAACTTGCTAATTTTGTTGTATTCTCATATTTATATGTTACAGGAGTGTTTTACAAACCGGGAAGTATTCCTGCCCAATGTACACTAAAAAATAAAGTCATAAAAAGAATCAAGTACATTGACCACAAGGGTGTATGTGCAATTGTTACTTTTCTAACACCCCCCCTTAGAGCCTGTGTTGAACCAACTTGCCTTGTAGAAACATGAATTGAAATTTGCTTTAGGCTTTTGTGAATAAATTAGCCTCTTGCTCTTTACTTGGAACATAAACAGTCTAACTGTTGCCTTGTTTTTATCTTTTCTCGAACAACATGGCAATTAATTTCAATATGTTTAGTCCACTTATGAAAAACAGGATTTTCATTGATATGAAATGCTGCTTGATTGTCACAATACAAATTGACACGTCCTGGATCAATGTGAAAACTTTTAAGAACATGTAAAAATTCATTGGGCTTCACATGATGTGGCTGCAGCTAAAGCCTGGTATTCAGACTCTGCAGAAGATCTGTATACCATGGTTTTTTTTGTCTTCTAAGAAATTGAAGAATGACAATACACGCTGCAGACCTGGTGATAGATCTTCTAGTGTTTGGGCATGCTGTCCGATTGGCATTGGCATAAATGTGAATTTTCAACTTATTCTCAGCTGGGAAGAATAGTCAACTTCCAGTAAATCCTTTAAGAAACCGGATTACTCTTATTTCAGCCCTCCAATGTACTTGACATGGTTTGCTCTTGTGTTGACTTAATATATTAAGAGCATATGCTATATCCGGTCTTGTGATTATCAAATAGATCAATTTTTCCACCAGCTTTCTATATTGTGAAGCATCTGCTAGCTTGTTCAAATCACACTTATGTAGCCTATGATTATATTCTAAAGGACTAGCCACAGGTTTTGCTGCCATTAACCCAGTTTCTTTGAGTAAATCTAAGACACTTAAGTTGATTTAGGAAGATGCCTTCTGCAGATTGGACAATTTCCAAACCAAGAAAATACTTGGGTGCTCCAAGCCGCTTAATGTAAAATTACTCATCTAGAATTCTTTGAAGATGTTCTATCATGTACTCATAATCTATGGTTATGAGAATGTCATCAACATGGACTAAAAGAGTTGTGAACAAACCATTTCGCATTGGAGTAAATAAAGATCAATCTGCTTGTGACTGTTTGAAGTCACAACCTGTGATAACACTCTTTCATTTCTCAAACTAGGCCCTTGAAGCTTGTTTCAATCCATAGATTGACTTGTAGTGCTTACAAGCCAAGTTCCCCCTGATCCATAGTTCACCGTGAAAGAAAGTATTATTGACATCAAATTGGTAAATGGTTCAATCTTTCATAGCTACAATGGATAACATGATCCTAATGGTACTACTCATTTTTGCTATGGGAGCAAAAGTTTCTTTGTCCAGCCCTTCAATTTGAGAGTAACCTTTTGCTACTAGTCTCGCTTTTTGCCTTGCTTTTGATCGATCCATATTAAATTTTAGCTTATACACCCATTTGCACGCTATGGCTTTCTTTCCATCCAGTAAAGTAATCACACTTTAGTTCTTTAGACATTGCCTCTATTCAGAAAATTTGCAAGCATTTTCATTGTTTTCATGTTTAAAACTAGCACTTAATTGGTTAAGAAAGTTAACATGTTGAGGACTAAAAGAATTGTAACTCGTCGTTCTTTGTATAGTATAGGATATCTGACTTTTCTGTGTTTTCTTCCAATGGTTGAGAAGAGTGAACATTAAAGGTTGTGAGATAGTCATTCAAATAAGCTGGAATTTTCTTGGTTCGATGAACCTTGGGGTGGCAATTTTTGCAATATCCTTCTCTAAGTGCAATAATAGCATCAGATTGTGTAATGGTGGTATCAAAACCAACATTAGGAGCTCCATTGCTGTTATCTTCCGAAGCATAAATTGGAATAAAATCATCACCATTATAGTCAACTGAAGTGGGAATAGGATTATATGACATTGTTCTTTTCCATTATCTCATTAGCATATGGAAAGACATGCTCAAGAAAAATCACATCTCTACAGGTAAACACATTTTCAGTTGATATTTCATATAGCTTATATGCCTTTCGCAATGTGGGATAACCAATGATAAGAACTTTTCTGCTTCTGGGGTTGAACTTGTCACCTTTAGGGTGACTTGATGAAACCATGGGCTAAACAGCCAAAGACCCTTAACCTTTGATAATCAGGTGGCTCTTTGAACAAACACGCATAAGGCGTGCCCTTTCCTATTGATGGTGAATGTTGATGGTTTATAAGATAAGTGGCATTTAACATGGTCCGCCGGGTCGCCACTAGACCAGTCGGTTTTTGGGCTGATTGATTTGGTCCTGACCCCACAACCCTGACCGGTGATTTTTTTAAATTATTATTTTTATTTCGATCCTTGGCCGACCCGGGTTCTGACCCCAGCCAACTTAGGTCAATTTTAGGCTCAATCGACCCTGTCCCGACCCCTGACCCTGCCTACCTTGGCAGTTAAGACACAATCACTTAAAAAAATTGTGTAAATTGCTTTGAAATCGGATCCTTCTAGCAACATTTAGGATTTGCCTATGTTTCCTCTCGGCCACACTATTCTGTTGAGATGTAGAAACACAAGTGTGCTCATGCAGTATTCTATTGTCAATTTGTCACTAATATTTACATTGGTTTTGAATTACTGTTGTACATAGTTAAGAAAAGCTATGTACATATCATAGGCCTGAGATTTAAACCACATAAGATATGTCCATGTAAATTTACTATGATCATCAACAATGGTTAGAAATAAGCGAGCACCAGACCTTGACTCTACATGATAGGGACCTCGTATATCAATGTAAACCAAATCAAAATGTTGATGTGAAATTTCATTGCTTAAAGGAAATGCAAACTTACATTGTTTGGCAATTGGACAAGTATGGCATTTTAAACTACTATCTATTTTGCAAGGAACAAATTCTCTTAATTTAGCTAGCCAAACATTTTTATTCTCATCAAAAAAATATAGACCTCGTTCATGGCCCTGCCCAATCCTCTTCTTGGTTTTCACATCTTGTATGATGAAATGATTTCGAAAAAATGTCACAAGTCAATTGACTGACTGACAAGATTGAAATGTAAGTTGGGCACATGAAGTGAAGGACATTCTTGAGGCTGATTTCTTTGGTGAGAGAGAGTCTGAACCTGAGTCCATCACTATCAAAGCAGTATTATTAGGCAGTATAATTTTCTGATCTGTTTTTATGTCTTCCCTTGGAAAAATGTAATTAGCACTTGTATGTACAGATTTTTCGGAATCTGTCATCCATGGAGATGAATGTGACTTGGATTTACTTGCCATATTAATTTGATGATTGCTAACATTTGTAGAATTAAATAGCTTCAGCAATTGTGCATAGTGCATACTGACCTCCAGTGAGCATGTGAGTTGCTTCAGATGACTTGCTGCCTTGTCCTTGATTACCTTTGTCAACTGATTTCTGAACATTCTTGTATCATGGAGGATTTCCTATCAATTTGTTGTATTGCTTCTTGATATGCCCATTCAAGCAACAGGAAGAGCATTGCTACTTGATGTTGAGGCACTTGGTCTGGTCACTGTTGATTTTAACATTCATAACAGAATTCTGACTGAGTAGTTGAATGCATATGCCCTGCCAGTAGATGGTAATGGGTCTATCAAGAGAATCTTGCTTCTAACAAGAGAATAAACCTTGCTTAGGCTCATAAAGAATTGCATTAGCTATTTCCGATTCAACACAGAGTAGGCATTTCTGGCTTGAATTGAGATAATTTGTCTCAAGGACCTTTAAGAGTAGGAAAATACTTTGCAACCGAATTATTGCCTTGTAGTTGAATAGCTATGGTTTTAATGCATAACTTATGGGTCCATTCAAAGGAGAGAATTGCTCCTTCAGATCGGTCCAGATCTGATTAGTTGTCTCAACGTATAAGACTGAGGGAATTATATCAGTATGAATTGAGTTTAAAATCCAGATCCTGACTGATTCCACCAATTCTGACCGATTCCTACTTTTGCCCAGAATCAGATCGAAATCGACTGATTTGATTTAGGAATCGGCCGATTCCGATCAGATTCCTTAATCAATGTGGACTAGCGCCAACATGAGCTGGAACAACTACATCAAGGTAATATAAAACGAATGTTAATGTCCACCTAAAATTTAATACCTCAAACATGAAAGAAGTCAAGGTTACATCGGATCAACTTGCATGTAAAAATCATTTGCAAACACACTCGACTGCCTTTATTACCGCTGAAGTCGTCGTTTTAACTCCCTTAAAGGTCCGTTGTATCATTCTTTGAGTACTATTCGGTCACCTAAACATGGACATCTCAGTTGGTAGAGTTGATTGTTTGAGGTGTAGGACTAGTACCTTATATATCTAAATGTCTAGCAGCAGCAACTCCTCTTTTCTCTTCATTTTACAGGTAACCTTATTGTCTAGCATTACTTTCTTTAGTTGTGCCTCCACTTGATCATCTGAATTTAATCCATCACTCTTAACTGGAGATTTTTTACCCTTTTTACTAGTTCGAGTCATTAGACCGCTATCTTTGTGTCTAAGCTGCTCATCTTGCATGTTGGCCTTTTCCTTAATCCATATCTCCCTATGAAATTCTCTTTATGTTAAATAAGCCCCCTTTCTTCTCACAGCACATTCTCGGTTATCCCACCTACATGTTGCTTGAGGCGGAAAACACTTTCATTTATTTGTTTCTCACACCATTCACATTGAACTCGCAATTCCCAAGCACTGGTTTATGGTAATGTAAACATATTAACATATTTCATTATCACTTATATTATCACATATTTATATAACATTCATAGTCATAAAATATACTATATACTTAAATTTATAAGGATCTATTTTAACTCTCTTCTCTTTCTTATATGATTGTTTGTACTTATATGATAGTTTTTTAAAATGAACTTACTTTGTATGACATTGTTTAGTAGAATGTTTTCCACATTAGTTTTTATTTTTTTTAATATTTTTACTCAATTCTATGTTTTTTTTCTGATTTTTTAAGATTTTTTCTGATTCTAAAAATAAAAATTTTTGGCCAATCCAGGATCGCCCGATCCGGACCGATTTGATCCCGATCTTGCAATCCTTGAGGTGTGGTTGCTCTGCTGGGTGAGAGAGGAGGTCATATCAGATTGGAATCGGACCTGATTTTGAGAGACCCGGGGAGTTGAGTAACTTCTGAGGAATCGGCCAAATCGGTTGATTACATTCCGATTCTATGAAGTCGACTGATTCTTATCTTATTTAGGTCGATTCCACCGGTATTCTATCCTATATTTCTCCTCTGGGTGAATATCGGATCACCATAGGTTGATTCTTATATGGATTGGCCAATTTTGCTACCCATGCTTTGAAATTAGAGAGTACACTCCAAATATAGTTCGTGCTATCTATTTGTTCTATTTATAAATTTAAGGTAGAAATGTTACAAAAAATGGAACCGAACCCCATGTTAATGTACTGAATGGGCATCATTGGCTTCAATAATTTAGATGTGGGAATGTTTGGTATTCTAGAATTATTATATATGACTTGTATGGGTCTCAGGCCAAGATTTTGTAATGGAAGGACAATGCCTGGTTATTATGTTGTGTAATGTTCTGATCCATGTATGGAAATTGTATGCCTGTAGATATGGGTTATTACAAAAGCATTTTAACCTAGTGAACCTTTATTCTGTCTGCCCTTGTTGACTGTGGTTTCCTTGATGATAAGCATATATCTATTGGTGCATGTTGACAAATTATTTATCTTTATGGTAACATTGAGTTCAAGGATTGTCGTCTTGGATGTCGACTTCATCTTGAAAAGGTGAAAGAGAAGAGATCTCGTGAGATTATCAGAAAAATCTCGGAAGATTGAATCTTAGATTTCATTTATGTAGGGTATACCTTAGTCAAGAATTGTTATCTTGCATCTATATTTTATCTCATGGAGATTGAAAGAAGTGATCTAAGAAAAATCTTAAAAGATTGGATCTCGGAATTATCAATCAGTGTGTATACTTAAGTGTAAAATGTTACGTAATCTCTTCGAAAAAGACAAGAAAATTCATATTAAAAATTAAAATAAGTTAAGAGATAATTAAAAGTGTAATATAGAGAGGGCGAACTATTTTTAACAGGAGACATGCAAGAGATTTTGTGTTAGATCAAAGTTTTCATGAACAATATGGATAGGAGATTGACGGTTTCTTGGGTCAGTTGTACAAATATAGTCATACAAATATTAATTTATAAAATTTCATCAAATAATAATGTCTAAATGAATATTTGGATGGATTCCATAATAAAATTGAAAATATATTAAGTAAACTTAAAAAGACTATCTAACAAGTTAGGGGTAGTAATAGGCAGAGGAGATTAATGTCATGTTTGGTTAGAGTTTTATTTTTGGTACTATATCAATATTAAAATTAATATTTTCAAATGTTGGAGTATCAATATCAAAAGTAATACAAATAGACACTTGTATTACATAATATACTTTGTTTGAACTATAAATTTTAAAATTGATACAATTAACCAAACATCTCTTGATGATTCCTATTAATATCAATTTTAAAATTGATAGTGATAGAGGTACCTAATAGTGTTACCAAACAGGGCATAAGGTACTAAAAGCAAGGAGGGTAGGGTCGGGGGTCGCGACCCTATTTTTTAAATAATTTTTTTTTGAAAAATTCAAAAAAATAAGAAAAATGCGAAAAAAAATCTGAAAAAATACATAAAAATTGGATAAATTAAATGACATGACTTAAATGAATAATGCATCAATTTTATTCCAACATGATGTGTTGTACACTTTGTAGGTAGTTGATGTACTCTCATGTCATTTGGGTTGAGTACAAACGATACGTGTACACACGTGGCGATCGTAATTCGTCCGTCCCTCAGAAACCATCCCAAGACTTGATCCAAACGAGTCACCATAACTATAGGTCGATTGGATCGAAGTATCCGATGACTCCCGCGTAATTCATTCCGCGGTACTCTTCGATCGTATGTAGAACCGGAACGCCGGGATGAATCGTACACATAGTCGGGGGCATCGTGGTATTTTCGCTCGACTCCGTCGCTACGATGACCTCCTGCACCGCATGGCGACCTTGCACGCGGTCGGTATCATGGGTCGCGTGAGTATATTGCTTTCATCGCCGGTAAACGTAGCGACGTGGTAGGAGATATGGGAGGATACGAGGTCCTCGTACCTTGTAAAGTGTCGCGTGCCCGGCATCGAGCACCGTCATCGTCGCTCTTTGACGACGAATCCTCGGACGTGCGATGCTGCTCGGATGTTCGGCCTCGGCGTATCTTCTCGATCGTCTTCGACCGTATCGGCATCCGCAATATCGAAAGGATCGATCGCAACACCTTTTCGCCTACTTTGCGTACCTTGGCTAGTTCCTTCTCCGGTCCTCTGGCGCTTTGCTTTGGTGAGGGAGGGATACGGAATTCTTCGGTACAATGGGACATCGTCGAGCACCTCGCTTCGGCCCGTTGTCGGTCTTGGGGTTGAACTCCGGTTCTCCAAGCCCTTCTCGGTCGTTTACCCAAACTTCTGAGAGTTCTTCTCGTAGAATATTTGATCCAAAATCGATATCCTCCTCTTGATTGGCGGCTCGTCGACCGAACGTCCCGGCCCGCTGCTATCCAACTCTTTTGTTCCGTATCCTGGATTGCACTTCATTCTATCCAAATTCCTCAACTTTAACCTCGTGTTATAGTGACGATACACGAGGTCTTCAAGCCTCGCGATGTCGACTGTTCTCTGCTTTGTGTGAATCGGTGAATGTGAACCCCATTTCGTTCGCGACTTTGAAGCCGATGTGGTTTGACTTAGGACCCCGATGGCTACGTCCGCCAAGTCCTCGTACCCCGGTACTTTACCAGCGGTCCATCCACCGATCACCGTAAATTGAATGTCGTGCGTTATTATCTAAGTAAGCTTTAATTAATTAAGTGATGAAAAACATTTCTACGTACCCGGACTTAAGTATCATCGCGGCTCGTTCAACTCTCGCTCGTTCCAAAGTGATAACTCCGCGTTACGTAATCATACATCTTGTTGCAAGCGATAATAGCCGGTCGTCGTCATGACAACCGTCGGATGACGCTCTTCGCGTCATCTAATAGCTCGTTCGTCGCCTTGAAATGTGGACTATAGCAGATGTCTTGGGTTGAAAAAGTAACCTACGAAACAAATAGTATTAGTAAACAAGTTATCTGTGACTTTGATTAATAAAAAGATTAGTAAATGTTTAAGAAAATATACCGTCGTACTTGCGTATGGGTTGATGTAATGTACGCTCCCGATGACGATACATAATATCCCACCAACAAAGTCGGACACGATCTTGAGATTTCTTCTTTTGGCTCTCTCAATCGCATCATATAAATACCCCGTATACCTTTTCTATCTCCGTCGACTATCCTTAGTACCTTCGTTTATGGGTTGGACGATGTCTAACGTCTTCTTTACAACTTTCGAAAATCTCCACTCTCTATCGTCTCTTCTACTTTTCTCCCCTTTCTCTTATCCAGATGGGTTACATCTCAATAGTCATTACCCCAACCGGTGGAAATGACCGTTTGAGTTAGAGCTCTCCTTTGACTCGATAAACTTTCTAAGGAAATATAAGTGGGAGGCGAACCGGGTTGCCACCGGGCCGTAACAACTCTCGCCCCGCCAGGTGTGTTCCCTCGTAAGTGCAAGGACAAAGTTGTGGTTATAAATAAATGAAGAAATAAAGCTGGGGTAGCTTAACTACACACGTCTATTGAGGATCCTTGCATATATCCTCCAACATCGAATCTAAAGAGTGTGCGAACGGGGGTGTCCGTCTGCAACTTTGGTCTTTTGACCGTAAAGCGTCGACCGGCCGCTTTGTATGCGCCGCGTTGTCTGTGTGACTACCTTGAACTACCGGCTCTCTCCTGATTTCTTCTATCACTCCATCTATCAATTGGTAAAGATACTACTGCATTCTTTACGTCCCGATGCGTCGACCGACTTCCGAAAGACCGTGCCGGCTTGTACATGTCGCTAGGAAATTGATGATAGTGTTCCTAGTAATACCTGTTAAGTATAAGATGATAAATAAGTTATACCAAAAAAGAATGTTAATACATCTAATATGAATGAGTAACGAAAATTTAATTCGGTCCATCCGTCGGTCATTAACGTGCAACCTCGTTCCTCACAGGATGCGTTCAATATTTGACCGCGTACTTCTTTGTTTCTTGCACCTCCATAGGAAGATATACATTGTATATCTCCTTTGGGTTTGAACCCGAGCACTCCCTCCCCGACGTCTGCGATCGTGTCGATCGTATTCTCGTAGTATGGTCCCTTCGCGGCATTTGCGGAATGCGTAGTGAAAGAACCACCTCGACGTTGCCCGGCCCAATCCTATCCTTACATAATTTGAGGTTCTTCATCGCCGTCGTGATTGTTGTTTGACGTTGTCGTGGTCCAGTGATTACGGGATCCACGGGACCTACTTCTTGCCGGGTCGTCGTCTTGTGTGAGATCACGGAACCCCGATCTTGCGGTTGGTTGTTGGATCCTCTTCCGCTACCTCGACCACTCCCGGCCGCCGGACCACCCGACCCGTACGTTCGGGCGGTATGTCTATAGAAGTCTTCCTCGGCGAATGATCTTGACTTCGCTTCCATCCCTCGTGAGAGTTCATCTTTTTAAAAAACATTTAAGTATCGAGGCTACTTAATTATCCTTTAAAATAGAATAATGAACAACGTTTATGAGTAACACCTCCCATACCTTCGTACTCTTCGTCTCACGAAAATATCCGGCCTCTCTTGTCCGGTTCCGTAAATGTGTACGGATCGTCTCCCCGGTTGTTGCAATTCTTCTCGGACGGTCTCTTTATGTCTTTTGCTAGTTCCCTTCGTTTGCTCCATCGCTTGTAGGTGCCTACGAAATTGAGCTCTGACCTCTGGCGGAGTCCGTGTGCAAGGAAGAACATTTCCCTTCATGCCTGCAAGATGAAATTTTAAACGATAAATACCGCTGTTGGCACCTAAAAATGTCACAGCACCAAAAAATGACAAGTTTCAGACGAAATACATTGAATAAAACCGAACAGACAAGTTGGATCTATTTTTTCATTGCATTTAGGGCCAATGGGCCAAACAAGCCCAATAAGCCTTATTGGATCCGACCAACCAAATTTCGGCCCAATAACGATCAGACACCACCAGAATGTCCGCCCGACATCCAGAAGAGCAATGTTGAAGTCGGATCATCAATCCGATCTATATCTGGGCAGTTATGGACAAAATTCAAAAATTTGCGGAGCTCGCACGCATCATAGGACAAGGGCAAATCTGTCCAAGTAGTCTCGGACAAGTTATTTTGAATAAAGACTAAAGTTCCGGTGCATATTTATTTAATTGTATTTTACATACAATTTTCGGGATTTTTTGAAGGCCGAGATCGTACCGATCGAAAATTCTATCAAATCGGTGATCTTCGGACAATTGGAGAGTCATTAACCGTAGATCTGATGGTACACAAGATCAATGGCTATTAGGGCATCTTCTGGATTTTTTCTGGATATTTCTGAGCTTAATTAAATTAATTCCGACCGAATTAATGTAAACCGTCGGATCGAGCAACCTGATGGGAATTAGGTCGGAGCCAATTTGAAAAATATCAGCCGCCACCTTTCCCTCCTCCTGCCAGCACGTCAGCCGCCTTCTCCCGATTGTCTCCTGTGATCTAGGAGATATTGATGAGGATTATATCTACCTCTTATCTTGGAATTTAAAGTATTAAAAAAAATGATATAAATCGGAAAGGAGGGGGATCACGCCAGGAGAACCTGCCCAAAGACAGGCCGCGCGCGCAGGTCCCTGATTTTGCTCCCCCGATTCCTACTTGCTTTTGGCGTCCGGCTCTAAAAAGAGACAGAAGAAAACTTGTAAAGGGGGGGATCGGGAGGAGAACCTCCTCCGGCAAGCAACTTGGTCTCTCGGCTTCCCTCCCTCTCTGGCGGACCTCCTCCAAAGCAACAGCAACCCGGCAGCCAGGGGGAGAGAGAGGGACCAACAGAGAAGAGAGGGCAGAAAGCATCCGGCGCAACACCTAGGTGACTGGAGGAGGAGGCTCAAGTGGGCTGCTGCCTTTACCACCAATAGAAGAAGGGGGCTTGTCTTCTACGCCAGCAGAAAGAGAGAGGGAGAGCAGCTGCAGCCTCTCCCGGACAAAATCCAACCAGAAGCAGCCCTAATCAGAGGCCCTCCCTTGGTCCTTCTGGGCGGCTCCCTCCAACTGCAGAAGAAGCAACAGGAGAAGAAGGAGAAAGAAGCAGCGGCCTTGATCTTGGTCTCCCAGCAACAGCAGAGTTCCGAGCATCCAACCTCCAACGGCTTTTCCTCCTGCTGTATTCTCCTAAGTTTTGCCTGCTGTCAACGGCGAAGAGAAATCATCCTCTTCAACCTCCTGCCAACGACTAGAGAGGGACATCCAGCTCCCCTTCATCTCCACGTCCTGCAGTCACCATAGGAGGGAGAGAAGAATCAAGGTAAAATATATATATATACATATATATATATATTCATCTCCTCTACCCCCCACGTTCTTCCTCTCCCCTTCCTCTCCTATTCTCCTGTCTCCAGCACCCAGAAGCACCCATTCTTGCTGGTCGGGACTGTCAAACAGCCCCCACTGGGGTTGTTTTGGCAGGCCCAGTCCTAATCTTATGGCTCCTCTCATCTCCTTCCAACGACTCCTATGCAGACACTGAACCAACTTCTTTTCAGCCATCCAAGCAGCCCCTTCGGCCCCTCTGCGCAAACCAGAAAAGGCCCCAGAAAATCCCTTTGTTTGGTCTTTCACGCAGGTCAGTCAAGGTCCCTGTTCGCACAAATGCTCAGGTCCCCAACCGGGTCCGTATGCGGACCCAACTCCAGTTCCGCCGCAACGCTCGCGGCGTCAGTAGCTTGCACGGCAGCCGCAAAGTCGATTTCCCCATAGCAGCGACAGCGCAGGTCCGTCGGCGGACCCCGATTCCAGTTCCTTTGCAATGTTCGCGGCGTCCAAGCAGATCCGTCGGCAGATGCCAATCGCCACCAGCGCGACGTGGCGCGATGGCACGGAAAGCCGCCGAAGAGGTGCTGCCGGAGGAATGGAAGCCGCGAACGGGAACTCCTGGCCTCCGGGTGCTCGCGACCGCCTGAACCGCGGTCATCTACGGCCGTAAGGAGACCAACCGACTGCGACCGTAGGGAGGTCAGCCGCGCGCACCTGCTGGTCGCGCATCCGGATGGTCCGGGACCATGGTGCCCAACAAGTGGGGCTCGACCGGGAGCTGCTGCTGAGCCGATCAGCTCAACCTTCATCTACCGCAAGAGGGCCCATCTGGCAGGCCGTCGGGGATTCGACCGTTGGAGGCTGTCTCGACACGGCCGAGTCGACTCGCAGCAAGCTAAAAGGCTTTGACAAATAAAAAACTAAATAAAAATTGAAAATGCGAAATGCCATATTAAATAAAGGGTGAGCTCGAAATTTGAGCGCCAGACGGCCATTCCGACTACGTCTCGGGTAGGCGCTCACGGACGTGGGCGCGGGCATGTTCCCGTTGCAAACGGTTCCATTCTCCCCGGTGCGACAAGTCGAAAGACCGTCGTATTGGAGGTGAGCCCGCTCGATCGAGGACCGGCCGGCATCTTTCGCCGAAATGCCGATTTTTCCTCCGATCTTGTGAGAAGCGCACCCGGGAAGAGAAATTTCAAACCTTGGACTTCGACACCGAGCACGATGTAACCCGACACGAAATGAAATGAAGTTTGTTCGAGTGTCGACATGGATGTTCGAATTGGGCACCGAACGTTAGCTCGATGGATTTGGATGGGATGCGAGCTCAAATTAAATAAATAAGATAAAAAATAATAAAAAAAACACTCATCAAATTTAAAAAGCATAAAAATCAGATTTTTTTAAACAACGAAAAATACGTAATGCGTAGGAACTAAATTCCTTAATTAAGTGACAATTAAATAACATCGAAATAGAATTAAATAAACAATCTCTAATGTTTTAAAAAGTCATTAAAACAATCCTCGAACACCAAAAATCATATTGTAAAAATTAAATAAAATTGAAAGAGCTAAATCGAAAAAATCCTTAAACAACTTAATCAAAGTCTTAAGTCAATTAAAATACATTGAACGTGCTTAAACCAACGTTGTAACATAAGTAGCGCGTGAAATTGAATAATTTCAACCCAAATGGTGATCTAAATCTCGAATCATAGCACACCTAATTCATTTAATCAAACTTTAAATCTAAAACAAAATCATAATCGAAAATTGAGATTCAACAAAACAAATAAATCAAACTCAACCCATTAATTCGAAATGTTAATGGAGGGATCAAATTAAAAATAAACAACTTGAAAAATCGAATCTAAATCGATTAGTAAAAATCACATCTTAATCAAATAAAATCAACGTCAACCGAACATAACGCAACTTGTTCGCATCTCATCGAACCCCGCAAGGCTTACGGCCCTACTGGTTTATTGTTTTGTATGGATGTACACTCTCTACAAACGGATTGCTATGGCGGTTAATCGAGCGTTCGAGTACTTGCTCGATGTAAGTTAACGCCGGGTATTCGCACCATCCGGCGGAGAGGGGTCAAAAATCAAAATTTTCAAAGAACCCGAACCTCGGTTCTAATAATTTTAAATGTATCGTCGGACTATTTAATACATTTATAGGTTAATACCTATTTTCCTAAGTAGTCTAAAGGAGATACAAAAATGATTTTGAAAATTAAAAATAAAAACGAAAAAACGAGGTTCTCACAACCGCCGAATATTACTTTGTCGCAATATTTACATTGCACTTTTCTCTCCGCCATGGAAATCAAATTGCAATGCAACTTGGTGGATAAATAAATTCGCTCGGGTCGCGGTAGTTTGGGTTGTTCGGCTTGGAGAAGACATTTTTTAAGTAAATAATTAATTAAGTAAGTAATTAATTATTTAAATAGCTAATAACCTTAATTAGTGACTACTAATGTAAGTATATTTTTATTTATATAAATTGAATGATTAACTAAATATTGGATTAAGTAAGTAATTAATATTCCTTACTACTAATGATGTGTTAAGTAACTACTAAACTAAATATCTAACTAATCTTCTAGCTAACTAACTATGCAAGTAAAGCAAATAAGTATTAAAAAGAATAAACTACTTAACCCACTAATCGATGGAACTAATATTAAATAAATATACTAAATGAGTAATGAAATGCTTGATGAAATAATTAAGTAAATGAGAAAACAAATCGAGCAATGAGAGCGACGAGAGCACAAATGAGAGGTTGAGAGTGAGAGTGGGGGGGTGGGAGTAAGGAGAGCCCACTTGGGGGGCTTTAAATAGCCCCCGAGGGGCTGAATGGGGGGGCTGCGCCCCCCGGGGCCGTTGGCAACGGTCTTGAGACCGTTGCCAACGGTCGCGGCGGTCGCGTGACGCGTTGCCGGACCCGGGTCGCGCGACCCGGCCGGGTCGCGCGACCCGGTCGGGCCGGGTCGCGCGACTCGCGCGACCCGGCCACGACTCCGCGACCCCGCCGGGGGAGTCGCCCCGACCGGGTCGCGACCGAGCCGGTCGGGCCTAAACCCGACCGGGTCGGGGCCGGGTCGCGACCCGGGTCGCGACCCGGCATACCATGACTAAAAGTACTTTATAGATATTCTCGTTTCGGCAATCTCTTTTCTCGGATGTGTGGAGAGAGAGATTCTCGGGATATTACATTCCACGATTGAGTATGCATCTTTAAAGTTTTTTTAGATGGGATTTGTTTTGGTTTAATCTGAAAATCTGAACTCTTACTTTCACGTCTAACTTCTTAGTGTGTGGTAAAATTAGGCACTTAATTTGATTAAGATGTTTATATGCTAATCAATTTAGTGTTTACTTAAACATATATTACATATGAAACTATAAAGTTAAACTATACAACTTATTTTGAAGGTCCGTTTATTTAGATGTAAGAAATATATTTAAACGTTACGACAAAATCAAACAATTTAAATCTAGAAACCTTTGACTAAATCAAAGGTCAGTGGTGTGTTAAGCCAAAACCAACTCAACCTTAGTGACATTTAGAGAATACTTCATGAAAATATGGCAGGTGGTTAACTTAGTGCTAACATGGGTGTTCAAATAAACTCTTGATTCATGCCCGATTTACTCGTATATGATATTGGTTAATTAGGAGACGTAACAAGGGCAAGTTCTCTGCGCCACGCTGCCTGCAAAAGGAGCAGCTCATGTTTATTCTTATGTTTCAAATTGCAGTACATCATTTTCATTGTCTTAGTAATTTTAGGTATAATATTTTCATTGTCCTTAGTAATTTTAGTTGTTTTCTTTTTATGTATGTTGAATTGATTATTTTCTCATGAAATATACAACCAGCAATACACAATTTTGGGATGATATTATTATTTGAAAAATCAAACATATATAGGTATGTGTCTTTATACATGTGTTTGTACAACCTGTCAGGATTTGAATCCAAAGACATAAACCCCTCAAAGTTCACCCGGATTGCGGTTGAGATGATCGACCGTCAATACAATGGAAATGGAAAATGAAAGACAATACTATCACCATTTTTGATGTTGTTGTCACGTCATTGTCGATGTCGTTGAACAGGATGGAGCAAATATACGGAACCTCCTACACAACCGTATGAGGCCGCTGCCTTTGACTAACTCTGTTGACCAGTATCACCGTAGACTGTTGGAAGAAGCTCTGCCTTCGTGCGAGCTGTCATCAATGTCAAAGTCTTACGTCAGAGTAGGAGGAAGAACCCTCCAACACCTCCATCCTTGTCTCCTAACGCCACAAAGATGTCTGCCTCGAGGAAGATCTGTCGAGAAGGAATCTGAGCGCAGGGGAGCTTGGTGTGTGTAGCTGTTTGCTGAAGAGGAGTCGTCGTTGGAGAGAAGCCTACCACGAGGAGCTGCTAAGAAGAGGCCTGCTGCAATGAGGAGTCATCGGAAAGGAAGAAACCCGTGAGGGTTCCTTGCGCTGTAAGGAATAAGAGAGGCGGGAGGAGAAGATTGCGGCATTGTCACCTTTGCTTTTCACCATCGATGCCATCATTGGGGGCGACACTCCACAGCCAAGAACCTTGACCGCGAAGAAGGGAGTCGAGGAGAAAGTAAGGAGGAAAAGGGGGTGTCACCGCCGTTGTCACCATCTTCCGCTACCATTGCCATCGTTGAGAGCTGTCGCCACTATCACCAGAAACCCTCACCATGAAGCCTTCATGTGAGCCTGCCTCCTGTGCGAACAGTCGTCAGGGAGAGAGAAGTTGAGGGAGAGACGGGTTTCGGTCGTAGCTAACCAAAAAAAGAAAAAAAAAACAAAAAATTGATTGCCCGAGTGGGTGGTTGTAGTTCCATGCGCACCCGCGCATGGGCAACAACCAATGAGACCTAGTCAAAGATCGGGCCTGATAACCATGGGGTGAGCTTACCCTTTCGGGTTTGACTTTTGATCAAATAGGGTTTGAAGGGGTTTTAAAAAATAAGAAAGGGGGTAACTTCACCTCCAGTATGGCTCCCCACTCTTATGAAAATGGGTTTAGTGGAATGAGTTTTTGGGACAAAAATACCTCTAAAATCATCTATAAAAGGACCTCAACATGATGTATGTAAGGAGTTGGGCCTATTGTGAGGAAAAGAGAGTCAAGGAAGAGAGAGAAGCTCTACTCAGTTCTCATGTCTTACTAGAAAGAAAAAAGGAAGAAAAGTCTTTGTTTTGTGCTACGTTTCCATGAAATGGGTTGGTTTTTCACTACTTTTTCATAAAAAGGGGACCAAAATAACTTGCTATTTTATATAGAAAATGTCAACCTAACTTCGGTCTAGTCGAAATGTTGTCAAAATTTCAAATTTGCTTTACAATTGTTACTATTAGAAATTGGTCCGATGACCTTCCTTTAAAAGATAACATAGAGGAGTTTTAAACAAATCGTTGTTCAATCAAGTTTAGAGGACTACGTCTAACCCTCCAATTAACAAAATAGATTTTAATATTTTTAATTAGGTAATCTCAATTGTACTCACTGTAAAACATCGGCTCTCGTTTGAAACAAGCTGGACCCTATCTACTCTTGAGTATGGCATTCAAATAGAAAAACAAGTAAACATTCTAGGAATTTCTAGAATAGGACATACCTCCACGCCAAAGCGTGGGTAGTGGCTCGATTGACTGTGAGCACCAGAATCCCTTATACAACCTTGATGCTTAAAGTTATTACGAATTTAAATGATGACTCATGTCTTGTTGGACGGTAGGGGGTCAGACACACTAAATGGGATAGTGCTCACAGATAGGTTGATGAGCAAAATTCAGACACCTGTATTCAATCAACCAACTAGGACCGCGATAGTCTGCAGGAGAACTCCTGGCAGTTGGAGCACAACGCTTCCTTCCCATGTTCTGAGAGTATAGGGGTTTGCTGAGTGGGATCAAAGTTCTACCTGGAGATAGAACTGGTGCTAATCATGATCTGACTATGCTGGCATCTTTGGAGAGCCACCTGAGCAGAAATCAACAAAGAATGGATAGAGAGAAACAGAGGCACCACCAGCCAACAAGTGGTCTGACCACATTGTGGGATGATCTACTGGAACGGACTAGTATAAGCCTTCAATCTAAGAGCTCTGCTTCTCTCACCTGACCATTTGACATCACATAAAATCAAAGAATAAGCATCGTCATCATTTCCTAATGATTACCATGGCTCAATCATCAATCAACTAAGCATATCTCAGTAGACAATTGCTTGACATCATTGTTCTGAAGAACTTGTCAAGATGGACTTCCGACTATAAGAAAACAACATTGAACATCATCAGAACGTGCGAACAGTAGGCAACAGGACTAATTTCGGATGCGTCCCAACCTCGTGAGTGAACACTAAGGCGGACACCTCTCGTATCTAGAGTAGCCAGAGGAACAACTACACAGAGCTGCCAAGACAAAAGGGACTAGTTTCTCAACTGTGCGCCATCAACATAAGAGGTGTCGAGATGAGTATGCATCAGATCTGGAGTGGAAGCTCAAGAATACTAACATGGATAACCAGAGGCGAAACTAGTCGAAGAACCAAGCAGGGCACCAGAGACATCTCGGTCACTTATCTGTTAGGGCCTCCTGAAGGTGAACTTGTGAGGAGGGGTTCCCATGTTAAATATCGATGTAAGAGATCTCCCAAAGGTACATGATGAAGAGGAAGTAGTAGGACGAACGTTGTCATCGTCGACGAAGAATTGAGTAGCCGAACAACTTGCAGCCACCAACTAATTTTTGGAAACCTCAGAGATGGAGACTTGTAGCTAGATCCGTCAGGGTAAAGCCGTCGAGGTGAAAAACCACGATTTGTAGGGAACACTAAGTTGTAGACGAAGCGAGGTAGTCCACTAAAAATGGATCACCGAAGGATCTCTAGCTCGTAAGTGTGAGATCTCAACTGAAGACCGAAGACAAAGAGGTGAAGAAGACCATGAGGAGGAATATATCTTCTACGACTAAGGAATTGGAGCTCAGAAAAGTGGTGATGTTGACTAAGGAGGTCGGGATCTCCACCCGTGACAGAAGATAGAGAGGAGTAGGAGAACGAGAGGAAGAAGTTTCTCTTCTATGGCTACGGGAAAAGAGCTCGAGGAGAGGAGTTATGGCGGACGAGATGGCTGCCGCGAAGATGCTGATAGGGTTTCACCCGCGGGTGGAGCTAATAGGAGAGAGACATAGCAGGACCAAATGCTAGAGAGAGTGTTGCCGCTATGATGTAACCTCAAATTTAACAAAAAGATTGATTCTCTTTGTTTCGGAAATTCATTTTTCTTTTGAATTAGGTTTGACCTTAGCATTGACTTTGTAAGAAAATAGATGATATTTCATAAAAGTACTAACTAGGGTCAAAATTATGTGTTGAGGTTGTTAGGTTCTTTGAAAATTTATTTTGACCTCTCCCCGTCGGATGGTGCGAAGATCCGACGTTAATTACATCGAGATAACTCGAATACCCTTGATTAAGCGTCATAGCAATCCATGAAAATAGAAAACATACATCCACCAAATAAGCATTCACACACATATGGACATAGGAGAAAACAATCCCATGAAATTTGATGGAATGCAAGCCCTCAATTTTAGTTTGGATTTTGAATTTGATTGAGTTGGTTGAATTAAATTTTGGTTTGAGTTTGATTGAGTTGAATTTAGTTTGAGTTGGATTTAATTGGTTGAGTTGCTTTTAGTTTGGGTGAATTTTGTTGGAATTGAGTTATTTAAATTTCAGTTTGCTTTTGGTTAACATTGATTTGAGTTGAATTTGTTTTGGGTGAATTTGACATTCTAGGAGCTTTATGCAAATTTCAGGCTTATAAACTGATTTGGGTTCGAGTTGGAATTTGATTAATTGTTTTAAGTTTGTTTGGAATTTATTGAATTTGGTTTAAGTTTGGGACAGTTTATTGATTTGAGTTGGGCTTATTTTGAATTATGGTTTGGCTGGAATGGATTTGGCTTTGGGAAATTTGGGTTATGTTAAATTTGGTTTGTTTTGAGTCTTGATTTATTGAATTTATTTCAGTTGAATTTGTTTGATTTGGGGAACTTAATTTGAATTAGATTGATTGATTTGAGTTAAAAGATTTATTTTAATTTGTTTTGGGATTTGATTTTAACTTGTTGATTTGGATTGAGTGAAATTGATTTTAAATTATTCCGGTCAGATTTGGCCTGAAATGAAGTTTGCTTGAATTAGTTCTGTTTGAGCTTAATTTAAGGATTGGATTTTGAATTGAATTGGATGGTGTTTGCAAATTTCAGATTTTTTTACTTAAAATTCTGCAGATCTCCAGTTTCCGGTTTCTTTTCTTAGTTGTGAGGTTCAAGTTTTAATTTAAACAGGTTGGGGTTTTATGTTCAGTGAATTATCTTCAGATTCGACTGATTGACAAGTTCTGTTTGGTGCATGCATTTTTTATTTAGATTGCCAGTTCCAGATTTAAGTGATCTGATTTTGAATTTCAGACTCTAAATTCTGCACTTTTCAAATATTTCCAGATTGCAGATTCTTGTGGGTTCGACACAGATTCAGTTTTCAGATCTTATGGTGCATTCATATTTTCAGTCCTCCGGATTTCAATTGAAGATTTTTTATGCTTCAAAATTTCAGCTTCCAGATTCCTCTCCTCCTAGACTCCAGATTTTGGATTTCAGATTTTCATGGTGTATTCAGATTTTCAAATTCCAGAGTTAGTTGCAGACTTCATGTTCAGCATCTCAGCTTTCAGATTCCAGCTTTTGGCCTTGAATTTCAGAGGTGAATTCAGACTATTTAAATCTTCAGATTTCGGAATTCTGCAGATCCTACCAGCCTCGGCTCCTGCAATGCCCAATTTTATTTCTTCAAATTCCAAGCCCCAGACCTCTTGTAAATTTCAGTTTGCTGTACATCAGAAATGTGGAGTTCAGACCTTGAAACTCCAATTCTCAGATTGCAGATTTTAGTGTTCGGATCCCTCTACAGATTTCAGATTTTTGAATGGGTTAAGTTCAGATTTCGGAATTTTAATTAGATTTAGAGGTGATTTTAGAAAATGCAGTTCTGATTTTCGGTTTGTGATTTTACAGATTGACAGATTTCAGATTTAGTTCAGGTTTTCCAAATTCTTATGATTTGAATTTATTCAAATGGATGTGATTTATGAAGTTAAATTTCTGTCTGCAAAACAGAGCCGGATTTGGCCAGAACTTAGACCGGATTCCAGGCTCAATTACAGACTTATTTTCTGCCCCTTTTTTTTTTCTTTGAGTGCTTTGCATCCCATTGGATCAGTGAGATCATTGACTCCCTTCAATAACATAGATCAAAAGGTACAGCTTCCTGTGTGTTTGTCTTGGACGTTCATAGTCCAGAAAATACATCATTACAACTCTGACTGGTCTTCAAAACACTCCTGTCCGATCCTTGATGGAGACAAGCCTTCGTTAATTTTTTTGAATGGAATATACCCGGTCTTACACAGTACTTATGGGCATTTCCCTTCACTTTTTCTTGAACTTCATCAATATATACTCGGCTTATTGGCATGTTGATCATGCACGGCCTCATATACCTTAATGAACATGGTATGACATCGTGGTCTTTCGACCTTTGTATGCCCACCTTAAAAATTAAGGGGAAGGTTTAGAACCGACCCACAAATTCTTTTAAGTTTACCCAAGACCATGTGGCGGGTTTTTAAAGCCGGCCAATGCTTGTCTCGGTTCTATGAAATTAACTTAGTGGATTTTTATTTAATTTCGTTCATTGTTTGTTTTATTTTGATTTTTTTGAATTATTGGTCAAGAAGCTGCTAAAAAGCCGGCTTATTGCTTTCCCATTTATTTTGATTCTTTTAAATTATGCCGAGACCATGTGGCGGGTTTTTAAATTTCGGCCAATGTTTTGCCATCGGCTCGTGAAATTAATTAATGAATTTTTATTTAAATTTTCATTCGACCGTGTATTTTAAAAGAGAGATCTTCCTTTTTTTTTGTTTTCTCGTCCGTTGTGCCTCCTGGCCAATGGGCCGGGCCCATCCTCCTTCCTCCTCGCGCCCGTCGGGCCGGTCCAAAGAAAGCCCTATTTTTTTTTTAAACCCTTCCGAAAAAGTGCTGCCCCACTCCATGTTGACCCCGGGTCAACCTCCTTCCCCGCGGGCGCAGCTGGCTCGGCCGTCGTCTCTTCGCGCGTGCGGGAGACGGCCGCGCGCTTTGGTTTTTTTTTTTTGCTTTTCTTTTTCTCCTGTGGGCCCCGCGGCTATTTTGACCCCGGGTCAAAATCGGACGCTGCGCCTCCTCCTCCCCTGTTCATGCGCCAACGTGGACGTAAGTCGACCAAAAATAACTCCGGCGGGACTCTCTTCCTCCCCCGACCGTGCGCACGGGCAGCCGGCGGAAGCGGTGAAGGCAGAGGCTTCGTCTCCTCCGCGGCGGCGCAGGCCTCGGGCAAAGGTAGCTACTGGAGAAGGGGTCTTACGGGGGTGTTCACGCACGGGCTTTGGCTTCCCAAGGGCCTCCGGTGAAGGCGGGTGCCGCAGAGGCTTCCGGCGGGGTGCGGCCGTGGTCGTCGTTTCCGGCGATTGCTTCCGGCGACCGTGGCTGCCGCAAGAGGTGTCTCCGGCGGTGCTAGCAGTGCCGCGAGAAGATTCCGGCGGCGGCAAGCTTTGGAAGGAGCTCCGACGACGGCAGGTCCTCTCTTCTCTCGCTCTTCTATCTCTCTTTTTTCTCTTCTTCTCTGGCTCTCGGGGGGTCTCTCCGCACGGGTGATTTCACGCACACTTTTCCTCCCGCGGGGTCTAGCAATGCTTATATAGGAACGAGCCGTCTCCTTCACCCACTAGGAATCCTTCCGCGATGGGAGTCAGCGGGCCCGAGAGGACTCGAGCGGGCCCCGGATTTCATGGGATCGACACCCCCTTCCCTCTTATCCGCCCATTGCCTCGTACGACAGCTTCCTACTGCCGCCGGCCACTCGAATCCGGGAGAGTCCGACGGGGAGTCGATCTCCTTCCCTAATCCGATCGCTCTTCTCCATTTATTCATTTATTTATTTTCTGACGTGGACTGGCTATAGAAGAGATGGCATCTATGGGCCGGCTGCTGGCTCCACGGCTGCTGGCCCGATTGGGCTGTTCCGGACCTCAGTTCCAGGCCCGGCCGCTCTTCTCCCAATTGCTGGCCCGTTTCCCCGCTTTTTTTCTTTCTCCTTTTTTTTAATACGTATGTCACATACGTATCAATTTTTTTTGAGTGCCAACATGCTACAACTAAAACCATTGACCAAGGGTAGACCGGGAAACGGGAAACAATGGGAAGAAACTTTTTTTTTCATTTCACATCATCATGTTCCATCCAATGAACCCCTCACTATATATAGTAGGTGGTGGATGGTTACATCTAAGTAAAAGAAATCGACTGAGACATTCCCTTTTGGGCCAAAACGGTCAAAACCAGTAACTTAGAGAAAATTAATATGCAAAAAGAATTTAACATGTAAATGACATCTGTAAACTAACATTCGCATCCTTCTAGCCATAAGGTATCAATTCGGTGCCGTCGATGCCAATATACTTGACTAAACCGGTCTAGAGCCCTAGTGTCCCCACCAAGTAATGCATAATAAATATGTATAAAAAACTCTGTCACATTGATTATAAAGAAATCAATTTTGTTCATTGAGGAACAAGGTTTATGTGTTTCTCATTTATTGTACTTTCATGTCATGTACTCAAGTCAAAATGAAATGAAATTCAAGTTTGCTTGATGTGATGTGTTGTCTCGAAGTGACATTAAATTCTCATAGACTTTAAGAGATGAATAAAATTAATTAAGTTACCAAAATGACTTAAAACTTAATAAATTAAACAAATTTGATTAAATTCAAACCAAATAATGGCTCAATTATTAATAAAATGTCAAGATAATTGAGCCAACTTCATCTAATAAAATAATACATAAAAAATGATCACCAACCGTTACCACATATGTTAAGTTCGGTCTGACTTAACCACATAATTAAATGGATACTTGACTAAATAAATATGCATAAAAAATCCTAAATCAAATAAATAATTAAAACATTAACAAAATGTTAACACAATTTAATCAAAATTAGTTCATTAAATAATATATAAAGAATGTCTACCAAAGACCATCAAAACATGTTGAGTTAGATTAAATTTAACCATACAATTTAAGTGATGGATGCTAATAAGAATAAATCTTAATAACAAAATTCACAAGTCATAACAAAATTTAAAAACATAAAAATGGAAATTAATTCTAAAAAAAAGAAATCAATTCAAATTGTTTAAGTCAATTAATGCAAAAGATTCAAACAAATCAAATCATAAACTAAATCTATGAACTCAAAGAGAAAATAAATTGAGTCCAATTAAATCCTATTTTATAAAGTCACGGGGATATACCTTTCAGCTTTGTGTTTTATGTGGATGAATGACTTCCATTCAATGTGTTGCTGTAACGGTTAATCAAGGGTATTTGAGTAATTGCTCGATATAATTAATATTGGAATATTGCAAATCTGGTGGAGAGGTCAAAATTTTATTTTTCAAAGAACTCAGATGACCTCAAATATAAAATGAGTCCAAATCATCAAATTGATGGGTGATTCCGATAACAACACTTAGAAAATATGCGGAACAATCGGTGTTTCTATATTGTAATACCAGAATCTAAATTAGCTATACTTTCATAGATTTCATGTATTTTCATAGTCGTCAATGCTAGACCAAATGAATTCCAAATCCTAAAAGGAAGAGGGGAATTCATGAGGTTTCACCAATGTATTACTAGTTTGTTTTGATTTTAGTTGTTGCCTCATCGTGATGCCTGCGGAGCTTATGAAGTAACGACTCATGTGGATTAGTTTGTTTCATATTCTTATTTTGCATTCTCCATCGAGCACTTTTCCAATTTTTGCAGGTTTCTCTCCCAGAAAATGATGCCTTAGTTTCAAGATTACTTTATAGATATCTAGCTTCGAGCACTGTCAATGCCGTACATGCTGTTGAGAACAAATCAAAGGTGGTTTCTTCTAAGCAAGCAGATGGTGAAGGATCAGAGCAAAGCAGTCCTGCCGGAAAGCCCGTTAGGGGAGGGGTAATTATTTTTATAAATATTTTTGAATTATTGATTTTTTTATTTTTTTCTGGCAAAATTGGTCATGTCCTTTCGAATTCCAGTTTTTCTTTTTCTTGTTCGTTGAAATGTTGTCATTATTTCCAATTGGAAGATGACCATAGTTACAACAAATGAGTGGGAAACAGAGCTAGAAATGCCCTTTAAGAAAACTTTGTAGAGTATCTATATGTATATTCCTGTTTTAAATATATCATGCATGCTGTATGGTTTGGTGCATATGTTTATGTATTCCATCTTGAAAAAAATTATATACTGTGTACATAAAAAGCTTTTGATTTTAAGGAGTATTTTTACATATAATTGTCTCATAAATGGCTGGTTTGTGGATGAAACTTCAAATAAAAAATTTAAATTCTTTTTCCGTTTTGGAAAGAAATGATTTTTTTGACTTCAATGGTTATGAAAATAGATGGTAAATCATAGGAGCAAAACTAATTAGCAAGGATTGCATATCAAAATTGGGACTTGGATCGGTGGGTTTGATCTAATTTGGATCGGAATTGGATTAGTTGAGTTTCGGAGAACATTTCCAATCTGGAATCGATCGAGATCATTTTTTATTATAAAAATATGAAAAATCGGTAAAAATTATAAAAATATGAAACTTTGTAAACAATCATTAAAAATAAAAATATAATATCTAATCACACTTTCGTCATTTTGATAGATTTTAAGATGAGTAGATGTAATACCAATGATCATTCTAATAACAAGTTAAACACAGTACAAATGCTATGCAATACAAAATACATGCTAGTGTGATCAATATCTGTGGAACGTCATGTGACTCCTCATTTTATGGATTTTCTATGATATTCCACTAGCAATGAGAAGTCATGATTGATCTGTATCCCTGTGCAAATAACGATTCAACCATCTCACTAAAATCATACACTCTCTGGTTTTGGAGCTGTGGTGGAAATGGAATATAGAGTTTTAAGTCATCATTGCCGTGTACTCATAAAAAACCCCCACTGTCTCTAACGTTGACTTCATCCACTTGAATGTGTACAATGGCTCAAATCATTAACATCCGCTCCACTTGTACGTGCATTTGTATCAGATCCTCCAACTCCATCTCCACTTGAACCTCTTACATTTTGTTGTTGAATTGGTAAAATAAATTCTTTTTCATTGTCATTTGAGGAGGGTACTTGTATACTATCAGTGGTACTCACAGGCTTTCACCTGATTTCTACTTTTCTTTTATTTCCAATTTTCTCTTGTTAACTAGCTCTAATGCTTCACTGGTTGACATTTAAAGATTTAAATCCGACAATTTTTTTTGTTTCTGTGAAGTTTTCTGATCAGAAAGAGCTGAGCATAAGCTTGAGCTAGGGCTGGAGTTGGAACCCTAGTAGGGTGTGCTTGTTTGTGCATTCTTTGTTTTCACCTTGCACATTGTCAAAGTTCATATTTGGCTCATGCTCGATAATTTAAGTTGCACTTTGTAGGTGATGTAACATCCTTGCAACCCATCAATGCTGCAAGTGAATGTTCTTGGAAAAAATATTCCAAGTTAGCATCAGGGTGAATGAGATCTTGTCCTCCTACTTCAGCTCTTTGTTTACATAGACCACTTGCAAATGTTTCTTCTGATATTCTTTATCATTTTTTGATATTTTTTCTCCTACAACCACAAGTTGTAGTAGCATAATACAAGTTTTTCTAATCTATCACTTTTCAACTTATTTTTTCTATTTGTTTATAAGGTTGAATGTATTCCATTTTCTCTCGTACTATGATAAACTCGTGCTCTAGCTCATTTTGCAAATCACAATAGTCACTAATGAATTTTATGTTGTTGATTTGTATCCACCACTCAATTACGATAACACAATATTACTATAAATATCTCTCCTTGTCAATTAAATAATTAACATATAACCAATTATATTCACATATAAGGAGAAACCTTGCCATATGAATATTTTAGATTTGGATTTCCGTAAACACAAACTTTCATCTTATATGATTGCATTTGAAATGTTATATGAAATTGAAATAAGTGTTCAATAAATGAAGAGTAATAACTCATTATACTTTTCTCAAGTTTTTTACTTACTTCATACTTCATACTTTGTTTTTTGTTTTGTCTTGTTGACTCTTTGTTAGACATCGTATCACTAACAATGTATCACACATAACTTTTGCATCATTGCAAACTTATCTGTCATATTTTATTATTAGGTTAAAGAGTATCTTGCCACAATGGAATCCAACAATTAACACATTACTATGAGACATGAATGAAATATAAACATAGACAAATATTTGTTGTATGAACATCGTGGTAAAGTACCTTGTCCTGTATGTTGTTTATATTCTTCCATTATTTCATATAACCTTTTATATATTTCTATTTGATTTTCAACTTTATTGTGTTCAATACATCGTACAAGTACCTTAAACAATTTTTATCATTTGAATTTACCAATCTCAACACTTGTACGAGAGCTTCTGTGATGGACAAAAGTATTGATTTTTTCCCCACCATCTATTATTCTTAATATGATACTTCATTTTAGCTTGGATTTTAAATTGATTCATTCTTCTGTGTATGTCAGCCATGTACAAGACGTATTCATAAGCATGAATAAATCTTTTTAAATCATGTCGGTGCCTATACAGAGTCTTCAATGCAATGAAGTGTGCGACAAATCTGGTTGGACCAACTATATCACAGCCGTTAGTATATTTTCTTATGATATAGAGCAATGTTGAAGGGGTCAAGGGTTGCGACTTATATTTTATTATTTTTTTAAAAATTTAAAAAATTCAAAAAATACAAAAAAACCTAAAAAATATTGAAAAAAATAAAAAATAAGTGACATGATTTAAACAAATAATTCATTAACTTTTTTCTAATGTGATATGATTTACATTTTCTATATAGTTTATGTACTTTCCCCGTGACATTCGGGTTGAGTACATAGTTTTGTTCATATATACATGACGATTATATTCATCACTCTCTTGGGCAACCATCCTAAGACTAGATCCAAAAGAATTACCATAACTATCGCAGTAATAGATCGATTGGATCGAAGTATCTGATGAATCCACATAATGCATTCCATAATGTTCTTAGCCATATGTAGAGAATCATGAGCCTTGTGATGAATTATATGCATTATTGGAGGCATCATAGTATTATCCTCCTGCTCACTGCATATGTTGACCTCCTCCTTATTGCGACCTTGAACCATGATTGTTGTTTTGGGTCGGATGGGTGTATTGCTCCTCGTCGATAAAGTGTTGAGCCGTTGTAGTTATAGGAAATATACCCAACTCCTAAGACCCTTGTCTTTGTGAAGCGGTGCCACTCTCGTATCTAGCTCCATCGTCGCTGCTACTCTTTAAAGAAGATTCCTCGGAAGTTTGGTACTGTAATCGAATGTTCAGTTCGGGCGTGTCTTCTCGATTATCTTCAATTGTATCAGCATCTGTAATATTAAGAGGATCAGTCATAATTTGTTTACCTTTTATTCTACTCTGCATACCTCAACTAGTTCCTTCTCCGGTCCTCTATCGATTTGCTGAGGGAAGGATTTGGAATTCTTTGGCCAGAGGGATATCATCGAGCGCTCCTTCAGCCCATTGTCAGTTTTCTGGGTTGAACTGCAGTTCTCCTAACCCTTCTCGGTCGTTGACCTAAGCTTCCAAGAAATTCTTCTCGTGTTGATCCAAATCGATGTCCTCTTCTTCAATTGACGGCTCCTCCATCTCACGTCCTGTCGCCTGTGATATCTAACTTCTTTGTTCCATTTGGTTTTTCTTCATTCTTTCCAAATTCTTCAACTTTAACCTCATGTTTTAGTGACAATACACGAGGTTTTCAAGTCTCTATGATGTCAATTTATTCCTTTGCTTTATGTGAATCAAGCTGAATGTAGACTAGTTTCTTTCACTGTCTGAAGCTGAAGTGGTTTGACTTAAGACCCTGATGGCTACATTCGCCATATCTTCGTAGCTTGGTGCTTTACCATGGTTCATCACCAATCTACTACATAAATTGAATGTGTTACAAAAGTATATCATACATTTTGATTAGTTAAGTAACTGATGAAAAAGAATGCTATGTACTTGGACTTAATAGCATCATAGCTCGTTCCACTCTACTTGTTTCAGAGTGAAATGCCCGTATTTTGTAATCGTACATCTTGTTGCAGGCGATAATAACTCAGTTGTTATCACCGAGCATTCGTCGGATGATGCACTTCACGTCATCTAACAGTTCATTTGTTGCCTTAAAATGTGGACTGTAACAATACCCTGGGTTAAAAAAGTAACTCACGAACAAAATAATATTAGTAAATAATTTATATGTATCTGAAATGTAAAGAAAGTACGTAAATGACTAAGGAAATATACCTGTTGCATGTATGAGTTGATGTAATATATGTTCCTAGCGATGATCTATGATGTCCCACCATTTGGTGAAGTCGGACACCGTCTTCAAGATTTTTTTCTTCGTTCTCTTAATTGCATAATATAAGTACCTCATGTCTGCTCTCTTATCTCCGTCAACTATCCTAAGTACCTTCACTATGGGATGAACGATGTTTAAGGTCTTCTTCACAGCCTTCCAAAAATCTCTACTCTCTATTGTCTCCTCTACTTTTCTTCTCTTTCTTATATCCAAAGGGCTACATCTAGTTATCCAACTACCCCATCTTGGTGATATTACCATCTGAGTTAGAGATCTCCTTTGACTCAACAAGTTTTCTAGCGAAATGTAGTGGGAGGTAAACTGGGTTGCACTGGGCCGTAGCTATTCTCGAGCCTTGGTATGTTCTCTTATAAGACTAAGAACGAAGTAATGGTTGTAAATAAAAGAAGAAATAAATTGGGCTAGTTTAACTATTCTATCGACTTGAGGATTCTTGTATATATCCTCTAACATCAAGTCTAAGGAGTGGGTGGAACAAGGTGTCCAATACAACTTTGTTCTTTTGACTATCAATATTTGTCCGACTGATTTATATGCGGCTACATTGTCTGTGACTATTTGGACTACGGTCCTCTCCTATCTCTTTGATAGCTTCATCTATCAAATCATAAAGGCACTTGTCATTTTTTATCTGTCCCGAAATGTCAATCGACTTCCAAAAGATCATGTCAGCTTGATAGGACATTACGAAATTGATCGTCGTCTTTCTAGTTATACTTGTTAAGAATAAAACATTAAGTAAGTTAAACTAAAAAGAATATTTATAAATGTACTACTATAAATAATTTTACTTACCGGTCGATCCGTCGGTCATTAATGTGCAACCTCTTTCATTCCGAATTCTTTTAAATGAAATAACATACTTCTTTATATCTTGCACCTCCATAGGGATATATATATATTGTATATTTCTTTTGGGTTTGGCCTAGGCATTCCTCTCCCGACGTTTGCAATCGTGTTGATCATGTTCTCATAGTACGGTTCTCTTGTAGCATTTGCCGGTATGTTGTGATGGAAGAACCATCTTGCCGTTGCTCGGCCAATTCTTTCCTTGCACAACTTGAGGTTCTTCATTGCCGTTGTGATCGTGCTTCGACATTGTCGTGGTCTGGTGATAACAGGATCCACAGGACCCACTGTTGGGTTGTCGTCTTGGGTGAGATTATGAATCCCATCTTCTAATTGGTTGTTGGATCCTCTTTCACTTCCTCGACTGGTCTCACTTCCCTACCCTTGACCCATCATTCGGCCCGTGTGTCGATATAGGTCTTCGTCGGCGAAGGATTTTTGACTTGCTTCTATTGTTCGGAAGAGGTCATCTATTTAAGAAATACTTAACTACTTAATGATAAATAATATAAGAGAATGAACTACTTTTATGAATAATACAATCGTACTGTCGTCGAGGTCTTGGTCTCAGTGAATATCTGGTTGATCTTGTCCGGTTTCGTAAATGTGTACGGATTGTCTCACCAGTTGTGACAATTCTTCCCGAACAATCACTTTATGGCGTTTCAAAGTTTCTTTCGCTTGTTCCATCACTTGTAGGTGCTTACGAAATTTAGCTCTAATCTATGGTGGAGTCCGTGTGCAAGGTGCAACATTGCTTTTTATTCCTGCAAGATGAAATTTCAAACGATAAATACCACCGAATATAACTTTGTCACAATATTTACATTGCACTTTTCACCACCATGAAGATCAAGTTGCAATGTGTCCAAGCTGGATCATTCCGGGTTGCACTAAAAATTTGGGTTGTGTGGCTTGAAGAAGACATTTTTTATCAACTAATTAAGTAAATAAGTAACTAATTAACTATTTAAAAAAACTAATTATGTTAGTAAGTAACTATTTATCTATGTAAATTTCTAATTATGCAAGTGAGTAACTAATTATCTAAGTAATTAACTAATTACCTAACTATTTATATACTTAAATAACTACTTAAGTAAAGAACTAACTAAATATCTAACTAACTAACTAATTAAGTAGGTAATGAATTGTTTAAGAAAATAACTATTAAGAAGAATGAACTAATTGAGTAATTAATGAAGTAAGTAACTAAATTGTTAACTATATACTTAATGAATTAATAAAATAACTAATGAGATAATTAAATAATTAAACAAGAAAAGAGCAAATTTTAGAGAAAAAATTGAGAGCAAGAGAGCAAGTGAGCATTAAGAGGTGAGGAGGAAGAAGAGCCCCAAGGGGATGTAACAGCCAACTGTTTGTGTGACCCGGCCAGGGTTGCACGACCCGATTGGCTGGGTTGGCCCAACCGGGTCGCGACTGAGCCATTTAGGGGAAAAACCGACCGGTTAGAGCCTGGGTCACGACCTATGTTCGGACCTGGCAAACCATGATATAGAGTAACCGAGGATGGCTATAAATAAAAGAGGTTATTAATTATGCTTGACTTACCAGCATGCTGACAGATGATTTCTTTCCAATGTCTTTTAACATTAGATTGATAGAATGTGCCGCATAAGAAACCCAAAATATATGTTGTGGCGTCCATCAAAATTTTGTCTGCAATCTTATATGAAGTCTCATTGTCTATCACAAATTGAACAATATTCTTCTCATCAATTTTTTCTTTAACATCGTTCATGAGAGAAAATATATAGTTTGCATTGTTGATTTGGCTAAAAGTGTCAACAGATTTGAAGAATGTGGTGCCTTTACAATAGTATACAAGAAAGTTGATCATACTTCTCTTCACAATACTTGTCCATTTGTCGTACATAACAGTGCAATCTCTCTCCTAGATTGCACGAAATCCATCTAGCCATGAGGACAATTCCTCAACTTCTGCATCTAATCCACCCTTGCAAATAGATTTGGACTTTGGGACTTTTAATTCCAGTCTACTTTGACCAATAGATCGGCCATAGTCTAGGAATATGGACTAATAGCTGTTACGCTAGGTCACAAATTAGGATAAAATAAGACAAAAGTTATTGTCTACTTAAAATCTTTTCAGACAAATATGAAAGAAGTTAAACTTGGATCTACCTACATGAAAAAATCATTTACATTTATGTTTGATTGACTTTGCAGCTTCTAACTTCGCCATGGCCTGTCCCAAGCCCGGATGAGAAAGGAGGAGGGTTGCGGTAGGTGACAACCAGCGTAAAAATAAAATCACATCTCATGATATGGATTCAAATGATATAAACATTGGGGTGTACTCACCAAACGACGCGTTACATCGGAGCCCGGGTGTGGTGAAAAATACGGCATGGGTGAGGGTGTTCCTCACATGCGACGCGCCACATAAGTGCCCTATTATGGTGTTAAATAAGCAAGGGTTCCCATATCAAGGACGGGTGTGGGTAAAGAAGTTAGTTCATAATAAAGAGCAAGATACGAGTTCTAGAATAAACCAAATGCAAATAGACATTATTATAAAAAGAAATGTAAGAAAGAAAATATTGAAAGAAAGATAAGAATAGGCACTTGGAATATTGGATCTCTTACCGGAAAACTTATGGAACTTATTGATAGTATAGAGAGGAGAAGGATTAATATTATGTGTATCCAAGAAACCAAATGGATAGGAGAAAAAGGTAAATAAGTAGGAAATACAAGATATAAACTATGGTATACAGGAAAAGAGAGAAATAAAAATAGGGTAGGTATCATTGTTGATAAAACATTAAATGATGCAATAGTTTCAATACAAAAAATAGGAGATAGGATTATTATGGTAAAAATGATTATAGAAAGAGAAATAATTAATGCAATTAGTGTATATGCTTCACAAATTGGAGATAGGATTATTATGGTAAAAATAATTATAGAAAGAGAAATAATTAATGTAATTAGTGCATATGCTCTACAAATTGGATTAAGTAGCGAGATTAAAGAAAAATTTTGGGAGGATATGAACGATCTTACGCAAAATATACCAAATGAAGAAAATATATTTATTGGAGGAGATCTCAATGGACATGTTGGAAACAAATGTCATGAATATGGAAATGTTCATGGAGGTTTTGGATATAGAAATTTAAATGAAGAGGGGAAGAATATTCTAAATTTTGCTATGGCTTATGATCTTATACTCACAAATACTCATTTTATTAAAAGAGAATCTCATCTAATAACATTTAAAAGTGGAAAAAATAAAAGTCAAATTGATTTCATTCTCAGTAGAAAATCCAATCGTGCTATTTGCAAAGATTGTAAAGTAATTTCGAGTGAAACTTTAGCAAGCCAACATAGATTAGTGATTTTAGATGTTAAGATTAAAACACAAACAAACACATATAAAAGAAAGTCTTCTCCTAAAATAAAATGGTGGGAGTTAAAAGGAATGAAACAACAAATATTTAAGACCGAACTTTTAAAGATAAATGATTGGAAGTTAAACATAGACGTTAATGTTATGTGGATGAATGGCTATAAAAATTAGAGAGATAACTAAAAAAGTACTTGGAGAGTCTAAAGGACATGGTCCACCTAAGAAAGAGACTTGGTGGTGGAATGAAGAAGTGCAAAAGACGATAAAGAATAAGAGAGATTGTTATAAAAGATTGCCGAAATGTGATAACAATGAAGCTTATGAACAATACAAGATAGCAAAAAAGGTTATTAGAAGAGCAAGAGATGATGCTTTTAAACATATGTATGAGAAACTTGGAACTAAAGAGGGTGAAAAAGATATTTATAAATTAACAAGGATGAGAGAGAGACGGTCTCAAGATCTTAATTAAATTAGATGCATAAAGGATAAAGAAGAAAAAAGTTTGATTAAAGATGATGATATGAAAGAACGATGAAAAAATTATTTTGATACTCTTTTTAATGACAACTTTGCTAAAAACATAGACGACATAGAAAATATGACAAACTTTAATTTAAATTATATTGGAAAACTTCAATTTTCAGAAGTTAAAGAAGCATTGAAAATGATGAAAACAAGTAAGGCATGTGGTCCGAATAATATTCCTATTGAAGTGTGAAAGTGTTTGGAAGATTTAGGAGTGGAATGGTTGACTCGACTTTTTAACAAAATCCTAATATCAAAAAGAATGCCGAATGAATGGAGAAAGAGCATCATTATACCTATTTTTGAGAAAAAAAGAGATATACAAGATTGTGCAAATTATAGAGGGATCAAACTCATGAGTTATACTATGAAATTATGGGAAAGAGTTATTGAGCGGCGATTACGGAGCTGTACAAATATTTTTGCTAATCAATTTGGATTTATGCTTGGTCGATCTACAATTGAAGTTATTTTTCTTATTAGAAGTTTGATAGAAAAATATCGAGATATGAAGAAAGATTTACATATAGTGTTCATTGATTTAGAAAAGACTTATGATAGAGTACCAAGAGAGGTTCTATAGTGGGTGTTGGAACGAATGATGGTGCCTGTTAAGTATATACAAATGATAAAAGACATGTATGATAATGCAACTACTAGCATATGCACAATTAGTGGAGAAATAAGAAAGTTTCCTATTTCAATTGGCTTACATCAAGGGTCTGCAATAAGTCCTTATCTTTTTGCATTAGTTATAGATGAATTAACGAAGACTATACAAGATGATATACCTTGACGTATGATATTTGCAGACAACATCGTATTGATAGATGAAACACAAGGAGTGAATAGAAATTTAGAAATGTGGAGAAATATTTTGGAGACTAAAGGTTTCAAGATAAGTAGAACTAAAACAGAATATATGCATTGTAAATTTAATGAAAACCAAAGAGAAGTAGGTGAGGGCGTCAGTTAATATGGGATAATATTGTCTAAAAAAACTCAGTTCAAGTATCTTGGATCAATTATTCAAAAAGATGGAGAATGTGATGAAGACGTTAATCATAGGATTAAAGTAGGTTGGATGAAGTGGAGACTGGCTTCAGGGGTTCTATGTGATCGTAAAATTCCATTAAAGTTGAAAGGAAAATTTTATCGTACAAGTATAAGACCCGCAATGTTGCATGGTAGTGAATGTTAGACAATAAAAGGAAAACATACTTCTAAATTAAGTGGATGAATATATAGATAAAATATATATCTATATATATTAAGTGGAGATAAAATATATATCTATATATATTAAGTGGAGAATGTTAAAATGGATGAGTGGTCACACTATATTAGATAAAATAAGGAATGAATATATTAGAAAAAATGTAGAAGTAACGAGAATTGTAGACAAATTGAAAGAAGGGAGATTGAGATGGTTTGAACATATTAAACGTAGACCTAAAGAGACTCCAGTTAGAAAGATAAAAAATATTAAAATGACAAAAACAAAAAAGAGGCGTGGTTGACTTAAGTTAACTTGGAGGAGGGTAATTCAATATGATTTAGATGGTTTAAATATCTTTGAAGAAATAACACAAAATCGACATGAGTGGAGAAAGAGAATCCATATGGCTGACCCAGATAATTTGGGATAAAGACCTTAGTTGAGTTGAGTTGAGTTGAGTTGACTTTGTAGCTTCTATTGTTACCTTAACTCCTTCAAAGACCTGTTTTTATTTTGCCACTTTAACATGGACGTGTCTATAAGTCTAATTGACTGAACTCACTGTGCCTGAGTGAGGTCAGTGGTTTCTACATCTAAATGTCTAGCAACCCTAGAACTTCTTGCTTCCCTTCTCTCTTCATATCCACATGCTGAAAATTTATTTACATGCGTTGTTTTCTTGACTTGTGCCTACTTTTCATTCATTGAACTTGATACATCATAGCCAACTTGAGCTTTTCCTTTACATTTTTTATTAGTTTCAAGCATTAGAGTAATGTCTCTTCGTTTAAACAACTCATTATGCAATTCAACACTTTGCTCAATTTGTATCTCCCTCTACAACACTCTTCATATAAATAAATCTTTATTTCTTCTTGCAGCTTGACCAGTATTATCATATTTCTTCTCATTCTCACTAATCTCACCAATATGTTATTTGATACATAAAACAGAATGGTTTCCCACACTACTTATATTAGACTCTTTTTTTATCAACATTCAACAAAAATCCATGTTTCCATTGGGTTGCACCTAAATTTAAAGAAGAATAAAAAAGAGAGATAAGGAGGTGTACTTGCATCAAAGCAATGAAGGACGAGATGGTTTAAGATATAAAAGAGTTTGGATGAGAATGTGTCAAAGTCAAATCTTAGTCCCACTCAAACTTAACTCTGCTTACGACATCTCCTATTGGGATTGTGACTAGTTAGGCTAGATTAAACAGGGACCGAAGAATGTTATTCTCGGCAAAGTAGCTCGTTATTGAGTAGGGGTGTGCATTAAACCGTTCAAACCATTAAATCGAAATGAACATGTCTGTTTGGTTTGGTTTGAAACTCATTCAGTTTGGCTCGATTTGGAAGCCTTCCAACCCGATTTAAACCAAGCCAAACAATTCATACAAATTTGATTAAAATATTAATTTTTTTATATTATTAGTAAAGTTGATATTTATATAGTTTTTATAATAAATTGATATTCATTTTAATTATTTATAATTTAAAAATCAGTATATATATGTGTAAATTTAATTAATTTAAATATTTTATCTGCTTTCAATTTTAAACCAAGTCAAATTGAACTAAACCAAGTTGAATTGGTTTAGTTCATTCGGTTTGATGGCCTAATTCGTTTTGGTTAGGAAAAAAATGGTTTAAATTGGGTCAAACCGAATTGTGCACACCCTACTGAGGCACAAAATGGTCTTGAATAGACTGAAAATTTACCTAAGCGTGGCCCAATTTCGTGGTCATCGTGGGCTAGATTAATGGGCCATCTATGTTATATTATATCCATAGCCACCTGCTTAAAATCAGATGGGCCAAGTAATACACGCGTGGCACAGCTCCTCCCACTTACATTCGTTGGGGTCTTTCCTAATTTGAAGAATAAGCCCATCTTGGTCTTAAGTCAATTAGGAAATAACCCAACTTAATACCATGTACCCATTAATCACAGCCCATCATTTCTATATTTATTGGGCCGACCCCAATCCAGGATCACCTTTGATCCTGCCACCTCTGCAAGAGACTCCGGCACCCCTTCTTCCTTTGTTATAGGTGCACAACAATATCTTATTAATCCTGTTACCAAGAATTTTGGAATTGGAATTGGAATTGGAATCGGTCAGTACCGATCCGAGCCAATTCAAATCGGTTTAGCTTGAATAGGCTGATTCTTGGGGAGAAAAACTGATTTCGACCAATCTGAAATCAAATTTTTTTCTTCAAAAGAATTTTAAAAAAATCACAAAAAAATTTAGAAAATAGGAAATTTACTAAAATTTGGTAAAAATGAAATGTTAACATGCTTTAAAAAGATATAAAGTGTTATCCATACATGATAACATGATAATAATAGCAACATGATAAACAAATATAACATAATAACATCATAAACAAATGTAACAAGATAACATTATAAGCAAATGTAACATTATAATATGACAATAATTATATATCTCATGACTTATGTTCACCAATATCCATGATATTGACTTTCATCTTCTTTCTCCAAATCCTACCATGACTAAGTTATCCCTTGTCTTCTTGTCAATACAAGCGTATATCCATATAAAAAGAATGCATCTGCCATGTCACTGAAGTCATAGATATTAGATTGTGGCACATAAGTGGGCTGTGTGGGTGAAATCCACGGTTGTTGGAGTTCATCCAATATCAGAGAATCTAGCTTTGCATAATGATGTGGCTTTGCATAATGATGTGGTGGCTACTCATCAAAGAAATAAGGTTACTGTGAACTAGATCATTCTCGAGTTGTTGCACCTACATTTTTTTTCACGTACATCTCCTCCTCCTGCTGGCTGGGTTGTTGGTATGCACTCCTCGTTATCATTACCGAAGGAGTGTGAAAATGTCTCTGTGCTGTCATCTGGACTCACAGGATGTCGCCTGACATCTAACTTCCTTCTCATTGTTTTTTCTGCAATGTCATGTGATAACCCACAATCCTCATATTTTTTCAATTGTACAAAGCGTCCCATTTTTATTGATGTCACTTTTGCTTTTGTCCTCCTTAGACTGTGAATGGGTTGCATAGTTGTGGGTGGGGTTGGAGCTCGGGCTAAGGTTGGAGGTGGTTGCTGTACAGCTGCTGGGGCAGAAGATAAAGCTGTTTGAGAAGTAGGTGGAATGCCCTCAGCCTCAACATCATCTAATTCTCCTTTTATCCATGCATGATCCTCATGATCAAACTCAGTCGGATGATCCTTGGTTGCCTTCTCCTCTTTCCAAAAAGTGAGTGCTCCTCCTGAAATATTTGGTTCATGTTAACCTCTTCAGGTGGTGTTTGTTCTATCTGTCTTTACTCATATGGTCCACCTGCAAATCGTGCAAATATCTTCTCTGAGATTTTTTGTTGGTCTTTGATATTCTTTATATGTGATCTCATGTTATAATGACAAAATACAAGCTTTTTCAGCCTATTTGATGTCAGCCTGTTCCTCCTCTTTATGTGTATCAGGTTGAATGTACTTTAATTCATCTCACAATGAGTGGAACTAGTGCTCTGTCTCAAAATCCTGATAGCAACAACATCTAGTGGATTCCATTTATCCCGACATTGACCTAAATCCACCACTAAGTTGCAAAAAGAATAGTGAACAATCATCCCTCTCTAGAAATGGAATTCTAAAAGAAAGTAGTAAAAATATGATCTTAAATAAATATACGAGGAGAAACTTTGTCATAAGAACATCTCAGATCAGTATCTGAGTATACTTCAACCCTTATCTTATAGTGCTACATCTGAAAATTGATAAATACATAATGATTAGTGTTCCCAATTATTTCTTGATTCTCAATTACTAATATAACTTTCACTTACTTTTAACTCAACTTCTGTCCTATCCTGCCGAGATCGGTATAGACGCTGAATGACCGAGAGAGTACCTTACAACACCTTATTATTGTTGGACACTTGTCCTTTATATTGGATGCAGGGTTTAAAAAATATCTTGCAATCATTCAAGCATATTTCATTATCAACAAACTAAATATTGACTACGTATAAAGTAACTAAGTATAAAGATATTCACTAACCTGTAGCATGTACATCATGATGCAATGTCCTATCCCATCCGTCATAAATGTTATTCCACCATTTTTTGTACCCTCTAGGATTCTTCTCTTTGAATTTTAACTTCACACAGTCCATTGGATCATACAGTGTGCTCATATGGTTCCTGTCATCTGAGTCAATCAACCTTAAGACAACTACTAATGGCTCAATGATTGTCAAGTAATAGGCAATCCTCTCGCAAAATCTCTTGTCTGTGATTTGTCATTTAGCCTTGACAAGAATCTCCAGCTGATCCTTCTTGTTATGTAGGTTGTCCACTATATTTAGTTAATACTCGGACTGGGTGAACCTAACCAGTACATGTATCAATGTATGTGCTGATGCAAACTCTCTAATGCAATGAAGTTTATGACAAACCTAGTAGGGCCTGGCGTCACAAGATCGTGCACTATAGTGCACTATAACAGGAGGTCAACGAAGTGCACTGCACATAGTACTTAGAAAAGATGCTGCATCTTTTCCATCAATTTCTTTTTTATCGCCTTATAGGAGGGTTTATTGTCAATCACAAACTGAACCACATTGTTCTCCCCAGTCTCCTCTACGTCAGTCATCAACGAAAAAATAGTTGACATTCTTGATCTGACCCGAAGCATCGATCAACTTCAAAAAAGTGGTACCCTTTAAACAATACACCTAGAAGTTGATTATGCTCTTCTTAGTGATGCTTGTCCACCCATCACACATAACTATGCAGCTCCTTTTCTTTCATACCAACTTGAAACTTTCTATCTATTGCCTCAACTTTTACACCTCCTCATCTAACCAACCGACATAGATATGCCTACTAGTAGGGACTTACATTCACGGTCTAGTCTTAACAACGACATCATAGTATGGAAGTAGGGGTTAGTGGCTGCATATGTTGAGATGTCTTCATTAAGTTAAAAAAAAATTATTAGTCATAAACAATGTTAATTAAATGAAACATATATATACATATTAAGATTTATACCTACATGTAAAAATCACTTTACAATGTGCCTCACTACTATCTTTGCAGCTGTTCCTGTTGTCTTCACACTTTTCATTACTTGTTTAATGTTCTTCTGCGAGACACTTTGCTTCCTAAAACGATACTCATTTATTAGTGTATGTCTCATACTACTATACTAACATAATGGCTCCTCTCTTACTCTCACACCGAAACTGTTAGTGTGGCTAGGTCGAGCTGATGTTGATTGGTCAAAAACACGGTCAACTCTAGACCCTCCTGCTTCTCTCCTCTCTTCTTCCATTGCTACTGCACACTTGCTTACATGCCTAGCTTTTCTTAGTTTGGAGTTGGTAGATGTCTCCTCAATCTCCTACTTCGGTTCGGCTCTTGTTTTACTTTTTCCTTTATCTTTGTGGGTTGACACCTATCCCTTCCTCCTTTTAAAGAGCTCATTATGTAATTGTTTCCATTGTTCAATCATAATCTCACATTGTGAGACTCTTCCTGTGAAGTAGCATCTCAACCTTTCACTCATCTCCCTAAGCATCTTGTCACATTTCTTAACATTGCCACCTAGTCCGGCAATGTGTTGTTTCAAACGAAAAACACCCCCGTTGATCTCTTTATCGCACGGCTTGCATTGAAACCCTTTTTTTTCTTGTATCTACTATGTTTCTAGGATATCAACCGACATCACATCTAGCTGTCAGCACATCACCTTCGTCGTGGTTAACTATTACTTGCACCTACAACGTACGTAAACACTTAAATATGGCTGTTAGAGGTGAATAAAATTAATTTTGGGAATGTTCGGAAAGAGAACAACCCTTCAGATGGGTTGTTTGATATGTTTAAACCATTATATAGTTGTTGGAAAGTATAGAAATGAAAGTAAGGGAATTCGGAAAAGAAATCTTTCAATGAAAAGGAGGAAGGAACGACTTGTGAATCCTAGAATCAAGACTTGGATCACCGGAAGCCAAGAAGGATTGCCAAAATCGCAAGAAGGATTGCTGGAATTGCTCAGGAATCGCCAAAATCGCTATAATCACTGTTGGAATCGACGGATCCTCGTTGGAATCATTGGAATTGACGTTGCCGTTGCTGGAATTGACTAATGCCAAGTTGGAATCACTGAGGGAATCATCGGAATCGCCAGAGCTCTTCAGCCCAAGAAGGTGGCCGTCGGAATCGATCCATTCAGGGTCTTATTTGGCCGGAATTGGATGGATACTGGGTCTGCATCGTGCCCAGTATCGGTTTGCCGTTGGGACTTAAGTTGTCCCAACGGAATCAGTCGACCCGACCAATTCAAGTTAGAATCGGTGAAATCGATCTGGAATCGGGTCGTTCCTGACCGGTTCCACAAATTCTAACTTATTCCTCTGGAATTCCTTGAGGAATCGGTTCTTTCACCTGAAATCGGATCAAAATCGACTGATTTGATTCAGGAATTGGCCGATTCCGATGCGATTTCACCGATTCTGTAAACAATGCCTGATACACTTATTCTTGTGTTTTCCAAGAAAAAATAGTGCTACATAGATTGGCACCAAATTCTATGATTTGGGGGCCATCGGGGGTAAAGGATAACCTAGGTTGTTGGCCGGTCTTGCCACCTGCCTGCAGATCAAGAAGAGATTTTGGAAATTCTATGAAAGTGGCGAGAGGGTTGCGTATCATCTCCATCGTGCCATATCTGCTAGATGAAGAATCAGGAGGCCAACGGGCTTATCCTAAAGTTAGCTGATACCTCTTTGATAATTCAGGGCTTTCCAATGGTAGGGAGGTAATCATGAGGGTGCCCGTCTATATCTTGCAACCCAAGAATCACTAAAGGTAAAGCGCGTCGGCATAACATCCTCGGGGGCTTTGCAAAATAACAAGAGACCATTGGAGGGATGGAAGAGCATGACGGAAGCAATCAAGGACTTCAATGACTTTGAGGATAAGCAAATAGGATCACATGGGAGATCCTATAATTTAGAAAGTTCCATGGCTTCCGTTGAGCGCCACAATTGTTGCCTACGGTGCCCACATCCTCTAGGATTCCCTAGATGTCAAGCAGCCCACACAATTATTATAAATTGCATCGAAGCCTTTGAAGAAGCCATAGAGGAATGCACAAAGAGGGCTGATAGGCTACAGTGCTCCACCATTTCTATCGAGGAGCCGGAAGTGTCCTATGGAGGGCCTACTTCTTCCCGGACTCTCCCTGATGGTGGGAGACACATAAATACTTATCAAAAACAACCCCATAATCTTCCCACAACAGCTACGGGAAAATCGCGAATGCTCCTCTGTCTCCGTGAGCCCCATAGGACATCTTGATTGTTGTCTGGAGAAGCCGAAGCTTATATGACTTACTCCTGATGTCAACAGGCCCCACAGCTATAAGAAGGCCTCCTGCGGACCTGCGTGGGGGTCCCTAAAAAGAGGGAATTCCAGAGAGAGAGAGAGAGAGAGAGAGGTCACCACAGGTCCGTCATGAAGCTGCTGGAGTATTCCCTTCTTGTTGTTGAAGTTGAAGCACCTCCCCGGGGCCTTCTACTAACTCTCCCACTGCCATTGGAGCCAAAGCACCCCCACAACAGCTCCTACCAATTTTTCCACAGCTGTTGGAGCCAGATGGTCATCGCGAAGACTCCCATAGAGTCTCCTGCCATTGCCAAAGCCAAGGAGTCACACGAAGGCTTTGCCAATCTTTCTACTGCTGTTGAAGCCAAACGACTACCACCAAATCTTCTGCCAAGGTCATTGCTGTCATTGAAGCCAGTCGACTGCTACAAAGCCTTTTGATTGTCTTCCCGCAACTGTTGAAACCAGAGGACTACCATGAATGAAGACTTCTACCGGGCTGCCTGCTGCTGTCTGCACCGGAGGATCTCAGACCCGATGACTGTCCAGTCCCCTTGGGTGATTGTCTGGAATAACCATGAAGAAAAGAAGCCGCATAGGAGGAGGTGAGATGATTTGAGACTTGTCGGCCCTTCTTTCTCTTCAGTCAAGCCTCTTCACCATCTGAAGATGAAGGCCTTGGCAAGCTAGTCGGAAGCAAACTATAAGCCCCCTCTTTATACCCCAAGCCTCATCCGGTTGAAACACCTCCTAAACACTTCACTGAGCAATCTGTACAGACCTCCGATTTTTTGCCAAACCCACACCCATCAGCTGAGGATGTTTTAGGCTAAGCAATTCGTATGAATGTTTAGTTTATTTCACCTCTAGCCTACCAGTTTTAGCAAATGCAAAATTTGGCTATATGTATAGACAGTCTGGTTTGGATTAGAACAGCACACTTCCTACTTCCGAAACTCTCCAACAACCTAAAAGAAAATCACAACATTTGGATGTTGCAGAGGGGCTGATTGACAGTAAATTGGGACCTGCTTTGATCCGCTGTTCACGACAGAAAATTCTGGTTTGACTAAGCATCCAAGACAGTCCTAGGAGAGTAAAAAGAAGGGCAGTGCATATGAAGTTGTGCGGATGATAGCCAGAAGACCCCAATCAGTGGGATGCAGATTTTTGTGAAGGTCTTTGGGCCTAAATAGACATTGACTTGGCTTTCATAGCCCCAATAAACTCATAATTAACAAAAGGAACTTTAATTTTAAGGATGGTACACAAGGGTCATAATTAGCAAAAGGAACGGGTTCCTCACCTGACAATTTATCAGATGACTTCTCGGGTCTACTTTATTCTCGATGGATTCTGTGTCAGGTGTGTGCACCTGGATGCTGATACCAGGGTCACTATGGACAGCATCGTGGAGTTGGTAATAGGTGACATGACACCATATGATGTTTGTCTGCCTCGAGTTGAAAATTCCGGAGCTTCATTTTCTGGCTCATGCCCACTCATTGGGCAAACTGTCAATTAGCCGGATGACCATTGGGACAATGTTGAGAAGTACGAGCCAGAACCCGAGGCATGGACTACGTGCTTGCTAGCGGCACATGCTGGAGCACCCCTTGAGGAGCGGTCGAGAAAGCGCCGACAGTACCATGTTTCTACACGGTACTCCTTTTCCCAGAACGTGACCTTTTTTTCTACTAGAAAGTTGCGAGAGAAGGCCTGATGGAACCCCATCTTGAATGCAGACACCATGTCATGTCCTTTCTCAAGGGTGGATGTGGATACCACCACTCGCGCTTTCATAGCGTTGAAGACTGTCAAGCGGTTAAAATATGGCCGGAAGATTTAATTAGAAGCAAGGTCCTAAGAATTGGACGTTACCTCGTTCAACGGCCATGGTCCCACATCGGCATGTGTCTGACCAGCTCCTCCTATGTCGTTCGTGCCACTCTGGAGGGTGATTAGCAGAAAAGTCAAGAGACCGAAGGCAATTCAAGTGAACTTCAAGATATAGCCGAAGACCCCGAGAGACCTTGGCAAAGAGTCCCCACTCGGGAAGACAAGGCTCAGGATAAAGCAAAGGCAATCGGCCGTCGAGTTGGAGGAAAAGCAACAGTGCATGCGTGTGTTGAAGAGTAGATTGGAGGCATAGCCCTAGTGCATCGTCTATTCCATACCATCAACCAGAGAAAGCACTTGAAGAACAAGTGGAAGGTTGAGAAAAGAAGAGCTAGAGACCAGGAGGAGTGCTTACGAGAAATGGAAGCTCGATTCCAGAACCCTAGTCCGCTGCAAAGGTTGCAGATGCTGATAAATCAGCTTGAGGACTACATCTTGAATGAGCCGTCAGGACCGTCAACTCTTGGTGACTTCATTCCTTGGGTTGATTAGGTCAAGTGCCAGAATTTTACTAGCTACCTACTCAACCTCATGCAGAGGGCAGTAAATGGCGAGGAAGCAACATTGGTTCAGATCTTAAACTTTTGGGGCGACATTGAGGACGAGCTGGACGTACGGGAGTTGATAGCCCAATTCTAGGCCTTCTCTTGCAACATGGTCAATTACCCTTCTCCAAGCTCTTACAACGGTCAAGGGCGGGCTAGTCGAGGTCCTCGAGTTAACCTCATAGCCATGAGGGGAAGCGATTGGATATCCTTAAAGAAATGCGGCAGTCAAATCCAACGTTTGGGCAGGGTTATTTACCTTGGGGATGAAGAAACTGGTCTAATACCAACCTCGAAAATCAGATAACCACTGAAGCAGGTTGCTTCCTTTGATGGCCTGGCTGGTGAGAAAGATGCTCTTGGTCCCAGCTCAGTGGCACCGATGGCACCAGCCCGTGCCTCGACGGACGAAGCTCAAGGAGCCTACCAACCTGGCTTTCCTCAAGATAAAGAACAACAAGGAGATGAGGGCCCAAACCCTTCTTGACCCTTGGAGGTGTCAGGTTCCTTAGAAGATGGGCCGGAGTTGCCTTGGTTGGAGAGGCTTTTGTCATTTGCCGGCATTAAACAAAGAATCGATGACCGAGTCCTTCTGATGATGAAACACTTTCCCATACGGCTGACTTTGTGGGAAGTCCTCTCTTTGAGTAAAGAACTCCGGGACACCTTCATCACTATTCTACAACAACCAAAGGTGTACGAGGCTCATGTCACTGAATTAGTACAATTTGAATCATATGTAGTCTTTGTTTCCTTCACGGAAGATGATATTGTGTTTCTTACCACCTTTCATAATAGAGCATTATATATACAAGGTTCGGTCAATGGGTACGAGATGAACTTGATCATGATTGATCCTAGTTCCGCTTGCAACCTCATGCCCACCAAAGCACTTAGGGCCCTCTTCTTGGTGCCCTTTCTCTAGAAAGCCCCCGGAGTCACCATCTCTAGTTTCAACCATGACTCCGAAGAAGCCTTGGGCAAAGTTGAGGTGGAGCGGGACATAGGTGGTCTTGAAGCCAAGGTTATCTTCTATGTCAATTGTCATCAACACTGACACAACTTACAAGGTGCCGTTGGGATGCCCTTGGATTCACGCAACTTGTGTCGTCTCGTCCACGTTCCACCAGTGTGTGAAAATACAACAAGGATGGGAGGAAGTACAATGTTGATGTCGATTGAGCTCCTTTAGAAGTAGCAGAATGTCACCTTGCTGACACCATACCCTACTTCCAAACCTCGTTGTTTAGATCGACGATGAGCAAAGGGAAAGGAAAAGAAAAGATGGAGGATTCTGATGATGAGATTAAAGTCGATGAAGTCAAGGCCAAAATGCTAAGGCTGTCATTGAAATCGCAGGGTCCTACGACCCAGATGTATCGAAAGAAGTGGTGACTGGTTAGTTAATGTAGATTTTGTCACCTGGGAGATCGAAGATAGCATCAGTATGCCCTGTAGTCTACTATGGCTAGCAGAGGATTGCGAGTTGTGAATTGTTGAAAAACTCACGATGTGCAGTCTTCTACCCGCATAGCCATGACCATGTGTTTTACAGAGCTAAAATGATAGACAAGCGAGCTCGGGAGGATGACTTTGTTTGGCTTGAGCATTCTGATTCTCATCCTGTGATGATTTAATCGTCACCCGGAATCTCCTATGGAATACTCCATATGTACCGGAAGATGGGAATTCACCAGAGGCAATCATCGAAGAAGGCCCAGATGTTCCACAATATGTGTCATCCGCAAGATGGCTAAAACACGACGAACAAGCATTCCGACCTAGTGTACAACTCTAATTATGAGGCACCAGTCCACTACGTTGTGGATATGATCAACATCCGGCATGGTGGTGAGTCGGTGATGAGCCTAGCAGTGCGACCCCTGTCTTTGACAAGTCATTCAGGGATAAACAGTTTTGATCTAGGGCCTCGGTGATGCCCAAGCATCAGATGTTAAACCATCCCTATGTGTTGAGAGTTGAAAATCACACTCGGAGAAGCAATGAGTCTCCAAGCATTCACACCGAGTTGTCCCCGACACTTGAGTTAAAACACAAGCCCTAGCATCAAGTTACACCTAATACTCGATCAAGCCCTTTTCTTTTAGTATGCGGCTTGAGAGGAGTCTTAATTCCTTGTAAAATAAAAAATAAATAAAAATAAAAGCAAAAAAAAGAGAAAAAAGATTGTTGAAAAAAGCAGACAAAAAAACAAATAAAAAAACAAAATGTTGTTAAGATCTCTTCAGTCATGGTGGACTTTAAAGGGTTCATGTCACCTTGACTTGTCAGGTCTCGATGGTCTTCAAAATTCACACCATCTTAACTTTTTCAATCTTCATGGTTATCAAGTCTTTACCGTGACAACCACCCCGACTTGCCACGATCTACAAACAATCTTCTAAACCGCTTGTCATACCAAACATATCCTTGTTCTCCTACAAGCATGGCCTCAACGACAAGTTGGATTCACAAACCTATCTGAAAGACCGAGTGGACACAAAGCCCCACTTACAAGTTCCTTATGATACAAATTTATCAAAAGCCCCTACCCCACCTGCCATAGCAAAAGCACGTGTTGCCTTTACAAGGAACCCATACTCGTGCCATTCTCTAACTAGGTTGAAATTTATACTTGGTCGAACCCATAAACAACTTTCCTATCTCCAGGTTGAAATCCATACCCTATAGGAAGTTTACACTATATACCAACTAGGTTGAAATTCATACTTAGTCAAATCCAACAATACATGCGTTTAGAGAGAAGTCTCAATTTTCTACACAATAAATGGGCTAAAAATAAAGATGCCCGATGGACTTGGCCGTTTGGCACAATGGACGATCAAGGGTAAAAATGTCAAAAAAAATCTAGTTGAGGTGAAAACCTAAAAAACACCTCGAGCAAAATTGGATGACCCTACTATGCGAAAATCCTGCAATGAGACGAGTAATCAAAATATAAAAGGGGTCAGTCTAGGTGAAAACTTTGCGAGGGGCAGTCAAGATGATAAAAAAGCAAACAAATAAACCACCAACAACTACGATGAGCCCTAAATCTACCAAGGTGGGCAGTTTCTTTTCCCTAATTTTATTAAGGTGGAGGTTCGAGTTGCCAATGATGAAACGGCTCACATATGCACATCTGTCTTGTAGTAGACATGTCATGGAGACCATACTTGAGACGACGAGGAAGACCACCTCCCGTCTATAAAATTCAAGGAATGTTCCTACAATCCATCTTTGAAGGGACAAAGGGCAAAATCCTATTTCAGCCCTCTTGGCACACTTCTACCATTTCGGTCCTTCTGACCATGGCAATTTCAAACAATCCTCACCATTTCAACCATGCTAATTGTGGTGTCGCAAACCTTTCACTAATGTCTATCTAGACCCAGTGATATGTGAAGTTCTAATCGTCCTGATCAATTCGATCCTGACGGACTACAAAAGGCTCTCCTCAGTCTTGGTAAGTCATCCTTCACAACCAACAAAAATCACACCGTCGTGGCCCTGTCGATCTACACATTTTTGAAATTTATATTCTCATATGTCATGTATGGCATGTACGATTTACAAAAAATAAAAAACCATTATATCAATTGCTTTGATGGTCCACAAAAAAGAAAAAGGAAAACCCCCCTCATATCGTCCAAACTCCCCGCTCTGGATCGTTCTCAAAAAGAAAGGGAAAGCAAAAGCCCCCTATCCTGGTCTCCTCGATCTGGATGGTCCACCCAAAAAAGAAATCCGCCATCTGGACTTTACAAGTCTCCATTGTGAAATCATCAAAGGACCGAGTGGGTTTAAATCCTCACTTAGTGCAGTTCTTAAGGCAAACTGAGTGAGCTTAAATTCCTACTCAAATGTCACTTTCCCGGCGAAATTTCAAAGCAACAATTTTACTCTTCCGACAAAACTCCGAAGGCTTGAGTAGGCTCAAGTTCCTTCTCAAATACCACTCTTACGACAAAGTTATGGAACAACATTTTCCCTTGTAGCGAAATTCCCAGGGAACCCCGTGGGCTTAAATCCCTACACAACACTTAGATCCTTGCGGTGAAATTCCCAGGGAATCTTGTAAGCGTAAATCCCTACATAGCCCTTCTACCTTTGCGGCAAAATTTTCAAGAAACTTAGTAGGCTAAAATTTCTACACAAACACCTTCTCCCTTGTGGCGAAGTTCCCAAGGAACCCAATAGGTTAAAACCCCTACACAAGCACCTTCTCCTTTGTGGCAAAATTTTCAAGGAATCTAGTAGGTTAAAATCCCTATACAACTTGTATCTCTTGTGGCAAAATTCTCAAAGAACCCTGTAGGGTAAACAAGAACTTTCACGACTTGGAGAAGATATATTGAATAATGAAATTTAACAAATTAAGAAGAATACTTCAAAAATAGGAATAACAAGTGAACTATCAAAAAACAAATTAGCAAGATAATTATCACAAACTTAAACCAGAAAGAAACGAAGCTTAGAAAACTTTAGAGAGAGAGAGAGAGAGAGAGGGAGAGCGAGTGAGAGGGGTGGGTGCGAATTGAAGTCCTTGGGGGCCTTAAATTACTAGGCCGGGACTGGGTCGGGCCAAGGTTTGCCGTCTCGGGCCTCGGCCTCGTCTGGGGGGGGGGGGGTGGAAGAGAAGAGATCTCGGAGAGATCTCGGGAAAATCTCGGGAGATCGGATTTCGGGTTCTCGAATCAAAATATATATATGTAATATGTATAAAATAACAACTATAATATAATATATTATAAAGATGGGAGTACATCAATGAATTCACATACATTACAAGAAATAAATAACACAATATTTTTGCACACTAATTGTGTGAAGGAACAATCACAAAACACTCTTAATGTCAAACTCCACTCCCACACCACCGAATGAACAATAAGAAAACACTCTCAATACCAAAAAGATGATCTACGTGCTTCGATATATCACTTTGTTGGTCACTTTGTGATTTGTGCCACAAAATCACCAACAAAATCACAATATTCAACCCGACATACGAGACCGATGATCTCTCTCGTGGTAAATCGAATCTTTGTTCATGTTAATCGCATGTTTGAAGAGTCATGTTTGTGTTGCGTATCCATAGCCATAAGGACCATGACTATGACCATAACCATAATAACTCCGGTCATACGGTATGTTTGAAGGAACATGTTCACTTGCAAGATGTCCATATCCATACGAGGATTCATGTCCTTCATTATAAAATGCACGCGAAGAACCTTGTTGCATTTCCCCATCTCCGTATGCATTGTCCATATTCATACGATGATGATGAATCTTGAGAATGTTCATATCCATAATATCCCGTATCGAAATATCCATGGTATCGAATGTGCGAGAAAGATCATATTCCTCAAGCGCGACAAACCTTGTTCGATGCGATGGACCAACACTCTTCTTCTTGCGTCTATATGTTTTGCCACGTTGACGATGAACTTCCTCAGCAGCATCCGTGGGGAATGGTTGGTTTTCTTCTCCGTCATCAGCACCACCCTCACGAAGGCCATTCCCTCCATCTCCATCATCATCACTTTCACGTCCATCGGAAGCATCCATATCGAGGTTGGATCGTCACATGAAGATGAGTTGACTCGAGAAGATGATCAAGAATTTGTTGTACAGTTACATCTACATCCATTCCGGTTTCACGTGCAACGCTAACAATTTCTTCAGATGGGCGACCATCATGTTCATCCATATCATTGTTTGCAACCCACTCGGCATAAAGATTTTCTCGATCATCCATGTCATTCTCTCCTAATAGTGCAAAATAATCAAGTGGGTCATCTTCTAGATCACCTCCTTGTTTTCGTTCTCAAATTCTCCATTCTCCTTACCTTTACCATATTATAACGACAATAAACTAGTTTTTTCAACTTTGAATATGACAACCTATTTCTAGGTTTTCGTATGTATCAAAGAAAAGTGCTCCAGCTTTCTTTCACAAGGAGAAGCCGATGAAGTCTCGATAAAACTTTAATCGCAAGTTTTCTTAAAGTCGGGGAATCATCTCCGTACATTTTCCACCATTCACTGAAAGTGAAACAAATAATCATATATTTCAGTAATTCGAATCAAGTAAGTTATCTTTTGATTAAATAATTACTAACACGGCCACATGCGATTCTCTACTTGCAATAGCACTTTTTGTCCCAAAAGAGGCCAATGCATCTCTAAACTTTATAATCTAGTATATAAAAATATTTAATGTTAATATCAACTTAAAAGATGAAATCTATAAATATCGTAGCGTTACCTCATTTCCAAATTGGCCTCTTCCTTTAGATTTTGGAAACAACTTCTCGTAAACTTCGATGAAGTGCTTTAATAAGTTCTTGATTGTCTCAAGATGCAATTTATATCGTACTTTGGATTGAGAAAATATCTTGTCGTACACGCAAATATTATTATTCAAAATGTTAGTTTTATACATTTATAATAAAAATTTATACTTTGGGTAAATGAAGAGAACATACCAAATTTCGTAGATAGGTGCATCCATTGATTTCGTCCATCTATCATCTACGATCTTATGAACCTACGTGTAATTTCGGTGAAGTTGTCTTTATCACGTCCTTCATCACAATGATCGTACGATATACACCGCCGTTGTCGGATAATTTTCGTTGTCCATCACTCTCAAAACTTTATACATGGGTTCCATGATCTTTATCGAATCTCTTACATAATCCCAAAACATAGGATTGCATATGATTTGTTCAACGTTCTTTCCAATAGGAGTGTTCCTGAACTCCGAATTAAACCACTCCGAACAAAGAAAGAAACCTCTCAAACTATCTTTTTCACGCAACAAACTTTGCAATGCAAGATAATTTGTGGCAAAGCGAGTGGCACCAGGTCGAACTAAATCACGTCCACAAGCTTTTCTTACTCGATTCACAACCCAATCATGATTATATATGAAACGTGTAACAATTCAACCCATGTCTATAGCTTTTTTTACCATAGCATTCTTTGCCACATATTCAAACATCAAATCTATACAATGCGCAGCACATGGTGACCAAAAAAGATTATATTTTGATGCCAAAAGTGTTCCGGCCTTTTTATAACTGCTGGCATTGTCGGTTATAATTTGTATAACCTTATTTCTTCCAACTTCTTTAATCTTGTCCTCCATCAACTGCATAATGAACTCATGATTTTTCTCTTTACCTGATGCATCAATTGAATCTAAAAATATAACATTTCCTGCACTATAAACCATAAAGTTAATGATGGACATTCTTGTGGGTCATGTCCATCCATCACATAAAAGAGAACAACCATGGGTATCCTAATGTAATTCTATTTTTTTATTTCTATTTGCATGTCTACAACTAGTTCATCCAAATATTTTCCTAATATGTCTTTGTGTGTGGGAGGTTTGACTGCACGTCCAAGATTTTGTGCTTCAACAATCATATTCTTGAAATAATGATCTTCTACAACATGAGCTGGAATATGATTGAATATAAAAAATTTTGAAACCATCTTTCCAAGCGATTCTCTTAAAAGTCCTTTGTTTACCATTTCTTCCATTCTTTTTTGTCGTGCATCATCTGATTTATACAAACTACCTTCTGACTAAACCTTTACCAATGCCTACCGATCCATGTCCTCCACGACGCATAAAGTCGCTATGCTTCGTTTCGTTCTTTTCATTCCACTTCCGGGCCCACCTGCAATTCCCGTAACACCACTACTTCCACTCTCCAATCGCTTGTTGTGAATGTCTTATTTGACGCTCGTACTCATCAATTTGCCATCTAGCTTCGGCAGATGCTTTTGCGATTTCCCGTTGTCTTCTTTCCTCAGATCCTTCTTCTTCATCTGATGAGAAACCTTCAGAATGACCACCCATCTGTCGAAGTTCATCCATGACTACTTCTTTTGCTAATTTACTCTTCATAGTTTGTATGCTTTTTTGAGATTTCAATTCTTTCAATTATTTCCACACTTTAGGAGGACAACTTACACATTTACTTACGTCTGATCCTTTGTCACCAATCAAGTGGTATTTTAACCTAGTAACACCACCTGCTTGCATAACTTTTTCACAAAAGTTACACTTAGAACCCTTATTACCAACGGGAGTTCCATATTGCCAGCCTATGTCATTCGCAGACATCTTCCTTCGGCAATTAAAGATATAAATTACCAAATAGAACTTCTGGCGATATTTTATGTAGTAAAAATATAAAATTAGAATAATAAGAAATGGAAACTATTTCTAAAAGAATGTGATTGACAATTAATAATTTATAATATATATTCTGCAATGTGCTCCTATATATTGGCAATATTAGTTTATTATTATAATATATATTTGGGCGATATTATATATTCCGACGATATAAGTTTATTTTTATAATATATATTATGCAATGTGCATCCAACAAAGTAAACATTTAAAAGTATAAAATTAAATTTTATAGGTTAGACTTTATCTTTTTTGATTATAGAGTATTAAATATATTAATAAAGTATAATATAAAAAATATTATTCACCTTGAATTGGTTCTATTTGATCATATTGCACCACATTTAATAAATTTCATTATATTTAAACTACATAACATCTTATTATATTTCAAAAGAATATATTAATTTATATTGTATTAATACAGTTAATAATATTAATTTCATTATTAATATTTTAGTTTATTATTATAATATATATTCTGCATATATAGTAATATTAAATACATTTTATTATATTTAAACTGTATAGTATATTACTATATATAATCTTATTATATTTAAACTAAAAAACTAACAACAAAGTAAGTTAAATATTCATATAATATTTAAAAAATTTTATTATATTTATACTACATAATATATTACTATATTTTTTTATAATATTTAAATTACAAAAATACTAACAAAGTAAGATAAATATTTACATAATATGTAATAAACTTCATCATATTTAAACTGTATAATGTCTTATCATATCTAAACTACAAAATATCCAAAAAACAGATTAATATTTTATAATTTCTATTATATTTAAACTTTTTATATTTAATCTTATTATATTTATACTATAAACAGACCAAAAAAACAGATTACTTCACGATATTTTTTATTGCATATAAACTTTATAATACGTTTATAATTAATCTTATTATTTTTGAACTACAAAGTACAATAAAACTAAATTATTTAATTTTTATATATTTATTATTTATACTTACATTAAATGTAATAAATTTGATTGTATTTAACCTGCATAATATTTTATTATATATAATCATCATATATTTAAAATAAAAAATGTCAAAACAAGTAAGTTAAATATTTACATTATATGTAATAAATTTGAATATATTTAACATGCATAACATCTTGTTATATTTCAAACTACAAAGTACAATAAAACTAAAAAATATATTAATAATCAATAATTTTTATGTGATAAAACTTTATATAATATTATTATAATTATTATGTTTAACCACAAACTTTTAAAAACTTAAGAAATATATTAATATTTCATAATTTGTATTACGTTCAAATACTATATAATATTTTTATGTTTTTAATATTTACACTACAAATTACAAAGTTTAAAAATTGAATAATATTTATTACATACAAACTTTATATCGTATTCTTATTATTAACCTAATTATATTTGACTACAAACTTTAAAAAACCTATAAAATATATTAATATTTCATAACTTGTATTCCTTCAAATATTATATATTTTTTTACATTTATTTTTTATACTTACATTGTATGTAATAAATTTGATTATATTAAACCTGCATAATATCTTATTATATATAATTTTTATATATTTAAACTAAAAAAATCAAAAGAAGTAGTTAAATATTTACAGCATATTTAAAATTTTTCATTATATTTAAACTGTATAACATCTTATTATATTTTAAAAAATATTAGTTTATATTGTATTAATAAGGTTAATATTTAGTTTATTATTATAATATATAGTCAGCAATATGCATCCGAATACATAGTTGGCATGCAAAAAATATTTAATCTTCTTTATATTTAACCGTAAACTTAAGAAATATATTAATATTTAATAATTTTATTATGTCCAAATATTACACATTCAAATATTCATATATAAATCAGGACCTAATTATATAACACATAATATGTCCAAATAATATTGTGTTTACGTTAACTTTAACTTACCTTATTTATTGAATGACGACGGTGAAATCGCGATTCGCGAACGCCGGCTCCTTCCGCGACGCGAACGCCGGCTCCTTCCGCGACGATGGCGGACGGTTCTTCCGCGACGGCGACGCAGCGATGGCGGAGTGGCTCGCCGGGAGAGGGTGGTCCGCCGGAGGTCTCCATCGGAGGTCTCCGCCGCCGTGACAGCCGGAGGTCGCCGCTGCCGCTTTTGGAACCTGCCGTGAGAGCCGGACTCCGGAGACGTCGCTGCAACCCTTATCGCCGCTTTGGTAGGTTACTTGAACTCTTCCTCATGCCTTCCATCGGGGGTCTGACGAGGGGTTTTAACCACCCATCTTAAGCCCTCGTGGCCGACCGGACGATGCTTTCTTTTGCCGGGTGCGGTGTGAAGGACGGCGTGGCCGACCGGCGAGCCATCCTTTGCCCCTTTCTGCCCGCCTATAGCCTTCTCTACGCCTTATCATCATCACAGAGGGAGCACATTGTGCCCCCTGTACACCCGCTAGATGCCGAGACCGGGAGATGCGATTTCGGTCATCTCGTATCTCGCTGTACCCGCGAGACCGAGAATCTCGCGAGATCTCGCGAGATTCTCGCGAGATGACGAACCATGGGTCGGGCTGACCAGGTCACCACCAGACCGGTCGGCCTGAAAAGCGATTGGGTCGGCTGACCTAGTCCAGCCTGGGGGCAACATGACGAACGATGGTCATGGAGATTATCCTATTCGTTGTTAAACTCAATGCCACCATTTTATCCTTTGGAATTAGTGCAACAAATTGATTCTTCAAGACGGAAGCTCATTTAACAGAGCCATTAGTTGATTTTGTGTAAAGTTGCCATCAGCAGTTTTTTCTTTTATTATAAAGGAGAGCTTTGCTTGGCATGATGTGACCCGTGGCAGCTCCCCGACTGTTTGAGAGAGCTTTTTGCTTGTGACGTTGATCTCCTATAATTTTTTTTTCATTTCAAATTGGGGTATCAAACTGTCAACCACTTTTTTTTATTAGATTAAGTGGAACAATTGCCATTCACGTAACCACCTCTGTCTTCAATCGTTGGAAGGTGAAGTATATGCCCATCCCTAGAATATTTTGTTTAGTTGTTATTGTGAGAATTTCTTTCCAGTGCCCGTGTACCTCTTTTCTCTCAATAAATGATGTGGCTTTCCACTTCCAAAAGTCCTTGCGCTTTGATGTATGTGAGGTGAAGTTGGACTAGAACTCTAGAAGAAAGTTGTCGAGAAGTTACTGTTAATTGTAACCCTTTTATTAAAACTTCATCTTTATCGTCAGCTAGAAACTATTTATTACTTTTCTTTCTTTACATTCTTGTAACATTTTAATTTTAGGTTGTGTATCAAATAATGTCGTTAACCTATTTGGCTTGTTGGAATGCAGCCTGTGTCATGGCTGAGTCTTGTTTTGCTGATTTTAACGGGAGGTGGACTTATTGTTTACTATGACAAAGAGAAGAAACGACATTTAGAAGGTTTGTAATGATTATCAAGGGTGAAAAATAATGGCTTGTCAATAATGTGCATTGTCTTTAATGGGACAACATTCTTCTCTTTCTTTACGAAGTTCTTCTTTCTCATTCACTAGAGGGCTGTTTACTTCTGTAAATTACATTTATTGACGTTTCATTCTGGAGTGTTCAGCTAATGCATTTACTGGATATAAACTCATCATTTTAGCACTATGTTTTGAAAGCAATTACTTTCAGTAATTATCTTGGCAATACATTGTCATTAGCATGACTAGAAAGACACTAAACTAAGTGAAATACAAGCCAACTTGGTGACAAGCAAGCAACTATTATAACATGGGACTTACTCCCTTGGTTTATTTAGGTTATCTTCTGTCATATGGATTCTCTTGCTCCACTCATGCCAATTTTGAGTTAGTTCTTCATTCAAATTCTCTAAATCGTATTGAATGATCCAAGTTTAACTTAGGTCTACCATATCTTTTTATGTTTCTATTATTTTGATATTTTCTACTCTTCTAACTAGAACTTCCTTAGGTCTACGTTTAATATACCAAAACCATCTTAATCTTTTTTTTAATTATCTGCGATGGTCGCTACTCCCACAATATAATTTGTCTTGTACTCCTGCTCCTAGGTAACAGGGTTTGTCTGCCATTGGTTTTGTTATAATCTGTTAGTACCTTTCATTTATTCAGATTACGTCTTATCCAATGATGCTTCTCATTTTATGCAAAACTAAACATATCCTTTTATGACAAGAAGTGAATATTACAATAGATGGCTTTCCTAAGCTGTAAGCAACCAAGTGATGAGCTACGTGATGAAGCAGCGTGCTAGTTGCTTTTATTGCCAAGAGAGCTAGGCTTTTAACTAATAATCATTAGAACAACAAAATGAGCGGAGCTTATTTAGCATTCTGGCTTCAACAGGATCTTTTTGTAGGTTATGTTGTCAACATTCTGTGTCAGTTACAGGAAAGTGTTGACAGAAAGGTCTTTCTGTTTGCCTATGTTATTTATTCCTTATAAGTAAAATGCTCTTTTTCCTCCATTCAAGACATACTTCATCTGGGTTTGTTTTTTATAACGACAGTTGGTAATAGCTTATATGCTTTCAGAATTAAAGGCTGCATCAACTTTGCCAAAACAAGGACCATCTGTAGGAGCTGCCGCCATTGGTGGTACATTCAAGCTTGTGAATCATGTAGGACAAATCATGACTGAAAAAGATTTTCTTGGAAAGTGGACACTCATATATTTTGGCTTCACTCACTGCCCAGATATTTGTCCTGATGAACTCCTGAAGCTAGCTGCTGCTATCGACAAAATAAGTTGGTTCTCCTTTCAGGCTCTCTCCAGTTATATAATTGACATTCTTATTTTGATTTGTGACAAGGGTTACTTGGTATGCACCCAGGGACGGATTTTTTTTCTTCATACTTTTAGAAGTCATGGTGTTGTGGCGTTAAATATTCTTGGATTTTTTTTTTGCCTTAGATGGTTTTTACTTTTATGACTTTGAACATAGCTTGTCCAAGACATGCAACTATTTCTCTGCTGGAAAATTGCAAAAAAATATTGTGCATCCTTTTCCATACTTCAGCGATTACTTGTCAATTTGTCTTTTTGATGTATACAGATGCTGGACTTCGTCCTTTGAGGATATTTAGGTGCTAAAGGTTAAGAAGAAATTTTCAATTTGGTGTTCAGTTGGTGCTGCAGCATATCAACAATTACAAGCAAGTTCTTTTGCTGATGCTGAGTAGCCATCTGTTGTTTATCGGTCAAAGGGACGGGCCATTGTTGGCAGCAAAAATTTTTATTTTTGTTAAGTGGATTGTGGTTAAATCCAATTCAATCTTTAATTAGTTAAATGATTGTTCAATTCTCAGTTTTAAACTCATAACTGAAGCTCACTTTTAAGTCTAATTCATTGAGAAATAGCTCAAAATCCAGCTGTTTTCGCAACCCCCTTTGTGTGCACTTAATGGGCCATGTTTTAATGTCAAAACATGTCCATTAGGTATTCATTTAAGCCCACTTATCCAGCTGTTTGATCAGCAATTTGCCTGTCCAGGCATTCCAGAACCTTTAGTTGGGCCAGCTTGGGAGATGCCCATTCCGGAACCTTCCCTACCTCCTGCAATCTCAGCATCCCTGTCTGGTCCCATGACTCCCATCTTATCCTTCTATTAAAAGGGCAGCAGCCTTGCATTTAATAGCATTGGGGTCAAACATCCTCTCTTAAAGGAGCCGCCCTTGAAAGATGTAAAAGCATTGTCATTATTTCTCCCCTCTTAAAGAAGCCACCCTTGGAGGATGTAAAAGCATTGTCATAATTCTTTCCCTCTTAAAGGAGCTGTCCTTGGAGGATGAGATCATGAGAAAGCTTATGGTCATTAATTTTTTCTCTAGGAGCTGTCCTTGGAGAATGTAAAAGCATTGTTATTGTTCTCTTCTCTTAGGGGAGCCGCCTTGGAGGATGTAAAAGCATTGTCATTATTCCTTCCCTCTTAAAGGAGCTGCCCTTGGAGGATGAGAAAGCTTTAAGTTCATTAATTCTCTCTTCAATACAGCCGCCCTTGGAGGATGAAGAGGCATTTTGGGTCATTAATCCTTCTCTTAAAGGTAGCAACCTTGGGAGAATGAAGAGACACTTTAGGTCACTTCGACTATTTACTTTTCTTTATCTCTTCATCTCCCCTTTTTCTCTATAAAATAGCAGGACAGGCCATCTGAAAAGAGGTTCCGAAGCTCTCTCAGCGCAACCACCAGAACCTCATCCGCCAGCAACCTTCCTCCCTCCCTGCTGCTGCTGTCTGTGCCAAGAAGAAGGGGTATTCTCTCCATCTGCTGTAGCTGGTGTTCTTGCTGCTGCGCCAAGGTAAGGAGAAGGAAGCCTGGTTTGTCCTCCTGTTTGGGCAGATTATGTGCCCACACCCATCTTCTTTTGCTTCTTTCCAATCCTATTTTTTTTCTTCATCAATCTACCCTTGAATCTACTGCTTTCCTGTGCCAAAACAGAAGGGGAAGAGGAAGCTTGGCCGCCCTAGTCTGCTATTGCTCTACCTGCAAGTTTGTACCAGAGAAATGTAAGGAGGAGCTGTGCCTCCCCCCTATCTTTTTTCTATCTGCTGCTTGCACCCTCTTCTCCCTCCCATCTGCCACTTTCAACTGCTGCTGTTGGTGCTTCTGCCATCTACTGCCATGCCAAGGCAATAAGAAGATAAGGAGAAGGTAAGTATTGAGGGATCAGAATTGAAGTCAGGATTGGTAGGTGCCTATCTGATCTGGATTGGATTGGATCAGTCCAATCCCGACTGTTTGCTGGAACAAAAACTGATCCAGATTAGGTTTGAATCGGTCTGGTTCAATAAAAAATTCAAACAAATTGTCAAATCCTAAAATATACAAAAATTTGGGAAAGTTCTAAAAATTGTTATGATGTCGGAAAAAATTGATATCTACTAACCTCTTCCGATTCTCATTCAATTAACAATTGAACATTCATTCTATTAAATAAAGAAGATGGTACAAGTAGAAATAAAAATTCAAATAAAATAGAACAGATGATGCAAGTACAACTCAAATAAAATAGAAAAGATACCTTCTCACCATCAAGGACGAAATTGTCTCTCATTATCTTTGTTCTGTTGCTCATTCTCATTCTCATTCTCTTGATTGCTCCATCGAATGATTAGTCATGATCGGGCCATATCCATGTGAAAGTAGTGATTGGGCCATCCGGCTAAAATCATGCACACTATCTTCGACACTTGAGGTTAAAGGCAAGGGTGGATGACAAAATTTGAAATCTAAAGTTGGTTTTGGATAACGTGCGACAACATACTTCTCAAAGAAACCCTTATGATTCTTTTATTGACTTTTTCTACTAGAATGTTGCCTCTCACTCAATTTTCTGCACCTACTCTACTCGTACATACGCTACTATAACCACTCTCTCCTCCAACTCCACCTCCTCCACTAGAACCTCTCACACCTTGTTATGTGACTGCAATAAATTCTTCGTTTGGTTCTCAACATTTTCCTCTCCACTATTTCTTCTTGTTATGTACCCTTACCAGCATTGCATTATAATGCTCTCTTAAAGGCCTTGAAGCTTCAAAAGGCATCACTCTTTTTAGTGCTAAGTCCTGCACTTGAAATATAAGCCGGAGCTGTGGCTGGAGCTATACTATCTTTGATGTTTTTAACTCTCAACTCTATATTGTAACGGCAGAAGACTATTTTTTCCAATATTTTTGTTTTCAATTGTTTCAATTTCTTTCACATTATGAAGAGATGGTACTTTAACTCAGTATCTTAATTATAATGGCTACCAGTGAATTTTATCCACTTGTGTTGTTCGTTGGACCCAAGGTAGTAAAGTTCTAGCTAAGAATGTCTACCAAGAGAAATTTGTCATTTGAATAGGCTAGATCTTGATCTCTATAGACTCCAATTCTATGCTTGTATGATGTTATTTGAATACAATATGAAATATAGTTAAGTTTTTACTCTTCTTCAATGTTCAATAATCAATAAATAACAATTACTTCAATCTTAGCTTCCATTCTATTATGTGCAATGTTGGCTAAACATTTTACCATTGACAATGTTCTTGACAACACCTATGTATCGTTGCATTCTTGGGTTCAAGAAATATCTTGTCAAAATTAATCCCAATCCAACTATTAAGGCATTAACAAATCACTACAACAATAAAATGATACTAAACAATTAAAATTATACTTGTAGCATGAATTTCATGGTGAAGTGTCTTATCTCATCTAGTGTTTATAATCTTCCACCATTTTTTGTAGTCTTTGGGATGCTTCTCTTTGATCTTCATCTTGGCTTTGTTTATGGCATCATGCAAATACCACATTTGGTTTTTGTCATTGGAGTCAACTAATCTCAACACTTGTACCAAAGAATTTATGACTGACATGTAGTATTACACCTTTTCCCATCACCTATTGTCTTCTATTCGTCTCTTTTTCTTCAATAAAGTCTCATATTACTCCATTGTGACTCGTTGTATCTATGTACTTTTGATAAGCTATAGAGGCTATGCACCTCTTTCAATCATTTCTGTATCTATAGAGGTTCTCCAATGCAATGAATTATGCAGCAAATTTGGTTGGACTAGGTTGAACTAAATCACGATCGTCAGTGTGTTCTCTTGTGATGAAGAGTAGCTTGGGGTGCTCATAAATGAAAGATGTAATATGTTGTCTTTGGCTCATGAAGAACCTCACAGTTGGCTCTTTTCCAATATCTTCCAACATCAAGTTGATTGGTGCCTTCAGAACAATACAAAAGAAAGTTGATAAGAGGCATCCTTGTGATTTCTATTTATTTATTACATATCACAATGCAACCTCTTTCTTTCTATATAAATTTGAATATATCTATCCACGTAGTTAACTCATTGACCTTTGTATCTAACCCTTTCTCGTAAATATACTTGTAAGTGGGAAGTTTCGACCCTAGTCTAGCTTCACCAATGACATCTACCATTATTTGAAAATATGGATTCGTCATTGCATGTGTTGGGACACTTATATGAAGAAAAATGATCACATAATTGTTAATGTTTATTTGTAAAACATATAAATTATATAGTTAAAAAACTTATTTTTCATATATCTATACGTAGAAACCACTTGTACATATGTTTGATTGCCTTCTTTGCAACCCCTGTAGTAGCCTTCTTCCTTAAAGGCTTGCTTGATAGACCATTGCCCTCCGTCACTTTGTCTATACATAGTAGTGTCCATCGACTGAACTGACTGTGACCGGCGGCATTCACTATCTTGCCCTAGCACTTGTGTAGGCTAGCTTCCTTCGACATTTGATCGTCTAACTTTAGCACCCAAACCTCTTAGCCCCCCCCCTCCCCCCATTCTTCTTTCCTCATTCTCTCTGGCCTGAGCCTTACAAGCATTTATGACTCTTCTCATCTCTGTCTCTTTGTTATAAGATGATAAATCAACCTGTCTTTAAGCTTGTGACTTTCCTTTATTAACCCTTTCAGACACGAGATCTATATTTCTCTGTCCGAGTAACTCAAATGTAGTTCATCTTTGTGCTCAATTCTAATTTTTCTCTGCGATGCTTTCCTGATTAAATAATTTCTCATTTTTTCTTTCAACGCAACCGAGACTTTGTTGCACTTCACATTTCCACCCACATCGGCTATTTGTTGCTTGGGGCGGAACACACTTCCATTCATATCTTTTTGACACTATTTACATCTTACTCTTTGTTTTCTCACATTCAACAAGTACCTATGTTACCATACAATGTCTCTGTTCGTATCCCGTGGTAACTTGCTCATTGTCAGCCATTTTATCTATAGGTACAACAAAAATAATTACAAATTTGAATCAAACTTTAAAAAAATGAACAGTTGTCATTGAAGGGGTGATCTTAGCCCTAACCACCGCTTCAGGTGTGACGTGTAGTCACCCCCTCGGGGTGTCTGTTCAGGGGTGGTCAAAACTGATCACCATTACGGGGCTGACTTGCAGTCACCCCTGAAGGGGTGGTAGCAGTCCCCCCTTCGAAGGGGGGAGGTAGGTGGGGTTGGATTGGGGGAAGGGGACTAGGGGAGGGTGGATTGATACCTTACTGGGATAGATCGGCCGGAGGGGTGCTTGGTCACTGGAGGGGTGCCCTAGATAAGAGGGGTGGGAAGCGTAGGAAGGACTGGGGTGGGTGTGGGGGGTGGATCGATCCAATCCCCCTTCTTATGGGGGGAGATTGGGCTGGAATCGGGTCTACTGAAGACCCAATTTCTGAACTTATCAATGTTCTAGAAGATTGGCTGATTCCAGGGTTGATATGGTTGAATCGGGATATATGACAATGATCCACCCGATTCTCACCTATTCCCCCGAAACTCTATTCTGTATCGGTTATTCCAAGAGGGAATCGGATTGGCAAGGGTTGATCTGTTCTAACAATCGGCCGATCCCATTCTGGATGGGCCAATTTTACAAACCATGGGTGAAGGTAAGAAGAAAATAAGAGGAAGATAGGATGGAGGAGGAAGAGGAGCAACTACTCCTGCCATTGTCCGAGCCACCTGCAGCACCAGGTGCTGGTGCTAGTTGGCCCATTTTGCACTAGGAAGCAAGAGGAGTTCACGGTTCTCTTATATGTTGTTGTGCCAAAGGTAGGATGAAAAAGATGGGCTTGCTCTTCCCCACTCTTAATGCTGCAGCACCGGGATAGGTAAGAAGAGGAAGAAATAAAAAAAGACAAGCAACATGCAAGTTGCTGCTGCTGTTTTTGGTGGCAGGTAAAGAGAAGAAGATATCATCTACTTTCTGCGATTATGTCAAGGTAAGGAGCAGTGAAGTAACAAATAAATACCATACCAAACAGGAGATGTGCTCAGATTTGATGGTGAGTAGAAGATGAAGATGAGCGGAGTTGGAGAATAAAAAAAACAACGCACACCTACCCACCTGCTCTGATTGCACCAGAATAGAAGAAAGAAGAAGGATGAAAGAAGAGGAAGAAGAAGAGGAGGGAGGGGGGGGGTCATCCTTTCTCATGCTACAGCAAGTTCCAGCCCTTGCACCATTCCACTTTCAGCCATAAGAACCACTCCATTCCAGTTCATATACTGGTCCATTCTCAACCCCAGAAACTGACATGATCTTAGTCAAAAGAAAATACACTTGTTCAGCCCCATATACAGTCCGTCAAAATGCCTTTCCAGCCCATTCTTAGTCCATCAGAAAACAACCTCGGTTTCAGCCCATACAGTCCCCGTTTTCTGCCCACAAGTTAACCAGGTTTCAGTCATTTTTCAGTCATATATAACAGCACATCTTCAGCCCACTGAACCTTTTGATTTGCAGTCCCGGGCCAGCCCCTATGCAGTCCATCGTCAATTGCATTAAAAGCCAATCTCAGCAAAATGGTGTGCTCGGTGGGACTTCTTCTTCCCTTCATCTCTCTATCATAACAATTAAAGAAAACATCCATCCCTAAATCAAATATTAACTCACTACATTTAATAGAGCTTGTCTCGTTCCTTGCAGGATGACTTCAAAACAAAGATCTCTTAGTCTAAGGAGTTTGTCTTGCATCAGGTGATCGGCATGTTGCCATACTCGATTACATTTAGGGCATCCCTGGAGGTTATCTAGCTGTACACCATCTAGGTGTCAAATTGTTGAACCTTGTTGTGGCCGATGATGACATCCATCAAGTTGAGCAGTTGGTCCTTACCACTGACTATGGAACCTATCCTCAAGGAGGAAAAGCCGGTGCGCTCTCAAGTAGCGCTCTTATTCAATCAAGTTTTGGTCTCCCATGTTGAACTGAAGTTGTATAAATTCCGAATGGGAAGGATCTGCTAGGTGCAGGATCAACCCTTCGCCCTCTATTTCAACTTCTCTCTGGGTGAAGGATCAACTCTCAGCTCGCTATTTCAACTAGGACAACCAATTAATAGTTCTATCATCTAATGCTACCCGACGAACTAGGAGCAAATCCTGCGTTCACCGGTTAGAAGATGCTGCCTGGTTGTTAGTGTTGCTCTAGCATATTTCCCAGGCTCAGAATAAATCCAACACCCACATCGAACTTTGCCCAAGTGAGGCACCTTCCCATTCTATTGTGGTTCGGAATCAATCCATCATTTGGTACGAACTTGTCATTGGTCCGTGCATTGATCAACCTCATCAAAATACTCATCCAGCTGGGGGGAAGTCTCTAAGTTGTTTTATCACAGCTTGTGCTAAGGATCAACCAATTGCCCACCTTGCTGATAGGAGGCAATGGGATGAATCCTCTACCCAAAAAATGAAGTAAATTGGGTGCCTAAGGCGGAGGTTCCTATATTAGTGTCCTCACTAAAGCACGCAACCAATTTATCTTCATAGACGAAGGCCGTTCTAGCTTTGGCTTGTGGTCCAATTTGCACCTCCATTGCGGCAATATATCACATCACATTATTATGACAATGGTTCTGCCGTCCTACAAATTCTACTAGAGAACGAGTTGATTTTTACCGGCTCATGCCTTCCCATAGCACCTTAAGAAGACATGTGACACCGGGGGTAGGGGGCAAGATACACAACTATATGTGCTTTGCCATCTCAAGTACAAGCCGACCCGAAGATGCTACGGATGCCTCAAGGATTGTGGTCCGTCCTGGTCTAGTTACCCACAGCCAAGCTAGTTTTCCATCCCTAGCAACAGATCCTACACATTGAGAAGAACTAGAGGAAGTAGTACACTTAAGCAACCAAAATGCCATGCCGACTAATCTCTACTTAGCTTAGTTCTAGAAGGAGAATTAACACTTGAAGGCATTACTCGGAAATGTCTATCCAGACGACGGCGCAGGTTGATTCCCGTAGTTGACGATCCTTTCCCCGATATGACAAGTTTAACACTTGTCATCTTGGATAGGTAAATTCTAAATCGGTTGGAAAAAGCCGGCATGTCATTGTATTGTTGAATTTTTCCGACCTTATGAAAATTTACATTGGGGAAAGGAATGCTGGTTCTCCACTCTGCGTTATTTTACACAATCATTTGTACACCGATGTATGGAATGAAATGATGTTCATGAACCAATTTGAAATGGATGAAATTGGGTTTTGAATGGTAGTCTGACGAGTCGGATGAGATGTGAATCCCGAATTAAAGAAATAACACAAAATAAATATAAAACTTAAACAACCAAATCTGAAAGTTAACAAAAAAATCAGATTTAAAATAGAACTGAATATTCAATAAGAATCATCCAAGTTCAATACAAATTAAAATCATAACCAAGAAATACCCAAGATTAAATTTAAAACAAAAAAATCAGACTTTAATTAATCTGAAAATGCATGAAAAATGAGACTTACGGAAATCTGAAAATCCATTTATAAAGCCACTTGATCTCATTTAATTAAACCCTCAACCAAACAATCTCAAAAATAACTAAATAAACAACACCTCAAACATTTAAAACACACCGAAATCAGCTAGAAAACAAAAAAGATCAGAACATTAAACAAACCGAACGAAACTCAAAAAATGTTTAAAACATACCAAACACACTTAAACTGGTATCAAAACAACAACAATAATAACAACAAAAATAATAACAAAACAAACTGCAACCAAGCTAAAATCAAGCCAAACTGAAACTAAACCAAATGAAATATTGAACAAAAAAAATTAATCAAATCAACAAGCTTATAAAATCAGCAAAAATCAACCATAAATAAGTCAGTTTGCATCTCATCAGGCCCAAATAGCCACGGCTCCTTTTGACTTCAAGAATGTTGTATGGATGCACGTGTTCTCGGATACGGGTTGCTATGATAGTTAATCAAGGACATTTGAGTAGTTGCTCGATATAAGTTAATGCCGAATATTTGCACAATCTAGCGGATAGCATGGATTGCAGAATCGCCAGAATCGGATCGGAATCGGTCGATTCCGGAATTCCGATCTGATTCCATGCGGAAGGACCGATTCCAGCAGAAATTCCGTGGAATCAGTCGGAATCGGTCCGAATCGATCCAATTCCGGCGATTCTGTCTGGAATCGGTTGATCCCGACCGATTTCACAGAAGACCGGTCTGGCCGGTCCGGTTCGATTCTCGGTTCAATTCTAGACCGGGAATCGAACCGATTCCGGTTCTTTTAGGGCCGGAATCGACCGCCGCGGTCGATTCCGGCGATCCAGGATGGCGGCGAGTGATCCAGTCCAGCGGCGATTCAAGGGCGATCTCAACCTCGAAATCGAGGATTCCGGTGATTCCGGTGTTGATCCCAGCTGTGTGCGCCGATTCCGGTGCGATTCCAGCGATTCCAGCAGCGATTTCGGCGGCAATTCCAGCGATTCCGGCGATTCCAAGCTAATTCTTCAAGGAATTCCGCTGATCCAAGCTCCGATCGGCCTCTATTCAACCTCTTCTTCGATCCTTAGAAGGTTATTGGTAAGATTTCTTCGCCGAAAATTTCGTACGTCCATTCTTACGCATTTCTGACGAGTCCAAGCGTCGTTAAACTTGGTGATTTCCGACCGAACAAGTCCGTTTAAGTTCTAAACTATTCGATTGGATGTTCTTTGTACGGGAAAAATTCCGGATATCATGTACGCCTATTTTTACGCGTTTTCGACGACTCCGAGCATGGTTAAACTCGGTGATTTTTGATCGAACAACTCCGTTCAAGTTGTAAGAACATTGATTGGATGTTCTTTGTACGGGAAAATTCCGGATACCACGTATGTTGATTTACGACCATTTCCGGCAAATACATAAGCCTTTAAACATACCGAATAGTGTGTTCGATGGGAAGCAATTTTTATGTTGCCTAATAAATTTTTATGCATTCTTTACAATTTTTGCAGGTCTAAGCAATGGCCGATCAAGGTGATGCAGCACTAGCATGTCTTTCTGACGTGGGTTGGGAACACGGGCATATGGTAGACCCGGTCAGAAAGAGAGTGCAATGCAAATGGTGTGGGAAGGAGATGAACGGGGGAGTGTTCCGGCTGAAACAACATATTGCCGGAACAGGTGGAAATGTAAAAAAATGTGATAAGGTGCCGAGGGTGAAGAGTGAGGAGATGAGAGGCTACATGACAAGAAGAGCCTCTCAACGGGCTGTTAGGATTGAGCAGAGGGAGGAGTTGCACGACGAGCTACTCTAGAGGAGGAGGGACCGAGATTTGCCTACCTGGAAAGGGAAAGGCAAGGGGAAGGCACCAGCCGAGCCGGAGCCAGAGAGCGAGGAGTCCACAAACTCCGAGCTTAGACATGCTTGGTACGCTAGCAAGCGTGCATTTGCTGAGGACGAGGACAGGAGGAGAGGAGTAGGAGGGTCAGGGTCCAGAGCTGACCCAACTCTTGGCCGATCAGCATCGGCTCGCCCTACCCGGGAGACGGCGGGATGGAGACAGGAGCCACACCACCATTTTGCCAGTACTCGGTTTACGCCGAGTGATGAGTACTTATTTAAGAAACAAAGTGCTGGGCAGATGGGAATTAAACAAGCTATGAAAGGGGTGAAGGCAACAGGAACGGATGCAAAGAGAGCCGTTCGCCACATTGTGAAGTGGTTTTTGCATGCAGGTATCACTTTTAAAATGGCATTTATGTGTGTTTTATTTACTTAAGCTTAATTTTTGCCTGATCCAAATTTATTTTTTAACTTGATGTAGGCATCCCAGCATATGCAGCCACCAGCCCCTACTTCCAAACGATGGTGGATGCCGTGGGTGAGGCTGGACCGGGTTTGCAATCCCCGGGCAGCAGGCATATATACGGCGCTGGGCTGGATGAGGAGGTCCAGGAGTTGAAGGAGTGGATGGATGGATTTAAATTGGTGTGGAAGGAGAGGGGTTGCACAATTATGTGTGACGGGTGGACAGGTATCACCAGGAGGAGTATGGTAAACTTCTTGGTATATTGTTCTGAGAGGACCATGTTCTTGAAGTCGGTAGACGCTTCTAGGAAGATTAAAAATGCCAACTTCATTTTTTCTTTGATGAATGCGGTGGTGGAGGAGATCGGGGAGGATAATGTGGTTCAGGTTGTCACTGACAATGAACCTTCATATAAGGCGGCTGGGAAAAAACTGATGGAGAAGAGGAAGCACATGTTCTGGGTGCCCTGTGCGGCACATTCTATTGATCTCATATTAGAGGATATAGGCAAGGAGGAGAGTGTATCCACCCTTGTCAGGCAGGCGCAGACGATCACGTCATTTATTTATTCGCATCCCCGTCTGCTATACATTATGAGATCACATACAGGAGGGCATGATCTGGTTAGGCTTGGTCCGACTCGTTTCGCCACGAATTTCATTGCATTGGAGAGTTTACACCGGCACAAGCATGCACTGGTTAGGTTCACGCAGTTCGAGGAGTATTATAACTATATGGTGGACCACCTGCACGACTAGAAAGAGCAGCTGGAAATTCTTGTCAGGTCTGAGAAGCAGATCACTGGCAAGAGATTTTGGGAGAGGATTGCTTACTACTTGGCAATCATTGAGCCATTGGTAGTTGTCTTGAGGTTGGTTGACTCAGATGACAGGAACCAAATGGGCACGCTCTACGATGCCATGGACCGGGCAAAGTTGAAAATAAAAGAGAAAATTCCCAGAGGTTACAAAAAGTGGTGGAAGATTATAAATGACCGATGAGACAAGACTTTGCACCACGATGTGCATGCTGCAGGTTAGTAGGTTAAAAAAATATTTGTGCTTACCTACTTTAAATTTATTCAATGATTGTCTTATTCATAATGTTAACTATTAAATTCTTGCAGGATATTTTTTGAACCCCCGCATCCAATATGGAGGACAGGTGGTGAACGACAACGAGGTGATGCGGGGTACACTAGCTGTTATTCAGCGTCTCTGCCGATCTCAGTAGGATAGGATAGAGACTGAGATAGAAGTAAGTTAGAGTTTATTCTATACTTAGGATTAGCTAATTATTAGACAACTAATGATTATTTTTTAAAATTTTTTCAGATGTAGAAATATAAGATGAGGGTCGGTGTATACTTAGATGCTGATCTGAGATATTCGTGCGACAAAGTGTCACTTGGTATATTAATTTATGATGAAGATTTTATTTTATTTTCATATAAGTTATTAAAGATGATGGGCTAATTGTTTACCTTTTCTTTTCTTTTTTTGCAGCTGAGTGGTGGGTTCAGGTGAATACCAGGAGTGGATGGAATCCACTTGCTGCCATCGGTATCAGGATACTCAGTCAGAGCACTAGTTCCTCTCATTGTGAGAGGAACTGGAGTACATTTAACCTGATACATTGTGGGAACCTCGGGAATCATTTTGGTTCTTAGAAAATATTTTTTTTTGTTTATTTTTTTTCAACCTGATTGCTCCTTTAGGGAGTTTTCACCCAAGCTGACCCCTTTTCACTTTTGCCTGTACGTCCCATTGTAGGATTTTCACACAGCAGGGTTATCCAATTTTGCCCAAGGCGCCTTTGCATGTTTTCACCTTGACTGGATTATTTTGACATTTTTACCCTTAGTTTGACCGACTAAGTCCGTTAGGTATCTCCATTTTTAGCTCATTCTCTTTTTTTTCATCTTTTCTTTTTTCATTTTTTTTTGTAGGGAATCAAGACTTCCCTCAAGCCATATGCCAGAAGAATGAACCAAGTCAAAATTGGAGATAATTCAACATGGGGGTTCAACAAGAGTTGAGATACCTAACACAAGGGGGCTTCAACTAGGTGAATGGAGAAACTGACACAAAGGGGATTTCTCAAGGGGATGAGGCCAATCCAAGTGCGAAGGGCAGCTTGGCATGAGGGTCTAATCTTCAAACTGACACAAAGGGAGGTTTCAAATGGATAAGTGGAGAAACCATCATAAAAGTGTTTCCTCAGAAGGATAAGGCCAATCCAAGTGAGAAAGGTAACTTAGCCTGAGGGTCAAAATTTGAAACCTACTCAAAGGGGATTTCAAGTAAGATAAGACCAATCCAAGTGTGAAAGGCAACTTGGCACGAGGGTCAGAATTTGAAACCTACTCAAAGGGGGTTTCAAGTAAGATAAGACCAATCCAAGTGTAAAAGGAAACTTGCCATGAAGGTCTGATGAAGGCTCAAATAGAGGTAAGAGTGATCCAAGTGTAAAAGGCAACTTGGCATGAAGGTCTAATGAAGGCTCATGAAGCTAACACAAAGGAGCTTCAATCTTGCCTAAAAAGCAAAGTTTAAGAGCCACAATGGGGCCAGTAAGGAACCACAAAGGAGCCATCCTTTCGTAAACATTTGCACTAAAGGCAAAAACAAAGCCTCGAAGGGGTGAGCATGGAGTCTCAAAGGGACTAGATTTTAAGGAAAAGCTAGCACAAATGGTAGCAATAGGAGGTCATAAAGGGACCAATAAAGAGCCTCATAATGGCTAAGTAGGGAGCCTCAAAGGGGCTAGATTTTCAAGGGTCCACACAAAGGGTAAGACTAAAATGCCACAAAGGAGCGAAGGGGAGCCTCAAAGGGGCTGAATTCCCAAGGGTCTACACAAAGGGTAGAACTAAAATGCCACAAAGGGGCAAATAGGAGCCTCAAGGGGCTGGATTCCCAAATGTCTACACATAGGGTAGGACTAAAGCGCCGCAAAGGGGTGAAGGGGAGCCTCGAAGGGCTAGACTCCCAAGGGTCTACACAAATGGTAGAACTAAAATGCCACAAAGGGGCAAAAGGGAGCCTCAAAGGGGCTGAATTCCCAAGGGTCTACACAAAGGGTAGAACTAAAATGCTGCAAAGGAGCAAATGGGAACCTCAGGGGGCTAGATTCCCAAGTGTCTACACAAAAGGTAGGACAAAGTGCCACAAAGGGGCAAAAGGGAGCCTCAAAGGGGCTAGATTCCCAAGTGTCAACACAAAGGGTATGATTAAAATGCCACAAAGGGGCGAAAAGGGGGCCTCAAAGGGGTTGGATTCCCAAGGGTCTACACAAAGAGTAGAACTAAAATGCTGCAAAGGAGCAAATGGGAGCCTCAAGGGGGCTGGATTCCCAAGGGTCTACACAAAGGGTATGACTAAAATGCCAAGTGCCACAAAGGGGCGAAAGGGAGCCTCAAAGGGGCTAGATTCCCAAGTGTCAACACAAAGGGTATGACTAAAATGCCACAAAGGGGCGAAAAGGGGGCCTCAAAGAGGTTGGATTCCCAAGGGTCTACACAAAGGGTAGAACTAAAATGCTGCAAAGGAGCAAATGGGAGCCTCAAGGGGGCTGGATTCCCAAGGGTCTACATAAAGGGTAGGACTAAAATGCCACAAAGGGGCAAAAGGGAGCCTCAAAGGGGCTGAATTCCCAAGGGTCTACACAAAGGGTAGAAAAGTGCCGCAAAGGGGCAAAAAGGAGCCTTAATATGATGGACTTTATGGAAGGCTTGCATAGAGGGAAGCAATAGATGGCCACAGAGGGACCAACGAGAGAGAGAGCCTCAAAGGGGCTGATTTAAAGATTTGCACAAAAGGCAAGAATGAGAGAGGCTATTGAAGCCAAAGAGGCATTTACAATAGCCTTGCTACATGAACGAGTGGTCAAGGCAGCAAGTTGAGTAGGCTACCAAGATCGGGGTGATCAGGGTAGTAGAGGTTTTAAGGCCATACAAGCCAGAATGGCCAAGATGGTAAAAGTGTTGGGAGTCATCTGGAATGGGGGGAAAGTGGTGTGTGTATGTGTTTATTTTTTGTGGGGCCATGTGGGCTGAAAAGCCAAGGTTGGGGAATATTTTTGTAAACCACTAAAATCGGATTGATCAAGGTGGTGGGAGTTCAAAGCATTACTAAGTCTGAATCGACGTGAGTGATAGAGGCTTGTAGCACCATAATCAGAATGGTTAAAGTGGTGATGATTTTTTGAAATTGTTATGGAAAGGAGACCTAGGGCAATTTAAGAATGGCCCTCAGTGGTCAATACCAGGGTTTCAACCTGGAAGGGCTCGCATCCGAGCATTGTGAATGACCAAGCTTAGAAGGTAGAAGCTCCACTGGGGAAACATTGGTATTTGGCAGCCACATTTGTTTGAGGACTGGGGTAGAGGGTTTGGATCCTTGCCCCCGGTCGGTACGAGAGTCCGCTGTCCGGGGCTCTCGGTGGGGTGTAGATTGTGCAGGAAACTTGCCACCAATCAGCAATGGTAAATCAGTAGGATGACCTAAGGACTAGACCGCTGGTCAATCAGCTTGTTGGAGAGTGGCTTGGACAAGAAGGCTGCCCCTAGTTGCTTGAGCCGAGCATGGACAATGTTGATCAGCTGGCCCCTCAATTGCTAGAATTTTCTAATGGTAGGTGTTGTTGTCTGCTAGCTATCTTCAAGTCAGACCATTGATCGGTCCAATTTATATAAGGACCTGGGCAGAGGGTCTGGAACCTTGCCCTTGGTCGGCATGAGAGTCCACTGTCCGGGACCCTAGGCATGGAGTAGCTTGAACGTGGAACTTGTCACCAGTCAGCAGAGCAAAGTGTTGGAAGAGTCGGTCGGCAGACTAACCAAATGTAAGGAATTTTCTGATGGCAAGTGCTGGGGCCTGCCGGCTCTCTCCGGGTAAGACGACTGATCAGTCTAGTTGAGGAATACGGGCTAAGAGCTGATCTCTCACCCGAACTGCCACCTTTATAGCCATAGTTGGTTGGCTCGTGTTTTCAAGTTTCAGAGGAGAGGGCTGCCCCCGCTCCTTGTCCTGCTCGGCAATTGGTCGTCCGATCTTCTTAAGTTGGATAGAAGACTTGAGCTTCTATTGTGTAGCTGGTGCAACAACAATGGTGGGCATGGCATGGGCCCTGTCTTTGTCATCCAACCGGTTGAAAATAGGAAATTGGTTGTCCAGTGGCATATCAACGTGTTGAGGTCATCATGTTTGGATGAAGTCAGCCGAGCAAGTGTGATCCCAGGGGCAATGCACACTGCCAACCTTCAGATTGTGGCAAGAGCCATGTCTGATCCAAATCTTGAAGAGACTCTACTATTTTTGTCTAGGCGCGGGCCCAGACTGCTGGTGTTTAATTTTACGGCAGGCATTTGTTGCTGGATCCTCGTGGGCCGGACTGCTAGTTAGTCAGCATGAAGAAGGAAAGGACCAACAAGGAGCTTCCCCCAATCAACTAAGCTGAGGTAGCCTAAACTGCAGCGGAGCATCATGCATGGTACTCAGCAGTGGCAGCTATTAGGATTTTAGCTCGGAAGCCCCTCATCTGGGAATGGACGACCATGGTTCGCCGGGTCCCGACCCGGGTCGCGACCCGGACCCGACCCGGTCGGTTTTGGGGCCGACCGACCCGGTCGCGACCCCAAGACCCCGACCCCAGTTTTAATTTTTTATTATTATTTTTCGCGACCCGGGCCGACCCCGTCCTGACCCGGGTCGCGACCCCGGCCGACCCGGGTCAGTTTGGGGCCAAACCGACCCGGTCCCGACTCCCGACCCCACCTTCCTTGTGGTGGACAACAAACCTTGATAGAGGCTAGTTCCATTGAGGAGAAGCCAAATTTAGTTAGGGACTATGGTAGAGGGTCTGACACCTTGCCCTCGGTCAGCAAGGGGATCCATTGGATGGACTTCCCGGCGGGGAATAACTTGTGTGGGGAACATGCCCCCAATCGACGGAGCTGGGTGCTGAAGTAGTAAGCCAACAACTGGGCTGATTGATGTTTTCATCGCGGCAAGTGGCTGCTGCCAGGTCTTCATGGGCCAGACCACTGATCGGTCAATCGGGTGAAGGGAATGACCTACGGGGAGTCTGCCCACAGTCAGTTGAGTAGTGAACTTGAAAGGGTGGTCCATGAACAAACCATTCACAAAGAATTTTCTCATGGTAGGTGGTGGCACCTACAAGTTCTGTTCAGCTCGGACTACTGGTCAGTTCGATGTATGAAGGCGGGTCGAGGGCTGGTCCCTCACCCGAGTTGTTGTCTTTAGAGCTGCTGATCAGCATATGACTTCATAATTTAGAGGTGAGGGCTGCCCCCTCTTCCTGGCCTCTACAACTACTGATTGGTCAACCCGATGGTGAGAGGATTCGCTGAGGGGTTGCCCCTAATTAGCTAAGTAGAGAGCTGGAAAAATTGGCCAATGGGCTGACCAATTACAAGAGATTTCCGACTAGTAAGTGGCACCTGCTAGTTCTCCTCAGCTTAGGCCGCTGATTAGTCTAATGAGGGAAGGTGGGATGAGGGATGGTTCTTTGCCCGAGCTGCCATTTTTAGAACTGCTGACCAGCCCCTACTTTCAGAACTCAGAGGAGAGAGTTGTTCCCCGCTCTCCATAGCATTAGCTCATATGGGGGCTTGCCCCTAGCTGGCAGAATTGAGTGCCAAGGTAATTCAGTGTCATGGCTGACTACTGATGTCTCTCTCTTTTTTATGGCAAGCGACTGTTATCAAGCCCTCTTAGGCTGAACCACTGATCGGTTAGCTAGATGAAGGGCAAATCCGATGGAGAGGCTGCCCTCAATTGGCTAAGTTGATGATTGGAAGGGTGGTTGGTGAACCGACTATTCACATAAAAAAATTAGCAAGTGGTGGCACCTGCGGGGTCTCGTCATCTAGGACCGCTGCTCGGTCGAATAAAGTATGGCAGGCTAAGGGCTGATCCCTTGCCTGTATTGTCGTTTTTGGAGCCGTTGGTCAGCTTAGGTCTTCTGAGTTTAGAAGAGAGGGCTGCCCCCTCTCCATGGCATTTCTGGCCACTGGTTGGTTGGACTTCCTCGGGTAGGTAGAAGGTCTACACTTCCCCTTTGCATTTGGTGCACTAGCATTGGGCACAACAAGGGCCCCATTGTTGTAGTCTAGCCAGTCCAGAGTGGAGAACTGTTGACAAGTGGCAAGATGATGGGCTACTGTTGTCTATGCTCCTCTCCCATAAGCTCGGAAGCAGTCTTGATAGTCAATGCTAGGTGGGTGTGGTCCCATGGGCAATGCATGTCGCCGACGATGAGGTGCTAGCGGGATCCTCACTCACTTCTATTCTTGCTCAGGCTGAGGGGTGCTGTAGTAGGTGTCAACACGGCAGCGGGTGCAAGCACAGATGTTGTGGTAGACATAGTAGGTGCCAGGGCAGCAAGTGGAGTAGGTACTATGACTGTGGGTGCGGGCGCGGGCCCAGATTCAATGGTGATTTGATTCACCATAAAAGTCTCACATGGGGGAGACAACATGACATTTTTTGGGAGCAACTTGGCGGTGTCCAGGCCAAGCTTTTGGAGATGTATTATGGAGTAGAAAGTGAGGGGTAGCATTGCTATGTCCTCAGCAGCAGGTGGTGACTCCAAGACGGTGTCGAGCTAGTCCAGGAGTAACACGATCTTTGCAAACTTGCTGAAATTGATCACAAACATGATTGAGCTGACGCTGCATTGTCGACATAAGCTTTCAAGTAAATGATTCCTTCACAAGCTGCCACTGGACCTGTAAAAAGGTTGACTTGATTAGAGTGTTTCTAAGAGGTAGTGGATGTGCACCCTCTCAGATTGCTATGGCAGAGAGATGAAGGGAAAGAGAGGTCCCACCGGGCGTGCCAATTTGTGGCAACCTTGGGAATCATTTTGATTCTTAGAAAAGATTTTTTGTTTTTGTATGTTTTGAAATATCGACATTCGAATTTTCTAGTAAAGTAAGTGATAGACCATAAAAATACTAGATAGTCCGGGTGTTATTAAAAGAGTATAAAATCGAGGTTCAGGTTCTGTGAAAATATTTTTAACCTCTCTCCACCGGATGGTGCGAATATCCGATGTTCATTTACATCAAGCAAACACTCGAACACCCTTGATTAACTGCCATAGCGATCTTGTTTGACGAGAGCGTGCACATCCACAACATATAAAGAACATAAAGGGCCCTGGCTTTTCGGGCCCGATGAGATGCAAACAAGTTTGATTAGATTTTTGTTTGAAGTTGTTTTATGTTTGATTTATGAATGGATTTTGATGTGGTTTGAAATGTTGATTTCATATTTTGATTTGACTAGGATTTGAATGATATTTGTTTTGAACTTATTTGAATTGTTTGGTTTATTTTACTTCAATTGGTTGAAATTTATTTTATTTTGTTTTGAATTTTGAATTTTAGATGTGTTGATCAATTTGACTTGTTTAACTTTAGTTGACATGTGTTAAGTCATTTTCATGTGATTTTCTCATGTCGGTTGGTGTTTTAATACCGATTCGGGTGCGTTCGGTATGTTTTAAATATTTTGAAGTTTGGTTCAAATTGATTAAACTTGAACTTTAGATTGTTAATGAATCTGATTTACATGTTTTAAGATGTGTTTCAGATGCATTAATGTTTTCTTTTTGTGTTCTTTTCAATTGGTTGTGAATTATTTGATTTGCACTTGCTTAGAAAATTGAATTCCAAAGGATTAAGTGCATTAAATCAATTTTCCAGATTGTATTAGATGTGATTTTTATTGAATGTTAAATCTTTAATGACCTATTTTAAGTGTGTTTTAAGATTGGTTTGAATGTATTTTTATATATGATTAAGTTAACTTTAGATTTGGTTAACTCTTGTTCGATTTGTATCACATCCGGTCTATCGGGCTGGTGTCGATACCCAATCACGTGCAATCAACTCGGCACTTAAAATGTTCATGTTCAAAATATTCCATGTCATTGTACATCAGATGTGGCAGTTCATATGCCATGTTCAATGCTGTCAATGGTGCAAATGTGTGAATGTCCTTCCCTTGTTGTAAAATCCACTTGATTGGGAGAATTTGGCAACATGCCGCCTTATTTTCCAATCGACGTGGAATTTTACCCATCCTATAAGGCATAGTCATTTGACTTTCCAAGTAGTGGGAAGGGTTCGTCTACAGTGGGAAGCGTGTCCCATTCCTACGCCCGGGTCAGCGTTCCGGTGCATGCCGGATGAGCCACCCAATGTGAAGCGTCCAATTGTGGACTAACTCCTTATTTATTTTGGCATTTCGCCTTCAGATTTAATTAAGGTTTATTTTATGTGTTCAAGGCCCAATGGGCCAGCTTCATCAGCACAATGGGCTAGTCTTCATGCTATGTCGGCCCGGTTGGCCCAATCTTGAGCTTCATGGGCCCTGGCGGCCTGCTTTTAGCTTCATGACCCAATGGGCCTGCTTTGCACCTCCATGGCCCAGTTGGCCTGATTTGCACTCCATTTTTGCACCTTGACATCTTGTTGTAGCAGCGGGGTAGGTGAACCTCAGAGGGGCTAGAATGGATTGGCTAAGGTGCTGTTTAGTAGGGCTTTTGGTAGGACTGCACAAGGGGCAGGTTTAGGTGTGAACTAGGACTGGTTTAGGAATGCACAAAGGGCATTTTGACATGTAGAAATCAGGGCCACTCGGCTTAACTCTTGGCCCGTCCGGCGGATTCCAAGAGGCCCGGGCTGTCACCCCTCCTTCCACACATTAAAGAGGATGTTTGGTTTGTTTGTGGGTGTTGTAGGAGCTGTATTGGGTGTGTTGCACATAGGGCAAACTAGGTGACCATCAAAGGGGCCTGACATGGGTGCTCACAAGGGCATTTTGACATGTAGAAATCAGGGCCACCCGGCTTAACTCTTGGCCCGTCCGGCGGATTCCAAGAGGCCCGGGCTGTCACCCCTCCTTCCACACATCAAAGAGGGTGTTTGGTTTGTTTGAGGGTGCTGTAGGAGCTGTATTGGGTGTGTTGCAGATAGGGCAAACTAGGTGACCATCAAAGGAGCCTGACATGGGTGCTCACAAAGGGGGCAGAACTTGGGCCAGCAAGGGGGCCTGTTTTAAGGGACAGCAGGGGGCGGTTTTTGTGATGGCCAAATAGAGGGTACCCTTGGGGCTAAAGAATGGCTTTCAGTAGACCAACGTGGAGGGCACTCAAAGGGGCTGAATGGGAATTACTCAGAGGGTATTCCACCATGGAGATGGGTAGAGAAGAGAAGAGGAAGAGTAGAATTAAAGGACTACATCGGAGCACGCTTCTCCTACTCACTGGTTTTTTCTTCTCTCTTGCACTGCAGGTGGTGTTGAAGATGATGGGCTGAAGGTGCCACCAAACCTTTATTCTCTTGCTGTTGGATGAGAAAAGGGGGTCTTCTCCTTGCTTATGTTGATGGATGGAGCAAAGGGATGAAGAGAGCTTGCTGCACTTGCTGAAGTTGGCACACCAATCAGGTGGGCTGGTTGCACCTGCTGCTGGCGCACCTGCTGGAGGAAGCCTTTTTCTTCTTCTTCTTCACTTGGCACACCCAAAATGGGTAGGAGAGCTTTATGTCTTGATGCTAAAGACGTCCAAGCAAGATGAGGAAGGCTTGGAGCAGGGTAGAGGGCGCACCAAAGAGAGGAATGGGCTGGAGCAGAGCTGGCGCACAGGTGGGCTGAGCTAGCTTCCACCAAGGCCAGATGGGGGGCCTTTTTATAGAGGATTGGAGACCCATCTGAAGCTGAGGACGAGGCTGAGAGGTTGAGAGTCCTAATTCCCAAAGAGTTCTATTTTTACTAGACTTTTAATTGGGCTAGACATCTAACCAAGGTGTGGTGTATGTAAGATGCAATCTGGCGCACCAGCTCCTACCTTTTAGGTGAGTGTGCGCACACGGCAGGTGGGAATGGGTTGAAGTTCGACCAAAGCATGCCCATCTGATGGTTAAGATAAGCCTTGGATGATAAGGCTCAGATGGGATATGGATAAAGGTTAATTGGGGAGATTCCTAGTGCAAGAAGACTTCTCATCAGCCATGTGTGTGTGAGATGAGGAGCTGGCGCACCTGCCCCTACATTGTAGGGTGTTGGTGCACCCAATCCTATATTTTAGGGCATTGAACGTTCAATGAAGGTGGGAAAGAGCTGGGTTCGGCCAGATGCAGCTTGGGTTAGCCCAATTCGGGTTAATTTTAACCCGGGTTTGATCGAAGTGCTCCCGATCCGACGGATACAATAAATCCTGACCGAAATCAATTAAATACACCTTGAATTAATCCTAAAAAATATGGAATGAGCTATGATGACCATTGATCATGTGATCCACCAAGATGTGTGGTTGAGATCTCCCGAATTACTTTGGATCTCTGAATTTACCGATTCCCTGATCGGGGCGATCTCGGTCGTCGATAATGACGAAAACTGTAATTGAGTGCAATTACCTTCTCCCATTGGCCAAATTTATTTTTCATGCATCAATATTCATGAGATCAAAGTTTTGTGTCATGAAAATTGAAAATTTCAGCCCATGGGTAGATCCAGAACTAATCGGATCATTATGCCCCTGGTGCGACGACATACGGCTTTCTGTCCAGATTTGCTCTTTCTTGTATATCTCTTCATCCGGGGGTCGGATTTTCTATCCGTTTCGAGCATTGCCTAGCTCTATCCAACCTTGACAATGTGGTAAAGTTGGAATTCCACGTTAGAGTCCCAATTTGTCTCAATGTATCAAGGGCAAAATGGTCATTTCGGCCTTCCGATGTCCGTTTTCCATGTTTTGGGCACCGTTGCGAAGCTCTCGACCGGGGCTATGCAATGAGCACATTATCTTGGCCATTTGTAGCATGTAAAACCATGCCGAGGCATTTCTAGAGCTTATTTGCATCATCTGTTCTTGAATTTTTTGAATCTGGGTTGGATTTTCCACACCGGCTTCGGCATTGCTGAAATTTGTATCAAGCAAGCTAAGCGGAAAAATTTGATGCCAACATACATACGAAAAGGAGGAACAGGTTGACCTCAGACCGGCTGGAGAAGCTGGTCTTCTGTCATTACAACATGAGGCTGCGCATAAAGAACATCAAGGATCGACAGAAGATCAGCGAGGCACGATTTGCACGATTCGCAGGTGGTCCATACGAGCAGAGGTATTCCTCCGCCACACCACCACCCGAGGAGGTGGACATGGATCAGATATTACAGGAGGAGCATGCACTTGCCTCCTGGATAGAGGAGAGGGAAGCCAGGGATCATGCAGCTGAGTTTGATCCCGATGACCGTACATGGGCTGAAGGAGAGTTGGATGGTGTTGAAGCCGAGGAGGATGCTCCACCTCCACCTACTTTTCAGGCTCAGGTAGGGCCTTCTTCTGCCCCAGCAGCTATGGAGTAGCCACCTGCAGCTTTAGCCCCAGCTCCAATCCCAGCCGCCGCTACTCAGCCCATTCATAGTCCAGGGAAAACGAAAACAAAGTGACTGGACGAAAAATGGGCAGATTTGCAAAGCTAAAAAAATCTTTGGGTTCTGGTATTTCAGAGATGGCTGAAGAGGTGAAGAGAAGGAAGCTAGAGGTCAGGCGTCCTGTGAGCCCAGATGGCAGCACGTAGGCTCCTTCTCACTCCTCAGTTGATGATGACGAGGAGTGCATACCACCGACGTAGCCATCAGCAGCAGCCCAGTCACCTGATTCACGTCATCCAAGGCCATATTATACGCTGGATGAGCAGGCACCACAACATCATTTTATAGAGCCACAGTATCCAGCATTTGGTGAGGCTCACCAGCAGTGGATTCCTTCACCACCACCACTAGCTCCACCAGAGTCTGCTTACGTCCCGGTTGTCCCGCAGTCCGATCTCTATGACCTTGATAGCATGGCATCGGCATTATTTTCATACGGATATGGTCCCGGACAATATACAAGACTGAGCACAACTCAGGAGCGTCGACAGCAGCAGGAAGAGGAGGAAGACCAATATCCATATCCTAGATATTGGTATTAGATTGATATCATGTAAATTCCTATTTTTTACATTTTCATGATGTATCAATTAATTGGTTTTTGAATCAATGAAATATGTACTTAACTTCATTTCATGTTCATTAGTAATTATTCGATGTAGTCTTGTGGATGAATGCCAATCTTATTTATAGAATTTTTTCTAACTCATTTCCTATTTTTAAGAAGTTTTTATGATTTTTTTGAATTTTTTTGATGGAAAAAGAATTCAAAAAAATTTTGAATCAGGCCGATTCCTGGATCGATTCTCTTCCCAGGAATCGGCCGAATCCTGGAATCGGAACTGATTCCGATTCTGATTACGATTCCGATTCCAGAATCCTTGGCGGATAGTGATCACAAATCAATTTTTCGCAGAAGCTGAATCTTAATTCTATACTTTTAAAAAATCATCGGACTATCTAATATTATTAGGATATTATCTATTTTTCTAGACATAGTGACTTTTTTTTCTAAAACAAAATTTTCAAAAAACAAGGTTAACACAGTTAAATATGGTACCCTTAAAATCAGCACACAACAGGGGCATCATCAAGTAGGGGGCAAGTCACAAAGACAAATTGATGGAGACCAAACCGAGTGATCTATATGAGAAATGGATCCGAGAAGAGTCTACGTCACCAATTCGATCGGATCGACATCGTCGTGGAAATTGTATTATTTTAATATTAGGGTCTTATTTGTTAGGAGTTTGTTTAGTAATATTAAGTTGAGTCATATTTAATTCGAAATTAATGTATAGATTAAAATAGGATGTCTTTAAAAAAGTGAAACATAGGGTATAGATCTAAGTGTTTGAATTTTTTGGGTTATTTTAAATTTGGCACATGGAGGTCTACAAATAGACCCCAACCCTCTTTTGTACATGTGATGATTGTTATCCTATGAAGAAAGTTTAAGTGAAGAAACATTGTGTGCCCTTCGGAAGGTTCCGTTTGGCTATTTCTCCTACCCCACCGAAAGGCACCACCCCTTTTCTAGCCCCTCCTTCCCCTTCCTTGGAAGGTTGTTGCTCTGTTCAGCTCCTCTTCTCTCGACCCCAGTTAAGTCCATTTTTTCCCTTCTTTACGTCTTATGCTACCGCCATCGACAACCGTGCTGTCTCCTTCACCGTTGTGCGATGTCACCACTGTCGTTGTTTGCCTGGCTGGCGTCCCTACCGCCGCATGCCATCGTCATCACCGGTAGCTCCCCATGATGCCGCCACCATCGTCAATCATCGGTACTGCCAACACCGATCACTGTTGCCCCGTTGGCCTCTGCCACTAAGAAGGTAGTCAAGTTCCATTCGTACACTTATTTCAAGAAGTCAAGTTTAATTCACGCACTTATTTCTAAAAGTCAAGTTCAATACGTACACTTATTTCAAGTTGTCAAATTCAAATTGTGCACATGTTTCATGAAGTCAAGTTCAGTTCGTACACTTTTTTCAGTAGTTAAGTTCAAATTGTGTATGTATCTTGAGAAATATAAATTGTACATCAAATCAGTCAAGTTACGAAAAGACGTGCACGAGTGTCACATGGACCGATCAGTCGATCAGGTTGACTCTGGTCCCAAAAGATGGACCCACCTCACCTTATCGTTCCTCATCACAGATGCACCATAAAACTTATTCAGTTCAGCATAACAGACACTTTCTCAAGAAGCCATAGAGAGAAATCTTGAAGTTAGTGCCAAAGAAATCTTGAATTTTCTGAGGAGATCGAACAACCATGGCAGAGTCCTTACTTGGGAAGAGAAAGCACAAGCCATAGTAAAGGCAGTCTATAAGAAAGATGAAATGAAGATTGCACAAGTCGCGTAGGCCGAGGATGCCCTACGGCCAACACCACCCCGAGGGCCATCTGAGGCTGCTCACCGGAGAAAGTAAATGAAAAACAAAATAAAAACAAAGAAGATAAGAGCAAGGCTCTAGGAAAAGCAGTTGCAAGCAATGAAGACTTGCATACAGAACTCTACACCTTTGCAAAAACTGCAAGCATTGATCAACCAAGTTGAGGTATATAAGCCAAAACAACTTTTAGGTCCAACACCCCTTGATACATACATCTCATGGGACGAGTGAGCTAAGAATCTTAACTTTTAGGAATGACTGTTGAAATTTAGGAGGTGAGTGGTAAAAGGTAAAGCAGTTTCAATAACTAAGATATCCAACTTTTGGGGAGACAATGAAGATGAGCTGAATGGGTAGGACATTGTCCCTCAGCGCACTCATCAAAAAAGCCTATCTCATTCATCTTATATTGTGTTGTTGCACCTCTTCTACCTAAACATCCTGAATCTCCAACATGTTGTTGTTGAGTGGGTGGAATAAATTATTCCTCTTCATCATCATCTGAGGAAGGTGTATGGGTACTATCATCATCCACAATCAAATATCTTCGTTTGATACTCAACTTCTTCCTCTTTACTATTTCTTTTTTTTGTACCCATACCAATATTGCACTTTACTAGTTGTATTGCTCTCTTAAATGACTTCAAGCTACCAAAGTGTGTTGTCTTTTTAGTGCTAGGCCCTGCATGTCCGCTGTGAGCTAGGGCGGTTGAAGTTGTACTCTGTGAAACTATAGCTAGCTGTGGAATTAGAGCTGTGGTTGGACTGTACAAGGAACTGTTGACACCAAAAAATGTTAGCAAATATTAATTGAATGATGCCACAATTATTCAAATTGTAAACTAATGGAGAAATGGCAAAAGAAGAACTAAATCCCCAAAGGCTGATCGCAGAAAGCTCTCAGACCGAGTGATATGGAGGGTATGTTGGCTCAGTTGGATGGCTAAGAGGAGAGAATGAGGACAAGATAAAAGAAAAAAAATGCATAATGATGAAAAGAGGCGGAAGGCACAATGGGGGTTGAGTAGGCACGCCAAAGACTGGATTAGTGTTGATAACCCAATGGGACTGGTAATCCATAAATCCGATAGAGCAAGAGCGTGAAGGTCCGGCCCATTCATCTTTCCCTTGCAACGGTTATCACAAACCTAGCACTTTAAGGCAAGAAAGGCGGATCCTTGGTTGATTCCTATGCCAAGTCAGACTCCTCCGATATTGAGAGTCTCGTAAGAAAGAAGAATCTCCCAAAAATAGGCTCACCAATGAAGAGGGAAATCCATCCCGTATATCCTGGGATTCCTCCGAGTCTGTCTCGGAACCGGACCTCCTTCTTCGGTAAGTCTCCCAATGCAAAGAGGGAAGGGTGGAGGCCTATAAATGTAACACCAAGGCCGCCGGACACCGGAAGAGGGAAAAAGAGTAAGAGAAGGCCGAGAGAAAGAGGGAGAAAGCGGACCTTCTCCTGAAGACCGCGAGGCCACACGGAAGCCGCCGGTGCCGGGATCCCCTCCGAGACTCGCCGTCGCCGCCGGAACCTCCTGCCGTAGCCGTCGCCGCCGCGAGCTCTCCCTCTCCGCCGTAAGCCGCTGCCGTGGCCGGGTGAATAGTGCAGGTCGCGGGGGATTATTTCCCCTGACTTATGTCCACGGCGGACATATGAACAGTTGGGGGGGCCCGGCCTTAAAAAAAAGAAGAAGAAGAGGAAAAGAAGGAGCCGCGAGGAAGCGCCAGTCGCGTGAGCCGCGCGCGTGCGGTGGGAGCTGCTTCGCGTGAAGGAGGTTGACCTGCAGGTCAACAGACAGGTGGGGCCCACAGAAAAAAATAAAAAAGAAGAAGAAAATAGGAGGCAGCGGCAAGGCCCAACAGGGGAGTCCGTGGAGGCCCAATAACCTGCCATGAACAGTGCTCCGACAGCAGAATTCAAGTTTTAAAATCGATTTAATTTAAACAAACCGAGGCAAGCATAAGGTCTGTTCTAAACCCACCTTATGGCTTCGGCATAACTTAAAAAAAATTCAAAACAATTGGGAAACCAGGAGGCCGGTTCTAAACCCACCTCCTGACCCATAATTAATTCAAAAATAATAATAAAACAGACAATCAATTTAAATTAAATAAAAAATTTATTTATTTCAAACAAACCGAGGCAAGCATAAGGCCGGTTCTAAACCCACCTCATGGCTTCGGCTTAACTTAAAAGAATTCAAAACAAAGGGAAACCAGGAGGTCGGTTCTAAACCCACCTCCTGACCCTCTTCTTAAGGTAGACATCCAAAGGTCTATAAAAACAGACCCCAATGTCTTACCGGTGCAGCAAGCAGTTCATCAACTCATGAAGGAGTCATGAAGATAAATATGAGCTAATTTCCCACAAGTCTATCAAAGACCGGGATATATTCAGTCTCAAGACAATGAGATGAGTCCCCACAAACCTATCAAAAGCCGGGACATGCTCAATCTCAAATCAGTGAGAGGAATGCCCACAAGTCTATCAAAGACCGGGTGTTTTCCATCTCAAATTGATCAAACAAGTTCCATGTTCACCAAGGACTCAAAAAGACCTGATTTCTGATCATGCAAGTTGTAAATCATGTCTCATATTGAGAGAACAAGTGAAAAATTCATGCTCGGTGCATTGATTGATGTTACAAAGAAAAGACAACCATATGAAATTTCTGGAATGTAAGACAAAAAAAACTAACAAACAATTCTGAAATCTGGAAAATTTGAAACTTGTAAAAGGCTTTAAAAATCTAAAACCTGTAAATCTGAAATCTGAATCTTCGTACAGCCAAATTCCAAATCAAAACACTCTCAAACAAATCACAAACTCAATTAAATCCATAAACAAAGTCTGAAGTTTGAAAATCTGAAATCAGGACCTGCAGTCCGAAAATCTTTGAAAAATTGCAGAATCTGCAAGAAATCTGAAGTCTGAAATAACAAGGAGATTAAAAATCTGAACTTTGCATTTAAAACAAGGAACCGAAGCCTGTAAAATCTGCAGAATTTCAAATCTGAAAAATTTAAAATCAGCAGTCTGAAATCTGTAAAGTTTGTGAAACTGGAATCTGAAGTTTGAAAACCTGCAATGGGTAAGACCGAAATCTGATAGAAAAAAAATCTGCAAAGGAACTCTTTGAAACAAGTCTGCAGCAGCAAGGCGTTCAAATAAAAAACAATTGTGGAGTGCATCAAATGAATAAATCCCACTCAAATCAAACCCCAAACCAAATCTAAACCTGCAGGTTACGTATATAAAAATCCAGGTAAATATCCCAAATCAAATCTCCTATTGAACAAATTCAAAGTCAAATTCAAAGTTATTCAAACTGCAACATAATTTCTCAATCAAATTCAAGTCAAATTTAATAAAACAAATCCAAATTAATCAAACAGATCAAAAATTCAAATCAATCCAACTTAATTCAGATTTTTCCAAATCAAATTCAATCAACAAGAGGTTCGGGTTAATCAAATAAACAAGAGAATTAAATCAATTCAATCAAATTCAACTTAACTCAAATCAATCCAAATTAACCAAATTCAAAATTCAAATAAATATCTCAAATCAAATTGAATTCGAATAAATCAATTCCAATTAATCCAATCCAAACAAATTCAATTCAAATCAAATTCAAACCAAAACTCAAAACAAATTTAGTGCTTGCATTCCATCAAATTCATGGGATTGTTTTCTCCTATGTGTGTATGTGAATGTTTATTTTTGTGGATGCATGTCTTTTACTTCCATGGGTTGCTATGACGATTAATCAAGGGTATTCGAGTAATCTCGATGTAATTAACGTCGGATCTTCGCACCATTCGACGGGGAGAGGTCAAAAATTAATTTCAAAGAACCTAACAACCTCAAATTATAATTTTATACATATCATTGACCCTAGTTAGTACTTTTATGAAATATCATCTACTTTCTTACAAAGTCAATACTAAGGTCAAATCTAATTCAAAATCAAAAGGAAAATGAATTTCCAAAACCAAAAATCTTTAAATTTGAGAGATTTTTGAGGTTACATTAGGAACCTAAGTTTTTTGTTCTTCTTCGATTTGCTCATCCTCACCAATGACATTGTTAAACTCACTTTCAGCCCAAGATCTATCATTTGGGTCGAACTTAGGCTCTCCCTCAACATCCTTCTCACCCAATCATGCATCAAGTGTATGTTCTTCTTAGAAGAAGTATTCCAAGTCCACAATTCGTTGTTGTCCCTGGTTGTTTCAGCTTCAACTCTTTCTTGATGCAAATCACTTGCAAATTGAGCAAATCTCTCCTTAGATATCTTTTGCCTATCCTTAATATTTTTAATTCTCAATCTCATGTTGTATTGGCAGAAGACTAATATCTCCAAATTTTCCATCTTCAACATATTCCTTCTCTTTGAGTGTATAAGGTTGAATGTGCTCTAATTTCTTTCACATTGAGAAGAGCTAGTACTCTGGCTTAGTACCTTAACTGTAATGACTGCCGGTGGATTCTATCCACTCCTATTATTCTGTTGGATCCACCATTCAGTTTTAAAAAGACAAATATCATGGAATTAGTAATACTAGTAAACTTATAGCTAAAAATGTTTAACATACAAGATTTGTATGGTATCCTACCATGAGAAGTTGTCATATGAATAGATAATATCTAGATCCCCATACATCCTAAGGCGATGCTTGTATAATGTCATATGAAATACATAATGAAGTGTAGTTAAGTTTATTACTCATCTTCGGTGTGACAGTGTCTAATAATAAAGAAATAAGTAACAATTGCTTATTTCGATCTCGATCTCTATTCTATGTTTTGCAGTCTTGGTTAAATGTTTGATCACATCGTTGACAATGTGCTTGACAAGACTTTTGCATCATTGTATACTTGGCCACTGTATTGCATCCTTGGGTTGATGAAATATCCTGTCAAAAAAGATCTCACTCCAAGCATTATGGCATTAACATATTACTACAACAATAAATAAAATGATACTAAAGACTTAAAATTATACCTACAACGTGAATATCATGGTGAAGTGTCATGTCCCATATGGTGTATATAATCTTCCACAATTTTTTGTAGTCTCTTAAATACTTTTATTTGATCTTTATCTTGGCCTTGCCCATGACATCATACAAATATTCCATTTGATTTTTGTCATTGGATTCAATCAATCTCAACACTTGTACAAAGGATTCTATGACTAACAGGTAGTATTGCATATTTTTCTACCACCTGGTGTTCATAATAAGGCTCTTTATTTTCAACAAAGTCGTGTACTGGTCAATTATGGCTCGTCTTATATCCATGTACTCCCGATAAGCTCTAGAGACTATAAACCTCTTTAAATCATTTTTGTATGTATGGAGGCTCTCCAAGCAAATGAATTGTGTAGCAAATCTAGTTGGATTGGGTCGAATCAGATGACGATTATCTATGTATTATCTCATGATGGAGAGCAACTTGGGGTGCTCACAAATGAAAGATGTAATAAGTTATCTTTGACTCACCAAGAACCTCATATGTTCTTTCCCAACATCTTCTAACATTAAGTTAATTGAGTGTGCAACACATAACACCCAAAACAAATGACTTCTTGCCTCCATCAATTTCTTGCCTGCAACTTTGTATGAAAACTCATTGTCAGTGACAAAATGTACAATGTTCTCCTTCCTAATCTCCTGTACAACACTGTTCACCTGACCCAATGTATCGATTGACTTCAAGAAAATGGTACCTTCAAAACAATGCACAAAAAAGTTGATAAAAGACTTCCTTGTGTTCCTGTTCAACCATCACACATCATAGTGTAACCTTTTTCTTTTTAAATAGATTTGAATTCATCTATCTATGAGGTCAACTCATGAACCTTTGCATCCAACCTCTTGTTGTAAATGTATTTGGACTTGGGGACTTTTAACCCTCGTCCAACCTTAGCAATGGCATCTGCCAATGTTTGGAAATAAGAACTACTCATTTCATGAGCTGGGAGACCTACATGAAGGAAGATGATCACATCGTTAGTAATGTTTATTTGGAAAACATAAAAGACATTTCGAAAGGCTCTACATTCATATACTTATATGTAGAAACTATTTGCAGATATGCTTAATTGTTTTCTTTGCAGTCCCTGTAGTAGTTTTCACTCCTCTAAGTGCATATCTGATAGTCCTCTGCCCCCTGCCACTTTGCCTATACGTCCATCGGCCGAACTGATTGCGACCAACAGAACTCACTATCTCGGGTCTGTGTAGGGCGAACACCTTGTACTTCTAATCGTCAGACAGTGGCACCCAAACTTTCTGCTCTCATTCTTCGTTTCTCATCCTCTCTAGTTTGGAACCCTTGTCTCTTCTCATCTCTACCTCCTCTTCATCATATGAAGATGAAGAATCAATCTGGACATGTGCTTGTCTTTTTCCCTTTTAATTATTTCTCGACATGAGATCGGTGTCTCTCTGTTTCAATAACTCATCATGAAGATCTTGTCTCTACTCAATTCTAATATCCCTTTGTGATGCTTTTCCAGTTAAATATACTCTCATTTCTTCTCTAAGCTCAGTTGGAACCTTATCACACTTCTTCACATTACCACCCATACTAGCTATATGTTGCTTGAAGCAGTATACATCTCTATTCATGTCTTTTTGACGCCACTTGCAGCTTACTCTCTTTGTCTCAACATCCAATAAATGGCCATGTTGCCATCTCGTGTTGTGATGTGCAATAGCACCTTGACCTTGTTCCTCATTCGACATTTTATTAGCATTTACATAGAACAAATTAAAAATAATAAGCAACATGAAAACCAAGCTTCCGGATGAATCTGTCTGGATTGGCTGATTATTAATTCACGAAGGGGCGCCCCATCATGGATTATTATTGACTTCAGGGGTGAGAAAAAGCACCCCCGATGGGGTGCCTCTTGATAGCCACCCATTAGGGGGTGACCCGCAGTCACCCCGAAGGGGTGTGCCTTCGGGGGAGCCCCCTAAGGGGTGGGGGAAGGGGAAGGGGGAAAGGGGGGATCAGGGGGGATTGATAAGGGGATCCTAACCTGGAAATGTACAAAACATGGTTTCTGTATTTTCTTTCTATATGTGATATGTGGTATCTTTTGCCTTAAAAGATGATCTGAAAAATCTTAGGAGTTAGGATCTCCTTAAATCCCAATCATTGAGATAGCAAACTAATAGTCTTTTGTACTTTAATTTTAGTTAGTCGGACTTGACTGATTTGTCATATATGTTGGGCTGCCAATGGTTTAGAAAGGTGCAGACCTTATTGAGCACAAACCTGTAAATGTACAAAACATGGTGTGTTTCTGTATCTTCTTTCTATATGTGATATGTGGTATATTTTGCCTTAAAAGATGATCTGAAAAATCTTAGGAGTTAAGATCTACTTAAATCCCAATCATTGAGATAGCAAACTAATAGTCTTTTGTACTTTATTTTTAGTTAGTCGGACCTGACTGTTTTGTCATATATGTCAGGCTGCCAATGGTTTAGAAAGGTGCAGACCTTATTGAGCACAAACCTAGAAAAACTTGAACCTTTTTTATGCTGCTTGCATATTTTGTCAATTGGGTCAATAAGAATAATAGAAGTTTCTAAGTGCCTAAGTTAGATAGGATCTTTTGCGTTACTCTTGAATTTGTATATAAGGACATTTATGATGTCTTCAATTTATTATCAAACTCCAGAAGTTGTTTGTAATATAAGTGTACAGTCATAATCACATAATAGAATCATCGATAACAATATTCCCGATTGCTAACACTGGACTAATCTTCTCTTTAATTTATTTTCATCAAAATCATTACTGTCTCTAATTTTAACTGGTGCTAGCAAACAGACCTAAATAGCCAATCAATTTTCTTCTTGGCCAAAGGAAAAACAAAGCTCGTATTGTTAAGAGGATATTTTGACCTGTAAGAGACTCAATATCCTATCTGTCCAGACAGGTTTCCATGTCCGTTGCATGGATGCTCTTCTGTAATGGTAGTTTGATGCTTTTACTTGTAGATCTATTCCCAATAGATTGCTATGTATGTCATTAGCATCCAGTTGTAAGTTGCTGCACGTTTTTGCACATCTTAGCTTACATTTTCGTGAGCACTAGTGGTAAAAGTGCTTTCCTCAGGTTTACTCTCATTTTCATGATAAAAACTAAGACAACATGTTGAAACTAGTTCTCATTCAACAACGTGCAGAAGCAGTGGCGGGAATAGAGATTATACCTGTTTTCATCTCTGTTGATCCAGAAAGAGATACTGTTGAGCAGATCAATGATTATGTCAAAGGTGAGATTTACTTTCATCTTTTTAGTAGGCAATTGCATCGGTTGCTTCATGTTGTTTGTAGCCTTCAGGGTTTGTGTTGAATAATTCTAATTCTGTTGGTGACATACTTAATCTCTTTTTGGAAAACTTGTCCATGATAATAATTATGTTTTACTTGTGCCTGCATTGATCCCATGTTGAAATATTTTTGTATTTATTTTCTTAGTCAATGGAAGTGAACCATTTTGTTAAATTGATATTTTTTTGTTTTATGTAGAGTTTCATCCCAATTTGATTGGCTTAACGGGTTCCACTGAGGCTATAAGGCAAGTTGCACGTGCATACCGGGTTTATTATATGAAGACTGAGGAGGAAGGTTCAGATTACCTTGTTGACCATTCTATTGTGATGTATGTAATAGGCACTTTGGTATTCCTCACTTCTGATAACACTTACTGGCATCATCATGGTGCTTGATCTGAGTTTCTATGACTTTCTCAGTAATTATAAATTCTGCTTTTTCTAGATACATTATCTTGGTGCTGCATTCACCTTCTGAAGATATTTTAATTTACGCTGAAGGATAAAGTACTTCTGTTGATGATAAATCTTCAATCATGTATAGTCTATGCTACTGACGGTGAGTTAGGCGATCGCCTAGGTGACGAGGCGAGGTCTCAGCGCCTCGTTCTGGCCCTCGTCGCCTAAGGTGACCGACGTTGCCCCCTCCTGCATTGAGATGACCAACACCTCTGCAGGATGTTTCTGGCATTTGTTCAGGCGAGGAAGAGGGGATCTGCAGGCCTCATTGGCAATTCTGTCAACCCATTTGGAAGGATCCGCAACTTAGGTTGCAGACTGCCCATTGGATGCTGAACTGCCCTGGTCTGACAAGCGGTTCAGCACCCATTTGGACCGGACCGCAACTTAAGTTGCAGATCTGGCTCATCTGGGCCTGCGGGATCCTATAGAGGATCCACGGGCCTCATCTTCTCCACCCGAAGATGCCGCAGCAATGTTGTTTCTGCGGGCACCCACTGGATGCCCTGCTCATCCGTGCAATGGTGCTGAAGATTGCCTTCATCGTTGGAGGTGATGGGGCAAGGTGTTTGGGGCAAGGTGAGGGGTCCCTTGCCTCAACAGCCTCATCCCTTTGATAACATAGTGTATAGCAATTGTGTATATACCCGACACACATGGATTTGCCGACTAAAATGGTGGACCCTGCCTGTATTAGGTTCATAGACCTGATACAATGGGCAGGGGAGGAACAGGGTGCTGCGATCCCGTGGTATCTAGGTTGTTGCTTGGCTCCACTGGGGATGCATCCCAAATATATATATATTTTCAATTGTTTGAATGACAGATCCAGGCCGATCTTGGATCTTTCCTTCTTTGGGATCGGCCCTGTCCAATCCAGGGTTTGATCCCAATCCAGAACACCTTGGGTCAAATTGTTCTATTCATAGATCAGTAACTATTCAAACTCTATATATATTTATGTATAGGGGAGAAATTCTGTTCGGTCCCATCCACCTTTCTAGCTCTATTAAGCTGCATACGTTGCTTCACGTATCATCATCCCAGAAGTGGCCTTTCTGTTTCTGCCTATCATGCTAGTGTGTCACACTACAGGTAATCGGTTTACTAGTGGTCAGTCCTAATCAGAATGTAATGACCATCCGATAAGTGGACCAGCTTGGCACCTTACATTATGCCTCAAAATATGAGTCCTTTATTTTGGGATAATTTGGTTTATAGGTGGATTGCATATTCTTTATCCTGCATTTGGCCTGTCCTCTTCTCCATATTCTTGGTCTTTTTTCACCCCATTCTAGGGTCCTATTGGCTATTATTGAACAATTAATAACTCACCATGTTTGTTATTAGTCTTCAGAAACCACCGTGGTCAAATTGAACCCTGCATTTGTCAAATTTGTGGTGATTTTTGGGGATATTGATTCCATGCACAACATGTAATATGAAATCCTTATTTTATATTCTCATTCCCAACTCCTTTTCACTGTGTTGCTGGGCTCTTTTCATCCCATTTCCACGGTTCTATTATCAAACAAGTAATAACTCGTCATGTTTTTATCACTGTTTTGAAGCCATTTGTTGTTTGAGTGGGCTGATCCCCTTGCCAACTAGGGAACCTGCTGACTGCTTAAGAGGCAAATTATTCGAAGAATTGAAGCAGTATTCAGGTTACTAACATATTATATTCTTCAGGACAAGCATGTTCTATTGCCAAATTTGGACAATTTGACACTAGCACGTCCATAGTTAGACTTGGAGAGAACTGGATAGTCCTTTAACTAAACTATGGCTGTATATAAAACCCTAGAATCATGCTTCTTTGTTGTGGGCGCGAATGTGTCTTTGCATGTTTATTGTTTTCAGATATAAGAAAATATTAATAAACTTGGAGCTAAAGTTCAAGATAAGAAGTATAACTATAGAATTATGACCTATTCTTTCTCATATCTTCTATCCATAGTAAAGATAAACCAATTTTACACCATGTTATCAGGGTGGGGAGGGTTCTCTACTCCAGGCACCTGATTTGCCTCCAGCAATGCAAGCATCCCTCTATGCGAAGGTGGGGTGTGGATGGGAGAAGAGGGAGGGGTAGGAGAGGGAGATCATTTTTCCAGAGGTGGTGTCTGGAAGGATCACCGGAGGTTCCAGGCCCCTGAAAGTGCAATGTGAAGGATTCTGGGCAGGGAAGGAGACATGAATAATCCTTCCCCACTGCTGCTGAAATTACCTTCTCTGCTTCCGGAGGTTCCATTTTATATTTTGGACTCTCTGTTGATTGGCCTTCTCCATCCAAGATAGAGTGGAGAAGGTGAGACGAAGCACCTGTGTTGCATCCTCGAGTGCGGTGGCAGCGAGAGTGGATGCCTTGGCAGTTTGGCCCATGTCAAGGCATTGAGGGACTGCCTTGCTCTCCTAGCCTCGTTACCTAGACTGTTGCATCAACCACCCGTGATAACATTAACTTTATGGGTTACACATCTGGTATGACAGTAGTCATTTTCTTTTTCTTATACGCACGTTCAAATAATGTTATCATCAGCATATCAATCAGCTCACATATCGGTCAGCTCCTGACCAATTTGTATTGACCTATACAGATATGATCCAATATGTGACTGCTTCTGGATCCAATTTAAATTGTTCGTTCTTATGTCAAAAAATCAAGCTCAACAAAAATGGTGAAAAAAACATTTGTTATCATTTTCAAATATATATTGTGCGATATCTTTATACTTAAGATAGAAAAAATCACTTGGGTTAATAGGACATAATAGTGAAAGGGGCAACGTGAATTATATTTTAGTCTATTATTCATATTTTATTTTATATATTTTTGATGATGTTAACTGTTGTTTATTTTAGGCTTTTTAAATTCAATATGAGTACAGCTGAATTTTTTTTTAAATTTTGAAACAATATTTTATGGAAGTGGAAATATTTTAAAAATAGATGGTTTAAAATAATTATAAAAATAATACTATATATTAAACATTAAAAATTGGCCTGCCCCACACCAGCTGATCCTGAGCCAATCCAGGGACCTCTAGCCGGCTGGATGGTTGCCATGACTAGTCCAGCCTGGTATGCTGCCAATCTGCTGCTCCCTGTGACAAATAGGCCAATTAGTCAAGGGTGCAGATTGGCAGCTGCTGGGTCCGATCATATTGGCAGATAAGGGTCATTTTAATCTGATCTGACATTCCTTGGACTACGTAGTTCTTTAAAAGAGTTGTTTCTGCCCTTGTTTATACCAAAATAAATAACGTGTTAGGAGCTGGGATAATGTATTTTAACCTCCTGGGGGTGGCTTACACCTGTCTCACTTTTTATGCTCCAAGGCATGGGGCTTATAATTCTGTACTTTTTTCTGTTTTCGGTATGAAACTGATCCTGTAAATTCACACAGCCTTATGCACGGAGGTAGAGCCAACATCACAGTATTAGATCACCTTCCCATTAAATAGCCACTCCTATATGCATCATGCTCTGTGGTCAGGTAGACACCTACTTGTCACTAGAACAATGCTGAGATGAGCAGGCTGCTCAGGAGGCTTTTAAGCTTTACTCACGCAAGTTTGTGGAGAAATGCTTTGTTCTATGTACAAAATGTGTGTGCTCATCTCGCCAACTACATGTATTTGGTTTTGTTTAAGGTTAGGACATAAGTGAGTTGCCTTCTTTTGGCGGACAATATTTCTCATGAAACGCAAAGCATTACACTATCTAGTTTTAAGTTTTAAGTAAATAAAAATCTGAACATGTATAACAGTTTAATTTCTCTGTTGAAAATGGACAAATAGTTCTCTTGGAGCAGCAAACTGACTTGTGATTACCACCCAGGGATAATGAGCCTTCGAAATTTGTTCTGTATCAGTAGATTCGGTTGTTACAATAGGATTTTTGTATGGTTACTGAGGAAAACAGTCTTTGGAATGTCCACACATATGGCTTCAAAATGTTTGAATGTCTAGAATGCCGGGTTGGGACCCTGGTCATGACCCGTGCCCGACCCGGTTGGAAATTAGGCTGACTGGCCCAATCGGGATACAGTCGGCCCAACCCGAGGGTGGAATTCACTCGGGTCGCGACCTGATTGCCAGGTCACGCGACCCAGCGACTGGGTTGTGTGACCCTAGGTTCCCAGGGGGATCCCTTGCTCCCCATGGGAAGCAAATAAGCAAGGGAGGTTTTTGATGCCCCCTTGCTCCATTGGGGCCCTATTAGGCCCCCAAGAGAGGCCCTTCAATCCCACCCCTCTCCCCTTTATTCTCACCTCTCTAAACCTTAAGGTGCTGTTTGGTAAGAGGATAACTTGGGGATAAACCTGGGTTATTCTCAAAATTTTGGGGATAACCCAGGTTTATTCTCAAAATTTTATGGTACCAAACATGCCCCAAGAGTTTAAGGCTCATTCCCATCCCTCTAAGGCCATTAGTTTATTTAGTTCATTAGTAGTTGTTTACTTATTTTTGAATTATTCTAATCCTCTTACTTCTTTATGTAATTGTTGTTTACTACAATCAATGACGTGGAAAGAGTATAAAGTTTATATAAAAAATGTAGACCAAGTCAACTTTGTGTAAAGTCAAGTTTGTGTTAATTGAATGAAAAAATTTTATTCCATTTCTCCTATTTTTAGAATTTTTAAAATTTTCTGCCATTTTTCACTTTTTTTGAATTTTTAAAAAAATAATTAAAATTTGGGTCAGCCCAGGGCCGGGATTCTTCCTTTCTTGGTCTATGCTTGGATCAGCAGTTAACGGTACCTTACAACTTTTTACCTTTTAACATTCTTATGGTTACTGAGAAAACCACTTACCTCTGTCAATGTCCGCCACAACTTGGGTTCAAAATTTTTGGGTGTCTACGCTTGTATCATCAATCTAAGATACCTATGCAACTTTATATTCCTTCAACATTTTTTCAGGTTGTGGGGTATGTGTGGGTGCGAAATGAATACTGATAATGTGTTTTACTTTCCAGGTACCTCATGAACCCAAAGATGGAATTTACAAAGTTCTTCGGGAAGAACTATGATGTTGACACACTTGCCGAGGGTATAATTAGAGAGGTGAGGCAATATAAGAATTAGCCACACACAACATAAAGCACTTGTGTTAAGGACATTCGTTTATTTTGTCTCAAAATAATCATTGCAGAAACATTGAGCTTCTGTAGGTTCCTCAAATTCGAACTTTCTGGTCACGTGTAATTTGCCCAAATTATTCTCAGTTGACCTGTTATTGCACTTCAGCGTTCTCTTCCCCATACACGAACTCTCTCTCTCATGCAAAGAGATATATACACACATATATATATTTATATATTATACACGTGCGAAATAAGGTACATGAAAGGATTGGCATTCCTTCCCAATTGGGTACTCGATTACAGAAACTGTCATTTGCAATGTTTGGTGAGTTCTGATTCCTTCAAATTGGGCCAGGATCACTATTTTCCTAAGCAGTTTGGCGTGTTTTAATCAACTTAGAATATTAACTACTGTCTTCTGATAGGTAAGGTGCCTAGGAAGTAGGAACCATTGCCACTGACTCTAGTGGTGGAATACTCTAGAAGAGCATAGATTCTCAAGACAATTTTTTTAAAAAAATTGCAAGCGTAATATTTCAGTTCTCTGGCTTTTCCACGCAATGTTACTGGTTCCTCTCCTGCCTGTTAAACCAGATAAGCTGGAAGCTCCCAAACAATATAAGATCTGGTATAGGTAGATTTGGAAATACCGTGCAGATTGTGAAGTAACAAACCTTCTCCTTTTCCCTGTCATGATTTCACCAAAAGTTAATTCTGTGCCATCTTTCTCCTGGGTCCACCTAAAGGGTTCCACCCCCCACATCCACTAATGTATCCAACAAAAGAGTGATGATAACTCGTATAACTACTTAGTATCAAAGTTCCTATTATAATTAGAGTTAAAGTTCTCATGGATATAGATATTAACATTTCTCTTCGTTAGTCAACTTTACTGTTTCTTTGGCACGTTATCATAGACTAACTGTGGACTTGTATGTCTAATAAAACGAATTCTCTATTCCACAAATTGTTCACTTCGCCAATTCTTATATTTAGCATATAGTTAATAGACTTGTTCCTAATACGTATAAACAATGATGTACTTTGCCAATTCTTATATTTAACACATAGTTAATAGACTTGATCCTAATACGTATAAACAATGATGTAGTTTGTAGAAGTTGTTGTATCGATCTGAATTAATTTCTGTTATCATTAGGCTAAATGGAACAAATAATCTGGCGAAGTTTTAAGTCTCATACCTTGTACCAATTTTCATATTTCACATAACATCATCTATGGAACTAATGTGAATTTTTTTACATCAGATATAAGCTAATGGCAATTCTCACGAATAGTACGTTAACGCTGATTTTTTTTAATAATATATGTAGAGCTAATGAGCTAATGTGGTATCTCTCGTAAAGTGAGCTAATGTCAAATGATTTTATTTTTAATATCACTTGTAAAGTTGATGAATCCATGGTGTCTTGAATTCATGGACTGAGACATGACACATGAGGTTGGGGGCAGCAAGTTGGCCGGGTGTGGGGAGCAAATGAGTAGAATTGCCCTGAATAGTATATATTGTTGGAACTTGTTTTCTTTGTGTCTACTATGAGTTTGAGTTTGAGCTCAAGCTCTTGTGATTAAACTCGACTCATGTTCAAATCACTACTTAATTCAGTCGAGATCTGTATTACTAGCCGCAACAGCACTCACACATACCATGTGCACCTATTATTCACAATCCTTTGTCTCTATTGCAATATCATTCCACTTATAATGTTTCTTTGTGCACCTTTTCAGCATAAATGTATATCAAGGGACCAAGTATGCCTTGGACTTCCATCATTTTCTCTTGATTCTTTTGCATGGTATTAGAAGAGTGGAAGATCTATCCTCCCGCATTCTCCCTTTCTCTCATGGCAAACAACATAGAAGTGGCATCTCTAGAGGTCACAAGTGTCACCGGGCAAGCACTAGACTCCTTATTGGTGCTTGGCAATGACAAGTTGTATAATGCTTTCTCCTTGCATCCATTGGACACCCCAAGGGCAATGTTAGTTTCTACATTACTCATTGTTAATAACTACATCTCATAGAAATAATGTGTGATAGTTGCCCTATCAGCCAAAAACATGCTTTGTCGTGGTTCGACCTACATTGGATGATCCTTCAAACAATGTTTGAGAGCATGTAAGCAACATAGTACTATCTTGGCTTTTGAACTCCATCCATTGAGGCCTCATCTCATCTATTTTCTATGCAGTTCTACCCTTGATGCTTAGAACAACTTGAAGCACCATTTTTCTCCTACTCAAGGCCCTCAAATATTTAGGCTTGAGAGAATTATAGTGAATCACCATCAACACAGTGACTAGGTAGTCAAATACTTGACACGTTGAAAGGAGATTGGGATGAACTCGCTCAATTTGAGTTCTAGATGATTCTCAATGACACCTTATGAAATTTCTAGTAAGGCTTAATAATTTTTACTCTCATGTTTGAAGCCAAGTATTACTTATGGATCCAGTACCTTCAGTATTCAAGACATACTCTTTTATTCAACAAGAGGCATCGTATAAGTTGCTTCAATCATGTGGACCAGTTGTGGCCTCTACTATGTTCTTTGATGGCTCCAACTAAGAGATAGCTAGAACCAGTTATAATAATATAAAAAGAGATTGATGCATACATTGTAAATTTCTTGGGCATACGAGAGAATTGTTGTCAGCTTAATGATGAGACATGCATACATTAAAACCTTCTTGGTCATTCAAAGAAAGAATGCTACAAATTAAACGACTTCCAACCACAAATATGTACACGATGTCCAATTCCCATACATAGCAACATGGAACAATGCAAATCAAACATTTGCACTAATGGCCAATATGCTCAACTTATGAAGTTGTTGAACATACATAAAGCCAACATGATTAAATAAAAACCTCAAATCTATATGGTTGGGTCACAGATTTTGGAGCCATTGTGCACATAGCTTCTTTTGACAAACTTTGGACAACAAAAGCACACTACATTTGGCATAATTCTATCAAATGGTTCTCATATTACTTGCAAAGGCATCAATTCTTCTTAGATTAATGGTAATATCTTCCTATCTAGCATTATCTTTACACCAAGCTTCAATTATAATTTACTTTCTGTTAACCAAACTTACAATTCTTCATGTTCTATCACCATCTACACTACACACTTCATCATCCAGGATCTCACCACAAAGAAGATCATTGGGCAGGGTCATGATCATGATGGTTGTTACTAACTTCAATCAAATAATCCACAATCACTTACTTCAGCAACCATCTCTACTCAAACTTAACACAAGTCACAAATAGCTAGGTCATGCTTTGGTGAATATGTTGAATCAACCGACAACTATTTTACATTTTTTTAGACTTTCAACAGATTTTGAATGCAATGAATGCCATCTTAGAAAACAAACTCACTTTCCACTTCCACACAACAATAATATTACATGCTCACCTTTGGAATCAATCTATTATGATGTTTGCGGCCTGTATAAAACCCCAGGAAGTGGAATTTGTTATTTTCTTAACCATGTTGACGATCTTGACATATTGGGTTCACTTGAACTTACTTTTTTGAATTTAAATCTCAAGTATTTTTTATCCTACAATCATTCATTGCATTCGTATAAAATCATTTTTTAACAATCATTGAATCATTCAAACAAGAAATGGTTTAGAATTTTACTATTGAAACCATCAATTTTTAACAACATGGGACTCTCCATAAACACGTGTATACATCCCAACATAGTATTGTAAAAGAAAACATCACCATCTCTTAAACACAACTAGAACTCTCTTATTTAATCCTATCTACGCACCAGAAGAAGTCCTTTTTCCGTCTTGGAGGTCTTCCCACACTCCGAGGCGACGCCGCGAAGAAGGGAAGAAAATCTGCTGAAGCCAGTCCCTAGTGCCCCATAAATAGGGCGCTTTGACTTTGGTCAACTCGTTTTCAAAAAAAAAAAGACTTTGGTCAACGCGCCCCATCAAGGGGACACCTGCAGCAGGCGTTCCATATATGGGGCACTAGCAGGGGCAGACCCCGTTTTACATTTTTTTGAGTTTATTTACCTTTCCGGTTGATCCTTTACTCCCACCTTTCATTTTAACTCTCATTAACATGTCATTTAGCATATATTGAGCCATTCATTTGCATTTTCATGCATATCTAAACCTTCTAAATAGGGGTTGGGATTTAGTCCCAATCCGGTTTGTCTCTTTCCTTTTGCATGTTTGAATTTAAATTTGAGCACGATACTATGCTTTCATTAGAACTAATGAACCTTTCACTTGTTTCTATGTTTTCTTATGGACATTTTTATGTAAATCCGATTGAGGCGGAGCTCCAACCGGATCGAAGACGAAGGACTCACTAAGCTCTCTTCTTTCGGCTGGCCGAGAGGGGAGAAGTCGGAACCCAACAATCTCCCCACTTCCAAAGGTACGACGGTCATTTCTCCATTTCATTTCTTTTCATTTTACTATATTTTGGAGCCTTTGGCTCCTGGCGACCACACCCACTAACATCTCATCCACCAAGTCCCCAAAGCAAGTGTAGGGGCCGGAAAAGGGGAGATTTACGGATATCCTCGTTTCGGGTGCTTACAACACCATGACAAATAGCCTATAACCAGATCACCTTAGATGTAACACCAATAAAGTTAAAAAAATATATCTCTCAAATCTTCCCTCCGCTGCCTCCCCTTCATCGCCTCCCCTCCACTGCCTCTGTCTCCTAATCTTTTCCCACTGCCTCCATCTCCCGATTTAATCCCTCCCCCCTCACGTCATCACCTCCCCACGCCATCTCCTCCTCGTCACCTCACCTCGTCTCCCTCTCTCATCCCCCTGGCCACTCTCTCTTTCTCTCTCCCGTGTGCATGTTTGCACTACCCGCCGCCCGCTTGTCATTGTCTCTCTCTGCTACATGCACAGGGCCATCACCTCATTGCCACCCTGCACATTGCTCGCCTTTACACCCCCTCCACCCACATGAGTGCAGCCATCCGTGTGGGCAGCCGGCTGCCCCTTGGATGCTCTGTTTCTCTCTCTTTCTCTTCCCCTGCACATCATGTGCACCCAATCGCGTTGCCATCACCTCGGCTCCATCTCTTCTTTTTCGTCATAACCATCGCCCATTGTCTCCCCTCCTCTTCCTTTGTTGCCACCGTCGTCCTCTCACCCGGTCCGTCTTCCTCTTCTTATTCTTCTCCCGCCCGCATCATCCACCTGACATCATATCTTCCTAGTTTGTCATTGTTGTTTGTTGTTGTTATCGTTCTATGCTCGTCGTCTAGCCAACTCCCCTTGAACTTCGGATAATCATTGCCGTCATTAAGATAGGCTTCCCAACTATCCTTAGCATCTCAATATGTTAATTAATATGATAAAACATGTTTATTAAATTATTAGTTAAAAAAGTGTGGTTAAATATTAGTTGAATTATTTAATTGTTAGCATGGGTTTAATTAGATGTCAATCTTGTCATTCATGCATAGTTTCATTCATTTACTTGATTTACATTAGTTAGATGTAAATTTAGTTAATTATGACTTAGTAATCATTAAATTAGATATATTGTGATGATTAAATAAACTACATGTATTAAAATGTGAAAAGTAAATTATAACCTATATGCTTATATTTACATCTGATCTATGTTATGAATGATCTTAATTCATTAAAGAGTTAGATTGAATTGCAATTTAGATTTGCTTGATAATTATGGAGCATAATTAATTAATATCCATAGTTGTTTGAATTTAGATTGTGCATTATTTCATGAACATCCATTAGATGATGGTCGATTTAAGTCTAGCATGTCTAATTGTGATGCATAGTGTCTATAATTGGGTTAATTGCATGAATGTGAAAATAATTGAATTATGTGCATGACTTGGTGCATTTGCATACCTAATTTAGTAATGCTGCATTTCTAGTTAGTAAATTTGTAATCGTTTGAGTTATATTTTGCTTATACTTATGAGATGTGGTTAGTTGTATGATGCATCATGTGATGAAACTTTTACTTCTCCAGCCTATGTTAGTGCTTGTGGGCAGTGAAAAATAGATCAATCTAGTGTATCCTTTGATCCTTGATATTGTGGTTTATCTTATGTATGCCCCTACCTAGATGTATTATGGGATTTAGCTTACTATATGATACTTCCTATGTATATTAGAGTTGGAGTGAGTTATGTGAATATCTGCAATGTCAAAGTAGAGTATGTAATCTACTTAGACAAGTGAATTTGAATAGTATTATGGCATGCACAGTAGGCACATATAGGTCAAGGTGAGATGGTATGAGCATGTAGAATACATTAGCTAGTTAAGTGATAATTAGTCTGGTGCATTTAGAGTGGGGTTAAATTATTGGTTGATTTAAAAAGACTTTGAATAAATAATTGAACCCTAATAATTAGTTTAGTAATTATGTTATAATCTGAGTTGTGGGTTTTATTATTTATTATTACCATTTAGGTTTTAACTAGTATAAAATAGATAATTCAAATATAAGTCCTACTGAGTTAGTGTGACTCATTCCAGATCTTTTAACATTTTTCAGGTAATCTGATTTAGCACAGTAGAAGCATTGTGGATCAGGATTAGTGCAATAGAAGATCGGTGGTTTGGACTCTGAAAAGTTTATAGAAATATCATTATGTGTATTATCAGAATGGTATATATTAACTGTTTATATTGCATCAAGATATAATTTATTTTTAGTAGAATCATTTGAATTATGAATTAGAACTCGATACAATCTTCATTTTTTACAAACCGACGTAGTTAAGAGGTTATTTTCTCAGTTACAATGCTGGATTATATTCCACTTCACATGTCTAGAAATATGGGGCATGACATTAGAGTAAAGCTTAAGCCACTAACATTAAATGATGATATTTTTGGATGTGATTGTTAGAAAATAAATAAACATATTTAGCAAATTAACAAGAGGTCTATTTAAGATGTCTTCACTTAAAAGGAGGTTGATCTAACCTTTTAAATTTTCACCAATAGGTTCAAATCATGCAATATTTCTAATGTTTGCTCCAATTTTGGATGGAGACGCCAAGGGATACTTGAGAGCTAAACAAAATGAAAGCATAAATATCTCCAACAACAAATTTACATGAAGATGGAAGAGAGAAAAAAATTCAATCTAGGATGATACGAGTTCTTTATTTTTATTTATTCCTCTTAGGAGAGTTGATTAGATGGAAGTGTAGAAAAGGGTGACATTACCTACATGACCACTACAAATAGAACATGCTTTTGATCATATTTCTTTCAATAAAATGTCAAGCATTTTGTCATATTGCTTTTAGTAAAATATTACTTCTTCGTAAGCTTGATCTCTCGATAATTTGAGTAAGTTTTTAGGACTCATGAGCTTGATCTCTCTATAATTTCATTGTATGGTGATGATTTTTGTCCATTCATTAAGTATTTTTTAGATACTAAGATTTTGTTAAAAGTCAAGTTAACCATTTCATCCCTAAATAATTTAAATATGTTTATACTTCGACAAAAATATTGTAGATGCTATGTACCATACTTGTTTTATCCTCTTTAATAGATATTTAGCTTTTACTATTTTAATCTTTTTAATATTAAGTTTTGTTACATCCTTTTCCTTCTATGTTTCTATCAAAGTTGTCATTGAAAATAGAAAATAGTTTTTCACCTTTCTCTAGTGTATTATCTTTGATCAAAATATTTCGATCATTATTCTTGATATATTTAATTTAATCAAGATCTTGATCCTCTCTCTATATATATGAGTATATATTTTTCGAATTCTTTAGTTTCAAAATTTTTTCACACACCTGATTAAAAGGTTCATCTTTTGGTCATTCGACAATTTTTTACTTCATTTTTTAACATTTTATATTGTTTATAAATTTTATTTTTATCAAATCTTGGTAATCTTTTATGTAAATGTCTATTATTTTATCATCTTTTGAATTTTTCTATTTCACTGCCATGAAACTATGTTTAGGAGAACTGTCTTTTAAACTCCTTAAATATTTTTTTATCTATGTCTCTAATATTCATAGTCATATTCATACAAATTTTGACATCTGAAATTTGCCTATCATACTCATTGAGATCCTCTCCAATGAATATATATTTTATTTTACTATATTTTACGTCAGGTCATCCATATCCTTGGTAAAAAAATTTTAATCTCAATTCTTAATCTAATTTATAAAGCACAAGTACTATCTACATTAATTATCTATGTTTTATAATTAATTTTACTTTTGTAATCTCAGCTTATGATCTTTTCGTTGATAATGGTGTATTTTTAAATGTGTTATTACGATACCTTCCACCTTTTTATTTCTATAGGTCACTGTACATTGTAGTTATTAACTAGTTTGCTCTTAGTCAATATGACTCCTTAAGCGAAAATTTGGCGGATCCAGATAAAATCTTGGGATTTTTAATTTCCAGTCCCAAAAAATATTTGTATTTAATTTTATATCCCGTCATTCAAATAAATTATTTTTTAATCCCAAAACTGTTCGTCTTAAAATTTTTACTCTACATTTTTATGCCGTTTTTACCCTCATCTGCTCGTCACCTCCCTCTCCTTCCCCAACATGCCATCAGAATATGTATGTCAACTTTCTATAGCACCTGTTTATCACTAAAATAATTAATCTGACACTTATGGGGTGTTTGGTTGCATGATAATTTTGAATTTATTTTTATTCTCGCTTCTATTCTTATTTTGAAATTTTTTTTATAAATTTATATTTTTATGATGGTTAAATTAAGCACTCTTCTCATCATGTTCATTAGCACCAAGAACATATTTTTATATTGAAAACTTAATTTAGAGATTTTTGGATTTCAGCTCTTATAATTATTCATATTTTCAAATATGATCACATAAAAGTTGAAAATTTTACTGTTTTAATAATATTATGTTTCTAAAAAAATAACTTTCTACCATTGGGAGAACTCTTGAAACGACATTACTTTAATTGTTTCTTTATTGTTTTATAAAATACTTTTGTCTAATACCGTCTTTTTTTTCTCCAATACCCACTTTATCTCTAAAAAAAGAGAATATAATTTTACAAATTTTAAAATATCTGAATAATAACATGTTAGGGATATTTTTACACGGTGGTACTCATCTTAAAAACACATGGTGGTACCAATTGATCTATGAAATTTAAAAATAATATCTGAATAAATCAGGTGTTGCAATATTATTGAGTAGAAAATGCTTTGAAAAATTAGATGAGAAGAACATCATTGGCATCATGGGGTGGAGGGGTAAAATTGGAAGTCACATGTGATCTCTGTTAAAGCTAATGGTGTTGGATGAAAAAAGGGGCGGAAGTTATAGAAATTTGAAATTTGGGACTAGAAAATAAAGTGTTGGAGACATGGGACTAAGAAATAAATTGGTCACATAAAGTGGGGGCGGAAGTTGATTTCTCCTAAAATCTTCCGTCCGTTCCAGAGGACGGCATTTGATGGAAGGTCCAGCACTCTACAAAAAAAATGACATTCATATCTATTTCATAAAACAATTGGACATATACCCTTCCTCATTATTTTTGATAATTTATTACTTTTATCGTCAATTTTTTATGAATAATGTATAACAAGAAAAGTTATATTAATAATGTCTAACTGTTTTATTCATCTAACAAGATGTTATCGTACAGTGATTTCAAATTATTAATTTAATTTATATAATCTTGAATTATTTGTAATCATGCGTATAATTCTTCATTAAATCTTCTTAAAAAATTAAACATCATATAAAAATAAATAAAAAAATTTATTTTTTTGTTAAGCTAACAATGTTGAAAAGGGGAATGTTTTGTAGTATAAAAACAAGTTACCGGAGCACATAATGGAATGAACGGGGAGTTAAAAAAAATTAACTGTTATACATTATTACAGTTTAAAAAATTTAACTGTTAGAGCGGGTGTTAAATATTTGGATTGAGAATCAATTTTCCCTGATAAAAAAAGCTATCATGAACAACGTGTTAACTTACTTGAGAAACTTGCATGGATTGACAATGAAAAGTGGGTTCGAGAAGAAAACCAAGTTAACAACTTGTTACGGATAAAATCTGAAAATGCTTAGGGCATATTTGGTTGAGAGTAAGAAGATAGCATGCCGCCAAAATAACTTATATGGGTTGAGCCTTTTGAGAAATACAAATACACAACTTTCATTTGGCACAGATTATTAAAAGAAATACTTTGTATTAATTCATTTATATCATTTGTTATTTCTTAAAATCAATTTTTCGAGTGGATTACAAAGGTATATGTCTCCAAAGTTTCATCTTTTATAGATATTTTAGTTTTTGCGAGAAAATGGAATACAACAGAATTTGGAGGATGCTCAAAGAAATACAATACATTCTCTGTTGACCAGTGCTTTACATCTTACAGGAAGAATTGTGTCCACTTTGAAGAAATAAGGCCCGCGCAGCCCATTTTTCAGGGGGTCCAAATATTTGTTTAATTTAATGTCTAAATTTTTACACCTCTTATAAGTTATATCTTAACATACTACCTCTTAAGAAAATAAATACCATAATTCTACTTTTAAATTGTTAGACAACCTCTTTGCCGGACATAGTAATAATAATATATGCCTTACAAGTTGAGTAATCATTAAATTAACTAACGTGTAAGCATTGTAATCGAATAAATTTCTTAATTCTACCACAAATCCATTGATTAGAAATGAAATTAAGAGTTCATTTATTCATTCTAAGCCCAAAACAAACGTCACCCAACAGGTCAAAACCCTGTCTAAGCATGAATACGCGTGTATTTCTAACATTGTAACTGCCCTTGGTGGCTTCAGCCGCGGAATCTGCACCGCCAATGCCGTGGAACGGAGGGGAAGCGATGACGCAGAAGAAGATTCTCAAAAGCAGAAGTTGATCATTTCCTTGTTAAGATCTGCTGCCATCAAATCAACGATATGAGCCCAAGCTTCGCGCAGCTAAGCGACAGCATCATATGTCGGAAAAGCTTCCGATAGCCTACCAAACCAATATTGAAGTACCCTGGAATGCCACCTACTGCCAAACACACTAAATTTATCCGTCTCCGATATAAAACGAGCGATCCTAACTCCTAAGCAATCAAGGGTACGAAGGGCCAAAATCATAGGGCACAACCCGCAAGCTCACTCCCAAATGAAAATCACCGTTATTGGGATACTTGCCTGAGAAGATAGAAAACAGCTGCCATGGGGTTGTGGTTGTCTACATTCTGTCTTCTCTCTTCCTTGGAGCACAAGTTATAATCTCATCGACCCTGAGAATCATTTCTGCGGCCTCAGTGGCAGAAAGCAGCACAGCTTGCTTCACTTTGAAAGATTCCGAAATTCCGAGCTTCTCCATATCCCCAACCTATAAAAGGAGTAAAATTCATGCAGGTTTAGAAGCAGCGTTAAGTAAAAGACAGAAAGAGAAAACAACCATCATGCAACCCACATTGCCAGATAGAACATCAATTCCAGCATTACTGTCATCCTTGTGATGCTCTGCACGGAGCTGAGAAATTAATTCTGCAGTGTCCAGACCAGCATTATCAGCTATTGTGGTAGGTATTATCTGGAGTGCACGCGAGAACGCCTCAATGGCATGTGATTTTTTTCCGGGAGTTCTCCGAGCTAGTTCATCTACTGCTCTTGCCATCACCATCTCCGGCCATCCACCGCCAAACAGAACACGTGTGTCATTTACCGTCTGTGACAGCACACACAGAGCATCGTGCAACGATCTTTCAGCTTCGTCGAGCACATGGGAACTGAAACAACCAAAATAGTGTTACAAAGTGAGAATCAATTCCCGATAAGAAACAATGTTAAATTCTGAAAAGCACAATTCAGCTTTGACTAGAGATGATTAACCAATTTACTGAAAATGTCCAGGATGTCACTGCATATTTTTAAAGGAAAAGTAGTTGACGAATCATTGTTAAATCATAGTTTTATCAGGGTGAGAGTCAGAGGAGGCTAGGCTAGGACTTAAAAAACTACAAACACAAGAGTTCAACAAAATAGATATTTGCGTTTGCAGACTGCTAAAAAATCCCAAGTCCATGTGTTAAGGATGTACCTTGCACCCCTTAGAACTACAGTGCATGCCTGACCCATTTCAACTCCAGAAAAATGAATCAATTTATCCTCGCCAATCATAATTTCTTCAATGAGTCTGGAGTGACCAAGCTTAACTGACTCAGGATTATCAAATGTCGATGCAATTTCACCACCAGTTACTAAAGCAAGTCGTTCAATTCCATCAAAATCAGCATGTTCAATAGCAAGAATGCCAGCATCTGCAAAAAGCTCCTCAGGAAAGTTGTAAATCAACTGACGATTGACAAAACAATTAATTTCGTGAGCAACAATTTTTTGCACTTTCTCCCTCATCTTCTCCTTCTCAGCTGCTTCAATTTGTGCCACCTTGGCCATGGAATCCACATGAACACGAGCACCATAGATCTTGACTTTGTCTGTATCCATTGCAGTATTTGCCACCAAGATCTTTGCATCTTCTATGCGCTTGGGTTGACCCATCCCTATTTTCTTGTCAAGAATAAAACTGTGGAGAAAAAACACAAACTTCATGGCGGCGAATGACAAAATGCAAATGATGGTTTATTTTCAGGAAAAGAAAATGGCAAATAACATTAAACATTTGGGTAAAAGTCAAAAAAAGTTCTCTTGTATACTACCATGAAACAGATGCTGGAACTGCATTTTGCACCTGAAAACTTAAAAACAAAAAATAGAAAGAATGATAAAAGGGTGATGGATCACATGAATTGGTGTCTTGCCTCTCAACCTCACCTCGTGGTGGTAGGAAAGACAAGATGTCACAAGATCAGGTGGGGTAGGCACTCCGGGCGGTTGGAGACAGGCTACCAATGGACAGGCACCTAGAGCATAGATTGCAGAATCGATCAATCCGGATCGGGACCACCAATCCGATTTCTCACGGAATTACCGATCCAGCTGGGACTCCCGACTGGATCGGTCGATCCTGGACCAATCCAGGTGAATTGATCTGGGAATCGGAAGTTCCATAATCAATCCGATTCCTGGATTGATTATGGACCTATCTAAAGTCCGATCCCCTCCAATTTAGGGGGAATTGGACTGATTTCAGCATCCTTGCCCCCCCCCCCTTCAACCCTCCTCCCCTTCCGCTTGGGAGATCTAGGGCTCCTTCCTTCCCAACTCCGGCGATCCTCCATTTCCAAATCGATCAAGCATTTTTTTGGGCCAATCCACCCCTACAGCAGGTAAATTAGGGGGGACCTCCGATTCCCCCCTCCCCCTCCACGGCACCCCTGTAGGAGGTGCCTTCCGGCTTCAACAAGGTCACCCCCCTCCCTAGAGGGGGGCTTGGGATTAATTCACCCCCATTTGGGGGGGGGGGGTGAATTGCACCCCCGAAGGGGTGACAGTATCCCCCCCCCGAGGGGTGCTAACCACCCCTTCCCCTTCGGGGGTGATGATCAGTCACCCCCGAAGGAGTGACAGTATGCCCCCCCCCCCGAGGGGGGCTTGGGATTAATTCACCCCCCTTGGGGAATTGAAATGCTTGGGATTTGGACTAATTCACCATGTTTGGGAGAGTTGTTGTTTAATTCACTTAATGATTTGATTTTGATCAAGTTGTTTATGTATTTAATTTTGTATATGAGTTGATGTGATGTATATAACATGTCGGACGAGGAACATGGTGCCACAGAATTTCGTGACATTGGATGGTAACATGACCATCTCCTTGATTCAGAAAAGAAAAGGGTTATATACAAGTGGAATCAGAAAGATATAAATGGAAGGGTATATCAGCTGAAACAACATATAGCCGGTACAGGTGGTAATGTCAAGAAGTGCGATAAGATACCGATTGAGCTTAGAGATGAGATAAGAGCTTATTTAACAAAAACAGTTTCACAGAGAGATATAAGAATTGGACAAAGACAAAAGTTACATGACGAGTTGCTAGGTCGCAGAGACACCGATATATTGTCGAGAAAGACTACGAAAGGAAAAGGACAAGCACATGTCTAAGTTGATTCATCTTCTTTATCTTCTAAAGAGGAGGCTCAGGTGAGGAGAGTCATAGATGCAAGTAGGGCTCAGGCCCGTGAAGATGAAGAAAGAAGACGAGGAGCAGGAGGTTCGGTTACTATTAGCAAACGTTCTGATGTGGGGGCGAGCACACGCCTTGTTCGAGAACCTGAATTTCGTCGAACACATTCAATTCAGCCAACAACAGACACTGCTATGTATAAGGAGAGTGGTAGAGGCCAAAGGGGTATAAAACAAGCATAAAGGAGTGAAGGCCACGACTAAGGTTGCGAAGAAAGCCCTAAAGCACATGATGAAATTCTTTCTACGTGCAGGTAAATATTTGATGAAGAAGTTGATAATCTTTTATTATTGATATAGCTTACATCTAATTGTGTTAACAAGTATGTCTTCTTCTTTTGTTTTAGTTTATGTAGGTGTCTTGGCACATGCAACCACATGTTCTTATTTTCAGACAATGGTAAATGCTATTGGTGAGATTGGACTAAGGTTGAAAGCTCTCACATCAAAATATATTTATGAGACAAGTTTGGATGAGGAGGTCGATGAATTGACCTCATAGATAAATGGATTCAAATCCATCTGGAATGAGAGGGGGTGCACTATCATGTGCGATGGGTGGACTAGAATCACAAGGTCACTTATAAACTTTCTTGTGTATGGTTCTGAAGGTACCGTATTCATAAAGTATGTTGACGCATCAGGTCAAGTCAAGAATGCGGATTACCTAATCAGTTTGATGAACAGTGTGGTGGAAGAGATAAGGGAAGAGAACGTTGTGCAGTTTGTGACTGACAACGAGGCATCATATAAGACTACAGGAGGCTAGATTACACTTGTTTTGGATGTCTTGTGCGGCACATTCTATTGATTTGATGTTGGAGGATATTAGTAAGAATCCTAATGTCAAGTCCTTGGTCAACCAAGGACAACTGATCACCTCCTTCATTTATGACCATCTAAAACTATTATATATCATGAGACAGTACACTGATGGTCATGATTTGATCAGACCGGGCTTCATCAAATTTGCCACCCATTTTATTGCATTAGAGAATCTTTACAGATACAAGACTAATCTAAAGATGTTTATCTTTTCCACTGCTTATCAGGACTACATGGATACCAACACAAGCTCTTTGGATCAGTATGAAGTACTATTGAAGATGGAGCAACTAATAGAGGACAATAGGTGGTGGGAAAAAGTGCAATATTACCTGTCTGTCATAGAACCCTTAGTACAGGTGCTTAGGTTGGTGGATTCAAATGATAAAAATTAAATGAGGTACCTGTATAATGCTATGGATAAAACAAAAATGAAGATTAAAGAAAAGCATCACAAGGGTTATAAAAAGCGGTGAAAGGTGATAAACAACAGATGAGACAAAACACTACACCATAATATACATACTATAGGTACTTTAATTTGTTATACATACGAACTTGCATTCTTCACCACTTTCATACTAAATTGGTGTTAACGTCGTTACATGGTACTTCTTGAACCTGAGAATACAGTATGATGGGCAAGTGTAATGATGGTGAGGTATTATTAAACACACTATCAGTTATTAAGCAACTTTGTAAGACTCAGGAAGACAGAACATCCGCTAAGGTTGAAGTGAGTACTTTTTACATCTTAGTAAGCTTTGAACGTTATAGGTGGAGGTGAAGTGATTAGCACCCCTTCGGGGGTGCAATTCCACCCCCATTGGGGGGTGAAATAATCCCCCCCAATGGGGGGATTTTATAGCCCCCCGCCCCCAGGGGGGGGGCCTTGTAAAAAAAGTCACCGCACGGGGTGATGTTCAACACCCCGAAGGGGTGATTAGCACCCCTTCGGGGGTGCGGATTCCACCCCGTTGGGGGTGAAATAATCCCCCCGATGGGGGATCCCGACCTGCGGTACACGGTGCCGGCCGAGCCGAGGCCAAGGCCCGGGGGGGGAGGGGGGGGGGAGAGGAGATCGAAGGTCCCCCCCCCGTTACAAACCTTGTGTATGGTGGATCGCCCCTTGGGAAGGCTGGATCGCCCCTGGGAAGGCTGGATCGGCCCTCGTACAACCGTGGCCGGATCGCCGGCGAGGAGAAGCCCTAGATCTCCCGAGGCCTTGGGGGGAGGAGAAGAAGCGAAGGGGGCAAGTGGGGGGAGAATCGGTCCGGATCGACCCCAGTAGGGGGTGATCGGACCTTAAAACGGGACCGGATCGATCCGGAATCGGTTCGTCTTCCGGTTTTCCGGCGAATCGGTCCGGATCCACCGATTTTGGGATCGATCCGGGTGGATCGGTCCGGGATCGACCGATCCTACCGATCCCAGCGGGACTCCGAGTGGATCGCCAATTCCCGGCTTTGGAATCGGATCGGTAGGTACCGATCCGATCCAAGAATCGGTCGATCCCGATCCGGATCGACCGATTCTGCAATCCATGGTTGCTCGCCCCCTTGCACTCCCCCAGGCTTCTACCGACCGCACAGCCCACCCTCCTCCTCGAGATGGCATCCCCCAGGCAGGCATGGTGTCGTACACCCAGGCCCCGCGGAGGCATCCCCCCTGCCGCAGAGCACCCCCCTCGCCGCGACCCTCCCCCTCCCCCTGTGGAGACCTCCCACGCCCCCCGCCCCCCCTTTGTTGTTCGTGCACCCCCACCGCCCCCGCCACCCCCCTTTGTTGTTCGTGCACCCCACCGCCGCGAGCCCCCCCCCCCCGATGCGAGTGCCCCCACCGCGCCCCAGGCCGCGAGGCACTCTGCATCCCCCCCCCGTGGAGGCCTCCTCGCCTCCCCGGCTACCCGCAGCGCCCACCCGTGCCCCCGGCTGCCGTAGAGCCTCTGCGTCCCCCTGTGGAGGCCTCCCCCCCCCCGCTAGTGCCACAACGTCCGTCCCCGTGGAGGCACCGCAGCCCTCCCCCACTGCCACAGAGTCTCCGCATCCACTGCCACAAACTAGCCAAGGACAGCGGGGGCAAATGGCAACGCTGGATGGCGAAGAGGTGCACAAACGTCGAAAGAAGCCAACTGCGGCGACGGCTGGTGCGATGCACGAACACGCCAGGGTGGGTGAGAAAACGTCGAGCGACCGGAGGATACGAGGAAGACATACTTGCTCTGCCACTGCACTGGTCGATCGTCTCCGCTGCGAGAGGAGTGGAGTGATGGCCGATGACAACGCGAGAGAGAGACAGAGGGAAACCGTCCACGAGAAACATCGAGCGAGCGGCTCTCTTTCGAAAATAAAAAAACTTTCCCCTTGCTTTATTTTTGAAAGAGGAAAAAGAGAGAAGTTGCATCGATTTTAAAAAAAGGAGCATCAAAAATATCAACCAAACATCATACCTTCCTTAATTTTAAAATTAAAGAAAAAAGGGTAAAAAAATAGAACCAAACAACCTATTATGTTCTTCTTTCCTACAATTTTTCGCAGAATTATAGAATTTTCTAGAATTTTTCAGAATTTTTGGCATTTTTTCCAGAATTTTTTTGAAAAAAAAAAAACAATCCAGACCGATTCTGGATCTATCTGCCTTCCGAAGAATCGCCTGGGATCGGACCGATCCGATCTGATCCGGATCGGATTGAACCCCACTGATCCGGGGACTAATTCTGATCCCACAATCCTTGACCCAGAGACAGCACCGAGGGAGGCAAGGCTGCTCCACGGTCGTGATCCCTGCCCACGCCAGTCTGGATTCTCAGACCTAGCAATGGCCTGTGTAGTTAGATCTGCAACTTAAAGTTGCAGATTCATCACTTCTGAATCACTGATGGGTCAAAAAATTCAGACTGGCACTAGAGTTGTTCACTGTTTGGTTCAACCTGAAAAACCAAACCAAACCAGTACTTTGGTTCGGTTTGATTTAGTTTGAACTACTGATCAGTTTGATTTGGTTTTTAGGACTCTTCAAACCAAACCAAACCGATAAACCGAATAATCCGAATTAGATCAAATATTTTAGTTTAAGTTATATATAAGATAGTATTTATGCATCTTTTCTTATAAAATTAAATATGTTTTAAGAGTTTTTAAGGCAAAATTAATGTAATGTACAAACATATACACAAAATTTTAATAGAATATTATTTAAAACAAACAAAATAAAATTATATATTGATATATCTACTATACCTTAGTAAAATATGATTTGAACTGAACTAAACCAAATCAAACCGAATTAATTTGATTCGGTTTAGTTTGGTTTGGGAGATAGTTTGGTTCGGTTTGGTTTGAGAAAAAATACTTAAAAATCAAATCAAACCAAACCATGAACGCCCCAAACTGGCACAGCCTGTCAGCATCTATGTTATCAAAGGTGATCACTTTCGCAATCGTCATTATCTCCTCTCTCTCCCTTGGGCCTATCCCTCTAAACACACAATCCCACTCAAGTTTTAGGAAATTGACACAGCATTTTTTTTCTGATATTTTGATGTTATTAGTGATTCATAGATGGATGTACAAAATAATAAAATATAAATATATACTAAATGTATCCTTCACCTTAAGCACCCAAGGCAAGGGGATCCGACAACATAGGTCGGCAGGGAAGATAGCAACTTCCAGTGTCACTGCCCTCTGGCAGCTCTGACAACATTGCAATCTCATTTGCATGATTGCATCCTCTGGATCTCTGCAGCCTACTATGACTGATAATCTTGTAAGATCTTGCCGAGAGTACTTCCCATCCCATCAAGGAAACTTCCATTGTAGTAACTCCAACACCAAAAGACCCATCAGGGGAGGGGGCAAAAGGAGAAGCTTGGGGCACCCCTTCTCAATGAGTTACCAATGCAAGGGAGCAGCACAATGAAGAAAAATATAGACCAAGGCCAATGAAAAGTGATATGTAAGGATATGGTAATCAACTTAGCTCGACCCTTAATCTTAAATTATTTGGGCATAGCCATATAGATTCTCTTTATTTACTCGCATCGATTTTGAGTTATTTTTTTAGAGATCGTTAAATCTAAATCATACTAAATTATCCTCTTCCATGTTAAGTTAGGTCTACCAAATCCTTTCCTTGATTCTACTATCTTGGTATTTTCCACCAACCAGAAATTCCTTAGGTCTATGTCTAGGGCGTCCAAACCATCTCAATTTCGTTCAGCAGCAACATTTACTTAGGAACTTTAAAAGTGTAAGCCCATACAGTTGGAGTCAATTTCTATAAGAACTCAATATTGCCCTTGCTTTCTTGTTGAGAAAAAAAGAGAAGGTAAAAATAGGGGTCCAACAAAGTGTTGGGTGCCGTTTACCACCTCTATCTGGTGCATCACAATCACCTGGAATGTCAGTGTGTTGGAGGTCATTGCCGGGCACCCACCATGTAAATGTAAGACCAATTGGCAACTAGGCACAAGCAAAAGTGTTGGATATGGTGGGGGTAGCGTCGTTTACAAGTAGGATACGGTAGAAGAATTGTTTGTCTTCGGTTTCAATTCTGTCAAGGTTAAGACATTCTGATATTGCTTCGGACTAAATAAGAATCATGATATTCAACCATAGTTAGAATCATAACCAAATTTAGTAATTTTCAAAATATACTCAACTCAACTTGAACCCTAATACCAAATTACTTAGGGATGACCATGTGAATTTTCTTTCTTTATTCACGCTGATTTTGAGTTACTTTTTCAAAGATAGTTAATTTATCTAAATCATATTGAATTACTCTCATCCAAGTTAACCTAGATCTACACGTCCTTTTTTTGTTTATATTACTTTAATGTTTTATACTCTTCATAGAGGAGCCTCCTTAAGTCTACGTTTAGTATGCCCAAATCATCTAAATCTCTCCTTTTTCAATATGTTTACAATTGTCACTACTCCTACATTTTCTTTGATATATTCATTTTTTTATCTTATCTAACCTAGTATGACCACTTATCCATCTTAACATTCTCATTTTAGTCACACTTATTCTATAAATATGTTTTCTTTTCATTATCCAACAGTCACTACTATACGACAATGTAAGTCATATTTATACAATAATTTTTTCCTTACAACTTTAGTAGAATCTTACTGATCACATAAAACTCATGTACCTGATCTTTATCATATTCTCTATCTTTTTTAATAATTGATCAAAGATACTTGAACTAGATTTCTTGAGATAATATTATCTCATCCAAGCTAACACAATCTCCTACTTCTCCTTTATTTTTCATTAAATTTACAATGCAAATTTTCTATTTTAGTTCTACTAATTTTAAACCCATAGTCTTTAAAGGATTTTTCCATTGCTCTAACTTCCTATTCACTTTTTGTCTCATTTGTCAATACGATATTACTTGCAAATATCACACACGGAGATATATGCATCATCTTGTATAGTATTTATTAATTCATCCATAACTAATGTAAAAAAATAAGGACTTATCATAAACTCTTACTGTAATCTAATTGAAATAAGAAAATATCTGATTTCTTCTCCAATTGTGTATATACTAGTGGATGCTTCATCATACATATCTTTTATCGTTTGTACATACCTAACATACACCATCTTTCATTCCAACATCCACCATAAAACTCTTCTTGGAACTCTGTAATAAGCCTTTTTCAAATCAATAAACATCATATGTAAATCTTACTTCAAGCATCAATATTTCTCTATCAAACTTTTAATCATGGAATGTCGGATCGGGATCCGGGTCCCGACCCAGGCCCGACCCGGTCGGGTTTTGGGCCAAACGACCCGATCCCGACCCCAAGATCCCAACCCCATAGGTGTTTTTTAATTATTATTTAATTATTTTTTATTCCGATCCCAGCCGACCCAAGTCCCGACCCGGGTCCCGACCCTGGCCGACCCGGATCCATTTGGGCCCAGCCGACCCACTCCCGACCCGCGACCCCGCCTTCCTTGCTTTTAATAATAAAAGTAGTCTCAATTGTAAATCAATTAGGTATAAATCCAAATTAGTTAGCTGAAATATTTGTACAATTTCGTAATCGCCTCTCAATAACTATTTCCCATAATTTCATAGTATATCCATGAGTTTAATCTCTCTATGATTTGTACACTATTGTATATTTCATTTTTTCTTAAAAACATATATAATGATGTTTTCCTCTATTCATTCGACATTCTTTTCGATATTAAGATTTTGTAAAACGTCCGGTTAACCATTCCACCCATAAATCTTCTAAACATTTACACACTTCAATAAGAATGGTATTTGTATCGCGTGCCTTGTTTTCAACATATTCAATATTTCCTTAACCTCTAAAAATTGAATTCTCTTAATATAATTCAAATTAAACATTGTCACATTCTCAATGTCGTTTATGTTATCAGCAAAGATGTCAAAGTTGTCATTAAAAAGAATTTTTAATCTTTCTTTGATGTCATATTTGATCAAAATTTTTCATTCTCAAAGTTATCAAAAGAATTTTTTCATCTTTCTTTGATGTCATATTTGATCAAAAATTTTCATTCTTTATTCTCAATGTATTTGACTTATTTAGATCTTAAAATATTCTATCTCATCCTTGCTAATTTATAAATATATTATATTTTTCGTCTTCTTTAGTTCTAAATTTCTCGTACATACGCTTAAAAACCCCATCTTTTACTCCTCTAATAGTCTTTTTTACTTCATTTTTTTGCTATCATGTATGGATCATAAGCTTCATTGTTACTACACTAAAACAATCTTTTATACCAATATCTCTTATCCTTTATCGTCATTTGGACTTCTTCATTCCACCACCATGTCTCCTTTCTAGGTGGACCACATGCTTTTGACTCTCCAAATATTTTTTTAGCAATCTCTTTAATATTTATAGCCATGTTTATTCACATAGTATTAACATCTGTGTTTGACTTTCAATCGTTTACCTTAAGTTCATTCTTAAATGTATGTTGTTTCATCCCTTTTAATTATCCTATTTTATTTTAGAATAAATATTTCTTTTAAATGTGTTTATTTGTGTTTTGATCTTAACATCTTGAACCTTTAATCTATGTTGGTTTGTTGAAGTTTCACTCGAAATAACTTTACAATCTTTGTAAATAGCACGATTAGACTTTCTTGTAAGAGAAAAGTCAATTTGACTTTTAGTTAACCCCGCCAAGAAAAAAAAAACACAACAAGACACAGGACGGTGGTCATGCCATGTCATAAGCCCAACAAATCAATAGGAGCATCAAATTTGATCAGAGTACTCTTCTTTTACAATGTAGGAAATCACAACAGATGCTAAATGAAGCCATTCCAATCGGCGTAGACTAACGTGGAATTACAATAAGGAAAAGTGCTAGATTCATGCACGAGACAAGAACCAAGGGGAAGTCGACTTAGAATAGCACACTTATGCAAAAAAAAAATGGAAATATGCTCATAGGACAGCAACTGTTGGCGGAAATAAGCAATCAACACATGTGCATGGGCCTTAAAAGAAAATGAAATAACAATAAAAACCATCTCTTATTCATGGGCATGGTGACAGCTTAACTTACTCGAAATAAAACAAATCAAGGCCATGAGATGATTAATAATTGTTATTGGTTTATTAAATCAACAAACCACGACCCCAAAGGGAATGGTCGCCGGCATATGTTATCTTCATTCAGGCCGAACGCCAACGGTCCTCCAATGGAGGGGTTGACGACTGCCTTTTTCAATAATTATCATTTTTTAAGTCAACCGGCCATGATTCCCGGGAAAGGGTGGTCGGTGACAAATGTCATCTTCCTTAAGGTCCAATGCCAACAGTCCCCCAACCGGGGAGCCGACAACAACCTTGTATATTCATTAAACCCCATCTTGAGTCCTTCAGTCCAGTTCATTCATGAAAGAGGGTCGACCGATCTCAAGCACACGGTTAAACATGCCATTCGACGTACGCCAAGCAAGTTTAATGCGCACGAAGGGAGGTGCGGTAGTCCCGATGCAAAGAGAACGAGCGAAAAAATAAACAAACAACATGAGCGAGGCTTACGACAAGGAATGTAGCAGGTCCCGGTGCCAAGGGGACCCCGGAAGAACCCCTCGCGACTCCGCTTGGCTGCCCAAAAAATACTCACGAAGCAGACAAGCCCCGCCTGCATATACAAGGGATATGGCTGTAAACGGAATGAGCATTGCCTACCTCCCTTTCGGCACATAAAAAAAAGAGAAGAAGAAGAATGAAAAGAAAGAAGGGGGATCGCATTCGCGCCTACCTGCGCCGACCGATCCGAATGAGAGCGGGCGACTTACGGAAACCCGACCGAAGGTCGGGAGACCAGCCCCGCGCGATGCGGGTCAACCGCGGAGGGAGTGGCTAGTCGGGGAAGAAGGCTTGGCGGTACGGCGCCTTAGACCCCTTCGCGCGCGCGCGAAAAGAGCGAGAGAACGAGGGGAAGGAGAAGAAACAGTGACCGCAGCCTAGTGACTACGTCCAGCGACCAAGGCCGGCGACAAAGCTAGTGTCCTCCCCTGCGTCGACCGATGGAGGATGAGGGGGTACGGGTAACAAGCGCGCCAGCGTGGTCTTCCCGCCGGGAGTGCGGAGGGGGTCCTCGAAGCTGCACGGGGCCACGGCCGGAAGGGGACAAGGAGGTGCGCACAATGGTGTCAACGACGGGCACATGATAGGAATTAGCAATAGAAAAGAGTAGAAGAGGGAAGAGAAAAGCGCGCGAGCCAAGAGTACCCTCGGGGAGGCACCGTCGCGACCCGGTAGAGAAGGGAGCCCGATCTGCCGCCGAGCCTACCTGCGCCGGCTCGTGCCCCGTGAGGCGGACAACCATCGGAAGTCTTTCAGGCCGAGGAGGTCGGAAGAGCAGAACGTCGACGAGGAAGAGCTTTCCGCCACGGCCGACACCCGGGAGACCCAGCCGGGAGACCTCGCAGCGCGCCAAATGGACGGAAACGCGAGCGGTGTCTCCGTGGGAACTGACCACCCAGGAGAGGAGCTCGCCTAGGGGAGGCCAGCAGAACACCCGGGAGACCCAGCCGGAAGACCTCGCAGCGCGCCAAATGGACGGAAACGCGAGCGGTGTCTCCGTGGGAACTGACCGCCCAGGAGAGGAGCTCGCCTAGGGGAGGCCCGCAGAACGGCTGCTAGGGCCTGCGGGAGCTTGACGACGGTGAGGCCGGAGAGGAGGGAGCCGTCGTCGCCTTCGGTAGCCGGTGTACGCCCCTGTCGCCCCGGTGCCCTGCCGCGCCTGCCAGCCGCCCGCAAGAGGGTCGAATGCCAGGTGGGCGGAATGACCGCCTTGCCCTTTCGCGAAGCTTCCTGTGCGTGTCCGTCGCGCCCTCCATCCAGCCTCTTTCTGTCGGGACACGAGGGTTTGGTTGGCCAAACGATTTTGACTTCAGTCAAAATCAAATGTGCTGGTGGCCCAAGGCGAGGCCGTGCTTAAAATGTGTGAAATAAATCCCCCCCCTCGGCGGTGTACGCCCGAGAGTTCAAAGCGATTTTGACCAAAGTCAAAATCAAATGGGCCTGGGGAGCTGAGGTATTTCCACGACCCCCTCCAGCAAAATAAAAATGAAGGATGCGAATGTCTTGATTCCGCAAGGCAATGGGAGCAATTTTGACTTTGGTCAAAATTGAAGGCGTTCATCGTTTGGCCTCCAAATGAAATGAGTAAACAGGTATTCGACATAAGATTTTTATAATCTTGAACGGGATATAACAAAAAAGGGGGAGAAGAAGGAAAAGAAGAAAAAAAGAGAGGTGATGATATCATCCAATAAAAAAAGGGAGAGAGAGAAGGAAAAAAAAAGGAGAAAAAGGAATGAGATGATATCCGTTGACAAGAAAAAAAACATATATATAGAAAAAGAAAAAAAGGAAGAAAAAGAAGAAGGGGGGAGAAAGGGTGATAATCAATACGCAAAAAAAAATTAGTAAAGAGGAAAAAGAGGAGGAAGAGAAATAAAAATATATGTCAAGCGGGCTGCACATGTGTATGACCTGATTCCCGGCCATATACTTCGTTTAAATTTTAAGAGGGAATAAAACCCCCCTAATAGCTCTTAAATGGGCTCAAATAGCCCCAATTGGTTCATTGGACCCATCCACATATGTATGGGCCTTCATCTTGGCCATTTGGGCCTCAAATTTTCAAGAGGGGAAGGCCCAAAATCTGTCCCAAATGGGATATCCGAAAATCCTCTTGTAAAATGATTTGAGGGATATTTTGTGTAATTGGCCATGACCCTCAACGTAAAGGTGATCGAAGCCCAAAATGTCCCCACCTTTTTCCCTAGCACCCACCGTAAAGCGAAAAGCATGGTGAAGTATTTCCAAAGTTACCCTCTCCTCTCCTCGCACCATCGAAAACAAGGAGAAGTTGGGGCATTTGTGGACGAAATGCCCCTCTTTTGGCGTATAAAAAACCATGAAATCCTCTTGGAGATGAGAGAGGCAACATTCCCCAAAGGCATTCCCCGTACGTAAAGTACAAAGAGCTCCCCTTTGTCCCATCGCCCCGAAGAGAGTGTAAGGAGGGAGGAGAAGTCGAGCTCCGTTTCTCATGGAATTGGCTAAGTCTCAAAGGTATACCGTGGGCTCGTCGCATCGTCTCGCACCGTGATAGCGTGTGAAGCATCGACGATCGATGGCTATTAGGCGGGAGGAACATCACTCATTTCATCGAGGCCCGTTAAGGCTCTCGAAGCCCGATTGGCCATCATCGATGTAGATCGAATCGTGTGACCCTACCTCGAGTAAATCGAGTTCGATTAACTAAGGCCTGAGGAGAAAAATCACTCATTAAAGCCCGTTAAGGCTCTCGAGGCCCGATTGACCATCTTCGAATGAAATGCGAGACCGTGTGCTCCCCATTCCGAATGAACCGAGTCCCGATCAACTAAGGCGCGTTAAGGTGGGACTTAGGCCCGTTAAGGTCTGCAAGGCCCGATTAACCATTTTTAAGGAAGCTCGATGCCGTGTGACTCCATTCCAGCACATCAAACTCGGTCCATTAAGGCCCAATTCGGTCTTAACCGAGATGAACGTGAGATCGACTCGAAGGCCCGTTAACATGGAAAGTGGGCCCGTTAAGTCTATGATGACGAAAACTCCAAGCTAAACCCACGTGAACGCAAAAATCCAACTCCCATGAAAGAGAAAACCCCCGACGGTTGGAGAAAGAAAACTCCCGACGGTTGGTGGAGGAAAAACCCCGACGGTCGGAGAAAGAAAACCCCGACGGTTGATGGATGAAAGAGAGAAACCCCCGACGGTTGGAGAAAGAAAACTCCCGACGGTTGGTGGAGGAAAGAGAAAACCCCCGACGGTTGGAAAAAGAACACCTCGACGGTTGGTGGAGGAAAGAGAAAACTCCCAACGGACCATCGAGCCGTCGGCTCGGTTAATCCCCGTCGGGAGATACGGGGGCGGCGGATGAGAGAGAAACCCCCAACGGACCGTGAAGACCAGGATTCGGTCGATCCCCCGATCGGAAGCACCCGGTCGGTGGATGAGAGAGAAAGCCCCCCGACGGCTCGCACCGAAAAAAATACCCCAGTTCCATCAACTCGGCTTGCTCAAGACGAGCGGCGAAAGCGAAAATTCCCGATGCCCGTTAATCCGGTTAATCCCCGATCGGGAAATACGGGGTAATGGATGAAAGTCAAGACCCGTTAATCCGGTTAATCCCCGATCGGAAATACGGGTAATGGATGAAAAACCCCGAAATTCCATCGACTCGGCTCGCTCCACGACGAGCGATGCCGACGAATTTCAAGGCCACGTTAGTCGGTTAATTCCCGATCGGGAAATACCGGGTAATGGAAGGAAAAAATCCCAATTCATCAACTCGGCTTGCTCGGCAAACGGGCAATGCGATGAAAAGTCCGAGACCCCGTTAATCCGGTTAATCCCCGTCGGGAAATACCGGGTAATGGATGAAAAGCAAATTCATCAACTCGGCTTGCTCCCGAAGCTAGCAATGCCGGCGAACGAATCGAGGCCCGTTAATCCGGTTAATCCCCGATCGGGAAATACGGGTAATGGATGAAAATTCCAAGCCCCGTTAATCGGTTAATCCCCGATCGGGAAATACCGGATAATGGATGAAAAATCTCAACGCCCATCAATTCGGCCAATCACAAAAGGAAATGCCGGGTCGTGGGTATCGTATCTGAAGACCCAAAGTCGGTTAATCCACGATCGGGAAAATACCGGCTTGTTGGATGTGGAATCACGAAGCATTGGATCGAAAAAGAAAGAGGAGACCGTGAGGCTAGATTCGCGGATGCCGCCTTAGCCCCGGATCTAGTTAAAAAAAAAAAGAGGGAAGCGAAAGGAGGCATGAAAAAGAAATAATGGGAGAGGGGAGCGGTGCCGATATACGCTTGTTATTTCATTATTTATATTCAAAAAAAAAATAAACACATATTTTTTCCTTGCATTTGTCCCGTCTTAAATGTGTTACCATGGCAGTTAATCAGGGGTTACTGAGCCGCCGCTCAGTGTAATTAACATCGAATTCATTCGTGGATTGATGAAGAGAGGTCAAACCATAATTCAAAGAACCCACACCATAATCTCGCTATGTTATTTATGATAACTCTAATAATCATAAAACTATTTTTAATACCGAAAGAGGTAGAGCGAGAATCATGTCATCATCGTTGTTGAGGATTTTCGCGCCAAAAACGATAAACGAGGGAAAAGGTAGTCGCACCCGCACGATATAATATTTTATTTTATCCCTCGAATAATTTTTCACCAAAGATTAACCACAATTTCCGCCGCGAGAAAGAGTTTTAAAGAAAAGAGACGGGGCGGCGGTAAAAGGTCGCGAGGTTCGTACAGTTTGCCAACTTTTAAATGTTATTAAATGAAATTCTCTTTTAAAAAAATAAGTATTTGTTAGTATATAATCACATAGGTCATAGCAAAATCTAAAATATTTTTCCCTTCATTTAAAATTTCATATCCAAAATCCAAAATTGGTATACTCTACCCCATATCATCCCATTATTTTTTAATCTTGCTACTTAATGAATTTATGAAGTATGCACACTAACTATATTAAATATCTCTCTTTCTATAATCTTTTTACAATAATAATTCTATCTCCTACCCTTCTTTTTGAAACTTAATGCATTATCAACAATGATATTACCCCATTTTTATCCCTCTTTTCATGTATGTCATAGTTTATAACTTGTATTTCCAACTTCTTTACATTTCTCTCCTATCCACTTATTTTTTTGGTACACGATATAAAATTTTCTCCTCTCTATACTATCAACAAATTCCATAAGATTTTCCACAAGGGATCTAATATTCCAAGTACATATTATTATCCTTCTTTCAATATTTTTTTCTCAAAATTCTTTCTATAATAATGTCTATTTATTTTTGAGTTTGTTCTAAAACTTATATCTTGCTCTCCATTCTCCACTATGAAGTAACTTCTTTACCCACACATGTCCGATGTGGGTAAAATATATACTATATATTAACTTTTATAAGATATTGAAATATTTGATTTCAATTCTGATAATTTATAGGATAAATTAATGGGGCTCCGAACCTGTTAAATTTTTATCAAAATCTAATCGAAGTCCAGAGTTTTGGATTCCATTTGCACCCTTTTGTGGGAGTAGGCTAACGTGCACGTTTGCGTTGTTGTGTGTGTGCTGGGGGAAGAGGGGAGTGCGTGTATGTGGTGCCCTGTGGGCTCACATGTATGTGTAGTAGAGAGAGAGAGAGAGAGAGAGAGAGAGAGAGAGCAGGGGCACCTATAGCTGAGAAGAGAGCTGATATAGTGTTACGACAAGAGCTATTTAGTCAAAATGTTTGTATATTAATCGATTTAATTTTAACTGAAGATATATTATATATGTTACTTCTAACCTCAACAAAGAGATTTCGTCTAAGAAATAAAAGGTTAAGCCATACAACTCACTTTTAGGAGGTTTATTAAGATATAAGAGATGTGCTTAGAAGTTAATTAAGACAAAAACAAAGAGTCTAAATTTACAAACCTCTGTCCAAATCGAAGTTAAGAGATTGTTAAGATCAATCAAACACAGCCTTTAAGTTTGTGGGGATACAGCCGAACAATTTTCATATTTGCAGGGGTATAAAAAGTAATAGTTTTTTTGGTAGAATAGGTGCAATTCTAACTTTGGGGGCGGGGGGGGAGGTATCCCGTAAAACAAAAGCTACCACAGATGGCATGCACAAGATCCAAGAAAAGAGTCTGGTCAACAAAATCCTGTAAAATGTAGGAGTAAAATATGTAATAGTTTTTTTGGTAGAATAGGTGCAAGTCTAACTTTGTGGGGTATCCTGTAAAACAAAAACTACCAGAGATGGCATGCACAAGATCCAAGAAAAGAGTCTGGTCAACAAAATCCAAGGTTGCAGTCCCGTAGATATTGAAACATGCAGTCGGTGGGACAATAATATTTTTCCTAACGTAGCCGTCCTCTAGAAAAATTGTCTTTTCTGATGAGATGAATATAACTTTGAGACCACCCTAAGAATGATCTTTATTTGCACCTACAAACAGTTCTGAAAATGTGTGGGTGAAGGTTTTCCTGCGATAGCAAGAACGTATTCGTTTAGATTAAGAAAATAACTATAGAAGCTAGTCTATAAAAAATTGATCAAGATATGATGCATTTTAGCTGTGATTGTTAAACTAATTTCACCAACTCATAAAGTTGTTCCTAGAGTGTCAAAAACAAACAAAAAAAATCTAAAACCACAAGCCTACCCCTCATCCAAGAATGAATCGCTCAAAGAACCTCCAGCCTTCTTGATGATTTGAATGGCCTCCAAATTTGTGCTTCCCTAAAAGCATCATGCAGAAATGGTTAGATCAGTTATAAAACCATTGAAGAAGAAAAATGAAACAGATATGTGATATAATGTAATAATGGGTGGTAGAAATATTATAATTGATTAAATAAAGAAACAGCAGCTTAGGGTATTTTCCTAAGTATTTGCTTCAAAATTCACAAAGAAAAACTACACCTGGATAACCATGGTTTTCCATCTTACCGAGATCTTGTCAAGGGGCCGAGAAACGAGATCGCCGAGATCTCGCCCCATGTAGACTGGTTCATAAAAAAAAATTCTTCGGAGGGCTTTGCCCCTTTGATACTCCCCACAAGGGACGCTGCCCTCAGGTCGATCTGCGACTACTCTGCACCCTGTTTATGATAGTGTAAACATATTTAATATATTTCGCAATCACTTATACTATCACATAAAAATATGTTCCAAGTTTAATACCATATTAATATTTAAATAAAATTATATACAAGTTAAAATCTTTTAAAATAACAAAGATCGTTTTTTGGTATTGAAAGTACTTTATAATTGTTCATTCATACAGTTGATGTACAAAATGTGTTATATATTTTCATGTAAATTCATTGATGTACTCTTATTTTATAAGAGATTATGTTACGTTTCATACATATATACATTTTGATCCGAGATCCGATCTCCCAAGATTTTTCTGAGATCTCTTCTCTTTCTCTTTCACCCCCCCCCCTCGAGACGAAGCCGAGATCCGAGATGGCAATCCTTGGGATAACTTAAGTAAAAAGTTCATCTAGCAAAGGATAAAAGACTAAATGATACAAAAAATAAGAAATACAAGGAAAGAATAAAAATGCATTTAATATTTATAAATAAAACCATTTACCACCATTCACAAAGGTGATTCACAATGTTCAAGCTTCTATAAACTGCAACTTCAGATGAAGACATTCATCATGGTTGTTCCCTAATAATTACGAATTTTGAATTTCATTCAAGCTACCAATGTCGATTATTCAATTTGTCCCATATATGCAGTAGCTACTTATGGACATGACAAAAGCTGTCAAATAAGAAATTACTCATTAATAAAGCAAGATTAATCTGCTAGAGTAAAACTGAAAAGCATTTGCATGATTTCTATAACAATAAAAATGAAAAAAATAGAGTGCATAACAGATGCACAAGGATAAACAAGGGAAAGATGATGTTTCCTAAGCTTTACTTTATTTCCCTCTTTCTGATGGGGTGATTCTACGTTGTGGAAAGCATTTGATCACGCCAAACCATCTTGGCACCAGAGAAGATGGCATTCACAATTCTGGAAGGCCTGTTTAAAAATCCAGCAGACTAGTCACTTCAGGGGAGATCCAAACTGCCGGAACCTTGAAATTATCTTTCCTGATTGGTACTCGAAACCCACGGCCATGCTGTTACAATGACCTTTCCCACCTCCAACATCCCCTCTGCTCTCCAGCAACTATTCTGCTCTGCCTTCTCACTTCTGGCATCCTCTGAACTCTGAAGTGACCCTTCTCTCCAGTCTTCTCCATGTCACATGGGCCATAATCCCTTGGGCATCTTACTTAGGTACCTCAGGCAAGGGATTGCCTCCCTTGCCTCAGGTACCTTCCACCTCTGTCCACATAGGCTTTATCTTCCTCTTTGGCTATGATGATCCTTCTCCCAGTGCTTTCAAGTTCTCCCCCAGTCCTCACTTATACCTTGTGCATCCCTTCTCATATTCTCATCCATCTAGGGTTCCGGTAGAGTTCCATCATATTGTTCATTTCATTGGGAATTGGCCTCTGTTATCAAAAGCAAAGAACACCTCTAATGAGGTCTGAATCATACCGGATTAACAGATTATTTGAAGATGGTGTAATTCGGATTTTAAAAAAACATTCGATTTTTTGAAGAGGGAGTCCTTCGGGTTTTAAGAAAAAATCACATTTGATTTTTTTAGTCAGTAGTGTTAAAATGATTTTCATGCACTTCCTTTTGATATTTGGATTCCTTTTTAGTCATCTTTAAATTTCAATCCTTTAGAAGACTCATTAGTGTTTGGTCTTTTCAGAAGTCTATTTTGTAAATGTCAACCTCTATATATGATCCCCTGCTCTCAACGATGAAAGTAAAAATAAATAAAATTTTGAAGATCCACTTGGTGTGAACATTTTTCTTCCTCCTCACCACCGGGAGATCCCAACTTCTCCATCCTCATCTCTGGCACCGACCATCCTCTGATCACTCAGGCAGTTGTCGGCTTCCTCTCCACCCTCTGGTCGTGGCCCGTCTTCTTCCTCCACACCCTACAGCTGTCGTGCCCTTTTCCATCCTTCCCCCTTCACCTCGGTTAGAGATTCATTTAGTTCCCCTCAACGCCTTCGATCAAACTAGGCACCGAAGCAACCTCATCGACTTGCAATGTCGCTCAGTGGGACAAGATGAGCATCGTCTTCTAGTCGGATCCCAACAACATCAACGTCATGTGCAGAGGGCATTCAATGATCCCCGGACTCCTTCGAGCACCCATCGGGCTAAACCGATAGCTGACACGGTCAATTCATTGAAGGAACCTTCCATCCAAGCAATAGAGGCACGACAGTGCCATTCTTCCCGATGGCTTCATCCTTCAACTGTTCCAAAACCATAGAAGCCAGCGTGAACTCCTAGACCCACCTCCAGAGTAGCACTCTTTTGCCATTAGAACACCATCCTCATCCAATGTCGACCACCCAAGCTCCCGCCGGTGCCCTCCACCTCCATTGTACAATCCTCCCCTCCTGTCCAACTCCTCCAAATCCACCAGAGACCTCTCCCACCGCCATCACCTTGCATCCACCAAGTTGTTGCATGCCCGCCCCACCATCAAAAATGACATAGAGAAAGGAGAAAGAGGGAGACGATAGCAGAAGGAGACGATGGCAAAGGCGTTGACGAAGCCCAACCACCCACTCCACCTCTCGTGCTCCCTGCCACTTAATAGTATTGAATGAGGGGATAAGAGGGTTGAAAAAGATTAGAAGAAAAAGAAAAGGATGGCGATTGGGCTCGTGTGAGCCTGCTAGACCTTCCCTATGTCTATGCTCATCCAGATCATGGAATGCAATCTCTCGAGAATTTCTCGAGATCTCCCGAGAATCTCTCTCTCCACGCATCCGAGAAACGAGATCGCTGAAACGAGAATATCTATATAATACCTTTGGTATCTTGATCTTCTCCACTTATTATTATCCATAACTTGTTAAATGGTCTTATTAAGTTTACTTCATATAATTTCAATTTTATTATAGAATCCATACAAATATTCATCTAGACATCATTATTTGATAAAATTTTATAATTTAATATTTTTTAACTATATATGTACAATTGACCTAAGATGTCATCAATCTCCTTTCCATAAGATCTCTTGTATGTCTCACGTTAACAATAGTTCACTCTCTCTGTATTATGTTCCCATGACTCCGACTTGTCTTATGAGTCAAGATCCTTGTGTTGAGTGGGGGCATCGACACTTTAGTTTAAATGCCACACTACTACTTGAGGTGCATTTCACAATTTTCCTATCTAGCTATTCAAGTAGTCATATTTCACGGTCTCCTTTTAAATTGATTATGCCGGATATTAGATGATTCGGAATGGCGTAGTTTACATCAAGTTTATTAGTATTGTCAAAAATCTATTAAGATCATGGATAGTGTGATATAAATAAAATGCATTGTGCAATATACTTCCTCAAAGACACTATCTCATCTTATGAACTGACTGGTTGGCTAATCGGCAAGCTAACATAAACAAAAATGTTCAAGGGCTTAATTTAAGCCTAAAGAGTACAAGTCATAGAGAGAGCCAATATACATTGACAACACTTGTCCACAGCAGCCGATTATTGAGAAACAAACTGACATGCATATCAAGATGATTTATACAATCCAGAACTAGTTGCAAAGTATGAGCAGCAATGTGTCATAGAGGCCAAAATTGACAGAGACGTCGAGGCCAACTTGACTGAACAACTTATTGAACTACTAACTATGTTGACAATTGAGTAGCAGCACCTTGTAGATGTTGAGATCGACATAGCTATTATGACCGAGTTGTATAGATAGATTATCGAGTTGTCGATAAAGCTGACTACTATGACCGAGGCACCAACTACCAAGGGTCTGCCCAAAGATGCTCCAATATAATACCCAGATTTAGAGCTTGATAGTCGCTATCTTTAAGTCATGTTTTGTAGTCACCTTGGAGCGTATCGGTCTTAATCATCATTCAGATTGCACTATTGCCATCCTCTACTTCGATGGTGGCCGTATTAATCATACGGCATTACAAAACTCGATAACGAGTTTTTCATAACCAGAAGAGAGTGATGAGGACTAGATAGAACAGGATTAACCAATTATTTGGAGATTGAACAAAATTAACCGATTATTCAGGTTTTATGAAGATGTCGCATTTGATTTTTTTAGTCGGTAGAGTTAGAATTTATTTCCTACACTTTCTTTTAATATTTGGAGTCCTTTTTAGTCCTCTTTACATTTAAGTCCTTTAGAGGACTCAGTTGTGTTTAGTCTTTTTAGATTTTTTTTAAAATGTCAAGCTCCATATAAGAGCACGATGGAAGTAAAAAATGAATGCAATTTTGGAAGATTTGCTTGGTGTCTTGCGCAAGGGGCTTGCCCCGTAGGTACCCTCACCACTGATGCATCTTGGCTTCTCCCTTCTCACCTCCAAGCATTGGCTAGCCTCTGATCACCCCCGACATAGGCTAACTCCGACAGTCACTCCTTCCCCTCCTCCATTCATGCCTCTGTGCCATTGTCCGTCTCCTTCACCCTTTCATAGTTATGTAGGTCGCATAGTCCTTACTATCGTCATTGTCGTCGTCATCTGTGTCCGCTTTCGTTGTCATCATCCACCACCTCTAGCTTCTTTTGGATCATCAGCACCAACAGCTCTGACATCCAACGTTGCCGGTTTCTTCATCATCGTCAGCATCCCCACCCTTACAGCACATGTGTTCCGTCACCATAAGGAGTCACTACGTCAGAGCACCTGCACAGTCCTCCCTACCTCTTTCTCCTTTCATCTCCCCCTCCCGGTTCCATTGTAACACCCTATAGAGCACCTCGCCCTCTTTTGGCACCACCAAGATCACCGGAGCACACCATCAAGCCTGTTGCCATCTGCGACCGCTTCCAACCCTCCCTCTCTTCCCCAAGGGCACCACACACCTCCTAAACCTCGTCAAACCACCATTATCCATATATGATCACCTCTATCTCCCTTCCCCTGTTATGGCTCCTCCGATGGGGAAGGTGGCAGAAGACAAAAGATGTTGAAGGAGAAGCACCAATGTTGACCCTCTCAGCCATGCGAGCATCACAACCACCTCGTGGCCCTCTTGCCTCCATCTACTCCCCTATGCAAAGGGACGAAGCCCTCGGCCATAATGATGCCTTTCAAGCACCTTCTACTGCTTGTGAGCACTACCCAAGTGGGCCATGGCTCCCCTCCATTGCATGCATAGTTGTCAAGGCGACAAGGCGCCCAAAGCGTTGAAGGGTACCAATTCCGCTTAAGCGACAAGGTGGCCGCTTAGGCGTCGACTAGGCGGTCAAGGCGGTATTCAAGAAAAGCTAAGTCAGGAGGTTGTTATACATAAAAATAAGCATAAATATAATTATATTTTTATGTTATAATTGAATATGAATGTTTTATCTATGCACACGAGTAAATATGATGTGTGTGTGAAAGAGAAGAAAGTTAAATAGATTTTTATAAAATTTAAATATATAACACATTTATGATTATAAAATTTATATATATGCGATAGTATAAGTGATGGTGAAATCTTGTTATAATATTATTAAATAGGGGGGAGCGCAAAAAGAGCTGAAAAGAAACTTAATTAAGTATTCCATATATGTTTATAATCATAAATCTTAAATATGTATGATAGTATAAGAGATAGTAAAATATATTAATATATTCAAATTATCATTAAATAAGTGTCCCTTGTGAAGGGTATCAAGGGGGCAAAACCCCTCAAAATTATTTTTTTAATCATGTAAAAATACCCAGGACGCCTTGCCTGGGCGCTTTGGGTGCCTAGGCTGGCGCCTTGGACGCCTTGGGCGCCTATGCGGGCGTCTTGGGCACCTTTTTGTCCCCGGACAAGGCACCCTGGCAAGGCGCTATTGGAAAAGTGCCTTGCCGCCACACTTGTCAAATTAGCATTGCCCGCAAGCATCATGGCCTTCACGTACCATCAGGCATTGCATTGCTCAGCCATGACCCCATAGGCTCAACCTTACAATATGCGGACGTGTCCCTTAATCACTACGACCTTGTCGACGTCTATCTCCGCCTAGCCACCATGATTCCCACCTTCAAACGAGAGGGTACGCGGCCGAGCTGCAGCTCCATGTCCTCAGGCTAGCGATTAGTCTCCATGACCCCTATCAATGTTACGTCTAGCGGCCATGCAACCAGCCCACACCCAACTAGGTAGTGATGGGAAACAGAAACCAAAAACAAGGATACTAATGCAAGTGAACAGCAATGCCTAGATAGAGAAGAATACGTTGATTCAACACAGATTCCAGGGAACACAGATAAGTAACCTCATCAGAAAGAGGCTAGATAAACCGGAACATGCAATAAAGGGATCAAGGGGACACGGTAAACATGCTTAGTAAGATATACCCCAAGAACTACAGACATGCTCAGAACCATTAACAAGACAGATTTAATGTGACTGGATCAGGTAGCACTTTAATGACCTCGCTCAAGCTAACCAACAGCAATAGATTTACCGAGCTAGGACCTATCTCCCAAGCATGGCATTGATCGAAGGAGGATAATGAACTAGCAAGCAAGCTGGCGCGATAAAGGGAAGGTACGTACCGCTTGTCCCGGAATCAAAACAAAGCCAAATATTATACCAATCCTCCCAGTAGATGATCGCCCTCCTGCCGATAGTTGACCCTGATTGGCTGAGGACCTATTACCATAAAGCCAGAAAACCACAGGTGACATAGATCCAGAACGGCAACCATATCATAACAATATACTCATGTCATGAGCATGGAGCTAGTATAGTAGGGCGGGTCAGAGGATGCTTGACATTCGGAGTCAACCCTGAGAGACGAGGAGATTTGATACCGGCATCCTCTTGGGCCACCAAGGTACCATCTCTCGCCCAACCAGTGAAGTCAGCCTGGGTGTAGATACCCTCACTCAAAGAGGGGTACAACTGTAGTAGCTTGACCTTTTACTGAGGGAAAATCACAATCGCGGCCAGTCCAACCACCGACGATCAGACAGGTGCACCCTTCATCATTCCCATTTGGAGAGCCGTGGGGCAGGACCCTTCTGACCATTCAGATCGGGAACCAAGACACCCATAGCAGATGATTGAATGGGGGGTCTCTTATCGATGGGGGCAGAATGGGGGCAGGGACACAACAATCCTTCAGGACAGGATCGGGACTCCCGAATGTGAGATAACCTTCAAGCGTCTTAGAGCTGAGCTCTGAATAATAATACCAAGTAGGGAACTGAAGCATAAACAGAGAGTTCCACACCGAATACCTGGACCGCGCTTGAAAAGAGAACCACGCTGATCTCCTCTGCAGAGACCAAAAATAGAGGGATCACTACTTCTCCAACCAGTGTTGTATGGGTTAGAGTCGCAGCCCAAATCTTCTGACAGAGGCTGAGGGAGCCTTCCCACCACTGAACGTATAACTCGAATGACCCATCCACAGTAGACCAGCTAGGGAAAACTCGGGATGATAACCGGAAAACCTCGATCCCACACGCATGGCAACCGGAAATGGCTCTAAACAGGAAACAAACCCAAAAAATGATCGATGGAGAACAGGGAAAAACCCAGATCCGACTCTGGATGCACTGAAAGGGGCTCGATCCCACTATTTCCGCGATGAACCCTCAGAACTTCCTGAAGAGGGCTCGAAAGGGGTCCCCGCAAAAGACGAAAATGGTGAGATGGTGAAGGGGACGGAATTCCTCTTCAGGAGCGACGGCCATAGGGATCCGCCTGGCGCAGATCCGAGCAGGGGGGGAGACGAAAAGGTGTCGCCATTGTTGGACTCAAGCGCAAAGGAAGCGGCAACGAGCTACGAAATGACCGCCGACGTCGCATCCGGCTGATAAGGTCACAGACACCACGCCAAAATTCAATCGCATTAACCGAACATTCGAGACAATCGCTTGGACAGAAGAACAGTGACCAGCCGAACGGCCTTCATTCAAATTTTTCCTCTCTGCTCTACAGTGTGGCCCAAGGCTCCCATTATATAGGGACCTGGTGCCAAATTACAAAAAAGACCCAGATGCACAAAAGATACGCAAAAAAAGATGCCAAGTGTAAATAATGACCCGCGGAAGGCATCGACTAGAGGCTATAGATAAAATAAAATAAAATGTATATGCATGTCGCTATTTACCCAAAAAATGCAACTAAGTGATCATGATTATGTAATGGAATAACTATCAAGTATGTGTATGTACGTAGGTATGTATTTTTATCTCCAAAAAAAATGACTATGTTCAAATGTCAGAACCAGAGGGAGCCCAATCTTTGTGGCCTTCTTTTGTAAACCTTTTGAAAATAATCAAATTTGTCATGGAATCTGGTGTCCGCACCAGGTAGTCTGCAACCCAAGGTGGCCTACTAACCCTGATCTAGTCGGCTCTCCAGCCCGCCCAGCCGGTTCAGTTGGTTTTGTCCAGTTCAATCTGGTTTAAGGAAAAGTCGGGCCATTCGGCAGTCCATAGCTCGGTTCAAGCCTTGTTCAAGGCAGTCCAACCCTTTTTCACATTGGTTCAGTGCTCCCAGGCCCGGTTCAGGCCAATCTAATGTTGGTTCAGCGTAGTTCAACTCATCCAGACCCGATTCAATGGGTTTTGGTCCGATTCAGCACCTTTCAAGCCATGTTTAGTGGGTTCCAGTCTTGTTGAACGCATTTTGGCTCAATTCAAGAGGAATTTAGCTCGTTTCATTTCGGTTCAGGCTTGATCGATCTATTTTGGGCCCAATCAGGTATATTTCAGCTGACATCCTCAGATGGCGGCATCTTCTTTCCTGTCCTACATCAACCTCAAGCACCTCTCAAGATTGACCAGACGATTGCCTAGAATAGTTATCTCAACTTTACCAACATATAACATTAAATAAGTAAAAAATAATAGTAAAAGCAAAGATTCTTGGCATAATATGATGCAAAGTGTGGTAAAAAAATGTAGCAAAATACACATTAAAATACACATTAACAACATAAAAGTATTTTAAAAATCTAAAACCTAAATGGCCTAGTAGCACTAAGGTGACTGCTTTAAGGAGGGAAGGAACAAAGGTAACCTTTTCTAGCGTCATTGCCAAGAAGGTTATCACAATCATCTCTCAGAAGATAGGTTGTGCCCCCAGGCCACCATAAATTGTGAAAGAAACCTCAGTACAATGGATGATATGGTGTAAAGTACGGAGGTCTCCGTAGTCTTCTCCCTCCATTTTTCAACTTCAACCATATTTTTTTGCTTAGAAGGCACCTATTAGTTCCATTCTGTAGGGACTGTGGAACCCATCTTATGCTATCCCCACTCGTTGAATCCAATAGCTGATACTTCAGATGGATGCTATCTTCTTAAAACTTGCAGTGTTGCAGGTACGAAAGAGGAGTGTTCCTTGGAGCAACTATTTGAAGATATTCAACAGTGGAAAAAGTTTTTCATTAGCGTATTGTTTCTTATAGTTTTCTAAGTGCTTGATTGACAACTATTACTCTCACCTATCAACAACTTGAAAGACACGTATCTTTCCATTTCCGTAATTAATGAAATATGGCTTGTTCATCTTCAAAGAAAAAAGAAGCTACCCACACTGGACCTCATAGCCAGAGGGGTTTTATGTGACCATTTTCTTTACATATTTTTCTTTTACCCACTCGCAGGTCCGTGGAACCTCACCTGATTCCTCACTAGTGGTTTTTTGCTCTCTTTTTGTTGATTTTATATGTGTGGGACTCCTCTGCAATCCCACCATCTCTACCTCTTTTTTCATTTCCTTTCTCACCCACCACAACAGGTTATAACCTCCCACTCTAAGATTCAGGAATTAGAATCGGAATCAGAATTGGTAGGGAATCAATTCTGATCAGTCCAATTCAACAGACTCTCAAGAAGAAAAAACGATTCAGAATCAGTCCAAATCAATTTTTTTCCCTTCAAAAAATTCAAAAAAAATTCTAAAAAATTGTGAAGCACTCTAAAACATTGTTAAAAAATTAAATCTAATGTCTAAAATGCCATAACAATGATAACACATAATCATTACAAATTTATAATATACATGATAAATGATAGTGATACAAATGATATACCTTTCACCAAAATTGATGATATTGAGTGTCATCGTCATTTTCGCTATGCTCATAATTAACTCATTCATTGTTATCTCTCACGATCAGCACAGGTCATATGAAAATAGTGATTCAGCCATCTGGCTAAAATCATAAGTTGTCTCCTAGAGAGAATTTATAAATGAATAGTATGGATAAAAACCTGAAAAAGAAGTGGTCTCTGGATAATTAGCTACTGCATTACTCATCAAAGTACCCTTGATGTCAGCATTGACTTCTCCAACTAGAATGTTGACCGGAGCCCAAATCTAATGAACATGCACCACTAGTACGTGCACTAAAAGTAGAACCACCACCTTCTCTTCTAAATCCTCCGCCTTCACCGTCACCACCTCTTATATATGAAGGCGATGAAGGTTAGATGGATGGCATGCACTCTTCCTCATCATTGTCTAAAGTGGTATTGCCACTTCCAATGATATGATGTCATCTAATGTCCAACATTCTCTTTTTAGGTTCTTCTAATGGGGATGAAGTGCCAAGGTCCAAGTCACGCTGATATATCTTCTTAAGTGCTACAAAAGGCCTATGTGTCATTTGTTTTGTTTTTGTAGGAGTAGATTGTATAGCTGAAGCCAGGGCTGGAGGTGAGACTTGGGATACCACTAGGGCTGAAGTTGGACGTGGTTAATGTTGAGTGTCATGAACAACCTCCTCCATAAGTTCACTCTCAATGCTATTACGTTTTTCTTCAGCCTATGCACGGTCATCTGGGTCAAACTCTGGGGTGTCCTCTCTTCCCTCTCATTTAACTATGTAAAAAGTGGATATTCCTCCTAAAAAATATTATCCACATCCCCCTTTCAAGCACCTGGGACTCTTAAGTAGCTTTCTCTTCATAAGATCCTCTTGTAAATCTTACAAATATCTCTTTTATCAACTTTTGTCGAGTCTTGATGTTCTTGATACGTAAGCGCATGTTGTAGTAATAGACTACCAACTTGTCTAATCTTTCAGAGCTCAGTTTATTCTTTCTCTTTGTGTGAATAAGGCTAATGATGCTCCAATTCCTCTCATAGTGGGAAGAACTGGTGCTCTAGTTCAATATGTGCACAACAATAGAAGATAGTAGATTCCATCCATTTCTTGTACTCACTTATACCCACCATTCAACTGCCAAAAAATCAACAAATTGTTAGTGTTGTCAAATACGAATATTCTTAACAATAAATTATTACAAATTAAATTTACATATCCGGAGAAATTTGGTCATAGAAGTATCTCATATCTATATCTGAGTACACTCCGACTTTCATCCTATATGATTACATCTGAAAAAAAGATAAATGTTACAAAGTTAGTATCTTCTTTTTTAAAACAAGTTCAATATTCATTTGCCATTTACTTCTAACTCAGGCTCTGTCCTATCTTACTGAGTCATTGAAAGTCATCTAATCATAGCCAATATATCCCTCACCACCTCATTGTCATTGCACACATTCTCTTTATATTGGATCTTGGGGTTTAAGAAATATCCTGCATTCAACACATGATATAAGATAAAAGTATTCATATAACAATGAAAGGAGAATCTTGAAATTAAAGTTTGTGAAAACTACCAGTTGTATGCACACCATGGTGCAATGTCATGTCTCATCTGGCATCCACAATTTTTCATCACTTCTTGTAAACTATGGGATTCTTCTCATTTATCGTCAACTTTGCCCTATCCATGGCATCATATAAATTTCCCATCTGGTTTCTATCATCTAAGTCCATTAACCTCAATACATTTACTAGTGGTTAAATAATTAACAAATAATATTGGATCCTCTCCTAGAAACACTTATCCATAATGAACCTCTCCAGATAAGCCAAGATCTCTAATTGGTCAATCATATTATGCAAGTCAGCCATGTATATTACATATTCCTATAATGCAATGAACCGCACCAGTGTATGTCTATGCATATGTACACTCTTTAAGGTAATGAAATTTGTGACAAACCATGTAGGCCCAAGCTTAATGAGATCACGTCCCTCTATATATTGTCTCATTGTATGTAACAATCAATAATGTGAATAAATAAATGATGCGATAACCTAAACTTGGCTAACAAGAGTGGACATTGAGGGCTCCCTAATATCCTCCAACATATGATCTATAGAATGCACTGCAAAAGAAACATAGAATAGATGTTGCCTCTTCTCCATCAGCTTCTTACCCATTGTCTTGTAGGAGGGCTCATTATTTGTCACAATCTGCAAAATATTCTCCTCCCCAATCTCCTCCACAACGACATCTATCAAAGAAAATATGTAGTCAACATTTTAATCTAACCAGATGTATCTACTGACTTCAAAAAAGTGGTGCCCTCTGAACAGTGAATCAAAAAATTAATTATGGACCTCTTTGTAATGTCAGTCCGTCCATCGCACATCACTGTACACCTCCTCTCCTTCTAGACCAGCTTGAAACCATCTATCCATGACTTCAGCTCCACTACCTCCTCCTCTAGGTCGGCTCCATATATGTATCTATTGTTGAGGACTTTTAGTCCTGGTTCAACCTTAGCTATAGCATCTACCATGGTCTGAAAGTAGGGGCTCGTAGATACATGCACAGGGATACCTACATAAACATACATGCATAAAAGTTAATTTTAAAAAAAAAAAAGTTGAAACGAAATAAACATTGCAAACTTCTTACCTGGATGTAAAAAACACTTGACAATATGTCTTACTGCTCTCTTAGCAGCTGTGTTGGTTGCTTTGATGCCTTTGAATACTTGCTTTAATGTCTTCTGGAAAGTACTCTACTTCCTAGAGCAATAAAGATCATCCGCTGATGGTGCGGTGGCCATACATAAGGAAAGTGGAATGTGAACAATGTTACATCCCAAATGTCTCCTCTCTTACTCCCACACCCTCACTAGGTGGGGATCAGTTGGATTGTGAATGACAGAATAGAACATCCACAGCTCCAGAGCTTCTGCTTCCTTCCTCCTCTCCTCCTCTCTATGTGTATATTTGTTTGTATGTCTCGCCTTTCTCAGCTCAAACTCTGTGGAAGACTCATCCTTCTCATTCTCAAGTATAGCCCTAGATTTCCCTTTCCCCTTCCCTTTGTAAGTTGAGTAATCATCTCTTCTCCCCATGAGCTCGTCATGCAAATCATTCCTCTGTTCGATCCGGATCTCGCTCTGAGGCTCTACATGTGAAGTGAGCCCTCATAGTCTCACTACTCTCCCTATACACCTTGTCACATTTTTTCACATTGCCACCTAGCCCAACTATGTGTTGTTTCAATCGAAACACTCCATTATTTGCTTCTCACTCCACCTGCACTGTACCATCTTATTATCCATATCCAACATGTGACTATGCTCCCACCCAATATCACGGGAAGCCGATACATCGAAGCCTCCTTGCTCCGTCATTTAATCTCCTTGCTTTGCAACGTTAACAACTTAAAATCTTAAAATGAAGTAATATATTAATCGAAAACAAGTAAACAGGCTAGAGAAAAGATTGAACAAGGGGGCCGCTTAATGTGGACAACCGCCTAAAAAGGGTTGTTCGGCCATGACAGCCATTGGGTGATTGTTGGGGCAGGGGGACCTCAACACCTATATAGGGCAATTCCGATCATTTCAAAAGTAAAAAACATGTAAAACGGGAAAAATTGGCTATGTACGCGTCAATCCGAGCTTAGAAATTGTTGAAAGTAAATTTACGAAGGAGTCTTACCAACGGAAGAAAAACGAAAGATTGAAAGAAGAAATTGTTGGAGCCCTTGGAGAAAGGGCCTCTAAATTGCCTAAATTGCCTGAGAATCGCCTGAATCGCCAGAATATCTAGAAACACTATCGCAGCAATTAGATCGAGCCGGAATCTACCAAAGATTGTCGGAGATGCAAGGGGGTCGCCCGAATTGCCAAGCCGCAAAGATTGTCGGAGATGCAAGGGGGTCGCCCAAATTGCCAAGCCGCCTTTGAAATCGCAAGCCCTAGAAGCCATGTCATGAGAATCGGCCCTTCGGAGCCATTATCAAGCCCGATATCAATTCAAACCGGAACTTAAGTTGATTGGTTGAATCGATTGAATCAACCGATTCGATGTCAAAATCAGTCGAATCAGATCGATTCAAACCGATTCGAAAAATTCCCTCAGAATTCCATCTAGAATCGGTCATTCTAACCAGAATAGAATCGAGACTGACCAATCTGATTTCGGAATCGACCGATTTTGATCTGATTAAACCGATTATGTGAACCATGCTCCCACTTAAGCAGCTGCATGATTTGAAAGCATTACAAGTTTCCTGCCCATGAAAACAACCTCAAGAACTTGGTTATAGAGATATCCAAAATATAGGAATACGTGGAAATAACAAGAATCTCATCATAAATAATAAAATTGCTCTTATTGTTGTCCAACCATCCAACAGCAACTATCTAGTTCACCCATCTTCATCGATGGCCAAAAATGAGAGAAAGATCCTTAATAGCAAGGCAACACCGGATAATCCATGCACAAATAATAAAACAGATCCTTGACATGCCGTCCCCCCCCCCAAATTGAAAAAAGCAAAGCACCAGAACTGGCAGAAATAACGTAGATGTTACTGCATCCTCTCTCATACAAAACGTATATTAAAGCTCAAATAAAATGGAGAAAGACAATCAATCCAGCCAACCTCTTTTACCAAATACGCACATTCTACTAGTCTTTCTTAATTTATTAGAACCTCATCACTTAACTTAACGATAACAAAGTCAAAGGTATCTTAAACGACAATTTGTTGTAACTAAATTAAAAAGATTCTGGTAAGCTACAGCATTTATCATACCGATAATTATATAAAATTCACTAGAGTTCCCTTAAAAACAAACAGTGCATTACACGACTTTCAAGAAGATAACAGCACCAATTTATTACTAAAGACGTTGTACACAACATTCTCATGATAATACAAATTTGGTTAGGATTAGCACAGTTGTCCAGGAACCGCTTAGGAGCTTCGTAGGCATCAAGGCATAAAGACACCTTTCCCAGGAACCAAAAAATGTAGACGTACACAGCACACAGTTACAAATAGAAAACATAATTCCATGCACACATATATACACATTCAAATATATGTAAAAACATATATACGTATATGCATACACAACACAAAAATTTAAGTCCACTGAATAGCATCCGTAGAGGCTAGATCTTCTCCCCCTTACTTTCCCCCCTCTTTATCTCTCTTTATACATGCCCGCCTATGCCTATGCCTATGCTTAAATGACATTTTGTCGACTTGACAACCATAGGCCTATCTACCAATTGAATCACTTTTTGAACATAATGAACATAATCCAGATCCCACATAACTTTATGAAGACCAAGATTATAATGTTATATACAGTCTATATGAAGACACTAGAATGATACGAATATTAGACTAGTGCTACTGATGTAACCTCAAAATTCAAAAATTTAAAAGATTTTGATTTTGGAAATTCATTTTCCTTTTGAATTTGAATTGGATTTGATTAGACCTTAGCATTGACTTCTTAGGAAAATAGATGGTATTCCATAAAAGTACTAACGAGGGTCAAAATTATATGTTGAGGTTGTTAGGTTCTTTGAAAATTGATTTTGACCTCTCCCCGTCGGATGGTGCGAAGATCCGACGTTAATTACATCGAGATGACTCGAAGACCCTTGATTATCGTTATAGCAATCCATGAAAATAGAAAACAATACATCCACAATAAACATTCATACAAACACATAGGATAAAACAACCCCATGAACTTGATAGAAGGAAAGCATCTAATTTGATTTTGAATTTTATTTGAATTTAGTTTGGATTTGATTTGAATTGGTTAAAATTGATTTGAGTTGAATTGGTTTGATTAAATTTGGTTTGAGTTTGAGATAATCTGTTTTAAGATTTGATTAGAAATTGATTAGGAATTGATTTAATTTCAGTTTGTTTCAGATTGATTTGGTTGAAATTAATTTTCTCTAAGGTTTGATTTAAGAAATTGATCTGGATTGAGTGAAATTGCTTTAAATTTGTTCAAGTCAGATTGGCTTGAAATGAAGTTTGTTTGGGTTAGTTTTGTTTGATTGAGATTGACTTGAGCTTAATCTAAGAATTGGACTTGAAATGAATTTGATTGGTGTTTCCGAATTTCAGATTTTTTTTGATTTGGAATTCTGCAGATTTTTACAGTTTCTTGGTTTCTTGTTTTAAATGTGAAGTTCAGATTTCAGTTTGATTCAAACGGATTTAATTTGACTGAGTGGAATTCTTTCATCTTTTCGGATTTCTGCAAAGCTGGCAGATCCTGTTCGAAGCATGAATTTTTGATTGGGATTGCAGTTTACAGATTTATGTGATTTCAGATTTGTCAGATCCTGTTTTAAATTCCAGTTTCAAGTCTTAAACCTTCTGATTTTGTATTTCTGCAGATTTTACAGGCTTCGGACCTATAGGTTCAGAATTTTTGATCTCCTGCAGATTCTATACGTTCCAAAATTTTTAGATCTAGAATTTCCAGAATCGACCCTCTTACAGAATTTTTTTACAGCTTCAGATTTTCTGATTTATACATTTTCGGTTTTCTGACCTCTGATTTCCAGACTTTATGCTCCAGACTTCAGATTTCAGACCTCTATTTTCTGAATTTTTCAGCTTTCAGATTTTACAGTTTTTTCAAATTTTCTTTTGTCTTGCCTTTTAGGAGTTTCATGTGATTGTCCTCTCCTTGTAGCATATGCACCGAACATGAACTTTCAATTATTTCTTCTCAACATGAGACATGATTTACATTCATGACCAGAAATCCGGTCTCTTGAGTTCTTGATGGATTTGTCAATTCATGGGTGGCATGTACCCGGTCTTGATAGACTTATGGGCATCCCCCACTGTTTTGAAATTGAATGCACCCAGCTTTTGACAAGCTTGTGGGGACTCATCTCATAATTTCTGAACCTCATTAGCTCATAGTTTGGCATATCGGCATGTTAATCATGCACAGCCTTCCCATGGCATAATGGGTAAGTAACTCCTTCTTGGGGCATGGTAAGACATTGGGGTCTTTTATAGACTTTTGTATGTCTACCTTAAGGACGTAGGGGCGGATGGTTAGTCGACCCCCCAACTAGTCCGAATTTTGAATTCTTTTAAGTTAAGCCGAGACGTAGGGGCGGATGGTTAGTCGACCCCCCAACTAGTCCGGTTTGTTGAATTAAATGTATTTTTCAATTTAATTTCACTTGATTGTTTATTTTAAAATGTTTTTTTTGTTGAAGGCCCTGTTTGGGCACTGCTTCAGCCGAGAGAAGACCCTGCACTGTTCTGGACCGGCGGCTGCTTCTGCGCGGGACCGGCCGGATGCTCGGGGGCTGGCCGGCTTCGTCCGGTCGGCTCTCTCTTCTTCTTTTTTTGTGTTGTCTTCACCGGGTGGGCCCCACCCCAATTCCACCGTGGACTATAGTCGGGGGACATATTTCCCCGCGGCTACAGTGTCTGTTTGGCCTTCTCCGGCACCCGACGGCAGCGCGGGCATTCTTCGCGGCAGCTCTCGCCGGCAGCGGCACCGATGGAGGAGAAGGATGGTTCCGGCGACGACGACGAGCTTCGGAGGAAGTCCCGGCGACGGCCGCTGCTGCAAGGGAGGCTTCCGGCGATCACAGCGTCGGCAATAGGTGCTTCCGGCGGACTCGGCACGATCCTGCGGCAGCTCCACGGTCCTCCGTGGGCTTCAACGACCTTGGAGAAGCTTCAGAGCTCTGGCGATGGCATTGAAGAAGAGGTAAGGCCTCAACGGCAGTCCCCTCTCTCTGTTCGTCTCTCTTTCCCTCTCCGATTTCCGCACCGTTTGCCTCTATCTCTCCATCCCCCCCGGCCTCTCGCCCCCTGTCCCCTTTCCGCGCGACGGCTCCGATGGGGTTTTATAAGCCCCCGACTCTCCTTCTTCTGTAGGGAAGCTTACCGAACAATGCCTCCAGCCTCGCGCTGGACTCGGAAAGGTTTGAGATTTGTGGGACTCGCTTCCCTTCTCTTCTTCGACTCTCTCTGCCACGTTGGAGACTTCCGTAAAGCAGGATTCTGCTCCGAGACGAACTCGATCAGATGCTATATCCGCGGGATTGATTCCCCGATTCTCCCCGACTCCCATAGACTCTTTTTAGAAGGACTTTCCTTTCCTTACGGGACTTCCATCCTTGGAAGAGTCTAGCTTGGCATAGGAATCCACCGAGAATTAGTTTCCCTGCTGACTTGTCCTTGCTTAACGCCTTTGTCTCTCGACCCTCCAAAATAGGAAGAGACAATCTCTTGTATTTGAGTGGCATTGAGGTGGCGTGGCATGGATTTCTCCAAGATGTCCCTATCAAGGTTGCACCGTGGAGACAAAAAAGGCCATCGTAATGGGCCTATTTCAGGACCACAATTAACCCACCAAGTATGTGTAATGGGTGCATTAAGCTGGATTTAGATCAACCCTTGATGGGCTAGGCAAATTGGCATTGATCTTGGAACTATTTTATTCATGAGATGGCAGTCAAAGGGAACCAAATTAAATGATATATTTGGAAGTTTGAACAATATAACTCACTGGAGATTTGACTTGATTTAATCTCAATTTAAAAATTTTCGGTGTTCACAGCTACCAATACTAGGTGAACCAACTAATGTTTTTGTATTTTTTTGGAAGGTGACCAAGGTCATAATTCACTAATTACAATAGCAAAAAGAAGTAATATTTTGTCTATAAAACAAGTACCGTAAAAACTACCACAAACTTGCTAAATCAAATCCAATCAAACATACAGATTAACAAATTACGAGTAACACTATGAAGCAAGGAAGGTGGGGTCCTAGGTCGTGACCAGGTCAGCCTGGTCCAGACCTAACCCGGTCCAACCCTATTTTTTAATATTAAAAATTCAAAAAAAATGACAAAAATAACATAAAAATATGAAAAATCTGAAAAATTAGGTAATATGACTAGAAAACAATTTCATGTATTTTATTCAAATTTTACATGTTCTACTTGCTTTGTATAATTTATGTAGTCACTCTATGACATTCGAGTTGAGTACATACCATTGTACAAGTATCCATATCATATTCATCACTCACTCGTAAAATAACTCTACAAGATTCCCAAGAACCATCATAACTACCATAGGTGGATTGTATTGAACAATTTGACGAGGATCCATAATTCATCTTATAATCCTCTTGGTGATATGTAAGGAGCCATAAGTCTTGAGATGAATCAAATCTTTACATGAAGTGTGCATAGTATTGACTTCTACCATGTTGTATGTGTTCAGATCCTCCACCTTGTGATCTCGCACCGTGATCCACGTCTTATGTCTCGTGCATGTGATGCTCCTCTTTTGTGAAGTGGTGCGTGGTTGTAGAGTAGATATTCAAATTCGTTGTCCTCCTTTCACCAGAAGCAATGTCATTGTCTTCTTCATTCCTTGCTCCATTGTCAATGCTCCTTGATGTTGAATCATTTAATATTTAGTATTGAACTCGGATGTTTAATTTCGGTGTGTCTTCTCTCTCCTCGTCGATCATTTTCGTATCTGCAATGTCAAGGGGGTCAGGTCTTCTTTCATTTTGCCATGTAATGAGGAATATAAAATTCCTCGATGAGAGACACGTCTTCGAGCATCTTAAGCCCACTCTTAAGCTTCCGGGTTGAACTCCGGTTCGTCCAATCCTTCACAATTGTTGACCTAAACTTCTAACGAATTTTGTTCATCGAAAATTATGTCGAAGTCGATATTCTCCTCCATTATCACTGGCTCCATAGTTCGGCATCTTGAAGCTTCTTCTCTCCATCATTGTTCATCCTTCTGGTACTCCCTCATCATCTCTAAATTCTGAAGCTTCAGCCTCATAATATAGTGACAATGGACCAATTGCTCCAATATTCATGATGTCAACCTATTCCTCTACTTTGTATGGATGACGTTGAATGTCGGCCAATTTCTCTCACATCCCGAAACTGATGTGGCTTAACTTAAAATCCATATTGTCACATCTGCTAAAACTTCGTAATCCAGTGCTTTGCTATGTCTATCCACCATTCAATTGTATGATATCAATGTGTTAGAAAATAATTGAAATACCCGATTGATTTGAATTATAAATAAAGTATTGGATGATACATACCTAAACTTAGAAGTATTACAACTCACTTGACTCTTGATGTTCCAAAATAGAATGCTCTCATTTTGTAATCGTGTATTTTGTTATAAGTTACGATCGAATGGTTGTCATCACCGAGCATTCTACGCACGACCGACTTCACATAGTCCAAAAGCTCATAAGTTGACTTGAACAAGGAACTATAATAGTATATGGAATTAAAAAAATGACCTGACAATATAAAGATGTTAGTAGAATACATACAAGCATATAAAATATACACAAATTCACTTAAACAAAAAAAATTTACATGTTGCATGTATCAGTTGATGTAATGTTCACTCCCACCAATGGTCAATGATATCCCACCACTTGTTGAAGTTGGGCATTGTCTTAACAATCTCATCCTTCGCCAGCTCAATTGCGTGACATAAGTACCACATAATCACCTTCCTATCCCCATCACCTATCCTAAGTACTTTCACTAGAGGTTGCAATATATTTAGGGTCTTCTTTACAATTATCCAAAAATCTCTACACTTTAATGTCTCATCTATCTTCCTCCCTTTCCTCTTATCTGAAGGGTTAGCCCAAGCCACTAACAAGTCTGTCTCGATGAGATTAACATCTGAGTAAGGGGATACCTCTGTTGCATTAAACTTTCTAGGAAAATATAGTAAAAAGTGAACCAGATTGTCTCAAGCCGTAGAAGCTCTTGATCCTTCATATGTTATTTCATTAGGTTGAGGATGAAGTGATAGTTGTACATAAAAGATAATATAGGTTGGGCTAACTTAACTTCCCTATCGATTTAAGAATCTTTGCATATATCTTCTAACATCAAGTTTATCAAGTGGGTAGAGTATGAGGACTAATATAAGTATGGTTTATTGACCATCAACATCTATTTGATTGCTTTATATGCAGGCACATTGCCCATTACTACTTGAACAACTTGATCCTCCCATATCCTTTCGACAACTCTATCGATCAATTTAAAAAGGCAATCATCATTCCTTACCTTCCCTGATGCATCTACGAAGTTCTAGAAGAGAATACCGGCTTAACAATACACTAAGAAATTGATCATCATTTTCTTAGTTATATGTATTAAGAAATAGACAATGCATAAGCTCTAAGTTGTAAAACCGAAAAAGACAAAGATTAAGTAGTGTACTAATCGGTCCAACCGTCTGTCATCAATGTGCATCCTCTTTTCACCTAAAAGTGTTCAAATAGATTAATATATTTCTTGATATCTTCCACATTCATTCAAAGATAAACATTGTATATCTCTTTTGGGTTCGGTTCGGGCACTCTCCTCCCAACGTCAGTCATTATGTTGATCATGCTCTTGTAGTATGGTCCATTTGTAGCATTCATCGGGATGTTGTGGGGAAAGAATCATTTTGGCATTGACCTCCCAATTTTCTAGTTACAAAGCATCAACTTCTTCATTGCCACTATGATTGTCGTTTGTCGTTGCCATGGGTGGGTGATCACAGGATTCACGGGTCCTACAGTCGAGTCATTGTCTAAGTGTGATTGAGGATCTCCTCCTCTTGTCAATTGTTGGATCCTCTCTCACTTCCTCATCCACTCCCACTTCCCAAAATTTGACCCATATATCGATATGTGCGTTGATGCATGTCTTGTCCACGAATGACTTGCAACTTGTCTTCATTACTCGAAACAAGACATGATAATCTTCAAGTATTGATGTACATGACATTGAAATGAAATTCATCGTGAACTACTTTAATGACTAATAACCATGTTCCGTCGTTGAAACCTTCATCTTGAGAAAAACTTGGGCACTATTGGCCAGTCTGGTATAAGTAGATCGAGTGCCTAACAGGTTCAGAAATTTCTTCCTGAACGGCATTCTTATGTCACTTTGAAGCTCCCTTCACTTGTTCCATAACTTGAAAATGTTTATGAAATTGAGCTCTTACCATGGGTGGGGTCCATATGCACGGGAGCATGTTGTCTTTCATCCCAGTGAAATGATGCTTTAACCAAAAAAAAAACATGTACATCATTTTCTTACAATATTTACATTTCACTTTTCTCTCTGCTATGATGATCAAGTTGCAATATAACCAAACCAGATTGTTCCATGTTGTGCCGGAAGTTTGTGTCACAACTTGAAGACATTGAACAAAACAAAATTGGTATGTGATAACACTTAAACAAAATTATTAAGTAATTGTAATTAAAAAAACAAATGAACTCCTAACTAAATGCAAAACAAAGTAAAAACTATTTGCTAAATAACTTACTAATTTAATTAAAAATGAACTAATCTTAAAATAAAGTTAAACTAATTACAAAACAAATGAACTATTAACTAATGACAAAACAAATTAATCTCAACCACTTAAGAAACAAGAATTGATCTCCAAGAGAGTAGAGAGATGAAAGAAAGATAGTGACGTGAGGGGAGACCACAGACCGTTCTGTCAATAGTTATGTGACCGTTGGTGACCAGGTCAGTTGGGGTACTGACCAGGCACAGGGTCATGCGACCCAGATCTGGGTTGCGTGACCCTGATGATTGACTGACCATGGGTCAGGCCAACAGGGTCCCAATCGGGCCGATAGGCTCAAAAAACCACTGGGTCGGGTGGTCAGGTTGCTATGAAGAGATTCACAATGTAAATATGCCTAAATATCATTGTTTAAATTTTAAATCTCAAAACTGAGAACTAGTTGAACAAAAAATTGTCTGGATAAACTACAAATCACCTTTAGTCTCATAACAGCATCCACAGCTAGTTTGGCAAAGTGCTCCTTGTCCTGAGAAAGAATCTTTGAACTCAAGGTTGTGAGCGCTATCTTCATCAAATCTGTCCTGAACTTCTCTATATAGCATAATAAACAAGAAATACATCCTAATCAGTAAATTTAAACACTTGCACTCTTTAATGATTGAAGACAGACGTATACAGATAAAAGCAAAATGGGCAATCAGAAGAGGCCCAGGAAAAGATTCAGAAATTTTCATTTTGCGTTGTTGGAGGGGACCAAGAAAGACGAACAGTAGAAAATAAAGAATTCCTTGTTCAGTTGCCAGCAAATAAAAATAAAGTTCATAATGTTGCATTATATGCAGTAGATGACTTTATATGGCCAGGTCTCCCAGAGAGATCAAACCAGCAATCAGAGACAGAGAAGGCAGATTTAGGTAAATGAGAGCCACAATGCCATCCTTGAGATAGATCTTTCTAACAAAAGATTTACTTCATTAAAAAGGCTAAATTTCACTACCAAAACAATTACAATTTCGGATCAATCAAAGCTACGGGTTCCCAAACGTTTTATCAAACTATTCCCTTTTCTTATTTCAAATGAAGAAGCTAGAGTCTTCAGATTCATACCCTAAAATTAGTCAAGTTTGCTTATATACCCAAAGATACATTGCCTTGTATGCCCTTAAAATCCTCAAAATCTTACACAAACCCTATATTTCTCGCTGGTTAACCAATTATATAAAATTTACTCTTTTTTCCATTTCTCTCATCATCTTCATCTATCTTCCTCACTGGGCATATATACAATTATACTAAAATGTACAAGGGTATAAAGATATAATAGTAAATATAAAATTTAAAAAGTACAGAGTTTACAGATGTATGATCTGATGGTTACTAACCAGGGATATGAAACCATCAGTTAAGGATCTTAAAGGCACATATGACAATGTGCTTTTCAAGGAAGGCAAGGGTAGAGCTGTGAAAGGATACGGAGGCTGACTCCATGTAGTCATAGGCATAAGATGTTAGAGGTGAGGGAGGGGTCGCCTCGCCTCAAGTGCCCTAGGCATAGATCGCAGAATCGCTGAAATTGGATCAGAATCAGCCGATTCCATAATCGGATCGGTCGATTCCAATCCGATTATTGGCTGAAGGACTGATTCTCCGGGGAATTTTTGAAGAATCAGTCGGAATCGATCCGATTTCGACTGATTCAAGCTAGAAATGCCAACCAATTCCACCAGAAGGTTAGGACTTCCGGTAATGGTTCAATACCGGGTCCGATTCGGACCCGGTATTGATCTGATTTCGGCCTTTAAGACCAGAATTGGCCCCTTCACAGCCAGAACCTGCAAGGGCTCTTGGCTGAAGGTGACTCCCTTCGTTCCGGCGGTGATTCTTGCTAGAATCGCTTGATCTAACCCCTTGCAGCACGATCCAAGCAAAATCGGTCCATTCTGTCGCCGATTCAGGCAATTCCGGCCATCCTTCAGCAATTCTGACGATTCCTTCAGTCAATTCTAGCGATCCAAGCTCGATTTCAGCTCCGTTCAAGCTATTCTTTCATCATTTGAAAGTTATTGGTAAGATTTCTTCGCCGAAATCCCCATATGCTCATTTCTACGCATTTCTGATGACTCCGTAATTGGTTAAACGGGCTGTTCTCTTTCTGAATAGCTCCGTTCAAGCCGTTCCTTCATCGTTTAAATCTTCTTGATAAGATATATTTGCCAGAATCTCCATACGCTGATTTCTAGGCATTTTCGACGACTCCGTAACCTTTTAAACATACCAAACAGGCTGTTAGACGGGCTGTTCTCTTCCCGAGTTGCTCCGATCAGGTTGTTTCTTCAACGTTAGCATCTTATTGATAACATTTCAGCATCGGAATACCTATACGTTAATTTTTACGGATTTTCGATGACTCTGAAGTGATTTTAACATACCGAAAATCTCATATAACGAGTTGTTCACTTCAAAAACAGCTCCTAAACTAATTGTATGCATGTCTAACAACAGTCAATATGAATTGTTTACGTATGTTGCAGGTATAAGCAATAGCCAATCACGACGATGATGTAGTGCCAGCACGTCAATCTGACATCAGTTGGGAACACAAGCACATGATAGACCTATCAAAAAAGAAGGTCAAATGCAAGTGATGTGGAAAGAAGATGAATGGGGGTGTGTTTCGGTGGAAATAGCACATTGTTAAAATAGGTGGCAATGTTAAAAAATGTGATAAGGTGCCTACAAAGAAGAGCGAAAAGATGGGAGGCTACCTTATAAGAAGAGTCTCTCAACGGGAGATTAGGATTGAACAGAGGGAAAAACTACATGATGAGCTCTTAGAGAGAAGAAGGGAAGAGATGCCAACTCATAAAAGAAAGGCAATGGCAAGACAAGAGCCGAATTGGATTCGGAGAGTGAGGACTTATCCAAAAACTCTGAGCTCAAGAGAGCTAGGCATACTAACAAGACTGCAACAACAATGGAGGAAGAGAGAAGAGAAGCAAGAGGGTCTAAAACTGACCCTATTTTTGGCCGATCAACAATGGCTCGACCTACTCAGGAGACTGAGGGAGGGAGATAGGAGCCCTTCGTCGGTCTGGTAGTATGAGATTTACACCGACCGATGAGTATCTTTTTAGGAAGCAGAGTCCCTCATAGATGAATATTAAACAAGATATGAAAGGGGTGAAGACAACAGGAATGGCTGCAAAGAGAACAGTGAGGCACATTGTAAAGTTGTTCTTATATGCAAGTATAACTCTTAAAATGTCATGTTTGTATGTTTTATTCAATTAACATTGTTTATGCCTAATAATTTTTTTTTACCTTAATATAGACATCCCAACACATGCAGCCTTCAACCCTTACTTCTAAACCATGGTTGATCCCGTTGTTGAGACTGGACCGGGAATGCAAGCCTCAACCAACAGGCATATATATGCTGGTAGGCTAGATGAGGAGGTCCGGGAGTTAAGGGAGTGAATAGATGGTTTTAAATTGGTATGAAATGAGAAATGTTGCACAATTATGTATAATGGGTGGACAGGTATCACCAAGAGAAGCATGATAAACTTCTTGATATATTGTTTTGAGGGCATGACATTTTTGAAGTCGGTTGATGCTTCAGACCAAATTAAGAATGCCAACTACATTTTTTCTTTGACGGATGCCGTAGTGGAAGAGATTGGGGAAGAGAATGTGATTCAGTTTGTTACGGGCAATGAACCTTCCTACAAGACGGCAGAAAAGAAATTGATAGAGAAAAAACAACATCTCTTTTGGGTACCTTGTGCGGTGCACTCCATTGACCACATCCTAGAGGATATAGGTAAGGAGGAGAGTTTACACACTTGTCAGGCAGGCGCAGACTATCACGTCCTCTACTTACTCTACTTATTCATATCCCCGTCTACTACACATGATGAGTCATACATTGGAGGGCATAATCTTGTCAAGCCAGGCCCTACTCAATTTGCCACGAACTTTATAGCACTGGAGAGTTTGCATCGCCACAGACATGCATTGGTCATGTTCACCAGTCCAAGGAGTACTATCAATATATGGTGGACCACTTGCATAATAAAAAGGATCAATTAGAGATTCTTAACAAATCTGAAAGGCAGATCATGGACAAGAGATTTTGGGAGAGGATTGTCTATAACTTGGTAATCATATAATCACTAGTAATTGTGCTGAGGTTGGTAAACTCAAATGACAGGAATCAGATGGGCACCTTGTATGATACAATGGACTGGGCCAAATTGAAAATAAAAGAGAAGAATCCCAGAAGTTATAAGAAATGGTGGAAGATCATAGATGACTGATGAGATAGGATTTTACATCATGATGTATATGTTGCAGATTAGTGAATAAATTATTTATAGTTATTTACCTTCTACTTAGTGAATATTTGGTTTCTTCGTAATGTAATATGTTTAAATGACTGCAAGACATTTTTTTAACCCCCGCATTCAATATGGAGGATAGATGTCGAACGATAATGAGGTGATGCGGGGTACACTCAGCTATTCAGCGTCTATGTCGATGTCAGTAAGATAGGGTAGAAGCTGAGTTAGAAGTAAGTCGAAGTTACATTAATAAATAAGAGTCAATAATTAATTGGGAACAACTAATCATTTTTTATTTATCATTTTTCAGATGCAGATATATAAGATGAGAGTTAGAGTATACTCAGATATTGATATGAGATATTCTTGTAACAAAGTTCTCCTGATACAATTATTTAAGATCATGTTTTTATTTACTTATTTTATAACTTATAAGTCCATTAATTCAAGTGAAAGATGGTTGATTGTTTTTTTATTTTGCAGTTAAATGATGGGTGAAGGCCAACACTAGGAGTGGATGGAATCCACTTGCTACAGTTGGTATCAAAATTTTGAGCTAAAGCACTAGTTCCTCCTATTGTAAGAGGAACTGGAGTACATTCAACCTGATACATACAAAGAGGAGGAATAGATTGACCTCTAACAGGCTGGAGAAGCTGATCTTCTGTCATTACAACATAAGGCTACGCATTAAGAACATAAAAGACCGACAGAAGATCGTGGAGGAGAGATTGCATGGTTTGCAGGTGGTCCGTATGAGCAGAGACAAAGATCACAAGCACCACCATCTAAGGAGATTAACATTAACATAGACCAGATATTTCAAGAGAAGCATGCACTTGTTTACTAGATAGAGAAGAGGGTAGCCAGGGATCATCCAACTGAGTTTGATCCTGATGACTGTGCATGGGCAGAAGGAGAGTTGGCATGGGCAAAAGAAGAGTTGGATGGTGTAGAGGTTGAAGAAGTTCCACTTACAACTTAGGCTCAGGCAGGTCCATCTTCTACCCCAGCAACCATACAACAGCCACCTACAGCCTTAGCCCCAGCTCCAACCCCAACTGCTGCTACCTAGCCCATCTGCAATCCAAAGAGGACTAAAACAAAAGTGACATCACAAAAAATGAGCCAATTTTCACAGTTGAAAAAAATATTTGGGTTGTGATGAGACATCACACATAGCAAAAGAAGCGAAGAGAAAGAAGCTAAACATCAGGCGACGTCCTGTGAGCCCAAATGACAATACACAGGCTCCTCACTCAGTTGATGATGACAATGAGAAATGCATACCGACCTGATGTAACCTCAAATTTAACAAAAAGATTTGTTCTTCTATTTTGTTTTGGAAATTCATTTTCCTGTTGAATTTGAATTAGGTTTGACCTTAGCATTGACTTTGTAAGAAAATAGATGGTATTCCGTAAAAGTATTGACTAGGGTCAAAATTATATGTTGAGGTTGTTAGGTTCTTTGAAAATTGATTTTGACCTCTCCCCGTCGGATGGTGCGAAGATCCGACGTTAATTACATCGAGATAACTCGAATACCCTTGATTATCGTCATAGCAATACATGGAGTAGAAAACATACATCCACAAAATAAGCATTCACACATAGGAGAAAAAACAACTCCGTGAATTTGATGGAAGGCAAGCACTTAATTTGGTTTTGAATTTGATTTGAATTGAATTGATTAAAATTGATTTGAGTTGAATTGGTTTGATTAATTTGAATTGTTTTCGTTTTAGTTTAAGTTGAATTTAATTTGTTGAATTGCTTTTATTTTGAGTTGAAGCTGATTTGATTTTGTTTGAAATAGATTTTTGTTGGGATTGAATTATTTAAATTCAGTTTGGTTGGAGTTGAATTCAATTTGCCTTGTTTGATTAATTTAGATTGTTTCATTAAGTCTGACTTAGATTTAATTTGGAATGTTGATCTGTATGTGAGTTGATTTGATTTAGTTTGAATTTGAGTTTGTTTAAATTGGTTGAAATTTGGATTTAGTGTGAGTTTTAATTTGATTTAAATTTAATTTAATTTGAGTTGATTAATTGATTTAAGTTTGTTTGGAATGAATTTGATTGGAATTCGATTTGTTTGAATTTAATTTGAGAGATTTATTTGGCTGACTTTGATGATTTTTGATTGAATTGAATTTGATTAAAATTGAATTTGATTTGAGTTGGATTAACTGGAATTCAGTTTGAGTTGGATTTATTGGTTGAATTTAATTACTTTTGGTTTGGATTGAAGTTAGATCTGTTTATTTGAATTAACTCAAGTTTGATTCAATTTGAATTTGTTTATTTAAATTTGGTTTGAGTTTGAGACAGCTTGTGTATGGGTTGATTTAATTTCAGTCTGTTTTAGATTTGTTTATTTAGAGTTAATTTGTTTTGAGGTGAAATTAATTTAAATTTGTTCAAGTCAGATTTGGCTTGAAATGAAGTTTGTTTGGTTAAGTTTTGTTTGATTGAAATTAACTTGAGTTTAATTTAAGAGTTGGATTTGTATCGAATTTTGATTAAAATTGAGTTTGATTTTTATAATTAGGTTGAGTTCGATTCATTTGATTCATTGACTTAAATTAGATTTCAATTAAATCTGCAGAGTTTGTGTTTCATGAATCTGACATTCTTGGAGTTCAGATTTATGGAATTTGTAAGTTTCAGATTTATGTAAACTGATTTGGGGTTCACGTCTCTCCAATTTCAACTTAAGTTCACATTTCAGAATTTTCTGTTTGCTACCTTAGCCTTCTCAGATTTTTATCTCCGAGTGTGAAGTTCAGATCCGAAATTCAGATTTTGAACCTCCAGAAAAAGTTCAGATTTTAAATCTTCAGTTCTCAGATTTTTTTTGGAATTCAAATCTCATGTTTCAAAAGATTTCAGATTCTGCATATTCGAATTTTCAGATTTGGAGCTCTTCAGATTTTAGATTACAAATTGCAGCTTCTTTTAATTTTCAGATCTTGAATTGCAGGTTTGATTTCAATTAAAATCTGTTTAGATTTCAAATTTTTAAATGGGTTCTGCACATAAGTTCAGATTTCAGACTTTGGATGTTTCGGATTTTTGTATGTTTCAGATTTTTTTTTGTTTCAGTTGGATTACAGATTTTACAGCCCGTGGCTCCTTGTTTTAAACGCACAGTTCAGATTTTTGATATTTAAATGGATTGAATTCAGATTTCAGATTTGCCAACAGACTCCTAAAATTCGGACTTGAAATGTACAGGCTTCCAGATTTCGGATCCTGCAAAGTTCAGATTTTTGCTGATTTCGGATTCTGCATCTTTTCAGACTGGTTTCTGCACCAAAACAGATTTTCAGATTTTTAACTTTCAGGATTTTTAATTACAGATTTTGTGTTTTAGGTTCAGAGATTTTTATTTCAATTTTACAGGTTCAGTTTCAGATTTCAGATTTTTACAGTTTTCAAATTTCTCTTCTTGCCTTCCAGGAGTTCCATGTGATTGCTCTCTCCTTGTAGCATCAACATGTGCACCGAATATGAATTTTCATTTGTTTTTTTTTTCTCAACATGAGACATGATTTACAACTTGACCAGCAATCCGGTCTCTTGAGTTCTTGATGAACTTGTCGATTCATGGGCGGCATGTACCCGGTCTTGACAAACTTATGGGCATCCCCCACTGTTTTGAGATTGACTACACCCGGCTTTTGATAAGCTTGTGGGCAATCAACTCACTGATTTGAAATTGAGCGCACCCGGCTTTTGATAAGCTTGTGGGGACTCATCTCATGATTGATGAACCTCATTAGCTCATAGTTCGGCATATCAGCATGTTGATCATACACAGCCTTCCCATGACATAATGGGTAAGTAACTCCCTATTGGGGCATGGTAAGACATTGGGGTCTTTTTAAATAGACCTTTGTATGTCCACCTTAAAGGGTCAAGGGGCGTGCTTAAAGCCGGCCCATTGCTTTCCCTATTTGTTTTGAATTCTTTTAAATTAAGCCAAGACCATGAGGCGGGTTTTTAGCCGGCCGGATGCTCGTCTCGGTTTGTTGATTAATTAAGTGAATTGTTATTTAATTTATGTTTATTGTTTGTTTTATTTTATTTTTGAATTATGGGTCAATAGACGTGCTTAAAGCCGGCCTATTGCTTTCCCATTTATTTTGATTCTTTTAACTTATGCCGAGACCGTACGAGGCGGGTTTTTAGCCGGCCGGATGCTCGTCTCGGTTTGTTTAATTAATTAAGTGCATTTTTATTTAAGTTTGGACTTGATTGTGTCTTTTAAAAAAAACTTTTATTCTTTTAGCTCCTGTCGGAGCACTGTTCACCGGAGGATAATGGGCCTTCAGCCCTTTGGACGCAGCCCATCTTCTTCTTCCCCTTCTTTTCTCTTTTTTTTTTAAACACCTTTCAATAGTGGGCCCCACTCGCTGGTTGACCCCCGGGTCAACGGACCTTCCGCGGCCGCCCCGCGCAGCCCCCCTTTTTTTTTAAACTCCTTCCTCCATGGTGGGCCCCGCGACATGCCAGCGTGGACTAAAGTTGGGACAAAAATAATTCACCCGGCCGCCCCTCCCGCAACCGGATGCTCCCGACGGCGGCTTCAAAAGAGGGCTCCCGACGGCGGCTTCAGGAGAGGGCTCCGGCGACGGCTCTAGCTTCAGGAGAGGGCTCCGGCGACGGCTCCGGCTTCGGGAGAGGGCTCCGGCGACGGCGACTTCAGGAGAGGGCTCCGGCGACGGCTCCGGCAGCTCCCGGAGGGGGTTCTGGCATCGGCAGCCTCGACAGGGGGTTCTGGCGATGGCGACGGCAGCTCGCGGAGGAATTCCGGTCCGCTCTCTTTCTCTCTTCCTCTCTTCTCGTACGCGGCCTTCTCTTGCTCTCGGGGGAGTCTTTCTTGCGCTCCTCTTGGTCGTCCTCTCCTCTCTCTTTATATAGGCTTCGACGTTGCCTTTCGCCATCGTGGGATCTTCCGGACAGAGAATCCGGCTTCGATGCTAAGTCGAGAAGGTCCGTGATATTCGGGATAAACTTCCTTTCCCCCTTTTTTTGGGATGTTCCTTGCCGTAGGAGGAATCCAAACAGACATTGGGTTTGATCGGGAGTCGATCTACCTAACGTGAGACATCTTTTACTCGACCCAGCCGAGAGAATGGCATTGATCCTTACTAACTAGCAAGGTCTTCGGCTGAGGTGGCAAAAAAAAAAATTTAAATACCCTATGTCAAGGTTATACCGTGAAGACTAAATGGGCTAAAGGGCAGCCATCATAATGGGCTTCTCTTAGGACTAAAATTTAGTCCATGAAAGGGCACTGTTCAACAGACATTGAGTTTGGAATCAACGTCCAATGGGCCTGCATTGAGACAAAAAAATAGGCCATTTGGATTGATTGTAAACCGAGGCATGGTTTAATTATTGTGAAAAATTTTGGTGTCAACACGACCATACAGCCAATATGAGGGAGAGAGGTGCATAGACCAGATGCAGGTCCAGTAGCACCAAACTCAGTTCACGGCGGCCAAAGCCATATTTCAACTTAAAGCAGTAGCCATCGCAATATCATTATATAGAGCCAACTTATTCAAAATTTGATGATCTCCAACAATCGTGAATTCCTCCACTTGAGCCTACTTACGTGCCACAGTCCAATCCCTACGATTTGGGTGACATGGCGAATGCATTATTTTCATATGGATATTCGCCAACATTGACAAGAAAAATGGGGACAACTCAGTCGTGGCAAGAACAACAGAAGGAAGAGAATGAAGGCTAATATCATGGATATTGGTGAATATGTCACAAAATGTATATTTTTGCTTTCAAGTTTTCATGTGATCATATTATCTCTTATTATACTTTTTGCATCTTATCATGTTATTAGCATCTTCTAAAGTTTATCAGCATGTTGTCTTGTTATAATGTTATGATCATTAATATCTTATTGTTATCATGTTACATCTTATTCTTATCTAAGAAACAAGACAGAATCTCCTCATAGGATTTCGAAATCGACCGATTTCGATCCGATTTGGCCAATTCCATGAACCATGACATGTAAATGCATGCTAAATGTTACATTTTCATTTTTTACAAATTTTTCTAGGCCATTTCCTTTTTTCTAATTTTTTTGAAGAAAAAAAAAACGATTCTGGAATCGATTCCCTTCCCAAGAATCAGCCAATTCCTAGGAATTGGAACCGGATCATTCCAATTCCGAAATCCTTAACCCTAGGTGACTGCCTTAGGCAGCTGGGGCAGTGCAGAGATCTAGAGGGCTCACCGCAGGCCAAAGAAGCTATCATCTCTCTTAACAGACTAGAGAGACAAGAAAACAGGACCCTTACCAATTCCCATGATCCTTCGAACCAGAAAAGCTTCTTTAACTGGATAAGCTTATAAGCTGATCCGGCCTAACCAGTAAGATCTCAAAACCAGATCTTCCCCGCCCTATAGGGGCTTGAGGCAGAGGTGGTCCTCCAGACATGGCCATTAGAGGGTGTATTGGACCTCCACCCTTCAGCAAGTCCCTAAACCTCTTTAGGGGGCAGTTCAGGTGCTAGAGGCACCTGAAACAGCTGCCTTCTCGGGGGGTTGAATGCCTAGGCATTCTGGGCCAAAGTGAGGCTTTTACGCCCACCTCACCTCACCTTGTCGCCTAGGTGAGTGGGGCAATTGTCTATAATAACATAGGGCTGACCCAGAGACTGGTAATTCAATCCTTGCCAATGCCACCCTTGGGTTTAAGGTGATGTGTTTGTGTCCAATGGTCTAGGTTAAGTACCCACCCTCCCCTAATTCACCATTATGCAAAGAGTGCAGAATTAGAATTGGAGACCCAATCAAATCGGCAAAATTGACCAATACCTTGAAAGAAAAGTCAATCCAGAATCAGCCCAAATCGGTTCTTCAAAGACCAAAAGAAAAAACAAAAAACAAAATGTATAAAAAAGTAGGGCAAATGGATTCCACATTGAATTCCGGTCCAATTCGACCCTTTCGCCATTGAAACCAGCTTTGCCACAACATTCGGTGGCCAATTCCAGTATGAATCATCGGAACTAGGTTGGAATTGGCCTCAGTTTGATTCATGGCTGATTCAGTTAATTCCGACCAATTTGGGCAGAAATCAAAAGGATCGGGGTTCTCTCCTAAATCAGGTCAGCTTATGCCGATCCGATTCTGTGAACTATGCCATTGATACATGTTTGATCATGAGCTCCCTTTGGCACTCCACTAACTCAGACTGCACATGGCTGCAGCTCGTGGAGGTCGAGTTAGTACGGGCAGGGTGGATTTGTCCTCGTGAACAAAAAGTGCCGTACAGGAGTGACTAATTTTAGGAGTACATATGTAATAAACAAATGCAATAGACAAATCAGATTGGAACGTGTGGAATACATGAAAATTTGGACAAGGCAACTATTATTTCTTGGTAAAGACTGAGCTTTTGAAAGTTTAAGCCTTTGAACAAAACATAAACGAAGGGTTTGGACAAGTGAGATGCACTGAAAAAAAGCAAAATGAGTGGAATTATTGGAAAAGAATCCAACGTAAGAAAAATTGATTTCAATAAGAAGATACGCTTAGTGCTTCTAAGGACAAAAGGCTTGTTTCTCTTTGGGAGGTGAGTTAAATTGTTTAATGTCTCTTTCAATTTAACGTTACCGGAAATAGCTGTCCACAATTCACTACAATCATTAACAAAAAGATGAAAGAACAATTATAAAGGATAGGTATCTAGGGGATGGCAACAAGAGAAAGATTAAAAAACATAAAATCCATACAACCAGGGGGGGACAGTAAGAATAAAACAGGAACCAAACAGAGTATCATTACAATAACCAGATTCTTTGTTGGTGGCTAAATTGTCACCTACGAATAGTCTTTTCATGGGTTCTCTATAGATGTTGTGCCTTCTATTTAGCCCTCTCCACCATCTTTGTATAGTCTTATTAGTTATTTCTGTATTAGTATTCTTGCTTCATTATCTGGACACGATACGTCAAACACCTGCTATAGAAAAAAAAAAAACACATCCTATTTTAGGGACTAGAAACAAAAAACGTTATTTAAATGTAAACCTGTCATTGCATCAGAGCAAATAGAAGAAAAAAAAAGGAGAAGAAAGGCTTCGGTATGCAGAAACCTTTGGTTGATAAAGAGAGCAAAATAAGAAGGGAGTGAGAAAGCCACTGGTGTTGCTATGCATAGGATGAAGAGGAAAAGCGAAGGATGTGTGGCTGCTTGGAAGAGTCCTAAGGACTCTCCTAGCATATCCACAAGAGAGCAGCAGTCACCAGACTCTCCCCGTGATTGGTGGGGACTAGTAAAGAAAAAGGGAAAAAAAGAACAAAGAGAACAAATTACCCCACCGGTCCAGGCTCTGATTTCGGATGATCTCGGAATGAAATTGATCTGTCCAGGCCAATTACGGCATATCCTAGCCTATTCCAGCTGAAATCAGATCTGAATTAGTTCATGAGGGTCAAATCAAGATCTACCAGCTTATTCTGATCAGGATCGAACACCAGTGAACCATGGACATGATATATATATATGTTATATATAATTTATCTTCATTGTTATCAACTTTCTACAATAAAGCAGGAAAAATAAACCTCCTGTTGATGATTGATGGATTACCTGGATCCTGTTTATTATCCACGACTCTTTTTAACAAAGTACTTTGTGCACATTCTGCAGCCATCCGGTAACCTGTTAAATTATGAGCAAAAATAAACTCAGTATGCATGCAACATAAATCTAGCCACACATCTTGAGTTTTCATGAAATGCTGCATCATTAATCAAAATTGCTGCAAGATTCTTGATGACAATACACAAAGACTAGATTTAAAGAAGAAAATAACACGAGGAAATCAAAATTGGAACCAATTAAGATAAAGAAAAGCCGTTTTCTAACAATCGTTCAGAATAAAGTCATAATCCAGCAATACATAACATTGGGTTTCAAATGCCACTGAGTAAAGTTTAACCAGCAACACAAATACAATTTATTTAACTCAACAATGCTTAAAATTTTAAAAAAAAATCTAGTGTCGGATTGCTTATGCTTCCAATAGACCTGTTACCCTCTCATTATACTATATGTCACACCCTTAGAAGAATGGTTGTTACAATGTAAATCTTCTATAGAAATATAGTCTTGTAATAAAATATGATAGAGAGGCATCCAACAACTGCAACAAATTTGAGAAGGTAACTTTTGTTGTGATCAACGGTTGGCACCTCAAAATTTCATAAATATTGGATGGAAAATATGAAGGTGATTGATTAAAAAAAGAAATATGCACAAAGGGCATAAGCATACACACTCAAGCACATAAGGGATTCCAATTTCCATGTGAATTTGAGACCCAGCTGTCCAAGGAGATTCTGCAGTCCAGCAAGTCAGCTGCCGAGCTGGTGAAGTTGAACCCCACAAGCGAATATACTCTTGGGTTGGAGGAGACCCTCATACTCACCAAGGGCCAAGAGTTGCTACAGCCCGGTGCAACCCAATTCGCCTCCCACTACAATTCGCTAGAAAGTTTGTTAAGTCAAAGGAGAGCTCTAACTCAGATGATAATTTCACCGGGTTGAGGTAGTTGGATACCTAGATGTAACCAATCAGATAAGAGAAATGAGAGAAAAGTAGAGGAGACAATAGAGGGTGGAAATTTTTAAAAAGTTATAAAGAAGATGTTAAACATCGTCCAACTCATAGTGAAGGTATTAAGGATAGTTGACGGAGATAGGAAAATAGACATGGGATATTTATATGATGCGATTGAGAGAGCCAAGGAAGAAATCTCAAAGATAGTGTTCGACTTCGCCAAGTGGTGAGACATCAGAAATCGCCGCTGGGAACGTATATCACATCAACCCATACTTGTAGCAAGTATAATTTCTTAGATATTTACTAATCTTTTTTTTTAAATATCAGATACATATAAGTTGTTTACTAATATTATTTGGTTCATAAGTTACTTTTTCAACCCAAAGTATTGCTATAGTTTACATTTCACGGCAACGAACGAGCTATTAGATGACGTAAAGAGCGTCATTCGACGGATGCTCGGTGACGACGACCGAGCTATTATCGCCTGCAACAAGATGTATGATTACAGAATGCGGGTATTTCACTTTGGAACAAACAGAGTGGAACGAGCTGTGATGCTACTAAGTCTGGGTACATAGCATTATTTTTTATCACTTAGTTAATTAAAGTGTACGATATAATAATGTAAGACATTCAATTTATGCAGTTGATTGGTAGATGGACCATGGTAAAGTACTAGGGTACGAGGATTTAGCAGATATAGCCATCAGGGTCCTTAGCCAAACCACTTCGGTTTCAGGATGCGAGAGAAATTGGTCTACATTCAGCTTGATTCACACGAAACAAAGAAACAGATTGACATCAAAATGACTCGAAGACTTCGTGTATTGTCACAAAAGTTGAAGAATTTAGAGAGAATGAAGCAGAACCAGATGGAACAAAAGAGTTAAATATCACAGGCAACGGAACGTCAAGTCGAGGAGCCACAAATTGAAGAGGAAGATATCGATTTGAATCAAATATTATACGAGAAGAATTCTTTGGAAACTTAGGTCAACAACCGAGAAGAGTTGGGAGAACTGGAGTTCAACCCGGAAGACCGACAATGGGCTAAAGAAATGCTCGATGATGTCCCTTTGGCCGAAAAATTCCAGATCCCTCCCTCCCTAGCAAAATGACAAAGGACCGGAGAAGAAACTAGTCAAGGTACGCAAAGTAAGAGAAAAGATAAACAAGTTATGACTAATCCTCTTGATATTGCAGATATTGATACAGTTGAAGACAATCGAGAAAACACTCCAGAGTCAAACATTCGAGTGCAGTACCAAACTTCTCAGGATTCTTCGTCAAAGAGTAGCAGCGACAGTGGAGCTGGATACGAGGGCGCCATCGCTTCACAAATACAAGGGATCCCAGATCCTCTTATATCTCCTACAACGTCTCTACGCTTTACCGGCGAGGAGCACTACACTCATGCGACCCAAGACGCCGATCATGGTACAAGGCCGCAACGTGGAGGAGGTCATCGTACGCATGGAGCTGGAGAAGAATACCACGATGCCTCCAACTATGCATATGATTCATCCCAAGGCTCTTGGTTCCCTACATATGGCCAAGAGTATTATGGAATGAATTATGTGAAGTCATCAAATACTTCGATCCAATCGACTTATAACTATGGTGACTCCTTTGGATCAAGTCTTAGGATAGTTTATTGAGGGACTGACGAATATAATTGTTATGTATACATGTATCAAGCTTTGTACTCAACCCAAATGACATGGGGAGAGTACATAAACTACCTACAAACCTACAAAATGTAGAACATGTCACATTAGAATAAAGTTGATGAATTATTTGTTTAAATCATGTTAATTATTTTCTCTTATTTTTCTGTATTTTTTAGATTTTTTGTAGTTTTTTAAAAAATTAAAATTTTCAAGAAAACTTTATTAAAATAATGGGGTCGCGACCTAGTCGGACCGGGTCGGCCTGGGGGTCTCGCGACCCGGTCGCAACCTGCAACCCTGCCTTCCTTGCTAACACCTACTAAACCGGATCCCCATCAAGATGTATGTCCACTAGCAATATTACAAGCATGATGTAAACCTCATCGCAGTTTGTGTTTACAGACTTTGCATTTGGATGGCATCCGAAATCATGGGGATCATAGAAAAGAACTACATGTTAAGCTGCTCAATGGCAAGCTGTTTAACCTGTGGCCGCTTGGATAAATACAAAGAGGATGGCATTGATTGGAACTACATAAACCATGATTCCTTGCCTTGAAGCTTTGATTAGTAAAATATAGCATTTGCTTTTGAGATACTTCAGTTACACATGTTCACCTGGACCCGTGCATGAAATTTAGGAACCCACTTCCTAACCACGATCACCTTAAAACCTTCATGTCCAAGAAAAAAACCATTAATAAATGCCATATTAACTGGGGATACTGCAGTTTTTTCCCTTTTCGATTCTTTTTTTTAATTCATTGTAATCTGTTTTGTCCTTTCTTGCAATAAATGAATTCTGGTTAAACCACCTTCACAAAAAAAACTGTGGGTACTGCACAAGCACAATCAAACGTTAAGAAGAAGAGACAAGTCATACATGAAAAGCAGCAATCTTTGAAATGTTGATGTAACCTAATCTTAGAAATGTTAATAAGATTAATTAACAGCAAACAAGTATCTAATCAAGACAATTAGATGATGTGAGAAGTGGTGTATCCTTTTGTCAGTAAAAGAGCATTTATGGTAGCCAAAAAAACTGTTTTTTAAGGTAACAAAAGCCACAATTCATTAAAGCTCTCCAGCTAAACCACGTTTTGCAGGTTAAAGCTCAAACTAACCTGCAATTATCGTCATAGGATGAATCTTTGCCATGGTTAGCTTTTCAGCTTCTCTCAAAAGCTCTCCAGCTAAAACGACCACTGATGTTGTTCCATCACCAACTTCATCATCTTGAACTTTTGAAATGTCTACTTTTTTAAGAAACTTACAGGTTGAACTAAGTTGTAAAAAATGATCTAAAAAGGATACTAAAACTATTTTACACAACGACCACATTACGACCTGAACAAGCCCACGTTTAAACAAGCGAAGCTAAACACATGTCAAGGTGAAAGTTAACCTAAGGGAGCAAACTGAATGACAAGGATACCAACAAGAACTTTTGCAGCTGGATTGTCGATGTGAAGTGATTTTAATATGGTGGCTCCATCATTAGTAACTGTCACACTGCGCCCTCTTCCAGTTGATTGCAAAATTTTATCCTATCGAAGCATGATTACTAGCATTAAAAATCAACCAATTGAGTATGCAAAAACAAATACGTCCACAAAGAGATGAGCAGTTACCATTCCTTTCGGGCCCAAAGTAGTTTTCATCAAATCAGCAATAGCCATGGCACCAACAAAGGATGCCTGGAAAAGAAAAACAACATTAACCAAAGAAAAAAGCATTGAGCATGCATGGTAACAGATCTAAATGAGGAAATGAAAGAATAAGAAACATGCACCAAGATAAAGTCTATGGGATCTGCCACTCTAGACTGGCATCACAAATAAAGGTCAATCTAACCAATCCCAGACTGTTCCAGCCTATACAGATTCGTACCAGCACATGCCCATCAAGGTAGCCAGTACAATCCTGCATACTGGCGGAGAAAACAGCATTGAGATTCTTCAGGCAGAAGGTATCATCATCTTAGCATGTTCTATTTTCACATTGCACAGTAAAGATTTGATGCTCAGGCTGCTCTTGGGATATTTTCAATAATCCTCTTTTTAATATTGTGGGAAGTTTAGGGTCATTCTAGAAAAAATATAGTTGAAAATCTATAGCCTCATCTCTCATATAGTATTTGTCCTGGCCAAGGATGTTTATGTTGGTACTACCCTGGATCAGCCAGGGTTGATACCAATCTGCTTCAGGATTGGATCAAGTGATCAACCAATATGGCAGAAGCCAAAAATCGATAAAGACTTGGCTCTTAGCAGCCTGATTAAGAACAACTCGTCATAAGTCATGACTCGGTCTGACTCAGTCCAAGTCATGCTGGAATTAGAAGTTAGGATCAGTCAATCCAGGTTCAACTCTCAAGTAGGGCTGTCCACTGTTCAGTTTAGTTTCGGGCCATTTTTTCAAAACTGAAATCGAACCAAAATGCAAACCGAACTGAACCAGTTCAACTGAACCCAAACCGATAGGAAACCAAACTGAACGGTTCATGGGTTCAAGGGACATGACTTATATATAAAATTAAAATAAGATTAAATTAAATTAATTAATCAAAGTTAATATTAAGATAAATACTTTATTTATAAGAGAGAACTATATTTTTTTAATATTATTTGTTCAGAATAAAGAAGGGCCGGACCAAACCAAACTGAACCGATAAAATTATATCAGTTTGGTACAGGCAAGCCCCTGAACTAAACCGAACTGAATTGGTCATTTCAGTTTGGTTTAACGGTTTGCCCAATTTAGATGAAAACCCCTACTCTCAAGGTAAGCCGATCCTGGATGATCTCGAGCTCCTCAACCAAGTCAAGCTGGTGATTGGTCAATTTCAATCTCTATGGACCAATCTCAATACCACATAGCATTGAATCCATTGGTGTCAATCATTATTCAGTAATGGCCAACCCTGAAAACATGCCAGGGATTTCTAGATCAGATTGATTGGGTCCAATCTCATTAACAGCTGACTCAGTTGATCTGCATGATTGGCATGGAAGAAATAAAAAAGGTAAAAGGTAAAAATAAAGGGAAATCAAAAGGCGGAAATAAAAAACTATTATCAATAAATTTTACTAATTTAAAGTTTTAAACATCAAGCATGGCATTAAGTTAGACAAAAGTAAATATTTCCTAAAGTTATATCTGATCATTTTGCCATTGGTATGGTTGTTGAAGCAGAATGCACAGGGTAATAAATTCATATTTGAGCTAGCTTGTTGAAGGGATGCCTCATTTAAAGAACGTATAGGAGTCTAGTGAAAGGAAGCGAAAGCCACATCCAGTTCCACCACATGGAGATCTGTTGGCAAATTATAACATGGAAAGAACTGCATCCAAAAATGGAATAGAACTGAGAAGTGCCGGATAGCTGCCCATAAGAAGTGGGCTTCAAACTTGCACCATTATGAGCAATTAAATGACAAAGGGTTGATTAGTTATAATCAGTTTGAAGAGTGGACTAGTGTCAAGAAAGCCTTTACGGAATTGGTGCTAAAGAGAAAATTAGATGAAAGTAGAGATCCAAGGAGACCTGACTAAAGGAAAGTGACAAGAACACTAGATTCTTTTGTACTACGACTACCCTTTATCAAATAAAAAGAATCACACAAAGGTTAAATGTAGAAGGCTTAGATTGTGATGGCGATCTGGCACTTTTGGAGCGTCACAATGGGGTGGTGGTCCAAGAGGTTGGTGATGGCAGTAGCAAGATCAACGAAGGGTAAAGGGTGGTGTCTCATGGCAGGGGGAGGGCCTCTGCTAGGGGTGCAGTGGCTAGTAGAGGCTATTGTGGTCATCTCTCAGAGGTTGGGCGGTCGGTCGATGAAATTTTTTTTGGGTGGGGAGAGCTTTCGTAGTGTGGGGAGGTCCCTACGAGATGATCAGGGTCCAGGGGCGTCACTAGATGCTGCTGCAGGGGTTCTGCATTGCTTTTCTTCCTACCTCCAGGCACTTTTGCTTGGTGCGACCTATCGGGCGAGAACCTGGACCTGTGAACAATGTTACGGATTCAATCACACACCATCTTCTTGTGGGGATAGGCTTTGGTGTCGCAGATGCAGAGGAATCGGTCACTGGGAGCGTCTGTGTTCTGTGGCCCCGATGCCGGTGCGCCCTAAAACTCTGCCACAGATTTTTGACGCCCCACTGCTTCCATCTAAGGTGGAGGGTGGCTTTGCTTCTATACCTATGTCTAGAGAGATGAGGATGAAGATGGATTGGTTGAGACAGTGCCATAAGTTGTCTATTGTTGGATCGGACTCTTATGATTTGAAGAAAGAAGCACTCCACTCTTTTCTTAGGAGCAATTGGCCTGAAACTAGAGCATGGTGGATCGGGTCCACAGCTGATGGTGATTTCCTTGTCCACAACAACTCTTTTCTCAACTAGTTAAGTGCAAAGGGAGGTATGAAGTTCTATGTTCGGGGCAGCAGCGATGTAGCCCTAGATATTTTAATTAAGCCTTGGGACAAGGAGGTCAGTAGTTCTACGCCTTTAGTTGGTAGCAAGAGGACCTGGCTCAGGATATCTGGTATCCATGTCTTTGCTAGATCGGTCTTGTCCATTACGACCATTCTAAAACCTTTGGGAAAGGTGTTAACAGTTGATAGAAATTTGCTATGGTCTCCGTCATCCTTTGCTGTTGTGGCACGTATTGACAGTCCCTATGTGGTCTCAGAAGACTTTCATTTTATGATCTTCATTGGCAATCAACAGTACACAATCGGTGTGACTCCTATTCTGAATGGGAGTGAGGTGGGGCAGGATCATCTTCCAACCAAGGCTTTTTCATTGAAGGCATCTTCCTACTCCGTCTTTCCCCAGAATCAAAGTTTTAGCAGGGATTTGAATGGTAGATCCAATCTTAGTTTTGTCCAGATTAGTTTTGGCAGGCTGAAGGATCCCTTCCGCCGTTGGAGGGCGTTATCGCGAGGACGGCAGGAGCTGGATTCTTTGGGTCAGGCAGATGGCGGGTTGATGTCCAATTTGGGAAAGATATAGACCCAATTAGCAACATGAAGGAGGATTCGTTAAACTTAACTCAGGGGGTGGAACCGGCACTAGGTCAGCTGTCCACGACTCAAGCTCCAGTCCGTTACGGCAACGGCTCGTCAGACATTGGCTGGGGGCAGTTCAGGATCAGATGGCTATGGTTATGGTACCAGTCCAGGAACACCTGTTTGAGGGCAGTCTGGGCTCTTGTGATTCAACAGTGGAACCGGCCATTGGTTCATGCTCAGGTACAGAAAATGTCTTCCCTTGGAGGCTGGCTCTACAGGAAACTCCGGACCTACGTCAGTCTCATGGTGGCTTCGAGGGTGCGTCACGGTGGCTTCGAGGGTGCGTCTCCCTGTGTCTGAAACTCATTACCAGATCATGGCCAGAGTTCGGGGGGGAGACTTCTTAATTACAGCTCCCAGGGAGAGAGTGGAGAAGATAGAGAAGTCAGATGAGGACTCAGACTCTCTAAGTCAATTACAACTGGCAGTGATACCGAACAGGTCAGAAGTTATGAAGGAAGATTGATCTATTTCTGATGAAGATTTCAGGCCCATTGGTTCCATTATTGGGTTGAGTTTTCTAGGTATAGAACAGGTCATTCACAACTTCTGTGATGATCTAAGGCAAGAGCTAACTAGACACACATTACAGAATGGTGGAAAAAGATTTAATCAATTAAGAGTTGGATAAAGGGAACTCAAATTTTTATTATGCAACAATGTGCTTGCCGAAGGTAGTAAAAAGAAGAAGGAAAGGGAAGTGTCACATAACTTTCTAATGATATGTCTTATAAGTTGGAATTGTAGGGGCATTTCAGGTAAAGTGAGGGTCAGAGAGCTTCACAATATGGTGAACCTAAAGAAGCCGGATATTGTTCTTATCCAAGAGACAAAAAATGATTTCTCCAGCTTTGATCTGATTAATGAGTTGAAGGTGGACAGATTGAAAGGCTTCTCGTATGTTCCCTCTTGTGGCCTGAGTGGGGGAATGGCAGTAATGTCACTAATGTGGGATAAGGTCAGATTCACTTGTGAAGAGTTCAAAGATGACAGACATTTCCAGATACTCAAGGTCAAAGACAGTGTGACTAAAAGTGAGTGGTTCCTTTGCAATGTCTACAATCCTGTGGAAGGACCTCATAAAGAGATTTTTTTTTCTTGAACTCAAAGGGAATTGTGAAAAATTACTGTAATGCTGGTTGGTGTATAGGAAGGTATTTTTAATGATGTCAAGTGGCCAGAAGAGAGGCTTAATCAAGATTTCTAGATTGAGGAGATGTCAATTTTCAATGACTTTGTGAATGATTGTTTCTCAAGGGGTTTCCTAACTACGGTTTGGAATTCACATGGTCTAATGCCAAGTCCAAATCTAAGCTAGATAGATTTTTTATTTCCTCCATTTGGCTGTATGTATATTCTATGCCAGAGGGCTTCCATTTGCCTAGGGTTGTGTCTGATCATTGTGCAGTGGGGCTGGTGGGCTAGGAAAAACTGGTGCAAAGAAATTTAGATTCGAACTCACTTGGTCCAGGAACCTGACTTTCAAAGATTCTGTCAGGAAGGGGGGGGAATATTCCCTTCGGTTTCCTCTCATTCTAACAAGTTTGCTTACAAACTGAAGATTATCAAGCAGCACCTTAAGAAATGGTCTAGTACACATTTTTTCTATTTCAGCCATTGATAGAAAGGAGTGGATCTTAAAGATTGATCATTTTGAATGTTTGAATGACTGCGGCACAATTACAGATGAGCACAGATTGGAGTGCTCATCACATAAGGACAAATATAAAGAGTGGTGCTATAGTGAAGAGATCAAATGAAAGCAAAGGTCCAAAGAAGTTTGGCTAAAGGAAGGAGACAATAACATTAGGTTCTTTCACACTCAGGCTTCTTTTAGAAAAAGAAAGAATACCATCCAACAACTCAAGATTGGCGACTCTACCTTCACTGACACTGAACAGGTAGGACTCCAAGCTGCTAAGTATTACAATCATCTTTTCAAAGTGGAGAAGAAATGGAGGCCACTTGTCAAATTTTTTTCCAAAAAGAAGACCTGATGAATCGAAAGCCAATTCTCTGGTTGTAAATTTCAATTGAGGTTGAAGTGTTTGATACTCTGAAGAATATGGATCCCTAAAAAGCTCATGGTCCAGATAGTTTTTCCACAGGTTTTTACCTACACTGTTGGGATATCGTAAAGAAGGATTTTAAGGCTCTTGATAGGGAATTTGAGAAGAACCTAGATAGCATTAAGTTTTTTAACTCAATCACTCTTGTTTTGATTCATGAAAAAAAAGCAAAAAAAAAGATATTAAAGATCTCAGACCTATAAGTTTCTTGAATTGCAGCTATAAGATTATCACAAAGATGATAGCTACCAGGTTGAGCACCTTCATTGACAAACTTATCCTCCCCTTGCAGACAGCTTTTATTCTTGAAAGAAATATATTAGAGAATTTTATGACAGTTCATGAATGTTTGCAAGATCAAAGAGTTAGATCTAGAGAGTACGTACTTCTGAAACTGAATTTTGAAAAGACATGACAACCAAATGGGACTATTTCCTTAAAGTTATGCACATGATGGGTTTTAATAAAAAAATATATCAAGTGGATTAAAAGCTGTATCACCACTGTCAAATTCTCGGTTGATATTAATGGACAAGACTTTGGTTTTTGGCATCCTCGAGAGCACTTAGGCAAGGAGACCCTATCTCTCCCTTTATTTTTGTTATTGTTAGCCAAGTTCTAAGTATAATGTGGGAGACAGCAGAACAAGCTAGTCTAATTAAAAGTATTTAAGTGGGCCGGGGTCGAGTGAATATTTCACACCACCTTTTTTCAAGTGACACACTTCTGTTTTCCTCTGCCAAACTTGACAAATACTTTATTCTGAGACTGCTACTTTACTTGTTACAGTCTGTTATATGTCTAAAAATTAATTAGGAGAAGTGTGAACTTGTGGGGTTGAATATCAGTGAGAAGCAGAGAATGGTGCTTAAAAGTACCTTTAACATACCCTGAGTTTCTTTCCCTATCTCATACCTTGGGTTTCCTCTCTCTTATAAAGGTACCACCAGAAAAGATTGGCAATGTGTTATTCATAAGATAGAGTCTAAGTTGCAAGTGTGGAAAGGAAGAATGCTCTCGGCTATGGGGGAAGAAATGTGCTTTCTAGATCAGTACTGCAAAGTATCCCTCTCTATTTCTTTTCTATTCTCAGTGTTCCAAAGGGCATCAGCACAAAACTGGAGAGCCTTAGAGTAAGATTTTTTTGACATGGTAACTCAAAAAGAAAGGGGGTGACCGGGTTAGGTGCATGGAATGCCATCTCGCCGAGATCTTGCGAGATCTCACGAGATTCTCGGTTTCGCCAAGGCCCTGAGAAACGAGAACACCGAGATCTCGCCCCACTAAGGCTGGTCAATAAAAAAATTCTTCAGGGGGCTTTGCCCCCCTGATACCCCCACAAGAGGCGCTGCCCCCTTGACCCCTGCGACCTGACCGCGTAGGTCGATCCACGACTACTCAACACCCCCCATTTAATAATAGTATAAAAATATTTCATTATCACTGGTACTATAACAGATATATATAATTCATAATCAAAAAATATGTGTTATATACTTAAATTTTATAAAGATCTATTTTAACTCTATTCTCTTTCACATACACATCAAGTTTGTCAAGATTAACTATTTTTCAAAATAAATATTTACCTATCCATAGATAATTACATAAATGATATCACATTTAAATGTATAAACACATAAACATACACATTCAATTACAACCTAAGTAAAAATAATGCTCTTCATCTATTCAAATTTAGATTTAAATATTAATCATCAATTTATCGTACAAAGCTTATATCTTATGTAATAAACAGATTATATCAATTCAATTTTACAAATATTTAATCATCGATTTGTAATAAACAATCAAGAACAACAACATAAAAAATATTCTTAATACCACATTAGTATTTAAATAAGATTATATAAAAGTTTAAATCTTTTAGAAGCACAAAGGCTATTTTTTGGTATTGAAAGTGCTTTGTAATTGTTCATTCACACAATTGACGTGCAAGTGTGTTATATATTTTCATGTAAATTCATTGATGAACTCTTATATTTATAAAATATTATGTTATGTTTCATACATATATATATATATATATTTTGATCCGATCTCCTGAGATTTTTCCGAGATTTCTCCAAAATCTCTTCTCTTTCACCCTCCCCCCCCCTGAAATGAAACCGAGATCCGAGATGGCAATCCTTGGTTAGGTAGGATCATGTTTGTAGACCCATTTGTGAAGGTGGTGTTGGATTGGTTCCTTTAGCTACTATCAATACTGCTCTCCTCACCAATTGGTTGTGGAAGTTAAATAATCTTAGTGAGGCACCGTGGGTGAAGATTGTGAACTCTAAATATAAGTTTTGTGAAAACAGTTGCTAGGCCCGAGACTTGAGAGAGAGATGAAGACTACCACATATATGGAAGGGTATCTAGCAAAATTAGGATTTCTTTGTATCCTCTTGTAGCATCTAGGTAGGAAATGGTGCTCGGACTTCATTTTGGAATGATTGTTGGTATGTACATCAATCTTGGCTTCCATGTTTCTTACCCTTTTAAATGTCAGTTGCCACCCCATGCTTGTGTCATCAACTTCTGGGACCCAACGACAAAATGGAGTCTCCCATTTAGAAGGGAACTTAAAGAAGAAGAAATTAGGGAGCTTTCCAATTTGCTGAACATACTGGACAAAATTATTTGTAGGAAGGATTTGGAGGATAAACTTACTTGGATGCCTTCTGCGAGGAAAGCTTTCACTGTAAAGAGTGCCGCTCTTAAGCTTGTCTCAAGTGGAGTTAAAGTTGGATGGTTCAGGGAGGTATGGAACTCTCGATTACCTACCAAAATTAGACTGTTCCCTTGGAATTTTTGCAGATACCGCCTGCCTACTAGATCACACTCGAAATCCATATTCCCTGATATACCTAAATCTTGCATTTTTTGAAGTATACATGATGAGGACATTGATCATATTTTTCTCAAATGTGGTGTTATTAACTACTTAGGGAGAGTTTTATCCATGGGATGAAAAATCCCCTGGATTGTGGTAAATAATGTCTTGTCCCTTCTCCAATGGTGGTCTCTTTGGAACCCTTGGCGTGCAGATCCAAATCTTTGCAACCTTACCTTACCAGCGAGGATGTGGGCTATTTGGCTTTCCAGGAACAAGTGGGTGTTTAAGGATCACTATGAACACCCCAAAAAACATGTTAGTACGGATGGCTTTTCTTTTCAGAGACTGAGACTACTTCAGCAGAGGAGCCTATATGGAGAACTGTGTATTCAGGAACAATTTTCTGCTTGTTTCCACCTTTCTATTGTAATGTTCTATGGTTAACTATCATCTCGATAGCTAACCTGTGTGGTCTTTTCTCTTCTTTGCTCCCCTTCTATCTTTTCATGAGTCTTTCATACTCTCTTATGGTTGTACCTCTTATTTATTAACTTCGATAAAGATCAGTGGCTTCTGCCAATTTCAAAAAAAAAAGATTGTGATGACACAAAGGAATTGAAAAGCATGCAGCCAATCATTATAAAAAGCTCTTCAATGAGAACTACAGCTAGAGTCCTTTGTTGAGTTTCAACAAGACCCACAAGTTGGATGAGGAGTCCCATTCTCTTGTCTACTCTATTACAGAGGATTAGGTATTGAAGGTCATTAAAAATACGGATCCTTATAAAGCACTAAGCCCGGATAGTCTCAACTAGATTTTGACGAACGTGGCGGGCCATTGTTAAAAAGCATAATATGGCATCAATCAAAGAATTCTAGGAGAACCCGTTGTGCATTTAGCTATAAGACCACCACAAAGATTTTTCCTACTAGGCTCAGCACATTCATGGATAAGCTGACGAGCCACTGAGTCTGCTTTTGTTCCTGTCAGGTTTATTAAGAACAATTTTATGATGGCCCAAGAGTTATACACGATCAGAATGTGAGAAGAGAAGAATGCATCTTATAGGTTTTAACAACAAATAAACAAAGTGTATTAGGTGTTGTATCAACATTGCACAGCTCTAGACATAAATGGTAAATCCTATGAATTCTTCACCAACACCAGAGGGCTCAGACTAGGTGACCCTATTTCTCCTTTGCACTGTCCTAGTTGACCAGATTCTGAGTATTATGCGGGAAAAGGCATAGCAGACTGGTCTAATTGAAGACAATGATGTTGGGAATAACAGTGAGACAATCACTCACCTTCAATTCGTGAATGACATTTTTTTCCACAAGTAGATTAGATACCTACTTTCACTTAAAATTTCTGCTATATATGTTGCAATATGTTGCATGGTTGAAGGTCAATAAGAAGAAATGTGAAGTTATACGTCTTAATCTGAATGAATCACTTAAAGCTCAGCTGAAGAGCATTTTGGATATGTCATGGACTACTCTACCAATCAAGTACCTAGGCCTACCCATGTCAAATAAGAGCATCAAGAGTATGGATTGGCCGAGTGTAATTAGCAAGGTAGAGAGTAAATTGCTGGGGGTGGAAGAGCAAAATGCTAGGTTCATATGGTAGATGGGTTTTTTTTCCAATACAGTGCCGGAAAGCATTCCACTTTACTTATTTTCTATTCTCAAGGTGACAAAAGACATTAACAATTAATTGGAAGACATGAGAGCTAAGTTTTTTTTGGCAGGGTAATGATAAGAAGAAAGGATTAGATCTGATTGGGTGGAACGATGTATGCATACCAGTTAACGAGGGGAGTCAGAGGATATCAACAATGCTTTAATGTCCAAGGGGCTCTGAAAGTTAAACCATTGTAGCAACAACTATGGGCCAGAATAGCTTGTTCCAAGTACGGTGTTGAGAATGATGGGAGTTGGATTACTGACTTCAGGGATAGAGGCAAGGTCTCCTGTCTATGGAAGGGAACCCTTCACAAATGGGATTCGTTTAACTCTTCCACAGCTATTGCATTGGGTAATGGTAAGAGAACACTTTTCTAGGAGAACCACTGGGTTGGTGAAGCACCACTAGCTGAGCTATACTTGTCCCTATATGGCCTCAGTCACGATTGTCAGACCAAAGTTTGCAGTTGTTGGAATGGCAGGACCAAGTGAAATTTTTCTTTTAGAATAAACCTTAAATAAAAATAAATTTCTCACTTAGATAGCTTGTTGAAACTTCTTAAATATAAAAAAATATGTGGAGAATATGGAGGACAAACTTATTTGGTTGCCAGAGAAAATTATGCTTTTCGATTAAAACAGCTATTCGTAAATTGAATTTTGGTGGGCTAGAAACTTCATGGCATAGAGTTATCTGGTTGTCGCTTATTCCAATCAAAATAAGATTATTCCCGTGGAAGACTAGAAAATGCCTTTTGCATAAATTATACCAGTGGTCCTTGACTTGTGTCTTCTGTGAAATTACGAAGGAAGATATTGATCACTTGTTCTTACATCGTGGGATAATCAACTCTCTTGAGAAGAAAACTTACTAGTAGTTGAAACATGAACAGGTTGGAACCTAGCAACACTACTGAACTTTTGTTTGAGTGGTCAAACCGCAATCCATGGCCTACAGAACCGAGTTTGTGAAGGATTACACTTCCTGCAATGTTATAGGCAATTTGGTGTTGTAAAAACAAAAGAATTTTTGAAGATCATTCTACTTCTAATAGTAAATTTTGTCAAAGATTGCTGGTTTGCTGGTCGGGTGCACATATGGATAATTCCAATTTCAAGAATAAATTATTGAACTTCGTATTGTTCTTCCTTTAGCATTTCCTCTTCTTTCCTCTTCTACTAGCTTGATAGAAACTTTGTAACTACTTATTTTTCAATGGAAAATTGACCTTCAAGTTATGTTCAAGAAAAAATTAACTTAGTTTTATCACATCTTATTTGTTTTTATTATTTTGATATTTTCTACTTTGCTACCTAGATAGCAAATGTTAAAAAGTTTGTGCACTAAAAAAAAGTTATTTACAAAGAGATGGGACCTAATGATCATCAAGACATTTTTTTCCATGCCTTTTCCATCTCCAAATGGATTGGCTAAGATATACAAATCTTGTTCCATTCCACAGATCCTAGCCAACCCAGGAGGCAGTGAAAAAACAAGCATGGAGAGCATTCCTTACATGCCACACACCACATAAATGCTCAAATATGGTGTTAAATAAATAATGATTCCCACATCAAAGATGAGTGTTGACAAATAAACTAGTCAACAGTAGAAAGCATAACAAAAAATTTAGAATAAACTTAAAGACAAACAGATATTATTATAGAAAGAAAACTGATAACAAAAAAACTTAAATAATGAGAGTACATACTTAAAATAGAAAATTTTCTAGAACTTGTTGATAATACGGAGAAAACAAAGACTAATATTGAGTGTATTGAGAATTTAAACAAATTAAAATTATATACAAAATTACAGATTATAAATTATGATATAAAAAAATAAATAAAAATGAGATAAATATCATTGTTGACAATGATATTAGTAAAATGAGTCACATATAAAATTATGCTTATAAAAATGATTAAAGAAAAAAATAATGAATATGGTTAGTGTTTATGCTCCACAAATTAGATTAAAAAATGAGTAATGGAACCGAATTGGGACACAAGAACCGATTCATGTTAATAATCAAATCGGGACGCAAGAACCGATTAATGATTTTCAAATTTCATGTAAATTTTGATTTTTAGATCAATAATGGGTCCATTTAGGTAATTTCCTATTTTTTAGGATTTTTAGTTGACTTGTTTGAGCATTTTTCAATTTGTTAACAATTACAGCCTTTTTTCTGAATTTTAACCCTATAAATGGGGACCCATGTATATTTTGATACAGAGATGATGCAATGAATTAAATGAAGTGATTCTCCTCATTCTGGTTTTGCCCCTCTCTTTCACCCCCGATGACTTAAACCCTTCGGGTTTACTCTCTCTCCCCGACAACGCTTCGGCACTGCTTCTCCTCCTCCCCTCCGATGGCGTAACCCTAGCGGAGCCTCTTCTTCTCCAATCTCATCCTCCTGCGGTGATCTCGACGAGCTCCCGTGGAAGAATCTCTTCCTCCCGGCTTCTTCCTCCTAAGTCTCTTCAGTCCGGTCGGCATTGGATCTTCCTCCCAGTGGAATCTCCTTCATCAGCTGCTGTTTGGACAACCGTGGTTGCCAATGTGGTGTTCTACCTCTACGTTCCTTCCGTCATCTTCCTCCTACGGCTTCTAGTGGTCGGTTCTTGGCGGAAATCGAGGTTCCTATTGTTCTTCACTTCGAAGTGAATCAATCAGTGATGGATCAGAAGGGGAAAACTCATATAAGCTTCAGTTGGTCCCAGATCCGAACATATTTAGTTCGTACAGCTCCTATAAGCGGGTTTCTTCTTGGTTTTAGCCATTTTTGAAGATTACGAGGTAAACCCTAGCTCTCCACGAGTCCTTACTCGTAGATCTAGTGAAGATAAAGATATTTGAGAGTTTGAATGATGTTTTCTCACCCGTTTCTTGTTATACCGAGGATCCTCGAGAAATAAGAATAGCTTCTATGAAGGGTGCCCGGATTCTGGGTTCCGATGGTAGCCTTCTACTGTTTTGATCTACTTCCGGTCTATTTGTTTGTTGATTGACAAAGCTTACATTGATTCGTCCTCAGTTTGCATTTCGAGAGATGACGAACAGCATCTATGATGTATATCTTTTGTGACTTCTAGACTGGTCCTTGATCCAATCTAAGTTTGACTGATGTTCTGGTTTATCTGGTTCTGCTATATCGTCCTGTTACTGGTTCATGTTGAGATCTTCTTGCTATTGAGACTGGTCCCTTTCCAGTCAGGGATCGATTGTTGTTCTGATTTCTCTGATCACTGTTCGATTCTTATTAAATTGAGCTGAGGTCGTTCTGTGTGTTCTCTGTCTGGACACCGATTTGGTTACATCTCAACCTTCCTTGACAAACTGAAGCTACAGAAAATGGCAGTACTATAGTTTTGCCTACAGTGTCCATATGGGAAAATGATGACGAAACCAGGTAAATGATGCCTTGGTAGCTTTAATTAGTTGCCGGTATTGTTAATTGGGAGGACTCCTGATATATACATGACGATATTCACTGGTTTCCCTGATTCCCACGGCTGTGATGACTTAAATTCTGCGCCATAGTCCCTTTCAACAAAGTGTCCCTACTATTGTCTTGTTCTGCTGATATGTTTATTATTTTCTGAGAAATTTGTGCTATTGAGATTAATTCCCTGTTGCTACTGAAATTATCTTGTTAATGAAATTGCATAATCTATTGGTTGATATCAAATTGGTATATTGTGCAAGTTAAATTGTTGTGACCTGATTGTTGGTATTTTTGTTGGTATCTTGGCATTATTGTTGGAATTCTATTTTTGTTTGGCCTTTTTACCTGCTGGGTTACTCTTTAGGTTATTTCTGAACTTTAGAAAATGGGACCCCCGGTCCCGTCCCACATCAATGAGATTTAAAAAAAATTGCAAGAATATGGGTAACACAGTTATCAAGGCACCCACCTAGATAGTATCTAGACTCTACGACACTTTTATAGAACCCAAGTGCCTTTCTTGGGCTCTAAAAGGCACCAACCTAGACGACCAAGGCACCATCCTTCTCTGTTATCAAAGGTGACTACCTAGGCAACGAGGGGCAGGCCTCCTCACCTTGGTCTAAAGTTCTAAACTGCCTAGGCGGTCACCCTTTGCTGCCTTCGGCACTAAGGCAGGTTGCCTACGGCACCTATGGCACTCTGTTCGAGCTAGGAAGATGAGAAACAAGATATTTTGTTGAATCCACAACTTAAAAGTGAGCCACCCTCTAGGTGCTGAATTGTCGGTCTTGGGCCTACGGGATTAGATAACAAATATGCGGGCCATGTCTTTTGTGCCCAAAGCGCCAGCTTCTTAGCTCATCACGGCAGCTCTCATTGGATTGCCTCCATCGTTGGAGATTTCAACTGCCTCTCACCTTTACCTACATAACTTGCCTTGGCATCCAAGGTGCCTACTAGAAAACGTGGCCCAACTCTTGAGTATAAGAGTATCCGTGGGCACCCATTTAATGATAATGAAATTATATTAAAATATTTAATTATCACGTTAGTATCATATATGTTTAAAATTTTAAATTATAAGTATATATTTTAAGTGTACTACATATTTTCCTAGCTCCCTCTCTATATCGATCTATATCTATATATATTATGTATACATGTACATACTTATGTAACTATACATGTATACCGTATTAAGATATCATTCCATCACTTAACCTGCAAGGTACACTTCACCTAAGTGGATGTCTTGTTGCCTAAGTGGAAATGACACACCTAAACACCTTGGGTGCTTTGTCACCTTGACAAATATGAGATGACCTTATGCATAGTATAACAAATGAAGAGAATCTATTGATTGAAGAATATCTCAATGAGCACGTTAGAAATGAACATCATGGATATGAGAAAGTCCACATATGTTTCGGATATACAACTTCTGAAGAAGAAAAAAGTCTAATTGATATTGCTATGTTCTACTTCTATGATATTAAGATTCTTAACAAATATCTATTTTATTAAAAAAGAATCACATTTAATAATAGCAAAAAATAAACAAAATAAAAACCAAATTTATTTTATTCTTAAAGAAATACTAATCATGTTCTTTGTAAAAATTTTAAAATTATTCCTAGTGAAGTTTTAACAAGTAAATATGGGTTAGTGATTTAAAATGTTAAAATCAAGAGATGAGCAAACATATCTAAAAAAAGACTTCACATAAAATAAAATAGTAAAAATTTAAAAGGGTGAAGCAAGAAACATTAAAGAAGAAATTTCTCAAGATAAATGATTATAAGTCAGACACAAAAGACAATATTATGTAGATGAACATGACTGAAATCATTAAAGTGAGCTTCCTCCTTAGTTTGTATGCTTTATTCTTCAAAATAATTTATTGTGACTTTGCCACCTTCAAAATAAACATTAAAAAACTAAAAAAATATGTTTTTTAAAAGTGCCATAAAAATGTCACAATTCATTGAAATAAAGTGCAAGGCACGAGAAGCTAAGAAAAGACAAAAGAAAAAGACTAACAAAAAAGGAAGGGAAGCCATCAAACTAACTACCAAGAAGCTAGTACTTAAGAAGCATCTACACAAAAAAACACTTCTAGTTAAAAAAAAGTGTATCTGAAAAAGGAAGAAAAAAAGAGCTAAAAATACTTGAAAACCCTGAAGGGCATGGTTAACATCATGGAATGTCGATTGGGCCGATCATCTTGGTCCCGACCCCAGGTCCCTAACCAAGTGAATCCGGGTATGGGGTCTTGCCGAGCTAAGTCACCAATGGCTAAGCCCAACAGCTTGGGGGCCTTAGGACCACTCTTCCACACCCTCCCATGCGCTCCCACACTCTCCCACTTCCCCATCACTCCAAGACTCCCCCCACTTACCCATCACTCCAACTCCTCTAAATATCTCTTTAATGAAACACACTTAATTCAGTTTTATACATAAATTTGGATTTCACTACCATTTTCACCAAATATTCCTATTTTTTTATCAATATATATTATATTGATCAAAAAAAACTATTGGTGAGAATAACACTAGAACACAAATTTGCATATAAATTTTGGATAAATTATCCTGGTAAAAACAAGGTCAAGAATGACAATTGTCTTTAAAATGCAAACTTTAAATGAAATTATATATTTTTATTTTAATGTTTTTAATGTTTTCCAATTTTTTATAATTTTCAAATTATCCGGCCCGACCATGGTCGGTTAGGGCCTGTCCAACCCAATCCAACCCAAGCTATCTTGGTTCACATAAAAAATATAGATGGTGGTAGAATAAAGAAGTGAAAACAATGGAGTTTATAAAATGTAAGATAGTTAAAAGTGAAGAAGAAAAGACGGTTAAACAAGCATGGGACAAAGCTTTTAAATCAATATATGAAAAACTTTTAATTAAAAAAGAAAAGAATATTTATATATTAGCAAAAATGAGATAAAAAAATCAAGATCTTAATCAATAAATAAAGAAAAGTTTTTAACAATAATAAAGGATAATCAAGTTAGATGCCTAAGCTACTCGTCAAGGCACCACCTTGCTTTGCGAGGTGAAAAGCACCTTTTGCCTTGGCAACACCTAGGTGACGCTTGGCGTCCAATTTTTACAAACAAAAAAAGGGCAATGGCCAATGGGGCAGGCCCAGGAGCAGACCGAACAGCCCACAGTTCAGCCAAACTGGGCCCAATCAGAAGCCCATATATGTCCAAACAGAAGCTCATGATTCCATCCTAAAATTGGGCAAATTTCAAGCCTATTTCAGGCCCAACGCACAGCCCACAGCAGCTTGGGCCGCGGCCTCCTACTGGCCCAAGAAACCAGGCCCACCCGCAACCTCCTGCTGGCCCAGGAAACCAGGCCCACCTACGGCCAGGTGTGAACAGGCCCAGCCGCACCATGCTGCCACCTCAGCCACCTAGCGGTCAGGTCAAGGAGAGGGGAGGTGAAGGGCCAGCAGGTCAATTAAGAAGGTTAAACGGAGTAACCTCCATGGGGAAGGCCAGAGGCCATCTACGTACACACCAAATGCCCCTTCATATGCCCCCCCCCCCCAGCATCTATAAAAAGGAGGGGGTGCACCAGCTTCAGAGGGGGGAGACTGCTGAAGGAGGCCGCCAGGCTGCCGGACTGCACCCTGCACCTGCTGCCTTCCGCCCTGCCCCCTGCTGCTGCTGCCACCTGCTGCCAACCGTGCTCTATCCCCTGCTACAGAAGCTGGTCTGCGGCCAGAAGAGGAGAAGAAGAAGAGGAGAAGGAGACATCAGACAAGGTAGGAAGGGCCAATATATATATTATGTAGCCCTCTAAGGGCTTCTCTTATCTTTGTTCCAGCGCCCATCTCCAACCTCTGAGCTGTCTTCAGAAAAACTCCCCTGTACAGACCATGTTCGACCCCAGTTCAGTCCAAATCCGGCCCACCTGCAGGCCCACAACCGGCCCCCTGATCCAACCCCATGCAGGCCCTCCTGCAGCCCCCTCTGCGACCTACCAGAAACAGGCCCAAAAATAGAACCCTGGCTGAGCTTTATTTCATGCCAACATCAGCCCAATCAGGTCCACTTGCAGGCCCTGCTCAAGCCCTCTTTCAGCCTGCTGTTCAAACCCCCTTGTGGCCCATCCAGCAGACCCCAGGCTGGTCCATCATTGGCCCATTTCCTGGTCCTTACCCAGGCCTTGAACTGTCCCCAATTCAGCCCAAGTCTGGCAGCCTTCACGTGGCTAACTTCCAGCCCCTTGTAGCTTACCCAAAGCTGGCCCAAAACAGGCCTTTAGGCAGCCCATTTTCGGCCCCTTGCAGCCCATCCAGCAGACCTAAAAACAGGCCCATATACAGCCCATGACCGGTCCCTTTGTGACCCGGTTCCAGCCCACTTGCAGGCACTCTAAACAGACCCCAAACCGGTCCATTTCTAGCCCATGTTCGGCACCCAATTCAGGCCCGAAACAGGACCATTTTCGGCTCCCTTGCAGCCAGGTTCCAGCCCCATTGAGGCTCAACCTAGTGGCCCTTTCATGGGTCCAATCTGCTTCCCAAGAAGTCCACCAGCAGCTCCTTTGCAGCAGTGCAAAAAGAATGAAGAAAAAGAAGGTCGCAGCAGCCCCCTTGTGGCTTGAACCGGCAAAGAGAAGGATGAACCTCAACGGCCCTTTCACGGGTCCGGTTCTCCCCTCAACTCATCAAGGGAGAGATGAACCTCAACGGTCCCTTCACGGGTCCAGTTCTCCCCTCAACATATCAAAGGAAAAGTGAGCCTCAACGGCCCTTTCACGGGTCCAGCTTGGCCTCCAAGAAGCTGTCCATCCAATGCAAGCAAATCGAAGCCCGGTTTTAAATGCCAGTGGAACATGGACCGGCCCAAAGTGGCCTTCAAAATAAAACGAAAAATAAAAATCAGAATGCGAAAGCAACATTAAACTAAGGAGCTTCACCCCTAGCGGGGAACTCCACCTTGGACGGGGGCGTGGGCATATTCCCGTAGCCGTCGATCCGGACGGGGGCGCGGGCAAGTTCCCGTAGCCGTCGATCCTTCCCCCAATTTGGCTAAGTAAAACCGGCCATTTTGAATGGGTAAATTTCACTAAGTTGAAAAATGGCCGGCATGCCGTCGTAATGCCAAAATTTTCCAAAGTAGTGAAAAACCTATATTGGGGGAAAGATTGACCATATTGTACACCGATGTACCCCTTTCTTCAATAAAATGAAATTTTGATGTCATCTTATGGTGTGTAAAACCGGGCACTCAATGGTAGCCCAATGGGTCGGATGCAACGCAAACCGCCAAACCAAAATAAAACCAAATCTGAAAATCCCATACCAAAACAGAAAATCAGAACTTAAAGAAATCTGAAAGTTAAACTCAAACTCACCCCGGTTCAACAAAAAACCGATCTTTAACAAGAAGGAACCGATTTTAAACCAAACTTTCAACAACAAAATCAGATTTTGAACCATACTGAACATCAAAAAATCAGATTTCAATAAAAATCTGTCAAAACAAAAAAAATCGGATTTGAACACAAAACAGATTCTAACCGACTTCAAAAAAAAATCTGGTTTTAGCAATCTGAAAATTCATTTAAAATCCACCGAACCTTGTTCAAATAAATGACATAGATCAACTTTTTCAAAAGAAACCAAACAAACAACTTCAAACATCCAAAATGGATCAAAATCAACTCAAAACCAAAAAATTCAGAAATCTGCAAAATCAGAAAACCAAATCAAAAATCCAAACATGCTTGAAACACTCCAAATTCATCAAAAATCAAAACGAAAACAGATTCAAACCAAAACAACTTGAATCAACCAAATTCAAACCAAAACAAACATCCAAACAACAAATCAAACAAACTCAAACCCCAACATCAACAAAACCGACTTTCAAGTCAACCAACAAACAAATAAAACAAACCCGAACCAAACCGGTTTGCATCTCATCGGACCCAAAAGGCCGCTGCCCTTTTGAGTTCTATACTTTTTTTGTGGATGTGCATGTCACCGAAAACAGGTTGTCGCGACGGTTAATCAAAGGTGTTCGAGCCGTTGCTCGATGTAAGCTAACGCCGGATACTCGCACCATCCGGCGGAGAGGGGTCAAAAATCAAATTTTCAAAGAACCCGAACCTTGGTTCTTATATTTTTAAACTATCACCGAACTACCTAATATTTTAGGTATCATCTATTTTCCTAGATAAGTTCGGAGATGTCTTTCTTTCTAAGAACAGACACGTAAAAAAGAGGTTCACACAATGACACCGTGAAAATTGCCCATTATATGCACGATTCATTATATCCTGGACAGAGCCATAATCATTTGAAGGGACCCATACACATTTCACAACATGACTTTATATGCATGAAAATGATTTGGTTTACTTTTCCATCTAGCTATTCTAGGTCAAATGTAGACCTAGGCAGAAAGCCCTGAGGATTGAGTTTTTACTATAAATAAAGGTACCAGAGAGTACACATGGCAGAACATCTTGTGTTGAAATGGAAATGAATCCATAGTCCACACTAATTATAATAGAGAACTAAAATTTAATTAACCAAAAGTATTTATAAAGAGAATAAGAATAAAAATATAAGATCAGTGAAAAAGAACAATGTTAAAATTTCTTTTTGCATCAAGCTAATAATGCTAACAAAATAGCATTATCAAAAAGTTTGAAATCAATCATGAGCAGACATAAGAGCAGTAACACATGCAGAAAAAAATAACTTTACCATTCTGGCTCTTTCTCCCTTCTCTTCAGTTGCTTCATCCTTTAGGAGCCTCTCAATCTGTGAAAAAACTTGTAAATTTTCTTGAGTAATGAAAATGTGAAAAATTCTAAGCGAGAAAGGTGCATACTGCCATAACTTCAGACCGATGCCTTAAAGCACAATTACTTGGTTGCTGCACAAAGAAAAGAGAAACTTGTCAATGAAATGCAAATAATAGAAATGCTCGTCAGTCATACAGAGTTATTTTAATCCTTATGTCCTCTTAAGTGCTCGTATCAGGCACTTCTTATTTCGTAGAGGGGGAGCCTAAACCATCAAGAACAAAACCCTTTTGGTAACACGGTATCTCTATTCAAGAATTGGATGATAGTGTACACTTCACAGCATACAATTGTCTAGACAGAAACTTAAGCTAAATCTAATCCTAGTGACCTTTGTGGCACTTATATTATCCAGTCTTCTTAAAGCATTTGCATAAATCATAACCAATAAATCCCTCTTCCTCATAAACACTAGAAGTAGATTGAGTGATCATCAAGTGCTTTGAGCACCATTTTGTACACACATCACCCGAACTGGAACCCCAGGACAGCATTCCCTCCCCGTCTGCTGTATCCACAGCCAGTGCAGCGCCATGGTTGAGTTTTCCCATTGAGGGCGCACTTGAAAAGCATAGCCATCGCATGAAAAAGTGCAAGGGATTCCATGTGCCGCAGACAGCGGCAGCAGTTGTTAGCATCGAACTACAGACTAAATCGAATTGAAGAGATCAAGAGATGGAAGAACAAGAGGAAGCAGAGCAAAGATAAATAGAAATGCTGCATAACCCTAGGGGTGTGCACGGTTTGATTTGGTTTGATTTATTCAATTTTTTTAGAATCCAAACCAAACAGTTTGGTCTACAGTTCGAGCATTTTCTGAGCCTATTTCTTATTTAGTTCAATTTTTAATTCAACAATACATATTCAAGAGAAAATTTTGGTTTATAGCAGAAAACTGGTATAAAAGTATTTTAAGAAAACATGTTTAAATAACAACCTATCAACATTATTTCGGTATCAAAATAATTTATAAAGTAAGTTGCATCTATATTGCATAAAAAGTAACAAATCCTCTTTCTTCTAGGAGGTTATCTTGCTGTTTTAACAATAACAAAACCTCGCCTTTTAAGGCAACAGCGTAATGAATCGTGAAGGGCTCCTGCGGCAGGCAGATAGCTGAGGTTGAGCGAAAGATACCGGCTACAGCGTAATGAAGTGCTCTTACGGCGAAGGCGACCGGCGACCAGGCGGCGATGCAAGCCTGCGGCGGCTGAGAAGCCTGAGATTGAGCTCGTCCGTCGGGCGTCGGGGATGATACCTCTCCCCGCGCTGGGCCTTCACACGGAACCGCGCGCCCAAAATGAGAAGCAAGAAGATGAACCGGAGTGCGTCAGCACAGCAGGTAGCGGTGCAATGGAGCGGAGCCAATCAAGGGTTTTGTTCGAACTCACTCGAGAACTCAGCGCGATAACCGCCTAATTTTCAAATATGTTGTTCGAACTTAATTATATTTAAATTCAACCACTTCGAACTCAACTTGCCAAGTCACTCACCTACATAAATCAGTCAAATTTAACTCAAATTAAAATAAAAATTTAACTTGAAATCGAATTAAAATCAAATTTACATTCATTTTCGAATTCAAGATTAACCTCGTTACTTAAAACTTTAGCTCAAAGGAAGATAGAAGCATTCCCATCATTCTTATCAAACAGAGCGAGAGATAACATTATGCAAGTTCCGATTCAATCGTATGTATGACTTCTACTCACTACGTAGATCAATATCTTCCTCATTAAATCTTAATTTACTTATCACACTAAACATATTGATTTTGCTTAATTACATAGCATAGAACTCGTGTCTTATAGTATAATATATATGAATTCACTATACAAACTCCCGATCACTGTCACTTGAAACCATTAGATCAAATCCTTAGGTGCATCCAACAAAACAAGATGACGCGTCCAATCCCAATGAATGCATGAGTCTACCCCATTAGATGCATCTAAGTGGATGAGAACATTAGGGTGTTTTGATTTTCTCACTTACTGATTGTGCGCATACCCTTAGTCGAACACGTCTAGTCACCCTAGACACATCATATTTAGGGCAAGAGATCAATTGTTTGCTTTGAATGGATGCATTTGCTCAACCAAATGCGTCTTATTAAAAATAAGATATTTGGAATTCAAATCTTCCGTTGACGAACTTTATGGGTAATTAATGATTTCCTCAACTAGGGCGCATCCAATCAACCTAGATGCATCCATTTTAAAGAATGTCTTACTAATTTAGACCCTCATGTCTACCACATCATTTAAATCCCCTATGTTGCTACCAATGTGATGCACTCGAACAACCTGAGTGCACAGGATCAATTGCAGGTCAATCACCGTTGACCCCCAGTAGCACATGCAATTAAAATTCAAAAATCTTCATTGTACACATCCACATTAACGGATGTCTCTTAGATGCGTCTGGTTGCCCCGAAAGCATCTGAAAGCGCAATTAGTAGGGTCATTAATTGACATGACACTTCCTTAATCCCCTATATAAAAAGGATTGTTGGACGGAATTGCACCACCCTTGACACTCCCAAGATACCATCTCTGGGAATCAATTGAATTACATCCCCATTTTAGAGGTGTTACAACTGATTGTTGGCCTAATAATCTCCAATCGCGCGCTCCCAATCGAGAGATTATTTACAAAAAGTGCCTCCTCGAAGTTGGGTGATCCTTTTGAGGCCTTCTATTAGTTTAGATCCCTCTCCCTTGTCCAGGTGGAGAGAAGGAGCCGCCCCTATGCAGATAGTACCTACCAGGGAGTTCTTTTAGTATCATTCAAACATTTTCTTTTGTTCTTTGCATTTAGCATATCATTTCCATTACATACATACCAAATACCAAAAATGAGATTAGTAAACTAGCCATAATTTGGTTTGCCACGCTTTCTTGATGTATGAATACTTCCCCTATGGATACTACACCCACCACTAGTTCTCATTGCGTTGTTTTCTTTTGATTTCTCAGGAACCACAAAATAACACTTCTGGGTCTCGGACGCGTCAAGAAAAAAGATACTCAAAGAAGAACTCTTCTTCTCCGGCCGGCCAACATGGAAGAAGTCTATGAACCCGTCTACAATCTCCCTTCTACTTTAGTACGTAGGTCAGCCTTTCTTTTACTTCAATCTATTTACTTCATAGACATTCTCTCTCCCTCTCTCTTCTCCATTATGCTCTCTATCAGTCGAAGCCAATTTATCAGTTCTTAGTGACCACACACACAAAATTATACCTCTCACCCCTCATACATCACTCTTTGCAGCCTACATCTCTGTGATGACCACGGTGGGGCTTGACATTGTTTTTCTCAGAGCTTTTTTTTCAATTGCAGTTTCTGTTGTGAGACACGTATGTTTCTCATACGCGTTATATATAACATGTTCGCCCAACTGAGCGTGTCATCTATTCCACCGCAGACTTCTCTTCCAAATTGTCCCCAAGCAAACCCTTTTCTCTTGATTGTCCCGAGCAAACTTGTTGCACTTTGTTCCCAAACGAACCCTTTCACTCTTTGTCACAAGCCACCTCGTCCCATGCAGACACTTTCCCTTTACAATTTCAGATGCGTACTCCATAACACGCCTGCGCTACCAAACACATTATTCATCCCACAATGGACCATCTCACTTATCCCCAAGGGACCACCTCTTTGTCCCTTAGCAGACAGTATCCCCAATATCCAAGTGGACACTTTTTCTCCCTATTCTCCCTGGATCTCACTTCCTTGTCCGCACATAGACGTTCACCCCCTTCTTCTTTTTTCTATACTCTAACATGTTAAGATTAGATGCGTCATTTCACATAAGCTATCGAAGCAACTACTTTCAGATATAGGTTTCTTTATTGTCTTACATTTTCGTTGCATGTTGTTCATTGTTTTGTCTGTAGCATCATCATCACATTGTTTGTTAGTTTTTTTAGTATATTACTTGTTTGCATCCCCATCCTTATTCTACTTACATTAGATTGCATTGAGCACTAGTTTTGCCCAGCTCGTAGGTCATCTGAGAAGTGGAGTTTAATCCTTTCCCAAAGCCATACACATCCAAAACACTATTTCTTAGAGATTGCCAACCTCTCTTTCGGTGATTTCCTCCCGGTTGATTAGGTTTATTTTCTTCAATACTTTCATAAGTCCTCAGACATGAAGAATTCTCTCTTCACTGATCGAGATAGTTGTACCCTTTACCGCAAAACCCAATCCACCATTTCCCAACATTGTGAGTGTGTTAACTTTAGACCACTTTGAAAGCAACAAGGTCACACCTAGTTTCGAGTGGACAATATTCTTGAAAAGCAACTAATCTAATACCAAAAATAAAAGAATCTTTCATCAAACATTTTCCAAGTTCTTGTTATCACCTGTTTATTCACAAAAAACTGAAACAAAATCTTCTCTCTTTCAAAAAAAATCAAAAAAAGAATATATTTAAGGTTAAATAACTTTTGTGTCAACAATAATAGAAAATCGAAAAAACAAAAACATCCACATTTTAAGATAAAGAAAATTTTGTTTGAGGTTAAATATAACATAAACCCCAAATACACATGCTTCTCTTCTAGATTCTTTTGCAGGACAACATGTCTATGAACGTGTGGTCCAAATGTGTCATCGGGATGACAGGATACTGTAAGGAATCATCCATAAAATATTGGTGCAGCGGAAGTGATGATTCTCATGAGTTTTTTTAGAATCTGTCTCAATCAGAACCAAACACCGAAAACCAAAAACTGATCAAATTGGGTTCGAATATACCTAATAGGGATTCATATAATCTCATGGAGAGGAAGGAGATGAGCTTCTCAAGCTCTTCAAACCGTTCAAGTGGTCGGTCTCCAGCAGTATCCACACGAACTTCATCCACAGCAGGTTCTCTCTTCGCGCCGACCTCGAGAACTCTCAGAGCTCCATCGACCATGGACACCTTCTAGAGAAAGGAGGAGGTAGGAAGGAGGCTAGGGACGTGGTTTTCACCATTGGCTTGATCGGGTTTGGCTGAAACCATTAGTATTTATAGGTATTTTTAAATTTTTTATAAACCCCAACTCGAGGCTAATCCTGCTCCACCTTCTCATCCCACTGTCAATGTTAATTCAATTTTGGAGGCACTTGCTTCTCATATCAATACAAATCAACTTTCAAGGATCCAAGCCATTCTCTACAGCAAATCCCTCATTGGCCATTCCTCTCTAGAGGATGGTGTCCATATCTTCACCCCTCGATTGATGGCCCGTCAACCCGACGTTCCGCCTATTGGTCATTCTCACACCAGTCTTGTACCATCACCTTCTCCCCATCCCACGATTATATTAAACCACGATCAAGTCAGCCCTTCTTGATAGAAATGTATGTCCTATGAGCCAATCATATATGATATGATTCAAAATTTATAAGAATGTCTCATTCAATTAATTAGAACAATTTTTATTACTAGTTATAGTGAGATGTGTACATTGTAATGAAGTCCTTGATCACATACAATGATGATTAAATCATGATGAGATTATGATAATGAGATTGATCAACAAGAGGTATGTGATCTAAATGTTCATTCTTGAGATGGGATATCAATGATATACATAGACTAACGTGTGTTGACACGCCAAATTGGCATGAGTCGGAGCCCCAGACTCTTATTCCATAGGCGATATTCTTTTTTTGACCGTTACCTAATTTGGATTACCTCGTGGACATAAGCTAAGGACGCTGGTGGAGCCCCTCGCAAGTTGAGAATGGACCAATGATTCCCGGAATGATGCTGAAACCTTCAAGCGAGAGCCGTGCGTGAACTGTAAAAACACGAAGCCTGCTCGATGAACCAACCTTGAATGGTCTATAACTGAAGGTCTCGGGAGTCCCGCATGTGTTCCGTAACATTCAGGGTTTCCGAGAAGTCATTTCGGTAGGCGTCGGTCAATGACGGCTTTCGTTACAGCTTTTTCGATTTGTACTGACACGGCAATCCCGGACCACGCGTTAGGCCTTTCCGGTCATCACCAGGTCTTTTCGGGTCATCTGGGTCGATTCTAGCCGAATATTTTCATCAATCATGGCCATACGTCCGGTTCGGTCAATTTTAGGGTTTCGCAGCTTTCCGAGTTGCGGTTCACATTTACCGGGTTAATCTCAAATTTTTCGATGACTTCGGATTTTCTGATCGTACCGGACTTGTTCGGTCATCATTTTAAGTCATCCCGAGTTGACCCGAGATTTCTCGACCGGAACCGTGCTCTTTCGGATCTTCGCCACGGGTTTCGGCTTTCCGCGAGAGGGTAAACCGGTAGAAAGCCCCGTGCGAACGTCTCAGGAGTCATGCCGGCTGGTTTACCAACTTGAGGAGGTGCGGTTGAAGGCCCTCTTTCCAACGCGACAAACAGGAGCCGAATCGAACATCCCGTTTGCAAGATACGGCTCGCGGAACACGCGCGCAGGAGATAGAGTGTACCGCGCCCCCCCTCCGCTTGAAAGGGGAGGGCGCGCTCTGCGCGCCCTCAACCCGGGGGCACGCCCTGTGCGCCCTCAAACAGGGGGCACGTCCTGCGCGCCCCCGGTTCCTTTGAAAAGCAGGGGCGCGGTCAGTTTCTTTAAATCGGAAATTGCTCCAATTAGCACCTTCTAAACCGGATTTTTAGAAGGTTTCCGCCGCTAATTTTTGATTATTTGTACTGCGCCCCTGGTTCGGGGGCGCGTTACGTATATCAAGTCGATTTTTAGCAATTTCCGGAAGTTTCCGGCGAATTTTAGCAGTGAGACGCGTACCGCGCCCCCGAAGTAAGGGCGCGCCCTAAGCACCCTTGGTTTGAGGGCGCGCCCTGCGCGCCCTCATCTCCTTTGAAAAGCGGGGGCGCGGTCGGTCCAGTTTCCTTTTTTTGCACCGGCTTCCTTCCCCTATAAATTGAGGGCCATTCTCAACGACCCAAGGTAAATCCCCCGTGCCTAGCTCGTCCAGAGGTCGTCCAAGCTCTTCTCCAAAGCCGTCCCGACGTCCAAAGGCGATCCGACATTGAGAAATCGATCCCGAAGTGAAGGAAAAGGCTCGATCCGGGCGTTCTGCATCAACCATTTTATCGACTTCTACAGAAAATCAGGGACTTCTGTTGCAAAAGTCTTCAACATAGAAGTTGTTCCTTTCTTCGTCCTCTTTCATCTCCAACTAATGGCACTCAATTCCGACTTGCCGTTCGTTCGTGGCGATTGCTACACCAAGGGCATCCCCATTCTCCAGCACTCCTCTCCTCGTCCTCCAGCCACCCTAGGCTCATCCCAACCTCCCCAAATCGTCCTCTCTTCGTTCCGGTGCCCGGAGATCATCCCAAAGTGAAGAAGAAGTCGATCTATGCTTCGAAGTGCTGCACTGCCGATCATCGGCTTCTACAGATCCATTTTACGGCTTAACTTCCTTCATAAGAAGTGTTATTCATCAAGATATCTTTCATCTCCAACAAACGGAGATCAATTCTGACATTCCCTCGGCTTGTTACGGCTTCAACACCAGCGCTGTACAGACAGATCCGAAGTCTTCTCTTCTAAGTCATTGTTTTCTAAGTCAATTTCAGTACCTTTAATGGTGTATTCAGCCTATACATACTTCATAGAAATTGTTACCTGGTAAGTCCTCTTTTATTTAAAACAAGAATCATTCAATTCTTATATCTGTGGTGCCCATATCTTGTCCAACATCGACATTGTGCTGGGAGTTTTCAGAACATCATTGTCCAAGATCCGGCTTATCAGGTAAAATCAGATTACTTATCATAAGATTCAAGCAAACTTTTCTTCATAGAAAACCACCCTTGGTGATTCATCTTTATTTTGAAATAAACATCACTTTATTCTGACATTTGTGTTGTTTGTTACGGTCTCTACATTAGAGCCACGCAATTTACATTGAATCTGTCCAACCCGGTTACCACTTTGCCTGGGTTGTGTTGTCTTTAACCATTCATATTCTCTTTGCTAACTCTTCATTCATATCATTTAATTCATATTTAAGCATCATTTTATTATGTTTTTCATCATATCACAAAAAAACTAAAAAAAATGGGTTAGGGCTAACCCCGAATCCGGTGAGTTTGTTTTTAATTGTCGTTTTATGTTATTATTTTTACAAGTTACTACACTTCACTCAGTTCTAATCCTTCTTCACTTGTTTTCTTGTCTTATTTTCTTCTATTTGCACAAATACATCAAGCTAGCACTGGTTGGACTCTTCTTCATCGGCCGACCGAAGAAAAAGAAGGTTGAGCTCACATCCCTATCTCCCACGCTAAGGTACACACGGTCAACTCATCTCTTGATTTACATTCCATAAAGCGGAGCCCGCAGCTCCTGGCGACCACCTCTTATCATGTTCTAAGTTAATTCATTCCTCACTCTCCTCCCACATGACCCGAACCGTCTCCGGTGCTCGAGCGATGCCGTGAGATGAAAGTTCGGGGATCATTGTGTGTGTGGGGCCGAGGTGAGGACTCTTTACAACTTTCCGAGTGTTTTCCGATTCACTCCCCTTTTCCCCCCATTCTATCTTTCACCTTCTCTTGAGGTGTCGATCCGGAACCCATTTCGGAGTCGACAACATGTGTGATATCTTCTCATATGATGATGATGATTGATCTCATTGGCCTTTGGTGTGGGGATATTGAGATACACACATAGGTGCTCATTAATGGAATGAGTTCAGTGAGCTAACCAATTTAAATAACCTAATTGGTATCTGTCCATTAGAATATTCTTACATCTCAATAGCATGGTTGGATCTTTGACTTAAGTTACCAAAGATGTCTTACTAGAGATATCTTGTACTTTGATTATTCACTTATAAATCACCAACTTGATGGTCTAGTATTGTTATTGTATCGGGTGCAAGAGAAACCCGGTGAAGGAAATTGAGTGGACAACAAGGAATTTTTTACTCTAGATAGGAGAGAGAGAGAGAGAGAGAGAGAATGTCCTATGGGATAGTACTCTAAATCTTTAGCCAAGGTACTTGGGATAATTGGAAAATGAGTTTTCCAATAGATTTGAACCCGAGTACAAGATCTCATAGAGTCGAATTACTTAGGAGTTGATAGTCGATGCTGAACCCCTAATCGACAGAGACATTATATGAACGAGGATTTAAATCCGTGTGGTAATTGATAATGGAAAGACTCAATAGATATTATTCAACTCCCAAAAGTCAATTGGGATCATATAATGTGACTTGTTCTTTTTATTAGCGTAAAGCCATAAAAATTGCTATCTTATAATGATTTAAAATTAATTTAAAAGAATTATTCTTTTAAATTAATTAAAGCTTCAACTAAATTGACTATCGGCCTAATAAGTCACGCACATTCGATATGATCAATAGGATGAGGGCATGGACATAATTTTATAAAAATTTAGGATTTTTATGAAAAAAATCAACTTCTATAAATAAATAGCTTATGAAGCTAAACGCTAACAAGTCATAGGGCGAGAGAACATCCCAAGCATCTTCTCTTCCTCTTCTCTTCTTCTGAAGGTGATCTTCCATGGTCAAGCTTGGATATGGAAGGTTTCTCGAGAGCCGATGAAAGGAAGAACTCGTTTATTGAAGCATATCGTGTGGATACCGCAAAAGACTATCCACTTGAACGATTTTTAGCAAGTACTTCATATTCGGTTTTCAATTTTACTCGTTTAGCATCGATCAAAGTAAAGACTAATGTTTTAAGGAATCAAAAAAAATTTCGTTGTTAAGTATTGATTCCTTACACTTCTTACCCTCCTCTTGTGTCCTCCAATCCCTCTCACCTCATCCATGATCAGACATGTCAACCAACCTACCATGTACCACCAACATTTGCAACCTGCTCTCCATTTGTTCATCAAGCTCCCATCCCCAGCATGCTTGAACCTCAAGGTAATCAATTCTTGCTTGACAAGGTTTGCCAAATGGATGAACAACTCTTAAAATTCACCAATTCTTGGGGAATAACTGATATCTTTCTTCTCCTTGTTCCCACTTTCAATCTTTCTACTTTAAAATGTTGGTTTTCTGCCGTTACAATAGTTCTGGTAACCCATTCATTCATCTCAAGGATTTCATGTATGAATCCACAGCCTGGCAAGACGATTCAAAGGTCCTCACCTTCTTATTCTAACGGTCCTTATAAGGGTAGCTTTGGAATAGTTCTATTTACTTGACCCTTCAGAGTCAGGGTATTTTAACCTTCTTAGATCTAGATTCTTATAGAGATATGGAGACTGCGTTGACCCAAGCTAAACCATCATTGATTTGATGTCTGAGAGAATGAGGAACGATGAAGGTTTCATCAAGTTTGTCAACTGGTGGAGGTCCATAGATGAAAAGGTTGACGATGTCATCATAGAAAAAAGGACAAATTAGGATGATTGTGACAAATGCCACACCGGCTTTGAAGAATATGCTAGCTCTGCAATCTTTTGCCACCATGGAAGAGTTATATGAGAAGGCCCAATATATTCAAACACAACTCAATGATTCTCCAATCATGAACCTTTGTGATATAAAACCATGACCTACCAGAAAGACCAATTACACTTGACCAACCATAAAAGGCGTGGTGAGCAATGAAAATGTCAGCATCGTCAACAATCAAGGTGGGTTAAAACAAAACCCATTTAGAAATCCATAGCCTAATAAGCAAGGACAACTCCAATTTCAGTAACCACGACAACAACAATCACAATACTGACAGATTCAAGTACCACCGTAGTAGCAGCCTCAATAACCACGACTATAGCAACAACAGTAGTATAGGCCAGCGGTAGTAGTTCCCTAAGGCCAGCTCTAGGCACCAGCTTATATCCAAGCACCGCCGACAACCCATCATGTGCAAAGAAGGGTAGGACCCAACAAAGATCATTACCCCACTACTGTACGGTGGCCAATCAACTCACCTTGCCTTGAGAAAAACCTGTCTAGCCCACCAATGTCAATTTGGAGCTATGTTGTATATATCCTCGAACCTCAGGGCATTCATTTGAAACTTGTTACCAATGCAGGTACTACATTTACGACCTCTAAGAGCAGAACAACATTGATTGGAATCAAATGGGTGAATGCATACACGTTGTGAAGAATCAACCTCAGCAACAAGCACCGAACCAGCAGCCACAACAGCAATCCGGATTGGGGATAGTTCATACTTCACTCCTAGCACATGCACCTGCTCTTGTTGCCAATCAATAAGTTAACCTGGTTTTCTCTTTCTTTAAAGAGCACCAAGGACTGCAGCAGGGATGGCAATTGAGCAAAGCTAAGCCTTTATGAACCCAAGACCTCTGCCAATCCCAACTCAACCCATATTCTCCATCCCACATGCCCACACCACACCACCCTTAGTCCGCTGACCCACCATTCTTTGATCCACCGCAAGCCAAACCACACCCACCATTACAACATCGCCCTTCTCCCAACCCATAATTTGACCACCCCCACTGGTCATCTCGAGCCAAACAATCATCCAAACATCGCTACTTTCTCAGCCTCCCGTTACACCAATGTGATTGCCACCCTCACCCTTCCAACAATGTTAAGTCTACACCATGACACCCTGAACCAAAGCCCCTACTTCGTACCGTAACAACCTCTCAACTTGCACCATTAAGGAGTGGATGTACAACTGAGTGTATCCTTGACCCTTGTGCTAGCATCACAGAGGAACCAGAAGAAAAAGATGTTGAAGAAACATTGCCCAAGGCTACTTATAACCTACTAAAGCACCTGGATAAAGCACTGGCATGCATCTCCTTCTTGGAACAACTAAAAAGGTCCAAGGCACATCAAGAAGTCCTCACTTAGAATCTTCTAATGGTCATGATTAATGAAGATGTTATGTCCAAAAGAATCATGACTGTGCTGACACCTCAAAGTGAATACCCGCCAATTGTTTTCATAAAAAAGGAACTGGTTGCACCAAAATTCTAGAATTATGCTTTGAAAATCTCTATACACATTTGAGAAGAAGAAATTGGGCGATGCCTAGTTGACATGGTGCATCCATAAACATTACACCCACTGAAACTATGTAGCTATTAACATCAAAGAAGAAGAGATTCAACCCTCACACATCACTGACATATCTTATGATAATTCGAAGAGGCTTGCCCATGGTATGATCGCACTACGAAACAAATTGGGTATGTGTGCTATCAAGGTTGATTTCTATATGCTAGCTATGAATCCCAATTATAAGACTATCTTGGGGTGGTCTTACCTAGAAGCACTTGAGGTAGTTGTTTTCACCAATCACCAATGTCTGAAATTCCCATACAAAGGACAAGTCCTTAAAGTCATGAGCACCCCTTAGGTCGAGAAAGTTGATTGGCCAGGGCAAAGCCAATATTTACAATTTTTGAGCTGCCAAATCAAAAACACGCCAAACAAGTTTGGAGAAGGAAAAGAGATTATGCCAAATCAATTGGAATGCATCATTTTAAGTCTTTAGGCTACTAAGTAGGAAAAGGGCTTGGACGAGAACTACAAGGAATAACACGACCTATCTTTGCTATCGATCAATGAACTAGGAATGGGCTGGGATATGAATAAGATAACATAAGAGGCAAGAAATCAAAGTCAAGTACCATGCAGAATAGCTATTCAATATATTTCACAGAGGAGATGTGATACACTTGGTAGGAGCAAGACCGAGATACTACCACCCCATTGATAATAGGTCAAGGAAAAGCAAAGGACTAATGATCAGGAACCAGACTTGTATCCTTCTTTATTTTTACTATTCTATACTAACAAGGAAGGGTTAAATAAAGGGTCATTCCAAGATGCCCCTGGTACCAAAAAAGATTGCCTTGGCAACAAGACTCACCATGGGACTCCTAGGCCTGACCTTGTTTTCACCTTCTCTAAAAAACTTAGCCCCGATCTTGATCCCAGACCCACGAAGTCCCCTTTTGCAAGCAAGCCTAAAAATCTTATCATCATGAGTATCATCATTGGCCCAACAAGTCCTTTTTATCAATCTTTAATTGAGGCTTTCTCCTCCTTTTCCCTCTTTACCACTCATTCCTATGTTTAGTTCTTCATTCCTCTGGTATTTAACACCCATTCCCTACTCATGATTTCCCCTAAAAATGTCATTTTCTAAACTCGATTCTCAACCGACAATACCACCCTTTCACTTCAATGGGCACCACTATCCAAGAGCCTCCTCTTCTGGATTACTGATGAACTTGTTGTGTTCATCTCCAACCATAAATACCACCCCTCCTGCCTTGAATTTAGTTTATGTTTAAAAGAAAACCAAAAAATAAAGGGTTCAAAGGAGATATTTGCATCAGCTGGCTCAGAAGTGGGCAAAATATACTCAACTACTAGGTATTCAAAGAATGCTACATGTGTAGAAGAAGTTCGATATAAGGACGAGAATCATGTTGATCAAACTTTGGGGTATATGAGGTTACCACCGATAAGGATCCTATGTCTAATGATGAAGAAGAGGACTTGACTGAGGAATACATGTCTCCCTCCGTCCCGTCCGCGAGACCCCTCTGATGAGCTCCCTCCACGACCTCCCTCCCCTTCCCTCCGCACAATCCACGACCTCCCCCTCGTCCCCACCAGTGAGCTCCCTTCGCAAGCCCCTAAACCTTCCTTCACACTGTCTGCGAGACCCCCCGTCGTTGAGCACACTCCACGACCTCCTCTCCCCCCACCGGCTGATTACACTTCATGACCTTCCCTCCCCCCAGCAAGCGAGCCCCACCCTCCCTCTGCCCCATCCATGACACCTCGCTGACTGAGTACCCTCTGCGAGACCTCCCCCACCATTCACACCATCTGTGACCTTCCCTCCCCCACGCGGGTGACCTCCCTTTGTGAGCCCCCCACCCTTTGCAGCATCTGTGAGACTACTAGTTGGCTGAGCACCCTCCGCAACCCCCCTTCCCCATGGCGACATCCCTCCCTGCGTGTGGACCAAGAACATAGGAGGAGGGAGGAAGATGAACTTGTGTGGCAAACAAGAAAGTGGAGGAGGATGATGGTTGCAAAGAACCAAAGCAAGACATAGTCGGTCAACGCTAGCACCTCCTTTCCTCTTGCGATGGCAACTTCTCCGAGTGGCAGCGAGAGAACAATAGAAGCTGCAGAATGAGCAGGGGAGAAAAATGTCCGCAAAGGAGGGTTGAGAGTCAGGAGTGCTTTGTCACCTTTAGAAGGAGAAATTATCTCCTTCTGACTTCATCTTTCAATGAGGATGAGAAATGGGCCTAAAGAGTTAACCAAATGGTTCTATAAAAATAGGAAGCTCTCCCCGAAAAGTGCGAAAGTAGAAAATTTTGTTTCCTCATGGTTTTTTTTCTATATTTTATACCTTTATAAGAAAAAAAATTAGTTAACTTTATCTCACTTGGGTCTAAAACACCTGTACATATATATATATATCAATGTACCAGACCGAATCTCAATTATAATAATCATAAAATAATAAAACAACCAGCTCTTTTTTCATTTTCTCCGTTCTTCTCATTTTATTGCACCGTCAGTCAGCATCACGAAAAAATGAAAAAATTAGATAGACGAATATAACATTAAAAGATGGGTACGTGTCTTCAAGTAAGGAGGAGTAGAGGCACTCCCATTCGTAATCCTGTCCGTGCGGAGACGACCTTCTTACGCAGCTGCACGACGTTCGGCAGGAATAATGGTAGTGCTTCTTGGAAGGGACGGTGGGGGGGAAGCGCTCCTCTAGCTGCCATCGCGGGCGCCGGTAGCGAAGAACGTTCTAACCTTCCCCATGGATAGCTTCCAGGTCTTTTCTTCTCTCTCGCTTTCGACGTTTTTCTCTTTCTATGGCCGTGGTTGCTTTTCCTTCGTTAATCTCTAATTTGGGGTACATTAATGTTCTAATGATAGCCAAACTGTTGCATTCTGCTTCAATACCGGTCTTAATAGACAGATCTGGAGTAGGTGGCGATGCCTAGTTTTTCTGTGACGGGGACCCCTCAATTTCTCAGTGGGGTTTTGCTAGATCTATGGATGCTTATCGTTCCGTGAAATTGTTAATCCTTGCAGCCACCTCGGGAAAACTACGCTAACCCGAAGACCTGCTTTTTTCACGTCCTATTTAAGGTTTCATCTTTCTCTTTCGATTTAACTTTGTTGTCGAAAATCATCCCTTCATCTTTCGGCTATTTATCGTGTCTTTCGATGTGGGCAGGCCGCGGCGTTGGCATTCTACATCCTTTCCGCTCTGTTTTTCAATAGCTTCGTGATCATCTTTGTGGTCACTGTCCTTCTGGCTGCTCTCGACTTCTGGGTCGTGAAGAATGTTAGCGGGCGAATACTGGTTGGATTGAGATGGTGGAATGAGATAAATGAGCAAGGGGAGAGCGTCTGGAAATTTGAATGCCTTGATCAGGAGGTCTTTTTGACAGTTTTATGGTTTCTTCCTTTTTCTTTTTTCCTTTTTCCATTGTGGTGCTTTGATGGCTATATTATCTTTTAACTTGTGCAGTCTCTTTCTCGGATGAACAAGAAGGATTCATGGCTCTTTTGGTGGACTCTGTATCTCACTGTAAGTACTTTGGGAAACTGGACCCGTTGAAAATTTGTGTAGTTATCATTGTACACTATCTAAAGTCTTTTAACAATTACTATACATTTGTAGTCCTTCAATTGTTTCGGACGGCTTTGGTTTAATTGTCATGATACTTTATGCTGAATAGTCAAAGATTTGTTGTATAATCGTGGTCAGATTATGTGACTGGGGAAGTTGGTCAGGACTCATTTATTATTCTAGTCTTCTGTCTCGAATTCTTTCAAGGATCTTATCCCTTTGCACGTGTATCCATGCATTAGTTGTTGTGTGTATTAGTTACGAATATACACCCTACATGTGCTGTGTTACCTTGCCTATTTGGCAGTTTTACTCAAAGGATCAGGAAGGTCTGTAGAAAAAAAAAATAACATGTTGTGCAAGACATATATATATATATATGATTTACTGCTTAAGACTGGGATGTCATGCAAAGTAGCTTAAATACCTGAATATGCCTAAAATCTTCTTTATTGGCAATCGACAACTACCATTTTGCAGGCTGTTGCATGGATAATTCTGGGCATATTTTCCCTCATAAGGTTTCAAGCTGACTATCTTCTGGTGGTTGGGGTTTGTTTAAGTCTTAGCATAGCGAATATCATTGGCTTCACAAAGTGCCGCAAAGGTATTTATGCTTCCTCATTATAAAAAATGTCAGGTTACTTCTAATCTTTATAGTTTAGACAACTTTAGAAAATTTGAGCCCATATTTTAGAAAATTGAGAGTTACTTTGGCATGTAACTTGTTTGTGCTGTGTATATATCTTGGTTAGCTCATAGTCAAATATAAAGTCCACACAAGTTTCTGCTGCTATAACTTCACAAACCCTTTCTAAATTGGCTGCATAATTGTTCACTATTTTTTATTGAAGTTTATTTATATAAATTCTATGGTGATTTTTATTGGACAAGAAAAGCTGTCCCAATACCAAGTTCTGTTAATAGTTACTAAGGCCTAGCATAATGCAAAAGTTACTAAAACTCAAGGTAACTTGATAGTTTGTTAAAAATATGGACAATGATTAAGTACAATGGATGATAGAAGGATAAATGGCTTGAATAAATCAATAAAAAATAATCAGGGTAAGGAGCCAAATAAGCCCCATCAAGTAGAATATGGAGGAGGGGGCCAAGGTCCTGCAACAACAATTATAGAACACTGCCAACAACCAAGGCAAGAAGCTACTCAACTTGCAGAAATGCAGACATGGATGCCAGTTAAGGGGGCCAAGAACCAAGTATTTTGCTATCTGATGCTTAACTTACCCTTTCTACATAATGTGCAACCTTTTACAGTGTACACACTGACTTGTTGAATGCCAAGAAGCTGATAGAAGTTCAAGATGGAAGCTACAGTCCTACGGCCTACCATAACAAAGCACATGATTCATTGAGTCCCAGTTTGATATGCCCATGCCTAAAGATTTTGAAGTCTTTATTAATCATTGTTGTTTGATGCGAAATACCCAACAATGGGAGAATCGCAATCTAGGTTTCATAAAAGGTAGTGATGGGGATTTTTGTTTATGTCCTCTTGGACATGTCATGCCCATGCCTAAAGATTTTGAAGTCTTTATTAATCAATGTTGTTTGATGCGAAATACCCAACAATGGGAGAACTACAATCTAGTTTTTATAAAAGGCAGTGATGGGGATCTGGTCCAGTCTATTTTGAGGTTTATTTTTGTTTACGTCCTCTTGAACATGTTTGTAAATATTTGAAGTCTTTTGTATCCTTTTTTTATATTGCCCATGTTTATAAATAATTATTTAGAAAGTCTTATTTGTAATTGGCTTCTCTATTTAAGAGGACTCATATGTTGGAAATTGAGAGAGAGTTGTTTGGAATTTTTGGAGGCCTAGGGCTGGTTTGGTGTGCAGGGATGTTGCCCCATTTTCCTCCACCTCCTCATTGAATGGAGGTTGTCTTCTGTTGGCTCCGTTCCACCACTGACAGGAGGTTGGCTCTGACATCTCCCTCTCCTATCTCTGATCGTTCTCTGTGCCATTCCCGTTCTCCTTCACCCTTCACCAGTCCCAGTTAACCACCTTGTTGATGCCCCGTTCATCCCCGTCTCCTTCTATTTTGGCGTCTCTGACAACGTCGACTCCCACCATCTTAACACCCCCACCTCTGGCAACAAGGATCGCCGGATCGGGATCGGACCCTGGATCGGTGGGGTCCGATCCGATCCGGATCGGATCGGATCGGACCGATCCAGGCCGATTCCACGAGCGACCGATCCAGACCGGCTCCTGATCGTTTTTTTTTTTTTTTTGGCTTTTCGAAAAAATATGGAAAAATCGCCAAAAAATCAATAAAAATACATAGAACTCGTGAAAAATGTGAAAAAAAAATATAGTGGAACACTCATTCATATAACAAATTAACAATCAATCATATAGAATACATATCACCCCCAATCACACAATAAAACACATCACGCATCAAATAAGATACATGTTTTTACCAAACAAACAATCATACCCAACTCCACAAATCGTACAACACATTCTTCTTACCACTCATATTACATCACAGGTGAAATAAACAAAGAAATACATTATACATATGCATCACCACCAACTACGGTAACGTCCTGAGTAGGATGGATCCTGATCCTGATCTCTGCCTCGGTCATTTCGATTTTCCGCAAATCTCCATTGATTAGGGTCACATAATCGTCCGTATCCATAAGAAAATAAAGACCGGGCCATGCTGCAAACTCATAAACTCCCCGATCGCAGTGGAGGTGGAGGTAAAAAGACAGGAGGTGGATAGCCAGCTCACCGGCTCCGAGGCGCCTGATAGAAGATGCAAACTCGTCAAAAGCATTCAACCTCGTCCACCGTCCGTCGCGCTCGCCATCGTATACGAGTGTCTTTTATCACTCAAATCATCCGGACTCGCTCCACTCGTCCGAGCACTACTAGTAGAGCCACCCTCACCTCCGCCACCCCCACCTCCACCTCCACCCCCCGTACGCCGTTGTTTGCGCGGGTGGCACAAATTCTTCTTCATCCTCATCCGACGAAGGTGGCCGAGTGGTCTCGTGTCAAGGAGATGATGTCGCCGTTTCGATACTTATCTTCTTCCTCTTCAATGTAGTACCTCCTTGACTTGCTTCGTCGCGAAGGTGCAAGCATGCTTTCTTTAAAGCCCTAAATAATCCACCGCCTTCTTGGGGGTGGTGTATGACCCGAAACCGGGAATCCGAGCAGAGCTTAGCCAGAAGGCCGGGGCGGAGCCGGATGTCTCTCTGAGAAGCCGTAGTCCCGGGCGGATCGTGAAGTGGAGCCGTGCACGGAACTTCGACTTTCTTCAACTTCCCGCATGTCTTCATCCTCACCAACAACGCCGTCAAGCTCTCCTTCGGCCCACGATCCGTCGTTCGGGTCGAACTCGGCTCTCCTCAAAGATCCTTGTCTTCCACCCATGCCGCAAGGATGTTCTTCTTGGAATAGATATTCCAAGTCCACATCCGCCCGGGACAAACCCCGAGTAGCTTGGGCCCAGGCTCTTTCGGTACAATCCACCCGCAACCGTGCAAATCTCGCTCCGATGTCTTCTCGCCTATCTTTGATATTCTTTATCCTCACCCTCATATTGTAATGGCAAAGAGACAAGCTTCTCCAATCTTTCTCGTCTTCAACCTATTTCTCCTCTTCGTACGAATAAGGTTGAAGGTGCTCCAATTTTCGCACGGACGACGATGCGCTCCGACTTAGCACCCGAATTGCAACGGCAACGAGTGGATTCCATCCGCTCGTTTACCATAATCCACCACTCACCGTAATCAGAAATAAGACAATTACATGCATCAAGAACGTAATGTAAAAAAAAAATCAATTAACGAAAGAGTCATTAATTCGGTAAGCATATTACTGGGGGACCCTATCACGTGAGTACCGCAACTGATCCCCGTACACCCCAATTGCGTACGTATTTAAGTCATCCGAAAACACAAACTAAAACAATTATCTTCTTCGAGATAAAGTTAAAAGTTTAATTAATATGAAACGTATTACTTACTTCAACCTCTCGCGCACGTTCGTCTTCGGGTCTTACATAGTCGTTTAATTACGTATAGTGTGCCCGATAATACTTCACCATCATTACATACTTGGCCACCATATCGTATCCTCGGGTCAAGAAGTACCCCGTAACAACATTATTACTCCATTAGTTTAAAGACAACAAGTAATACACAAAATATAACTTGTAATCATTAAGATATTACACTACTAAATTATACTCAAGTAGCATTTAAATGTCGCGGTGTAGGTTTTCGTCCCTATCCGTTGTCAATCACCTTCCATCACTTCGTAACCCTCGTGACGCTTCTCTTTAATTTTCAACTTAGCTTTATCCATAGCATCATGCTGTGTACCCCATCCGATTTTTTGTCATTCGAATCCATCAACCTAAGTACCCGCACCAAAGGTTCTATTTACGTACAAATAGTACCGCACCTTCTCCCACCACCGTTATCTTCTATCACTGCCGTCTATCTTTGGGAAGATCTCATAATCGATCCAAGGAGCTCCCGTATCCATGTACCTCGATAAGCAATGGAGAGAATGAACCTTTTAAACTAGCCTTGTACCCGATAGCTCTCTAATGCAATAAAATGGGTGGCACCATGGGACCTTGCCGATCAAATCATGACCATCGGTGCGTCGCCTCACGATATGTAAAAGTCGTGGATGGCCATAGATAAATGAGGTGATAAGTCGTCCTTGGTCGACCAAGCGACTCGACATTAACATCCCTACCAATATCTTCTAACATCAAATTAGAATGCGCCGCACAGGCACCCAAAATAAGCGAGGTCGAGCCTCCATTAGCCTTCTTTCCCGCAAATTATACGAGGCCTCATTGTCTCGTGACAAACCGCACAATGTTGGCCTCCCCTATCTCATCCACCACATTGTTCATCAAGCCGAATAGGTAATCTCGCATTTTTCACTCCGGCCCGAGGCATCAACCGACTTCGTAAATACGGTGCCCTCGAACAATACACAAGGAAGTTTATAAGTGACCTCCTCAGGATTCTAGTCCATCCATCGCACATTACAAAGGCACCCTCTCCTTCCGCATGGTTTTCAATCCATCTATCCACGAGGTCAACTCATCGACCTCCTCATCCAAGCCTCGTTTCATATATATACTTTGATGTCGGGGCTTTCAACCCAGTGCCCGGCCTCACCAATCGCATCAACCATAGTTCCGGAAATTTACGGATCGGTGGCCGTACGTGCCGGGACACCTACAAATTCAAAAACAAGATAAGGGAAAAGAGAGGGTTGTTAATAATAGCTAACCTAATAAGAAATTCATATCGACAAGCAAATGCTAACCACAACTTCAACAAATCTTTACCTCGCATGTAGAAAGAACTTGACCATATGCTTATGGCTTTTCGTCGCCCCGCCGATGCCTTCACCCCTTTAAATGCTCGTCTTATACCCTCTCGACCTCTACCACCCTCCCTATACGGCGTTGTCTCCGTCGGCATCGGTCGAACGCAATGTGTCCTCCGACTTCAGCTCCCGAACAAATGTGCCTTGTCCCCGCCCCCACATCGATCGTCTAAGCCGAACCTCCCCGCTCCCTCGTCTTCGTTCCTCATCCTCACGGCACGAGCCCTACTCTCACGACCAGCCTCTCCTAACTCCGGGCATCTTCCTCATCCGATGAAGACGGGAGAATCAACTTGGACCCTTTCACGTGCCGGCCCTTTCCCTTTCTTGCCCTTTCCGCCATAAGATCGGCATCTCTCCGACCTAGCAACTCGTCATGTAGGTCTTGTCTCTGACCAATTCTCACCTCCCTCCGTGATGCCCTTCCGCTATATAAGCCCTCATCTCCTCCCTCACTCACCGTACTTTATCACACTTCTTTACATTGCCACCCGTCCCGCTATATGTTGCTTCGAGCCGATACACACCTCCATTCATCTCTTTTCGCACCACTTGCATCTCGACTCTCTTCTTATCTCGAATCAAGGAGATGGCCATGTTGCCATCCAATGTCACGAAATTCGCGGGTCCGTGCCATGCTCCTCGTCCGACATCTTATCTACAACACAAAGGGACCGTAAAAAACGGGGGATTTTATGCCGCAGCCCCCCCCCCCCCCCCCCCCACCTGGGGGGGATCGTAAATACTCATCGGGGTGATCGTCGAACACCCCGGGCGTGCTAATCACCCTTCGGGGTGCAATTCCACCCCCATCGGGGTGAAATAATCCCCCCAACGGGGGGATTTTATGCTGCAGCCCCCCCCCCCCCCCCCCTGGGGGGGATCGTAAAATAAATACCCCCTTCGTGATCATTAACACCCCGGCGGGGTGCTAATCACCCCTTCGGGGTGCACCCACCCCCATCAGGTGAAATAATCCCCCAACGGGGGATTTTAGCGCCGCAGCCCCCCCCCCCCCCACCTGGGGGATCGTCGAACACCCCGGGGTGCTAATCACCCTTCGGGTGCACTCCCACCCCATCGGGGGTGAAATAATCCCCCCAATGGGGGATCCCATGCCGGCAGCCAGCCGGCCAGTGGGCCAAGGCCCGGGGGGAGAGAGATCGAAAACCCCCTCTTACAAACCTTGTGTACTTTAGGGTGGATCGCCCTCCCTGGTTGGATCGCCCCTTGAATAGGCTGGATCGCCCCCTCCAAAAGCTGATCGCCGGATGCCGAAGCTGGGGATCTCCAAGGTGCCTTGGGGGAAGGGAGAACAAGCCGAAGGGGGCAAGCGGGGGAGAATCGGTCCGGATCGACCCCAAATAAAGGGGCGATCGGACTTAAAACAGCACGGATCGATCCCGGAATCGGTTCGATTCCGGGTCTTCCGGTTTTCCGGCGAATCGGTCCGGATCGACCGATTTTGGGATCGATCCGAGTGGATCGGTCCGGGATCGACCGATCCTATCGATTTCGGCCGATCCAGCCGGGACTCCCGGCTGGATCGCTAATTCCGATAGGAATCGGATCGGTAGGTACCGATCCGATCCAAGAATCGGTCGATCCCGATCCGGATCGACCGATTCTGCAATCCATGTCTGGCAATCCCCATAGTACATCGACCCTCCTCCCTTCTATCCAGACGACAACGAGCAACCAAGAAGGAAGAGAGAATGAAGGGGTCAAAGATGGCTCGTTGGCTCCGAGGGTTCTGCCGAACCCCTGGTTGGTCTCTTTTCTCCCGCAACGGTGATGGCTGCAGCCCCCCCATGTACCCTCTGGCTTCTTCCTCCTCCCACGGTGACGGTGATGGCGACCTCCCATCCTCCTCCTACGCGAAGATGACGCTGCAGCTATCGAGCACGGTCAAAGGCACCCCGATTGAACCCTCATGCTCGAGCACGACTGAAGACACCCCCATGGGGTATGCGGCGCGCGGCCCCTCACCATGATGCCCTCGCTTGGGGGAATCTCTACCGGCCACGACCCCTGCTTGGGGTTAAGTGGCGCCGGCCTGCCCGCTGGGCTGATGTAGTTAGACCGGGTCTATACCCAGTTTAACCGGGTTCGAGCCTGGTTTAGGGCCGGTTTGGCCCGCTTTGGTCAGCCAAAGTCTGGTTCACCACTTGAACCGGCCGGTTCACCCTGTTTAGGGTCTTTCGGACTGGTCTAAGCCCGGTTCAGCCACTTTTGGGCTGGTTCGGTGTGGTTCAAGGCTGGTTTGGGCCTGTTTTGACCGATTTAAGGCCGGTTTGCTTTCATTTCAGCTTGTTTTAGTTATTTTGAGTTTCTTAACGCCATTTTGCAGTGTTTAGCCATTGGTCCACCCGCATCGTCCCGCATTAGGCAGTTTTCTCTACTTCAGTCTAGTTTTGGCACCAGTAATGGCTATATATGAGGCTTAAGTATGATTCTACATCAAAGGACAAAATATTGTGTTTTATTGTGGGCTTCAGTGTGATGGATCCATAGCATTTAAGTTGAATTCTTATCAGGTTTGGGCCCAAGCGATAAATGATAACAGTTGTCTCTCCAACTTGATAGACCTGACGAGCCTGGTAAGTGCTTGGGGTTGGAGTGTGCCTGTTCCACAGGTGGTTGGCATGGTGGCAAGACTGCTTTACTTTACTGCTTCGGTGGGTATCTTGTGTAATTGACAATTATATGCCAGAGGTAGAATGATATGAAGGATCAATGTTCTTGATGCGTCAGATCCCACTTCAATTTCAGTGTAGTTCCTTTGACACTTGCTATTGAAGTGGAGCAAGATGGCAAGATGATTCTATAATCTCATTCCAAAGGAGGCAGCTGGGTGGTAGCTGAGCTGGTGTAGTCTGTCTGTAGTCGGTCCTATGTTGAAGTGATCCCTAAAAGCTTACCAAGCTTCTCAATGTCAGAGACTTTGGTTGTAGCTGCGCTGCTTCTGCAAGGGGCTCTCCAGGCAGTGTGGGGGGCTTTTTTTTTTTCAAAGCTGACCAAGGTCACAATTTATTTAATATATACAGAGAAAATTACAAACATAGTAAGGGAAAAGGAACAAAGACGGGAAAAGAGAAACGAAGAGAATTGTGACCACCAAGTTGGTAGCAAATGGGCATGACAAACTTAATTTAAAGACAAGCACTTCCAAAGAAAAAAGTGGTCCCTAAAAACATAACCTTCAGGCTCACGACCCTTGACAACAAAGAACCAATCCTTAACAAATATTGACAGGTAATGAAGAATGACAGTTAGGTTGTATAAATGATCTAAAAAAATTCTTCTGTTCTTGGTTCTCCAAATTGACCACACATGGTAGATAAATAAAGCTTTCATAACAGGAGTTCAACTTTCCAGGAGATATTCAAATTCTACTGTTGGAGGAAAAGTGGAACACTCACTGGCTCAACCCAATCAATATTCCAACTACAAAATAAGACATTCTATGCATATGCAATAACCCCACAGTGAAAGAACATGTGACCATTATCTTCTTGCAAACAGCGACAAAAGACAACTATTATACTCAATGGGGAAAAGCTTCTGTAGAAAAGACTGTTGGGTAGCCTACCTCTACAAATCTTTTAAAAGAAGGCAATGAGGGGGGGGGGGCTAGATGTAGACTTGTAGATGATACTAAGGTAGAGGTCCAAGAGCAGTATGGTCCTCGAGGATCAAAGAGGACCTAGGTGCTGGGTCATGAAAATGTCAAAGTTGATACGGAAGAAAACAATGTTTAGTGAAGAGCAATTATGGATATGATAAGGTCTATGGAGGTTTTAGGTACATAATACGTAACTATAAGTACAATTCACCTTGACTCAACTCCACTCCAGCCTTTGTTTCAAATTATTTGGGGTGAGCCATATGGATTCTTTTTCTTCATTTTGTTGGTTTTGACTTATTTCTTTGAAGATATTTAAGTCTTCTAAATCATATTGAATTATCCTTCTTCACTTTAGCTTTTGGGGTGTTCATGGTTTGGTTTTGTTTTAGACCAATATTTTTAAAACTATAACGAAATCGAAATTTAAACTGAACCAAACTATACCGGTTCGATTAAAACTCAAATCGAAAATAAATTAAACCTAATGATTCTATTTGGTTTGGTTTAAACTGCTGGTTTTTTATTATATATAAATTTAAAATAATAAAATTTTAAATAAAAATTTATTTCAAACATATTAAACTTATTATTGATGAGCCATTTAAAACAACCCAAAGATCAACTTGACTTGTTTTTGATTGTTGTTTACTTATTACTATTGTTTTACAAACAAAAGAGTATCTCCTACTTCTATGGGAGCGGACGTGGGACTAAACATCTCTCATGCATCTCACGCCAATGCTAGTCTAGCTAAATATCTTTAATTAATTGTCTAATGATGTGTTGTGTCCTTCTCTCAAAAGCTCTTGTAACATTATCCTCATCTTCTCATGTGAGGTCTTCACTTTCATGAACTAAATCTTTAGTTCCCATTACCATCCACTCACTAAACCTATCTAAATCTTCTAAACAAATATGATAATATTTTTGAGGATATTTTTTTATGAACATTTCACGAAGATGATGATTATTTTGCACATAGACCAAATCATTCAACCTCTTATATTTCAACAAGTATTTTTTCATAGTATGAAATTGATGACAAAATAAATATAAATTATGATTTGAATCAAGAAAAATCAAGATATATCAATAGCAACATTTTGAAAACATACAAATTCAAATATACTCTAATTACTTCTACATTGGGATGAGTTACAATAAAGGTCTAAAATCTTCAATGCAAAACTCTTTATGTTTGGTGTTTCTCCACCATTTTCATTTTGCACCACCAATCAACTCTATTGACATGATAACATAATATATATTATGATGAAGTATTTTTTTAATGTTTAACAAATACTTGACATAAAGATAATAAAAGTCCTAACCTTACTTGGAAGTTTTTTATTATGTGACCTTATGGCAAATGAGATGTCAAATGTCCTTGAGTTTATGTAAATTGGAAATTGTAAATCTATCGTCTTCTATTTCGAACTCTGTCCCCACTTTCTATGCATGTATAAAAAGCTGTTTCATATTTTCTAATTGAACTTGGATTTTTAGGTATGGTGTCAAAGTAAAACTTGAGATTTGAAAAAAAATGGTTAAACGTAGAGGGGCATTGCATCTATATCTTCCATTAATGATTCACGACTTTCAAGATAAAGGGTATATTTTGTCTTCTTCCTTGCAAAATTTTGAACAATTTTTTGTTTTGCATATTTCATTGTAACATACAATTAGCTCACGGCTGGTTTTCATTTTCAATACCCCATCCACTAACCATAAAAGTTATAAAATGGGCTGAGATATACTTAAGATTTCTTAAACTCCAAACCAAAATTTTATTTGAAAAATAATAGAAGCGACATTTTCCCCATATTTGTTTGTGCGCACACACTGTTGTGTCAAACATATGAAGAGAATAATTTCTTTAGTTTTCTTTTTACCGCATCATCATGTACTCTCTCCAATGTGAGGAAAGATGTTGCAAATCTTGTAACTCCACATCTTGTTAGTTCTTTCACTTTTATTTCTTATCTTATAAAATCTAGTAAATAAGAGTGAGTGTATAAATATGTTGTCACATTTTTGGCTTTTGAGATACTATCTGTATATGTTTTCATCTTTTCAATGTCTTCTAACATTATATAAAGACTATGCATCACAAGGTGTCCATGTGATGTAACCTCAAAAAATCTCTTTTCTTATTTTTGAAAATTCATTTTTCTGTTTAGATTTGATTTTGATTTGCTTTGACCATGACCATAGTGTTGACTTCTTAAGAAAATATGTGATATGCTATAAAGTATTAGCTAGGTCAATGATAAGTATAAAATTATAATTTAAGGTTGTTAGGTTCTTTAAAAATTTATTTTGACCTCTCTCCATCGGATGGTGTGAAGATCCGACGTTAATTACATCGAGAATGTTCGAATACCCTTGATTATCTGTCATAGCAATCCATGGAATTAAAAGAACATACGTTCACAAAAACAAACATACACAAGAACAACGGCCCCATGAACTTGCGGGAATGCAAACACTTAATGTGTTGATTTTGATTTGAATTGATTTGATTTACTTTGATTTAATTGATTTGAATTTGATTTATTAATGGTTTACTGATTTAAATTTAATTTGATTTAGGTTGAATTTGAGTTGATTTAAGTTGAGTTGAATTTGTTTGGTTGAAATTTGGATTTGAATTAATTTGAATTTGAATTTGATTTGAATTGAATCTAGGAGAGTGAGTTTAATTTAAATTGATTTGAATTGATTTCAATTGACCTGATTTGAGTCCATTTGATTGATCCGAACTTAATTGAGAAGAGTTGGATTCGAGGAGATTTCATTTGTGTTTGCAGCTTAATCAAACTTGGAGTTTGTTCAAGAGTATTTTGATTTTTTTTAGATTTACTTAGTTGGGTGGATGATTTGGGATTTGTTCTGAATTGGTTGTTTAGTGTTTTAAGTTCTGTTTGATTAAATTTATTGGGTCAAAACTGCTTTGAGTTTAGTTTGATTTGGGAAATTAAATTTTGCTTATTGGTTTGAATTCAGTTTGTTTTACTTTGCATTTGATTTGGAGAATTAAATTGGTTCTTATTGGTTTAATTCCAATTCTGTTTGATTAAAATTAATGATTTTAGTTTAAGAAATTTAAGTTGTATTAACGTTTAACACGCTGGTGATTGAATTTATTAAGTTGATTAAAGTTTTATTTGTTATCTTCTGATTTGTTTTAATTTCAGTTCAGAATGTTCAAATTGCAGATGTGTTTAAGCTTATGATTTGAGTTTGAAGGGTGTATAAGAGCGTCTTGTTTTCTTTGAATCTTACAATTTTTAAATTGCAGATTTATTTCAATTTTGATTTGTTTTTGAGTCAACTGTTAACCCCGCCCAAGAAAAAAAAAACAAGACACAGGACGGTGGTTGTGCCATGTCATGAACCCAACAAATCAGTGGGAACATCAAATTTGATCGAAGTACTATGCTTTTATAATGTAGAAAATCACAATAGATGCTAAATGAAGCAAACCCAATCAGCACAAACTAACATGGTATTACAATAAGGAAAAGTGCAAAATTCATGCATGAGACAGGAACCAAGGGGAAGTTGACTAGGAATAGCACATTTCCTATGCAAAGAAAAATGGAAATATGCTCAAAAGACAACAACTGTTGGCAGAAATAAACAATCAACACATGTGCATGGGCCTTAGAAGAAAATGAAATAACAATAAAACCATTTTTTATTCATGAGCATCACGGCAGCTTGACCCTGTTAAACAAGGCAAATCATATACATAGGGTGATTAGCAGTTATTATTGGTTTATTAAACCAACGAACCACGACCTCGAAGGGAATGGTCGCCGGCATATGTCATCTTCATTCAGGCCGAACGCCAACGGTCCTCCAATGGAGGGGTTGACTACTGCATTTTTCAATGATTATCTATTTTTTTAAGTCAACCGGCCATGGCTCCCCGGAGGGGTGGTCGGTGACAAATGTCATCTTCTTTTAGGTCGAACGCCAACGATCCCCCAACGGAGGGGTTGACGACGACCCAATTGGTTTATTAAGTCATATTGTGGATTTGCCAGGCCTGTCCATTGTATTTCAGCAAACCTACCACACCTGTCATACGGTTAAAGCAATTCAGAAGAAATTTTCGGCAGTCCCTCATCCTGTCAAGGCAGTAACAAAAAATATATATACACACCTACACATGTACATACAATACCACAGAATCTGTCCAGAAAGATGCCCAAACAGGTCTAATATCACACCCAGCCCCTGCTATCACCTGGTGTCTCAACGTGGACAAGAATAAAGAAGGGGGAAGGGGAAGCAGTCGGCTGGGCTTACTGGACAGAATATAGCTGGATTGGTTGACAACAGACCCCGAAGCAGCGTTGGCTCGAGCTACCAAAGTCTGGACTGCTGGATGCGGTGCCCCCTCCTGCTAAGAGATGAGATTCTGCACAAGACGGGGTCGAAAGAGAGGTCAACGGATCCAAAACTGAAGGTGATACCGGGAGTGGATGTTAAACAAACTGGAACATACCGATCAGAAAATACGCAGACAAAGCCACCATGTCCGGCTCAAAACCGGTGCGTCCTAGGATGATGAGAACGTGCGCGTCGCCTCCGACCACCCTGTGCGAGACCCAGAAGAGGCCGAGGGGAGCCTGCTCAAAAGAAAGGAAGAGAGAGCCCTCCTTATGCGCGAAAGAGAAGCAATGAAGAGGGAGAAGTGGCGGTCAGGCTAGCTCTGAAGCGACAAAAAGGGAGAAGAACAAGAGACCTCACCTCAGCCCACTACAAAGAAGAATAAGCCTGGATAGACACCGCGATCAGGCCTTTGGAGGCCACCGACGCCCCGAAGCACAGCGGGTAGCAGTTTCACGCTCTGGACGACTGTGCTCCGGCTGACTCGGGGGAGGCGTCACCGAATGCGCCTCGGGCCACCTCCGCGAGCTCCTTCGTCCTCCGGCACAAGCTCTTCTGTACGGATGGAGGCAGCAGCCCTGCGCAAAGCAGAGGAGGGAGTCTTCCCCGGCTAGCACTGAAGCACTCTTGCGGCCAAAGCTTTGCGCCCTCTGAGGCTTCAAGGGAAGAAGAGCGAATATGCATCAAAAAAAGAATAGGAGGAAGAAAGGAAAAGGGGACAGTGCGACTATCGTAGGAAAGGAATGGGGGGGAGGGCAAAGTCCTCCGTCCGTACCTATCTCCCAGGGCCGCGCGACCACCACAGCTCGGCGAAGAAGATGGTCCACGAGGCTGAGCAGAAAATGGGCCGGCGAAGCGCCAGGTCGAGGGGGGGCGTCGAAGAACCTTCGTGCAGACCAGTCGACGAGTGGAGGAGCTGGGGAGACCTGCGTAACAAGGCCAGGGAGCAACCGACGGCTGAAGAGGTCAGTAGCGCCGAGCTGGAGGCGTCAAGAACCCTATCCTGCGCAAACCAATCAATGACGGAGGGCTTAGGCATGCTGAACCCAATACGTTGAAGCTCCCACGAGAGCTAGACAACGAAGGAAGAAGCCCGGCGAAGCTGGGAGAAAGCAGTGTCCTACCGAAGACAAATCGATGGCGGAGGGCTGCAGAAACTAGAGCCGCCGCCGAGCAAGGATGTCGGGGTACTCCGTGCGAGCCCTCGCGAGGCCAACGAAGGAGGTGGAGGCGTGGAGAGACCTGCCCGCCGCAGGAGACGCGGTGTCGGAGGTGCCGAAGGGGAGCCGTCGTCGCTCTCGGCTGCTGCCGCACCCGCCTGTCGCCCCGGCGCTCTGCCACACCTGCCAGCCGCCCGCAGGAGGGTGAAACACCCAGGGGTGGAAAAGCCCAAATAGCCCCTTCGCGAAGCTTCCTGCACCAGGGAGCCCTGTCGCACCCGCGGCCTCAATGATTTTGACTTTGGTCAAAATCAGAGCGTGAGAGCGGGGAAGCCTCGCCGAGCTGGGTTATTTCGACTGTTAAATGGGCCTGTGGGCTAATGCAGTGCCACGACCCCCCTACCCAACGAAATGAAGCCTTTCTCTTTTGAATAATTCCCATGGAGTTGTTCCGTCGCGAAATCATGTACATGTTAAAGCGTGGAGGGACAATCTTGACCATGGTCAAAATTGGAGATGCAAGAAGCCCCTTCGTGCATAGTTGACTGCGGTCAATGCATTAAAATGACATGTGTATGCGATGAAAGTTTGTGGCAGAAAGGGAGCTCTTAAAAGAAAAAAAAAGAAAAGGAGAGAGAAGAAGAAAAGAAAAAAAGGAAGAAGAGAAAAGAAAGAAGACTAAAAGAAGGGGGGAAGAAAATCAGTCAAAAAAAAGCAGAAGAAAGAAAAAAAGAGAAGAAAAAGAAAGGTGAAAAAGGGGAGAGAGAGATGGAAGAGAAAGCACCGAATTATGTCATGCATAAAAAAGAAGAAGAAGAAAAGGGGAATTGTTGATCAAATGGGCCACTAATGTATAACTTGACTCTTATCGGACCGAGCAAGATGCTTTTTGATGAATTCAGATTTATTGAAATTTTAAGAGAGATTAAGACCTCCCAATGGCCCTTAAATGGGCTCTAATGACCTCAATTGGTTCATTGGACCCATGCATATACGTGTGGGCCTTGATTCTGGACATTTGGGCCTCAATAAAAAAAGGGGGATGGGCCCAAAATCTGTCCCAAATAGGTCATGCGAAAATCCTCTTGCAAGATGATTTGGGGGACATTTTGTGTAATTGGCCACCCCAATCCTCCATAAAGGTGACCAAAGTCCAAAACACCGTCACCTTTTTCCCTCACACCCACCATAAAGCAAAAAGCATGGTGAAATAATTTCAAAGTTACCCTCACCTCACCTCACACCATCAAAAACAAGGAAAAGTTGGGGCATTTTGTGGACCAAAATGCCCCTCTTTTGGCATATAAAAAATCAAGAAATCCTCTTGGAGAGGAGAGAGGCAACATTCCCTAGGCAATGTTCATCTTACGCAAAGCACAAGGCTCCCCCCTTTCCCCATCGTCCAAGAGAGTGCAAGGAGGGAAGAGAAGTCCAAATTTCATTTTTCATGGAATTGCTAAGTCCCAAGGTATACCATGGGTTCAATGACATCATCTCACACCATGATAGCATGTTGAAGCATCAAGCAATCAATGGCCTATTAGGCAAGGAGAAATATCACTCATCTCATCAATGCCCATTAAGGCTCTCAAAGCCCAATTGGCCATCTTCAAATGAAGTTCAAGACCATGTGCCCCCCATTTCAAGTGAATCAAGTCCAATCAACTAAGGCCCAATTAGGCCTTAACCAACATGAACAAGAGACCGATCCAAGGCCCATTAAGGTGGGACTTAGGCCCAGTAAGGCTCTCAAAGCCCAATTGACCATCTTCAAAGGAAGCTCGATACCATGTGACTCCATTCCAAGTGCATCAAACTCGGTCCATTAAGGCCCAATCCGGTTTTAACCGAGATGAGCATGAGATCGATCCAAGGCCCATTAACATGGAAAGTGGGCCCATTGAGTCACATGATGATCAAAACTCCAATTAAGCCCACATGAACAAAAATCCAACTCCACTATGAAAGAGAAAACCTCCCAACGGTTCAAGAAATACCACCCAACGGTTGGTGGAGGAAAGAGAAAACCTCCCAACGGTTCAAGAAAGACCACCTAATGGTTGGCGAAGGAAAGAGAAAACCCCCAACGGACCATCAAGGCCCGTCAACTCGGTTAATCCTCAATCGGGAAATGCCGACTGGCGGATGAGAGAGAAACCCCCAACGGACCATCAAGGCCCGTCAACTCGGTCAATCCCCAATCAGGAAATACCGACTGGCGGATGAGAGAGAAACCCCCAACGGACCATCAAGGCCCGTCAACTCGGTCAATCCCCAATCGGGAGATACCGACTGGCGGATGAGAGAGAAACCCCAACGGTTGACGGAGGGAAGAGAAAACTCCCAACGGACCGTGAAGACCCACTGATTCGGTCAATCCCCGATCGGGAAGTACCAGTTAGTGGATGAGAGAGAAAGTTCCCAACGGCTCACCAAAAAAAGAAAATCCCAAATTTCATCAACTCGGCTTGTTCTCAAACGGGCAATGCCGATGAACAAAATTCTAATTCCCATTAATCCGGTTAATCCCCGATCGGGAAATACCGGGTAATGGATGAAAACTTCAAGCCCCATTAATCCGGTTAATCCCCGATCTGGAAATACCGGGTAATGGATGAAAATCCCAAATTCCATCAACTCAGCTCGCTCCCAAACGAGCAATGCTGACGAACAAATTTCAAGCCCCATTAATCCGGTTAATCCCCGATCGGGAAATGAAAATCCCAAATTCCATCAACTCAGCTCGCTCCCAACGAGCAATGCTGACGAACAAATTTCAAGTCCCATTAATCCGGTTAATCCCCGATTGGGAAATACCGGGTAATGGATGAAAATCCCAAATTCCATCAACTCGGCTCGCTCCCAAACGAGCAATGCCGACGAACAAAATTTCAAGGCCCATTAATCCGGTTAATCCCCGATCGGGAAATACCGGGTAATGGATGAAAATTCCAAGCCCCATTAATCTGGTTAATCCCCGATCGGGAAATACCGGATAATGGATGAAAATCTCCAACGCCCATCAATCCGGCCAATCCCTAAAAGGAAATGCCGGGTCGTGGGTATCAATGTTCAAGACCTAGCAAGTCGGTTAATCCCCGATCGGGAAAATACCGCTTGTTGGATGTGGAATCACAAATGCATTGGATCAAAGAAAGGCTGTGAGGCTATATTCAAGGCAGATGCCGCCTTCTAGCCCCCCGGATCTAGTCACAAAAAAAAGAAAGGGAAGAAGAAAAGAGAAATGAAAAAGAAATAATGGGAGAGGAGAAGCAGTACTGATATTCCTGCTTGTTATTTCGTTATTTATATTCGAAGAAAATACATATTTTTTTTCCTTGCATTTGTCCCGTCTTGAATGTGTTATCATGACAGTTAATCAGGGGTTACTGAGCCGCCGCTCAGTGTAATTAACATCGAATTCATTCGTGGATTGATGTAGAGAGGTCAAACCATAATTCAAAGAACCCACACCATAACCTCGTTATGTTATTTATAATAACTCTAATAATCATCAAATTATTATTTTTAATACCGAAAGAAGCAGAGCGAGAATCTTGTCATCATCATTGTTGAGGATTTTCGCGCCAAAAAGATAAACGAGGGACAAGGTCGTCGCACCCGCACAATATAATATTTTATTTTTATCCATCAAATAATTTTCACCGAAGATCAACCACAATTTTCGAACAAAAGAGTTAAAAAAAAACGAAGCGGTAAAAATCGCGAGGTTCATACATCAACCTTCAATTTCTTGAATTAATTGAAGTTTATTTGGGGATTTGGTTTGGATTCTGCTTGTGAATTTGATTATGTTTGCTTAAGAATTGATTTGGTTTGATTTCAACTTGTTTTTGCTTAATGCAGATTTTGTTTGTGTATTTGATTAACTTTGCAAGTTGTTTGAGAATGCTTTGATTTCTTTGGAACTTCTCAGATTCATTTGAAATGTGTTGATTTTGTTGGTTTGTTTTATTTAAGAATTTGTTGATTTGCGACTTGATTGGAACCGGATGGATTTGAGTTGAATTCAAAATTCTTATTTTGATTTGAGCTGAGTTTGCTTTGATTGAGACTAGTTTAGCTAAAGAAATCTGATTTGAGTTAAGAGGGAAAAAAACTCAGAGGGAAATTCAATTTGGAGTTTGAATTTGACGAACATCTCCTATCCGTGAGAGTGGGTTTATTCTTTATTCAAATCCTTATTGAAGAATTAATGATTTCAAGGCCTCAAGCATTTTCAGATTTTTTACTGATCATGCCCATATTCTGATTTCTGAAACTTAGGAAATTTAATTCCCTAAGGTTCTGATGATCTTCCAAGTTCATGGACTCCCAATTCTCAGCAGAAGAGATGACATTCGATGCCCAGCTCTTAACCTGCTTTTGTATATTAATCTGATACTTCAAATTTTTTTTTATGGTTTGCAATTTTTTATACTCATGGACTATTAGTTCCTCGTCCAACATCAATTATGCGCAGAACTTGAAACATCTATTGTTTGCTCAATATGAGACATGATTTACAACTTGAATGACTAGAAATCAAGTCCCTTTGAGTCTTGGGTGAACATGGAACTTGCTTGATCAATTTGAGATGAAAAACACTTGGTCTTTGATAGACATGTGGGTATTCTCTCCATCTCTTTTTGAACTTTGTTAACGTATAATTGGCTTATTGGTATGTTGATCATGCATGGTCTCATATAGCTAAAAAATGGTAAGACATTGGGGTCTTTTATAGACATTTGCATGTCTACCTTAAAGGGACATAGGGGCGGATGGTTAGTCGACCCCCCAACTAGTCTAAATTTTGATTTCTTAAGTTAAGCCGAGACATAGGGGCGGATGGTTAGTCGACTCCCCAACTAGTCTGAATTGTTGAATTAAACGTGGATTTTTATTTAGTTTCAATTGATTATTTACTTTAAAATTTTCTTTATCTTGAAAAGCTTTGTTCAGGCACTGTCCATCTGATGGTCCCTGTTGGGCTGGCGGCCCATCCCTGCGGGGTCTTCATCTGGCCACAACCTCTTTTCTCTCTCTTCTCTTGTTTTTTTTTTTCAAATTTTTCTCTGGTGCCCCCCCAGCACTGTTCATTTAAAAGGGGGATTTGGGCTCCCGACGGCCCATTGAGGCCTGACCCCGCGCGAGCCTCGCTCGGCCACGCGGTCATCTTTTTTTTTTTTCACTTTTTCGTGTGTGGGCCCCACTGTATATGCCAAGTTGGACCAAAGTTAGGGGAAAAATAACCCTCGTGGCGGACTGTTCACTTGATGGCTTCACCTGCTGCTCGGCTAGGATGGAGGTGGAAGACAGCGACCGAGCGGGGCTTGGAGGAGATCTTGCGGGCACAACTAGAGGAGGCAAAGGCCCTTCTCGACGACATCGGAGGAAGCTTCAATCCCTGGCGACATTGCTTAGAGGAGGAATAGGGTCTGTCGACTTGAGCCGAAGGAGAAGATTGCTCTGGCAGCACTGCTTGAAGGAAGCAAACCCGCCGTGAGGGGGAGACGGCTTCGGCAGTACGACCAGAAGAGAAGAACGACGCAACTAGAGGAGGGAACCCCCTCCGACGGCACCGTTTAAAGGAGACAGGAGACCCGGTGCCACAGTAATTCCCCTCTTACGCCTCCCGCTCAATATCGCTCCCTTCCGACCCTCCTCTTCTAGCCCTTAGCCCGGCAGCCTTGGTGCTATATTTATAAGCTTTCGCCCTTCCCTCTTTGCATCGGGAAACTTGCCGAAGAGGGGGGTCCGATTTCGAAACAGACTCGGAGGAATCCCAAGATATTCGGGATCGATTTTCCTCTTCATCGGTGAGCCTATCTTTTGGGAGATTCTTCTTTCTTACGGGACTCTTATTATCAGAAGAGTTTGGCTTGACATAGGAATCAACGGAGAATTAGTTTCCCTACTAACCTGTCCTTACTATCTTGCTATCTTGCAATCCTCCAAAATATAAAGAGATTGAATCGAAATTGGCTGTTGAGGTGGTAAGCATGGAATGCGACCTCCCGAGAATCTCTCGAGATCTCCTGAGAATCTCTTTTTATCTACACGTTTGAGAAACGAGATCGCCGAAACGAGAATATCCATATAATATCTTTGGTACTTTGATTTCCTCTGCCTATTTCTACTCCTAACTTGTTAGATGGCCTTGTTAAGTTTGATTCATATATTTTCAATTTTATTATGGAATACATACAAATATTTATTTAAACTTTATTTTTTGATAAAATTTTATAACTTAATATTTTTATGACTATCTATGGAAGAGAATATCTTTCTCTTTTTACTTTTATTCAATCACGTTAACATCTCATCAACAAATTTTTTCCATGGTTTTTAGACATTTCCTGTCATCGTTAAACTCTTCAATAAGTGTGCATTTTGCCTCTTGACTCATCAATTTGTTTCCAAACCACGAAACTCACATTTAACCATATTATTGTCAAATTGTTTTGGGTCAATACACGTACTTCCAATTAGATCATTTGACTTTACTTTCTTCTTTTCAATATTCATGTTAACTTATCATGAAGTTAAACTTAATTCCATAACATGATGAGACTGCATGTGGTAAAATATATGGACTAAATGATTTAAACACATTTGCAAAGCTAAAAAGAAAAAAAAAATGCTAGATGAGAGTTTTCTTGTTGGGGGGGGGTGTTGCTGGACAGTGTCACAAGCCCTACATGAGGGTGGGGGAGTGTTGGCCGGGGCAGGAGGGTGTCACAGACCTGACAGAAGATGCAAGAGTGTTGGACGGGCTTGGACGGTAACATTCAAGCACCAAAAAAAATGTCTACGATGTGAAGTGAAAAAAAATGTTGGGAGACCATAAAACTGCTGATCAGAGAGGAAAGACGCACTAGAGGTGGAAGAACTTGTTGGTCAGGATAATTTCTTTAGCATTAAAGCACTAGAAGAAGATAGCATTGTCTCTACTAGATGTAGAAGATGATAATGTCACAGAAAAAAGAGAAAAATGCCAGTGGAAGAAGTTAAAAAAAGCAAGACAAAGTCATTGGCTGAAGGAGCGCTTAAAGAGGAGAAAGAAATGCATTTCACTGGAGGACAACGAGGAGGATGACGACGAGTGGCAGAAGTGGTGATGACCGGCGACAACCATGTTAGCGCTTCTGCTTCTTTTGGCATTTACACGAGAGGAAGGAGCCGAGAGGAGTTTGCATTCGAGGGTTGGCTGTTGGGGTGAAAAACCCAGGTTAAAAATAAAAATCTCAAACCAATTTCTGGTTTAAGCACAAATTGATTCTCCGGTTCAGGTGCTGCACTGGATGGCCCATGCACTTAAGGACTTAGGCGACCATCTTGGCTACCTGAATGCGTGCCTAATTGACTATCAATTGGGCATGCTGCCAAGGAATTAATGGAAAAAATGCCTTGGCACCTTTAGGCCCCTACCTTAACAATTATGGTCAATAAATATCATATGTAATGTTTTCTTCATATCTCAATAATTTTTCAAAGGTATATCAACAATGCTCTCCTGATAAGGTGGCTGTGGATACTAAACTCTGAGTGGTGACTTCCTTTGGATTAGAATTGTCGAGTATGGTATTGATGGGAATCGAATCGGGACATAAGAACCGATTCATGTTATTAATTGAATTGGGATGCAAGAACCGATTTTTGATTTTCAAATCTCATGTAATTTTGATTTTTAGGTCAATAATGGGTCCATTTAAGTATTTTTCTAATTTTTAGGAATTTTAGTTGATTTGTTTGAGCATTTTTCAAATTTCTTAATATTTTAGGACATTTTTCTGATTTGTTGTCCTATAAATATGAACCGCACCCTCTTTGTACAGATATGATTTGATGAATACAACAAAGTTACGTTTTGAAGTTCCGTTTTTGCCCTCCCCTCCTCACTTAAACCCGGCGACAGGTTTTCTCTCTCCCCGACCCTTCTCTTTCGCGAGCGGCTGGCCGCGATTCTCCTCCGGCAGCTGGCCAGCGATTTCCCTCCCGGCGGCGACGGCGGCTGGCCTACGCGCTGGCTTCTTCTCCTGCCAACGAACTAGTGTGCTCATCTTCTTCCGGATCTCCTTCTTCATTCGGCGGGTGGCTGAATGCGCGTCATGAGCTTCTCCGACGATGAACCCTAGCGGAAGTTCTTTCTTCCGGATCTTCTTCCTCCGGTGGAAAAGAAGAATAGCACCTTTGGAGAGTTTGTTTCTTCTCTTTCGGATCTACTGGTTTGCTTTAAGTTTCTCCTCCGTTGGATCATTCTGCAGTTCTATACGGATTTCTTCCCCTTCTCTATGCGATGAGGACAGTTCGACCTTCTCTTCTCCTTCTCCCTCTTGAAGATAGCTTGTCTTCCTCGCGATTCATCCGGATCTGGTTCAGTTGAACCTTTGTTTCAGTCTTCTAGTTCTTCCCTTCTGGTCATTCTTGTGCGGATCTTTGAGAGACAATATTGGTAGCCGTTCTCCTAACACCTACGGGTCGTGGAGTCTACGATGTTGCCTATTGTCGGTTGATACTGTCTGAAGTCTGTTCTCGGATGTTGATCAACTCCTGTTTCTCTGAGATTTTCAGCCAGTGACGAGGGGATCTTTCCTTTTAGATCCCTTGTTTTGCCTTAGCTGCGATCTTGATTAGAACAGTGCTATACCTGTGATTACCTTTTTGATCCGGGGAGTCCACACCGCTGGAATCTTGATTAGTACAGATACTACCTGGTCTTGGTAAATGAAGGAAGTCTATGGTATATCGATGGGTCTGGTTTAGCTTTACATAGCCATCTCAGATCTGAAGACGGGTTATACTGTTACACAGAAGTTGAGCTCCGTTTTGGTGTTGTTCTCCATTTTAGAGATTGATATACTTCTGAGTCTTCAGTGTTTTCGTCTGAATATTCATAATGTTTTCTTCAAGAGATGGAATCGATTCTGTCCAGATCAGTTTATTATAATGCTGTGGATTTAAATCCTAAGAGATTCTACTAGTTCCGATTGCACTCCGATGCTGTTTACATACACTTTGCCTTATTGTTGCTGTCCGGCTGAGGAACTGGTCCTTATTCCAGTCTTAATCTGGTCTTCTTATTGTCCTTACTAATTAGCTACTGATTTGCTGGACCTTGGGAACGGATATTGTTGGGAGTATTAGTATATAGCAAACGTTGGGACTGGTCCCCTTCCAGTCCTGTTCAGTCGATTTCTGAATCTTTAAAGCTGCTGGTTCCGAATTCAGTTGTTTTGACAAACCTTGATCAGTGGATTTCATAGCATTATTTCAACTTCTAGTAACAGATATGAGCTAAAAAGAATGGCCGATACGTGTATATCTGCCTACATTTTCTGAATGGAAAATGATGAGGACCATTAATATATCTACCACCTTGGTAGCTACACAACAGTTGCCGGTGTTAGTATTTGTTGAATGCTAAATTGATAGAGCCGAGAATGGTCTTCTGATTCCTAGGCAGTGATGAAAATTTTCTGAGCCTAACATCCTGGTTCCTGGTCTGCTGTATATTTTCTGCTGGCATTATATCTGTTGGGTGATTCTTCCGGTTTACTTGATAACCATGGGACCCCCGGTCCCGTCCCGCATCAGGTATGGGTTAAATGACAGGTGGATCAGTGACTTCAAAACTCATTATAGGGTTTCTAGCAAATGGAAATGTATTCTTACTGGGAAAATTTCAATTTATCTGTTATGATTGAATTGAGTAATGGCAGGATAACCTCTTTTCGAGAGGATTATTGGACAGGTTATGCATCTCTGGCTTCTTTGGTTCCTACTCACTATAATCTGAACTGCAATCATGGTGCTAAAGTTAAGGAGATGAGGGAGGCGAGAACCAAATGGGGTCTCTCTTTTAGAAGGAACCTGAAGGAGGAGGAGATTTTTTAATTTTTCCAAGCTCTTTACTCTTTCTTGTGGATTGTAGCTGCATTGATAACCGGGAAGATAAGCTAGTTTGGTTACCTGCAATAAAGATTTCTTCACTGCGAAATCTACCCAATGCAAGTTGACTTTGGGGGGTGGAGGTTCAGTGGCAGTGGCACCACGCTGTTTGGAAACAACTTCTGCTCGTTAAAATCAAGATTTTTTTATGGAAAATTGGCATTCAAAGATTGCCTACCAGAATGTGGTAGCAAAGAGGAAACTGTAGACCACCTTTTTTTCTTTTCAACGTGGGACTATTAATTGCCTTTGGACCATCACATTCAAGAGTTGGAAGATTCAATGGTCAAAACTTGTTAGAACTGTTTCACTTTTAAAGGAATGACCACATGCGAACAAGAGGTTGATTGATATGTTGTTGTGGAATTTTACCATATCGGCTATGCTCTGGTCCATTTGTTGCGTGAGGAATATGTGCATTTTTGAAGATTTGTTTTCAGAACCCGGTTTCTTTTCTTTATCAAATGGATTCTTTCGTGAAAGACTGGTACTTCTCGCTGGCAGGCAGTCAGGTGGATTTTGCCACTTACAGGGATGAGTTTTTTGTTTTCAACTCTTTCATTTTATAGTTCCCTTCTTCTACCACTTCGGTAGCTGTCACTTGCTTTTCTCTTTTTTGCTACTTTGTCATAATCCTTGCTTTTGGCTTTCGCTATTAATAAAAATTTTGGCTGCTTGGTAATCTTAAAAAAAAACTCCAATTTTCTACATAAAGCCAAATTCGTTAAACTAAAATGAGTGTATTATCTCGTAAGTGCTATGCCATAACTCTTCTTTACAATTTCATAGTATAGCTCATGATTTTGAACTCTTTATAATTTGAGCAATTTTGTATGCATCTTTTGTTTCTAAAAATAGGTATAATAAAATGACAAACCATGGTGCATCATACTTGCAAATGATATTATATTGCTAGGTGAGACAAAGAATTAATAAGAAGTTAGATCTTTGGAGAAACATTTTATTTAAGGATTGTGTGCTAAGTACTAAGACATAACATATACATTGTAAATTTGATAAAAACCAAAGGAGCTAAGATGAGTTAATTCAGATTAAGTAATATAATCTCAAAGTACTCAATTTAAATATCTTAATTTAATTATTAAAAAATATGGAGAATATGCTAATATTAACCATAAGTAGAGTGGATAGAGTGGATATTAGTTACATGGGTCTATGTGATAATAAGATTCTCCCAAAGTTGGAATGAATTTTGTTTATAAAACTTGTATGATAATGAATGCTGGACAAAAAGGAAAAGTATATTTCTAAAACAAGTGTTGTTGAAATGAAAATGTTAATGGATATTTGGTCATACCATGGTTGTCAAGGCTATAATGTGGACCAAGATGACCAAGAAGCTTTTGACCACTTAAGCAACGCGGTGTAAGCAGTACGAGTGGTATAGTCAAAGGGTTCTAAAGTTCTTAAGTTATCTATAATATATAATGAAATTTGACATTTTATATAAAAAATATACTAATATAGTTTTAACGTGGTAACTTGAGGGAATGAAATTTGTATGTAAATAACAAAAAGGAGGCATCATGGTAGGTTGGACTGACGACTCACTATTGGAGGAGGGAGGCCGAGTGGGGATTGGCAGCTTGGAGGGGAAGCACTGGCAGTTTGGGATTAGACCAATGCCAACCGGTTGGGGGGGGGGAGGGGAGATATGATGGGATGGGAACAGAGGCATCAGGCTGGTTTGGATGACATCTACGGCAAGGAGATTGACATGGTGAAGTCAGTTGGCTAGGAGTATGGTGGATGGGCCACATCCGCAACTACAACTGGGGGTGTTGACCCAAACTGGTAAACTAAACTGAACTGATGCCTTTGATGGTTCATCTTCTTGAACTGAACCGAACTGCTATCTTATAAACAGTTTGGTTTATACTTTAGTTTGCCTGTCTAAATTGAATCAAGCTGATAAATCGGCCGATTTGGTTGACTAGTTTATTTTTTATGTTATGTTAATTTTAAATGTATATTATTATAAATCTATATTAAATAATATAAAAAAGAGAGTTTTCTCTTACAAATGAAATACCAAACTTAAAGTTGACCATATTTAGTTATTTTATTTTGATTTAATTTTTTATTATCTTAATTTAAAAATTTTTAATTTTATTTTAAAAATACATTACATGTGCTGAACCAGTGGGTTAGTTTGGTTCACTGCAAGTATGGGTTTTTACTGAACCGGTTCGGTGAAGTTCAGTTCAATGATCTATTCTATTTTGGTTTTAGCAAAATTGGCCTGAAATCGAACCAAAGAAAACCATAATCACTCACTAGTCACGACAAGAGATGCAGGAGATTAGGAGAGTGGGGGGTGAAGATTGGTGGCTGGTGAGGGCTTGAGTGGCCAGACTGGTGACAAGGGAGAAAAGGAAGACATGAAGAATATGAGAAGGTAACTTACCTACTTGCAGTGCTGATGGCACGGTGAATGCCAATCCTAGCAAATGTTGAATTATAGAGAACCCGACTATGTTGCAGTTGAACTAGAGAGAACAAGTGAGAGGGGGCAAGGGGGAGGATGAGGGAAGCTAAGTGGATCTAGACTAGTTGTAGGCTGTTGGTTAAGTAGTTTGTAGATAAGATCTAGATGCGGACTGTTGGAATTGGAAACGAGTCACTTTACTACTTAAACTACCCAAGCGACCACTTTATCATGCTCACATAGAAGCTCTATATGCTACCGTTAAATGCTTTGGCTCTTAGGTGGCACTCAAGTAGGTATTATGACAACAATGAGTCATATTGGATTAGATGTGATACATATTGCATATACTAGAAATAATATGTAAGTAGTGGCAATAGAAGATTAATTGAAAGAAAGAAAATTGAGATCATTTGAACATATCAAGCCTAGACCCAAAGAAGCTCTAGGCAGAAAAATGAAAAATATCAAAATATTAGAATCAAGGAAAAGTAGTGGTAGATCAAAATTAACTTGTCAAAGGATAATTTAGTATGATTTAGATGATTTAAATAATTGTGAAGAAATAACTTAAAATTGATGTCAGCAGACAAAGAGGATCCATATAGCTGACTATAAATAATTTGTTATAAAGATTAGAGTTGAGTTGAGTCTACATGGCTTGTAGAATCAATTGATCTAGATCAGATACAACCGATCCTTGGATCAATTAGCATATGTCGACCTGACATCGGAGGGAATTCCAATCCAACTCCAATTTTCTGTTGAAATCAGCTTGGATCGAGAATGATGCGATTTGAATCAGCCGATTTCTAATTGATTTTGGCTGGAATTGCTAGAATCGGCAGCCAACAGTGTGGCGACAAAGATTGGGATCCGATGGACCCGATACGTCTAGATTTGATAACTTAAGTCATCAGATGGGCGAAGAAGAAGCCGCAACGACTACCTATGGTGCCATCATCATAACTGTATTGGATTTTAGGGCCAATTATAGTTGTCAAGGCGACAAGGCACTTAAGATGTTAACGGGTGCCAAATTTGCTTGGGCGACAAGGCGACCGCTTGGGCAGTCAAGGCGGTGACATTATATGTTTATATATATAAGTTTATGTTTATACATATATACAAATATATATAATTAGATGTTAATACTTTATATATTTATGTATACATACAAACATGTATATATATATGTATACATATTTATGTAAATCTAATTTTATTTTTGTAATTATAAATGTATCGATATATATATTTTATAAGAAAGTGCTAACACTAAAGTGAGAGAAAAAGGAGGATTAAGAGAGAATTTAAGTTTTAAGTATACAACATATACTTATAATCACAAATCTTAACCATATATAATAATATACGTGAGTGAAATATGTTTATAATATTATCAAATAGGAGCTCACGAATTGTGGATCGACCTGTGTAGTTAGGCCGCAAGGGGTTAAGGGTGTAGCATCCCTTGTGATGGGTTTCAAGGGGTCAAGTCCCCCGAAAAAAATAGTTATGAATGAGACTTTGGGTACCTAGCTAAGGGGCCTTGGGCACCTTTTGGGCCCCATAAGGTGCCTTGGGAAGGCACGGCTAAAAAAGTGCCTAGCGGGCACCTTGACAACTATGGCACCGATCCAATCCCAAAAATGTTGGAGTAATCAAATTAGATTTGTGGCTTTTTAACGTTATTTTTTATTTTTTTGTTTTACCGATCCTGGTCGATTCAAGATTGGAAATTCTCTTAGGAAATCAAGTGATTTTTTTATTTGGTAGCTGATTTCGCGATCATTGGCATGTGATGTTTCTTCTATATTCGTTCTTTATTTATTTAGAAATCAATATTTTGTTAAAAATTTGAATTCACAATTTTAATGCCACATCTTTTAGACACTTTTATACTTCAATAGAAATTCTATCAAGACCACATGCCTTGACTGTTTTTTATCTTCTTCGATGGTCTCTAATAATTCTCCTAATATAAATTATATGCTTTTTTATTCTATACACTTTCAATGTTTCTAAAGCTATCATTAAAGATTATTGTTGGCTTCAAATTTTTTCACAATTTTATTTGATTGAGATTAAATCTAATCCAATCTCATTGAGCCGTAATATTCAATTCTAGGATATAGCCCTTCAATTGGAGGCCATGTTTAATGTCAATTTATGGATAAGTGACCCCATTTGAATGACAATTGCGTAGCTTATATTGATACGGGACAAACCGACTAGACCAGACTAAATGGAATGAAAATGACTTAAATAACCTAACACGAACCCAAAATGAGACGAATCGGACTTAAACCGGCCAAAACAGGCCCTACTCATCTCGAATTGAGCCAAATCGGCCTGAACCGGATCCAAGATGGACCAGACCACCCTGGACCGCCTTGAACCGGCTGGTTCAGGCATTAAACTGGCTTGAACCGGGTTTGAACCGGTCGAACGGCTCTGCAGCCCGGTATGGGCCTTTGATCGACGACTGCGAGCCGTCCGCGGCCGGCCGCTCGCAAGTGAGCGCGGGGGGGGGGGACTGCGGCTGGGGGTCGTGGCCGCGCGATGGGAGCCCTCGCGCGGGGGTTCGTGGCCGCGCGAAGATTGTCGCCCGCCGGTCGACGTGGCACCATCGTGCTGTCCCCGCGATCGAAGGTCACGACAAAAGGGCGGGGCAACGTCGTCTTTGTCCGGCGCCTTCGTCGTCGTTGTCCGTCCGGATGGAGCAGTGCATAGGCGGCAGAGCGAGGAAGGCCGGTGGAGATCCCGGCGGTCTCGGTGTTGTGCGGTTGGCGTGGCCGGACGAAGGATGAGTAGGAGGCAGATGGTGGGAGGAAGAGGGCCCGGAGGGGTCCTCCGATCATCGCTGTCGCCATCGACTCCTTCCTTCCGTCTCCTTCTTCTCTGTCATCTAGTGTATGGGGTCCTGGCGAGGTGGTCTCGTGCAGACAGCTCTGGAGGAGAGGCTGTGGGAGAGGGGACCGCGAGGAGGACTACACCGGGGATCGCCGGAGGATTACGCCGCACGGGTGGGAGGCAGGTCCGGGGATCGCCGGTTCTGCCTTCCGAACTCCTTTCCTTCTTCTTTTTTTGTGTTGTCCGGTGGGTGAGGAAAATGGGACCGCCGAGGGGAACCGGAAGTCGCCAGATCCGTTCCCTCTGTTGCTCCCGCAACTGGAAGAGACGGACGCCGTACCGAGAGGGGGGGCAGCACCCGTTGATGGAGCGTTTGGAGGAGGTTGAAATCGTTGTTGACGTTGGTGGAAGCAGCCAAGGAAGCCGAACCGAGAAGGGGAAGTAGAGAAGAACGATGCGGAGGCCAGAGGGTGAGGAGGAAGGGTAGACTGGCTACTTGCCAGATCCGGAGGATGGGGAAGAAAATGAGACATTGCCTGGGAGGGGTCGAAGAAGAACGGGGCCGCAGCCCCCTACGCGGGAGAACCAGGCCGAAGGCCCCTTCCAAAAATTATCACTTCATTGTATTCATTCCGATGGAGCTCCTCTTATATAGTGGAGATTAATTGCAGGACTAGACAATCAAAAAGAATATTTACAGATATGTCTATTCAGGACTCGAAGAAAATATCTAAAAGACTCTTTAAAGACTCCAAAGTGAACATAGGCAGAAAAATAAACCTAAAAATGTCAAAAAAATATTTACAGATTTTTGTCCCCATCATATATATCATGTCATTAATGGGCTATATTTTAACGACAAAGAGGCTCACTTTGGTCTAAATCCAATGAGAAATAAGCCTCTCCCAGAAACCATTTTCGTAGCCCGTCAGTTGTATGCTCAGTGGGCTAATTTAAATGAGAAATATGCCTACTTTATATGTCAATTTCACATCCCACTTGTGCCGCACCTAATGGACATTGTTTTTATGTCAAGGCCCACATAGCAACCTGTGTGCGCATCCATGATATGCCACATCAGATGGCTCCAGAAGTCAAAGATGCTTCATTGGAGGCTCCTAAATGTTAGGGAGATGCCACCGGAACTCAAAACTGCCACCGGAGCAACTCATGCCACAGTGGCTCCCTACATACGAGGAAGCTATTCTTGACATTTCAACAACCCATAGAGATGCCTAAAAAATAGGCCATGATATATGATCGCATGCCAACCAAGTCAAAGAAACTGCCATCAGAGTGGCATAAAAAATAGGAAGTCATGGCATGTTCCGGTGGAAGATACTGCCATGTCCAATAGTTTTGACCAGGGTCCAAGGCCATCTCTTCTTAAAATAGCCATCACAGTTACTGTTGGGGGGTTCCGGAGTGAAGATGGGCTTCCGACAGACAAAAGAGGGTCCTGGGAGATAGCATGAGGCTTCCCTTTCCCGTCAAGGATTCTAAAATTAGAATTGGAAATGGCATCAGTCAGTACTGATCCGATTCGAATCGAATCAGATTGGCCGGAATCGGCTGATTCCTAGAAAGGAAAATTGATTCTAGAATTGTTTTTTTTTTAATTAATAAAATCATGAAAAATGTTAAAAAAATAGGAAATCCACAAAAAAAATTTCTTATAAAAACAAATGTAACATTTAACATGCCTTAAAAAGAAATAGTGTTATCCATACATGATAACATGATAATAATTGTAACACGATAACATGATAAACAAATGTAACATGCTAAAAATTATATATCTCATGTTCATAAATATGTATGATATTAACTTTCATCATCTTTCACTTGCTCTTGAGTTGTCCTTTGCTTTTTGTTAATGCGAATGCATATTCATATGACAAGAATGCATTGGCCATCTCATTGAAGTCATAGACATTGGATTGTGGCGCATAAGTGGGCTGTGTAGGTAGAATCCACGACTGTTGAAGCTCATAATATATTAGAGAATTTGACTCTGCATATGGTGTGAATTAGGTGAGTCTTAACCTGCTGTACCTACATCTTCTCCATGTATATCTCCTCCTCTTACTCACTGGTGGTTGGTATGCACTCCTTGTCATTATCACTTGAGGAGGGTGTTTGTGTGTTGTCATCTGGACTCGCATGATGTTGTCTGCTATCAAACTTCCTTTTATTTGTTTCTTCTGGAACGTCATGCGATGACCCACAACCTACATATGTTTTTAACTATGCAAAGTGTCCCATTTTTCTTGATGTCACTTTTGTCTTTGTTCTCGTTGGACTGGGAATGGGCTACGTAGCTGGGAGTGGTGTTGGAGCTGGGGCTAAGACTAGAGGCGGTTGTAGGGCTAGTGTGGCAAAATATAGGATTGACTGAGGTGTAGATGGAACATCCTCAGCCTCAACATAATCTAGTTCTTCTTTTGCCTATGCACAGTTTTTAGAGGAATAAATTTAACTAGATAATTCTTGGTTGTCCTCTCCTCTATCCAAGTAGCAAATGAGTGCTCCTCTTGAAAAATATGATCTATGTAAACCTTTTTAGGTGATTACTATGCCGTCTGTCTTTGCTCATATGGTCCACCTGCAAATCATGCAAATATCTCCTCTGAGATCTTTTGTCGATTTTTGATATTCTTGATGTGTAGTCTTATGTTATAATGAAAAAAATACAAGTTTCTCTAGCCTATCACATGCCAACCTGTTCCTCCTCTTTGTGTGTATTATGTTGAATGTACTCTAATTCCTCTCACAATGGAAAGATCTAGTGCTTTGACTCAATATCTTGATAGTAACAACTACTAGTGGATTCCATTCACTCCTGATATTGACCTGAACCCACCACTCAGCTATAAAAAGTAGCGAACAATCAATCTCTTTAGGCAATTAATGGAGTTATAAAAGAAGGTAATAAAAACATGATCTTAAACATACAAGGAGAAACTTTGTCACAAGAATATCTCAGATCAATATCTGAGTATACTCTAACTCTCATCTTATAGTGCTGTATCTGAAAATTGATAAATACAAAATGATTAGTGTTCCCAATTATTTCTTCATTCCCATTTATTAATATAACTTTCATTTATTTCTAACTCAATTTCTGTCGTATTTTGCTGAGATCGGCACAGACACTGAATGACCAAGAGAGTACCACGCCACACCTCATTATCGTTGGACACCTGTTTTTCATATTGGATGTGGGAGGTTCAAAAAATATAATGCAATCATTTAAGCATATTTCATTGTCAACAAACTAAATATTGACTAAGTAGAAAGTAAGCAAGTACAAAGATATTCACTAACCTATAACATGTACATCATGATTTGTCATCAATGATCTTCCATCGTTTCTTGTACCCTTTGAAATTCTTTTCTTTGATTTTCAATTTAGCATTGTTTATTGTATTATACAGAGTGCAGATCTGGCTCTTGTCATCCAAGTCAACTAACCTCAGGATGACTATCAGTGGTTCAATATTTGTCAAGTAATAAGCAATCCTTTCCTAAAATCTCTTGTCTGTGATATGCTGTTTAGCCTTGACAAGAATGCCCAACTGATCCTCTGTTATACAGGTGGTCCATTATATATTGATAATACGCTTCGGACTGAGTGAACCTAACCAGTGTATGCCTATGGTAATCCAAACTCTCTAACGCAATGAAGTTCGTGACAAACCTAGTAGGGCCAGGCCTTATAAGATTGTGCCCTGTAGTATACTCCCTCATGATGTGCAATAGGCGAGGATGCGAATAAATGAAATAAGTAATAACCTGTGCCTATCTCACAAGTGTAGAAACTGCACTTAAATGGAGTGAGTGGTGCATGGTATCTAGAAGAGATGATGCCGCATCTCTATAAATTTTTTCCCTGTCACCTTGTTGGAGGGTTCATTGTTAGTCACGAACTGAACAACATTGTCTTCCCTAATCTCCTCCATTACAGCATCCATCAACGAAAAAATATAGTTGGCATTCTTGATTTGACTTGAAGCATCAATTGATTTCAAAAAGGTAGTACCCTTTGAACAATACATCAAGAAGTTGATCATGCTTCTCTTAGTGATGTCTGTCCACCCATCACACATAATTGTGTAGCCCCTCTCCTTCTATACCAACTTGAAACCTTCTATCTATGCCCTTAACGCCTATACCTCCTCATCTAACTCACCAACATAGATATGTCTGTTAGTATGGACTTGTATTCTCGGTTTAACCTCAGTAATGTCATCAATCATAGTTTGTAAGTAGGGGCTAGTGGTTACATGTGCAGAGATGCCTACATTAAGGTGAAAAACTTCACCAGCCATAAACAATGTTAATTAAATGAAACATACATACATTTATATTAAGATTTATACATACATGTAAAAATCACTTCACAATGTGCTTCATTGCTCTCTTTGCAGTTGTTCATGTTGTTTTCACCCATTTCATTGCTTGTTTAATATTTCTCTGCAAAGCACTTCGTTTCTTGAATAAATACTTATCTGTTCGTGTATGTCGTGTATGTTTCATACTCTCATAGTGACAAAATGGCTTTTCTCTTCCTCCCACACCCAAACTTCAGTGTAGGTAGGTTGGGCTGATGTTGATCGACCACAAACAGAGTCAACTCTGGACCCTTATGTTCCCCTCCTTCTCTCTTCCTCCACCGCATGTGCATGCTTGCTTGCATACCTAGCTTTTCTTAGTTTGGAGTCTGTGGATGAGTCCTCACTCTCTGGATTTGGTTCGGCTCTTGCCTTGCTTTTTCCTTTTTCTTTGTGGGTTAGCACCTCTCCCTTCTCTCAAGGAGCTATTCATGCAATTGCTCCCATTGTTCAATCCTAATCTCACGTTGTGAGGCTTTTCTTGTGAGGTAACTTTTTATCTCTTTACTCATTTCTTTAGACACTTTGTCACATTTCTTAACATTGTCATCTAATCTGACAATGTGTTGTTTCAAGCGAAAAACACCTCCATTCATTTCCTTAGCACACTACTTGCATTCAACCGTTTTCTTGCCACATCTACCATGTGTCCATGATCCCAACCGACATTACAACCTGCTGCCGGTATATCGCCTTCGTCATGGTTGGCTATTGTTTGTACCTACAATGCACGTAAATAATTGAACACGACTATTAGAGAGAAATAATATTAGTTTAGAGTGTTCAGAAAAAGAACAGCCCCTTAGAGGGGTTGTTCGGTATGTTTAAACCTTTTACGAAGTTGTTTAGAAGCACCGAAAGATGTGATTTCATGTCCCCTCAAAAGGGACAGTCCCCTTCGGGGGTGGGAAAAGCACCCCTGAAGGGGGGCAATTTACAAACACCACTCTAGGTTGATTTTAGGTCCCCCTCAACCCCCGAAGGGGTGCAATTCACATACACCCCGTCAGAGGGATGACATGTGGCTTCGGGGGAGCCCTTAAGGGGCGGGGAAGGGGGAAGGGGTAAGGGGGAAAGGGAGGATAAGAGAAGGGGGAGGAAAAACTTAACAAATGAGGGGGGATCACCAGGGGATCGCTGGATGGGAAGAAGAATTGCTGGAGGGAACCTTAGGGAAGGGTGGGGGAGAATCGGTTCGATCTCCCCCTTCCGAAATCGATCCGATTCTAGATGTTTCTGGATTCCGGAGAATCGTCGACCGATTCCCTATTCGATTTACTACAATCGGTTGATCCGAGACCAATCCTAGCAATTCCGACCGATTTGGCTAGAAGTCCGGACTGGATCGGTAATTCAGCTGGGAATGACTGATCCAACTCCAGAATCGGCTGGATCAACCGATTCCGCGATCAATGCTCCTTGTAATACTCTCTTCTAGCCCAATGCTCCCTGGGAATGACCTATGTGTAGACCATTTATTACTCATGAACCATGCTCTACCTGGGTGCCATAGACCCCTCCCAAATCTGATCTGACTGCTTATAGGGCTGGATTTGATAGCATGTTCAGAGCAGTACAGGTGACATGGCAGCAGGCCTGTGGGTTGGAGCAGATGACAGTAAGTCTTTGGGCTCAAAATTGATGGACAACAGGCCCATTGGACCCAAAATGACTGCAGAAGCCCATTGGACCTTAAAGATGACGATGATGACAGTTGACGATAGTTGGGCCCATTGGGCCCAAGATTGAAGACTGAACATGCTTTCTATGGCTGAGAGGATGATGATGACAGGTTGATGAGGCCATATGACAAAAATACACATTTTTAAATATTGAAATGGAATGGAAATGGTTAAGAGGCTATGCCTATTCAGTTACCCTCATAATTTTGGATGTGTCTCCGGAGTGTACCAATCCCAGATGGGTATGTGGGTGGGTATGCCCTTACCATACACTGATCCTTCTCTAATGTAGGGACTATACTTCATCTACTAAGGGGGAAATTCTCACTTAATTTAGGGGAGGCCATGCATGCCACTATGTTAAATTGACCCTAACATTTAAGTAGGGAGATGGGGGGATATCCTAATCCCATACCCACATAGGGCTAAGGAGATATCCCGTACATGTTGATTTAAGGGAAATATGACTATGTATGTCTTCCCATGTTGGGTTTCTAACGTATCTTCATCGGTGGCCAGCCTTTTCCTCTTCTCAAGTCTTTGCCTTTTAAAGGCCATTGCTCTCGTGGATGGACCTTCCTTCAATTCCAGTTGCTAATTTAACGTCCCTCTATGTGAGCTCCTTTTCTTCATGCACAAGATTCTCGTCATCTCTATAATCTACTCCTCAACCTCATCGATGTCGTCTAAAGAAATAGGAAGATGCTTGGACTCTCCATCTTAAAATGATGATTTCGAAGTCTTTGATTGTATTGGATATAAACAAGATCGTTTAGCCTTTTCTACACCAACATATTTCTTTTCTTTGTGTGCATCGGTAATACAAGTCCGAAAGTTTGGATAAATGACTCATAAAGAATATTACTTTACATTTTTAAATGAAACTTTTTGAATAAAAGAATATTTACTATTATACTTGTTTGAAGATACTCCAGTTGTGCTTACAATTAGATGCACTACAAGTGAAGCTCAATATTCTGATATCCAATCTTTGCAATCGAGGAACCTTACGTTCCTAATCTTTCCACCAATTTGTTACAAGAAAAAAGATAATTAATTGAATTAAAAAAGACATGTAAAATGCCAAATATAGAAATAAAAATAAGAATGTCAACCTAGAATGGATGTTTTTCTTTGTCTAATGGTCATATCTTTGCCGAAGAGTCTCTCAACATCTCTATATGTATTCAACTGCTTTGTAATTCAATCTTGCTCATCGGGGCTTTCAATTAGGTTTTCAATAGAATCATACAATCCTTGTTTTTTTTCTTGATCACTCTACACATTGGGGTTTGAATAGTAGAATTGGAGGTTAAGATAATACTCCGCTGTGTAATGGACGATGGAGTTGATTGTCCCATCTCCTATCAACAATGTCCCAAATGGGACTATATTTGTCCAACTTATCATCCAAGACACTCTTAATGACTTCCTTTGCATGGTTCGTTATTTCATAAATGTAACCCATAATTGGCCTCTTGCCATCAACTAGGCGCAAGAAAAGCACAAGAAGCTTGAAAATAGATAGATCATAGGCCACATATCTCCATAAAGTTGTTTTTAGGATGATCTTACATGAGTTTTTCCCTTCAGTTTGCTTAGCCCATCTATTGTTAGAAGCAGTTTAATCTTCATATGTGAACTTTCTTCTGAATTCATCTTTTAGGTTGGGTAGGCTCTCTAAGTATAGGTAATTGTTGCAAACCTATTATAAAATAAAAAATATTGATGGTTAAAAAACACATTACAAATCACTATTAAGATAAAAAAGACATTTGAATAATTAATTTAAGATATTATCATGTGTCCATTGTCCTACATAAATTTCTTCTATTCGTGAACTTCCTTGTCATGGCAAAAACCTTTGTATGAGCATAAATGAATGTCATGGCATATTTAGCATGTTTGATTGTGGACTTGATGCTCGACAATTTAAAGATATCCTCTAATATCAAATCAATGCAATGAGGTGCACATGGTGTCTAAAATAAATGAGGATGCATAGGTTTCAAAATTCTTCTAATAGCTACATAATTGGCCTCATTATCCATTGCAATTTGGATGACATTTTTTGGTCAACTTCTACCACAACCTTGTCCAACAAATTAGCTAACAATCTTGCATCTTTGACTTATAAAAAACATCTAGGGATTTCAAAAAGACTACTTGTAGGTGTGTTTACTAAAAAGTTTATCAATATCCTCTCCCTTCTATTTGTCCAAGCATCCGACATGATAGTACATCCGTATCTTACCCAATTAGCCTTTTCCTTTTCAACTAATTCACGATTTGTTTCAATTTTTTTAACTAGTAAATTTTTACGAACCTAATGAGATGTCGGACTTTTAAAACTCGGGCTAAATTACCCAATAGCTTTGAAAACTATTCAACTGCACAATGTTGAAAGCAATACCTATTTGGTAGATCTATCGATCAATATATTGTATAACTTTGTCCCCTCTCTTTCTTAAAGTGCTTCGTGCCCCTCACACTCTTCTCTTTGGACACTTTTGGAGTTTGTCTAATAAACTGGTCCATAGGACCTCTCAAACGAGGAGGCATAAATGCCGGATCACAAGCAACTTGTGTGCCTTCACCTTCGATGCTTGCCTCTGAAGGATTGTTACTAAAAAGATTTTCTCTTCCTTCCATCTTCTTTTTCACTGCAACTTTTTCAAACCGAGCTTGTTTAGCTTGTTTCATGTGTTGCTTAATCTTTTCATTCGCTTCCGGTGTACCCTTATTACAAGATGTGACATTTATAGATATATTGTCTATATGTTGCTTTAGTTTTTTATATTCCACTTTTGTAATCCTTGTTACAAAAGGTGCATCTAACTGAATCCCTATTTTTCGGATCCACCAAAATTTCATATTTCCATCCGACATCCTTCGATTTAGGAGCATGTTTTGAAATTATAGGCCTTGTTGTAGTCAGTTGAGTATTTGACTGGTTCCCAAACCATGATGTTGTTCCGTGGATTGAGACATCTTCATAAAAGATAAATATCAAGACCATCAACTAAAGTAGATTAGTAGTTAAATTATAACCATGTGATGAACAAAGTAATATGCCATTAGAATTTAGAACAAAAATTTAAATAAGAAGAATTATAAGAAACTAAGTTACAATTAAAGAAACCCAAAAAACAGCTCCAAATAAATGAAATTATGACTTTCCGATAAGATGCTAATGAACGTACTAACTATTCAATTTAACTATAACAAAAGAATGGAAGTAAATATGAAAAAAACAAAAAAAAAACAAAAAATATACTTTTCCGACAATGTCCAACTTGTTGGCAATTGTTCTTGAATCCGATTAAGACAATGTTCGGCTTCTTCGCCTCTCCGGTGTGCTAATAAGAACAATTTAATTACATTTACAATGCAAACCAAAAAGGAAAGAAAAAAAATCTGAAAATAGAAAAAATAAAAGATATACTTTACCTACAATGTTTTTTGATTATGATTAATGTAACATCCGGCTTCTCCATCTCTCCCGTGGTGCTAATAATAATAATTTAATCACATTTACTATGTAAACAAAAAAGAAAGAAAAAAAATGAAAGAACATATCTTTTACCGCTAAATGTGGTCGTCCAACAAAATACATTAATAACAAATAAGTGATATACTATTAGAAGGATTTATATTAGAACAACGATGATGAAAAAAACGAAGGCAAAATAAAAAATGAAAAAAATTCTAAATCACACTTGTCTAACACCTTCGAGAAATAGGTGTTTTTTATTTTTTTAACACTTTTTTTTGTTAAAAAAACAGTTTCGAGAAGGGGAGATAGAATGTCAACAGCTTCTCCGGCTATTTGCGGTGGCTCCTCCAATGGTAGATAGCGGCGTTGGTGACTTCTATGGTGGCAGTAACGTCGTTGGAGGCAAGTCGTCGTCTGCGGGGTGTCTGTAGTGTTGGGACGAGCTTGGGAGAGAGAATAAGACCGGGGGGATTTAAAGTTGATTAGATCCGAGCTAGGTTCGAGTCTGGCCCGGATCTGTGAGCTCTGAGGTGATCGTCTCGTCATCTGAATCACCTTAGAAAAGCTGTCGCCTAAGGCGGCTGCGGGCAAGAGGAGGCGCCATGGCCTCGCTTCAGCGCCTAAGAGCTTAAAGCAGTTGTCTTTGATAACATAGGGTAGTATACATTTCCATTCATATTTTTTTGACACAATTTACATTTCACTTTTTTTTTCTCAACATCCAGTAAATAATTATGTTGCCATCTAATTTCACAATGTGCAGTCATGCAGTGGCAGTTTGTTCCTCATTCAACATTTTATCTATATCTACATACATTTTATCTGCATGTACATACAACAATTTAAAAATTGTAATCAACATGATCACCTCTTCGTGGTTGACTAAGCATCACCCTTAAAGACGTTTTCCTGTTCGAGGGTGAGAAAATTAGAAAACCACTCTCGAATGGGTGACTTGTGCTCAGGGGTGACTGAGCATCATCTCTAAAGGGGAGTGAAGGGGTGAGAAAACCACCCTTGAATGGGTGACTTGTGATCGGCGGGTTGGGGGTGCCTAAGCCTTCGGTAGAGCTCCATTTGGGGGTGGGGGTCCTAGGGGAAGGGGGGATTTGGGGGGGAGGGTTTTTTACTTGTTTTAGGGGGGGATTGTTGGAGGAAATGCCGGATCATCATAGGGAGAGCCCAGATTGTTGGAGGGAAGCCGTGGGTGGAGGGGGGGGGGGAGATGAGGGAGAGTTGGAATCAAGGGTGGGGTGGGGAAGAATCGTGCCGATCTCTCCCTTATCAGGGAGAGATTGTCTAGAATCGGGTCTTGTATTGATCCAATTCCGGATGTTTCTAGATTCTAATGAATCAGTCAGGATTGACCGATTCGTGATTTGATTTGATAGGATTGGTTGATTCAGGACCGATCTAGTCGGAAGTCTATGTTGGATTGGTTGTTCGGGAGGGAATCAGATCAGCTATGACTGATCCGATCTGAGAATCGACTGATCCATATCTGGATCGGCCGATTCCGTAATCTATGCAACAAACGGCCTTGATGTTGTTTTATAGAGAGAGAGGGAGATGAAAGGGTTGGAAGCGGAAGATGTGGTCAAATGATCGTTGAGATCCTAGTAAGTCGCTTGAAAGCATTTATGTCCTTTCATTCTTCGGGAATTGTGATCTTTTAAGAGGGGACTAATGTCATTAAGACGTTGCTGTTGACTTTCCCATCTGATTTAAAGTTTAGATGGGCCTATTTTAATGCCTTAATGGGCCTATTTTGACACTATAACACAGTCCATTATGCCTACGAAAAAGGGGCTTACGAAATTGACCATAAAATGGGTTAAAATTAACCCCTAACATACCTGATTTGAGGAAAAGACATGGCTCACTAAGTCTAAGGAAAGTGAGTTGCGAAAACAGCTTTAATTTGGGTCAATTATCAATGGATTAAGCTTAAAGTGGACTTCAATTATGGGTCTAAAATGGAGACTAGATCTCGTGGATCAATTGAGTATCGGATTAGTCTAATTCTAATCCGAAAAATTTTGAAAACTTTTCGGTGCCAACAGCCTCCGGTATTAAACCTTTCACAAGTCAATTTAACTGAGAATGCATTCTTCATGCTAGGTAATCAAACCAACATATCTTCCCAAGTCTCAATACACGTGTACTTCTATTGTCAACATAGAATAAAAGTCTGCTATATTTTCATCTTTGAGATCCCTTCTAAATTGAACTGCCCAGCCATCATTACCACTCTAGCAAGAACGATCATCACATTCTTGTTGCTAGCAAGGACAGATTCTAAAGGCAGATGTCCTGCCCACTGCTCAGTGATCCTTTCAATATAAAGTTTTTTGCCTGTTCCCTTGGATAAGTGTTGTTGAAGAAGAGAAGAGCTCAATGAGGATATATATTTTTTAGAATGTAATGGATTTGGGTGTACGAGCAGCGTGGGCTGTCTGAGGTTATCCATCATCGTAAAGTGGGTGCATTATGCATTTAGGAGTTGAACATGTTCGGAGGAGGCAGAGCATGCTGTAAAGCTGGCAGGGTGCAGTCTACTCCTAAGGGGTTTCTTTTGTTCCAGTGGTAGGCAGAGCGAGGTGTGAGGGATTGGTATTTAAATGTCTGAGAATCCAAATGAATATTTTGACCATACATAATGGTCTGCATGAACTCAATTAAGTGCGGGATGACATAAACTTTGCTTGTTTATATGTCGCGCTTTTCCTTTCATGCCCTATTTGTTTATCATAACAAACGTGCTCGGTGACTATTTATATATTGTTGAATTCTGGGTTGACTGGCTTATTTGAATCTTGGCTGATAAGGTCTTATAAGCAGCTTGTGCAAAGTTGTCCTAAACAAGGTCGGGTCGGGGGTTGGCCTGAGGTCAGTTGACCCCAAATTTGACGCGGTTGGACTGGATTGCGTCCCAAGTAGGAAGAGATCAAATTTATTTATTTTTAAAAAATGTAAAAAATGTAAAAAATTACATAAAAAATAAGAAAAAATAGGAAAAATATTTTATACTATATATTTATGCATACATAAACACATAAATATAAATATATTTTTATGTTATAATTGAATATGAGTGTTTATATGTGTATACGTGTAAATATGATTTTTTGTGATTATGTTATGTTAGTATATGTTGGGAAAGAGTTAATCTCAACCGAGAGGGTAAGGACATTTAAGAAACAAATTTATAAGTTTTAAGTATGCATTATATATTTATAATCGCAAATTTCAACCATATGTAATAGTATAAGTGATGATAAAATATTGTTATATTATCAATAAATGAGACATTTTGGAATCGTGGATTGACCTGCATGGTCGGGTTGTGGGGGTCAAGGGGGGAGCATTTCTTGTGGGGGGTATCAGGGGGCAAAGCCCCTTGAACGAAAGGAATATATGCCATGAGTCCTAGCTATCAAGGGTGACCCAGTCGGCCGATCGTAATACTTGCACTGAATTTTTTTTTTTTGCTCCATTGCATGGGAAGTAACATGACTTAGGGAGGACATATCAAAATTCGAATAATTAAATTTAACAAAGTAAGAAGAATGCTTCAAAAATAAGATTAGCAAGGGAACTTGCATGATGATTAACACAAACTTAAATTGGTAAGTAGAGAGAAGAACATCAAAAAACTTGAGAGAGTGTGTGAGAAAGTGAGGGGTGGGAGGGAATGCTTCCCCTTATAGCCCCAAGGGAGGGGGGGGGGGAGGAGCCCCCCTAGCAGCTGCCAATGACTAGTGACCGGTCGTTGGCAACAACTCGGTCAGTCAGGTTGCCGATTGGGTTGCAGAGTCCGGGGCTCGAAGCTGGGTTGTGCAACCCCAGTCCGGGTTGCCTCTGAGTCGGGCTGACCAGGTTGCGGCTGGACTGGTTAGTCCAGATTCCGACTGGGTTGCCTGACCCGGTCCGGTCCGCGGGTGACTCGGCAAACCATGTCCTGAAGACATTGAAAGAAAAGCTCCATGAAAGCTGAGAGACGTATTATAAACAATGTTCCAGAGACAAATGGCTAAGGAAAAATGCCTTTATACTGCATACTTTTATAAAGATGCTCTATTTATCCTTTCTCAGGCATGATGGAACTATTTTTTGCATCAGAGTTTTTTGGGCTCATCTACAAGCTTATCATGCTGAGCTATTTTTTTATAGAAGATTAGTGGCAGTAACCTCTTCCTATGGTGTAGTCTCATGTATGCCGGTGGAAGCTAAAAAATTCCTGAACAACGAAAGCAGGATTAAGCTCAGACCTTAGTTGGAATGGCCTGATTGATGAGTTATGGATTGGCTAAAATTGGTATCACTTACGCGAGTTAAGCCAGAATTAACTACCAGTCTGCACTTAAGATTGTCGATCCTGGTCATCTCAGACTGGCTGAATCAGCTCAGCCATACCCAGTGAGGATTGGCTTGTCCTGGCTGATTCTGGTTGGCCTTGGCTGTTATCTGCCACTGCTGGAGTCGGCCAAAGATCAGCTCTTGCAGGCAGAAGCCAGATTGGCAATAGCCAACTTTGCTCCTGATTTACCCATTCTTCCATCTATGTTCCTGAAATCTCCTTTTATGCAAGAAGTTGAGAAAACAATCTTTGCTCTCACAGTTAAAGCTCTAGGTCCTAATGGCTTTCATGTTTCCGTAGATTTCAAATACCAGAAGCTGTTTAGGTCATATTTTGAAATGTCTTTAATCTTCTAGGCAGTAAAAGAACTTGAAATTTAGCCAAAATAGTTTCGACTATGAATAAATTCATTTTTCCTTTATGTATATGATGTACGTACATGTGTTTACTAATATAATATATTGTGCATGAATGCATGTATGCATATTTTTAAGGGGAGAAGCTGAGAAAGGGAGGGATCGGTGAGTAATGAAGAGGTTTTATGAGCTTCTTATTGGGCTACAAATGATCGTCAGTATTTATTTTGGAAAGAAGGGAAACGCAAAATTAAAGCTTGAAGATATCTAGAAGGAGAATGTTTTATGTACTCTGTAAATTAGCTTTTATTTTGATCATATTGAACGAGAGGAAGAGAAGAATGCCAGAAATGTTGATTATGGTAATGTTAAACATGAGATATACGATTTGGAGGTTGTTTGCCCTAGGCGAAGGATATTATCTAAGAAGACCAGATTGGGGTTGGATTGGGTCGGTCGGACCCAAGACAGATCTGGTTGGACTGGGTTGAAAAATTATTTTTTTATTATTAAAAATGTAGGAAATATAGGAAAATGCATAAAATTAGGGAAAAATTTCAAAGAAATAGAATATTACTATATTTTTATTTTTTATTTTGTTATTTTTTTTGCATAATTTATATACTCTTCCCATAGCATTTGAGAAGAATACATAATGTTTAATATATAAGTATGATGATTGTACTCGTCACCGTCTTGTACAATCATTTTTGATAAGATCTTTAAGATCCACGATAACTATCATACGTGACGTGTATGGAAGTGTCCAATGAGAATCTATATGCAAGTTGGGTATTCCAATAATCTTCTTGGTGATATGTAGGAAACCAAAAGTCTTGAGATAATTCAAATCCATAAGACTGCCTATAGTACTGGCTGTCGTCTCGTTGTGTTGATTTTTACCACCTTGTGATTGTGCACCATAATTTGTCTTGTATCGTATATGTATACCGTACTCTTCCGCGAACTACATTGTTGTAGGGTATATACCTGGGTTTCTTGACCTCTTCCGACTAGTAGTGGTTCCCTCTGTTTCTAATGCTCCATTGCTATCGCTCTTTGATGTCAAACCATTTGACGTTTGGTATTGAACTCGAATGTTTAGATTTGGCATGTTTTCTCATCTCTCATCGATCGCTTCCACATCTGCAATGTTAAATGAGTCAGTTACAACCTATTTACTTTTACTTTTAGATTTTTTATGTTAGCGAGAAGATTCACTGGTTTTCTTTCTTTTTGTCACTGAATGAGCAATATGAAATTTCTTAGCTAGAGGTACGTAGTCGAGTTCTCCTTGTGCCCATTTTCAATCTTCTGAATTCTTGATCATTCACCCAAGCTTGCAATGGATTTTGCCATTTGAAGATCTCCAAATCGATGTCGGTTCTGGTATAGTTATATGCTCACTTTGTTGTCCAGTCACTTTCTCTTTCCACCTATGTTTCTTCTTTTGGTTGCCCCTCTTCATCTCCAAAATTTTCAACTTTAACCTTATGTTATAGTGACAATACACCAACTACTCCAGTCTTCTTGGTATCAGTCTATTCCTTTGCTTTGTATGAATTAGGTTAAATATCGATCAATTCCTTTTACATCTTAAAGTTGATGTGGTTTGGTTTAGAACTTTTATTGCAATGTCCGCCAAGTTCTCGTATCTTGGTGCCTTGCCACGGTCCATCTATCAGTCAACTACATGATATCATTGTATGTTAAAAGATAATTAGAGTAAGTTAATCATCTAAATTGCAGAAAAATGATTGGATGGTATGTACAAGGACTTATGAACATAACTACTTGTTGTACTGTTGATGTCTCGAAGTGGAATGTTCTCATTATATATTCATTCATCTTGTTGCATACTATAATTGATCGATCGCCATTCTTGAGCATTCTATAGATGACCTCTTTCACATTGTTTAGCAATGTGTTAATTAGTTTGAATATCAGATTATAACAATATATATGATTAAAAAAGTGATCTGGCAAGTGACAACATATCAATGTCATTAGAGAGTATAACAATAAAAAATGTGATACATGATTTGACTTAATAACAAAGAAAGTACTTGTTACATGTATCGGATGATACGGCGTTTGATCCCATCGATGGTTGATAATATCTTATCACTTGTTGAAGTCAACACCATATTTGCGATTTCATTCTTTATCTGTTCAAGTGCATCGTAGAGATAACTTGTGTATGTTTTCTTATCCCTAGTTACTATTATGAAAACTTTGACGAAGGGTTACATTATATGAAGGGTTTTCGTTACAACTCGTTAGAAGTTTTCACTCTCTAAGGTCTCTTCAACCTCCCCCTATTTTCTCTTATCTGAAGGATTAGCCCTAACATTCTAAGTAGTCTATCTTAGTGAAAATATCATTTGAGTAAGGAGGTGTCTCTGTTGCATTAAACTTTCCGAGAAAATGTAATGGGAAGCGAATTGGTTGCCTCAGGCCGTAGGAGCTTTCAGCCCTTTGTATGTTTTCTCATTATGTTAATGATTAAGTTATTGTTGTAAATGAAGGATGATATGAACTGGGCCATTTTAACTACTCGGTCAATTCGAGGATCCTTACATATATATTTGAACATTAAATCTAACGAATGAGCAGAGCATGATGCTTAATATAAGCGTGGTCTCTTGATCATCATCATTTGTCCAGTTACTTTATATACAGTTGCATTGTTTGTTGCTACTTGGACATCTCGTTCTTCTCTTATCTCTTCGACAATGACATCGATTAATTCAGAGAGATAGTTCTCATTCTTTACCTATCCGAATGCATCTATAAACTTTCAAAAGATGGTCCTTTCTTGACAATATGTTAATAAGTTGATAATTGTCTTCCTAGTTATACCTATTAAGAAGAACATGATTAAGTTCTAATATTTGAAGTTTAAAAGGATAAGTAGGTGATAAGTTTGAAAATTAAATGTTACTAATTTATCCAACCATTCGTCATTAACGTATATTTTTTTCTTGTCAAAAACATTCAAATGACTTGATGTATTGTTCAGATCCGGTCTAAGATAAGTGTTATGTCTCTTTCGGATCCGGTCTAAGAACTCCCCTACTGATGCCGGCTATAGTGTTGATTATGAATTCGTAATACAACTTTTTGCGGTGTTCCAAGTATGCTATAATGAAAGAACCATCTTGATGTTGTCTACCCAATTAACTCCTTACATATTTATAAATTCTTCATTGCTGTCGTGAATCATATGATAGTAGTTTGTCTCTGATGTGGACGTATGATGATGGGCTCCATGAGACATCGTGGATGTTTTATTCTTCCCAGTTGTTCAATCCTCTCCCACTTATGCATCCGCTTCCACTTCTGTGTCCGCTTTCACTTCCCGAATCTTAACCCATGTACGTTGATACATGTCTTTATCTGCAAATGGCATGCAACTTACCTCCATCGTCCATATCAATGCATTTGTTTACGATTAAATATTAAACTTGTAAATGACATTGCTATGATTTTGTAAATATTAATGGCAATGTACCATCATCGAAACTTTTGTCTTGTGAAATTTCTAGGCACTCTTATCTTGTTCGGTAAATGTGAATCAAATGCCTTGCGGGCTTAAAAATTTCTTCCCGAACATATTTCTTATGCCACTTTGAAACTCCCTTTGCTTGTTCCATTATTTGTAAATGTACACGGAATTGAGCTCTTATCTCCGATAGAGTTTGTATGCATGGTGTAATGTTATCCTTCATCCCGACAAGGCGGTACTTCAAGCGGAAAGTCCTCTCATCTATATTCTTTTCACAATATTTATGTTAAACTTTCTTTTCCGCCATATATATCAAGTTACAATGAACATAAGTCAGATATTGTGGGCAACACCGAAAGTTTGATCGTGTGACTTACAAAAGACATATTGAAGAAAGTTTTAAAAAATTAAAGGCAATACTTAAAAAGTGTTAGTAACACAATTAAACAAAAAATAATTTTTATGAAGACACGAATAAAATCAAGTAATAAGTATTTATTAGATGTTTGAAAGAGAGAATTAGCATTGATTAGTATCAAATAAATGTTAAAAAGAGAGTTTTACAGTGAGAAAGAGATTAAGAGAGTGAGAGATGAGTGGGGAAGGGGAAACCTCTTGAGGGGTTTTGAAAACTAGCTATTGGCGACCCGGTAGGGTGTGGTCACAACTGGGTCACAGGGTTGCACAACCTTGTACCGGGTTGTGTGACCTGGTCTCGGGCCGATGCTGGGTCAGAGATCTAGGGTCTGGACTTGCAAGGTCTTGTGAACCAGTGCCAACTGGGCAAACCATGGGTATTGTAAGTGTTCAATTCATGGTTCGCTGGGTCGCGACCCGGGTCGCGACCCGGACCCGACCGGGTCGGTTTTGGGGCCGACCGACCCGGTCGCGACCCCAAGACCCCGACCACATTTTGAATTTTTTTTTATTATTTTTTGCGACCCGGGCCGACCCCGTCCCGACCCGGGTCGCGACCCCGGCCGACCCGGGTCGGTTTGGCCCCAAACCGACCCGGTCCCGACTCCCGACCCCACCTTCCTTGGTTCAATTCTCAAAATGTGCGGTAGTATGAAGTATGAATTGTAGTGTATAGATAAATGACATTTTTGAAAATAAATTTCTAGTTAAACAAATATGATACTTTTTTTAGCAAATAAAGTGATTGAAGCAAATGACAGATTTGTGGGTTAATCCTATTATGTATTTTCTCTATATGGATGCACTATTTTGATGACATTTGTTTACCAAATTTTATGGTAGCTATAAAGATTGATATTTAAGAAATGTAGGCTATGAAAATTGAGGAATAAGAGATATTCACACTGGCATTATGTTTTCCGATATTTTTGGTTCACTTATTTGTGAATTTTATCACTTGCTACTTCCAATAAATCTTTAGTTATTCTCTTCTAAGATATTATATTTCTTATTGTCAGATGCCAAGAAACAGATTCAGCAATTTGCCACCCAGACTCTTGCATCACATGTCTCTTCAACAATACAGTCAGCATTCAGCGTTGTCTAATGTTTACCATTTATGCAGTATGATAATTTTGATGGACTTGTAAACATATGTACCCAGTGAATTGATGCTCGATTTTGTGTTCCCTGTTTTCCACTTTTCTTAAGAATCTGCCTCGCTGACTTGATACTCGTTGATAGATGTTGAACACTCTGTGTTTCAAGTACATTTTCAAGGTCTTGATTGCCTGTAGAACTGGGTTGGTAGGCATTCAGAAAATTGAGTACTGTTGTCAGATTCTGGAAGCAAGGGTAAAGTGAATATGAGCTCTGAGCCTTTTGGCGGCGAGTCTCTTGATGGTTGAGCAAAGCGCACCATTAGGATAGCGACACAAAACAACTCGTTTCTGTCTCTTTTGTACAGAGCCAAAGGCACTGTGGATCGGTGACTAGTCCATGTCCTCCCATTTTAGTCTAATTTTTCTTTTGATCGACCTTGTTTCTTGATCTGGACTGTAATGTAATGTCATCCATATCCTCAGACTGGTTCATAGGAAAATCACCCTCTTTTTGAAGTGGAAGGGTAAAAGGTGGAAACGATAATTGATTTTCTCAGATCAACTTATACCATCTATTAACACGCATTAAAAAGTAATGGTTTACGTGAACTGGATCAGTTCAACAATGCTTTCAAATAGTTTTTTTTTTTTGAGTAAATTCACTCCCGGTCAGTATCTAAACATTGCCTTCAACAGATGGTTCGCTAGCTGGCCGAGCGTCGCTCGGCTGGCAACACCCGGCACCCGGGGGGGGGGGCGCCGGGCGGGGTACGCTTCCCGGCAGCGACAGCCGGGCACTCCTCTGGGGGGCGACGTGTGGGATCGAGCTGGGGCTCGATCCTCGCCGACGGGCTCGATCCTCGCCGACGTGCGACGCCGTACGCGTCCCTGGCCACTGTGCCATCTGACAAAAAAAACAGATGGTTCACTACTTCGCTGTCAGAATTACTTTAACGGTGAGTCCAGTATTTTGAATATTCGGAGTGTTCACTCCAATTTTCAACCACAACGCTGGGAACTGTTAGGGGATGAACATAAGGACTCTTGCCCATGCAACCTTTTTCTCTTGAAAGCTTATGTATACGATTTAAATAAACATGACGTATTTGTACATACAGATGTTTCTTGGCTTTTGGGTAATAGTGACATAAAAATAGTTCATTATTCATTTTTATCAATTTTCACATAAATGATAATATCGATAACATGTTGAAAAGATTAGAGGATCCCATATTATGATTAATTGAAAAAAATCATTTTAGCTTAGTTTTTATTATATACATAATTAACGTATTTACTCATTTAAAAAAATACTTTGTTATTTATTCATATTCAATTTAATCAACTAATAAAAATAAAATAGGACCAAGCATTATAAAATGGAAGATAATATAATAATTTATTTATTTTGAAAATAAAAATATAATAAATAGATTAATATTTAATAACTTATAATGATATAAACTAAATGTAAATAAACATGAAGTACTTGTATATACAGATGTTTCTTGGCTTTTGGGTAATAGTGACATAAAAATAGTTCATTTTTCATTTCCATCAATTTTCACATAAATGATAATATTTATAACATGTTGAAAAGATTAGAGGATCCCATATTGTGATTAATTGAAAAAATCAATTTGGCTTAGTTTTTCTCACTTACATAATTTACGTATTTACTCATTTAAAAAATACTTTGTTAACACCCAAGATACATTTTTAACACCTTCATATAGAGGTGTTTCAGAATCTTTTAATAATTTGGAATATTGAAAATTATCTTCATTGTGTTCTTCCTCATTATGTCGAATAGAAGATTCGTTATTTTAAATATCTGGTAACATTTCCATTACCTCATCATCTACATAATTATCTTGTGGTTCATTTAAAATTAAAATGTCCTCATTTATCATATTGACTTCAATTTCACCATGGCATATCCATTTTTGGTAATTTAACCATATACCATTGCATATTAGGTGTTCTTTGACAACATTTCTTTTAAAAATAAATGTATTACAACATTTTTTACAAGGACACTGTATTAGATCGTTATGTTGTCCATGTCTAAATTGTATTCTAGAATCATGAAAATAATAGTTTAAAAATTCTTCGATCCCTTCAATATATCTAGAATCTAATCTATTAGGAATATGCATCCATGATTTGTCTAAGTTACTCATCTTAATTTGTTAAAAGATTGAAATACAATGAAGAAATGTTAATTTAATAAATAAATCAATATATAACCGAACCTCCACCGAAAGAAGAAACTCTCAAGTGCATATCTCGATTGAAGGTTTCTGAAAAAAAGAAAAAATGATCAAAATTAAACTTGTTGTTGAATAATAAATGTTTATACATACCAATTAAATATTTTTATCACAAACGAAGAGTTAGACATGAAAACTAAGAATTCGCATTTGTTATATTAAGTTAAAACGAAACAAAAAATTATACATTTTTAGCTTTTTTATTTTCGTATCTCATCCCCTTTTGAGGACAAAAATAAGAAGGAATGCACACGTTATAATCTTTATTGGTCCGTGCCCAACTGATGAGGCTAGTGATTGTCCCTGGATTTTTATTGTCGGTATCCCGTTGAGGGCTAGGAGGATTCGGATAAAGCCAAAGAGAGGTTCTAGAGCCGATATAAAAGGCTCTCCGCAAAGTCCCAAGAGAGGTTCCACCGGACCTCATCTTGCACTCCTTTAAAGAAGAAAGTAAAAACAAATAGCTAGAAGTGTCTATCTTATAAGATAGGCCCTACGTTATTTTTTACCTCCCACATAAAGGGGAAAATTGACAAAAGCGATAGTTAGAAGGGTCTAGCCTTCAAGGCCGCACCCTATCCTGTCCAACTCCAAACTACTATTTATGATGAGTTATCCATGTTCAATCATGCCAATAAATTCAAATAATACATTATAGTCTTCTAATAATATTCTAAACATATTAGTTATGTAAAATAATTATTATTACGAAATTTTATGGGTTAAATATGATTTAATGCTACCAAGCTCTATAAATGTCGGTAAAATTAAACGAAATTTATATGCTTGACGGTGGATTTGCCTTGTGTTCAATAACAGGCATTATGAAGGCTATTATTCTAAGGCTCATTCCATGATTAAATAAATTATGCACCTATCTACCTTTGTTCTATCTCCTAAATAATTAAAGTGATCAAGGTGCTACATAATTGGTTTGAGGAGGTCCTAACCTATTAATTTGTTAGGGCTATTTGGCACATATATGCTTTGTGATGTATATAAAAAAAATTAAACAAAAATTCGTTTGTTGAAGATGTATACCTCAAAGGAGGTTCGATTAACCCTAAGTAGGGTTTAAATCTGGCACAAAGGAGGCGGCGGCGGCGGCGGCGGCGGAGCCGGCGACACCCACGGCGGTGACGGAGGTAGCTCTCCCCTCAAGGTGCCCTACGCAGGGAGGGGGCAAGCCGGCGGCGGCGGCGACGACGGCGGGGCTGAAGCGGCGGCGACCGGCGGCGGCGGCGACGGCTGAAGCGGCGGCGACCGGCGGCGGCGGCAGGACCAGACGGTGAGCGTATCACTCGGATTTACCTGAATAAATATATTAAAATTAACATCAAAATCCAATATTCCACGAGACTCTATAGTCAACATAAAGCAAATATATTATAAATTTTAACAAGATAAAGAGAAATAACCATAAGATTAATGATCAACAACAACTTTATTCAAACCAACAAAAATAACTTAGATAAAAGAAAGTCACTCCTCTCAAAGTGTAGGAAACTCTAGTTCCTCCAACTCCACTTGACCCTTAATCTCAATCTTTGGTTCCTCAAAACCTACTGAAAAGATTATCACAACAAAGGGCCAAGTTCAAAGACTCCATATGATTTACATTATTCTCCCATCAATTGGATAGCTAGTATAAACAAGCAATAATATATATCCAACTTGAAGTATAACTAAAAGTATAGAATAACTTCTATATTTACCTCATAAGCCCATAATCAAGCAAGGGTTATCTTTATGGAAAATGATCATGTCAAAAGTATACACTTTTGGTTCAATACATACTAAACTACACAAATTAGATATATATCTTCTAAATGACCTCAAACTTAACTTATAATGATCATAACATAAATGGATAGATCTGATTTTTCTAGGCATACCAAGACACTAACATACCTATATGACATATCATCAAGCATATTTTATTTTTTTTAAAGAGAGTTTTATAGTAAAAACTTTGTTGTCTTACTTTCACATGAACAAAATGCATCATCAGTTCTATAGTAACATATAACTAAGTTAGACCCAAAGTGCTGCTAGTGGTGGCACTTAGGGTAAACAGTGGTATCCGGGATCGACGAATACAATAGATTGTTCTACGTCTCCTGCTATCTATGTGACAATGACTAACTAGGTTGATGAGTTTTCATGACATGCCATTAGCAAGAATTCTTCACATTCATAATTATATCATGCTTACAAGACATAACCACTTAATTTCAAAACCCTTATTACAAAATATTACATTCACAATAAACTAGACAAGACATATGACCAAAAGACTTAATTAAACATAGTCTAAATAAAAACTCATACTAATCGTGGCCAAATGGACACAATTAAACCACACATAGCATAACTCATGATCTGAAAATCATATTTTTTATGATCTATACACATGCAATAATAAGTCGAATGAGATATGCTTAAGTACATAGACAAGACAATTAACTTAAATTAAGTTTGACATAAACTAAATAATTAGGGGCTGTTTGATATCGGGATAACTTGGAGATAAACCTAATTTATCCTCAAAATTTTTGGGGATAAACTAAGCTTATCCCCACAATTTTATGATGCCAAACGGGCCCTTAGAGTTCTAATAATCTAACCTAAACATGTTTCAAGAAGTGTAATTTGGTGACTTATGATTTTTCCATGCTCAAGCACAAATAATTCTCAAATCTAGGTCCAACTTAGCACATATACATATAAATAACCATCACAAAGCAGGAAAGGTATTTACCTAAGATAATCATATGCTAAACAATTCCACGATGTATAAATTATCATTTTCAAAGCCTCCCGTTCCAAAAATTTTGACCAACAAAATAATTACAAGTCCTAAAACCTTAATTAAGCTAATCTAGGATCATTAAAGAATTTCATGTAATTTTTTTATAATTATTGATCTAAATAATACGACAAACTTAAAAAACTTAGCTGGAACTTTCTGAAATTTCTTATATTTTTTGAAATTTTCTATTATTTTTCTGCGCTTTTCTTTAGTTAGCACATTTAACAAGTCACCGAACTCAGCTGCAAATGGTGTAGACAAGGGACGGCGCAGCAACGTGCGGTGGTCGGCGGTGGCAACCGGAGAGGACGATGTCGGTGATGACGATGGCAATGGAGGGGAAGGTGGAGGCCGGCGACGGCGATGAGGAGGGGGCCGTGGCGACTGTTCTGGCTACAACAGGGTAGGCTCGTGGATGACGATGACCGGTGGCGGCGGCTACGACCGTGGCAGTGATTGCGACGGTGAGGGGGAGGTCGGCAAGGCTCCTGGCATTCAGAAGAGAGAGAGAGAGAGAGAGAGAGAGAGAGAGAGAGAGAGAGACCATTTAGGAGGGTAACGCTAGGGAGTAGGGAGAGAGAGAGACCATTTAGGAGGGTAACGCTAGGGAGTAGGGGGCTGTTCACTATTTGGTTCAACTCGAAAAATCAAACTAAATCATTTGGTTTGGTTTGGTTTGAATTATCGATCAGTTTGATTTGGTTTCTAGAATCCTTCAAACTAAACCAAACCGCTAAACCTAATAACCCGAATTAAATTAAAGATTTTATTTTAAGTTATATAATACAATATTTATGTGTCTTTTCTTATAAAAATAAACTTGTTTCAAGAGTTTTTAAAAGTAATTAATGAAATGTATTAACAAATACACTAAATTTTAATAGAATGTGATTTAAAACAAATAAAATGAAATTATATATTATTATATTTACTCTACTTTAATAAAATATGATTTGAACCGAGTCAAATCAAATCAATTCGAATTAATTTGGTTCGATTTAATTTAGTTCGGAAGATAGTTTAGTTTGATTTGATTTGAGAAAAAAATACTGAGAAACTAAATTAAACCAGACCATAAACACTCCTACTGAGGAGTGTGGGGGCGAACCGCAGCGGCGGTTGCACCGGCGAAGGGGTGGTGAGATGGGCGGTCGCATGCCGGCCTAACCAATTTTTATTTTTTTTAAAACCAAGATATTACAATGAATGTTAAATACTTTTGGTGGGTGAATGCACATTGTCATTATTAAGTTGTGTTTGACTCTATGATCAGGCCAACTCCGTGGGGTTGATAAAGCGTGCACCAGATCAAGGGCCTCATCATGCCTTTTTATGTACTGGCTAGATAGGCAGATCTGAGATGGTCCAAAGCTAAAACGAGTAAAGAGGATGAAGAGAGTGACGTACGTGATGGAAAAAATAAAAAAACAATTGGATTCGGATCTGGAATGCTGTCTTTTAGCAACTGTAACCATGGTTAATATGGGTTAGCAATATACAGCGTATTTGTTAGTAATGAAAAGCAGACTGTTATGGGGTGTTTGGTTGCATTTTATTTTTTTATATGGTTTCATGATAAAAAATGATATCACACATTGAAACTTGACAAATTTTAAAATTAAAAATTATAAAAATATAATGTTTGGCAAAAACATTATCATATTTAGAAATGATGGTAAGGTGTTTGGTGTATAAATGAAAAGTCACTTATGTAGCACATGGGTTAGGCTTGTGGACCATGTGCATTGGTTGTCTTTTTGAAAAAGAAAAGCTCAATACCTCTTTTTTTCTCCATCACGTGGAGGAGGGTGAAAAAATTTTTAAGATAAAAAATTGTAACACATGCCAAACACTTTTAAAATAAACTTTTACTACAATTTTTAAAAATTAAAATAAAAATGCTTATTATCATGCAACCAAACACCCCATTAGCGAGTGAGTTCGGGTGGATTTGCAATACATAAGGTGGATTATTAGTAGCATATGTTGCAGATCAATGTGACGTACTCTTTGGTACAAGATTATTAGGGAGAATAATTTAGGGATAAATCAAGTTTATCTCCAAATTAATCAAGTGAATATATATATGGGATTAATAAGCGAGTCAGTGTGAGTTAATAACATGTAACGTGAGTTAATAATATATAACGCGAGTCACTGAGTGAGTACAGGTGAGTTAATAATATATAGCATGGGATGGTGGCTGAATACATGTGGTTAGAAGTGAGTTTGAATGTGTTAGTGATATAACACGATTTAATAATAAAATGTGAGTATTAAAAACTGAATGCATGAGGTGAGTAAGTGAACATAATTAAGTAGGTTAATAATATATAACGTGGGGTCAAATAATGTATAGTGCGAGTTAGCAAGTATATCTGGGTGGGTTGATAATATATAGCATGGGTCCATAATTGAATACATGGGTTAGTGTTAGTAAATTGGGATAAGTTAATAATATATAGCGTGAGTTAACAACTGATTATAAGAAATTAATAAACTTTATCTTTACTTGTCATTTTATCTTGAAGCGGTTTCACGTGTGTTAACATTAAATGAATAAAATATCGTTGCTCTTTTTGGTGTTAACTTTAAATAAAAAAAATCATAGCTCTTCTTTTTAAGACTTCGTGTGGATTGAACAAATCAGAAACTATCGAAGATCTTGAATGTTTGGATCAACATTCCGAAGTAGACGCGGAAACTCGGTTTAGTTGTCTGCAAATTTGAAGATGATGAAGTCCGGTAGCAGAATTAATCTAGCAACCGATGTGATCTAGTGTCTCTACAATCAAGAAGAAAAGTGAGAGCTGAGTTGAGAAGAAGAGCGGGAAGAGAAAGTATTGTTTCGTGTTTAATAATGTAGTGTTACGGATGTATTTATAGGAATGTATATTCATTCCCACAAATGTAATTCCCAGTCTTAATTGAGGCGGAAAAAATGTGAAGCTTACATGTAAAATTACATAAATGAACATCTTATAATACAATTTTACACTCCTCCTTGAGTTGGTGAGTGGAGATCCCAAATCAACTTGCTTATGTGTGATTTGAAGGTTTCTTTGGCCACCGCTTTGGTAAACATGTTAGTCAATTGATCTTCTGATTTAATATAAGATATTTGAATGAGACCATTATGAATCCTCTCCCAGATAAAATGACAATTGATCTCTATGTGCTTGGTTCTTTCATGAAAAACAAGATTGGTTGCAATGTGGATAGCTGCTTGACTATCACAAAACAATTCTATTTTAGTAGGCTTGATGCTGAAATCTTCTAACAGATGATCAAGCCACTGTATCTCCGAAACTACAATTGCCATTGCCCTGTACTCTAACTCGACAGAAGACCTAGAAACAATATGTTGTTTCTTTGTTTTCCAAGAGATTGGACAATTTCTAAGAAATATTATGTACCCGGTAGTGGATCTCCTTGTGATTGGGCAAGCTCCCCAATCTACATCTACATAAGCCCTCAATTTAAATTTAGATTTGTTGCTCAAGAAAACACCAACACCTGGACATGATTTAACATATTTGACCACTTGAAGAGCATACTCCATATGTTTCTTAGTCAGATCTATCATGAACTGGGTAAGGAGATTAGCAGCAAACACAATGTTTGCTCACTGTTAAAGTACATTAGCTTGTCCACAAGTCTTCTAAATTTTCCTAGATCTTATAGTTTCGTTGATTGTTCAAAGAACCTATGCTTTATTTCCAACAGAACATATGCTGGTTTGCAATTGAGTAACCCACATTCAACAACATTCAACAATTATATCTAAAGCATATTTCATTTGATTCAAAAAAATACCATGTGAGTTTCTTGCTATTTCAAGTCTAAGAAAATATTTCGGTTTTCCTAAATCTTTCAATCCAAAAAGAGCATGTAGCTTCTGTTTAATAAAATCAATATGAACTTGACTATCTCCGATAATAAGCATGTCATCAACATAAAGAAGAATGTATGTTTGTAAATTGTTGTTAGTAAGAACAAATAAGGAATAATCAACCTTGGACTACTTAAAGCCAAAATTAATCAAAACATTCGTCAATTTTGCATGCCAATTTTGAGAAGCTTGCTTGAGTCTATATAGGGATTTCTTTAATTTACATGCAAGGCTCCCCCGTGTCTGTAATATCCGAGTGGAATGGCCATGTATAGCTTTTATTCAAGGTCTCCATGTAAGAAGGCATTATTAATGTCTAACTGATTTAAGGTCCAGTTCCTTATGGCAGCAATAGTCAGCAACTGGAGCATAAGTGTCATAATAATCTAGACCCTTAAGTTGGGAATATCCTTTAGCCACTAACCGGGCTTTGTATCTATCAATATCTTTATTTGTGTGAAATTTAATTTTATATACCCATTTGTAGCCTACACCTTTTTATTTAGAGGTAGTTCTACCACTTCTCAACTTAAAGTGTTGTTTCTCTCTAGAGCTTCAAGTTCTTCCTTCATTGCTTGTACCCAATTCTTGTCTAGTTTAGCTAACTCTTATATTTGCGGTTCAAAGTTAATTGAAACATTGCTAAGGAAGACTTTATGTTCTTCTATGAATTTCTAATAAGATTGGAAATTATCTATAGAATATGGAACAACATTTTTATCACTTGATTTCACACTCAGACTAATCACATAATCTTGCAAGTATGATGATTTTTTTTCTGATTCTTGGCTCTTTATCTTGTAAAGCCAATCCTTGACCAGATTGGGTATCTTCATGTTCCTCTTGAATGTTGCTATGTACATACAACACATTCTCATAAATATCATAATCATCATTTGAAACATCAAAATCTATATCTAAAATAGGTTGAGGAACTGGCATTCTGTTTTCTTCCTTGAAAGTCATAAATGAAAAAACATCCTCTTGAAATGTGACATCTCTGTTAATAAAAACTTTCTATGTTTCCAAGTCATACAATTTGTATCCTTTCTGTTGGGGAGGATAACCTATGAATATACAAGCCTTGGCTCTATTGTCAAATTTACCACTTTGCAAGTGAGAAGTTAAAGCAAAATATAAACATCCAAAAATTTTAAGTGATCCATAATCTGGTGGTTTGCCAAGTAACACTTCAAAAGGTGTCTTGTTTTCAAGAACCTTTGTAGGATATCTATTAATCAAGTAAGTGGCTATAAGAACACAATCACTCCAAATATGCTTTGGTAAATGAGATTGTATCCTAAGTGCCCTTGAGACATCTAAACAATTTCTATGTTTTCTCTCTACCACCCCATTTTGTTGAGATGTGTAGACACATGTTCTTTGATGTGAAATTCCTTTTTATTTAAGATATGTCTGGAATTCTATATTGACAAACTCAAACCCATTATCAATCCGTATTGTCTTAATGTAGGTAGAAAAAAATCTGTATATATTCTATGAAATCTTTCATGATCCGAACAATTTCAGACTTAAAGTTCATCATAAAAGTCCATGTGAAACATGAAAAATCATCCACCACAGTAATAAAATACATTGCATTTGTTCTTGACTGAATATGATATTGTCCCCAGAGATCACAATGAAGTAAATCAAAAGAAGACTTGGAATGAGAATCACTAACATGAAAAGGTAACCTTGTTTGCTTTGCCAATGGACATATGTGATAGTTTGTATGAAAAAAAATAAAGTTTAAACTTCTAGACAAAATTCTAAGTTTATCATTTGATATATGTCCAAGCCTTTGATGCCAAGCTCCTTGTATATCAGTCTTTTCATTGAATGCAGTTGGTGCCTTTTGCTGAACCATGTAATATGGGCCTTCGTCTTCAAGGTCCCACCCAATCACCTTGCTAGATTTTATATCCTGGATGACAAAATAATTTCGAAAGAAGGTGACTAAACAATCCAAGTCCTTAGTTAATTTGTTCACAGACAAGAGTCTATTCTAAAAATTTGGTGCAATGTAAATAGTTGCCAGTTGAATTTTATCATTGACACTCATGGAACTAGTTCCTGTAATTGGCAAAGAAGATCTATAAGGGAGATGGATACTTGCAGGTTGTGTAGAGTTGCTAGCAACATACTTTGAAAGAATAGTTTCATAATTAGGAACAATGTGTGCAGTGGCCCTGAAGTCAACCACCCATGGCATAAAACTCTATTTCTTCACAACTATGTTGACTTATGCTGAATTTTCAGAACTTGTAGAATTCAAGAGCTTGACAAGATTTGAATATTGGTTTTCTGTCAAGTTGAATGGTGATCCTTTCTTGTTTGGTTTCTTTTTATATTCCTTAGGAAAACCATTCAATCTATAGCAAATGTCTCAGGTATGTCCAACTATGTTGTAGTATGTGCACCTCGGTGCATCCAATTTGAAGCATTTCTCTTTAACATGACCATGGATATTACAATGTGAACACCAAGGCTTGTCATCCCTAACTTCTTGTTTCATATTAACTCCCTAAGAAAATGTGACAAAAACTTCATGAATATTAGAAGTTTGTATAGACCATTGTGATTCATCTGGTAATACTAGTGAATATGCTTTGAGCATATGTGAAAGTGGATCCATAAGAAAAATTTGAATCCTCACATTAGCATAGACATCATTGAGGCCCATGAGAAATTGCATTAATTTTCTCCTATCCACAAGCTTACTGTCTGTGGAAATGTCCCATTGACTCAACTCATCCAAAAAATCTTTTAATATGTTAAAATATTTTGAAACATAATCTGTTCCCTATTTTTTAACAACAATAGATATTTCCAGGCATAAATCCTTGAACCAACAACTAGAGAAAATCTATTATTCGAATCCTTCCAAACCTCATGTTCAATATCACAATATATCACAGAAGCCATCATGTCTTTGCGAACAAAATTGAGCAACCAACATAACACCATATTGTTAACTCGTTGCCAATTATTATAAGCAGGGTCAAGTAGATCCAGTTTATCAATAGTTCCTGTGATGAAACCTAATTTGTTTTTGGCTGAGAGCGTGATTGTCATCGCTCTCTTCCAGTAAATGTAGTTATCTCCGACAAGCAAATCAAAAATGAGTATAGTACCAGGACTATCAAACAAACTGAGATAAAATAGATTTTTATTCTCGGTGTTAAAATCGATAGAAACAACTGGAGATCTTGCAACACCAGAGGAGTCCTCCATAGATCAGGTTTGTTACCTACTCTGATACCAAATTGAACAAATCAGAAGCTAGCGAAGATCTGGAATGCCTAGATCAACACTCTTAAGTAGACACAGAAGCTTGGTTCAGTTGTCTGTAAATTGGAAGACAATGAAGTTTGATAGCTGAAGTAATCCAGCAACTGATGTGATCCAGTGCCTTAGAAATCAGGAAGAGAAGTGAGAGTTGAGTCGAGAAGAAGAGCTGGGAGAGAAAGTATTGTTCTGTGTTTAATAATGTAGTGTTATAGATGTATTTATAGGAATGTACATTCATTCCCACAGACGTAATTCCTAGCTTAAATTAAGGCGAGAAAAAAATGTGAAGCTTACATGTAAAATTACATAAAAGAACCTCTTATAATACAATTTTATAGTGTGGCCTCCCCTATGGGTTGCCCCACATCTATCTCTCCCCCATTGCTTGTGCAAAGCCTTCCCTAATGCTTGCTTTCCCACCCATTATTTATCTTCGCCATACAAAGTCTATCCTTGGCTACTCCTCGGCTCCTCCCCGCCCCCTGACAACTCATGCTTCTCTCCCCCATACAAAGCCTCCATTTTCCCTTGACGTTCTCCCTCCCTCAGCTCCAAAATACCCCCTCACCCTCTTCAATGTTGTCATGCTCCCTTCCCTCCACCACACACCCATGATAAGCCTCCCCTAGGCTTTCCTAGTGTCCCCACATGAAGTGCAACTTGTTGCTTTGCTAGATTGCCCTATGAATACTTTGGCCTATGTTGCTGGCCCCAATGGTGGCATCCATGCTGCTTCGTTGGATAGTATCCTCAGGACAATATACTATTTACCGGGACATGAAAATAGAAGTTTTCATAAAAATTGAAAATTTCTATAGGTAACACTCATGCCCTTATACTTATTATTGATCAGTCCTTATATGTATGACCCACTAGGCCCAATAGTCTATTCTATTAAAGCCTAATTAAAAAATAATAATTTAATTTATTTTTTGATAATGTATTTAACGATCAATTGATCATGAGGGGCACAAGTTACATTCAATGATCCCAAATGACTATGTGGATAATCTTATCTCCATTGAGCATTTCAATTATTAGTTACTACATGGATATAACCCCTCATTCATTTAATGTCCTAGTAGGATACGAGTACTGATAGAATTGTATAGGCTACAAGACAATCATATATGATATGATTCGATATTTTTAAAAATATCTCATTCAAATAATTAGACAAATCATTTATCACTAACTTTTATTAGATGTGTATATCGTAATGAAGTCCTTGATCATATACAATGATGATTGAATCATGATGAGATTATGATAATGAGATCGATCATCTAGAGGTGTGCGATTTAAATGTTCTTAGTCTTAGAATCTTTGAGATGAGACATCAATGATCTGAATAGATTAGTGTATGTGATATTTTCTCATATGATAAGGATAACCAATCTCATTGGTCATTAGTGTGGATACACTAAAATACACATACTAGTGTTCTTAGAAATCTTGAATGATATTTTATCGAATTGTCAATTAGGTTTTCTATCATCACGGTTTTCTAGTTGAACCTTTGACATGAGTTGACAAAGATGCCTTGTTGGATGGAACTTGTGCTTTGACCATTGTCTTATGGATCACCATTTAAATGGTCTAGTATAGCGATAAATTAGGTACAAGAAAAATCCGATGGAGACAACTGAGTGGACAACAAAGGACTGTCCACTCTTGGTAAATGAGAGTGAATGCCTATGAGATAGTACTCTAAATCATTGTGTTAAAGTAGAGAGAATAATTGGAATTTTTCTTTTTAATTGATCTCATTTTGGTTGCAAGATCTGAAAGTGTTGGTTTACCAAAGTGATTGATGGTCGTCACCGTATCCCTATCATATTAAGGCATTGAATGGACTGGTAGAAATATGTGCTCTACAAGATAATCACATAAAATATGATTCAACAATTTTAGAAATGTCCTATTCAATTAAATACGCAAGTCTTCATGACTAGCTCTTATTAGATGCTTATATCATAATGAAGTCTTTGATCATATACAATGATGATTGAATTATGAAAAGATCATAATAGTAAGATCAATCATCTAGAGGTACGTGATCTAAATATTCCTAATCATAGGATCCTTGAGATGGGACATTAAGGACCCGTATAGACTAGTGTATTTAATGTCTTTTGATGCGATAAAGATAACCAATTTCATTAGCCATCAATGTGGAAACACTGAAATACATATACATGTGCTTATTAATAGAATGAGTTCACTGAATTGATCTAATTAGAAATCTTAAATGGTATCTTACCTAACTATCAATCAAGATTTTCTATCGTCATAGTTGCATTGTTGGACCATTGACTTGAGTTGCCAAAGATGCCTTGTTTGGCAGATCTTGTGCTTTGACACTTAACTTATGGATCACCAATTCAATGGCTTAGTTCAGTGATGGACGTACAAGGAAAATCAAATGGAGGAAATTGAGTGGATAATAAAGGATCATCCACTCTCGATAAGTGAAAATGAATATCTTACGGGATAGTACTATAAATCTCTGGTTAGGTTAGAGAGGATAATTGGGAAAGGAGTTTTTCAATTGATCTGATTTCGATTACAAGATCTTATAGAGTCGGTATATTGAGGAGTTGATAGTTGATATTATACTTCTTTCTGATTGGTATATTGAATGGACAATAGTTTATATCCATACGATAACTAATGATGAAAAGACTTAATAGAGATAATATTATCCCCATAGCCATTTAAGATCATGGGATGTGACTTGTACCACTCATGATCAGTAAGCCGATTAATCTGTTATCAAATAATAAATTTAGTTTAATTAAATATAATTATTCTAGTTTAATTAGGTTTCAACCAACTAGGCTATTAAGTCTAGTGGTTCATACACATAAGGACTTATCCATAAGTATATAGGCATGGGTGTAATTTATGGATATTTTGGGTTTTTATAAAAAATTCTAAATTATCTATAAATTTAAATATTTTCAGCCAAACTTTATCAAATAAAGGGTGAAAACTATGTCCTCAGCCTTCTCCCTACCTCATCCTTGTAGACACGCAAATTTGGCCTTATTTGGAGCTTAAACCCTTAATCCATTGGCAATATCTCTTTTAGACCATTAAAATCATGCTTAACCACCTTTTTGGATAAGCCGAGGAGCTTATTTGAAATTCGAGGATGAGTTACTGATCTCTAATCAAACCCATGTTTGCTGAACGAGAGCCCATTTTGACTTCCATGTTGCTCTTGGTGGTGTGCCATATTATGCTTTTCCCAACATATCCTCTATTTACAAATTCCTCACAAGATTCTGTGGATGCCTACTGAAGAAGTCTTCAACATGAATAATCTTCCTCTTTGAGTTCTCTTTTCATCTCAACAAACGACATTCAATTCTGATCTCCCATTTGTTTGTAGTGCCTTTTAGAAGTCAAATACGCAATTCTATTCGCACTCAACACCGATCAAGACCAATGGAGTGCATGCCCAGCTATTTGGTCACATCTCTGACCCAATTCATGACTTAACTTTAATTTTTAATCCTTCATATCAGTTGGATAAGTTTATGGAAGCTTGAAAATTAGCATTATTAAATGATGGCAATCCAACTTGTTGTCGTGTACATTAAAACTTGCTATTTTTAGACCAGATTTGTTTCCTCTTCAAGTGGAGACATATTTTGAACATGTGGAAGGTGATCCATGGTTTTAAATCTATATAAATCATTTGGGTAAGTTTATATAAGCCTCATTATGAAAATTAGCAACATTAAATGGAGGAAATCTAACTTATGGTCAGATGTATCAAAACTTGCTATTTTTTGACCTGTTTCTCACCCCCTATAAAGGGAGACCCATTTGAACGACCTAAGGAGAGAATCCCCATCCCAAAGCACTATTACCCTCATCTTACATCTACCCTAGGCTCATCCCAACCTCCCCAAATCGTCCTCTCTTCGTCCCGGTGTCCGGAGATCATCCCGAAGTTGAAAGAAGCCGGTCTATGTTGTGGCATGCTGCTTTGCTGATAATTGGCTTATACAGATCTCCTTAATATTTTTTTGGCCAAACTTTATTCATAAGAAGTGTTATTCATCAAGATATATTTCATATACAACAAATGGATATTGATTCTAACATTTCCTTGGCTTGTGACGGCTTCTACACTGAGGCTGCGCAGATAGATCCGAAGTCTTCTCTTCTTGGTCATCATCTTCTCAGTCAAATTCACTACACTTACTTAAATATTCAGCCCATACATATTACATAGAAATAGTTCCTCAGTAAGTCCTCTTTTATTTCCAACAATAATCATTCAATTCCAATATCTGTGGTGCTCATAGCATGTCCTAAATCGACATTGTGCCGGGAGTTTCTAGAACTTCACTGTCTAAGATCCAGATTCTCAGATAAATCAGATTATTTATCAGATTATTCAATCCAAAGTGTCTTCATAAAAATAGTACTTTTAAATTATTCTTTTTTTAAAAACAAACGGGAGTCCATTATGATTTTTGGATTGCCCGTGGTGATCGCTTCAATAAAGTCGCACAATCTGGAACTATTTTCAGTTTCTGTCCACTTACATAATTTCTACAGGGATGTACGGACGTATTGAGGAAAAGTTATCTACATTGAAACTCATACTCTCCAAGTCCTTTGTCCATTGCAACAAACAGCACTTGATTCTAGCATCGGTGCTGTCCACTGCGGTCTCTACATCAGAGCCGTGTAATTTACATTGAATCTGTCCAACTTGGTTGCCACTTTGCCTGGGTTGTATTGTCTTTAATCATTCATATTCTCTTTACTAACTCTTCATTCATATCATTTAGTTCATAATTAAGCATCATTTTTATTTAATTTTGTATCATTTCATACATCATAAAAATAAAAAGGGTTAGTGCTAATCCCGAATTTGGTGAGTTTGTTTCCATTTGCCATTTTATGTTATTATTTTTTATAGTTACTACACTTCACTCAGTTCTAATTATTCTTTCACTTATTTTCTTATCTTCTTTGTCTACTAGTTGTACAAATACATCATGCTAGCATTGTTTGGAGATTCTTCTTCATCGGCCGGCCGAAGAAGGAGAAGGTTGAACCCGCACACACTCTTTCCCGTGCTAAGGTACACACGACCATCTTTTATTTTCATTACATAAAGCAGAACCCGTGGTTCCTGGCGACCACACATTTTCATTCTTTATGCATTAAGCTCTTTCATTCCATTATCACTTTCCTCCCACACGACTAGAACCATCTCTCCAGTGCTCGAGCGACGCCGGGAGATGAAAGTTCGAGGATCAATGTGAGTGTGGGATCGAGGTGAGTAGTTTTCTGTGTTTCTTTCCTTTCCTTTCTCATCCCTTTATTAAGGTGGCAACCCATAAGACGACAAACCCATTTTCGAAGTCGACACTCCTCTCTCTGAAAGACATCCATGGGTGATGGAACTCTGTTTGGGAAGAGTTCTCGAGGTCATTGCAAAGGAAGAGCATGTTGTGGATGAAATTCGTGTAGATAGTGCTGGAGACTGGCCATTTGAATGCTTCGAAGAGCTTTAGAAGTTCTAATACTTCCTCTCCAAGGGAATAGATGAATCCCTATTAGGTATATTTGAACTTGTTTTGATCAGTTTTTGATGTTTGCCATTCGGTTTTGATTGAGACAAGCTCAACATGAACCCATATGAATCATCACTTTTGTTGCACCAAATTTTGTAGGATGATTCCTTACAAGTACGACATCGGTTGTCAACTCCTTTGTATATTGACTCTACATGATCTATACTTGGTAATGGATTCATTAAAAAACTTTTTTTTCAATTATCCTCTATACCTTGGCAAGGGATTTAGAGTACTATCCCATTGGTCATTTACTTTCACTTTTTGAGAGTAGATGATATCTTGTTATCCACTCAATTTTCTCTATTTGGTTTACCTTGTACGTCCATCATTATAATGGACTATTGAATTGGTGATCCATAAGTTACTGGTTAAAGCACAAGATCTGTCAAACAAGGCATCTTTACCAACTTAGGTCAATGGTCTAACCATGCAACTATGATGAAAGAAAATCTTGATCAATAGTTAAGTAAAATATCATTTAGGATTTCTAATTCGATCAGTTCAGTGAACACATTCTATTAATCAGCACTTATATGTGTATCTTAGTATCTCCACACTAATGGCCAATGAAATCAATTATCTTTATCACATGAAAAGACATCAAGTACAATAGTGGGTGGGTTTAATTGCACACAAGGGGTATAATTTTGGAAGAGTTTAAGGGAATTTAGGGGGCCTAATTGAGGTGCTTAAAGGGTCTGAACATTGGGGCACACAGGGGGCTTGATTGTGAATAGGTTTAGGGGGTACTCAGGGGGCCTGATTGAGGGGTACACAAAGGCTGTTTAGGGGATCAACAAAGCTGGTTTTTGGAGCATGTTCACATGGTCAAATGGGGACCAAAATGAAGTGCACAAGGTGCTGGTTTCAGATGGCTTATGGGACCAACATGGGAGGGGTCCAACAGGGACTGGTTGATGGCTAAAATGGGGTGCACATGGTGCTATATGAATGGCCATATGGAAAGCTCATAGGGCTATGCCTGTCGGCATTGTGAATGGCCTAGGAGGAGGCCGAAGGGAAAAGAAAGAAAAGGAGAGGAAGTGAAATGAAGTGCAACTTCGTTTATTCTCTACTCACCTTGTTTCTTTTCTTTATCTTGTGTTGCAGGTGGTGTTGAAGATGAAAGGATTGTGCTCCCTCTTCTCCTTCTTCTTCTTATTTTTATTCTCCTTGTGTATATGGTGCTGGAGAAGTAAGATGGAGCTACTATTGCTACTGAAGGCCTCACAAAGGACGAAGAAGCTTGCTGTTGTTGAAGAAGATGCTGGTGTAGATCCTACTATAGGTTGGCATAGGAAGGAGAATAAGTCCCTTCTTCTTCTTGTCCTCCTTGTGTAGGTGCTGTTGCTTGCTGATGAAGAAGGTGCACCAAAGAGAAGGAAGAGAGCTGAGGTTCGACCATAGCAGGTGAGAGGAGAGAGGCTGGGCTTGCACATAGATGGGTCCAGCCTTTTGCGGCCTAATCAGGAGTTTACATAGAGGATAGCTGGGTTGATCATCAGATGAACATGATGCTGAAGGATAATGCTCAGCTAGGATAAGGATAAAGACTGATCTTATGGGATAAAGATAAGCTAAAAGAGTGATAAGGCTGGGGTTGTTGTGGGTGCGCACTAGCTAGAGAGGAAGTTGGGTGCACACCAGCCCCTACTTCCTAGGAGGTTGAGCACACAAAGCTGAAGAGAGGGAGGTTTTCTGGCCATCTCTAGGTGAGGATAAGGGCTTAGGGTGATAAGGTTCAATTGGGATGAAGATAATCTCCAAGGAGATAAGATGGTTGGAGGATAAGGGTCATCTTAAAGAGGATAGTGATATACTTGAAATAAGATATGGATAAGATGGAGTGGGAGTGAAGTGTTGGAGCTGTGCACACCCAACATGAAAGGATGGAGCTGGGTTTGGCCAGATGCAGCCTAGGTTAACCCATCTTGGGTTAGTCTTAACCTGAGTTTGATTAAAGTACTCCCGATCAGATGGATAATGTAAATTCTAACTGGAATCAATTAAGTAAAGCCTAAATTATCCTAGAAAAGTTCATAACATGCCTTGATGGCCATTGATACTATGCTCTATCTGATAGAAATGTATGCCTTACAAGCCAATCATATATGATATGATTCAACATTTCTAGGAATATCTCATTCAATTAAATAGGCAAAACTTCGTTACTAGCTTTTATTAGAAGCGTATATCATAATGAAGTCCTTAATCACATGCAATGATGATTAAATCATGATGATATCATGATAATGATATTGATCATCTAGAGGTATGTGATCTAAATGTTCCTAGTCATAGGATCCTTGAGACGGGACATCAAGAATCCGGATAGACTAGTGTGTGTGATGTCTTCTCATGTGATGAGAATGACCGATCTCATTGGTCATCAGTGTGGGGACACTGAGATACACACATAGGTGCTCATTAATGGAATGAGTTCATTGAATTGACCAATTTAGGAAAACCTGATTGGTATCTTACCGAACTGTCTATAAGGTTATTCTTACATCTCAATAGCATGGTTGGATCTTCGATCTGAGTCACCAAAGATGTCTTATCGGATATATCTTGTACTTTGATTATTGAATTATGGATCACCATCTTTATGGTCCAGTATAGTTGATGTATTGGGTGCAAGAGAAATCCGGTGGAGGCAATTGAGTGGACAAGGGATCGTTCACTCTCGGTAGGAGAGAGAGAATGTCCTTTGGGATAGTACTCTAAATTCTTGGCCAAGATACTTAGGATAATTGAAAAAGGAGTTTTTCAATTGATCCAAATCTGAGTACATGATCCCATAGAGTTGGAATATTTAGGGGTTGACAGTCAGTGCCGAACCCCTGACCGATCGGGACATTGTATGAACGAGGATTTAAATCCATGTGATAATTGATGATGGAAAGGCTCAATGTATGCTATTTAACTCTCTAAAGTCATTTGGGATCATAGGATGTGGCTTGTACCCTTTATGATCAGAAAGTAGTAAAAACTATTATTAGATAACATTTCTGATTCAATTTAAAGGAGTTGTTCTTTTAAATTAATTAAGGCTTCAACCAAATTGACTATTGGGCCTAGTGGGTCACACACATTAGAACTGGTCAATAAGATGAGGGCATGAACGTAATTTTATAGAAAATTTGGGTTTTTGTGAAAAAATCCATCTTCTATTTGTAAATGGCTTATGAAGTCAAACCCTAACAAGCCATAAGGCTGTAGCATGTCCCAAGCATCCTCTCTTCCTTCTCTCTCCTCTAGAAGTGATCTCCCATGGTCAAGCTTGGATCTGGAAGGTTTCTGGAGGTCTGAAGGAAGGGAGAACTCATCTATTGAAGCAGATCGTGTGGAACCGCTAGAGACCAGACACTTGAACGATTTTCAGCAAAGAGAAATGTCCTATCTTCATCCATGTGAAGGGATTTTAGAAATCTCATGAGGTACTCTTGTTCTATTTCATATTCGGTTCCCGGTTTTACTCGTTTGGCATCGACCAAGGCAAAGATCATGGTTTCAAGGAATCAAATATTTTTCCGCTATCATGTATTGATTCCTTACACTATCATGATGTGTGGCCATGATGTCTTGAATTGCTTCAAATCTCCTGATTTAGCCGGTTTCTCCGATCAGTGTGATCTTGACTGTTGATAATCCCGGAAACTATAATTTTAATTCTTCCATTGGCTAAATTTTAAATCCAATACATCAATAATACTGAGGCTATAGTTATGTACCAAAAAATTTAAAATTTCAGCTGGTTGGCTACTCTGAACATTATTTGGACCATCATTCTCCTAGTGTGATTTAATACGGACTTTAGCTGGATTTGATATTCCTTGCATAACTTTTCCAACCGGTGGTTGGATTCTCAATTCGTTTTGAGCATTGTTTAGTTTTATTTGATACTAACAATACAGTGGAGTTGGATCTTCTTGATAGAGTCTCAACTTGTCCTAGGGTGTAGGGGGCAAAATGATAATTTTGGCCTTTTGGTGTTTGTTTTTCATATTTTAGGCTCTGTTGGAAAGCTCTTGACCAGGGTTATGCATTGCACACATTCTTTGGCCATTTGGAGCCAATTGAGTCATGTCAATACATTTCCAAAGCTTGTTTGTGTCATCTGGTCCTTATTTTATTGAATCTGGGTCAGATTTCCAAACTGACTTTAGCATTGGTCAAATCTATATTGAGCGAGCTGAATAGAAAATTTTGGTGCCAACACCAGCCACGATGTGGGTTCTAACCATTATTATTTGATTTTTTGGCCGTTCAAGCCAATCTAAATTAGTTGCCTAACAGGTGCCAGTTTGAGTTCTAGCCTTTTTTTGGTTTTATGATTGTTAGAGAAATGTAGGCCAGAAATAAGTTTGGATTGACTTAACCGTTCATAATTTGGGTTCTAACATTTTTTATGGTCATTTAAACTAATGCAGATTGATAATTAATTTAGGTTGGCCTAACTAGCTGTGGTTTGGGTTCTTACCTTTCATTTTAATTTCATTGCTGTTTAAGCCAATCCAAACCATTTCTAATTTGGATTAGTGTTGGCATCAAAATTTTCTGCTTAGCTTGCTTGATACAGATTTCAACAATGCCGAAGCCGGTGCAGAAAATCTGACCCAGATTCGGAAAATTCAAGAATAGATGATGCAAACAGGCTCTGGAAATGCCTTGGCATGGCTTTACATGCTACAAATAGCCAAGATAATGTGCTCATTGCATAGACCCGGTCAAGATCTTCGCAATGGTGCCCAAAACATGGAAAACTGACATCGGAAAGTCGAAATGACCATTTTGCCCCCGACACTTTGGGACCAGTTGGGACTCTAACATGGAATTCCAACTTTACCACATTGTCAAGGTTGGATAGATCTAGGCAATGCTCAAAATGGATCGAAAATCCGACCACCGGATGAAGAGATATGCAAGAAAGATCAAATCTAGACGGAAAGTTGTATGTCGTCGCACCAAGGGCATAATGGTCCGATCAGCTCCCAGATCAACCCATGGGCTGAAAATTTAAATTTTAATGGCCCAAAATATTTATCTCATGAATATTGTTGCATGAAAAATAAATTTGGCCAATGGGAGAAGGTAATTGCACTCAATTACAGTTTTCAGCATTATCGACGGCCGAGATCGCCCTGATCAGGAAAATCGATAAAATCAGAGATCCAGAACAATTCGGGAGATCTCAGACACACATCTTGGTATATCACATGATCAATGGTCATCATAGCTCATTCCATATTTTTTGGGATTAATTCAAGGTGCATTTAATTGATTTCGGTCAGGATTTATTGTATCCGTCGGATTGGGAGCACTTCGATCAAACCCGGGTTAAAATTAACCCAAATTGGGCTAACCCAAGCTGCATCTGGCCGAACCCAGATCTTTTTCATCTTCATTGAATGTTCAATGCCCTGAAATATAGGATTAGGTGCGCCAACACCCTACAATGTAGGGGCAGGTGCGCCAACTTCTCATCCTCAACCACCTCAACCTCCCATGGCTTATCCTTATCACCCTCAACCACTCCCTTGATTTATACTCATCCCATCTGAGCCTTATCATACAAGGCTTATCTTAACCATCAGATGGGCATGCTTTGGTCGAACTTCAACCCATTCCCACCTGTCATGTGCGCACACTCACCTAAAAGGTAGGAGCTGGTGCGCCAAATTGCATCTTACATACACCACACCTTGGTTAGATGTCTAGCCCTATTAAAAGTCTAGTAAAAATAGAACTCTTTGAGAATTAGGACTCTCAACCTCTCAGCCTCGTCCTCAGCTTCAGATGGGTCGCCAATCCTCTATAAAAAGGCCCCCCATCTGGCCTTGGTCGAAGCTAGCTCAGCCCACCTATGCGCCAGCTCTGCTCCTGCCCATTCCTCTCTTTGGTGCGCCCTCTACCCTGCTCCAAGCCTTCCTCATCTTGCTTGGACGTATTCAGCATCAAGTCAGCAAGCTTCCCTACCCATTTTGGGTGTTCCAAGTGAAGAAGAAGAAGAAAAAGGCTTCCTCCAGTAGGTGCGCCAGCAGCATATGCAACCAGCCCACCTGATTGGTGTGCCAACTTCAGCAAGTGCAGCAAGCTCTCTTCATCCCTTTTCTCCATACATCAACATAAGCAAGGAGAAGACCCCTTTTTCTCATCTAACAGCAAGAGAATAAGAGTTTGGTGGCACCTTCAGCCCATCATCTTCAACACCACCGCAGTGTAAGAGAGAAGAAAAAAACCGGTGAGTTGGAGAAGTGTGCTCCGATGTAGCCCTTTAATTCTACTCTTCCTCTTCTCTTCTCTACCCCTCTCTATGGTGGCATACCCTCTGAGTAATGCCCATCCAGCCCCTTTGAGTGACCTTCACATTGGTCTATAGAAAGCTATCATTTAGCCCCAAGGGTACCCTCTATTTGGCCATCACAAAAACAGCCCCTTGCTGTCCCTTAAAATAGGCCTCTGAACTAGCCCCTTTGTGCACCCTTTTGGCTCTCCATTTTGGCCCCTAAACCTTCCACTATCATGCCTTGTTCGACCTCACTTATGGTCACTTGAACATGCACCTCCTGCCTCCCCCAATCAGGCCCCGAATGGCATCCAAAACAGGCCCCCTTGCTGGCCCAACTTCTGCCCCCTTGTGAGCACCCATGTCAGGCCCCTTTGATGGTCACCTAGTTTGCCCTATGTGCAACACATCCAATACAACTCCTATAGCACCCACAAACAAACCAAACATCCTCTTTGATGTGTGGAAGGAGGGGTGACAGCCTAGGCCCCTTGGAATCCACCGGATGGGCCAAGAGTTAAGCCGGGTGGCCCTGATTTCTACATGTCAAAATGCCCTTGTGCTACCCCTAAATCAAACCCCATGTGTCTTGTTCTCCTTCCCCCTAGAGTATAGGGTGGAGGTCGACGCTTTGAGACTCTCGGAATCCGCCGGATGGGCCGAGACTACTCGGGTGGGCCTTCAATTCTCATGCCCTTTGTGCATTTCTAAAGTAGTCCTAGTTCACACCTAAACCTGCCCCTTGTGCAGTCCTACCAAAAGCCCACCTAAACAGCTCCTCCACAAACCCATTCTAGACCCTCTGAGGCTCACCTATCCCACTGCTACAGCAAGATGTCAAGGTGCAAAAATGGAGTGCAAATCAGGCCAACCGGGCCATGGAGGTGCAAATCAGGCCCATTGGGTCATGAAGCTCAAAGCAGGCTGCCAGGGCCCATGAAGCTCAAGATTGAGCCAACCGGGCTGACATGATTTGAAGCCGGCCTTCTCAGGCCATGAGACATGAAGACCAGCCTATTGTGCCGATGAAGCTAGTCTATTGGGCTTTGGACATTAAAAATCACATTTAACTAAATCTGAGGGCGAGATGTCAAAATTAAATAAGGAGTTAGCACCACCACGTTGGCGCTCTACCTTGGGCAGCTAGCCCAGACCTGTATCTGGCATGTTGACCCGGGCATAGGCATGGGACACACTTCCCATTGCAGATGGACCCTTCCCACTACTTGGAAAATTAAATGACTATGCCTTGTAGGACGGGTAAAATTCCACACCGATTGGAAAATAAGGCGGCATGCTGCCAAAATTTTCCCAATCAAATGGATTTTACACCAAGGGAAGGATATTCACACATTTGCACCATTGGAAGCATTGAACATGGCATATGAACTGCCACATCTGATGTACATTGACATGAAATATTTTGAACATGAACATTTCAAGTGCTGAGTTGATTGCATGTGACTGGGTATCGACACCAGCCTGACAGACCGGATGTGATGCAAACCGAACAAGAGTTAACCAAATCTGAAGTTAACTTAATTAAATCTGAAAATGCATTCAAACCAACCTTAAAACATGCTTAAAATAGATCATTAAAGCTTTAACATTGAACCAAAATCAGATTTAATACAATATGGAAGAATTGATTCAATACATTTAATCCATTGTAGTTCAATTTCCTAAACAAGTGCAAATCAAATAATTCACAACCAATTGAAAAGAACACATAAAGAAAACATTAATGCATATGAAATTCATCTTAAAACATGTCAAATTCAGATTCATTAACAATCCAAAGTTCAAGTTTAATCAATTTGAACCAAACTTCAAAACATCTAAAATAAACTGAACACACCCGAATTGGTACTAAAACACCAACCAATATAAGAAAATCACATGAAAATGACTCAACGCATGTCAATTAAACTTAAGCAAGTCAAATTGATCAACACATCTAAAATATCAAGTTCAAATAAAAAATAAAATAAACTTCAACCAATTAGAGTAAAACAAACCAAACAATTCAAACAAGCTCAAAACAACTAACATTCAAATCTTAGTCAAATCAAAATATGAAATTAACATTTCAAACCACATCAAAATCAATTTATAAACATAAAACAACTTCAAACCAAATCTAATCAAACTTGTTTGCATCTCATTGGACCTGAAAGACTAGGGCCCTTTGTGTTCTTTATATGCTGTGGATGTGCACGCTCTCGTCAAACAAGATCTCTATGGTAGTTAATCAAGGGTGTTCGAGTGTTTGCTCGATGTAAATGAACATCGGATATTCGCACCATCCGATGGAGAGAGGTCAAAAATATTTTCATAGAACCCGAACCTCGGTTCTATACTCTTTTAATATCACCCGGACTATCTAGTATTTTTATGGTCTTTCACCTACTTTACTAGAAAATTTGGATATCGATATTTCAAAACATACAAAAACAAAAAATCTTTTCTAAGAATCAAAATGATTTTCGAGGTTCCCACAAATAGCGTAACCAGTGCTGTTTTGGGTTATAAATCTCTTGATTGGGTTTTATGGCCATTTAGGCCAATCTAAATGAGAAACCTGTTTGGATTGGCTTCGGCCTAACCAATTGTCTTTTTGTTCTAACTCTTTTTTTCTTTTGTTTAATGGACAATCCAAACCATTGGCCTAACCATTTGTAATTTGGGTTTTCACTTTTTTCTTTCATTTTATGGCCATTTAAGTCAAGCTAAATTAGTTTCCAGTTTGGATTGGACTAACTGACACATGTTTGAGTCTAACTCCTTTTTATTTTGGTTTTATAGTGGTTAGGTAAATCCAAATTGAAAAGTTTGAATTGGCCTAACCGGCCACCGTTTAAGTTTTAACCATTTCTTTTGGTTAATGGCTATTTCTGATTTAGATTGGCCTAACTAGTGTCAGTTTGGGTTCTAACTCTTTTTTTTAATTTTTTAGTCATTTATGATAATCTAATTCCAAAACCAATTTGGATTGGCCAAATCGGCCATGTTTGGGTCTTAAGATCACCCAAACTGGCCGTTGTTTGGGTTCTTACCCCTTTTTCTCTGGTTTTATGGTCATTTAAGTTTATCCAAGTAGGTGTTGGTTTGGGTTTAACTCTCTTTTTCTTTGCGTTTTATAGCCATTGGGCAAATCCAAACTGGGATCTTGTTTGGATTGACCTAACTGATCTTGTTTTGGGTTCTAACTTTTTTTATGTTATAGTCATTTAAAAATTCAAATTAGTAACCGATTTGGATTGATTTAACCACTCACAGTTTGAGTTCTAACGATTTTTCCTTAGTGTTATGACTATTTAAGTCAATGTAAACTGGTTTCGATTTGGATTGGCTTAATTGATGTTGGTTTGGATTTTAACTCTTTTTTTGGGTTTTATGACGGCTAGGCAAATTTAAATTGAAAACTGATTTAACTTAGCTTCAATCATTAAGTTTCACAATGTTGAACCCTAACCAATAATTTATTCAAACAAAATTAACATTTAAACAAGTCTTAAAAGATTAAACATTTACAATCAAATTACATTAATATACATCATGTTTATAAACTCTAAACCAATAATTTACGTGGTGGCGACAATTGTGGCTAGCAGCAATGATGGCGGTAGGCATCGACTACAACGACAGTGTCGGTGTTGGCAAGAGAGCTGGCAAGAGAGGGAGAGAGTAAGGTGGAAGAAGGGGAAAAATTGGGCGCATAGGTAAAAAAATAAAGTCATTGGCGATAGTTTTAGTTATCACCAATATCTTCTAACCATTGAATGATCGAGTTCTAGTAAGTAGTGATGACTTAAGTAGTCGTGACTAAAATTTAATGATGACAATTTTCAAAAGTCATTGCTAGTGACTTAAACCTTCGCCTAAAATCTGTCTTTTATGGGGTGTTTGGTTGTATGATAATTTTTTGTACACTTTCATGATAAAAAATTGTATTAAAATAAAAAGTGAACCAACTCATGACATAAAATTATCATGTTTGGAGGGATGTGATTACAAAAAAGAGTAACTACCATACATGATCAAACAAAGTGGGGGGACCACAAGAAAAAAGAAAGAGGTGATATCCTCTTTTTTTGTTTAAGAAGAAAATCACTTTTAAAACATAAAATTGTCATAATTACCAAACACCTCTTTTAACAAGTTTTCTTACAATTTTTAAAAATTAAAATAAAAATCTTCATTATCATGCAACCAAACACCCCATTAGATTTTCTTTTTGTTTTCGCTACAGCCTCACCCATCTATAATAACATGTTGGAGACAGGTTTTGTACTGGTTTTTTTGGTCACGACAACTTCAGTCGTCATCAATGCTATCATCAATACCTGTGCATTGATGACTGTCTTTCTCGAGTCATCGTCGATACATCTATTTAGGGACGGTTTTAAGAAATCGTCGCGTTGCTAGTAAAATCATTTTCTAGAGTGGAAGCGTACTGATTTGCTGGACACGTGCTCGAAATTTCATACGATCTTAGCTTTCAAGACACGAGGAGAATTAGGGTAGGCAGTCGGCCGATGTAATTTTTACGATACATCCCTAGTATTATAAATTCCTGCCGACGGATGTTCCTGTCCAAATGATTCCATGTGATGGTATATTTCGCTCGACCTATAACTAGGGGTGTCAATGGGCCCGGCCCGGCCCGGCCCGCAGCCGGCCCAACAAAGCCCGCTCCAATATATAATGGGCCGGCCCGGCCCGGCCCGTATTACATTTCGGCCCGACCCGGTCCGGCCCAAAAAAAATATAAGTTTGGCCCGGCCCGACCCGGCCCGGCCCGTTCTTTTTAACATATTATAAGATATATTTCAAAATTTAAATTATTTAATATATTTGAGTGATAACATATAATTATTAATAATTATAATTTAATTTTTAAAAATAAATATATAATATAGTATTTAATTCAATTATTCGCGAGTTTATCGAGCCAAGTAAAAGTATGTTCAAACTTGACTCGTTTAATGAGTCGAATTTTATTTTTTGTTCAAATTTATTCATTTAATGTAATGAAGGAGTTAAATCAAATTTTTATCGAGTTAAATTTTAAATTATTTTTCAAGTGTATTGGTTAGTTTGCACCTCCGCTTGCACGTAGGGGTGTCAATGGGCCGGGTTGGGCCGGGCCCGAAGCTGACCCAATAAAAGCCCAAATCAAATTATAACGGGCCGGCCCAGCCCGGCCCGCATTATATTTTTGCCCGGCCCGGCCCGACCCGCATAAAAATTAAATTTGGCCCGGCCCGACCCGATCTTTCTAATATAAAAATATATATAAAGTTAAAAATAAAAAATAATATAAATATGATAAAAAATTATAAATATGACAAAATTTGTATAAATATTTATAATATGATATAGCATAATTATTTATGTTCATGTGATGAAAATACCACTCAACACCTCTTAATTTGAAAATAAAAAATAGTTATCATTCAACCGTTATCACTTGCTTAATTTGAAAATAAAAAATATTTGTCCTAACTTGCTGCATTTATAATCCATCAACTTGCTACATTTATAATCCATCAACGTAACATTCTGGGCAGCCTGCAGATGTCCCAACTAAGGTCCGCTCTAATATATAGGGGTGCAAACGAGCCGAGCCGGGTCGAGTAGTATGGTGTTCAAGCTCGGCTCGTTTATTTTACACGAGTTCGAGTTCGAGCTCGAGTTTTAGCGAGTATGTGTAACCCTTGTTCAAGCTTGGTTCGTTTATTAATCGGGCCGAGTCAAGCTCGAACTCGAGTGGTAGTTAGACTAAAATTCAATTCATATTCAAACTTAAGCTATATACAAACTCGTTTATAAACTCAAAATCAATAAAAAATCATTTGTGAAACTTTAGATTTAGCTCATTCATGAAACTCAATCTAAGTTTAAACTTAAAATTTGAATTATTTAATATATTTAAGCGATAATATATAAAAATTAATACTTAAAATTTAATTTTTAAAAATAAATATATAGTATAATATTTAATCGAGCTGCTCGCGAGCTTACCAAGCCGAGCAGGAGTCTGTTCAAGTTCGGCTCGTTTAATGAGTCGAGCTTTATTTTTTGTTCCAAATTTGTTCATTTAACAAAATAAACGAGTCGAGTCGAGTTTTTATCGAGCCGAGCTTCGAGCTACTTGTCGAGTGTATTAGTTCGTCCGCACCCCTACTAATATATAATGGGCCGGCCCCGGCCCAACCCACTTTATATCATTGGGTCCACTCCGGCTCGGCCCCGTATAATAAAATATAGATTTGGCCCGATCCAAATTTCGATGTTTCAAATATATATAATTTTTTAAAATTTTAAAATATTTCCTACCAAAGTCTTAATATGACATACAAAATTAAAACTAAGATTCTTTTTTTAAAATATTAAGGTACGATGAGTTTGATAAAAAATTTGAAACATGATTAAAATAAGAATAGTAGATGCACTACGCATTCATAATTTTTAATTTATAATAAAGTATATAAATTTGACTGAATCGCTTAATTTTTTTAGTATATAATAAAATACATATCATATTTTTAAAATTTTTAAACATCACACCAACTACCAAAAAAAAATTTTGAATCTAGAAATAAAAATAAATACATAGATAAAAACATATTGTTTAACACCCAAATAATCATCGATATGCAACTATAGTTAAAACTAAGTATATATTTTATTATTTTAAAATATTAATTTTTAAAAAAATTGTCTGATAGTCTGCGTACCTTGTTCCTTGTTCCAATTCATGCATGCAAAAAGTTCTATTTTCATGTGTGCTGGCGGACCAAATACAGTGTCCACCGCTGGACAGCGGATATTACCGTGGAACAAGGCCCGCGGGCCTGTTTTCTTGGCCCGGCTAATGCTTGAGGGCCCGTTGATCTGCCCCGAAACACAGCCCAGGGCTGGCCCGGCCCGAGGGCCCGCGGGCCAGCCCTGTCCATTGCCGCCCCTACCTATAACCAGACGATGGTGAGAAATCTATAAGGCGTAAGCAAACAAATATTCATAAAAGAGATTTGAGCGTGAACAAGTTGGCTTTGTTCTTCATCAAAATCCACAGAAAAGATCTCGGCAGATAAGGCGAAATGTGATAAGTTTTGATCCCATTAGACTCGAAAGTTTACCTACTAAATTATATAAATAGGAGACGACATCTCCCGTTCCAGCGCATCATACTAGAGAGAGATCATCCTTGTAATTTTTTACAACTATAATTTGAGAGATTTTCAGGAGAGGATTTACTCCTCTTGAGTCAAGTGCCAGATTATCGTACCCCTAGAAGAAGAAAGATACATTGTCTTGTTGAATCACGAAAGTCGCTGTCTTCATACTTGGTCTATTTATTACTTCTCTCCATTTTGAGTCATCACATCAAGATCTGAGAGAACAAAATGTATTAGAGCTAGCAGTGCATTTGTTCTAAGATAACAAACAACTAATATACATCACTCTGTGACATCTGATCGTCTGAAAGCTCTATATAAGCAAATGCCTGTCACTTAATTCACATTCCAATTGCAGCAGCATACTCAAAGCTGATGAATAAGTCAAACGTGAAGTGAATGGATAGGGAATCAACCACTGCAAACATGGAAACACAGATAATACCTCTTCTTTCAGGACACTGCCTTGAGCACTCTGAAGGAATCCATTACTCGGCGTAGCTCCTCTTCTTCCTGTGAGAAGACATTCTCAGGTGTTTGCAGTCTCAATTCATAAAGCCTGTTGTTTTCAACTCCAAGCACAGAAAGGTAACGTCTGTCCCATTCCATGCGGACGACTCTGTCTTGTGGCATAACAGCCAGTTCATTGTTGTTTGCAAATGACTTTATGTTTACCTGCGCGTATCAGGAAGAAAAGATGTGAGAGGGTTGTAGAAACAGCAGCTACTCTACATCCATTGGCTCCTATAAGATCCAAAGTTGTTTTGTCTTGGATAAAGTTGTGTGCTCTTACATGAATATGTAAAAGCGAAAAGAAAAATATTAGTATAGTAAATGAGCAATCAATCCTGAGGATTTTTCAGCCAGTGATGCAACATACTATTTTCTTATAGAAATAACTTTATATTTTATAATTGGCAAACAAAAAATCACAAAATGACTCCAATGCCCTTACAATACTAGTAAAATGCTCAAGTCTGTTCACAAAGGACCATAGACTACCGACAGTCCAATTTCCAAATTAATTACAAGTTCTGGAAATCAGGTCAAGTTCATCAAATGACCTTGATTAGCATTTCAGGTAAGCAAGGTTAGTAACAGAAATTTGACCTGATCTGTACAATAACCCAGTCTGACCCATGTTTTTGGAGCTATAATCTGTCTTCTTTGTAGGCAAACTGTCCCTATTCATGCAATGTTATGGTGCACAACTAGAGACAAGAACAAACTATGTAAAATAAGAAATATAACCGGGAAACTTATGCCATGTTTTCTTTCTAAGCTTTCTCATATTTCAATTTTCACATAAATCATATGGCTCATAATACCTATTCCACTTGCAATTCTTGATTCTGCCATGATTCATTCGCCCATTGAATTGTGGGATGAAAGTGAAACAAAAGGTTTTTCACAAGTAGACAATTCGATGCTCAGTACTTCACCACCTGGAAAATAATTGCAGCACATGAGTTGTACAATTTCTACCTCAACTTGATAGTAGAGCTTCCCATCATCAGCAACTCTGGATGATGTGGAAAGGATGCTAGACTCCCTCTGGACACCAAGCCTTGTAGACATGAACTCAGTCAAGTATTGCCTCAGTACCTTCTCCCCAGCAACTTGTGGAGGCCCCAAATCTTCTACACTCTTGTATCTGGAGGAGGAAGGAGAAGACACTTCCACAGACAAGTTTTCTTCAAGGACATAAGGGTCCCTAAAGAAGATGTCAGCACCTGCACCACGTACTTGGATCCAGCCTTGCGGGTATTTGAATGTGTAACCATCAAAAACATCTAGGTGCTCCCTGAACACTGTTGAAGGTAGAGCGAGGACGACTTCATCACTACATATTTGTTGAGAAATGATACTTGACGTAATCAGAGCCATCAATTTCCTCCTCGGAACTGCAAAAGTCTTAGTGCCACTTTATTAGAATATGCAGCTTAGACGCCGGGAAGGATAAAGAGGAAGCATGACTGTCGAGGAATAAAGAAATAAGAAGCATGATGATAGTATAATCAAAGCTGCAAAGTAAATAGGAGCAGCAGTAAGAGAAATTAGCGCATCTATGTGTAGACAAACTTAAGAAATGCCAGCTATCAGAGGAAAACCTTTTAATTTTCATTATAGTTAGGTCTAATTTTAGAAGTTGGAGATGTAAAATCTATCCTTTAAGCTGATTTTCGTACAATGGAATGACAACATAGAGATTCATGATTAGGGACGGGTAATACTTATTCAGTTCTACCTGATTCCAGGACTGGAGATCCATGGTTTCTGCAGAATTATAAGCACGACGTTAGATTAATGGAAGGAATAATTTGTGTATCCAGATCTCTAATAATTGTGAATTCGTTGGATGTCGAAGCATGATCAGTGAGACCATACGACAATGCTCACGTAAAAAATGACAATGTCCAACATTCTGATTCTCATTCAAGTAAATGATCATACACCTATTGCTCATTCCCATATTGAAAGAACTTTGATTGTATTCGAGATCAGCTACAAATCAACTTGAAGTTTTTCTACAAGGTCGTGGTAAAGACTAAAAGGGGAGAAATCTAAAGGAAAAACACATGGCAAAACATATTTCAAAGATAAAAATGTGGACCAAGAAATAGTCATCTACCTCGGCAACTCTCAAACAGCTTCATTTCAGCCGCCATTGCTGACGCCTCCGCAACTACATATCGGCGGCGGCCGCCATGGTGGGGAGCTCTAAAGCTCCCGTCCACATAGGCAGCTACTTGGGTCCGATCCCGCACGAGCCGTGGCATCGCCGTCGACGCGCGCGCGCTTTCCGCGAGGAGACGAGGGGACCGAAGCATCTCCAGGACTGCAGCAGCAGGAGGCGAAGCCATCGCGGACTCGTCGAAAGAAAGGGCGGTGCCTCTCGGCGAAGGGATATTTACGTAGGCTGCCACTATGAATCGCCCTGGACCCTCCACAAGTTCTCCCATTGATAGATAGGCCTAAAAAATTTACAGACGCATCCCCCTTAAAAGCGAAACTTCGAAAATACTTCTTTACATATACCGGAAACCTTTCCCACAAGAATAAAACACTTTTTTATTTTTATTTTTTGAAGAGTAAGATATAAAGATTCCATTGAACTCAGACATATTACAGAGTTGATTCTATTGCATCGGTAGGATTAGGAAAGGAAACATAGCTTCAAAATTCAGAATTCAGAGCCCATTTGACCAAGAGATAAGCAAAATGGTTACTTGTCCGTCTTGCAGAAGAAATAACAAATGTGCTCACGAGTGGGGGTGAGCACAGTTCGGTTTGGTCCGGTTTGGACCAATTTTTTCCAAACCGAACCAAACCGATTCAACCCCTCAAATTGAATCAAACCAAACTGATTTCAATTCGGTTTGGTTTGGTTTAAACCGAAAACATATAACAATATTTTAATTAATTATTTTTTACATATATAATAGTTTTAAAGTTAAAAACAATCAAAATAAATATTATTTTATTATAAAAATTATAAAATATTATTTTAATAATATTATAATAAATTTTATATAATTTTTAATTAAATCGGTTCAAACGGTTTGGTTTGATTTAAACCGGTTTGAAAGACTTCTTAACCGAACCAAACCGAACATGGTTCAAACTGAACCAAACAGGCCGGTTCAATTTGGTTTTTCGGTTTGAACCGTTTAATGCTCACCCCTACTCACGAAGATAAGTAACTGGATATGGAAATAATGTGTTGAGCCCTGTACAATAAAGGACTCGTACCATTCTAGGCATCCATGATGCTTTTTGTGTCACTCTCTATCAGCTCATTGGAATTAGTTAGTTGGGCCTAGTAGTAGGTTATATCAATTTCTCTACTTCAAGCACATGAGAGTGATTGGATCGGGACAAGTTGGTCTTTTGAAAGATTAGGCCCCCAATTTCATCCCTCACCACCAAGGCAACAGTCCCTGAGGTTCCTGAGGTGGCACAATCAATGTTAATTTTAAGATGACTTGAAGGTGGAGGGCTCTAGCTAGGTTCAATGGCCACAATGGTATGCATAGCCTTCTCAATGAAGAACTCTATCTTAAGTAGGGCCCAATTATTGATTTGAGTAGGTTTGTCATGTTTCTATTTATAAATACCATTACACCTTGCCTTCCACAATTGTCATACAGTGTTTATGGCATAAATCATTAGTTTAGAGAGGAAGTGGTCATTCTGTGTTATCCAATCGAGTCATATGCTAACCATTTCATCAAAGAACTTGTGTTTCCACAAGTGATTGCTTTCCGATGAAAAATCATGCAAACTACCCTACTACGGGGGTAGTTGAAGCATAAATGTTCCAACATTATGCATACATTGCATTGAGGGTTGATATGAGGGCATCTCCATTGAATAGTAGTGTTGAGGGGAAGATTGCTTGAGAGTCCCTTCCACGAGAACACAATAATTTTATGGGGAAAGAACTTCCTGATAGTCGGATACCAAACCTTGTGCCAAATAGCCATATCAAAGGGTCTAGAGAAATAATTGACTCATTCAGAAACCTATAGAGTGATTTTATAGTGAAAAGACCATTAGGAGTGAAAGGCTAAATGAGCTTATCTTTTTCCTGGTTAGAGCAGATAGGTGTTTTAAGAATTTAGTGCACAATAAAATCATTAAACCAACTAGATATGGCTGACATATTCTACTCCCCCTCCGTAATTAGGTCATGAACAAAACCCAAGAAGAGATTTTTTGATGTTATGGGGACTGGAGGTCCTTTGCCGTCAATAAGCCAATTTTGGTCCCAAGTGACAATGTCAACCTCATTTTTAATCTTCCAAATGTTGAGCTTGAGAAGTAGGGATCTAGCATAATGCAGAAATTTCCAGATAGCCAAATTAGGGTGCTTGGCTACAATGTTTTACATAGTCTTGTTAAATCTTGTCCACAAGCAATTCTCTATATGCAAGAAATTCCACAGCAATATCAAACCAATGGCTTGATTAAAAATTTTTAGATCCTTAATCCTCATACCTCCAAAATGATTTGGCTGCTTGATGGAGCTTCATTTGGAAAAGTAGATTCTCTGATTGTGGTGGAACTATGAGGCCACCAGGTACCTCTTTTTCTAGCTTTCTATAGCCTTTGTTGGTAGCATGGATATGGACATTATGTGGAGCGGGAGGTGAGTAATAGTGAATTTTATGAAAGTAGTTCTACCTACTGTGAAGAGTGTTGGCATTCAAAATTGGCTTGATTTTGGAGCCTAAAACCCTTTTTCTATGAGTAATGTTTAAATTTTCATTGTTTAAAATCATACTAGTTCCTTTTTAGGTTGAATTGAGTGATTTCTAGGCAAATTCCAAGCAAAATGGGCAAGATAAGCTAATTTGCCCCTATGTAAGGGTGCATCAGCCCCCCTCTAGGGGTTCATCCCCTTACACCCCAGGTTGGGGGAACATGCGCCTCCAACCTAGGGTTCATCAACACCTTCTAAATCTTTTGATTCCGACAAAACTTAAGGTAATCTAGAGCTGATTCGGGCTATGCTTGATATACCCCTAGATCAAGGCACATGCACCCTCAACCTAGGATGTATAAACATGCTTGCAAATTCTTATTAAAGATTGGATCAGATTTGCCTTAGGATGAGCCCCCACCTAGGGTGCATCGGTTTGTCTTTCTTGACTTGTTGTTCCGATTCAATTTCGAGTAGGATTTCCAATCCTTTAGATATTTGGACAATCTTAGGTTGTTCAAGAGGTTAGACAGCACATCTTCACAACCTATATAGGAGTTATGAAGGGTTCTAGTGAGAGAAAGTTTGGCTCTTATTTGTTATCGACTCACTTGATAGAAATGTATGCTCTGCAAGCCAATCATATATGATATAATTTGACATTTCTAGAAATATCTCATTCAATTAATTACATAAATCTTCATTACTAACTCTTATTATATGAGAATATCAGAATGAAATCCTTGCTCATATGCAATGATAATTAAAGTATGATGAGATCATGATAATGAGGTTGATTATCTAGAGGTATGCGATCTAAATGTTCGTAGTCATAGGATTTTTGAGATGAGACATTAAAGATCTCATTGAATAGTGTATGTGATGTCTTCTCATGTGATAAAGATGACCGATCTTATTGATCATTAGTATGGAGATACTGAGATACACATACAAGTGCTTATTAGTCGAATGAGTTCATTGAACTAACCGAATTAGAAATCGTGAATGGTATCTTAACAAGCTGTCGATCAGGGTTTTCTATTATCATGGTTGCATGGTTAGACCTTTGACCTGAGTCACCAAAGATGCCTTATTAGGTGGAACTTGTGCTTTAACCATTGACTTATTGATCACCATTTAGATGGTCAAGTATAGTGATGGATCGGGTACAAGAAAAACCTGATAGAGACAATTGAGTAGATAATAAAGGATTGTCCACTCTCGATAAGTGAGAGTGAATGTCTTATGAGATAGTACTCTAAATTTCTGGCCAAGATAGATAGGATGATTGGAAAAGGAGTTTTTTAATTGATTTAATTTCGAGTACATGATCCTATAGAGTTGGTATACTAAGGAATTGAAGAGTTCATGAGGTCAGTGCGAAGGGAGAACCTATTGTGGATGAAATTTATGTGGCTACTGTTGGAGACCAGATATTCGAATGGTTTGAAGAGCTTCAAAAGCTTATCTTCTTTCTCTCCATGGGATTATATGAATCCCTATCAGGTATATTTGAATATGTTTTGATTAGTTTTCGATTTTTGTTATTCGGTTTTGATTGAGACAAGTTCTAAATAAACCTATAGGAATCATCACTTTTGTTGCACCAAAATTTTTAGGATGATTCCTTACATTACTTTTAGATTCCATACAAGAAGTCTAACGTGTGATGCACCTAACCATTTGTAGGAGGAGATTCCTTGGCTTGTCAGCTCTCATTTTCAATAAACATGGGTCACATTGGATCTCCCATGTGTCTGTAGTGAGTTTCAGATAAAATTCGTGCTGCCGAATTCCTATTTGGACCACTTCTTGATCTCGGTACAAAAATTCACTTTTTTTTTACAAACTTGGCCTATATTTGCTCCCTTTTATCTCCAATTTCATATTTTATTTGTCTCTCATCATTATTGCATAGTCTTATAATGCACTTATTTTATTAAAAAAATTAAAAATTGGGTTAAGGCTAACCCCAACCTGGTCAATTATATTTTAATTGTTGTTTTTATTTTATCTCCTTCGCAGATGCTACACCTAACTCAGTTCTAATATATTTTTTTACTTGTTTTGTTGTCCTTAGATTGTGCTAGAACATACTGAACTAGATTGAAGGGCTCCTCATTTTTGGGTGACCGCGAAGAAGAAATTATAATGCACACACATCGTCTCCTGGCTACATAGATCAACACATTTTAAATTTCGTTAAAACTTGTAGTTTTCAGTGACCACTCTTACCACACCTTCCCTTCACCCTCCTTCTCCACCACTTTTACTACCCACAAACTAGACCACCCTTTCTTTTCCAAAGGAAGAAGTGAATTTGATGGGGGTCTACTTCATATCAAAAATTGACCCCTACCCCAAGTTTGTAAGATGGACACGGTTGGGTTTTCTCATGGAGGACATCTTGAGGAAGGGATGAGAGGGATCCATCACTCCTCCTTTTTATCCATAGCCCTTTTTTAATTGTTGTTTTTGTGCATTCTCTCACTTCTCCATGTCGGTTCCCATGTGAACTGACTTTTCCTTTTTGCTCCATCTAGATTAGTTCTAGTGTGAACCAACTAACCAAGTACTTTCATTTCAGTCTTCACACAATCCCCACTTTTCTTTTTGCATTTATGCACCAGTTCTTGTGTAAACCGCCATTTCCTTTATAAAATTGTGAACCACCTTCCATTTTCAACTTGATTCCTGTGTGAACTGACCACTATCAAATTGGTCCCTATGTGGACCCTCTTTGGTACTTTAATTTAAAATTGGTCTCCACATAGACCCAACTTTCTTTTATGCATTTATCAATTAGTTATTGAGTAAATCACCTTTTTTTGTAAAACCAATTCTTGTGTGTAGCACTTTCTTTTTTAAACATGGTTCCCATGTGAACCAACCTATTTTAGATCAGTTCCCACATGGAACCTCCGTGGAGATCTACTTTTATATCAATCCCTACATGGACCCCTATAGACATGTCAAAATGGCCCAATTGGAAAGCTTAAAACACTTGTTTTTATAAGCAACATTCATATATGTCATTTTAAAAACTGATATTTTTGAAACCACCATGTTTTCTGAAGCTTTTCAACATTTTTCAGAAATTTCCAGCAAGTGCCTCTTTAGGGGGCACCTGGTGCCCCGTTAGTATGGCGACTAGTGCCCCATTAACAGGGCACCAAAATATAGCTCCTAGTGCCCCACTGGGGGGCACTTAGCACCCCACCAACAGGGTTCTAAGCACCATGTAATAGGAGTTATTATCCCCTTAGAATAAAATCTCTTAATAGATATCCTATGACCCTTCATTTTATTAGGTTTAACTAGGGACATTGATTCAAAGCACCCTCCTAAGGGGGCACCTATGTAATTCGAAGTAGATTGCATTAATGCTTTTCCTCAAGCACGATGCATTGTTCATGGTGACTCTTGATAGAAATGTATGCCCTACAAGCCAATCATATGTGATATGATTTTACATTTCTTGTAATATCTTATTCAGTATTAATGGCATTTTCTTCATTACTTGCACTATCTAAATGCGTTTATCATAATGAAGTCCTAAGTTGCATGAAATGATGATTGAATCATGATGAGATCATGATATTGAGATCAATCATCTAGAAACATGTACTCTAAATATTCCTAGTCATAGGATCCTCGAGACGAGACATCAAGGATCCAATAAGACTAGTGTATATGATATCTTCTCATATGATGAGGATGACCGATCTCATTGGTCATCAGTGTGGGGACACTAAGATACATGTACGGGTGCTTATTATAGGAATGAGTTCACTGAATTGACCAGTTTAGAATCCCTGAATGATATTTTACCGAATTGTCGATCAGGGTATTCTATCATCACGGTTGCACGGTTGGATTTTGACCTGAGTCGCCAAAGAAGTCTTGCCGGCCGTACCATGTACTTTAACTATTGACTTATACATCACTTAGTATTATGGTCCTGTATAAGTAATGGATTGGGTATATTGGAAACCCGGTGGAGACAATTGAGCGGACAATAGGAGATCATCCACTCTCGGTAGGAAAGAGAGAATGTCCTATTAATAGTATTCTAAATCCTTTGCTAAGGTAGATAGGATAATTGGAAAAGGGTTTTCCAATTGATCTAATTATGAGTACAAGATTCCATAGTGTCAGTATATATAGGAGTTGACAGCCAATGCTGTACTCCTATCCGACTGGGACATAAAATAAACGAAGATTTATATCCGTGTGGTAATCGATGATGAAAAGGCTCTTTGGAGAGGAGTTTATCCTTGAAACTATTTAGGATCATAAGATGTGGCTTGTACCCTTCATGATTGGTAGGCCATTAAATCTATTATGAGATAATGATTTAATTTAAAAGAAGTTATTCTTTTAATTAGGCCTCAACCAAATGGGCTCTTGGACCTATGAGGTCACACACATAAGGACCAATATGTAAGTTTGGGAGCTTGAGTTAATTTATAGAACAAGGAGGGGTTTTTGTGAAAAACTCCAAGTTCTATAAATAATAGCGATGAGAGCGCAAACCTTATCAAGCCAAGAGATCTCTCTGTGCCCCAGCCACCCTCCTTAGCCATCTCTCTCCCTAGCAGCCGCCATTCGATGGTGGAGTTCTATTTGGAATGAGTGGTCGACACCGGAATGAAGAAGAACCCAACTTCGGAGGCAGTTCATGTGGATACGACTAGAGGCCGCATGCTTGAGCGGCTTGGAAAGCGTGATAATGCTCAATTTTCTCCAATCTATAGGGATTGTTTGAATCCCACAAAGGTATGTATTTGAAATCATTTCGAATATCGATTTTGGCGACGTCATTCGGTTCTGATCGAGACCAAGACAATGATATACGAGGAATCGAAATTTTTTTTCTGTGCCAATCTGATTGGACTGATTCCCATCAACTCTTGGAGTTGTGGACCATCTCCCATCTATAAAAAGGGATATTCTTCCCATGTTCTAGAGGTTGGAAGCATCCTACACATTGTTTGCAGAATCGGTGGAATCGGTCCGATTCCGACCGATTCTGGAATCGGATCGGTGGATTCCGATCCGATTCCATGTGGAAGGACCGATTCCGGGAAGAATTCCGCGGAATCGGTCTGAATCGCTTGGAATCGGTCGGAATCGATCCGATTCCATCGATTCCAAGTGGAATTGGTCGATTCGACCGATTCCGTCGGAAGACCGGCTCAACTGGACCGGTTCGATTCCCGGTTCGATTCTGGACCGGGAATCGAACCGATTCCAGCCCTTTTAGGGCCGGAATTGACCCACGGCGGTTGATTCCGTCGATCCCGCGGCGGAAAAAGGGAGATCCGGCGATTCCCAGGCGATTCTGGCGATTTCGGCGTCGATCCCAGCTCCCAGCAGCGATTCCACAAGTATTCCAGCGATTCCAGCAAGGATTCTACCGATTCCGGCGATTCCGGCGATTCCGGCGGTGATTCCGGCGATTCCGGCGATTCCGGCGGTGATTCCGGCGATTCTGGAGATTCCAAGCAACGTCTTCAAGGGATTCCGCCGATCCAAGCTCGGATCGGCCTCAAATCAACATCTTCTTCGATCTTTATAAGGTTTTTGGTAAGATTTCTTCACCGAAAACTTCGTACGTCCATTCTTACGCGTTTCCGACGAGTCCGAGCGTCGTTAAACATTGTGATTTCCGACCGAACAAGTCCGTCCAAGTTCTGAACTATCCGTTTAAGTCCATTTTGCACGGGAAAATTTCCGGATATCCCGTACGTCTATTTTTACACGTTTTCGATGACTCCGAGCAGAGTTAAACTCGGTGATTTTTGATCGAACAACTCCGCTCAAGTTGTTTGAACATCGATTGGATGTTCTTTGTACGGGAAAAATTTCGGATACCCCGTACGTTAATTTACGACCATTTCCGGCAAATACGTAACCCTTTAAACATGCCGAATGGTGTGTTACTTGGGCTATCTGCTTCCCGAATAGCGTCTAAAGCAATTTTTATGTTATCTAATCATTTTTAGTGCATTTTTTACAATTTTTGCAGATATAAGCAATGGCCGATCAAGGTGATGCAGCACCAGCACGTGCTTCTGACGTGGGTTGGGAACACGGGCACATGGTAGACCCAGTCGGGAAGAGGGTACAGTGCAAATAGTGTGAGAAGGAGATGAACGGGGGGGGGGTGTGTTCCGGCTTAAACAACATATTGCCAGAACAGGTGGAAATGTAAAGAAATGTGACAAGGTGTCGAGGGAAAAAAGTGAGGAGATGAGAGGCTACATGACAGGTAGAGCCTCTCAACGGGCTGTTAGGATCGAGCAGAGGGAGGAGTTGCACGACGAGCTACTCTAGAGGAAGAGGGACCGCGATTTGCCTACCTCGAAAGGGAAAGGCAAGAGGGAGGCACCAGTTGAGCCGGAGCTAGAGAGCGAGGAGGAGTCCACAGACTCCGAGCTTAGACGTGCTAGGCACACTAGCAAGCGTGCATTTGCTGAGGAGGAGGACAAGAGGAGGGGAGCAGGAGGGTCTGGGTCCAGAGTTGACCCAGCTTTGGGCCGATCAACATCAGCTCGCCCTACTCGGGACCGAGAACCTGACCCCAGGAGACAGGAGCCATACCGCCATTCTACTTCTACCAGCACTCGATTTACACCGAGTGACGAGTATTTATTTAGGAAACAGAGTGCTGGGCAGATGGGGATCAAACAGGCAATGAAAGGGGTGAAGGCAACAGGAACGGCTGCAAAGAGAGCCGTTCGCCACATTGTGAAGTGGTTTTTACATAAAGGTATCACTTTTTAAATTTAAATTGACATTATGTGTGTTTTATTTACTTAAACTTAATTTTACCCTGATCCTAATTTTTTTTAACTTGATGTAAGCATCTCAGCACATGCAGCCACCAGCCCCTACTTCCAGACGATGGTGGATGCCGTGGGTGAGGCTGGACTGGGTTTGCAAGCCCCGAGCAGCCGACATATATATGGAGCTGGGCTGGATGAGGAGGTCCAGGAGTTGAGGGAGTGGATGGATGGTTTTAAATTGGTGTGGAAGGAGAGGGGTTGCACAATTATGTGCGATGGGTGGACAAGTATCACCAAGAGGAGTATGATAAACTTCTTGGTGTACTGTTCTGAGGGGACAACATTCTTGAAGTCGGTGGATGCTTCTGGAAAGATAAAAAATGCCGACTTCCTTTTTTCTCTGATGGATGAGGTGGCGGAGGAGATCGGGGAGGACAATGTGGTTCAGGTTGTCACTGACAATGAACCATCATATAAGGCGGCTGGGAGGAAGTTGATGGAGAAGAGGAAGCACATGTTCTGGGTGCCCTGTGCGGCACATTCCATTGATCTCATATTAGAGGATATAGGCAAGGAAGAGGGTGTATCCACACTTGTCAGGCAGGCGCATACGATCACATCATTTATTTATTCACATCCCCGCCTGCTACATTTTATGAGATCACACACAGGAGGGCACGATCTTGTTAGGCATGGTCCGACTCGATTTGCTACGAATTTCATTGCGTTGGAGAGTCTACACAGGCACAGACATGCATTGGTTAGGTTCACACATTCCGAGGAGTATTATAACTATATGGTGAACAACCTGCATGACAAGAAAGATCAGTTGGAGATTCTTGTCAGGTCTGAGAAGCAGATCACTGACAAGAGGTTTTGGGAGAGGATTGCCTACTACTTGGCAATCATTGAGCCACTGGTAGTTGTCTTGAGGTTGGTAGACTCAGATGACAGGGACCAGATGGGCATGTTGTATGATGCCATGGACCGGACAAAGCTGAAAATAAAAGAAAAAAATCCCAGAGGTTACAAAAAGTGGTGGAAGATCATAGATGACCGATGGGACAAGACCTTGCACCACGATGTCCATGCTGCAGGTAACTTGGTTAAAAATATTTTTGCTGAATAATTGTCTTATTCTTATTCATAATGTTATCTAATAAAATCTTGCAGGATATTTTTTTAACCCCCGCATCCAATATGGAGGACAGGTGATGAACGACAATGAGGTGATGCGGGGTATACTTGCTGTTTTCAGCGTCTGTGCTGATCTCAGTAGGACAGGATAGAGGCTGAGATAGAAATAAGTTAGAGTTCATTCAATACCTTGGAGTAGCCTTACCAGGCAACTAATGTTTTTTTTTATAAATTTTTCAGATGCAGAAGTATAAGATGAGGGTCGGCGTATACTCAGATGCTGATCTGAAATATTCAGTTGACAAAGTGTCACCTGGTATAGTAATAGCTTGATGAAGATTTTATTTTCTTTTCATATAAGTTATGGAAGATGATGGGCTAATTGTTTACCTTTTATCTTCCTTTTTTTTCTTGCAGCTGAGTGGTGGGTTCAGGTGAACACTAGGAGTGGATGGAATCCACTTGCTGCCATCAGTATCAGGATACTCAGCCAGAGCACCAGTTCCTCCCATTGTGAGAGGAACTGGAGTACATTCAACCTGATACATATGAAAAGGAGGAACAGGTTGACCTCAGACCGGCTGGAGAAGCTGGTCTTCTGTCATTACAACATGAGGCTGCGCATAAAGAATATCAAGGATCGACAGAAGATCAGTGAGGAGCGATTTGCACGATTCGCAGGTGGTCCATACAAGCAGAGGCATTCCTCCGCCACACCACCACCTGAGGAGGTGGACATGGATCAGATATTCCAGGAGGAGCATGCACTTGCCTCCTGGATAGAGGAGAGGGAAGCCAGGGATCATGCAGCTGAGTTTGATCCCGATGACCATGCATGGGCTGAAGGAGAGTTGGATGGTGTTGAAGCCGAGGAGGATGCTCCAGCTCCACCTCCACCTACTTCTCAGGCTCAGGCAGGGCCTTCTTCTGCCCCAGCAGCTATGGAGCAGCCACCTGCAGCTTTAGCCCCAGCTCCAGCTCCAGTCCCAGCCGCCGCTACCCAGCCCGTTCGCAGTCCAGGGAAAACGAAAACAAAAGTGACTGCACGGAAAATGGGAGGATTTGCAAAGTTGAAAAAAACTTTTGATTTTGGACATTCTGGTACTTCAGAGATGGCTGAAGAGGTGAAGAGATCGAAGCTAGAGGTCAGGCATCCTGTCAGCCCAGATGACAGCACGCAGGCTCCTTCTCACTCCTCAGGTGATGATGACGAGGAGTGCATACCAGCGACGCAGCCATCAGCAGCAGCCGAGTCTCCTGATTCACGGCATCCAAAGCCGTATTACACGCTGGATTCAGATACACATGATTTTTATATACAGGAGCCACAGTATCCAGCATTTGGCCAGGCTGACCAGCAGTGGATTACACCACTAGCTCCACCATCCTCTGCTTACGTCCCGGTCGTCCCGCAGTTCGATCCATACGACCTCGATAGCATGGCATCGGCATTATTTTCATATGGATATGGTCTCGGACAGTATACAAGACTTAGCACGAGGGAGGAGCGAGCGCAACAGGGAGAGGAGGAAGACCAATATCTATATCCTAGATATTGGTAGTAGATTGATATGTTGTAGCCTTTTATTTTTTTTCATGATGTATCAACTCTTTGATTTTTTCATCAATGGAATATGTACTTAACTTCAATTGGAGTTCATTAGTATTTATTCAATGTAGTCTTGTGGATGAATGCTAATCTTATTTTTAAAATTTTTTCTAACTCATTTCCTATTTTTTAGATTTTTTTCTGAATTTTTTGATTTTTTTTGACGAAAAAAAAATTCGAAAAAAAAACCTATTCCGGGCCGATCCGGAATCGATTCCCTTCCCACCGGCCGATTCCTGGAATCGGAATTGGAATCAGTCCAGACCGATTCCGATTCCGATTCCTATTCCGGAATCATTGATCCTACAGGTCTGGGAGAATAATTCCCACACCAGTTCTTACTCCTCTTTCGACCCTTCTTCCACCCCCATTCCTCAAGTTTTATTCAATTTTCTTTTTCATTCTACTTGGATCTACATCCATCTATGGTACCTCCTTGACTCCTATGCATTCTCTAGTGTTAGGAGAGCACCACAGACTTGCATCCATTTCATAGGAGACAACATACAAGTCTGGAGCAGAGTGAGGAAAAGTCAGCTTTGGCCATCGATCTAGAGCTCCTAGGTACCCCATCTATAGGGTGTCAAGCACCCCCTTAACAGGGCACCTGTGAATCTAGAACTCTATTTTTTTGGTCCTGTAACCAATTTCACTCGATTTCTCAAATCCTTCTCGTCCTTTTATCTTTTATTTACCTTTTAACGCCATTTGAATGCATAGAAGCATACATTTATATTGCATACATTTTTAATCATCCAAAAATAGGAATTGAGATCTAGTCTCAATCCGGTTAGTATATTTCCATTTGTTATTTTTAAGCATATTTCTCATACGGTGACTTTACTTTTTTAGTTCTAATCATTTCGTCACTTGTTTTTCTTGTTTCTGCCAGACATTGCAGGAGGAATCAATAAGAAGAAGAAGCACTCTCAAGCTCTTCATCTCTAGCAGGCTAGAGAAGAAGAAGCTAGAACTGACATCTACCATCTTCCACACCAAGCATGTGGGTTAGTACCTTTTCTTAACATTGGAGCCCATGACTCTTGGAGACCACAACACACATACACCACTAGCTTTATGCCATGACCATGGTTCTACATCATCTTTTCTTTTATAGAGCATTGCCTTTTCTTTCCTTCCCTTCCTCCTTCCCACATAACTCAGACTAATAGCCTTCGGGTGCCCAAGTGTCACCTAGGGGATCAATGTGAGTGTGGGATTGAAGCTAATTTTTTCTCTTAGTATTTCTTTCTTTACACAAGTTTACTTTAGTTTGATTCTCATTCCACTCTTGAAATAGACCCAAAAGGTAAGTCGACATCTATGGGGACCACGATGGAATGACTAATGCTTGAGAGCTTCTTATTCTCCTTCTTTGTCCAATTGAAATACTTCTATGTCTATTTTCTATTACTTTTATTGCACTTCATTTATCATCATTATGCTTATTTTTTATTTACATTTCTTTTAAGTTCATTGGGAATCTCCCCACCACCTGCATTTTTATTTTCTTCACTGTACAAGGTGCAATTTCTACCTGCTTCTAGAGTAGAAGGCACCCCACTACTAGGGTTCCTGCATTTTTAGCACCTGGTTCTTTTGTTTCTTCTTTAGTTATAGTTCATCTTTTCAAGCATTTTATTGTTGTTTAAAGTCCTCCCTTGCATCTTCGTTGTTTGTTTACATACATTGCTTGTTTGTTTATTGTTATCATTCTTGTTTAGCTTGATTTGTGATTACTGTATTGCATAGTTTACATCGTTGTTTGTTCTTTATCCTTGCTCATTTTTACTTGCCTTATATTGCATTTGGTATTGGGTTTACCCAACCCATAGGTCATCCAAGATTGGGAGACTTTCTCTTTCCAAACCCATTCCCTCCACACACCTCTTGCAGATTCTGACTCCTCACTCAGGAATTCCCTCTTAAGTTAACTAGGTTTGTTTCTAACAAGGCTTCTGTAAGTCCCTATAAGTGAAGGATTCCCTCACTACCGATTGGGTTGGTTGTACCATTTCCATTCAATCAGCGTACCCATTTCCTACTCATGGTGATTAAGTGTTAGTCTAGAATTGCTCAATGCCATGTGATCATTAGGACCCCAACCTATTGTTGAGAGCATAATACTTCTAAAAATCCATTAACTTTAGGTTGAAATAAAAAAAATCAGTGTTTTAATCATTCCAAGTCTTTGTTACTCGCTTGTTTAAAAAAAGTAAAAATAAAAAATTTCAAATCACAAAAAACCCAAAAGAAATGTTTGTTTTATGTAATTTACTTATCTACTTACAAAAAGGAAAAACCAAAAAAAATTTAAAAACTAAATTGATCCCCTAAAAAGAAAACATTACTTTTAGGTAATCACTTGTTTGTCCACAACAACCCAAAAAAGGCAAAAATAACCCAAAGGAAAATACGAAAAAGAAAAACAACTATTTGAAATCAGAACCTAGTCAAAGCAAAATTATGAATTTTTTTTTATCTTGTCTATGTTGGCTAGGACAAATGAGATGGTCAGCACTACAAGTTGCTACATTGCCACAGAGCCAAAGAATGACAAATGAGGATGCAAATGCAAGGATGGGCCTATGATCCTACTCCTACTTTAGTGTCACTTGTCTTTCATGATTCCCCTCCTCAAGCTCATGCTGTTCAAGCCCTTTCCTCTCTCAATCATCAATCTCTCATGAGGGAGCTTTCTCAAGCCGATGCAAATATGCTCCTCCAAGCCACCCAGACTGTCATGAGTGATAAATGGTTTGTTAGCCATGGTTAGCCCATTTCTATTTCCAAATCAGCAGTTTTTCAACCTGGTGTACCCCAAGTTGATCACTCCCACACCAGGCATGCTCCGTCCACTTATCCACTTATCCATCTTATTCCTTTCAATCTAGGCAACAACTCTTTTATTCCAATAAAGTGAAAAAAAATTCATGATGGTATCTCAAACCTTGCTCAACATCATCATCAAATGCCAACCCTTTCTATTCTTCTACATCTCACCCATCATCGTATTGACTCAAATCACTATTCTGTTACTAAATAGGAAGTAGAAAAGCATGTCAAGGCATGAACAAATGCCAACTACACCGTCTTGGCAGTGCTGTCACCAACAACGAAGTTCATCCTCTCTCAGGTACTACATACATGTAGTCATCATTATCATGTTATCCTCGAGGCATTCATTTCAAAAGAATTTACGAGTATAATCGTAACATGTCTTAAAAAATATTTTGAGTAGAGAAGATAGCTAAGAGAATTTGGTGATGTTCAAGAATGTTTTCAACCAAGATCAAAATATTAGAAAGATAATGAATGGCGCAAGGCAAGGCATAGTGAATCATCCATGGAATCATTTATTCTTTAAAATGTTTTTTAGTAAAAATTACAAATACTCAAAATCGAGAGGATGACCATCACAATCCAAATTCCACTGGCTCTTGGGTGCCTTGACTTGTTCTTTAAGAATTAAGAGTAGGCACCATTCTTCACACACCACATGCCTATATTTCGGAATCCTAATGACCAGACACATGAAAGAAAGCTAGGCAACGTTTGGAGAAGGAAAGTCTACCCTATCCTATTCTTTTCTCATTTCGGTCCAAGGTAGATGTAGGGGACTAGAAGGAGAAGCATCGAAAGTCCCACCACCCCACCACCCTAGTAGGAGGCCGTCTTGGAAGGTCCAACTTCTTAAAAGAAGAAAAAATGGTGCCACAAGATGGGCAAAGACCCCTCAGGCCAACAAAAGAAAAGACCTGTCTGAATGAGTACCACAAAAATAGCCTAAGAAAAGAAAAAAGAAAAGCTCCAAAAGATGGACAATGAACTCCTCAGGTCAAATAAATAAAAAAATAAAAGACCTGTCTAAATGTGGGCTACCGAAGAATATGGGCAAATCAATAAAAGAAGGAAGGACCTGAAGAGGCCAAACCCTAACGGGCAATTGGGCATTAGTAGAGAAACAAATTTGAATGTAGACCATGGGTAATGTTCTTCCTTCTTTAACCCCCATGGGTAATGTAGACCAACCAGATCTAGGCAGAACCTAGTTGATTGATGGTCGAAGGTTAAAAGGATTCTGAATGAAAGGCCTCCCACCCATCACGTGGTGTATGCTCTTGCTCTTTGGAAAACAATTAGGGACACCCATTCCAAGTGGACCAGGGCAAATGACAACCATCCTCTCTAAAAATATTAATAATTTAAAAAGACAAATAAATTGAAAAGTCTCAAAACTCAAAAAATTCAAAAATCTTCAAAACCAAAACATTTTTCAAATATTTTTTGCATTTAGTCTTGCATGCACCGAAATTTTAGAACTCAAACAAACTCGAAAATTTTCAAAATAAAAACATTTTAATTGCATACGCTTTGCATTTAGTTTCAATCTTACATTCATCAAGTTCTCAAAATTCAAACAAACTTAAAAATATTCAAAAAATCAAAACATTTTCAATCATTTGCTTTCACATCCACATTTAATTTTGGTCTTGTACAAGTCAAAAAGTCTAAAACCCAAACAAATTAAAAAAAAAATTCAAAATCAAGAAACATTTTGAATATGCATGCATATTTGATTTCAGTTGTGCATGTCTCTTTTATGTAATGCATATTTAATTTCTTCTTGTTATCACTTTTGCCTTTTGAAGATGCATACATCCCTTAAACAAAGGATCAAGGCAACTCTAGCCTTCCTCATGCAAGGGAACTAAGCCACAATAAAGTTCTAATCATCTTTGTTCAAGTTAATGTAGGAAATGGAGACTCCATACAAGGGAGCTCACGCATCAACTCCCTTCCTCAAGCACATGAATTAGAGATGACAAAACAACAAAAAAAATCATAAAATAGAAAAATCAAGAAAGAGGATTTCCTCGACACTTATTAGGACTTGCATTTTAGTATTGCATCTATCAAAATAATAGTATTTAAAATGTTGAAGACCTCAAGTCTAGAGGGGGCTGAGCCTGAGAACCCCCTCAACAAAACCAGTGATGGCTCGGTCATTCACTAGGCTTGCGGATAAGCCGAAGTTGTATGTATGGGGACGATGGTTCCTTTTGAGGTATTTTGACCCGTCACATGCAACCTATATCTTCAACTATTTTCTTATGCTAATTTGCATTCCTTTAAACCCTGCATGCATTATTTCATGCATCATTTTCATGCATCTCATAACATATTGTGTTCTAAATCATCCTAAGGTCTGTCCCACCTTCTAAGTGTCACTCCATCTTGGGCTTGGCATTCTATCATAAAGTCTTGCCATGTCATTATCCCATTGTGGTCACATTCCTTATCCCACCACAGTCTTATTCTTCATCTCACTGTGTTTTATCTTGCTATGTCACCTTTTCACTTACGGTCCCCACATGGACCATCAAGTTTTAGCTCCCATCGTGGAGCTCTCCACTTCCCCGTCCCCACGCATACCATCTACATTTTCATCTAGGCATATCCTCTGTGCAGACCCCATCATCTTCGATCTCCCGTGTGGTCCACCTTTATAACCCTTAGATACAATCGGGGATTTTTCAAATAATCAATTTCTTAGCAAGCTTCAATGATGATTTTCTATGAAATATGAGGTTATTCCACTCCAAGCTAAGCCAATGCTTCTAAGTAAACCCTAATGAACCTAAAGACCCAACCCTGGTCGATTGGAATTTTTGCACTCCTCGGTTCAACACACCACATAGTTCGAGTGCTAGTCGATGGCGATTTCCCCACCATGCAGGATGCCATTTATTCCTCCATCACATGGGGTGTGTCTTTTAGTTTACTACTATTTGTGCCCATGGCACTTCCTTTTTAATCAATCGATCAAGGAGAAGGTTCGGAAGGAACAAGAGGGTGATCTCAGAATACGGCAAACCTCAGTTTTCTCAACTAGGTCTTTGTGAGCATTTACCCTTGGCATCACCTTTTCATCCCATTACCATTTTATTCTACTACACCTCATTATGCTTTACTTGATGCCAAGCTTGCCTAGTTGGGAGCTTAAAACTCATGTTTTCATAGATACCAATTCTAGACTATTCAAGGCTGATTCATGCTAGTATGCTTAGTGTGCCCTTGGAAGAAAACCTTCATTGGTAAGTTTAAATCCAATTTAAAGAATTTTTCCACGGCCAAATAGCTTCCATTTGCGACAAACAGGAAGTTAATCTTATTTCCCATTTGATCGTATCAAGCATTGGAAGAAAATTGTGCTTTACAACACTTGCTTGTATTTCCAAGCTTATTGAGGGTAGGACATTTGTATTTTGTCTAATCTAACCATAGGATGATCTTTTATGGCCTAGTATCTTTCATACGCAATAAACGGAAGTGAAATCCGAGCTCCCGTTTGTCCGTAGCAGCCTCGGGAAGAAAGTTGCGCAGTTGAAGGACCCAAGCGTCCCCCCACCCAGGTTGCCTAGGTGACCCGATACCGGGTCACTTCCTACACTAGTTGATGATCCCCCAGGTGGGTCACTACCCCTGGTGACCCGATGTCAGGTCATTTCCTCTGCTAGCTAATGACCTGATGCTGGGTCACTTCCTCCACTAGCTGATGACACCCCAGGTGGGTCACCTGGTGACCGACGACATGCCATTACCCCTCATGACCCGGTGATGGCTCATTATCCCTATTGTCCCAGCACCAGGAAGCCCCATCTTCAATTCACTATAATTTCTCATGGTAAAACAAAAAAAACATATATACATGTGCTGCATTATAGTTTGTAATTGCATGATAATATTATTAAAGACCTTGAGTTTAGGAACGGTTGAGTCGGAGAACCCCTCAACAAAAACAATGATGGGCCAACCATTCTCGAACTCGTGGATAGGCCAAAGTCTTATGTACGGGGATGACGATTCTCTCAAAAAGTATCCTGACCTGTTAAACATAGGACCTATATCTTCAACTATTTGCTTATTTTCTATTTGCATTTTTGTTTTACCCCAACAAAAAAATCATGCAACATCATGTCAAACCAGTTGTATTCTAGTTTTTCGAAAAGTTTCTTGCTAGGTTCAGTAGATTCTAGAAGAACACGGAATCATTCCACTCCGAACAGAATCGGTACCTTTGCAAGGACCAAATGAACCTGAAAGAACTGACCCAAAATGATTGGATGTTCATCTTATGTTTCGTTAGTTTAGTTATCCCTTCTCGGTACAAGTACACCATAGAGCTGGGCCGCTAACCGAGATGAACTCACGAGCCATGACTTGGAGGTCCCCTACATTGGGGGGTAGGCTGCTTCTCCTTCTTCTATCTCATGCCCGCGGCACTATATCCATCCAATTAACAACGTGAATGATCTAGAAGGAACAAATAGCAATTGCTAAGGACCGACGATGTCCGATCTTTGCCCAATTAGGTGGTAGTCTGTGTGTCTAATCTACACCTTGGTGCCACATTTTCAGTCTGCGCCATTGCACGCCGCTACACCTCATTACACTCAATTTCATTCATCTATGCTTTATTCCATACTTCTCCCCTACAAAGTCGACACCAAGGCGAGGCAAGCTGTAGACACGCAAATTTTGCCTATTTGAGGAGCTTAAGATTCATGTTTCCTAAGAAGATACTCGAGTTTTCAAACTGAATCTTCAGAATAATGGCAAAAAAAAGGCTCTGGAAGGGAAGATGACCCCCCTGCTATGTCACCAAGGTGACCCCCCTGCCGGGTCGACTCGGTCAATGGGTCATCTTCCAATTCCCGCCAAATCTATCCGTTCTGAGAGTGGTAGGTGTGGGGTCAAATCCGATCAGGTACGGGAGGCGTCTAGATCAATGGGTGCAGACTGATCGAAGTGACCTGTGAGCGACGCACGCTCGTCCGAATGGTTGGGACCGATTGGACATAGGCGTCCTGTCAGCAGGGATGCCTGCCACTGTAGCAGTCCCGCACGGCGCGCGACCGGCTTTCGGCGCACGTGCATTTAATGGCATTTATGGTTTCGCATAAAAAGGACCCCCTAACCACTTTTCAAGGGTTGGAAGAGGGTTGGAAGGTTGAGAATGTCCCCAACTCCCAAGAGAGAGCCCTAGAGAGCTTCAAACCATCTCCATCCTCCAAGCTTCATTGTCCAAGAGATTGAGAGCTTCCCACTTCCATCCACCTCCATAAACCGACGTTCTTCATCCTGTTTCTTCATCGACATCCATTTTGAAGCTTCTCAAGCTCCTACATCCGAGGGGAGATCATCATCTACGTCCTAGGAGCTTCTGGGAGTCATCATCAAGCTTTGAAGGCCATCCGAAAGCATCGCGGGAGCATCCGGGAGCAACTTGAGTCCTGGCGCAGGAGATGACCCGTCTGCCATGTCGCCCAGTGACCCCCTGCTAGGTTTCCCAGGGCTCCAGATTGCCATTTTTGGAGCCGAAACCCATTTTTCTTCCCCCATCTTCTAGCATTACTTTGTTTCTATGTTTTCCATCATAGATAATCATGATTGCATGCATATTTAGCTTAATCATATCATATATCATCACCCAAAACACATAAATAGGGGGGGTTGGGAGTCATTCCCAATCCGGTTAGTCCATTTCTTTTTGTGGTTTTAGTATATTTCTCTTGCAAGATGCTTCACTATCTTAGTTCTAATCCACTTTCACTTGTTCTTATTGCTTACTTGTTTTTGTAGGAACAACTAAAAGTGCTTCAAGCTCTTTCTTCTCGGTCGACCGAAAAGGAAGAAGATGGAACCCATAATCTCCCAACACAATCTCTCCGCTTAGGTATGTTTGGTCACTACTTTCTAACACTTACATTATATCTCTTTCCTTTTTTACTCTTAGAGCCCACAGTTCCTGGTGTAGACACGCCAATTTGGCCTGATTCGGAGCCCCAGACTCCTATTCCATTGGCGATATCATTTATTTGACCGTTATCTGATACGGATTACCTCATGGAGATAAGCTAAGGATGTTGGTGGAGCCCCCTCGTGAGTTGGGAATGGACCGATGATTTCTGGAATAATGCCGTAACCTTCAAGCGAGAGCTGCACGTGAATCGTGAAAACATGAAGCTTGCTCAATGACTGACCTTGAATGGCTTATACTTGAAGGTCTCAGGAGTCCCACGTGTGTTCCGTAACATTCAGGGTTTCTGAGAAGTCATTTCGGTAGGTGTCGATCTATAACGGCTTTTCATTATGGCTTTTCAATCCATGTTGACACGACTATCCCAGACCATGTGTTAGGCCTTTTCGATTATCACTGGGCCATTTTAGGTCATCCGGGTCGATCCTAGCCATATATTTTCATCAACCAGGACCATACGGCCGTTTCGGTCAATTTTAGGGTTTCCTGGCTTTTCCGAGCTTTGATTCATGTTTACCGTGTTAATCTCAGATTTTTTGATGATTTTAGGTTTTCCGACCGTACTGGACTTGTTCGGTCATCATTTTAAGTCATTCCGAGTTGACCTAAGATTCCTCGACCGGAACCGTGCCCTTTCGGATCTCCACCGTGGTTTACAGCCTTTCAGGAGAAGGTAAACCGGTAGAAAGTCCCGTGTGAACGTCTCGGGGGTCATGCCGACTGGTTTACTGACTTGAGGAGCTGCGGTTTAATGCCCTCTTTCCAACACAACAAATAGGAGCCAAATCGGACGTCCCGTTTACAAGTTATGGCCCATGGAATGCACGCGCAAGAGAGAGAGAGAGAGAGAGAGAGAGAGAGAGAGAGAGAGAGAGAGAGAGTACCGCACCCCCGGCCTGCTGGAAATGGGAGGGCGTAGTCACTGTGCCCTCACACTGGGGGCACGCCCTATGCACCCTCAGTTTGGGGGCGCGCCCTCACTCCCTTTAAAGGTGGGGGCGCGGTCGATTTTTGGAAACCGAAAATTACCCCTATTAGCATCTTCTAAACTGGATTTTGGAAAGTTTCTCTCGCTTAAGATCGATTATTTTGACCGTTTCCTCGAGTCGGGGGCGCGTTCGTTGTGTCAAGTCTAATTTTTTGCAATTTCCGGAAGGTTCCGGTGATTTTTAGCAATGAGACGCATAACACGCCCCTGCCTCCTTTGAAACAGGAGGGCACGTAGACCGCGCCCCCAGGGTGAGGGCGTGCCCTGTGCACCCTCTGGTGGAGGGTGCACCCTGTGCGCCCTCACCTCCTTCGAAACATAGGGGCGCGATCAGGCCAGTTTCCATATTTTTAACCGGTTCTCCATCTCTATAAATTGAGGGTTATTCCCAATGACCCAAGGAACCCCCTGGTGCCTAGCTCATCCTGAGGTCGTTCAAGCTTCCTCCCGAAGCTGTCCCAACGTCTAAAGCCAATCCGACGTCGAGAGATCGATCCTAAAGCGAAGGAGAAGCCCGATCCATGAGTTCTACAACAACCAAACTTCATCAGCTTCTGTAGAAAATAGGGGCATCTACTGTAGAAGTGTTCAACAGAAGAGTTGTTCCTCTCTTCGTTCTCTTTCGTTTTCAACTAGCGGCACTTAATTCCGACTTGCCGTCTATCCGTGGAAATTGCTGCACTGAGGGCATGCATTCAGGTTCTGTTCTTCCATATCCGTCCAATTTAAGATTTTCTGAAGGCTTGTACGGACGTATTAAAGAGAAGTCATCAATAGGAGTCTCTTCCTCTCTGAGTTCCCCATCCATAGAAATAAACGGCACTCGGTTCTGACATCGGGGTCGTCCGTAGAATTCTCTGCACCAAAGTCGCGCCAGAAGGTTGCAAGGCTACCCGAACCAGCCTTCTTCAATCAATTTGGCTTCAACTTAAGCCAATTCACTTCTTAAGTTCTTTTTAACTCATTTCATTCAGTCGATTTATTTGTTAGAACATCTTTTAGTTTAGTTTGCATCATTTTTACATAACCAAAAACACAAAAAAGGGGTTAAGGCTCACTCCGAAGCCGGCGAGTTCGGTTTCAATTGCTTCCTTTCTCATCTTCTCCTTACAGTTACTACACTTCCCACAAGTCTAATCCATCCCTTCACTTGTTTCTTTGTTTAATAGTTGCATAGGCTGATCAAGCTAGCATCAGTTGGACTCCCCCTCATCGGCCGGCCGAAGAGGAGGAAGGTTGAACTCACATCTCAATCTCTCGCGCTAACGTACACACAGTCATCTAACTTAATCTATTGTTCAATTCCATAAAGCGGAGCTCGTGGCTCCTGTGACCACCCCTTTTATTCATGCTTTAGGTCATTCATTCCTCACTCTCATCCCACATGACCCGAACCGTCTCCGGTGCTCGAGCGACACCGTGAGATGAAAGTTCGGGAATCAATGTGAGTGCGGGACTGAGGTGAGGATTTTACCTCTTTCTGAGTGTTTTCCGATTCACTCCCTTTTCCCTATTCTAACATCACCTTTTCTTGAGGTGCCGATTTGGAACCCATTTCTGGAGTCGACACCTGGTGACCACACACACACACACCATATCCACCGGAGCTCAAAGAAGGAAGAAGAGGAGTGGTGGCGTTTCTCGGAGCCGGGGAGACCTGACACACCGACGAGGGCGTGTACACCCCTCTCTAGGTTTGAACTACTAAGAAGTAGAAGCATATTTAACAACCAGTGATCCTTCTTGATTTAATATCTCTTCCTCTTGCACACACGTGGAAATTAACTCATTCAATTTCCATTATTCCTTATGTGAGTAAGAAGAGATTTTGAGTTGATAAAACTATGATGGAAGAAGTTTAGGATAAATGTAACCAGAATAGTTTCATCAATAGTCATGACCAATGCTTTAAACTTTTCATCAATGTCAGACATTTCCATAATGTGCTTTCATACACCATTGCCTCTATCATATTTCATAGAAGTCAAGCTATTTGTGAGCATTCCAACCATTGTTCAATGGAATCAAGAAATTTTCTTGTCCTTTCACTATTAGATATAAAACCCCTTATGGTTTTTGAAATAGAACTATTGATTAAACAACCTAAGATGATGAGAAACTACTCATGTCAATCACTATAATTGGACCTATTCAGTGCAAGAATCATAGACAAATTAGAATGTAGTGAAGTAAGATTCATAGCCAAAATTACCATAAACAATTTACATTACTATCATGATGTAGATAAAATATATCATAGTAAAGATCTATAATATCATGACAATTCACTTTATTTCAATAATCAACTAAGAATGCATGAGGGCAAGGAGATCTCACCTACGGGTAAAAGATTCTTCTTGCTTAAGCAATAATTAGTTAATTATCAATTCCATTCAATATATACATTGAATTAATGTATACATTACTTGATATACCTTAATGTAATTTTCTATGATGAGAGAGTCACCTTAATTCTCTCTATAAATCAATGATCTCAAGTAAAAGATCTTTCGGGGCAACTAGAGACATAAAAGAGACTCAAAATCATTAATCTATAAAATTGATCAATGAAATTTCCATATTAGACTATTTTGCAATTTTATTTTATGATAAAGTAGCCATAATTCTCTCTATCAATAACATCAAGTACTAACACAATCCTAGATCCTTCTAGGCAACTAGAACCATGAAGAAATGTATGGTCATCAATAGAATTGCTTAACATGAATAAATATATTATTATGCAATTTTATTTTACGAAAGAGTATTCATAATTCTCTCTATTACTAACTTCAAATATTAACATGATCCTATACCCTTCGAGACAACTAGAAGAACAAAAAGAACTCAAAGTTATTAAATTATAAAATCGCACAACAAAATAACTCTTAATTCATGCACCTATAAGCAAAACTATAATAATAATAATAATAATGGCATGAATGAAATCATGAAAAAAAAGTTTCATATGCAATTTTAAAATATGGTATATCAAGAAACTTAATGCTGCATGATCCCTACTTAACCAAGAAATATACAGAATTAAACCTTAATTAATTGACAATCTAAGTGCACATAAAATAGTATCCAAAACATAAACAATATCGATGCAATTATTTTAATTTATTTTGAAAATATGCAATCACAGTAAATGTCAATGATATGATGTCAATCAAACCTTGTTAATCATGCTTTTCCACTAATATCGTGATATAGACTCTTAATGGGCCTAATCTGAACATTTACAAGACCTTAAACCATGAATTCTATAAAGCAAGAGTATATATGCAATTTCAGAGTGATTTTAACAGCAATATAAGAAGATGGAGGTATAACTGCAACTTTTTTAAGTTTTGGGTTCTCTTTATTGGATCTGGGTTCGAATCTTAAAATTCAGATCCAAATATATATAACGGGATGCAAATTCTTTAACATGATCCAATAACCTTATCATTTAATGTCCACGGCATTGAATGAATCAAGGGCATATAACAGCAATTAGATCAATGACAATGTGTGATTACCACCGTTGACCATTCAAAACCCGTCGGCTTCTTCCCTGCAAACAAACCACCAATATGGTTTGTGTTATACGTCGGAGCGTCGGAACGCTCCCGCAGCCGAACAAACGTGAGACCCAGCAAGCAACTCGGGTAGCAAAGATTAAATACGAATCGAGAATAAGACAGACAAGCAAACCACACAGACAGCAGATTTACGTGGTTCGGAGAGACGATACGTCTTCCTACGTCCACCGGGAGAGCAGAGAGAATCCACTAGATGTAGAAAATACAAAGTGGGAAGATACTCTTACACCGACACGGAGTGATCTATCCCAAGACAGAGTAATCCCGAATCCCCAAATCTCCTTCTTGACGATACGCCTTTAAATAACTTCGTAGAGCACCGAATAGGCCTTTCCACGAACACCACGATCTCCACGATAGAAGAGAATGTGGAAGATAAGAAGAATCGAACACGACGTCGAGATCTCCGAGCAGCCCTCTCTCTTCTTCTCTTTCTCTCTCTCACGGCGGCTATGCACCTCACGTTCGCAAGAACATGCTGGCTGCTATAAGCCATAGAAGCCCCCAACTCTCAATCACGTATCAACATGATAATCAAAATAGGGTAAATAGAAAATATGGGAAAAGACCAAACAGCCCTTTGACCAAGTCAAAAATATCACATTCTCCACCTATTTGACATGGTCAAACAAAAGACTAAACAACTCTCTTTAAAACTACCCCCTCTCCCTGGGGCCTTCAAAACTCAGCAAGCTCGAACATTAGCCAAGTCTAGACAATGCTGGAACTTGACCGTTGGAAGTGGCTTGGTCATCATATCTGCAGTGTTCTCCTCAGTTGAAATCTTCAAAAGTTGGATATCTCCACTTGCAACTAATTCTCTGAGCTTATGATATCTGACATCAATATGCTTGGTTCTTGCATGGTACACTGGGTCCTTTGCAAGACAAATAGCACTCTGGCTATCACAATTCAGACTAATATTTCTCTGAGAAACACCAAGCTCCTTAACCAAACCTTTCAGCCAAACTGCCTCTTTAGCAGCAATATACTCAGCCTCAGTTGTTGACAAAGCAACTATGTCCTGCAACATAGCCTTCCAACTGATAGGACTTGCACCTAGAGTAAAGATATACCCCGTGGTAGATCTCCTCCTGTCAAGGCCACCTGCATAATCTGAGTCAACAAAGCCAACTAAAACATCAGTACTGTCAATGCTCCTCTGAAATAATAAACCAAAATCTGATGTACCCTTCAGGTAACGTAAGATCCATTTAACTGCATTCCAATGCTCTTTTCCTGGATTTGACATATACCTGCTAACCACACTAACTGCCTGAGCCAAATCTGGCCTAGTGCAAACCATAGCATACATCAGACAACCAATTGCATTAGCATATAGAATTTTGAGCATTTCCTGATGTTCTTTATTTGACTTATGACATTGTTGCAATGACAATCTAAAATACTGAGCTAAAGGTGTGCTAACTGACCTCGAATCATTCAAATTAAATTTAGCCAACACCTTTTCAATATAACCCTTCTGGGTTAACCAAAGCTTACCAACTTCACGATCTCTATGGATCTCCATGCCTAGGATTTTTCGACCACCACCCAGGTCTTTCATCTCAAACTCTGAATTTAGTTCCTGTTTCAACTTGACAACTTCTAACATATGCTTACAAGCAATAAACATATCATCAACATAAAGCATCAGCAGGGTAATAGAACCATCATTAAGAGAACGAAAGTAAACACAACTGTCATACTTGCTCCGACTGTAACCATGTGCCAACATAAAGGTGTCAAACCTTTTATACCACTGACGTGGAGCCTGCTTTAAACCATACAGAGACCTGTTCAATTTGCAAACCAATTTCTCATTATTTTTCTGAGCAAAACCATCTGGTTGCAACATGTAGATCTCCTCATCAAGACTGCCATGTAGAAATGTTGTCTTTACGTCAAGCTGCTCCAACTCTAAATTAAACATGGCTACCATAGCTAGCATGACACGAATAGAGCAATGCTTAACCACTGGAGAAAAAATCTCAGTAAAATCAACACCTTTCTTCTGAGCATAGCCCTTAGCTACAAGCCTTGCCTTGTACTTTGTTGGTTCTGTGTTTGATAAAGCCTCCTTTTTCCTGTACACCCATTTGTAGCCAATAACTTTCTTACCCTTGGGAAGTTTGACTAAATCCCAAGTCTGATTTTTTCTGAAGAGAATTCATCTCTTCCTTCATAGCATTCAGCCACATCTCATTGTCCTTGCTTTCTACTGCTTCCTGAAAGCTAGAAGGATCAGAAGACAAAATAGGAAATGCATAAGCAACAATATCCTGTAATCTTAATGGTAATTTAACTTCCCTTCTGGCTCTTCCTTTTGCAATAGAATAAGTCTCATCATCTGGTTATACATTTTCTTCATTCTAATGTGAAGATTTCTCCTAAATCTGAACTGGTAGAAGAAATATCATTTTTCCACTCCACCTGGACCGAATTACTGGGCTTCTTCACTGGTTGCTAATTTTTTTTTAACAATGATGCTTCATCAAATACAACATCCCTGCTGAGCTCAATTTTCTTTGTTTCTGGGTTCCAGAACTTGAACCCTTTCACACCAGACCTGTAACCCAAGAAGATACACTTCTTGGACTTGGCATCAAGCTTTGTCCTTTCATCATCCTGCAACAACACAAAAGCAGGACATCCAAATGTGTAAATCTGAATAATTAGCTGGCTTACCAGACCAAATGTCAAACGGTGTCTTCAAATCAAGAGAAGTAGAAGGTGATCTGTTAACAATATAACAAGCCATGTTAACTGCCTCAGCCCAAAACTACTTAGGAAGATTAGCAAACAATCTCATACAATGAGCTCTTTCTAGCAGTAACATGTTCATTCTTTCAGCTACTCCATTTTGCTGTGCCTTGCCTGGAATAGTGAAATGCCGAGTAATACCTTCTTTTCTACAAAAATCTTCAAACTCTTTTGATATGTACTCACCACCATTGTCAGTCCGTAGGACTTTCACCTGTTTACCTGAATCTTTTTCAACTTTGGCTTTCCAGCTTTTGAATGTCTCAAACACCTCTGACTTATGCTTCAAGAAGTAGACCCAAACTTTCCTGGAGAAATCATCAATAAAAGTGACAAAATATCGAGCTCCACCTAAAGAAGTAACTGGTGATGCACCCCAAACGTCAGAGTGAATATACTCAAGAATATTTTTACTTCTATGACTAGAAGTAACAAATTTAACCTTACACTGTTTGCCAAGAACACAAGATTCACAAAAGTCAAGTTTACAAGATTTAATACCCTTGAGTAGTTTCCTGTTGTGCAGTTCAAGTAATCCTCTCTCACTAATATGGCCAAGCCTAGCATGCCATAACAAAGTAATATCATCATCAGAAGAGGAGGAAACTGCAGCATCACCTGTAACGGTCTTACCAAGCAATTTATACAAAGAACCTGTCTTTTCTCCTTTCATAATAACTAAAGCACCACGTGTCACTTTTAACATGCTATTAGCACCACTAAAGGTGCAACCAGAATCATCAAGTGCACCAAGGGAGATAAGACTTTTTCTCAAATCTGGGACATGCCTGACCTCTGCCAAAGTTCTAACAACCCCGCAAACATCTTGATTTTAATGTTTCCTATCCCAACAGTTCTGCACTCAGTATTATTTCCCATCAGAAGTCTATCCCCATCATAGGACTTATATGAATCAAACCAGTCTCTATATGGGCACATATGATAGGAACATCCAGAATCAAGAATCCATGTATCGGAAGAATCCATACCTGAGGAGATGGTGAGAACATCTCCTTCCTTTTCTGAATCAGAAGCCACGCCAGCCTCAACTGGCTCCTTCCCTTTTCGCTTGGATTTTTCCTTCAACTTGGGGCAATCAGCCTTCCAGTGTCCATCTTCTTTGCAGTAACGGCACTTGTTGTCCTTGATCTTTGACTTTGACCTGGACCAATTTTTCTTGTTGCGATTTCCACCTGACTGATTTCTTTCTTTTCATCTTCCTCTGGCAATAAGACCTTCAGAATGCTGTTCGCCTGAGCTGCCACTAGTCATGTCTTTGTCCATCAACTCTTTCGAGAACAAATGAGATTTCACATCCTCAACGGATATAGAATCTCTACTGCATAACATAGATTCTCGAAAAGTCTTGTACGATGGTGGTAGAGAACAAAGTAGGAGCAGAGCTTGGTCTTCCTCTTCTATCTTCACATCGCTACTTTCTAAATCTATCATAATAGAATTAAATTCATCAAGATGTGATTTAATAGAGGTACCTTCTGCCATCCTGAGCATGAAAATGCGCTACTTCAAATAAAGCTTGCTGGTCAGAGATTTCGTCATATACAACGACTCCAATTTTAGCCACAGCGCAGCCGTTGTTTTCTCGTGCCTGACCTCTCGGAGAACCTCGTTTGACAAACTTAACTGAATTGAAGCTAAAGCCTTATCATCTAAGTCTTGTTTCTCATCGTCAGACATAGTGACCGGCATCCTTTCCTTCCCAAGTAAAGCCTTCTGTAATCCCTGATGGGTTAGAAGCGCTTTCATTTTTATCTGCCACAGACTGAAGTTGATACTCCGGTCGAACTTCTCTATATCGAATTTTGCCGTCATCTTTGCAACACCTAAACACTTGCTGAATCACACAAATAACCAAAACACGGCTCTGATACCAGATGTTATACGTCGGAGCGTCGAAACGCTCCCGCAGCAGAACAAACGTGCAACCCAGCAAGCAACTCGTGTAGCAAAGATTAAATACGAATCGAGAATAAGACAGACAAGCAAACCACACAGACAACAGATTTACGTGGTTCGGAGAGACGATACGTCTTCCTACGTCCACGGGGAGAGCAGAGAGAATCCACTAGATGTAGAAAAATACAAAGTGGGAAGATACTCTTACACCGACACGGAGTGATCTTTCCCAAGACGGAGCAATCCCGAATCCCCAAATCTCCTTCTTGACGATACGCCTTTAAATAGCTCTGTAGAGCACCGAATAGGCGTTTCCACGAACACCACGATCTCCACGATAGAAGAGAACGTGGAAGACAAGAAGAACTGAACACGACGTCGAAATCTCCGAGCAACCCTCTCTCTTCTTCTCTTTCTCTCTCTCACGGCGGCTATGCACATGCTGGCTGCTATAAGCCGTAGAAGCCCCCAACTCTCAATCACACGTATCAACATGATAATCAAAATAGGGTAAAATAGAAAATATGGAAAAAGACCAAAAAGCTCTTTGACCAAGTCAAAAATATCACAGGTTTGAATGCCAGAGGGGTAAGTTACTAAATACCCAACTCCTTTCATCCTTGAAGCTGGTCGAGAAAATCAAATATATACCAATTCAATTTAGCAATGACAGGTACGTAAGTATGCCATTACCAGCACCGTCGAGAAAGGGAGGCGGCGGTGACCGTGAGATGGAGGCCCAGCCGCCACCGCCCAGTGCAGCCGATCGAGGAGAAGTGCCGCGGCGCGGTGCTCTCCGGCCACCGCGGCCGTCGACCAGCGCTGCCGGAGTTCGTCATCAGGGCGCCGGAAAAGGCAGCCCCGCGAGGCGTTGCAGCTTCAGCCGTTGCAGGCGCTGCCCGCCGCACAGCAGCGCCACCACGCGTCGATCTCCACACCCATCCAGCCGCCCGTGAGGGCTGTTAGGAATTACACAATTCCATGGCATCCTGGGTAGTTAGGGTCGTTACCTTTAAGGTACACTTGTATTTCAATTACATGTACATTTACATTTCATCTGAATTCCTTTGGCATGAGAATTTTACTCACGCCCAAATACATAATGTAAATGAATTCATTCATATATATAGTGAGTGACAGTCGAGAGAGCAGCCTCAATTGAGGTCTACTCTTTTCCCGCTCTTCCTCCATTTCCTTCTCTCCCTCTGAAGTCATCTTCTCGGATCGATCTGCTGCATATCAGGAGTTGCTCCATTGTGCAGGATCGTAGAGCAGAGTCACTCTGTTCATTCGATCTAAGTTGGTATCAGAGCGAGCGTCCGCTGCATCTCTTTCTTCGGCTTATTTTCTTCTTCGCCGTCAGGTTCGTAATCTGTTTGCACAATGGATGACTCTACTATGGAATCAGCCCCTTCTCAGCCATTGAGCAGATCTGCTCTTCCTTTTGCCAATGGATCTGCGTTTACTGCTTTACCGAACATATCTCATCGCTTTGCGGTCAAACTCAATTCTGATAATTACATGATATGGCGGGGCCAATTTATTCCGTTTCTGAAAATGTATGATCTCATGGGTTTGGTTGATGGTACGATCTCATGTCCTCCGGATTTTCTTCCGGATACTTCTAATCCTATGATTTTGTTTCCAAATCCTGATGCAAAGCTATGGAAGCAGTATGACGGTCTGGTAATGACCTTGATCATCTCTTCCGTTAGCGATAGTATTCTTCCAATGGTCGTCGGATATGACAATGCTTCTGATGCCTGGAAGGCCATTTCCAATATGTACGGTTCATCTTCAAAGGCTCGTATGCTTCAGCTACGCTTGCAACTTCAGAATTTAAAGAAAGGCAACATGCGGATTGCTGAATTTTTATAGAAAATTCAACATCTATCCAACACTTTGGCTATGGCCGGTGATCCCGTCTCAACTAGTGAGCTTCTTCTTTATGTTTTCAATTGTCTTGGATCGGATTATGATCCGTTTGTGACTGCGATTACAACAAGGAATGCTAGTTCTGTTCTCACTTTTGATGAGCTCCAGGGGATGCTATTGAGTCATGAAATTCTCTTAAATCAAAGACAACAAGCCGTTACAGATTTAACTGCTAACTTAGCCCGTACCACTGTTACTCAGCAACAGTTTGGAAATTCCTCAAATAGAGGCAGGTCTGGCCGTGGCAGGAGCAATGGCAGAGGTCGGTCTGATCGACCCAACTATTATAACAATGGCAGAAATTCTCCTAGTCAGAATCAGTTTGATGGTCAGTACACTCACAGCTATGGTTCTAATCAGGGAAATCAGGTGCCGATATGCCAATTATGTGACAAAAGAGGTCACACAGTTCATGTTTGTTGGAAGCGATTTGATCATGGTTTTCGAACCAACCAATACACAGGGAATTCACCACAGTCTGGTGGGTCTAACTTTTCTCCTTTTGCAGCTAACGTTGCCAATTTTAACACTCCTCAGGTTCCTGTTGACAATGCTTGGTATCCGGACAGTGGTGCTAATAATCACATGACTCCGAATATAACTTTGCTTCGTAATCCTACGGAATATACACGATGATAAGGTTTTGGTTGGTAATGGAGAAGGCATGAACATTAAGAATGTTGGTACCTCAGGTTACAAAAACTTTAAACTCTATCATACTTTACATGTTCCTTTGCTCACTAAAAATTTACTCTCGGTCTCACAGTTCACCAAGGACAACTCAGTCTCATTTGAATTCTTTCCTGATTCTTGTCTTATTAAGGATATCCGGAGCAGGAGCATTTTGGCCAGAGGGCGCAATTTTAATGGGTTGTACTGCTTGGAGACTGAACCTTCTACCTCCCCAGTGGGTCTGACTGCTGAAACCTCACATTTGTGGCATGGTCGACTTGGGCATCCAGCCTTGAAGACGGTGTTGAAAGTTTTAGATACCATTGAAGATCCCTCCACTTTTGATAGTAGTTTCTTTTGCACTCATTGTGCACTAGCCAAGAGTCACAAACAGTCCTTTCCGTCCTCTTCTCATGTTACAAAATTTCCTTTAGAACTTGTTGCCTCCGATGTTTGGGGCCCAGCACCTGTTCTTAGTTCCAATGGTTATAAATATTATGTCACCTTCATTGACCATTTTAGTCGTTATTGTTGGATTTTTCCTATAGCTCTTAAAAGTGATGTCTTTAAGGTCTTTCTACAATTCAAAAATCAAGTTGAGAATTTATTTTCTCGAAAGATTGTTTATTTTCAAAGTGATTGGGGAGGAGAATTCCAAGCTCTATCTAAATTTTTTATTGATTGTGGCATTACACATCGAGTTGCATGCCCTTACACACACCATCAGAATGGCATTTCGGAGAGAAAGCACCGTCACATTATAGAGACCTCTCTAGCTCTTCTAAGTCATGCCAAACTTCCTTATATTTTTTGGGATGAAGCAGTCTTATGCGCCACTTATCTCATAAATCGGTTACCAACGCCAGTTTTACACAATATGTCTCCGTTTCAAAAATTATATGGCATTGCACCTGATTACAAGTTTTTGAAGGTCTTTGGGTGTGCATGTTACCCCCACTTAAGACCTTACAACTCTCACAAGTATACTTTCATATCTGAATGTTGTGTCTTTTTAGGCTACAGCACCAAGCATAAGGGCTATAAGTGCTTTTCTCCTACAGCTGGGAAAATGTATGTTGCTATCAATGTGGTCTTCGATGAACATACTTTCCCCTATGAAACTCTTCTTAAGTCTTCAGATAATTGTGTGCACACATCTGATTTATGTTTACCTGCACCACGGGTCACCACTTGCATTCAACCGGCTGCGGATATTCAATCTGGTTCTAGTTCTGCTGTTCACCATATTAATCAAGACAGTTCTCACTTCATTCAGGTTTCTGCTTCTGACATTCCAGCATTACAACCACCATCTATGACTTCATTGTCTGGTTCTGATACAGGTGCCTTTAGCACTGCTGTTCCTCAACCTGCTATACCCTCTTCTAGCAGCTCTCCTATGCAGGTGTCTACCCAATGTCACATACCTCAGCCTGTTTCCTCGCCTGGAGACACTTCCCCTCCTCAGAAGTTCAGGTCCCTCACTGATATCTTATCTAAACCAGACCCTGTTCATCCACCAAGGACAAGTAAGTATGCTCTACTTGTTGAACATACCGGTGACATAGAACCTACCTCTTTCACTTTGGCCAATAAGAATTTAGCTTGGAGACAAGCCATGTCCGAAGAATTCTCTGCCTTACAACGGAATGGCACTTGGGTCCTTGTATCCCCACCTGATAATGCTAACATTGTTGGTTGCAAATGGGTATTTAAATTGAAGAAAAACTCAGATGGAACTATCGCTAGACACAAGGCAAGGTTAGTAGCAAAGGGTTTCACCCAAGAGCACGGCATTGATTTTGATGAAACTTTCAGTCCTGTTATCAAGCCAACCACTATAAGGATTATTCTGTCTATTGCTGTGAGTTCCAATTGGACCATTCGTCAACTAGATGTTAATAATGCCTTCTTGCATGGGACTTTGAATGAAGACATATATATGTCTCAACCTCCTGGTTTTATTGATAAATCATGTCCTACTTTTGTTTGCAAACATTTAAAATCTTTATATGGGCTAAAGCAGGCCCCTCGGGCATGGTTTCAGAAACTTCATTCTCATTTGATGTCTCTCGGATTCAAGTCTTCAATATGTGATCCCTCTTTGTTTCTATTCATGAAGGATGGGATTATTATGTATTTGTTGGTTTATGTTGATGATATTATCTTGACTGGTAATAATCATCATGCTCTCACTCAACTGATTCAGAATCTGGCGACTGTCTTTTCTTTAAAAGATCTTGGTGATCTTACATATTTTTTGGGCATTGAAGTGACTAGGTCTTCGGCCGGTATGCAGTTGTGTCAACAACGTTATATCTTGGACTTACTTACAAAGTCTCAATTGTTAGATTCTAAACCGGTAACTACTCCTATAGCTGCTGGCAGTAAGCACTCACAGCTGGATGGTACACTTCTGGATGATCCGACTCAATTCAGGAGTTTGGTTGGCTCCCTCCAATATGTTACACTCACAAGACCGGATGTTGCTTTCTCAGTCAACAAGGTCTGTCAATTTATGGCAGCCCCTACAGATGTGCATTTCTCTCTTGTCAAACGGATATTGAGATACCTCAAAGCCACCCATAACTTCACCTTCTTCATTCGTCCCACTGATTTCACTCTACATGCGTTTTGTGATGCTGATTGGGGAGGATGTCCGGATGACCGGAGATCCACCGGTGGCTACAGCATTTATCTTGGTCATAACTTGGTTTCTTGGACAGCCAAGAAGCAACGGACAGTTGCTAGGTCCAGTACAGAGGCCGAGATGAGATCCATGGCCCTTACTGTTACTGAACTTCTTTGGACACTTCAGCTGATCAAGGAACTGAACATACATGTTACCCATCCCCCTGTGGTCTGGTGTGACAATATAAGTGCCATATACCTCTCTGCAAATCCGGTTTTTAAAGCTAGAACAAGACACGTAGAAATTGACTTTCATTTTATTAGAGAACTTGTACAGGCCAAGACAATTGTTATTAAACATCTCTCCAGCAAGGATCAAATAGCTGACATTTTCACCAAGCCTCTCTCAATTAAACCTTTTGAGACACTTCGAAGCAAGTTGAATCTGCAACCCCAGTTCAACTTGAAGGGGGGTGTTAGGAATTACACAATTCCATGGCATCCTGGGTAGTTAGGGTCGTTACCTTTAAGGTACACTTGTATTTCAATTACATGTACATTTACATTTCATCTCAATTCCTTTGGCATGAGAATTTTACTCACGCCCAAATACATAATGTAAATGAATTCATTCATATATATAGTGAGTGACAGTCGGGAGAGCAGCCTCAATTGAGGTCTACTCTTTTCCCGCTCTTCCTCCATTTCCTTCTCTCCCTCTGAAGTCATCTTCTCGGATCGATCTGCTGCATATCAGGAGTTGCTCCATTGTGCAGGATCGTAGAGCAGAGTCACTCTGTTCATTCGATCTAAGTAGGGCCAGAAGTATCACTGATCGGCTGCAAGATCGCACCGCAGTGGATACATACGACAGAAATCCAGGAACCATGATCGATTTCTAGGTGAAGATGGACGACGTGCAAAACGGGATGAACAGGAGGATCCGGATGCAATCAGAAATCGAGGAGGAAAAATATCCTATTTCATGTATCAAATCCGGTAGAACGAATCAGGCCAACTATGATACCAGCTGTTGAATTTGCCAAAATGTACATGTACGAGATGACCTCTCATACTTTCTTTCTCACATTTTTGTGAATATCACAAGAGCTACTCAACCTCTCGTTCTACCGTACTTTCTTTCTCACATTTTGGCAAAGATATGTAGAACCCCTCTCGTTCTACATGTACGAGATGAGAGTAGCTATCATAAGATTCATAGCCAAAATTACCATAAGTACATGTACGAGACCTTTCTTTCTCACATTCTTGTGAATACCACAAGAGCTACTCAACCTCTCGTCTTCATACTGAGTCAGTCCGTCCGGACTCAATCTTTAAATTATCATAATTGTAAATATATTTTTAATATTAATGGGTTCTAAGATAGTATCAAGACTTTATTTTAATAAAGTCCCTTTATAATATAATTCTACCAGTGTCTGCACCCCTCGCCGTCGATGGTGGTGACCGTGTTACCCACGCTGCACTTGATGAACCCCAGGATATTGTTGTTCTCCACGTCGAGCTTGATGGTGTCGTTCGCTTTGATCAGCGGCCAGCGGGTCGGTACAGCGGATGCTGCGGCAGTCGTAGGTGTTCAAGTATGGGATCCCCAAGTCTCCGACTTGCACCGACACCAGACTTTCGACAGTTTGAATTGCAGAATGGTGGTGCTTATTATGTATAATATTTTATGGCCTGTTTGGTTAGATTATCAAAATGATACTATATTAATATTGATATTGATATTTTCAGAAAAAGATGAAGTATCAATATCAAAATTGATACAAGTTGACACTTGCATTACATAATATGTGTTGTTTGCACTACAAATTTAAAAATTGATACTATTAGCCAAACACCTTGAGGTGATTACCCAACAATATCAAGTTTAAAATTAATAGTGATAGAAATGTCTAATAGTGTTACAAAATAGGGCATTAGTTTGTGAGTATATTAAGAGATTAAATCAATATACTATCAACAATATCAATTAACTATTTTTCAAAAGTTAAGTTAAAAGAATTCCGAACTTAAGCATGTTCTATTGAGAGTAAGTTGAGGATGAATGACCTCCCGAGAAGACTCCTAATCAGCACTGTTGTTAGGCCAGTCAGCTGATTTAGACGATCGTTACATATGATATCAGAGTATGATCTAGCCAGAAAATTTAGTGTGACTCATCTAAGTATACGATGTAATATATGTGATCTTAACGAGAGCGTCAAATCTTTAAAGGAGATAGATTGTAACATCTTGATTTGTGAATATGTTAAGAGATTAAATTAGTAGACTACTAATAATACTGATTAACTATTAATTTTTAGAGGTTGAGTTGAAAGAATTTCGAAATTAAACATACTCTGTTAGGAGTAAACCAAAGATAAGTGATCTCCTAAGAAGACTCTTAATCAATATTATTGTTAGGCCAATTAACTTGATTTAGTAGATCGATACGTTATGAACATAGGATCCCCGAGAAAGAACGAGATCAGGGACGTGGGCTCGCGAGTGTGGCGGGACAGTTTGAAAACGTGATGAGATTTGCGGGAAACCTGCTTATTGATTTTAAGAGCGATGAATTCTTCTTTCACTAAGGGTCCATTTGGTAAAGTGTAAAATCAAAATCTAAGAAAAAGTTTTTCCCGGAATGCACTTTTCCAGGAAATTGAAAACAACGAATGGTTGTTTGGTTAACTTTTCCGGAAAAGTTTATCAACCAAGAGAATTTTATCTATATTTTTGTGATAAATTTATTTAGTTATAATAAAACTTTAATTTAAAAATAAATTTAGTTTATTATTTATATACCAGTGAAATATTTTTTATTAACAATAAAATATATTAATTTTTTATTTTAAAATCATTTCTCTAAATTATTTCCGATCATTTGAATTTGAATATCTGTAAATCATATTCCTAAATTTCATGTAAAAGTGTACTACAGTGTACTCATTTTATTTATTGAAGTTTTTAAATATAACTACTAAATATTAAATTTATATTTTTCAAATTAAGTATATGATAAAATATTTTTTAACACTAAAAAGTTTCATAAAAAATTAATTTACTTAAATTCAGAGGTTGTAAACCTACGACCTGGGAACTAAATAAAATATATACTGCATAATAGTACACCAAAGTATTATTGTGTATTCTATATAAAATAATTTATTTAATAAAATAGTTCAAACATTTTGCAAACATAAGTTTAAACTAAAATTTTATCAATAAATTTATTGAATAAGTAGTTCGTATAATAAAATTACTTTTTAAAAAATATTTTATTTTTTAACACAAAAATAAATGAATTTTATATCTACATATTTAGAAAGGCGATTTTGAGTAATAAACGTAATATATATCTTCCTCCGAAAATGGCATCCACTGCCTCGCAGCGGATGCCAAAATCGGGATTTCCCCTGAGTGCATGTAAGACATTTTACATGATTCATCTTATCCATGCAACCAAATAAGTTGCCGTAATATGTTTTCAGGAAAAGTGGCGCATGCATGATGTTTTCTATCCAAACAAACGGACCCTTAAGTAAATTGTTTAGTTTACCAAGTTAAACAGATCATTAAAAATTATTCTTATGTGACAAATTCAAATACGAAAACTAAAAAAAATACTACAATAACGTTGACCTTGAAACAAAAAAATGCACACAAAATTCATTTCTTTTTTATTAAAGATTTTATGTCCAGTAGGATTAATTGTTCGATGCAAATTTAGGTAATTGGGATGAATCATGCTAAATAGATTAGTAGTTGGGCGTCTTTAAGGCGTCGTTTGGTATCGGGATAAAATTGATGGGGATAGGGATAAACCAATCCTTGTGATTAACCCTATCCTCATCGTGTTTGGTTTAACTCAGGATAAGTTCAAGGATAACCCTATCCTATGTTTGGTATGTTAACAATAAATTTGAGGATAACCCTATATTTTTATATTTTTATCTTGTTTATATTATCTTATTTTATTATCCATAATATATTTATAAAAATCTTAATTAAATTATATATTTATATAATAAATATAAAATATCAATATACATTTAAAGATATAAATAAAATCATTTTAAAAATATGACAGGACGCCGGCTTCCTTCACCCCCTAGCCCCCCCTCCCCGCGAACACCCCCGGCGGCCCGCGGACATGGGAGACGGCGGAGCTCCCCCCCATTTTCCCCGCGGTTCTCCCCCCCCGGAGCTCCGAGCCCCCGCGCGCCCCCCTCCCCCTCCCTCCCCCGGAGCTCCCGGCCCCCGGGCACCGCCGTTCCCCCGGAGGCCGGGACACCGCCGTTCGCCCCCGCCGCCGGCGTTCGCGCCCCCCGGAGCTTCCGGCCCCCTGGAGCTCCCGCGCGCCCCCCCTCCCCCGCCGCCGGCGTTCGCGCCCCCGGAGCTTCCGGCCCCTGGAGCTCCCGCGCGCCCCGAGCTTCCCGGCCCCACAGGAGCTCCCCCGCCCCCCGGAGCTTCCAGCCCCCGGAGCTTCCGCACGCCCCCTCCGCCTCCCCCCTCCCCCGGAGTTCCCGGCCCCGGACACCGCCGTTCGCCCCCCCTCCCCCTCCCCCCGGACACCACCGTTCGCCCCCCCAGTTGCGAGCCGCGCGCGAGAGTCACCCTATCCCACCTAATACGTGGGATGACTTAATCCTGAACTTATCCTTATTTTTAGGGATAACCTGGATTAAGTAAAACCAGAATTAGATGAATTTTATTTGATTACCAAACAGGGGATTGGGGATAAACCAGGTCTATCCCTGGTTATCCCCATACCAAACAAGGCCTAAGTGTTAATGGACATATTTCTAATGGCCTTGTCGGAGACCCTGCTTTTTATCAATCTATTTATTAACAATTATTTTTAGTTATTAATAAAAGTTAATAAAGATAGTTTTAAAATTAACTTCTTGTGACAAACATTCTTACTTTCTGTTCACACGTATTTTATTTCATAGCAGCTAAAATTGTAATTAGGTATATTTATTTAATTGTGACATAATTAGTAACTTTAATCGTAAATTACATATTACACATAAAAAATTAATTTTTAAATCTAAATTTTGATGACAAATGTTTATAATACAAAGTCTAATTTATAGAAACTAAAAATGTTACTAAATATATCCAATTTTCAGTAGCTTTTATTTATACATTGTCCTTAATTAGTAGAAAATATTCATTAGCAACCAAAAAATGGCTCTTAAAAGGACTTTTTCTTGTTCACTGCGAAATAGAATGGGAAAGGATTTGGAAGAACCAATTGATCATTAAATTAAAAAATATTCATGGATATAAATTTTCAAAGTCGAAGCAAGATTTATTAGAATAGTATTATTTTGATTGTACAATTTCTAGGAGTTATACAATAGTGAACAATAATTTATTTCATTTAATATTTAAAGGTTGTGTATAATCTCTATCTTCAAACCTTGTCACGCTGGGTTATTTTCTTTGATTATAGGTCGCTGAACGTGTCTACCTTCAGTTTTGGAGGGTGAGGCATCATATCCAACCCAACCACTATTATATTCGGTCTCTCTTGCTATTGTTCGATCATTCTTTTCTATAGCCATTCATCGTAATGCTACTTAATTATATAATATGCGTGTGTGGTGATTCACTCTTAATTTAGTTCGTGTGGTTTTTGAAAACATTAATCGAAGTTTCAATTTAAGTGTCAACTCATTTCACCTCCATTGTTTGCCATACATTGGTCCAACATCTTTCTCAAGATCCTAATAGGGTGTTTGGTTGCATGATAATTTTATGTATATTTTCATGATAAAAAATTATATTAAAATAAAAAGTAAACCAACTCATGACATAAAATTATCATGTTTGGAGAGATGCGACAACAAAAAAGAGTAATTATCATACATGACCAAACAAAGTGGGGGGACCACAGGAAAAAAGAAAGAGGTGAAGTCCTTTTTTTTGTTTAAGAAGAAAATCACTTTCAAAACATAAAATTGTCATGGTTGCCAAACACTTTTTTTAACAAGTTTTTTTACAATTTTTAAAAATAAAAATAAAAATTTCTATTATCATGCAACCAAACACCCCATAAGGTTAATTAGAGACATCACTTTCATCTTTGACCAATCACAACTTCTGATTGCTCCTCCAGCATCATTAATTATCTAGTAAAACATAGTTACCAAACACACGTTAGTGACAACAACCTCTGCATTTAACAATTTGGATGGTCATTCCAACCTTTTAGTCATTTCTGCTATCAATACATCATTCGTTAATGTCGTGTCTACGAACCGGCTTAGCTACCAAATCTATTTCTTCTTCTTTTTTTTCCTACACTGTCACAGTTTCGAGATGCTATTTCTTACGTTTTTGAATCTTGTATCCTTATTTTCAAATGATATAAGCCATTCATCTGTTTGTAGCGTGAACAATTTTCATAAACGTGCGTGTAAAAATGTTGAACTAGATATTCTCAATTTTCAACCAATTTGCTTCTTTTCGGGACATTTCTATGGTGATCTCTAATATTCTCCACGCTTCACCTATTTACAACCTCTGCTTTGGTCAGTAAACTTACATCTTTTCTTAATGATGCATTATGATTTAGGAACCTTTGAGTATTCAAATTAGCATCAATGTAGTAAGCGCTCGTGTGAAGGCCTTTCTTTCTTGGTTAGTTTCTCGCCGCACACTGCTTCAGTGACGGATCTACGATTTTAAGTTAGTGGGGTCACCTTAAATTTTTAGTGAGATAACTTCTTTATAAATATTTTATAATTTATTTTATTTTTGATAAAATAATCTAAACATATAATATATTACTCAAATTTTAGGAGAGTCACTTGACCCCACTATGTTCAATGTAATATAATTCACCACTGCACTGCTTCCTTGTGTAACATGTTGCAATCTGGCTGACGTATCAACACATTTTTCGAATAAATTACTTTGCTCGGTAAGAATTGCTTACTCATGATATCGTTCAAGATCTTTTGCTTCTCTACCCACATTTTCTCTTCTCAGAGCACGGTAAATTTGCACTTAGGCTGACCTACCTTTGATCTTTACCTGTCACTAAATTTTTAACCAATAATTACAGTGGTTTTAATAATGGGAAAAGAAAACTAGTAGAAATATAATTTCTGTATACAATATATATAGCTTTTAAGGTGAGCTTGATGCACCGGCAGTGTTCAGCTTTTAAGGTGGACTTCTCCAGCAACAAACTGTTTTAAGAAAAGAGAGATCTTGACAATGATAGATGAAGGAGATTAATTAATCGCAGGTTTACGATTACGATGTAAAGCGTATCCATATGCGTCAAGGCCTCCAATCCGCCGCGTGCTGTTGATGGTGATGCGCGATTGAGCGGCTCCCTACTATGTTTTTCAATTCTCTTCGGTTTATATGTCGATTTATAAAATGTACAAAATCTTAATCAATTCCCTACTTGATTTGCTCTTACTCAGCCGAACAGTGGGTTGTCTTGGACAGCAGAAAACAAAGTCAGTACTATCCCACGAGACACTAATTAATTAGGTGTTTGTTAAATAAAAATTAATATTTTTGTAACAAAACTTATGAAAACTTGTTTGACGTCGTCAATCGATCATTAAATTAATATTTTTGTATCCTTTTGCAGAAATTGTTCTAATTAAAACGGAGAGCTGATCTCTCTCTCTCTCTCTCTAATTTCGTGTGATCCCCACTTTTGATTATAGTTATATATGGTACACATATCATCTTATATTATTTTAATACATAATTTTATCATGAAATTGCATAAAAATTACGGTACAACCAAACGAGTTACAAGTGACCGGCATTTTGATCGTTTTTGCACAATATTTTCGCGCGTTGTTCAAAATCGCAGGAAAAACAGACAAGGTATTAAACTGCAGATTAAAATTAATGTATAAATCTGTTATTGATTGTAATAACAATATTTGTAAGAAATAAATGTGGTAAGTAGTGATAAAGTTTTCATCTTACCTTGTTCGATGGGTATGTACGGGATTCCAGAGACAGAGAGAGAGAGAGAGTTGAAAGCGAAAATACGCGGGTTAAGTCGGTCTGCCGGCTCTCCTTTCTATAAAAACTAGTCGTCCTCTCCCCCCATCTCTTCCACGGTCAGCTAGCTCTGTGTGTTGAGGAAGTACTAGGAAATCTGTAGGTAAAGAGACATGGTAGCAGGGACGGATGTGTACGGCACGGACATAGAGATGGCACCGACCGCGGAAGAGGTGGAACTGAGGAGGGGTCCCTGGACTCCGGACGAGGACCAGATACTTGCCGAGTATATCGGACGGCACGGTGAAGGCCGTTGGAACTCCCTTGCCCGTCTTACTGGTAATTCTCCATCTTCTCTATATATCCATGATTCTTCCAATCAGATCAGAACGAGTTCAGTACCGCGCGCGCATGTCTTTCTAGTTTAATTACTTCTCTCGGTCTACCGGCGTCATCTGATTACGGAGTCCTCTCAGGCCTGAAGCGCACTGGCAAAAGCTGCCGTCTCCGGTGGCTCAACTACCTCCGACCGGACGTCCGCCGGGGCAACATCACCCCAGAGGAGCAGCTCTTGATCCTAGAGCTGCACTCCCTTTGGGGCAACAGGCACTTCACTCTTTATAGCTTAAATTATCTGTTTCCTGCAAAGAAATCGGGAGACGCGCGCCCTATTTGGATCATCTGACATCCCGGGGCAATTGCGTCGCAGGTGGTCCAAGATAGCTCGGCATCTTCCTGGAAGGACGGACAACGAGGTTAAGAACTACTGGCGGACGAGGGTGCAGAAACACGCCAAGCAACTGCGGTGCGACGTCAACAGCCAGCAGTTCAAGGACGTCGTCCGGCGCCAGTGGATGCCCCGCCTCGTGGAGAGGATACGCGCCGCTTCTTCAGGCTCGGCTAATTCTTCCGGCGGCGCTGCTCCCAGCTGCTGCGTCGTCCCCTCAGCAGTACTGCCTGGCCCAGAAGATCCTTGTTCCGTCTCAGCCGTCGATTATTCCGAGCAGAGCTTGGAAAAATCAGGCATCTCGGACTCATCCGCCGGGACTAAACGATCGGCGCCCCGGGTCTCCGAGCTCTTGGACGCACAAAGCGGCGCCAATCAGGTCTCCGTCGACGACTACGCCGTGGTTGACGATGCCTGCTTCGGAGTCTTCGCCCCGGAGTCTTTCACGAGCCCTTGCGGGGATATCAACCAAGGGCACCTGAACTTCCAACAATACGGCTGGAGCTCGGCCGCCAGCGGTGGTCTAATTTCCTTGGAAGACTTGCTGAGTGACGAAGACTTCTGGCTTGTTGTACAGCAGCAGCTGAAGTTTTAAGGCCGGTTCTTCCAGGACAATAGCGTAATCTCTAGAAACGGAGTCCATACCAGTCAATCATAAGCGGATCGATTTAGGGTCGTCGGGGAAAGAAGCGCTCCAGTCAGCGAAATTCAGCTATAATTCTAGAAGAGGAAGACGAGGAATCAGCGAGATTCCCCGCTCTCTTTCACTTTCTTTTTTTTTTTTCGAACGTTATGTGCTTCTCCTCTCGAGTCCTGACCAGTTTCTATAAACTGAGTATTTCAATCCAATTAGTTCTTTCAACCGACTTTGATTGCATCCTTCCGTTGACCTACTAATTTTCTCTGCTTATGTATTAATTAAGTTCTTCTTTGACATGAAATTAATAACAGATGTTCTATTTTCTTTATTGTCATCTCCGAATCCCGCTCTCTGGCCGATAGAACACTAGCTATATCAAGAACGTCTACGAACACAAGTGCAGACGGAGATTATACACATTGATTGGAGTTTAGCAGATTTACACAATATGGGGCGACAGGTTAAACAAGTTGTCAGCCAATAAAATACAGTTGTAATGGCCAAGATGAAAGTGAACTATTGACAATGGCCATAGCCAATAGTCTTTTCGTTTTCATGGTATGAAATAACGTTTATACCATAATATTGTAACTCATAATATTTGAAATTTGAAATTTCATGTTTGTTATAATTTCTCATAGATTAAATAACATGAAAAGATATATAAAAATTTATATGTATAAAACAAGTAATACTAAACAATTTATAGCATTCATAAATTCACAAAATTGTACCAAGTAAAAAATCAATTTTCAAAATAACATTTTATATAACTAATTTAGATATTCATTTTATTACCTGAATTTTTAAAATAATTTTAAAATTTAACTATGAACGATTCTATTATAACAGAGTTTAAAATCACATAAAGGTAATGAGTTAACTCTTTAATAATTCATTATATAATATTCCATAAACTTGTATAAGTTTTATGAAATTTTATAAAAAATTTCCAACTTTTTATTTCATTTTTAAAATTTTAAAAATCATATAATAATAATTTCATTATTTATATCAAAACAGCATCTAACGCGCGCCCTTCCGCGTGGTTGCCGGAGAAACCCAGTCTAACCAGGTTCTAACCCTGCTTGATCTTGTCAACTACACGATGGCTACATAGTCCCAATCTAGGATCCTCCATTTTCATTGCCTCGTAAGGAAGGGGCGATGCACTGCTCATCCGCAAGAAGAAACACCACCAAAACCGCCTTCTAGGCCCTTGTAATTCTGAAAAAAATAGGAATTAAATTTCTTATCGCATGAGGATTCTAAAACCCTTGGATATATCCCATGAACAATTGAGAACCTAGGGGATTAAAGAGAAGACCATGTTCCGTGGAGTGCAACTCCGCCCCAAAATTACCAAATACGCCCACTCCACTACCATTAGAAGCTAACAATTATGAGATAATGTTAGAGAATCATATTCCTATGTCCTAAAGCCTTCACAAGTCTTTACCTCCATAAATGGAGTATTTGTGGAATTTTGAAATTAGAGGTTGCTTCTTGACAAATTAAAATGACATCTTCTTGACTTTGCACTAGATTCTACACTGTTTCAAAATTCGAAATGAGAAAGTGTTATAAAGACCTGTGTCATAAGATTCATCCAGAGCTAACCATTATAAAAATTGCATCCCAAATGAATTATAATTGGCATGTCAAAATGAAGGTTTATATAATTTTAGAATGCATAAAATAAATGCAATAACGTCAAAACAACATTAGTTTCGATAAGACTTTAACTTGACTCTAATATCACTATAAGAAAGTGTATCAAAGTAGAAAAGTGTTCGATTCCATGAATTTCATAATTATAATTTAAATTGGAACCGAATGACGTAACCATGAACCAAATTCGAACAAAATTGATAATACCTTCGTAAGATTATATATATCCCTTAAAACTGATGATGATGTTCGAACACTTACTTGATCTTCAAACCATTAAAATGTATGGCCTCTAATAGTATCTACTCAAACTTCTTCCACATATATATGGGTTCTCTTACATGTTAGATCTTCTGACTCATCTCGAACAGATTTACTAGTGACCTCAAGGAATGGAGAATGTGAAAGAGAAGGTTGAAAAGGAAATTTGGAACCCTAGGATTGATAGAGTTTAGACACATTCACTCTTATTCAAAGAAATTATAAATTTTTTAAAACTTCTCAATTTCTATAAATTACACTCATGTCCCATACTTATAGATCAGTTTCTTAATTTGTGTGACTCACTAAGTACAATATTCCATTTTTTAAAGTCTAATTAAAATAAAAATTAATTTAAATTAAATTAGTTATTTAATAATAAATTTAATGGGTTTTTAATGCTAAAAGTTATAAACAACATCCTATGATCCCAAACAACTTTGGAGATGATCACATCTTCATTAAACCTTTTCTTAATCTATTATAGCATGGATATAACCCATGTCCATGCAATGCACCGATTGGATAGGGGCATGGCATTGATTATCAATCTCCTAGTAAATCGACACTTCAGGATCCTATAATGGGTATCAGATCAATTAAAAAATTTCTTTTCTAATCATCATCTCTACCGTGACCAAGAATTTAAAGTACTATCTCATAGGATATTTTCTCTATCACCTATTGTTCAATTGCCTCTACTAATTTTCTCTTGTACCCGATCTATTAATTATTATGAACAATCATATATGTGATCCATAAGTTAATAGCCAAACCACAAGATACTTCTGTTAAGACATATTAGGCATCTTAGGTCAAAAGTCAAGCTGTGCAATTGTGATAAAAGAAACCCCTAATTGGTAGTTAGGTAAGACACCATTCAGGGTTTCTAATGCGGGTAGTTCAGTGAACTCATTCTACTAATAAACATCTATATTTGTATATCAATGTTTTCACATTGATGACTAATGAGATTGGTCATCCTCATTGTGTAAGAAGATATCACATACACTAGTATATTCATATCGTTAATGTCTTGTGTCAAAAATCCTACAATTATAAACATTTATATCACATACCTTTTGATAATTGATCTTATTATCATGATCTTATCATGATTTAATCATCAATGTATGTGATCAATGACTTCATTATGATATACGCATCTAAATAGATCACGTAATGAAAAATTGCCAACTAATTGCATAAGATAGTTCAAGAAATGTTGAATTATATCAATTATGATTGTCTTGTAGGGCATATATTTTTATCAACGACACCACATGCCTTGATGTCAATGTGCTTTAGCCGACATACTAGGTGCTGAGAAGATGTCAACTCACTCAACTCAGGGCTCCAAGATAACCTTTAGGGTGTTTGAGATTCTCTTTGGGGCTCTCCTTATAATGTAGAATGCATGTAATTGAAGAGAGAACTTAGAGAGATGTTCATTAAAGTGGTTTTAATTGGGGAACCTCCAAGGGTTGAAGGGATATGCTTCTAAGAGAGGTGAGGAGCAATGGAGGGAACTTTAGAATTGCATGGAGGGTTTCTCAAATGATATAGGCATAGATGAAGAGATTTGGAACCCTTAAAATGTTGGGTGTGCACCCCTATTGTCATTGAGCAAAGGGCATTTTCGGAAAACTAGAGAAAGTTGTTTGCATGTTCATAGCACCTCGATATCTGTGATAGAAATGTATGTCCTTCAATCACATATGTTATGATTCGATATTTCTAGAAATATTTCATTTAATTAAATAAGTAAATCTTCATTACTAGTGTGTAAATTATAATGAAGCTGTTGATCATATGCAATGATGATTGAATCGTGATGAGATCATGATAATGAGTTCATTCATCTAGAGATATGTGATCTAAATGTTGTCATAGGATCCTTAAGATGGATATCAAGGATTTGTATAGATTAGTTTATGTTATGTCTTCTCAAGTGATAAAGATGATCAATCTTATTGGTCATTAGTGTGAAGACACTGAGATACATGTATAGTTACTCATTAGTTGTAGGAGTTCACTGAACTAACTGAATTAGAAACATTGAATGATATCTTACCAAACTATTAACCAGGATTTCTATCATCAAGGTTGCATGGTTGAACCATTGACTTGAGTCGCCAAAGATGTCTTGTTGGGCAGAACTTATGCTTTGACCATTGACTTATGGATCACCTATAGATGGTCCAGTATAGCGACAGATTGAGTACAAAGGAAATGTGGGATAGGAACAATTGAGCGGACAACGAGTTGTTTACTCTTGGTAAGTGAGAGTGAATGTCATATGAGATAGTACTCTAAATCTCTTGCTAGGGTAGAGAGGATAATTGTACAAAGGAGTTTTTCAATTGATCTTATTCTAAGTATAGGATCCCATAGAGTCTGCATACAAAAGAGTTGACAGTCGATGTCGCACACCTTTTCGACTAAGAAATTGAATAGATGAGGGTTTATTTCTTTGTGGTAATTGATGATGAAAAGACTCAATGGAGATAACATTATCCCCATAGCTATTTAGGATCATGAGATGTGATTTTTACTCTTCATGATCAGTAGGTCGATTAATTTGTTATCAGATAACAATTTTAATTTAATTAAATAAAATTATTCTATTTTAATTAGGTTTATCAAAATAGGCTATTAGGCCTAGTGGGTAACACACATTAGGACTTATCCATAAGTATAGGGGTAAGGGCATAATTTATGAAAATTTTGTATTTTTATGAAAAAAATTTAAATTATATAAAAATACTAATAGTTCTAGCCAAACCCTATCAAGCCAAGTTGAGAACCATGTCCTCAGCCTCCTCGCTACCTCCTCCTCTCTTTGAAAGACGTTCATGGGTGATGGAGCTCCATTTGGAAAAGTTTTCGAGCCCAATGTAAAGGGAGAACCTGCTATGGAAAAAGTTCGTGTGGATACCGCTAGAGATTGGACATTTAAACAATTTGAAGAGCTTGACAAGTTATTTCTCTTTCTCTCCAAGGGAATAGATGAATTCCTATCAGGTATTTGAATCCGCTTTGGTCAGTTTTTGGTTTTCTTTATTTAGTTCCAATTGTGACAAGATCAACATAAACTCATATGAATCATTGCTTTTGTTGCACCAAATTTTATAGAATGATTTTTTACAATCAGGGCACTTAGTACCCACCTATATAGTGCATTGACCACATTAAATGTGATGTGTAGAAAGTTGCACTAATTTAAAGAAAATAAACTACAAAATCTAACTTTATGTTAAAGTGCCTCAATGTAAAGGCACTTTGGTACATTGTAACATTTAATGCCCGATGAACTTTGCCTCTCTCTACTAGTATGAGCAGTCCTTTTTACCACTAGGGGTCAGTTTGGTAGATCATTATCGATTTCAATTTCAAACTTATACACATGTATCTTGTCCTTAATTGGCTTCTTCTTGAGTTTATTTAGGGATGGAGGATGTGTAGGGTTAAAGGGACACTAGAGAGTTTGGATAAAAGACAAATGTTATAAGATGATTGATTTCAACCTTGTTTTTCTCCTCTAGCTGATCTTGTGTATGATCAGCTATCTCCTACGATATGGTTAAGATTATCATTATTGGATGACAAACAGTGAGAGTTGATTATGATGCTAGACAGTGGCACAAACCATTGGAGTAACTTGATTATGTGTAGCCTATCGTGAGGTTGCTAAAAAAGCAAATGTTGTGCAAGTACTTGAGGCTGAGGTGTAACTAGCTAAAGAGCCAATGCTTGAATAATTAATAGGGGCTATGGTATTGGAGGTTGTGCAACTAGCTGAGAAGGATGAGTCATGAATTGTATGATCGGCTGGGGCAGAAGAACTAGTCGAGGAAGCGGAGTTATTGGTTGAGCAAAAATAGAGGATGATTTTGATGAGCTTGATGAAGTTGCTGAGGGAAAACCCTATAAAGATTTATATGGTGGTGTCTAGGGTTTTCTATTAGGTTTCCTACAACATTGACATTCCCACTTTTATTGAGGACTTGATGTTCTAAATTATGTTGTTATATAATTGGTAAGTTGAAGTTGAATGTATCACACCCTTCAACTATTTAGGGTCTGTTTGGTTACACGTAATATTATAATTTTAAGATATCTCTTTCATGTAATCATCTTTCCAAGGAAATTAAAATCAATATAGTTTATTTGGTAGCACGTAAATCCTTTTCTGGACAATCATATTTTATTGTAAAAAAAAGAATTAGAATACATTTTATTTCACTTTAAAAATTATTATTGAACATTTATGATTTAAAAATTGTGAATATATTTTCAAAGTTAGCTATTTTTGTTAATTCAAAAAATAAATTTTTACATTTAAGTTTATAATAAAAATAAATTATATTTATTAAATTTACTTTTACACATAAAGATATAGATCTTGAATACAAATATTTATTTAAATAAATAAGTTTACAAAAATATCAAATATATATTTAAATAAATATTTTTTTAGTCAAATATATCACTACATATACATTTTTGCATGACCACATTTTTAATGGGACTTTGGTGCAAAAAACGGCATACGCTTGATTTCTGGCGGAGGCCAAAATCCGTAAAATCAGGAGTCAAAGGAGTTAATTTTACGTTGACTCTAAAACTACATGTAAACAAATGGACCTGAGGAGCACATTTTCGGGAAAAGTTACTACCTCATCGCATTTTCAGGACAAACAAACGGACCCTTAGTCTCACATTAAATTTCGGAGAGAATATTCATATATTTATAAGACTAATTTTAGTTACTCCAATACTTAAGTTTTGGAATGTGGGTCTCACACTTAGACGTGTGAGAAACTTGCGCGCGCTCTTCAAATCTTGTGCAAGTTTTCCTTACTCGTTGCGCTCCAACCAGTGATATCGCTTGCTACGATTATCCTATCCCCCGTCAATATAACTACTTCGCCTTTCTTCCTTTCCCAACCAAGTAGTCTCGCGCCCGGCACGCACAACGGATCCTTCGCCAGCGAATAAGTGCTGCCTAATCTTGGGCTACCTCGTGGTTTCTCTTTCGCCGGTATTCTGGACGGCACAGCTTCCGCTCACTGTCCGCCGGAGGACGGAATGTCTTCCCCGGACGGAATTTACGATGCCGTTGACCCGTCGTAATCGCATGGAGGAAGTACATAGTGTAAAAGCGTTCATCCTTGTCTTCTTTCCGGCGTATCATAAGATAAAATTCAGCCCGAGTGCCGCATAAGATTGTGCCGGAAAATGAAGCACTACTGCAATCTCCACACTAGAAGGCAGTCGTTGACCTTCGCCTTCTGCTGTTTCCGACCAGCTGCAAGCAAGTGCGCGCATGGGGTTCGTTCTTCACCCTTAGAACTTATCAAGTTGCGCTTCGTACACCCGAGAGTGGATCCCTCAGATCGTTGCGTAGATTTGTGCGGTCAGCCTATCTACTATCTCGCTATATATATATATATATATATTTATGCGGCTCATCTTGGTTCCCGTATCACTATCTCGCTTCTGTTCACTGGTATGTGCGGTGCGTTAGAATGGGAAGTAGTGGCGGCGCGGTGGGTAGGAGCCGCCGCAGCCACGGGGGCTTCCAGGAAGGAACTACGAGATGTGGAAGGGGAGGGTCGAAATTATGATAGCAGAATGTCAGGAATTTTCTGCGGGTAGCAGATTTTTGGTACTACATTCTTCCCTTCTGACCAAAAAAATATTTAGCTAGAATTTGTATATCCTCATTTAAGAATGCAAAAAAATTGAAAATTGGCCTCTTCTGTTCAATTTTATCAATATCTTTATTTAGAGTTTGATCTGCAGAATGTGCGTCGGAGCAGTATAGCTGGATATTGAATATATTTAGCTGCTTTCATTTCCTTGGATATATAATCATGGGGGTTTTCCGAATATCCTACTGCAACCTGTGTTTAAAACCTAGCGTTGCTGTGGGCTGTGCCACATACATCGAACGTACACCCTCCTTATATAATACAAAAATAATTCAAGATTAGTGTTGTGTTTTCTAGGGTGCAAATTAATTAGGCCTAACAAAAGTTCGCCACAGCTGCATATATATATGGAAATGTGCTTTTCGACCCTTGTCCAGACCTGAAAATTTCTCTTTGTGAATCTTATTTCCATGGCAGCAGAACTGTCTGCAATCGAGTAGAAATCTGAATGAAAAAAGTTGAATGGGAAATTGAAAAAAAAATGTTTACAAGCCAAAACATAAGTGTACTCTGCCTTGTTTGTCTAGGATTCTCCTATCTGCATGCCTACGGAGAATCGGTTGACGATTTGAAGAAATATACCAGAGAGTAGAGTCTGGGAATCGCCAAAATGTGATCCCCTTGTAAGATGCCATTTATATAGTGCTTAGAACAGACTTGGGGACAACTATATCCAAAGCTGGAGGATGTCCAACGATCAGATTGTATCCGGAGAGAAGTGTGCCAGACGGTAACTGCCAGAGAAAACTCAAGAAATGCGGAGATGGTCTAATTCCAAAGAGTCCCGTAAGAGCCCCCAAAAAATGCCAACCCACTGGTGCTCTCTATTAATCAGAGCTTTTTCGTCGTCACCCCTACTACTTCGCCGTCGCCGTCGCAGCATCATCACTACTATCTTTTGTGATACCTTTTCGCCACGGCACACCACATGCACTACGATTACTTGTCTGAACTTTGCAGCTTAGTACTGTGGCCGGGGCCGGCCATGGTCTTAAGCCCCATCTTTTGTGCCGCTACAATAGAACCCGCCCTAAAACCCGAGAGCCTTTCGGAAGGGTGGACGAGAAAGCTAAGAAAAGATAAATGTTGATACAACATAAACGAGTTATCTTCTTAGATACTCTTGTGTGACAGTGCACTTTTCTTGTAATTAAATGTGACTAATTCTGTATATCATTATTCGTTTGTTATATCCGTAGTTGCTTGTATATTCATTTATGAACTTAAGTTGATGCATGTAACTCAACTTGAATCAAGTCTTAATCCTTTTAACTCTACACTCTAAAAGATTTTAAGTTAACTTTTTTGAGATATTTAACTTATCTAAATCACACTGAATTAACCTCTTCCATGTTAATTTTAAATAAACTATGTATTTTTTCGTTTCTAGTATTTGGATAGGTTCTACTTTTCTAATTAGAGTTTAATTTGTATAAATTTAATATATCCAAACTATCTCAATCTCTCTTCTTCCCTGTGCCTACAAATGTGTTACCATACACATTTTCTCTAATACATTCATTATATATTCTAAATAAGCTTACACGATCAAACATCCATCATAATATTATCATATCTAGACACTTATTTTAGAAATCTATTTTTTTCTTATTTAATATTGATTATCATATACTATTATTGGTTTTATACTTGTATACTAAAATTTCTCTTTTGACATTAGTGTAATCAGCTTCATCCAAATATAGCACCTTAAACCTATGGCCAGTATCCACATCACATTTTTCATCATTTTTATTAATTGAAACAAAATATGTAATGAGTATTTTGAGATAATATTAATTCATCCAAGCTAACTCTCGCCCTCTTCTTTCTTTTGAGTTCCATTAATCTTAAAATGCATATATATATATATTATGTAATAGTTCTACTTGAAACATTTTGCCTTTAAAGTGTGTTTCTCTAAAGTTTTAGTTTCTTGTATATTAACTCCATTTGTTTCTCATCTCTAAACATAATATCTTTTGCAAATATTACGCACCGTGCAGTGCCATCTTATATTAGCTTTGTTGATTAATTTATAGTTAATGTTAAAGTATATGGACCAATCCTCCACTCTTAAGTTAATGTAATTGAGAAAGCATAATCTTTGTTTATTCTCTACTTGTACAACCTCTAGTTGTTGTTTTATTTTAGGTGTTCCTATCATTTGTATGCATCTAATAGGTACCTTCTTTTGATCCAACACTCACTATAAAATATCTCTTGAAACTCTTTTATAGTCCTTTTTTAAGTTAATATATACCATACGTAAATCTTTCTTTGTAGATGATATTGGTTGCTTAAAATATTTATATTATCTTGTAATCTTTGCTTCAAAACTTGCAGAATTTATAATATGACTTATAAGTTTTGATCACGTTCTAACTTGAACAATCTTTTTGGTATCTACTCTTTTCTTAATGATAACTACGATGCTGTTGTTTCTCTATTTATTTGATATTGTTCAAATATTAAAAATTTGTTAAAAAGCTGAGTTAACAATTTCACCATGAATCTTTCAAATATTTGTATACCTTAATAAGAATGTCTATGAGCCCACATGCATAGCTTGTCATCCTCCACCTCAATGTTCATTTAACTTTTATAGATTTAATCCTTTTATTACAATTCATATTAAGTATTACTACACACTCTATCTTCTATATTTTTATACAAAATAAATTTGTCATTAAAAATATTTAAAAATAAAATTTCTATTGTGACTTTATTGTCATCATCTTTAATCAAAATTATTTATTATCATTGATAAATATGATTTTTAAAGAACTTGAGATTCTCTTTCTCTCTCTCTCTCATCCCTGCTAATATATAGATATAATTTTGACTATTTACAACTCTCATCTCCTACTTGTCTAACAGTCTTTGTTGTTTAACTTTTTATTATTTCTTACTTTTCATAAGTATTATTGTTAAACATAGGCAATCTTTCCTATCAATCTATCATATTCTTTATCTTCTTTTATACTTTTCATTCCACGACCATGTTTCATTGTTGTATGGAACAGGCCCTACGGACTTTTCAAGTAATTTTTTAGCTACATGTCTAACCTTTGTACCCATATTTATCCACGTAGCATTAACTACTACACCTAATTTATAATCATTTATCTCAATAATTTCATTCATAAAATATCCCTTTCTTTACCCTTTCTAATTTTATCTATTTAATTTCAGAATAAATATAATGTGTTTATTTGTCTATTGATCTGAATGCGTAAAATCATTAACAAATATTGAGTCATTAAAACATCACTAGGAATAACTTTACTCCCTTTGCAAAGAGCATAACTAGTCTTTGTTGTGAGAATGAAATTAATTTTACTTTTATTTATTTTACTACTTTTGGATGTCAGTAAATGATATTTATTTTTAATAAATATAGATTTTTAAATATTAAATCATAGGCTATTGCAAAATCAATGATCCTTTTTTTAAATACCCGTTTACATAAGTTTTGTGCACACTATCATATAGATGATATTCATTTCTAACATGTCCATTAGGATCTCCCCAAACAAATATATTATTTTGTTGGTATTATCTATATCATACCAAATTTTTTGTTAATGCTCACTTTTTAGTGCATTTTGTGGAATATTAGCACTAATTATATCGATGATCTCTTCTCAATAATTATCTTTAGCACACTAATTCTACACAATAATTTTATAAGTACTAATTAACCTTGTAATATTTTGTCGCTGATGATATATGCTCTATTTTTATTTTTTCTCCTTTACTATGTAAACATTTTATATCTTGTTATATTTCTCTCGTATCCATTTAGTTTTTTGATCACAAGCAATATTGATCTTTCTTTTATCCATATTATCAACAAGTTCGAAAAATGTTTGTGTAATACTTTAAGTTTCTATTCTTATCTTTTTCATAATCTTTTCCTTTTCTTACAATTTTTTATAATAATATCTATTAATTTTTAAGTTTGTTCAAACAATTATATGTCTTACTCCAAACTATAGACTATCTTTGTAACTCACATCCGTTCTTCATAAGAGAATCCATGATTATTTAACACCATATTAGGATGTTTTTGTCGTATATCATATGCCAAGAATGGCCACATCCTTGAAACATTTTTCACTCTACCCAAATTGTCAATGCAGCATATCGTAAGTAGGAAATAAGCATATATTTATATTCATTTGAATGTAAATCATGATAAGTGATGATGGCATTTACCGCAGTTGTCCTCCTTAATTTCCTATCTAGGCCTGAGATTAGGCATGGCGGATTTAAGTGAGATGCATATAATATTATTGAAATAAGTATAGTACTGTTAACACTTATCTATATTTGACTAAAAATTTAATTAATTTTTAATTATATCCATTCATTTTTGACATAAAATAATTTTATAAAAATATCATAATCATCATTTACATATTACTAATGCACAAATACAATATTTGTTAACATTCGTTGCATACTTTTTGTTAAAGTTGATTGCCCTTTTCCATATGTATTCCATTTGATGGTTTACTCATTTGATAAATTTCAATAAATACATGGCCATGCACATTTCAATCTTTAAAGATGAATTCTCAGGTAAGAACGTAACTTTTTATTATTAATTTAATATTTAGCTATATTTATTGTTCATAGTAGAACAATATAGTATCATTTTAAAATTTTAATAAAAATAATTAGTATTATTTCATTAATTATTTCCTTACATTTTTATATTTGGTTCTTAAATAATTAAACACAACCTTTGTTGTCAAGTAAACTCAAAAAGGAACAATTATCAAAGTTTATTTATTTATCACATATATTTGAATCGTAACGTCATTGAACTTGTACCTCTTTGAAACTCAAGCCTCATTTTTTAGTGGCCAGTAAAGTGTAGACAAGGTTAAGTTTAACTGCATGTGTCCAAGAAAAAAAAAGTTTAACTGCACGATCAATTCACAATAATTTTGAATATAACATTCATCGCAAGAAAATTGGGCAGTCTCCAAAGACCAGAAAGCCCTCTTAAAACAGTATTGGGGATGAATACTAAGTTGTAATAAGGATGTCACAAATAAGCTCTATTACTAATGACATTTTAGGACAGCTAACCAGAAGCCATCACTGATACAAGAATTAGGGATGGTTTTAATATAGTCTCTAATATATAATTGCTGCCGGTAAATATTTGGTGATGACTATGGCCAGTCACTAATATGTTACTGGTGATGCCCCTAGCCCTAAGTGTCATGTAGTCCGCACTAGACATGGTTGGGGGCCATGGTAAATAATTATTAGGAGTTATTGCCGGTGTAGAGATGGTAATCATTTATAATGGTAAAGTATAAATCATTATAATGGCATTCCAAAAAGTACTCATGGAAGGCATGTTACCAAAGTAGTTAAAATCATTTGTAGCTAACACAAGTCTAATGTTGCATCATCTTCTATCAATTATGAAACTCTTATAATATTTTTTTGTAGGCCATTAGTGAAAGAAATAAAGGCAATAGAGCTGTCTAACAATGCCTTATAGAAGAGAAAGAAAAAATATTCATTTGTTAAAGATAAAATTCTACATATTTAATTTAATTGTTATTTTTTGTTCAATATATTTTCAATATATTTTAATACTTTTCATTATTTTGGACAGAAATAAAAGAAAGGTTATCACTCTACCCCTAGATGCATGAAGAGGTAGATGGATCTATTGACTGGAATAATGAAGAAAGTCAGCAAATGATGATGAATATGTAATTTATCTATATTAATATCAACATTCATTTCAAATAAATATTAATTAAATTTTTTATTTTATGATAATATGTACTAATTGATAAATATACAACAGTTAAAGAAATTGGATTCTAGAATATCTTAATAGTTGTTCACTATTGAGGAGGTATTCACTACCTTCTTCAATAGAAATAGGACCTGACAAATCCGATATGGGGGTAGAGAACAAACTTGCAATACCCAATATAGTGTAAGTGGTGGAGGTACTATTTCTTCGATGAATCTGATAGTCAAGGAGTTGATGAATAAAGTAAAGAATTAATCCACTTAGTTATAGAGACGAAACACGATGATTGTTTCTCTTTAACAACAGATGTCCAATCAACAAAGAAACTTTACATAGATAATCAAACAACTAATAGAACAAATATTAGCTAAAATTGATCAAAGACTCCTCCCACCTATTGATCCATCTAGTTCAAGACTATCTCCAAGACAAAGAGAGAAGGATGATGATGACACCACCACTAAATAGGATGAGGATGAGGAGGTGGCATCCTTTGGAGAGAATGATTAAGATACATAATTTGTATATTTATTTTTTGAACATGACTATCATTTTGTTCTATTCATATGCCATATACATTATAGACTGTTTGTATTTTTTGTTCATCAGTTTGTATAAAACTGTAGTTTGTGTTTTATGCATAAAAATAATTTGATGAATTGTCCATTGTGGATGAATGAGTTCTTAATTTTGTTATGTGTTGCGTCTGGTTAGTCATGAAATTCTGTAATTGGGTATGGAATTATGGATAGGTGAAATTATGTTTGGGTATAAGGAATTGTGTATAGAATTGAGATTATGTACTAAAATTTTTATGTAATTGTGATTGGAATTGTGATTGTGTGCAAAATTGTGCATGGAATTGTTAGTGTATGAAATTGTTATTGTGTATGAAATTGTGAAAATCATATAGATTGATTGAATATCCATGCATGGTCCTAATCGTACATAGATTTTTTTTATTTTATAATAGCAAATTATAATATTTTCTTCACAAAGATTTATTATCGACAGCTTAAAACTATTACTAAAAATGATGTTGCTTACGGTTTCAATCATTGGTGATGGCTCTTAGTGTCACCAGTAAAACTATTGGTGATATCTTAAAGTCATCATCAAAGTAGTCACTCTAGATCCTAAAATGTTTCTGGGCTTGGGTAACTGGTTTGGCTAGCCATCACTAATGTCTTTCTCGTGCATGAATAGAAAGTGTTGGCAACCGGTAGCCATCACTAATATTTTTAATGGAGACAATCTTTAAGTTATTGATTAGAACCATTACTATCTATGATTTCTGATTAGCCATCACCAATAATATCGGTGATAAGTCGATTTACAAGGGGCTTGTGACTGTGCTGTTTTCTTTTTGGTAGTGCACCATGATGATTAATATAAAATAAACATAGCAATTTTGTTCTAAATTGACATAGGAGGAAAATATCAGACAAAATGGATTGGTGATCAGATAAGGGGGGAGGGAAGAGGATGCCCTTCGGCTTTGAGTTGAAACCTATTAATGTTAAGACGCGATGAACAAGACAGAGTAAGATGCCTTGACATCATGCGAATTCTGGCTCTGTGTAAAAAGGGAATCAATCGTCCACAGGATCGCAGTGTCCATAACTTGCACACTTTTGACTAGAGTATGTTAGGGAGATAGGGATCATCTACCTGGCGCTCTTGAAAATCTAGGCGAATGTAGCTCGAGTTTCTCACTCGAACGCCGTAACTAATAAATGATGTCATTTCTACCACTTTTTGTAAATATTTTACTCCCGTGATAATCTGGTGGTGGCTCTTCATGTGATAGCAAACCCAGTCTTTGACATCAGAAATCCCAACATTGTCACGAAGAGACAGCTTGGGTGGATGTGCTGTAAAGAGGAGCATGTGGAAAACCGATCACCGTCCTGGCATATCGTCATCGCATTGCAGTTGAACTTGAGCAAATCAGTAGACGCAGATCCACAGGACGCTGTATACAGGAGATCAGAAGCCTTGCGTACAGAAAACGCAGTCGCCCAGCCTCCTATGCTTAGTAGAGAAGGACAATCAGCTTCCGGAGAAGCCTTGAGAGGAGACGCAATGGGGAGTAATTTCTCGTATGTATATTGATTTACTGATTGAGTCCATATATATAGGAGCTCACATTACAGTCTCCGGCCAATAGTTTAGGCGGGAAAACAAGAATGTACAGAAAAACAAAACATTGTACAACAGAGTATTTTTATGAAAATTTACACTCCCCCTCAAGTTGGTGAGTGGAGATCCCGAACCAACTTGCTTGTATGTATCTTAAAATGTTCTTTTGCAATGGCTTTTGTAAACATATCTGCCAATTGATCTTCAGATTTTACATATGATGTTTGTATAAGACCATTATGAATTCTTTCCCGGATAAAATGGCAATCTATTTCTATATGCTTGGTTCTCTCGTGGTAAACCGGATTTGAAGCAATATGTAAGGCGGCTTGGCTGTCACAGAACAATGTTGTACTTGTCAGTTCAATATGAAAATCTTGCATCAAAAAATTCAGCCATTGTATTTCCGAAACTGCCATGGCCATAGCTCTATATTCTGACTCTGCAGATGATCTCGAAACAGTATGTTGTTTTTTTGTTTTCCAAGAGACTGGATTTCCTCCCAAAAGAATAACATACCCACTAGTGGATCTTCTAGTAATAGGGCAAGATCCCCAATCAGCATCAACATAAGCTGTGAACTTTAATTCTGAATATGAACTAAGAAAAATTCCATATCCTGGACAAGATTTTATATATCTAACAACTTGAAGTGCATATTCCATATGTATCTCTGAAGGTTCTGACATGAATTGAGTAAGTAGATTAACCGTGAAAACAATATCAGGCCTACTAACAGTCAAATACATCAACTTGCCAACTAACCTTCTGAATCTGCCCGGGTCCTGCAATTTTTTTGATTCTTCAAACATCCTGTGTTTTGTTTCCAATGGCATCTGTGCTGGTTTACAATCAAGTAAACCACATTCCACTATTATATCCAGTGCATACTTCCTCTGGTTTAAGAAAATTCCATGGGTATTTCTTGCAATTTCAAGACCAAGAAAATACTTCGGATTGCCTAAATCCTTTATTCCAAACAGACCATCTAACTTTTGTTTGACAAAATTTATATGACTTTGACTGTTACCGGTCACCAGCATGTCATCCACATATACAAGAATATATGTTTGTAAGTTTTCCTTTGTGAAAACAAATAAAGAATAATCGGCTTTTGATTGTTCAAATCCAAAGGACAGTAGAACACCGGTAAGTTTTGCATGCCAATTCCGAGAAGCTTGTTTGAGACCATACAAAGATTTGTTAAGTTTACAAGCCAATTTCTCCCCCTGTCTTGGATAACCCGGTGGAATAGCCATGTACACTTCCTCTTCAAGATCACCATGTAGAAAAGCATTGTTAATGTCAAGTTGATTCAAAGACCAATTTTTAATTGATGCAATGGATAATAATATCCTCACAGTCACAAGTTTAGCAACCGGAGCAAAAGTGTCATGATAATCTAAACCCTCAAGTTGAGAGTATCCTTTTGCAACAAGCCTAGCCTTGTATCTAGCAATTTCTCCATTAGCATGGTATTTGATTTTGTAAATCCACTTGCAACCAACTGTTTTTCTGCCATCCGGTAATTCCACAATCTGCCATGTGTTATTTTTTTCTAAGGCAGTAAGTTCTTCATTCATGGCTCAAACCCAATTCTTGTCTTGTTTGGCCAAATCATAAGTTTGAGGCTCAAAATTACTTGACACATTTGTCAAGAAAACCTTATGGTCATTATTGAATCTGTGATAACAAACAAAATTATCTATTGAATAAGGTTGAGCTGAATCAACATTCATACTTGTGACATAATCCTGTAGATATGCAGGTTTTTTTTTAACTCTCGGTTGTCTGACATGTATGTCTTGTTGCTGATCAAAAGAAGCAGCTTCTGTAAAATCCTGATTAGTATTATCTAACTGAGATAAAGGTGAAGAAATAGCCCCATTTTGTTGAGAAGTATAAACACATGTTCTTTGGTGTACAATTCCTTTCTGTTTTAAGAAAGACTGTAAATCTGTATTTATGAACTCAGATCCATTGTCAGTTCGGATCATTTTAACCGAGCTAGAGAAAAAATTCTGTATGTACTCTATGAATTCTTTTAAAATCTGAACAGTTTCAGATTTAAAAGACATCATGAATGTCCAGGTAAAACGAGAAAAATCATCAACCAAGGTGATAAAAAATCTGGCTCCAGTTCTTGATTGCATATGATATGGACCCCAAAGATCACAATGAACTAATTCAAACGGCATGTGAGTATGAGTATTGCTATTATGAAAAGGTAACCTTGTCTGTTTTGCCATCGGACAAATATGACAAACTTTATCAACAAAACTAAAATTCAAATTTCTAGACAAAATACTAAGCTTATCATTAGAAATGTGTCCCAATCTTTGATGCCAAACTTCTTGGATTTCAGTCTTTGCATTCATTGCAGTCGGTCCTTTCTCTTGAGATAAGTAGTAAAGACCACCATCTTCAAGGCCCCGCCCAATCACCTTGCTCGACTTTATGTCCTGGATGACAAAATGATTCTTGAAAAAAGTGACTGAACAATTCAATTCTTGTGTTAACTTACTAACGGACAGAAGCCTGTTTTGAAAATTAGGAGCAACATAGACTGTTGGTAACTCAATTTTGTCATTGATACTCATGCAACTAACCCCAGCAATAGGTAAAGAGGACCCATCAGGACGGCGAATACCTGAGGGTTGACCGGAGCTATTCCCATACTCTTTGAATGAAGACGTCCCTGCATTTGGAACTATGTGAGCTGTAGCTCCAGAATCAATTACCCACGGCATGTAATTCTGCTCCTTTATGACAGTGTTAGCTTGTGGATTGTCAGAATTAGTAGCATTCAGAAGCTTGACCAGATTAGCATACTGATTTTCTGTCAAGCTAAACTGGGTACCCTTCTTGGTAGACCTTTTTTTATATCCTTCCGGAAACCCATTCAACCTGTAACAAATTTCTCTAGTATGCCCCACTATGTTACAGAATGTGCATCTAGGTGCATTTAACTTGAAACATTTCTCCTTAGTATGACCATGAATATTACAATGAGAGCACCAAGGTTTTTTGTCTTCCTTGATTTCTTGTCTTACATTAACACCTTTAGAAAACATAGCAGAAATTTCATGCATACTCGGAGTCTGTATAGAGCGCTGTGACTCATCTTGTAACACAAGAGAATAAGCCTTTAACACATGCGGAAGAGGATCCATAAGCAAAATCTGGCTTCTAACATTAGTATAAACATCATTTAGACCCATGAGGAACTGCATTAACTTCCTTCTCTCAACAAATTTACTGTCCAACGTTCCATCTAATTGGCTAAGTTCATCCCAAAAACCTTTAAGTGTATTAAAATACTTAGGAACAGAATCAGTGCCTTGTCTAAGCGTAGCAATATGTCTCTCAAGAGAGTAAATTCTGGGACCGCTAGCTGGTGAAAACCTTTCATTAAGATCCCTCCAGATTTCATACGCAGTATTACAGTAAATCACGGATGAAACGATATCCTTATGTATTGAATTTAAAAGCCAACACAACACCATGTTGTTCACACGTTGCCAATTACTGTAAGATGAATCACGTTGATCTGGTTCCAGAATTGTTCCATTCACGAAACTCAATTTATTCTTGGCTGAGAGCGCAACTGTCATAGCTCTCTTCCAACAGATGTAATTATCACCAACAAGTAAATCGGAAACCAAGACTATGCCCGGACTATCCGAAGAATTCAGATAATAAGGATTCTCATTATCAGAAGTGAATCCAGAGAAATCAGTTGGAGATCTAGCAATAGCAGACGATCCCTCCATAGATCAGGAAGATTACCTGCTCTGATACCAAGTTGAACTTGAGCAAATCAGTAGACGCAGATCCACAGGACGCTGTATACAGGAGATCAGAAGCCTTGCGTACAGAAAACGCAGTCGCCCAGCCTCCTATGCTTAGTAGAGAAGGACAATCAGCTTCCGGAGAAGCCTTGAGAGGAGACGCAATGGGGAGTAATTTCTCGTATGTATATTGATTTACTGATTGAGTCCATATATATAGGAGCTCACATTACAGTCTCCGGCCAATAGTTTAGGCGGGAAAACAAGAATGTACAGAAAAACAAAACAACATACAACAGAGTATTTTTATGAAAATTTACAATTGCCCCACTCTTCTCGTCGTATCACTTTCTCCATCGGTCTTCTTCAAAGGTCAACCGCCGGAAATCCTGACCCACACTCCAACAAGAGAGCTGTGTGTACCGTTAGAGCGTATGGAAAACTTGTGTTCTATCTCGCTCGAGATAGACCCAGTCGTTCACACGTCCAGATTCTTCTCCCGTCCTCTTGGCTTTAATGTATGAAGAGGCTTAACTTACCTTTTCTCTCTCTTCTTGGATGGGTTGGGACTTGATCTGTATCTCTACCCTAACGTATAGCAGAACATAATTTTGGTGCTATACCAACAATGGCTGTCACGACCCGGAATTTAAACAACATTACCACAAATACGCAGCGGAAATACACAATGTCGTGACAGTGGGATGAAACCCAACACTTGGATTCCACAACCCAAACTTAAACAATTAATCTTCTAAGATCCATCAAAACAAGATAACAGAATCATACTTCTAAGTCTATCCACACTCTTGTTCAAAAACAAGCAAGATCATCTACCTAAGTAGAGAATACCAAGAATCTCCATGTGCCAATGACTCTGATTCCTTTGGTTCCACCTGATCCTCATCTTCAAGCTCTTAAATCTTCAGAACCTGCTAAAAAAATTTAACCCACAACGGGGTGAGTCCGGGGACTCCGTAGGATTTACACCCTTCACCCATCAATCGGTAATTAACATATAAACAAGCAATGGTACGTAACATATCTAGTTTGAGATGTAAGGTAAAAGGAGAGAATGTCTTATATATTAATCTCACAACCCAGATCTGGAACATAATTAACTTCAAAGAAAAGAGTAAGCCAAAGCCAATTAATTCTAGACCAATGCACACAAGACCATATAAGCTAGACAAATATCATCTAAATGACCTCTGGACTTAACTCAACATGACCAAATTAAAACAGACAAATCTGATTTTTCTAACATGACATGGTTTAACATCCATACATGACACACAAGTAACATATTTCATATCCTTTCCAGAACACATAGCCAAAGAGCAAGGAATTGGTCGTCTTGCTTCACATGTACAAAATGCATTCACCAAACTCTAATATATATATAGAAGTAACATATACTAAGCTAGCCCAAAGTGCACCTAGGCAAACATGACACTAAGGGAAAACCGCGGTAATCCGGATCCGTGAGGGCCGGATTCATCTAAGTTACCACGCCGCCCACGGGGCAATTGACTAGAATAGGCCGGTGAGGCCTCCATAGCACGTCATATCAAGAGTTCATAACATAATTTCAAATCATGACATACTTGATCATACCATGCATACATGACATAACCATCAATTTCATAGCCCTTCACGCAAGACATAACATCCACCACGAACTTGACAAGACATATAATAACCTGACATAATTGAACTTGTTCTGAATGACAACTCATACTAATCATGACCAAATTGACATGACTAACTATGCATAGCATAGCCCATGATCCGAAACCAAATTAAACATATTTTGCCATAACTAGACAAGACTTGTACTAATCGGCTTCGATTGACATGTTCAATCAAACATATACCATACCTAACCATATGAACATAATCATATCATGCATGACACATTACATAATCTGAAACCAAACTAACCAAAATTTACTTGATTTACATACATGAAATGACAATCCGAACTAGACATACTTAATTACATATACAAGACAATTAACTTAAATCAAGCTTGGCATAATCAAAACAAGCTAACTTCTGATTTACACACCCATAATCTGACCCAAACATGTTCCAAAAAGTGAAATTTGATGACTTTTGATTTTTCCAAAACTCCACATAATTATATTTCAATTCTAGGCCCATTCTAGCACATAAACATATACATAAATAAAATATGGTTCTACCCATCCAGAATCATGCCAAACATGTCCCATAATATTCAAAATATCATTTTCAAAGTTCTGGATTCAAGGATTTTTGAGAAATTCACTAATCATGAGTCAAAAGTCTAAACTAGTCAATTCAAGGTCCATAAGTTAAATCATGCATATTTTCTAATAAAAATGATATCAAATACATAGAAAAGCTTGAGAAACCTACCTGTAATATTCTGTGAATTTTCCTGATTTTTATGGATTTTCCTGCTATTTTTCTGGCCTCAAATCTAATTTCCGGATTTAATAAATCCGAAAATCAGAAAAATCCCGAACCGGCGTCGAACCGGGCGGTTCGACCGGCTGAACCGGGCGGCTGCTGGCCGGTTTGCCTTGGCGGCTCGCGACGGCGGCACGGCGGTGCTCGCGACGGCGGCGACAGCCGGCGGTGCTTGCGGCAGAGGAGGAGCCGCCGGCGGCGCCGACGGCAATGGCCCGGCCGACCGCTCATGCAGCGGCCGGGTGGCGGATGGCGATGGAGAGGGAGGCGCGCTGTCGGCGACGGTAGTCGCGGCGTGCGCGGGGGTGAGCGCGGCAGGGGGGGGGGACATGGCAGCAGCAGCACGCGGGAGGCCGACGGCGGCGAGGCAACGGGGTGGCCGAGACGGCGGAAGGCGCGAGCCGGTGCCGCGGACCGGCGACGGACGGCGCCGTGCGTGGGTGGACGGAGGAGGTGCAGGTGATCGGCGCCGGCGACCATGCGCTCGCATGAACGGCGGCAGCAGCCGTGGTTCGCGCGGCCTGTGCGGGAACGGCCGGTGGACGACGGGGGTGGCTGGCCGGCGGACGACGGTCGCCGCGCCGTGCATGGCGGCAGCCGGTGATGTGCAGGCGGTGGGAGACGGAGGGGACGCCGGGTGCGCACGGCGGAGGCAGCCCTGTGCGCTGGGTGCGCGGCGGCTCGCGCGGCGGCGTCGCCGATAGGAAGGGGGGGAGGGAGAGCTCGGGGGGGAAGCATCGCGACGATCCATGGGGGCGGCGGCCGGCGTTACGGCGGGGACGGCGTAACTGATGAGAGAGAGAGAGGGCGGGGCGGGCGGGTGTAACCGACGAGAGAGAGAGAGAGAGCGGGCGGGGCAGGGTGGGCGACCGGCGAGAGGGAGAGAGAGAGGGCAGGGCAGGGGCGGGGTGGGTGATTTTTTTTTTTAAACACCAGTTATTACAATGGCGCTAATGCCCTGTTGAATAGAGATGTTTAATAATTAGTTTTCTGTCGTAAGTTTGAGCTTTGAATTGTTTTTATATCTCATTGTTGGAAGATTTTGTTTCTACTCCCACAACTTTTATTTTTAATTTTGAATTCATTTAATTCATGTATACATTCCATTGAAAGTTAATAATTTTTTTTTGCTCATGCTTTCCAAAAATACGTTGTTTTCTTTTGACTTGAACGCCTAACCCAAACTATCAAATAATATTTCCAGCTATATATATATATATTACTAGTAAGATCTAGTATTATGCCATGGAATATTAAAAGGGAGTTCTACAGTACAGTCTTATGTCTGCCCATTAAATTATTCTTGTATCCCATATATAAAATTTTATTTTTTTATTCCTCCACCTGTCATTTTTAAAATTTTAAGTCCTTTTTAATATATATATATTTAACTATTAAAATATTATTTATCTATTTTAAACATCCTTCGAAAAAATACCTTGTTTTTTATGCATTAGACTCTCACAAGTCACTACCAAGAATGTCAATCACTATCTTGAAATATTATTGATCATATATTATATCTATTGGATGAGATTAAGTGTCTCCCATTTAAATTCTTAACAATATTTACTTCTAACGTATAGGATAAATGACTTGCACTCCAACAGCTAGACGTCATATCTCTTGTATATTGAATCAAAAGCAAGATCGTTTACAATTCTAAATACAAAGAGTTCAACAAACATAATATTCAAGGAGAAGAAAAATAGAACTTTTCTTTTTCACACTACTAAAGTTAAACATGCTACCTTAAAATAAAGATATAAATTAAATTAAAATTTAATTGTGAACTAAAAAAAAGTAAAATGGTCAACGAGAGTAAAAAAAATTGTACATGAGAAAGGGACTTGATTTATTCTATTAAAATGAACCTATATTTACTTGGATATATGTATCCTCTAGGATATAGTATCAATAATAAAATTGAAAGGTAGGCACTTGTAATGTAATTCATATCTTGTTTGTATTACAAACTCCAAAATTGAAAATCGTTGTAAAATGGCAAGTTATAACTATTTCAATACGAATTTCAAAATTAATAGTTACATAGGCAGTGGTGGACTTAAGTACAACTTAGTGGATTCATGTGACCCCAATGAAAAATTTTAAAACATATAGTGCCCTTTACATTTATCTTAAAACAATTTTTATCCATAAAATTTTAAAGAAGTGACCCACTAAATTTAAAGTCATTTTATTACACTCTATGATAGTAGGCTAATTAATAAACTATTTGTATTAATTATAACAATAAAAATAATTAACTATTAATTTTTATTAACAATATAATGTGGAACAAAAATGGAGACACCATCTATATGTGTGAAACCTAACACACACTGTTCAATAAAGTGGTGACATATACTGGATATTGAACTGAAAATAGACCAACTAAACTTAAACCACTTTAAAATTCACTAAACTAAGCTAAAAATCTATTGAATCAAAACTCTACTGAATTAGATAGAAACCCACTAAACCAATCCAAAAAATACATTGAAATGAGCAAATCCAGCATATGGACATTGAACCAGCCGTGAACTAACTTTAATCTTCTTGACCTAGGCTCGAACCATTCTTTGGAGCACTAAACCAACCCTAAAAAGGCATTAAGAGGCCTGAACCGGTGCTAACTAGACAAAACTAATATCAAACCAGCTTAAACCAGGTCAGCTATCAAGGACTGGGATGAATCTACTTGTGGGAAAGCTTGCCTGACCACTTATTAGGATCAGTTGACCAAAGTCATTCGAACAACCCTGATCATGGGCTGTGACAATATACTAGATGCCCTTACTTACAGGCCCTTAGGAGGGGGTCATGGTGAGATTTGATAGTTCCGATGACCTGTGAAGTTGCGAACCACACATAGTTGACTAACAAGGGATGTGGAGCCTCAAGGGCACACTAGATGGTGCACAAAGATGCCCTAGTACCTGACAAAATAGTTGAGACTAGGTGAGGGGTTGTCGTCATCTTTGCTGCATTTGTTGGTTCCATTCTTTTGGATGGCTAGGGCAAGTTGGTGATGTCAGTGTGAGAATGGTGGTTGGGCTCCTTCATCCTACTAAGTGAGAGTCAAAGAAGCCAAAAGGGCCTATGAGGACCTTCGATGCCACTATCTCTTTAGATCTTCATCTTCTTCATATTCTTCGTCGTCACCATCTGGTGAGAGAGGTGTAAGGAATCGTCCTAAAGATTTTGGTGCAGTGAAAAGGATGATTCCTATGGGTTCATGTTGAACTTGTCTTAATCAAAATCAAATGGTGAAAATTGAAACTTGATCTCTATGAGTTCAAATATATTGATAGGGATTCATCAAATCTTTTGTAGAGAAAGAATAAGACTTTTTGAAGCTCTTAAAACTATTCAAATATCTAGTGTCTAGTGATATCCATATGAATTTCATCCATAATAGGTTCTCTATTCACACTGACCTTAAGAACTCTTCCCGAGCAGAGCTTCATTATCCATGGATGCCTTTCAGAGAGCGGAGGAGGGAGAGAGAAGGTTGAGGATATGATTTTCACCCTTGGCATGATGGAATTTGGCTGAAACCATTAATATTTCTAGAGAATTTAGAATTCTTCTTAAAAACTTAAAATCTCCATAAATTACTTTCTTGCCCTTGTATTATGGATAAATTCTTATGTGTGTGACCCATTAGACCCAATAGCATATTTGGTTGAGGCCAAAATGAAATAGAACAATTTTATTTAATTTAATTAAATATGTTATCTGATAATAAATTAATTGGCCTGCTGATCACGAAGTGTACAAACCACATCTCATGATCCCAAACAGCTATAGAGATAATCTTATCTCCATTTAAATTTTAATTATTAGTTACCGCATAGCTATAAACCCTCATCTATTCAATATCTTGGTCAGAATGAAGTATGGTATTGACTGTCAACTCTTAATTATACCGACTTTATAGGATCTTGTACTTAAAATCAAATTAATTGAAAAACTCCTTTTCTAATAATCCTCTCTACCTTGGCCAAGGATTTAAAATATTATCACATAAGACATTCACTTTCATTTACTAAGAGTGGACGATTCCTTGTTGTTCACTTAATTGTCTCTATTGGGTTTTTCTTATACCTAATTCATCAATATATTGGACCATCTAAACGGTGAACCATAAGTCAATGAGTAAAGCATAAGTTCCACCCAACAAGACAACTTTGGGACTTAGGTCAAAAGTTTAACTATGCAATTGTGATGATAGAAAATTCTGATTGATAGTTTTGTAAAATACCATTCAATATATTTAATTCGGTCAATTTAGTGAACTCATTGCACTAATGGGCTCCTATATGTTTATCTCAGTGTCTCCATATTAATGACTAATGAGATCAGTTATCATCATCACATGAGAAGGTATCACATACATTAGTCTATTTGGATCCTTGATGCATTGTCTTAAGAATCCTATGACTAGAAATATTTAGATCACATACCTCTAGATGATCGATTTCATTATTATGATCTCATCATGATTCGTGTAAGGAATTGTCTTACAAAATTTGGTGCAACGGAAGTGATGATTCTTATGGGTTCACTTAGAACTTGTCACAATTAAAATCGAATGACGAAAATAAAAAACCAATCAAAACAGGTTCGAATATACTTGATAGAGATTCATCTAATCTTAGGAAGAGGAAGAAAATGAGCTTTTGAAGCTCTTCAAACTGTTAAAATGTCTGGTCTCCCTTCATGCTGGCCTCAAGAACTCTTCCTGAATGAAGCTTCATCACCCATGGACACATTCTAGAGAGAAGAGGTAGGGAGGTGGCTGAGGACATGGTTTTCACCCTTGACTTGAGAGACTTTGACTGAAACCATTAGTATTTATACAGAATTTTAGAATTTTTTATAAAAACTTAAAATCTCCATAAATTATGCCTTTGCCTATGTATTTTTAGATAAGTCCTTATGTGTGTGACCCACTAGACCAATAGCCTATTTGGTTGAGGCCTAAATAAAATAAAATAATTCTATTTAAGTTAATTAATTTTATTATATGACAACAAATTAATCAGCTTATCGATCATTAAGGGTACAAGTCATGTCACATGATCCAAAATGATTATGGGGATAATCTTATCTCTATTGAGCCTTTCCATCATTAATCACCACATGGATATAAACCATCGACCATTAAGTATCCCAGTTGGAAAAGAGTACATCATCGACTATCAACTGCTCAGTATACCAACTCTATAGGATCTTGTACTTGAAATTGGATTAATCATAAAACTCTTTTTCAATTATCCTCTCTATCATGGCCAGGGATTAGAGTACTATCTTATAGGACATTCACACTCACTTACTGATAGTGGATGATCCTTTATTGTTTACTCAATTGTCTCAATCGGGTTTTTCTTGTACCCAATCTATCACTATACTGGACCATCTAAACGGTGATGCATAAGTCAATGGCCAAAACACAAGTTCTACCCAACAAGGTATCTTTGACGACTCAGGTAAAAGATCAAACCATGCAATTGTGATGATAGAAAACCCTGAATGACGGTTCGATAAGATACTAATTAAGGTTTTTAATTTGGTTAGTTCAACGAACTCATTCGACTAATGAGCACCTATATGTGTATTTCAGTATCTCCACACTAATGACCAATGAGATTTGTCATCCTCATCACATGAGAATATATCACATACATTAGTCTATCTGGATCCTTGATGTCCCATCCCAAGAATCCTATGACTGAGAACATTTAGATCACATTTCTCTAGTAGATCAATCTTATTATCATTAATTCATCATGATTTAATCATCATTGCATGTGATCAAAGATTTTCCTACAATATTCACATCTAATAAGAGCTAGTAATGAAGATTTATCTAGTTAATTGAATGAGATATTTTTAAAAATGTGAAATCACATCATATTTGATTGACTTGTAGGATATACATTTTTATCAATTCGATCATCATTACATGTGTTCAAGAACTTCATTATGATGTACACATTTAATAAGAGCTAGTAATGAAAATTTGTCTAATTATTTGAATAAGATATTCTAGAAATGTCAAACAGTATCATATATGATTGTTTTGTAGAACATACATTTCTATCAATTTCTCACTTACACTAAAACCAATCACCCTTTCACCTAATCTCTATCAACTTGAGATGAAGCTCATAAGTCACTACTTCATTTAGTGAATCTACAATGCTATTAGCTGCAGATATTCTATCTTTAATTACATCTCTATACGCTGTAATCTCTCTAATTTTATGGTAATGCCACACAAGTTTTAAACTTCTGATATGATGTCAGCTCTACCCCATTATTTTAGCAAAATCATCGCATAATTTTAGATAAAATTTGGGACAACCTCATAAGATAGATGAACATCTTCATTAAACTATGTCTTAAGTAGTGTACTGCTATTATGTAATTTTTTTTTACATTAGTTATAGAATTGTAGTATTTTATCGCTTGGAACTCTTCCATCTTACTATGCCACAATTATTTTGACTTATTATCAAAGTTATTTGACTAGAAGATTGTGTTTGTAAAACTACAAAACTTCAAGTTTTATCCTCCATACTTTAGAGATACATCCTTAAAATATCCTTGATTAATGCTCATAACACTTAGAGAATTAATCACGTTATGTATGTAGCATCATACACATGATAGACCCTATGAAAAAAGCATAAGGTCTCTATGTATGTGTTCTCTTTATCTCTCAAGAAGCCTATAAAAGCATCTCTTTGGAAAGATCAACTCCACATTATATAGGTAAAAAGCTATCTTGGAGTTTACCATGTCAAAACTGTTGACTATGGTGACTACATACATTAACTGGGTATTGCTTTGAAATCAATCTCTATAGATCCTAAAATCCAAACTATATTTGGAAGATTAATTTAATAGTTAGGCACAATTATGATAACAAACCTACTTCATTCTTAATGAGTAGTATGCCATCCACAGAAAATGTCAAGGAAGTAACAACATTCCCACTTATCCACTTGAATACCCAAGGCTCCTCTTTGTTCTTAACAAAGACAAAATATTTAATCTCATTAAACCTTTTATACCATCTATGGAAAGTTTTAGTTAAATCTATAAATGGATCTTATACACACTCTATTTGGATGTTAATGAGACTTGATTCCCAAAGGTTATATCATATAAACTTGTTCCTCAAAATACCATAGAGAAACACTATCTTAACATTCAATTAACATATCTTATTGTCATAGTGTGTAACAATCAAAATCTAAATTGATTAAATTATGGCATAGGTAAAAACATCTCATCATAGTCAACTACTTGACTTAGATGATATTCTTTTAACTATCCTTGCCTTGAAGGTCTCTACCTTATCCACTTCAATCTATTCTTTATTGATTCATTTATACCTTGTGAATACTATATCCTCAGATGGATCTACCAAGTTATAAATTTGATTAGAATAGATAGAATTTATTTTGAATTTTATTTTTTTCTATTTTAAAATCAATATTTTATATTATTTCTATATAAATATTCAGATCAATATCCTTTTATCATATGTCTCATTTCTTTCATCAAAGATATGTCCTACATATCTCTTAGGTTCAGTGTACACAAGTAAAAATCTATGAATAGTTCATGTGTAATTGTTAACTAGTACCCCAATTAAAATGTCCTTAGGTTATGGGACTAGAACATCTTCTATATATACCTTGCTTCCACTATCTTTCTTAAGAAGGAACTGTAGACACGCAATTTTGGCCTAGTTGGAGAGCTTAAATTCTTGTTTTCATGAAGTATATTTGAGTAACCTTTCAAGAGAACCGAGTTTTCTGGAAAAATTGAGGTTTTTGGCACATTTTAAGGAGGGCAAAACCCTGTGTATAAGGGCACCTGGCGCCCTACTTATAGGGCACCAGGCGCCCTATAAATAGGGCACCAGGCGCCCTGTTTATAGGGCACCAGGCGCCCTATAAACAGGGCACCTGGCGCCCTGTTTATAGGGCACCAGGCACCCTATAAACAGGGCACCTGGCGCCCTGTATACAGGGCACCAGGCGCCCTATATACAGGGCGCCTGGATCCAAATTAAATTGATTTGACAGGCCGATTTGACCCCCCGCAGTGACTTGTCTTGTCGACTTGACATATCTCATGATGCTGGCGCCCCATATATAGGGCGCTATGCCACATGGCACTGCTTTTCGGAAATGACCAAAGTGCCCTCTTTTGGGCTTTACATAGACCCCCATTTGAGACCAAAAGGAGGTTCCAACTTCGTGCCACCCTAGAGCTCATCCAACACCACGATTCTAACCCATTTCCACCCCTCATAAGCCTTCAAACCGATTCAAAACTCTCTCCCAAAAACTCCAAAAACCTGCAGTCTCCTTCTTCAGAAATATGATTTTTCTCCAACTTTGAGAGCCTCTACCCTCTATTTCCCTTACATCTAGTTCCAAAACACTCTTCCATTAGCTTCACTTGACTATTGGCTGCTTGAAGAAGTCTTCTTTCTGTCTTGGAGGTCTCCCTACACTCCGGGGCGACGCCGCGAAGAAGGGAAGAAAATCTGCTGAAGCCAGTTCACAGTGCCCCGTATATAGGGCGCTTTGACTTTGGTCAACGCGCCCCATCAAGGGGCACTGCAGCAGCGCCCCATATATGGGGCACTAGCGAGGGCGGACCCCGTTTTGCATTTTTTGAGTTTATTTACCTTTCCGGTCGATCTTTTACTCCCCCCTTTCATTTTAACCCTCATTAACATGTTATTTAGCATGCATTAAGCCACTCATTTGCATTTTCATGCATATTTAAACCTTCCAAATAGGGGTTGGGATTTAGTCCCGATACGGTCAGTTCCTTCCCTCTTTCATGTTTACATTTGATTTTGAGCATGATTCTACACTGTCACGAGAACTAATGATCTTTTCACTTGTTTCTATGTTTTCACATGGACATTTTTAGGTAAATCCGATTGGGGTGGAGCTTCAACCGGATCGAAGACGAAGGACTCACTAAGCTCTCTTCTTTCGGCCGGCCGAGAGAGGAGAAGTCGGAACCCAACAATCTCCCCACTTTCAAAGGTACGACGGTCATTTTCATTTCTCTATTTCATTTCATTTCGTTCTACCATATTTTGGAGCCTTTGGCTCCTGGCGACCACAACCACATAACACACCATCCACCAAGTCACCAAAGCAAGCGTAGGGGCCGGAAGGGGGAGATCCGCGGATGTCCCGTTTCGCGTGCTTACACCTTTTGGCGACCACGGTGGGACCGACTTTGCTTTAGTGAGTTCTTCTCTTCTTTCCTAAGAATGTCCACTTGAAAACATGCTTATTTTTACTTTAGTTTTCGTTTAAGCCATTTCCATTTCCTTGCATTTCTATTTACTTGCTTACATGCTTGTTTGTTTCCTTGAAGCATCATCTTGTTTTCTTCCAAGTTTACTTGTTCTCTGTTTATCTTTTTAAAAAAAGGCATATCGATCTGATTTCCATCTTTGTTAATCAACTTATTTCACCTTAGTATTTTAGATATCATCTTCTTTCATCCCTTGTTAAGCATACTTGCCTATTTCTTTCTAAGTCTAGTTCTCCTTTAGCAAATCTTTCAAAGCATGCTTAGTTAAATTAGTGCTTTCTTCTATCCTAGTTTAATTTCATATCATTGTCTTGTCCACTTGTTTCCTACAACATCTCATTAATCATTGTATGCTTTTATTTTCTTCTTGCTTGCTTCTTATTCCTTGACATTTCACTTGCATTTAGTTCGCATTGGAGTTTCGGGTTCACCCATCTCCTTAGGACATCCGAGAAGGGAGGCTCTCTCCTCCCAAAGCCCCACACATCCAAACACCCCTCTTGGTGGTTGCCAACTCCTCCTCCGGGGATTCCCTCTCGGAAGGACTGGGTAGCTTCCATCAAGGCCTCCGTAAGTCCCCAGACGTGAAGGATTCCCTCTTCACTGATCGGGCTGGTTGTACCATTTTTATCCCAAAACCCGGAGTACCTATTACCTATCATTGTGAAAAGAGTGACAACCTTAGATTGCTCGGCGTTGTGAGAGCATAGGGTCCTACCCATTTATTTGAGTGGACAATATTTCTCTTAACAAGCCATTAATTTGAGGTTGAAACAAAAAAAAATTGCGTTAATCATTCCAAGTCTTTGCTAGTACTTGTTTGCAAACAAAAACTGAAAATTAAACAAAAATCCCAAAATCACCTAAAAAGAACCAAAACAAAAAATTTGCTTGAGGTTAATTTGCTTGACAACTTGCTTGTCTGACAAAAGAAAATCAAAACAGAAAAGGGGTAAAAAAATCAAAACTAAAAAAATAAAATAAATCCTTAAGCTTTTATTTGTTAACCTTCTTTTTCTATTGTGTTTATGAATTTAAGGTCAGGTCGAGTTATCAGAATGGAGGATCAAGGATACGAGCAACTACAATTGGAATACGACCAGTCTTATTTCTACCCTGATGCCGTGTGTGCCGTCAATGAACCTGAAGTTCTCCCCGAACCTAGTCAAAATTCTCCTCGACCCAATCCAAATTCACTTTGGGAGGCATTTTCTCATGCTGACCCTACCCAAATCCAGGCTATCAAAGCCATCCTCAAGGGCAAGTCCCCCACCGACCACATTCCTCCCGAAGGTGGCCTTCATATCTCTACCCCTCGGTCAGTGGCACACCAACCCAATGTGCCCACTCATGGCCATTCTCATACCGGGCTTATGGCCCCAATTTCTCCTCATCCGGTGACTAATCTAGATCATCCCATTCCAAATGTTGTTGTTCCTTCTAGACCGCCAGTTTATTCTTCTAATCATCTCAACCCTACTCACCCTTTGGTGCATCCCCCAATGTATCCTTCTTATCCGGCCGCTTCGGCCCATCAAATCCCAATTCCGGTGCGCCAAGCACCCACTTCTCCTCCTCCTCTTAGGGAACCTTCGTCGATCGTGCCATGATTAACAAGATCAATCGCATGGATGATCAGTATAGAGAGCTTAGACGTTTGATCGACACAAAGGCAGCCCCTAAAATTTCTCTTCCTTCCCTCCCTACTTTTCATCTACCTCCCTCTGAGATGCCGGTATACCATCGCTACAATGGAACCGGTAATCCATTCATTCACATCAAGGACTTTCTTTATGAGTCGGTAATGTGGCAAAATGATCCAAGGGCCCTTGCTTTTCTTTTCAGAAGATCATTAGAGGGTTCAGCTTTAGAGTGGTTCTACTCGCTTGACTCTTTGGAGGCGAGTAACTTTGAAATTGTCAAAGCTAAATTTTTGCGAGAGATATCAAGATAGGGTCGGACCAACATATTCCATCACCGACCTCATGGCTGAAAAAATGAGAAATGATGAAGATTTTACCGAGATATGCCGATAGGTGGAGGTCCATGGCGGAAAAGCTTGCGATTCCATTTCGAGCCGGAGCAAGTGAAGATGATCATCACTAATGCCACTCCGGCCTTAAAGAATATGATGGCTTTGAATCACCCCACCTCCATGAGTGAACTTTATGAGAGGGCACGGTATATTCAGACACAGCTTAGGGACTCACCTATCATGAACTTGTTTGATCCTAGACCCCGAGCTATCAAGAAAACCACTTTTACCACAACCGGCCCAGTGACTGAGGGCGTAGTGACAAACGAAAACCTTAACGTTGTAGGGAACCCACCTATAAATTATCAACACCGGTTCAGAACCCTCAACAAAATCAACCATTTAGAAACCCTCATCAACCTCAACCTCAACCTCGGTTCCGGCCCGTCGGCAACAAGCCCCGATCCCTCAACGACCGCAAGCCCTAGTTCCCCAACCAGTGCGGCAACAACTGGCCAACTACAACCAAGCACCCCCTCCCATGGCCTATGAACCCCGAAAGGTTGGACCCAAGAAGAATGATTACCCGCCTTTGCCGTACTCTCTCGTGGACATCTTTAATGCACTCATGGCGGCAGGGCAAATTGCATTGCCAAGGGAGAAATTGGAGTGGCCTCAGAATGCCAACACAGAGAGATACCGTGTGTTCCATAGATATCCTGGGCACACCGTGGAAAATTGTTTTCAGTTCAAAGACTATATCCACGATCTTAATGAGCAAGGCAGTATTGACTGGGACCAGATGGGGGAATACATCAGAACAGTGAAAAATCAACCTCAATGGCAGCATGCACCAGCTCAGCAGCAACAACAACAGAACCCCGGCCTGGGGATTATCCAAAACCCTTTACCTCTACATGTACCCGCGCCTGGGAATCAACACGTTAATCCCATCTTGGTCTCTTCCGAGGAGTATCATGATCGGGGCCGAATTGGCAAGTCGAGGGAGCCACCTCCGCCATGCATGTCAACCGAACCGTCCATTCTATACCCCAAGCTACATCGGCCAACCCCATTATCCCCAACAGGCCACCCACCATCCGAGCACCATCACGCCCCATCATAACACCACCAAACACACAACTCCAATCGGGACGGACCCTAATCCGCCCGATTAATCCACTACAAACATCACCACCACTAGGACCCATCATCATCCCGCCCCGAGCGACTGTACCTTCACAACCTACCTACCCTACTATGCCTCAAACCACCATCATTACACCCATCGCAAGAGCTCCCATCATTCGACCTAACCCACCACCCACCACTACCACCCCAGCTATAGCTCCTCAACTTGCCACAGTACTTAGGAGTGGGCGCATGTTCCAAAGGGTCTTTCCCCAGGCCGGCCAATCAGGGTTGCTACCAGAAGCAGAAGAAGAACACATTGAAGAGCCGTTGCCTGGGACATCCTATGACTTATTGAAGCATCTTGATAAAACCCCAGCACGAATCTCTATCTTAGAGTTGATCAAAAGATCCAAAGTCCATCAAGAGGTTCTCCAACAATACTTAAAGCGGGTGATGGTGAGTGAGAGCCTCCCCCCAGAAAAAATCTCATCAGTTCTGGTCCCGAGAAGTGAGTATCCGGCCCTTACATTCACGAAGGAAGAGTTGGCCAACCTGGAAACAAGGAAATGTGCCTTATGCATCATAGTCCACATCAACGGAGTAGGCATTAAGTCATGTTTGGTCGATACCGGAGCATCCATTAATGTTCTGCCACCAGAAACATTACATCTTTGTGGAATCTCCGAGGAGGACATCCGGCCATTTCAAATAACAGTGACCGCATATGACAATTCGAAAAAGCCTGCCGATGGCATGATTACATTAAATGTGAAACTTGGACCTCGAATAGTCATTGTTGACTTCCACATACTTGAGATGGATCCAACCTACAAAGCTATTTTGGGACGACCCTACTTGGAAGCACTAGAGGCAGTTGCCTCCACCAATCACCAGTGTCTTAAATTCCCTTACAAGGGACAGGTGATTAAGGTGACTAGCATGCCCCTAGATCATCCATCTTCTCCACCACCACCCCTTGGGTTGCCAAATGAGCCAATTTTTACAATCTTGGATCTTCCAGAAATGAGTAGGCAACCCAGGCAAGTGTGGAGAAGGAAAATAAAAGAAAATAAAACTATTGGGTGGCATATAATGAAAAGTTTGGGATACCAGAAGGGCCGAGGACTAGGCAAAGAACTGCAAGGCATAGCTGAGCCAATCAATCTAGTGAGGTTACAACCAAAAAGTGTGGTTGGATATAATGGAATGATAGCGAATGGTCAGAATCTCAGAAGCAGATACTTTTCTAGATGCTTACAAAAGTTTTTCATCAAGAAAGAAACCATTCAACTGGCTGAGAACAAGGAAGGACAAGAGATGGAGCAAGAGAAGAGAAGAAGAACCAACGACCCTGAAGATGACTTGTATCCAGAAATATCTCTTTTGTTTTCCACTGATGAAGAAGGGTCAAGCAATGAACCACTCCAGGCTGAACCACCTGTCAACCCACCTGAGGGTCATATTGTCAAACCGACTCGAGGAAAAGTTCAACCAACTCCACGAGGGCCTTCCCTCATTACGTCATCTTTTGGGGCCGATGCCCCAACTCACTATGACGCTCTCCCCGGGCTTCTTGGCCCAATCCCTATTTCTAGGCCCTCATGCCCAACTTATGGGTCCACGAACCCACTTGTTGCTTTTGGGCCACCGAGCCCCTCTACTAAATCTGGGCCTTTGTGCCCATTTTCTCCAACTCTTGGGCCACCAAGCCCCTCTATTGAATCTGGGCCTTTGTGCCCATTTCCTCCAACTCTTGGGCCATCGGGCCCCTCTATTGAATCTGGGCCTTTGTGCCCATTTTCTCCAACTCTTGGGCCACCGAGCCCCTCTACTAAATCTGGGACTTTGTGCCCATTTCCTTCAACTCTTAAGCCATCGAGCCCCTCTATTGAATCTGGGCCTTTGTGCCCATTTTCTCCAACTCTTGGGCCACCGAGCCCCTCTACTAAATCTGGGCCTTTGTGCCCATTTTCTCCAACTCTTGGGCCATCGAGCCCCTCTACTGAGTCCGGGCCTCTGCGCCCATTTCATCCAATTCTCGGGCCCTCAAGCCTATCTCTTAAACCCAGGCCCTCGAGCCCACATCCTCCTCTTATTGGGTCCATGAACCCACCTTCTTCCATGATCATCCGGCCTACTAGCCCATCATCTCTTTCTGTCAACATTGGACCCGAAAGCCCCCTCTATCAAACATTACTCGAAGTCTTCCCCTCTTTATCACTATCTTCACCTACTCTGACCCCCGTAGTTGATCTCAACCCAAATCGGGCACCAGAAGCCCATTCTGTCTTTATGTTTAGCACTCCCCAAAAAAAATGCCCTCCTCGAAACTCAAATTTCAATCAAGGAAACATCTCAACTTGCCTCGGAAGGGCATTCGACCCAAGAAGCCACCAGATCCTTGATTGACCTTCTTTGCCCTCCATCATCTCCAATAAATTCTACTCCATCCACCCCCTCTTCCCCCTCTTATTTACCTTCTTCTTATTTAGGTTTAGTTTCCAATAAAAATAGAACAAAAATTAGAGGTAGGAGAGTTCCAGAAAGATATCTGCATCAGTTAGCTCAAAAAGCTTAGAACACCATCTTAGGTGGAGTACTTTACAAAAGGAGCTTGGCCGGTGTTCTATTAAGATGAGTAGACGAAGGAGAGGCTGAATTGGTACTCAAAGAGTCACACTCCGGAGTATGTGGAGGCCATGTAAATGCTCAAGCCCTCGCCAAGAAGATCATCAGACAATGGTACTATTGGCCTACTCTGGAAGAAGATTGCTCGATCTTTGTCCGGCATTGTCATCAATGTCAACTCCACGCTGACAAGATTCACTCTCCCGCATCTTCCCTTCATCCGATCCATGCCCCATGGCCCTTCGCTATGTGGGCTTTTGATGTTATTGGACCCCTCGGTGACCCAAGCTCCACAAACAAAATCAAATCCTTCATTCTAACTGCAACGGAGTACTTCACCAAATGGGCGAAAACAGAAGCATATGTGGAGATCAAGGCATCAACGGTCTGCACCTTCATCAAGCGCAACATCATTGCCAGGTTCGGGATCCCAGGCGACATCATCACCGACAATGGACCGCAATTCATCTCTCAGGAGCTGCGTGACCTTTGCAACAGTATTGCATCGTATTGCATCATTCATCTCCATATTATCCTCAAGGCAACGGTCAAGCAGAAGCCACCAATAAAACCCTGATAAAGATCATTAAGAAGACTTGTAAGTCTAGCAAGTTCGCAGACTGGCCAGATAAGTTAGTTGATGCTCTATGGGCCTACCGCACTTCTATTCGAACCCCAATGGGCCAGACTCCCTATGCCTTGGCATTTGGGATGGAGGCGGTAGTTCCGTACGGAGTAATCATTCCATCCCTCCGAGTCCAGATCGATCGAGATATCCCGATGGATGAACGCCGAGATTCGCTTCTCGCGCAACTTGAACTCTTGGATGAAAGGAGGCTGGCCGCTGCCGAACATGCTAGATCTTACCAGAATAGACTTAAAAGATTTTATCAGAAGGGGGTGGTGGAGAGAAAATTTGAAGTCGGTGAGGTTGTGCTTAAAAGAATATTTGTTAAGCCGGGCGGTCCCCGCTCCAAACTTCAACCTAATTGGGAGGGTCCATATGTAATTTCGGCTGTTTATCCCGGTAATTCTTATAAGCTAACTAATGCAGAAGGAGAAGAACTAGCTCATCCCTGGAATGGTGTATACCTCAAAAAATATTTTCCTTAAAACAAAAGTCACAAAAAAATCTATAAAATCCAAAGGTGTGAAGAATAATGACCAACATCTAACGCTTGCTTGCTCGGTGCACCAACTTGTCACTTAGGGAAATAAAATAGGCATCATACTGCACACACTACACGCTTAGTTTGGAGATCCGATGACCGGAAGTCAAAGAGAAAGCTAGGCAACGCTTGGCAAAAGAAGGTCAACCTAATCCCGTTCTCTTCTCGTTTCGGTCCAGAATAGATGAAAGGGGTTAGAATAAGGAGTATCGAAAATGCCCATTGCCTTAGTGGGAAAATGTCTCCAAAGGTCTGACTTCTTAAGAAAAGGTACCAAAAGATGGGCAATGACCCCTCAGGTCAGCAAAAGAATAGACCTGTCTGAATGTGTACCAACAAAAGTCCAAAAAGAAAAGGCTCCAAAAGATGGGCAATGACCCCTCAGGTCAAAATCAAGCAAAAGAGAAGAGAGACCTGTCCGAATGTGGGCCATCAAAGAAAAGGGCTAGAAGGAAGGACCCAAGGATATCAAATCCCAAACGGGCAATGCGGGCACTAGTAGAGAAACAAATTCGACACCCCCGAATCCTACTGAGGACTTACCACCAATCCTCTTCCCTCTTTAACCTTGCGGGTAAGGTTGACCGACTGGATCCAAGAAGAGCCATAACCTATCGAAGGCGGAAGGTCAGAAGATTCCGAACAAGGCACTTTCTTACACGTGATGCCTACTCTTAACCCTTAGGTAACAATGAGAGGCACCTATGGCAAGCAAGGCAAAGGATGAGATGGTCGTTTCTTTCACACCAAGACATAAAAAAATCTATAAAGTCAAAACTCTTAAAAATTAAATATTCAAAACACCAAAAAAATCATAAAAATACCAAAATACCAAAAACATTATAAAACCATCAAAACCCAAACAAATCAAAAACATCAAAACACCTAAAAGTTTGCTATTTAGATTGACTAGCTGCCTTTGCATTCATGTTTAATTTCAGTCTTGCATATTTCCTTTTGTGCATACTTATGTTTTTCTGTTGTCTTTACCTTGATAAGGCTGATGTCCCTCGACAAAAGATCAAGGCAACTTTGCCCTCTCCTCGCAAGGGACTAAGCCAAAATAAAGTTCTAATATCTTCTCACAAGTGGATGCAGGAATAGGAGAAGGCATACTAACTTCATATCCCCAGACACTTCGAGGAAGCAAAAACAAAAAAAAATCAAAAATTGAAAAACAAAAGTGGACTACTCCGACCCCTATTAGGACTTGCATTTAGTATTGCATCTATCAAAATAAATAATATTCGATATGTTGAAGACCTCAAGTCTAGAGGGTGCTGAGCCTGAGAACCTCTTCAACAAAATCAGTGAGGGTTCAGTCATTCCCTAGGCTTGCGGATAGGCCATAGTTGAATATGCGGGGACGACGGTTTCTTCATAGATGTCCTGACCCGTTATGTTCAACCTATATCTTCAACTATTTTATTATACTTATTTGTATTTCTTTAAACCCAGCATGCATCATTTCATACACGCATCATCCCACCACAACCATTTCCTTCCAGTCCCATCATGAACCTTTTTAAAGATGGTCTTTTATAGCCCATAGAGGAGGTCTTGTTTTTCCGAAAAATCGGCTTTCAATATGTTTCAACGATGTTTTCATCAAAACAAGAAGTTTTTCCATGTCAAACTGAACCGGTATTTCTGAGTAAACCTCATGAATTTGAAGAACCCAACCTTTGTTGATTGGCTGTCTCCTCTTTACTTTTCGCAATTTACTTTTCAATGCATTTCTACCGGGTCCAGCACACCATGCAGTTCGGGTCCTGGCCGGTAACAATTCTCCCCCACGTGGGATTTTAGTTATTTACTTTCATTACTGTTCTTCTCTTTAACCAATCAACCAGAGGGAAGGTTTCGATAAGACAAAGGGTAATCTCGGAGTCTGGTAAAGTTTTATTCCACTCAACTAGGCCAATGAGGGCGTGTCTAAATTTACACCTTGGCGTCACCTTTTCAGTCCATTACCACTTCATTCCGCTACACCTCATTACGCTTCGCTACATTCGCCTACGTTTCATTCATGTCACTCCCCTACAAAGCCGACGCCAAGGCGAGGCAAGCTGTAGACACGCAATTTTGGCCTAGTTGGAGAGCTTAAATTCTTGTTTTCATGAAGTATATTTGAGTAACCTTTCAAGAGAACCGAGTTTTCCGGAAAAATTGAGGTTTTTGGCACATTTTAAGGAGGGCAAAACCCTGTGTATAAGGGCACCTGGCGCCCTACTTATAGGGCACCAGGCGCCCTATAAACAGGGCACCTGGCGCCCTGTATACAGGGCACCAGGCGCCCTATATACAGGGCGCCTGGATCCAAATTAAATTGATTTGACAGGCCGATTTGACCCCCCGCAGTGACTTGTCTTGTCGACTTGACATATCTCATGATGCTGGCGCCCCATATATAGGGCGCTATGCCACATGGCACTGCTTTTCGGAAATGACCAAAGTGCCCTCTTTTGGGCTTTAAATAGACCCCCATTTGAGACCAAAAGGAGGTTCCAACTTCGTGCCACCCTAGAGCTCATCCAACACCACGATTCTAACCCATTTCCATTCCTCATAAGCCTTCAAACCGATTCAAAACTCTCTCCCAAAAACTCCAAAAACCTGCAGTCTCCTTCTTCAGAAATATGATTTTTCTCCAACTTTGAGAGCCTCTACCCTCCATTTCCCTTACATCTAGTTCCAAAACACTCTTCCATTAGCTTCACTTGACTATTGGCTGCTTGAAGAAGTCTTTTTTCTGTCTTGGAGGTCTCCCTACACTCCGCGGCGTCGCCGCGAAGAAGGGAAGAAAATCTGCCGAAGCCGGTTCTGGTGCCCCGTATATAGGGCGCTTTGACTTTGGTCAACGCGCCCCATCAAGGGGGCACCTGCAGCGCCCCATATATGGGGCACTAGCGAGCGCACCCCGTTTTGCATTTTTTTGAGTTTATTTACCTTTCCGGTCGATCTTTTACTCCCCCCTTTCATTTTAACCCTCATTAACATGTTATTTAGCATGCATTAAGCCACTCATTTGCATTTTCATGCATATTTAAACCTTCTAAATAGGGGTTGGGATTTAGTCCCGATCCGGTCAGTTCCTTCCCTCTTTCATGTTTACATTTGATTTTGAGCATGATTCTACACTGTCACGAGAACTAATGATCTTTTCACTTGTTTCTATGTTTTCACATGGACATTTTTAGGTAAATCCGATTGGGGTGGAGCTTCAACCGGATCGAAGACGAAGGACTCACTAAGCTCTCTTCTTTCGGCCGGCCGAGAGAGGAGAAGTCGGAACCCAACAATCTCCCCACTTTCAAAGGTACGACGGTCATTTTCATTTCTCTATTTCATTTCATTTCGTTCTACCATATTTTGGAGCCTTTGGCTCCTGGCGACCACAACCACATAACACACCATCCACCAAGTCACCAAAGCAAGCGTAGGGGCCGGAAGGGGGAGATCCGCGGATGTCCCGTTTCGCGTGCTTACAGGAACTATTTTTCTAAAAATATAGTGAATTGAGCAACACATACTCTCGGGTGGTTTAATATTATAAAGTTTTTTTATGTTATCTCACAAGGCAACACTTTATAGTCTTATATTTCAACTAGTTAGGGTTATATTGCTTCACCAGATTGGACATTAAGAAATCTTAAATTGCTTAAAATCAATCTTTAACCCTTTTTATACGGATAGTTATAATAGACTTAGAAGGTACCAATTTAAAATAAGGTGGTTATATCGAGACAAAAATAGACAAAGAAGTTTCTACAAAGGTTATCAATATCTATATTATGTCCTACACAATACGACTTCTCATTTTAGCTACTTAATTAAGCTAAAATATGTAAAAAAATATCCATTGAAATTATATTCTATTATTTTTTAATTATGTGTGCATTATTTACTTAAGTATTCTTCTCCTTGATCTCAGCAAAGAGTTCTAAATACTCTTTCCATTCGTATGCCTACTTCATTCTAGTTTCAAATAATTTCTTAAAGGTTTTAAATTTGTACTTCAAAAAGTACACATATCCATTTATAGAGACATTATCTTTAAAATAATAAAGTAGAAATATTCTTTCTTAACCTTAATTGACGTGAGCTAACATACACCTAGATGTATGAGTTCTAACAACTCATTAGCCCATTTTGCATGTCTATGTTAAGCTAAAGAGTAGACTAATCTAAATCAACTGATTTTCTCTTAAAATGAGTATTCACACATATCGTTAGAGCTTACATATCTAATACGTTTAAATAATTTATTAAGCTCTCACGGGCAAGCACTTTGCCATTTAATGTCTCAGAGCATCTATCATTTCTATGTCTTAGAATAAATCATTATTTATTCAAGTAAGAAATAATATAATGTTCCTTTAGAAGGATATAATAGTAATGTTAATAATTAATATATCTCCAAAAAACTATGAAATATATGTATACCTCACTAGTAATGATGCAACTTTTGTACCATTTCATATGTAGGTCAACATCTTCTTTAGTAAGCCTTCATTTATTTGTCATCATCTACAACTTGTTGTAGATATAAGTTGCATATCTAGTATCTCATATAATTAGATGCATCTATAGTTTCTAATATTATGATATACACATCTAGTATCTAATAATATGATACACAGTATCAAATACTATTAAGTGTATATTTAAGACAAGTAAATTTCAATGACTTAGATGCATAAATCTTCTTAAGCTCCACTTTTGCATTATGTTCAATACATAATAGAATAATGCTATGTCTATGTCTTATTTGAGTTTTTATTATCTTGACCACCTTTCTTTGACTTTTAACTATCTCCTTCTATTTTTATCTAATGATTTTAGTTCTTTCTATTGGTCTCACCAATAATAAGTAATGAAGATATATTATTCTAATTTACCTTTAATTATCTCATCACCATGATCTACAAGGGATCTCATATCTATCTTTAAATGTTGCCTCAACAATTTTTATCTTATAGAGGTTAACATCTAATATAAGGCAAACAATGCATACTTTCTATACACATTTTATATGATAAGATCTTATCTTCTCTCATATTGTTAGATAGTCTAAGAGAAACTTAATTACTTCTCAAGTAGGATAGTTATTTGGTCAACCATGAGAATAATTCTCTTAGTTCAAAACCAGTTTAAAAGTGTAAGCTATTAATTTACTTGACATCCAGCATGGCATATTAATGGTGGTTTATCATCGTATTCTATAACTAAAATATAATTTTATTAATATAACATTGCAAATATTTATTAAAATTAATATATGATCTTTCAACTTAATTTATGCTCCCACTAAATTTTGATGAATTTGCATAACGTTCATTTTGCAAAGATAGGATATCATGATAAAATCATAGTAGGGGACTAAGACCCTATCAACTTTATGGTGATGACCTTGTGAGAAACACAACAAGTCTCTAAAGTTATAACCTTGAGAGAAACACAACAAGTTATATACTCTAGTTAGATCAAATATACTTATTATGTTATGAGAGCGAATTCTTAACATAACCCATGTGGGAAACACAACAAGGCCTACCAATGGTCAACCTCAAAGTTTGGCTAATGTCTTGGCTAGAAGGCTACCGGTTAGATGATGGGAACAAAGAGGGATCACGACCCTAGCCATTTTGTTCTCAAGGTTTGTTCACTTGCTTTGGTGATGACTTGAAATATATTTGATTATCCTCATAGTTGAGAAGATTTGTTGAATTATTTGTAAGCTCAAGCCCTAAACATTCAATTCATTTTTATTTTTTGAAATTCCTTTTTTTAGAACTCCTTGTTTCATTGTTTGTCCCACATACAAGTCATTTAGTCAGCCAGAGACAAGTTTACACAGGAAAGCTCATTCAAAGACAAGGATAAGAACATCTCCCTTACTAAGGTTTGCTCTACCTTCTACTATTACAACATTCTATAGTGTTCCTAGAATACATTATCAAAATTTTGTCAATTCTATCTAGTTTTCCTTTTTATTTTTTTAAAAAATTGTTTTTTTTAGTGGTAGTGCTCGAACAACTCTTGCTTGGTGACAGTTAAGAGACTAGGAAAATGCAAATTGATCAGTTTTCTGTTTCCAGGCTGTAAGATGCAACTTTTTGTTTTTGTTCCTTCATTCCAAACGTTCATTTTCTAACATTGATCTTTTTGTTGATTATGCCATTGCATAGAATTGTACCTTTTCTTTTGGACCTAAGTTAGTATTTATAGATGTAAGCATTGCTTATCCTACGCTTGATGGTAGGGTTGATTTGTATATGAAATTTTTGGAAGAAACAGTTTTATCAAGATTTGGTTTTGTAATTTTTATGCTTTGCTTTATGTATCTAGTGAGGATAGAGCCTTTATGGCTTATAATCGAGATAGAGATGCACACTATCTCTCTAATGAAAGGGAAATGTTGTATTGCCAGTTGGTGTGCACTCTGAGCATGGTAGTGTGGAAGCCATTCTCTTAGCTGGCCAGAACATGGCTGGATGGATACACGAGTTGGACTGTATTGCAAAAGGAAGTGGAAGGACAATTAGTTTCTAGAGATATTATTTACTACATGGTAAAAGTATTTGAGTCCATTAATGTTGTTCTATTTGAATCTCAAGGACTTGGAAGATTTTCTGTACTGGTTGATTCAAAATTGTCATATCTGCACACAGTACCATCCTCTGGATGCGATAGTGGTGAACACTCAACAAAGACTACATAAATTTTAGCATTAATTTATGCTTGTATCTGTTCCTGAGGATGTGTTGATCTTGACTATTTACATTAACTTGTAAGTAGATCATTTTGAGGCCCTACAGTAGTAATATTTAATTGGATTGCCTTTTTACGTTTTCAGCAGTTATACTTAGCATCGCTTACATTGAAGTTTGTCAACGACTTGAAGTAACTATAGTTGGATCACAGTTTGGTTTAAACATTTTTTTATTTAGTCATAGACAGGGAATGCTAAGGTAGTTCGGTTACTGTGCATATCTTGTCTTTTCAATTGCGTGTGAATTGTCTGCATTATTATGTTATATGTTGTGCATTCTTTGTGCCTGATATCTACATTTATCCCAAGGTTTTAGTCTACAATTGACAAAGGATTTCCTATTTTTGTAAATTTACCCTTGTGTGCTTATGAGATTTTTGGTGATAGTGATCTGATGTTGATCTTGTTCTCCTTTTCAACGTAGTTAATCTTCTAGCCATGTTCAATGAAGTTGTTTCTATTTTTACAATTTTCGAGTGCCATTATTTCTTGTATATGCGCTTGCTGGATGTTCCAATAATCTATATTTCTTTTGGCTTGTTTTACCATTTAATGTTTTAGGAACTGTTCACAGTTTGTTCGCAGCATAGACTATTTGCTATAGTGAATGGAAGTTGTGTCGAGTGTAGACATGCTAATTTGGTCTGATTTAGAGCTTAAATCATTATTCCATTGGCAACATCTCTTTTAGACCATCAAAGTCATGATGAACCACCCTTTTGGATGAGTCGAGGTGCTTATTTAAAATATGAGGATGATTTGCTAATTTCTAATCAAATTCGTGTTTTCCGAACAAGAGACTCTTGGTGGTGTGTCAGATTATGCTTTTCCCAGCATATCCTCTATTTAGAAATTTTTCACAGGATTATATAGATGTCTAATGAAAAAGTATTCAACATAAATAATCTTATTCTCTGAGTCCTCTTTTCAATGCAACAAATGGCATTCAACTCTGATCTCTCATTTGTCCGTAGAGCCCTTTGGAAGTCAGATGCGCAGTTTTGTCCGCACGCAGCACCAATCAAGCCCAATTGCATACAAGCCCAGCCCATTGGGCACATATCTGACCAATTCACGACCTTACCTTCCTTTTTCGTCCTCCATATTACTTCGTATGGTATTTGGAAGCTTCATGGTCGAAATTAGCATCATCAAATGATGACAATCCAACTTGTTGTCTTAAACATCAAAACTTGCCATTTTTGGACCAGATTTGTTTCCTCTTCAAGTGGAGACATATTTTGAACATGGGGAAGGTGATCCACGGTTTACAATCCCTCTCAATCATTTGGGTAAGTTTCTAGATGCCTCAGGATAAAAATTAGCAACATTAAATGGAGGAAATCCAACCTATGGTCGGATGTATCAAAACTTGCTATTTTTTGACCTATTTTTCATCCCCTATAAAGGGAGACTCATATGTACGACCTACGAAGGGCATCCCATCCTTCAGCACTCCTCTCCTCGTCCTCCAGCCACCCTAGGCTCATCCCAACCTCCCCAAATCGTCCTCTCTTCGTCCCGGTGATCGGAGACCATCCCAAAGTGAAGAAGAAGCCGGTCTATTCTCCGACATGCTGCACTGTTGATCATTGGCTTCTATAGATCTTTATAGTCATTTTACGGCCTATATTCCTTCATAATAAGTGTGCTTCATCAAGATATCTTTCATCTACATTCCCTCGGCGTGTTATGGCTTCAACACTGGCACTGCACAGACAGATCCGAAGTCTTCTCTTCTAAGTCATCGTCTTCTCAGTCAATTTCAGTACATTGAATGGTGGATTCAACCTATACATCCTTCGTAGAAATTGTTCCCTGGTGAGTCCTCTTTTATTTACAACAAGAATCATTTAATTCATATATCTGTGGTGCCCATAGCACATCCTACATCGACATTGTGCTGGGAGTTTCCAGAACTTCACTGTCCAAGATCCTGCTTATCAGGTAAATTCATATTACTTATCATAAAATTCAAGCAAACTTTTCTTCATAGAAAACCACCCTCGGTGAGTCATCTTTATTTTGAAACAAACATCACTTTATTCTGATATTGGTGCTATTTGTTACGGTCTCTGCATCAGAGCTGCACAGTTTACATTGAATCTATCCAACCCAGTTGCCACTTTGCCTGGGTTGTGTTATCTTTAATCATTCATATTCTCTTTGCTAACTCTTCATTCAAATCATTTAGTTAATATTAAGCATCATTTTATTCAGTTTTTCATCATTTTATACATCATAAAAAAACCAAAAAAGGGGTTAGGGCTAACCCCGAATCCGGTGAGTTTGTTTCCAATTGCCATTTTATGTTATTGTTTTTACAAATTACTACACTTCACTCAGTTCTAATCCTTCTTCACTTGTTTTCTTGTCTTATTGTCTTCTAGTTGCACAGATCATTCAAGCTAGCACTGGTTGAACTCTTCTTCATCGGCTGGCCGAAGAAGAAGAAGGTTGAACTCACATCCCAATCTCCCATTCTATGGTACACACAGTCAATTCAACTTAATCTTGTCTTTTATTCCATAAAGCGGAGCCCGCGGCTCCTGGCGACCACCTTTTTATTCATGTTCTAAGTTCATCTCCTCCTCCCTCTCCTCCCACATGACCCGAACCGTCTCCGGTGCTCAAGCGACGCCGTGAGATGAAAGTTCGGGGATTAATATGAGTATGGGACCGAGGTGAGGACTTTTTATCGCTTTCCGAGTGTCTTCCGATTCACTCCTCTTTTTCCCATATTTCATTCCCTCATCACGTTCTCTTGAGGTGCCAATCCCGAATCTGTTTCTGGAGTCGACAGCTTTTTGGCGACCATGGTGGGACAACCAATGTCTTCAACCGTGCTAGCTTGATTGATCCGTGCAACTAGTTGTTTTCCGATTTGGTTCCCGCGTGAACCAGCTTGTCCTTTACCTCTTCCATGTCAATTTACCTTTAAACTTGATGTTTACTCTTTCTTTAAGATTGTTTCCCATGTGGACTTGACTTGCTTGTTTTTAATTTCAACCCAGTTCCCGCGTGAACCACTCTTTTCTTCTTATAAACCGGTTCCCACGTGAACCACCTTTCTTTTCCAACTCGGCTCTCGCGTGAGCCATTTTATTTTAAAATTGGTCCCCGCGTGGACCATCCTTTTACCTTTACTTCAGATTTGTCCCCACTTAGACACTCCATCACAAGCCGGTTCCCGCACGAACCACCTTTAGTTGCTAGTTGCTAGTTACTTGTTTTATATTATCATTGCTTGTCTTGATTGCATTCACTTGCTTGATTTATTAGCTTCCTTTCATTTCATGTTCTTGCATATTGATTACTTCTCCTCCTCCTACCCTCCATTTTTATTTTTGCATTAGCTTTTTGCATCGGGTACCGGACTTGCTCTGATCTGTAGGGCATTCGAGGCGGGGGCTCTCTCTCCCAACACACCCTCACCCTCCAAACACCTTCTTGGTGGATTCTTACCTCTCTTTTGGGATATTCCTTCCTAGTTGATTTGGTGGTTTCCATCAAGACCTCCGTAAGTCCTCATCCGTGGAGTATTCCTCTCCGCATGATTGGGCCGGTTGTACCACTTTCCCAAAACCCGAAGAACCCGAAGTACCTACTCGTGGTGATTGAGTGATAATCTTAGGTCTTGAAGATTGAAGCAATAGGAACCATACCTACTCGAGTGAACAATTGCTAACAATCTATCTAATCTAAGGTTTCAACCCAAATATTGTCGAGTAGTCATTTTAAAACCTTGTTTGCATAACTTACTTGCTCACCAAAAATTGAAAACAACCAAAAATTTCTTCTTTAAAAACACCTAAAAAAAACAAAACAAAAAACCTTTTCAATTTTGTGTTCAACTTGTTTTCCAAACAACTAAATTGAAACAAAAAAATTCAAACAAAACAAAACATAACAAAAAATCTTTAATTGTGTGCTTTGCTTGCTCTCTTTTTTAACTATCTCTTTAGAAAGTTCGACAAGATGCCCATGATGCTGAGGTCTGGAAGACACGTCGTGATGTTGGACTACTATGGACAAGAAGAGGAGTACAAGACGGGCCACTACGAGCTGCAACAACCCATGGTCCAACCAAAGGGCCTTGTCAATGCCATCAGGGAGCCTGAAGTTCAAAATCCTACTCATCTACCTACTTCACTTAGTGTGGAACAAATCCTCCAGGGTCTATCCCTCCATTTAGATCCTGAATCCTCTTCACTTGTGCAATCTTTAACAAAGGGCAAGATGCCTGCCAATCAAGATCTGGTTGAGGGAAATCAAGCCCCCTCACCACCCCAATCGACAGTCAGGACCATCATCATCTCCTCTCCTGGGCAACCCTGTCGTGCCTCTACTCACCCCATTGTGGGTCATTCTTCAGCTTGCACACCAACCCACCTCCCTCCCATCCAGGTGCCATGTGCACACCCCCTGGTGAATTCCTCCCCACTTGTTGCCAAGGATCAGGAAACCCTTAAATTTCCCCTCTATACTATCTACATCCCCCAATCACAAATGCCAACCTACCATCGCTACAATGGCTCAAGTGATCCCTTCACCCATGTCAATGATTTCCTGAGCAAATCATCTCGATGGCAGAATGATAGAAAGACCCTTGCCTTTCTTTTTAGGAGATCTTTAGAGGGTGCAGCCTTAGATTGGTTTTTTTCATTGAACGAAGTAGAGATATGGGATTTTGAAATTGTCAAGGCCAAATTCTTGAAATGATATGGGCCAGGCTATTTAATAATTGGGGAAATAAAAGAAGATGTGGAATTAATGCAATATTCTGATGAATTGAGGCCCAGGCTTGAGAGGAGGATTGATGCTATGCATAAACCTAGGAGTCCTCCCCAACCCCATCCAGATCCTCATCATCGGCCAACTCCTCGACACCAGTTGATTAGGCCACCCATGCCCCAACCTCAGACAGTTATGCAACCCGTGCTAATGGCGAAACCAACTATGCACAATCAAGTTCCTCTTGTCTCTTGTGCAAATACTTCATTACCTAAACCGGCTCCCCAGCCTTTGACCTCACCAACATTTCCAAAGGCCCCTCGGCCAATCATCCGGCCCTTAGCTTCTCAATCTACTTCACCAACAGCTCCTCAGCTAACCACACAAGCCTTGGCCCCTCAACCATGTTTACCAACAGCTCCTTAGCCTGAACCGACTTCTATGCCAACACCAATTAAACAACCCTTGGCTATTCAATCGACCCCTCAAAATAGGGTTCACCCTAAGTCGGTTAAGACCCTTGTTTCTTCTATTGCTCCTACCTTGGCAGAGGAATTAGTCACTCCTATCATTCATGCTCTTGCCATGGTAGACGATTCAGTCCCTCTGACCCTTCGTGCTCCTGCCCTAGTAGAGGAATCAATCACTCCAACCATTTGTGCTCCTGCCATGGCAAAGGAATCAGCTTCTCAGCATATCGTTGCTATTTCTCAAGATCCAAGTCAGCCAGTACGGGAGGTTGAATCAAACCCTTCGATACTTCCGGAATCCCTTAGACTAGGCATGCCCTCTTCCATAGAACATCCTGAAGAGAAGCCTACTGTAGAGAGCTTAGATGAGGGGATCACAAATTCAGTTGATTGTCAAGGACTAGGCAAGGATTCGTCAAGTATAGATCAAATGTTTCCATCATTGGAATTGATCCTTGCAGTTGGGGAGATAGAATTGACCCCTGAACGAAAAAATAAGATGATAGAATTGGTCAATGAAATGAAAAAGGAATCGACAAGCCTCCAGAAGGGCATAGACAAAGGGATACTGGGACCTCCTCCAGATAGGCAGGCAAATCCCTTAGCATCAATGTTTGGGCCACGACTCTTACCCCATTCTTCTCCTAAGCAACAATCCGGCCCATGGGCCCACGATCAATCAATCTTAGGGCCACGACCCTTTCTTTATTCTCCTCTAAATCAACGATTGGGCCCATGGGCCCACAATTTCTCAATCTTAGGGCCACTGCCCTTTCTTTATCCTTCTTACAACCATCAATCAAGCCCATGGGTCCAAAATCTGTCAATCTTAGGGCCATGGCTCACACACCATCCCACTCAATTGGGCCCTTATGCCCCATTTTTGGGCCCTTATGCTCCATTTTCGGGCACTTATGCCCCTTTTTGTCAATTGGGCTCTTATGACCCTTTTCATCAACTGGGCCCATGTGCCCCTTTCCATCAGCTGGGCCCACGTGCCCCCTTTATCCAACTGGGCCCATGTTCCCCTCTTAATCAACCGGGCTCTTATACCCCTTTTCTTCAACTGGGCCCACGTGCCCCTTTTAATCAATCGGACTTGCATGCCCCTTTCCTTCAACTGGGCCCATATGCCCTTTTTTCCCAACTGGGCCTATGTGCCCCTTTCCTTCCATCAGGCCCACGTGCCCATAATTCTCCCCAATCGGGCCCATGTGTTCTTAATTTTTCTAAATTGGGCCCACGTGCCCACAATTCACCTCAATCGGGCCCACGTGCCCGCAATTCACCTCAACCGGGCTCACATGCCCATGTTTTTCTACAATCGGGCCAATGTGCCAAAATTTCTCTTAAATCGGGCCCACATGCCCACCTTCCATCAACCTCAGGCTCACATGCCCATGTTTTTCTGCAATCGGGCCAATGTGCCCAAATTTCTCTTAAATCGGGCCCACATGCCCACCTTCCATCAACCTCAGGCTCACATGCCCACACTCCTTCAACTTCGGGCTTGTATGCCCCCATTTCTTCACCATCAGGCCCGCGTGCCCATACTTCTTCGAAATCGTGCCCCCGTGCCCCCACTTCTTCGAATTTGGGTTTGCGCACCCATACTCTTCAATGGCACCAGCAGCCCATCACAAATCACAATCTTTCTCCCAACCATCTAAATCGGGCTGGTGTGCCCGTTCTTTTGGTTGGGTCCCTCGGGCTCAACCTCCAATCAGGTCTTTAAGCCCATCACCTCCAATCGGGCCCTCATGCCCATCAACATCAACCGGCCTCTCTAGCCCACATTCAAATCTTGGGCTCACGTGCCTCTTGATTCCAACTACTCCTGAGCCTTCAAGCCCACTTTCAACTCACGGGCCCAAGAGCCCATTTTAACTCACTTTTGTTTCCAAGCATGTTTCTTTCCTTTTTGAATTCTCTTTCTTTTTCCAAGTTTTACTTTCAATAAAAATCAAGGGTAGAGAAATTTCCTGGGTGATACCACAATCTTTGTCTTTTACATCATTAATTTTGACTCCGCCATGCTAAATCAAATCCTCCACATCTTTCACTTCATCATATGACCCTAAATCTTCAATCCAATGCGATATGGAGCATATCAAAGTGAAAGCAGTTAGGCAAGGAAAGGCAAGGCAAGCACAAACAAAGTCGTCATCAGCAATGAACTTCTTCTTCTCTCAGGTATTACATTGCATTCATCATCATTATGTCATCCGCAAGGCAATATTTTTTGAAATGATTTTGAATTTCACATGACAATTTTAATTGAGAGAAATTCATGATTGACGATATTTGTAGCTACCTTGTTTTTATTAAACAAATTCTTTACATTGCAAGGCATGCAAACAATTGATTCACCTATGGAATATAATCTACCACAAAAATGGAGAGAACTACTAGTATGACTTGAGTCCACATGTCGTAGGTTGTTGTCTAGGAGTCGAGGGTAGATACCATTCTACACACACAACACATCCCGATCCCAGAATCCGGATGACCCAAAGACTCGAGAGAAGCTAGGCAAGGCTCAGAGGTGGAAGGAAAACCCTCACCCTACTCTCTTCTGTTCGGTCCAAGATAGGTGAAGGAGATTAGAGGGGGAGAGTATCGAAAGCATCCGCCGCCCTAGTAGGAGGCCATCTCAGAATGTCCAACTTCTCAAATAAAAAAAGGGTGCCAAAAGATGGGCAATGAACCCCACAAATTTAAACAAATATGGGCCTGTCTAAATGAGTACCCAAAAATGCAGAAAATGAAAAAAGGCACCAAAAGATGGGCAATGACCTCACATGTCAAAGACCTGTCCGAATATGTGCCACAAAAGAATAGGTTTGTCAATAAAGAAGAAAAGACCCGAAGAGGCCGAACCCCAACGGGCAATTGGGTGTGAGTAGAAAAATTCCTCTTGACATCTCCAAAGCTTATCAAGGACTTCCTTATCAATTCTTCATTCTTAACCCCCCAAGGTGTGGGTGAACCAACCAAATCAAAGCTAAACTCTAGCCGATCAAATGTTGAAGGTCGGAAAGATTCTGGGTAAGGAACCCCATTTTGCACATGGTATCTACTAGTGAACCTAGAAAAACAACCAAGTGATGAGAACTTGTGTCAATACTGAATTTTCTCTCCAAAAAAAAATATTTTCAAAAAACTCCAAAAAAGATGAATATCTTCAAAACTCCAAATTTTTTTTTCTCAAAACTAAAAAAAATGAATATTTTTAAAATCCCTAATTGTTTTTTGAATCTTTTCACAAAATTTCTTTGTCAAATTCCAACAAAATTTTCAAAACAAAAAAATATTTCACCATGCTTGGTTTGAATTCTTGTCTTTACATTCATATTTATTCTTAGTCTCTCATGTTTCAAAATTTTCATTACGTATTTGCTGCTTTATTTTTTTACACCCTTAAGACGGCTATTACCCCTTGACAAAGGTCAAGGCATACTCCAACTTGCAAGAGGGATAAGCCGCATTGTTGTTCTAATCTCTTCCTTCTAAGTGTTTCAAGCACAAGATAAACTTTACACCCGTTGACAAAGGTCAAGACATACTGCAACTTGCAAGGGGATAAGCCATATTGGCATTCTGATCTCCTTTTTTCCTAGTGTTTCAGGCACGAAGAACAAACAAGGAGAACTGCACAACAAGGTGATGCTCGCCACTTCCCTCCCCTGAGGATTCTTAGGAGGAGGTGTCACCATAACCTCGGCATCAACTTTGCCGAGGAACCTCTTACAAAACTTTTTACAGGCGACACTTGCCACTACCCTCCCCTGAGGATTCTCAGGAGGAGGCGTCATCATTACCTCAACCTCAACTTTGCCGAGAAGCTTTTGCTCCGTGTCCTCATTAGGACACATGAAGTCTTTTGTGAGAATGCATGTCATCACACTGCAAAGTCACCGTTATCATTTTCTTTCTTAGCATATATTAGGTGCATTACTATTTATTTTATGCATTGATGTTGAAGACCGTAAATGCAAAGAAGACCAGGCCCGAGATCCCCTTCATCAAAATCCACGACGGTCGGGTCATTCTTTGTGCTCACGGATAAGCCAAAGTTGTGCTATGAGGGACAATGGTTCTCGAATGGGTATCTTGACCTCATAGACAATCTATATCTTCAACTATTTGTTATACAAGTTTTGTTTTGTTTTCTTGAGCCCGGCATGCATCATGTAGCATTAGTTACATTATATTTTGTTTTGTCAACGCATACATCCTTTCATAATCTTCACATTCTCACCTTAGGCTGCGTTTGATTTAACTTAATTAACCTCTTTTGTCTGATTCGGTCAGACTTAAGAGATTTGAGAATGTTTGATAACTTGTCTGAATTAAGCTCTGACCGAATGTCTATATCTGAAAATAGGTCTAAACCATTCAGTGATGGCAACTAGCTTTTTATGATTCAGACACTGCGTTTCTACCTAAACAACCGAGGGGGTGGAGATATGGCGGCGGAGTGGGGGGGGACTGACCGTTGTCGACCATCAGGTGCGCCATGAAGCCTGCCGGAGAGCTGCTGTGCCTGATCAGCGGCGAGGCCCGCAAGCTCCTGCCGACGCCGACCCCCATGGCGAGGTCTCCCATCGGCATCTCGCCCAGCCCGTAGGAGGACCTCTCCAGCGCCAGCCCCGTGCCGGCCGCCTCCGCCTTGCGCTTGCCGTACGCCCCCGCCGGGGCCAGCTCCGGCGCGACGGTCTTGCAGCTCGATTCCGACGTCCCGCACGGCGACTCCCCCGAGAAGAAGCGACCCATCAGGTTGTCCGCCGCCGCCGCCGCCGCCGCCGCCGAGAACTCGCTCTCCCCGCTGCCGCTGGCTCCGCCGCCGCCGCCCACGGAGTCGACGAGGGCGGTGAGGAGGGACCCCGGGGCCGATTCGAAGCGGGTGAGCCCGATGGAGCCATGCCCCCGCTGGACGGGGTACATGGGCGAGTACTTGCCGCTCGGCAACTGGTGCATGGCGGCGGCAGGCGGAGCCTGGTTCTACCTTTGAAGACCGGAGAGGAGCAGGGAGGGAATCGGGGAGGAAGAGAAGGAGGCGGCGGTGGAGGAGACGTAGGGTGCCCTCTGCTTCGGCATCTTCCCCTCCGCCAGAGATTCGCGCATATTTATATTATATTACGGATGATTCAGATTTTTTATCAAACAACATAATTCACTTATGTCTTAATCAAAATCAGCACTTTTTTACCACATGTTAAGAGATTAGATGTGGAATTAAGAGTTAAGATATTTAGATTAAGCCTAATCAAACGCCACCTTAGTCTCTAAATCTTTTATCCTAATTCCGACCATTCTGAACCCCACCGTGTTTTCTAATCCCACCGTGTCTATGAATCCCACCATGTTCGGTAGTCACCTTGTGCCTCCAACTATTTCATTTCTATCACCACAGTGGCCACTGCAACACTATTCTTGCTATTCATCCCACCGTGGCAGTCAACTCATCTCGCCAAGAGCCTCTTATTTGATCAGAACTTGCACCGTCATTATCTTCACGGTCTGTGCTTCAATATTTGCCTTTTGGAATTTGAGATCATTCCATTCCGAATTGAATCTTGTCTCTTGGAAGACTTAAATGAATCTAAGAGTCTGAATGTGCTCGATTGGTATTCTTTTACTTTTTTCAAAACAAATCTATGTTTTAACTTTAGCCCATCACAGTACAAGAACACTGCAAAGATCGGGTTACCGGCTAATGATGAACCTACGAATCCTTGTTTCGGGGACTCCCCACCGCGTTGGGGGTTGGCTATTCTTCTCTCGTGCCAATGGCACATCTCTTACCAATCGAACATAGGAAGACTTGATGAAACATGGCGGTTAACTAGCATACTTGAGGAGATTCGTCTTGCAGAATCTGAACATTGAGCGTGTCTATATCTACACCTTGATGCCACCTTTTCAGTCCATTGCCATTTTGTTCCACTACATTCCACTATGATCCATATCACTTTGCTATGCTTTTCCTACATTTCACTCCGCTACGTTACATGCCATTCCCTTGCAAAGCCGACATCAAGGCGAGGCAAGCTGTAGACACGCCAATTTGGCCTTATTTAGAGCTTAAACCATTATTCCATTGGCAACATCTCTTTTAGACCATCAAAATCATGATGAACCACCCTTTTAGATGAGCCGAGGTGCTTATTGGAAATATGAGGATGATTTTCTAATTTCTAATCAAATTCGTGTTTGCCGAACAAGAGACTCTTGGTGGTGTGCCAGATTATATATGCTTTTCCTAGCATATCATCTATTTGGAAATTTTTCACAGAATTATATGGACGTCTAATGAAAAGTATTCAACAAAAATAATCTTCTTCTCTGAGTCCTCTTTTCAATGCAACAAACAGCATTCAATTCTGATCTTCCGTTTGTCCGCAGCGCCCTTTGGAAGTCAGATGCGCAGTTCTGTCCGCACGCAGCACCAATCAAGCCCAATTGCATGCAAGCACAGCCCATTGGGCACATATCTGACCAATTCACAACCTTAACTTCGTTTTTCGTCCTTCATATTACTTGGTATAGTATTTGGAAGCTTCATGGTCGAAATTAGCATCATCAAATGATGACAATCCAACTTGTTGTCTTAAACATCAAAACTTGCCATTTTGGACCAGATTTGTTTCCTCTTCAAGTGGAGACATATTTTGAACATGGGAAAGGTGATCCACGGTTTACAATACCTCTCAATCATTTGGGTAAGTTTATTTATGCCTCAGGATAAAAATTAGCAACATTAAATGGAGGAAATACAACCTATGGTCGGATGTTTCAAAACATGCTATTTTTTGACCTGTTTTTCATCCCCTATAAAGGGAGACTCATATGAACTACCTAAGAAGGGAATCCCATCCTCCAGCACTCCTCTTCTCGTCCTCCAGCCACCCTAGGCTCATCCCAACCTCCCCAAATCGTCCTCTCTTCGTCCCGGTGCTCGGAGACCATCCCAAAGTGAAGAAGAAGCCGGTCTATTCTCCGACGTGCTGCACTGCTGATCATTGGCTTCTATAGATCTTTATAGTCATTTTTCGGCCTATCTTCCTTCATAATAAGTGTGCTTCATCAAGATATATTTCATATAAAATAAACATAGATCAATTCTGACATTCCCTCGGTGTGTTATGGCTTCAACACTGGCATTGCACAGACAGATCCGAAGTCTTCTCTTCTAAGTCATCGTCTTCTCAGTCAATTTCAGTACATTGAATGGTGGATTCAACCTATACATCCTTCATAAAAATTGTTCCCCGGTGAGTCCTCTTTTATTTACAACAAAAATAATTTAATTCATATATCTGTGGTGCCCATAGCACATCCTACATCGACATTGTGCTGGGAGTTTCTAGAACTTCACCGTCCAAGATCTTGCTTATCAGGTAAATTCAGATTACTTATCATAAAATTCAAGCAAACTTTTCTTCATAGAAAACCACCCTCAGTGAGTCATCTTTATTTTGAAACAAACATCATTTTATTCTGATATTGGTGCTGTTTGTTACGGTCTCTGCATCAGAGCTGCGCAGTTTACATTGAATCTGTCCAACCCGGTTGCCACTTTGCCTGGGTTGTGTTATCTTTAATCATTCATATTCTCTTTGCTAACTCTTCATTCAAATCATTTAGTTAATATTAAGCATCATTTTATTCAGTTTTTCATCATTTTATACATCATAAAAAAACCAAAAAAGGGGTTAGGGCTAACCCCGAATCCGGTGAGTTTGTTTCCAATTGCCATTTTATGTTATTATTTTTACAAATTACTACACTTCACTCAGTTCTAATCCTTCTTCACTTGTTTTCTTGTCTTATTGTCTTCTAGTTGCACAGATCATTCAAGCTAGCACTGGTTGGACTCTTCTTCATCGGCCGGCCGAAGAAGAAGAAGGTTGAACTCACATCCCAATCTCCCATTCTATGGTACACACGGTCAATTCAACTTAATCTTGTCTTTTATTTCATAAAGCGGAGCCCGCGGCTCCTGGCGACCACCTTTTTATTAATGTTCTAAGTTCATCTCCTCCTCCCTCTCCTCCCACATGACCCGAACCGTCTCCGGTGCTCAAGCGACGCCGTGAGATGAAAGTTCGGGGATTAATATGAGTATGGGACCAAGGTGAGGACTTTTTATCGCTTTCCGAGTATCTTCCGATTCACTCCCCTTTTTCCCATATTTCATTCCCTCATCACGTTCTCTTGAGGTGCCGATCCGGAACTTGTTTCTGGAGTCGACATCGAGGACCCTTGGTCAAGGGTATATGATTTGAATAGCGAGGTGCTTTTTGGACTTGATGTCACTACTAACAAGTATCTAATTTGCATTGCTCTCGCTGATCTAATTGTAAGCCTCTATTGTTGTGTAACATTGCCATACTAGGCTGTTAAACAGTTCAAGTTTTCTCCTTTTCTTTTTCAGCCTAGTTTTTTTTCATTCTATATTTTGTTGAGGCTTCATTGGAAACGTACTTCAAAAATGAGCCATGGGTTAACGCTAACTTCTCCTTTCAGATCTTTCCATATTGGACATGTAAAATCTAGCAAGGTGGATAACTTGAAATCTCTACCTTTCTGCCCCTAAGAGCTAAGATGTGTACCATGAGTTCCTACAAAAACCCCCCAATGCTTGAGAACACCTCATCTCACCTCCTCCTCCTATGCATGAGAACAAGTTGTAGCCTCCCCCCTATGAAGGTGCTCCCAAGCTCCTATCATATCTAGTGGTCTCTACAAGCTCTTGGGTCTCGACTCCATCAAGTAATCAACAAGCTTTGTCTACCTCCAATGGAAATCAACACCTAGCTAGCTAGTATGCTCGGTCCTTCCTAGATTCTCACTCTCTCGAGCTTGATCTCTTATTTTCTCTTTGCATGTCCCCCACTTTTACCCAGAGTTTCATTTTTTACGGGCCCTGTGTAACGTCCGGTAGAAATAAAAAAAAACTTTCTTGAACCTTCTCTCCCCCACCGGCCACCGCCGCCTCTCTCTCTCTCTCGAACCCTCTCTCCCTCCATCGCCTTCGCCACTGCCTTTTCTCCCTCTAGAACCTTCCCTTCGTCACCACGTTGCAACGCCCCCCTTTTCGCTTATTTATCCTCCCCCCCAGCATTTCGCGGTGCATGCCATGACCCCCCGACTCCCTCTCTCTCTCTCCCTCTCACGCGAATACTCGTGCCTCTGCATCCGTCGTGATCATCGCTCTCCTCTCTCTCTCTCTCATCGCATGAGCCGTGTGAATGCGGCACCCTGTGCGCCATCGTCACCGCCTTCGATTTCTCCCCTGGCTCTCTCTCTCTCCCGCTCCCTCCCTGGCTCGCTTCCTCTCTCTCTCTCTCGTCCGCTCGCACGACCACCGCGGCAGCCGGCCTCCTATGCAGTACCCATCCCTTCCACGCCCTGCTCGCCGTCGGCCTCTGCCTGTTGCTCCGCCTCTCCTCTTGGCATTATTAAGTCGCAAGGAAGCCACCGTCTCCCTCTCTCCTTCCCGTTGTCGTTGTCGCCGTCGCCTCTCCTCCTCCTATTCTTCTTCTTTCCCCATCCCGCAGCCGTCACCACTGTGGTCGCTGCCGTGGTCGCGGCCATCGCCGCCGCTCTCCCTCTCTCCCGCTCTCTATTTCTCTCTCTCCTCTGTGTGCGTTCCCCTCCCCCTCTCTCGCTCACGTCCTCATCTCTCTCTTCCTCAGCGCGCTTGCACGAATGCGGTGCAGCCGCGACGACACCCCCTCTATCTTTCTCTCTCCCACTCTCTCCCTGGCTCGCTCTCTCTCTCTCTCTGTCACGACCCGGAATTTAAATAACATAACCACAAATACGCAGCGGAAATACACAATGTCGTGACAGTGGGATGAAACCCAACACTTGGATTCCACAACCCAAACTTAAACAATTAATTTCCTAAGATCCATCAAAACAAGAGAATAGAATCATACTTCTAAGTCTATCCACACTCTTGTTCAAAAACAACCAAGATCATCTACCTAAGTAGAGAATACCAAGAATCTCCACGCGCACATGACTCGATTCCTTTGGTTCCACCTTATCCTCATCTTCAAGCTCTTAAATCTTCAACACACGCTCAGAAATTTAACCCACAACGGGGTGAGTCCGGGGACTTCGTAGGATTTACACCCTTCACCCATCAATCGGTAAATAACATATAATCAAGCAATGGTATGTAACATATCTAAATCGAGATGTAATACAAAAGTATAGAATGTCTTCTATATTAATCTCACAACCCATATCTGAACATAATTATCTTCAAAGAAAAGATTATGCCAAAGCCAATTAATTCTAGACCAATACACACAAGACCATACAAGCTAGACAATTATCATCTAAATAACCTCAAGACTTAACATGACCAAATTAAAACAGACAAATCTGATTTTTCTAACATGACATGGTTTAACATCCATACATGACACACAAGTAACATATTTCATATCATTTCCAAAACACATAGCCAAAGAGCAAGGAATTGGTCGTCTTGCTTCACATGTACAAATACTTTCACCGGCCTCTAATATATATAGCAACATATAATAAGCTAGCCCAAAGTGCACCTAGGCATGGTGACACTAAGGGAAAACCGCGATAATCCGGGATCTCGTGGGAGGGCCGGATTCATCTAAGTTACCCGTCTGCCCACGGGGCAATTTACTAACATAGGTCGGGGTGAAGCCTTCATAGCACGTCATATCAAGAGTTCATAACATAATTTCAAATCATGACATACTTGACCATACCATGCATACATGACATAACCATCCAATTTCATAACCCTTCGTGCAAGACATAACATCCACAACGAACTTGACAAGACATATGATAACCCGACATAATTGAACTTGTTCTCAATGACAACTCGTACTAATCATGACCAAATTGACTTGACTAACTATGCATAGCATAGCCCATGATCTGAAACCAAATTAAACATATTTTACCATAACTAGACAAGATTTGTACTAATCGACTTAGTTGACATATTCTAAATCAAACATATACGAAACTTGACCATATGAACATAATCATATCATGCATGACATAATACATAATCTGAGACCAGACTAATCAAAATTTACATGATCTTCACACATGCAATGACAAACCGAACTAGACATACTTAATTACATATATAAACAATTAATCAAAATCAAGTTTGGCATAACCAAAACAAGCTAAGTTCTGATGTCAACACCCATAATCTGACCTAAATAGGTTCCAAAAAGTGAAATTTGATGACTTATGATTTCTCCAAATCTCCACTTAGCTATATTTCAATTCTAGGTCCATTCTAGCACATAATCATATACATAGATAACATATGGTCAAATTTCATGAAAAATATTTCTACCCATCCAGAATCATGCCAAACATGTTTCATAATATTCAAAATATCATTTTCAAGGTTCCGATTTCAAGGATTTTGATAAAAATCACTGATCTTGAGTCAAAAGTCTAAACTAGTCAAATCAAGGTCCATAAGTTAAATCATGCATATTTTCTAATCAAAATGGAGTCAAATACATAGACAAGCTTGAGAAACCTACCTGGAAGATCCTGTGAATTTTTCGGATTTTTCTGAATTTTTCTGCAGATTTCTCTAGCCTTAACTTTGATTTTCGGATTTAATAAATCAAATAATTCCAAAGCTGTTGAACCGGCACCGAACCGGGCGGTTCGACTGGCGGCTCAAGGCGCTGGCCGGAGGCTGGACCGGGTGGTTCGGCGGGGCTGAACCGGGCTTGACCGGCCACTCGGACGGTGCTTGCGCGGCGGCGACGTTCGAGGGCACCCGAGGGGGCTGCAGTAGTGAACGGCAACGTGATGAGTCGGAGGCTAGCAACGGCGGCGGCGGTGAGGGAGTCTCGCGGCAGTGCTGGCTGGAACAGGGGAGAACGGCAGGGCTTCTGGCGATGGCGATGGAGGTGCTCACGTTGGCGGCTGCTGCTGGACAGCGGCCGAATGGCGAGGGGCGACATCGATGGAGAGGGGTGGGCAGGTGGCTGAGGACGGCCCACGGGGGGGGGGGTCGCGGACTTGCGGCCGGCGGAAGACAAGGTGGAGGCGCAGTCAACCGGATGGGGCGTGGGCGGATGAGGGCGATCGAGGCGGCTCACAGCGGACGGTGGCGGCGGCTGCCGCGCACGCTCGCGCAGAAGAAGCGCGCAGGGGGCGCGGCTCGTGGGTGGCCTGGTCGGCCGCGGGCCGACGGGCGACGAGGGGGGCTGAGCGTGGCCGGGCGGCGCCGCGTATGGGGTAGACGACAGGCGGAGCTGGCAGCGGCACACAGTGGTGGTGACGCACAGGACAAAGGGTGGCCGGCAGTGGCGATGGCGATGGCGAGAGGGGTTCCCCACGGCGGTTCCCATTAGAACAGGGGAACTGACAAAGGAGATCGACGGCGATGGAGGGGGCGCTCACGGTGGCGGCCGTAGCAGGCTGGAAGGCGACCAATGGCATGGACAAGGGGGGGGGGACGGAGGCCAGCGGCGGCAACGAGGGGGAAGGCTCGCAGCGTGGTTTCGCGAAACGAGCACGCAGACAAGGCGGAGGCGATCGACGAAGATGATGTCATGGCAGTAGGCGAGGAGGAGGCAAGAAGGCTCAGCGATGGGAGGGAGAGCGAGATCTGGAGAGGGTGGTGATAGAGAGAGAGAGCGCGCGTATGAAGGAAAGTGAAACGGTTGAGAGTAAGAGAGAAACGGACGGAAGAGAGAGAGAGAGAGAGGGGGAGGGGACGTTGCATAACAAAGAGATATATTTATATATATATATAAAATCTCAATGTATATCTTCTAAAAATTTTAACTTTATCTTAACAACTTTGCAACGTACAAATTTCTTATTTTAAATATTTATTTTCAAGATATTACACTCTCTCTCTCTCTCTCGTGCTGCTGCCTCCCGCCTGCGGCACCACGCCTGTGACTGTTAGAATTGTGGGGATAGTCCCATATTGACTATTTGAGACTTGATATAGTGCTTATATTTCCTGGGCCCTTCTACCTCAACACCATGATTTTGGGGTTTGTAAGATGGTATCAGAGCGGGCACTTATCGATCTTTAATACTTGATTATCTTCTCTCTTATTTCCACTGCCCACCGTGGCAGTGAGGGGGAGTGTTAGAATTGTGGGGATAGTCCCATATTGACTATTTGAGACTTGATATAGTGCTTATATTTCCTGGGCTCTTCTACCTCAACACCATGGTTTTGGGGTCTGTAAGATTGAATGTTGAAGGGTTTTATCCCATATTGGCCACCGGAGGATATTCCAATGACTTTATTATAGCCTGGACCTGGGTCTCCTAAGCGCACGTGCGTTTTTGGAATTTCACATGGTATCAGAGCTTGTCAGGTTGTAGGCTCCGTCTTCTGGTGGATTTGCTCATATTTTCGCTCGGTCCTGCCCCGTGTATTCCTATCGTGACTCTGACGGTGGTGGCTGGCCGAGAGGGGGAGTGTTGAAGGGTTTTATCCCATATTGGCCACCGGAGGATAGTCCAATGACTTTATTATAGCCTGGACCTGGGTCTCCCAAGCGCACGTGCGTTTTTGGAATTTCACAGTGACCACCCAGCCCCCCTCTCGCCGTCTCTCTCTCTCTCTCTCCAGCTCCTCCTTGTCGTTGTCCGTGGTGTTTGCTGTGAGCCCACTGACTCTTTCTCTCTCTCTCTCTCTCTCTCTCTCTCTCTCTCTCTCTCTCTTTCTGTCGTGCGCCCGCGCGAGTGCAGCTCGGCTATGAACTCTGCCAATGCCATCTGCCTTATCGCCGTTGCCGCCTCCCCCGGTGCCCATTGTCTCTCTCCCTCCTCTGTTTTCTAACGGCCCGTGCGCACAGGCGCTCACGCGTGTGGCCGGTGCATCGCTGGGCACGGTGCACAACACCTCACCCTCTCCTCTCTTTCCCCCTCCGGTTTCTCTCTCTCTCTCTCTCGGCCTCACGCCAATCGGCCCACTCAACATCTGTCGTGTCTCCTGATTTGTTCCCCCTGGAAGAGCCACCTCCCCCTGGTCTCTCTTCGGCACGTCATTACGCGTTGCCGCGTGACTTGCCATCGTCGCCGTCCGTATGTGCCTGTGGCCCTTCGTGCACGCCGTTGCCGCGTGCTCGACTTTCCACCGCGGTTGTCCGCGTCTTCACCCCCCTGTTGCATTGCCCCAGCCTCCACCTCCCCTCTGGTTCTCCCTCTCTCTCCTTGCCCCGTGTGCACACTACAACCCCAACCACCTCTTGTGTGCACACTGCTGCACCCCTGCCACCTTCGTTGTCTTGGCACACAATGCCATTCTGACCGCCACATGTTGCCATGGGTTCACCCTAGGGGTGTAAACGGAATCCGATATTCCGATATTTTGATTCGATTTCAATAAAAATTAACGGGTTTGGAACTTGTTTTTGTATCCTATAAGCTATCGGAATCGGAATCAGATATTCCGGTAGCTTATCGGAAACGGAATCAGAATCAGTTGGTTCCATTTCCATTAATCCGATTTCGATAAAAAATAATTATATATAAATAAAATTAAATAAAATGAAGTTAAATAAATTATAAAATATAATAAATAAATTGATAAAATAATAAAAACAAAATTTTAAGAAGATTATATCAAATTTTAATAATTATATGTAAATTATTGACTCACTTTTGAATAAAAATTAATATTTAATATGCATTTCGGATTTTATCGGATTCGGTTCCGATTTCGATAACGGAATCAGAATCGGTTCAAAATCGGAACATAGTGGTTCCAAAATTATCAGAATAGGAATCAGAAACCCTTAACCCTTATTGGAATCAGAATCGGATTCTGGTGAATCCGCTATCGAATCCGACCCGTTTACAGCTCTAGTTCACCCCCTAGTGCTTGCACACCACAAATCTGCACCACTTTCCTATTTATCAGCTGAGGTGAGCCTCGTCATTTCTATTTCTCATTTTATCTTGGGATTTTTACATACATTTGCAATTTATTAAAATATTGATATCCTTCTAGTAGTGGTCGTCGTTTACCATTGTCGCTGTCGTTCTGTGATCATCGTCCAGCTGGCCCCATCGAATTTGAGATAATGGCTATCTTCATTGAGAGGTAGGCATCCCAACTTATTCTTAGCACATGATATTATAATTAATGTGTTAAAATATGTTTATTAGATTATTAGTTAGAAAATAGTGAATAAATAGTAGTTTAATTATTTCATTGTTTGCATGGGATTATTTCAAATGTCAATCATGTCATTCATGTGTAGCTGCATTCATTTTCATAAATTGGATTAGTTAGTCATAAATATGATTAATCATGATTTAGTAATCATATAAATTAGTTAATTATTGTGATGGTTAATTGCATTGTTTGTATTATTAAGTTATGAAAATTGAGTTATGATCTGTTAAGATTATAATTATATCCGATTCATGTTATGTGTGACCATAAAGATTGTTAATTAATAAATTGAATTGGAATTTGAATTGATATGATAATTCTTCTGCATAATTAATTAACTTATATTCTTAGTGACATAAAGTTGCAAAGTGCACTATTTGATGGATCAGTATGGAATTGTGCTTAATTGAAGTTAATATGCCTAATTATGTTGCTTATTCTTTTCTTATTGGGTCTATTACATGAAATTGTGAATTATGGCAAATCGTTCTGCATGACCTGGTATATTTGCATGATGTTCTTGATTGGTCTATTGCATGAATTGTTGAAATAATTGAATTGTGGTGCATGACTTGATAATTGGCATATCTGGTTCAGTGAATTGTATATCTGGTTGATTGAATTGGTTTTGTCTGAGTAGATATATGGCTTTTACTTGTGAGGTCCTCCAGCCTATGATTAGTGGTCCTGGGGTAGCAGATGATGTAGTGAAATTCGGTGCATCCTTCGATCCCGGATACTACAGTTTATCCTAAATACGCCCTGCCTAGGTGTACTAAGGATCTAGCTTACTATATGATACTTTTTATATATATTTAGAGCTGGAGTTGAGAGGTTCAAGTATAGCATATGATTTACTCAGACACATGGAATGGAAATGGTATTAAAGTATGCACAATAGGCTCATGCAAGTCTAGATGGAATGAACATTTAGACTAGTTTAGTTGGCAGTCAGGTTCATGTAGGGGCATATGTAATCAGTAATTAAGTGAAATAAATCCCACTTAGATAAATAAACATGATAAATAGCCTATATGATATTATAGCAATTGGTGGGTGTAGTTTATGCATATAATTAGTAATTAGACTTGTTAGTATATTAGGATAGTTGGGTATAAGTCCTACTGAGTCCATGTGACTCATTCCTGTTCCTTTAACATTTTTCAGGAAATCAAGTTTAGCGTAGCAGAAGCGTAGTGGGTAGTGGATTAGGATTAGTGCAGAAGAGGATTAGAGAATTTGGTTTATGAATTGTTTATATTGAAATCAAGGTATGATTTATTTTTGGGATTGATCATTTGTTTTATTAATTGAGACTTGTTATTCTTCAAATTTTTCCAAACCGACGTAGTTTAGGGGTTATTTCCCCAGTTCTGTTGCCGGATTTATTCCGCTGCACCTGTTGTGAAATTTGGGGCGTGACACCCCGTGTTGTTGCAGACATGAAGAGGCCACACATGACCAATCCATAGTTAGGTGCCTTTGTAAGAAGCTTAGTGGTAGCACTGTTCTTCCTCTTGATCTCTTCTTCTATAAGGTTTAAGTTTTTTGGTTTCCCCCTTTTGATATGTATTCTCATGCTTTTGTCTTTCATCAATGATATGAAAGGTCCTCATTGCTTCCATGGTCTTGCAAATGAGTAGGACTTTGTTTATATTGAAAACATTCAACAAAGATAGGTACTTGATCTTAGCCAAGAAATAACAAGTCTTTGGATATTAATGCTAGCTTGGATATTTAATTTTACGTTGGTTTTAGCAAACTAGGATATGCTTAGTAAAAGATTTTACTAATCTTTTAGAAAGAAGTAAGATTTGAGAATAATTGGCACACAGAAATGCTATCTTAGACATATACTAGCTTATATATTAATAGAATGACTTTCTAGGTATAGGTTTATAATCATTAGCATGAACCATCCTAGATAAGGGGAAAAGTGCCAAGCCATCTTTATCTTGACAGCATTAGGCAACCAATTTTTAAGTGATGATGTTTTCAATCCGTTTGTCATCCAAAATCACTATCTTGTTTTCATGCTTTAGTTCTGCTTTTCCTTAGTGTAGAATGTTAACACTAAAATTTTGGGAAACCTTAGTTGGTGGATCTAATTCAGTTTGTATTGTGTTGGATTTCATGCTATTGAAGTAGTAGCCAGCTATTTTGATCATATGTTTGAGGATATATACTTATAGGTGCTTTTGTCTGGATTAGATTGTTATGGTGTCACTTTGATATTTTGATTTGTTGAACCCGAAAATGAGGTAACATTTATGCCAACAAATTTTTTATTTTATTCACTTGATTATCTTCATTTTATGTCTGGTGTCACTTTGGTTTACTTGTATTTATTATCTAATTAATTTTGTTTCATTTTGCTGCTGCTGCTTTAAAGGAGATAAATCACTATTGAAATCTGTTTTATGTTAGTTTTACTTTGGGATGTATGTTGTTGTAGATGTCATTTAAAGCATTTTATCATGTATATGTTCATTTAATTCCTTGCAGATGTGAAATGCATGTTTGCTTTACTTTTTATTTTATTTAAACTTCCACTAAGCAATGCATTGCGGCTGAACATAAAGAGATAAGGTCTGTGCAATAGTCACTTGGTACTCGGAAGCCAGAGAAATTTTTTAAGGGTTTTATCATTGATTATAAGGAATTAGCAATAAGCTTTTGTATTCTTTGTATTTAAATGTATATACTTTTAATTATCTGCCAAAAAGATTATCATGAGAAAAAACTACATACCTATATAGTCTCATGCATATTAATTTGCAAGGATTTATTATATGCTTGTTATTGGTTATAAATATTATAAATCACCATTATAGTATAGTAGCCGATCAAATGAGCGATCTTTGCATCATTTGTATATAGCTATGACTTGTTAATGTGTATAATTTGTAGATCCAATAACTAAGCAAGGACAAACATCGATTACTTCTACCATGTCCTTCCCTTTTCCAGGCACTTCACTGCCACAAAATTGTTAATACTATCTTGCATTAATGAATCTCTCCAATAAGATCAGACAGTAGTACTACATTGGAAATATTATATACATATAATTTTTTTCCTCTTTCTCTATCCCTATCCCATAGGTACAATGTTTGAATCAACAGAGGACCTTTTCTTCTGTTCGATATGAATCAATATTATTACATTTCAATTCTTTCCCGATGTTATTTATGTTTACATTATGGTATGAATGCTTCAGAACCTACGAACACAAGTTGTGAATGTTATGCATACATGTTGTTATGAATCAAGTTGTCAAGTTGTTCAGAGGTTGACTAAACCTCACGTATACATGTTATGAATGCTTTATATGTTAAAAATGCATGTTATGAAATGTTCACTTTTGTGGAAACAAGTAGGTTGTGGATGTTGACTCAGATTGTGAATGTTCATTTTTGTGAAACAATACATTTGTGGATGTTGATTCATGTTGTGAAACATGTTGTGTGTGCTGTGTTGGGAGTTTCATGTGAGTTTTTTGTTTGCAGAGAGTTTGTAAATTTTATAAGCATTTGTATAGGGTATGTAAATTGAATATGTTGTTTAAATGTATAAATATACCTATGAGTGTATCTACATAAGGTAAATGTAATATCAATCAATTTCATAATATTTTTTTTTAAAAAAAATCTATTTTTACCTATGAGAGTGTTCATGGGTACAAGTTGGATCATATGGATCATGTGTATATATAGTCTTCTTTACTTACGTGTGTCAGATAAAACATTAAAATTTAGATAGGGGTGTATGGTCTGTAGGTACTGGTCAATACTAAACATATGGATGTATATTCATCAGTAGGTATAGTACATGTCCTATATCTATAGAATCACTCGTAGGTAAATAGTTTTACATATAGACTCTCCCGTTGAAAAATAACTTACATTTTTTTGCGTAGGTAAAAGTCAAATTTGACGTAGTAGTTGGATTCGAATATAAAAATCAAATTGTGAATATATAGTTGGATGGATGAACATACAGACCTTTGTTAATCTATGTAGTAAACATAGATTTTGATATCATTAATAATTTAACCTTTTCAAGTCAAAGACTTTTAGTGATAGTTCAAGTCATCATTGAATCAATCAAAAAGCTCTCGGAAATCAATTCGGGGTCATTTTATAAGTCTATAGTGATGTCTTTATAGAAACCATTGCCAATGAATGTATTAGGCATGGCTTCCGATTGTTGCCAAGGATGTACGTTACTTTTGCTATCAAGTTATTCAAATTTTTCGTCAATAATTTAGTATCATGTTCTATGTTTTCAAACTGTTTGAAATTTGAGAAGTTACTTTTTATCACATCCACTGCATGTTTCGGAGCATGATAAAAATTAACATAATGTCATTTTTAGTTTTTTAATAAAACGGTGAATATTAAAACGGTGGAAGGCTATATGACAAGTGCAATTATGACAATAACAATGTTCAATCAACCGCCGTTTACTCACATTTACCACAGTGCTGCTGAGCACAAGGTTCAGTACCGCAAGCCCGTCTTATGAACCTTGCCTCCTGCTGATCAAGTAGGACAGATTCTGTTGAGTCGTCGAATCACCAAACTCAGATGTTCGTGTAAAGAGTCCGCAAAACTGAATGCTGCTCGAAACTGGCAACGCCTGGACTCGAGCATGTCTCCGATCTTATCCAAATGTACCTTTTGGGTCTACGTCGACACTCGAGTACTGCTGTTCTCTCCCTCCACCCACCGCCAGGCCGTTCGCTCACCACAACCTCACCGCCATCAACGGCAGGTCCTCCCCAAGATCAAGCCCCGACAGCTACCACTCTTCAGACTGTAGTGAGGTGCAGTAGCGTCAACTCAACAACGCCACCCGCAAAAGTTACACACTTAAAATTTTTATTTGCAACATTAGCACATTAACGGGGTGTTTGGTTATACGACAAAGAAGATTTTTATTTTTATTTTTAAAAGTTATAAGAAAACTTGTTAAAAGATATGCTTGATAATCGAGACAATTTTATGTTTTAAAAATGATTTTCTTATTAAACAAAAAAAAGAGGGTCTCATCTCTTTCTTTTTTTCCAGTGGTCTCCCCCTTTGTTTGATCATGTGTGGTAGTTACTTTTTTTGTAATCACATCCCTCCAAACAACGATAATTTTATGTCGTGAATTGGTTCATTTTTTATTTTAATACAATTTTTATCATGAAAATGTAAAAAATATTATCATACAACCAAACACCTCGCAGACGTTTTTGTTTTTGTTTTTGTTTTTTTGCAAAATTAGTTACACAGAATTTAGTATATTCAAATGCTCGCAGCCTATAACAGAGTTAGATTTGACAAACCGATTTCTGACATAAAATGAAGTCTCAATGAAGTCAAAGTTTATTCATAACAACTCTGACTTCACTTTTCAGAAGTCGGAAGTTTAAATGTTAGCTTCGCCTTTGTCAGCAGTCAGTTTTTCTAAAACTTTGATTTTGGCTCTAATTTAAAGTAAGAATTGATTACACAAACTTCTATCAAAGTGTTCTAGTCTTGCAAAGGAAAAAAAATGGCATGTAGTCTTGAAATTAAATTTTGACATGTTTACTTTCAAAGAAAACTTCCATTCAGAGGCTGCATAACGCTAGTCATGCATTTAATAAATATTTGAGCGAAAGATACATAGAAAATAATTTCTGACTTCATGCTGATGGCCGATTCTGAAGGCGCGCGACGGCATCATTGTTAATTACATGGCACTCCATCGCGGAGACACGCCTGCGCACAAGGCTTTCTCTTTACTATCCTGCGCCACATGAATTAGTGGTTAGTGAAAGGAGCACGCAGTCGAGTGCCTTCAGAGAAAGCTACTTGCATGCATGTTTCTCTGTCGAGCAACCTGCAAATTCCGTTGTTCTCATATCTTTGTCATGTTGTTGGCAATGGGTTCTGACTGCTACATCGCCTGAGAAAAGGCAGGCGAGGCCATCACAAGTCTAACGACCATAAAGCCACCTGTACCTTAACAAATATCGTGAAGCACCTACATCTAATATCTAGTGGGAATACGAGGATGAATGATAATGGGGTGTTTGGTTGCATGATAATTGAGGTTTTTATTTTAATTTTTAAAAATTGTAAGAAAACTTGTTAAAAAAGGTGTTTGACAACCATGACAATTTTATGTTTTGAAAGTGATTTTCTTCTTAAACAAAAAAAGTGGGCCTCACCTCTTTCTTTTTTCTTGTGGTCCCCCACTTTATTTGGTCATATGTGCGGTGGTTACTCTTTTTTGTAATCACATCCCTCCAAACATGATAATTTTATGTCATGAGTTGGTTTACTTTTTATTTTAATACAATTTTTTATCATGAAAGTGTACAAAAAATTATCATGCAACCAAACACCCCATAAGGTTGGACCTTTCTTGTCAGCTTAGAATTTGCTGTGCTTCGGGCAACCATAAATCTTTGTAGATCAGGTATCGACCATCAAAACAATACGAGCTGAGAAATTACCCGAGCGTCACACAAACCAAGCTATATCTAGAGACCTCAATCTCAATTGATCCATTGATCAATTCGCACTCACTTCTCATGTCATTTCTTCTCAACAAGGAAGCACCATTAATAATAGAGAGCAGATCACCTCATGCTTCAGGTGGAGGGACTTGTCTCAGTCTCCAATCAGAAATGGACACATATTCCCGCCACTTAAGTGGCGGTTCAAAAACCGGTTCGGTGAACCGCTACCGAAAAGAGCTGAACCGCTACCGACACCTTACTAACTCACTACCCGTCGGTAACGAATTAGTAAGGTGTCAGTAGCGGTTCAGTCTTTTTCGGTAGCGGTTCAGTAACAATTCAATAACATACCTTGAAAGTCATGAACCCACTACCGAAAATGGTTGAACTGCTACCGACACCTTAGTAACTCACTACCTATCAGTAACAAGTTAGTAAGGCGTCGGTAGCGGTTCAGTCTTTTTCGATAGCGGTTAACCGAACCAATTTTTGAACCGCCACTTAAGTGGTGGGGGTATGTGGCCGTTTCTAATTGTGGACTAAGACAAGTCTCTCCACCCGGGGATTGAGGCGATCTTCTCTCTTAATAACAAGAGAATCTCTCTCTCTCTCTCTCTCTCTCTCTCTCTCTCTCTCTCTCTCAAGGAAGCACAAAACATCAATTTAATTGGGATGGACTTTATGTAATCACTAAAAAATATTCTGAAAATACTTATAAATTGGCTAATGCACATGGAGTAAAGCTGAGTCATCCGTGAAATGTATTGTACAAAAAAATACTTCACACAAAGAGAAATATGAAAAGTTACTAGTATGATACAAGTCCATGTGTTTCAAGTTGTTCCGCTAGAGTTAAATGTTTCTAATCAAGGGTAGATACTGTCATACACAAATAACATATCCCAAAATTAGAATCCAGACAACCCAATGCTAGATAAATGTCGGGCAAAACTTAGATGCAGATGGAATACGCTAATTTCTTTCTCTCGCACTCAAACCAACATAAGTTGAGGGGACTTAAAAATGAGTAGTATCGAAAGTATTCACCACTTTAGTAGGAGGCCATCTTAACATGTTCTATTCAAAAGTATAAAAAAATATGTGAAAAAAGAATTGGAAAATCATTAAGAAAACATCATAAAGGATAAGTACCCCGTAGGTTTCAAAGAAAAGCTCATCGCACAAAGTTAGGAAGACAAGTACACGTAATATAATATTAAATGTCCTAAAGAAACTGAACTCTAATGGACAATAGATCATTAGTTGAGAAATCTCTCTTAACACCTCTAAAGTCTATCAAGAACTTTCTATTTATTCCTCCTCCTTAACCCTAGGATATGGGTGGACCGACTAAATTGAAGTTGAGCCCAGCCAATTAAAGTATGTTGAAAAGATTCAGGGTAGAGAACCCTATTTGCACATGATGTGTACTACTTGAACTTTGGATAGCAGCCTAAATGAAAGAGAATTCAGGTTAATACCAGTATCTCTCTCTTAAAAAATATAACAAAATAAAAGTCCAAAAAATAGTTAATATCATAAAAAAAGATAATCACAAAAAACCATAAAAGAATGCATCATATTGTTAAACACAACAAAATCATGACTTATGATCTTTGTCCCTACATTCATGTTTATTTTTTAATCTTACACTTTTTAAACCTTACATTACATATTTCTAGCTTTGTTGCTTCACCATACTAAGGTCTCACCCCTTGAAAAGAGTCAAGGCAATCTACATTTTTCAACGAGCTAAGCAGTGTTAAAGATTTAATTCTTTTTCTTAAGTGTTTCGAGAATAAAGCACAACGAGAGAAGATTTTTATTAAAATAAAAGCACGCATTTTATGTCACCATGTATTTATTCTTTTCCACCTCTGTAAAAGGCTCACACCCATTAAAAGAGGGTTGAGGCAAATTTCATCTGGCAAGAGTCTAAGCCATGAAAAAAAAACATTCTCATTAATAATGGTGTTTGAATAGAGAGTAGGGAAAAGAAATGCCAAGCATACACACGAACAATGAGACTAACAGTATCTAGAACTGAGCATCATCATAATCAAAACATTTTAGGTACAACATGAGGTCAAAACATCACATTAGCAACTAAATACAGGCATCAAATAGATATAATCAATACTCATCATCTCCCACTCCTAGGGCCCTCCCAGATGGATGTAGCATTGTGGCACCAAGAGCTTACTAAACCTCAAAAATCACCATGGCCACTGCCTCGTTCTAACATTGCTAAGAAGAAGTAGCCAAAAAGTAAATAACACCGATAGTGTCGCTCCAATCTTGTTGAGAACTACTCTGGTGGATATGACTTTAATGTGTCCGACTATGATACATCCATCTTTGAGAAGCTTGGTTCCCTAAACAATAGGAGTGACTACTTTACAAATAAACTCTTAGCTCAACGTGGGTGATAACCAAGTCTGGCTACAGCTAGAGCTACCCTTGCACCAAATTGCATATGATCTCACTATGCAACCTCTCTATATCATGCATCACCTTCTTATGTTAGAGCTTGAGGGAGAATGCATCTACATCTGAAGGAGGACAATAGGAGGATCCTATTGAGTCTTTAGCTAAGCCTCCAGGGCTTAGATACAAGAAGATGACTCTACCTAAGATGAGGCAGGAGATCTTTACAAGTTAGCCACCTAGAAACAAGACTAGTGCCAAACTCAAAAGTACAATATCAGAATCAAGTATGGATGAAGAATAGAATGGTAGTTACCACTTTCTCCCTCTTGACCAAGGCCTTCTCGGTACTAGACAAGAGAAGAAGCAATGCAGCCACCTCCTCACACGATTGAGAAGAAGAAGCACCATCTAGATGAATCCATTGCTAGATCAAAGAATAAGAAGAAGACTGTTAGCAAGTTGAGTTGAACTACTTAAAAGAAAACATGAATCAAGAACATTTACCTTAGCCTCCAAAGCTGTTGAAGGGTAGTCACCTAGTCTTCCAAACTAGCAATCTATGCCATCAAAAAGTTGATTTGTGCATGGGTTTCTAAAACAACATAGATAGCTAGAACAAAACAAGAACAATAAAATAATAATACAGTAGTAAAAGGATGAGATCACCTGATAGTTGGTACCAAACATGTAGCCAAAAGCATTCATGTATCAACGAAGATAATTAGAACTCTCGGGTGCTGAGAAAGTGACTAGATCCCCTCCAGTCTATCAAACTTGGATTGTGATCCAACACTTGATGGTGCAATCAATCAGGTGGAGAAGATTACCAGTCTGCCACCCATCTTGAAGGGTGAAGAGAGGACCACCCATTAATATGGTAGACCCATGAAACACATGGTTAGCCACATCTAAAGCAACTCTATGTCATTAATGTAATGAAGGTAGGTGTCCCTCCCCAACTACTCAAGGGCTTTAGCAACCCAGGGCTAGTCATGGTCATCAGTCCAACAAGGGCTGCCAGCACACCACAAAACAAAGAAGTAAGCAAGCAAACATACTATGAAGCTGACAAAGGAGTGCTAAAAAAGTATAGATACTTGGATATGAGGGAGATAGATAAGATCATGTCTAGCTACCAGAAACTATTACTAGTGAAAAAAGGAAGAGAGGTTGGCTTCTACTAGGCTATTAGAAAAAGCATGTAGGGTTCTTGCAGATCACATGGCCTAACATCAAGTACAAATAGCTACAAGCCTACAAGAAAAAAAGTCAAATATTAACATCTATAAATAAGCAAGAAATAACAGAGTAAGAGCAAGGATTACCTGAAGGAAAGGCATGAAGCTATTGATTGACATGACCCAAGTCTTCTAGAACAATTTAGCCAAGAGATGGGTGAGCATTGCCGCTCTCCATGCATACTCACCGATGCTCTCCAGGTCGGTGTGGGTTTGTCATAATGAACTGGGTTCTACCCTTCTCTTTTTTATCTTTTTTTTTCCTGATGAACTTCCTTGGTGGACAATCTTTGGGGTTGTGGTTACTAGGAGCCATGGGATCCAAAGTGAAAACAAAAATAAAAGATAGGATAATGGCCGATGTACCTCTTGAATGGGAAGATGTGCTTTTGAGTTCTGACTTCCCTCCTCTTGGCGGCTGGAAGGAGAGAGCTTGAGGAATTCTTTTTGTCTTGGTTTGGTTGATGGTGTGTTTAGCTTCACCTTGACTGGATTATCCTTAAATGTTCACAAGAGAACAAGAAAAGTAAATGAAAGTAATAATGGGATTGAAGGTAGTATAGTAACATGAAAAAATTAAACATAGAATAGATAAAAGATTAGAAATTGAATGGATTGGGACTAAATTCCAACTTTTATTTTAAGTGATTTAAAGATGCATGAGTATGCAAATATTTGCTCTAATGTATATTAAACAACATTAAATTGCAATTTTGAATTAAGAAGAGTAGAGGGGTACCCAAAAAACGATACAAAATCTTAAAAATACATAAAAAAAATCTTGTTTGTAGGTGCTCTGTTGGTGGGGCGCCAGGGGTAAAGCCCCCTTGGTGGGGCACCAGGTCTACCCTTCTTCACCTTGGGTTGCTGGTTGAACTCCGGTATGCCAACACACTTCCTCAGGGTAGCCTTGACACCAAGGAAGCTGTGGGAAGTAGGGGTGGGCATAGTTCGGTTTGGTCTGGTTTAGACCATTTTTTTTCCAAACCGAACCAAACCGAATCACCCTCCCAAACTGAACCAAACCAAACCGAATCAATTCGGTTTGGTTTGGTTTAAACCGAAAATAAATAAAAATATTTAAATTAATTATTTTTTACATATATATACTAATTTTTATGTTAAAAATAATAAAAATAAATATTATTTTATTATAAAATTTATAAAAGTATCATTTTATTAATACTATAATAGTTTTTTTATATTTTTTGATTAAATCGGTTTAAACGGTTTGGTTTGGTTTAAGTCGGTTTGGAGATTTTTCAAACCGAACCAAACCCAAAGGGGTCCAAACCGAACCAAACCGAACCGAATGGGCTGGTTCGGTTTGGTTTCTCGGTTTGAACCGTTTTGTGCCCACCCCTAGTGGGAAGGGAGATTTGGCCTTGGAAGCAATGGGGATGAATTATGGAACCTCTTAAAGTTGAAGAAAAATCATATTTCTGAAGTAGAAAACTAGGGTCTCTTGGGCTTTTGGAGGGGTATTTCTAAATGTTTTGAGAGCTTAGCAAAGTCTTGTGGAGTGTTGGCTGAGTGATGGTGGATAAGATTGAGTGAGAGAGTGACTAGGAACCTTAAAAATGTTGAAGGAAAGAATGGGTCCTTTTATAACCATAAAAGAATATTTTTAGGAATTGATAAAAGATTTTGAATGTGTCAAAGTGCCCCCCAAATGGTGTGTTTGCATCATTAGGTGCATTTTATGCACCATCATCGCTTGATCCAATTTAAATTGGGTGTCAAATCAGAGCTAACCAAAAGGGCAAGCACCCTACCTATAGGGCGCCTAGCACCTTGTTAGTGGGGTGCCTATCGCTCTTCAACTAAGGCTCCTGGCACCTTATTAATGGGGTGCTTGGACCCTAGTCAAAGTGCCCCATTAATGGGGCACTAGGGTCTGGTCAAGCTAAAACATATGGCCCAATTTTTTTTTTGAAAAAACTTGATTTTTTTAATGGAGTACTCAAATGTACATCATAAAACAAAAATTTTGAGCTCTCCGACTCTGCCAAAATTACATGTCTATTGTCTTGCCTTGGTTTTAGCTTTGCTAGAGAGTGACATGAGTAGAACATAGACGAATGTGGAGCGTAGTGAGGTGTAGCAGAATGAAATGGTAATGGACTTAAAAGGTGATGCCAAGATGTAGATTTAGACACACCCTTATAGGCCTAGTTAAGCAAATTGTACCTTGCTGGATCCTGAGATCACCCTTTGTCTTATCAAAACTCTTTTTTTGGTTGATTGGTTAAAAGGAAAACACGTCATGTGTACAAACAATATTGAAAGTAAATAACCAAAATCCCGCAAGATGAGAAAATTATCATCGGTTAGTACTAGAATTGCGTCATGTACTGAACTGGGGAAATGCAACTGAAGTAAATTGTGCAAAGTAAAGCAAAAACATCTAATCAACCTAGTTCAGGTTCTTCCTATTCATAAGGTTTGCTTGGGAACACCGGTTTAGTTCAGAGTAGAATAACCTCTGGTTTCAATGAAATTATCATTAAAACTCATCAAGAAACTGATTCTCTAAAAAATTAAGAGCACAACTATGAGTTATAAAAAGACAATCCTTATGGAGTAAAGGTTTAAAATGTGATATGGTAACACTACAAGAAAATAGGTTACTAGGGACGGCTGTAAGCTGTCTCAAAAAACCGAAAAGCCGTCGCTAATAATCATTAGCGACGGCTTCAAAGCCGTCGCAAACGCGTCGCAAATAACGCCGTCGCCAATAATATTAGCGACGGCTATTGTTAAGCCGTCGCTAGTACGTTTATTGGCGACGACTTGTAAGCCGTCGCATAAGTTATTAGCAAAACGACCATTTATCGGGGACGGCGAAATGCCTCGCCAATAACTTCTTAGGCACGGCAATAAGCCGTGGCAAATGGTAAGGGGATTAGACGGCGGATGAAGTTATTTGGGACGGGTTGCTCGTCTCAAATAATCTTGTTGGCCACGGCTAACTAAACCGTCCGCCAATAAATTTAGTTGCGGCGGCCACGTAAGCCGTCGCAATGGCAAGCGTAAACCCCACATCGCGGGTTCCGAAATTTTTCTCTGGTATTGCGGCGACGGCTGTTTTTAATATTAGGGACGGCTTTAGCCGTCCCAAATAACTTTATTGGCGCAACCAGTACCGTCGCTAATAAATTTAGTTGCGACCACGTTAGCCGTCGCGCAATGGAAAGCGTAAACCCCACATCGCGGGTTCCGAATTTTTTCTGCAGTATTGCGATGGTCGTTTTTAATATTCGGGACGGCTTTAGCCGTCCCAAATAACTTTATTGGCGACGGCTATAGAAAGCCATCGCCAATAATAAATTTTTGAAAAAAAAAAAATTCGATTGGCCGGATTGGATCAATTATACGATCCAATCCGGAAAATCAATCATTCTTGAAACTTTCATAAAGATCTAAAATCGGATCTACCAAATCCAAAAATTGATTTATATTAATAATTTCTGTGCCGGATTGCTCGTTTCAAACTCGGAACGGACACCGAATTAGGATGAAACAACACACATTAACATACCAAAATTGAAATTCACCAAATTTAAATTCATATTCACATACCATATTCAAAATCACATTCATACACAAAAAGTTTTGATACATATGAATAACATTCATAGAGAGTAAAAATACATCTTAATCTAATCATCTTCTTCATCTTCATCTTCATCATCATCTTCACTCTCCTCGGCATCCTCGTAGTCCTCGTCGTCATCGCCATTTCTCGTCCTCTCTGTTTGTTGAGGCGGAGGATGCCCCATGTGGGATGGCACATCGTAGAGTCGGGAACCTTTGAGTCAAGCCTTCAATGATCATATTGAGGCGATCGAAATTATCTTGGAATGATTTCTGTTGGTTGTCCAATTGTTGTTTCAATGAAGTTATTTGTTCTTCATAACGTTCATTGATTTCTCCTTGCCTCGCCACCTGATCTCTAAGCTCTCGAACTTCGAGTCGAGCTAGAAGCACCTCCGCTTGACTCACCATACCAAGTGTGGCGAGTTTCACCTCGCCCACCACATCGGATCCGTCCCGGTCGATCTCTACCAAACACGGACATACGAAAGCTTCCTCCACGGTGAGTGGAGAGCCGATACCCCGGAAGATCCGAGGATTCGTATGCCTTTGGGGGATTCATCAATCCTTGCATATTTTCCTATAAATAATATGAAAAAAATTAAAATCCTACCGTGATGAATTGTGGATTATAAAGAAAAATAGGTTATGATAATCAATAATTACCATCATAAGACGACTTTGGTCATTATCCCAAATGACTGCTCCATCGAGTTCTTCATGCGTTTGACTCATCCGGAATACCTCCGACGAGTTGGAGGTCGACCTTCTTTCGTACCTTACCAAAAAATTAAAAAAAGATAAATGTTATTACAGAATAAGAATCAACTAATATGAAATTTTAAGTTTTGACTACTTACAAAGTCTCTTTCTAATCGGTGTATATTTGTTCTTCCTCTTCTCGTACGGCATTGTTAATTGCCGCCATTACCGGCATTCTTTTCACTCAATGCCTACATATATATATATATATACAAATGAAACAACATTAAAAAAATGCAAATGAAAAGAATAGTATCTAATTATAAGAGGAAATAAAATTTTGAGTTACTCTAGCTTCATCTTGACTCCATAAATGGCACATATGATGCCATTGTTCCTCGTTGCACTGTGGAGGAATGTTGGCACGAGCTTCCTCATTTGATCGTCCTTTAAAATACTGTACACAAATATTGTTAACAAAAAATTGGTTATCTCGAAATTACATTCTAAATTATATTTTACCTTTATATTCTCCCATATGCCTTAATATCTGTGCATCCGATTGTGGATTCCGCTCAAAGGTAAAATGTTGCTGCATTAATATAAAAATGATTAAAAAGTTCACCAAAATTTAAATAAGATTAAGCTACTTAAATGTTACCTCTAAATCACAGAATATGGCATCCTTTTTATCCTACGGTAGAGCCATGTAATTATGCTCCCACAAATCGCAATGAACTCTGTTCATAACTCCTAAGTAGGAGGTAAACTCCTGTCCATGTGATCCAACGCCGGATCCTCCTACTAGAACGACGTTGTAGGACTCATCAGGGCCAAGTGTTCGCACACTGATGGCCTTTGCTGGACCTCTCCCACGTCTAAGTGATGTAGCTAGTTAAGTATAAATTAAAAATTACAATTAGACAACGAAGATTTTTAAAGAAAACTTTTTACTTGCATTTATTCAAATATTTACTTGAAGCATGGGAAGATGGACTACTACCATCTGTAGGAGGCGTCGTCGGAACCCGGTGAGAACGAGTCCGAGATGGACTAGGCTCATGGGGTGCCTCCCTAACTGGCTCGGAAGCAACACCCCTGGAGGTGGAAGGTCGATCCCTAGATGCCTGAGAATGACCCCGAGGTCCACCGCCCTCGGATGGTGTAGTCTGAGATGTCCTACGACTTTTGCTGAAAATTCTCTTCATCTGTCACATAAAAATATTAGGCAGCAATCCCGGCTTCTAATTGTGCAATAAAAAAAATTTAGCGAATCCGAGGCCGGATTACCCAATCCGAGGCCCGTTCCGGCTTCGGATTGTGGGACTTAGATATTTTGGCCAATCCGAGGCCGGATTGCCCAATCCGAGGCCCGTTCCGGGTTCCGATCGGGCAATCCGGCTTCGGATTGAGGAACTTAGAGTTTTTGGCCAATCCAAGGCCGGATTGCCCAATCCGAGGCCCGTTCCCGGTTCCGATCGGGCAATCCGGCTTCAGATTGAGAAACTTAGATTTTCTCGCATTGTTGCCCACATAATCTTTGAGCCTCTTTAAATATCTTTCAATTGGATACATCCATCGGTATTGAACTGGTCCAGACATTCTTGCCTCATACGCCAAATGCACAACTAGGTGAATCATTACATCAAAGAATGATGGTGGAAAAATTTGTTCCAACTTGCACAATGTTACTGCAATCTTTGTCTCCCAATCTCTCAAAATGTTACTGTTCAAAACCTTAGCACAGATGATCTTAAAATACTGGCATAACTCTACAATAGGACTCAGTACATCCTTCGGCACGTTTCCTTGAAATGCCAAAGAAATAATTATTTGCATCATCACATGACAATCATGACTTTTTAAACCACTAATTGTTCGGACACTTAAATCTACACATCTACTAAAATTCGACGAATAACCATCCGGCACTCGAACATTCTTAATGAAATCAAGTATTCTAGACTTTTGATCGTTGCTAAGTTTATAAATTGCATCTGGAAACTTTGATGAACCCTCGTATGGATGTAACTCGGGACGAATATTTAAATCTACTAAATCTTTCCGTGAGTTTAAATTGTCCTTGTCAATTCCTGATAAGTTAAACATCTCTAATATATTGTCGCACATATTCTTCTCAATATGAATGACATCCAAATGGTGCCGAATGATAAGAGATGACCAATATGGGAGTTTCTCAAAAAATATACTCTTCTTCTTCCAATTTTTATTCTTTGACAAATTTTTCCTTAAGTTCTCTAAATCTTTCTTAAACGGTTTTCCGAACCTAATAGTGTCCATCTCCTTTTGTTGCCTCCATAGGTCATATCCCGTAAGTATCTTTGGTGCTCCCTTCACACATCGTCAACCATCAAAAAGATGCTTATACCGGGTTCTTTCTCGGACCGATGTGCTACTGGTAAGAACCGACGATGACCAAGGTAGCATTGTTTTCGACTATGGGTAAGTCGAATGGAATGTGTTTCTTCGTTACATATAGGACACGCCAATTTTTCTTTAGTACTCCATCCATATAAATTTGCATATCCCGGAAAATCATTTATCATACTAAAAAGTATGACTTTCATTATGAAAATCTCTTTCTTTTCGGCGTCATAAGTCTTCAATCCAATCTCCCACAAATCTTTTAGCTCTTCCACCAATGGTTGTAAGAATACATCAATATCATTTCCGGTAGCTCTCGACCGGGTATTAATAATGATATCATTGTGTATGTGGCTTTCATACACATCCACGGTGGTAAGTTGTACACCATTGTAACAACAAAGCCACACACTATATTTCAAGACATTCGACCAAATAGATTAAAGCCATCTCAAGTTAATCCAATCCGAATGTTGCGTTTCTCTAACGCAAATTCTCGGATAAAGTTCATCCACCCTTTTCCAAGCGGAGAATCGGGATGACGCATTTCACCTCTCAATTGATATGATCGTGATTGATCGTGCCATGTCATCCACTTAGCCGTATTGGATGATATGAATAAACGCGCAACCTACTTCCTAATGGAAAATAATGTAAAACTTTTTGTGCTATTTTTTATTTTGATTTTTAGGATCATTTTTATATCCTGGAGGTGTTACAATATGGACAAACATTTTTATCTTTATTCTCTTTCCAAAATAGAATACAATCATTTTTACATGCATGAATTTTCTCATAAGTAAGTCCCAATTCCTTAACTAATTTCTTAAGCTCATACCAATTATCGGGAACACATGCCCCATTAGGTAAGACTTCCTTAAATAAAGATAATATCATATCCATACATTTTCTAGTGAGACCATTAATGGACTTAAGTTGAATCAACTTTAATATAAATTTTAATTTAGATACATTTTTAACACCTTCATATAGAGGTGTTTCTAATCTTTTAATAATTTGGAATATTTAAAATTATCTTCATTGTGTTCTTCCTCATTATGTCGAATAGAAGATTCATTATTTTGAATATCTTGTAACATTTCCATTACCTCATCATCTACATAATTATCTTGTGGTTCATTTAAAATTGAAATGTCCTCATTTATCATATTGACTTCAATTTCACCATGGCATATCCATTTTTGATAATTTAACCATATACCATTGCATATTATGTGTTCTTTGACAACATTTCTTTTAAAAATAAATGTATTACAACATTTTTTACAAGGACATTGTATTAGTTCGTTATGTTGTCCATGTCTAAATTGTATTCTAGAATCATGAAAAGAATAGTTTAAAAATTCTTCGATCCCTTGAATATATCTAGAATCTAATCTATTAGGAATATGCATCCATGATTTGTCTAAGTTACTCATCTTAATTTGTTAAAAGATTGAAATACAATGAAGAAATGTTAATTTAATAAAGAAATCAATATATAACCGAACCTCCACCGAAAGAAGAAACTCTCAAGTGTATATCTCGATTGAAGTTTCCTGAAAAAGAGATAAAATGATCAAAATTAGACTTGTTGAACAATAAATGTTTATACATACCAATTAAATATTTTTATCACAAACGAAGAGTTAGACATGAAAACTAAGAAAAAATTAAGTCATTTTAGGTCATTTAGGTCATTTAATGTCATTTAGGTCATTTAGGTCATTTAATGTCATTTATGTCATGTAATGTAAACATCTAAGAAAAAATTAAGTCATTTTAGGTCATTTAGGTAATTTAGGTCATTTAATGTAATCGTTTAAAAAAATTAAGTTCTAAGGATATTGCATTAAGTTAAATTAAGTGACAACTAAAAGTTTATATTTTCACATTAAGCCCATAAAAAAATTCTCTTAGTTTTCCTTTTAATATCTAACTTTTCAGCAAAATCGGTATTAAACTTAGTGATAATCTAATTGAAACTCTATGCACATATCTACTTTTGTTCTATCTCCATAATAATTAAAGTGATGAAGGTGCTACATATTTGGTTTGAGTAAGTCCTAACCTATTAATTTGTTAGGGATGTTTGGCACATATCTATTGCATATATGCTTTGTGATGTATAGGAAAAAAATTAAATAAAAATTCGTTTGTTGAAGATGTATACCTCAAAGGAGGTTCGATTAACCCTAAGTAGGGTTTAAATCCGGCACAAAGGAGGCGGCAGCGGCGGCGGCGGCGGAGCCGGCGACACCCACGGCGGCTTCCTCGTAGCTCTCCCCTCATGGTGCCCTACGGCGCAGGGAGGGTGCAGAAATGCTGGCGGCGGCGGCGACAACGGTGTAGACACGCCAATTTGGCCTTATTTAGAGCTTAAACCATGATTCCATTGGCAACATCTCTTTTAGACCATCAAAATCATGATGAACCACCCTTTTGGATGAGCTGAGGTGCTTATTGGAAATATGAGGATGATTTTCTAATTTCTAATCAAATCCGTGTTTGCCGAACAAGAGACTCTTGGTGGTGTGCCAAATTTTGCTTTTCCCAGCATATCATCTACTTGAAAAATTTTCACAGGATTATGTGGACATACAATGAAGAAGTCCTCAACATAAATAATCTTCCTCTCTGAGTCCTCTTTTCAATGCAACAAACGGCATTCAATTCCGATCTACCATTTGTCTGCAGCGCCTTTTAGAAGTCAAACGTGCAGTTCTGTCCGCACGCAGCACCAATCAAGCCCAATTGCATGCAAGCCCAGCCCATTGGGCACATATCTGACCAATTCACGACCTTACCTTCCTTTTTCCTTCTCCATATCACTTGGTATAGTATCTGGAAGCTTCATGGTCGAAATTAGCATCATCAAACGATGGCAATCCAACTTGTTGTCTTATACATCAAAACTTGCCATTTTTAGACCAGATTTGTTTCCTCTTTGAGTGGAGACCAATTTTGAGTATAAGGAAGGTTATCCACGGTTTAAAATACTTCTCAATCATTTGGGTAAGTTTATAGATGCCTCAGGATGAAAATCAGCAACATTAATTGAAGGAAATCCAACCTATGGTCGGATGTATCAAAACTTGCTATTTTTTGACCTGGTTCTCATCCCCTATAAAGGGAGACTCATATGAACGACCTAAGGAGGGCATCCCCATCCTCCAGCACTCCTCTCTTCGTACTCCAGCCACCCTAGGCTCATCCCAACCTCCCCAAATCGTCCTCTCTTCGTCCCGGTGCCTGGAGATCATCCCAAAGTGAAGAAGAAGCCGGTCTATGCTCCAACGTGCTGCACTGCTGATCATCCGCTTCTACAGATCTTTCTAGTCATTTTATGGCCTTACTTACTTCAGACTAAGTGTGTTTAATCAAGATATATTTCATCTCCAACAAACAGAGATCAATTCTGACATTCCCTCGGCTTGTTATGGCTTCAACACCGGCGCTGCACAGACAGATCCGAAGTCTTCTCTTCTAAGTCATTGTTTTCTAAGTCAATTTAAGTACATTTAATGGTAGATTCAACTTATACATCCTTCATATAAATTGTTACCCGGTGAGTTATATTTTATCTACAACAAGAATCATTTAATTTTGATATATGTGGTTCCCATAGCATGTCCTACATCGACATTGTGCTGGGAGTTTCCAGAACTTCATTGTCCAAGATCCGAATTATCAGGTAAATTCAGATTACTTATCATAAGATTCAAGCAATTTTGTCTTCATATCAAACCACCCTCGGTGAGTCCTCTTTATTTTAAAACAAACATCACTTTATTCTGACATTTTTTCTGTTCGTTATGATCTCTCGCATCAGAGCTGCGCAGTTTACATTGAATCTATCCAACCCGGTTGCCACTTTGCCTGGGTTGTGTTTAACCATTCATATTCTCTTTTCTAACTCTTCATTAATATCATTTAATTCATGTTTAAGCATCATTTTATTCTATTTTCATCATTTCATATATCACAAAAAACCAAAAAAAGGGGTTAGGGCTAACCCCGAATCCGGTGAGTTTGTTTCCAATTGTCGTTTTATGTTATTACTTTTACAAGTTACTACACTTCACTCGCTCTAATCCTTCTTCACTTGTTTTCTTGTCTTATTGTCTTCTAGTTGCACAAATACATCAATCTAGCATTGGTTGGACTCTCCCTCATCGGCCGGCCGAAGAGGAAGAAGGTTGAACTCACACACTCTCTCCCACGCTAAGGTACACACGGTCAAATCAACTTCTTTCTATTTTTATTACATAAAGCGGAGCCCGCGGCTCCTGGCGACCACCTTTCATTTATGCTTTAAGTTCATCTCCTCCTCACTCTCCTCCCACATCACCCGAACCATCTCCGGTGCTCGAGCGACGCCGTGAGATGAAAGTTCGGGGATCAATGTGAGTGTGGGACCGAGGTGAGGATCTTTTACATCTTTCCGAGTGTTTTCGATTCACTCTCTTTTCCCCAATTCTATCTTTCACCTTATCTTGAGGTGCCGATCCGGGACCCATTTCTGGAGTCGACAGCCTTTTGGCGACCATGGTGGGACCTACCAATGTCTTTAACCGTGCTAGCTTGATTTGTTTGTGCAACTAGTTTCTTTCTAATTCAATTCTAGTCACTAGATTGTTTGTTTTGTTGCATGATTGCTTGTCTTGTTTGCATATCGCATGCTCTATTTACTGCATTTCATTTCATGTTTTTGCACATTGATTGCTTCTTCTCCTCTTACCCTCCATTTTTACTTTCACATTAGCTTTTTGCATCGGGTACCGGACTTGCTCCGATCCGTAGGGCATTCGAGGCGGGGGCTCTCTCTCCCAACACACCCTCACCCTCCAAACACCTTCTTGGTGGATTCTTACCTCTCTTCTGGGATATTCCTTCCTAGTTGATTTTGTGGTTTCCATCAAGACCTCCGTAAGTCCCCATCCGTGGAGTATTCCTCTCTGTACGATTGGGCCGGTTGTACCACTTTCCCAAAACCCGAAGAACCCAAGTACCTACTCGTGGTGATTGAGTGACAACCTTAGGTCTTGAAGATTGAAGCAATAGGAACCATACCCACTTGAGTGAACAATGGTTAACAATCTATCTAATCTAAGGTTTCAACCCAAAAATTGTCGAGTAGTCATTTTAAAAACTTGTTTGCACAACTTGCTTGCTCACAACAATTGAAAACAACAAATTTTTTTTTCTTCTTACAAAACACCTAAACAAAAAAAAACAAAAACCTTTTTAATTTTGTGTTCAACTTGTTTTCCAAACAACCAAATTGAAACAAAACAAAATCAAACAAAACAAAACATAAAAAAAATCTTCAATTGTGTGCTTTGATTGCTCTCTTTTCTAACCATCTTTCTAGAAAGATTGACATGATGCCCATGATGCTAAAGTCCGGAAGCCACGTTGGGAGGTCGGACTACTACAAGCAACATGAGTATGGGGAAGGTCTCTACAAGCTCCAACAACAACCCGAGAGCCATGTCAATGCCGCTATGGAACCCGAAGTGCAAGGGGTTGCCGATCGTCCGTCTTCATTTAGTATAGAACAAGCTCTTAAGGATCTATCTTTTCATCTTGATCCCAATACCTTGTCATTCATACAATCTCTAGTAAAGGGCAAGATGCCTCGCTAATCAAGGTCCACCAAAGTCAACCGAGCCGCTTTGCCTCCCCAATCGAGTTCGACCTCTTGTCATAACCCCACTCGGGCAGCCCCGCCATGTTACTTAACCTACTCACCCCATTGTGGGTCATTCTTCAGCTCGCACACCAACCCACCTCCCTCCCATCCAGGTGCCACATGCACACCCCCTAGTGAATTCCTCCCCACCTGTTGCCAAGGATAAAGAAACCATCGAATTCCCCCTCTATACTATCTACATCCCCCAATCACAAATGCCAACCTACCATCGCTACAATGGCTCAGGTGATCCCTTCACCCATGTCAATGATTTCCTGAGCAAATCATCTCGATGGCATAATGATAGAAAGACCCTTGCCTTTCTTTTTAGGAGATCTTTAGTGGGTGTAGCCCTAGATTGGTTTTTTTCATTGAATGAAGTAGAGATATGGGATTTTGAAATTGTCAAGGCCAAATTCTTGAAACAATATGGGCCAGGCTATTCAATAATTGGGGAAGCAAAAGAAGATGTGGAATTAATGCAATATTCTGATGAATTGATGCCCAGGCTTGAGAAGAGCATTGATGCTATGAACCAACCTAGGAGCCCTCTCCAACCTCACCCAGATCATCATCTTCAGCCAACTCCTCGACGCCAATTGATTAGGCCACCCATGCCACAATCTCGGCCGGACATGCAACCAGTGTCAATGGCACAATCAATTGTGCACAATCAAGCTCCCTCATGTCAATTGTGCCAACACCTCACTATCAAAATCAAATTCTCACTCTATTTCACCAACAACCCCTCGGCAAATCATTTGGCCTTTGGCTTCTCAACCTATTCCATCAACAACCCCTCGGCCAATCATCCGGCCCTTGGCTTCTCAGCCTATTCCACCAACAACTCCTCAGTCAACCATCCAAGCCATGACTCCTCAATTAATTACATCAATAGCTCTTCACCGAACCGACTTCTTCTATGCCAACACCACTTCAATCAATCCCTCAACATAGGGTTCCCTCGCCGCTCAAACCACTTGTTTCGTCTCCGTTTCTCCCGCCATGGTAGAGGAACTAGTCACTCCTATCATTCATGCTCCTACCCCCGCAGGAACCAATTAATCTGATCATTCCTACTCCTACTATAGTAGATGATTTATTCACTTCAACCCTTCATGCTCCTGCCATGGTAGAGGAACTAGCCACTCCGATCATTCATGCTCCTGCCATAGTAAATGATTCAGACACTTCGACCCTTCAAGCTCCTGCCCCGTAGGAATTAATAATTCCAACCATTTGTGCTCTCGCCATGGTAGAAGAATCAGCTTCTCATCATGTCATTGCTATATCTCAAGATCAAAGTCAGCTAGTAGGGGAGGTAGAACCAAACCCTTCTACCTTTTTGGAATCCCCTAGACTAGGCATGCCCTCTTCCATAGAACATCCTGAGGAGAAGCAAGCTATAGGGAGCTTAGATGAAGGAATCATAAACTTAGTTGATTGTCAATCCAATGATGAACTAGGCAAGGATTTGTCAGGCATTGATCAACTGTTACCATCATTGGAATTGATCAATGAAGATGGAAAGATAAAATTGACCCCTAAACAAAAAAATAAGGGGATAGAATTGGTCAGTGAAATGGAAAATGAATCGACAAGCCTCCTGAAGGATGTAGGCCTTAGCAAGGGGATACCGGGACCTCCTCCAACTAGGAAGGTAAATCCTTTTAGCATCAATCTTAGGCCCACGACCCTTACCCCATTCTTCTCTTAAGCAACAATTCGGCCTATGGGCCCATGATCAATCAATTTTAGGACCACGACCCTTTCTTTATTCTCCTCCAAATCAACGATCGGGCCCATGGGCCCACAATTCCTCAATCTTAGGGCCACTGCCCTTTCTTTATCCTTCTTACAACCATCAATCAGGCCCATGGGCCCACAATTCCTCAATCTTAGGGCCACTGCCCTTTCTTTATCCTTCTTACAACCATCAATCAGGCCCATGGGTCCAAAATCTGTCAATCTTAGGGCCATGGCCCACACTTTATCCCACTCAACTGGGCCCTTATGCCCCTTTCCCAGGCTCTTACGCCACTTTTCATCAACTGGGCCCATGTGCCCCTTTCCATCATCCGGGCCCACATGCCCCTTTTATCCAACCGGGCCCATGTGCCCCTTTTAATCAACCGGGCTCTTATGCCCCTTTTCTTCAACCGGGCCCACGTGCCCCTTTTTAATCAATCGGCATGCATGCCCCTTTCCTTCCACTTGGCCCGTATGCCCCTTTTCCCCACCGGGGCCTACATATTCCTTTCCTTCCATCGGGCCCACGTGCCCATAATTCTCCCCGATCGGACCCATGTGCCCTTAATTTTTCTAAATCGGGCCCACGTGCCCGCAATTCACCTCAACCGGGCTCACATGCCCATGTTTTTCTACAACCAGGCCCATGTGCCCAAATTTCTTCTAAATCGGGCCCACGTGCCCACCTTCCAACAAACTCGGGCACACATGCCCACACTCCTTCAACTTCGGGCCCGTATGCCCCCATTTCTTCACCATCGGGCCCGCGTGCCCACACTTCTCTTCAAAATCGGGCCCCCGTGCCCCCACTTCTTCAACTTTGGGATTACGCACCCATACTCTTCAATGGCGCCGGCCGAGCCCATCACAAATCACAATCTTGCTCCAAACCATTTAAATCGGGTCCAAGTGCCCACTCTTTTCATTGGGTCCCTCAGGCTCAACCTCCAATCGGGCCCTCATGCCCATCAACATCAACCGGGCCCTCTATGCCACATTCAAATCTTGGGCTCACGTGCCTCTTTATTCTGACTACTCCTGGGCCTTCAAGCCCACTATCCACTCATGGGCACAAGATCCCACTTTAATTCACTTTTCTTTTCAAGCATTCGCTTTCCTTTTCCAAGTTTTATTTTCAAAAAAAAAATCAAAGTAGAGAAATTTCGTGATACCACAATCTTTGCCTTTTACATCATTAATTTTGACTCCGCCATGCTAAATCGCATCCTCCACATTTTCACTTCATCCTATGACTATGAATCTTCAATCCAATGCAATATGGTGCATATAAAAAGTGGAAGTAGTTGGGCAAGTCAAGGCAAGGCATGGCAGTAAGGCAAGGCAAGGCATGGCAGACAAGGCAAGGCAAGCACAAGCAAAGCCGTCATCAGCAATGAACTTCTTCTTCTTTCAGGTATTACATGAAATTGCATTCATTATCATTATGTCACCTGCAAAGCAATATTTTAAAAAAAATTATTTTGAATTTCACATGACAATTTAAATTGAGAGAAATTCATGACTGACGACATTTGTAGCTACCTTGTTCTTATTAAACAAATTCTTTACATTGCAAGGCATATTTTTAATTGATTCACCTATGGAATGTTATCTACCTCAAAAAATGGAGAGAACTACTAGTATGACTTAAGTCCACATGTTCTAGGTTGTTGTCTAGGAGTCGAGGGTAGATACCATTCTACACACACAACATGTCCCGATCCCAGAATCTGGATGACTTGACACCCGAGAGAAGCTAGGCAAAGCATAGAGATGGAAGGAAAACCCTTACCCTACTCTCTTCTGTTCGGTCCAAGATAGGTGAAGGGGATCAGAGGGGGAGAGTATAGAAAGCATCCTCCACCTTAGTAGGAGGCCGTCTTGAAAGGTCCACCTTTTCAAAGAAAAAAATGGGTGCCAAAAGATGGGCAATGAACCCCACAGGTTTAAACAAATATGGGCCTGTCTGAATGAGTACCCAAAAATGCAGAAAATGAAAAAAGGCACCAAAATATCGGCAATCACCCCACAGGTCAAAGCACCTGTCCGAATGTGTGCCACAAAAATAGGTTTGTCGATAAAGAAGAAAAGACCCGAAGAGGCCGAACCCCAACGGGCAATTGGTGTGAGTAGAGAAATCCCTCTCGACATCTCCAAAGCCTATCAAGGACTTTCCTCAATTCTTCATTCTTACCCCCAAGGTGTGGGTGAACCAACCAAATCAAAGCTAAACTCTAGCCGATCAAAGGTTGAAGGTCGGAAAGATTTTGGGTAAGAAACCCCATTTTGCATATGATGTCTACCAACGAACCTAGAAAAAACAACCAAGTGATGAGAACTTGTGTCAATACTAAATTTTCTCTCCAAACAAAAAAATATTTTCGAAAAAATACTCCCAAAAAAAGTTGAATATCTTCAAAACATCAAAAAAAATCTCGAAACTCCAAAAAAATGAATATTTTCAAAATAAAAAAAAATTTCACAAAACTTTTTTGTCAAATTCCAATAGAATTTTCAGAACAAAAAATTAATATATTTCACCATGCTTGGTTTGAATTCTTGTCTTTACATTCATGTTTTTCATTGCGTATTTGCTGCTTTCTTTTTTTTACACCCTTAAGAAGGCTATTACCCCTTGACAAAGGTCAAGGCATACTGCAACTTGCAAGGGGATAAGCCGCATTGTTGTTCTAATCTCTTCCTTCTAAGTGTTTCAGGCACAAGAAAAACTTTACACCCCTTGACAAAGGTCAAGGCATACTGCAACTTGCAAGGGGATAAGCCATACTGGCATTCTAATCTCATTTTTCAAGTGTTTCAGGCACGAAGAACAAACAAGGAGAACTGCACAGTAAGGCGATGCTCGTCACTTCCCTCCCCTGAGGATTCTTAGGAGGAGGTGTCACCATAACCTCGGCCTTAATTTTGCCAAGAAACCTTTTGCAGGCGATGCTCCCCACTTCCCTCCCCTGAGGATTCTCAAGAGGAGGTGTCATCATTACCTCGGCCTCAACTTTGCCGAGAAACTTTCACTCTGTGTCCTCATTAGGACACATGAACTCTTTTGTGAGAATGCATGTCATCATATCGCAAACTCATCATATCATTTCCTTTCTTAGCATATGTTAGGTGCATTACTATTTATTTTATGCATTGATGTTGAAGACCGTGAATGCAAAGAAGACCAGGCCCGAGATCCCCTTCATCAAAATCTACGATGGTCGGGTCATCTCTAATGCTCACGGATAAGCCAAAGTTGTGCTGTGAGGGACGATAGTTCCCGAATGGGTATCTTGACCTCATAGAAAATCTATATCTTCAACTATTTGTTATACAAGTTTTGTTTTGTTTTCTTGAGCCCAACATGCATCATGTAGCATTAATTGCATTACATTTTGTTTTGTCATTGCATACATCATTTCCTAAAACTTCACCTTCTCACTCTCTCGATCATTCTAAATCCCACCATGTTTTCTAATCCCACCATGTTTTCTAATCCCACCATGATCTCTAGTCCCACCAACCTCTCTAATATCCCACCGTGTCTATTAATCCCACCGTGTTCGGTAACCACTTTGTGTCCTCAAATCTTTCATTTCTTTTCACCATCGTGGCCATTGAAACTTCTTTGCTATTCGTCCCACCATGGCAGCCAATTTATCCCGCCAAGGACCTTCTATTTGATCGAACTTGCACCGTCATTATCTTCACGGTCCGTGCTTTAACATTTGCCTTTCGGAATTTGAGATCATTCAATTCCGAATTGAATCTTGTCTCATGGAAGACTTAAATGAATCTAAGAGCTCGAATGTGCTCGATTGGTATTCTTTTACTTTTTCAAAAACAAATCTCTTTAAACTTTAGCCCATCACAGTACAGGAACACCGCAAAGATCGGGTTACCGGCTGATGATGAACCTACGAACCCATGTTTCGGGGACTCCCCATTGCGTTGGGGGTTGGCTATTCTTCTCTCGTGCCAATGGCACATCTTTTACCAATCGAACATAGGAAGACTGGATGAAACATGGCAGTAATCCAGGAGACTTGAAGATATTCGTCTTGCCGAATCTGGTCGTTGAGCGTGTCTATATCTACACCTTGATGCCACCTTTTCAGTCCATCTCTATTTCGCTCCGCTGCATTCCATTACAACTCATTTAGCTTCTCTACATTCCTCTACATTTCAATCTGCTACGCTACATGCCATTCCCTTGCAAAGCCAACATCAAGGCGAGACGACGGTGTAGACACGCCAATTTGGCCTTATTTAGAGCTTAAACCATTATTCCATTGGCAACATCTCTTTTAGACCATCAAAATCATGATGAACCACCCTTTTGGATGAGCTTAGGTGCTTATTGGAAATATGAGGATGATTTTCTAATTTCTAATCAAATCCATGTTTGCCGAACAAGAGACTCTTAGTGGTGTGCCAAATTTTGCTTTTCCCAGCATATCATCTACTTGAAAATTTTTCACAGGATTATGTGGACATACAATGAAGAAGTCCTCAACATAAATAATATTCTTCTCTGAGTCCTCTTTTCAATGCAACAAACGGCATTCAATTCCGATCTACCATTTGTCTGCAGCGCCTTTTAGAAGTCAAACGTGCAGTTCTGTCCGCACGCAGCACCAATCAAGCCCAATTGCATGCAAGCCCAGCCCATTGGGCACATACCTGACCAATTCACGACCTTACCTTCCTTTTTCCTCCTCCATATCACTTGGTATAGTATCTGGAAGCTTCATGGTCGAAATTAGCATCATCAAACGATGGCAATCCAACTTGTTGTCTTGTATATCAAGACCTGCCATTTTTGGACCAGATTTGTTTCCTCTTCAAGTGGAGACCAATTTTGAGTATAAGGAAGGTGATCCACGGTTAAAAATACTTCTCAATCATTTGGGTAAGTTTATAGATGCCTCAGGATGAAAATCAGCAACATTAATTGAAGGAAATCCAACCTATGGTCGGATGTATCAAAACTTGCTATTTTTTGACCTGGTTCTCATCCCCTATAAAGGGAGACTCATATGAACGACCTAAGAGGGGCATACCCATCCTCCAGCACTCCTCTCTTCGTACTCCAGCCACCCTAGGCTCATCCCAACCTCCCCAAATTGTCCTCTCTTCGTCCCGGTGCCTGGAGATCATCCCAAAGTGAAGAAGAAGCCGGTCTATGCTCCAACGTGCTGCACTGCTGATCATCCGCTTCTAAAGATCTTTCTAGTCATTTTATGGCCTTACTTCCTTCATACTAAGTGTGGTTAATCAAGATATATTTCATCTCCAACAAACAGAGATCAATTCTGACATTCCCTCGGCTTGTTATGGCTTCAACACCGGCGCTGCACAGACAGATCCGAAGTCTTCTCTTCTAAGTCATTGTTTTCTAAGTCAATTTCAGTACATTTAATGGTAGATTCAACTTATACATCCTTCATATAAATTGTTACCCGGTGAGTTATATTTTATCTCCAACAAGAATCATTTAATTTTGATATCTGTGGTTCCCATAGCATGTCCTACATCGACATTGTGCTGGGAGTTTCCAGAACTTCATTGTCCAAGATCCGAATTATCAGGTAAATTCAGATTACTTATCATAAGATTCAAGCAATTTTGTCTTCATATCAAACCACCCTCGGTGAGTCCTCTTTATTTTAAAACAAACATCACTTTATTCTGACATTTTTTCTGTTCGTTATGATCTCTGCATCAGAGCTGCGCAGTTTACATTGAATCTATCCAACCCGGTTGCCACTTTGCCTGGGTTGTGTTTAACCATTCATATTCTCTTTTCTAACTCTTCATTAATATCATTTAATTCATGTTTAAGCATCATTTTATTCTATTTTCATCATTTCATATATCACAAAAAAACCAAAAAAAGGGGTTAGGGCTAACCCCGAATCCGGTGAGTTTGTTTCCAATTGTCGTTTTATGTTATTACTTTTACAAGTTACTACACTTCACTCAGTTCTAATCCTTCTTCACTTTTTTTCTTGTCTTATTGTCTTCTAGTTGCACAAATACATCAAGCTAGCATTGGTTGGACTCTCCCTCATCGGCCGGCCGAAGAGGAAGAAGGTTGAACTCACACACTCTCTCCCACGCTAAGGTACACACGGTCAAATCAACTTCTTTCTATTTTTATTACATAAAGCGGAGCCCGCGGCTCCTGGCGACCACCTTTCATTTATGCTTTAAGTTCATCTCCTCCTTACTCTCCTCCCACATCACCCGAACCATCTCCGGTGCTCGAGCGACGCCGTGAGATAAAAGTTCGGGGATCAATGTGAGTGTGGGACCGAGGTGAGGATCTTTTACAGCTTTCCGAGTGTTTTCGATTCACTCTCTTTTCCCCAATTCTATCTTTCACCTTATCTTGAGGTGCCGATCCGGGACCCGTTTCTGGAGTCGACAGACGGCGGCGACAGCGGCAGCCACGGCGGCGGCGACCGGCGCCGGCGGCAGAGCGTGCGCGAGAGAGAGAGAGAGAGCGGGGGGAGTCAGCGGCGGGGGGAAGAAAGGAGGGCGTCGAGGGTTTTTTTAAGCCAAACTTATTGGCGACGGCTTTTGAAGCCGTCGCCAATAACAGGATAAGTTACATTGGCGACGGCTTCCGCCGTCGCCAACAAAAGTCGACCGTTCAACGGTCACCTTGAATTAGTGGCGACGGCATAAGCCGTCGCCACTAATATTATTAGCGACGGCATAAGCCGTCGCCACTAATATTATTAGCGACGGCGTATGAAGCCGTCGCCACTTTTCCGAGGAAAAAACCCGCACGGGTCGTTTTCTGGGTATTGCGACGGCTTCGACCGTCGCAATACCAAGAATTTGCGACGGCTATATTTAGCCGTTGCTATTTACCAATTATTAGCGACGGCGTTAATTTAGCCGTCGCTTTTAACATTATTGGCGACGACTTTAAAAAGCCGTCACCAATAACCCGTCGCCAATGACCCAATTTCCTGTAGTGTAAGTTTAGGAAGTGGGATAAGGTTATGGTAGGATGATGGTAGTAGGTCATGATGACATGCCAAGCCCACAAATGTTATGCATGATGACGCATGAAATGATGCATGTAGGTTTAAATAAATACAAATTAGCATAACAAATAGTTGAAGATATAGGTTGAGTGTGATGGATCAGGATACTTTTAGAGGAACCATTCTCCATGCACATTCAACTTTAGCCTATTCACAAGTCTAGTGAGTGATTGAGCCTGAAGAGGTTCTCAGGCTTAGCCCCCTCTAGACTTAAGATCTTCAACATCTTAAAAACTACTATTTTAATAGACACAAAACTAAATTGTAGGTCATGATAGGGGTCGGGTAGTCCACTTTTCGGTTTTTTCATTTATGTGATTTTTTTGTTGTCTTGCTTTCTTCAAATGCCTGGGGAGTGAAGTTAACTCACTTTCTCTTTTATGTAGAATGTCTCCTGTTTTCTACAACCACTTGAAATAAATGATCCGAACATTATTTAGGCTTAGTTCCTTACAAGAAAAGGATGAGTTGTCTTGATCTTTTGTCAAAGGACCTAGGCCTTATGAACAAGGTAAGGGATAACAATAAAACACATAGGTAGGCAATGCATAAATGGAAACATGCATGACTAAAATTAAAGATGAATTCAAAGACATGTAGTCAAATAAAAATAAACCTTTTAAGTATTTTAATTTTTTTTTGATTTGCTTGGGTTTTGAAGATTTTATATTTTGTTTGAAATTTAAAGATTTTATATTTTGTTTGGGCTTTATGGTTTTATGATTTTTTTAGTGCTTTGGCTATTTGATTTTTAAAGACTTTTTGATTTTCAATTTTGGTCAAACTTTTAAATATTCAAAATGTTTGCCTTGCATGGAGGAATGACTACTTTCATTTTTTGTCTTGCCTATCATAGGTGTCTTTCATCGTCACCTAAGGATTTAGAGTAAACATCATGTGCGGGAAAATGCCTTCATTTAGAATTGTCTGACTTTCTACCCTTGACATGTTATGGATCCTTTTAGATCGAGTTGGTTGACCCTTCCCATGGAGGTTAAATAAAGAAGTAGATTGGGGATAAGTCCTTAGAGGACTTCAGGGATGTCAAATTCGTTTCCCAACTAGTGCTCAAGTTACTTGTTGGGGTTTAGCCTATTTGGGTCCTTCCTTCTTGCCCATACTCTTTAATAACCCACATTCAGATAGGTTGTTTTTTTTCTTTATTTAACCTAAGAGGTTCATAGCCCATCTTTTAGAGCCTTTTTTCCCTTTTCTCAGACTATTTATTAATACTTATTCAGATAGGTCTATTCTTTTATTGACCTAAGGGGTCATTGCCCATCTTTTGGCACTTTTTCTTTTAAGAAGTTAGACTTTTTGAGATGGCCTCCTACTAAGGTGGTGGACACTTTCAATACTCCTTGTCCTAGTACCTTACATCAACCTCAAACTGAATTAAGAAGAAAATAGGATATGGCCGACCTTTTTTTGCTAAATGTTGCCTAGCTTTCTCTCTGGCTTCTAGTCATCATATCTTGATATCTAGGAATGTAGTGTGTGGTATGGTGCCTATACTTAATTCCCTAGATGACAAATCAGTGTACCAAACAAGAAACAAGATTTAGATGTTAACCGTCATCCTCCACATTTTGGTTTTATAGATTTTATAATGTTTTTGTCATTTTTTCAAGGGAAATATTTTTTGAGTATAAGCCATTCAAAGGATGATTTATTTCTTCACCTATTGCATTGAGTAGCTTACCCGGATAAACCGATGAGGTTATGTGGGGACCCTTCCAATTACATTGAAGTTTGGAGTGGAGACTGCTTGACTTAACAAATATTCTTGTAAGCACAACCTCATTGATTTCAATTTTTTTCTTAACCACCCTCTTTTGATAAAATCTTTTAATTCTCTTTTGGTAATTTCTAGAATGTTTGACAGCAGTCAGTCTCTTTTCATCCAAGAGTTTGAGTTGTGCGAGAAGGGATTCTCATCACCTATTCGTTGGGATGTCTCAATCGATCAAGACTTAGAAGGAAGAAATAAATACTTTATATGGGACTATAATCTCCATCTTGTATACCAAGGCATAGGGTGTTTGACCTATGGGGGTCTGAACTGAAGTGCGGTATGCCCATAGTCCATCGACTAGCTTATCTAGCCAATCAATGAACTTGCTAGACTCACATGTTTCTTTAACAATTTTGATAAAATTTTTGTTTGCGACTTCTGCTTGACCATTTCTTAAGGATAATATGGAGATAGATGATGCAATTTGGTGCAATACTTGTTTCAAAGATCTAGCAACTTTTGAGAGACGAATTGTCTTCTATTATCGGTGATGATGTCTTCGGGGATTCGAATTCTGACAATAATGTTACATTTGATGAAGGTGTAGATCATTGATGCCTTGATTTTGCATATGCTTCCGCTTCTGCCCATTTGGTGAAGTACTCCGTTGTTGTTAAAATGAAAGATTTGGTTTTGTTGGTGAAGTTTGGGTCACTTAGGGGTCCACTGACATCAAAAACCCATATGGCAAAAGTCCACGGGGCATGGATTAGATAAAGGGAAGATGTGGAAGAGTGGATCTTATTGGTATGAAGTTGACATTGGCGACAATGCTAGACAAAGATTGAGCAATTCTCTTCTAGAGTAGGGAATAGTACCCTTACTTGATGATCATTTTTGGCAAGAGCATGGGCATTCACTTGACCTCCACATACTCTAGAATGGGCTTCCTTAATCACCAACTCAGCCACAACATCATCTATGTATCTCAACAAAATTCTAGCCTGACTTCTCTTGTAAAGCACCCCTCCTAAGACAGTGTATCTTTGAGAGACCCTTCTGATAGCTCTCTTCTCTTCAGTGGTTGATCCTAGTGGATGTGCCTAATTTTGATTGTAATTTGCAATCTCATAATACCATAATTTCTCACTTCCTCTAGCTCTTCCAACTCAAGAAAAGACACTTTTCCTTTTTGCTCATTATATTCCTTTCTTTCGAGTCTTTTTTTGACCTTTAGAAAATGTGCATTTTCCACAGCCAGAATGGTACGTTAGTGGACATAGATAGTCCTAAACTGCCTACCTAGTGGGATAGATAGGGTAGACGCCAAAGAGGCGAGCTTGGAGAACAACTTTCTACAACATGCATTGAGTTCTTGATATGGCTTGAGCCCCAGGATGAGTTGTGAAATCCTTGGCAAATAGTTAAATGAAGAATCAATTGAATATCACCAATCACCACTAATTCTGTGGCACCATAGAAATGAGGGGCTTCCAGCTAGCCACAAGGGTTCATACTCAACTATATTGTTTGTCGCTGAAAAGTGAAGCTGAAAGGCATGTGGAATGGTGACAACTTTGAGTGAAAAAAGCATTATCCCTATCTCTCTACCTTGAGAGTTCAAAACTTTGTTGAAATATAATATCTAAAGATTGGAAGATCAAGTGGACATCAACTTCTCATCAGAAAATTTTGATTAGACGGGGTTGAAGACTAGAATAGGATGATGGGCAAGATGTTCAGTAATCACATATCCCTTGATTGACTTCTGTTAGATGTAGGTGATATTGAATTGAGAGAGAAAACTATACTAATAGACTAATCAGTCAGTTAGAACATATCTCTTAAGAAGAAATTTGATTGGATTCATATATGCTATAAGACTAATCTCATGAGCTAAAAAGTAATACTTAGGCTTCTAAACTACCTAAACTAGGGAGGCACATGTATTTTCTATGGTCATGTACTTCTACTCATAGGTATCAAAGGTTTTAGATAGGTAATATGCCATTCACTCCTTTTCTTCTTCATTAAATTGTTCCAGTATTACCCCAAGAGATCCCTTTATACCAAGAAATATAAAGTCAATGGGTTGCCTAGAAACAAAGGTTTGAGTAAATGTAGGCTTGATAAATATTTTCTTAAGACATCAAATGTCTCCTGACATCTTGAATCCCATTTGAATTTGGGCTTGACTTGGGTCAACTCATAAAAAGGTTCACTCCTTCGAAAATGTTGTGAGATGAATCCGCAAACAAATTGTAGCCTCCCAATTAATCATTTGAGCTCCTTTATGTTCCTTGTTGGGGGCATAGTGATGATTACCTTAGCCTTGTTGGGATCAATCTCAATTTGTCTCTTACTGATAATGAATCCAAGTAGTTTACCTGATGATAAGCCAAATACACACTTCTTGGGGTTCATCTTGAGCTTGTATTTCCTGGCTCATTGAAAAACCTTTTTTAGTGTAGACACACAAATTTGATCTAGTGGAGAGCCTAAATTCTTGTTTCCATGAATTATATTTGAGTATTCTTCCAAGGGAACCAAGCTTTTTCGAAAATTAGAACTTCCCTGCGCGTTTCGACCAAACTGGGCCTAGTGCTCCCTCAACGGGGCACTTTGACCAAGTCAAAGCACCCTACAAACAGGGCACTGGGCGCCCTATTAATAGGGTGCTAGGCATCCCATTGGTGGGGCACTTTCACCTGGTTTGATTGGCTGGACAAATTGATGGGATAGTTCTGCATATAAAGTTGTCATCTTCTTGGCTATAAAAAGACCCTCATTTGGAGAGTTCAGGACACACCAAGGACGTCCCCCACCTCCTCTCATCCACCAAAACACTCCCAAGGCCTTACAATCTCTCTCCAAGCTCTCAAACCATCCCAAAACCCTCTCCCAAAACTCAAAAAAAATCCATAGTTGCTTCTTGAAGGGATAGTCCAGTAGAATAAAGTTACCCTTTTTTAGCTATAGAAAGACCCCCATATGGAGGTTTAGGAGGTTACAAGTCCATCCCTCACTCCCTCTTATCTACCACAACACTCCTAATGCCTCACAATCCCTCCCCAAGTAATTAAACTATCCCAAAACCCTCCCCTAAAAACTCAAAAACCCATAGTTTTTTTGTTCAGAAATATAACTTTTTCTCTAACTTTGAGAGCCTCTACAAGCTATTTCTCTTACATCTAGTGCCAAATCACCCTCTCACTTTATTCTCTTGTGTATTGGATATTTGGAGAAACTCTCTTTACATCTTGGAGGTCATCCTACACTACGAAATGATGCCGCGAAGAAGGGAAGAAAATCTATCGGAACCAGTGCTTAATGCCCTATCACGGGGGCACTTTGACTTTGGTCAATGCACCTCTCTAATAGGGCACTTGCAGATAGTGGCCCATTAGTGAGGCACTAGCAGGGGCAAACCTTGTTTTACATTTTTTTTGAGTTTATTTACCCGTTCAATCGATCCTTTACTCTTCCTTATCATTCTAGATTCTATTATCATGACATTTAGTATGTATTAGGCTACACATTTGCATCTTCATACTTCTTTCAAGAAAAATCTATCAAAAAAATAAGGGTTGGAATTTAGTCCCAATCCGGTTAGTTTCTTCTCTTTTCCATGTTTGAATTCAAATTTGAGCATGATGCTATGCTTTTACTAGAACTAATGACGCTTTCACTAGTTTCTATGTTTTCTTTTGGACATTTTTAGGTGAATCCCGCCGGGGCGGAGCTTCAACCAGATCGAAGACAAAGAACTCACTAAGCTCTCTTCTTTCGACCAGTTGAGAGAGGAGAAGTTGAAACCCAACAATCTCCCCACTTCTGAAGGTATGATGATTATCTTTATTCTCCATTTTATTTTCTTTCATTCTACTTCATTTTGAAGTCTTTTGGCTCCTGGCGACCACAACGATTAACATTCCATCCACCAAGTCTCCAAAGAAAGCATGGGGCCACGAAAAGGAGGTACGGATCCATTTCATGTGTCCACACTTAGCACCTCATCATATTCATCTTGGGTCTGAGATTTCACCACTAAATCATCCACATACATCTTTACAAATTTATGCATCATATCATGAAAAATTGTCATCATGATAAGTTGCACTTGCTTTCTTTAATCGGAAGGGCATAATGTCATAACAATAAGTTCTACATGATGTAATGAATGAAGTTTTCTCTTGGTCTTTCTTTGCTAAACAGATTTGATTATACCCTGAATATCTATCCATGAATGATAAAGTTTCATAACTAGCTGTGTAATCAACAAAAACATTGATATGAAGAAGGAGAAGTCATGTTTTGGAAACGCACAATTTACGTCCTTGAAGTCAATACAAATTCAAGCATTTTTATCCTTTTTCATGACAAGGACTATGTTTGCCATCCATTGTGAATAGAAGACAACTTTGATAAATTTTGCCTGGTGTAACTTATTTATGTCTTCTATCATTTTCAACACTACATCAGGGTGGAATCTTCTTAACTTTTGTTTGACTAGGGTAGCTTCATGTTTTAAAGTTAGTCTACACTCCACCAATGAGTTATCTAAACATGACATGTCTTCATCGTCCATGTAAATGTATCCTTGTACTCCTGCACTACCCCTATTAGATTTTTTTATTCTATAGGGTTGAGGTTGGCACTTATAAGAATATTCTTGAGATCTTTAAGCATTCCAATATTGAGTTCCTTAGTTAGCTCATCCACCGTGGCTAATAGTTTTTCAAATCTTTTCAATTTAGAAGCATAAATGTCAACCAAATCCTCTTCTTCATCCTTGATGTCAAGATCCTTTTCAGACATAACTTTATAGACCCCCAAAGTTTGATCAATGTTGATTTTATCCTCATATCGAACTTTGTCTGACTAGATAGCAGTTTCAAAGTATTCTACTTGCCTGGCACATTCTTTGCTTTTTTGAGCTAACTAATGCAGATACCATCCTATAATTCTCTTACCCCTATTTTTTGTTTTACTTTTATTTAGAACTAAACCTAAATAAGAAAGAAGTAAAGAAGAGAAATAAGAAGAGGTGGAAGAGATGGAATTTATTGAAGAAGATGAGGAAAGTAGATTGATCAAGGACTCAGTGGTTCCTTAGGTCAAGGTGTCCTTTAGGACAAGTTAGGATATTTCCTCAATCGAGATCTATGTTTTGAATAAGGTATATTTTTTGGAAGAACTATACATAAAGATATAGTGGCCATCAGATGCTCAATTTGGGATGACGTTGGTCACGAGGGTCATAGTAGGTGACAATATTGAGAGAGATGGAAAGACTTCAAGCAAAGTCTAATAGAGGGGGCACGCAGGCCCAATTCTAAGTAAGAGATGGGCTAGGACTGCAGGCCTAATGATTATAGGAGAGGGTGGGCTTGAAGGCCCAATAGGAAGAGGTGGGCTCGTCGGCCTGATAAGAGATGGACTCATAGGTTCGAGAATAGCAAGTGGGCTCAAGTGTCCAATAATAGGTGATGGGCATGTGGGCCCAAAAATAGTAGGTGGGTGCGAGGGCCCAAAAAGAAGAGATGGGCTTGCAAAACTAAGAAAAGTAGGTGATCTTGGGGGCTCAAAAGCAATAGGTGGGCTCGTGCCCTTGAGAGGTTTAGAAAGAGATAGGCATAGAGTCCCAAAAGCATTGGGTGGGTTCATCATCTCAAAAGTAGATAGGCGTACATGCCCGGTTGATGAGAGTGGGCTAGAAGGCCTAGGGAGAACATCAAGGCAAATCGGGGTGGAGGCCCTCATGATGTTAGTTAAATTGACTCTTGAGTTTGACTGACAACATGACCTTTGAGTGCGTTAATAGGTGATTCAGCTAGGAGTGGTTCTTCCTTTCTTTCTCCTTCTCTTGCTCTTCCTAGTCCTCATCCATTTGAATTGTTTCCCTCTTGATAAAAGTTTTGTATAGGCAACTAGTAAAATATTTGCATATAAGTTCCTAACCATTGGTCATTGTCCCATCATATCCAACCCAACCTTTTAGATGCAGGGATTAATTGGCTCAGCGATTCCCTAAAGCTCTTTCCCAAGTCCTCGACCCTTTTGTTACCACAAACATTTCATGATATGCCACATGACAACTTCATTTTCATCTTTTTTCTTCTCCATACCTACCTAGGCTACCTATTTTTTCAGGTACATCCATGATCCTAAGGATAGGTTGATTTGGCAGCCCAAGGTGTGGTGGCAGAGAGGACAAGCAATCTAAGGGCATGCTAGTCACCTTAATCACCTAACCTTTATAAGGGTATTTGAAGCATTGATGGTTGGTGGAGATGGCTGCTGTTGGTGGAGATGACTGCTTCTAGTACTTCCAGATAAGGCCATCCTAGAAAGACTTTGTAAGTTGGGTCCATCTCCAATATATGAAAATCTACAGTGGTCATTTGTGGCCCGAGCTTGACATCAAGTGTGATCATACATAAGCTGGTTTCTTCAAATTGTCATATACGGTCACTATTATCTAAGATGGTAGAAGATCCTCTTTAGAAAATTTACATAAATGTAATGTTTTTGGCGGTAGAACATTAGTGGATGCCCTAGTATCAACCAAGCATGATTTTACCCCTTCCATTGATGCTAATTGTGATGCATAAGGTGCATTTTCTTATTTCTAGATTGGTCAATTCTTCCTCACTGAAAGTAAAGGTCGGATATTCACTTCTAGCGGTAAGGACTGATGTGACTTTTTTCAAAAGGAGGCTATCATTGACCACCACTCATTGCAAGTACTGCTAGAGAACCTCTTGGTGGACTCTGGATCATTTGAGCAATTCTAAGATAGAAATCCACAGAAGAGTTTTGTCGAAATGTTTCAACAAATCATAAGATGTTTTGAGCAATAGTTCTTCAACATGTTCCTCTTTCAAATATGGTGCTACTTCTATTGTTCTGGCCTGACTAAAAACTCTTTGAAACATGCACTCACTCCTAAGCATCGTGGCAAGTTGAGGGGTGACAGATGGGATGGTAGTGGTGTGTGATGGGTAAGGTTGGATAATGATGGGAGCTCTCAGGATAAGGGCAATAGTAGCTTGAGGTACAATAGGGTAAGAAGGTTGTAGGGGTGCAGTTATATGTCGGGGAACAATGATGAGTCCTAATGGTAAAGATGTTTGTGGTGGCCCTACCAAGTGTATTATTATGGCTATACCAATTGGAGTTGTGCAACAGGAGGTGTTATGATAGGTCATGATGGTGCACTTAAGATGGGTTGTTGGTTTAAGATAGTAGGGTTGGGTGCATGGCTCGAGGTATGAAGTAGATGGCTTAGTTACGGGGGTGGCCGGTTGACATGTATGACAGAAGTGGATCCCTCAATTTGCCAATTTTGACTCCATCATGATACTCCTAGGAGGAGATCAAGATGAGGTTAACATGTTGGTTCCCCGGTGCGGGTGCATTTGTTGGTAACGGATTTTGAATAAGCCCTATGCTGGAGTTCTGTTGATGTTGTGGAGCCAGTGCATGTTGTTGTTGAGGTTGGTTCTTTACAAACCTAATGCACTCTCACATTTGGTCCCAATCGATACTGCCTTGTTCATGGAGATCATAGATATAGTCTCTGATATGAAAGTAGTTCTCATGGTATGCTCTGGATATCTGTGGTATAAACAATATCATTCTGTGTAAACATTATGTGCCCACTCAAGCCTTTCCCTCAATGGTACAATCCACCTCATAGCCTTGAGGGCATCAAAATTTCTATGAGAAGTACGGTAGTGGTGGGTAATTGTTTCTTTTAGGTCCTATTTTTGTGGTTCATGTGCCATAGGGTGGGGTGCTCGTTTGTAGGTAGCTAGTAGTCATGGCGGTTGGAATTGGAGCTGAGGTTTGGGCTATTTGTAAATAGTTTATTATGTTGAGAGTTTCTAAGCTAATGTTGATAGTTAGTAGGTAGGTTCATACAACATTGATGTTTTCATTGGTCACTACACCCTCTACCACTGGTCCGGTAGTGGCGAAGGTAGTTTTCTTTATAGCTCAAGGTCTAGGATCAAATAGATTCATAATGGGGGACTCACAAAGCTATGTTTGAATGAACCGTGCCCTCTCAAAGAGCTTATTCATTATGGTGGGGTGATGCAAGGCCAACACATTCTTCAAAGACAAAGTGGCATTGGTAATAATCATTTCTACATGCTCTTGCTCTAAAATAGCATTAGTTAGTTTCTTTGCCATTTCCCTCTACCTATAAACATTCTTAACAAAGTCCTCATCATTTCTCATCCCTTTTGCCATGAGGTCAATGATGGAGTAAGATGGGTCGACCCTCTCTTGGTACCACTGCAAGAACTTAGCCTTTAACAACATCAAAACTACCAACATCCAATAGATCAAGTGAATAGAACCACTCCAGTGTTGAACCCTCTAATGATCTTATAAATAAGAAAGTAACCTCCCTTTGATCATTTTTCCACATAATAGACTCATACAGAAAATTCTTGTTGTGAATGAAAGGATTGCCAGTTCCATTGTAGTGACAGTAAATTGGCATCTCAAAAGGAGTTAAGCTAAGGTGGGGAAAGAAGGAAGAGGGATTTTGAAGACTACCCTTGTGTCAATCAAACGTTTGAGTTCTTCATATTGTTCATCCATTCAATTAATTTGTTATCATATTTTATCAATGGAGGGTTCCAAGACGAGGGGAGAAGGAGGAGTGGGTGCTTGGTGCATTGGGATGAAAATTGGATAGGCTGAGGCGGCCAGATAAGAGGGGCACATTGGGGGATGCATCAAGGGATGAGTGGGATTAAGAGATTACAAGAGTAAACTAGTGACCTAGAAGGAATCACAACGTTTTGATCTAGAAGATTTAGATTGGCTACCGGATGTGGAGAATTTGAGGCCACGGTCTTGGTGTGAGAATGGCCATGTGTTGGCACGTCGGGTTGACATGCCATTGACTAGAGGTAGATATATGTAGACCACCTTCAAGAGGAATGTGGTTGGTGGGTGACTTGCCCTTTAGAATGGCCTTGATGGCTTGATGTTGAGTGGGGTTGACATGATAGAATGCCTCCCAAAGTGAATTTGGGTTAGGTAAAGGGGAGACGTGACTAAGTTTCGATGGAGCTTCTAGTTCGTTGATGGCATATATGACAATGGGGTGAAATGATAGCTCATTATAGGGACTATAGTAAGCTTGGTCATATTCCACCTATTCGTTCTATTGATTTGCCATGCTGATGACACGTCCCGACCTTAAATTTATAAACATAAAAGTATTGAAGGTGACAAGTAAGTGCACAAGTTTTCTTTTTGGTTTTTTTGATTTTTTGTCCTTCTGTTTGGTTTTGTATTTTTGTTTTGACAAGAAAGTTGTAAAAAAATTAACCTCAAACAAGACTTGTTTTAAAATTTTTAGGTGATTTTAGAATTTTTGTTTAGTTTTGAGTTTTTGTTGGCAAAGAAATAGAATAAGACTTCAAACAATTATTTTGGATGCTTTTGAGAATATTTTTGGATTTTTTAGTTTTTGTTTGCAAACAAGTATTAACAAAGACTTGAGATGATTAGCCCAATTTCTTTTGCACGAACCTTAAATTAATGGCTTTTCAGAGAAATATTGTCCACTGTACAATTGTTCAGGACCTTATGCTCTCACAACACCGAGAAATCTAATAAATATGGTAGCAGTAATATCAATAAATTTTCTTAGGATTCCCCACAAACCTACACTTTGCAATCATATATTCAAACTTTCTAGTGTTATACCTCATCACAAGGGCCAGATATTCCAAATCTTTAACAAGCTTAAGTTTAATTTAACTCATCCTACATTTCTTATGGAGTAATTGGAAAAGAGTAGTTAAAAATATAAGTGGCATGTTGAGTGTATAGCCCTAAAGAAACATAATATTTAGCAAATGGTTGCCCTTGTCCATATCATGTCTTACATAATACAATCTCTCTTTTTCAACTACTCAATTAAGCTAAGGAGTATATAGAAGTTTCAGCCAAGATAACACTTTATTATTATTTGAACAATGTGTAAATTTTATACTCAATTATTCTTCTTCTTGTTTTCAATCAAAGTGTTCTAATACTCTTTCCTTTTATTTCTTTACTTTATTCTTAAACTTTGAGAATTTCTCAGAAGCTTCAAATTTATATTTTATGAAGTACATATATCCATATGAAGAAATCATTTATTAATTAAATAAGAAATATTTACCTTTAGCATTAATAGACATGGGCCAACATACATGTAAATGTATAAGTTCTAATAACACATTAGCCCTTTCTCCAACTACATTAAATGAAGGGTTGGTCATTTCCCTTGAGACAAAACTTATAAGTGGGTAACAATTCTAAATCATTTATCCTAAAACATCTATCCATTTGGAGATACTTAAGTCATATCTCATTCATACCACCAAGTCTTTAATGTCCAAGAATAGATTGATCCACATCAACCGATGTCCTCTTAGGAGAAAATTTACAATATCATGAGAGCTTCCATATCTAATATTAATATGCTATTTATCAAGCTCCCACTAGCAAACAATTTACCATCAAAAGTCATAAAACAATTATCATTTTCATAGCTCATAAGAAATCAATATTTATTCAGCTGGAAATAAAGATAATATTTTCAACTATAGAAGGATATAACAACAACAACTAGGATTGTAGCATTTTAAGAATGTTACATAAGGTTTGTTTATCCTATGGGTAATGCTACAACTTTTACACCATTTACCATCAACGGGTCAACAACTTCTTTATCAAGCCTTCATTTATTTGTCATCATCTACAACTCCTTGCAAATATAAGATTTATATCCAATATCTCACACCATGAGGTATACCTCAAGTATTTAATAATATGATATACACATAGTATCTAACAATATCATGTGTATATATATGACTAGTAAATATCAATGACAAAAATGGTTGAAGCTTTTCAAAGCTCCACCTTTACTTTCTCAACAAGACACTTTGTGGTTCCTATTATAGTGACCATCATCATAGCAACTTAAGTATTATTCTTTATCTTATTCAAGCTTTATTTTCTTGGTTGTCTTCTTGACTTGTCATACCAAAGAGAGGAGGAATAAGAGCTTCCTTGCTACTGCTATCGTTCACACCAGAGAAAGAAGTAGTTAGAACTTCTGTAGGTGCTAATGGCACACCAAGAAGAAGAGAAGGAAGAGTTGGAGTAGGGATTACACACAGGTGCAGATGGCTAGTTGCGGCCAAGGCCAGATGGGAGCTCTTTTTATAGAGAACAATGACACCATATAAAGGTGGAGATAAGGTTGAGAGACAAGGCTTAGGTGGGTGAGACTCCTAATGCCAAAAGATGTCTACTTTAAGAGGAATTCTCATGAAAGAAGTAGCCTTGCCTGCTGAATGTACACATGGGGTACGGTTGGCGCACCTAACCCTACTTTGTAAATAATTATGCTCACACATCAGTTGAGAGAAAATTGATTTTCAGCCAAAGGATGGCCATCTAATGGGATAAGATGTGGTTTGAAGAATATTGCTTAATTACAATGAAGATAATCTTCATGGAGATATGATAAGTTGGAGATAAGATAAGAAGGCAAGAGTCCTATCTCAAGAAGAAGTCTTTAACCAAAAGACTTCCAACCAAAAAAATAGTGTGGGAAGCTTAAATTGTGCCAAAATTAGGTGAGGATGAAGGTAGTTTGGCTAGACATCAAGTGTTGGAAGTAAGGATATGAAGATCAATCTAGCCGGTTCATCTAAATGCTCCCGATCTGGCCGCTATCATTAATTATGGTCGAAAATTAATTAAACACACGAAGAATTAATCTAGAAAAATATAGAATAAGCTCTAATGATCATTAATCTTTTTTAACATCAAAATGCATGGCCATGATTGTCGACTCTGAAAATGGGTTTGTCATCTTGTAGATCGGCACCTCAAGAAAAGGGATGAGAGAGAAGGAAAGAAACATGGAAAATACTCTCACCTCGGTCCCACACTCACATTGATCCCCAAACTTTCATTCCCCGGCGTCGCTCGAGCACCGACGAGATGGTTTGGGTCGTGTGGGAGAAGAGTGAGGATGGAAAGAAACTTAATGCATGAAAGGAATGAAGAGTGTGGTTGCCAAGAACCATGGGTTCCGCTTTATGTAATGGAAATTAACGAGAGAATTGACCATGTGTACCTTAGCGCAGGAGAGAGTGTGTGTGGGTTCAACCTTCTTCTTCTTCGGCCGGCGGATGAAAAAGAGTCTCCAACCGATGTTAGCTTGATGTACCTGTGCAACTAGTAGACAAAGAAGAAAAGAAAACAGGTGAAAGAAGGATTAGAACTTAGTGAAGTGTAGTAACTATAAAAACAATAACATAAAACGACAATTGGAAACAAACTCACCGGATTCGGGGTTAGCCCTAACCCCTTTTTTATTTTGTTATGATGTATGAAATGATGCAAAACTGAATAAAAATGATGCTGAAATATGAATTAAATGATATGAATGAAGAGTTAGCAAAGAGAATATGAATGATTAAAGACAACACAACCCAGGCAAAGTAGCAACTGGGTTGGACAGATTCAATGTGAACTGTGCAGCTCTGATGCAGAGACTGCAGCGGACAACACCGATGTCAGAATTGAGTGATGTCCATTGAAATGGATGGATTACTTGGAGAGGAAGAGTATCTATGTTGATAATGTCTCCACAATATGTCTGTACAGCCTTGTAGAAATTACGAAAGCAGACAAAAAATGGAAATAGTTACAGATTGCGCGACCTTGTTGAAGTGATCACCATAGACAATACAAAAATTAAAATATAATCATATTTGTTTCAAAATAAAGAAGACTTGAAAGGGATTATTTAATATTAAGACACTTTGGAGTGAATATTATGATAGGTAATATGAATTTACCTGACATGCCAGATCTTAGACAATGAAACTTTGGAAACTCCCAGTACAATGTCGATGTAAGATGTGCTATGGGCAGCACAGATATCAAAATTAAATGATTTTTGTTTTTAAAAAAAAGAGAACTCACCGGTGAACAGTTTTTATGCATAATGTATAAGCTAAATCTACCATTAAGTATACTGAAATTGACAGAGAAGATGATAACTTAGAAAAGAAGACTTTGGATCTATTTGTGCAGTGCCAGTGTAGAAGCCGCCATGAACCGAGGTGATGTCAGAATCAATCTACATTTATTTGAGATGAAATATAGCTCGATGAAGAACACTTATTCTGAAAAAAGCTTGACCGAAAAATGATCACGGAGATCTGTAGAAGCCGATGATCAGAAAAGCAGCACGTTGGAGCATAGACCAGCTTCTCTTAACTTCGGGATGATCTCTGGACATCGGGATGAAGAGAGGACGATTCGGAGAGGTTGGGACAAGCCTATGGTGGCTGGAAGACAAGGAGAAGAGTTCTAAAGGATGGGGATGCCCTAATGGCCGGAATTTATAGAGAATCAAAACTGGTGCAAAACATGGAAACTGACCGACCGCGCCCCCACTTCGGGGGCACGTTCAGTGCGTCATTGCTAAAATTCTTTGAAAAATTATATAAAATTACTAAAAATAGGAGTTGACAAAATGAATGCACCCCGACTCGAGGGCATAGTCATAATAAGTGTTTTAAAAGTAGGAAACTTTTCAAAAATCAGTTTAGAAAGCCTAAATCAGGGTAGTTTTTGGTTTCTAGAACTGAACGCGCCCTCAGACTACGGGTGCACAGATCGTGCCCTCAGTCTGAGGGTGCCGTATACTCTCTCTCCTACGCACGCGTTTGTAAATGGGACATCCGATTCAGGAACTTGAGTAGCTTGCAAATGGGACATCCGATTCGACTCCTGTTTGTTACGTTGGAAAGAGGGCCCTCAACCATAGCTCCTCAAGTTGGTAAACCAACCAGCACACATCCCGAGACTTTTGTACGGGGTTATAGCTTCCGGCTTATCCTCCCGGTGGTACCAAAGGCTTTGATGGTGATCCGAAACTTAGAAAAGCAATGACAACGTGGAAAACTTTGAAATGACCCAGAAAGTCGGTGGCAACTCGTAAAACTTGGGTTGACGACCGGAAACGACAGGAAGAGCCCAGAAAATTCGGTAAGGTGCTCATAAGAGTTGGGGATGAATCGGAATACTCAGAATGATCGTAAAAGCTAGTAGCAACCCGTATAACACGGGTTGGCAACCGGAAATAATTGGAGGATCTGAAAAACTTGGAAAGATACCCAGAAGAGCAAGGGATGATCTGGAATACTCAGAATGACCAAAAAAGCTGGCGGCAACCCGTACAACTCGGGATGACGACTAAAAATGACGAGAGAATCCCAGAAAACTTGGAGAGTTGTTTGGAAAAGTTGGGGACAACCCGGAATACTAGGAATGACCGCCGACAATCCGTACAACTTGGGTTGATGACCGAAAATGATGGGACAAATCCGGTATGCCCTATGCCACCGCGTTATTGACTGAAATGACCTAAAGGCAACCGAGAAACCCTAACAGTAAGCAAAAAATGTACGATGACTTGACGAAAGGACATGACACAATGGTCCTCGCTCGACACACTTGGATTTGACCAGGGATCAACAACTCGTCTTTAGATTTCCAGTAGGTTCCTCGGCTCGTCCAAAAGAATGATTCAACTTGATTTTAATGGTCTAAAAGAGATGTTGCTAGTGGAATAAGGGTATAAGCTCCGAATAAGGCCAAATTGGCATGTCTACAATGATGCCTTGAATTGAATCAAATCTTCTAATTTTATCAATTTCTCCGATCGATGAGATCTCACCCATCAATAATGCTGGAAACTCTAATTGAGTGCAATTAAATTATTCCATTAGCCAAATTTTAATTCCAAAACATAAATATTTTCAAGACTATAGTCATTTCAGTCTGTAGGTTGCTCTGAAAATTGTTTGGACCATTATGCCTTTAGTGTGTGATTTAATATGAACTTTGACTGAATTTGATATTCTTTACCTAAAATTCCAACCGGTGGTCGGATTTTTGATCTATTTCTAACATTGTCCAGCTCTATATAATACTGATAGTATGATGGAGTTGGATTTTATTGATAGAGTCCCAATTTGTTCTTAAGTGTAAGGAGCAAAATAGTCATTTTGGCCTTTCATGTCTTTTTTCCATGTTTTGGGCACCGTTGTGAAGCTCTTGACTGTGGCTATGCAATGGGCACATTATCTTGGCCATTTGTAGCCTATCAAGCCATGATGAGACATTTTCAGGGCCTATTTATGTTATCTGGTCCATATTTTATCAAATTTGGGTTGTATTTATGGATTGGATTTAGCATTGCTTAAATCTATATTAAGCGAGCTAAATAAATTTTTTTGTGCAAACAAATCCTTAAAATAGGACATTAAAGATTTGGGTAGACTAGTGTATATAATGTCATCTCATAAGATGAGGATGACTGATCTCCTTAATCATTAGTGTGGAGACACCAAATATATATGTACATGTGCTCATTAGTAAAATGAGTTCACTGAATTTAATAGTTTAGAAACTCTAAATAGTATATTACTTAACTATCTACTAGAAATTTTTTTATCATCATACTTACATGATTGTACCTTTGACTAGAGTCAAAATGTCTTATTGGACACATTTTGTTCTTTGACCATTGACATAGAGATCACTGAAATGATGGTCCAATACAACTAATAGATTGGTACAAAAGAAACCTTGTGGTGGCATTAAGCAAAAAACAAGTGATCTATTGGCACCAAAAATTGGCGTAATATGTGAGTTTTGATAGAAATGTATGCCTTACAAGCCAATCATATATGATATAATTCTGCATTTCTAGAAATATCTCTTTCAATTAAAGTTAGCAAATCTTGATTACTTGCTCTTATTAGATGCATACATTGTAATGATGTCATTGATCACATGCAACGATGATTGAATCATGATGAGAACATGATAATGAGAATAATCATCTAGAGATATGTGATCTAAATGTTCATAGTCATAGGATTCTTGAGATGGGACATCAAGGATCTAGGCAGATTAATGTGTTTAATATCTTCTCATACGATGAGGATGACCAATCTCGTTGATCATCAGCGTGGGGACACTAAGATATATACAAAGGTGTTCATTAGTGGAATGAGTTCAATGAATTGACCAATTGAGAAAACCTGAACGTTATCTTACCGAATTGTTTATCAAGTAATCCTAACTTCATAGTAGCATGGTTAAATCTTTGTCCTAAGTTGCCAAAGATGTCTTACTAGATACATCTTGTACTTTGACTATTGACTTATGGATCACCATCTTGATGGTCTAGTATAGTTAATGTATCAAGTGTAAGAGAAACTCGATGAAGATAATTAAGCAAACAACAAAGGATCATTAACTCTTTATAGGAGAGAGAAAGAATACCCTATAGGATAGTACTCTAGATCTTTGGCCAAGGTAATTAGGATTAACGAAAAAGAAGTTTTTTAATTAACCTAAACCTAAGTGAAAGATCCCATAGAGTAAGTTCGTGTCAAACCCCCGACCGACCAGGACATTGCATGGACAAGAATTTAAATTTGTGTGATAACTAATGATGGAAAGTCTCAATAGATGTTACTTAACTTTCTTAAGTCATTTGGGATCACAAGATGTGGCTTGTACCCTTTTTGATCAGAAAGCTGTCAAAAATATTATCAGCTAATGGTTTGATTTAATTTAAAAGAATTGTTTTTTAAAATTAATTAAAAGATCAACCAAATTGACTATTGTGTCTCATGGGTCACACACATTAGATCTAGTCCATAGGACGAGTGTAGAGCATAATTTTATAAAAGATTTGAGTTTTCATGAATAATTTAATTTCTTTAAATAGATGACTTGTAAAGCCATAATTTAATGGAAATTTTCTTTTAAATTAATTAAAGGTTCAACCAAATTGACTATTGTGTCTCATGAGTCACACACATTAAATCTAGTCAATAGGATGAGGGCATGTGCGTAATTCTCTAGAAGTGTTAGATTTTTGTGAAAAATTCAACTTCTATATATGAATGGCTTGTGAAGCTGTAGGAAACTTCTATAAATAAATGGCTTAAGAAGCCAAACCCTAACAAGCCATAGGGTTGGAGCACATCCCAAACATCCTCCTTTCCTCCTCTCTCTTTAAGAAGTTGATTGTCGACTCCGAAAATAGGTCCCGGGTTGGCACCTTGGAAGGGTGAGGGAAAGGGGAAAAATCTCACCTTAGTCCCGCACTTACAATGATCCCTGAAGTTTCATCCATCGGCATCGCTCGAGCATCGGAGAGACGGTTGGTTGTGTGGGAAGAGAATAAGGAAAATAAACTAAGACGAATCAGCAATATAAGAGGATATGAAGTAGAAGTAGGGATGAAGAAGAGTGGTCACCAGGAACCTCGGGCTCCACTTTCAATTAAATAGAATGCGGATTACGTAAAAGATGACTATGTGTACCTTAGCACGGGAAACGGGTGTGTGGATTCAACCTTCTTTTTCTTCGGTCGGCCGATGAAGAAGTGTCTTATATCGATGCTAGCTCGATGTATTTGTGCAACTAGTGAACAAAGAACTAAGTAAAATAAACTAGTTAGAACTATGTAAAGTGTAGAAACCGTAAGAGAAAGAGTAGAAAACACGCAATTGGACCAGAACTCACCGGATTGGGACAAACCCTAACCCATGTAAGATGATAAAAACATAATGAAAATGACTTAAAATTATGTACAATAAAGGAAACAAAAGGTAGGAAGTGAAATTACTCCAATTGGAGTGAAAATCGATGAAGAAGACTGAACTGGTCGACTTGCAATGTGGCACCCTCAGCGCAACTTTGATGTATAGACTACTACGGACAGCCCAGATGTTAAACTTGAGTGAAATTTGTTTAAACGGATAGAAGACTTGGAGAGGAAGAGCTTTTATGTTGATTAATTCTCTAAAATATTTCTGTGAGGCCATGTAAATATTTTAGAAGTAGACTGATGTTGAAAATAGAACCTGATTGTGCACCCTTGTTGTAATGATCGCCACGGACAAACGGCATACCAGAATTGAGTTATGTTTGTTGAAAATGAACGAGGTTGCAAAGTAAGATATTTATTATGTTGACAACTTTTGAAGCATGTGTTCTAATAAATATGTGTAGGCCGATGAAAGCTATCAATGTCTAGGGTACAGATCTGGCATCCTTTCTTCCTTCGGGACTGATTTCTCACCACCAAATTTTAGTAGAACATGAGAGAGAGATTAGAAGAGAGTAGAAAAGGTTGAGGATGAGCTCCATATGTCATGGGAAACCTTTGTGTAAGGAATCATTCTACAAAATTTGGTGCAGCGGAAGTGACGATTCTTATGGGCTTCTTTATAATCTGTCTCAATCGAAACTGAACGACAAAAACCAAACACTAATCAATATGGGTTTGAAAATACCTAATTGGGATTCATATAATCCTATGTAGAGGAAGGAGATGAGCTTCTCAAGCTCTTCAAACCATCCAATTGTCCGATCTCCAGCAGTATCCACACGAACTTCATCCATAGCAAGTTCTCTCTTCGCACCGGCCTCGAGAACTTTTCTCAAATAGAGCTCCATGGATCATGGACACCTTCTAGAGAGAGGAGGAGGTAGGGAGGAGGCATAGTATGTGGTTTTCACTTTTGACTTGATAGGGTTTGGCCGAAACTATTAGTATTTATAAAGAATTTTAGAATATTTTATAAAAACCCAAAATCTCTATAAATTACGCCCTTGCCCCTATCTTATAGATAACTCCTTATGTGTGTAATCCATTAGGCCCAATAGACTATTTGGTTGAGACCTAATTAAAATAGAATAATTCTATTTAATTTAATTATATTCGTTAGCTGATAACAAATTAATCGGCCTATCAATCATAAAGGGTACAAGTGGGTCACATTGATGACCATTTTCAACAACCTCAAATGGCATCTCACGGATAGTTGATACAACAAGACATTCCCCAAGATACTTAAACATAACCATTCTTTTGATTGTAGTCATGCTGTTACAATCACGAAAGCTGATGTGAAATGAGAATCATTTTAAGATCCCACACATATAAGCTGGATACAATTGCTAGTTATCTTTGCTAACAGGATGTTGGAAAGAAAGGAAAATTACAAAATAAAAGCATATTCACAATAACCAAACATAATATGTAGAAACAATCACTAATGGGTAAGAAGCCTTTCTTTCCTCATGAGACATGGTATAATACAAGAAAGAGGTACTCACCTTGTGAGTTGGCTAAGATCAAGTGGCAGCCGTAGGAGACAATTGAAAGCAAGTATAAAAATAGCACCATGTACTTACAAAATTGTTCCTCATTTTGTGTGTTTCTTCTTGCATCTTTCCTGCTTTTATTGTTGAAGCCATGGTTAGGGATTTAGAAGATAATTTGGGATCATAGCTGCAGCCTCAAACATATACAAACTTTTCCACGGATGTCAATGTCTATTGTGGAGTAAGAGTTGGTGACATTCCATTTATCTCACTTGATTGATCTTATCCATCAGCAACCTGTAATTCATGTTGTATGGCACAATATAAAAATGTATAATATTAATTACGACAAAATATTTAACAATCTTGAAAAAAAAATGCATGCAAATGATAAAGAAGTAATATACATAGACAATTGTTAATTGTTCACTCTCCTAATTAACAACCATTCTTTTTTCTATGCGTCAATCGCCGTAACTCAAGTTTTTGGCTCATTGCCATCCTCATCTCACTACATTCAAATTAAATGATAAAATTATTATTATTTATTTTAAAAAACAATCAAAATGTCAAGTAGTATTCCATCGTCCCAACTAACTTGTTTTAATTGATCATGAGCCTGTGGTATGGATAAAGATTTGCGTGGATCATTAATAATCTATGTTTCTCGCACTCATAAATTTAAAATAGTATAAGTGTAAATTAATTATGATAATTATATCAAAAGTTTTAAAATATGATTACATACCTAAAATTTTTTTGATTCAAAATATTTAAGTATGCCAATTCGTGTGGTTTCACCCAAATACAAGGATTTTTTAGATGGGTCTGGTCATCTTGAAATTTTCAATAATGTTCGCATATCTTATTCATATGATCTCAAAACCTATTAAAGAGAAAACATCACATGAATTATAAATTTATAAATAAGATAATAAATACAAAATCTAAACTTCAAAAAATATTCTTAGTACTTATTTTCGGCAAGGACATAAGTATTGCACAAATCTCAATGTCATTACAATTCTCATTCTCAACATTAAACTCAAATTTATCTTAAAATAATTAATAAAAAAGTAAATAACTAAAAATTAATATAGTTACAAAAGCTATTACTAAGATTCTTTCAAAAAAAATTATCTAGGTTGATTTGTTAAAATAATCTCACTAATATTTTTTTTCATTTTCTCCAAATAGTCTTATCGAATCCATATCGATTTGTACCGGTGGCTTTTGATTTTCATGTGTCTACAATTTCCTATGAATATCAATACCTCTAAACTTTTCACATCCTCGCTGCTTATGCACACAACTTGAGATAACATATGATAAATTCAATGATCTAAAATAGAAATAAGATTATAAGAACAAATATATAGTTGGGATGAACTAAAAGCTGCCTCTTTGAAGAGGAAATGGAAGAAAATATGTAACATCATATTTGATACGGACAATATAGCAAGATCCCTATTACAATTGGTAAATCTAAAATTATTATCATTTTAGAAATTTTCAAAGGAAAAAACCAGATTTGACATATACTGGCACCATTAGATCATATACACAGACATGTATATTTGAGTGAACTAAATTCTAATCAAGCCATTCTTAGTTAGATGGGTTGATTAATTTCTTTTTAAAGTTCTATTCATCCATCTGCTTCTAAATTTGTTCTCTTTGGTGCCAATGATAGTTTATTGGTGAAGAGAACGAAAACACTTGCTACACCCTCTAGCAATGAAAGAGTGTGAGCCAGCTATTAAAATATATATATATATATATATATATATATTGCTATTTTTGCAAACAGGTCATTACTAGAAAGTAGATACCAAGTGTGCCATTCATGCATTTCATGTTTACAACTCATTATGGATTGTGAATGACTAATATGTGCAGTCAGCAGTGTGTGATCTTATGTCTACAAATTGGTAGTTATTTACTTGAGACACTCTTATACTATATAACAATTCTTATGAATCTATAATTAGTAGTAGAAAAAGTAAAATAAGTTAATTGAATTTGTTTCCGAAAAACTATCAAGGGAAACAATTAGAAGATAAGAAATGGCAATACCAAAGTAGTGAGTACTACTTGACTAACTAAATAATGTCTCTTAATCTGTCCTTTCCTAGACTAGTTTTTCATGAATAGAACAATTGTACTATGCAAGATAACTTAAAAAATCTTTTATAGTTTGGATAAAGTTTAGTTTGTGCATCCTATAATAACTTGTAAAATTTTTGAACTCCTATTTTAGGTTTTGTAACGGTTAAGGTATTTTTATTTAATTAAAAATAGTTATTATATTTATTATGAGATTAATTATATTTATTGTATGGTTATCTCTTTTTCCCACCTATCTCTTCTTATTTCTTCTCCTTATGATTTTCCCTCTCTCTCTCCTTTCCCCCTTTGCGTTTTTCCCTCCGATCATTTCCGATTTTTCCTCCCTTCGTGTGATCAAAAAACAAGATGCCCTAAACCATCGCTTCCTTTGTCCCCTCGTCGTCCGCCTCTCTTTCGTCGCCGCTCGGCCACCAGCGCGACTGCGCCTCGGTCACTGCGCTTCGCCGCCCGCCCGGGGCCGTCGTCGTGTGTCCGCCACGCCGTCGCCGCCCAGCCGCATCCCGCCACTCGCAACTGCTCACTCCCCCTCTGTTGACACCGGCCTCATGACCACAACGCTGCGCGTCTTGGCCGCCGCCTCCCGCCCATGCGCGAAGCCACCACGACCCCCGTTGACCGCCCTGCCACTCTCCCAGTTGCCAGTGCCTTCTCAGCCCCTCGATCACCGCCACCCACCGCGGCCATTTCCCCATTGGCCATGCGTCAGCCGTTGTCCGCGGCAGTGGTAGCGGCAGCGCCACCCTGGTGCACTGCACCACTCGGTTGACTTCGCCGCCCCGCTTGTGCACGCCCGTGGCCTCGCCGCGTGGCCCACCATCGCCGTGACACCGCATCAGCCACCCCTTCGGCCGCCCCAGCGTCGTGCCCCCACGCGAGCCATCGCCCCCTTCCCCATTGACCGCCGCACTTCACCCGCCGCCGCCCGTGGCCCCCATCTCGCCGTCATCGGCCGCGAGTCCGCGACCCCCCCCAGTTGACCTTGCCTAAGTGCCCATGCACCGCCGCTGGCAGTTACCCTCACCACGCAACCGCATGGCCACCAACTACCTCACCGCCGCCTCCTCCATGCTCCATGGCTACCTGCTGCTGGTGCACCACCGTGCGCCAACCCTCCGCGCTGATAACTCCCATCTCTCTCCTATTGTTCTCTTTCTCTCCTATCCGATCACCCTATTCTCTATTTCTTCTATTTTATTCTATTATCTCCTTTCCAGCAGATTATCAAGGATACTGTTCGATTTGTTTTGCATGACCATCATGACCACGGCATATTCTTCACACGGATCGATCTCTTTGGAATTCCGTGCGCCGTTCGTCATCGCCGTAAAGATAGGCATCTTGGTTATTCTTAGCACCTTTATATGATCGATTAAACCGTAAATAGATGATCATGATTAGTATGATATAATTAGCTGGTTATTTTTGGCATATTGGCATGATTAGATAGAGTTAGATTAACTTAGATTAGCTTGTTTAATCATGCATGTTTAGGTTGATTTAATCATACATGTATGTTAATCGGCATGTTAGGTTTTACTATGTTTAAGTCTAGTTAGTTTAACACGCTTGCATTGCGGTAATCTTTAATATGTATATCCTAATTTGTTAAAAAGCCGATGTAAGGTTTAAGCATAGTGATGTTTGAGTTTAGTTTAGTTTCATGTATGTAGTAGGTAGTAGTGTCTGTCAAAGCATGTGATTGATATGTTTAGTTTGTAGCTTGCATGATCTTACATTAGATGCATCTATGGTTAGATTATTCTATATGTGTTAAACTATGATGTGGTATGCAAATATGTGGTGCATAGAGCTATGGGTGTCCTTCTATGTATTTCATTTTTGGATTGCCGATTGTTCATGGTTATGTGTCTGAGTTATTTATATGCTTGCATTGTGTGAGATGTGGTTAATGTAGTGAGTTGCATTATGATAGAAGTTTACTTCACCAGACTATGTTAGTGGCCCGTGGGTAGGGGAGATTAGTTGAATCCGGAGTATCCTTTGATCTCGGATACCGCAGTTTTCCTAAGTACGCCCCCGCCAAGGTGTACTACGGGATTTAGTTACTATATGTTACTTCTCACTATATGGTAAATCTGGTGCTAGTTTTATGACATAGCTACATTGTCCAAATGGAGCATGATATCTACTCAGACAAGTTTTTAGTTGTGCATTTCGACATGTGTATTAGTGGTCTAGTTGAGTCTTTTGTATTATGACAGGTGTATGTGTTATGAGCATAACTAGAGTAGTTAAATATGCAGGCTGTGTTGGTTTTAGTGCATATAGAGTCATATTATCATATAGGGTAGAGTAGAAAGATATTGTAATCATTTAATTGAAGATATATAATTAGCTTGAACCCTATGTACTATAATCTAAATTTTTAGGTTTAATATATATTTAATATCAATAGAGAATTATTATTATAGTAAGGTAGTTCGGGTGTAAGTCTTACTGAGTCTATGGTGATTCACCCCTTCCATTGTTAATATTTGCAGGATTACAGATTTAGCGCAGCAAGTGTAGTGGTGTTTTGGAATTCGAGAAGCTAGTGATTGCTTGTTCAATGTTAGTATTATTTAGATTGTAACTTCATAGTGTTAGTTGGACAGAATTATTTGAATTGTTTATTTTGGATTGATGATTTAGTCTTATTTGGTTCCAAACCGATATACTTTCCATGTTACGTCGCCAGATTATCTTCCGTTGTGCATGTTAAAAATCCGGGTCGTGACACTTAGTATCAGAGCATTAATCGGCTATAATGACTATTTTGTCATGCCTGGGTATATGATATCGGTTTGGATTAGATGTAATTGAGCACTTGGTATCAGCGCATTGTGCTCTCTCGCGCCATCTTCTACTTCCGTGGATACCTCTCTCAACGGTGACAACCCCTTCCCGACAGCCCTTCTTTCAACCGCAATGACGGTCGCCGCGATAGCTACCGACATAACTGGAGGGCTTTCGCGGTGGCCTTAGTCGACCCCCATGGTGGCACTAATGTCAACCCAATTCGACGGGTCCTTGCAGCTGCATTGGCGGTCCCCCCATGAGCTTCTGATGGCCTGTCGCTTCTCCAACATCAACCTCCCCATAGGCCTCGCAACTGGGCATCGAATATTAGTCCAATAGATTGGATGAGATGCGAACTCAAATTGAATAAATAAATAAATAATGAAACTGTTCATTAAATATGGACATATAAAATTATATTTTGAACAATTTAAAAATAAATCTAAAACATACTCAATGCATGAAATCAAGTTACTTAATCAAATAATAATTAAATAACACTAACGGGATTAAGAAAACAACCTCCTATGCATTAAAATCCACTAAAAACAATCCTTAAATATCAAAAAATCAAACCGTAAAAACTAAGCGAAATTAAAAAAATAAAAAATAAAAAAACATCCGTAAACAACTTAAACAAAGTCTTAAGTCAATTAGAATATGTTGAACATACTTTTACTGATATCGTAACATAAGTAACATTTAAAACTAAATAATCTTAATCAATGCGTTAATCAATAAATCCCAAATCATAAGATGTCTATTTCATTTAACTAAATCTTAAGTCCAAAACAAAATATTAATCAAATTGAAATTCAACAAAACAAATAAATCAAACTCAACCCATTAAATTAAAACATTAATGAAAGAATAAAATAAAAAAATAAACAACTTGAAAAATCAAATCTAAATCAATTGGTAAAAATCACATCTTAATCAAATAAAATCAATGTCAACCAAACATAATGCAACGTGTTCGCATCTCATCGGGCCCGCAAGACTTACAACCCTCTAGTTTATTGTTTTGTACGGACGTGCAGTCTCTACCAAACGGGTTGCTATGGCAGTTAATTAAGGGTGTTTGAGTAGTTGCTCGATGTAAGTTAATGTCGAGTATTCGCACCATTTGACGGAGAAGGGTCAAAGTTAATTTTTTAAAGAGCCCAAACCTTGGTTCTAATAATTTTAAAAGTATTGTCAGACTAGCTAGCTTTTTATCACCTATTTTTCTAAATAGTTCAAATGAGAAACAAAAAATCATTTTGAAAAATTAATTAAAATAAAAAAACAAGGTTCTCACAAATTGGCACGTTCGGTGGGACTCTTTTTTCCTTTCATATCTCCGTCATAGCAAACCAAGAAATTGCACATATATTGAGATCCAATAAACTATCAGCATCTAATGGAGTTCTTCTTCCTTGTTGCAGAAGAAGAAGCAAAATGTCGACCAACTTTGGAGTCATCTTCTGCGAGTCACTTTGAAACCTGACAGTCGACGCTGAGCCTATCACCTTCGGCACCTACAAGGGGACCAAATCGACTCACCAGTAGTCAGATGCAGCAAAGGCAGCTTTGGCCGCCAAGGAGACAATCATTCAACTACCAAAGGCTCCTTAGGATTCGACGATTGCCCTTGAGAAGAAGCAACTAGCGCCTCCACAAACCGTGGCCACTGTCAACCAGATCTCAACTCACCCTGGATCAGCATCCCAGCAAGCTAAAGTCGAGAAGCTTAAACCCCGAACCATTTCACATCAATGCATCGCAGCATGCCCCATGATGGTGCATTGGGACTGGAAGACCCAGTGTGCCACGCTACTCCGCGCCACTACCAAGATGAGTGGAGGGAGGCGTCAGAGGCCTCAGCTTACTATCTTGCCCTAGGCCAATAGGTTTGCCATTTTGGGGCAGTTGGATAAATATGACCGGGTTAAGTCTAAACCTGTGGCCACCATTCCTATTCGAGGGAATAAGTCTTCAGCTTGCCCAAAGAAGTCCGGCCGACCAACGGCCATAGCAACAAAGGAGAGGGGGCAGCCCCCCAATGTGAAGATTGGAGGCCCAGGCCGAGCAGCAGCTCAGAAGGAAGCAACTCAGGCAAAGGGGCAGACCTTGGCCCACCCATCTCTACCGGACCAGTCAATGGTCCCATCACAAAAGCCTCGGCAGGCATAGCATGCGTTGAATCTCATGGTGCGTATGAAGCTAGCATAAACAAATTACATAACGAACAATTATGTTTAATGTTGAATATAAAAAGAAATAATTGAGATCAAAATTACTTAATCTTACCATTTCTCGTTCCACAGGACCCCTAGGATAGTACTGCTCGGGAGGCTGAGGAACATCCTGAACAAGATATGGAACGGTGCGTTCCATATACCATTGTTCATACTGTTGTGTTTGTTCCTCAATATCCATCTCCTCATCAAAATAATGATATGCATGATTTGCCCGTTCATTCCACCATCTAATATAATAAGCATATATAATAGTCCAATCAATCAAATAACGACCATGTCCATCTTTACGGTCATATTGCTTCCTATTAAGTGGTGTTCTTTGGATGCGGCCAAACTATTTAACCACCCGTTCTGGGGCATGTTGTAGGCACCCGGATGAGCCGGTTCGGCTCGTGTTGGGGAGTGAGAAGAAAGAGAGAGAGGTGTTTGTGTTTGTTTGGATCGGAAGGTGTGATTTTAAGGAATCGTACATTAAAATTTGGTGCAGCGGAAGCGACGATTCCTATGAGTTCCTTTAGAATCCGTCTCAATCAGAACAGAACGACGAAAATGGAAAACCGATCAAATCGGGTTCGAATATACCTGATAGGGATTCATATAATCCCATGGAGAGGAAGGAGATGAGCTTCTTAAGCTCTACAAACCGTTCAAGTGTTCGGTCTCCAGCAGTATCCACACGAACTTCATCCACAGCAGGTTCTCCCTTCGCGCTGGCCTCGAGAACTCTTCCCGAACGGAGCTCCATCGACCATGGACACCTTCTAGAGAGAGGAGGAGGTAGGGAGGAGACTAGGGATGTGTTTTTCACCCTTGGCTTGATCGGGTTTGGCTGAAACCATTAGTATTTATAGAGAATTATGGAATTATTCATAAAAACCCAAAATCTCTATAAATTACGCCCTTGCCCCTGTACTTGTGGATAAGTCCTTTTGTGTGTGACCCACTAGGCCCAATAACCTATTTGGTTGAGACCTAAATAAAATAGAATAATTCTATTTAATTTAATTAAATCTGTTATCCGATAACAGATTAATCGGCCTACCGATCATGAAGGGTACAAGCCACATCCCATGATCCCAAATGGCTATGGGGATAATCTCATCTCCATTGAGCCTTTCCATCATCAATTACTGCATGGATATAAACCCTCATCCATCCAATGTCCCGGCCGGAAAGGAGTACGGCGTCGACTGTCAACTCCTTAGTGTACTGACTCTATAGGATCATGTACTCAGAATTGGATCAATTGGAAAACTCCTTTTCCAATTATCCTATCTACCCTGGCCAGGGATTTAGAGTACTATCCCATAGGACATTCACTCTCACTTACCGAGAGTGGACGATCCCTTGTTGTCCGCTCAATTGCCTCCATCGGATTTTCCTTGTACCCGATCCATCGCTATATAGGACCATCTAAATTGTGATCCATAAGTCAATGGTCAAAGCACAAGTTCCACCCAACAAGACATTTTTGGCGACTCAGGTCAAAAGTCCAACCATGCAACCGTGATGATAGAAGACCCTGATAGACAGTTCGGTAAGATACCATTCAGGGTTTCTAATTCGGTCAGTTCAGTGAACTCATTCAACTAATGAGCACCCGTATGTGTATCTCAGTGTCCACACTAATGACCAATGAGATCGGTCGTCCTCATCACATGAGAAGACATCACATACACTAGTCTATCCGGATCCTTGATGTCCCGTCTCAAGTATCCTATGACTAGGAACATTTAGATCAAATACCTCTAGATGATCAATCTCATTATCATGATCTCATCATGATTTAATCATCATTGTATTTGATCAAGGACTTCATTATGATATTCGCTTCTAATAAGAGCTTATAATGAAGATTTGCCTAATTAATTGAATGAGATATTTCTAGAAATGTCGAATCATATCGTATATGATTGGCTTGTAGGGCATACATTTCTATCAATCTCCCACTTGCACTAAAGCCAATCACCCATCTGGCTAATCTATATCAGCTCGAGGTGAAGCTCAAACACTCTTTGAGTAACTGCTTCAGTTAGTGGATCCGCAATGTTATTAACGGTAGATACTTTATCTTTAATTATATCTCTATAAGTTGCAATCTCTCTGATTGTATGGTATCGCCACAGAAGTTCTAAACTTCTGATGAGACATCGGCTCTACTCCATTGTTTTCTCAAAACAATGATACACTTTAAGAGAAAATTGAGACAATCCCATATCAAATATGTAGATGAAAAATTTCATCTAGACTACTTCTCAAGTAGTGTGCAACTACTATGTAAACTTGTTTACATATGTTGTAGAACTTACAGTGTTCTATCACATAGAACTCTTTCAACTCACTGCACCACCATTATTCTGACTTAATATCAAATTTATTTGATTAGAAGCTTGTGTTTGTAAAACTACAAGACTTCAAGTCTTATCCTCCAGTGTATAGAGATACATTCTTAGTACTTCTCAAGTACCAAATGATATATCTCTAAATTATCCAGTGCCTCTCACCTGGATCTTCCTGATGAATGCTCATAACACTTAGAGCATTAATCACATCATGTACGTAGCATCATATAAATGATAGACCCTATGACAAAGGCATAAGGACTCTATTTATGTGATCTCTTTATCTCTCAAGAAGTCTACAAAGACAACACTTTAGAGAGGTCAACTCCACACCACATAGGTAAGAAACCTATCTTGGAGTTTATCATGTCAAACCTTTTGACTATGGTGACTATGTACATTAACTGGGCATTGATTTTAGATCTATCTCCATAGATCTCAAAACCCAAATTGTGTTTGGAGAATCAATTTAATAGCTAGGTTCACTTATGATAACACACCTACTTCATTCTCAATGAGGAGTATGTCATCAACATAAAATGTCAAGAAAGTAACAACACTCCCACTTATCTTGTTGAATACACAAGGCTCCTCTTCGTTCTTAACGAAGTCATAAGATTTAATCTCATTAAACCTTATATATAATCTATGGGAAATTTTACTTTAGTCCATAAATGAACTTAATACACACTCTTCTTGGATGTTATTGGGACTTGATTCCCTATAGTTGTATCATATACACCTATTCCTCAAAATACTTTAGAGGAACACTATCTTAACATCTAATTAGCTTATCTCATAATCATAGAGTGTAACAATCAAAATCCGAATGGATTAATCCATGGAATAGGTAAAAGATCTCATCATAGTCAACCATTTGACTTCAATGATATCCTTTTCAACTATTCTCACCTTTGAAGGTATCTACCTTCTAATCCACTCCAATCTATTCTTTAGTGATCCATTTATTCCTTATGGATACTATATCCTTAGGTGGATCTATCAAGTTCTAAACTTGATTAGAATAGATAAAGTTTATATCGGATTTTAATGTCTCTTCCCATTAATGAATCAATATCTCATATTGGTTCTATATAGATCCTAGGATCAATATCCTTATTATCTTATGCCTCATTTCATCTATCAGAGATACGTCTCACATATCTCTTAGGTAGAATGGACACAAGTAAAGACCTATGATTTGTCCTTGTGTAATTATTAACTAGCACCTTAATAGAAGTATTATTGGGTTGTGGGACTGGAACATCTTCCATATATACCTTGCTCCCACTATCTTTCTTAAGAAGAAACTTTTCCTTTAGAAAAATAGTGAGCTGAGCAACACATACCCTTGACATAAAAGTCGTATATTTAATATCCAAAAGTTTCCTTAGGATATTCCACAAGCCAACACTTCATAGTCATATATTCTAACTTGTTAGAGTTATACTTCTTCACCAGGTTAGACATTCCGAAACCTTAACTTGCTTAAGGTCAAGCTTTAACCCCTTTTCCATATCCTATATGGAATAGTCAGAACAGATTTAGAAGGTACCTATTAAGAACAAGTGGTTATAACGAGTACTTAACCAAAATTAGACAAAGAGGAAATTTGCAAAGCTTGTCATTGTTCATATTATGTCCTACATAATATGGCTTTTCCTTTTAGCTACTCAATTAAGCTAAAAATGTGTAAAGATGTCCATTAGATTCTATTATCCTTCAATTATATGTAAATTATGTATTTAAGTATTCCCCTCCTTGATCTCATCAAAGAGTTCTAATACTCTTTCCATTAGTATCTCTACTTCATTCTTAATCTCAAATAATTTCTCAAAGGTCTTAGATTTGTACTTCATAAAGTACATGTATCCATAACTAGAGACATCATCTTTGAAATAATGAAGTGGAAATATTCTTCTTTAGCCTTACTAGATATGGGCTAACATACATCTAGATGTACGAGTTCTAATAACTCATTAACCCATTCTCCATGTCTATATAAAGCTAAAGTGTAGATTGATCTAAATCAACCCATTTCCTCTTAAAAGGAATATTCACACATAACATGAGAGCTAACATATCAAATATGATTAAACAATTCATTAAGCTCCCACTGGCAAACACTTTGCCATTCAATCTATTAGAACATCTATCAATTCCATAGCTTAGAATAAATCAACATTTATTCAAGTAGGAAATCATATAATGTTCTTTTAGAAGGATATAATAGCAATATTAATTATTAAGACATCTCCATAAGGCTATTAAAGAATTGCACCTCCCACTAATAATGATGCAACTTTTGCACCATTTCATATGTAGGTCAACATCTTCTTTATTAAGCCTTCATTTACTTGTCATCATCTACAACTCCTTGTAGATATAAGATGCATATCTGGTATCTCATACCATTAGATGCATCCATAGTATCTAATATTATGATATACACATATAGTATCTAATACTATTAAGTGTATATTTAAAACAAGTAAGTGCCAATGACTTGGATACATGAATCTTCTCAAGCTCCACCTTTGCATTATATACAAAACACTTTGTACTTTCTCTTCCACTTATCATCATCATGACAGTGTAAGAATCATGTCTTATTCTGGCTTTATTATCTTGACCACCTTCTTTTACTATTAACTATTTCCTATTTCGATCTAATGATTTTACTTCTTACTATTGGTATCACCAACAAGAAGTAATTAAGATGTATTGTTGATCTAAGTTTCCCTTTAGTTACCTCATCACTATGAGCCATGATGGATCTCATATCCATCTATCCATGTTGTCTCTATAATTATGTCTCATAGAGACTAACATCTAGTTTAAGGCAAACAATGCATCTTGTCTATGAGATAAGATCTTATCTTTCTTTCATATCACTAGATAATTTAGGAGACACCTACTTCTCAAGTTAATTGGTCAACTATGAGAACGATTCTCTTAGTTCTAAACCAGTCTAAGAAGTGTGAGCCATTAAGCTATATGGCATCTAATATGCCATACTAATGGTGGTTTATTATCGTATTCTACAACAGAGATATAATTTTATCAATATAGTATTGCAAACATTCATTAAAATTAAGATATGGTCTTTGATCCTAATTTATGCTCCCACTAATTTTCGACGAATTTGCATAACCCTCATTATGCAAAGACGGGATATCACGATGAAATTCTAGTGGGGACTAAGACCCTATTAACTTTATGGTGACAACCTTGTGGGAAACACAACAAGTCATCCCATACTTAATAGGTAGGTAACTTTTACCAGTTTAAACCCTTGCAATTCTTAGTCATTCAGCCTCTAGAGTTATAACCTTGTGGGAAACACAACAAGCTATATACTCTAGTTAGGTCAAATCCGCTTGTTACGTTATGAGAATGAATTCTTAACATAGCCCTTATGGGAAACACAACAAGGCCATGCAATGGTCCACCCCAAAGTTCGGCAAATGCCTTGGCCATGATCACAAATCCCTTGCTGAATGAGTCTTGTGGGAAACACAACAAACCCATCCAATCTAAGATTGGCTCATCAAGACCATAACAACGGAAGGCTACGTGAGTCATTCTTAATGTCACACGTTTATCAACCTAATTATGACAATGAGGGATTTTATTTTAGTCTCATCAATAATATGTGCTAAGTATATATAATACCTTTGGAATATCATATATATCTAAGGTATAACATGTAGCACACATCCACATATCAAATATGCACAAAATCAGGTGATCATGGACTTATCCCTAAGCATGCACCTAAGGCACCCCTATAGGTGAAAATCCTTGCTTCAGATGCTTGAGTTGGTATGCTCCCACTTCAGAAGCGTGCTTCTCCAAGTGGTCCCGCTCTCCAACCTTCAACGAACCGGCTTCTAACTCTTACAAGCGGCTTAAGGGTATGCAGACCCCACAAATGTACATAACTCAATAAGAAACCTTGGTTTTAACCAAGGGGAGTACATTAATGGATGGAGGTAGAATGTACAATCAGATTGTATAGAGAGAGAGGAGGCACACGCAGGCCCCATTTAATAACATAACCAACATAATTAAAAGCAATCACAAGTCAAGCACAATTAAGTCCATGATCACCTCCATACACACTAATCATTCATCACATGAACATAGAGCGCATACGTGATAATTATATGAGATATATCATATATATCAGCATAAAATTATATAATTTATTTTTAAATTCTCAATTTTATGCATGTCGAATTTTCATTAAATAAATAACATGAAAATAACATGACAACAACATATAAACAATTTATATGAAATGAACATACAAAACTAAACTATTTAGAACATTCATGCATTCCCAATACTGTGCAAGGTCATAAATTAATGTCCCAATTTATATTCTGTAAAATATCATTTTACAGAATTAATTAAGACACTAATAATTTAAGTTAAACCTTTAAAACAATTTTAAAGTTTAACCATGAGTGAATCTATGTAAATAGAACTAAACATCATTTAACATGTCATTAAACACTTTAAAACATGTAAAATAATATTATAGAATTTTTCAGAATTTTTCTGGAATTTTATGGCAATTTTTCAGAATTTTCTATGATTTTAAACAATTTAAAAACATTTGAAAAAGAATGGCGGCGCACTGCGCCCGTCCGGCGTGCGCCGCATTGCGCCGCGGGCGCCGACGCGTTGCGCCGCCGCCAGTGCGCGCGCGGTCGCCCGCGCGAGCCCGGGTCAAATCGGGTTTGACCCGGATCCGGATCCGGTTCCGGGTCCGATTCGGACCCTTCTCCGCCCGATAAGAAGGCGGCCGGTGCACTGTTCATCCGGAGGAGAGTATCCAATTAAAGCATGTCCTTTTCTCCCTATACCGGACTCCTAAAAATCTGTAAAAATATGCGTTATAATACTTATCAAATAAGGAATCTAAAAAAGTCAGCCTCATATCCAGGAAAAATCCCAATAGACCGAAAAATGAGGAGGAAGAGGCGGCGGTCACCCAGATTCCGTAGCAGAAATCTCTATTTTGCAACGAGGATAAATGCTTATCCAGGAATAAAAATATTCTCCAAAAATACAATTTAGAATACTCATCATATGAAGTTTCCAAATATGTATATATATCTTCATATAAAAATTATCTATAAACGGGAAATCTGGAAGAAACAAGTCGGCGCCGCCAGATTCTGTAGAACCCTAGTTCGTCGGAAAACTCAAAATTTATCTCCCTCCGCCATCGTTCAAAGCTGGATATCAAAGGTAAAGGCTAGGTAATCATATTACCCATCTTATAAACCTTTTACAAGCCTCAATTTATTCTGGGGACGGAGATTTCACAAAATCCCCAAATCCGGGTGTTGGTTCGGGCAAGACAGAAACACAAACTTTTAATGCTTCTCCAGAACACTACAGAGATCCAAACTTCAAAAGGTTTGCGGCGTTAGAAAGCCATATATCACTAGATTCTACCAAAGCCAACCAATATTATATCTGAGTCATACACAGAATATGGTGGCCTCGTCAAAACAGACGTTTGCACAGATTCGGGAACACATAAATAACATGAAATAATGTCGATTCGACGTCGGTTTCGACTGAGACTTGAACCTGGCTCTGATACCACTTTAAGGAATCGTACATTAAAATTTGGTGCAGCGGAAGCGACGATTCCTATGGGTTCCCTTAGAATCCGTCTCAATCAGAACCGAACGACGAAAATGGAAAACCGATCAAATCGGGTTAGAATATACCTGATAGGGATTCATATAATCCCATGGAGAGGAAGGATATGAGCTTATTAAGCTCTACAAACTGTTCAAGTGTCCGGTCTCCAGCAGTATCCACACGAACTTCATCCACAGCAGGTTCTCCCTTCGCGCTGGCCTCGAGAACTCTTCCCGAACGGAGCTCAATCGACCATGGACACCTTCTAGAGAGAGGAGGAGGTAGGGAGGAGACTATGGACGTGGTTTTCACCCTTGGCTTGATCGGGTTTGGCTGAAACCATTAGTATTTATAGAGAATTATGGAATTTTTCATAAAAACACAAAATCTCTATAAATTACGCCCTTGCCCCTGTACTTGTGGATAAGTCCTTTTGTGTGCGACCCACTAGGCCCAATAACCTATTTGGTTGAGGCCTAAATAAAATATAAAAATTTTATTTAATTTAATTAAATCTGTTATCCGATAACAGATTAATCGGCCTACCGATCATGAAGGGTATAAGCCACATCCCACGATCCCAAATGGCTATGGGGATAATCTCATCTCCATTGAGCCTTTCCATCATCAGTTACCTCATGGATATAAACCTTCATCCATCCAATGTCCCGGTCGGAAAGGAGTACGGCATCGACTGTCAACTCCTTAGTGTACTGACTCTATAGGATCATGTACTCGGAATTGGATCAATTGGAAAACTCCTTTTCCAATTATCCTATCTACCCTGGCCAGGAATTTAGAGTACTATCCCATAGGACATTCACTCTCACTTACTGAGAGTGGACGATCTTTTGTTGTCCGCTCAATTGCCTCCATCGGATTTTCCTTGTACCCGATCCTTCGCTATATAGGACCATCTAAATTGTGATCCATAAGTCAATGGTCAAAGCACAAGTTCCACCCAACAAGGCATCTTTGGCGACTCAGGTCAAAAGTCCAACCATGCAACCGTGATGATAGAAGACCCTGATAGACAGTTCGGTAAGATATCATTCAGGGTTTCTAATTTGATCAGTTCAGTGAACTCATTCAACTAATGAGCACCTGTATGTGTATCTCAGTGTCTCCACACTAATGACCAATGAGATCGGTCGTCCTCATCACATGAGAAGACATCACATACACTAGTCTATCCGGATCCTTGATGTCCCGTCTCAAGTATCCTATGACTAGGAACATTTAGATCAAATACCTCTAGATGATCAATCTCATTATCATGATCTCATCATGATTTAATCATCATTGTATTTGATCAAGGACTTCATTATGATATTCGCTTCTAATAAGATATTATAATGAAGATTTGCCTAATTAATTGAATGAGATATTTCTAGAAATGTCGAATCATATCATATATGATTGGCTTATAGGGCATACATTTCTATCAGTGATGATAAGTGTGTGGTCGCCAGGAGCAAATGAACTAGAAGAAGAAAGAGTTTGACCGTCGTACCTTTGGGGATGTAAAAAAAAGGGGAGATTGTTAGGTTCTAACTTCTCCTCTCTCAGCCGGCCGAAAGGGGAGAGCTTTAGAGAGTTCTTTCACCTACGATCGGATTGAAGCTTCACTCCGGTCGGTTCACCTAAGAATGTCCTGCATAAAACATGAAGAAAACAAATGAAGATCATCAGCTCTGGCGTGAGTATAGCATCATGCTTGATAAAGACTTTAAATCGTGCAAAAGGGGATGAACAAACCGGATCGGAACGGAATCCCAACCCCTATTTTTGGTAGGTTTTTAAACATATATGAGGTGCAAAATGATCTAATGCATGCCAAATAACATGATGAATAGTTCTAAGATGAAAATGGAAGATAGAAACTCGATTAAACGGGTGATCGGACTCCAAAAATGGCAAAACGAGCTTCTGCCCCTGCTAGTGCCCTATATATAGGGCGCTAGCTGCAGGTACCCCCTTATAGGGCGCGTTGACCAAGGTCAAAGCACCCTGTATATGGGGCACTAAGTCTAGCTCGAACAGATTTTCTTCCCCTCTTCGCGACGCCGCTCCGGAGTGCTGGGCGGCTTCCGGGACGAAGTAGGGGCTCCTCCTTGTAGACAATATGCAAATGAAGCTAATGAAGGGTGGTTTGGATGCTAGATGCAAGAGGAGAGTCGGATAGAAGCTCTCAAAGTTGAAGAAAAACCATGTTTCTGGGTGACAGAAACAGAAAGTTTTTTGGGTTTTTGGTGGACGATTTTGGATCAGTTTGGAAGGTTATGGGAGGTGAAAGTGGCTTGAAAACGTAGTATTGGATGAACTCTAAGGTGGTACGGACCTGGAACCCCCTTTTATGGGGGTCTATTTATAGCCCAAAAGAGGGCACTTTGGCCATTTTCGAAAAGCAGTGCCACGCGGCATAGCGCCCTATATATAGGGTGCCAACATCATGAGGTCCATCAGGTCGACAAGACGAGTCACTGCGGGGGGTCAAATCAGCCGGTCGAATCAATTTTATTTGGTGCCAGGCGCCCTATATATAGGGCACCAGGTGCCCTATATATAGGGCACCAGGTGCCCTATATATAGGGCACCAGGTGCCCTATATACAGGGCGCCTGGTGCCCTGTGGCGCCCTATATATAGGGCGCCTGGTGCCCTATATACAGGGTGTCCGGCCCGGTCGATTGTTCTATCATTCCCCTTCGGAATGTGCCAAAAACTTGATCCATCCGGAAAACATGATTTGCTTTAAATATTCTTCACGAAAACAAGAATTTAAATTCTCCAATCGGGCCAAAATTGCGTGTCTACACATGTATCTCCATCACTGAACAACAAAGGAGTGGTATCGAGGCAAGCCATAGTGTGGTATTCTCTACAGCCACTTCAGGTACAAATTCTAAAATTTGGTTGGTATACGTTTGCCAAGTAATCTACACAATACAAATGCACAGAATCATATCAAAACACGCTCTAAAATAATTGATAAAGAAGCAATTGAACATATGATAGTATATTTACTTGGCTATCCTCCTCAGTATCAAGCTCATTCCTGTAAAAAAGAAGAGTAAACCTATGTTGTTTTCGATTGGGTTGTGGGTTCCACCTGTACAAATTACATACTATCATCGATAAGAAAATAACCAACATCGTTCAAAAACTTGTTTAATAAATTTATCGTTATCCAAGAAGTCATCTTTCTCCACCAACCGGGAGTGGAAAATGAGGTCGACCAACATGGATATGCTCCCACGACCATATCTAAGCAAAGAACAAGCGTCAATTACATATTACAAAAGTAGAAAAATAACAAATTAATTTTTCATGATTGAATACGTACTTGCAATAAGTGAAGACATTCACCTATTCAGTTGCATTTCAAAGTCGTAGCCCCACATAACTGATGGTACAAATACCAGAGTACCGCACTACCCCACGATAACCTACCACACTCCTTAAGATCCTCCATAAAAAAATATTGCATGTGGACTTCGGTTCTAGAGGTGTCCAGTAGAAGAGTGCCAATGTACATAAGCATAAGAGCCCTAGTATGATATAAACATGTTAAGCGGGACTCATCATCATCATCAGTCGGTAGCTCTGCCACCCTTTGGCCAAATTCGCTATCTAACCAGGCCAACCTTAACGTGGACAGATTTTGACCAAATGGTTCGACCTCACCCCCTTGCATGGGTCGAACTCCCAAATATCGGGCACAAACATCTTCCCAAGTTACAAACTCCCCAGAAAGAACCCGAGGGGGGGGGACAATAACGGCAGGACCATCTATCCAAAGACCCAGAATGATTGACATATCTTGAAGAGTAATTGTCATCTCTCCTAGAGGAAAATGAAATGTCAATGTCTTGAGATGCCATCGTTCTGCGAGAGCCATGATAAGCTGTCTATCTAAAGTGAAAGCCTTAAGGTGACACAAATGTATAAATCCAACCATCTCTAAAAAACCCAAAACTATATGATTTTCAATCGGCCAAAGTGACATCTGGCGAAAATGAGAGACCAAATATAGTGTTGACCCAACCTGTCAAAGAAATGTAATGAATGATATGCATATTACAAGTCTAGACAATTTCATGTGTTGAATAGAAAGGCTATGTGCTATACTACGATATTTTTATGAATAACTACTCTATTCAAGAATACCATCAAAAACTAGCATGCGAGATCATAATATGCAATGATATGTGAACAAAGAATATCACGTTTTCTAGAGGAATATGCTAAGATAAATTACAATGTAGAAGATAAATGAAAGCTAATGGACAGCAATCAAAGAATTAAAATGAATGCACAACATATAAATAAAAGCTAAGAATCAAAGATTAAAATATTCAACCTTAAAAAATTGCTTACAACATATAACCATGACAATTTCATGTATTAAATTTTATCTCCGGCTGCGCCGAACGATGGCAAGCCTGATCGTGGAGTAGAGATGCATCATGAGGTCCTTGCTCCATATCTATAATTCAATTTAAAACATATAAGTGTTACGAGACAGGTTTAGAAATAAGTAAGTCAAAAAATGATGGTAACAAAATTATTTTAAATTGAATGTTACGTGGTAATAAAAAGTTTCGATTACACGTGTTAAGAATACATACCGTGGGTTCCTACAACAAGTTGAACGAATGTGTCCTCTTTCTTTACAAATGCTACATGTATTCCGTTGCCTGTTTGGATCACAGTCCATCACCAAACTATTTATTCCTTGGCCTACCACTCTTTTAGATATTAGATGGAGGCAACAAAGAAATTATATTCCTGTATGCATCAAATGATGGCCAGTAACATGCATTCAAAATAGTGTGAGACTCATTTTCATAAGTTGATCGTTAATAATCACAACTATACCACTTTTATGTGTATGTGTACGGGTCCCAATTTACTGACCCCAGAGCAGTCATGACATATTTACATAGAAAATGTCTAAGCATAGGCTCACAACAAGTACATGTAACTGACTCACGGTCAATGTCAACCCAGAATACATGGCCATATGCATCATTTAAATCGCACTCACCAACATTTACTCGGGCTTGAATGATTATCTCGCGACTTTTTTCTTTCATTTCTAGTAATTTTTTCTCAAATTTAGGGGTCACCTGTGTTTCAACGTCGTGCATGCGGCATGAATAGGTAAACCTCTTACAATTTTCAAAACATTATTAAAACATTCTGAGTAATTAATTATCATAATTCCAAATCTTTTACCATCAGTGTCAAATGCCAGATCTCAGTGTTCTGGATTAACTTGTAACAACCAATCAAATGCATTTGGACAACGTAATTGTATGTCCTCCATCCACTTGTTGAAATCCAAACTATTAGAAGCCATGCCTGCATTGTACATCTTTTTTAATAGATATTTTTCAGTGAAATGTGTTTGAAAATCTTATCGATAGTGTCGAAAATAATATCGGTGGGCTGCTAAAGAAAACCAACATTCTATTGCATTCTTAATACTAGCATGTCTATCATATATGATACATAATTCATGTTGTCTTTCTATTATAAATGGAATGTGATACAACATTTGTTGAAAGAACCATGACCATGATCGATCATTCTCACTATTTACAACTACAAATGCAATAGGAAATCAGCCTTGATCGGCATCCACACCACAAGCAACTAGAAGTGTTCCATGATATTTCCCATGAAGAAAAGTACCATCAACACTTAAAACTGGACGACATGAGCGCCAACCTTCAATACATGGCATGAAACTCCAAAAGAAAAATAACAATTTTTGACTATCACTCTCACACAAATATGTATATATTGTCGCTGACATGGGCATCTTAACCGCTTCCATATATCTCAAAAGATGAGTGTAAGAACTCTCCCAATCACCAAACAACTTCTTAAAAGCTTTTCTTCGAGCATTCTAAGCCTTGTTACAGGACGGTCTTAGGGAATATTTTACTTGGACCATATCCATGATGTCTTTTAGTCGGATATCTAAGCGAGAATGAACAATATGCATGATTACATGCCAAATTGTGGTGCATGTTAATTGCCTATGGGACATATTATAAACAGGAGTGCTACAAGTGTGGTTATTTTCAAAACTCATAATTTTTCATAACCCTCCAACCTAAGTGCTGACAGAAGCATATAATCTCCACTTACACCCTTTAGCTCTTGATGGACAAATCAATGTGAGCTTCGACTTTGTTGATCTTTCTGTTCGGTGTTGCATGTTACGCTTCAATGCCCAAGTAGCAATGACCTATATAACATCTTCTTTACATATGAATACATCTCTCACTGAAAGATCGTCAACATTTTCTCCTTCACCCCTTACAACAGTTGTGTCTTCCACTCTAACATCTTATTCATCACTTTCTATGAAAACATTACTTGCGATGGCATTATTAATCCAAGTTATATCTTCATCGTCATGGAATGCATCGACTGCCAAGATACTATTAACCATCTCATTCGGAAGTTCATCGTTGTCACTTGACGAATCCTCAACTTCATCATTCTCAACATGTTCATCATCTTCATTATGTGCTTCATTTTGCTCATTCATATTACTCTGAACTTGAGATAACAACTATGTCATGGTTGGTTGATTATAAGTGTGTGGAATCCATGTACCTCATCCAGTCTTAGATGACATGTTCAGACATTCTCTTACAATGTACAGTACGATGTCATCAACCTAAAGACATCTCGTTAACAATGTTTTAGTAGAATTATCATCCACAACATTGTTCACACCATCAAAATAATTATATAATAACTTCAAAGTTATTGATCTTGAGTTACACCCAATTGTCTCATATATGTAACTCTTCAAATCTTCATGTCTACATCTTTCCAATATCTTGATGATGCATTCATATCCACCATAATAATAAGTATAATCATTACTTATAGAAAGCATTCCATTAAACATTAGTCAGACATTCATTATCCTCGATGCCATACGTTTGATATGTTGACACTAGCCTGAAATATGAACTCGTAAAGATCGCATATTAGAATGGACAATGCACATGTTAAATGATTCGGTTTCTAGACCTATTCATATTTGATTACAGAATAATATGTTATTATAAAATATGGAGAATGTGCACAATTGTCTATGAGAGGATGTGCACACTCTGCTAGATATTTCCTAATCATTTACTTTTTGGGCACTTCTCAAATATGACTTACCATCTACCATCTGATATGATATTTATATTTCAAGTTACATATTCAAATACATGATATTTTAGAGGTATGGAGCAGGCAAAAATTTCTAAACAATTTGTGTTGTCCGACTGTAGTGGTCGGGATCAAATTGATCCCGTCCGATAATATCCGATCTGATGTTAATCCAATTTGTGCTCAGGATCAAATTGATCCTGTCCGATGATATCCTATCTAATGTTAATCCAATTTGTCCTCAGAATCAAATTGATCCCGTCCGACAATATCTGATTCGATGCTAAACTAATTTGTACTCACCAATCAAAACATAAAAAATCAATATCCTACGACAATAAATTATGATAATGATAAATTAAGATTTATATTATCCTACACTAAAATATCTATACAAATTGTGTTTATGTAAAGTTAATCCATGAATTTAAGCACAAAATTATACCTACTAACTGCTGCCACCTTCAAAGACCAAGAAGGTGACCATTGCTGCCATCAAGAGAGCCGCCGTCCGCCCTTCTTCACCACCCCCAACAGAAATCGCCGTCAACCTTAGCTTGCCCCGCCACAATCCTCCGCCGTTGCCGCCCAAGCTACCAATCCAACTGCTAGAAATGTAGTAGGTCACCGCCGTCGAAGGAGCACTACGTCGCCGCCATCGGAAGAGCACTACGTCACCCCTGGGAGAGAACAGGACACCGCCGCGGTAAAAACAGAGGAGCGGGGTAAAGGGGTAAGGAGTCGGGGGGAAGCGGAGGGGGATTAAAACGATTTACATAAATCGAATTTTAGAAACTCGATTTATCACAATCGACTTTAACAGTGGTGGCTGAACTCTATCCGAAAATCGATTTTCAGCGGACTTGAAAGGACCCAGATGGCGAAAAAAGGTTCTATCTAAAAATCGAGTTCCAGGAACGTGATTTTTAGCGGAGTCACCAACAGACCATAAGGGGAAAGGATGTGTATGAAAATCGAATTATAAAAACTCGACTTTGAAAGTCGCTAAATTAAAACTCGATATTCATTAAAAAGCATTAAGAACCAGAATCATACGGGGTTAGTACCAGGGTGAAAATTCGAGTTTTTAAAACCCGATTTTGACTTTTAGATTTGTAATTAAAAATTTTATTGTGTTATTTTTAAAATAATAAAACTGTGCTATTTAAAAAAAAAAGTCGCGCTTGGGCGGCCGAAGGCGAAAATGGCAATCAGAGCCGACGGTAAAACACGACAGGGCAAATTCACTGCCAAACTTCTGTAACAAGCTAGAGGAAGGACAGAACTAGATGGCTGAGCATACGAAGGCGCAAGAGACGAAAAAGAACATGCCAAGAAATTCATCTATGTCTGCCTCGAACTTGCTTGCTTCCGCCGATAGAACACGCATCTCTCTCCCTCTCCCAGCGCATGTTCGCGTTTCTTATCACCGCACGAATCGAGCAGAAGGCAGAGTGCGTTGATGCCTGCCTGCATCGTATCAGATATAGAAGAACAGCGCCCAAATCGAGGAGCTTCGGCGGGGAGGTGGAGACCAACAGAGGAAGGGGAGGAAGGGGACCGGTCTGCAGTCTGCAACATGGTTTGCAATTATTGATCAAGCAACACGGTTCGCAACTATTTGGTGCCAACCCTCAATCCACCGAAACAAAATTCGAAGTATGTTGTTGGGCTTTCCCCACCACCGTGAAGCTGGGTTCAGCCGGCCTCCGCGGTGCCCTCCGAGCGGGGGGTGCCCGGTCGAGCTCGAGATCCGAGAAGGAGGAGGAGGCTTCCAGCAGCCGGTGCCGACGGGGAGAGCAGGCCGCGCAGCCGCCCCCCACGCCGCAGGCCCCGGAGGCGGAGGCGACGGCCTCTGCAACCCGCCGGGTCACGTTCCACGCAACCTTGCAAGGGAACTTGAGGGCGCACCAGAGAAGGGTAAGCGGGCAGCAGACGCACAGCACGCACGCGCCCGCCGCGCATTCCGCCGCCGCCGCCCCCTTGCTCCGCCCCTCCCTCCGGCGGGAGGACGGGGTCGGAGAGAAGCAGGGCATCATCGGCGCTGCGGCGGGGGCCGTTCCCACGGCCATGGGGTCGGGCGATGGTCGGCTCCCGTACCGCAGGAAGCTTCCGGAGCGTCCTTTCATCTTGTCGCTTCCCGTGCAAGTTGCAGTTGTTAAACAAAAAGATAGCTACGGCCGATTCAAAGTTAGAAGTCTCGTTCATATTAAATTTATATTTTTTAAAATTATAAAGTAAGATGTCATTGTTTTCTTTGGAAGAGATAAAAAGTATGGTGTCGACGTTTCGATCGTTGAGATGTCGCCTGATGAGAGTAGGACGGATTTATTCCTTTAATAAAAAGAAAATTAATTCCCATACGATTGTTCCTTTTTTTTGTTTTTTTTGAAAAGGATCGTACAATTGTTCCTACTTGGACCAGTCACCCAGTTGACTTTTTTTTTTTTGGAACAACAGCACGTCCTAATTCATATATAATATAAAAGAGTACAAAGATGATAATACAACAACAGACTCAAATACAAAGGACACATAGACCAACAAGAGAAGAGTTCCAAAAGAATTAAACTTTCCGAAGTGACTCAAACATAGCCACAAATCGACCGGCACAAAAGAGTGCTTATAAGGTCGAACAGCAGGAAAAAGGGATTCCATCAGAGGAGTTTAACCACTGCCACGAGATCGGAAGATCACACCAGAAAGGTGTGGATATCGCCCAGACTATCGATCTCGGAATAAGAAAAGTGACTACGAAGATAACCAGAAAAGAGAACATAGAGGAACTCGACTCCACGACAACAAACAAAAACAAAGAACCTAATAAAACAACGCAACATAAATAAGCCGGACTCCACAATTCCAGCGCACAAATGGAGACAAAAAAAACCTAAAAACAGGTTTAGGTGGAGCGCTGGAAATGGAGTAAATCAAAAACAACTACAAAATAGCAAAACAGAACTTTCGCAACGAGACCTCCGCCTACACTGGCCGAGGAGGGTGCAGAGTGAGGGTGCAGCCGAAGAGGAGCTTCGGGATCTACCGAAGCTTCCGCGACACGTTGGAGCTCCACGGGCGAAGGGGAAACAGTAGTCACACGAGGGCACGCTGGGACACCCCCGAGCAGGAGCTCCGCCTTGATTTGTCGCCGAACAAGGGCCGCCGGACTCAGTCGCTGTTGAGATTGGGTGATCCCTCCACTGGCAGGAAAGCTGCTTGTCCGTGAAATGGCCGCCGAGGGCGCCGCAAGATGGCCGCCGGGAGAACTCGGCGAGAAGGCCGCCAAGAGGGATCCGCCGGCACGGGCTCCGCGGCGAGGGTTCCGCGGTGAGGGCTCCGCGAGATGGCCGCCAGGAGGACTCGGCGAGGACTCGGCGAGAGGGCCGCCGGGAGGGATCCGCCGGCACGGGCTCCGCCGGGAGGTGTTCCGCGGCGAGGGTTCCGCTGCGAGGGCTCTGCCAACCAACCCCGGATCCTCCGGCGAGGGCACCACGGCGAGGGATCCGCCGGGAGGGGCCCCGCGGCAAGGGCCGTGTGTCACCCAATTGTCTCCTTACGGGTTTCGTGGTGGCTCCGCGATGCCCGAGGTTTGTTTTTTCTTTTTCTTCTGAAATAATGCTGTCTTTTTTTAAAAGAAATCACAAATTAACATCTTTCTAGAAAAAATCAACAGAGTGACACTGATTCTTTGAAACCGTCATCACGGTATTTCATTGATTGTTCACGGTTTTCATCCGAAATTGTGGTGAATAAACTATTTTTAGTCATGGTATACGGAGTCGGCGACCCCGACCCGGTCTCGCAATCTTGACCCGGTTAATATATTTAAATAAATTTTTTATTATTATTTTTTCTAACCTCGACTCGATTCAGATCGTGACCCCAACCGACTTGGGTCGGTTTTGGCCCGACCAACCCGGTCCCGACCCCGACTCCGTCTTCCTTGTTTTTAGTTATTATTTTTTAAAATAAAATATATTTGAAATTTGCTTTATAAATATATTTATTAATTTACGTAAAAATATAAAATATATTATTCTTATCATTTAAATTTGTAATACAGTTACGAATGTACGTAATTCAGTTAGATTTTTATTTTCGATCATTTCTACTAAAAAATTTAGCTTCATTACCATTGTAAATGTATTTAGTAAAATCACAGTCAATCAAATAAAATAAGGTCAATCTTAGGTTTACTAAACTAAAATTATGTACATATTTGAAATGCATATCAAATAATATCAATGATGATAATTCTCTTTACAAATAAAATACTAAATTTAAGATTGATCTTTGTTTTGAATTTTTATTTTAGTTCTGTAAAAAAAAATTGACATGTGTCAAGGTACAGAACCAAAGTCAATTACTAGGTTCACAATCGATTTGGAATTTTATCCGGCCCGATTCCCTTTGATTAGTTTATATTTTTCAGTTTGATGCCAAAAATAATAATTTAAAATAAAATCGAACAAAAAGTAGGTATATCCCTGACTATAGTCTATTATAATAAACATAATATAATTTATAAGTTTTAAATGTAATGATGAAATATTTATATGATTTAAGTTTTTGTATTTTAACTATATATTTTTATCTGATCTTAATATCAAATAAAGTGAAAAAAAATAAAACATTTACGACGGTTTCGTGTGAAGCCGTCAGCGGCCATCACGCTTTCCGTTGAAAGGGGGATTCCCTAGTTGTAACCGTGATCTCAGAGAATCTGGTTTTCCTGATTACTTATTTTTGGGACGCCGTTCGTCTGCGAATATTGATTTTAAACAATAAACAGTGCTATTTTTTTAAAAAAAAAGAAAGAAAGAGAAAACTAGAACTCATGTTTGACACCATAAAATTATGGAGATAAACTTGAGTTATCCACTAAATTTAGGGGATAACCCAAATTTATCCTCAAGTTATTCGTGTACCAAACGGCACATAGTCCACCGCGTGCGATGCTCCGCTCCTCCGGTGTGTTCTACGAATGTTATCCAATTATTAATCAAATAAGCAACAAAATACTCGCTACAAATTTATTTCAAATAATTCTTTAACAACGTATAAATAGTTTGTATGATTATTTTTATAATACATTAAAAAGTTATCTAATACACATCAATATACTTAGTTGACATTAATAAATTCACCACATGTTTTTATATTTTAAAATTTTACATTTATAAAATATATTAATCAAATAAAAATTTTTACATCGGTTTAATTGAGCTGACACCACCCCCATCCACCCCACCTTTCGTTGTCTCCTAGACCTAGAGTCGATCTCCTAATGGGGTGTTTGGTTGCATGATAGTTTTTTTGTACACTTTCATGATAAAAAAATATATTAAAATAAAAAGTGAAATAACTCATGACATAAAATTATCATGTTTGGAGGGATGTGATTACAAAAAAGAGTAACTACCACACATGACCAAACAAAGTGGGGGGACAACAAGAAAAAAGAAAGAGATGAGACCCTCTTTTTTTGTTTAAGCAAAAATTCACTTTTAAAACATAAAATTGTCATGGTTACCAAACACCTCTTTTAACAAGTTTTCTTACAATTTTCAAAAATTAAAACAAAAACTTTCATTATCATGCAACCAAACACCCCATTACCTCTTTCTTTTTTCTTGTGGTCTCTCACTTTGTTTGGTCATGTGTGGTAGTGACTCTTTTTTGTAATCACATCCCTCCAAACATGATAATTTTATGTCATGAGTTGGTTCACTTTTTATTTTAATATAATTTTTTATCATGAAAGTGTACAAAAAATTATCATGCAACCAAACACCCCATAAGAGTTTTTTCTTGCAACGCATATTTTATTTGGATAACAAAGTTATTTCACCACATCTTTAATTGTCGAGAATATGGTGGGGGGTAACGCTTTTACAAGTTTTGCTTGGGCACAGTGTGACGATTTGATTCCATTTTCATTAAGTAAAATATGCACATATTTGTTAAATCAAGTATGACCAAACTAAGTAATTTGGGTTGACTAAGGGTCTGTTTGGTTTCTCGTAAAAATAAAATCTATGAAAATGTTTTTCGTGGAATACTTTTTTCAAGACAATCGAAAACATCATTTATCATTTGATTTATTGTAATTCATTTTTCTTGAAAACGTTTTCGTTCATTTGGTTGTCCGTAAATTATTTTTTCGAAAACATTTTCATTTGTTTGGTTACCTGTAAATCTAATTCAATAATTTCATATCTTAAAATTTGATGCAAAAATATTTTTAAAATAATAAAAAATAATTAAAAAGTAGTTTTTATAACATATAACTATCACATGCATTATTATAAATTTTATATAATATAACATTATCTTAAAAAATTCATAAGTTGTTATTTTAAAATTTAAAATTTCTCAATAATTAAAATAAAAAATATTCTACCTTTTGATGCCGAAATTGAGCCTAAGATAATTCACTAAAATTAAAACTGATTATAAACCCTGCCATTTATTTATAACATAAAAATTAAAAGGCAACCGAACTGCAACTGTAGAAAGTGGTCATAACCAACATAACATTCTTGAACTCAAATCAACAACCTCACGAGAGGCTTGAACTCAAATGCAATTCATTCTTGAGGAAAAAGGGCATGAAACATATCATTCAAAAACCTGTTTCTACACATTGTAACCGGCATAAGAGGTGCATCATACCATAGTCTACAATAGAAACAAGATACACCACAGTGCCATACAAAATATAAGTAGATGGAGAAGAAAAAGGAAAAACAGTTTCTTCAAGAAATACATAGCCTGCCTACATCCGTTCGAATAGCCATCTCTCCTCTCCCTACTTCCCTGATGAATTGGACCATCTCTTCTTCCCAAATCCGACATAGTAGCAATTCAGCAATAGTGGATGTGTATTCTGATGACTCTGAAACAACAGAAACAGACAAGAGCTTGGACATGCATCAGAATAGAAATTATGTCACTTGCTTACTAAGTTCCTAACCACAAAACACTTGTGAAAGGCAACGAATGAAGGCTACTACTGAGCGTGCAGCTCTGTTGTAATGACAGCCCACGCCAAACATCTCTTTTAAAAAGTTTTAGTACATTTTTTAAAAATTAAAATAAAAATATCCATTATCATGCAAATCAAACATCCCCTTAGTTGCATAAAGCTTGTGTTTGGTGGCAACAAAATTTTAATTTGTTATGATACCATAAGCAGCAAAAATGGTGAACGGAATCCAGAAAAGACTAAAAGAGATTTTGTTGACATTGTAATAGGTTCTCTTTTGACTCCTGAGAAATTCATAAACACAAAAATAGAGTGAATAGTACAAAATCTACAAGAGAGGGCACAAACAGATGCGGTTTAGATGCTTACCTGGGTGTCCCTTAATGTATAACACTCAAGTAAATTCTCTTTTCTTCATTTGTTAGCAGTTGATGCTCAGGACGAGGACATGCTCTTTAATGTTAACCAGCAATTCAGACTCCTGAACAGAGACCAACATAATGCTCTCAGATTTGCTTGCCTTAAATGATTTCAGAAAAATCAGGTCGAACAAGATTATCTAGAATTTGATTAAAGATGTGGCAAACAAGAATATAATCTGAATATTTCAACACATTTAGCAGTGTTTAGGATGTAAAATGGTGAAATTTCAAAAACTTAGGCTATGAGCACTATATGCATAATCTCCCGTCAATATCTCAAAATAAACTTCCATGATACCTCTAAAATAAAAACCTGCCCAGTCCCCTGCGAATGGATTCTTATACTACAGTTTGTAATGACATGGGAATGAATCCATTTATATATTTGACATATATGACATGCTACTAGCCTACCAGCCAAATTCAAAATGCATCATTTAAAAAATATTCTTTACCAAAATTGATGTTAAAGAATAAGCAATCGATACGTCTACAAATATTCTGCAAGGGTAACCAAAAGTCTGTTCATCATTCATGAACAAGACGGCACTAGAAACAGGTTTCAGACCCTGGCTTCTTTCAATAAACCCAAATGAAATGGAATATTGGATTCAAGTTAAGGCTACAGTCGAGAAAAAACCAAAAGGCTATATATGCATATTATGTTTATACTAGTTATAGGACGTGTTTCGCACGTCTACCATAAATATCATAAAAATTTAAAAATATTATAATATTTTAACAATACAAATTATCAAATATTATGTAGTTTATATAAATTATTGATTATAAAAAATTTCATTTTAAAATATAAAAATATCAATTAAACATAATCAATATTATTTACGACATGTGAACAGTGTTAAAATTCTTAAAATCTATTTATTAAATATTATTTATTTTAAAAATATAAATTATCAATTATTTTAAATTTATATTATTGAATAAATATGGATGATCTCACCGTCAAAGAAAAAAAATATTAACATGTTTATTACAAATATTGTCAAAATTGATAATTTCAAGAATAAACTTCCTTGTAGATAATTATACTTGAATCATATAAATATAAATAAATTATATCACAAATTTTAACATTTATCGTTAATAATGTACCTATTTCTTATGACATTATAACAAGAGATATACAATTCGAACAGATAAAAATTGTTTGACAATGAAAAAAAATGATCTGAGATCTTTAAAATATTATAAATGTTCAACAATAAATACATGAAGTACGTATATCTTTCAAAAGTAAATAATAGAATTGTAGAATTTGTCATTCAAGTCTTGGCTTCTTTTTGACATGTTGGTCGTCTTCATCAACATCACGAGAAGTGGAGCACTCAATATCTTTGTCGGTGATGTTGATAACTTTCGTACAAGTGTAGCTGATATTTTCATCATCATTTCTTTTCACACACTTGACAGTGAACAAATATCGCTTATACATCAAATTCCCCATTATAGTCAAATATGCTGACAAATCTTTGTCCCATAGAGAAATGAAATCAGACAAGTTGATAAAAAAAGAAAGACAAATAAAAGTATTTAATGAAACCTTCTTTTCTTTCAACAAATGCAGTGGCAATCCAAGTATGTCTTCGGCTTGTTGGTTGAAAAATGAAAGCCATAAGTTGGAAGAATTGTCGCCAATTTTCAATCTCAAACAATATCTATAATAAATTTACAAACTTTAATCGTCAAGTTGATGTATTTTAAAATATTAATAACATTGTCAAATGAAATTGTAATGAGATACGTTACCTTTCGATTGGATGGTTGATATTTTTCGAACATTTCGAACAAAAATGTACATTATTTTCTTCTCTCACAAGTTTTGCACAATATGAACAAGCTGTGTACCATGGATCTCTACTTATTATAACATCATGTACAGAAGCCTTGACATCATATGTGATAACCTAGTAAAAATTAGTTAAATAATTTCAGTAATAATATTGAAGATAAGAATATTAGAATGTACTATGTAACTGGAGTCTGTAAAAGAGTACCAAGAAATTTAAGCATTCTGTCTATTGTTGTTGTGAAGTGAATAAAATGATAAATGTTTGATAAATTTCTCAAAAAAATACCCGTAAAGAGGAGCTTCTCGTGTTGTCAATCAATTCATTTAAAGAGATTTCCTCTAATTTTATTGTGATAACATCTTCTGTTGTCCCATCAATCAATCATCGTGTCAATTCAGATTCATTGTTACTCATCCTAGAAAGTCACAATCTTAGTATGGTGCAAAAATAAAATATAAATCAGTATTAATGTTAAAAGAATAAATATTATGACCGATACCAAGTTTGCAACAATGTGGCCCTTGTCATATTTGGAAGAATGTAAATCTTTGTGTTAAAAGTTGACTTTAAGCCGAAATTTCCTAAAGAAAAAAATAAGCCATATCATTAGTGATTGATGTAATATAAGAAAAAGGGCAGAAACGTACCTTTGAATGAATGTGTTCTTAATGATGTTGCGAACATAATAGGTTTATCATGAATGATTTGACGAATTCTTTCGCCACCCTTCTTCACGAAATTTTCCCATAAAGTAAGCATTATGGGAATTGAGCATCTGATAAAGACAACATATATTAGTAACAAAGCATTAAAAAAGTGATAGAAATAATAATAAAACAAAGAAGAAGAAAATACGTGTCATCTGTTAAAATTAATGTTTGTCATTCAATTTTTTTCCCATCTGATCGACGGGACACAGTAGTTGTTTCATCACTGTGAATCACTATGCCCAATAAATCTGCAAATGAGAATAATATTTATTAGATTCTAATAATGAAAGTTGAAAAAGTGAATTTTTCTTACCGATGACTTCGTCGTCAATTCTAGATTGAAATAATTGAGATATTGTTCGCATTTTACTTGACTCCCCGTCATCTAATTGAGTAGCAGCGATATCTTCGGCTTCTGAGACGATGGTAGAACTGGAGAAGATGATTGTATTTGGAACTGTGCCAATGTTAAATCTGGGATTCGCCACTTTAACTTGACCATTTGAAATATTGTATGTTTTACCTTCCTTTAGCAAATGGTCAAGTTTCATAATAACTTCCAAGAACATAGAAGCTTGTATAAGAGTTCCCTGAAAAGATTGTTATAATTAATTTGTAGAATTACAAGAAAATGTATGTTGTTATAGTACAATTAATAAAAAGTATAAACTAACCTATTCATCCTTGAAACACATATTTATAACTTTTCCTGTTTTGTTGTATTTTGAGAACACATATGGTGATTTTTTCTCGACTAACAGATAGTGAATAGTCCATTCCGTCATGTTAGGTGTCAACTCTTTCAACATTGTTATCTTTGAAGCCATATCCTGATGAAGAACAATGACAACGTTAGAAAAAGTAATGGATATGATGTATGATATAAATGAAAATACGTACATATGCCAATGTTAAAAATTTCTTTGTAGACAATATTTTGTGTTAATTGACACATAGTTATGTCGTTTAATTTGAATGGCTTGATAGCCAACTTTGTTGATATCTTCTTGATACACCTCGGGATAAAGCTACGTACAATTGCCCATGGGAAAAAACTGGTTCTGGCAAATAAATTCCAACGTTTGTTATTGTTTGCCCTTGTGCCTTATTAATAGTCATTGCAAATCCCAAACACAATGGAAATTATTTTCTTCTAAACTGAAATGGGTAAGTGTCAGGTTCTGCTGGACATAAAGGTATATGTGGAATCAAAATTTCTTTTCTTGCATGTTAGCCACTCGCAATTTGTGCCTTTATGATGTTTCTTTGAAAATCCATACAAACCAATCTTGTGCCATTACATAAACCATTTGGTGGATCCAAATTTCTTAATAATACAACTGGACAGTGTTTCTTCAAAGTTAATTTTGACGGTGGCATACCAGATGGGGTCAAACTGTTTAAAAACTCCACTTGATAATGAGTTTTTGCTTCGTTAACTGCACTATCATAACTATAATAGACATGCTCATCTCCTGGAAATGATGTAATGAGGATATCGTTAATTTCATCAAAAAATTCATTTTTTGTTGCTAGTATGGCTCTGTTTGTGATATATGACGGACACTTGTACTTAATCTCAATTTCTGCATATATATTACTGATCAACTCACTTTGCATATCTTCAACGTCTTCGAATTTGACCAACATGTCATCGGGAATACAAACCAATCCATTACCGATAGTTTTTTCCGTTCCATTTCCAATTCGAAGTAAAAAGTTTGCAAAATCTTCATCACACTTTGCTCGCATGTTCTTTATAAGATACAATTTTTCAATTTTGGGCCACAAATAGGATGTGATCAAACACACATCAATTGTTTGGCTTTAGGTGGCCCTTGGAATTACAGGTAGAACTTGTTGAAAATCACCACCAAATAATAAGATTTTACCACCAAATCGTAGATCAGAATCCATGATATCTTGTAGTGTTTTGTCAAGTTTTTCGATTGCATATTTTTTACACATAGGAGTTTCATCCCAAATTATCAACTTCGACATTCTTATTAAATTTGCCAGCGAGCTTTGCTTTTTTATGTTACACATTGAAGACTGTTTTATATCCAAAGGAATCTTGAATCTTGAGTGTGATGTTCTTCCTCTGGGCATTAGACAAGCTGCTACTCCACATGTTGCTGTTGCCAAAGATACATGTCCCTTACTCCTTATATTTGCAAGTATAGCTCGGTAAAGATACATCTTTCTTGTCCCTCCAGGTCCATCTATGAAAAATATGCCATGTTCTTGTCTGTCGACTCGATCCATTATCAATTTGAAAGCTTTTTGTTGGTCTTCATTCAGCAAGTTGATCGATTCAATATCCTCAGGAGGCGTCTGAATCAACAATTCATCCATGATTTCTTTTGATGCGTTTGATGATTCAGGAATTGATGGCAAATCAAAGTCGGAAATCTTTCTTCCTAAGTTTTCAAGAAACATGCTTATATCTTTCAACGTTGTCATCAGTTGTTCTGAATATGATAAATTTTTGTTTCTCCCAAAATCCTCAGACATATCTTTTTGGAATTTATCCCATAATGATCTGACATTTTCTGTATTACAATATGCTAATGTCATAGCAAATAACCGACGTAAAGAAGATGTCATTTGATACATAACAGCCTCCTCGAAACAACAAATTATTGATTGGTCACTTTCCAACAATCCTCTTAATTGAGCTGCTTCTCTAAACGTAGTACAAGTAAAATTAGCAACTGTACGTAAGTTTTCAAATGATTTTGGACCTCTGACATTATTCAACAGTATTCGAAAATTGTATCTTTCTCCTTCAGATGGATTTGCCACATTCACACGACCAATTACTTGTCGTTGCTTTCGTCTTGTCCAAGATAATCGTGACTGATGCCAAACATAGTATTCTGGAAACTCTCTATACAATAACTTACGAGCTTCTATGTCGATAACATTTTTTGTGAAGAACTCTGTAAGCATTGTTTTTTTGGACCGAGAAGTTTCCAAGACGTTACGTAAGTCATCACTGTTGTTGAATGTCACGAATTACATATTTGGTAGATGTAAGTCAAGTTGAATAACAAAAGGATACATCTCATTTTGATTGAAATGATAAATTCTCCACATTGCTTCCGGTGGTGAAATCCATCTACCATCTCGAAAATCTTTGATTTCATCAACAACAATTTTACGATCATCATCAACATCAGCAATGTGCACTGAAACACGATCATGCCCTTTATAAATATACTTGTACAAGTACTTAACTGCGGTTATCGATGAGCAAATTTCTACATTTATATGACAATTATACCGCTTAAGTAACAAAGGATTGTAAGGAACGACCCACCGATTATCCAAATAGTGTTGCCTCACTTTAAATTTTTTTTCCATTATCTCTTCTTCTATATGTTGGATAAGAATTATTGCCCTTCAATGAAACATCACTGAATTGTCGTGGATAATGGCACTTGCATTTTCCATTTTTCATACAAGGTGACGATGGTCGTAAGGAACCTCAAGGACCGTGTATCATGTGCTTTAAGACCATGTCGTGCAAATCTTGATTCACATTTGGATCTGGTATTTCTGCTGACACTATTGCGTCATATGTTTTCGGGATCTCAATCTTTTCACCTTCTTTCATAACAATAAAAAAAAGAGCATGTGGTAAGCCTCTCTTCTGAAATTCAATGACATGTATGTGTGCAGCAACATTTCCAAATATTTTCTCATTGAACAATTGATACTTGAGATCTTGTAATTTTGATCTAAAAATTCGACTAACAATGTCTGGTCTGTTGAATGCAACTTCCCATGATTGCATTTGATTTCTAATTTCATCCCAATCTGGATTGCAAGTGATTGTCAAGAATATATATGGCTTTCCATATCGATATACAAGAGCCATTGCATTCAAGTATCTTCTTCTCATGTCCCTTGGACCACCAATAAATGAGGCTGGTAATACAATTCGTTTTCCAATATTTTTTGAATTTATTTCTCCATCTTTAACAGCATCTACAACTCCTTGATAAAGATCTGCGCGTATTTGTTGTTGATTTCTGTAGTAGAAATCCAATCGGTCTGTTTCTATTTTAACATACATGTCAACAACATATTGTTGCAATAAACGTCCTCCAAATAGTATTGAAGAACAATGCGGAATTCGAATCTGCAGAATGTATGCATAATATTTATGCGCAGAAACAAAAAATTTCTTAGGGTCCGTTTGGCAAATTGTTGGGAGGACTTTTCTCAGAAGGACCTTCTTTCGAAAGGTACTTCGTTCGGAAGAACTTCTTATTTACAAAAGTAAAATCTGTTTGGATTGTTTTATTTTGACAAATGAAGGAGTCTTTTTGTCGCCAGCACGGGGAGTTCGCCGACACGGAAGGGGAGTGCTCGCGGAGGGCTCGCTGAGGGGAGAGCTGCTCGCGGAGGGCTGCTCGCGGAGGGGCGGAGGGGCCGAGAGGAGGGCTCGCGGAGGGGCGGAGAGGAGGGCTCGCGGAGGGGAGCGTTGCTCGCGGATGGGCGGAGGGCTGCTCGCGGAGTGCTGCAAGACAGTCGATCAGAGAAGAGTTAAGCAGCTGGTTGGCCGCCGCCAGCCGCCGGCCGCCGCTGATCAGAGGTCGTCGGAGAGGGGGGGGGGGAGAGGAAAGCCGAACCTGGAGGCGAGCCCGTCTACCATGTCGCGGACGGGATAGTCATGGGGACGGCGAGCGCTTCCCTCGCAGCGACGGCGTCCTCGTAGCCACGGTAGCCGTGGATGAGGCGCGGAAGAGCTCCGGAGGCAGCAGCACGTCTCTTCCGGCGGGCAGTAGGAGAAATCTCCGCATTCCGACGGGGAGGGGCCGGGGAGGCTGGACGGCGGCGGACTCGCGGGGACAGGCGGCGGCGGCGGTAGCGAGGGTGCCGGCGGCGTCGCCGGCGCAGATCGCTTGGTGGGATACGACGCCATGGCGTCGATGGCACAAACCCCGTAGGGCAGCGCCGTGTTCCGCTTGATGTATATGTACCCCTGCATTCCCCAGTCCGTCCCCCACGAGTTCTTCACGATCCAGTAGTCGGCGCCGCCTTGCTGCCGCCCATAGTCGGCCCCGGTGGTCGCCGTGCCCGGATTCCGGCCGCGCCCGGCCTTCTTCCTCCGCGCAGCGCTCGGCGGAGGACGAAGCGGCGGACCACCGGAAGGGGAGTGCTGCTCGCGGAGGGCTGCTCGCGGAGGGGCGGAGGGCTGCTCGCGGAGGGCTGTTCACGGAGCGGCGGAAGGGCGGAGGGCTGCTCGTGGAGTGCTGCTCGCGGAGGGGCGGAGGGCTGCTCACGGAGGGCTTCGCCGACGCGGAAGGGGGGGCTCGCGGAGGGGAGAGCTTCGCCGGGGAGGGAGTGCCGGAAGGGGGGTCGCGGAGGGGAGGGCTTCACCGGGGAGGGGGTGTCGGAGGGGGGAGTCGTAGCGGGGAGGGTTTCGCCGGGGAGGGGATGTCGGAGGGGAGGGGGTCGCGAGAGGGGAGGGTTGCGCCGGGGAGGGGTGTCGGAGGGGGAAAGTCGTAGAGGGGAGGGTTTCGCTGGGGAGGGGATGTCGGAGGGGAGGGGGTCGCAGAGGGGAGGGGGTGCCGGAGGGGAGGGGGTCGCCTGTGCGGATGCAGGATGGGGACTTGCGGGCACGGGAGCGCTTTTCCTTCGTCGGAAGGAGAAAATTTCTCCTCCGAGCTTCTGCCTCCGAGGAGGAGGAAAAGTGAAAATAAAAATGTAACCAAACGGTACCATAAAAATAAGAAGAACTTCTGATTAGAGGAGAAGTGAAAAAAAAGCACTTCTACTGAGTTCCCAAACGCACCCTTATTTCCTTGGGAAGATGCACCCGCAAGGAATAATATTTATCCTACTAAGTTTTTTAAAAAAATATCATTACACATGATTATACGATGAATTCAACAAGTACCTTCTTCTCTTTGTACTAAATTGATGAATGTATCATCAATGCCCATTAAAAGATTTGAGGAGCTATCAGTATTTAATGGGCTATTGGTTCTTCTTATTCCTCGATGCCAACTAGTTTCTCCACTTGGGAATAGTAAAGGATATTGAAGTGGATCATAACATCCATAATACGAATGAACTTTATGGTTTCTTCCATCATGACCATGTATAATAATATCTGCAACATAACGTCCTTCTATATCATTTCCTTCGACCCAAATAGTTGCTACTTGATCAACCGTAGGTGTGTTGTAAACACGTTGGTCCAACCCAGGATCAATTTGGATGGAAATTACTCTTTTCTCAAAGGAAGGCAAGTTGTGTAGGTTTCTAAGGAAAGTAGAATAAGGATTGATACGTAATATATCAATCAACAATTTAATTATTGACTCATTCAAGTTCGGAAAATGATAAAGTCTGTCATGAACTTCATTCTCAGTATCATAGAAGTATAATTGCAAATATCTTGCAACATTGTCGCTTGGAACAAGTGATGGAATGCGATGATGCAGTTGTCCCAAAATTCTAAAAGTGTAACATCCAATCCTCATATCAGCAACGGTTTTGTCAATAGTAACTCCCAGTGAGGTAAATGCAAATATACTGTTATATGCACGGACAGAATTTCTAAATTCTTTGCATTGGCTCTCATCAGATGTATACAACTTCAATAAATCAGATGGAATTGTCGTTAACTTCAAAGAAACCTCTCCATTGTAACATCAAAATGTTGGAGGCTCGTATTCAAACTTTAATGCTCCACAATATACACAGCATCCAACAGTCTTGACCACATGTTTGGTTGAAAGTTGTTCCAATTTCCTAGCCTTTTTCCTCTGTGCATACAACTCCCTTTTTCGTCTATTCCTATTTCTTGCAAATACTATATATAATATAAAGTTAGAATACAAATACAAATAAAAAAGTATCTATACACATAACAACAAATTATGAATACATACCTTCATCATTTGAAGAATCTTTTGTTTGTTCAATGCAATCTCGTTTATCACTTATTGTAACTGGTATAATAATGAATAAGAAAGATTTCATGTTAGAATGTAATACAATGATTAACAAATAGTTATCAATTTTTTAAGAGTAATATAAAAAATAATTTAAAAAATCATGTAAATAAATTATTAATTAATTAAACATATATATCATGACATAAAAGTATATATTAATATTTTTTTATTATAAGATACAAAATAATAGGTCATACAAGTGTCATTCATATAGTAATATAGAAAATTTAAATAAATATTTACCAATTTAAAATTTAAAAGATAATATAATAAAAAATTGAATAAAAAATGCATAAATTAGATGAATTTATTTAGACTATATCTCTACATGAAATGTATTATATTCATATAAAATGTATAATTCAAATTTTAGTTGGGTATCTTAAACCAATTTAAAAACTATAAGTATATACTATTATAAATAAATCCAATTATTGATTTATTATAATTTCAAATTAACTTATTCACTTATTATAGAGTAATACTATAAATAATGTTGCATATAAACGTAATGATTGCCAATAATTAATGAAACAAATTTAGAAATTTTTTTTCAAGAAAGGTTGTCTCAATGTTGTGTTTAATTCCAAGCTTTTGAGCAATATATAGTACATACACCATGATTACGTTAATTGGTCAAATGGATGTTACTGTGGGTTTTCAAGAAATGGTACAACCCACCCGAACAGTGAAGAGAGAATCCTTCACATTTGGGGATTTACAGAGGTCTCAACGGAAACAAACCAAGTCACCTCGGGAGGAAATCCTAGAGGAGAGAGATCGGTAACCATCAAGAAGGGTATTTTTGAGTGAAAAGAATATATATGGAGAATGAACTTCTATCTTGGATGTCTTACAAGTCAGATGATGTCGAAAGCCAATGTAAATGTAAGGGATAGAGTTGAAGGGAAAAAAATACAAACAAACAAATATGTTAAACAAGAATTATAAAGAATTCGCAAGACTAAAGATAAATAATTCTATTCATTCATACTTTCTGTCTTTGGCAATCTGCAATTACACTGCCATCTTTGTTCCTTCGAATTGGTTATTTCCTAAGTTTTTTGACTTGATTATGCATCTTTGTTCCTTGCATATGTCATCTTACTCATTTGTTTATTGATAGAAAGCAATTGCATAATTCTATTTGGCTCTTAAGTTTTTTTTCTATGTCATTCCATCTTAAAAAAAAAAGGACAGAGTAAGTTAAGGGGAACCCTGTCAAAGTAGGCCCTTAATGCTGCCCAAGTCAGTCCGTATGCATGGAATATAAAACTCCTTTTAATGCTAAGGAGGTTAGGCCATTGAATTATGGAATGGGTGCATGAATTTCGTGCCCACAAACTCTAACTTGACCAATGGAATAAAACCAATTTAAGGGGACATGTCCTTACATGAAAATCCTCAAGACCTATCAAGGGTTCAAGGGATACTATCATGAAATCATAAATTGGGGATTATGAATATTCATTCTTTCCACCTCCGTAATCTTGTGAAATGGTCAAATCATTGAAATTTTCACTCCATCTATTCCATATGTGATATTAACCTCCTGAATGGTCCCCTGACCTCAAAAACAAATAAAAAAAAGAAACAGAAATAATAAAACATAAAAAGTAAACAAAAAATTATCTATAAAATCAAAAAAAAGATAAGAAAATAGGAAACAGACCAAAACCCAACTTTCAAGTAAAAAACCAATCAACAAAATTCAAAAAATTTTGAATAAACAAAACATAACTGAAGTTCAGTAAAAAAGAAAAAAAAATTGGTAAACTAAAAAAATTGTGAAACTAATAAACATAAATTAAACCCTACGACAAACTCTGAAACTAGGAAAACAGTAAATTGTAGAATGCCGAAAATAATTGTAAAAACTTGGAAAACTACACAAAGTTGTGACCCAACATCACTATTCTCTTATGGCACTTAAAACTAATCGTGATTAACACAATTTTCACTTCTTTCAGATACTCAATTTTGCAAAAAAATTCAATGAACATGGCTATCAGGGTTGAATATCAAGGGAATAAAAATATTAATGATATAACATTAATAATATAAAATAATGATATAACATATGATAAATTAAGCAAGGGGATTGGGCTTATTTCATAATGAATTAGGCTTAACAATGGGCCCAAATTGAGATAAATATTAAACTCATTAATGATATAACATATGAACTATGTAAATGGACATAAAAATGCTTATTTTTAAAGTAACCATCTTTTTCATAAATTTGGAGGTTTTCTTAGTTAATAAAATTTATTTTTTTTTAGTTTCGACACTTCACAAATTGTAGAGGCTTTATACTTTAAGAACTTCAGATACTTTTTAGATATCGAGTTTTAATTTTCCATATATGCTAATCATATTTGGATTTGTATCTCTTAAAATTCTCAAGTTCTAAAGTTCAGATATTATTTTGTATAGAATTGATAGTTTATACATTTACTTCTATAGTAAATATGTATATTATTATGAAAATGTTTTCTTCTTTGAAAATGTGATTCCAATGAGTGGTGTTTAGGTGAGTTCTAAAGTCCAGATGTCATTTGTATAGATTTGACAGCTTGTACATTTACTTACTACTTTCTTGTTAAGCAAGACACATGCTAAATAATGGCATATGAAGACATGCAACCGTGTAAGGATGTACAGGAAAGAAATAGAGAACGATAGTGGATTGTTCTTGCAACAATGTTTATTACAATATAAACATTCTCATAGAGACATGTCAATACGAAAATATGGAAACATAATAGGAGTGCTACCTACTGATAAGAGGGGAAATAAAAAAGTGTAATACATCACGACCCAAGTATTCTAAGCTTAGAAATGTAATCTTCTTTTTTAGCTATATCCTCTTCAATGACCATGATAGCTTTGCACAACTGACTTGTCTTCCACGTTGAGACGATGCTACGAGCTTCCTCCTCATCATCCGCAGAACCAAAATGTCTATCCTTAATAGCAGGCAAATGAGAAATCGAAGGCAATACATGGTGAGGAAGGCCTACTTGTAGAAGACACCTGTATGAATTGTATAGTACAAAACATGTGCCCTATATAAGCCGTAGATCTACTCCAGGAGTGAAGCAAATCAGAAGGACATTTTTATACAAAGCCTTTGGAGCATAGAGGAATCCAGTATGGTTCATGTCAGCAAAGTAAACACGCCACTCAAACCTTTTCTTTAACTTAGACATTTTTTGGTAACTTTGTCATCAATTCCAAGCGCCGTTGCATAAGGATACAATGGGCTACGATGAAATAGACGAGACATGGTAGTAGCACCACCATCATAGTTGAATTTGAAATGGCAATCTGCCCAACATGCTAACAAGAGAGCACTGCCAAAAGGAGGTCGACCTAAACTCGCGGATGTAAGCCCGCAGTATAAGGCAAGTACAGAAGGACCGAGTTGTTTGCGTTGCCATATTCCCCTGATACAAGATAGGTGATCCAGCTGTAAAAACCCATTCTCGGTAGGGAAGAGAAACACGACAGCTAGACAAGTGGCGAAACCCTTCAAGCCTTTAATCATTTTTTCCTCATCATCTCCTGCACTTTTCAAGATAGAGATAGTCCACGAGGCAAGTTTTTGTAAGCTGATGCGTTTACCTATAACAATGCTACGTGAGTGTTCAGTATCAACAAACTCATGTAAAAATTGAGAGCATGTCAATGGCTCAAGAGGAATGAACAAACTGTCCTCCTCACCCTTCCGACTCCGTTGCAATCCAAGCAAAATTTCTGTCTCCTCTAATAGAATTGTACACTCGAAAGTGCTGAATACAAAAGTATTGGTATCTGGATGCCACAACTCAATCAGTGCTCCCATCATAGCAAAGTCCAAGTAGTAATTAGCATAATGCTTTGCATGCACCAAGAGCCCCCTCAGACCCCAATTAGAGAGGATTGATTGTGAGAAAATATTTAGAACATCAAGCAATTTTTCTAACCAAGTGATATGGCCGAATCGTCTTGGACCTGGGAAGTTAGGATAGTCCTACAACAAAGTATACATCAAAATAATTATAAAAGAAGCCTTGATATTATTCACTCTTATCTAGATTCAATTGATGTGACCCACTTAAAGAGTAGTTCCATAATTAAATATAAGAAAATTGCATAATGATTACGCTTACCAAATCGGCCACAATTCGACCCTTCACATGACGAGGAATGTTGGACAAACGTCTCCCAATATTCAATCGAGCCTTTTGGAGGTAGTTGCCATTTGTGAGAAATTGCGTCGAGTCCATTGATTGCAGAATCGGCGAAATCGGTCCGATTCCGACCGATTCCGGAATCGGATCGGAGGATTCCGATCCGATTCCCGGCGGAAGGACCGATTCCGGGAAGAATTCCTCGGAATCGGTCTGAATCGCCTGGAATCGGTCGGAATCAATCCGATTCCGACCGATTCCATGTGGAATCGGTCGATCCGACCGATTCTTCGGAAGGCCGGGTTGACCCGGCCCCGGTTCGATTCCCGGTTCACTATGGACCGGGGAATCGATTCCGGATCCGGCCCTTTTAGGGCCGGAATCGACCCGCAGAGCTGGCCTCGGTCGATCCCGCGGCGGAAGGAGGAAGCGCAGGCGATTCCGGCGCGATTCCGGCGATTCCGGCCTCGATTCCGTCGATCCACCATCGATTCCGGCCGATTTCGTCGATCCAGGGTCGATTCCGGCCCGATTCCACCGATTCCGGCGATTCCAGGGGTGATTCAGGCGATTCCGGCGATTCCAAGCTCGTTCTTCAAAGGATTCCGCCGATTCAAGCCCGGATCGGCATCGAATCAACCTCTTCTTCGATCTTTGTAAGGTTTTTGGTAAGATTTCTTCGCCAAAACTTCGTACGTCCATTCTTACGCGTTTCCGACGAGTTTGAGTGTCGTGAAATTTTACGATTTCTGTCCGAACAAGTTCGCTTAAGTTTTGAAGTATCCGGATATGTCCATTTTGCACGGGAAAAATTCCGGATATCCCGTACGCCTATTTTTACACGTTTCCGACGACTCCGAGTAGAGTTAAACTGGGTGATTTGTGATCGAATAACTCCGCTCAAGTTGTTTGAACATCGATTGGATGTTCTTTGTAAGTTAGAGTTCATTAAATACATTGGACTAGCATTACCACGAAACTAAATTTTTTTTTAAATGTTTCAGATGCAGAAGTACAAGATGAGGGTCGGTGTATACTCAGATGCTGACCTGAAATATTCAGTTGACAAAGTGTCACCTGGTATAGTAATAGTTTGATGAGGAATTTCTTTTCTTTTCATATAAGTTATGGTGATGATGGGCTAATTGTTTTCCTTTTCTCTTATTGTGTTTTTCTTGCAGCTGAGTGGTGGGTTCAGGTGAACACCAGGAGTGGATGGAATCCACTTGCGGCCATTGGTATCAGGATACTGAGCCAGAGCACCAGTTCCTCCCACTGTGAGAGGAACTGGAGTACATTCAACCTGATACATACCAAAAGGAGGAACAGGTTGACCTCAGACCGGCTGGAGAAGCTGGTCTTCTGTCATTATAACATGAGGTTGCGCATAAAGCACATCAAGCATCGGCAGAAGATCAGCGAGGAGCGATTTGCACGGTTCGCGGGTGGCCCGTACGGACGAGAGGCATTCCTCCGCCACACCACCACCCGAGGAGGTGGACATGGGCCGAATTTTCCCGGGAGGAGCATGCACTTGCCTCTGGATAGAGGAGCGGGAAGCCGGGGATCATGCGAGGCGAGTTTGATCCCGATGACCGTGCATGGGCGAAGGAGAGTTGGATGGTGTTGAAGCCGAGGAGGATGCTCCCGGCTCCACTTCCATCTACTTCTCGAGCTCGGGCGGGGCCTTCTTAGCCGCAGCGACCACCTGCCCGGCCGCTTTAGCCCCGGCTCCGACTCCGGCTCCGGTCCCGGCGGCCGCTACCACCGGCCCATTCGCGGTCGGGGAGAACGAAAACAAAGGTGACGCACGGAAAATGGGAGGATTTGCAAAGTTGAAAAAAACTTTGGGTTCCAGACTTTCTGGTAGTTCAGAGATGGCTGAAGAGGTAAAGAGAAGGAAGTTAGAGGTCAGGCGTCCTGTCAGCCCAGATGACAGCATGCAGGCTCCTTCTCACTCCTCAGGTGATGATGACGAGGAGTGTATACCAACGACGCAGCCATACCCGTGCGGGCGAGTCACACCGATTCACGGTTTCCAAAGCCGTATTACACGGCGGATGAGCGAGACACCGCATTCGTATATTATGGAGCCACGGTATCAGCATTTGGCCGTTGACCGGCGGTGGATTACACCACCAGCTCTACCATCCTCTCGCTTACGTCCCGGTCGTCCCGCGATCCGATCCATACGACCTTGATGGCATGGCATCGGCATTATTTTCATATGGATATGGTCCGGACGGTATACAAGTGAGCACGAGGAGGAGCGTCACGAGCGACGGAGAGGAGGAAGATCCATATCTATATCCTAGACATTGGTAGTAGATTAATATGATGTAATTTTTTTTTGATGATGTATCAACTCTTTGATTTTTGAATCAATGGAATTGGAATATGTACTTAACTTCAAGTCTTCAAGTCTTCAATTGGTGTTCATTAGTATTTGTATGATGTGGTCTTGTGGATATCATGCATTGGTTATTTTTTAAAATGTTTCTAACTCATTTCCTAATTTTTTAGAATTTTTTCTGAATTTTTTGAATTTTTTTGACGAAAAAAAAAATCAAAAAAAAAAAACGATTTCGGACCGATCCGGAATCGATTCCCTTCCGGCCGATTCCGATTCCGGAATCCTTGGTCGAGTCTAATAGGAGGACATGGAAATATTTTGTAAGGAATCATGACAAGCAGTTAAAGATGATATTTCGATTTCTTCTATTGAAAATAATTTTGACAATTATTTAAGTCAAAGTTTCTCAAATATACTCATTTAACAAGACCATTTTTTATTTTGATTGTGAACATCTCATACTCAAATCCAGGTCATATGGGTTTACATTTTCAAACTGTGTGAACATCTCAAACCAAAATGATGTACTTTGGTAGGTTTAATTTCTAGATGTGGATTAATCTAGCTTGTATGCAAGAACGGAAACTGACAAGGATATCTATCCTTTCTAATCAAGAGAAGAAAGGTCACTTATGAAGACGGAGTGCATTATATAAGCTATTTTTTCCTGTTCCTACATAAGACTCTGTTTGGTCAGAGCATCGATAATGATTAGAAATCAATTTTGATATTGATAATTTTAGAGGATCGAGTACCAATATCAAAATTGATACAAGGGGTACTTGTGTTACATGTTAACTATGTCTTGTTTGTACGACAAATTTCAAAATTGATATTCATAGGCAAACACTTGTGATGATCTATAACAATATCAATTTTAAAATTAGTAGAGATACAGGTGTTTAAGATTGTTAGCAAACAGGCCTTAAAGAACTGCCGCATCAATCCATTTCTCCCTTTCCAGAAGGAATTTTCGTTATGCCCCAAATCTCTGGCTCAAAGCTCCTAGAAAGAAGTCGAATATGTTAATATTTCTGCCGGTTCATGCTAAAATATACATTTTGTTTTTGCTACAACTTTATGTATGATATCATTAATTGTTTTTTTACATGGTTTATTTTTATAGATACGGTGAAAGTATCCTCTCACGCTCCAACAGATGGACGCTTGGAGATAATAATTGACAACGACATTATCCGCACTCTCGACTTGTCTCCGCTCACTGTCCTTGGGAGTAGTATTTTGGGGCAAGGTATGGCATGTTGATCTAGACAACATAACTGTTATGTTCTCACGATGATTTTCTAACTCATCTGCTCTTCTTTTATTGGGAACTTATATGCAGCAGATGAGCCTCCATTTGATCCAAAAGGCTTCTCGAACAAACTGCTGGTTTCACAATCAACCATAAAAGAGAAGATCCCAATGACACGCGGGAACTGTCAGAATTTCCTGAAATAAGACTCTGGTTTGTGAGATTAGACTCTTCATATCCATGGCTTCCTGTTGTGCTGGACTGGAGAGCAGGAGAGCTTGCTCGCTATGCAGCAATGCTGGTTCCACATCAGGTTTGAACAATAGCTTGAATTTGACAATGAGCTCCATGAGTAAATTAATAATTCATCGTGGTTCTAGATGATAGGAAATAGGAGGATGGGAGCTAGTCCACATGTTAGTCAGTTTCACTGTTCTGATCATGGGAAAATTATTTTTGCAGATGAGCATGCATCTGGGCATTGTCTTCAATCCGGAGGCACTTGAATTATTTGTCATGATTTCTGGAGTAGCATTTTAGTGTGTATTTGACTTGTTATAAATCAGTGCAGATTTCTGGAGCAGCAATGCATATTTGACTTGTTATAAAGCACTCAATATTTAAAATCAAATCTGAGTTTTGTAATCCAAAGACTGTTAATATGAAAAAAAAATTGCTTAGATGTCTAAAACCTTTAAAATCAGAAACCCTTGAGTTAATAAAATAAGATCTGACAACAAATCTGGAAGGTGGTAGGCTTAATGAAGACCTGACCAATTGATGTTCTCAAAAGTAGGAACAATGCTATATATATAAACATCTGGATGCAAATTTCGATATATATGGATTAAAGAATAACCCAATCTGTTTTCAGATCTGATCGTACATCTGAGCATAGGAGACTAAATCCTGTATGTGGCAATATGAGACACCTAGGAACCAAACTGATAGAAAAAAAATGTTTGGAACTCACGCTGAGAGGTGTTGACCAACCCACCCAGCCAAGAGGAGCAGTGTAATAGTATGGGAATCAGATTCCAAATAGATGACTCCATAAATGTTTAATCTTACTATATGTATGGATGGTGGGAGGTGGAAAAGAAAGGTTTTAAGAACCTGTTTGAGAGTTAGTTATGAGCAGAAAAGAAGAGTTGTCCAAGACTGTTTTGAGGAACTGATCAGTACCTATTGTGGGGTAAAAGCATGGGGGACCGATCGGGAATCTGTTTGGGGTCCGAACAGGGGGTGAAAATAAGCTAAAAATGGGGCTGAAACAAGAGTATGATCGGGACTGTTTAGGCTTCTGGTCGAGACCTATTGTGGGGTTCACATGGGGGCTGTTGTGGGGCCTGCTGTAGGGGCCAGTATGTAAGGAATCGTCTATTAAAATTTGGTGCAGCAGAAGCGACGATTCCTATGGGTTCCTTTAGAATCCGTCTCAATCAGAACCGAACGACGAAAACCGAAAACCGATCAAATCGGGTTTGAATATACCTGATAGGGATTCATATAATCCCATGGAGAGGAAGGAGATGAGCTTCTCAAGCTCTTCAAACCGTTCAAGTGTCCGGTCTCCAGCAGTATCCACACGAACTTTATCCACAGCAGGTTCTCCCTTCGCACCGGCCTCGAGAACTCTTCCCGAACGGAGCTCCATCGACCATGGACACCTTCTAAAGAGAGGAGGAGGTAGGGAGGAGACTTGGGACGTGGTTTTCACCCTTGGATTGATTGGGTTTGGCTGAAACCATTAGTATTTATAGAGAATTATGGATTTTTTTCATAAAAACCCAAAATCTCCATAAATTACGCCATTGCCCCTGTACTTGTGGATAAGTCCTTTTGTGTGTGACCCACTAGGCCCAATAGCCTATTTGGTTGAGGCCTAAATAAAATAGAACAATTCTATTTAATTTAATTAAATCCGTTATCCGATAACAGATTAATCGGCCTACCGATCATGAAGGGTACAAGCCACATCCCATGATCCCAAATGGCTATGGGGATAATCTCATCTCCATTGAGCCTTTCCATCATCAGTTACCACATGGATATAAACCCTCATCCATCCAATGTCCCGGTCGGAAAGGAGTATGGCATCGACTGTCAACTCCTTAGTGTACCGACTCTATAGGATCATGTACTCGGAATTGGATCAATTGAAAAACTCCTTTTCCAATTATCCTATCTACCCTGGCCAGGGATTTAGAGTACTATCCCATAGGACATTCACTCTCACTTACCGAGAGTGAATGATCCCTTGTTGTCCGCTCAATTGCCTCAATCAGATTTTCCTTGTACCCGATCCATCGCTATATAGGACCATCTAAATTGTGATCCATAAGTCAATGGTCAAAGCACAAGTTCCACCCAAAAAGGCATCTTTGGCGACTCAGGTCAAAGGTCTAACCATGCAACCGTGATGATAGAAGACCCTGATAGACAGTTCGGTAAGATACCATTCAGGGTTTCTAATTCGGTCAGTCCAGTGAACTCATTCAACTAATGAGCACCTGTATGTGTATCTCAGTGTCTCCACACTAATGACCAATGAGATCGGTCGTCCTCATCACATGAGAAGACATCACATACACTAGTCTATCCGGATCCTTGATGTCCCGTCTCAAGTATCCTATGACTAGGAACATTTAGATCAAATACCTCTAGATGATCAATCTCATTATCATGATCTCATCATGATTTAATCATCATTGTATTTGATCAAGGACTTCATTATGATATTCGCTTCTAATAAGAGCTTATAATGAAGATTTGCCTAATTAATTGAATGAGATATTTCTAGAAATGTCGAATCATATCATATATGATTGGCTTGTAGGGCATACATTTCTATTACAGTAGAGGGGCTAACCGGGCTGCTATTTGGGGTACTGCAGGTGACCAGTTAAGAGATGCAGCAGTGACTGTTTAAGGAGTGCCGACCGGACAGCTTTAAGGGGTGCAACTGGGGCAATTATAGGGGTCTGCTGCAGGTGGAAATAGGGGAGGCCACACAGGATTTTTGCAAGAAGCCAAAAGAAGGTTTTGAGGGGGTGCTGCAGTGACTATATAAGAGGTCAAACATGGGGGTCTGTGGGTGGAAGAAAGGGACCGACCGGACTTGTTTAAGGGTGCTGAAAGAGGGGTGGTATGCACTGGCAGTTTAAGGGTCCTGCAATACGGTCCAGTGAGGGGTTGCGGATGACCTGCAGTGGGAACCGAACATCGAAGGGATCTGCAGGAGAGGGCTGCTGCAGGTGGCTATGGGGAAGCCGAAAACAGGTTGCCGCAGGGGACTTTAGGGGCTGCTGCAGTGGGGTGTGCAGTTGCCGAAAATGGGTTGTCGAGGTGAGCAAAGGGTAGGCCAACCGTACATGTTTAGAAGTGTTGTAGGTGAAAGAGAACTGTTTAGAGGTGCTGTAACCAATTTGAGGATCAGTTTTATATATTTTTTTGACTGATTTGCTGATTTCAGAACTACGTTATTAGAGGTGACCACCTCAAGCACCTAGATGGTGGTCTTTTCCACCTCAACCACCTAGATGGTCACCTGTATATCCTCGATTTAGTCAAACGGATATATTTCTCATTTTTTTCCTATTTTCCTAGTTAATTTTTGATTTTTTTATTTAGTTCAACTTAAAATCACATCTTATACATTATTTTTTATTTATTTTTAAATTAATAAAATAATGATCTTATGTCACATTCAAAAAGACTTGCGTTAAAAAAAGGTAAAGACGAGAATTATTGCATTTTCAATTTTAGTAAGTATAAGTTATGATGTATATTGGAGTAAAGGAAGAGAAGACGTAAGCATATCAAAAGTATGTAAACAATGACACACAAATCAGAAACAAGTGATATAACGTGAAAAACATAAAAGATCTGAAAATAAAAAAATAGAAACTAAAGCTGAAATCTCCAAAGTTTAGAAACATAAACTTGAAAACAGGAAGCGTAAATTTTCACAATTGTGAAATCACATAACTGAAATAAAAAATTTACAGGTCTAACAATATCCACAATTGTGAAATTACAAATTTTAAATTCAAATTGCCAAGTCTGATAAATCTGAAAATTGAAGACCTCAATACCCCAACCCGAAAATCAAATTTGGAACTTTTCAAATTGGAATCCAAATCCAATTTCACTCTAAACTAAAGTGTCTATTCCCAAAGCATTCCTAAATGAAATGCACCAAGCCAAAAAAATTAAATCAGAAATCCAATAATTTTTAAAATCAGAAATCAGTAAATAAGGAATTTGTAAAGAATGGAGGAATTCTAAAAATCTAATGTATATTTAATATAAAAAAAGTTATTGTCTCAATGTTGTGTTTAGTACCAAAATTTTTGGACAACATATTTACGGACAACATGACCACGTTAATCGACCAAATGGGTGTTATTGTAAGTTTTTCAGAAAATGGTACAACCCACCCGATCAGTGAAGAGGGAATCTTTCACATCTGGGGATTTACGGAGACCTTGACGGATACAAACTAAGTCACCTGAGGAGGAAATCCCATAGGATAGAGGTCGGTAACCATCAAAAATTGTGTTTTGGAGAGAGAAGAATGTGTATGGACAATAAATTATTATATCGGATGACCTACAAGTCAGATGGTTATATAATCCCAAATTCTAAATTAAAAATGCCAAGTCCAAGAAATCTAAAAATTGAAAACTTCAAAACCCAAACCGAAAATCATAATTTGGATCTTTTCGAATTGGAATCCAAAGCCAATTTCACTCTAAAATAAAGTGTATATGCCCAAAGCATTCCCAAATGAAATGCACCAAGCCAAAAAATAAATCAGAAATCCAATTATTTTTAAAAACAAAAATCAGTAAATAAGGAATCTATAAGAAATGGAGGAATTCTAAAAATCTAATGTATATTTAATATAAAATAATGTTATCATCTCAATGTTTGATTTGCAATTTTCAGGTTCGGACTTTATTTGATGTTTTTTTGATGAATTTTATTTTTAATTTTTCTTGGGTTAAGATTTTGTTCTGAGGACTTTAATTGCAAGTCGGATGGTTCTATAACCCAATGTTTATGTAACGTATAAAATTGAAGGAAAAGATGGAAACAAACAATTATGTCAAACAAAGACTTTAATTGAGATGTGTTTTCTTTAGTTGTGTTGTTTTAGTCAAGACTTGATGTCTTTTAACTTTTAGGTTTGTTTTAAGTTTTAGTTTCTCTTATGTTTCGCTTAATGCCTTTTCAATTTGAGATGTTTTTGTTTTCATCTTACTTAACTTGTTGTCTCTCAGATGTGTTGTATTTTTGAGAGATTTCAATTTGGATTTGGGATTTAGTGAAATTTTACATTTTGGAACTTTCATATTTTAGATTTTTGGATCCGAGAACGAGATTTGTCAAGGTTTGGATTGCATTGGTTCAAGTTTGTCATTTGAAGAAATTCGATTAGGCTTCAGAGTTTGATACTTGTTTTAATTTCAGGTTTAGACTTTTTTTATTCAGCACTCCAATTTTCATATTTATGATTTTATTTGAATTGAGGTTTTGCATTCAAGGGCTTTGATATAGAAATTTTCAAATTGCCAATTTTCAGATGTTTTACAGTTTTGAGATTTGGAATTTGGAAATTTGAAATTTCAAGTGTTTGATTAATTGATTAAGACATGATGTTTTCTTTTGGATTCCTTTGATTTACAGATTTCGAGACTTGATGTTTAATTTGAGATTCCTTTGATCAATATTCAGAAACCTGAATATTGACAAATCAGTCAATCTAAAAACAAAAAAAAAATCAAAAAAACAAACGTAGAATGTTTGATATCTAAAAAATCTAGAAGGTTCAAAATGCCGAAAATCTAACCATTCAGAAAACTCAAAACTGAAAGTTCAAACCACATACTTTAAAATAAAAAATTAAAATAAAAAATAAGCCAAATCTAAAACTTCAGCAAAGAGATGAAAAATGTCAAACCTAAGAAACCCAAAATCCGCAAGTAACCAAATTTAAAAGTTAGAAACATAAGAAGCCAAATCCAGAAATTGGCAATTCACATTGCAAACAGAAAAATCAAATCTTAAATTTATAAAATACCAAATCACAAACTTCTCAGATCTGAAATAAAAAATTCTAGAATATCAAAACTCAGATTCATAAAATCCATATCCCAAAAATAACAAAACTCCAATTAACTATATTATAAAACATCCTAAGGTACCCGATGAAAGACTATATTACAAAACAAGCTCAAATCCAAATTGGGAATTCAAATCCCACTACAATTTGTATGCTATGTCCTATTCCAATAGGAATCTCACTCCAATTAGGATTCCATACAAAGTTGATAAGTATCAAGACTTAGCATATGTTTGGCCAAACCAAACAGCCCCCGGGCAAGTTTAGCTTGATGGCTAAGGTTTGGTCTCATATAGCTTGATCATCTCATGTTCAAATACCCAACTAAGGCAATCGAATCAGCCCCTAGAAAAGTTGATCTTGCTAGCTGAAATCCAACAAAACTAGGGTCATACTCAACTTAAAACCTACATATACAGCTAATTGTTTAACCACATATGAGCCTCCTATCATGCTACACAGTTAGATTCATTGGACTTTGAAGGGCAGGCCATGTTGGGACCTGTTTTGATCCCCTGTTCAAAGCAGAAAATTATAGTTGGACTAAACATTCAAGAGAGTAAAAAGAAGGGCAGGACACGAGATTATGTAGCAGATGATAGCTGGGAGACTCCAATCAATGGGGTGGCAGATTTTAACAAAGGCTTGTGGGCCTAAATGAGCAATGACTTGGCTCTCAATAGCCACAAGGAACATGTAATTAAGAAAAAAGAACAATGATCTTAAGGATGGTACACATGAATTGAACCTTTGTAAATGAGGAGAGCACTAATGTCATACCACTCTACCTTTTGAATTCTAAGAATGGTACACATCGGCCAAAGCTTTGTAAAGGATCAGAGCCCTAATGTCATCCCACTCTATCCCCATATGTCTATCAAAAACTGGGTTGGTTTCTTGTAGAAACTCCAGGTATAGTCTCAAAGCCCCTATCAAAGGATGTAGAGAACGTAGTCCCAAATCAATTTCAGGATAGCCTCTAATGCCTACTAAAGACCATAGATGACTTATTACCAAATCTATTCAATGATAATTTTCTTAATGTATATTAAAGTCTACGGGAATTTTAATCCTAATTCATGGGCTTTCTGTTTGAGATTAAGATTTGACATTTCTTCAAATTGCATAGGTTTGAGCGCATGCATAAACATTTAAGTTTTAAAGCTGTCAAATATGAAAATTGTTATTGTGTAAATTCCATGCAAAAACTTAAAATTAGACAATCTAAAACTTATTGAAGTCTGTATCTTAAATCCTCAAAGAAAGTAAAGATTTCTCAAATCAAACAAGCAAATGTAAATCAGGAATTTAAATCTAAAAGCAAAGTGTTAAGAATCAATCTAAAATGCTTTGAATCAAAAGACATATACCAACCTTTAAATATGAAACTTCAAGCTTTTTCCAAACAATTACACTTTAACACCTGAGTCACATAAATTGTCAATAAAGAGAAATGTTAATAATATGAAATTTGGTAAATTGTACATGAGAATTGGAAGAAAACACCAACTTTTAGAATTTCAGTGAAACAGTGGCATATCTGGTTAATCGTTATTTTGAATTGGCCATGAATGTTTGAAATAAATATATTAAATAAAAAAATTTTAGATTCCAAATATTCCACCTATTTGGGATTCCCCTGATACACATACAGTCGGATCACCTATATGTTATAAGAAATCTAAAATTTTAGATTTTAGATTTTCAGATTTGAGAATGAGATTTGTCAAGATTTGGATTGCATTGGTTCGAGTTTGTCATTTGAAGAAATTCGATCCGGCTTCAGATTTTTGATACTTGTTTTAGTTTCAGGTTTAGTTTTATTTGAATTGAGGTTTTGCATTCAAGGGCTTTGACATTGAAATTTTCAAATTACCAATTTTCAGATGTTTTACAGTTTTGAGATTTGGAATTTAGAAATTTAAAATTTCAAGTGTTTGATTAATTAATTAAGACATGATGTTTTCTTTTGGATTCCTTTGATTTACAGATTTTGAGACTTGATGTTCTAATTTGAGAATTTTTTTGTTTGAAGCTTCTGGTTTAAGTCTGCAGATTCATGTTTGTTTCCATTTTTAAAGTAGCTCGAGAATTCTGTGTTGACTCGAGGACTTAGTATTATTATTTATTTGAAATGTGGGTCTTGGGAGCTCATGTTCAGATTTGATTTTCCTTTGCCTTCATCCATTCATCATTTTTGTTTCGGTTTCAGCTTCACACTTTCTATTATGGTTCTGAGTTTGAAGCCTTTGATTTGGGATTTTCAGGTTTGGACTTTAATTGTTGACTTTTTATTTTTTTGTTTTTGATGAATTTTGTTTTTAATTTATCACGGGTTAATATTTTGTTCAGAGTACTTCGATTTATCTAAGCTTGAGTTAGACTTTCCTTCCCATTTTCAATTTTAGGTTCAGGTTTCAGATTATATACTTTCCGAAAATTCAGATCGACAAACTTTCAGATTTTTGTATTACATGGATTTGAGCACTAAAATCTAAGTGTCTGATTATTCATACCCTAAATGAAGGAACTTAATTCTAATGCTCAAATCAAATGAAATCTGATCTTAAAAAAGGAGGTGAACATGTCATTAAGTGAAGATGAATTGGAATTTGATCAATTATAATATGCTTAATGAAACGTGAGGTAGACTAATATGAACATGGGTGGAAAAAAAATTTCATTAATAGTCAAGTGATGTCAATATGAAATGACTAAAATGAGGACCAAATTTAGAAGACAATAGATCCTAGGTATTAGAATATGAAATTTCATAAATCAGAACCAAGGAATACAAATGAAATTTTGTATGTGTATAGCCAGAAGGTAGATAAAACATAGATTAGAAATTCAGCAAGTTCTACAAAATTTACAAACTAATGAAATCTGAAAATTACAAAGATTAGGAGAAAAATGAAAATCTGAACATTGACAAATCTGAAGCATAGATCAACAATGAATTTGAAATATGCAGCCAGAAAGCGGATAAAACATAGATCAGAAATTCAGCAAGTTCTGCAAAATTTACAAAATACTGAAATCTGAAAATTTAAAAAATCAGGAGAAAACTGCAAATCTTAAGATTGACAAATATGAAGCATATTTCAACAATGAAATTGAAATATGTAATTCTTGAATCAGACTATCAATTTAGAATGTAGGAAGAGGACCAATCAAGCCAAATCCAAATAACACATATCTCAACCAGAATTTGAAATGGATCATATGGATGACAAAATGTTAATAAACAATCAATCTACATAAACCAAACAAATCTGAGGCCTGCAAGGTTCAAGAAAATTTATAAAAACATTCAAAAACAAATTTCAAGCTCAGTTAAATTGACATAGAATCCCAGTTAAGCCAAACAAATTAAACATGATAAGTTGTCAATATTAAAAGTAAAGTTTAAAAGAAAGAGATTCAACAAGCATTAAGAAATCCGAAAGAAGATGAATTGGGGGTTGAGTAAAGTCAAAAATGAATTTCAGTCTCAGAGGGTTTGAATCAAGCACTGTTTTCATCTTACTCGACTTATTATCTTTCAGATTTGATTTGTTTGTGGGGATTCCAGTACGAATTGTTAAGGATTTGTTATCATTGATTTTTATTTTTACTTTGTCTTTGACTTAAGATTTCATCATCTTTTGGGTCTCATGGTTTTTTGAGTTGAAGGTTTTGAAATCTCAGTTCCAGTTTCAGATTTCAGGTTCCCAATTTTTTTGATTTTGAGATTATGGACTTGACGATCTTTGAGATCTAGGTTCACTGGATCTGAATTTCAGATATTGAGACCTTAGATTTAGGATTCTCCAAGTTTTCAGATTTTAAGCTTGCTGTCTCTTCAGTTCTGATGATTTTTTTTTTGTTCAGATGGACTGATTTTTGAAGGTTTCAAATTTTTATAGAGTAACTGAATTTTCATCTCTGCAAATCTAAGAAATTTAGATTTGCTGAACATAACCAGATTTTTTGATTTAAGTTATTCTCGGTTTCTCTGTATTAATAATCCTCGGCTCTTCTGAACTTTCAGACGATCATGACATCTTCTGGGTTTCAGATTTTTAGCAGTTTTCAAGTCTGCATTTTCAGATTTACCAACTTGCCAGATTTTTCAGAATTGAAGATGAGTAGATTTTATGAATTTTTTTATTAACGAATGACCAATTGTTGATGATTTAATTCCTCTAGTTCGGTTTGCATCCTTAAAAGTTCATACGGATGTTAGAACTCCCTTTCACATCACAAAATGACATCGAAAATAGAAGTTTATTGATCAACATGAATGACATGTACAAGGGAAGGCATGCGAGCCATAGCTCCCATCGGTCAGATAGGATGTAATCTCATTAGTCTTTGAAAGGCATTAGAGCATTCATCTAATGTCATTAACCTCATTGGTTAAGTACATGCATGTTGGCATGAAAAGAACCATGCATGGTCTTTCCTTTAACCGTAAGGTTATAAAAATGTGATATGAGGTATCATGCGTAAAGCATGGTTACGTGGAGATACATAAAAATGTGGAAAGAGGTGAATTAGCCATTATTCCCACGTGATGAAATTCCCTTGATTCTTGATGGGTATAAAATATTCTTCACCATTATCATCACTAATTAAAAAGTCAGTTTAGCATGAAGACATATATGACCTCCCTTAAATTAGTGGGATTTAACTCTCTTAGTAGATAAATGGGACATGTCCACATACCTGTCCAGGATCAGTACACCCGGGGGCATGTTATCCAGAGTCGAACACCATGGAGTGTACCCATATGTCTACCCAAATTATGATATTTTTTGTTTTGTTGATTTCAATATGATTAAGATATTTTTTCCAGGGGCCTTGCTGGCCGGTTGGCATCAGTTTTATGTCTTGATGAACTGTTTAGTCTTCATCGGATCTTTGATAACCTCTTTGGTAAGTTTTGGGCCAAATGGGCCTCACTGCCACCTTGGATTTTCTCCATTTAGATAGCTTTTCTGCATGAACATCTAATTGCTAGTGCAATTTACTGAGCATCTGAGCATCTTCCTAATTTTCTGCTCGGTCCCTGGTGTTTGGTTTTCAAATTCTGAAGCCTGAACTTTTTTCTGGACGTCTGGATCTTCTAGCATACTGGATGTGTACCGACAAATTCTGAACTATGAGCTGTTTACTTCTTCTGGGTACTCTGTTGCCTCTACAGGTACTGGTTCATCATATTCCAGGTTAGCCTGACAGGTACTAAACCAGGAATCCTCTGGGTTTTCTGGTCCTGGACATATGTCAGATAGGTTCCAGATTATGGGGGATTTGAGGTTCCGATTAGGAGGTTTGGTATTCATGGACTTGTTTTAGAGCTCTGAATGGGGATTTGATGACCTATCATAGGAGACTGATTCAGGGGTACAAAGAGGGGGTATTTATGGACAGATTTTAAGTGACTGTCACACAGTTTTTGAAGAGCCTATGCACAGCCTGGAGAGTTTAGGTAAGAGGCATGAGGTATGCATGCTTGAGGATGCTTGAAAACCCAAAAGTCTTCAGATTCAAAATAACTAATACATATCTGAAACAAATAATTAACAGGCCAACTCATTTATTATTGGCATTTATCATTTATTGGTTTTTATCTTTTAAAGTTTTAATTCCATTCTTTTGAAATAAAGTTTGATTTTTTATAAAATAAAAATGATTATTTAAACAATTGAACTTCATATTCAGTATAGGGATTTTCTGTTTGAGATTAAGATTTGACATTTCTTTAAATTGCATAAGTTTGAGCGCATTCATAGACTTTTAATTTTAGGTTTGATGAAATGATTGGGACCTATTGTGGGGTAAGCATGGGGGACAGTGTTAGGAGACCGATTAGGAATCTGTTTTGGGTCCGAACAGGGGGTGAAAATAAGCTGAAAATGGGGCTGAAAGAGGATTTTTGCAGGAGGCCGAAAGAGGGTTTTGAGGGGATGCAGCAGTGGCTATTTAAAAGGTCAAACATGGTGGTCTGCGGGTGGAAGAAAGGGACGGACCGGACCTTTTTAAGCGTGCTGCAAGAGGGGTGGTATGCACTGGCAGTTTAAGGGTCCTGTAATAGGATCCAGTGAGGGGTTGTGGATGACTTGCAGTGGGAACCGAACATCGAAGAGATAAAAAATATCTAAATGAACCATACATACAAAATTTTAAACAAGACAAACAACAACAGTTTCAAATCCTACCCCATAACTAACCATCTGAAGTTTCAAATTCTCTTAATCTGAAATTTCATGTTTGAATTAAATGGATTGCAACTCTTGAAAATTGAAACTGTGAGATCTGAACTATAACTCAAAATCCCAAGCTATTTGAATATGAGAATTCCAAAATTCAAACCAAGAAATGCAAAAACTGACAACTTTATATTTATATCTCAGATCTCAAATAAAAATTATATATCAAGAGAATCAAAAAATTCACATTGTTATATTTTAAATCTCAAATCTCAAATCTTAACCTAATATCAAAAAAATCTTAAATGTCCAAATCTAAAATCTTAACCTCCAAAATTGAATCTTATAATATTAAGAATGTAACAATTCTATTTTTATAAACATTTCAAAAAAATCAATCATAGAGATAAAAGATAATAGAATATTAGTGAATAACTTGAAGATAATACGCAGTTTATAACGTAACAGATAACAAATCCCATACGCCTAGCATGATTTAATCTTTTAATATATAAAATACTTAAAATATAAACTCTAACATTGTAAATACTGATAATCCGATTTCCAATTTGAGATTCAATGAGTAAAATATCAAACAAAAATTATTAAGTCATAAGCTGTAAATTATACCCTTCATGACGAATATAGAAGAAAATCAACACATTAAAAATGAGATATAGCATGTCAGAGCCGCAGGAGGAAAGATCTTCAAAGAACAAACTCATATCCATGAAAAGTAAACCTTGACGTAAAAAAAAACAATCAAATATGTAAAGGGAAAACCGTATACAACATTTGTATAAGTACCTTGTGATGTCTCCCGCAATATATGAATAATCACGTTTTAGAATCGTAGTCTCACCGTGTTGAGAATCGTAGTCGACGAAAACTGGAGAAGAACCGGATGTCAGTGAACAAGATCAAAATGGCAGTCAAATCGATGTGGAGGCATGCATGTAAATTCACACATTTTATTGAATATTAACACTTCGCTATACACTCTACCAAGGCATATCCATTGACAAATACTGCAGAAAGGTGATCATTTGATTCAGAAAAGTAGCTGAAGAAAGCACAAAGAACTTGATATCTTAAATGTAAAATATATCAGTTGTTAGTAAAATATTTTAGGGTATCTTGAACAGGAAATACTTATTTAATTGGAAACTGTTATTCCAAGTTTCTTTTAACCAGAGTGCCCTCAATATCTGCAGCTTATAGTTCCATATGGTGATTGCTCACCTGACGCATAACAATTGATATGGATCTATATAGTTCTACCACCTTGTTACCTTGTATGGATACGTTCATACCCATAGCTAGATTATTTACAATTCTAAACAAGGTTGTGGGCTTCTTCAACAATGGACGTGCGGCCATGTATGGGGATAAACAAGGGTTCTCATGTCATGGTTAAAGATGCTTGCCAGCTTATGCAGGACATCCTCAGAAAATAATAGGCATTGATTTATAAAGAATTCTAAAGGGTAGATTAAACGAAAAATGTGAACAACTCTTTTTGTATTTGCCCAAAGTTTTGGAGTTCATCTGTTTCTTTCTTGATGGTTTGCTTTGGCTTTGGTGCATTTCATGTTGCAGGGTTTTATGGATCTGGAAAACACTGGTGTCCAGTCTTTATGTACTTATTTTTTTGCTGTCAAATCATTTGGCATTTGGATGGGTGCTTACGAGTCACTTGTGCCAAAATAGTTTGTAACAAGAACCATCCTTTGGCAGGAAGGATAATTTGCAGGATCAAGGAGAAGAAGGGGAATCAGGAGGGAGGGGGGATACCTGCAGCGTAAGAGGGCCAGATTCACCTTTTCTTTCATTTTGCATCCCATATATTGTACATGGGGTCTTTTGTAGAACCCCTCTTGTACAATTTAAAAGAAACTCAAAAAAGATGCCAAAGTAAAGGATATATGTAATAATGGCTGGACAGGTTTATGGGGTGTTTGGTTGCATGATAATTTTTTGTACACTTTCATGATAAAAAATTGTATTAAAATAAAAAGTAAACCAACTCATGACATAAAATTATCATGTTTGGAGGGATGTGATTACAAAAAAAAAGTAACCACCGCACATGACCAAATAAAGTGGGGGACCACAAGAAAAAAGAAAGAGGTGAGACCTTCTTTTTTTGTTTAAGAAGAAAATCACTTTCAAAATATAAAATTGTCATGGTTGTCAAACACCTATTTTAACAAGTTTTCTTACAATTTTTAAAAATTAAAATAAAAACCTCAATTATCATGCAACCAAACATCCCATTAGTGTCTGATTTGAGCGAGTCCACGGCACATGATGGCATCGGTACACGTGAGCTAGATCAAACCGGACATGAGTTACAATGGGCATGTATGGTGCCAGCTTGAGTAGGTTCATGATGGTTTTTTGATTTCAGATGGTAAAATGGGTGGGAAAGTTGTCTTTAAACTTTATTATAAGAATCTCATGTAAAGTTCTATGATGTGAAACAGTAAAAGCTGATTTTGACTTCATTCTTTCAAAATAATTAGGCACCTTTGGCTTTTGGTATGCTTTGTGCTCTCTGACCTCCTAGAACCACTGAATATTTGAGAGGCACTCAAAGTGCTTTGTAGCTCAGGCCTACTCCATAGTTTTAACAAGTGCAATTGCCTGCACTATTTGGCCTGAGTTGAGGAGTCCCAATTGAGGCGGTGAGGTTACCACTACAACAAATTATGTTGATAAAGGGTATTTTTTTGAGGTATTTAATTGACAACCTTTGGGGAGTTTTTTAGATGGAATGAATTTAGTCTAGAATCGAAAAAAAATGTAGGGGCTTTTAAATATTTTTATGTTTGTGAGTACATTTAAAATGTATATGATTACACTGGTTGATATACAAAATTTCAAATATTTAAAGTATATAATTGATAACTAATTATAGTTGCAAACCCCCCCCCCAACAAAATAAATACCACCTTGTTACCTTGTATGGATACATTCATACCCATAGCTAGATTATTTACAATTCTAAAAAAGAACTTTGATGTTTAAAAGTATTCAAAACAAATTGTAAATGATTAGTCTTGGATTAGAGCAGAAAATCTGAAAATAAAAGCTAAAAAGGAGGGGGATATAAGAATCCAAAATCTGAAAGTTAATACAACTAAAAAGAAAGAAGACAAACCTGATGTTTGATAATAGTAATACTATGGCTGCAAGAGGTCCTACTGTGTTGACTCAAGGCAGTTCTGAAATTTGAAGAAGAGCAAAAAAGATGAACAAATTTTGCCTACCTACCACAGTTTATATTAAAAATGAAGAAGAAAAGAAGTACAAGGAAATAAGAGGAAAAAAATACAAAATGACAAACGTCCCATAATTGAGCCAGATGGCAATTTCAAAGGTCTTTAAAACCAACTTAACAATTTGAAGGAAATCACAAATCTGGAAATTGAAGTTCCGTATTCATTTTACATAATAATTTATTTTGGAACATAATAGTTTATCTCTTGTGAAAAGAAGAGCACATGAATATCAACATCAGGTTTTAAAAAGTTATTGATCCACAATCAAGAACAAATATTGATACAGACAGATGGGAACTTGCAACCCCCCCAACAAAATAAATAACCACCGTGTATGGATATATGCATACCTATAGCTAGATTATTTACAATTCTAAACAAGAACTTTGATGTTTAAAACTATTCAAAACAAATTGTAAATGTTTAGTCCTGGATTAGAGCAGAAAATATGAAAATAAAAGCTAAAAAAGAGGGGGATATAAGAATCCAAAATCTGAAAGTTAATAAAACTAAAAAGAAAGAAGACGAACCTGATGTTTGAGAATCGTAGTCGCACTGCGCTGACAACCGTAGTCGTACGAAATAAGGCCGACGAAAACTGGAGAAGAACCGGATGTTAGCGAACAAGATCAAAATGGTAGCAAACCACAAAAGTTTGTACCTTTCTGAAACGGAAGCCAGCATTCCCGAATGACGCCGGTAAAAGGATCATGGCTTCTTAACGGACGATGATGGAGAAGGAGGGCCGGACGAACATTGAATAAGCCATTGAACAAGAGCATAACGAATAGAATGCCAAAGGAGGAAGGGCCATTGAAGGTCGTGAGAGGGGAAGATAGAAAATGGTCGCCCCGGAAGAAGATTGTGAGCGCAGTGTACAGTAGAGAAGGGAGGGCGTGATGGTCGGCTGCTGATAGCGGAAGATGCGGGGCAGGTTTGCTGAGGAAGTGGATGGCGCTGCCATTCCTGTTTCGCCGGTGGAGAGATCAAGCGCGCGTCGCGGAAGGGGCGTAAAGATGCTGGTAGCATAGAAAGGGCGAGGGGTGGGATGGAAATCGGACGGTGCTGAGGCGAGCAGCTCGGGTGAGGACGGCGGAAGAAGCGCCCGCGGACGAGCAGCTCGGCTGAGGCGCCGGTGGATTGATAACGGGAGGAGGAAAAACGTGCTTCACGCAGTGGGTGAACGGTCGCGACAGGATCAGACGGCTAAAATAAGAAGGAATACTTTGATAGAACAGGATCCGACGGTTGAAGCAAGGAGGACGAAAAAAGGGGCACTCGCGCTTCTATATACTAGGTATAGATATATATAGAGAGAGAGGTGAATGTTGCACAGAGCAGGGAGAGAGGTTGTGATAGATTCAAATTCAAGGAGGAACTAACAACAATGCATAGTTGTCAAGGAGGAACTAACTACAGATGAGGTTCTAACCACCTCTATAAACAACACGCCTTGCCCGGAGACTGCAACCAGTCAACGCTCTGATCACTTACTCATCTTCTCCGATTGAATTCGCGGCACGTATGGAGCAGCTGATGCCGGGGTTGCCGGATTAGGTAGTGTGGGAGTTCTTCGCTCGGGTGCCCTAGCACTGCTGGGGAGCCGTCCGCGCCGTTTGCAAGCTCTGGCGCCGGGAGCTGGAGTCCGCGCACTTCCACGGCCTCCGAGCGGCCTCCAGCCTTTGCCGCCCCCTCGTCGCCCTATCGCAATCGAGCCCTCCTACCGGCGAAAACTCTAGCACTCGCTTCGAAATGCCCTCCGCGGAAAATGGCTTCCGTTCGATTTTTTTCGGAGGCCGAAATCCCACAATAAGATGGTCACGGGAAAAAGTTTTAAGTTGACCATGTATTTTACAGGTAAAAAAATAACGTGGTGGAAATAAAAAATGGGAAAACTTGCGCATGAATCCGTTTTTACATGCAAACAAACGAACCCTAAGTTTGGTGCAAAATGGGATGTTTAACTTGTTTGAATTAAAGCCCATTTGTTTGAACTTAAATGATGTATTAGATACTCAAGTTATTTGATAAAATGTATGAATACAATAAATTTTTTTTTTGAAAAACTACTTAATTTTAAGTTGTTTATAATATTTGTTAAATTTTAAGTTGTGATAAACTAAATTTCTTGTTTCATAAGAGAGATTAAAAATGATATTAGAATTTTTTGACTTTCATTAAAGTGTTATTTATTTTGTCTTCATAAGTTTGAACACTTAATTTCTTTCTAACATGTTAAAAGCATTTGAATGTGCCGTGATTAACTGCTTTTATTGGCATTCAAAGCCGTAAGTGGTTCATCATCGGATTGTTTCATTAAGTATAAATATTACCTAATTATTAATCAAATAAACATGAAACATCCTTTTCATTTTATGTAATATTTTATTTTGAATAAAAATTTTAATAATATAAAATATTTATTTAATTATATTTTAAATAGTATATCTAAAATATATTTAAATATTGTATAATTAATATTTATTAATATGCTTACTTTAAATTTATAAATTATAAATTAATCAAAAAATTTATTTGTTTAATTGATTGTGGTGACACAACTTCTATCCACTCCACCTTTGTCATCTCCCAAAGTTAACCACGTAATGAGCTGTTTGGTTGTACGATAAATTGAGTTTTTGTTACAATTCTGTATTTTTGTAACAAAACATGTTAAGAGAGATATTTGACTGTTATACAAATTTATATGTTTAAAGAGTTTTTTTCTCGGACAAAGAAGAGGTGTGACCTCTTTTTATCTTGTGGTCCCTCATCTCTTTTGGTCTTAGATGGCTCCCACTCTTTTTTATTACCCATCTCTCCAAGCTTGACAATTTTATGTCATTGGGTACCTTACATTTTTATTTTAACATAATTTTTTCTCATGAAAATGTATACAAATTTATCGTACAACAAAACACCCTATGATAGTTTTTCATTAAACACAACTTTTTTGGATAACAAGTTATTTCACCATATCTTTGGTTGTCCAAAATATGGTAGGAGTAGCACTTGTAATAGTTTTACTTGGGTACAGTGTTATGATTTGATTTAATTTTATAGGAATAAAATATACAGATATCTTAAATCAATATGACTAAACTAAATAATTTGGGTTGACTAAGTTTGATCCAAAATGGTATGTATAGCTTTTTCGAATCAAACCACCCATTTATTATGACTAAGGCCTTTGATTGACCAGAATTAGTATCTAACCTCTAATTTAATCAGAGGTTAGACATTTTCAAGTGTTTGATAAACTATTTGAATATATGTGTGATTGAACCTTGTAAATCATAAAATCCTTTTAATTATTCAGATTAACTCTAGCTTTTTCCTTCTCGGATCTTGGATAGAGAGGCGATGGCCGCCCCTCTTCCTCCATCTCCTCATATAAAGCTAAGGTGAGAGAAGCTCTATGTTTGCATCCTTTGGTGCCATATTTACTCCCTGGTTATCGATAGAAGCTGCTGAGGTGTTGGGATATTAGATCCCCATTAGGATCCACCGAAGGAGTTCCAACTAGAGAGATTCACTGACAACTCTGTTAACTTCATGGAAAAGAACTTATAGAAATGTATGCTCTACAAGGTAATCATATTTGATATGATTTCATATTTTAAAATATCTCATTCAATATAAATGTCACTCCCTCGTTAATAGTTCTTACTAGTGCACATATTGTAATGAAGTCTTTGATCATATGTAATAATGATTGAATCATAATGAGATCATGATAATGAGATAAATCGTTAAGATATATGTGATCTAAATGTTTCTAATAATCAGACCAGTTAAATGAAATATTAAGGATTTAGATAGATTAATACATGTGATGTCTTCTTATAAGATAAGGAAGACTAATCTTATTAGTTGTTAGTGTTGAGACACTGATATACACATGCATATGCTTATTAGATAAAATAGTTCACTAAATTGACCGAATTAAAAATATTGAATGATATCTTACATAATTGTTGATCAGGCTTTTCTACCACGATGGTTGCATAGTTAAACCTTTGACCTTGTAAGGAATTGATCCAATCATATTAGCACAGTGGACGATTTTCGATTCCTTATATATCAATGTCTTGGTCTCGATCGGAAATGAATGACATCACCAAAATAGTATTCAAAATGATTTTGAACACATACCTTTGTGGGATTCAAATAATCTCTATGGATTAAAAAAGATTGAGCATTCTCATGATGTCCAAGCTGCTCAAGTGTGTTGCCTATAGTCATATCCACATGAATCACCTTCAAAGTTAGATTCTATTCCATGCTAGCTAGGGGTGGGCATGGTTTGGTTTGGTTTGGTTTATTGAGTTTTTTTCCAGAAACCAAACCAAACCGAATTGGGTCTTAAAACTGAACCGAACCAAACCGCTAATTCTCTAAACGTTTGGTCTGCGATTTGGGCCTTTAATGGACATGTTCTAGTTTATTTAATGGGCCTTTATAATTTTAACATAATTGCTTGCAAACAACTTGTGAACATGATTTTTTTAAAGAACAAAATCAAATTGCATTATAACAAGGCCGGCAAGTTAACGACATTTATTTTGCATCAAAATTTAAAATAAAATTGAATCAAGCTAGTGTATATGTAACTCAATAAACGTAAAATAATAAACATAAAATATAAAGGATCCATCAAATGGTAAATAAATCTTAAAGGATCCAGCAAAATATATGAACACCAATCTCAATCAAAGCCATGTTTACAAATCAAACAAAACCACAAATGAATACCAATCTAAATCAAAGCCATGTTTACAAATCAAACAAACATGTTTATGTCATCGAATGGGAGGCCCTCTACTCTAGTCTCTGCAAGTGTCGGACAGCCCTCTGGCCTTTGCACTCATCGGACTGGAGGCTCTTTGGATCTGGAGTTTGGCTTGTGCAAGCGTCAGATGCAAGCTCAAGGGAGCAAGCGCTATGCGATGGGAGGCCCTCTAGTCGTTGTGCGATGCCGACGGGAGGCCCTCTGGCCTCTGCAAGCACCGAACAGCCCTTTGGCCTCTGCAATCGCTGGACAGGGAGGCCCTTTTTCCTCTGCAAGCGCCAGACCCTTTGGCCTCTGCAAGCGCCAGACCCTTTGGCCTCTGCAAGCGCCAGACGGGAGCCACCGAACAGGAGGTGCAACTGTTCCTCTGCAAGCGCCAGAGGGAGATGAAGCTGGATGTAGACCCTCTAGCCTCTGCTCACGGAGGAGATGCAGACACCGCCGGGCGCAAGGGAGATGGCCTAAGGCTCCAAGCTGCCTGACTTCTACGGCCACTGGACAGAGCCAAATGAGAGGGGAGGCGAGAGTGGAGTCTGCAGAGGGAGAGCCTAAGGCCCTGAGATGTCGAGCATCGGCCACTGGGGGTGAGGGCCAACCCGCCGAGGGTGATTTCAATTTTGGGAATTTTCGGTCGAGGGTGAGGGAAAGGGTTAGATATTAGGGTTTTTTACCTCTTTGCCCTTGTATCTTTTGGTTTATTACATAAAACACTGAAGCAAAGATAAAAAAAATATAATGGGCATTTTAGAGGTCGAGTTTTTTTTTTAAATAGCATCCTTTTTTTATTTTTTATAGGAATAGCACCCTAACTTTTATTTTTGCAGGAATAGCACCGTTTGACGAAAGTCGTACTTTCATATAACGACTTTATGCGATTCTTCTAAACACTCCCCGGGTGGGTGTATTTGAGACAAAAATAAGTCGTTAAAATATTAAACGACTTTATTAAATAAGTCGTTTTCTAATACAACGACTTATTAAGAGCCTAAGTTAAAGTCATATTATTGTATCACGACTTTACTCTTTAAACAGAGCGGCTTTAAGTCGTATAATCACCTTACGACTTATAAAAAATTACAAAATAAAGTCGTGTTATAAAACAACGACTTACAATCTCCCATAAACCGGCCGGCGGAAACCAAGTCGTGATATTCCAGAGCGACTTGTAAAAAATTACAAAATAAAGTCGTGTTATAAAACAACGACTTACAATCTCCCATAAACCGGCCGGCGGAAACCAAGTCGTGATATTCCAGAGCGACTTGGAAAAAATTACAGAATCAAGTCGTGTTATAAAACAACGACTTACAATCTCCCATAAACCGGCCGGCGGAAACCAAGTCGTGATATTCCAGAGCGACTTGAAAGTCGCATAGTAATTTGACGACTTTGCATCGGCCCCTAATAAAGTCGTCACAAAAAATAACGACTATTTGAGATAGTCGTAGTATCATACTACGACTTTCTGAGATAGTCGCACTATAATAGTGCGACTTTATCTATTACAGAAAAAAAAACAGAACACAATGCTCCGGGGAAACTATGCTCCCCATACAAAAAGAACCTGTACATTAATGAACCTGTACAAAAAATATTTAAAGAAACCACATTGCACACATGCAATGCACACAACTTGTACATTCACACATCCATTCCACACACAACCTGTACATTCCACACAACCTGTACATTCAACACATACATTCCACACAACCTGTACATTCAACACATACATTCCACACAACTTGTACATTCAACACATGCATTCCACACAACCTGTACATTCCACACATGCATTCAACACACAAACTTTGTAAATGAAAATATTCAAAAGATGTTATAACACCACAAAGAAATTTAAGTAAAAGTTATTTAAAACTAAAACAAGAGATCTACAAGTCTATCAATCCTCTACTCTCCCTCTCCCTCTCCCAGCACCCTTTCTTCTAACATATCTTCGGTCTGGACGGGGGATGGGATTTGCATGTCTTCTTGGACGTAGAGGAGCCGGTGGAGTTTGATCTATGACATCGGACTGTTGTGATTGAAATATAGCTTCTGCCGGTGTAATCACCTCCTCTTCACGTTCTTGGGCACCCTGTTGTGTAGTTTGCTCTTGCAGTCTTGAGGAAGGCTCCCCCGGTCCACTATGCAAGAAAGGAGGTTGCAACCATGATCCAAACGGAGATTGCATCGGATCTTATTTGGTGTAAACGTTGGCATCACAATGTGGAGTTTGTTGTACATATCTCTTTGTAGCTCAATGATATCTATCTTTGTTTCTTTGAAGTTGATAGTCATTACGTGTAACCAACATTTCGGTGATACGTTTATGTGCACCAAGTATTGTCAATAAATAATTGTTCAAAAGTAATATCATATGTAGAAATCTTAAATTTAAATGACTATTGGAATCTAGCTTTACCATTTCTCGCTCTGATGGTCCTCTTGGATAATATTGGATTGGAGGATCTGAAGTATTCGCGACAAGGTACGGAATTGTACGCTCCGTATACCAATACCTTTGTGTTTGCACTTCTTCCTCAACAGCATTTTCTTCTTCTCTTTCTCTATATACATGGTCCATTCGTGCATTCCACCATGTAATGTACCGTGCATATTCAAGTGTCCAATCCATTGACCAACGACCACGTCCATCCTTTCTGTCATATTGTTCTCGATCATTTGGCTCAATTTGAAGAAGCCCAAATTGTCTCAATACTCTCTCAGGAGCATGCACTTTCATGACCGAGCAACACAATAATGGAACCGAAGCTAACCACAATTCTCTGCCTTCTAAACAAACAGGTGGTACAGAATTCATCACCTGTTCCGTGTACGGTTGCCATATTATCTGTCATGGATGAGAAAAAAAATTTTAATTTACAGACAGATTCAAGTAAAGACGAGAAAAAATGTTATTATATTATTACCTGGGTAGCTTCCTCCATATCCAACTCGTTCCGATAAAAAAGTAAAGTGAACCTATGCTTTGGACGTATAATGTCCGGATTTAGGTTCCACCTGATTGCCAAGATAACATACATAACATCACATCACATTACACTTAAGAATAAAAAATCACATCATGGTGACATCGAATTTACCTACACCCCACGGGTCGGAACTTCGAAAATTCTCAATTGACCATGCAATGGAAAGTGCCTTAGCGTGTAGATGTTCCCAAGACCATATACATTTGAACAACAATATTTTAAAGTAGATAATGAAATATTTTTAAATGAAATTACTCAATAAATAATTCAAACGTACTTGGAGGAGATGAAGACAACCCCGATACGATTACGTGTCGAGGACGTGGCGAACATAATTGGCGGTATAAGAATCCCAATACCGCACTACCCCAAGATAACCTCCCACATAAATCTATATCTTCCATAAACAACAAATATTGCATATGAACCTCAACGCCGAAGTGTACGGCATCAAGAAACATCCTATGAACATTAACATTAATGCTCTAGTATGGTGAAGACACACCAACGGTTCTCCTCGTTATCATCATCCGGTAATTCACCCGTCCGATCACCAAAGTGGCTAGACAACCATGTCAATTTTGCGGTTGACCGTGGGCCCCATGTCATCCAAGGGCCGGGACGAACACACTAAAAACCGCTCTGCTACGTCCACCCAACTCTCGTAATCCTGGGAAGGAACTCGTATAGGGCAAATGATAGGAGGTCCATCTATACGCAATCCCAATATCATCGAGACGTCCTGTAATGTCACAGTCATCTCACCACGTGGAAAGTGAAAACTAGACGTCTCAGGACGCCACCTCTCCGCGAGAGCGGTGATCAATTGCCGGTCCAAAGGGAACCAGCGAAGGTACGTGAGATAAAATAAGCCACCCCGCTCTAAGTACTCCAAAACGAGGTCATTATTTACAACCCAACTGGACATATGCCTAAAATGGCTCACTAATGTCAGTAATGTACCACCCTGCAAATATCAAAATAATTATCAACAAGATTGCTCGTTACAACTATGCACAACGATTAATAGAAAAGAATAACAAAAGGTTAATAGAACTATTATTACCTCCGGATCTGTAGATCGATGTCTACCCTGTCCATGCAAAAGTGACGTGTCACGCGGTCCTAGATTCATTGATGCAAGTTACAATCCATTGATAAGTTACAATAATTTCAATAACAACAAGCAATTAAGAACTTACATGACTGATTAAATAGCAAAAATATATATACCAATTCCGTGAACAAAAAAAAACATTAAGAAGTAATATACATACTTGTTACGTCTATGAACACATGTAGAGCGGTTATGACCTCATTCTTTACAGATACTGCATTGATTTCTTTGTCTACTTGTATTGCGATCCATTACCATTGGCAATCTTTTATTGCGTGGCCTCCCGGTCTTTCGGACAACGCTTGGTGGTAATAACGGGATCAAATTCCTACTTGAATCAAAGGGTGGCCGATAGCAGCATCTAAGACGGTATGAAATTCCCCTTGATATGCTAATCGATATTGATGGCTTGTAAACCAATCGACACATATGCATATGGATCCCAATTAACGGAACCAATAGCACAAATTGCATGTTTACGGGGAAAATGAAGTAATTGAGGCTCACAACAAGTACAAGAAAGTGATCTTTCATGGATATCAATCGAAACACCCGGCCTAAAGAATCATTTACATCCCATTCTCCCATGTTTACTCGGGCTCCAATAATTATCTCTTTACTTTTTTCTTTCAATTCTGTCAACTTCTTCTCAAATCGCGGAGTAAGTTGTGTCCCAAGATTGAAACCCTTTGCACGTCGTTGAAAAAACATCACTCTAAGTCTATGGTATGTCATGTGTATGGCATGAGCATGGATGGGTAATCCTCTAGCAATTTTAAGGACACTATTAAAACATTAGAGTAATTCGTTGTCATAATTCCAAATCTCTTCCCATTCGTGTCACATGCTAGAGCCCAATGCTGCGGATTAACTTGTAATAACCGGTCGTATGCCTGCGGAGAACGTAGTTGGATATAGCCTATTCGACTATTAAAGTCCATCGTTACAAGTAACACACACTATACATCCTTTTGTAGATGCGCTCACATGAAATTGTTTTTGGAAGTTTTGCCGATAATGACGCAGACAGTATCGATGAGATTCCAAAGGAAACCATTGTTCTATTGCATTTTTAATTGAAACATGCCTATCAGAAATGAAGCAAAGCTCATGTCGTCGTTCTCTAATTGATGGGATGTGTGTTATCATCTGTTCAAAAAACCATGACCATGAATGGTTATTTTCACTATTTACTATTGCAAATGTGATCGGAAATAAGCCTTGGTCGGCATCCACCACAAACAGCGAGTAATGTGCCGCGATATTTTCCATGCAAGAAAGTGCCATCCACACTTAAAAGCGGCACGTAAAACCTCCACCCATCAATGCACGGTTGAAAACTCCAAAAGAAAAATTTCAACCTTGAGTTGTTATCATCCTCACATAAATGCTTGCATGTTGTGCGGGCATTGTCAACTTGACGACTTCCATGTATCTCGAGAGGTGAGTATATGAATTTTCCCAATCACCGAACAATTTTTCGAAAGCTTTTTCTTCTAGCATTCCATGCCTTGTAGTATGATGGCCTAATAGAATACTTCACTTGTACCATATCCATTATATCATTGGTTGAACATTCAAGCGACATCGAAGTATGGGTAAAATTAAACGCGATATTGTAGTGGATGTAAGTGTCTATGACTCGTATTTTGTCTTTGAAGTAGGACATGGGTGGTTGCCGTCATATTTTGTAACCTTCCACAATCCACCTACTCTTTTGCTAACACAAGCATGGATCCTCCATTTACAACCTTGATGCTTCCCATGGCATATCAAGGTGTGTTTAGACTTCGACGACCTATCTCGTTCGGTATTGCACATTACGTTTCAATGACCAAGCGATATGTGATAGCTATCAAATCTTCTTTAGTTGTGAAGACATCACGTACGGCAATTTCAACATTTTCACCGTCACTTCTAACTATGTCCTCATTCTCTTGCCCACCATTTGAATCATCACTATCTACGTATGTGTTATCGGCAATTGCACTATTGATCCAATTGACATCTTCACTTTCATGGTACTCATCAACAACGACAATGCTATCAAGCATTTGATTCTGTAATTCTTCATTATCACTTCCTGATTCTTCATATGTACCCTCTGATTCCAAGTCTTCATTTATGTCTATCTCATTCTGACAAGTTGTATTACTCGGTCCGGCTTCAACATCCGAGGGAGTAATATTACATGTGTATTGTGACAACAACTCTGTCATACTAATTTCATTCGACATGTATGGAATTCCATGAGGTTCTGCTCCTTTCCTTAATGACATGGTTATAATCTATTACCCTGAAAACTTTAGTGAGTTAATCTAATAATCAAAGATAACTTCCTACCTAACTTTATGCAAAGAAAGTTTTCTTTGCATAAGGATACATGTGCAGATATGATAGTCTTCTTCTTGTTACTTTCTTTTTGTCAAATTCTCTAGAAGCATAAGACAATCTACAGGAATCTCTCTCTGACCATTAAGATATGTAATTTGGTATGAATAAATCATTAGAAGATCAATTTGAACTTGATGCCATCAAAATAAAATCAAATCTGTGAGGACGACCAGAATGGTGAAACAATATTCATTATGCCATGGGAAGGCTATGCATGAACAACATGCCGACATACCAAACTATGAGCTAATGAGGGTCATCAACTATGAGATGATTCCCCACAAACTTATCAAAAGTCGGGTGTGTTCAATCTCAAATCAGTGGGAGAAATGCTCATTTGTTTGTCAAAAGCCGGGTGTTTGCCATCCCAAATTGATCAAACAGGTTCCCTGTCCATCGAGGACTCCGAGAGACTTGATTTCCGATTAAAAAAAGGAAGAAAACTCTGGACAATAGTTCTGTAAAAAAATCAGATTAAGAAAAGAAATCACCTTAAGTCCTGAGATACAGAACTAAAAAACTCCGGTTAAAAATCCATTGAAACTTAAATCCACCAAGGATCAATCTCAAACTTCAGGTTTAAAAAGAGAAAATCAAATGAACAGATTGTTTGAATTGCTTAGCAAGCCTCGTCCACTGGTAGAGCATGATGATTGATTCAAATCAAACTTGGATTTAGATGGAATCTTCGGTGGGCACTAAGCAAGGGTAGATGAATCTTAAACTTTAAAATGTGGAATTCGGAGCAAGCCCTCTTTGTAGTCACTTTTCCATGAGCATAAAAACGAAAACCCAAATTCAAAGACCAAAACCCATGTCATTAAAGGCCACCGCTCGCTCATCACTCCCAAACCCATCAAAATTGAAATTTGTCCGAACGGGTAAGTTAAGACAATTTTACAATTACAATAGTATGCATCCAAAATAAAATCTTAATGAATATTGTTTCACCAAGATAACAAATCCATTAAAATATTCATCTTAATGGGATGCACAGTATGCCAACTTTTGAGCCTACGCATTGTATGCTAAATTTTGGCGAGATAAAAAAAAATATAGAAAACGTTTAGGTTGAAGAAGCTCAAGAACATTTTACCAAATGGTCTTTACGATCACGGAAGCGAACAATGCCTACAAAAACGCCTCCTTTTGCACCCTAGCCGGGGCTGCCAAGGACCCTCACCCCTCTACGACCACCGGCACTGCCAAGGACCCTTCCACCCTAGCCGCCGCCGCAAGCCGCCTAAACGCCGCCGCAAGCCGCCTCAACGCCGCCGCAAACCGCCTCAACGCCGCTGCAAGCCGCCTCAACGCGTGCTCCGGCCTCAAGACGCTGCGCCGCTGCCATCAAAGCGCAGTCGAACGGGGGGAGGGCGAGCAAAGTCGAACGGGTGAGCGGGAAAGGGTCCGCGAGGCCCTAAAACAACTTAAGCAAGTCGTGATATCGTACAGCGACTTTACTCAAAGTTGTGATGTATTTAAACGACATTCACTAATACGGTATCGGGAAATCTTAACAATATTTTGATTACTAGTCGTATTTTATTTAAACGACTTTACTATATAGTCGTTATTATATAAAACGACTTGTAAAAAAATCGCACAAAGTCGTTATACGAAAGTATGACTTTCGTCAAACGGTGCTATTCCTGCAAAAATAAAAGTTAGGGTGCTATTCCTATAAAAAATAAAAAAAAAGGATGATATTTAAAAAAAACTCTTCGGTTTAGCGGGTTGGTTCGATTTACATAGGAAGGAAAACCGAACCAAACCGTTTTACTTAAATGGTTCGGTTTGGTTTGGCAAACCATTTTCTGATGCCTCTCAACCTGAACCGAACCGAACTGAACCCTTCAGTTTGGTTTGGCTTCTTGGTTTGAACCGTTTTATGCCCACGCCTAATACTAGCATCGACCACTCATCCTAAACGAAGCTCCACCATCCAATGGCGGCTATTGGGGTGGGAGACGGTGAAGGAGGGTGGCTAGGACATAGAGGGCTCCCTTGGCTTGATAGGGTTTATTCTTTCATTGCTATTATTTATAGAACTTAGAGTTTTTTACAAAACCCCTCCTTGTTCTATAAATTAACCCAAGTCCCCAAACTTATTGACTAGTCCTTACGTGTGTGACCTACTAGGCACAAGAGCCCATTTGGTTGAGACCTAATTAAAAAAATAACTTCTTTTAAAATAAATCAATTATCTCATAATATATTTAATAGCTTACTGATCATAAAGAGTACAAGTCACATCTTATGATCACAAATAGCTTTGGGGATGAACTCCTCTCCAAAGAGCTTTTCCATCCTCGATTATGACATGGATATGCTTCACACTAGTACACAACTCAATAATATCAGGCAACATATCAAGAAGAGTTTTAAACAATTCTTGATGCAAATTATTTGCCTTCATTTAATCATAGTAATATTTGGATTCCATTATTACCTCTTTCTAATATTCAAAAAGTTAAAAAACATTAAAAGAAAAGGTTACTAATGATAATGGATTTTGATGTAATTGCCAACATTATCAGTGTGATATTTATAAAGAAAGAGATCAAAATAATTCAACTTGTCCTCATTGAAATTTTTTTGTATTGTTATTGCTAATCACTACTTGTTGTCTTGTATATTGATTGAGCATGAATTTTTAAGCACATTTTATGAGAAAAGAGTTACATAAGAGGATGTATGATGCTAGTCAGGTGTGCAGTCAAATGAACTTCCTAAGTAAGATAGATGACATTCAACTTAGGTGTTGAGATGCTCATTCTTGGTTAATGCAAGTAGATATGGGCCTTTCCATGTGAGATATGGATACATCTCATGTATTATAAGTCAAATACAACTAATATAACATAATCTTTGAGAGATTTTAAATATCTTAAATGGAGGAGATCTTAAATAGAGCACATATTATGCCCTGGAAAAAATGCAGTAGAATTTTTTTACCGAAATATGAAAGTGGAATAAAACTCATGAATAAATAAGATTTGGCAACAAAAACATATGAGATAAATTAAAACACGTCTACTAGTATAACTTCATATTGATTGACCAAAGTAAACTTTTTTCTAGAAACAACTCCAACCCCCAAAATAAGACAACATAGTTCCAACCAAAACAAGACCCTAAACTACAACTAAGTTGATGATTGACTCTACAAAGTCACTTTATTGGAAATATGACTAAACACCTAAAAAATGTTGAGTCACATGCCTCTCAGATCCGTGCAATCCGGTTCTTCCACCAATTCCACTTCAATTCCAAAGTCAGAATCATCCTCAAGTCCAACTCCTACATCCTCTTCTTCAAAATCTACTGAAATATTTAAAATCAAGGGGGTGAATTATAAAGACTCAACAAACATCTCACTCGGATAGTTAATAAGGCCCTGTCATGTAATATGAATAAGTACCCAAAGCTACACCTGTTGTATAAATGTACAAGACTAAACAATAATTAATCTTTTAACATTTCACTATTTATTAACCACACAACCACAATCTATCAAAATGCCAAGCTAATGAAGTTATCACACAATGATATAACTTTTAAATGAACCATGCAATGAAACACATACAATTGAGACTTGTCATGCATACTATGCAACACAATCTATTTGATACCAATCAATGAACACAACCTGAGTTTTAACCTCCATTACAATGCCACTAGTGCAATCATTCTCTAGATGAAGCATACATGCCATTAATGCATCCATTCTTTAAATGGACCACACATCTTTTCATTTTTGCAAGGAATGAGTCATCATGCAATCTCAACCAAGTAGCACCAGATATAACATATATAGTAGTAATCATACAACTAAATTAAATCTCATAGTGCATGTAGGCAGAGATGCACTTAGGACAAACTGTGGAATTCGAGATAGAATGATGTATTAGACTGTTCTAATCCCCACTGTCCATGGGCATAACTAAGTAGTTTGGTCTAGCTTAGTTCACATATCATTTCAATGCACACATGTATTAACATCATCTCATGCGTTGTCATGAGTCACTTACATTCAATATATAGAATATGCCATGTCATATTCTACTATCCACTCTAACATAAACACTATGCAATCATGATAACCAAAGGAACACATGCATAGACAATGTCATTAATCATCTAAAGCTCGATATGACATAACACTATGTGTCTAACACACCATCTTTCTATGCAATATGTTTAAACCAATGCCTCTTTAAATAATCATGATCAACATGAACTAAAATGAGACAAAATCACATAGAATCACCTTAACATGACTAAACATGAGAGTAATTAAGTGCTAAAAAAATAAGTCACCATACCAACTAATCTTATTATCACCATATGCTTAACAAGATTAACTCAACTCAAACATGTCAATATATAATTGAGCAGTAAGATAATTGAACAATAATACGCCTCCAACCATGCAAGTTCTCATATGCATATAAAACAATAACACAACCACATCTTACAATATGTTACTAAGCATATCTAAATAAATAGCTTATGCTAACTCATAAATTAACTGTACACACCGAGTAATTAACAATGTCAAACTCTACGTATCATGGAGGATTTTTAACATATAAGTTTAATGATAATAGACATATTAATGATGCCTACCGGAATGATATTCTAAAGCTGTGTATGGATCAATGATGGAGAAAGTCAAATGGTGATAGCAGGGTGTGAAAATTGATGACAAAACAAGGTCTATTCTACCCTTGCACACCTATTGGAGAGAGATGATAAGAGTGGAGAGAGAGAGAGAAATAAGAGGGAGGGAGTATATTGGAGAGAGAGAGGAATGATAGGGGAGAGAGAGAGAGAGAGAGGATAGGAGAGAGGAAAAGAGATTGATAGGAGGATAATAAAACTTAAGTGAGTAAGCTTTGCTTGGAAGAGAAAATCTTCACCATTAAAAAAAGAAAACACTCATCTCCTTACAATAAACCCTCCCAAGTAACACTTTACTAGAAGAAACGTCTTATTAATAAAAAAACTCTCACATATAAACTCCTATTATTCAAATTTGTAACATCCAACATGTCGATCAACCGATCGAGAGTTAGAGAGAGAGAGGGCATAAGTAGCTGTGGGACAGAGTATCACTGGGGTTGAGCACTCACGGGAAGGCAGGTCACAAGAGGGCGCTCATGGGAGGGCGGGTCATGGCGGTGTGCATTCACGGAAGGATGTTAATTAACAGGCAGAAAATTGCTGCGCTTGGTACCGACTTCAAAAAGTAGCGCCTTTCAATCTAAAATTGTTATCTTTGGTAGTGATTTTGTCCAAAATATGTTATTTTTAGTCATTAAAATGTTAATGTCTTAATCTCACAAATTATTTTTTAACTATGTTACTTTAAAATTCTTTCCATCTGACTGACTCAGTCGGGATTCCAACAGTAGACTACCGACCTGCTGCAACTAACCACCACATGTTCTTAAAAGAAAAAAAAACTGCAATCACCACCGGTTCAGAGCTACGTACCTTTGCTCGACACACATCGACCTGCCAACTGCCGCCTCTGGTGTTGCTTTGCGATGGACGGCGATAACTAGTACCCGCAAATGAACTGCTCAGGAATATAGAAAACTATCAAATTTGCCGCACTCGAGGGAGAGAGTTATTTTTCTGCCCATGCTTGTTTTCATCCGGTTCCTCCGTCCGGCCGCCTACTCCCAAGGACCTCGTCCAGACAATTGTTAATTTCTACAGGCTTCCTAGCTAGGGGTTAAAACCCGCGTGCTCCGCGAGTGGAAGGCCACTTGCATATCCTTCCTTAGCTTTATGCGGGGACGGGAGAAACGGATGGATAGAAATATTCCTCAATTCTGGGTTCGGATTCCGATTTATCAAGTGGTGGAAAAAAATCACCGGTATGTTGCAAATTTTCGAATTGCAGACACATTTATGTATATATAAATGCATGTATACTATGCATATTTCAGCAAAACGTCGAAATAAATCTTCACTTGGCAGTGGTAAACCACATCACCCTTCACACTTCATTGTAATTGCTTCAATGCCTTGAGTACGTGGAGGTATTACACTAATACGTGCAAACGGAAAACCCGCTACCAAACATCAGCTCGTACTGTTGGGTCTGCACACCGCCGCGTCATATGACCATGAGCTGGGAGAAGCCAAGAGGCGTGTGTGGAGAGAGGGGGGACAACGGCGGAAGGTTGAAGTTGGCGCCGTAGTCACACAAGCTGCTCCATCCAGACGGCGTCAGCGGTGCTGCTGGCGCCGCTTCCTGGGTGCCCCCGCTTCCGCATACGGCCGTCCCCGCCGCTGTCGCCTCCTCGTGGCGCCTTTCCCTCTTCACTACTGCACTCGGGACATAACCACACTCCGGGGACCTCTGCCTCTTCCTGCAGTTCTTCGCAATTTCGCTCTGTTCCGATCCGTCGTCATCGAGCGGCTGCGCTGCCGCCGCGGCGTTCCAGCCAGCTGCGACGCTGCCCACTTCGTTGGGAAAGTTTAGTATGGCCTTGCTACCCCTCATCTGGAAGGCAGCCCGGTCGTAGGCTCGCGCGGCCTCGATGGGGGTGTCGTAGGTCCCCAGCCACACCCTGGAGCCGCGCTTCTTCGGGTCCCGGATCTCCGCCGCGTATTTCCCCCATGGCCGACGCCTCACACCTCGGTACCCCCGGCAACCACCTCCGTCCTCAAGACATGCCGTGGGCGCAGGCTCGGCGTGGTTTGGGGTTGTTGTCCACTCGACCTTGGGCGCCGCCTGCTTCGGGATGGCGAGGGGTAGGCGGTGTTGAGAGGGAGCTGCCGTGGAAGGCGACGACGACGACGACGACGGTATCGGTATGTTGGAGAACGCAGAACTTGCGTGCTGGGAGGAGCCCGAGTTAAACTGATTCGCCGACATGCCCGGGAGGACCGCGACGACCTCTTCGACGTCCGCGACGAGCTCGCTGCCAGACCCAGAAACCGAATAGGAGGCCAAGGTGGTAGAATCAACGACGCCTGAAGCCGGCGGATAAGGAGATAGGCAGAGATCGGGGAGGAACGGGAGATCGGGGGAGGCGAGGGAGAGGAAGGGGTGGTCATCGAGGAGGTGCTGCTTGATGAAGTCCAGGGTGGAGATGACCTGATCATCGTCTCCGGCCATGGCTCGGACGTCGTCTCCGGCAGCGAAGTAAGAGGTTGTGCAGATCGAGCCCCCGTGTCATGTTGGAGTGGAAGAGTGTTGACAGATGCATATATATATGCGCAATCAGACCCCCGGGACCAGGAGGAGGAGGAGGAACCAACCGCGGCCTTGCAGGGAAGGTCAGAGGAAGCCCCCTCCTTTGGCACGTGCCGGCGCCGCATGTTGACCAACACAAATTGAAGTGGCACCCAGGTTGACATACGCTGGTCATTCTGTAATGTACATTTACATTTGATTTCATTTTACATTTGTCTGGTTCATTTGAACCGCATTGTGTATCATGTAACAAAGGCACATATATAAAAAGAGGAACTGTACGCGCAGAAGGGGATTCGGCCTTCTGTGATTTCCCGCTCAGCATCTTCTTCTCGCCATCTCCTCCCAGATCCATTTGGGCATGTCTACTCTGCATCTCCGTCTCGTCTGATCTTCTACGTGCTGCATCAACATTGTTACTCTGCTGTGAAACTTGAAGCAGATCCCCCTTCTTTCTAACTTGGTATCAGAGCAGGTCAGTTCTGCACTGCTCCGCTGTTTTTACTGCTCTTGTTTATCTTCAATTCCAATGGAGATGGATGACTCAGCCATTAGCTCTGGCTCAACTGCACAACCGGGTTCCTCGAAGTTACCCTTTGCTACGGGTTCAGTTTTTTCTTCGCTTCTGAACATTTCTCACAAGTTCTCAGTGAAGCTCAATGCTGAGAACTACACGATTTGTAGAGGACAGATTGTCCCCTTTCTTAAGACATATAAGCTTATGGGATTGGTTGATGGCAGCATCCCATGTCCACCAGATTTGATTCCAGATCCGTCTGATCCGTCTGTGGAAATTTCCAATGCTGATGCAGATCTGTGGAGACAATACGATAACCTGATTATCACCATGATTATGTCCTCAGTTACTGATTCTGTTCTACCCCTTATAGTCGGTCTTGAAACTTCATCAGAAATTTGGAGAACAATTTCAGTCACGTACAGTTCTACGTCCACAACTAGAGCGCTTCATTTAAGGCTTCAGCTGCAACAGCTCAAAAAGGGAACGATGAAAATCACTGAATATTTACAGAAAATGAAAAACTTAGCTAATTCTCTAACTCTAGCTAATGATCCTGTGTCAACTAGTGAGTTACTTTTACATGTTCTTAATGGCTTGGGTCCAGAATATGATTCTTTCATTACAGCTGTCACGACAAGGTCGGATGTTAAACAGTTAACCATTGATGATATTCAGGGTCTCTTAATGAATCATGAAATATTCTTAGTTCAGCGACAACAGAACTTGACAGAAATTACAGCCAATTTGGCAAAGACCAATTTCAATGGACAACAGCAGAATAATTCAAACAATTATCGGGGACGAGGCAGAAACTACAGAGGGCGAAATGGTGGTCGCGGAAACTATGACAGAAATGTCAATTATGGTACCTCTGACAGAGGTCAAGGACAAGGTACTCAGCATGGTGGCCAGAATTTCGGTTTTCCTCGGGGGCAAAATCAACAATACTTTCGGTCTCCCCTCTGTTATTTGTCAATTATGTGATCGGAGAGGTCACACTGTTGTCAATTGCTGGAAACGGTTTGATCAAACATTCAAGGTTGAAGGCAGTAACAATCAAGGGTATTACAATGCTCCTACACCAGGATTTGCTGCGAATGTAGCGACCACCAACAACATTACTTCATTGGATCCAAATTGGTACCCCGACACAGGTGCAACTAATCATATGACTCCTAATGCTAATCTTCTTTATAATTCTGCAAATTACACAGGATCCGACAAGGTACTGGTTGGAAATGGCGAAGGGTTGCACATCTCACATATTGGACATTCAGGTTATAAACAATTCAATCTCCTTAATACTTTACATGTTCCAGCTATAGCTAAAAATCTGCTGTCGGTTTCCCAGTTTGCAAAAGATAATGGAGTGTTCTTTGAATTTTTTTCACATTATTGCTTAATCAAGGATATACAGACCAAGAGGGTACTAGCCAAAGGACACAACAATAAAGGTCTTTATTGTCTTCCTCCGGCGAATTCTTTGCACCTGATGGCCCTTACTGCACAGCATACACAGAGTACAGAGACTTGGCATAAAAGATTGGGACATCCGGCTCTTCATACAGTTCAAAAAGTTCTTCATACACTTGGTGAACCTTATATCTTTACTAGTAACTTTTTTTGTCAGGACTGTGCTCTTGCAAAGAGTCACAGGCAGAATTTCCCTTCATCAGATTTTGTTTCCAAATTCCCATTAGAAATAATTGCCTCCGATGTCTGGGGGCCATCTCCTTTTGTTAGTAGGACTGGTTGTCATTACTATGTGATTTTCATTGATTACTACAGTAGATACTATTGGCTATTTCCTATAGCTTCAAAGAGTGATGTTTTCGGTGTCTTTGTTAAGTTTAAAGAACAAGTGGAAAATTTCTTTTCAAGAAAGATCAAACAATTTCAAAGTGATTGGGGTGGAGAATTCCAAGCCTTATCTTCATTTTTGTCCAAATGTGGCATCACACATAGAGTCTCTTGTCCTTACACCCACCATCAGAATGGGATCTCTGAACGGAAACACCGTCACATTGTGGAGACAACATTGGGGCTGCTAAGTCAAGCTGACTTGCCTTATGAATTTTGGGATGACGCCAGTTTATGTGCTGCTCATTTAATAAACAGGTTACCTACACCTGTTTTAGGCAATTTGTCACCCTTTGAGAAGCTTTTTGACAGGACACCAGATTACTCATTTCTAAAAGTTTTTGGTTGCGCATGTTATCCATATTTACGACCATATAACACACAAGTTCACATTTCAGTCTAAATGTTGTATCTTCCTGGGACACAGTGATAAACACAAAGGATACAAATGTTTTCTTCCTCGTACTGGAAGGCTGTACATTGCCATTAGTGTGATCTTTAATGAAAAATCTTTTCCTTACAAAACTCTTGTGGATAGCTCCATAAAATCTACTGAGTCCGAGCACCTTTGTTGTCTTTGTCGGCCCACGGGAATTCTGGCATGACCACTTTACAGCAAAACATCTCTTCTCCAATGATGGATAGTAGTCCTCTAAGCACTAACACTGCTCCACACCACTTGGCTGGTCCTGATAACATCACACCTGGTTCTGAATGTCATCATACAGATTCTGCAAATGATGCCCATACAGATTCTGCAAATGATGCCCATACAGATTTTGCAAATGATGCCCACACATCAACGGACACATCCTTCACCAGCAGTCCACCAAAGAAATTTCGGTCCTTGAAGGATATTCTTGCTTCGACCGTTCAATCTTCTGTCACTAGAACTATCAAATATGCTATGAATGTTGAGAATCAAGTTGAGCATGAGCCGACCTGTTTCAGTTCTGCTAATAAAAAGACTGAATGGAGACAAGCCATGTCGGATGAATTCACTGCCCTCCAACATAATGGTACATGGATTTTGGTACCACCACCCACCAATGCAAACATTGTTGGCTGCAAATGGATTTACAAGATTAAAAGAAATTCAGATGGGTCTATTGCCCGGTACAAAGCTCGGCTAGTGGCAAAAGGTTATACATAAGAATATGGGATTGACTATATTGAGACGTTTAGTCCAGTGGTGAAACCGACTACCATTAGACTTATTTTATCAATAGCTGTCACAAACAATTGGGTATTAAAATAGTTGGACGTCAATAATGCTTTTTTGCATGAAAACTTGGATGAAAAGATATTTATGATGCAACCTCAAGGTTTCATTGATCAAAACTACCCTCACTATGTCTGTCAGTTTCTGCCAATTTTTGGCTGCTCCAACTCATACTCACCTAGTTCTTGCAAAAAGAATCATCAGATATCTTAAGGCAACACATAACCTGGGCTTACTGGTTCGCCCAACCACATTCAATTTACAGGTCTTCTCTGACGCTGACTGGGCTGGATGCCCCGATGATCGGCGTTCTACAGGTGGTTTTGGAATCTATTTTGGAACCAACTTAATTTCATGGTCTGCTCGGAAACAAAAGACTGTCGCTAGATCCAGCACAAAAGCGGAAATGAGATCTTTAGCCATGGCAGTAACAGACCTGTTATGGATATTACAACTCACAAAGGAACTTCAGCTTTCCTTATCCTCTCCTCCAACCGCGTGGTGTGATAATACCTCTGCCATCTACCTCAGTGCTAACCCAGTGTTTCGGGCTCGCACTAGACATGTTGAAGTGGATTATCACTTCATTCGGCAATTAGTTGCTGAAGGAGTAATTATCATCAGGCACATTTCAACTAAGGAACAAGTTGCGGATGTATTTACAAAAGCCTTGTCAACAATTCAATTTACAGAATTCAGATACAAGCTAGGCGTCCAACCCCCGCCTATCTTGAGGGGGGGTGTTGACCAATACAAATTGAAGTGGCACCCAGGTTGACATACGCTGGTCATTCTGTAATGTACATTTACATTTCATTTCATTTTACATTTGTCTGGTTCATTTGAACCGCATTGTGTATCATGTAACAGAGGCACATATATAAAAAGAGGAACTGTACGTGCAGAAGGGGATTCGGCCTTCTGTGATTTCCCGCTCAGCATCTTCTTCTCGCCATCTCCTCCCAGATCCATTTGGGCATGTCTACTCTGCATCTCCATCTCGTCTGATCTTCTACGTGCTGCATCAACATTGTTACTCTGCTGTGAAACTTGAAGCAGATCCCCCTTCTTTCTAACTCCGCAGACAAGAAGGCGTCCGTCCGTTGACCGTGGCCTGTGCCGCACGGCGTTGGTGGCCCGCACGTAACGGGTGATGGGGTACAACAACAGCATCTGACACGGACTTCGACGGCTGTAGACGACGGATCGTGGAGAGAAGGGCGGCAGAATGGCTGCGTCGACTACGCCGAGCACATTTGTTCAAAAAAAAAGAAAAGAAAAAGAGACTACGCCGGGCACATTGAAGCTCAGGGCGGTGTTCATGGTGAGTTTTTTTTAAGTAACACGCTTTTTTTTATTTTAAAACTAACACGCTAAAAGTTTTTTTTGCAAATCTAGCACGGTTTGCGACAAGTCGAGTTTTCAAAACTCGACTTGTGATGAAGACCACATTTACGTTAACAGCCAGCCATTAATGACGCGAGGTGGGGGATTAAAGTTCGCGTAAAAATCGAGTTTCAATTACTCGATTTGTATAAGTCGAGTTTACGAAACTCGATTTTTAAACATAAACGACTGTGGTTGTCCCACAGAAAGTCGCCTGAGAAAAAACGCGTGTGAGCAGCGTGAAAGTCGCGTGAAAGTCGAGTTGGCAGAACTCAACTTTCCCACAGAAACTCGACTTTTAAATAGGTTGTGCGTGAAAGTCGAGTTGGCAGAACTCGACTTTCCCACAGAAACTCGACTGAGAAAAGGGCCCGTCGTTAGGTTTAAAGTCGAGTTCTTAAAACTCAACTTTCAAAAGGGTTGTGTCTGAAAGTCGGGTTATTAGAACTCGACTTTACATAAAGTCGAGTTTCTACAACTCGACTTTATGTCAGAACCTAAAAAAGTAAAGTGCAGTCCGCGGACTGCACTTTTTTCCTGTACAAATCATACATTCATTCATTTTTCCTGTACAGATCATACATTTTTCCTGTACAAATCATACATTTTTCCTGGACAAATCATACATTCATACATTTTTCCTGTACAAATCATACATTTTTCCTGTACAAATCATACATTCCAATACAACTTCATTCATTCCAATATAACATGCAAGGTTCATCCTCAATTGGAATTAAAGCCATTCAAAACACTGCAATCGAAACAAATATAGTCAATACAACCAATCAACACTTATAATATAAAAGGGGTACAACTCTCCATCATAACCACATGCGTTTTTGATATGAAAACCTAAGTTATAACACTGTATACATAATTTTGTTCATAAAATATTACATCACCCTCTCCGTCCTCTCCTTGGACGTCTTCTCCGAACAAGTCGACCTTCCTCTTCTTCGGTAGGAGATAGTTCTAACCGACTTGGTTGGACATCGGCCACTACATTTTCGCCGTGTCGACTTGGCCGCATCGGTGCCGATGGAGTGGGATTGTCAATCACGTAGCCGGCATCAGTCGGAGTGATCATCGAAGGATCACGCGGTCTTCTTCGCACATAGGTAGACGGTCCCGCCCCCGTAGATGGTGCTGCCCTCATAGATGGTCCCATAGTTGAAGGTCCAGCACCCTCATGTCCACTCGATCCGAAAGGCGGTTGTAGCCGGTGTCCGGATGAATAATGTAGTGGATCTAATGTGGGCCCATATGACGGCATCGTGATACGGAGCCTCTCGTGCATATGTCGTTGTAAATCCAAAATGTCTATCCTTGTTTGCTCAAGCTGGTACGGATGCCGAGATTGAAGCATCCGTTGAATTTCATGATGAGTGTGTAGCTGAACCAAAAAAAGTATACGTACACTCAAGTCAATACTTTTTTTCAAAAATTAACAAATATTTAAGCTTTAATAAGATGACAATCTTACCATTTCTCGCTCCACGGGACCCCTTGGATAATATTGCTCCGGAGGATCGGGGGTTTGTTGAACAAGATATGGGACAGTTCATTGTGTATACCATTGTTCGTATTGCTGAGTTTGTTCCTCGATATCAATGTCCCCTTCATGAGGTTGATGAACAAATTCCTCCCGGCGATTCCACCAATTAACATAATATGCATACACCTGGGTCCAATCGGTACCCCAACGACCACGTCCATCTTTGCGTTCATACTGCTTCCTATTCTTAGGCGTTCTTTGGACGTGGCCGAACTGCCTAAGCACACGTTCGGGCGCATGAATCTCCATGACTGAACAACATAAAAGGGGTACCGATGCTAACCAAAGTCTGGTGTTTTCCACGGACACATTGGGTACAGATTCTAAAATCTGTTGTGTATAAGGCTCCCACGTGATCTACAAGGAGCAAAATTTATTGAAAAAAGTTATGAATCTCATCTATTTCTTGGAAATTGAAATAAGTAATTCAAATAAAATATTACACAAATTTAAATATACCTGACTAGCCTCCTCGGTGTCAAGTTCATTTCTATAGAATAGAAGTGTAAATCAGTGTTGAGGTCGATTCGGCTGTGGATTCCACCTGTATCAATTACACAATGTGAACAAACATCAATATAGTGTCTAAAAAATTGTGTCAACATGTTTTCATGACTATAAATTACCTGTAACCAAGCGGTCGCCTTGCTTCGCCACCTGCAACGGGTAGTGGCATATGAGGCCGACCGACGTGAATATGTTCCCATGACCAACACTGTTGTAAAGATGAAGTTAACATAACACATATTTGGGTAAAACTTTGATAACATTTAAATTTTCATTAAGTTATACGTACTTGTAACAAATGAAGACATCCACCAATTCGGTTCCGCTTCATAGCCGTGGCGGCACATAATTGGCGGTACAAATAAGCTAGTACCACAGCACCCCATGCCAACCTCCCACAATCCTCAAGGTCCTCCATGAAAAATAAATACTGCATGTGAACTTCTGTTCCTGAGGTATCTGGTAGTAGGAGTGTACCGATGTACATGAGCATAAGAGCCCTGGTATGGTATACACATACGGCGCGGGACTCCTCACTATCATCTGTGGGTAACTCACCCGCCCTCTGTCCAAAAGTGGAATATAACCACTGCAGCCGTAGAGTAGAAGGACTCTGACCACATGGTGAGATATCTTCCCCTGCTACTGGACGTACACCCAAGTAACGGTGGCATACATCCTCCCAAGTCATAAACTCTCTAGACGGTACCCGAGGTGGGCAAATGACGGGTGGACCATCTATCCTAAGACCCATGAGGATAGATACATCCTGTAGTGTGACGGTCATCTCTCCCCGGGGCAAATGGAAAGTAGATGTCTCGGGACGCCATCGTTCCGCGAGAGCTGTAATCAACTGTCTATCTAAGTTAAAGGAGTGTAGATGGCGTAAATGAACAAAACCACCCAATTCTAATAATTCCAAAACTATAGGGTTTTCGATCGGCCATGATGACATCTGACGGAAGTGAGAAACTAGAAAGAGAGTGGTACCATCCTGTAACATATAAGTGTAATCAATAAAAACGATTTTGAAATATAATACAATGAAGCTTTAATTTAAAAACATGCGAGAACATGATAAGTACCTCAGGATTCGCCGATCGATGGCGAGACTGATCTCGTAAAAGAGAAGTATCACGAGGACCTCGCTCCATGTCTACAATACAAATTTAAACATGTAAGTAATTGAATGCACCAACTATATTTATAACAAGTTAACAAAAAATGGGTAAAACAGTTACAAATGCTATAAATTAATAATGGTAAATTTTAGTGTACAATCTATACGCACTGTGGGTTCATATGGCAAGTGGATCGATTGTGTCCTCGTTCTTTACAAATGCTACATTTATTCTGTTGTCTATTTGGGTCACGGTCCATCACCATTGGTAATCGTTTATTTCTTGGTCTACCACTCCTTCGAACAATAGCAGGTGGTAACAACGGTACTATATTTCTATCTGGATCAAACGATGGCCAATGACTAGCATCTAGAATAGTGTGAAATTCATGCTCATAGTTTGATCTAAAGTAATCAGCACTATACCACTTAGATGCGTATGCGTATGGATCCCAGTTCACTGACCCGACAGCAACTATAACATGTTTACAAGGAAAATGCCTAAGCATAGGCTCACAACATGTGCATGCAATTGATTCTCGATCAACGTCGACTCGGAATACACGACCGTAAGCATCATTTAAATCCCACTCACCAACATTTACTCGAGCTTGAATGATTATTTCTCGACTTTTCTCTTTCAACTCTATCATTTTCTTCTCAAATTTACTGGTAAGCTGTGATTCTATACTCATGCCACATGTACGACGTTGATAAAACATGAGTCTAAGTCGATGGTACGTCATGTGAACTAAAGCATGAATGGGCAAACCCCGTGCTATTTTCAAAACACTATTGAAGCATTCAGAATAATTAGTTGTCATTATCCCATATCTTTTACCATCGGTATCAAAAGCTAGAGCCCAATACTCTGGATTGACCTGCATCAACCAATCATATGCCTCTGGACAACGCAATTTGATGTCATCCATCCGTTTGTTAAAATCCAAGGTATTAGTTGCCATGCCTGCATTGTACATCCTTCTATATAGTTCTTGACCACTGAAATGAGATTGGAAATTTTGACGATAATGTCGGAGACAATAACGATGTGCTGCTAGAGGAAACCAACGTTCAACTGCATTTTTTATACTAACATGTCTATCGTATATTATACACAGTTCATGACGTCTTTCTTGAACAGATGGAACATGATATAATAGTTGCTGTAAAAACCATGACCATGAACGATCATTCTCACTGTTCACCACAGAAAATGCAATGGGAAATAAACCCTGATCGGCATCGACACAGCAAGCAACTAAAAGTGTACCGCGGTATTTGCCATGAAGGAATGTACCATCCACACTTATAACTGGGCGACATGATCGCCATCCTTGAATAGAAGACATAAAACTCCAGAAGAAAAAGAACAATCTCTGACTATCACCTTCTGTCAAGTAGGTATACACTGTCCCATACATGGTAAGTTTTACTGCTTCCATATATCTCAACAAATGAGTGTAAGAACTTTCCCAGTCACCAAATAATTTTTCGAAGGCTTTTCTTCGAGCATTCCAAGCCTTGTAATAAGACGGTTTTAGAGAATATTTTATTTGCACCATATCTATGATGTCCCTTGGTCTAATATCTAGATGGGATCGAACGATAGGCATGATTAGATGACAAATTGATGAACATGTCAACTGTCTGTGAGCCATGTTATGAATGGGAGTGGAGCAAGTGTGAGTATTCTCGAAACTCATAATTTTCCACAACCCTCCAACTCGAGTGCTAAGATGTGCATGCAATCTCCAGTTACACCCTTCAGCTCTTGAGGAACAAATCAAAGTGAGATTAGTCTTTGTTGATCTATCCGTTCGATGTTGCACGTTACGTTTCAGTGCCCACGCAGCAACAGCTTGTATAAGATCTTCTTTACATTTAAAGACATCTCCGACTGATAGTTCGTCAAGATTCTCTCCTTCCCCTCTTACTACAATTGTGTCTTCCCCTTCGACATCTCCTTCATCACTGTCTATGTAAACATTTGTTGCAACGGCTTTATTTATCCAAGTTGTATCTTCAGCCTCATGAAATTCGTCGACCGCCGAGATACTATTAACCAACTCGTACGATACTTCTTCGTTATCACTTGAAGACCCTTCGGTCTCAACGTGTTCATCAAGGACTTCGTATTGCTCGTTCAAATTAATTTCATTGTTCTGTCCACTTATTACATTCCACGGACTAGTGTTACTTTCAACTTGTGATAACAATTGACTCATAGATGGTTGATTATAAGTTTGTGAGTTCCAAGCACTGCATCCAGCCTGAGTTGTGATGTCGATGTAATCTTTTACAATGTACAATACAATATCATCAACCTCTGCACATCTCGTCAATAGAGTTTGAGTGGTTGAATCATCGATAACCTCGTTGACACCATCAAAGTAATTATAAACTAACTTCAAGTTTGTTGAACCTGGATTACACCCAATTGCATCGAGTATATAACTCTTTAGGTCTTCGTGACAACATCCTCTCAATACCTTAATGTTGCGTTCAAATCCACCGTAGTAATTTGCGTAATCATTACTTATTGAAAGCATCCCATCAAACATTATACGGACATTAATTATTCTGGATGCCATATCTTTAAATTGTTCACGGTAACCTGAAAATATAAAGCCGTTAATTGTATATATGGGAATGAGATTGAATTGTGAATTTATCGATTTTTAATCCCGGAACTCGACTCGGAAAGGAATCAGGTTCCCAATTTAAAAACTGTGTTGTTTGGAAACTATTGATTATTTAATCACATTTTAACCTCCGTGCGGATTATGTGTTGTGTAGAGTAATTCTGTGTCGGATATCCTACCTATAATTATGCTGTATGTGTTTAGAAAAGATGATCCGCACGGAGGAGCTAGATAACAGGAAACTTAAGATTAAAATGCTCCGGGATGAAAATGAGGGGATGTTCACAATACCTGGATTTAGCCAGATTCAATTTGAGGGATTTTGTAGGTTTCTTAATCAGGGCTTAATGGAAGAATTTAATAAGTTTCCAAAAATTGAAGATACAGATCAAGAAATTGAATTTAAATTATTTGTGGAAACATATCAATTTGTAGAACCCTTGATAAAAGAAAGAGATGCTGTGTATGAATCACTCACCTATTCTTCTAAATTATATGTACTTGCGGGATTCATTTGGAAAACCGATAGAGATATGAAAGAACAAACGGTATTTATTGGAAACATTCCTCTAATGAATTCCCTGGGAACTTTTATAGTAAATGGAATTTACAGAATTGTGATTAATCAAATATTGCAAAGTCCCGGCATTTACTACCGTTCAGAATTGGACCATAACGGAATTTCTGTCTATACCAAAGAGCCCGGCATTTACATCCCCTCATTTTTTGTTTGTGATCTTACTTTAAAACAAAATAGCCCGCAAGAGGGAAAGTGCTGGTGTTGAATTAGGGAGAACATCCTAATTTTGGACCTTCGTCGCAGTACCAAAGACACATACGTTTGAAATGATCAAGGACTATATATATATACACACAAACATATAGCTAGTGTGCTACATCAATATTGTATAAGGAGAAGGATCAATTCGAGGTCAAATATTTGAGCTTGATTTGAAAAAACAAAAACCGCAGGTCATAGCATTTTGAAGAAAATTCAATTGAACAAACAAAAAAATTATAAGCATTACCTTCCTTGATCAATCGAGCACTAATGTTGAAGGAGTCGCCCTAGCCGGATTGTGCAACCAATCTTACCGTTGAACCCTCCCCGCCGGAAGCCCCTTGAACCGGAGCCCTCCCCGCCTCGGTGAGAACACTGTCCGCCGGAGCCCTAACTCAAGCTCAGCCGCCACCGTCCTCAGCCGCCGTCTTCCTCCGTCTGCCGCCGTCCGCCGCCCTAGCCGCCGCCGCCGTGGGTCACGCCGCCGCAGCCGCCGTGGAGGAGTTACGCCGCCACCGTGAAAGGGTAAGAAGGGGAGGGTAACAAGCGTAGGAGGAGGAAAGGGAAAAAAGTTACGCGCGGTAAATAAGAACAAAAGTTGGGTTAGTAAAACCCGACTTTCGTAAGTCTAAAGTCGAGTAATAAAAACCCGACTTTCAGACACAATTTCAAAACGTAATCAACCGCGCGGGATGTGGTCTTCCTCACAAGTCGAGTTTTGAAAACTCGACTTGTCGCAAACCATGCTAGATTTGAAAAAAAAACTTTTAGCGTGTTAGATTTAAAAAAATAAATAAAACCGTGTTAGTTTAAAAAAAAACTCTGTTCATGGTTTGGTTTACCTTAATTATTAAATATTTTTATCAACTTAAACAAGATTAATTTTTCTCCCAAATCAGATCAATTTGATTTACTTAACTTTTTTTATTAGAATCATGTTTTATAATGATGTAATATGTATGTCGAAGTATGAATTATTTTGTTCATTTTAAATTATATTCTATTTAATGTATATATTTATATTTTAATTATTTTATTTTAAACAATTTAAAATAAGTTTATATTTATCATAAAATATATTAATAATAGTAATATTTAATTTAGATTATTCTATTTATTGGTTTGATTTGATTTGAAGAGTTTTGAAAACCAAATCAAACAAATTGAGTTTTGGTTTCATTTTGAGTTGAACACAATTGTGAAGGCCTCAAAGCTCAAATGAAAATAGCTAATGTTGCTAATTGATGAATACATATTTATTGAAGTGGTAAATTATTTTTTATGTTCCCACTAGATGAAAATTTGTTAGTGGTAAGGATTTGAAGTAGTTGTCAAAAAAGGAAAAAGTCATTGCTAATGGGGTGTTTGGTTGCATGATAATTTTTTGTACACTTTCATGATAAAAATTATATTAAAATAAAAAGTGAACCAACTCATGACATAAAATTATCATGCTTGGAGGGATGTGATAACAAAAAAAAGTTACAACCATCCATGACCAAACAAAGTGAGAGACCACAAGAAAAAAGAAAGAGGAGAGACCCTCTTTTTTTGTTTAAGAAGAAAATCACTTTCAAAATATAAATTTGTCATGGTTGCCAAACACCTCTTTTAACAAATTTTCTTACAATTTTTAAAAATAAAAATAAAAACCTCCATTATCATGCAACCAAACACCCCATAATCACTACAAGAAATGGAAATTTTTATAGCAACTTTTTTACGGCAACTCAAAATGGTGCTATAAAAAATTAACTTAATATAGCAACTTTATTTAGTTGCCACAAAATATTTATTCACAATAAACATAAATTTTATCATAAATAATATATTATAATATAACAGTGTAATTTATTAATAATAATATTTTTTATCACTTCAAACAGATATTTATGTAATGACGTTACGGTTTCATCTGCTTAATATATGAACATTTTATTTATTTAAAAAAGCCAAAGCAAATAGTACGTTGTTCGGTGCCGTTAATACGCTAAACAGAGCGGTGATTCGAGTCCAGAGGTATTCTCTTGGATAGGGCTCACGATAGGGCTAAAATAGGGGCAATGGCAAGTGCGGTGAAATCGTACCGTGTAGCCTCCGGAGGAGCATCACAAGGGAGATCATGACTCCTTGGTGCAAGGGGGAGTGACTGGTGAAGTCTCCGGAGGAACATCTAGACACGTATAGCTCAAAACATCGTCAACGTCACAGGTATCCTCCGTGAATCTTGTAGTTGGCATCTCGTCCAGTGGTGACGGCAGATCTAGTGTACTCTTCTTTCCTAGGATCTATTTCTAAGATTGATCGATTGGTGGTGGAGTGCATACATTGATGGCTCCGAACAGTCATCGATCAATCGATTTGTTATTATATTTTTACCGCTGGTCCTGAAACCCTCCATGTTCTCAGAAAAATAACTCTCATCGGAGCCCTAGTCATTTGCTATTGCTGGAGGACACCACTGCTGCCGTAGGAAGGAAAAGAAGCTACTCTTGCTGTCAGAGGAACCTCCCTCTACATTTTCGTTATGCCGATGATTTTTCTTTGTTCTTTTGCTTCTCATTGACAATACCGGTTCGACAGTTTCTTTTTCTTCACGGTGGTGTTGTTCCTTCTTTTTGCACAATCCCACATGGTGAGTTTGTGAGTTTATGTTTTTTTGTTCTTCTTCAAGTTTTAGTATACATGTCAGTTTGAGAGTGATTTGTATAGTTCTAGTATACATGTTAATTGTTTTAGTTTTAGTCATAGTTGCAGTTTTGTTATATTTTTTATGTTGCTGCAATTTATCTGCTTTGCGCAAATATGTCTATTAACTCGGAGTGTTCATTTCATTTTTGTAAACAAGTTATTACTCTAAAAGTTTTAATGTGACATATTCAATATATAATTAATAATAATATATTAGTTGAGTTGTAGAAATTAGCTGGTTAATTAACAAGAATTGAATAAGAAATAAGATCTTTTTATCTTCTCCAACATTGGCAATCACTAGAACTTGAAAGGAAAAAATAGTGCAGCAGAAGAATTGAAAAATAAATATCAGCAACAACCTTATCATCCTTCCTTGTATAAAGATGCATATTACTGAATGCATACTATGAACTTTCCACATGTGTAAAAGCAAATATATATATTTATTATGTTAACAACTAATATCCTTCCTTCTAACTTTCCTATATGCTATCCTTAATCCTTCTTTCAGAAGAATCAACTTGTGATCCACTGCTCATCTATGCCATTAGTACATCAAGAACTAGCTACCTATAAGTGTTAATGTACGAAAGCATGAGAAAAAGATTTTTGATTTATAGATCTTTCATATTTGTATGCATTCCCCTTTCAAGTCAACTGAATGACTGAATCATTTGCAAAGTAGATTCAGGTGTATTTGCATATTCTATTACCACCTCTGCTGTGCAGGATTTCACTGTGACACAAAACAATAAGATGTTCATTTGTTGGATCATAGCTAACCATGACTAAATCAAATCATAATATAAGCTGGAAGCACTTAAAGCCACTTTTCATTTAAAGGCATCTTAGATATCCATAGCTCATAAAAAACTACTAGTTGATAGGCAGCACCATCTATGTTCTTTACTCCATGCATGCGTATTATGTTATTTTTACAATAATGTTAAATATTTTGCTATAATCAATCTTTTACATTTTTATAGGATGTTGTACAAGAAAAATACAAGTTGGACTAGATGACTCATTTGAGATAGATGAATCACAAACTCTTACTCCACAAGAGGCAATGACATCTGTGTTTGGTGAGAAGTTTGGATATGTTTGAGGCCGTGGTTATGGTCCAAAGCCACCTTCCAAATCTTCAACCATGGCTTCAATGATAAGTGGTTTAAAATCTCAATTGAAAGTGAAGGATGACGTGATGACACAAATGAGAGAAGAAATTCAAAAAATGAGAAAAGAATTTCAATTAGAGATTATTGCAATCAAAGTAGCATGCATGCCTCACATGAATGCACCTTATACCTTGGCATCACAGTAGATAAATCTAGATTGTTCAATACATACTATCTTTTATTGTTCTTTGACTTTTCAAAACTTTATAGTTGGTGTTTTTGTTCTTGTCATTGTCATTCCTAATAATAGATCATCATTTTGTATAGAAGAAAGGTAGGTCCTATGACATTTTCTTGGTACTGATTTTATGCAATCATGTGTTTTCTCATTCTTCATTCTCTTGGGATCATATCTAATTGGAGTTAATTATCCTGATGAACATAGAGGTGACTATTTTCATTTATTTTTGTAGGAGGCAGGGGATTCAATGTACTAGATAGGACTCCAAGGGCATACATCTCTTGGTGCTGGTTTACCTCATGATGGTCCTACTCCTAGCCACAAGTTCCCTCAAACTAGACCACCTAACCCATCTACTTCTGTTTGCTTCCGATGTATTTGAGGTTGCATTATCTTAACCTATGTTCTGCTTTGTATTTTCAGCAATACGGATACTGCTTTGGATTTGTCGAATTTGAGTTTGAAACTTTTATGCAAGTAGCAATTGAGGTGTGATCCATACTTATCCTATATTGTTTAGCCCATCCCATCATTTCTATTTTGGCATCATGCTGTGTGCAATCATCCTATTCCTATTAAAATCAAGCACTTTTGTGGAAGTAATGTTTTATGGAGGCATCCTATTCCTCAGGATGCTAGTCCCTCGGGGTGCTATCTGGATAAGTCTACTTTTGGGGAGAGAGTCAATTTTTTCTGATTTTTCTTCCTTTAATATCTTCTTGCTAGTTGTTATTCATGTTGTACTGAACATGCATGAAGTTTTTCCATTAATTGAAAATATATTCAATTTTTCCTTCATAAGTTTGAGATTGTTACTTCTATAGGAAAATCAAGACAAACACCCATTCTTTGTGGTTCTTGACCATGCAAAACCACTACTCGAGGATCTTACACAAGTTTTAAAGCTCAAAAATGTGGTAGGCTTCTTGTTATTAGAAAATGAATTTTCTTCTACTTTTAATAATTGATTGTGTTTTTTTATAACCCAACATTTGTTTTATGGGATCTAACTATGCCAGCCTAATCCCAACTTGGCCTTCCATGCTTCAGATTATTAATGAATTATGCCTCTTGATTTATGTCATTTACTTTTTATGAAGAATGCTTGAGAAGAGGAGATTAAGCTATACATATGGTCTTGTTGATGTGCCCAGTGATGAGTTATTTCTGCCGGAAAATGTAAGAAGAATCCAAATATGTGATTCAGGTGAATGTTCAAAGCAACCTTTAGTGAAGTTTAAGTTTTGTCAATGTTATTTCTTTGTCTTGAAGATTGGTTAGTGACTTATGCTCTTGTGCTGCATTTTGTAGGTGAGTGGTCACAGAACCATGAAATCCTACTATTTTGGTTGGTTAAACCTATTGTATACGTATATCAGGTATACATCTCTTTCCAGATGCATTTATTTGGTAAATGTATCTTTTCTTTCTTATGGGGTGTTTGGTTGCATGATAATTTTTTGTACACTTTCATGATAAAAATTTATATTAAAATAAAAAGTGAACCAACTCATGACATAAAATTATCATGTTTGGAGGGATGTGATTACAAAAAAGAGTAACTACCATACATGACCAAACAAAGTGGGGGACCACAAGAAAAAAAAAGGTGAGACCTTCTTTTTTTGTTTAAGGAAAAAATCACTTTCAAAACATAAAATTGTCAAGGATGCCAAACACCTCTTTTAACAAGCTTTCTTACACTTTTTAAAAATTAAAATAAAAACCTCTATTGTCATGCAACCAAACACCCCATTAGTATCATGTTTTGTTAATTGGTAGTTAGAAGTAAGAGCCACTTGCTTTTTTGTTATTTTATGGTATGCTTGGAGAATGACCATTTATACATTTTTATGTTTTTGAATGACCATTTATACATTTGTATGCATTGACTTCCTACATGCCCTTATTGACACTTGGCTAGCTAGCTACAACTAATTAATAATGATATTTTTTGTTTTATGTTTTTGAATTTGGATCCAATATACATTGATGCGGAGCTGTTCATTTTATAAATACCCTGCAAAAGGATGTTATTTTCTTTCATCTGTCGGCATGTTTCCTTTACAAGTTATATGTTGCGTCTTTCTCTCAAGTTGAATCAAAATGTCGGAAGAGATGAGTTGCATTTCCGAGGGTTGAGGTTGGAGGCAGATGATGGCCTTTCTTTTAGAGATTATGTGAATGCGCGCTCTCAATTAGACAAATGTGTATCCTGTAAAAAGCCTAGAAGATGATAGATTGTGCTTGTGGCTTGGCTTTCTTGCACAGTGTCTCCTTACTTGCTCCATCTAGTATGCTAGCATGTGCATCGCATTGGCTGCCTCCTTTGTAGAATTAGAAACTCTGATTAGATGGCCTAATATTTCTGGCTACAATAGAACTACTTCCACTTTCCTTCATGTTACTGGTGGGTATTTTACTTTATGGGGTTGTTTGGTTGCGTGGCAGATTGAGTTCTTGTAGTTCTTGTTACCAAGAATATATAATTTATACACAGTTGTTATGTGGTATACAGATGGTGACAATGCATCCTTGTAGTTCTTGGTTGCTAATGTGGGTGGGTTGTTTGGTTGCTGCACTATTTATGCATATATTTATGAGATGGTGCATAAATGGTCATTCTCTAATATTTTAACAAAGTCGGGCCTGGTGAAGATTTGAGTGAAGATGGTATGCTTGCCAGCTTCAATGAATGGATCCTTCCTGCCATTGGATTTGACAGCTTGTGGGAAAGGTATGAATTCTTGGTTTGGTTTTTTTCCTCATCCACATTATTTATTCATTCTAATAAAGGGATTCAGTAAAGAAAGGTTTCGAAGCTGAAAAATGTGGTAGGCTCCTTTTCAAGATGCCTTTTTGTAGATGTCTGCCTTGAATGCGCAGCTCCGATGTCTTATTTGAAGATGTCTGCCTTGAATGCACAAGTTCCGATACCGTGAAGTCTGTAAATGTTGTAAGGTATACAGATGGTGACAATGCATCCACCAAAATTGAACACGTTTTGATTGATGAGTCGGGAAAGATGATGCTGAGGAAAGATACAGTTGGACATGGCGTGGTCCAAGTTAGCAAACATGAGCCTTTCGTGGACCTCTGACTTGGGAATGCTTAAGATTGCATCGTTTGGTTGAAACAGTGTGGCCATGCTAGATTTTTTTCTTTGATGATATATGTATGAATGTTGTTATCTTATGAGGTGGTTGATTTGATTGTACGAGAAATCGAGTTTTTGTTTCATAATTATGTGTTTGTAACAAATCTTGTTAAATGAGATGATTTTTAGAGAGAAATCTTTCTTTCTTATACAAAAAAATGAGAACCTTTTTTTTGCTCTTTGTTATCTTATCTCACCATAGATGATAATGTTATACCTTGAATTGTCTTTATATTTTATTTTTGTACAAAATTCGATCATAAATATGTAGTTAAATTTTTTTAGTGCAACGGTGATTTAGTTGTAAAAATGATTTTATTGCAACATCAAATCTGTAGCAAATAAGATTTTGGTGTAACTTTTAATTAGTAATAAAAATGAGTTTATTGCAACATCAAATCGGTAGTAAATAAGATTTTGGTGTAATTTTTAATTAATAGTAAAAATAATTTCACTACAATATCAATTATGCAGTGAATATATTTTTGCTGCAACTTTAAGTATGTCATAATAATGATATTTTATTATGAAATTATGTTTGCTGCAAATGCTACTTTTTATAGCAAAATATATTTCTTGCAGCTAAAAATATATTGTGAGAGAATTTTATACAGCGACATGTAGCAAAAAATTTGTTGCTGTAAAAAATAATTTGCTGCAAATTATCAATTTTTATGGCATAATTATTTGCGGTAAATAATTATGGCATAATTATTTCATAAAAATATTAATTTATAGTCAAATTAACTATAAGAACTAGTTGTTTTTACTCTAAAACAACTTAATTAGATGGCTCAAATATATTACCAATGATATTAGCGACGACTACAAGAGAAGTTATCTCACTTAGTCTATTTGGGACGGTGAGTAAGCCATCTTTAATTAGTTATAAGCAAAAGTTATGGTCGTCGTAAAAAAATTATAGTGACAACTTAAACTCTTGCTTATAACAAATTAGGTGCGATGGCTTAAGTCATTGACACTATTTTATTGATGAAGGCTAATAGGTTAGCATACTTTGAACCATGTATTCAGGGGCATTATGTAAATTTAGTGTGGTGACTTATGGTCATCCCCATTACTTCTACTAGTGATGGCTTGTTTGGAATCATCGCCATAGATGTGCAAAATGCCTCCGACCTTTTTTGGTGTTGACAAGTTGTCACCAATGTTTATTTGCGATGGCTTAGACTATCATCAAAAGCTCTTGAATAAAGAAAAGACATTGGTAAAAAATATGAAAATTTATGATTATTATATGGATTACACAATACAGCACATGTACTTTATAATCTATATGTACAAAAGATTCATACATTCCACATTTACATTCATCCATTCATGTATTAATTTAAGTCGTCACTAATTTCATTTCAAACAAATCCAACTGTACAAAAGAACATATCTTTACATTCATCCATTCAGTGTATCGCTAAAAGCATCCATTCCATACATGATCTACTCATACATAAGACAGTAAGAACATCCACTATATACTTGCATCCATTCATACAAGAGACAATTCAATCACATGTTTATCTTACATGCGGTGGTAATAACTTTCAATCACAATTGATACAACATTCAATCAAAAAATTGCATTCAATCAAAATTATACAATGTCAAATCAAGCCACATTTACAGTCTATTTGGTTTAATGTAAAACCAAAATCCGGGAAAAAGCTTTTCGTTGAATATGCTTTTCATGGAAGGAAAAATATTAGTTGGCAATTGGTTGCCAGTAGACTATTTCTTAGAAACTTTTTGTAGATATTTTGTAAAGTGCTTCAATGAGAACACAATAGTTATAAATAAATTTATCAATATTTATATAATTAAATTTTTTTTATAGTAAAAAATTAATGTAAAAATGAATTAAGTAATTTTTTCACATAAATTATATTTATAAAAACTATTTTATTATTTTGATGCTTATAAATTATTTTTCTTGAAATTAAGTCTTTAATTTTTTTATTTTTTTATTTTATTACATTATTTATAGTCATTTGAATAACTTTAAATTGTTTTATCAAATAATAATCAATAAATTATTTAATATTGTAGACACAATTTTGGTCTATTTGAATAGCTTAAATTATTATTTTTATGAAGTATATTTGAATATTCTTCTGATGGAACCGAATTTTTTGAAAAAATAAAGCTTCTTGTGCATTTCTGGATGAACAGTACCTAGTGCCCCTTCAGTGGGGCACTTTTGACCACCTATCAACAGGGCATTGGAAGCCTTGTTGGTAGGGCACTAGACACCCTACCAATGGGGTGCCAAGTGCCTTGTTGGTGAGGCACCGGCCCCTTGGGTCAACATTAATTCGACGGCTGACTTGACCCCTTGTTAGCTAATCTTGTCGATTTGATACATCTCATGATGCTAGCACCCCATTAAAGGGGTGCTTTGCCACATGGGAGATCTTTTTGCATATCTTGAAATGACCCTCTTTTTGGCTATAAAAGGACCATCTCCCTCAACAGTTTTAAGATTCCAAGCTCTCCCCCCACACTCTCTTAGTCACCACTACACTTCCAATACTCCCATACCCACCCGCAAGCCTTCAAACAACCCGAAAACTACTTTCTAAAAACCCAAAAACTCACAATTTTCTTCTTCAGAAATAGATTTTTCACCGACTTTATGAGACCCCCATAAATCCATCTCATTTTTTTTCAGGCCAAATCTCCATCCCAAGAACTTCCCTATTATATTGGCTACCTCCAGGAGCCTTCTAGACAATTTGAAGATCAATTGACGCTTCGAGGCGAAGCTGGGAAGAAGGGCCAAAAACCTGTCAGAACTAGGCCCTAGAGGGGGCACTGGGGGCTTCTACAGTTTCTGGCCCTACTTTTTTTTTTTGGGAGTTTTTCAACCCTTGTTCGATCCTTTGCTATACTTCTTAATTGTACTATTCATCTGCATGTTGTTTAGCATACATTAGGCTACTCATTTGCATCTTTATGCATCTTTAAACTTTCAAGACAAGGATTGGGATCTAGTCCCAATCTGGTCAATTTCTTACATTTTATTTGTTTATATTTGATTGTGAGCATGTTATTATACTACCTTCCGTTCTAATGGTTCTTTCCCTTGTTTCTATGTTTCTTATAGACATTCTTAGGTTCATCCGGCTGAGATGAAGCTTCAACTAGATTGACGAAAAGAAACTCACTCAACTCTCTTATTTTAGTAGACTGAGAAAGGAGAACTTAGAACCCCATAATCTCCCCGCTTCCAAAGATACGTTGGTCACTTTCTTTCCTTCATCTCCTTTCATTATCTTCTACTTTGGAGCCTTAGGCTCTTGGAGACCACCACCATCACAAACTCCACCTCCAAAGTCACCAAGAGAGGCATAAAGGGAAACCTCCCAGTTTCCACCAGTTTTGATTTCTTCTTCTCTTTATGAGTGTTTAAACTTTTGCGACCATGGTGGGACAACTTTTGCTTAAGTTAGTTCCTATTATCTTTCTTAAGAATGTCCACCTAAGAACATGTTTATTTTCATTCTGATCCCCATGTGAGCTATTTTCATTTTCTTGCATTGTCATTTGCTTACTTGCATGCTTGTTTGTTTTTTTTGGAATATCATCTAGTTTCTTTCAAGTTACTTCTTTTCTGTTGATCTCTTCAAAAGCATAAAAATCTGATTTTAGCTTGGTATATCACCTTAGTTTACTTCAACATCCTTGAATATCATCTCATTTCATTCTTTGTTAAGCATATTTCATTATCTTTAAGTTACCTCCTCTCAAGTCTTGTTTCTTTTAGCAAGCTTTCAAAGCATGTTTACTTAAAGTTATTGCTTTCTTTCATCTTAGTTTGATTTCACATCATCTCATTTCGTTGCCCTTGTTTACTTGCTTGCATATCTTTGACATCCTCTCATTTTATGCTTGGTTAAGTTGACTTGCTTTTTTTCTACATTATCTTGTTGATCGTTGTGTGCATTTATTTTCTTATTGCTTGCTCCTTATTCCTTGAGATTTCTCTTGCATTTAGTTTGCATTGGAGTTTTGGGTTTACCCGGCTTCTTAGGAGAAGGGCTCTCTCCTCCCAAAGCCCTCCACATCCAAACACCCCTCTTGATGGGTACCAACTCCTTCTCTAGGATTTCGCTCTCGGAAAGACTAACTAATTTCCATCAAGACCTTTGTAAGTCCCCAGACATGAAAAATTCTCTTTTCATTGATCAAGCTGGTTGTACCATTTTACTCGAAAACCCGGTGTACCCATTATCTAACATTGTGAAAAGAGTATCAACCTTAGATTTTTTAGCATTGTGAGAGCATACGGTCCTACCCATTTGTTTGAGTGGACAATATTTCTCTTAAGAAGTCACTAATTTAAGGTTGAAATCAAAAATTAGCGTTAACCATTCCAAGTCTTTGCTATTACTTGTTGGCAAGAAAAAATAAAAACTAAACAAAAATATCAAAATCATCTAAAAAAACCAAAACAAAACTTTGCTTGAGGTTAATTTGTTTGATATCTTGCTTCTCCCAATAAAAATTTAAAACAAAAAAGGTTAAATAATTTAAAATTAAAAAAGAAATCATTATGATTTTATTTGTCACTCTTCGTTTCTTTTCGTTGTGTTGATGAATTTAAGCTCAAGACATATTTTTGAAATGACGGATCAAAGCTACAAGTAGTTGTAGTTGGAATATGATCAGTTCTATTATTACCCTAATGCCAAATATGTCGTTAATAAACCCAAAATTCCTCCCGAACCTAGTCAAATTTCCCAACCCTAACTCACTTTGGGAGGCATTCTCTCAAGTCAACCCCTCTCAACTTCAGGCTATCGAGGCCATCCTCAAGGACAAGTCACCTATCAACCATGTTCCTTCCAAAGGTGGTCTTCACATCTGTATCCCTCGGTCAATGGCCCATCAACCCAACGTGCCTCCCATACTTGGTTTGTAGCCCTAATTTTCCCTCGCCCGGTGGCCAATCAAGATCACTCAGATTTGAGTGTTGTTGTTTCCTCCAGGACACTTGTTTATTTTTTTAATCATCTCAACTCTACTCACTCTTTGGTGAATCCTCCAATGTACCCTTCTTATCTGACCTCTTCAGCCCATCCTACTCCACTTCCGATGCACCAAGCACCCACTCATCCTCCTCCTATCTGGGAACCCTCCATTGATTAGATTGTGATTAACAAAATCAATTGGATGGATGAACACTGTAAAGAGCTTAGTTGTCTGATTGACACAAAGGCTATCCCCGAGATTTCTCTTCCTTCTCTACCTATCTTTCATCTCCCTCCCTTAGAGATGTCGATATACCATTGCAACAACGAGACTAGTAATCCCTTCATTCATATCAAGGACTTTCTATCTGAGTCAGTTATGTGGAAAAATGACCCAAGGGCCCTTGCATATCTTTTTCGAAGATCATTAGAGGATTCAACTCTAGAATGTTTTTACTTGGTTGACTTTTTGGAGGCGAGTTACTTTGAAATTGTTAAGGCTAAATTCTTGCAAAGATACCAAGATAGGGCCGAACCAACTTATTCCATCATCGAACTTATGGCCAAAAGGATGAGAAGTGATGAAGATTTTATCAAATATGCTGATAAGTGGAGGTCCATGGCAGAGACGTTTATAGATTCTATTTCATAGCCGAAGCAAGTGAAAATGATTATCACCAATGCTACTCCTGCCATAAAGAATATGCTGGCTTTGCATCACCCCACCTTCATAGGTGAACTTTATGAGAGGGCATGGTACATTCAAATGCAACTTAGGGACTCATCCATAATGAACCTATTTAATCCCAGTCCCCGAGCTATCAAGAAAACAACCTTCACCACAACCGACTCAGTGATGGAGGGCGTAGTGACAAATGAAAACCTTAATGTTGTAGGAAACCCACCTAACAACTACCAACATCAGTTTAGGAACCCTTAACAAAATCAACTATTTAGAAACCATCGTCATCCTTAGCCTCATCCTCAACCTTAGCTCCAACCTCGTCAACAACAAGCTCCAATCCCTTAGCGACCGCGACAACTAGCCGTACAAGCTCTAGTTTCTCAACCACCATGGCAACAATCGACCAACTATAACCAGGCACCCCCTCCTATGGCCTACGAATCCCAAAAAGTAGGACCCAAGAGGAACCACTTCTCGCCATTGCCATACTCTCTCATAGACATCTTTAATTCACTCATGGTGGCGGGGCAAATTGCATTGCCTAGGAAAAAGTTGGAATGACCACAAAATGCCAACACAGAGTGATACTATCTATTTTACAGATATCCTAGGCACACCATGGACAACTAATTTTAGTTCAAAGATTACATTCACCACCTTAATGAGCAAGGCAGTATCATTTAGGATCATATGGGGAGTATATCAGATCAGTAAAAAATCATCCTCAATGATAGCATGCACCAGCTTAGTAGCTGCAACAACAAGACCTCGGCCTGAGCATTATCCAAAATTTTTTACCTCTACATGCACCCACACCTAGGAACCAACATGTTAACCCCATATTGATCTATTCCAAGGAGTATCATGATCGAGGCAAAAATTGGCAAGTCGAGAGAGCCACCTTTGACATACACATCAACCTACCTCCCCCTCCTAATCGAACTATCTACTCTATACCCTAAACTTCATTATCTGACCCCATTATTCTCAATCGACCACCCATCATTTGTGCGCCACAAAAACTAGTATAACACTTCCAACCATGCAACTCCAATTGGGTTGGACCTGAATCCACCCATTTGAACCACTATGAACATCCCCTCTACTAGGACCTATTATCATTCCACCACATGCAACCATTTCCCTGCAACCTTCATATCCTTCAATGCCTCAAATCGTCATCATTACCCCTACACCAAGAGCTCCCATCATCCGTCCTAATCCACCAACAACCACTACCACACTGACTGTTGTCACTCAATTTGCCATAGTACTTAGGAGCAAGCATATGTTCCAAAGGGTTTTCTCTTAGGTCGGTCAATCAAGTGTGGCACCAGACTTAGAAGAAGAGCACATTGAAGAGCTGCTACCCGAGACATCCCATGATTTGCTAAAGCATCTTGACAAAAGCACAACGTGGATCTCTATCTTGGAGTTGATTAAGAGATCCAAAGTCCACCAGGAGGTTCTCCAATAGTACTCATAGCGAGCAATGGTTAACAAGAGCCTCCTTCTAGAGAAAATCTCATCAGTTCTGGTCCCAAGAAGTAAATACCAAGCCCTTACATTAACAAAGGAAGAATTGGCCAACCTAGAAATAAGAAAATGTGCCTTGTGCATTACCATTCACATCAATGGAATAGATATCAAATCATGTTTGGTCGATATTGGAGGTGTCCATCAATGTTTTGCCACTAGAGGACATCTGTCCATCTCAGATTATAGTGACTGCATATGACAATTCAAAGAAACCAACACATGGTATAATTACACTCGATGTCAAGCTTGAGCCCCAAATAGTCATTGTCAATTTTTACATACTAGAGATGAATCCAACCTACAAGGCCATTCTGGGATGGCTTTATTTAGAAGCAATAGAAGCAGTTGCCTCCACTAATCACCAACACATCAAATTTTCTTACAAGGGTCAGGTGATTAATATAGCTAGCATGCCTCTAGACCACCCATGCTCTCTGCCACCACCCCGTGGGCTACCAAATGAGCCTATTCTAACAATCATGGATCTTCCAAAAGAAAGAAGGAAACCAAGGCAAGTTTGGAGGAGAAAGAGAGAAGAAAATGAAACTATTGGGTGGCACATGATGAAGAGTCTGGGTTATCAGAAAGGCCGAGGATTGGGCAAAGAATTATAAGGCATAGTTGAGCAGATCAATCCTGTAGGTTGCAACTGATTGGATATGATGGAACCGTTGTCAATTGTCAAGTGTTGAAATGCAAGTACTTTGATGGTTGTTTATAAAAGTTTTTCATCAATAAAGAGACCATTAAAATGGATAAAGACAAGGAAGAGCAAGAGCTAGAGTGGGAGAAAAGAAAAAGAATCAACGACCCTGAAGATGAGGTATATTCTGAGATATCTCTTTTACTTTTCTCCGATGAATAAGGGTCAAGCAAAGAACCGCTCTAGGCTGAACCACCTGTTGACCCACCCGACAGTCATATTGCCAAACCAACTCGAGAGGATATCCAACCAACACCACGAGGACCTCCCCTTGTTATCTCATCTTCTAGGGCCGCTGCCCCAATTTACTTTGATGTTCTCCTTGAGCTCCTAGGCCCAATTCCTACTGTTATTGGCCTTTGAGCCCACCTATTCTTATTAGGTCTTTGAGCCCAACTTCTCCTATTTTTGGGCCCACATGCCCATCTTCTTCTTCTGTTAGGCTCATGAGCCCATCTATTTCTATTGATCCTTTAAGCTCACTTACCATTTCTGGGCCCACGAGCCCATTTTATACTCATTTTGAGCCCTTGAGCCCATCTCCTCCTACTTCCAGGCCCACAAGCCCACCTTTTCCTATCGAGTCCTCAAGCCCATCATTCTATATGATCATCAAGCCAATTAGTCCATCACCTCTTTTCCTTAGCATTGGGCCCGAAAGCCCTCTCTATCAGACCGTACTCAAGGCCTTCCCTCCTTATCAATACCTTCTCTTACCCCAGCTATCGTGACCAATCTCACCTTAAATTGGGTATCTGAAGCCCATTCTATCATTGTGTTTAGAACTTCCCACAAAATGTTCTCTTTAAAACTCAAATCTGGACCGAGGAGACATCTCAACTCACTCCGAAAGGCTTCTCAACCCAAGGAGGCACCAGATTCTTAATCGACTTACTTTATCCTTCATCTTTTTCAATAAATTCTATCCCTTCCACATCCTCTTCCTCCCCTTCTTTACCTTCTTCTTCTTTATGTTTATTTTCCAGTAAAAATAGAACAAAAATCAGAGGTAGAAGATTTCTAGGAAGGTATTTGCATCGTTAGCTCAAAAAAGTGTAGAATGTGCCAGGCAACCAGAACACTTGGAAAATGCAATCCAGTTAGATAAAATTTGATATAAGGATAACATTGATCAAACTTTAAGGGTTATGAGGTTGTATTAGTAAATGATCTTGACATTGTGGTCGAAGAAGAGGATCTGGCTAATGCTTATGCTTTGGGATTCAAGAGATTCAAAGAGCCATCAACCTTGATGGACTAGCCAACCAAGGAACTTAATCTTGGAACACCTGAAGATCCCAAGAGCATCCTCATAAGTGCCTATCTCACCCTATAGAAGAGCAGAATCTAATAGGGGCATTACAAGAATACAAGGACACGTTCTCATGGATGTATGAAGACATGTCGGGCTTGGATAACTCATTATAGAGCATAGACTGACTCTGAATCTCGAAGCCACCCCAGTCAAGCAAAAGTTAAAGAGATTCTACATAGAGGTAGCACTAAAGATGAAAGAAGAAGTCGATAAATTGCGCCAAGCAAAATTTACTAGAGTCATTCTCTATCTACAATAAGTGGCAAACATAGAGTCATGAAGAAAGACAGAAAAGTCTGAATTTGTATCAACTTTAGGGACTTGAATCAAGTGTGTCTAAAAGATGACTTCCCCCTTCCTTATATCAACGATCTTGTTGATAATACAGCTGGCTACGAAACCCTATCGTTCATGGATGGATACTCAGGATACAACCAGATCTGATTGGTAGAAGAAGACCAAAAGAAAACTTCATTCACTATACCTAGGGGGACTTATTATTACGTTGTCATGCCCTTCAGATTAAAGAATGCTAGAAAACCTATCAAAAGGCCATGATGGCAATTTTTCATGATCTGATGCATATATTTTTAGTGGTGTACGTGGATGACTTGGTGGCCAAATCTCTCAAACCTGAGATGAACATGCTAAGGTGTTGAAAAAGGTTTTGCAACGAGCCAAGGAATACAAGCTTAAGATGAACCCCAAGAAGTGTGTGTTTGGCATGTCATCTAGTAAACTACTTAGGTTCATTGTCAGTAAGAGAGAAATTGAGATTGAACCCAATAAGGCCAAGGAAATCAATGGCATGCCCCCATTAAGGATCATAAAAGATCTTAGAGGATTGATTGGGAGGCTATAGTTTATTTGCCAGTTCATCTCATAACATTCTCAAAAGTGTAAACCTTTTTATGAGTTGACCATGGCAAAGGCAGAATTTAAATGAGATGTGAGATGTCAGGAGGCATTTGATGGCTTAAGGAAATATTTATCAACTCCTCTTTTGCTCAAACCTCTAGTTCTAGGAAAACCTTTGATCCTATACATCTTAGTTTTGGAAGGATCTCTATAAGTAGTGTCGACTCAGAAAATGGGTTTGTCGTATTTGGATTGGCACCTCATGAGGGAATGAAAAAGAAATAAAACTACAGAGGAAAAGCTCTCAACTCAATCCTACATTCACATTAATACCCGAACTTTCATCTCTCTTGAACATTGGCGAGACAGTTCAGGTCATGAGGGAGGATAGTGAGGACGGAATACAAAGAACTTAAAACATGAAAGGATTGAAGTATGTGGTCACTAGGAGCCGCGGTCTCCGCTTTATGTAATGGAAATAAAAAGAAAGTGACCGTGTACCTTAGCATGGGATATCAATGTTTGGGTTCAACCTTCTTTCTCATCAATGGTCTGATGAAGAAGAGTCCTCAACCACTACTTGCTTGATGTACTTGTGCAACTAGAAGACAAGAAAATAAGAAAACAAGTGAAAGAAGGATCAGAACTAAGTGTAGTGTAGTAACTATAAATGAAGTGGCATGAAAAATGGCAATCGGAAAGAAACTCACTGATTTTGGGGTTAGCCCTAACTCCCCCTAACTCCTTTTTTTTAGTTTTTTTATGATATATGAGATGATGAAAAAACTAAAAACATGATGTATAAATGATGTTGGATGAATGACGAAGAAATAGAAACATGAACGGCTCAAATCGGAGCTAAAATAAGAAATATATCACCGATCTAGCTGGACAGCATACAAGTGTGGATGCATCCTTGACTTGAGCGCGCGGTGGGCGCGCCCTGGGTTTGAGGGCGCGTTGAACTCTATCTAGCACGACTTCGATGCAGAGCTCTCCACGGGCAGTCCTGATGTCAGAATTGAGCGTTGTTTGTCGCAATAGATAGAGGAGTTGAATAAGAAGAGTTTCTATGTTAATAACTTCTTCAAAATACGTCAATGAATCCTTGTAGAAAATATGTAAGTGAACAAAAACTGGAGACAATACCAGATTGCGTGACTTTGTTGAAATGATCACTACGGACAATTCAAAAGTCAGAATGAACTCCAGTTTGTTTTAAAAGAAAGAAAACTTACAGAGTGTTATTCAAGTTGAAGACAATTTGGATTTAATCCTATGAGAGCTTATTGGGGTTCGGCCTCTTTAAGTTTAAGACAATTGCCCATTGGGGTTCGGCCTCTTTAAGTCTTTTCTTCTTTATTGACTAACCTATTTTTGTGGCACACATTCAGATAGGTGCTTTGACCTGTGGGGTCATTGCCCATCTTTTGGCACACTTTTTTTCATTTTTTACATTTTAGGTACTCATTTAGACAGGCCCATATTTGTTTAAACATGTGGGGTTCATTATCCATCTTTTGCCACCCTTTTTTATTTCTTTTAACCCTGATTGACAGTTCGGTAAGATACCATTCAGGGTTTCTAATTCGGTCAGTTTAGTGAACTCATTCAACTAATGAGCACCTGTATGTGTATCTCAGTGTCTCCACACTAATGACCAATGAGATCAGTCATCCTCATCACATGAGAAAATATCACATACACTAGTCTATCCGGATCCTTGATGTCCCATCTCAAGTATCCTATGACTAGGAACATTTAGATCAATTACCTCTAGATGATCAATCTCATTATCATGATCTTATCATGATTTAATCATCATTGCATTTGATCAAGGACTTCATTATGATATTCGCATCTAATAAGTGATTATAATGAAGATTTCATAATTAATTGAATGAGATATTTCTAAAAATGTTGAATCATATCATATATGATTGGCTTGTAGGGCATACATTTCTATCAAGGTTGGCATTTGTGATGGAGGGATGTAGATACTATAGATGTGAAATTCAAGGGTTTCTTTATCCCTGGCAATGGGTGGAGAGGAGTACATCAGGGGTGTGCATGTGGCACTTGGATGGGATAAAGGTGGGTTGGTGTACAAGCTGATGGTTGAGAGAGATTGGGGTGACTCGGAGTTAGGCCAGGTGAACTCATCCCAGAGTAAGAAGAATGGGAAACATCATGACTGGTGTGGGAATGGCTAGCTTGGGGTACAATAGGTTGAAAATCACGGTTGATAAGCCATTTGTCACCCATTACAATCTGAATGGCATGGGTGACTTGATCAGGATCGCATTGATGTAACTCTTGTATGATTGATTGACGATCAAAGGAGGCATGAGCTTGATCATTATGATCTTGAGGAGGAGTATCGTGTGATGCCAAAGTAGAACTTGCTCATAGGCCCATCCTTGCGTCTTCTTTTGTTGTTCTTTGGCTTCTGTGGTGTAGCAATTTAGCCTGCCAAACATCTCAACCGACCTTACCATCATAGACCTAAAAAAAGAACCTAGCTTTGTCTTGACCAGGTTTTGATTTCAAACAATTCTTCTTTGGTTTTCTTTTGATGGTGTGTTAGTTTGGACCTTTTTTCTTTTGGTTGTTGTGGGCAAGCAAGTAAAGCAAAGTTTTATTTCTTTTGTGATGCTTTTTCTTTCTTTGAGAGATTTTTCTTTCACTTTTTGTAGACAAGCAAGTTGGACACAGATTTAAAGCAAAGAACTCTTTTTTTATTTTGGTGTTTTTCAATTTTTTATTGTTTTGAATTTTGGTTTGACAAAGAAGTTATGCAAAAATTCCTGAATGATTTTGCAATGATTTTGTTCAAACCTTAGATTAATGGATTTTTAAGAATTGTTCACTCAACACTTGTAGGATTGATTCCTATCACTTCAATCACCCATGACCTAAGGTTATTACAAACTCACCACGAATGGGTACTTGGGTTCTTCAGGTTTTGGGATGAATGGTACAACCAGCCCAATTGTGTAGAGAAGAATAATCCACGGATGGGAACTTATAGACGCCTTGATGGGAACGAACCAAGTCAACTAAGAAGGAATATCCCAGAAGAGAGGTTGGAATACACCAAGAGGGTGTTTGGAAGGTGAGTGTGTGTTGGGGGAGAGAGCCCCCGCCCCCGCCATCTTTCAATCCATGGACATTATATTTCGTTGGGGCTTTGAATTCTTAGGGTAGAAGAGTGGGGATTGTTCTTCTATCATTTGAAGGTGTCACCATTCCACAGGTTTGTTAGCTTCACTTTCCAATGACAAACAATACAACTGAGAATGAAGCCTTGTTGGTTGGGCTAGAGGCCACACATTTCTATGATGCCACCAAACTAAAGGTGATTGGTGATAGTCAATTGATTCTTCAAATGCATAGTCACCGATAGCCTCCAGGTTGACCAAGAGTGGAAGAAACCTAAGACGAATGCACTCAATCTTGTTTCCTAGCAATAGGTAGCCAAAGAAGAAGATCAAGAACCAACATAGGTCATAGTCTGCCTTCAGTGTGCAAAGAAGACCAAAAAAGTAGGTAGACACCTGTCTAACCGCGTACTCCTCAAAGATGTCCATGTCCTTTCTACCTATCTGGTGAGCCTCAGACAAACCCACCATATCTGCACACTACCACTGAGTCAATGTCAATACATAGTTTTCATCAAACTGAGGAGGAGTGAAGGAGTGGAGCTCCATCACCATGTTTGCATAGTCCCCGTAGGTGATGCCAGTCACCGGACACCCATAGACTCATAGACCAGTAATATGAGCGATGTCCTCTATAGATGGGACCAAATGTCCCCAAGGAAGCAGGAAGGAATGGGTAGCAGGGTCCCAATGCTCCAGCTTTAAGGAAGTGTCCATAAAAATTTGGTGCAACGGAAGCGACGATTCCTATGGGTTCCTTTAGAATCTGTCTCAATCGGAACCGAATGACGAAAACCAAAAATTGATCAAATCCAGTTCGAATATACCTGATAGGGATTCATATAATCCCATGGAGAGGAAAAAGAAGAGCTTCTCAAGCTCTTCAAATTGTTCAAGTGTCCGGTCTCCAGCAGTATTCACATGAACTTCATCCACAGTAGGTTCTCTCTTCGCGTCGGCCTTGAGAACTCTTCCCGAACGGAGCTCCATCAACCATGGACACCTTCTAGAGAGAGGAGGAGGTAGGGAGGAGTCTGAGGACATGGTTAACACTTTTGGCTTGATGGGGTTTGGCTGAAACCATTAGTATTTATAGAGAATTATGGAAGTTTTCATAAAAATCCAAAATCTCCATAAATTACGCCCTTGTCCCTGTACTTGTGGATAAGTCCTTTTGTGTGTGAACAACTAGGCCCAATAGCCTATTTGGTTGAGGCCTAAATAAAATAGAACAATTCTATATAATTTAATTAAATTTGTTATCCAATAACAGATTAATCGGCCTACCGATCATGAATGGTACAAGTCACATCCCATGATCCCAAATGGCTATAAGGATAATCTCATTTCCATTGAGCCTTTCCATCATCGATTACCACATGGATATAAACCCTCATCCATCCAATGTCCTGGTCGGAAAGGAGTACGGCATCGACTGTCAACTCCTTAGTGTACCGACTCTATAAGATCTTGTACTTGGAATTGGATCAATTAGAAAACTCCTTTTCCAATTATCCTATCTACCCTGGCCAGGAATTTAGAGTTCTATCCCAGAGAACATTCACTCTCACTTACTGAGAGTGGACGATCCCTTGTTGTCTGCTCAATTACCTCCATTGGGTTTTCTTTGTACCCGATCCATCGCTATACTGGACCATCTAAACGGTGATCCATAAGTCAATGGTCAAAGCACAATTTCTACCTAACAAGGTATCTTTGGTGACTCAGGTAAAAGGTCCAACCATGCAACCGTGATGATAGAAAACCCTGATTGACAGTTCGGTAAGATACCATTCAGGGTTTCTAATTCGGTCAGTTCAGTGAACTCATTCAACTAATGAGCATCTGTATGTGTATCTCAGTGTCTCCACACTAATGATCAATGAGATCGGTCATTCTCATCACATGAGAAAATATCACATACACTAGTCTATCCGGATCCTTGATGTCCCATCTCAAGTATCCTATGACTAGGAACATTTAGATCAATTACCTCTAGATGATCAATCTCATTATCAAGATCTCATCATGATTTAATCATCATTGCATTTGATCAAGAACTTCATTATGATATTCGTATCTAATAAGAGCTTATAATGAAAATTGCCTAATTAATTGAATGAGATATTTCTAAAAATGTTGAATCATATCATATATGATTAGCTTGTAGGACATACATTTCTATCACCAGCAACACTTGGATTAGGGCAAGATCCTCCTAGAATGGATCATTCTGGAGCAAACACCAAAGCCCATATGATCTATCCAGTCATGTTGGAAAGATGAGAGGCCCTTATAGGTACCCCTAACCAAAAACCAAGAGATTTGATATTTGATTATTTTTTTTTGCATTCAGAAAACAAAAATAAAATTTTGTTGAATGACAAAGGCATGCAATGATGGGAAAAGGTAGGAATTCAAATATACCTCAGAAAGGGAGTGAGCGATAAGTGTAGAGGGATATGCATCTATTTGATGCCCACGTGAAGGATGAATCCTCTTTGGCATATGCAAGAGAAGAAATTGTGTCAAGTATGCATGTATAATAATAATAAAAATCAATCAAAAATTAGACTCATGTGCCCTAGGTTGGGAGCACATGTGCCCCCAACTAGGGGCGCACAGCCTCATGCCCCCCTTCGGGGGTGCATGGACTAGAAACCTCACTTTTGCTCATTTTTGCCCAAAACATGATCAAATGAACTCAGAATTGCATAAAATTAGTGTCAAAATAAAGAACATTGCATGTTCTACATTTTTCATAACATAGGCACTAATCATTGGGCATGTTTTAAGCTCAAACCTTGAGGTGGAAGAAAAGAGGACCCGGTGAGTAGAGATAGTGAACATGATAAAATGAACAAGTTTGGACGGTAGAAGTTATTTATAGAAGGAAAAATTTACAAAAAATTATAAAAATTATAAAAATTATCCTTGTGTTTAGAAATTTGAGCTAATCGTAGAATCATTAAAAGAAAATAGAGCATGGTTTTAGTTTGCTCTAGAAAATTGATTGAATAGGAATGCTCTTATATATTCTATGAAAATTCTATTTGTGCTTGGAAAAATTCATAAATCATGTTCTAAAATAAATGAACTCAATAGATTTCATTATCATCATGTGCTGAAAAATTTTCATGAATAAGGAGAATTTGTGTAGATTTCTTTTCATTCCAAATTTAATTGAAAAATTCATTGTTTATTAAAAATGACCATAAATTATTTTATAAGCAAAAGATAGAGGAAGCAATTAAGCATAAAGAAGCTTCAACTTGGAAAGGTAGCAACGATGCTGGTTATAATCCTCTTCAACTGGTATGCCCGAGTAATGTAGCAGGCTTGTCCTCCACAAAGCAATAGGGGTGCTGGCTTCTTCTTTGTCATCAATAGAGCCAAGTCTCCTATGCTTGATAGGAAGCAAATGGGAAAACATTGGCATGTAATACCCACGATATTTTAAAAAAAAATCAGTTAATAGATAATTATTTATTATTATTTTATTCCCTTCTCCCCCCTATATATACCCTCTTTCTTCCCCCGTCGATCCCCTCCCCGGCGCCGCTTTTCTTCCCCAAGAAAACCCTACTTTTTCCCCGTCCCTCCTGCCTTTTCTTCTTCCTCCGCGCGTCTCTGCCCAGCCCCCGCCGCCACGTCAGCCGCGCGTCGCCTGACGTCGCCCGCCGCCTCGAGTGACCGCGCGTCCGCCTCCTCGTACCACCATCGCCACGTCGCCGCCGCGTCGTCGCACGCTGCCGGCCTCGGTTCTCCGCGCGCCCGCGCGCCGCGGCGCCGCCCGCGCAGCCCCGGTTGACCGTGTCATCCCGCCCGCCGCGTCGGCCGCCCGCCGCCACATGCCTCGGCCGCCGCAGCCGCGTTGACCGCCGACGGGCCGCCTCGGCCCCCGCGCACTCGCCTCGGCCGCGCAGCCCCGGGTGACCACGCGTCTCCCGCCGCGTCAACGCCGCCCGCCGCCGGCACCCGTTGACCCCCCCCGCCCCGCCGTTGACGCAGCCCGCCCGCCCGTGTGCGCCCGCCTGCGCTGGCCGAACGCCGCCGTGCGCCGCGCCCTCCGCGCGGCACTCTCCTTTCTCCCTCCTATCGCTCTCTCTCCTATCATCTTCTATTAAACTCCCTAGTTCATGATTTTTCTTCTACCAACAGATTTTAAGAACACCAACCCGGCTCAATTTTTCGTCGCCGACGCAACCACAGCAGTTTCGTTGCCTGATTCAATTTCCTTGGAATTCCGTGTGCCGTTCACCGTCGCCGTTAAGGTAGGCATCTCGGCTATTCTTAGCACTCTAATATACTTGATTAAACCGTAAAAATCATGCTTAGATCACCAAAATTAGAAGATTGTAATTATTGGGTTGTTTTGGATTTATTAGCATGATTAGATAGAGTTTAGATTAGCTTATTTAATCATACATGTTTAGATTATTCTATGTCCATGATTATTCATCATGTTGGATAATTATTCAATTATGCATGTTGGTGTGTTAGGTATGTCTTTATAGTTGAACCTAGTTAGATTAGCTGGTTCAACTATGCAAGTTTAGGTTGATTTAATTATCCATGTAGGTTAGTCGGCATGATAGGTTTTGCTATGTTTTAATCTAGTTAGTTTAGTATAGTTGCATCACGATAAACCTTAATCATATATATTCCGATTTGATAAAAAGCCGATGTAAGGTTTAGGCATAATGTTGTTAGAATTTAGTTTATTTTCTTTTATATAATAGGTAGTTCTGTTTAAGCATGTAAGTGTCATGTTTAGGTTGTAAATTGCATGATCCTATCTATATGCATCTTTTATGTGATAGATTGTGGTATGGTATGCAAATATGTGGTGCATAGAACCATGGGTGTTCATCTATGTATTTCATGTTTGGATTGCCAATTTCATATTCATGGTTACTGTCTGAGTTATTTATATGCTTGCATTGTGTGAAATGTGGTTAATGCAGTGAGATGCATTGTGATGGAAATGTACTTCACCAGACTATAATTCGGTCCTGTGGGTAGCAGATGAATTAGAACAATCCGGAGTATCCGTCGATCCCGGATACCGCGGTTTATCCTAAGTACTCCCCTGCCTATGGGGTACTATGGGATTTAGTTACTATATGTTACTTCCTACTATATGGTAAATCTGGTGCTAGTTTTGTGATGTGGCTACATTATTCAAATGGAGCATGATATTTACTCGAACGGTGTTTAGTTGTGCATTTGGCAGAGATATTAGTGTTCTAGTTGTGTCTTTGGTTTTATGTCAGGTGTAGGTGTTATGAGCATACCTAGAGTAGTCTAATGTGCAGGATATGTTGGTTTTAGTGCATATAGAGTCATGTTATCATATGGGGTAGTAGAATGACATTGTAATCACTTAATTGAAGATATATAATTAGCTTAAATCCTATGTATTATAATCTGATTTTTAGGCTTAATATGTATTGTATATCACTGGAAATCACTATTATAGTGGGGTAGTTCGTGTGTAAGTCCTACTGAGTCTGTGGTGACTCACCCCTTCCGTTGTTAATATTTTCAGGAGTGCAGGTTTAGCGCAGCAGAAGTGTAGTGGTGTTTTGGAGTCCGAGGAGCTAGTGGAGTACTCATTCAATGTTGGTATTTAATTTGTTTAGATAGGTGTTTGTTTATGGTGATATTATGTTGTAAAGTTTAGAATTATTTATTTGGATTGAGATTTTAGTCTTATTTGGTTCCAGACCGATATCCTTCCCCGTTACGTCGCCGAATTATCTTCCGCTGTGCATGTTAAAAATCCGGGTCGTGACAGGCAACTCATGGCAAGGTAGACCGATATGAGAATGACACAGGTGCGGATTGTATAGTACAAAAGCAAAGCCTGTAAGCAAGTGAAGGTCCACACCTGGTGCAAAGCAAACCTGAAAGTCGCTCTACATCATAATGACTGGAGCATGTAGAAAGCAAAAATGGTCCTTGTTGGCAAAATAGGCATGCCATTCTATTATCTTCTTCAAAGAAGAGTATTTGTTGGAGACCTTGTCACTGAAGCCAAGAGTAGTAGCATATGGATGCAGAGGACTATGGTGAAAGATACGTGATGTGGTGGCTACTTTACTTGCTGGATCAAACTTGAAGTAGATATCTACCCAACAAATCTGCAAAAGGGCACTGCCAAATGCAGCACAACCCACATAGGAAGAAGATAGGCCACAATACAAGAAGCCCAGCACTAGAGGCCCAAGGTGCTCACCACTCTAAATGCTGTAGATACATGATAGTGGTTCTAGAAAGCTATCTTCCACAGGAAATATGAACACCGCGGCAAGACAAGTAACAAAACCTTTGGCGCCATTGAGTAGCCAGGTCTCGTCAAGATGCGAGACGACAAACTAGAGATAGACCAAGCTGCCAATTTTGTGATGTTGATCCACTTGCCAGCCACTAAAGAACCAATCTTTGTCCGCTTCAACAAAGTCTTGCAAGAACTCTAAGTTAGACATTGATCTAGGAGGAATAAACATGTTAGTCAGTTTCCCCTTTCGGGTCCAAAGGATTGCCTTATCAACCGCGTGAATGCCATCGTCCCCATCTCGAGAAACTTGCCATGCTCCCTCCTTTCCCATCATGGCAACCTTCTCCGCTCTGTTGTCCAGGCAGTGTCTAACCTTCTCAACCGTCATCCCATTGTACCAATTACCAAACGTAGGACAACAGAAAGTCAAACATTAGTTGCAAATCATCCTCTAATTTATTTCCGGACAAAGCATGCCTAAGACTTAACATAAAAATAAAATGAAACGAAAGCCAACGGAAGGAACTTATTATACGCATTTCAATGTTCACTATTAGAGACGTAAAATAATATTCTCTCAATATTTTTGACCGGCTCTAAGGGTCACTTGATATCAAATTATTTAAGATATTAACTTGGTTTACCTCTTAAACTTTGTGTTAAAAACATATTCATGTTTATCCTGAAATTAATCTTATACCAAAAAGGCCCTGGGTTAAGAAGCTAGCAGAATAAAGTTACGAAAATACTGATCATTATCTCAACTTTAAATCATTCGAAATAATTTACACAAAAATTTTCAGTTTATCTTCCCTACACAAAATCTGAACTCGTCACTACGGTATGAATATGATGCCTGTAAACTTAGTTGACAAGAATGTATGAAACGAGGGTAACCGAAAGGAGGACATGGTATTAGGGATGACAGCAGGCGGATCATACACTACAAGAAAAATTGTTACTGGCGACGGCTTAAAGCCGTCGCCAATGACCATAAAGCCGTCGCCAAATAGTATTGGCGACGGCTTTACAACCGTCGCCAAGTCGTCGCAAATAAGCCCGTCGCCAATAATATTGGCGACGGCTTAGTCAAAACCGTCGCCAATAACTATATACGCGACGTTCAAAAGCCGTCTCTTATAATATTTTTGGTGACGGCTCAAGCCGTCGCCCATAACTGTATTGGCGACGGCTTTTAAGCCGTCCCAAATAACACTATTAAAGACGGGTGGGAGGCCGTTTCAAATAAAGGTAGGAGCGACGGCGATTTGAAGCCGTCGCAATCTGATTATGGGCGACGCCTTGTCAGCCGTCGCTAAACCAGGTTTTCGAAGCCCGCGGATAGCGAACAAACCTATTGGCGACGGCTATTAGCCGTCGCCAATAACTTATACACGTCGCGAAAAGGAGTATTGGCGATGGCTTCGGCCGTCGCTAAACCAGGTTTTCGAAGCCCGCGGATAGCGAACAAACCTATTGGCGACGGCTATTAGCCGTCGCCAATAACTTATACACGTCGCGAAAAGAAGTATTAGCGATGGCGTCAGCCGTCGCCAAACCAGGTTTTTCGCCAATAACTTATACACGTCGCGAAAAGAAGTATTGGCGGCGACTCTTTGAAGCGATCGCCAATACTATTTGGGACGGGTTATCACCGTCGCTAAACCAGGTTTTCAATCGCGGATAGCCAACAAACCTATTGGCGACGTGGCTATTAGCCGTCGCCAGAATATATACACGTCGCTAAAAAAATATTGGCGGCAGTGAGGAGCCGTCGCTAATATACGTAATGTAAAAAAAAACAGCTATATTTGTTGTCGGATTCATGCAGGTTGACATCCATACATGAATATACATTATCGGAATCGATTCATACATCTCAAACACATTTATCACTCCAAAATGGTTTACATCCATTCACATTTATCACACACATTCTAAATCAGAACCTGGTACAATCAAACCAAATAACAATCAAAAATACAATCAAACCACATTCTATTGAATAACACATCCAACATACAACTCAAATATCATCCGATAACACCATATCAATATCCATAATAAGTTTAGAATAAAAAGAGTACAAAATAGATTGTCTAATGAGAAAAGGATCAAAATATCATTCATCTTCATATGATCCTTCCTCATCATCATCCTCGTACTGTTCCTCGTCCTCATCTCCGTCGTCGTCTTGATGATGGGATTGTGTTGGAGGTTGTCTCGATGTGGATGGTACATTGGCCGGGAGCCTTTGACTCATTTCTTCGTACATTTGTGTCAACCGTTGGACTGTTTCTTGTAACGATCTTTGTTGATCGTCCAATCAAGTTGCTTCAAAGAAGAAATCTCAGATCTACATTCGACGTTGACCTGAGCTTGCTTCTCCACTTGCTGTCTAAGCTCCTGGACCTCTTGGGTCGTGGAGGAAGAAGAACCTCCACTGGACCCTCCATACCAAGTGTTGCGAGTTTCACCTCGCCCACCACATCTAATCCGTCCCGGTCTATCTCTACCGAAAACGGATACAAAAGCCTCCTCCGGATTGAGTGGCTGAGATACCCCAGCATCAGAAGAATCGGATGCTGGGGGATTCATCAATTGTTGCATATTTTCCTACAATGAGAATTTGAGTTATAAAATGTGGGTATTAAATGAAAAAAAATTGAGAAATCAAATTGGTATCGGTGTATACCATCATTTGACGACTCTGGTCATTATCCCAGATGACCACTCCATCTTCCTCTTCATGTGTTTGAGTCATCTGGAAAACCTCGGGACGAGTAGGGCGCCGTCCTTCTTTTTGTACCTGTTCAGAAACAATAAGACATAAAATTGCATGAAAACTAAAGAATTCAATTAAATATTTAATTTTCATACTTACAAACTCTCGCTCCAACTCGTGGATGTTTGTTCTTCCTCTTCTATATGGCATTGTTAACTTACTCCTATTTCCTTGATTTCTTTCACTCAATGCCTATAAATTTAAACAAGAAGACTTCGTTAATAACATTCACTTTATAGAAATGAACGAAAACATTTAAATAAAAATTTATTTTTACCCTTGTTTCATCTCGAGCCCATAAATTGCACATATGTAGCCATTGTTCCTCATTGCATTGTCGAGGAACATTGGCTACATGACCTCCTCCAATGATCGTCCTGCAAAATACTGAATACAAAGATTGTTAATAAGGAATATGAAGATTTACATTACTTGTAATTAAAAACATACCCTTCTTTTTAAATGGCTCCTCTGCTTTCTTTGCATTTCGCCCATATGTCTTAAAATCTGTGCATCTATAGATGCACTCCGTTCAGGTAAAGTGTTGCTACATGAAAAAATAGTGTGAGAATCAAGACAACAAATTATAAATAAAAGCACAAAAATTAAGTTTACCTCGAGATCACGAAAATCGCATCTTTCTTCCGTGGGAGAGTCATGTAATTTTGTTCCCATAGATTGCAATGTACTGTTACATACCCCTAGATAGGATGTGAACTCCTGACCATGAGATCCTACACCTGAACCACCTACTAACTCGACATTAAATGACTCGTCGGGTCCCAGAGTTCGCACAGTCATCGCCTTAGCTGGACCTCTCCCACGACGAGCAACTGTAGCTATTTACATGTGATACGAGAAAATTGGTTAAGAGACAAAGTAATTCTTAAGCAATTGATATAATTAGAAATATTTAATCATATAGCTGAAGCGTGTGAAGATGGACTACCTCCATCCGAAGGTGTCGCCCGAGGAGGAACAAAGCTCGGGTGCCTCTAAAAGTCGTTGTGTGGCAACACCTCTAGAGCTGGAAGGAGTAGACTGGGATCGATCTCTAGATGCATGAGATCGACCTGAGTGACTCTGTGGTCCACCACCCTGTGATGGTGTCCCCCCCCCGAGACGTCCTACGGCTCTTGCTGAAACCCTTCATCTGTCATATCATAAGGAGATATGATTTGAGCTGAATCAAGAGTGATGTTTTCCCCCAACCGGGTTGGATGGGCCAAATCGGCCTCGAATTAAGTGTTTGGATTTTTTCCCCCAACCGGAAGCCGATTTGCCCCATCCAAGCCCGTCACCGGGTTGGATGGGCCAAATCGGCCTCGAATTAAGTGTTTGGATTTTTTTCCCCCAACCGGAAGCCGATTTGCCCCATCCAAGCCCGTCACCGGGTTGGATGGGCCAAATCGGCCTCGAATTAAGTGTTTGGATTTTTTCCCCCAACCGGAAGCCGATTTGCCCCATCCAAGCCCGTCACCGGGTTGGATGGGCCAAATCGGCCTCGAATTAAGGGGTTGGGTTTTTTTTCCAACCGGAAGCCGATTTGCCCCATCCAAGCCCGTCACCGGGTTGGATGGGCCAAATCGGCCTCGAATTAAGTGTTTGGATTTTTTCCCCCAACCGGAAGCCGATTTGCCCCATCCAAGCCCGTCACCGGGTTGGATGGGCCAAATCGGCCTCGAATTAGGTGTTTGGATTTTTTCCCCCAACCGGAAGCCGATTTGCCCCATCCAAGCCCGTCACCGGGTTGGATGGGCCAAATCGGCTTCGAATTAAGGGGTTGGTTTTTTTTTCCAACCGGAAGCCGATTTGCCCCATCCAAGCCCGTCACCGGGTTGGATGGGCCAAATCGGCCTCGAATTAAGTGTTTGGATTTTTTCCCCCAACCGGAAGCCGATTTGCCCCATCCAAGCCCATCACCGGGTTGGATGGGCCAAATCGGCCTCGAATTAGGTGTTTGGATTTTTTTCCCCCAACCGGAAGCCGATTTGCCCCATCCAAGCCCGTCACCGGGTTGGATGGGCCAAATCGGCCTCGAATTAAGGGGTTGGGTTTTTTTTTCCAACCGGAAGCCGATTTGCCCCATCCAAGCCCGTCACCGGGTTGGATGGGCCAAATCGGCCTCGAATTAAGTGTTTGGATTTTTTCCCCCAACCGGAAGCCGATTTGCCCCATCCAAGCCCGTCACCGGGTTGGATGGGCCAAATCGGCCTCGAATTAGGTGTTTGGATTTTTTCCCCCAACCGGAAGCCGATTTGCCCCATCCAAGCCCGTCACCATCCAAACCCAACCCTTATTGGAGTTGTCATCCACGTAAAATACTTGCTCCACTTGACTTGCAAGTGCAAACGGTTCATCAGTTCCTAATCTTCGTTGTGTGTTTAATGATATAAAACCATAATCGTTAAGTTTAAAACCTCGATCCTTGTTATACACATCCCACCATTCACATTCAAAACTATTAAATGACTATTCTTTTCGAACGATATCTCAAGTATATCTAAAATCCGTCCATAATAACCATCACAACCAGATTGGAGTTGATCCTTGACAAGAACACCACATAGTTGAGTTGATTTATTTGAATCTGCATCGAATGTTCGAAACCTAAATCCGTTGCATATGTATCCTGAAAGTGATGATACAAATCTAGATGGACTTAGTGATAAAATATCTAACTCCTTCATGTATCTGGAAGAACCTATATTCTTTAACTCCAAAATGTGTGATCTAAACCACAACAAGAAGTTTTCTTCTATAGTTGATCCATTATTAAGAGCATTTGTATGATCTTGACGAAAACAATCGATATCAGCATTCTGATTCAACACATATGTATGGATTAACTCTTGCTCCCTTTCCGTCAATATTTTAGGCACTCGCCTACATTTCAATGGTCGTCCAACTGGTATGAATATAGAGGCGTCGTCATGATCATCCTCATATGGAACACCATCATAGTTTCGATCTCTACTATATTCACTTGTATCTTTCATATATGTTGAAATAAGCGCTGTACACTCCTCAACTAAATATCCTTGGCCAATCGAACCTTCGACTCTTGCCTTATTTCCGACATACTCTTTTAGCTTCTTCAAATATCTTTCAATCGGATACATCCACCGATATTGAACTGGTCCAGACATTCTGGCCTCATAAGCCAAATGCACAACCAAGTGGACCATAACATCGAAAAATGATGGTGGAAAAACTTGCTCCAACTTGCACAATGATATTACCGCAATCTTAGACTCCCAATGTCTTAAAATGTTACTATCCAACACTTTTGCACAAATGATCTTAAAATACTGGCATAAATCTACAATGGGACTGAGTACATCCTTCGATACTATCCCTTGAAATGCAAGAGGAATGGTCATTTGCATCATGACATGACAATCATGACTCTTTAACCCACTAATTCTTCGGCTACTTATATCTACGCATCTACTAAAATTTGAGGAATAGCCATCTGGTACTCGAATATTCTTAATAAAATCAAGTATTCTAAACTTTTGTTCGTTGCTAAGCTTGTAAACTGCATCAAGAAACCTCGATGAACCCTCATATGGATGTAACTCTGGACGAATGTTTAAATCTACTAAATCCTTCCTCGAGATAATGTTGTCCTTATCCGTTCCTGATATGTTAAAAATATCTAATATATTATCACACACATTCTTCTCAATGTGCATGACATCTAAATGGTGCCGAATGATCGTAGATGGCCAATATGAAAGCCAAAAAATATACTCTTTTTCTTCCAATTTCTATTTTTTGACAAATTCTTCCTTAAATTTTCTAAATCCTTCTTAAATGGTTTTCCGAATCTAATAACATCCATTTGTTTTTGTTGGCTCCATATCTCATATCCTCGTAAGCAACTTTGGTGTTCCCTTCGGACACCGACGACCATCGAAAAGATGATTGTATTGATTCTTTCTCCATAGATGTGCTACCGGCAACCGACGATGACCCAAGTAACATTGTGTCCGACTGAAAGCAAGTCGAAGAGAATGTGTTTCCTCATTGCAAATAGGACATGCCAATTTCCCTTTAGTACTCCATCCATAAATTTGCATATCCCGGAAAATCATTTATTGTGCTCAAAAGTATGGCTCTCATCATAAAAATTTCTTTTTTGGTCACAGTCATAGGTCTCCAATCCGATCTCCCACAAATCTTTTAACTCTTCTACTAATGGTTGCGGGAATACATCGATATCATTTCCGGAGCTCTTGACCGGGTATTAACATTGATATCATTGTGTACGTGGCCTTCATACACATCCATGGTGGCAAGTTATATACCATTGTTATAACAGGCCACAGGCTATCCTTTGAAGACCTGTTACCAAATGGATTGAACCCATCTCAAGCCAATCCAGCCGAACATTGCGTTTTCTCTAACGCAAAATCCGGATAAAGTTCATCTACTCTTTTCCAAGCCGGAGAATCGGAAGGATGACGCATTTCACCAGCCAATTGGTATGCCCGTGGTTGGCAATGCCATGTCATCCATTTAGCCGTATTGGATGATATGAATAGACGACGCAACCTATCTCGTAATGGGAAATAATGTAAAACTTTCTGTGCTACTTTTTTATTTTATTTTGAGTATCATCTTTATATCTGGAAGTGTTACATTTTGGACAAACACTTTCATCTTTATTATCTCTCCAAAAATAATACAATCATTTTTACATGCATGAATTTTCTCATAAGTAAGTCCCTAATTCCTTAACTATTTTCTTAAGTTCATACCAATTATCGGGGACACGCACTATTAGGTAGCACTTCCTTAAATAAAGATAAGATCGTATCCATACATCTTCTAGTGAGACCATTCATCGACTTAAGTTGAATCAACTTTAAAATAAATTTTAGTTTAGATACATCTTTCACACCATCATATAAAGGTGTTTACGAATCTTTTAATAATCTAAAATATTTTAAACTTTCCTCATTTGGTTCATCCTCATTTTGTCGGGTAGAAAATTCATTGTTTTGAATATCTTCGAGCATTTCCGTTAAATCATCATCTACGTTATCCTCTTGCCGTTCATTTAATCGTGTGTTATCCTCATTCCAAGAGCTAAGTTCAAATTCACCATGACATATCCAAGTTTGATAATTTAACCATATGCCATCACATATTAGGTGTTCTTTCACAATATTTCTTTTTAAAATAAATGTATTGCAACATACTCTACAAGGGCATTGTATTAAATCTTTGTGTTGTCCATGTCTATATTGTATCTTACAATCATCAAAAGCATAGTCTAAGAATTCTTCGACACCTCGTACATACATAGAATCTAATCTATTACGAATAAGCATCCAAGATTTGTCTAATAAACTCATTTCTTCTAATAAAAAAATCTCAAAAAAATAAATGACAATGTAATAACTTGTTTACTCTAACCGGACGTCCTCCAAGGGAAGCAAGTTTCAAGTGAATACAAGTCTTTTGAAGCTTCCTGAAAACAAGGTAAAAAACAAATATATATATTTTTTAGACATATAATCAATCGAAGAACATAATTTTCTCTTTAAATAAACCCTATGCCCTAGGAACAGACTTGGATTGGGCAATGAAACCCTTCGGATTGGGACTTGGGGATTTTGGCCCAACTCAAAGCCGGACTGTCGAATCCAAACTCGAACGAGCCTCGGAATGGCGAATCCGACTTCGGATTGGCTAATTAGGGATTTTTTCCCAACCCGATGCCGGATTTCCCAATCCAAACTCAGAATGGACTTCGATTGGCGAATCCGGCTTCGCATTGAGACTTGGAAATTTTTGCCCAACCCGAAGCCGAATTGTCCAATCCAAACCCGGAATGAGCCACGGAATGGCGAATTCGGCTTCGGATTGGGGAATTGGGGATTTTGGCCCAACCCAATGCCGGATTACCCAATCCAAACTCGGAACGGACTTTGATTGGCAAATCCGGCTTCGGATTGGGGACTTAAGTTAGCCCAACCCGAAGCCGGATTTCCCAATTCAAATCCGAATGAGCTTCATATTGGCGAATCCTCGGTTTGGATTGAGATTTGGAGATTTTTGCCCCACCCCTATGTCGGATTGCCCATGATTGTCCTATTTTATTTTTGTCATCTTAAAAGATATTGAACAAATACCACATTTGTTCTAAATTTTGAATCCAATAAAAAACACCTCAAATTACCACATAAAAGTAAATTTGTTTGATTGTTTGAGGTTACCTAAATAATAACTAGCACATTTAACTAACAAATATCACATTAAATATAATCAATTTATCTAAAAAATATTACATTTATCTAAAAATATATTGTTACCTAAAAGGAGGTCGGCTAAATGGGCCAGGCAGCGGCGCGCTTCAGCAAGCACTACTGATGGAAACCTGCGTGGGTGGCAGCAGTGGCAAATGATGGCGGAGGCACCGCAGAGGCAGCCGAGCGCGCCGCTGGAAAGCGAAGGCAACAGGCGGGCGGCGTCGGCGGCGAAGCGATAGTGGCGCGACAGCGCCAGAAGAGGCGAACGGCGGCGGCGGCGCACGGCGGGCGCGCGTGGCCGACGGTGGCGGCGGACAGCGCCTAGAAGAGGAGAGGCGGCGGGCGCGCCGGCGGCGGGGCACGGCGGCGGCGGGCGGCGCCTAGAATATGCAGCGCGGCGGCAGCGCGCCGCAGCGGTAGAGCAGCTCTTATCAGCGGCGCGCGGTTGCCGGCAGCCAGCACGCGCCGGGCCACAGCGCACGCACGGCGGCGGCGACGGGCGGCAGCGACGGTGGCGGCAGCGGCGGCTGCAGGCGGCGGCAGCTAGGGCACAGAGCAGCGGGGGGAGGAAGAGGAGGGAGCGTCGGCCACATAAGAAAAATTATTGGCGACGGCTTCTTAGCCGTCGCCAATGTGCATTAAGTTACATTGGCGACGGCCACGCCCGTCGCCAATAACTTTCGACCGTTGAAGGTATTGGCGACGCTCTAAGCCGTCGCCATTAGTCCCGACCGTTGAACGGTCAACAGCCGGGGCCGTGAACCTTTTAGCGACGGCAGAGCCGTCGCGGAAAACAGTTAGCGCACGACGGCTTCATAAGCCGTCGCTAGTTTACCTCATGTTGGCGACGGCTTAATTGTAGCCGTCGCAAATAAATGTTTCAGCGACGGCTTTTTAAAGCCGTCGCCAATAACCCGTCGCTAATAACCCTTTTCCCTGTAGTGATATATGAGTAGGATATATGGTAAGAAGATTATGCATCCGTATTAATTTTATAACTGAAAAATATATAAACTTTTAGTCGTAATTATTAAAAATAATTATGTCCATAAATTGTTTTGTGCCATCCGTAAAGAAATAGTTAACACTAAGTTAACGAACACATATGTAAACACATAATATATAAAGATTAATAAAATAAATCAAGAAATAAATTAACTTAAATAACAAAAAACCAAAATATAAGAAGAATACATATTAGAGACACTCATAAAATAATAAGGTAAATTAAATTTGCACCTCCATGATAGAATTCTTTAAGATAAAATAAAAATATAAAAAATAATGTTATTAAATGTTATCTTGATAAAATTAGCCCGTCTCAAATCAGCTAGAATACAAGTTGCGCGATAACATACTTTGATTAATAGGTACGATTATCAGATAAATGTTTGATTTAAAAGATATCTGGTGCATCAAAAATAAATTATGTTTCAACTAATTGTTAAGTTGATAATTTGATCAAATAATTGGCTACAATTGACACGTTCTTAGTTATTATATCAGGTATAAATAATTGGTTAAAAATTATTTTCTGTTGATTATATTTTATGCCCTGTTTAATTAGAGGTTCATTTTTGGTACTTTATCAATATCTTTTTGAACACACAACGCAACGACCAGGCGCGTGCCGGACTACACGTTGGTGAGGGATCAAGTGCTGCCACTTGATCCCCACAAGAGCCACCCCCCGGGGGTAGCCCGGCATTAGCCAGAATCGAACCCGGGTGTATTAATATTAATATTTTCAAATGTTGTAATATCAATATTAAATTAATATAAGTCGACATTATAAATTTTAAAATTAATATAATTATATTAATATTTTTAATGATTTTATTAATATCAATTTTAATTTTTTTTGGTTAATAATTTTAAAATTGATAACGATAAAATAACGTTACCCAGTGGGACGTAAGGTTGAGAAGAATCTGCTCCGCAGCCCGCGGCTGTCTTCTCTGACTTGGAAACCGTCGTCATTTCTCACGCCCACGCCGTCGTCATTTCTCACGTCAACGGGTGGTCATCGCGGAGTCACGCTTGGGAGGCTGGATCAACCCCTCATGATTGGGTTCTGCTTCTTCAACACAGAAAAGACCCGTTCCTCCGCACGTGGTTCTCGTTCCACACAAGTAGTACAGTGGAACCGGTCTCCCGCGTCTGCTCGAACGCAGTCGTCCATGTTATTCCGTTAGAATTATCTTAATAAGGCAACTTGATTAATAAAAAAAATAAACTCCTAAGTTTATCTTTAAAGTTTTCATTGATGCGAAGAATATATTTACACTTTTGATGCGTTAAGATTTGAGTCATGATAGACCGACTTTATATCTACGAGACTAAATTCTGGCCTCTCTGGTAATATTATACTTACTAGAAATGTGGTCAAAGTCTTTATCGACAACTACGAGATTGTACGAGAAGAAGTCGCTTTCGATCCGACGTGATGGAAAGATCATCTCACGCTGACTTGTTTTAATAACAGATTTTTTTTCGCAAATTTAACAGTTGATATTACAACTAATGTTCCGTTTCTACGAGATTTGATGGACGAAAACCGACTCTTTTCTTCTTCAATTCCCCCGTAGATTCAGATCATCTCGTTTGTTCATTGTCCGGTTTGAAATATACCGAAAACCGATCTCAACTTTATTTTATTTGGATTACGAATGGTTTGTGCCCGATTGACGAAAGGGATGTAAACGGATCAGATACAACAGAGGAGTAACTATGAATCGGTTTCAATTTTGATTCTGATAATTTCGAAATCACCGTGCTTCAATTTCAATACGATTCCGATTCCGATTCCGATTTGGATAACTAAATATTAAATTATTAAACTCTGAATCGAATTCAATAATTTTTTATCTTGATCTTAAAGGTTAATTTTTATTTAAAAATAAGTTAATAATTCAATATAATTATTAAAAGTTAATATGATATTTTTATTTTTTTATTATTTTATCAATTTATATATCATGTTATGATTTATTTGATTTTATTTTAATTATTTTTATTTATAATATTTACTTTTATCGAAATCAAATAAACGAAAATAAAATTACTCGTGGCTTGTGCACAGTGGTGCAGCCGGCTGGCCCGCAGCAACGAAAGCCCGTGCCCCCACGGGCTGCCTTCTCCACCGAGCGACGGTGTGCGGCTGGACCCATGGTGGCTGAGCGATGCCCCGACCGCACAGGCGTCCTACTGTGGTCGGTCAGTTGTAGGCAGGGCCGGCAACGACGCATTGTGGAGCCGTCTTCTCCGCCGTAGCTCCCTAGCTTCCGGCAGCTAGGGTTCCTTTCGTAAACCTAGTTTTCTCGAAAGGTCTAGATCATGTTAATATTTGATATTATTGATTTATAGAGAGAATTATTGTAAATATCTCGTGATATAAAATTACATTAAGGATATTGATTTGAAATTGCATCCAAAAATCTCTTTAATTGAATATATAGAATGAAATCAATAATTAACTAATTATTACTTAAACAGACTAAAGGTAATATATCCCTACTTTCGTGTATTCTTAGTTGATTATTAAATTAAAGTGATTGTCATAACATTGCAAATTTTTTTTATCATGTATTATAAATTCTTGTGCTATTATAGATCTTTGTTATGATATATTATCTACATCTTGATAGTAATGTGAGCTTATTTATGGTTCTTTTCAACTATGACTCTTACTTTTTTTGCATTCTCATTTGTCTATAATTTCTACACTAAATGGATCAAAATATAGTGACAGGCATGAGTAGCTTATTATCACCTAAGGATGTGTAGACTTTGTTTTAGCTCTTCATATTGAAAAATCTGCTGAGATCACAGAAGATAGTATGACATATCAAAATATTCAATTTAAAAATTGAGAGTGTTCAAACAAATTGTCACTAATTACAATCAAGAATTTTATTACAAAGAATATCAGGGATTCTATATATGAGAATGAAAGGGAAAAAAATTTCTTAATTACCTTAAACAATAGTTCAGTGGATCTGACAAACTAATTGCTAGAATGCTTACTAATAAATTGACTTCTATAAAATATAATGGAACCAGTGGTGTGTGCAAGCACATTGTAGAAATGTTTGACATTGCTAAAAAACTTAAAACATTGAGCTTGACTATTGATGAAATCTTTTCTATTACATTCATTCTTAATTATCTTCCATCATAGTTTACTCAATTCAAAATTTCTTACAACACCCATAAAGAATCGTGAAAATTAAATGGACTTATATTCATGCGTGTGCACTAGGAAGTTAGATTAAAATAAGAAGGTTCACTAGTCATCAATTATGCTTCTATAATTCAGCAATTCATGCCTATAAAGAGGAAAGGTGAAACAATTCCACCAAAGAATGGTAAAAAGGATGCAAAGAAAAGGGCAAAAAAAGAAATTCTATTTCCATTACAAGATAGGGTAACTTAAGGCTGAATGTCCAAAATGGTGAAGTTGGTTTGAGAAGAAAGATAACTCTTAGTTGCATACTTATTTTCAAACTAATTTTATGAATGCATCCTTTAAATTGATCGAGTCTAAAGTAAAAGCTATAGGGTTTTGCAAGCTTCATCTTAAAACTAGATGATATATTTTAAGTTCCATCAATTTCTAGGCACTTGATATCCTTAACAAAACTTGATGTATTAGGTTATTCAAGTAGTTTTGGTAACTTAAAGTTTAGTTTGTTTAAAGGCCCTATTTTCATTGGTTCATAATTTTTATGTGATGTTCTTAATAAAATAAATGCAAATTGCTTCTGTTCTTTTGTTTTATCCACCTTTAATGTAAATGTTAGTGTCAAGTGCAATATGAATAATGAGAGTTACTCATTCCCATGGCATAAAAGATTGGGTCACATATTGAAGGATAAGATGCTAAGATTAGTGAAAGATGGAGTGTCATCCACTCTTAACTTACTAATTTTGGCACTTGTATCAATTGTATAAATGGAAAATAATTCAAAACCCAGAAAAAGGATGCCTTAAGATATGAGGAACTTCTTGTTTTACTAACACTGACATTTGTGATCCTCTTCCTCATTGTATAATAGGTGAACAATATTCTATCACATTTATTGATGACTTCTCATAGTATGATTATGTTTTTGTGATAAAAGAAAAGTTTGAGTCTTTAATGTCTTTTAAAACTTTTAAAGATCTTATAAAGAACAAATTGAACATGAAAATTAAGGTAGTGAGATCAAATAGAGGTGGAGAATTGATAGAAATGTATATCCTACAAGTTAATCATATGTGATATAGCTTTACATTTCTTGTAATATCTTATTTAGTAATAATAACATTATCTTCATTACTTATGATATCTCGATATATATATCGTAATAAAGTTCTAGATTACATACAATGATAGTTGAATTATGATAATGAGATCAATCACCTAAAGACGTGATTTAAATATTTCTAGTTATAAGATCCTTGAGAGGAGATATCAAGGATCTGGATAAACTAGTGTATTGATATTTTCTCATATGATAATGATGGCTGATTTCACTGATCTTTAGTGTGGAGACACTGTTTAATTATATGTATATGTGCTCATTAGAGAAATGAGTTTATTGAATAAATCAGTATTGAATCCTTGAATGATATCTTATCTAACTGTCAATCAGAACATTCTATCATATCAATTGCATGATTAGATCTTTGACTAGAGTTTCCAAAGATACATTAACAGATGTAACTTTTAAGTTGATTATTGACTTATGGATCACTTAGTACCGTGATCCTGTACAGTTAATAGATTGGGTACATAGAAAACCTGGTGGAGATAATTGAGTGGATAGCAAGGGATCATCTAATCTTGATAAGAGTTAGAAAGAATATCCTATAAATAGTACTCTAAGTCCTTGACCAAAGCAGATAGGATAAATTAAAAAAGAGTTTTTCAATTGATCTAATTCTGAGTGTATGATTCCATAGTGTTGGAATATCTAAGAGTTGACAGTTGATGCTGTACTCCTATCCAACAAGAATATTAGATGGATGAAGATTTTATATTTATATTAATCAATGATGGAAAGGCTCTATGGAGAGTGACTTGTACCATTTATGATCAGTAGAAATTAAATCTATCTTAAGATAATGGATTTAATTTAAAAGAAATTGTTTTTTTAAATCTATCTTAGGCCTAGTTAGTTACTGTCACGACCCGAAAAATAAACAACATAAAACTACAACTACGCAGCGGAAAACATAACGTCGTGACAGTGGGAGAAATCCATCATTCGGATTTCATAACCCATACAAGCATGTGAAATCAACACACACGATCAAGTCTATAAAATTCCACAAGATTTCCAAAACCTGGAGTCAATAACTTAAAAATCAAGCCAACATCATCTAGTCCAACTCCAACCAAAAACTTAAACATTTAAAATAACTAAATTCCAAACCAAGTCTGTTCATATGTTCCATCTTTAAATCAAAACCACTAGATTGTTTAAGTACACAACAACCTAAAAGTCCAAAACAAGCAACCTGATGAAAATAAAATATATCACTCTGCTCCAACTCCAGGAGATTCTGGTTCTTCCACGGCCTCTACTTGAGCCTCCAAGCCAATCTCCTGATCTTCAAAACCTGCTGAAAAATATTAACCCACAACGGGGTGAGTCCGGAGACTCCGTAGGATTTACACCCTTCACCCATCAATCGGGTAATTAACATATAAACAAGCAGTGGTATGTAACATATCTAATTTGAGATGTAATACAAAAGTATAGAGTGTCTTCTATATTAATCTCACAACCCATATCCAGACATAGTTATCTTCAAAAGAAAAGGTTATGCCAAAACCAATCAATTCTAGACCAATGCATACAAGACCATAAAACTAAACAAAAATCAACTAGATGACCTTCGTACTTAACTTAACATGACCAATCTAACATGAGACATATCTGAATTTTTCTAACTTATCATGCTTTAACATCTAAACATAACATGCAATGAGCATAATTTCATGTTCTTTCTAAACCCATAGTCATATGGCAAGGAATTGGTCGTCTTGCCTTTTCACATCACATATCCAGATCACTTTCACCAGCTCTAATTTATATAGTAATAACATATACTAAGCTAGCCCAAAGTGCACCTAGGCAGTGATGACACTAAGGGAAAAACTGCGGTAATCCGGGATCTGTGGGAAGGCCGAATTTATCTAAGATACCCGCTACCCACGGGCAATTTGACTAGAATAGGCTGGTGAAGCCTCATAACATGTGGTACAAGAATTCATAATAAAATTTTCAGATCATGACACACCTGCATACCATGTACACAAGACATAAACATCTCATTCTAATGTCATCCATGCAAAACAAATTGTTTTTATCATAAACTAGACAATACTTGCACTAACCGACATGGTTAACATATCCTAATCAAAACTCATATCAAACTTGATAACATGAACCTAGCCATATCATGCAAGACATATTACACAATCTGGAACCAAACCAAATAATTTTTACATGATCTATGCACATGCAATAACAACCAAATCTAGACATGCTTAATTACATACACAGGACAATTAATCAAACCCAATTTTTGGCATAATCAAAACAAGCTAACTTCTGATGTCAACACCCATAATCTGACCTAAACAGGTTCCAAAAAGTTAAATTTGATGAATTTTGATTTTTCCAAAACTCCACATAATTATATTTCAATTCTAGGCCCATTCTAGCACATAAACATATACATAAATAACATATGGTCAAGTCTCATGAAAAATAGTTCTACCCATCCAGAATCATGCCAATCATGTCCCATAATATTCAAAATATCATTTTCAAAGTTCTGGATTTAAGGATTTTTGAGAAAATTCACTAATCATGAGTCAAAAGTCTAAACTAGTCAAATCAAGGTCCATAAGTTAAATCATGCATATTTTCTAATAAAAATGGGATCAAATACATAGACGAGCTTGAGAAACCTACTTTTAATCTTATGTGAATTTTTATGATTTTTCTGGATTTTTATGCTATTTTTCTTGGCCTTAATCTAATATCCGGATTTAATAAATCCAAAAAATCAGAATTTCCTGAACCGGCGCCGAACCGGGCGGTTCGACCTGCTGAACCGGGGAGGTTCGGAGGTGCTGGACCGTGGCTGGACCGGCGGTTCACGACAGCGGTTCGCGGTGGCGCTGGCGACAGCGGTTCGCGGCGGCGCTCGCGACGGCGGAGGCGGCCGACGGCGCTCGACGGCGACGGCGATGGGCACGGGAGGGGCTGGCCGCGACGGCGATGGGCACGGGAGGGGCTGGCCACGACGGCGACGGAGAGCGGAAGGCAACGGCGGCGGCGAGAGGCTCTCCCGCGGCGGTTCCGTCTGGAACAGGGGAGGTGACGGCAGCGGTTACCAAATTAACTTAATTAATTTTTTTTAAAAAAAAATGCCAGGTATTACAGTTACACACATAAGAACTAATACGTAAGTTTGAGGGCATGGGCGTAATTATGGAACTGGCATGATAAGGGTGCTCTTTCATCCCGAACCACCTCCTTCACCATCTCCCACCCCAGTAGTCACTGTTGGATGAAGAAGCTCTATTTGAGTGATCGATGTTGATGTAGATGAGAACCCAACTTCAGAGGTAGTTTGTATGACTAAAAACCTTACACTTGAGTGGCTAGGAGACAGTGTGAATGCTCAATCTTCTCTGTAAAGATTATTTGAATCTCATAAAGGTATATGTTCGAAATTATTTTGAATACTGGTTTGGTTATACTATTTATTTCTGATAGAGACCAAGACATTGATATATGAGGATTTGAAATTTCCCCCCTGCACTAATTTGATTGGACTGATTCCTTATAAGAATATCATGGTAGTCAAGGTGAATTAGGTAGAATTTTTAAAACTTTTTCTATATTATTGGAAAAGAATGTGTTTGAACCTTAATATACCATGGTAGGTACTTTCTAGAAAAATGATGTGGTAGAAAGGTGAAATCGTACTCTTATTAGACATAGTGAGAAGAATGATTAACGATGCTTCTTTACCCTTGAGTTTATGGAATGTTGCTTTGAAAATTGTTATGTATATCTTTAATAGGGTTTGTACTAAGGTAGTGCCTAAAACTTCTTTTGAGTTGTGGATAGGAAGGAAACCCATTTTGAGGCATATACATGTTTAGGGTTGTCAATTAGAAGCCAAAATATATAATCCATGAAAATATAAATTGGACCCAAGAATGATTCGTTGTTTCTTCATTGGGTATCCAGAATGGTCTAAATGATATAGATTTTACTATCCAACCCACATTATGAGAATTTTATAATTTGGTATAGCCAGTTCATTGAGAATGGAGAGGTTAGTGGGAGCTCAGCATCATGTATTGTGGAGTTTGAGAAATTGCAGATCCATTCCATGCTATTCTTACTGTGAATGTTAGATCTGATCATATAAATCATGATATGATAGATTTACAACCATATCATAATGAATTACCACTAAAGAAGAAAACACTGAAAATGCACCAATTGATGATCATTCTCAGAATAATAATGTAGTTCCATATATTGAAGTAAAAAGGTCCTAGAGAGTTAGGAGGTTAGCTATTTTAGATGACTACATTGCATATGTGCATTAGTGTGATTTTAGTATTAGTAATGTCAGTGAACCGCCCTCATTTAAAGATGTTACTAAAGTAAAAGATCTAATTTATGGAATGATGCCATGAAAGAAGAGATATAATCCATGCATAAAAATGAAGTCCGGGATATTGTTGTGTTTCCTAAAGAATGTAATCCTGTTAGATGTAAATGAATATTTAAAATCAAACATAATCCTAAAGACAATGTATAAAGATATAAGACTAGACTAGTTGATAAAAGATTCACTTAAATAGAAGGTATTGGTTATGGAGAAACATTTGTCCCTATCTCTAGAAAGGACCTTTCAAGATCATAATGACATTGATGGTGACATTTGATTTAGAATTACATCAAATGGATGTAAGTATGACTTTCTTGAATGGGGATTTGGAAGAGGAGGTATACATGATGCGACCTGAAGTGTTTGAAATGAAAAAAGTAAACTTTAGTATGCAAATTAAAAAATTCATATATGAATAGAAACAATTTCTCGACAATAGTACTTAAAGTTTAATAAAATCATTGTGTCATTCAGATTTACAAAAAACTTTGCTGATAAATGTAAATATCTAAAAGTCAGTGTTAGTAGTAAGTTTATGATTGTGATTTTATGTGTGGATGGCATATTGCTTACTATTAATTATTTAGGGTTATTACATGAAACTAAAAGTTTCCTTTCCAATCATTTTGATATGAAAGACATGGGTAATGCATCACGTGTTGTTGGCATTAAGGTTCATTGTGATAAATATAAGGGGTTGCTTGGTTTGTCTCAAATGGCTTACATTTCTAAGATCTTAGAAAGGTTTAGGATGTCTGAATGCTCATCGTGTGAAGTGCCCGATCTTTAAAGGTCATAAGTTTGGTATCTATCAGTGTCTTGAGAATACTCAACTCAACTCAACTTAGGCCTTTATCCCAAATTACTTGGGATCAGCCATATGGATTCTCTTTCTCCACTCATGTCGATTTTGTGTTATTTCTTCAGAGATTTAAACGATCTAAATCATATTGAATTACACTCCTCCAAGTTAACTTAGGTCTATCACGCCCCTTTTTTGTTTCTATCATTTTAATATTTTATATCTTTCTAACTAGAGCCTCTTTAGTTCTACGTTTAATATGTCCAAACCATCTCAATCTCCTTTCTTTTAATTTGTCTACAATTCTCGTTACTCCTATATTTTCTCTAATATATTCATTCATTATTTTATCTAATATAGTGTGACCACTCATCCATCTTAACATTCTCATTTCGACAATACTTATTTTAGAAGTATGTTTTTTTATATTGTCCAACATTCACTACCATACAACATTGTTGGTCTTATACTTGTACGATAAAATTTTCCTTTCAACTTTAATGGAATTTTATGATCATATAGAATCCTTGAAGCCAATCTCCACTTTATCCAACCTGCTTTAATCCTATGATTAACGTCTTCATCACATTCTCCATCTTTTTGAATAATTGATCAAGATACTTGAACTGAGTTTTTTGAGACAATATTATCCCATCTAAATTGACGCCCTCACCTACTTCTCTTTGGTTTTCATTAAATTTACAATGCATATATTCTGTTTTAGTTCTACTTATCTTGAAACCTTTAGTCTCCAAAATATTTCTCCACATTTCTAACTTTCTATTCACTCCTTCTTGTGTTTCATCTATCAATACGATATCGTCTGCAAATATCATACACCAAGGTATATCATCTTATATAGTCTTCGTTAATTCATCTATAACTAATGCAAAAAGATAAAAACTTATTGTAGACCCTTGATGTAAGTCAATTGAAATAGGAAAATCTCTTGTTTCTCCACCAATTGTGCATACGCTAGTAGTTGCATCCTCATACATGTCTTTTATCATTTGTATATACTTAACAGGCACCATCCTTCGTTCCAACACCCACCATCTTCGTTCCAACACCCACCATAGAACCTCTCTTGGTACTTTATCATAAATCTTTTCTAAATCAATGAACACCATATGTAAATATTTCTTCATATCTCGGTATTTTTTAATCAAACTTCTAATAAGAAAAATAGCTTCAGCTGTAGATCGACCAGGCATAAATCCAAATTAATTAGCTGAAATATCTGTACAGCTCCGTAATCGCCGCTCAATAACTCTTTCCCATAATTTCATAGTATGACTCATGATTTTGATCCCTCTATAATTTGCACAATCTTGTATATCTCCTTTTTTAAAAAAATAGGTATAATGATGCTCTTTCTCCATTTATTCGGTATTCTTTTCGATATTAGGATTTTTTTAAAAAGTCGAGTTAACCAATCCACTGCTAAATCTTCCAAACACTTCCACACTTCAGTAGGAATATTATCCGGACCACATGCCTTACTTGTTTCCATCATTTTCAATGCTTCTTTAACTTCTAAAAATTATATTTTTCTAATATAATTTATATTAAAGTTTGTCACATTCTCTATGTTGTCTATGTTTTTAGCAAAGTTGTCATTAAAAGGAGTATCAAAATAATTTTTTCATCTTTCTTTGATGTCATCATTTTTAATCAAAATTTTTCCTTCTTTATTCTTTATGTATCTAATTTGATTAAGATCTTGAGATCATCTCTCTCTCTCATTCTTGCTAGTTTATAAATATCTTTTTCGCCTTCTTTAGTTCCAAGTTTCTCATACATATGTTTAAAAGCATCATCTCTTGCTCTTCTAATAACCTTTTTTGCTCTTTTTTTGCTATCTTGTATTGTTCCTAAGCTTCATTGTTATCACATTTCAACAATCTCTCTTGTTCTTTATCGCCTTTTGCACTTCTTCATTCCACCACCAAGTCTCTTTTTTAAATGGACCATGTCCTTTAGACTCTCCATGTACTTTTTTAGCTATCTCTCTAATTTTTATAGTCATATTCATCTACATAGCATTAATATCTATGTCTAACTTCCAATCATTTATCTTTAAAAGTTCGGTCTTAAATATTTGTTGTTTCATTCATTTTAACCGCCACCATTTTATTTTATGAGAAGACTTTCTTTTATATGTGTTTGTTTGTGTTTTAATCTTAACATCTAAAATCACTAACTTATGTTGGCTTGCTAAAGTTTCACTCAGAATTACTTTACAATCTTTGCAAATAGCACGATTGGATTTTCTAGTGAGAATGAAATCAATTTGACTTTTATTTCGTCCACTTTTAAATGTTATTAGATGAGATTCTCTTTTAATAAAATGAGTATTTGTGAGGATAAGATCATAAGCCATAGCAAAATCTAAAATAGTCTTCCCCTCTTCATTTAAATTTCCATATCGAAAACCTCCATGAACATTTCCATATTCATGACATTTGTTTCCAACATGTCCATTGAGATCTCCTCCAATAAATATTTTTTTTTCATTTGGTATACTTTGCATAAGATTGTCCATATCCTCCAAAATTTTTTCTTTAATCTCGCTACTTAATCCAATTTATGGAGCATAAGCACTGATTACATTAATTATTTCTTTTTCTATATTCATTTTTGCCATAATAATCCTATCTCCTACTCTTTGTATTGAAACTATTGCATCCTTTAATGTTTTATCCACAATCATACCTACCCCATTTTTATTTCTCTCTTTTCCTGTATACCATAGTTTATATCATGTATTTCCTACTTCTTTACCTTTTTCTCCTATCCATTTGGTTTCTTGGATACACATAATATTAATCCTTCTCATCTCCATACTATCAACAAGTTCCATAAGTTTTCCTGTAAGAGATCCAATATTCCAAGTGCCTATTCTTATCTTTCTTTCAATATTTTCTTTCTTACATTTATTTTTATAATAATGTCTATTTTTATTTGAGTTTATTCTAGAACTCATATCTTGTTTTTTATTATAGACTAACTTCTTTACCCACACCCGTCCTTGATGTGGGAACCCTTGCTTATTTAACACCACAATAGGGTGCTTATAGGATGCGTCACATGTGGGGAACGCCCTCACCCTTGCTGTATTTTTCGCCATGCCCGAGCTTTGGTGTAATGCATCATTTGGTGAGTACGCCCCAATTATATTATTTCAATCCATATCATGAGATGTGACTTTATTTTTACGTTGGTTGTCACCTACCGCAACCCCCTCCTTTCTCATCCGGGCTTGGGACCGGCCATGGCGGAGTTATCTATCAGTTTCTTGAGAATGAGATAGAAAAATAGGAGATGAAGGCCCTATGTTGATACCCTTGGGAGCATGATGTATGCTCTAGTTTACATTTGTTCTGATATCAACTTTGCATTAGGAATAATATGTAATATCTGGTTAATTTTTTAAAAAATTTCTCTCACTAGAATATTCTCTACTCCACCGCCTCCCCCACTTCCTGATTCTTCCCACCGCCTCTCTCTCCTCCGATTTCTCCCCGCCCATCGCGTCGTTGCCTCCCTGCTCCATCTCCTTCTCGTTGTCACCGTCCGTTGTCGCCTCCCTCCGCCAGAGCGCCGTGGCCGGGGCCATCTCCCTTTCTCTTTCCCGCGATCGCCATTGTCAAATCTACAATATGACAGAGAAAATAGAGAGTGAGGGTAATCTGAGAATGAGCGGGAATATCCGCTCCTCAGTAATGAATTCACTATTTATATAAGATGTACATCAAGGACATATTGACAAACATCAAAATTACATATGACAATGTGACTGAAATACTTATCTAGGGTCAACATTATAATTATAATTGTGCTGATTACCCCCTGTCAAGCTGAAGGGTGGATACACATTCAGCTTGTCTCTAAAACGAACATACTGTGGTGCACACAAAGGTTTGGTAAAACTGTCTGTCAATTGATCAGTTGAGGCTACATGATGAACTGTAATTTGCTTATTAAGAACCAACTAACGGACAAAATGAAAATAAACTTCAACATGCCGTGTGCGAGCCTTAAACATTGGATTGACACTCAGATAAATTACAGAAATATTGTCACACCACACACTAGGAATCCCATGAACAGAAATATGCAACTCTTTAACCAAATGAAGAGTCCAAAGTAATTCAGTTGATGCAACATCAATGGTTCTTAATTCTGCCTTTGTACTTGATCTAGCTAAGGTATGTTGCTTCTTAGCAGTCCAAGAAACCAAATTACTACCAAAATAAATTCCATAACCTGAAGTAGACCTCCTATCATCTGGGCACCGAGCCCAATCTGAAACAGTGAATACATTCAAGGTGAAATTAGATGACTTAATATGAAATTGATAGTTGTAAGTAGCTTTAAGGTACCGAAGAATTCTTTTAACCATCACTAGATGTTCTTCTGACGGAGATGACAAAAACTGACATGCTTTATTAATAACATAAGCCACATCTGGGCGAGTAAGAGTGACATACTGAAGAGAACCTACAATGGTTCTGTAAGAGGTGGGATCATCCAAACTAACACCATCATGTTGTGAAACAACTGCTTTAGCAGCCATTGGCATAGAAAGAGGCTTGGCATCTAGTAATTGAGCTTTCTTCAGAATATCTAAAATATAATGCTGCTGAGATAACTATAATCCTGTAGGTTTTCGAGAAACTTGGATACCCAGAAAAAAGATGCAAATCACCAAGATTCTTCAAAGCAAATGCAGTAGACAATTTTTGAATAAGATGAACGATGGCTACAGAGTTGTTCCTGGTGACAGTATTGTCATCAACATAAACTAAGAGATAGGTCACAATGCCTTCCTTTGAATACATAAACAAAGAGGGATCACATTTAGAGGCTTGAAAACCCAATTCAATCAGATAAGAATATAACTTGAAAAACTAAGCATGTGGAGCCTGTTTCAGCCCATACAGAGCCTTCTTCAATTTGCAGACATAATCCGATTTTGAATTTTCTATAAATCCTGGAGGTTGAAACATATATATGTCTTCATTCAAAGTACCATGAATAAAGGCATTATTCACATCTAATTGTTTGATATCCCATTGAAAACTGACAGCTGTGGACAGCACAAGTCGTATAGTGGCAGGTTTAATTACTGGACTAAAAGTTTCTCCAAAATCAACACCAAACTCTTGAGTGTACCCTTTAGCCACCAATCTTGCTTTATACCTAGCTATACTGTCATCAGATTTCCTTTTTAACTTGTAAACCCATTTACACCCAACAATGTTAGCATGAGCAGGAGGAGGAACAAGCTCCCAAGTTCCATTGTGTTGGAGGGCTGTAAACTCTTCCGACATAGCTAGACGCTAGGCAGAAATTTTATTAGCAGTGCTGAAACAAGTAGGCTCTATTTCGGTAGTAGTTTGAACATATAAGGCATATTTGCTACTTTTATTCTGATTACCTGGAGCATTTTTTAGCATGATGTCATGTAAAGATTTGTACTTCTTCAAAGGCACTGAAGAACCAGAAGAGGAATCTGGAGAGGAGATGTATGCAGGTGATTGAGTTGAAGACTCAATCTGAACTGAAGACTTAACAGAAGACGGAGCAGGAGAATTATGTTGAATAGAAAGTAAGGGAGCGGAGAATGCTGTTTGAACAGGAACTTCTGACGTAGGAAAATTAGATGCAAGTGAATGTTCTACCCCAACAAAACTAGAATTAATAGGAACAGAAATCTAAACAGGACCAGTAGAAGTAGTGTTGATACAAGCATCTCTCACAAGAGATGCATAAGGAAATTGATGTTCATTAAAAACAACATTAACAGCTATGTATATACGTCCAATCCTTGGCAAGAGACATCTATAACCCTTGTGTTTTAAGCTATATCTTAAAAATACACAACACTCCGACCTATAAGTGAACTTGTGCTGATTGTAAGGTCATAAGTAGGGATAACAAGCACAACCAAAAGGCTTTAAAAATGTATAATCAGGTGGATTGCCAAACAATCTTTCAAATGGGAATAGATTGTTACACACTGCTGAAGGCATCCTGTTTATGAGATATACAGCACATTGTATGGCTTCATCCCAGAAATGATATTGTAGATCAGTAGTATTAAGAAGAGTTAAACATGTTTCAACTAAGTGTCTATGTTTACGCTCAGCCAACCCATTTTGATGATGGGTGTAGACACGCCAAATTGGCCTGATTCAGAGCCCCAGACTCTTATTCCATAGGCGATATCCTTTATTTGACTGTTATCTGATCCGGATTACCTCGTGGAGATGAGCTAAAGACGTTGGTGGAGCCCCTTGTGAGTTGAGAATGGACCGATGATTTCCGGAACAATGCCGTGACTTCAAGCGAGAGCCGCACGTGAACTGTGAAAACACGAAGCCTGCTCGATGACAGACCTTGAATGGTCCATATTTGAACATCTCAGGTGTCCCGCGTGTGTTCCGTAACATTCAGGGTTTTCGAGAAGTCATTTCGGTAGTCGTTGGTCAATGACGGCTTTTGTTATGGCTTTTTCGATCTGTACTGACATGGCTATCCCGGACCACGCGTTAGGCCTTTCCAGTCATCACTGGGTCTTTTCGGGTCATCCGGGTCGATTCTAGCTGAATATTTTCATCAATCATGGCCATACGTCTGGTTCAGTCAATTTTAGGGTTTCCCGGCTTTTCTGATGTTCGGTTTACGTTTCCCGGGTTAATCTCAGATTTTTCGATGATTTCGGGTTTTCCGATCAAACCGGACTTGTTCGGGTATCATTTTAAGTCATCCCGAGTTGACCCGAGATTTCTCGACCGGAATCATGCTCTTTTGGATCTTCGCCACGGGTTTCAGCTTTCCACGAGAGGGTAAACCGGTAGAAAGCCCCGTGCGAACATCTCGGGAGTCATGCCGGCTGGTTTACCGACTTGAGGAGGTGCGGTTGAAGGCCCTCTTTCCAACGCGACAAACGGGAGCCGAATCGGACATCCCATTTGCAAGATATGGCTCGCGGAACACACGCGCAGGAGAGAGAGTGTACCGCGCCCCCACTCCGCTTGAAAGGGGAGGGTGCACTCTGCGCACCCTCAACCCGGGGGCGCGCCCTGCGCGCCCTCAAACTGGGGCATGTCCTGCACACCCCCGGTTCCTTTGAAAAGTGGGGGCGCGGTTAGTTTCTTTAAATCGCAAATTACCCCAATTAGCACCTTCTAAACCTGGTTTTTGGAAGGTTTCCGGCACTGATTTTCGATTATTTGTACTGTCAAGTCGATTTTTAGCAATTTCTGGAAGTTTTCGACGAATTTTAGCAGTGAGACGCATACCGCGCCCCCGGTTTCTTTGAAACTAGGGGCGCGCAGACCGCGCCCCCGAAGTGAGGGCACGCCCTACGCGCCCTTGGTTTGAGGGCGCGCCCTGCGCGCCCTCGTCCCCTTTGAAAAGCGGTGGCGCGGTCGGTCCAGTTTCCTTTTTTTGCACCGGCTTCCTTCCCCTATAAATTGAGGGCCATTCTCAACGACCCAAGGTTAATCGCCCGTGCCTAGCTCATCCTGAGGTCGTCCAAGCTCTCTCCCAAGGCTGTCCCGACATCCAAAGCCGATCCGACGTCGAGAGATCGATCCTGAGGCGAAGGAGAAGCCTGATCCTGGCATTCTACATCGACCAACTTCATCGGCTTGTGCAGAAAGTCTGGGGCTCCTTCTGCAAAAGTCTTCAACATAGAAGTTGTTCCTCTCTTTGTCCTCTTTCATCTCCAACTGACGGAACTCGATGCCAACTTTCCGTTTGTTCGTGGCGGTTGCTACACCAAGGGCGCGCATCCAGGTTCTGTTTTATTTATCCGTCCACTTGCAGAATTTTTACAGACTTATACAGGAGGATTTCGGAGAAATCACCAACATAGGAACTCTTCCTCTCTAATCTTCTATCTACTCCAACAAACGGCACTCGATTCTGACATCGGGGTCGTCCGTAGCATCCTCTGCACCAAAGTCGCGCCAGAAGGGTGCAAAGCTACCCGAACCGGCCTTCTTCAACCAACTCGGCTTCAACTCAAGCCGATCCACTCCATAAGATTTCTCAACTCATTTAACTCAGTTTATTTACTATTTTAAAGCATCTTTCAGTTCATTTGCATCATTTTTACATAATCAAAAATACACAAAAAATGGGTTAAGGCTCACCCCGAAGCCGGTGAGTCCAATTCCAATTGCTTCTTTCTCATCTTCTCCCTACAATTACTACACTTCCCATAGTTCTAATCGTTTTCTTTCACTTGGTTTTTTGTTCTAGTTTCATAGGTCTATCAAGCTAGCATCGGTTGGAGACTCTTATTTATCGGCCGGCCGAGGAAGAAGAAGGTTGAACCCATATCCCGATCTCCCGCGCTAAGGTACACGGTCAATTCAACTCATCTCTTAATTTACATCCAATAAAGCAGAGCCCGCGGCTCCTGGCGACCACATCTTTCATGTTTTAAGTTCATCTATTCCTCACTCTCCTCCCACATGACCCGAACCGTCTCCAGTGCTCGAGCGACGCCATGAGATGAAAGTTCGGGGATCAATGTGAGTGTGGGACCGAGGTGATGATTCTTTACCGCTTTCCGAGTGTCTTCCGGTTCACTCCTTTTTCCCCTATTCCATCTCTCACCTTCTTCTTGAGGTGCCGATCCGGAACCCGTTTTCGGAGTCGACAATGGGTATAAGGACATGCTATGCGATGTATAATACCACAAGACTTGAAATACTCATTGAGTTTATGATATTCTCCACCCCAATCACTCTGAAAATACTTACTTTTTCGAGGAAAAAAATTTTCAACTAAGGCTTTGAACTATAAGAAGACAGAATATACTTCATGTTTAAAAGCCATTGTATAAAGCCAAGAAAATCTGCTGTAGTGATCAACAAACACCACATAGTATCTATGACCATTAGTACTTAAGTGAGGAGATGGTCCCCGCACATCTGAAGTGACTAATTCAAGTGGCACTGTAGAAACATGACTAGACAAAGGGAAAGTATGATGACTCTTAGCAACTGCACAATTAGAACAAAAGAAAAACCTATCTGTAGTATAAGGTGTACCTAGACATTTAAGGACTTGATGCACAATTCTAAGAGCTAGATGACCCAACATTTTATGCCAAGTAGTAACTATTTCTACTGAGAGAGCAGCTTTGATAGAATCTCTATCACCATCTAGACAATACAAGCCTCTAATATTGCTGCCTTTGCACAGAATTTGCTTGGTCTTGATGTCTTTCACAAAGTAATGAATTGGAAAAAACTCAAAGTAAACATGATTGTCTTTTGTATGTTGAGAAACTAACAATAAATTATTAGCTAAATTGGGAACATGGAGAGTATTATGAAGTTGAATAGATTTAAAACCTGATGTGCCAACCTGAGAAATATTTAGTCCATCACCATTTGCAACATGAACTCTCTCAAAACCATCAAAAGGAACAAGATTCTTCGACAAGCCAAGATCTGGGGTCATATGATTTATTGCCCCTGAATCTGGATACCAACTATGCTCCGAAGCAGTTTTAGACAAATTGGAATTTGTTGCAAGAATAGCAGAAAAAGACTGATTATTGTTCTGCATAGACTGACTATTTTCAGACTCAGAAACATATCTATAAGCAGGATTAAAACTGTGCCAACACTGAAGAGCAGTGTGACCGCTTTTCTCATAAACCTGACAAATTGGAAGAGAATTACTACTTCTGTCAGACGTATGGAAATTTCCTTGAAAACTATCTCAATTATAATTCTGAAAACCACCTCTATCAATTCTGAATCTACCACCAGATCTACCTCTATTACCTCATCCTCGACTATAATTATTTCTAAAACAAGCCCGAAATCTCACTAACAGCCTGATGATGTTTCTGAAGAAAAATTTCCTGATTCAGTAGCAACCCTTGAAGATCATCAACTGTCAGATAAGCAGCATCAATTCTAGTCATAACAGAGGTAATAAATGACTCATACTTGGGTCCTAAACCCCCCAAAATATGCAATAACAATTCATTTTGAGAAATTGGCTCAGACGCCATCGCTAAAGAACTTGCAATATATTTTGCTTTCTATAAATACTCGGTCATACGCATCAAAGCCTTTTTTAGGCTCAGTAATTGAAATTGCAACTGAAGCACACGTGATTTTGAAGTGTTTGCATAAGTGGAAACTATAGAACTCCACATAGCAGTAGAAGAATCAAGAGAAGCAACGAGCGGAAGAATATTCTCAGAAACCAACGACATTATAACAGAGGATATCAAGCTGTCATACTGTATCTAGAGTTCCGCATATGGATTTGAAATTCCACTTACGGAATTTGATGAATCAACAATCATCAAAGATGGACACGGTACAGATCCATCTACTATTCCCATGAGTTTGTGTTTTTAAAAATGAAACAATTTGAGCTCTCCGTATTACATAATTTTTACTATTGAGCTTCACCAAAATGCAATTGGAAATATTTAGGAGAGAAGTAACTGAAGAAGAAGAGAAAGAGAATTTCACATTACTGTTGTTGTCTCCAACTGAACGCTGAGTATTTGCTGTAGGAGACGCATTCATGAGAGAGCTTTCTGTTGCTGATGAGAAATTGTCGAGCTCTAATATCAAGTCAGATTTACAATCTGTAAAACACTGAAGAGACGAGGTGAAACTGTGACAGAGAAAACAAAGAGTGAGGGTAATCTGAGAATGAGTGGGAATATCCGCTCCTCAGTAATGAATTCACTATTTATATAAGATGTACATCAAGGACATATTGACAAACATCAAAATTACATATGACAATGTGACTGAAATACTTATCTAGGGTCAACATTATAATTGTGCCGATTAGCCATCGCCTGCGCTCTTCTTCTTCTTCTTTCCCAAGCCCGCAGCCACCGTTGCCATGGTAACCGCCGCAGTCATGACCATTGCTGCTGCTCTCCCTCTCTCCCTCTTCTCTCTCTCTCTGCCATTTTCTCCCATGCGTGGCAAGATGCACGCGCACGCGCGCACTCTCACGCGCGGCCAGTCGTCTCCGCTGCAGCCGCCCATGAGCGTGCGGCCGCCCAACGTCCGCTGCAGCCCCTCGTCTCCCTCTCCTCCTTGCTTGTGCCAGCACGTAGCACCGCGACACCCCCCTCTCTCTTCCTCTCTTCCTCTCTCTCTCCCCCTTTCTCTCCCTCTTCTATTGCATGCAACATAGTCGCCGCCTGTGGCCGTCCTCCCCTGATCCCCCCTGTGTGCCCGCTGAACACGGTGGTGTCTCACCGTTGTGCGTGATGCACTACACGCCTCTCAATCTCTCTCTCTCTCTCTGCCTCGTACCAGCCAGTCGCCACTGCGGCTACCCTCTTGCATGCGCCGCCCATGCCCGTGCTCTCCACCTCACTCTCTCTCCTGTGCCCTCGCGAGCGCATCCGTGTGCATCGCCTCCCCCCCGGTTGCTCGCCTCACCCTTGGTCCCGGCCTCCTCAGCTCTCTCTCTCTCTCTCATATTTGTGCGCCCCTTCTATCCACCGCGCTTTTTATCGAGTTTTTTTTTCAAGTAACACAGTTTTTTTTTAAGTAGCACAGTAAAACTTTTAATTGTAAATCTAGCACATTTTGGTCAAAAACGAGTTTTGAAAACTCGACTTTCCTCCTTGATACGGGTCTCGCGTGATCCGATTGTTTAAACAGTGTTTAATAAAAGTCGGACTTGAAAATCGACTTGCGTAAACTTGACTTTCAAAAGTCGAGTTGTACAAACTCGATTTACAAACGTGCGCAAAAAAAACAAGCCGCAGCATTAAATGCGCGTACAGTAACTGTTTGAAATTTTTATGTTCCACCTAGTAAAATCGGATATTCGGATTAAAATTTGTCCGATCCACCCGGACCAATGAATTCGGAACATTTGAAACTATAGGATTAAACTTTTAAATTTTTAAAAAGAGTAAGTTTTTTCGTTGGACGGTCCAGGATGCTCCGATTTAATAATTTAAAATTTATCAATATTTAAATATTTAAAAGCTTAATCTTAAGTATTTCCATATTTTAAATTTATTGGACGGAACGGATCGTTCAAATTCAAACCCGATAAATCACAATTTAAATATATAAGCAAATTTCAATTGATTTTAAGAAAAAATGCTTTGGCTCGCACAGCATTTAATGCATTGAATTTTTTAAAATATCAATTGTAATTTACCTAGTTATTTAAATTGTAATTTATCGGGTTTGAATTTGAACGATCCATTCCGTCCAATAAATTTAAAATATGGAAATACTTAAGATTAAACTTTTAAATATTTAAATTTCGATAAATTTTAAATTATTAAATCGGAGCATCCTGGACCGTCCAATGAGAAAACTTACTCTTTTTAAAAATTTAAAAGTTCAATCCTATAGTTTCGAAGGTTCCGAATTCATTGGTCCGGGTGGATCGGACAAATTTTAATCCGAATATCCGATTTTACTAGGTGGAACATAAAAATTTCAAACAGTTATTGTACGCGCATTTAATGCTGCGCTTGTTTTTTTTTTGCGCACGTTTATAAATCGAGTTTGTACAACTCGACTTTTGAAAGTCGAGTTTACGCAACTCGACTTTCAAGTCCGACTTTTATTAAACACTGTTTAAGCAATCGGATCACGCGGGACCCGTATCAAGGAGGAAAGTCGAGTTTTCAAAACTCGATTTTGACCAAAGTGTGCTAGATTTACAATTAAAAGTTTTACTGTGCTACTTTTAAAAATAAAAAAAAACTATGTTACTTAAAAAAAAACTCCCCTTTTTATCTCACTCTCTCCCGTTCATCTCACTCTCGCGACTGCGCATGTCCGCTCCCCCCAGTCGTCCACTCTCATTCTCTCTATTGGCCTCATGACAGCTAGCCGTTGCCGTGGCTGCCCTCCCACGCGACCACCCATCCTCGTCACTTAGCCTCTTCGTTTGACTAGCCATCTTAGCCGTTTGATTGTCGCGTGCCTACAGCCATAGTTGGTGCTGCTTTCTCGATGATTCGTCAAGGTGGGCCTGGTCATCACCTTTTCCTATTTTATCTTGGGATTTTTATATTCATTAGTAATTTATTAAAATATTGATATCTTTCTAGTTTGTCGTCGCTGCCTATCAATGTCGTTCCATAATTGTCGACCAGCTGGCTCCCATTGGATTTGGGTTGACCGTTCCTTCATTGAGGTAGGCATCCCGATTTTCTATAGCATCCCGATATGTTAATTAACATGCTAAAACATGGTTATTAGATAAATAGTTAGAAATTGATGATTAAATGGTAGTTTAATTATTTGATTGTCTATATGGATTCATTTAAATGTCATTCATGTCATCCATGCATAGTTTTAACTATTTTCATGGAATGCATTAGATAGTGGTAATTATGCTTGATCATGTGTTAGTAATTATCAAAAGTTAGTTAGATATGATCATGATTAAAGGTATTGATTGTATTAAATTATGAAAATAGAATTACAATTCTTTTATGATTATATTTAAATCCGATCTATGTTATAATTTATCTTGAAAAATTAGTAATAGATAAGTTTAATTAGAATTAGAATTGACCTGATAATTCCTTAGCATAATCAGTTAACTTTTATTCATAGAGGCATAAAGTTGTAATGTGCATCATTTGATGAATTGATATTGAATTGTGATTAATTGAAGTTAACATGCCTAATTATGTTGCATATTCTTTTCTAATTGGGTCAATTACATGAATTTGAGTATATTGAATTATGTGTATGACTTGGTACATTTGCATCATTTTTCCTGATTGGGTCTACTGCATTGAAATTGTGAAATAAGGAAATGGTTATGTGTGACTTGATAATTGGCATATCTGGTTCAGTGAAATGGTAAATCTGATTCTGTATTTCTGGATATCTATTCTATTGAAATTATAAATGTCTGAGTAATTATATGGCTTTTACTTATGAAATATTATTGATGCTATGATGCATGTGATGTAATATTTACTCCTCCAGCCTACGTTAGTGGTCAGTGGGCAGCGGAGATTAGATCAATTCGGTGCATCCTTCTATCCCAGATACCGCAGTTTATCCTAAGTACGCCCCTGCCTAAACATACTATGGGAATTAGCTTACTATATGGTACTTCTGTATATATTTAGAGCTAGAGTGGAGTTCTACCAAGTGAAGCATATAAGGTACTCAGACAAATAGAACTGAAATGATATTAAAGTATGCACAGTAGGCTCATGTAAGTCCAGGTGGTATGACATATAGAATAGTTTAGTTGGTTAAGTTATAGTCAGTGTGGTTCATGTAAAGTTTGGTTAAATCGGTTAAACGATTTTTGAAAGGACCCAATTAAATAATAGAATCTTGATAATTAGTTTAGCAATTATGTTATAATGTGATTTGTGAGATTTATCATTTATCATTATCATTTAGATTTTGATTAGTATATCAAGAAAGTTGGGTATAAGTCCTATTGAATCCGTGTGACTCATTCCATATCTCTTAACATTTTTCAGGTATTCAAGTTTAGCGCAACTGAAGCATAGTGGTTCAAGATTAGTACAGACAAAGATTAAAGAATTGGTTTATGGATTGTTTATATTGAATAAAGGTATGATTTATATTCGATATAATTATTTGAGTTATGAATCGGAACCTATTATTCTTTACTTTTTTTCCAAACCGACGCAATATAGGGGTTATTTCCCCGATCCCGTCCCCGAATTTAATCTGCTGCATGTGTTAGAAAATCTGGGGTGTGACATATTAGGTACCAAAGCAATCCAAGAATCAACCAATGAAATACTTTAAAGAATACCATCAAGGGTCAAAGGATTTTAAGCTCACGTATGGCAAGATTGATCACTCAAAGTCTTAGTCCCAAATAATTGGGGTCGGCTACATGGATTCATCTTTTCCATTCACCATGATTTTTTGCTAGCTTTTCACTTATGTCTAATTCATCCAAGTCATATTGGATACGTCTAAGCCAAGTTAACTTGGATCTACCTCTTCACCTATTCAGCACTAGTAATACTAAGTTCTCAACTTATCTAATAGGAACCTCAAGATGGCGATGCTTGATAAGTCTAAACTAATGAAGTCTCCTCTCCTTTACAATATCCTCTATTCTCGCAACTCTCACTTTGTCCTTAATGTACTCATTACAGATTCTATCTACAAGTGTGTGGCCACATATCCACCGTAGCATCCTCATTTCAGCTACACTCAATTTGTCAATATGTTTCTTCTCCATAGCCCAACACTCACTACTGTATAATATGGCGGGTTTTATAGTCGTGAGGTAAAATTTTTCTTTCAATTTTAGAGAGATTTTGAGATCATATAGAATTCTCATTTCCTACCTCCATTTGAGCCATCCCACTTTAATCTTAAGATTGACATATTCATCACATTCTCTGTCCATATGTAAGATTGATTCTAAATATTTAAATTGGGTACATGGTGTGAGAACCTTTCCGTCTAATGTTACTTCAAATTCTTCAACTCTTAGAGTTTCGCTAAATTTGAAGTGCATATACTCTATCTTTGTCCTGCAAATCTCCATTGTTTAAGTTTTCTACTAATACTTTCTCGAGTCTCATCAATTAGGACAATATTATTAGTGAACATCATACATCAAGATAAACTCTCTTGTATATTCTTAGTTATTTCGTCCATGATTAGAATAAAAAGATATAAACTTAAAGTAGATCCTTGATGTAGCCCGTTGATACTGGGAAGGCTCTTGACTTTCCTCTTGGGGAGTGGACATGGGCGATGACACTGTTGTACATGTCCCTAATGATGTTAATGAATCTATTTGGCACTATCTTCTTTCTTAATATCCACCAAAGAACCTCTCTTGGAACTCTATCATAAACTTTTTCTAAATCGAGAAAATCATATGAAGATGTTGCTTCAGGTCTATATACCTCTTTATCAATGATCTAATTAAGAAGATGACCTCCGTAGTTAATCTACTTGACATAAATCCAAATTGATTTTCTGAGATCTCCGTACACTCTTGAAGTCTCCTCTCTATAAGTACCATGTTTATCCCATTGAGCCTAGCTTCTTGACTTGAATTTCTTCAAATATTTTTGAGCTTGTTGGAAACACAATTTATGATGTAATTAGGTTGAATTTCCAAACCACAGCTTGCTTTGTGGTCAATTCTTGCTATTTTATGTGCGGGTTTAAATGAGGTCCTCATTGTCCTAGATTTGAAAGGGGTAGTTATTTGTTTAGTTGTAGCTTTTCTCTTCCCCGTTAAAGATGGCTTTTTGGAATCAACTTAGTTGTCTTCTGTTTGAGGCCTGTGGGAGGGTGAGACAGTGGCACTCTCTATGTTGGGTTTTTTGTATGAGGGTTAATCGATGCCTAGTGTTGGTAGACCTTTTTTGGCATTGCTCTTTTCCTAACTGGTTGGGTGGATTGGCACTTCATGTTTGACCCCTCTGGTGGTTGTTCTTCTATTTCCTGATACTTCAAGTGGAGCCCACTTTACTCTTTTTCTTCTCAGATTGGTGTGGATGACATAGTGACCAACCATTATGCTACCCTTCAACTGAAGACAAGGATTGATTTGCGTTCATAATTTGTTTTCGTGACTCATGCTAGCTTTCTCTATACTCTCGTAGCCATGCCTCATACGGATATCCGACTATGCTTTGCTCTAGATGTTGATTTGTGCCTCATCGTGGGTGATGCCTTTCTTTTATACAATTCTCGCCATTGCCTTCCTCAACTTGCACTACCTCGCCATTCTTTTCCTCCTTGTCATCTTCCATCTACGAAGAATCATCGTCTTAGTACCGTGGATGATGATAAGGATGCCTAGGGCACTATGGCTTTATAGCATGCTACTAAAATATTTTATCAAAGTTTTCTGATTGAGGACAATGAGGCTAGAAAGGGGCACTATATATGCAGACAAGGTGCAAGTGCTGCTTAAATGGAACTTGAAAATGTTATCTTTTACTTAACCCTAAGAGAAAGATATATTATTTTAATATAGTTTATAACTAGACAACAAGAATCATTCGAGTCATGGGATCTGTGAACCTCCATACGTGGCATATGTGCCTGTTTGGGTGGGGTGTAAAGCATTTTTGGATTTTCTCAAGATATTTCAATTTCTTCACTGATTCTAAACCCAAATGAACACATTTTAAAGTTTTTGTAGAATTATTATTTTTTAATGTTTTTTGTATTTTTTATAAAAAAAATTATTTTTAAATTTATTTTTCCAAATCCCATATGTTCAAACTTCATTCTTCGTTTAAAACTTTGCGCTATCTCTACCTTTTCTTACTCTCAGAGCTTCATCTCAAATTTGCTAGCACAATTAAGAATCTAACCTTATAGACCTATAAAGCATGCTTTTTCTTCATTTTCATAGTTTTTATTTTATTTTCTTCAGATTTTTTGCAAGAAAAACTAGTCTAGAGTAGCTGTCGGCAGTCATGCTTGCTTGCGTCGACATGTCCAGTAGACATGCCGGTTGGAACCGGCATATTTTGTGCATGCCTATCATGTTGATCGATATGCCCATAGGACCACTGTATGCACCTCAGAAGGTGGTATGTAAGAGGTCGTGTATGCGCCTAATGGGTTAGGGTGGATGAGCCTTGGTCTTGGGCGCATAGATGATGGCCTCCTCTTACAAACTTCTATTTATAGGCCTCTGTTTCCACAACTTGACACAAGCCTTATTTCCACGACGGATGGCGAGGGACTCTTGGGTAAATGCCGTATGGCATCTTCTTCTGTCATTTCTTTGTGAAGAGTTGTCGCCAGACAGACGTCGATAGAAGAAGAAGAAGAGGGGGAGTTCCGGAGGAGAGTCAGTTTGGGGCTCCGGCAATGGGCGTCTTCAAGGTGAGTAACTCCATCGATGAAGTCTCCCTTTTATAGAGGCATTCTGCCTCATCCCCTCCACCCCAAACTCCAACCGCCTCCGTATTCTCCGGACGGTTCCGCCGGGTGCCAATCACCACTGCAAAAAACGGTTTTGATGGGCACAACCTAACATCTCCCACTTGACCATCAAAATCAAGTGATTTCTAATTTCATTCTCACTATTTATGAGAACATAATTCAATTTCATATTCTGAGATATTAATGTATTCCGTATACACTCACTTTCAATGAGATATATACATGTTCCTTTTCATTTTCACTGTCCATGAGATGTATAAACATATTTTCTTGTGCACTCCCACTTATCGTGAGATACACATAAATTCTTATACAATCTCATTATCCGTGAAAATCATAAATGACTCACATATTCCTGAGTCCCATTAAGCCAACATGCTTAATGAAAATTTCTGCCGAGATACCTTTTGTCAAAGGATCGACAATCATATCACTAGTGGGGATATAACTTACATTTATTTCCCCTTTCTGCACAATATCACGTATATAATGATATTGTATTTCTATGTGTTTTCCTCTAGAGCTATTTGCTCCACTGTTAATCAGGCTGATGGCGGCCTGATTGTCACAACAGATCTCAACTGGCCCATCAACCAAATTGAGACCCAAATCAATCAGAAATCATCTAATCCAGACAGCATGAGTAGTAGCCATACTACAGACAATATACTCAGCTTCCTGTGTGTATCTTGCCACACACCCTTGTTTCTTGCTACCCCAAGAAACAGCCGCACCACCAAAGATGAACAAGTGTCCCGAAGTGGACTTTCCGTCATCCTTATCCCCTCCGAAATCCGCATCGGAGTAACCAAGCACTTCAAGTGTTTCCGCTTGGTATACTAACCTGTGGTGCAATGTACCCTTAAGGTACTTCATAATCCTCTTAACAGCTTCCCAGTGTGCTGGTCCAGGATTACTTTGATACCTGCTCACTAAGCTTACTGCAAATGCTATATCAGGCCTGGTACAAAGCATTGCATACATTAAGCTCCCTACAGCTTGAGCATAAGGCATGTTAAGCAAGCCTTGACCCTCTTCGGGACATTGCTCCTTGCATAACTTCTTTCCACAAACCAATGGTGTATTTACTGGATTGCAATTTTGCATTCCAAACCTTCTAAGTACAGACCGTATGTACTTTTCTTGGCTTATGGACAATAATCTAGACTTCCTGTCCCTTTCAATCTGGACACCAAGGACATAAGATGCCTCTCCCATGTCCTTCATCTCAAATTTCTCACTGAGCTCAGACTTTATCATATTCAACTTTCCGATGTCATTTCCGGTGAGCAATATATCATCCACATATAAGGACAATATAATCACCATGCTCCCACTTCATGACATACACACAGCTATCCAACTGATTTGGAACAAAGCCGAGTTGAATAATTACATCATGAAATTTGAGATACCATTGTCTAGATGATTGCTTTAATCCATACAAGGATTTTCTTAATTTACATACCTTATTCTCCTGCCCTTCTACCTGAAATCCTTCAGGTTGGCTCATATATATATCCTCCTCCAACTCTCCGTTGAGGAATGCTGTCTTGACATCCAGTTGGTACAATTCTAAGTCAAGATAAGCAACAATAGCCAAGATCATCCTAATGGATGCAAATTTTGCCACAGGAGAATAGGTTTCTTGAAAATCTATACCTGCCTTCTGATTAAAACCTTTGGCAACCAATCGGGGCCTTATATTTTTCTATAGACCCATCAACTCGAAGCTTTCTTTTAAATACCCATTTACACCCAATAGTCTTCCTATTCTTAGGCAAATCACACAATTCCCACACTCCATTAATTTCCATGGAGCTCATTTCTTCTTTCATTGCATCTAGCCATAATTCTGATTCGCGTGATTTCATGGCATCGTTGTAATTTATTGGATCTGTGTGATTTTCCTCATCAAGGTCTACATTTAGACATGAAGGCTCACATGAGTATAAATAGAAATCATCCATCCAAGTAGGTGGAGTTCTATTTCTCTTGTTTCCAATTGCAGGTATATCAGACGGTCCTATCATAGGATCAATTGGTTCTTCAACAATTTCTTGTTGAGTTGGTTCTGCTATCCTAGGTTCTTCATCAATTATTGGATCATTTCTAGTATTTTCATTATAATAGTCACCATCTATCACAATTAGAGGTTCCTTCTCATTTTCATGAGATTCCTCTTCCTCTAGACTTTCTAAGAATGTAGCATCCCTATATTCAATGATCCCTTTTCCCTTATGAAAGAACCTATAGTCATATGATTTTTCACAATATCCTATGAACTTACACTTCAATGTTTTTGGATCCAACTTATCTCTAAGTTGTTCTAGAATGAGAACATGGGCTGTAGACCCCCATTTCCTAAGATGACTCAAATTTGGTTTCCTCCCATTCCAAAGTTCATAAGGTGTGCATTCAAAAGACTTGGTGGGAATTCTATTCAAGACATAATTTGCTGTAAGCAATGCCTCTCCCCATAAATTTCTAGGGAGACATGAATGTGATAGCATACATCTGACAACATTCATTAATGTTCTGTTTTTCCTTTCTGCCACACCATTCTGTTGTGGTGTATACGGCATTGTCAAATGTCTTTTAATTCCATTTTCTTGACAATACAACATAAATTCTTTTGAATTGTATTCCCCACCTCTATCTGTTCTTAACACCTTAATGTTCCTTCCAAGTTGCCTTTCTACTTCCATTCTATATATCTTGAAGCAATTTAATGCTTCTGATTTTGCTGCAATTAGGTAGACATAAGCAAACTTAGAATAATCATATATAAATGTTATAAAATATTCCTTGTTATTATAAGTCTTTGTGCTCAATGGTCCACAAATATCATAATGGACCAATTCCAGCAATTCCTGTGATCTATGTCCTATCGAGAATGGTTTCTTAGTCATTTTTCCGACTAAACAATGTTCACAAGGTGATAATTCCACCTTAGTAAAACTCGGTAGGAGGTTCATTTTCACCATTTGTTCCTTTTAGATTTACTGGGATGCCCCAATCTAAAATGCCATAGATCACACTCAGACAAAACACACAAGGAATAATCAGAAACTTCTATTTCATTTATTTCATTGTCAATAATAGAGATACAAAATAAATCATGTTCGGGAACAAATTTCCCCATAGCAAGAACCCTTTTATCTTTTCCTATTGACACCTTCTGGTTGTAGAATCTCACTTCAAGGCCTTTTTTCATCAATGCTGGGACAGATATTAGGTTCCGGCGAATTTTTGGTGCATAGAACACATCCTTGAGGATCATAATGTTATCCCCAAGATTCAGCCTGTATGAACCAACACCTTCTACATCGATGTAGGTGTTATTTCCCATAAATACCCTCTGCTCCCCTGCATTTAATTTTTCAAAGGAAACAAGTCCTTTCTTTGTTTTTGCAATGTGCCGAGTAGCTCCTGAATCGACCCACCATTCATTTGAATCTATCATAACTGCATTACATTCAGTTATGCCAACAAATTCATGCTTTCCGGTTCCTTTGTTCCCCGGGTGTGGATGTTCGCCCTTGTTTCCCTGCTTGCTAGGACAGTTGGCTTTAAAGTGGCCAAACTTCCCGCATGAGTAGCAAGCACCTTTAGGAATCTTCTTACATTTATTCTGTGGTTTATTCTTGAATTGCATCTTCTGCGGCTTGTGGAGTCGATCTTGAGCATATGTCTTCTGATTCACTGCATTTGCCTCTTCTAGATTCGCCTCTAGTCCTTTCCTTCTAGCCAAAATGTCATATTCTATTGCTAACCTGGAAGGCAAGTCGGTGACAGATAAAACCGAACCACTCATTCTTAAAGTTGTGGCTGCCATGTCAAGGGAAGGTGGTAAACTATTCAATATAGTCGCCACTTGCAACTTTTCTGGAATTTCGCTTCTGCAGGCCGCCAAGTCCTTAGCCATGACAATCATTTTATTCACATGCTCAACCGCGCTATCACCTTCCTGCATCTTACATGTGTTGTATCGATGCAAAAGGAGTTGAGTATTCAGCTCAATCTTGGTGTCATACTTCTCCTTGATAGCTTTCCATAGTTCATTTGATGTTTCATATGTTTCAAAGCATTTTATTAAATTATCTTCCATGAACATGAGCATGAATGTCTTAGCCTTTTTATCATATATAATCCACTGATCCCTTTTTTTCTTTTCCACCGGGGTGGAATTTTCATCAATTTCTGGGATATCGGCATCTAAGACATATTCTATGTTATCATGGATAAGTCCATATCTTATTTTCCGGTGCCACATGTCATAATTTGTTCCGTTCAGTTTGTCCAATTTTGCCAATTCAGTATTAACTAGTTTGCTAGCCATTAGGACTAAAGTATTTCTGAAATATGAATAACATGATTTAAGGATATGCCAAACTAACATGATCACAATATGAACTAACTTAAATTTCATATCATTCAAATATAACATATTTGATATATGAAGAGACTATAATTAGTTAAATCTAATAAGCACCAATATATAGAGTCTAAGCAATGATGTTGAATATATATTCTATCAATTACAAAGCAAATTTTAATTTAGATCACAACCACGTAAATAGAATCAGTTTATACATACAAATTCAATTTTTTATGTATATGAAATTAATGGTACCTGTTCAAATTTTGAACGAACAGAAAATAATCTACTTACGTGAGAGACAAAACTAAATGCAATAACTCAAATCAATGAGATTATGGTTATGCTGCTAACAATTCTAAATAATATTTAATGAAATCAAATACAATAGCAGCAATACAATAGATATATTAATTATTTAAATATATCTAAATCAAGATTAACTATGCAGCGTCTGTTCACGTATGATGTTTTTTTTATATATATATCACACACGAACGGAGAGCATTCAATGCTCTCATTCAATGCCCTCGGGTGGTTGATCACGAGGCCACTGATCACGATGGGAGACTTCGTGATAACAAAAAAATAAATGAACGGCACCTAACCTGTAGCCCGTGGGAGAGAAGGGGATCCCACGAAGATAAGCGCGGGAGATGGAAACGACAGCGTCAAGCTATGGCGGCAACAGGGAAGAAGCTTCGTTCGTCGACAGTAGACGCTCTAAATAGACGTTCGCCGACGGAGGTGATCAGATCGGCTGTGCAGATGGCTGCGGTCGACGACGGAGCAGCAGACGAAGACGGTTCCACAGAATCTCCAGCGGACGAGGGTTACGATCGGCGACGGAGAACGGTAAAGTGAAAAACCTTCGAAACCTCGCTCTGATACCAGTGAAGAGTTGTCGCCAGACAGACGTCGACAGAAGAAGAAGAAGAGGGGGAGTTCCGGAGGAGAGTCAGTTTGGGGCTCCGGCAATGGGCGTCTTCAAGGTGAGTAACTCCATCGATGAAGTCTCCCTTTTATAGAGGCATTCTGCCTCATCCCCTCCGCCCCAAACTCCAACCGCCTCCGTATTCTCCGGACGGTTCCGCCGGGTGCCAATCACCACCGCAAAAAACGGTTTTGATGACACTTTGGTGGGTTCTTGGTCCATCTTCTTTAACTAAGGACAATCCACTGCTAGGGTCCATGACAATGGAGATTGAGAAGGATACTTCTTGGGTGGCAGTTATAGAGGAGGAGGGGACAGCCGAGGTGGAAGTGACCTCCGAGGAGGAGGAGGACGACGCCAAGGTTGAGGTGGAGATGATGGATGGTGCTAGGGTTAGGAGGCGTTGAGGTAGGAGATGCTGAGGCTGGGGGTGCTGTCGGCCCTACAACGACAGAGGAGGGGGAAGAAGAGCAAGCTCATCATCTTGTAATTATGAAAGAACTTTGATTGGTTGAAATAGGTAGGTTGTAATTGATTAATGGTAATAATTGTATGGCATGTTAATTCCTGGCAGATTGCATAATTTTGAGTGTTTACATCATCTAGTTATTACTTTTAGAAGGTGATTAATTGTGGTTAGACATGTGTATTTTCTAGACCTTCTGTTGTACATGTGTCCAAGTCTGATACCACAAGTGGATAACTAATATTGGATATTAAGCCAACAAGTGTCATATCCTTTTATGCCTACAACGAAATTTTTTATAATTTTTTGGTAATGATTGCCACATCAATTTTATATTTTTTGTTATAAAACATTTTTCTGACAAAAATTCAATTTGTCAGGCAACGGAACATCACGTGAGTAAAAGAAATTCCAGAAAATTAACCATCAAAATTTTATATTATTGTGTTTAGCTAGTCTTGTAATGGATAGGTACAAAAATATAATCCATCAAAATTTAAACATATGTGTACTGATCTTCTTTTATTGTCATAAGATTTTGAGGTAAGTGACCTGATACCAAAGTTTAACACTCTAACGGTTCAAAGGTTAAATATCTAACCTCTAACAGTTCGAAGGTTAAATGTCAAATAAGCTCAAACAAACATAACCAAAAACTCATTTTAACTTCTTTTGAATTATTGAGATTTACACACCACTTCTCATAGTTGTTCATAATTTGAAATGTCCATATTTTTTAAAAATTTCCCACCTAAAACACAAAATATACATATTCAAACTTTAAAAAAAAATCTTAAAAATTACTTTAATTTCAGATAAAAAAAGATAACACAAGGAGAACTTCATCATTAAAGTCCAAAACCAATAAACTAATATTATTCTAAAAATATTCGAAAGGCAGATGTATCTTTTGGTGACAAAAGATTTATTATTTTTAAAACATGTTCAAAATTATTAACAATTATAACACCAATATATAATAATTCCAAATTACAATATATGCTCAGGCCGACCTCTGAATTCGTTTCGATCCGCTGCTTAAACTTCACTTGCAGCAGGTAAGCGGCGTCCACAGAACTTGCGTAGGAGGCCGAAGGCCTGATTTCAACCTGATCGACAGAGTAGAATTTCTGCAGACTCCAGTTTTTATGTAATCTACCAAACACGTCGATCAAGATATCAGGAAAACTTAGCACAAATAACCTGTCATACGCGTATCCAAATGGACTCTTAAGTGAAAAATCTTAGAATCCAGCATTTATCAACTCAGCGTAAGAAAAGCTAGATGGTATAGTGACGTTTGATTTGACTTCATCTGAAAATCTAAATGTTTAATTTCACACCTAATCCCTTAATTTGGGATAAAATTAAGTACTTGATTTCATTAAGATGTTACCCGTGACCAGTTGATAACTTCACTTAAAAATATATTAAATACAATGAAAAGACTTGTTAAGCCTCTCAACATCTAAAGAGAAAAAAAAATGATTTCATTTAACTTATTTTTAAGAGGTGTTTTCAGATATAAGAACTTCATTTAAACAATATCTAAGAGTTTTTTTTTTCAAAAAATCTACAAAATCTGATGTCTGACTGAATCAGACAACATTAGACTTTCAATAAGTGACATCAGACAGCCCCTCAGTCATGCATCAATCCAACTGCTTTTGTTCTCTAGCGTATCAAACCAAGAACGGTTTTCTTAAAAAATAACGATAGGTACAAAAAAATAAATAAGGATAAAGCCTCATCAGACATCCTTACGCCCGACAATGAACTTTGCTATGAAGAAGCCAATTGTGTCAAGAGAAGATGATGGGTCAAATCTCTGAACTAACTCTGCTTCATCCTCCGTAAGCCATTTCCTATAAAAAAAATACCCACCACCAGCGATGTTAGATATCTTGGTACCGTTGTTAGAAAAAGCAAGATCATAATTTTTCACTAATGGGCTTTGTTGAGACTTTAATGGATCTGGGAATGCAATTCACCAAAAGTTTACATTATTCAAAGAAAATTAAAGAAAACTGAAATGATGTGCTCCGCTGACAATAGATGAAAATAAAGGTATAAAAAGTGGACTTGGGAAACGAACAATGCATTCAAGGAACCAAAATATTTGTTACTAGTATATATTAGTGAAGAAAGAAGAAACCTACCTATGCATTTGCATAAATAAATAGATCGTGACAAAGATAATTGGTCATAGAAAATAACTGCGCATCCAAAATCCAGTCTTCAAACGTAATCAGTAATGGTATTAGTGTGTTTGATTGCACTTGGTAGGCCGTGAAATTCTGAATTAGTCAAATGTACAGACTGATAAAACGTAGCAATTAAGATTTACAGTTACTTTCATGATAAAAAGTTGTATTAAAATAAAGTGTAAGCCAATCAATTAAATAAAAATATCATGTTTGGAAAGATCTGATAACCAAAAAAAAAGTGGATACCATATGACTAAACAAGGTGGGGGGACCACAAGATAAAAAAAGAGGTGACACCCTCTTTTTTGTTCAAGAAAAAACACTCTTCAAAAACATAAAATAGTAATGGTTGCCAAACACCTCTTTTAACAAATTTTGTTACAAAAATATAAAATAGTAACAAAAACCCAATTTATCATGCAACCAAACGCCCCATTAGCCTCAATTGGCAACTGGTCGTTCGCTCATGGATCATCGCTGAGATGCAAATTGTGCTTGTGCCAAGATGACCTCTATGAAAAGTTATACGAAGTCCCTTGGGACCTTTCCATGATTATCGTCTTCCCAGCACAATTCTCATCAAACATCTCATGCCATATACATTCAAAACATTTTTATCAAGGATGGGAGAATCAATGGTCCTTCGCCCGGTCCTAGCCAATTCAAGGCCCAAGATCGACTGATCTGGATCTGACCAATGTTGATGTAGACCAGGACAAATTCAAAAAAAGAAAATTATAATCAATACAAAAAGTAAAAATTATAGAAAATTTAGCAAAATTTTATTATAATAATTCCATCTAAATCTTATACATTGAACATGGTCTACAACATAAGTATACTCATGCAAAGATATTTCACTTGAATGCATGACATTGTAAAAGTATATATGTTTATCGTACTCTTGACTCTAATTTAATTACTATAAATTTTGAGTTGAAGATATCTTGGTCTCTTCTCTAAGCTTGACAGCCATAGAATGAGTACATAAAACCTGATCATGAATTAACTTAAGAATTAAAAAAAGAATTTTGTTGATATGTAGGATATCAAAAATTTTCAGATGATTCACTTTTTGTATGTCTTCTATACCTTGTCACCCGATCACAATCTTGTGTTAAATGCATGTAATGTTCTTTGCTAGTGAAATACATAGTTGAATCCTGATCTTCCAACATCCTCTTCTGTCTTGATAAAGTATCTTCGTCATTTCTTAGATCATCAATGTTACACATCGATGTTAAATCATATTACATTTGATATCAGACATTAATATTTAACTCTAGCATATATTCAATTTAAGTATTCAATTATATCAATATCTACAATGTTCAAACTCCGAAAGATCATTTAATATTTGTTTACTTGTATTGTTTTTACTCTAACCTTTGATGATCATCCGGTCTTTTGCTTGTTTGATGATTGATGATAAATTTAGAAGTATCTGCATCAAGGAAGGCGGGGTCGCGGGTCGGGAGTGGGTCGGTTGGGCCCAAATGGATCCGGGTCGGCCAGGGTCGGGACCCGGGTCGGGACTTGGGTCGGCCGGGATCGGAATAAAAAATAATTAAAAAATAATTAAAAAACACCTATGGGGTCGGGATCTTGGGGTCGGGATCGGATCGTTTGGCCCAAAATCCGATCGGGTCGGGCCTGGGTCGGGACCCGGATCCCGATCCGGCATTCCATGATCTGCATTAAGGTATATCCCCCTCTGATTATGCTTCCGCCCAAGTTATCTACATGTAAACCCAGAATTTCACAACAAAATTAAGATACCCCCTCTGATTATGCTTCCGCCCAAGTTATCTACATGTAAACCCAGAATTTCACAACAAAATTAAGAATTGGTTTGATCACATTGTCCAGAATCCAGCTGTTCACATAAATTTCTGTGCAATATGAAGACATGTTGTCCAAGTTCAAATTTAGCCGGCCAAGGCTGATGCATTAAGTCTATTGGTCCATGAAGAACAGGTCATCTTGCCTATGCTCGTTACACAAATTTATTGAAGGAAAACTTCGCAGGCCTGTTACCATCCTATGAAAGTTCAAATGAGTCTGAAGGAACAAAGCATTCGGTCCATTTAGCTCATTTAACATCAATTTGGAGTGGGACATGAATTGCCCCATGGCCCTTGATGCTATGATGCATCAGCCTCTCCGGTAGGGACCATCTGCTTCCAAGAAAACAAAAAGCAAAAAAAAAAAAAAAGACAAATAGAGGTGTGACGTGGCTTTGGCACCACGTTCTGCTAAAATAAAAGAAACAAACAAAATAAAAAAGAAGGCCACCACCTAGGGCAGATCATGCTTTGGTTCGGTTCAGTTCGATTTGTCAATTTAACGTACATTATAATTAAATAAAAATAAATTAAATAATAATAATTAATTAATGCTAACATACTTAGATTAATAATAAAACAATATTTAAAATTAATATAATAAATACTTATAACTAATATACTATACAATAAACTGAGTCAAACTAGGTCAACCAGTTTATCGGTTCGGTTCAGTTTGGGGAAATGCCAAACCGAACCAACCGATAAATTAATATTGGTTCTGTCCAGTTTATAAAATCAAACACCCAAGTCTGTGAACTGAATTAAACCGGTTTTATCAGTTTGGATCGGTTCGGTTTATTGATTTGCTTGAACAGCCCTAGCACCACCTGCTAAAAAAGAAATGACGAAAGGAAAAAAAAGAGGAGAGTTGCGTGGCATTGTCCGTGTGACAAACTGTTGCATCACATGCCACCTAACCTTGTGGTGTGCCCAAAGGATGAAGGGTACCGGCAACGGAGCACACAAATCTGGTGGTAACAAAATAAAATAAAATAAAATAAAAAGAAGAAATGGGGAACGTTGGCGTAGTGTGTTCAGGCCCGTACAGCTACAAACCTCTGCAACTCTGCAGCCTTGCCCCCCCCCCCCACAACATGGTTGGTGCATCACTAAAAGACAAGTTGCACTAGGATGCCGCATAGATACCATGAAAGAGGAACTAAGGGATGGAGAAAGAGGAGAGCTCATCTCTAGTGGCATCTTCCTTAGCTTTGCTCGAAGAGACTCCCTATCGAGCTCCTCCCTCCTCCGTTACCTCTCCTCTGATGCCTCTACTGCATCTATTTGGTGGGCATGATATCATCCCCTTCACTCTCGTGGCAGGCTCCCATCTGAAAGGAGGACAACTTTGCAAGTGAGGGGTATTCCTCCTTCCATCTCGGCAGACCTCAAGTTCTTTGGCTTTGGTGAGCCCCACATCGGCTTCCTCTCCAACAAGAGAGCTCCTTCCTTCGCAAGTTTCAACTAGGTGAAGGGGGGTGTTGTCCCCTTCGTGGACGAAAGGCCCGGGGTGCTGGCTTCTCGACAGCCCCATCTGCTACTGACGATGCCGAAGATGGTGGTTGGCGTCGACCGTGCCCCTCTTCTTCTCCTTCACCGGTTGCATATCTAAAACATCCATGGAGCTCTCGAGCGCGAGCCTTTCAAAAAAAAAACAAGGGGGCGTTGAGCTCTTGGGGCAAGGCTTTCTCTTTCCCCTCTATCGCCAAGCCAACGAGATGACATTTCCACGTGGATGGCCTCTTCACACAAGGGGAGGGGGTTTCCAATCTATGTTTTCTGGTTCCTCTCCTTTCTCCAGCAGTCCACAAGAGCAGTAGGCTAAACATCACTAGCGACCTCATCAAAGAAGGAGAATAGGAGGAGGGCATCCTCTCCTTTTTGGTGGGCATGATATCATCCCCTTCACTCTCGTGGCAGGCTCCCATCTGAAAGGAGGACAACTTTGCAAGTGAGGGGTAATCCTCCTTCCATCTCGGCAGACCTCAAGTTCTTTGGCTTTGGCGAGCCCCACATCGGCTTCCTCTCCAACAAGAGGGCTCCTTCCTTCGCAAGTTTCAACTAGGTGAAGGGGGGTGTTGTCCCCTTCGTGGACGAAAGGCCGGGGTGCTGGCTTCTCGACAGCCCCATCTGCTACTGACGATGCCGAAGATGGTGGTTGGCGTCGACCGTGCCCCTCTTCTCCTTCACCAGTTGCATATCTAAAACATCCATGGAGCTCTCGAGCGCGAGCCTTTCAAAAAAAAACAAGGGGGCGTTGAGCTCTTGGGGCAAGGCTTTCTCTTTCTCCTCTATCGCCAAGCCAAGCCAACGAGATGACATTTCCACGTGGATGGCCTCTTCACACAAGGGGAGGGGGTTTCCAATCTATGTTTTCTGGTTCCTCTCCTTTCTCCAGCAGTCCACAAGAGCAGTAGGCTAAACATCACAAGCGACCTCATCAAATAAGGAGAATAGGAGGAGGGCATCCTCTCCTTTTTGCTAGCAATAGGTTACGACTTTTGTCTTCGAGCTTGGCGAGCAAAGTGAGTGGACACAACACCCTCCGCTTCATCTTTGCAAGGCCTTTTGTGAGGAGAGACTTGCGCATTCAGCTGTGGTGATGACCATTGTCAGTGGATGCACCACCAAAGAAGAGAAGCCGCATATGACCACAAATAAGAAACGGGGCGGGGGGGGGGTACCTCCAACATCGCTAATCACAAGTTGGCTCTGCTCCCCCATTGCTTGCGCTCTCCTCACCCTATTTCCAGTGAGCTCTTCCACAAGCTTCCTATGTGATCACGATGGCCGAAGAGGTCCTGGTCGGACATCGAAAGCTTCTCTCTAGGCAGGGCAATGGCTTCCACAAGAGTTGGGTCTCGACTAAGGCAAGGATTGATTCCAGCTCGAGGAGGTCGCGAAGAATGTCTCATAGCAAGTACGCTCCAGTCTTTGCAGCCATTTATGAAGGCACTATAGAAGCACTAGGTATCTCCCGCAAGGGTTGAAGGCAGCTTTGCATGATCCTACTGTCATGCTCAAGGAAAGTAAATAATCTAGAAAAACTTGAGAAGTTCAAGGGGAGGATTGCCCATCGATCTATTCCAGTATTCCGTTTTCTATTCCACTTCATCTCCATGCCCGCACCCATCCTATACAGATCCATGCAACCGGTGGTCCTATATTCCAACATGAACATCATTGACAACCACCAAGCTTGAATGTAGGCCATAAATTTCATCCCCCAAGGCCTGTTTGGACGTGCCTATTCTCTATCCTAATTCCCCATCTACATAGCAGGTTGAGCCATGTCTTATAGCCAATTCTACTCAACCAAAATACATTCCAAAGTTCCTATGATCTAGCATCTATTTGGCTAAAACAAGCAGCCCCTGGGTATAGGGGTGGGCACAAAACGGTTCAAACCGAGAAACCAAACCGAACCAGTCCATTCGGTTCGGTTTGGTTCGGTTTGGACCCCCTTTCGGTTTGGTTCGGTTTGAAAAATCTCCAAACCGATTTAAACCAAACCAAACCGTTTAAACCGATTTAATCAAAAAATATAAAAACTATTATAATATTAATAAAAATGATATTTTTATACTATCAAAAAATAAAACAATATTTATGTTCATTAATTTTAACATAAAAATTAGTATATATATGTAAAAAATAATTAATTTAAATATTTTTATTTATTTTCGGTTTAAACCGAACCAAACCAAACCAAACCGAATTGATTCGGTTTGGTTCGGTTCGGTTTGGGAGGGTGATTCGGTTTGGTTCGGTTTGGAAAAAAAAATGGTCCAAACCGGACCAAACCGAACCGTGCCCACCCCTACCTGGGTAAGCTTAAGTTGTTGCCTGAGGTTGGCCAAAACAACCATCCAACTCTCCTTCAGTCCATGCACGGTCATCGGGATCAAACTCAGCTGGATGATCCCTGACTTCCCTCTCCTTTATCCAAAAGGCAAGTGTATGCTCCTCCTGGAATATCTGATCCATGTCCACCTCCTCAGGTTGTGGTGTGGCGTAGGTATGCCTCTGCTCGTATAGACCACCTGCGAACCGTACAAATCACTCCTCACTGATCTTCTGTCGATCCTTGATATTCTTGATACGCAGCCTCATATTATAATGACAGAATACCAGCTTCTCCAGCCGGTCTTAGGTCAACCTGTTCCTCCTTTTTGTATGTATCAGTTTGAATGTACTTCAGTTCCTCTCACAATGAGAGGAACTGGTGATCTGGCTGAGTATCCAAATACCGCTGGCAACAAGTGGATTCCATCCACTCCTGGTATTCACCTAAACCCACCACCCAGCTGCAAAAAAAAGAAACAAAAAGTTAAACAATTAGCCCATCATCTTCAATAACTTAAATGAAAATAAAATAAAATATTCATCATAAATTAATATACTAGGTGACACTTTGTCGCACGAATATCTCAGATCAGCATCTGAGTATACGCCGACCCTCATCTTATATTTCTGCATCTGAAAAAATTTTAAAAAATAATCATTAGTTGTCTAATAGTTAGCTACTCCAAAGTATTTAATAAACTCCAACTTACTTCTATCTCAGCCTCTATCCTGTCCTGCTGAGATCGGCAGAGATGCTGAATAACAGCTAGTGTACCCCGCATCACCTCATTGTCGTTCACCACCTGTCCTCCATATTGCATGCGGGAGTTCTAAAAATATCCTACAAGAATTTAATAGTTAGCATTATGAATAAGACAATTATTGAATAAACTTAAATTAGGTAAGCACAAATATTTTTTGAACCGACTAACCTGCAGGCTGCAGCATAGACATCGTGGTGCAAAGTCCTGTCCCATCGGTCATCTATGATCTTCCACCACTTTTTGTAACCTCTGATATTTTTTTCTTTTATTTTCAACTTTGCCCAGTCCATGGCATCGTACAACGTGCCCATCTGGTTCCTATCATCTGAGTCAACCAACCTCAAGACAACTACCAGTGGCTCAATGATTGCCAAATAGTAAGCAATCCTATCCCAAAATCTCTTGTCAGTGATCTGCTTCTCAGACCTAACAAGAATTTCCAGTTGATCTTTCTTGTCGTGCAAGTGGTCCACCATATAATTATAATATTCCTCGGACTGCGTGAACCTAACCAATGCATGCCTGTGCCGGTGTAAACTCTCCAATGCAATAAAATTCGTGGCAAAACAAGTCAGACTAGGCCTAACAAGATCATGCCCTCCTGTGTGTGATCTCATAATATGTAGTAGACGGGGATGCGAATAAATAAATGATGTGATCGTCTACGCCTGCCTAACAAGGGTGGAAACACTCCTCCTTGTCTATATCCTCTAATATGAGATCAAAAGAATGTGCCGTACAGGGCACCCAGAACATGTGTTTCCTCTTCTCTATCAGCTTTTTCTCAGCCACCTTATATGAAGGTTCGTTGTTAGTGACAACCTAAACCACATTATCCTCCCCGATCTCCTCCACCACCGTATCCATCAAAGAAAAAATGAAGTTAGCATTTTTAATCTTCCCAGAAGAGTCCACCGACTTCAAGAACGTGGTTCCCTCATAACAATACACCAAGAAGTTTATCATACTCCTCTTGGTGATACCTGTCCACCTGTCACACATAATTGTGCAACCTCTCTCCTTCCACACCAATTTGAATCCATCCATCCACTCCTTCAACTCCTGGACCTTCTCATCCAGCCCAACGCCGTATATATGCCTGTTGCCCGGGGCTTGCAGACCCGGTCCAGCCTCACCCATGGCATCCACCATCTTCTGGAAGTAGGGGCTGGTGGCTGCATGTGCTAGGATGCCTACATCAAGTTAAAAAAAATTTCGATCAGGCAAAAATTAAGCTTAAGTAAATAAAACACACATAAATGCCATTTTAAAAGTGATACCTGCATGCAAAAACCACTTCACAATGTGGCGAACGGCTCTCTTTGCAGCCGTTCCTGTTGCCTTCACCCCTTTCATAGCTTGTTTAATCCCCATCTGCCCAGCACTCTGTTTCCTAAATAAGTACTCATCACTCGGCGTAAACCGAGTACTGGCAGAATGGCGGTGTGGCTCCTGTCTCCATCCCTCCGTCTCTCGGTCCCGGGTAGGGCTAGCCGATGCTGATCGGCCAAGAGTTGGATCAACTCTGGATCCTGACTCTCCTACTCCTCTCCTCCTATCCTCGTCCTCGACAAATGCATGCTTGCTAGCATGCCTAGCATGTCTAAGCTCGGAGTTCGTGGACTCCTCCTCGCTCTCTAGTTCCGGCTCGGCTGGTGCCTTCCCCTTGCCTTTCCCTTTCCAGGTAGGCAAATCTCGGTCCCTCCTCCTCTGGAATAGCTCGTCGTCCAACTCCTCCCTCTGCTCAATCCTAACAGCCCGTTGAGAAGCACTACCTATCATGTAGCCTCTCATCTCCTCACTCTTCTCTCTCGGCACCTTATCACATTTTTTTACATTTCCACCTGTTCCGACAATATGTTGTTTCAGCCGGAACCCCCCCCCTCGTTCATCTCCTTCCCACACCATTTACGTTGCACTCTCTTTCTGACCGGGTCTACCATATGCCCGAGTTTCCAACCCACGTCAGCAGGACATGCTGGTGCTGCATCACCTTGATCGGCCATTGCTTAAACCTGCAAAAATTGTAAACAATGCATTAAAAATTATTAGGCAACATAAAAATTGCTTTAGGCGTTGTTTGGGAAGTAGACAGCCCAACAAACACACTATTCGGTATGTTTAAAGGGTTACGTATTTGCTAGAAATGGTCGTAAATCAACGTACGGGTATCCAGAATTTTTCCCGTACAAAGAACATTCAATCGATGTTCTTACAAATTGAACGAAGTTGTTCGATCAAAAATCACCGAGTTTAACCATGCTCGGAGTCATCGAAAATGCGTAAAAATAGGCGTACGAGATATCCGGAATTTTTCCCTTGCAAAGAACATCCAATCGAATAGTTTAGAACTTAAACGGAGTTGTTCGGTCGGAAATCACCGAGTTTAACCACGCTCAGAGTCGTCGAAAACGCGTAAAAATGGGCGTACAAAGTTTTCGGCGAAGAAATCTTACCAATAACCTTCTAAGGATCGAAGAAGAGGCTGAATCGAGGTCGATCGAAGCTTGGATCGGCAGAATCCCTTGAAGTAGCCTAGAATCGCCAGAATCGCTGGAATCGCCGCTGGAATTGCCGGAATCGCTACTGGAATCGCTGGAATCGCACCGGAATCGGCGCATAGAGCTAGGATTGACCTCGAAATCGCTGGAATCCTCGATTTCGAGGGTTGAAATCGCCTAGAATCATCGGAAGGAGTGCTTGCCGCCTGTTGGATCGTCGGAATTGACCGCAGCGGTCGATTCCGGCCCTAAAAGGGTCGGAATCGGTTCGATTCCCGGTCAGAATCGAACCTGACCGGCCAGACCGATCTTCCGTGGAGGATCGACCGATTCCAGGCAAAATCGCCGGAATCGGATCGATTCTGACCGATTCCATGGAATTCCTACTAGAATCGACCCTTACGCATGAAATCTCCGATCCAATTCCAGAATCGGCCGATTCTGATCCGATTCCGGCGATTCTGCAATCAATGCATACCACTCTACCCCCGATGCCAAAGAGTTCCAACTCTGTAAGACAAATGTAGAATTTTCACCCATTAAGTCATAGGGAGGCCTGCCATAGACTAATGAGATTCATATCATTGGGAAGAGCCCTCCATATTTCTATCAAAGGCTGGGGTATAATCTATCTTAAATCATAAGGATAGTCACTAATGTCATTCAAAAACTATAAAAGACTTAGGTGACATTTGATTAGGCTTAATCTGAAAATCTTAACTCTTAATTTCACCTCTAACCTCTTAACTTGTGGTAAAAAAGTGCTGAATTTGATTAAGAGATAAGTGATTTATGTTGTTTGATAAAAAATCTGAATCATCCACTTAATCTTTTCTAAATAAACATAACATAATATAACAAACAAGATAAACAAAATAAAATGTGTTCCCCTGGAAAGAAAATCCTGAACATAACATCAAAGATAAACAAACCAAAATGCATATTCTTTTGAATTTAACTAACAACAGTGTAGTACAATTTCTGAAATTATTCCAGCAATGGTGCCCTTATACGTACAAGACATTAATGTTGTAAAATGTATAGATAATTTATAAGAGAACAACGCCAAAGCTACAGATATCTGACTTTAATGTCAGTTGTCCAGTCATTACATACTCAGGAATCATGGGTCGTATCACCAACAGGAATACCAAAAATACAAATACAACTACCACAAATACAACCACTGTTTCCAATAAATTCTCCCTTACCACTGCAGATGGAGTGCAGGTATGTTCCATGGATGCCGTCGAGGGGGCTGGGCAAGCAACCCATGGACGAAGAGGATGAAGAACGAGACAGCGTCTGAACCCCAGAAAGCTAAGTCACGGATCTGAACTGCTTAGACGATTTTAAGACTTTAGACACTAATTCAGACACCACCTCAGTGATTTTATCAAGCGCTGTCAAATATCTTAACACTGACCGAATCAGACTTAAGTGCTTGATTAAGCATTATCAAACCAGCCTTAGTTCCAAATCAAACCATGGAAAGAATGCCATAATTCCTATCATAGGCTAAATAGAATTCTAACTGAATTCAATTTACGGGATTATGGCTTTCATGCCTCCCACATGTATGTGTATTGCAATTTGATCCAAGCAATGAAATTCATATGATTCAATGCCCCTTATGATACAAAAAGAAGCATCAACGGCCTCGTGGGCTAAATGAAATGCAAACAAATAAAAAGGAAAATTTTAAAAATCTTAACAAACCAAACAAATTCTGCAAATCTGCAACTGCCAGAACTGGAGACAAAAAAAATCAGAACGGGAGAGCTCTGACAGTCTAAGAAATTCAGGAAGTGCCAAAATCTGAAATCAAAAAATGCCAAGAGCAATACCCAAGATCAAAATATGTTAATCATTAAGTCCATAAAATGACACGACAACACTCGGCCAAAAAAAAATGAGTCTGATACTGTCAAGTTCCGAAAGACGTCATATCTTGAATTGAATCAAGGAGTCGTTAAATCATAATACACAAAAGGGAAAGAAGCCTTAGAATCTGAAATCACAAAAGGGGGGAAGTCCTCAGATTAAAACTAAAATCTGTAACTAAACAAAAAAAAATCCTTAGTTCATGTAACCCAAGACAAGACCGAAAGCAGGTAACCACGGTTGGAACATTAAAACATTGAACACAAATCTCTTTAATAAAAAATCCAACAAGCCAAACCCAAAAAGTTATCAAATATAAAACTTCAAGTCTCATATTAAAATTTAAAGGTCTTAGAATCCCAAACCAGAAATCAAATTCTTAGATCCAGGACCAAAAGCTTAAAAAAAGAAAAGTCAGCCAAATCTGAGGAAATAGAAACTCTCACCAAATCTGAAAATACAAAGTTGAAATAACAAATCTCAATTCCCGGATCTGGAAGGAAAAGATGAAAATTTCTAACTACCTAAACATGAAACTGCAATTCCCAAGCCCAAAGATGTAAAAATTCATTAAATCTTAACTCAAATTGAAACTTCCCAAGTACGTTAAGTTAAACACCTTTCAAAAAACAAACCAAATCTTAATTAACTTAAAACAAGCATAAGCAACCTCAAAGTTTCAAATATAAAAGTTAATTTTGAAAGTTTACCAAATCTAAAATCTGCAATAAAAAAACAGAAAATCTTAAAACCTGGAACCGAGAACCAAAAGTCCCCAAAAAAATTAGACTTGAAACAAAAAGTAAAAGGTCCCTAAACCTGAAATTTAAAATCTGCAAACACCAACAATTAAAGACAAATCATCCAAGCTCCCATAGTAATGAAATCTCCATTTTAAAGAGACACAAAGTCCAAATAAGATCCAAAGCAAACAAACAAACCCAAACAGAGTTTAAAATATCAAGACTAAAAACAGAATTCCAAATCTGACAACTCATCGAGCTCATCTTAAAACCCCACTAAAACACACTAAACGTGAAAGGAACCTGAAAGGCATTAAGTCTTAACAAATCCCTTCAATTCAAACCACCCGATCTTCAATCGACTCAAATTAAAATACACTAAGTTTTAATAAAAACAAACCACCAATCCAAAGCAAATTAATATCCCAAAATTGAAATCTTAATCAACCTAAACCAAATCTCCAAATGGATTTTAATCAATTTAAATTAAATCCAAAAGCAATCTCAAAAGATAAAAAGAAACTAAGTCTTAAAACAACAAATCAAATCCTCAATGAAACTCAAACCCAAATCAAACTCAAAACACTTAGTTTGCATTCCATCGAGGTCATGGGCTCGTGGCTTCCGACCGCATATTTATTTTGTGGATGTATGTCTTCTATTCGTGAATTTCCATGGTGGTTAAGCAAAGGTGTTTGAGCGGTTATTTGATGTTAGTAATATCGGAACTTCTCAAATCCAATGAGAAAAAGGAAAAATATATTTTCGAAGAATTCAAATAACATAAAACAAAAAAACAATGTGGTTTGTGGTTCAAGTGATCCAAGTGATAGGGTAATCCCTATGCCGACACTTAAAAATCTGTGAAACCTACTCTATAAGTTCCTAAATACACAAACCACTTTCAATTAGCTAATACTCCTATAGAATACCACCTATTTTCATAGTTGTCAAAGCTAAATCAAAATAAACAAAAAAAACTTTTCTTACAAGGAAAGATACAAATTTTCATTAAATTTTTAAAAATCAAGGTTAAATCAAAATGTTATGGTGATTAACTGCTTGAAGATTTCCCAAAATAAAAGATATCATAATGACCACGAGACGGCTATGGAGAACCAAATCAAGATCAACACATCATCAAAATCTTATGTTTCTCTACTACTTCTAGTCAGAGGTCATTCTTGTCCAATGCCATATATGCTCCATGAGTGGGAGGATGAAAAATCTCTTCTCTAATCATTTCCTTATAAGTACAAAGTTGATTTCTTACATCTAGTGAAACCTTGTTAAATGGAGCAACATTCCCGTTATCTCTGATAAAATGCTACAACTTAAATAATCCGTTGAACACAATCTTAATGCAATACCTATGTTGCACATTTCTTTATTGCATATCTATCAAATTGCAATGGACCCAAGTAGGATCATTTCAGGTTAAGACTTGGGTGTCTTGGTTATTCGTTGATATTTTGATCACAAAATACTAGAAAAAAAAAGTATAGAAAATTGAAGAAATGGATGACTTGAATATTGAGTACTTGAGTTTTGTGAGAACCTGAGTGCAAGGCAGGCTGGATTGGGGGTCAGCCTAGCCCAACCTGACCTGGGTCAACGGGTATTTGTGACTTGGCCTGACGCAGATCCAATCCAGGTCTAAATGGACCCAAATCGGATCCAAAATTAGAAAAGCTTAAAAAATATAAAAAATACGGAAAACTGAAAAAATATTATTTCATTTTATTCAAATTTTACGCTTTGAGTTTGTTCTACACTATTTCTTGTTGGCACCAAAATTCTGCAAAAAAGGGAAATCATACTTGATTCTGAATTCTAAACCTTCCTAAAAAACTATTCAATCTCACTCAATTGGGATCTGGAAGCCTAACAAGAGAAATCAAAGTTTGTCTATGACAGAAGTGCCAAGATAAAACAAAAAGAAGAAAGTCGGCTGGGGGAAAATTCAAACCGGGGTACTATACAAAAGAAACTGAAAAATAAAAAAAAAGGATAAAAGAGCACAGGAAGAAAGAGAAATAACCCCCACTTAAAACATATCTCAAATAGGATTCAAATCCTAAAAAAATATAGTATTCAAATCCAAAGAATGAAGTGATTCAAATCCTAAGCTCAAGAAGATTACAATCCCAAGACAATGATGGGATTCAAATACTTAGTTCAAGAAGATCACAATCCCAAGACAATTGAGACTCAATAACTAACTCATATGAAATTCCAAATCCTAATCAAATTAGGAAATCAAATTCCTGTCAAATTAGGATTCCAAGTTCTATTCCACTTTAGACTCCGGACCCTATCTAGAATGGAAGTACTACTTGAATTAAGATTCTACAAAATAAAAGTATCCCACTAGAAAAAAGAGAACATAGGGCACTCAGCCACTTGTTCAAGAACCCTCACAAGTTGCAGTCCATGAGACCAGTGAAAATGAAGAAATCTCAAGTCTATAGAAGACATGTTGATGAGGGCAGGATTGGACAAGATTTACTGACTACCAGAAGATGGTGTCATTCGAGTCCTAAGAAGATGGCACATTTATTTCCTTCTTAAATATTAGTGTTAGTGTTTATTTTTCTGTATTTTATTTTGATATTTAGAGTCATTTTGAGTCCTTTTACATTTTGGGTCCTTAGGGACATGCTTGCGAATATTTGTTTCAGTCTTTTTCAGGGGATTTCCTTGATATTTACCTTGGCCTATGTAAGACACCTTTTGTATGCCCAAGAGGGCATGAAGAATAAAATGACTGAATAAAATGGATCCTTCTGTTCTCATGGCTCTCCCACCCACCCCCTCGACCTCGTCCTTTCTTCTCCAACATCGGCCAGCGGAAGATCGTACACGGTTCTCCAATGCTTGGTGCCCCACCCCTTCTTCTTCCTTGGTAAGTAGGCATTACCTCCAGTAGTGGTCGGTCCTTCTCCAATGCTCGGTAGCCCCAAGTCTCCTCTCCACCCCTGCGATGGTCACAGTTCCGTTCCCTTCCTCTGATATTATGGGTTCCCCTTCCTTCACATCCGATGCATCTTCCCAAGCTCTCATCACCCTTCCCCCTCCTCCGGACCCAATCCTATGCACTGAGCATTCCCCTGCACCCCGGGTACCAATCGTGCCTCCCCATACCCCCGTGACCAAACCATCCTCATTGCCTTCTACATCTTCTCTATGCCCGCCTCATTGTTAAAAATCATCGGAGACATGTGAGCTTCTCCGCCAGCAATGCTTCACTCCTCTGCCATCCTCGATAATCCCCATCTCAGCCTAGATTGCCTCCACCATCGGTCCGTCCCCCCATCATCTCTCTTCCGCACCGACTTCTCCACCATCACCCTATATTCCCTTGTTTACCCTGTTGGACTGATGCAACACCCCTCCAATGCTGCAACGCCAGTTCGCCTCACGTGTGATGCGGGACGAGGCGGGACGGACCGGCGACGTGGCGCTGCAGGAGGCCTTCGGGAGGCACAAAAGACCTAGAAATGCATAAAACAAGCAAAACCGGACTTAAACCGGTCAAAATGGGCCCAAAATATGTCGAACCATGCCCGAATCGCTCAAAACGGGCCTGAACCGGCCCCAAACTGACTTGAACCGGCCTGAACCAGCCCAAAATGAGATGAACCGGCCGGTTTAAGGCCTGAACCGGCCTTGGGCCGTCGAACCGGGCCGAACCGGCCCTGAACCGGCCTGAACCGGGCCCAGAACCGGGTCTGTGGCGAACTGTGACCGGTTCGGCCGATCGGGTGGGCCGGCCGAGCGAGCGGGGCGAACCGGTGCCGGTTCGCCCGCGACTTAAGCGGGAGGGGGGGCCGTGGCATCACGCAGTTGGCCGCGGGGGCAGGAGACGCGGCCGGCTCGCCGGCCGCCGCATACCCCGTCAGGTAGCGCCTTCGACCTCACGAGCTCGCGAGGGCTTCGCTTCGCGGCCGCGGCCGCGGTGGCACGGCTTGCGGGAGAAGGAGAAGCCGGAATCGGCGCCGGACGTCGCCGTCGCCGTCGCCGGAGGGGTAGGGTGTCTCCAATGGCGCCGTCGGTGCCGTCTTCCTCTTCCTCTCGCCTCCTATCCGTTTTCGCCAAGGTCGGAACTGCCGGAGGGTGCCGGGAGTCCGCACGGAAGAGGAGGCACCCGGGGGGAGCGCGTCGGCCATCGCCGTCATCGTTGGATCTTGCCGACGCCGCCGGGGTGGTTGGAGAAGCCGCAGTTGCCAGAGGAGGGAATCGGAGGCTGCCGGAGCCCTAGCGGGGCCGTGCGCACAGACGGAGCCGCAGACGCGGCTCTTCCTCTTCCTCCTCCTTTCTTCTCCGTCTGATAGGGCTCCGAGGGAGGGTTTCCAGCACCGGGATGGGGGGGTGGAGGTACTCCGAGGATCGCCGGAGGCGGGGATGGACGGAGGGGTGGAGATCGACGCCGTCGGAGACGTCGAAACGGACGGAGACGGGGGTGAACGGTGTCGATAGGGCTGCAAATCGAACCGGTGAAGGGGGAAGGGGCAAGAATGGCTCGGAGGCCGCTGGATGGAGGAGAAGGAGAAGGCACCCACGCCGGAGGGTTGCGAAGAGACCGGTCTGCACCGGAGGTGGAGTCGGAAGACCTCCATCGAGGAGGGGGTGAAGGAGAAGGGGCAGCGCCCCAGCACAAGGGGCAGCCCCTAGGGTTCCAAAAATTGAACAATAACTCTCTCTCCTTCATTCAACAATGTGCCCTCTTAAATAGAGGAGCCTATTACAAATAAGACACCATAAATGACTATTTACATGCATGTCCTCGTAAGGACCCAAATTAAAGGAAAAGACTAAAACAAACTTCAAATATTTACAATGAAGTCCATAAGGATGTAAACGTAAATAAACCCCAAAATGGACCAGACCGGTGGGAAATTAGCATACCTTCTTGCGGCCAATGGTGGAAGCAGAAGCAAGGAGTTCTCCAGGTTCCTGCTACAGATGATGTTGAGAAGAAGATGAAGAAAGGTGCACAGCCAATGACATGTGGGAATTCAGGACCTATCAGGTCTGAAAATGCCAAAACCAGCAGAAAAAGGAAAGAAAGAAAAAAAAAAGCATGCCTCTTACAGTCAACAGAAGAAGGAAGCAAGTGGGAGCTCTCTTCCAAATTACAGCCACAACCGATGGGGAAAAGAGATATATATATATGTATATATATAGAGAGAGAGAGAGAGCAGCCGGCACACAAAGGAGGAGGAGGACAAAAGATAAGGAGTTTGATTTGAAATTGGATTGAAGCCAAATCCAACTCAAATTCAATCCCAATCACAAGCCCACTTGTGTCATCTCCTTAATGGCAGCCCAACCCAATTTCCATCTAAAGCCCATTGCACCGTCTCTTCATGTGATTGCCATTGAAAACCCAATCCATTCCAAATCTTAATCAAAGCCTATTTTTCTTCTTGGGCTTAACCGCTTAAGTTTCCAATTTCAACCCAACTCCTTTTTTATTAAATTTCCATATCCAATTCCAAGTCCAATTCAATTCAAAATTCAAATTGGGCATCCAGGCCAATGCACCCCTTCGACTCATCCTTTTTGAAAAAAGTCTTACTAAATCAGATTTATCCTACTTAATTCCGTGAAATTAGGAAAAATGTTCAAAATTCAAAATGGGCGATAAAATCTCACAAAAAAATCATAAAAAATTATCAAATCTCATTACTGAAATTTCAGTATTTTTCAGAATTTTATTTCTGGAAATTTCATAAAATATAGTTTCTCTCTCAAAAAATTGAAAAATTCAAATAATGTGTCATAAACCCTTCTGGTATGACCAAAATCATTCTTGAGAGCCCTTGAAACTCTCCCAAAATTTTAATAATTTTGTAACCCAAAAAATCGATTTTTTAAAATTTTAACATTTTCTTATTAAAAATTTCAGAAAATAGGAAACATTCTTGTTAATTCGGGAAAGAGCTGAGAAATTCGCAAATTGCCCTCAAGCATATCCTTCTATGTTTGGATCAGTTAGGTTGGGGTCCACCACCTAAACAATAGGAAGAAAAATCATGATTAAAGTTCTTAAGAATAGGAAAATTCATCCTATTTCATCTCCAACCAACCTTAGGTAAAACTCCTTATCCCATCTCCTTCTATAAAAGGCCACACACAAGCACCTTGCGCAAGGTTTTTCCCAAGCTCCCTTGCCCTAGGAGTCGCCATCCATCTAAAAAGGAGAGAGAAAGAGGAAGGAGGAGAAGCAGCTGCAGCCCAGCTTTCCTCTGCTGCACACCCACCAAGAGAAAGAAAAGAGAAAGAGAAGAAAGAAAGGAAGAGCCCCAACAGCTCCCCCTCCTGCTGCCGCACCAAAAAGGAGGATAAGAAGAAGAAGAAACCTCCCCCCTCACTCCCCTTCTCAAAAAAATCTTTCTTACTATAATAGTTTCATTCATGTTTCCGTTCTAGGAAAGATGGTTGTGATATGACGACCATAAGGACTTGCCTAGCTACAATCATGAGAGGTGTGAACATACTTGACAAAATGCCGTTCTAGACACTAAGATGCTTTTGCATGCCCTAGGCACCTTTATGGGGACGGCTAGAAAGCATTGGCCTAGGTGGCTTCCCGATACCCCCCACAATGTCAAACCAGAAATCATGGGTGCCAGCTAAGTATAGTAAAGTTATATTGAAATATTTTATTCACTTATAGTATTATATGTTTAAAAGTTCTAGATATAAGTATATACTTTAAATCTACTTTATACTTCTCCTAACTAATTATACCACTTAATATATGTAGTTTTAAAAGAATTATACTGCTTAATATATGTAGTTTTAAGACAATTTTACCGCTTAAGTGACACCAAGTGTGTACTTTGTTGCCTAAGTAGAAATGGCAACTATGAACACTTTGGGTGCCTTGTTGTCTTAACAACTATGGATGGGACGTAGGACAAGTGGACCGTTGTCTAATGGCTCAAAGGGGCAACTAGCCACTTCATTGTAGTGACATAAGATTGAACCCCCTGATATGCAGCAAATGGAGACCAACATGCCAATGGGTGATGTGTGATTGCACGACATGCATCACAAGAGGGTTGGTTGCAAATGACTCAAGTGTAGAGATGGCAAGCACAATGCCGGCATACATTGTAGAAAAGAAGACTGTAGAGAGGTTTGGCAGCTGGAATGACTATGTAGTAAGACTACAACCAGCAATCAACTATAGAGGTACGAGAATACAATAGCAATGGCGTTGTCGCTGGTCCAAAATTATGTGGAGATGGTGAGGAAGATGTTACATGTTTTGCAGGTAGACCATGCAGTGGGTGAAGCTAAATAGGCTACAAGTAGAGACAGGAAGGAAAGAAACCACTATGATACCGGTTAGAAGTGAGATGTATGCACAAGAAAAGAGAAAATAGAAAGATGAAGGAGAGAGGGACCTCATACCCTTCCTCAAACTGATATGCCATGATGCTGATCTATTATGGAACTTGATTTTTCTCCCGCATCCAAGTTTCGGTATGATTTATTTATCAACGTCATATTCTGAATGGGGGAACCAATATATAAAAAATTATTTATATTTTATACCGACAAAGGAGAAATAAGCTGCTTCCCATCTTGTAATGTAGAAAGTAGGTAACAAATGTAAAAAGATGCAGATAAACACTAACATTTAGATCTGTACTTTCAACCATAGAACATCAAACATTGAATGCAAGGAAAGAGTGCTCACTCAATGTAACCACTACCATCCAAATTACAGCAACCAACAAGACCAGGACCTCCAATCCTTGGATGCTGAAAAATTCACAAGACAACAATGTCAACCCATTGAAAAAAAAAAAGAAATGTAAATATCCTTGCAATAAGCAAGTGTTCCAGAACAATGGAGCAACAATTGGAGTGCCCACAAGTAAACAATTAACGTACAGAAAGAAGTAGCTAGAATGAACATATCAGACACAACAAGTGCATTTTATTTTGAATACACGATGCCTTCATTGATTCTTCTAGTGTATACAACATTATGGTTGGTTTCTAAATCACACATCTAATGATATGCATCTAAGGTAGAATCAAGTAAACCGGAGAACTATTTGCTACAGATTCAATGTTGTATACCACAAGAAGTTTGCAAAAGGTTTTTCTAATGTGCTACTGACCTGTGCTGCCAATGAAAGGAACTTATATGTGTCCAATGCATAGCGAACCAAGACTTCATTTTCACCAGGGTTTATAGTACATCTGAAATTCATTAAATAAATGTGCACATAAATGTGGGACAAAACTACTACAAAAAATCATGAAAATGTAATGATTTCTAAATAAAATATAGAAGCATGTTTGATCACGAAAATGAAATGATTTATAAATGAAACATGGAAGTATTTTCACAAAACATAGAGTGACTGATTTACAAAGTATAAGCGCATTGGGCTGCCAATGAAAGAGAACTACAAACTGAAAAGAGTATATTAAACACAAAAGGACCAAATACACTTCATTCTTACCAAAAAGACTAATCATACTTTTTTTGTAATGATTGCAAAATTATCCTAAGCGAAGTCTTAACAAACCAACATAGGTTAGTGACTTTAGATGTTATGATATAAAGGCAAACAAATGCATCTATAAGAAAGATTTAAAGTAGAATAAATTGGTAAGAATTAAAAAGAGCAAAAACAAAAATTTAAAAATAAACTTATCAAGATAAATAATAGAAAATTAGATGTGGAAGTCAATGCTGTGTAAAAGAATATGACTACAAAAATTAAAGAGATAGTAAAACAAATACTTTTGAGAGTTAAAGGATAGGGTCCACTTAAAAAGGATACAAGGTAGTAAATGAAGTGCAAAATATAGTAAAGTATAAAAAATATTAATATAAAAATAGCCCAAAGTGTGATAACAATGAAGTTTATGAATAGAACAAAATGACAACAAAGAAAGAAAAAGACTATTAGCTAAAAAAATGACATTTTTAAACAAATGTATGAGAAAATCTAGTCTTAATTCCAAATTACTTAAGGGAGGGCATATAGATTCTCTTTCCACTCACATAGATTTTGAAGTATTTATTTAATTTTATTGAAATTATTCAAATCATATTAATTTTTCGTCTCTAGATTAGCTTAAGTTGATCGATCTGATCCCAATCTGGATCGGATTGGGGCCCACCAATCAAAGTCACGATTCTGACCCTCCAATCACTATGTTGGCACCCAAAAATGTCATAGTACCCAATAATAGTAGGTTTCGGGCAAAGGCATAAGGAAAAAAAACCAAACAGACAGGTGGGACCACTCTAAATTGTATTTGGGGCTAACAGGCCCAATAAGTCTTCTTGGGTCCAACCAATAACAAATTGGCACCATTATCGAGTCTGCCAACTCAAATTTGAAGAACACCAGAGACTTATTGAAATTTTGACCAAGTATCAGGCATGTTATGGTCAAAACAACCAAAGTGGGCTTTCAAATTGTCTTTGCAGGATTATTGGGTCTAAAAGATAAAATGAATAAGCTCACAATGCAGTATTGGTCAAAGAATTATACAATGATGCCTTGAATGCCAAAATCTAACTCCAAATGATAAAATGACTATTTTGCCCTTATTGGGCCCAACCAACCAAACATCAGCCTAATAACAATTGGGCACCACCATCAGGCCCACCAAAGTCAATATTGAGCAATGCCAAAGTCAACTTATTAGTTCAACCCACATTCGGCAAGTTACGAACAAAACATTGAGAGTCGACTTCCGAATGGCCTTATTGGGACAGATTAGGCCCAAAAGATAAAATAGATGAGTCCACAAGGCAATGCTAATGAAGACCTCGACAAAGGTGCCCCAAATATTAGAAATTTGTTCCAAGTCAAAATAACCATTTTGCCCTGATTGGGCTCGACCGTCTGAAAGCTAGCCCAATAATAGATTGGCACACCACTTGGTCCATCCAACTTAAACTTGAGCAATGCCGAAATCAGATCAGAAATCTGACTCATATTCGGCAAATTATGGGCATGATAAAGAAACCAAATTTTCGAACAATTTTCGATAAGGTTAATAGGCCTAAATGACCAAGCAAGTAGGCCCACAATATTGTCCTAGTAATAGCCTCCACAACAATGCCCTAAAAGTCAAAAATTGGCTCTGCACAGCTAAATAACTGTTTTGCCCCTATTAGACCTAGACAAATCGAGGTAGACCCATTAATATCTGACACTATCAAAACATTTGCCTAACTTCCAAATGATCAATGTCAAAGTTAGATCATCAATCTGACTCATATTTGAAAAGTTATGAACAAATTTTAAAAATTTACGAAGCCAGCACACACTTTAAGACAAGAGAAAATTTGTGCAAACAACCCATGGACTGTGCAAGGACCGAAGTCCAGATGCATAAATACTCAATTATATTTTAGATGCAATTTAAAAATTTTTGAGGATCAAGAACACACCGATCGGAAAATTCATTGAATCGGTAATCTCCAAACAAGTTAAAGAACATCGGCCGTAAATCTATTGTTGCACGAGATCTACGCCATTGAAGCATCTTCTGGATGATTATGACTATTTTTGAAGCTTATTTAATAATTTCATTCTAGAATTAATATCGGCCATCGTATCGGAGGCCGTCTTGATCAAAATTAGGACAAGTTTGACCTAAGAAAGCTAGCCGTCAGTCCCACTCTCTCTCTCCTACCAACATACCAGTCCCATTCTCATTTGGCTCATACAATTTAGAACAATAGTTAATGAGAGTATTTACCCCTCATTATCTCCTCTCTTTTTTTTAAATAAGGAAAATAAGAGAAGATGGGAAGACCGATGAGGGAAGTTTTCAGCGCCAATCCACTCCCCTCCTCTCTCTCTATCTCTCTCTCCATCCCACGCAGCAGCTGCTGTCATCAGATACGCCACCAGCACCAACAGAGAAAGAAGAAGAGAATCCCACGTCCTGCAGCACCAGCTGCAGGAGGGAAGGCTGCACATTCCATCTCCTTCCTCTTCCAAGTCCTTCACCATCTGCTGCCATCAAAATAAGAAGGGGGAGGCAGCCAACGTGGGTTGCTGCATCCGCCAACAGAAGAAGAAGGCAGAGAGAGCCAACCAGGCCCTGCATCCCATGTCCAGCTGAGGAAGAACAGATCAACAATAAGAAAAATAAAAAAAAGAGGAAGAGCATCTGCCTGCCGCGCCTGCCCAAAGGAGGAGAAAGGGGAAGAGGAAGAAGCTAAAGTATAGGCCATGTAGCCCCATCTCTTCCCCTCCCTTCATTTTTCTTCCCTACATTGGCCTCCCTTCCTTTCCCCTTCCACTGGTGCACCTAAGCAGACCTCGCTCCCCAAATTTTTTCCCCTTTTCGGTCACTTACAAGTTACAAGTAGCCAACTCTTTTGAACCAAATATTTATTTGCATCTCATCGGGACCACAAAGCTACAGCCCTCAAGTTTATTATTTTATGAGGATGTGCACCATCTACAAAATAGGATGATATGGCGGTTAATCAAGGATATTCGATCAGTTGCTCAATATAAGTTATCGTCAAATATTTGCACCATCTGGCGGAGAGGAGTCAAAATTATATTTTCATGGAACCTGAACCTTGGTTATATATTATTATAATATCACCAGACTATCTAATATCTTTACAGGATATCACCTATTTTCCTAAAAAGTCTAAGACCACGATACATTTTATCGTTCTTTAGTAAAACAAGTGCTCACAATTCGCCAGTCAAGAAGCAATCAAACTTTAAGTCCTTTTAGCAACAATCTTTTCTTATTTTATCACTTGCTCTCTCTTGTTTCCTCATCACACAAGGCCCAAAGGAGAAGCTTCGCTATGGAATTCTTCATTTTGGAGGTTCTTCCACTTTTCCATTCGTAGCTTTGCATTAAATGTTATTTTCTTCCATCGTAATGCTGTTTTTCAGGTCCATTTGCATGTAAAAGTGATTTTGGTTCATCATGGTTCTATTAAGTAAATGTTTTTTTATCATTTCTAGTCATAGATTGCGAGGTCCTATAGTATATATTATTAGACAGGATAATTTTCAAGCATATCGAGGCACACTGATCTTCAATTAAAGTTGACATGTTCCTCTAACCTTTTCAACTTCTCTCATCTTAGAAGTTGCTTTGAAAAAGTTTTGGCAAATCAAGGAGTTTCTGCACATCCTCAGATAACATCTAAGTTGGCATCTTTTGAGTAATATTGTTAAAAATCACAAAAAACTAAAAATACTCTACTGCAATCTTTTGGAGGCCATACATTACATTTGGATAGGTTAAATCATCCCTCAATTTCTGAGTGCTGAGCGGGGTCACCCACTCTCCGTCAGAATCTCCATTGGAGACTCAACACTTCTACTGACATAATGTGTGGGTGAAAGCCAAGGTTTGGAGAAGGAACCTTAATGTTCCTTGAGGACTAAGCAGAGACAGTTTTCAGATCCTGCAACAATGACAAACCTCCGAAACAGTTTTGTGAGATCAACTGCCATCTCCTAAGGTCTTAACCTCAAGGTTACATCTTTTGCAGAGGTTGTCTCCCTAGGTAGCAATATTCCATCAAAGGCCGGAACTACTCCAATGCTGACAAAGAAACAAGGGTCAGTGGCTGCAATGGGAGATGGTGAAGGATGAGAAGAAGAGGGACTCATCGACCAAGAAGGAACCATAGATGACAACACCGATTTTGCAAACCTGTGAAGGGTAAAGTAGGAGGAACGACACAAAGGCCAGAGGATGAGAAAGAAAAGAGGGGCTCGCCGGCCAAGAAGATAGAAACTAAATGGCCACAGCCAAAACAAGGAGAGGGTGACAAGGGAGAACCGAGGCCATGCCCCTTTTTGAGAACCAAGAACTCCAAAATGATTTCTACTCCACTCTATCTCATTTCAACGAGTACATAGATCTTATTTATAAAGCATGTTCAACTACAAAAAGATCTCTTAAAACTAACTATTTACAAACTTACCCTTCTAAGGATAGAAATGTAAAAGGAACTCAAAATTAATTGAATAAGTCCCCATTACCAGGGTGGTTAGTGATGGGATGCTAGAGTTGAAGCCAAAAGGAGGTGAAGGGAAGCTTGCTTGGTCATGGAGTTTCAGGAGAAAGGAAAGTCAAACTCAACATACCAAATTTGCAAAAAAATCAGAACAAATTATAGTTGGAAATCTATTCAGGTGGATCAAATCTGTCATCTAGAGAGCTCATAGAGAAACAACTCCTTTAGTCAATGGAGCAGATTGGTGACTGATCAGCCATTTGCAGGGGATGAAGGTGTGTGATAATGTTTCTAAAACCAGATATTGCCAATGGGACACTAATTGATGTGACATTTCAAGGCTTCCGGAGTTTGAATGGGAGAAGGTAGCGATCCAATCTCTTGTAAGACCAATGGGGCATCTTGTTGTGGTGCAAACCTTGTTAGATTAATGATGAACACTTGAGTGAATTCTTTTAAGAAATTTTTGGGACTAGAATGGCCATATCAGCTTTACCGCTCAGATAAGAAACCACTTTGTTGGGTGACGATCAAAAAATGCATGAGTTCCAGTTCTGAGATGTCCAAGAAGCTGCCAGAGCTATAGAAGACCAAGGTGCTTGCATTTTCAAATTCATTCAAATTTGAAAATGCATTTTCAAATTTATAGGACCAAGGTTGCTCCTATAAACGAGGAAGTTCACAATTCTGGTCATAGTTGTCAAGGAAACAAGGCGTTCAAGGGGCCCAAAGGGTCTTTTACATCTTAGGGGACAAGACGTCCGCCTAGGCAAGGGTATGAAGGTGTGGCAAATTTATATGAAAAACATAACATTCACAAAATCTAATAAATTTGGCATATATTAAGAGCAAAATTTAGATGAAGAATATAACATGTAAAAAAATAATATAAACTTAAAATAACATAAATTAAATTGGTAAATTAATCAAACACTTTCTAAATCAACACAAATAATTGGATAACAAGAGAAGATATGAGAATACTGAGATCAAGGAGGGATGGGTCGCGGGTCGCGACCGGGTCGCGGGACCCCCAGGCCGACCCGGTCGCGACCGGGTCGCGACCCCCTTTTTTTAATATTTTTTTTTGAAAAATTCAAAAAAAATAAGAAAAATGCGAAAAAAAATCTGAAAAAATACAGAAAAATTGGATAAATTAAATGACATGATTTAAATAAATAATGCATCAATTTTATTCCAACGTGATGTGTTCTACACTTTGTAGGTAGTTGATGTACTCTCCACATGTCATTTGGGTTGAGTACAAAGTTTGATACATGTACACGCGACGATCGTATTCGTCGTCCCTCGGGAAACTATCCTAAGACTTGATCCAAACGAGTCACCATAACTATAGGTTGATTGGATCGAAGTATTCGATGACTCCACGTAATTCATTCCACGATACTCTTGATCGTATGTAGGGAACCAAGAGCCTTGGGATGAATCATACACATAGTCGGAGACATCGTGGTATTCTGCTCCAACTCACTGGCTACGATGACCTCCTACTGCCTTGTGGCCTTCCACCATGATCGGTATCTTGGGTCGCGTGAGTATTTTGCTCCTCGCCGGTAAAACGTAACGACGTTGTAGGAGATATGGAGGATCGAGGTCCCGTACCAGAAAGTGTTCGCGCCCCCGTATCCAAGCACCATCATCGACGCTACTCTTTGATGACGAATCCTCGGACGTCCGATACCGCACTCGGATGTTCGGCTCCGGCCGTATCTTCTCGATCGTCTTCGACCGTATCGCATCGCATCTTGATATCAAAAGGATCGATCATAACTTGTTTACCTTTTCGCACGCTTTGCGTACCTCGACTAGTTCCTTCTCCGGTCTCCGGGCGCTTTGCTAGTGAGGGAGGGATGCGGAATTCTTCGGTAAAGGGACATCGTCGAGCACTCCTTCGGCCCATTGTCGGTCTTGGGGTTGAACTCCGGTTCTCCCACCCTTACCCGGTCGTTGACCCGAAGCCTGAAGAGTTCTTCTCGTAGAATATTTGATCGAGAATCGATATCCTCCTCTTGATTGGCGGCTCGTCGACCAAACGTCCCGCCGTCTGTGCTATCCAACTCTTTTATTCCATGCGGATTCGCTTCGTTCTCTCCAAATTCCTCGACTTTAACCTCGTATTTGTAGTAACAATCACGGGGTCTTCGAAGCCTCCTTGATATCAACCTATTTCTCTGCTTTGTGTGAATCGAAATTTGAATGTATACCAATTTCGCTCACAAAGAAGCCGAAGTGGTTTGACTTAGGACCCTGATGGCTACGTCCGCCAAGTCCTCGTACCCTGGTACTTTACCATGGTCCATCCACCAATCAGCTGCATAAATTGAATGTCGTACATTATTATCTAAGTAAGCTTCGTCTCCAAAAATATCCGGCCTCTCTTGTCCGGTTCCGTAAATGTGTACGGAACGTCTCCCCGGTTGTTGCAATTCTTCTCGGACGGTCTCTTTATGTTGTTTGCTAGTTCCCTTCGTTTGCTCCATCGCTTGTAGGTGCCTACGAAATTGAGCTCTGACCTCCGGCGGAGTCCGTGTGCAAGGAAGAACGTTTCCCTTCATTCCTGCAAGATGAAATTTTAAACGATAAATACCACCGAATATTACTTTGTCGCGATATTTACATTGCGCTTTTCTCTCCGCCATTGGAGATCAAATTCTGCAATGCAACCAAGCGGATCACTCCGGGTCGTGCCGGTAGTTTGGGTTGTTTGGCTTGGAGAAGACATTTTTTTAAGTAAATAATTACTTAAGTAAGTAATTAATTATTTAACTAGTAATGACGTTAATTAAGTGACTACTAATGTAAGTATACTTTTATTTATATAAAATGAATGATTAACTAAATATATGATTAAGTAAGTAATTAACTATACCTTCAAACTAATTATGTGTTAAGTAACTACTAAACTAATTATCTAACTAATTATCTAGCTAACTAACTATGCAAGTAAGCAAATAAGTATTAAAAAGAATAAACTACTTAACCCACTAATCAATAGACTAATATTAAATAAATATACTAAATGAACTAATGAAATGCTTGATGAAATAATTAAGTAAATGAGGAACGAAAATGAGAGCGATGAGAGCGATGAGAGCACGAAATGAGAGGTTGAGAGTGAGAGTGGGGGGGGTGGGAGTAAGGGGAGCCCACGGGGGCTTTAAATAGCCCCCAGGGCTGAATGGGGGGATGCGCCCCCGTGACCGTTGGCCGGGCACGGCCGGCTTCGCGGTCGGTGACCGTTGCCGGACCGGGTCGCGCGACCTACGCGACCCGGCCACGACTCCGCGACCCGGCCGGGGGAGTCGCCCCGACCGGGTCGCGACCGGGCCGGTCGGGCCTAAACCCGACCGGGTCGGGGCCGGGTCGCGACCCGGGTCGCGACCCGGCATTCCATGACTGAGATTTCTCATATTTAAACCCAAGTATAAAAAATTCTAATAGAGGTCATCAAGGGGGATTACAACCCTAGCATGGTTAACATATCAATATCAATCAAACATGGACCAATCAACGAACAAAAATTAAACAAGATGTATATATATGCCGGTCTATAAAGATGCTTTTATATGTTCATTTCGAAGGGTTTCGATTGTTACTCTAGTGAAAACGACGTAGAAACAGCTTATTGACAAGAATAAAACAAGATACCTAGTCTGATTAAAGTCATACTAGATGTTAGGAAGTTAGGACAATGTCTACTAGATGTTAGGAAAAGAATGTTCTAGGGAAAACAAAGGAAAAATGATGTAAAAATAAAAACCCTAAAAATTTGACAGTGGAGTCTAGAGACATGCTTAAAAGAACTTATCGACAATAGGAGGAAGCCTTTAAGATGGTGGGATGGTGGCGGCAAGTGGCGGTGGTGATGGCGTTCTTCCGCAGGAGGGCTGGCGGCGGCATTGGATATGTAGGAGACGGAAAACATCGGGAGACATCAAGATGGGACCGTCGGGAGCTTGATCCGGCGTCGGAAGATACCTCGTTGAAAGCAGCATTGGTGAAGGATGGCGGCATCGGCGGAGCAAGGAGCACCTAGGGCTGGTGGCGAGGGCAGCGGGATTCTTCCATTGATGGCACGAAGCGAAGGCTGAGGGTCGGGGAGAGAGAAATCGGGGGCTGGGGGATTTTAATGGGTGAACCGGTGCCCTTGAACCGGTTGGCACCGGTTCACTTGTTGATGGCCAGGCGGTCAGGCGACCGACAAGGTGGACACAACGTCTGCCTTGTGCGCCAAGTGGGTGAACCGGTGCCGTTGAACCGGTTGGCACCAGTTCACTTGTTGATGGCTAGGTGGTTAGGCGACCGCCAAGGCGGACGCCTTTTTGACTCTTGCCAAGGCGGGCAGCCCAGGCGATCAATCTTCACTGCCTTCACGTCTAGGTGGCGCCTAGGCGTGCACCTTGACAACTATGATTCTGGTGATATTTTAGATGGCAAATAATGGCAAAAGTTGATTCTAAAGGGCCGGATGTGCCATCGAGAAAATTTCAATGCCCTTACATTTTCAGGTGAATGATGGTATGGTGAATTATGGTTTTGAGATGGCGGAATATAACAATGGATCTCAAGATTTGATTGACTTAATGGGTGTTAACCCCGACAGTCCTCCGATCGAGGGGTCGACGACGACCGTATCCATTTACGGAGTCATGTCATGAACTCGCCGGGCCTGTCCATTTTAGTTCAGCAAACCTGCCACACATGTTATATGCTCAAAGTAATTTAAAAGAGATCTCCGGCAGTCCCCCATCCTGTTAAGGCAGTATTAAAAAAAAAAAAGAATCCACACATGTACATGTAACACCACAGAATCTGTTCGAGAAGGTGCCTAAATAGATTTAATACCATACCCGGCCCCTCCTATCATCTGCTGTCTCAACAAAGACAAGGAAGAAAAAAAAAAGAAAGGGGACAGGGAGGGGCGGACAGAAGAACATACGCTGGTAGGCTAAGGCACCCTAGAGGGAGACACTCTCCCGCTCGTGTTCGCCGCTCGCGACCGAATCGGGCCCCTGGGCCGTAGAACGCTGCCACCTCGCTCAACATCCTGGGTGAAGGATGTCCGCACGAGGAAGGCCGCCAAATGGTACCTAACGTGGCGATGGAATCAGAACGAGAGAGAGGGCAATAAAATAAGAGAAAAAAAAACTCACCGGAAAGATGCTTGGCCGACAGGGGCGTTGCTAAGCACTATCGTCTTCCTGTGCCATCACCGTCGAACGGAACCCCCACACGAGCCAAGACCGACAGTCCGAGAGAGCCGTTGAGCCCTCCTTGCGCGCAAAAAAAAAAATGGAGAGGGAGAAGCTGCGGTTAGGCTAGTTCCTAAGCGACAAGAAGAGGCATACAACGAGCAAGAGGAAGGAACGGCGGAAGGAGGACAAGGGGAGAAGAGCCAGGAACCTCACCTCAACCTACGGCGACGCAGGACAGATCGTGATGGACTCTGCGGGCGAATTTTCTAACACCACAGAAGCCGCCAAGGGAGGACGAAGATGGTCAAATCTTCAGCGCCCGCTTCAAGTTCACCAAGAGAGGGCTGGGGTCCCAGCGGTAACGCTCTGCGTACGAGGGAAAGGAGAGCTCGACCAGTCAAGTGTCTTGGACAGCCCGTCGTCGAGCGCTGGACCACGCCAGCCAAGCCTTGGATGTGCGCTTTGACGGCCTGTTCGTGAACACAGGAGGAGATCGGTTCCTTTGTCCGGCAGATCATCGAAGGGCTTCAAAAAAAAAGGGAGAAGGTATCAAGGGAAGAGAAGAAAATGCTCAGTCCTCCGCCCATAGGAAGGAGACGCACCCTCGGTCACCGAAAGCAAAAGAAGTGAAGCACGGTGGAAATACATAAAAGAAAATAAGGAGGGAGAGGGGGATCTCACGGAGAAGAGGGGCTCCGTGAAGCTCGACCGCGAGGAAGACTGGAAGGAGAGGAACGCCCCGCCCGACGAGCTTTGCGGAGGAGCCAGAGCCTGGAAATGCCAATAAGGAGCTCTCCGCCACGGTCGACAACCAGGGGGCAGCGCGAAGTGAAGAGGGGGAGGGAGAGAACTCCCACGAAGCTTGATCTGAAGGAGCCTCGCCAAGAGAGAGAGCCGAGCAGGTGCTGGCCAGCCGCAAAGAAGACCGCGCGAGGAAGACCCCCGCCAAAAAAACGCCGCGGAAGAACCAGGAGCCTGCGGTGCTCGGCGGCCGCGAGGAAGGCCGCCGGAGGAAGCAGCTTCACTGCGATCGGACGCCGAAGCCGCAAGCTCGCCGGGCGATGAAAATCTCCAACGCCCATCGGTCCGGCCAGTCCCTAAAAGGAAATGCCGGGTCGTGGGTATCATGTCCAAGACCTAGCAAGTCGGTTAATCCCCGATCGGGAAAATACCGCTTGTTGGATGTGGAATCACAAAGCATTGGATCAAAAAAAAGGAGAAGACCGCGAGACTAGATTCAAGGCAGTATGCCGCCTTCTACCCCCTCGATCTTGTCTCCCAAAAAAAGAGGGAAGCGTAAAAGGAAACACTTAAAAGGAAATAATGGGAGAGGAGAGGCACGCGATACTCCCCGCTTGTTATTTCATTATTTACATTCAAAAAAATAAACACATATTTCTTTTTCCTTGCATTTCGTCCCGTCTTAAACGCGTTACCACATGGCAGCTAATCAGTGGGTTACCGAGCCACCGCTCGTTGTAATTAACATCGAATCCATTCGTGGATTGATGGAGAGAGGTCAAACCATAATTTAAAGAACCCACACCATAACCTCGCAATGTTATTTATGATAACTCTAATAATCATAAAATTATTTTTAATATTAAAAAAAAGTAGAGCGAGAATCTTGTCGTCACCATTGTTGCGGATTTTTCGCGCCAAAATGATAAACGAGGGAAAAAGGGTTGTCGCATCCGCGCGATATAATATTTTATTTTTATCCCTCAAATAATTTTCACTAAAAATTAACCACAATAACAAACAATAATCGCGAGGTTCGTACAATGGGCAAACAGGCTAATTTCAACCAGGAAGCAAGTTTTGTGAACCAGCAAGAAGTCTTAAAGCTGAATCAGGATGCTTAATTTATGGGTAAACTGGCTCAAGCGGCAGCTCAGACCGGCAGCCACACCCTAGTAGAGGGGCCAGCTCATGAAACACACCATCTTCATTTTCTTTGACGGTACCAGAGGACCCTTGGAATTTGCAGAACATGCATCGCATGACTAAGGAAATCAATGGTCAGATGCAGGTCCATTCAAAGCAGGTAGGGTTTTCAGCGGTGTTCAGGGAATCTCCAATTGTTAATGTCTTTGTTGGGAATCAAGGAGCTTCGGGAAAGAATGCTTTTTCTCAAACCAAATTTAAGGATGCGGATAAAGAGGGTAAGGATCTCAACATGAATGCTTCCACAGAGGAATGGCCCGATAGCAGGGAGTTGATAATATACACCAATACAGAGTACGATGAGATTCCACTAACAGCAAACATCAATGATTTCATCATTTATGAGGAGGCACTTATCAACATAGGTGAAAGAGTAAGGTGGTGTTTGTTTTGGCTTAATTTGAAAATCTAACCTCTTAATCTCATCTCTAACCTCTTAGTTGGTGGTAAAAGGTGCTTAATTTGATTAAGATATAAGTGACAAACATTGTTTGATAAAACATCTGAATCAATATTTAATTAGCTAGACTTCTCATCAAGCCTTATGATCACTTATGCACATGACAATAGGGAATAAAGTTTTATGACGTGGACAAAGTGTTAGGTGTATAAAAAATTAATATTCATATTATTTATATAAATAATTATGATAAACAATTAATTTTAAATGTATAGAAAAATAAGCTTGTCTCAAACTAATTTAATTAAGGATATAATTTTAAAATATGATTAGTGCCATCTGATTATATGCACAAATAGTCATACAAAAATGCATCGAAAATCTAAAACGTGATTTCAAAATTGGAATAATCTGATAATTTTTTAATATTATTTTTATTAATAAGTAAGATAATAAATCTCACATCACTATTAAAATTTGATCAAATGTCTTAAAATATTATTTTCACTTTTTTAACATTTTATATATCTTAATCAAATATTTATGTATTACTTATTATTGTATTAATTTTTAAGGATATATTTTTTCAGATAAAAAAGATTTAGAATTAATTGTTTTCTATTCAAATTCTCATACGTTATCAAAATATCTGATTTAGAACTCAATAGTTTATAAGATACATAAAATCTAAATCTATTAATTATTATCTAAATATAAGTTTTTTTTCTAATTTCTAACTGTGATCTGGAGACAACTGATATCTTGGAACGTGAACAGGATATCACCCCATAGCATTGATTGCAGAATCGGCGGAATCAGTCCGATTTCGGAATCGGATTCCTGGCGGAAGGATCGATTCCGGGAATAATTCCATGGAATCGCCTGGAATCGGTCGGAATCGATCCGATTCCGACCGATTCCTTCGGAAGACCGGGTCAACCGGTACGGTTCGATTCCCGGTTCGATTCTGGACCGGGAATCGAACCGATTCTGGCCCTTTTAGGGCCGGAATCCACCGCCGCGGTCGATTCCGTCGATCCCGCAGCGGTAGGGCTCGATTCCGGCGATTTTGCGGTGATTCCAGCATCGATCCGGCGATCCAGGCGTCGATCCGAGCTGCCAGCACCGATTCCAGAAGGATTCCAGCGATTCGAGCACCGATTTCGGTGATTCCAGCGATTCCGGCGGCGATTCCGGCGATTCCAAGCGATTCCTTCAACCGATTCCGCCGATCCAAGCTCCGATCGGCCTTGAATCAACATCTTCTTCGATCTTTGACCAATTTTTGGTAAGATTTCTTCGCCGAAAACTTCGTACGTCCATTCTTACGCGTTTCCGACGAGTCCGAGCGTCGTTAAACGTTGTGATTTCCGACCGAACAAGTCCGTCCATGTTTTGAACTATCTGTTTAAGTTCATTTTGCACGGGAAAAATTCCGGATATCCCGTACGTTAATTTACGAACATTTCCGGCAAATACGTAACCCTTTAAACATACCAAATGGTGTGTTACTTGGGTTGTCTGCTTCCCGAACAGCCTCTAAATCATTTTTTATGTTATCTAATCATTTTTAGTGCATTGTTTACAATTTTTGCAGATATAAGCAATGGCCGATCAAGGTGATGCAGCAGCAGCACGTGCTTCCGACGTGGGTTGGGAACACGGGCAGATGGTAGACCCAGTCAGGAAGAGGGTACAGTGCAAATGGTATGGGAAGGAGATGAACGGGGGGGTGTTCCGGTTGAAACAACATATTGCCGGAACAGGTGGGAATGTCAAGAAATGTGACAAGGTGCACAGGGAGAAGAGTGAGGAGATGAGAGGCTACATGACAAGTAGAGCCTCTCAACGGGCTGTTAGGATCGAGCAGAGGGAGGAGTTGCACGACGAGCTACTCCAGAGGAGGAGGGACCGCGATTTGCCTACCTCGAAAGGGAAATGCACGGGGAAGGCACCAGCTGAGCCGGAGCCAGAGAGCGAGGACGAGTCCACAGACTCCGAACTTGGACGTGCTAGGCACGCTAGCAAGCGTGCATTTGCTGAGGAGGAGGACAGGAGGAGGGCAGCAGGAGGGTCTGGGTCCAGAGTTGACCCAGCTTTGGGCCGACCTCGGGCTGGGACCGAGAGACTGACCCCAGGATACAGGAGCCACACCGCCGTTCAACTTCTATCAGCACTCGATTTACAACGAGTGACGAGTATTTATTTAGGAAACAGAGTGCTGGGCAGATGGGGATAAAACAGGCGAGGAAATGGGTGAAGGCAACAGGAACAGCTGCAAAGAGAGCCGTTCGCCACATTGTGAAATGGTTTTTACATGCAGGTATCACTTTTTAAATTAAAATTGACGTTACGTGTGTTTTATTTACTTAAACTTAATTTTAGCCTGATCCTAAATTTTTTTAACTTGAAGTAGGCATCCCAGCACATGCAGCTACCAGCCCCTACTTCCAGATGATGGTGGATGCCGTGGGTGAGGCTGGACCGGGTTTGCAATCCCCGGGCAGCAGACATATATATGGCGCTGTCCTGGATGAGGAGGTCCAGGAGTTGGAGGAGTGGATGGATGGTTTTAAATTGGTGTGGAAGAAGAGGGGTTGCACAATTATGTGCGACGGGTGGACAAGTATCACCAAGAGGAGTATGATAAACTTCTTGGTGTATTGTTCTGAGGGGACAACATTCTTGATGTCGGTAGATGCTTCTGGGAAGATAAAAAATGTCGACTTCCTTTTTTCTCTGATGGATGCGGTGGTGGAGGAGATCGGGGAGGACAATGTGGTTTAGGTTGTCACTGACAAGGAACCTTCATATAAAGGCGGCTGGGAGAAAGTTGATGGAGAAGAGGAAGCACATGTTCTGGGTGCCCTGTGCGGCACATTCCATTGATCTCATATTAGAGGATGTAGGTAAGGAGGAGGGTGTATCCATCCTTGTCAGGCAGGCGCAGACGATCACATCATTTATTTATTCGCATCCCCGCCTGCTACATATGATGAGATCACACACAGGAGGGCACGATCTTGTTAAGCCGGGTCCGACTCGATTTGCTACGATTTTCATTGCGTTGGAGAGTCTACACCGGCACAGACATGCATTGGTTAGGTTCACACAGTCCGAGGAGTATTATAACTATATGGTGGACAACCTGCATGACAAGAAGGATCAGCTGGAGATTCTTGTCAAATCTGAGAAGCAGATCACTAACAAGAGGTTTTGGGAGAGGATTGCCTACTACTTGGCAATCATTGAGCCACTGGTAGTTGTCTTGAGGTTGGTAGACTCAGATGACTGGGACCATGGGGCACGTTGTACGATGCCATGGACCGCGCAAAATTGAAAATAAAAGAAAAAAATCCCAGAGGTTACAAAAAGTGGTGGAAATTCATAGATGACCGAAGGGACAAGACCTTGCACCACAATGTCAATGCTGCAGGTTAGTTGGTTAAAAAAAGATTTTTGCTGAATAATTGTCTTATTCATAATGTTAACTAATAAAATCTTGCAGGATATTTTTTGAACCCCCGCATCCAATATGGAGGACAAAGTGGTGAACGACAACGAGGTGATGCGGGGTACACTTCTTGTTATTCGGCGTACGTGCCGATCTCGACGGGACGAGGATAGGGGCTGAGATAGAAGTAAGTTAGAGTTTATTCAATACTTTGGAGTAGCCTTACCAGGCAACTAATGTTTTTTTTATAATTTTTTCAAATGTAGAAGTATAAGATGAGGGTCGGCGTATACTTAGATGCTGATCTGAAATATTCAGTTGGCAAAGTGTGACCTGGTATAGTAATAGCTTGACAAAGATTTTATTTTCTTTTCATATAAGTTATGGAAGATGATGGGCTAATTGTTAACCTTTTCTCTTTCTTTTTTTTTCTTGCAGCTGTGTGCTGGGTTCAGGTGAACAACAGGAGTAGATAGAATCCACTTGCTGCCATCGGTATCAGGATACTCAGCCAGAGCACCAGTTCCTCCCATTGTGAGAGGAACTGGAGTACATTCAACCTGATACATACGAAAAGGAGGAACAGGTTGATCTCAGACCGGCTGGAGAAGCTGGTCTTCTGTCATTACAACATGAGGCTGCGTATAAAGAATATCAAGGATCGACAGAAGATCAGCGAGGCGCGATTTGCACGATTCGCAGGTGGCCCGTACGAGCAAAGGCATTCCTCCGCCACACCACCACCCAAGGAGGTGGACATGGACCAGATATTCCAGGATGAGCATGCACTTGCCTCCTGGATAGAGGAGAGGGAAGCCAGGGATCGTACGGTCGAGTTTGATCCCGATGACCGTGCGTACGGGTCGAAGGAGAGTTGGATGGTGTTGAAGCCGAGGAGGATGCTCCAGCCTCCACCTCCATCTACTTCTCGTGCTCGGGCGGGGCCTTCTTCTCGCCCGGCGGCTATGGTCCAGGCCTATGGAGCGGACACTGCCAGCTTTAGCCCCGCCTCCCCGGCGGCTACCTAACCCATTCGCGATCCGGGAAAACGAAAACAAAGGCGTACGGAAAATGGGAGGATTTGCAAAGTTGAAAACAACTTTGGGTTCCGGACCTTCTGGTACTTCAGAGATGGCTGCAGAGGTGAAGAGAAGGAAGCTAGAGGTCAGGCGTCCTGTCAGCCCAGATGACAGCACGCAGGCTCCTTCTCACTCCTCAGGTGATGATGACGAGGAGTGCATACCAGCGACGCAGCCATCAGCGGCGGTGAGTCTCTCGATTCACGGCTTTCAAAGCCGTATTACACGCTGGATTCGGATACACCTGATTGTTATATACAGGAGCCACAGTATCCAGCATTTGGCCAGGCTGACCAGCAGTGGATTACACCACTAGCTCCACCATCCTCTGCTTACGTCCCGGTCGTCCCGCAGTCCGATCCATACGACCTTGATGGCATGCATCGGCATTATTTTCATATGGATATGGTCCCGGACAGTATACAAGACTGAGCACGAGAGAGGAGCGTGAAGCGCAGCAGGGAGAGGACGAAGACCGATATTTATATCCTAGATTTTGGTAGTAGATTGATATGATGTAATTTTTTTTTTAATCATGTATCATCTCTTTGAGTTTTGAATCAATGGAATTAGAATATGTACTTAACTTCAAGTCTTCAATTGGAATTCATTAGTATTTATTCGATGTGGTCTTGTTGATGAATGCATTGGTTATTTTTTAAAAAATTTCTAACTCATTTCCTATTTTTTAGAATTTTTTCTGAATTTTGTGAATTTTTTTGACGAAAAAAAAATTCCAAAACAAAAACGATTCCGGACCGATCCGGAATCAATTCCCTTCTCAGGAATCGGCTGATTCCGGCCGATTCCTGGAATCGGAATCGGAATCGATCCCAACCGATTCCGATTCTGTAATCCATGCCCCATAGTAAGATCCTGCTTCTAGGAGGATCTTCCGTAGACAGCACCTGCAGCTTAGGTTGTGATCCAGAAACGTTTGACATATGAACAATAAAAAGCTAATCACCACCACTTATTTTTAAGAGGCATTTTAATATATAAGAGACATATTAAGACAATAAATAAGATGTCCACCCACACAATCTGAATGGTGTAACATCTGGCCAAATCTGACATTAGGTGCACATTTAGTCAAATCAAAAATAACCTAAGTCATGCTTCATTGTAATAAGAATATTCAGACATTTCCTTAGTAATATCAGCCACGACATGAATCTGAAAGATTATATGAAGATTGAAGGAAACCAGCCTGGTTCAAGGATTCCGGAATCGGAATCGGAAATTCCGATTCAGGAATCGGCCGGAATCGATTCCAGATCGGCCCGAAATCGGGTTTTTTTTTGAATTTTTTTTCGTCAAAAAAATTCATAAAATTCTGAAAAAATTCTAAAAAATAGGAAATGAGTTAGAAAAAATTTTAAAAATAAGATTAGCATTCATCCACAGGACCACATCGAATAAATACTAATGAACTCCAATTAAAGTTAAGTACATATTCCATTGATTCAAAAATCAAAGAGATGATACATCATGAAAAAAAAATATACATTAACATAATATAAATCTACTACCAATATCTAGAATATAGATAAGGGTCTTCCTCCTCTCCCTGCTGCGCTTCACGCTCTTCCCTCGTGCTCAGTCTTGTATACTGTCCGGGACCATATCCATATAAAAATAATACCGATGCCATGCTATCAAGGTCGTATGGATCGGACTGCGGGACAACCGGGATGTAAGCAGAGGATGGTGAAGCTGATGGTCAGCCTGGACAAATGCTGGATACTGTGGCTCCTGTATATAACAATTAGGTGTATCCGAATCCAGCGTGTTATACGGCTTTGGATGCCGTGAATCAGGAGACTTGGCTGCTGCTGATGGCTGCGTCGCTGGTATGCACTCCTCGTCATCATCACCTGAGGAGTGAGAAGGAGCCTGCGTGCTGTCATCTGGGCTGACAAGACACCTGACCTCTAGCTTCCTTCTCTTCACCTCTTCAGCCATCAATGAAGTACCAAAAGGTCCAGAACCCAAAGTTTTTTTCAACTTTGCAAATCCTCCCATTTTCCGTGCAGTCAGTTTTGTTTTCTTTTTCCCCGGACTGCGAATGGGCTGGGTAGCGGCGGCCGGACCAGCCGGAGGCTGAGCCGGGGCAAAGTCGCAGTGGGTCGCTCCATAGCTGCTGGGGCAGAAGAAGGCCCTGCTTGAGCCTGAGAAGTAGGTGGAGGCGGAGCTGGAGCATCCTCCTCGGCTTCAACACCATCCAACTCTCCTTCAGCCCGTACGCGGTCATCGGGATCAAACTAAGCCGTACGATCCCTGGCTTTCCTCTCCTCTATCCAGGAGGCAAGTGCATGCTCATCCTGGAATATCTGGTCCATGTCCACCTCCTCGGGTGGTGGTGTGGCGGAGGAATGCCTTTGCTCGTACGGGCCACCTGCGAATCGTGCAAATCGTGCCTCGCTGATCTTCTGTCGATCCTAGATATTCTTGATGCGCAGCCTCATGTTGTAATGATAAAAGACCAGCTTCCCCAGCCGGTCTGAGGTCAACATGTTCCCCCTTTTCGTATGTATCAGGTTAAATGTACTCCGGTTCCTCTCACAATGGGAGGAACTGGTGCTCTGGCTGAGTATCCTGATACCGATGGCAGCAAGTGGATTCCATCCACTCCTGGTGTTCACCTGAACCCACCACTCAGCTGCAAGAAAAAAAGAAGAGAAAAGGTAAACAATTAGCTCATTATCTTCCATAACTTATATGAAAAGAAAATAAAATCTTCATCAAACTATTACTATACCAGGTGACACTTTGTCAACTGAATATTTCAGATCAGCATCTGAGTATACGCCGACCCTCATCTTATACTTCTGCATCTGAAAAATTTATAAAAAAAAATATTAGTTGCCTAGTAAGGCTACTCCAAGGTATTGAATGAACTCTAACTTACTTCTATCTTAGCCTCTATCTTGTCCTGCTGAGATCGGCACAGACGCTGAATAACAGCAAGTGTACCCCGCATCACCTCGTTGTCTTTCACCACCTGTCCTCCATATTGGATGCGGGGGTTCAAAAAATATCCTGCAAGATTTTATTAGAAAACATTATGAATAAGAATAAGACAATTATTCAGCAAAAATATTTTTTTAACCAAGTTACCTGCAGCATGGACATCGTGGTGCAAGGTCTTGTCCCATCGGTCATCTATGATCTTCCACCACTTTTGTAACCTCTCGGGATTTTTTTCTTTTATTTTCGGCTTTGCCCGGTCCACGGCATCATACAACGTGCCCATCCGGCCCCCGTCATCCGAGTCTACCAATCTCGAGACAACTACCGTGGCTCAATGATTGCCAAGTAGTAGGCAATCCTCTCCCAAAACCTCTTGTCGCTGATCCGCTTCTCGACCGACAAGAATCTCCAATCGTTCTTTCTTGTCGTACGGGTTGTCCACCATATAGTTGTAATACTCCTCGGATCGCGCGAACCTAACCAATGCATGCCCGTGCCGGTGTAAACTCTCCGCCGCAATGAAGTTCGTGGCAAATCGTGTCGGACCGGGCCTAACAAGATCGTGCCCTCCCGCGCGAGATCTCGTGATATGTAGGAGGCGGGGATGCGAATAAATAAAAGATGTGATGGTCTGCGCCTGCCTGACAAGTGTAGATACACCCTCCTCCTTGCTTATATCCCCTAATATGAGATCTATGGAATGTGCTGCACAGGGCACCAGAAGATGTGCTTCCTCTTCTCCATCAACCTCCTCCCAGCCGCCTTATATGATGGTTCGTTGTCAGTGACAACCTGAACCACATTGTCCTCCCCGATCTACTCCACCACCCCATCCATCAGAGAAAAGATGAAGTCGGCATTTTTAATCTTCCCAGAAACATCTACCGACTTCAAGAATGTAGTCCCCTCAAAACAGTACACCAAGAAGTTTATCATACTCCTCTTGGTGATACCTGTACACCCATCGCACATAATTGTGCAACCCCTCTCCTTCCACACCAACTTAAACCCATCCATCCACTCCCTCAACTCCTGGACCTCCTCATCCAGGCCAGCGCCGTATATGTGTCTGCTGCTCGGGGCTTGCAAACCTGGTCCAGCCTCACCCACGGCATCCACCATCGTCTGGAAGTAGGGGCTGGTGGGTGCATGTGCTGGGATGCCTACATCAAGTTAAAAAAAATTGGGATCAGGCTAAAATTAAGTTTAAGTAAATAAAACACACAATGTCAATTTTAATTTAAAAAGTGATACCAGTATATAAAAACCATTTCACAATGTGGCGAACGGCTCTCTTTGCAGCCGTTCCTGTTGCCTTCACCCCTTTCATTGCCTGTTTTATCCCCATCTGCCCAGCACTCTGTTTCTTAAATAAATACTCGTCACTCGGTGTAAATCGAGTCTTTGGTAGAAGTGGAACGGCGGTATGGCTCTGTCTCCTGGGGTCGGTCTCTCGGTCCCGATCCGGCGAGCCGATGCCGATCGGCCCAAAGTGGGTCAACTCGGGACCCAGACCCTCGTGCTCCCCTCCTCCCCTCCTCCTCCTCCTCAGCAAATGCACGCTTGCTAGCGTGCCTAGCACGTCGAAGCTCGGAGTCTGTGGACACGTCCTCGCTCTCTGGCTCCGGCTCAGCTGGTGCCTTCCTCTTGCCTTTCCCATTGGAGGTAGGCAAATCGCGGTCCCTCCTCCTCTGGAGTAGCTCGTCGTGCAACTCCTCCCTCTGCTCGATCCGGACTGCCCGTTGAGAGGCTCTGCACTGTCGTGTAGCCTCTCATCTCCTCACTCTTCTCCCTGGGCACCTTGTCACATTTCTTGACATTCCCACCGTTCGGCAATATGTTGTTTCTAGGAACACCCCCCCGTTCATCTCCTTCCCACACCATTTGCATTGTACCCTCTTCCTGACTGGGTCTACCATCTGCCCGTGTTCCCAACCCACGTCGGAAGCACGTGCTGCTGCTGCATCACGTTGATCGGCCATCGCTTATATCTGCAAAAATTGTAAACAAAGCACTAAAAATGATTAGATAACATAAAAAATGATTTAGACGCTGTTCGGGAAGCAGACAACCCAAGTAACACACCATTCGGTATGTTTAAAGGGTTACGTATTTGCCGGAAACGGTCGTAAATTAACGTACGGTATATCCGGAATTTTTCCCGTGCAAAATGGACTTAAACGGATAGTTCAAAACTTGGACGGACTTGTTCAGTCGGAAATCACAACGTTTAACAACGCTCGGACTCGTCGGAAACGCGTAAGAATGGACGTACGAAACTTTCGGCGAAGAAATCTTACTAAAAACTGGTCAAAGATCGAAGAAGAGGTTGAATCGATGCTGGCCCGAGCTTGAATCGGCGGAATCCCTTGAAGACCTAGCTTGGAATCGCCGGAATCGCCGGAATCGGTGGAATCGGGCAGGAATCGACGCTGGATCGACGGAATCGCCGGAATCGACGCTGAATCGCCGGAATCGCGCCGGAATCGCCTGCGCCTGCTTCTGCCGCCGCGGGATCGAGAGAATCGACCCCCGCGGGTCGATTCCGGCCCTAAAAGGGCCGGAATCGGTTCGATTCCCGGTCCAGAATCGAACCGGGCCGGTTGACCCGGTCTTCCGAAGGAATCGATCGGATCGACCGATTCCACAAAGAATCGCCTGGAATTGGATCGATTCCGACCGATTCCAGGCGATTCATACCGATTCCGCGGAATTCTTCCCGGAATCGGTCCTTCCGCCGGGATCCGATACGATTCCAGAATCGGTCGGAATCGGACCGATTCCGCCGATTCTGCAATCTATGGTGGAATCGGATCGATTCCGACCTATTCCAGGCGATTCATACCGATTCCGCGGAATTCTTCCCGGAATCGGTCCTTCCGCATGGAATCGGATCAGAATCGGACCGATTCCACCGATTCTGCAATCAATGGCCTGGTTCCAACAGGGTCGGGATGAGAGCTGAAGTTTCTTCTAGAAAATGAAGGGTGCATTTGGCAACTTGGCTGGAGTACTTCTTTTAAAAGGGCCTTCCTATAGAAGTGGCTTCTCTTAGAATGTCTTCACACCTGTAGAAGTGAAAGTTGTTTGGTCCTACTTTTTATAAAACAAATGAAGTACTTCAAATACTCCTTCCTTCCGGTCTCTCCCTTTCTTCCCGTCCAGCAAAATCTACTGCTTTTTTCTCCTCTTCAGAGCCCCGATGATGAAAATTAGTCACTTCAAGTTGTGTAGGAAGGAGCTAGAGAGTGATGAGCCAGTCTCTACGGAGGTGCATGGACCATGGAATGCCGGATCGGGATCCGGGTCGCGACCCGGACCCGATCCGATCGGATTTTGGGCCGACCGGCCCGATCGGGATCCGGTTGGTCCGACCCGAGCAGGGGATCCCCGATCGTCGGGTCGCGCGACACAGCGACTGGGTCGCGCGACCCCAGGATCCCGCAGGGGATCCTTGCCCCCCACGGGAAGCAATGAATTGCTTCCCGTGGGGGGCAAGCAAGGGGGGTTCTTGATGCCCCCCTTGCGGGCCTATATAAGGCCCCCAAGGAGGCTCTCATACCCACCCCTCCCCCTCATTCTAAGCCCTCTAAGCCTTACGTTTTAAGGCTAATTCCCACCCCCCCAAGGTCCTTATTTTATTTAGTGAAGGTTAACTTGTTTAGTTGTTTTTCTCCTTGTTGTTTACTTTGGTTCACCATGGCTTCTCCAAGTGGTGACACCGAAGTTACTAGGTCAACCCGGAATGATCCGGCTTGGCTACATTGCACTTTACTGTCCATGACGGCCAGGAAAGTGCAATGTAAATACAGTGATAAAGTTATGCACGGTGGTATTTTTAGATTAAAACACCACCTTGCCGGAATGAAGGACAATGTGCTCTCGTGCTCTCGTGCTCCACCAGAGGTAAGAGCACAATTCCGACGGCATCTACTAGAATTGGAAGCGACGAGGGGAACTTCAAAGCGGCATAAGGATACAGTTCGGGAAGAAATTGCCGAACCGGCAAGACATTCCGTACACATATATGGAACCGGACAAGAGCGTTCGAACATTCGTCGTGATATAGGCCTCGAAGATGGTATGTATTATGTATTATTTATCTCTTTCCCTAATAAGTTTATTACCTTCTTTACTTCAATGTTTGAAAATTAGAGGATCTTTATCGGGCTATGGAGGCAAGTCGGAAGTCATTCGCCGACGAAGACCATTTGCGCCGCACCGGCCGATCAATTGGTCAAGGATCCGGGAGTGGAAGGGGATCTAACCCATCTGTGGAGGAGGAGATTCATGATCTCACTCGAGATGATGACCCAAGAGTGGGTCCTGTTGATCCCGTTGTCACCCGACCACGGCAACGCCAAACATCAATAACGACGGAATTGAAGAATTTGAAAATTTACAAAGAAAAGATCGGACGAGCGACATCAAGATGGTTCTTCCATTATAGTATACCGACAAATGCTGCCAAGGGACCGTACTATGAAAACATGATCGACACCATAGGTGATGTTGGAAAAGGAGTGCCTGGACCTAACCCAAAGGAGATATACAACGTATATCTTCCAATGGAGGTGGACGATACAAGAAAGTACGTCAAGTCCTTTGAAAGGATTTGGGATGAAAGAGGTTGTACGTTGATGACAGATGGTTGGACCGGTAAGCTCACTTTACAAACGATTTTACTTAATTTGTTTTATGTTATACCAAATTTGTTAATATTATTCTTAACAGGTATAACTAAAAAGACGATGATAAACTTTCTAGTTTATTGTCAAGCCGGCACTGTGTTTTGGAAGTCGGTTGACGTATCAGGGAAGGTCAAGAACTCCGAATATCTTTTTGAGTTGATAGATGGAGTTATCCAGGAGATAGGGGAGGACAGGGTTGTCCAAGTAGTTACGGACAACGCGGCTGCATACAAAGCGGCTAGTCAAATGTTGATGGTCAAGAGACCGAAAATGTATTGGACACCATGTTCAAAGCATTCTCTAGATTTAATGTTAGAGGACATTTGCAAAGATAGTCAAATAGACCGGGTTGTGAAGTTAGCCCAATTTATCTCATCATTCATCTACAACCACAACTTCATCCTTAACCTAATGAGGGAACATACGAAGGGAAGAGAGCTTCTCAGACCTGGTGCCACCCGCTTCGCCTCCCATTATATCTCCTTAGAGAGTCTATTGACTCGTAGGAGGGCGCTTTGTCACGTGGTCATCTCACCGGGGTGGGGTACTTGGTTAGCTAGATGTAACCCGTCGGATAAGCGGAAAGGGAGGAAAGTTGAGGAAATAATTGAGAGCGGAGATTTACGGAAAGTTGTGAAGAAGACGTTGAGCATTGTAAGTCCTATAGTGAAGGTGCTAAGGATAGTCGACGGTGATAGAAAAGCGGACGTGGGTTATCTATACGATGCAATAGATAGGGCGAAAGGATGAGATTGCAAAAACCGTGTCCGACTTCGATAAGTGGTGGGACATTATTGACCGTCGGTGGGAGCGAACATTACATCGACGATACATGCCGCAGTATATTTCATTTCACTTTTACTTCATTCTTTTGTATTTGAAAATATGATTTGATTGATTAGTAACATTTGTATCTTCTTAGGTTACTTCTTCAACCTCGTTATCATTACGATCAACAATTCGGGGCAACAAATGAATTACTTGATGATGTCGAAAAGGTTATCACAAGGATGCTTGATGATGATGATCGGTCGATAATTGCGTACAACAAGATGTATCACTATAGGATGCGGTCTAATCATTTTGGGACGAAGAGTGGAGCGAGTACATTATGCTCCTAAGTCCGAGCGATTATCCATTAATTCTTTATATTAACATTGATTATTAATCCCTCTGACGTAGTTCTGCTTTTGTAGCTGATTGGTGGATGGACCATGGCAAAGCACCCGGTTATGAAGATTTGGCAGATGTGGCTATCAGAGTGCTTAGCCAAAACATCCGGCTGCGAGAGGAATTGGTCGACGTTCAGCCTGATCCACACAAAGCAGAGAAACAGGTTGACGTCAAAAAGACTTGAAGACCTTGTGTATTGGCACTACAACATGAGGCTCAAGTTGAAAAATCTAGATAGAATGAAGCAAAATCAACGGGAAGAATAACGGTGGAGGACAGCCAGTTCAGGTGGTCAAATTGAGGAACCAAAGATCCAAGAGGAAGACATCGACTTGGATTAAATCTTTGATGAGATAAATCCATTAGGAGCGTGGGTGAATGATCAAGAAGGGATGGGCGAGCCTGAGTTCAATCCTGAAGATCGACAATGGGCTGAAGGAGTGCTTGACGACGTCCCTCTCGTCCAAGAATTTCAGATTCCACCCGCCGTGGCAAAGAGAAGACCGGTGAAGGATCCAGCAGAGGTGCACGGAGTAAGGGAAAGGGTAAGCAAATTTTAAATGATCCTCTTGACATAGCAGATGCAGAGACACTCGACGAGGATCGGGAAGACACTCTGGAGCCTGACATCCGACTGCAGTATCAAACTTCGGAGGATTCTTCTTCGAAGAGCAGCAGCGGTGATGGAGTGGGACACCGAGGGCGAGGGAGCCACGGCTTCAAGTAGGCGAGAGATCCGCGGATGTGGGGAGAGCTACTACGGCGAACGCTTCACCTGGAGAAGACCGGTATACCCACGCGACCCAAGACATGGACCGTAGGGCGAGGTCGCGAGGGTGGAGGAACTCAACATACCCAACACGGTGGACATCGGTACCGTAGATATGAACAACCGACCTACGGGTATGATTCATCTCAAGGCTCTTGGTTTCCTACAAATGACCAAGAGTGGAGTGGGATGAGTTATAGATCACCCATGGACACCCCGATTCAATCCCCATATGAACATTACTTTGGTGGTTTTTTAGGACCCAGTAGCGACATTAGGGTCATTGTTAAAGGAACTCCAGAATATAATATTCATCAGCATGTGTAGCATACTGTATATAATACAATGTCGTGGGAAGAGTATAAGGCTTATGTAGAAAATGTAGATCAAGTCAAGTTTATGTAAACGGTTGGGTAAAGTTTATGTTAATGAATGAAAATATTTTTATTGTTATACTTCTGTTTTTTCAGATTTTTTCGAATTTTTTTGACATTTTTTCTATTTTTTTGGAATTATCAAAAAAATATATTAAATAATTCGGATCGGACTGGGTCGCGACCCGGTCCGACCGGTCGGCCCAGAGCCGGGCCGACCCGGTCGCGATCCAGGATCCTGCCTTCCTTGGCATGGACTACTACCACCTCACTACTACACCCCTTCCATCACCTTCCCACTCCCCTCCTCGCCACCACCATGATAAAAATGGCATTGATATGAACACCAAGGTGGCAATCTTGGGTTGCCTCAGCGGGCGCCTCTACCATGGTCCCCGCATCTCCTTTGGCAGCACGGCTGGCAAAGAGGGCGGAGCACACAGACACAAGAACCATGGTAAGCAACAGACTAAGAGGAAGCCCCCACCCAAGGGTCACTTTATGGTTTACGTCGGTTGTCGCAATTCACCACCCCCTGCCCTTTTCGCCCGCATCACCTTCTACCACCCCCAGGCCACAGCATTCTCCCCACTCCCTCCCCCACCCCCACACATCACTGCTTTCGGCGGAATCTAGCGGACAGCGAGACCTTGGAACAGGGGTGTTCAGTAGGGTTGCGATCATGGTGACGATCGGCCAAGGGTGCAGCACAAGGTGGGTGTTGTAGCAGGAGGAGAGAGGCAACTGTTGTGGCCAATGGTAAGAGGTGGCTGCTGCAGCAGCCGCAGATGAGATCATGGTGGGGACGAGGCGGGAGAGTAAAAAGCACAACAGCGATGTGGTGCTGCAGTGGTTCACAACCGTGACAGCGGAGGGTGACGGGTGTCAATGGATTGGTGTAGGAAGAAGAGACAACAATGGTAATAGCGACGTTGGCGGCAGTGAGAGGGAAAGCGGCAGGTAGGGTGACCTGACATCCAGTGCTAGTGCAATATGCACGGTATCAAGCGGAGGGAGAGAGACACTGGCGAATCCTTCGATGACTCCATAGACACAGGTTGCTACAGCTGTTGTCACAATGTCGACAACAACGTCGGTGCCGAGCAGGATGACCCAGCGAGGCCCTCTATCACTGCCCCTCCGTAGGCTCCCAAGAGGATTCCAGATGACTAGGCAATGTGAGCAGTAATTGGGAGGAGTTTTACGAAACTCCGAAGGAAAAAAAAAAAAACACCTCCTCCTGGCTTCTACCTTCGATAGGAAGTGGAAGCAGGTACCGTTAGGAAACCAAACAGACATTTCAAAAAAGGAATGACTTATTTACAAAGGAGAAGTGGTCAAGGACTTCTGAAAGGTTCTCAAAAACATCCAAAGATACAGAAGAGCCAAGGAAGAAAAAGAAAGTGAGACAGGAATTAATTATCCAGTTATGACGAAGATCTTAAGCTAAAATATTAAGAGATCTAGGGGCAAGACGAGCACTGGGAGTTAAAGTGCACTGTGACACACTAACAATTGGATATTTTGACTGTTCAAGAAACAAAAGCCGACTTTGTAAGAGGTAATGCCAAGGAATTATTGTGCATTGGCAGGCTTAATGACTTTTCATTCTCACCGGCCATTGGGAAAAGTGATGGAAATGTTGTTTTGTGAAACAAGAAATCATTAGATGCATCGACTATTTATTGCATCATGAAACATGTTTTCAAACTCACGTAAAGTCTAATGGCATTTAGTGACATTTTGCTTCAGTCTGTGGAAGATGGTGGCAAAGAATCTTTCTTCAATGATTTGCACAATCAGATTTCTGCTTTTCGTTAGAAAATTTGGTGTCCATGTATTGATTTCAAATTTTCAACAGGGTAAGATACCAAGGTGACAGGCCAAAACAATCATCATGGGTTCCATAAATGATGTTTTTTAAAAATTAGGTAAATGAGATTGCCTCACTTGAAGTTACTGAAGGTGGAATTCACTTCACATGAACTAATGTACGGTCTAAGTCAAGAATGGACAGATTTTTCATCTCAACTCAATGAGTTGACAAATTTGGAATACCAAATGGTTTCTTCCTTCCACATGTAGTCTCTGATTACTTTCCAATATGAATCTCAAGCAATTAAAAAAGGAATAAAGCAAATAGAAAGTTCATACTTGAAATGTCACAGCTCAAAGATCCTATATTTAGAGATATGGTTTCAGAATGGTAGAACTGAGATATTTTGAAAAAAATCAGCCACATTTACATTTTTAAAAAAACTGAAATTCTTAAATGACAACCTGAAATCGTTGGCAGTTTACAAAAAATAGGCAGTGAGGGAAAGAAAATGATGGGGGCAAAATTTAGAAAGTTTTAACTCTGTTTTGATTTTTTTGCAGTTTGCCCAAAGCCTATATATGGTTGATGTTGAAGGGGTCTTTTTGTAATAAAATTACCATGTCCATATAAAGAGGAAATGATTTAAATCCGACAAATAGATTGAATGAAATTTTTTGGGTCCACCTTTGGCGTTTCATCAGTAGAAGGGTGTGGCCCCCGGCTCGGTTTCTCCCTCCCCAGTGCGATGTTAGCCGGTTTTCTCTCTTCCAAAGCCCCGAGATGGGGCTCAATTTCTCCATCTCCAACCCCCGTCAGTGAGGCTGGCTCACATTCTTTGAATGACCTTCATCTTCTTTGGCTTCTTTTAGACGGCATTGAAATGGGTAGATCCGACGATCCCCGAATTTGACAACCCTTCACACGGCGTCAACTGGCAGCAATTTCACAGTTTCATCCTCCGATGACCAACTCTCATCGTTCCTCTGCACTCACGCTCTTCTATTTGACCATCGGAAAGAATTCTTCGCATGCCTCGGCCCAATCGTGATGTTACCGCGGTCCAATAGCTGCGTGATTGGGTGCTCGCTGAACAAGTCGTCCACACACACCGGTGCCACGTTGGCATCCAAAGCTTCTGTCATGCCTCTGTGCCACCTCCTACTTCACCATGAACCTTGTGCGACCGTGCTCAAGCACCATTTCAACCAAGCTATTGCCACAAGACCCCTAGCTCCCCATTCACGAGGTGCCTTCTTATATGGTGTCCATGAACCCCAGCTATAGGCCCCCGTTCATGTGTGTCCATGCAACCAGCCACCACAGCATCCTTATTGATCCCCTTTCATGCGGTAACACCACCGTTGTGGCCATGTTTCCCCTCTGAGCCCTCTATTGAGCAGCCGCCATGTCTCCAGCCTCGGGGCAACACAGGAGCACCACGATCCCACCTCCACGAAGATGTTTGATGAAGCATTGAACTGGGTCAAGTTTGATTTTTCAATAATTTTTGCATAGTTTTGATTTTCTTAGCAATATGTTTTCTACATTAGTCCATTTTAAAAATTGTATGCCGCATCAAAAGAAACTTATTAGCCAACATTGAAAATTTGAGTGCAAAAATGACATTTTCCACAATCTTTCACAAGTAGAGTTTGAAGAATGAGGCAAAGCAAGAAAAATATTTATAATGAATGAAGCACTCGAGAGAAAATCAAGTAAAAACAGAGATCCAAAAAATCTTGATAGAAGAATGATGACAAGAATACAAGATACTTCCACATGCAATCTTCAACCAGATTGAAACATAACAATATTCTCTTATCGGTGGTAGATGGGGTGAAGAGAGTGAGAACTAGTCAGATTGGTCTAGCAACACTAGAATTTTATGAGAATTCATTTAAAAAGGATACAAGGTCGATACCATTTCTTAGGACCAATTCCTTCTTCAAGATAAGAGAAGAGGCAAACTCAATGGCTATCGCATTTCTTGAAGAGAAGGTTACACAAGCAATTGATTCAATGGATCCCTATAAATCACCAGGTTTGGATGGTTTCCCAGTAGGTTTCTATAAAAATTTCTAATCACAGTTCTCAAGGGGACAAGGCGTCCAAGACATTAAAGGGTGTCAATTTTGCTTAGGCGACAAAACAACCGCATAAGTATCACCTAGGTAGTTAAGGTAGTAACATTGAATGTTTATATAAATATATGTATATACATGTGTTTATATACACAATCATATATATTTATGCATAATATATATTATATGCATAAATATAATTATATTTGTATATGTGTATATTTATATGTTATACATTTATATGTGATTTTATTTATGTAACTATGTATGCATAGGTATATATTTTATTTTGAGAAATAATTATTCTTAATTAACTTGATGTGTGTGAGAGAGAGAAGAGAGTTAAAATAAATCTTTATAAAATTTAAAAATAAAATATATATTTATAAATATAAATCTTATATATGTGTGATAGTATAAATGATACTAAAATAAATTAATATGTTTATACTATCATAAATGAGCATCACTTATGGGAAGTATCAAGGATGCAATGCTCCCCAAAAGATTTTTTTCTTTATAAATGCCAGGGGCACATAACATAGATGCCTTGGTCGCTAAGGTGAGTGCCTTGGGCGCCTTTTGGGCTTCCCAAAAGGTGCCATATCAAGGCATTAGCAGAACAGTGTCTAGCAATCTAGGCGCCGCTTAGGCGGGCGCCTTGACAACTATGCGTCTAATGTATCATCAAAAATGGTTTTATGGCACTGGTTAAAGCAAGGATCATAGGATCCAAATTGGCCACTACATTGGGTAGTGCCAATTCTGATCTAATCTGTATCTAATCAACAAAATTAACCAATTCCATGAGTAAAGTAATCCAAAATCGGTCCGGGTCAGTTCTTAAAAATCATGAAATTTGAAAAAAAAACCTACAAAATCAGCACTTAAATCAGATTATGGTCCTATTCGACCCTTTTGGGGCCGGATTCAGCGCCAAAATGAAGGACTCAGTGGCCAATTCTGACAATGAGTTGCCAAAATTTGACTAGAATTGTCCGATTTGAGCCAAATTAGTCTCGATCCAGGCCAATTCAATCTATTCCGCCACATTAAATCAATGAAGAAAGAGCATCGTCAAATCTATTTTTAAAAAAGGAGATATATAAGATTGTGCAAATTATAGAGGATCAACTTAATGAGACATACAATGAAATTGTGGGAAAAAGTTATTGAACCATATTTACATAATTGTACAAATATTTCAGCTAATCAATTTGCATTTATGTGTATGGTAGATCTACAATTGAAATTATTTTTCATATTATAAATTTGATAGAAAAATATTGAGATAAGAAGAAAGATTTACATATGGTGCATATTCACTTAAAAATGTTCGATATAGTTTAAAAAAAAATTACGGTGGGTGTTAGAGAGAAAGATAGTGCTTGTTAGTTATATGCAATTGATAAAAGATATGTATAATGAAGTAACAATTAGTGTACGAACAATTGGAGGAGAAACAAGAGCTTTCTTATTTCAAACGGCTTAAGGCTTCACAATATGTTCGTACTTTGTTGATTTAGTTATGGAAGAATTAGCAAAGACTATATACCTAGGTGTATGATGTTTGTGGATAATATTCTATTAATAGATGAGACCAAAAGAGTAAATAGTAAATTAAAACTATTAAAAAATACATTAGAGACTGAGTTTCAAGATAAGAAAAACTAAGATAGAATACATGCATTGTAAATTTAATGAAAACCAAAAATAAGAACATGGGGGAGTTAACTGGTATATGGTAATATTATCTCAAAAAACTTAATTCAAGTATCTTAGATCAATTATCCAAAAAGATGGAGACTGTGATGAAGATATTAACCATAGAATTAAAGTAGAATGGATGAAGTGAAAATTGGCTATAGGTGTTCTATGTGATCATAAGATTCCATTGAAGTTGAAAAAAAATTTATCATATAAGACCTACAATGTTGTCTGGTAAAGAATGTTGGATAATAAAAGAAATCATATTTTCAAAATAAGCGTTGCTGAAATGAGAATGTCAAGATGGATGGTGGTCATACTAGATTAGATAGAATAAGAAATGAATATATTAGAGAAAATGTGAAGACAAATGTAGGCAAAGTGAAAAAGAGAAAATAGAAATAGTTTGAGCATATTAAAAGGAGGCTCTAGTTAGAAAAGTATAAAATATTAAAATAAAAAATGATGTGGTAGAGCTAGGTTGACTTTGAGAAAAATAATTCAATATAAATTAGTGATTTATATATCTATGAAGAAGTAACTCAAAACTAGCATGAGTGGAGAAAGAGAATTCATATAGGCAACTTCAAATATTTTGGGACTATGATTCGAGTTAAGATTGAATTGGCTTTAATCAATTTTTATTAATTCTTACCACCTTTATTTATTAATCAAGTATCATTGACTCTCTTCTCTCTAAACACCCACGTGCAACCAAGAACTGAGAAGAAACCAGATAGACAAATTGTAACAGAACAACATAATAACACTAAGACTGACTAGTGTTCCATAAGCAAATCCCTCGGTCTCTACATCTTGAAGGTCTGTTGCTATCAAAGAAGCTCAAGGGAGATTTGATTAGCCTGCCATTGCCATGTATTTAAGTCTTCAAGAGGCAGCAGATGTCCCTTTTCCACACTTCAGAGGATATGAAAGTGGGGTATCTCCATTGGACATTCTCCCTTTGTCATTCTCTCACTCACAATTTGATATTTTTATGGTGTTTTAAATAATTTGCAGTTTTGCACCACCAGACAGCCCTTGACATCAGTTTTTCTGGGCTAATGCCGATGCAGAATGGATCAGCTGGCTAGGACAGGCAGGTCCTGATCCAGATTGGACAATCCTACAAAATGTGTTATAAAGGCCATAGAAGATCATTTTCTTCATCTCCACAATATTTCAAAGATACCAGTAGAGGGGTGCTTTGAAGCTTTACATGCAGTCAGATCCACATACAGACTGCAGCACATCTCCATTTTTTATTCATCTTCATCGGAGCAAGTGCAACACAGCTTAATGGTACTGGATATCCAATCGCAGAGAAGTGCAATGGAAGAAATTTGGGGCAACATGCATGGAGGATTTAAAGAGAAATGACTGTCTCCCAGCTGTGTGAAGAGTGGTCACTTGCAGTGCAAAATTTAGATTATCTAATAAAATCAACCATGTTGTCAAATCCACAGCAAGTTAGGAATCAATCTGAATAGCTCAGAACCAGCTGTAATAGCAGATCCTAGAGTTGGTTGGTCGGTTCAGGCCTAAATTTTGGGTTTAGTATGACTGATTTAAAGACCATGTCAGAACCAGTACTGGCTCCACTTCTCTTTCTTCTTCTTTTTTTGTTTAAATCATACCAGACTACTAGGTTCACTTATTATCCATAAAGCATCCAAGTTGAGTTTGACATAGATTGAAGATGGATATTTATATCCATAAAACTTATCACATGCATTTTCTTGCAAAAAGACAACATCTTAAAAATAGCAACACAATAATTACTTACGTTGAATAAACTATAACTCCACCTGGACGAACTAGCTGTACAGCCTGATCCAGCATTTTTCGTTGATACCTAGCATGATTTCTCAGAGACTCCACAGTTTCCTGGAAACAGCCATGTAATTCATATAATCAACATATTGAAGGAAGCTGGCTGTCAAAATTCAATGAGTAATAAAAAGAACTAGAACTTAGAATGAAAGTGTGATAAATCAAGCAACCATAAAGGCTAACTCTTGAACTGAGCATGCATCAAAGATGAACCATCCTATATTTTGCAAAATTTTTTGCTCAGGCTTCATTCTAGAATATTCTTTTGTATCTTGGTTAAGAAATAATCTATTAATTGATTTCAAAGAAGACCAAGCACTGGGAGATCAGTATGTAAATTAACAGAGGTAATGATTTCCAATGTTCAATCGGTTATGCCTATCAACATGAATTATGTTTGACTTAAACTCTCTCCAACAAGTCAACAACTCAAACCAGTGTTAATTATATGGCCAACAAGATGGCACATGGTAATTTTCAAGAACACTTGAATAAAGAGTGGAGTTGCCTGCCCTGAACAGGATACAGGTACATTAATGTATTGATTGATCATAAATGTTTCCATGTTTACTGAATAGTTTTAATGAATTGGACGCCTAAATATATTTTAAAAATGTTGGCAGCACATATGCATTTCTTGAACTGCTTATATCATATTATAACAACTTTAGAAAAATTTAATGTCTACATTTATTGAGTTTGCAATGCTATTTTATAAAATTAACCTTATAGTTGGTGTTCACTGCAAACCCTACCAGTTTGCATGTGCTTTTTCGCTTCTAGTCAAGCCTATCTTTAGTGAGAAGCATGCAAAGATAGAGATTTTCATACAAGTACTATTGTCATATCCATGTTCTAACTAGTGATAAATAAACAATAGTTCCCACACTGTAGTTGTGTGGATAAAGAAGCTATTCTTAAACAAAACAGGAATAGTAAATAAACACATTAATTCTAAGAAAAAAAAGATAGATAGGACAAGAAAAGGTATTTAAAATACTTATTTCTTCTAACAAAGTGCGCAAAAACATAAAAAAAGCATGAAAAAAAGAAGCTTAGTCTTGTGTACATATAAAAGACCAAATTAGTAGGGTAAAACTAAATAACTAGAATGTGCATTCCAACACCCTTGATTAACTATCAAGGTAACACATATTGGAGCCAAAACACATAAGAGAAATAACCTTATAAACTCAATGGAATGCAAACTTAGTACCTTAAGTTTGTTTTCAGTTGATTGGGCTTTCTATTTGAAATATATTTCATTTGGTTTGACATGGTGTCTTTTATATTTTTTTATTCATTTTAGTTTGGTTAATTTTTTAGTTTGGCTTGGTGCCATTTTGATTTGGAATGCCTTGACTTTTTGTCATTCAGACTTGATTTATTTTAAGAGATTGAAATTTAAGTTTGAGATATGATGAATTATTAGATCTTGGAATTTTTGAGTTATGGAAATTTTATGATTGCGGATTTGTTCCTTTGGATTTAACGTTTTAGATTTGACTGACCTTGAGGTCTGAATTTGAGCATTTGGTCTTTATCGTGTTCCTTTAAAATCATAGATGTTTGATTTGAAAATTCCTTTCATTCGAAATTTTGACATTAGATATCTGAAATCTGAAAATGATGATTTTATCATGAAAATTTCTCGACCATGGTTACTATGCTGATTTCAGCCTTTTAACATTTTTTTTATTTACCTCCAATTCATGTCTTTTCCATGGATTTAGGATCCCCAAGACCTGGAGTGTTCAGAAATTATCAACATTTTTTAATAATTTCCAGACTTCTCGCCCAGCAGGTTCTGCAGAATTTTGATCGACAGATCTCAGATTTCATGTTTGAACATGGGACTTTTGACATTGGATGCTCAAATTTGAGAATGGTGAGCTTAAATTACAGAATTTTTTTTATCAAGGATATAGATTTTATCCTTTGATTTGAAGAATTTTAAGCCCTAACATGGACATTTAGAATTTTGGAGACTCCTCGGGTCTAGAATTGAAATTTTTTTAGATTTAGATTTCATCATCTCATCATAGTAGTTCAGATCCAAGTACTTTTATCATTTTCTGGATTTTAAGACTTCTTTTCTTTTCATTGACCTTCAGATCCTGGTTTAGAAAATTTTCTATGTTCTGCTTCTTTCATTACCCGTGGTCATGACAGTTTGCAGGTTCCTTTTATTTTAGATTTGAGATCTTATTTCTTCCTTTGTTTATGTTTGCATTCCATCAATCTTATAAGGGCTATTAAGATGCTCCCTATCCATAAGCATACACATTTGACAATTAAGCGTCATCCATATGATGTTTTGGTACATCAAAGCACATATATGTTGGAGAAAGGCATAGTTAGCCATAGTTTCCCTTTAATGAAATGTGGATATTTTCCTTAGCCCTTAGTGGGCCTGTGATATTTCACTATATCCTCACTTAGTCTTAAGGTCGGTTTAACATGGTAGGGGAAGGATTAGTGTATCATGGGGCATGCCCATATACCCATTACACTGGGGTGTGTCCATGTGCCTGTCCAGGATCAAACACCTTGAGAGCATGCCCATGTGCTTTTCCCACTTAGAATTTAAGTGTTTGATTACAGATATTTAAGGTTATATTTTTTGTATCAAATTGGCCTTACCAGCCTGCTGAAGTTCCATCAGGTCTTGCTGACCCACCGTCCATCTGTTGGACGTTCCGTCTTTAGATCTGACATATTAGGCTTGCTCGAAATATGTTTGTAAGAGGTATATCAGGGCTATTGTCAAGCCGGTATAGAGAGGTCTTTGAGCATCTGTGAAGACATAAATCAAAGACTTAGATTGCTGGACATATGGTCCGCTTCAGCAGGTTTGAAAGGTGGATATTCAGGTCTGTAATAGGCATATATATGCTGACCATTCCAAGCTAGGCCGGAATCAGAATTGAGGCCATATTTATGGATCCAGATAAACCTAATCTGAGATGATTGATGTATAGACTGGAGTATAGCCATCAGGACAGGCATTACTCACTGGATATGATGATCTACCACTGAGCTGGCTCATAGGCTGGATCTGCAGAGGGATCAGGCCAGGTAGCGGTCAATTTTTATTGATTTGGGATCCAGAATAAGAGCAGGATGTAAGCCTTCTCGTGGGTTGTTTCATGGCATGCCCATGATTTAGGAACAATCATAGGACGGATATGGGGTTTCGGCCATGGACTAAGAATAAGCTGGATCTGAAGATTCGAGCATGGAGGGTAATGGAAATAGGGGGACAGCTCATAGGTTTAAAGGGAATGGTACACCGAACATAGCATTTCTCACGTTATCTTCCTCTCCCCACCCAGCTCTTTCTGTCTCCTTTGAGCTAAGCTGCAGGACTAGGCTGGAAGAGCCTTTTGCCTTGCTTCTCTTCTTCCATTCTACTCTTCAAGCTTCAAAAGATGCTGCACAACAGGTCAGTCCCTTGGAAGCCTGCCTCTTGTCTTCTCCTTCTCCTCGGCTTATCCTCCTTGCACTGGTGATAGCCAAACATGCTGTTAGCATCAGAACCCAGTACAGATAGCCACGGTATCTGTTTTACAGAGAGACGAGTGTAGAGGAGAAGCAGTTGCATCTAACAGTTCTGTTTAAGGGACTCTTCCAATGAAATAAGATGGCCTGATCAAAGCTGTTATCGCAGGCAGTATCTTCCACCGAAACAGGCCACAATCCCCTATATTTTAGTCCTTTCCAAAGGCAGTCCATTGAGTTGTTAGTCATGCAGTTATGGAAGATACCCAAGGGCACAAATGCAGTTGATAAGGCCTGACTTTTGGCCACTTCCGAGGCTACCTCCCCAGCCTTATAAGATAAATATTTTGAACCAGATCCAAGGCCATCTCGTGTGGCCAATCAATCCTATATTTTAGGACTGACAATTAGCTGCACATAGGGACCACAAATGGGCTGTATCCAGCTCTAATGTGGGCCTAAATTTATGTCAAAATATGGCCCATGTTATATGACATTTGAACTTGCGCAATGGGCGTTTATCTTTCATCAAATTGAGCACATGATTTGTCTTGATATAGGACCATATCATGAGATTAAATTTGATCACCAATCCGTTATTTAATATAAATAAAGTATTAATATAATTTGGATCAACATAAAGTGACAACAAGGCAAAGATTGGAATCGGAATTGGACTTGGGGGGCATTGATTCAATCTGAATCAGATTGAATAGATTGGAATTGGCCAATTTTTTAAAAAGAAAACCAATTCAAAATCAGTCCAAATCAGTCATTTTCACATTTTTTTTCAAAAACTCAAAAAATCAGAAATGTTTTTTATAAAAGTAGAAATATCCCTAAAAGATATTAAAAATAAAAATCATTTATTTAACATAGTTTCATATCATCCAACATAGACAATTATATTTTTAGTGATGATCATATCATTCAATGTAAGTAACATGATACAAATGTAATACTGACATGCATTAAATTGTTACACATTTCTATCAAAAGTATCTATGGAATTAACCTTTAGAGTTATCGTTCTCCTAATTCTCCTTATGCTCCACTGAGAAATGTCTATCATGATTGTCTCATATCCACACGAGAATAATGAATTGACCATCTAAGAAAAATCATAGATAGTGTCGTGCTAGAGATGTAACTAGAATATATAGTTGAAAGTCATTAGAAAGTTCTAGATAATTTGCAGCCGCAGACTGATTAAAAAACCTCCTGATTTCAATGTTGACTACTCTCACTTAAATGTCATCTCTGTCTCAATTCATTGGCCACTACACCATCGGTGTATGCACTACTAAAATAGCTCTTTCTCCACCACCTCCACCGCTATCTTCACCTAAACCTCCTACATTATGTTGTTGGGTAGAAAGAATGAACTATTCATCATCGTCGTACGAGGAAAGTGCTTAAGTATTGTTTGTTAGACTGACAAGTCTTCACCTGATCTCCAACCTTCTCTTCTTTGCATCTTCATTTGCTTGGGATGAAAAACTTCAAAACCCTATGCCATGTTGATATACCTCTTTCAACTACGAAAATTCCGTGATCCCTTTGTCTTGGTTTTTATCCTTGTGCGAGTTGGTTGTAAGGCTGAAGCAAGGGTTGGGTCCAGCGTTGGGGTTGCAACTGGAACTATGGCTAAAACTGAGATTGGAGGTCCAAGGCCCATAACGGTGGCCACCAGCCCGGCCTGGCTTGGCAAAGCCTTGGACCCATATCCACTAGGTCGGGGACCCAACGTTAGGACCAGGATGATTGGCCTAAAAACCAACTAGGTCAATCCAAGATTGCAACCCAAGTCTCGAGCCGGCATTCTATGGTCTTGATATTTCTCACAATGACATGCCGGATCGGGATCTTATCATTTTTTAGCCCAATTGGCTTGACTCATCAGTGGTCGGGTCAACCTCAAGTTGTGTGACATGGAGGTGGGTCCCGCGACCTTGTCGATCCTGCGACTCGATCTCCACTCACTTCCCTTATCACTCCAACTCCTCTAAATATCTATTTATTGAAGCACACTTATTTAGTTTTACATGTAAATTTTGGTATTGGTACCATTTTCACTAAACATTCCTATTTTCTATTCAATATATGTATTACATTGATTAGAAAATAGAAATTATTGGTTAAAATAACATAAGAACACAAAGTACATAAAAATTTTGGATAACTTATCCTTGAAGAAGCAAAATCAAGAAGATGAAAATCATCTTCAAAATGTTAGTTTTATATAAAAATAAATACTTTTCATTTTAATATTTTTAATATTTTTCGTTTTTATTAATTTTTATTTTTTTCAAATTCTCCAACTTGGACTCGACCCGAGCCAACCCAAGTCTATTGGAGCCCATCCAACCCGGTTCTGACCCACAATCCAGCCAACATTGATCAAGACAACAAAACCAATAAAGGGCATAGAAGCAAGGATTGTTGTCTTCGATCTCAGTTTCGTCTCGGAAAAGTGAAAGAGAAGAGATCTCGTGAGATTCTCAAAAAAATCGTGGGAAATCAAATCTCGGATTTCATTTATGTAGGGTATACCTTACCCAAGGATTGCCATCTCACATCTAGATTTTATCTCATAGAGACTGAAAATAAGAGATCTATGAAAAATCTCGGAAGATTAGATCTCGTAAATACCAATCAATGTGCATATTTAAGTGTAAAATACCATGTAATCGTTTAGAAAAGGACAAGGGAACTCATTTTAAACATCAAAATAAGCTGTGAGAGAATTAAAAGCTTAACACAGAGAGAATGAACTATTGTTAACACGAGACATACAAGAAATCTTATGTTAGACCAAAGCTTCATCTTAAAAAATATGGATAGTTGAAGGTGACATTTTGGGTCAATTGTACATAAGTAGTCATAAAAATATTAAGTTATCAAAGTTTATCAAACAATAATATCTAGATAAATATTTGGATTGAATTCCATAATAAAATTGGCAATATATGAAGCAAACCTAACAAGGCCATCTAACAACTTAGGGGTAGTAATGAGCAGAGTAGATTAAGGTACAAGAGATACTAAATAGATATTCTCATTTCGATGATCTCGTTTCTCAGATACGTGGAGAGAGAGATTCTTGGGAGATCGCATTCCATGTATAGTAGGCCAAACTTAACCTAGACAATGATAATGCAACCTAATTTAAATGACTTAAAAATCTCTAAAAAAATAACTTAAATTTGATGTGAGAGTAAAAAAAAAGAGATTCTATATGAACGACCCATATAAGTTAGGATTAAGACTAGAGTTAATTTGCCATCTTTTGAAAAGGTGGCAAGAACACAAGGACGAGTCCGAATTGGGGCCCCCGTAGTTAGTGCCAATGGCAATTAGATCTAGATCAGATTGGCAGCTAAAAAAGAAGAAACCTTATTAGAGATAAGCTCGGATCAGCTTTTCCAAATGTAAAAATAAAAAATAAAAAATAGTTTTACAGAAGACCAAAGCCTCCCAGTCTGATGCAAATCCAACTCTGATAGGGCCCGGTTCGGTGCCATAATCAGCAGCAAGGGTGTGCCCACGTCTTCCCCGCCCTATTAGGTGAGGAAGGTCATATTGGGTCTAGTAGACCAATACAAGCGGATCCAGGATCGGACCCGATATTCCATTTTCGATAAATTAATAGATAATGGGATATCAGATCCACCTCAGATCTGGTCACTTCCACTAGTATCTATTAGATAGGGTGCATAAGATACGCCGTCAATACCAGCGGAATCAGGAGCGGTTCTACAGATGAAGGCCTATGCGGTACCATTGTGGCCAAATCTAGCCGATTCAAGAAGTCCTCTCTTGGAACAGACACCCCCCCTTAAAATTTAAATCGGGTTGGTATATGTCAATCCCGATTTGGAATCAGCCATTTCTGCCTTCCACGCAAGAGCATAATACTCTAGCACCTTATTCAACAGGTCTATTATTTAGACCACTCATGACATGTTTTCATCATTCATCAAAACTTGTTCATGTTGGTATTGGAATATTTAGTCCCCCACAGCTTGTAATTGTCCATTTTTTTCCGAGGATAATTTTGTCTATGGTTAATCTATATCACCAGGAATTAGACTATCTGCAAAGTAGTTCCCTGGCAGGAGCGCACCTTTTACATTTATCAATGTAGATGACTCTGTGGTTCACTTCCTTCCCTGAATGATCCTTAAGATGAAAAACATGAACGAAGGTAAAGGTAGAGTCCCATAAAAAGCTTTTAAATCTCAGATTTAGTGCTAGAACAAAAAAGAAATATAAATAGAATGTAAAACATAGCCAGGGATTGAAGGATACAAGCATACCTCTCCAGCAAATAGACGGGGCCTCAAGCCAAGAGCAGAACATGGAGCATCAAGTAAAACACGATCAAAAGAATTTGACAGAAAGCCTTTGGAACACACTGTTCGACACCCTCCAAGGTTACTTTTTCCAGGTCCATTCCTCTTTCTCTGACTATATTTCATGACAGTAACATCCAGTTGTTTTGAGCTGTGGTCTGACTTTTCTTCTGAGACAATTCTGAATTAGATAAATTCTTAATAATAAGAAACAATAAAGCATCACTCACATAAGAATCCTTAAAAATGTTCCGTAGTGGATACACAAATTTTGGTATAATAATATAACAATACTCAATGTACTACTACAATTGATAATTCTAAGGATTGCATTATGGGATCGAGTCAGCCAGCATTAGTTGATCTGATTGGATCTGGACAGGCACAATCTGCTTCAATGATAGATCAACCGGCCTGTCACAGCAGGTAAGGTGCAACAGCATGTAGCAGCCGCTATCATCCAAGTTTGCCAAGTCAATTTCTGAGAAAGAAAAGACAACCCCTTCATTTCTGGTTTCTCACTTGGATATCCCAATTTTGTCTGCTGGTCACAACCTTAAATTATGTTTCTTTAAGATTCAGAAGTTGTTCTGTTTGAAGGCCTAAACTTTCAAAAATAATCAATTTTCCCAAGGTTTTACAGGATACTTGCAGAAATACATCACGGAATTCTGGAAAGGTCCTATGTTTTTCAGTATTTGTATTTAAAAATGATGATAAATAAGTTTCCTCATTTTCACTACATTTTGCATTTTTATCCTTGTATAAAAAATTGACTGCTTTAAAAAACATATCAACTTTTCAAGTATCAGGTCATATCAGCCAGTACCAGACTGCATCAATTTATTCATATAAATCAGGAGCGGAATACTTCATAATTCATACGTTGGTCCTAATTATGGATTCCTGCGAACAGGCTGAAGAGACAGGTTCTTTATAGAGAAGCGCACGGCTAGTTGGGGCAGAAGCCTTCCTCCTTGGGGTTTGGTTCAAAAAGGAAAGGCACATCTTGGAGAGGGAAAAGATTTCATGATCAAATATTGTCAAAGTTCGTTAGATGTAATGAGATTTGCTTTGATTGCAATATAGGAATCCACTTGCATCTGGAAAGAGCCAAATAGGAGACCCTCTTCTTTCCGTTTCTATTTTGTGTGTCAATTTTAGAGATTACTTTTGCCAATTTCACAGCCATTTAATGGATTTAGAAATGACACCAATTGGGGCCCATAATTAGGTATGAAACGGGACTGCGAAATTGACTGTCACAGGACCCATAATTGCTTCAAAAGTGGGCTTATCACGCCTGCATTGCTTTTTGAAACCTGTTTTTGTGTTTTTTTTTGGTTCTCAGTTGTCAGCCATTTTTCTGTAAACATGAGAATCAGTTCTCTTTTTTATAGATTCGAAATACCACCTAGAGTGGAATGGTAACCCTAATTTGAACAGGATTCAGAATCTGAATTTGAAAAGGATTTAGAATATCAATGAGTATGATATGAAATTCAAATTGAAATCAAATTTGAAATCCCAAGTACAATCTGGAATCCCTAGTTGAATAGGATTCGGAATCCAAATTTGAATAAGATTCAGAATCTGATTTTGAATTGGACTCAGAATCCAAATTTGAGTTCAACTCGAAATCCAAATTTGAGTAAGATTCGAAATCTGAATTTTACTTGGACTCGAAACCCAAATCTGAGTAGGATTTTGAAACTCAAAATTCTTTATGTAACTTTTTGTGTCAACAATGGATTGAATAGCATACATTTGGTGGCAACATCATAAACATACTCTCAGTGGCAACAACATGAACATACTCAAGGGTTGTCACCCATGACAAGAATAGATCACAAAGATAGGCGGGCCGGAACCATTTTGAGAATCAAGAGTGACATCATGCTATCCTTGTATACATCACATATAAGCAAATACTCAATAAGTTAAGCGATGTAAGTAGCAACACGCCTATTTCCCCGTAGCATAGTTTGCATAATTGGCTGGATTGGATCAAAATCAAACAATTTTTGGATCGGGTTGGTCGGTCTTGATCCAATTCTTGCCTAGAGCACTGAAAAAGTCTTGACATTAGGAAGAATCGGTCTGAATCGGTGAAATCGACCATTTCATTTAATCAAATTTGAATTGGCAAATTCCGATGATTCTGCCATGACAAGTCCCAGTCTGGAATTGATAGTAGGCCAAATATCGATCTGATAACAAACCTATAGGGATGATATCAGCCCGGAATCGTCAATCCCCCACTCTCCTGGCAATTCGACGGCGATTCCTTCGATACGGTGTCAATTCAACGACTTGGGTGTGACCCCAACCTTTGTAGGGTGATTTTAAATCTATTTGACATCAATTCTTTTATTTCTTTGGCAACCCACTGTTGTGGAGAGCCGATTCCCCTTCTCCCGATGTCGATCTCCCCCTTCCGGTGAGTTCTTCCCCTCTAGAATAAAGATCACATAATCAAAGAATTAGGATCAACCGATTCTTAAATCGGAATAACACAGTGATCTAATTTTACCCAAGAATAACCGATCCAAGGCTTATTCTTAGAGAAATCGGCCTAGATTGATAGAATCTGACATGAATTGGCTGATTATGTAGAATCAAATAGGGAATCAACTGATCCCCTGAGAATCTGAAAAGATTGGAATCGGGTCGGATTCCAATCCAATTTCCCCCATGAGGAAAATCGATCGATCCTTGGCCCTTACCCTTGATTCCATCCCCCAGATATCCCTTTCCCGATTTAGAGCACCCCCCTCCAATGCCCCTCCGGCGAGAAGCAACCCCACCCCACCCCCCGTGAAGATATCCTCTGTTTCCCCCCTCCGAGACTCCCCACTTCTCTCTCTACCCCAATGCTTTCCCCCCCCGGCAGTTAACTCCCCCTCCATAAGGGGAACCCGTATGGAAATCACCCCTCAAGGTGACAAACATATCACCCCCATTTTCCTCCCCCCCCCCTCCCCATTCCATTGGCTTCACAATGAAGGGGTGATCTAGCTGACAAGGAGATATGGCACTCGAAGAGCATTTTATAGCTTAGGTAACAAGGCATCAATGCCTAGGTGTTAAAGTGGGATATGAAAGAGATGAGTCCAACAGGGGTCAAGATTATTCCAACCCTAGCACAAGTGATATCTAAACATTTGACTCTCTAGGATATAAATAAAATTAAAAAATTACACTAAGATACAAAAAGTATTGGACAGAAACCATCAACGCACCGAAGATGTCATTGTATTTGTAACATTGAGGTGTTAGAAGTTTAAAAGAAAATTAAGCATCTCTATTAGATGTTAGGAAGAAAAACTTGTAGAAAGAAAAAAGAAAAATCGACAAAAGAAACACAACCCTAAAATTATCGTGAAGAAATGTTTAAACAAGGCATTATCAGAGGTAGAGGATGATATGCAGAGCTTCTATGGCCTGTGCTGATTGGAAAAGGACAAGGTGATTGGCAAAAGAACGATGACGGCAGCGAGCGGCTCCAAACCTATACGTTGGGGGCTCTTGTTGCAAATTGAGAAACCAATGTCCGGTGGGGTTCGAGTTAGGGGAAGACTAGATAAGTTAAAAAGAATTGAGCCTTACCAATTTGATTCAGCTTGAGATCAATTCTCCTTGGAACCGGTCCCTCTCTACTAAGCAACTTGCCAAGGCAACAAGGCACATGTCTTATGGCATCTCATTAAGCGAGAGGCCAACGCATCCATAAAAAGAAACTGCCTTTACACCTAGGCGGAGCCTAGGCATACGCTTTGATAACCATGGGTGACCAATTTTCCTCCTCACCCCCCCTCATTGGCTTCACCCCGAAGGGTTGACCATGGTGACTCCTCCCTCACTCGGCCGGGCTAGCACGCTGGCTTCGCCCCTTGAGACCTTGGATTGGATTCTTATCCCGTTGTCCTCCCATATCAGGAAATCCTTATCTAATGAGTTCTACTTTTTATTTCTTTTGTATGCAGAAAAAAATGTCGAATGAGGAGTGTGCTGCCCCTGCACATCGTAACATTATATAGCAACATAGACATATGTTAGATGTTGATAGGAAAAGAGTGAATTGTAAGTGCTATGAGAAAGAAATAAATGGAGATGTTTACCGTCTCAAACAACACATTGGTGAGATGAGTACAAATGTGAAGAAATGTCACGAGCCTTTTCGAAAACTTCCTGTCAGAATTGCAATGCAAATTCGAAACCGTCCCATGGTGAGGAGGTTTGCTCCTGATAGAGCTCGAATCCCATAAGGGACAACTAGCAATGCCATATCCTTTCCAAAATAAGTTCTAAAATTAGGGATCCTCTTGAGCTTCACAAGGTTCCTCAGTTATGGCTCGGAAGTGGACCTTCTATTTAAGGTCTCTGATGCCCGAAGGCCTACTGACCTATATAATCATCTTGTGAGGACGCTTGAAGATGGAACGGGAGAAGACAGAAAGAGGATTGAGGGAGACACCATCAAAGTTATCTCCTTCCGCCGCCACTATAGTCATCGTCGCTTACAACTTCATCTCCCAGCGTCATCGCTCGCCCCCGCCGTAAGCAAAGTTCTCTATCGTGACCATCCACATCTATCCTTATTGTCTTTGAAGCCTCCTCCAAAGGTTATTGGTGTCGCCTCTACCTTCCCCAGCGTCCACCGACGTAGCCACCCCCTCCAACTGCCATGATCAAAAGTCCTTTGTTTTCCCTCGTTTTGCCATAATCACCCGTGCTATTTCCATCATCTGTTGCAGTTGTCAGAGCCATCCTCTTCCATGTTTGTTGTACACCCTCCATCATTGCCAAAGTCACATACTACCATGGGCATCGTCGGCATCATCAAGTCCCCAATTCTTCATCCATTGTCGGCATCATCAAGTCCTTCCGTCATAGGCCCTTGTGTCGGTGTCGACCCAATCTGCATCGTTCATCACAGTTGTCACCATCCTTAACTTCCTGTCGTCACTGCCGAGCCTAGCAAACCCCAACCACTCATTGTCGGGGTTAGCCTCCCTCACTGTCGGCATCGCCAAGGTCGTAGGTGACCCCCAAGACTGCCAATGCCATCTGCAGTCGACGGCTCTTCTTCGCAACATCGCACGAGTGAATAAGCGACTAACCTATAAGTGCTTCCCCGTTTGATATAGCGTGGGGCCCACCCAAGTCAAAGAGTTTAGAAAAAAGAAGGAAGACCCGTATGTAGCCCAGCCAAACAAGGACAATAGAGGGCAAGACTCACTAAAGGGTTCAGCTCATTAAAAGTCCCAAAGGACCAAGACACTGTTCAAGACAAATTTAATGGTCATTAAATCTTAAAATAAACAATCAATAGAAATTAAATAAAAAAATTATTAATTTAATTTCACAAATTAAGGTAAGTCCGAGACCGACCTTATGCATGTCTCTTGGTTTTAGCTTAACTTAAAAAAAATTTAACATATGGGTAAACTAGAGACCAGACTTGTGCACAACTCTTGGCCCATAAGGTAGACAGATAAAGGTCAATTATCGACCCCAATGTCATACCGTGCCCCAACAGGCAGCAACATACCATTAAGCCATGGGAAAGGCCATGTGTGTTTAAAAAACACGTCGATATGCTGAACCACGAGCTAATGAGGTTCATGAGACTATGGGATGGGATCCCCACACTCTTATCAAAAGTCAAGGTATCCTCGATCCTAAATTAAAAGGAAGGATCCCCCACATGCCCATCAAAGGCTAGGTGTATCATATCCTAAATCATCGGATAAATCTCGTAGTGTCTATAAAAGACTAAATGGGTTTAACCCTAAATTGATGGGAATGACTTAAATGCCTTCCCAGTTCCCTCCATACATGTGTATTACAATTTGATACAAGCAATGAAGAATTTTCCATCTACAATACAATTGATGACCTTAAGTGAGATCGATGTCCCGGGTCCTCCTAGAATCCATACAATGGGCAATTGTACACCCAGGCGGCCCTCAATTTTCTAATCAAACCAGGTTGTTCAAGGTGAAGATCGGGTATCAAGCAGGCCATCCAGGCCCATAAAACATGAAAGCGGACTAGCAAGACATGGTAAAACTTGAAGACCGGTCAACTGAGCCGAGAGGACTTGAACTAGCCCATTAGGCCTTGAACACAAAATTGAACTTAATAAAAATTTGAAAAACAAAATGAAAACTAACTTAAGAGGTTAGCCCATCTCTTAGGCGCTCTACCTTGGATGGCTACTCCAGGTGCATCCCAGTATGTCGCATCCAGACGAAGACATTGGCCAGTTTCCATTGTCGACACATCTTTCCCCCAATGTATTGAGTCAAAAGACTTAAACTAGAAAGAAAATAAATCACATTCGATAAAAGGTGGATCATGCATACCGTCATGCCGACTCTTCCTTTAGACCTCATTGAAATATAACCGGGGGAAAGAACACCATCATGCCTCATGCCTGCCTGAAATCATCTTCATTTCACGTCGACGGCACATCACAGCCATGTCAACAACACCTTCACATGCCGAACAGATTTACTCATACAATCCATGCAAGGAATTTCAAGTGCCAACACCAATGTTTGAGTTTGGACAATCAATGCTAACCCGATGCACTAACTGAGATGCAAACTAAACAACAATAAACAAGACAAAACAATCATAAAATAAATTTGATTAAGTGTAAAAAATACCTTAAAAGTCATTAAATCTTAAATTCATTTAAAAATCATTTAATTCATGCAATTAAAATCCTAAACTAAATGATAATTAAATGATTTCAAGAAAAATTAAATAAACATTCAAAACACTTAAAAACACTGAAATCAACTGCAAAACAGAAAATTCAAAACATCCAAACCGACATAAGAAAGAGATAAACAAAATATCTCAATCAACACATGTTAATCAAGTGAATTAAATCCGAAAATACTTAAATTCACTCATCAAATCTAAAACTGAAATAAAATAATTCCAACCAGAATTCAAATTAAATTCAACTTAAAAAAATCAAAACACAAAAAATGACATAAAATTTCAACATCAAATTCAAGTCAATATCAAATCTGAAAACAAAAATTCAAAAAAAATAAAATCAACATCAACAAACATCACTCAACAATGTTTGCATCCCATCACGTCCACAGGGCAACCGTCCCTTGAGTTTATTTCTTTATGTGGATGTGTACTTTGTACAAAACATACTTGCACCATCCAATAGAGAGAGGTCAAAACAAAACATTTTCACGGAACCCGATAACCACAGCCTATATTTTTCAAACGTATCGTTGGGCTATTTAATACATTTATAGGTTATCACATATTTACCTAAGCAGTCTGGAAAAAGTTACCAAAAAAAAACTTTTTCAAAAATTAATGTTTCACAACCCTCTAAGGTGCTTTTGCAGGCTGAGCAGCACCGGTTACAAATGCAACCCCCTTGGAGTCCTTCCAGCTGCAAGACAGTGCTGCCTTCTCCTCTGGGTTTCTTGTCTACCGCAGAGCAGCTGTCGGTCTTGCACTGCTTCCTGGTATGCAGTGGCAGCAGGATCCCTTCTCCCTTGACATGGGGAAGGCACAGCAATGAAGGGCCCATGGCAGTCTACTCTCCTTTCCTTTCCTCTTTCAGCAGGACTTCATGGCTGTTGGAGGACCCGTTGCAGCAGGCTGCTCCTCTTGCTGAGTGAGAACACCTTCCCTCAGCCTCTTGTCTCCTAGCGCACAGAGCATCCAGCCATGGCAGCTTGCCTTGGGTAAGGTATTCACAGTTCCATCTCATAGCAATAGTGATGGGGAACAGAATTGAGGATCATGATTGAGGCTATTAACCCACAAAGAAAATTCTGACTCCCACAAATTAGTTCTAGGTCTTTCAATTTTTTAAAGTGATCTAATTAAGAAAAATTCCACTTAAGTTGCTTTCTCTTTTATTGAATCAGAAAGAAGGAAGAAGAAAGAGGGAGAAACGCCAGTTTTGAAATTCTTGTTGGATTTTTGAAATTCGGTTCTAACAACTAACGTAACCGATTTTAGTTATCTGGATTAGGTCCACTCCAATGTTCTCGCCAATAACCAACAGCAATTAGAATTAGAGCTAGGACCTAAATCGCACCAGGCATGGCATCACGATTTAAGATAATAGAAAAGCAGAATTATAACCATACAAGGAAGAGTTTAACAGAAAGTACCTCCACACCGGAGTGTAGGGAAGACGGTCTTCTGCTGAGAGATAGGTATTCCTCCTTTACTTACAATGATTTTATCAGATAAGTACACAACAAATATTGACCCACACTTCACAGGGTGGTAAAAGGTCTACAACTCACAATCAGAGGAATACCATATCTTCAGGTTGACAGAAAGCCAATAATTTGCACCTGCTTGGATTCTTCAGCAACAATATCGGACTCCAGCAATGGGTAGCAACTCAGAAAATAGGCTCAGAAATTAATCATCACAGCCTGGAATAAGAAGACCATTTTCGTTCTGACAATTAGCCATAAATTGTGACTGAACACCGGCAACTGTTTAGGAGCTACCAGGGTGTTAGTCTGGCAATGGTCATCATCATTTCCCGATTAAAATGTAGGCGGATTTAATCTCCTGTCCGCTAATTACTCTGGCTAGTAATCGTTGTCAGAAGCTGAACTGAGGATTAATAACCACAGTATACCGCTTGAATGTAAAACTTCCGCACTCAGAACCAGGAAACTACCAGAACATAGAAGTGACTAGAGCGTGACTGGAAAGTGGATCAGTCTCAACGATCAACGAATGTCAAGGAATCAATATCAACAGTATCCAACCGTAGGACTCCACAAAGAACAGCAAAGTAATAGAAACGCCGCACCCAGACTGAACAACAGGATAACCAGATCCAGACTGGAACAAGGACCAGTCACTATTTGCGCAAATTGACAGAATTCCAATGTAGCAGTGAAATAAAATTCTAGATCCGGTAGTACTTTGCTCTTGGACTGGAGAAGGACCAGTGCCTCAAACCGGGAAGAATCAGTAAATCAAAACTGTACTGAAACAGTTCGGATAGAAGCAGTCGAGAACCAGTTAGAGAGGATCTGTTCTTTAGGACTTTAAATCCCACAACAGTCGGATAGTCGATTAGGACACTTTCGATCCATTCACTTTAATGGAAATAAGAGCTAAGCTCAGACGAAAGTATTGAAAACATTCATAAGGCGATGCAATATCGGAAATGGAGCGATGGAACAGAGCTCAGCTTTTGAACAATAGTATAGCCACTATCTCAAGATCGGAAATAACTATGCACAGCTTAAAACAGATCTGTCGGACTACCATCGACTTCCATTTTGATCAAAGATCAAGTAGTATATGTTTGAGAACAATGTTCTAGCAGCGCAGATCCGTAGATCCAGAGGAGAAAGAGAGGACGAACTCACAAAATAGCACTGACCTTGGTCATTTGCTCAACCAGGGATCGCAAAATATAACCAGAGTACGATGTGGATCCCTTCGTCATTGGCTAAGAGCCTCGGAGTAGTAATATTCAGCAGATTCCGCAAGCGGAACTTAACATGTACTCAGCCGGCGAAACGGCAACATCGAAGACTCAGCTTCCAGCAAGGACGAAAAAGACTTCGGCTACCAGGAATGCCGACATTGAAGAATACTCACAACAGTACCAGGATGGAAGAATGCCAGACGAGTGAAGAGGACACTTCAGGAGCTCGCCGAAATCAGATCCAGAAAAAGAGGAAGAGGACGAGCTATCCTCAAGAAGGAAGATAAGAAGATGAGGACGAGCTATCCTCGAAGAAACGAAGAGAGAAGGAAACCCGCAGGGATCAAAGAGGGAACCTACGGAAATAGTACTGAAGACAAACCAGCAGATCCGAGAGAGGGGAATCGAACTCTCCAAAGGCACTCTTCATTTTCTCCATCGGAGGAAGGAGATCCGGAAGAGGAACAACCGCGCTAGGGTTCGCCGCCGGAGGAGCTCGAGAGCACAGCCAGCCGCTCGCCGAAATGAGAGAGAGAGAAACCCTTGCGGGTGTAAGGAGACCAGCAGAAGACTCAGGGGCAAAGACGGAAAGTGAACATTCAACGGGAAATTACAATTCATTTCATCATGCCTCGAAACAGGGAGGTTCGCTCCTTTAAATAGGAGCCGACCCTCTATTTACACAGGATATTCTGGAAAAACAGTAACTAAATGAAAAAAATGCATAAGAAAAAAATCTAAAATGTCTAAAATTATGTAGACATCTTAGAAAATTCTAAAAAAAATATCCTGACTAAACAAAATAGAGGTAATTATCCCCAAGCCAAATGGAACCCAAGTTTCTACTGCGTCGGCCAAAAACCTGACTAAAACGAGGCCAAAGTCTAGTGTCCTCACTAATTCTCCCCGGGTGGGAAGAATTCGACTGTGTCGAATGAGAAACTGATGCACTATGATATCTCTCTAATATATCTGGATCAATCTGCTGCAACTCCTCTCGACAAATCCATGAGTCCTCAGTATGAGGACGCCCACACCAATGTATGAGATACCTCTGAATCACTCCGCCCTGAGAGGTAATAATTTGTTCGTCCATTATCCGATCAATCTGCTCATGCCTTAAAATTGTAGGCTGTGTTGGTGGACTCTCCGAAGGTTCAGCTCGCAAAGGAAGAGGGGAAAGTTGAGAAAACTCACTGCGTATTGTTGTTGGTTCCTGATATTTAACTAAATCGGAAACATTAAAAGTTGAACTTATTTCAAAATCAGGAGGAAGTTCCAAAACATAAGCATTTTCCCCAATTCTTCTGATAATTCTAAAAGGGTCCAGCTCCTCTAGCTTTCAATTTCTTAACAGTTCCACTAGGCAACCGTTCTGGTCGAAGCTTGACCATAACTAGATCACCTTGAAATTCCTGTCGCCTTTTATGAGAGTCAGCATAAATTTTGTATTGTGCATTGCTAGCCTCAATTTTCTTTCTTACATGATCATGCAGACTCCTAATATGCTCAGCTAATGATTCAGCAGATGCTGACACTCTAAATGCATGTGGGACAGATGCTAGATCTAAGGGACGACGCGGTCTATACCCTTTCACAATCTCAAAAGGACTTAGACATGTAGTCCTATTGACAGAATCATTATAAGCAAATTCAGCAATGGGTAAGACAGAATCCCAAGACCTAGTATTCTCACCTACCAAACAACGAAGCAGGTTCCCTAAACTTCGGTTGACCACCTCTGTTTGACCATCTGTTTGTTGATGGTAAGCAGTTGAAAATTTCAGCTTATTCCCTAACAAATGTCACAAAGTCTTCCAAAAGCAGCTGACAAATCTGACATCCCTATCAGAAACAATGGTTTTAGGAAGACTATGCAACCTAACAATTTCTTTCAAGAAAATTCTAGCCACAACAGAAGCATCTGAAGTCTTGGCACAAGGTATTAAATGGGCCATTTTAGAAAATCTATCTACCACTGCAAAGATAGAGTCAGCTCTCCTTTGAGTCCGTGGTAAACCTAAGATGAAATCCATGCTCAAATCCTACCAAGGAATGTCGGGAATAGGAAGAGGTGTATACAGCCCAGTGTTTTGTTCTCATTTTGGCTGTAGAACAAATTCTGCACTGTGCAACAATTTTGCCTACATCCCGCTTGATGCTTGGCCAATAGAACATGTATTCAACTAACTCAATGGTTTTGTTTCTTCCAAAATGTCCAGCTAGGCCTCCAGCATGTATTTCACAAACCAAATAATCCCTAAGAGAAGACTTAGGAATACACAGGCGGCCTCTAAAGAACAAAAACCCATCTTGAATGATGAACTCAGCAAAGTCCTTAATAGGACCTCCCTGAAGAGAAGAATAGGAGAGAGCAAAATCAGGACAATCAAGGTACTCCTCCTTGATATGCTCATATCCCAAAATCTCAGATCCGAAATCAATTAAGAAACAGGTCCTTCTGCTCAGGGCATCGGCCACTCTGTTTTCTACCCCTGGTTTATGGGTAAGGACAAATGTATAAGCCTGTAAGAATTCTACCCATCTGCTATGTATGGGGTTCAATTTCTTTTAAGCTTGCAAGAATCTGAGAGCTTCATGGTCGGAATACAGGATGAATTCCTTGGATAATAGGTAATGACGCCAAAACTTTAGGGACTAGACCATAGCATAAAATTCTTTGTCATATGTGGAAATATCGAAGCTTTGCTTCAGATAATTTCTCACTAAAGAAAGCTATGGGATGTCCTTCTTGAGACAAAACACCACCTATCCCTATTCCTAAAGCATCACAAGCAACCTCAAAAACCTTAGAAAAATCTGGGAGACTTAGGACAGGAGCTTGAGTCACCAGCTCCTTGAGCTTGGCAAAAGCAAGATCAGCGCCCTTTGTCCAAGAAAAATTCCCTTTCTTAAGACAGTCAGTGATTGGCGTTGTCACAGTACTAAAGCCTTTGATGAATCTCCTATAGAAGGTGGCTAGACCATGAAGGCTTCTGACTTCATGAAGGTTTGTTGGGGCTGGCCATTCAAGGATTGCCCTAACCTTCTCTGGATCAGCTGAAACACCCTCTTTAGAGACAATGAATCCTAGGAAAGTAATAGATGGAGTAAGGAAGTCACATTTCTTCAAATTTCCAAAAAGGCTTTCAGTTCTAAGGGCTAAACAGACTTCCTTGAGATATTCAAGGTGGTCTCCCTTAGTTCTGCCGTAAATCAGAATATCATCAAAATATACCACAACAAACTGTCCAATAAAAGGTCTAAGTACCTGGTACACGATTCTCATAAATGTACTAGGTGCATTTGATAGACCAAAAGGCATGACAAGCCACTCATACAGCCCATCATTTGTCTTAAAAGCGGTTTTTCATTCATCTCCTGGTCTTATCCTAACCTGGTGATAACCACTCTTAAGATCAATTTTTGAAAAGATCAGAGCTCCAGCCAACATATCAAACATATTATCGAGCCTAAGGATAGGAAAACGGTATTTCACTGTAATCCTATTTATGGCTCTACTGTCCACACACATTCTCCAACTTCCATCATTCTTTGGAGTCAATAAGGCTGGTACAACACATGGGCTTAGACTCTCCCTAATATAACCTCTATCCAGCAACTCTTCAACCTGTCTTTTCAATTCTTCTTCATGCGACTTAGGGTCCATCCTATAATGAGGAAGGTTTGGTAAGGTGGAACCTGGTACTAAGTCAATTGCATGCTGAATATTCCTCATAGGAGGAAGTTCAGGTGGAAGTTCTTTTGGGAAAACATCTTTGAATTCCTCTAAAAGTCTGGTGATATCTGGATCCATGGGTTTCTTCACTTCCTTTTCTTCTTTATCCACTGCTTTGACAACCACAGCAAAGATCAACTGATTCCTGCTCTCAATTTCAAATTCATGTTGTCCAGAAATATGAAGAAAACGAGGGACATTCAAAGTCAGGGTTGAACTCTGTTTGGATTCTGAAACTTCCTTGGGTGTATTTGTAGGGGCTTTCTAGGAAGTGACGACCTTGGGTGGTTCCGGTTTGCCTTGAGAAGGCTGGGTATCCTTTGTAGGACTGACTGTATGCAGAATGATTTTCTTTCCATCATGGAAGAATTCACAACTGTTGGTCCTACCTAGCAAGGTAGCATCCCTATCAAAAAGCCAAGGTCTACCCAAAATAATACTTCCCACTTCCATGGGAAGGACATCACACCAAATCTGTTCAGAATAAGGTGGAAAAGAAATTGGAACAAGACATCGAGATTGGACAGGAATAGATGTTGAATCTACCCATGAGACTTTGTATGGATGGGGATGATCCTCAGGAGTTAGATTTAACTTCTTTACAGAAGAAGTTGAAATGGCATTGACACAACTCCCGCTATCAATGATGAGTTTGCACACCTTACCATTTGATCTAAAGAAAGTGTGAAAAATGGAGGTTCTTCTCCAATCATCACAAGGAATGTGCTGGGTAAATGTGCACCTAACCACCCCCACAATCTCATCCTGGGTTTCTACTAATCCATCTTCTTCCTGAAATTCCTCAACAAGGTTAGGATCTACTTCATAAACAACCTCCTCAATATTAGGATTGTGGTTCTCATCTGGTTGTTCTTCTAAGTAGAGAGTTTTGTTAGGACAGTGGGACTTGTAATGACCAGTTTTCCCACATCCATAACAATGAACTTTGCTCAAATTAGATTCATCAAGCATTGGTTGTTTTCCCTTGTCATCCCTCCTAATGGGTGGAACAAAAGGCTTGTTAGGAGGTAAAGGAAGCAAAGCATCCTTGGTAACATTTGGTTGTTGGTTTTGATACCTACGGATTTTGATTTCTGAAATCAGGTCTTGGATGACTGAGCTGGTTTGAGTTTCTAAAATCTGAAGTTGAGGAAATAAACCTCTGTTTAGGAGGCAACTCAGAGACATTCTCAAATTGTTCATAGTCAGAAACTACCTCATAGGCATGTTCTAAGTTGGTAACCCCCTGCCTATACAACTCTCTTTGGTATTCTGGTCTCAAACCTTTCCTAAACCTTTCATAGTCATCCCCCTTTGGGTTTGTCCATCCTCCGGAGGGAGAGTGCAGCAGCCGCAGCAACCCCAGCCTCTCCACCTCAATCTTCTTCTTCCTAACCTGGCAGGATAAGCTTTTCTAATGCGGTTTTTCTTTTCTTCCAGTGTGCAGGTGGCATACTTCCCCCTATTCAACAGCCACAAAGGCCAATGGCTGGAACTGTCTCTCGCGGCAGCTGTTAATTTCTCCAAGGGACTGCAACACAGTTGCCCAAGCTGGCTCCATTGGATCCCTCCCTGCACAGTCGCACACATCCAGCAGCATCTCTCTACCCACTAGACTGTCACAATCTTCATCACTGGAGCACCTACAGATGTTGAAGTATCCCCTTAATTCTGGTGTGCAGCCAAGAAGCCGCTAGAATTTCACCCCCCCCCCCTCCCTCCCTCAAAGTGGAGCGAAAGAGCAGCAGCAATGGCATAGCAGCTACAGACAGCAAAAAGGCCAACCACCAAGCTTTCCCCCCATCGGCCAAGCTTGGAGGGTGTGTAGAGCATACCACCACCACTGCATGTGTACTTTTCTCATTTGAACAATTTATGTGATCCATAATCCAAGTCAAACGATCATGGCAAATCTTTGCATCCTTTTTCAGCCACATTAGTTCAGGGAGACTAAACTAAAAAGTGAAGCTGAGCATGCAGACATAAAAAAATACAAATCAAACAACAAATGCTCATTAAAACTTGAATGTCAATTTCACATGTACATACCCATGGCATTGACTGGACTACCAAAGAAGGATTAAAAAAGAGATATAAAACATGACACATTTGGGCTCTAAGTGGACTGAACCAAGCTGTAATGAATTTCAACAAAAACTAAAGCACACAGTAAATAAAAGTTAATAAAAGAGCAAAAAAAATAAAATTATGAATTAAATAAATATATCAATAAAACTATGCAGAACAGAACATAAACAACAAATTTTGAGGTGACCGGAAGAGAAGATTCTAACCCAAAAATTTTCAATCAAGCAATATAATTAATAAAAAAGGGAAAAGATAAAACACCCAATCAATTAAGAAGGAAGGAACTAATTAGCAAAAAAAACATCAGCATAACAAAATGATAATAAAACAATAGCAAATACAGATACAAATACAAATTAAAATTAAAAACCAATAAAAATAAAAAATGCATAAAAATCATAAAATTTACAAACATGAAATCACGTATAAAAAACTGTGTTAGGAGACCATAGAAGACCAAAACATACCATCTGCTTACATCTTTAATGTCACTTTATATCACCTATTACTATGATGGTTAATGAAAGGTTGTCAAGCCACTGCTTATAAACCCATAACATAACCTCACATATTATCAAACATAACAAAGCAAACAAAGCATAAACAAACAATGAAAGTCAAAACAAAACCCTCCTAAAAATAAATATATTTTTATAGAGATGAACATTTGAGGTTCCAACAGTGCCTTATAGGAAAGCTATCAGTTGGACTAGCTGATAACTGCTGCATATTAGACCAGCATCTAATAGGTATTAGACTACTGATAACTACTGCAGAATAAGAGCATCCCTCTTTTCTTTTCTTTTTTTCTCTATTTCTCATTTTGAAAAATCCAATACCTGATGTCAATGAAAGATAAGGCAATTGACAAGACCTTTCAGTTTGGTCTTACCATGCATCTCTCTCTCTATCTCTCTCAGTCGCTCTCTATCTCTCTCTCTCCCCCTCTCCCTCCCCTTCTCTCTGTATCTCCCCCCCCCCACACACAATCCATCAATAGCCGTCACAACCAAGGCATCTTCAAAAAAATATCAACAGGATCAACTGCAGCCCAAGACTATCTCAGACCAAAAGATAAAAGGTCATTTAACCATAATACAAAAAAGGAAACAATAAAAAACATAGATCTCCAGGTTGGTAGAAATTGGATTCTTAAATAGGGTATGCTTAAGCATTGAAATGAAAAGTCTTCCACTAGATTTTAACTCTAATCATATCACTGATTCCATCTTCTAAATCTTATTCCACCCAACTTATAGATTCCCCTTTCCTTTGCAATTTACAGCCCAAGGAGCAACAGGGGAGGACTGTCACAACAGTGAGCTAGATAAAGGGTGGGCATCAGATGAGCTGATATCGGTTGACTCAATAGGTAAAGGGAGGTGCAATCCCGCTGGAATTTAGAGCATCTCCAAACCTTATTTTTTTTTATTTTAGCAAATCATCATCCCATGACTGAATGGCACCACCATCAATTCCTTTTCCCTTCTCAGGTGCTGCAGGTCCTCAATCATTTTAAGGACATCTTTAAGACAGGTATCAAGTTCAACTCAAATGATATCTTCATGAAAACAGATAGGAATTGATCTTGCTCATCTTTAACCTATGATAAGTACATAGAAGCTCTCAAATTGATCTTGCTCATCTTTAACCTATGACAAGTACATAGAAACTCTCAAAAGTCCTGACCCGGTGCCTGAAAGCATGTGAACAGCAACCTAGTTACTTGGATGTATCTCTTTGAACCGTTTAAAGAAAACCAATGAATAGATTAATCCTTTAGCCAAACTGTCAAATAGAATCTTCTGCTCAGAATATAACCAAGATTAGTACCACCAGTCCCATCTTTCTGCAACACCTGCTACCACAGAGCCTTAAAAAAAACATAATCCATCTCATAGTTGTCAAGGCGACAAGGCGCCCAAGGCGTTGAAGGGTACCGATTCCGCTTAGGCGATAAGGCGGCCGCTTAGGCGTCGCCTAGGCGGTCAAGGCGGTATTCAAGGAAGGCTGAGTCGGGAGGTTGTTATATATAAACAAAACATAAATATAATTATATTTGTTATGTTATAATTGAATATGAGTGTTTTATCAATGCACATAAGTAAATATAATGTGTGTGTGAAAGAGAAGAAAGTTAAATAAATTTTTATAAAATTTAAGTATATAACTTATTTATGATTATAAAATTTATATATGTGCAATAGTATAAGTGATGGTAAAATATTGTTATAATATTATTAAATGGGGGTCATAAATCATAAATCATGTATCATAAATCTATATTAAGTATATAGATAAGTATATAATATATGTTTATAATCATAAATCTTAAATATGTATGATAGTATAAGTGATGATACAATATATTAATATATTCAAACTATCATTAAATAAGTGTCCCTTGTGAGGGGTATCAAGGGAGAAAAACTCCTCAAAAACTTTTTTTAATGATGTAAAAATACCCAAGGCGCCTTGCTTGGGCGCCTTGGGCACCTAGGCTGGTGCCTTGGGCGCCTTGGCGGGCGCCTTTTTGGCCCCAGACAAGGCACCCTGGCAAGGCGCCTTGCCGCCTAGGCGGCGCCTAGGCGCCGCCTAGGCGGGCGCCTTGACAACTATGATCCATCTTAAGACTTTAAAACACCTTAACAAGGTACTTATTCTTAGCTAACTTGACCTTTTGACCAACCAACTATCAGGAGGCATTAAACAATAGGAATTCTCAAACCCGTATTGATGTTCTATTCATCACCTTAATCCAGGCACATTAAGGTATACCAAACCCATCCGTGTGTTACAAAAAACATCTAGGTCATCAATTGAAAAGCTTTCAGAATTTTTCTAGTTTAGAATACCCTAATTGGACTTCTCAGTGTTGCTCATGGCCCTTCAATGTGAGTGTTTCTTAACATTAAGTCACTTTGGACCAATTCATGAACCTATTTAGCCTGCACATACGATATAAGCTGTCCAAATTTTTCAGGTTTAACAGCTAAATATCTTGTCTCCCCTGTGAGTGTTTCTTAACATTAAGTCACTTTGGACCAATTCATGTACCTATTTAGCCTGCACATACGATATAAGCTGTCCAAATTTTTCAGGTTTAACAGCTAAATATCTTGTCTCCCCTTTATGCTGCAAGGTGATTAGATATTGATTCAGAAGCAGCAATAACATCTAATAGGACTACAGCACAGCGCTGTATTGCCCCAAATGATGAGAAAAGGTAGATGTAAGATGTAAATTTTATGAGGCCATGCTGGTGTTATAGGAGAGTATTATTTCAGGTTTATATTTTTGCCATTCTTTATCTGAACGACACGCCTAAAGCAACCATGCACTAACCAAAACAAATTATATTTCCCATCATGTTTGTTGACAAACAAAAGAATGGTGTGTGCCATGTACAAAAGACGTGATATTGTCTTAAACAAGTTTCAGAAAATACCATACCACTCAAGAATTCCTCATTTAAATGTTTAGCATGAACACCACTTTCCTTGAGGACAGCCTTCAGCGCATCAAGTTTGTATGCACTTATACATGTCAAACCCATCTCCTTACCCAACTTTAGAATATCCATCACCTAATCACAAAAAAAACCATTCCTTAAGGAAAATAAATATACAGAACAACGAGTCAAAAACAATTGAGTGTCACCAATCTTATGGTGATTGCTTGCTCCATGCAAGAAGTTAAACATATTCTTATGATGGAATTAATACCAAGCACAGAAATTAGTTCACGCTCCACATTTTTTAACAAAGTAAGGCATTAAAAGATTCCATGTAATCTCAATATTAATTCTTTACTACGAGACATACTAATGCTACATCTGTTCCATATAAAAAATACATATATATTGCCCATCTTTTAGGCCCTACTTTATGAAGATGGAATCACAATGAAGGAAATGTTACATGAAGGAACTCCAAAGCTAAATCATTCCCCTTAGCCTCCTATATATTGTCAATGAAGAAACCTCTAGGAAGGAGAAATCCTAAAAGACAAATAAAACTTTTCTTGGCCCTCTACTATGGCTATCCTAATGGCCTCAATTGGGATAAAGCCTCATGATCTTATGTGTGCTTGTTGGCACCGCATTATGCTAAATGCAAAAAGGCTAGAAAAAAAGTTGAACAAAGAAAAGAAAAGACCAAAAGAAAAAAAAATGGGGGTGGCACCTGCCTTAGTGGCTTAACAGACCAGCTAGGCCCAATAAGGCTTAGCGGCCCAAAAAGTCAAATCATGACCAAGAAAGGTACAAACACCTTCATTCAGCCCGCTCAACTCAGATTTGGGTAAAACTGAACTCAGTTTGAAAATCTGACCTGAATTCAGTAAAACAAAGGCCGGTTAGGGCAAACAGGTCTTGGAAATGCCTTGACATGGCTTAATGGGCCCGAACAACCAAGACAACAAGCCCGTTGTATAGCTCTGGTCACAACGTTCGCAACGGTGTCCAAAACATTGAAAACAGACATTATAAGATCAAAATGATTGCTTTATCCCCGGCATATTAGGACAAATCAAGACAATCGAAAAAATTCGACTTCCCCACAATATCCGTCTGAGATAGAGCTGGACAATGCTCGAGATGGATCAGAAATTTGACCACCAATCAGAGAGTTACTTAGGAAAGATTGAATTTGGACAGGAGTCCGTACCCCGTCACCCTAGGGGCATAATGGTCCGATCAACTTCTAGATCATCCCACTAGCTGAAAAATTGTAATTTTCAAGTCTAGGACTTTAGCCTCGGCAATATTGAGGCATCAAAAATAAAATTCGGTCAACGGAATAATTTAATTGCATGTAATTGTAATTTTTTGAATTATCGACTGTCGAGATCGCACCGATCAAGGAGATCAATAAAATTAGAGATCCGATACAATTCAGGAGATATTGGCCATACACATTGATGGAACACAAGATCAATGGCCATCGGAGCACATTCTGAAATTTTATATGTCAATTCGGGATTTATTTAATTGATTCCGACTGGAATTAGTCACATCCGTCGAAGCGGGAGCATCTTGATGAGATTCCAGAGATGCTCAGCCATCTCTCTCCTAGCTTGTGCGCTCAATCTCCCACCTTGGCAAGACTTCTTCTCTGGCTAAAAGTCCTCTTAGAGATGACTTCTAAGTAACTTAGAACTCTTATCCTTATCACATCTCCTAGATTATCCCTTAGACTCCCCAATTGAAGGGAGTCTAGGAGAACAAAGCTGGTGTGCCAACTCCTGCTCTCTCACCTCACTTGTGCGCACACCACAGTCCGGGAACCAGCCTTGTCCGCACACATCTCCCTTGAAGACTCCTTTCCCACTGGAATTCCCCCTAGAGAGGACTTCTAAGTGGACTTAAACTCCTTGACTTATCTCCCTAACAGTTTATCCCTTAGACTCCCCGACCAGTGGGAGATTGGGTTAACAAAAAGGGAGCTGGTGCCATCTTCTCTCTCCCCTGGCAAACCTTGTGCACAAACCACAACTGCTGCTCCTCTCTCCTCATCAGGTTTGGGCACACCTCAATTCCTGCCTCTCTCCAACAAGGGTGCACACAGCCAACAGCAGCTGCTCTCTCCCTTGGGTGATCTTCCTTCACCAGCAGCACTTGCAGCAGTCGGTCTCCATCTTCCTCCAGCAGCACCTGCACAAGAAGAAGAAGAAGAAGGTGCACAGACCTTCCTCCTCCAGAACCACCTGCACAGCAAGGAGAAGAAGAATAAGAAGAAGGATCAGCCTGGTTTCCTCCAGCAGTCCTCTGCGCAAGAAGGAAAAAAAACAAAGAGAAGAAGGTAAGAAAAGGAGAGCAAGATGTAGCATTTAATTTCTTCTCCTCTTTTTCTTCTATTCTCCATATCTCTCTAAGGCCAAGTGTCCCCCTAAACAGCCCCTTGTGCACCCCTTTTTTGGCCATCCAAACAGGTCCCTAACCTGTCCACCAAAACAGCCCCTTGCTGACCTTTCAAAAACAGCCTTGTTGTCCCCCTCAATCAGCCCCTATGCGCAACTATTAAGGCTCCCATTGCTGGCCACCAAAACATGTCCCAAAACACCTCCTACTGGTGTCCCAATCAGAACACCCAAACAACCTGCAATCAGCACTTTGCGCACCTACAAACACCCCCTTCTGCCCATCACAGCAGACCCCAAAAACCTTCAAAAACAGACCCCCTTTCGGCCACCCAAACAGGCCCCTAAATCTGCCATCAAAGTCCCCTTGCGCAGGCCCCTCTGCTGGTCACCTAACAGCCCTATTGTTGGCCATTAAAACACCTCTTGTGTGCCCTTAAACCCCTTCATAATCAGGTCCTCAAAACAGCATGTTGTACAGCCCCTGTTCAGCCTTCAAAACAGCCCTCCTTCCGTGCCATACACAGCCCTTTGTCAGTGAGGATAAAGTAGTGATGTCTCAGACATTCTTGGAATCTGTCCGATGGGCCAAGTATCCTCCGGGCAAAGCTATCAACCTCTCGTTTTGGCTGGAGGAAAGGGTGATGATCTGGAAATTCTTGAAATTCATCCGACAGACCAAGTCTCCCCTAGACGGACTCTCAAATCCATCAAAACAACCTCTTTGTAGCCTAAACAAAAAAACCCACCTTACTGTCCTTTGAACACTCCATGAAAATCTTCCATTTCCTTGCCCTTTTTGCAGCACCCAATCAGCCCAAGATCTGTCCTAAAACTGTCCCTTGTGCAGTCCCTTTGAAAGCCCATTGAGCTGGCCCAAAACAAGCCCATTTCAGCCCCTCTTAGGCTACAGCAAAGAGAAAGGCATGCAAAAAAGACAGCTTTTGCATGTTGCAAATAGGCCCTTCCGGCCTTTGAAGCTCAAAACAGGTCTCTCGGCCCATAAACTTGAAGACTAGCTCATTGTGCTACTGAGACTTAAAGATCGAGCAATTGTAACGTTGTAACTTGAAGACCAGTCCATTGCGCTGATGTGATTGAAGCTGGCCAATTGGGTCTTAGACAAAAATCAACTTAACTAATTTCAAAATATGAAATACAAAATTAAATAAGGAGTTAGCACAACCTCGTGGGTGCTCCACAATAGGGCAGCTTATCCGACTTTCTTTCATAATGTTGACCCGAACATAGATGTGAACCGGCTCTCGTTACAGACGATCCTTCCCACGATGTGACAAGTCACGTACTTGTTGCACCAGATAGGTAAATTTTCACACTGATCGAAAAACAATGTGGCATACGACCAAAATTTTCATGTTCAGGTGAGAGTTTACATCATGTGAAGGATATGCATACATTTACATTATGACAACATTGAACAATATCAACATGACACATCAACTATCAAACTATATGTACACCGACATGGACATGCAATGCAATGAACAATTCAAGTGCCAACTCAACTAAATGTGTCCGAGCACCGATGTTGGCTTAATATGCCGGATGGGATGTGAACCAAACCGGAATGAACATAAATAAGTCAAATCTGAAATTTCACTTAATCAAATATAAAAACATCTTAAAACAGGTCATTAAAATTGAAATTGAAACAAAACTCAGAACTTAAACAAATAAGAAAAGTCAAATACAGAACATTTATTCCAATGGAATCTAATTCCAAAACAAGTAGAAATCAAACGAATCAAAGCCAAATAAATAAAACACATGAAAACACTCCAAATCAATCTCAAAACATGAAGAATCAAATCACTTAACAATCTGAAACTTAAACTTAACCAAAGCAACTCAAAGATTGAAAACATTTAAAATATACTAAACAGATTCAAATCGGTATCAAAACACTAACCGACATAAAAAACAACAAATTGACTTAAGTCAAATGTCAACTAGATCAATCAAATCAAATTGCTTAATACATCGAAAATTCATCATATTCCGAACTCAAAACAAAACAAAATTATTTCAACCAATTAAAATAAAAGCAACCAAAATCAAATCAAAACTCAACAATTCAAAATTCAAATCAAACTCAAACTTAAAATCAACATTTCAAACCAGACTTAAACCAAATCCAAACAACGAAATCAAACTATCAACAAATTTAAAATAACAACTTTGTTCATATCTTGTCGGGCCCAAAAGGCCGGAGCCCTTTGTGTTTTCTTTCACATTGTGGAAGTGAAGCTCTCCACGAACAGATCATTATGGTAGCTAATCAAGGGTATTCAAACAGTTACTCGATGTAAATGAACGTTGGATATTGTATCATCCGATAGAGAGGGGTCAAAAAAGAAATTTTCACACAACTCAAACCTCGGTTCTATATTTTCACAATATCATGGGACTATCTAATATTTTTATAAGCTATCACATACTTTAATAGAAGATTCGGGCATTGATATTTCAAAACACAAAAACAAAATCTTTTGAAAATCAAATCAAACATTCAAAAAATGAGGTTCCCACTATGCTCCAATGGAGAAAATGCCCCTTTGTGGTACAACACGGAGAAAAAGAAAAGGAAGGAGTTTTGACTGGGTAACAAAGAAGAATAGGTTGTGCACCCCGACTCTATTATTACACACTCAATAGTGCAGACGCTTAATTATGCCCATCAAGGAAGGCTAGCTCGCAGATTGGGGCCAAGTCAGTCCAACCCAAACTAGATCCAATCCGACCAGGTCATAAAATTATTTTTAAAAAATTAAAAAATATTAAAAATTAAAATTTATTTATTTATCGTAAAAGCTTGCATCCTGTTGTTCTACTACAAAATAAAAGTCGACCAAGTTATTTAGAAAGAGTACAATTGGTTGTAAGTGAATAAATGTTGATACCACTATACACTCTTACAATATCACCCTAAGGTAAGATCCCCAAGATCCATAAGAAGTGTCATTCATATAGGCAAAATGATACTTCAATCAATAAATTCTCATGTGTATTATTTTTTCACAATACTTATACCGAACTTTCCTTTCCATCATGATAATTAAGTTGCAATGTAATCAAGTTGGATCATTCCGGGTCATGTTGGAAATTTTGAGTGTCACAACTTGGAGAAGACAAGTTTAAAAAAACTTAAAAATTAAATATAACCCTTTAAAAATAGGTTGGTAACACAGTTAAATAAAAATTGATCTTTAATCCCTTGAAACGAAACAAAAAATGAGCAATCTTGAAATGTTTTAGAGAGATAAGATGCACTACTTGAATACTTGAGAGAGATAAAGAGAGTTTTAAAAGTGAGAAGAGAGCTTAGAGAGAGTGGGGAGGTGTGAGGAGAAGAGAAGGGCCTCTTAAAAGATTATATAGACCCCTAAAGAGACTTTGAAGTTTTTAAAATGTCCCCTGGGCTAGTTGTTGGCAAATTGGTCAAGCGGGGACCTAACAAGGAGTTGGGATCTCACAACCCTACCTGGCTCCAACACTAAGTCACAGACCCAAGGTTGCGGCCAAGCCAATCAGTCAGAAATCCAACCCGACCTAGCCGAGACCCGACGAACCATGGCACCTATTTTGAATAAAAATAATTTTTATTGCCAAATCAAAATGATAGAAACTTTGTGGCAACCAATCCAAAACTCAGATGAAAAAGAAAAAAGATTGCAATAGATAACTAAAAATATCAACACATCCCATGATATATATTCAAATGACATAAACATTGGGACATTATTACTTAAAATATCTTGCACCAAATCCAGAGACATAAAATACAATCTATCGAGAATCACTTAAAATCACCCAAGAATCTCTCTCTCTCTACATCTCCAAGAAACAAGATCAACGAAACAACAATATATATATTACCCCTGGTCTCTTAATTTTCTCTACCTATTACTACATTTAACTTCTTAACTCTAGATTGGACAAACTACCAATATCATACAAATTCTCTCATTCAATATATTATTATTCAATTAAATGACCTTCTAAAATTTGCTTCATATATTGCCAACTTCATTATGATATCCATCCAAAGATTGATGGCATTATTGTCTAACAAAATTATAAATTACTATTTTTACAGTGGTCAGAGATGTCACATCAATCCTTAGAGGTTTCAAAGTAGTCCCTACTATGTAATGTTCAAGATGAAACTTAAATCCAATATAATCTCTTATACCTCTTGTTAACAATGGTTCACTAGTTATCCTCTTGGTATTTCTCTTTTGATTCCACTTATTAGCTTATTGTAGTTTAGAATTTGAATTTATTTTTATTTTTTGAATAGATTACATGACATTTAAAACTTATGCATGCACTTTAATTGACATTTTTGAGATCTAATCTATCAATTTTTTTTCTAAAATCTCTTCTTCAGCCTCCCTGAGATAAAATCAAGATAAGAGATGACAATCATTGACCCAAATATAGTGAAAAATAAAACAAGGGTGAGGATATTTCCCACGTGACACACCACATAAGCACATGTTAACACCCAAAACTTAAAAAAAACAAAAAAAATTAAGAAGATTTATTAATCCAACAATTAAACCTGTTACCGAGTATTCAATGGATTCGTTTCAATTTCACATGCCCGCTTAAGACACGGCCCACAAAGACTTGCTGCGAAAACCCAATTTGATCCTATACGGCTTTCTTTACATATCCATAGGGCTTGGATTGGACTTAAATCAAGGTCACAAGATGATTGGCCACAAAGGCTTGGGCCAAGTGCCGAGTCACAGCAATGACCTCCCGTAGGCGTGATCATGACGAAGACTCATGATGGTGCCAGCTAAGTAGAAGGGCAGCTATGAGAACCTCGTTTTTCTTTTTTCTTTGAAAGAATTTTAGTATCTCTCTCTGGACTATTTAAGAAAATAGGTGATAGCATATAAATATATTAAATAGTCTGACGATACTTTTAAAAATATATAAAACTAATGTTCGAGTTCTGCGAAAATTTAATTTTGACCCCTTTTATCAGATGGTGCAAATATCCAGCAATAACTTATATCAAGCAACTGTTTCAATGCTTTTAATTAACCGTCATAATTCACTTTTTCAATAGAACATACACGTCTACATAAATATAATAAACATTGAGGGTCATAACCTTATAGGCCAGATGAGAAGCAAACAGATTGATTTGAATTTGTTTGAAATGAACTACATTTAATTTTAGTGTGGGTTAGATTTTCTATTCAACTTGATTATCATTTTTTTAATTGATTGTGTTTTGATTTAAAATGAATTTGATTTGTTGAATTTTGGTTTGATGTTGTTGTTTTGACTTGCACCTTAATGAATGGATTGAATGTTATGGAATTTAATTTCACTTATTTGACATGTTGATTAAGATATTTATCTCTTTCTTATGTTAGTTTGTTGTTTTGAATTTTTTTTAAATATTTTAATATGATTTTAATGTTTTGAATGTGTTTTAATCATTTAAATATGTTTCAAAAAATTTAATTTGAGTTTTAATTTATTTTATGATCTGATTTTTAGTGTTTAGGAACTGTTTTTGATAATTTTTAAATATTTTAAATGTTGATTATTTAATTCTCTTTGAAATTATTTAATTATCACATAATTAAATTTTTTAATTTCATTGAATAAAATAAAATTTAAGTAAATTTTCAGATTATTAAAAACTTAATTTTTTAATTTAATAGATATAATATAGATTTTTTATTCTTTTTATTTTTTCTTCGATTTTCATCACATCCGGTCCGTCAAGCTACCATGTATTGCCCGATTTGCAATGGCCCACATCGACACTTGAACTTTGCATTTATTTCATGTTGGCATACATCAAAGTACAAATGAAATATGATCATGACCTTCCTTCCCTCAAAGTATTTTTCCATAAGATCAAGAGATAAATTCGACTTTACGACGACATGCCGACCCATTCTCAATCAAATAGATTTTATCCTCTAACATAACTAAGTCTTTCAACTAGACATATTTGGGGGAGGGTCCGTCTGTAGTGAGAATGCGTCCCATTTCTACACCTAGGTCCAAGTACCGAAAGCCAGTCCGTACTAGCCGCCCGATTGTGGAGCATCCACGATATGGTGCTAACTCCTTAAAACATTTTTATTTAATATTCAGATTTGATTTAAAGTTGATTTTATATGTCTAATGGGCCCAATGGGCTGGTCCTTGTCTTCCTTGGCCCGGTTGGCCGGCTTCGAGTCTTCATGAGCCTGGTAGGCCGTCTTGAGCTTCTTAGGCCTGATGGGCCTGTTTTGATGCTTCAACCTTCTGTTTGACTCCTGTTTTGGACTAAGGGTGAAGGCCCAATTGGGGGGTTCCTTAACCCATCCTGCGAGAAAGGAGTTCGATTGTCGACCTCCACCCCAAGCCTTCCAAAAGGCCGCTGCAAGCGACTGCATTCGATTTGATAGAACACTGTTTAAAGCCTGCAAAACAGGGGGCTGTTTGGACCGGTAGTGGGCTGGAACAGTGGACTGCACAAGGGGCAGATTTACGGGTGTTCGAGTAGCCACAATGAGGCTGTGATAGGTTATCCACAAAGAAGAATGCATAGACCGCAAAGGGTTGCTGGTGAGGAGTTACTTGAGGTTGAGATCGGAGCTTGCGGTAGAGAATGGGGCCCATTTGGTGGGGGGGCAATTCTCGACCCATCTAATGGGCAAGGGATCCGAATCGACCCTCTTCTCATCCCCCTAGCAAGACTGGACAAGTAGACTGTTTGCAGTTTTTTTAGGGGGCAACATGGGCTGTTGTAAAGGACTAATTAAGAGCTTAATTAGGCCAGCTTTAAGAGTGCTGTAGGTGACTGGTAAAGGGGGGTCTAGCAGGGGGTGTAACCGGAACAAACGGGCACTACAGGTGGGCTTTAAGGGATATGCAGATGGGTGAAATCAGTTCTGTTTGGGGTCAGAAAAAAGGGAGTGGAAAGGGACTTGTTTGAGGGTCAATTTGGGAGCCGGCTTAAGGGCTGTTCAGGACCTGTTTGAGGGTCTGCAAAGGGTCTGTTCAGGGTGGATTCAGGACTGTTCTGAGCTTGTTTTAGGGACTGTTAGCAAACCCAAAGAAAAGGCTATGCAAGAGGGTTAAGGTCAGGCCGGAAACAGGAGCAACCAGCCCTGTTTAAGGCAGGGTTAAGGGGGGCATTCGGGCAACTGAACAGGGGGATGGTGCAGGTGGCGGATCAGGGTGCTGGCCAAAGGGGTTTAAGGGTCAGTGGGATGCGCAAATGGCCACAAGGAGGACCAAACACGGCCTGTTTAAGGGGCATCAGCAGGGTCTGCACAGTGGCAGATCGATGGGTAAAAGGATGTCGATGAAGATGAAGGCCGGTTCAGGTCATGAGAGGGATAGAGAGAAAAAGGAGGAGAGAAATGAGTAACCATGAAGGGCTACATAGCCAAGGTTTGCCTTTACCTTATTCCTCCTCCTCCTTTGGCAGGCATGGAAGCAGGTGGAGAGCCTCCTCTTTCTTCTTCTTCCTCCTCCTCCTTACTCTTCTTTTCTGTCTTCTTCTTCCTCTGTCACCGATGAATGCAGCAAACAAGCCTCCTTCTCCTCCTTGTGTTCGTTGCCAGCAGCAACCCTTTCTCCTTTTTTTTCTTCTCTGGTGGCTGGCCACGCGCAGGATGTATAAGGCTGGGTTTCCTCTCTCCCTCCCTTGGCTGGCTGGTGCAGGTAGTAGAATGGGTTTTCTTCTTTTTGTTTTTTTATGTATGACATGGGCTGTTACGTGGGAAGAGAGTGGGAGAGAGAGAGAGAGAGGGGAAAAAGGGAAGGGAAAAACGAAGTGACAGGGATAAATGTCATTACGTGAGAGATAAATGTCCTAAGCGATGTGACAAGGATAAATGTCATTACGTGAGAGATAAATGTCCTTAACTATCTCTTCGTTTGTAACATGCAAATTCAAAGCAAACTTCATCTTGAAGCAACCACTCGACTGGAAACTAGGTCAGATTTTTCACCAAATTCTCATCAAGACGGTTGTCAATCACACGGTCCGAAATAATTTTTGCCTCAAATTATTTTATTTCACCAACAAATGACTGAATAATATTTAAAACATGCTCCGATCATTGTAGATTGCATGTTCCATCAGATTTACAGCCGAGGGTTTCCAATTTGCATTGAGAACCCAAATTTGGTGATTTTCCCAATAGGCACGATCTTGGCCTTTGATAATTACGAAAATCGTCTAAAATATAATTAAATATTTATGTCTCAAAACTTTGGTCTCCACACAAAAATAGGCATGTTCACGGGTTATTGGGTGGATTTGCCCCGGTCTCGAAATGCATGCGAGCTTCACAACTTTTGAATTTTGCCAATCAATTTTCTAATATGGATTGGAATGACAATTTGACTTTGACATTATTTATTTGGACGTTGGACAAACATTATGATAGTGCCAAAAGTTAGTAGGCCTGTCCCGATTTGTCTAAGCACAGCAGGGGAAAAACGATCATTTGATATTTGAAACTAGATTTCATCATTCAAAATTTCAAAGCACTATGGTGAAGATTTTGACTAGTACAATATTGTAGACTAATTTTTTGGTTATTTGGGCTCATTAAACTTATCAAAAGTTGTATAAAAGCTCACTTTCTTGATCTTCTCTATATTTATCGAATATGAATCAAATTTTTGATCCGACTCTAACATTGTTCAAGTATGAATTGTACAGACCAAGTAGGGGGTAACAATCCATTATTGGGCTGGCCTCCAATTGGTCGGGCCCAATAGGGGCAAAATAGTCATTTCAATCTCCAAAAACAGACTTCGATGTTTCAAACATTGTTGCAGGCTTGCAGCGCTCTCGACCAGGCAATATTATGGATTTGATGGCTTGGTCATTTGGGCCCATTAAACTCTGCAAAAATTGTCTAGAAGTCCACTTTCATTATTTAGCCCATATATTGCCGAATACAAGTCGAATTACCAAGCTGACTTCAACGTTACTCAATATGGAGTTGGGCGGATCCAATGATGTGCCAATATGTTATTGGACATGTCTCGAATTGCTTGGACCCACCAAGGGTGAAAGAGATCATTTTACCGTCTGGTGTTTGTCTGAAGCTGGATTCTGACGTTTAAGGTATCGCTGCGAAGGCCTCAACTGGTACAATCCCATGAACTCACTTATTTTGTCTTTTCAACCTGACATGTACCCAATAAAGCCATTCGAAAGTTGCCTTTCAGTGTTTTCCCTGTAACTTTCCGAATGTGGGTTGGATTGCCGAATCGACTATGGCATTGTTCATCTGGAAGTCAACTTCACCTTTAGGTGGTGTCAATTTCCTAATCTATTTATCAGTCATGTTGATTATATCTAATTTGTTACTACAAAATATTAATATAGTTGAGTATAAAATCAATACGTGAGTTATGTCAAGATTTAATTATAATATAAATATAAAATACTAATCTATTTATCATATCGTGTTAATTATATCTACTTTATAACTATAAATTATTAATGTGTTTAAAGATAAAGTAATATTACATTTAATTTATAATCAAGATTGAAATATAAATAAATTATTAAATATTAATCTACTTATTATGTCAAGTTGATTATATCTAATTTATAACTACAAAATATTATTATGTTCAGACTAAAAAAATATTACATTTAATTTATAATCCAAATTAAAATATAACATAAATTATTAAATATTAATATATTTATTATGTCAAGTAAATTATATCTAATTTATAACTATAAATTATTATTATATTTGGAGCACAAAAAGATCACATCCAACTTACATAAAAATTTAAATCTAACATAAATTATTAAATATTAATTAACAGTTAATTCTTGTGTATTTTATGGTATTTTACATAACTTATTTAACTAATAGTAACATCATGTTTTATTGTTATTTGGCGGTCAATGCATATCAACACTAGAAGTGGTTGGAATCCACTTGCATCAATTACCATTTGTATTCTCAGTCAGAGTATAAGTTCCTCTAATACGAGAGGCACTGTAGTACATTTAACTTTATTCACATGAAGAGAAGAAATAGACTAGCATCGATTGAAGAAACTAGTTTTCTGTCACTACACGTAGTCGAAGAAAAATATATATATCAAAGATCGCCAAAAAATAGTATGACAAATATTCACACAATTTACAAGTGATCTATATGAACAAAAGGCTCAAGCAAAAGCACAAGAACCACATACTTCCAATGATGATGTGAACTATCTATTCCAAAATGAGCACACAATTGCTACGTGGATAGAGGGAGAAGGTAGGGAGAGTAACTTCAAAATTCGATCAAAAGGATCGTGCACAACCTGAAGGGGAACAAAATGACATTCAGCTTGTATGTGAAGACATGAGGTAGGAAGTCCAAGCTACTTCAACTCCAGTCCCAGTTTCAGCCCCAACCCCAATCCCAACCTCACAGCAAACTCCCATAAAGATGAAGACAAAGACCATGGCAGCCAAATCAGGACACTTCTCACAATTGAAAAAGTATATGAAATGACATAGGTCTTAGGAATTCTTCATCACAAACAGAGGAAAAGGCAAAAAAAAGAAGGTTGAACATCAAGTAATGACCTGAGTCCAACTAACAATACTCAGACACCTTCCTCAAAGGACGATGGGAAAAAGTTCATTCCCCCTACAAAACAATCAGGTGGAGGTGGTAGAGGAGGAGGATCTTCTAGTAGTGCAAACAGCAGTAGGGTGAGGGACAATGTCTACGATTTCTACCAAATGGATGATTCGTTATTTTCATATAGTTATAGGTCAATCATGACAGATACATCTCAATGTAGCATTTAGGAGAATAAGAAGAATAAGGATGAAAGTGGAGGGCGTAGATAGTGGTGAAATAAAGGTATAGTAATTTATTACATGTCAATTTTTATTTGTATCTTGTCACAGTTGTATAATGAAATCATATTTGTCATTAAACTATACCAACTTATCTTATAGTTTATTGTAAATTTTTAATTCATACATGAAACTATGTTAGACCAATTTTTTATTTTCAAAAAAAAAATTGGGCCACTGATTTTTTAGGGATTTTTAGTAATTTTTCTGATTTCATTACAAAAAAAATTAAAAAAAACCGATTCGAACGGATTCCCAATTGGTTTTCCTCCCAAAGAATTGGTCAATTCAAACTAATTCAACCCAATTCGGATGAATTAGTCCCAATAGAATCAGATTCCGATTCCAATATTTCAATTCTTGCCTAAAGAACATGGGAGAGATGGGAACTTCTCACAGTAATCCCGCTACTTCCACAACCCCCGCCAAACTCAGAGCTATCGCCGCAAGGTCATTCCCTTTCATGAAGGTTCGACAATGCACGGGGGTCTTCATATTTAACAAGGATTAAGTGCGACACCCAATCCAATCAGACTTGAAGCGGGTTGGTGTCTGCAAAAATAGGGGAGGCTCGCCCCCATTCGGACTTCCCCGATAAAGAGAAGTTGTCTCCACTTTCGGAACAATATCCTTCTTGCCCCCATTGCCACCATTTTTGGCCGGGGCAAAATCCACCGCGTAGACGTCTTTGGCTGCTAGTTGTTTATCCTTCATCATCTTTTGTTTAGTGGCCAGAACCACCGGGTTATCAGCATAGAAGAGCTCGAGCTCGGAGACTATCTGATTCAGCTCATCAAACGTCCGGATGTTGGTAACCAATAGCTTTTCTAGCATTTATGGACGTAACCCTCGCTTGCATAGGCCAACAGCCTCTTCATTTGCCGGTGGGTTAGAACATTTCATGCACAAATTTCTCCACCGTTTGACATAGTCCACAGCCGACTGTTGTCGTGAATTCGACCAACGTGAATGGCCTTTTTGTTAGCTTGAACCTTTCAATGAACTTCCTCTGGATGTCCTCCCAGTTTGCTACCGAGTTTGGCTTTAGCTTGGAGTACCATTCAAAGGCCGATCCTGTTAGGGTGGTGGCAAAGTACCTAAGGAGGTATGACTCCTCGAGCACCAATTCACCCATATGCGTCACATACATTGCTAGGTGTTCCTTTGGGGATCCACGCCCATCGAATCTTGGACACTTGGGAATCTTGGTGACTTCCACTGGCAGTTTTTTCAAATTGGTGGTGGATGGGGTATGGAACTCGGTACAAGTCCACCGTGGCCAGCCCATCGTCATGTTCAGCTAGTTTGGCCTCGATCAGGCGTTCAATCATCATCTTTTGAGATACCGCCGCATAGTCTTGTGGCGGTTGTAATGTGAATTTCATCCTCTGGCGCCAACCATTGCGGCGGTTGTTGAGGAGGAGGTTGATGTGCCGCTGGCCACAGACGAGGCATAGGAGGTTGTTCTATCTGAATAGGCGGCTCTTCAGGAACTTCTGCTACTCCAGAATTATGGGCCGGTTGGGATTGTAACAATCTAAAATTCCTTAGCAGCATCTTTAACTGTTGATTTTCCCTCCATAACTCGGCTAAGTCGAGATTTGGGGGTGAAGCTTCAGCTTCTTGGTCATTTTGATGTGCCCCTTCCTCCACTTCTTCCTGTTGTGGAGGATCGATTACCAAAGGCTGCCTTGGAGGATTCGCCATTTGAAGAGCAGTTTGACTGCGGATATTAGTTGCCCCAGGCCGGCCTGCAGTTCGTGGAGCCTTAGCGCCCTCTTCGCGCCGGCTTGTGCTTGAAGTAGCCAAGCAGGAGAAGATTCTCATTTTGCCCCCTGCCCCCTGTATCACATGTCTTTTTGGGGCTTTACGAGGAGGCATGAGCCGGGTAGAAACCAACTCCCTTTCTGGTAAAGTCTGTGGAACCGTGAATTGGTCGTCATGATAATACGATGCATAACGGTGCCTGAACGGTGGTGCAAATTGAACCACCGGCCGAGGTGGAGCGGCCTTTGGTTGCGAAGGTGTAACGGACCGGGAGCTGGAAGAGCAACGGGCTGCATGGTGAGGATGGATAACTTTAGGCAAAGGCCCCGAGGTGGGAACCTCTGCCTTAGGCACCCATATTTGCTTGACTTTTTGGGTAGAGCATTTATTCCCCTGCCCCCTGTTTGTATGACGGACAACTGGTTGATTCCTTGTCCGAGCCATGTTGGAACGACCTGGAGACTTGCCCCCAATCGGATGAGTAGCATGTAAAGATTGACTAACGAACCGATCAACCCTTGGCGGATATCGGGCTGCAGATTGCTTCTGCTCCCGAACTTTGGCATGGTCATTGGATTGATTCCAAAACCAGGGAATGTCACCGAATTGGACCGGTAACTGTGTCTTCTTGCTTCTGGCGAGCATAGGATTGATTCCTAGCCCGTTGAGTTGTTTTGACGAACAAAACCGTTGATCGGTTGTCCTTCCTGAAACGTTGAGTCGAGGGTTGACCCCTCACCTTGAATGTAGTGTACGGGGGTGGCACCATTATTCGGTTGGCCCAACCAAAACGAGGAGTTTATGGCGGATCCCTCACCCGAGAAGTATAGTTAGCCGGGGATCGGCTAATTTCATCAGTTTCCAGATAAAAGGACTGACCCCTCTTCTGGTGAGTAGTTCGGACCATTGGTTGGTTAATTGTAGCTTGACGAGCGGAAGATTTCTTCTCCCCCCGTGCAGATGCAGTGAGTTTATCAGAAGGCTACGAAGCAGCCTTGTCTTTCTCCTCCAACTGGGCCAGTGTGGTAAAGCGGTTAGCTAGTGGCAGTATGGTGAGCTTTGGCCTCATCCGCCTTAGCTCAGCTTGAGTATATATTGGGACAGCAGAGCGCCCCTTCCAGTAAATCCTCATGGAGCCCACTATGAATGAGCGCCACGAGGAGCGTGGAGTAGGAGTCCTCCCGACCCGGAACCTTTGTGGCTTGGGCGGTTCAGGAGCCTCCTCAGTGATTGAAATTTGATTGACAGAAAGTGGTGCCAGGGTTGGCACCGGCTCCTGTTCCTTGTCATGCTCAACATCTATTATTTGGGTAGCCAGGATGATCTGGCTGATGGGGTCGATGTCGGCCGACTCTGCGACGGGGGTGACAAGTTCCACACCAAGGCAGTATGGTGGTAGGAACACCTCCAGACATGTCCCGAACATTATCGGACACAGGGGAAACGCCAGCACCCCGTTGGTACGTGTGTGAACGTACCGTTCGGTCCAGTAGACTCCTTTCGAAAACATCTTTCTTAACTTTCTCACCTGAAACGGACGAGGCAAACTAGTTAGATGCAGAGAGTTTAGTTTCAGTTTTAAGGATGCATATCTTCTTGGATTGCTATGACGGAGAGATGAAGGGAAGGAGAGGTCCCACCAGGCGTGCCAATTGATGTAACCTCAAAAATCTCTGAATTTAAATATTTTTGGTTTTGGAAATTCATTTTTCATTTTGAATTTGATTTAGATTTGATTTGACCTCAGTATTGACTTTGTAAGAAAAATAGACGGTATTCCATAAAAGTATTAACTAGGGTCACTGATATATAAAATTATAATTTGAGGTTGTTAGGTTCTTTCAAAATTTATTTTGTCCTCTCCCCGTCGGATGGTGCGAAGATCCGACGTTAATTATATCGAGATTATTCGAAAACCCTTGATTATCGTCATAGAGATCCATTGGAACAGAAAACATACATCCACAAAAATAAGCATTCATACAAACACATATAGGAGAAAACAACCCCATGAAATTGATGGAATGCAAGCATTTGATTTGTTTTGAGTTTTGGTTTGAATTACATTTTGATTTAAGTTGAATTGAATTGATTTGAATTTTGTTTGAATTTGAGTTTGTTTTATAGGTTTGTATTTGTTTGGGAGATTTGATTCCTGTTGAATTAATTAGCATGGATTGGTTTATGATTAGCTTATTAGATTCAATTTGATTTGGATTTAATGTGTTTAATGTTACATTGGATCCTGTGGCAGATTGATTTAATTTGGGATTGAAGTTCGATTTGAATTTGCTTGAAATGGATTTTGTTGAGATTGGTTTGATTAAAATTAATTCGGAAAAAAAAAACTAATTTGAGTTGAATTGACTGGAATTCAGTTTGAGTTATCCTTCATTTAAGTTTGATTAAAATTGATTTTTGATTTTGCTTGATCAATTTGTTTAGAATTGATTTGTTTGAATTCAATTTGATTTGAGAGATTTGATTAAAAAAATTGTTTATTTAATTTGGGTTGGGTTTGAATTTGGATTTCGGTTTGATTTCACCTTGATTTGAGTTAAATTCGTTTGATCGAAACTGACTGGAGCTTGATGTTCAATCGGTTGGAAATTACATGGATTTAGTCTTCAGTTTTGGATGTTTAAGTTTCCGGTTTATGTTTCTGAGTTCTGCAAGTTGGTAGATTTCACATTTTTTGTTTGCTATCTTCTTCTTGACTTGCTGATCATTTTAAAATTTTCAGATTTGAGGATCAGGTTGTATTTCAAATTCGTTGGAAATATGTTAGCTTTGTGGGTTTATTTTAAATTAAGAGTTAAGAGTTTATTGTTTGGATTCAATTCAAGAGATTTGGTCTGGGTTCATTGGTTGGACTAAAATTTGTTTTGATCTTAATTAGAATTCAATTTATGAGTTATCAGATTTGTTTTGAGTTAGTTTGATTATGCTTTTAATTGAATTGATACCTTACCTTGGATTGAATTATTTTGATGATAAACCCGATTTGATTTAAGTTAATTAAGGCATGATTTGGTTCAGATTTGCTTTGCTTTGAGATTTTGTACGAGTCTAAGAAATGGATTCTATGATTCAGATTTTGATATGGCCAGGTTTTATCATAACCTGACACACTCTTTCAGCTTGAAATTCTTCCCTCCTTGCAATTCAAAGGATTAAGGATGTGCCCAGGTCTTGGCTAAGCATAACGTTGATTGGATTTGGTCGGGATTTGACTTTCTGGAGAGATTTGAATGGAGATTCTGTTTGGGTGCCTTGGATTGAAATTATTTAAGAACTAGATTTAGCCTGAAAGCCAATGTGACTTGGGTTTGATAATTTTGCCTTGAACTGCCGTAACTAAAGGACCAGGAAATTTGGTTCGAATTGCATCAGTCTCATTTATTTAAAGGGATTTATTTCAAGCTCCTATCTCTTCTGTCAAACATTAAGTTCATCAGGTCTTCGAGCAGAATTTTAAGCTCCATAAGCACTTAATTAGAGTAATTGCAAGACTGATTTAAGTTTACAGCGTGCAGTCAGATATCTTGAGTTTACATTTCTTTTCTTTTTTTGTTTACATTCCAAAAAATTTCATTGGACTGTTTACGTCTCTGCCACTGTCTGTGTATACAACGTATCATCTCATTGCTTGGAATCCAATTACAACATAAGCAGAGAACTGCCGTGTATGTCATAATTCTAAGTGCAGATTATGTCCTCCCAGGCCTTTGATAAGCATTATGACATTTGCTTCGTCAACTTGACATTCAGCATAGTCCGGCCTTCTGCTCAACTTGAGTTTTGTTGTCTTGGGCATGTTCCAGCCTTTGATAGGCCTCCTGAAATTTGTTCAATGTCTTGAGACTGAGCATGTCCCAGTCTTTTATAGACTTGTGGGAAACTAGCTCATATCTATCTTCATGACTCCTTCATGAGTTGATGAACTACTTGTTGAACGGGTAAGACATTGGGGTCTGTTTTATGGACCTTTGGATGTCTACCTTAGAAGAGGGTCAGGAGGTGGATTTAGAACCGGCCTCCTAGTTTCCCCTTGTTTTAAATTCTTTTAAGTTGAGCCGAAGCCATGAGATGGGTTTAGAACCGGCCGCTTGCCTCGGTTTGTTTGAATTAAATAAATTTTTATTAGTTTAAATTGACTGTTTGTTTTATTATTATTTTTGAATTAATTATGGGTCAGGAGGTGGGTTTAAAACCAGCCTCCCGGTTTCCCATCTGTTTTGAATTCTTTTAAGTTAAGCCGAAGATATGAGGTGGGTTCAGAACCGGCCTTATGCTTGCCTCGATTTGTTTAAATTAAATGGATTTTTATTTAACTTAAATTGAAGGGTTTGTTTTAAAAAGAAATCTGTTTCTCTTTTTTTTTGGCCGGACACTGTTCACCCGGGTCAAAAATGGGCCATTGCGGCCCATCGCCGCTTCCTCTCTACTGGGCTTTGTCGCTGTCTCTCATTTTCCACTCTCTTTTTTTCAATTCCTTTTCCGGTGGGCCCCACCAAAAGTTGACCCGAGGGTCAACAGTCCCTCACGTGGCCACCCGCGCGCGCGGTCGCGGCTTCTCTCACGCGGGCCCCCCTCCACTGTTCATGTATCCGGCATGGATATATGTTGGGGGGAAAAATAATCCCGGCCCCCCTTCTCCTTCATCCGACGACGACGATGGTGACGGCAGATAGCTCCGGCGCTCCCGACGACAGCGAAAGCAGGAGACGACGATTGCTCCCGGCCTCCGAAGGATACTTGGCTACACCTGCAGTCTCCGGCGACGTGGGAAGGGGATTCTGGCGGTTCCAGAAGAAGCCGCAAGCTGCGGCAACACTGTTTGAAGGCCGTACGAGGAGCACCAGCGTCGCTTGGGGAAAGAGGAGGTCGCGACGGCGCCGTAACAGCACGGGGGTATCTGCGGCGCAACCAGAAGAAGGTGCAAGACTTGTAAGGAAGAGGAGACCAACCCGTCGGTTTTGCTTGGAGTTTGAGGTCGGAGCGTCGCCACGGTAACTCCCTGCTGTTCCTCTCTTCTTCTCCTCTGGTTCGCTCTCAATCTCTCTGCTCTCTTGCTCTTGCTCTCTTGGATGACCGATCCAAAAAAAATCCCTCTGGCCCGTCGGACCTTGCGGATGCTTTATAGGCATCCGAGTCCCCTTGCTCCTATAGGAAACCTGCCGAACAGGAGCGCCTGACCTTGCGTCGGACTCGGATGGGTCCGAGATTTGTGGGATCGACTCCCCTCTTCTTCCGATTCTTCCTTTTCTCCTTGGCGTTCGGCAGCTATAGCCACCTTCACAGCGTGGGTCTCCTCCGTGACTTGGGAACCTCCCGCAATTGGGTATCTTGCTCCAAGAAGGACTCATACGAGTCCGGAACTTGTGGGATTTAGCTCCCCTGCCCTCAACGGCTCCGAAAAACTCTTTTAGGCAGTCTTTTGGTTTCCATAGGATTTCCTTCTATCGGAAGAGTCCTAATTTGGTGTGAAAATCAACCGAAAGTCCTTCCCGACTCTGTCTCCCGACCACTGTAAACACTAGGCTTCGGATGCCCACGTTCTGGCCTCCCTAAATGCCAAATGGGCCTGGTCCAGTTCTCCCTCAGCCAACGGTTTTGAACTTGGTCGCCCCTTTGTTTGTTTGTTTTTTTTTTCTGAACGCTGCTGGCACTTCCAGCCACTGTCTCCACACAGGGAGCTATATCGAGCAAGCCATTTTCTCCTATCCACTTGTCCCATTGTATGTTTGCTCCTGCAACAGAGGTGCGCAAGTCCTTCCAGCCCTCACTGACAGCTTTAATTCGGTTTTATACATGCTTTACACCTGAACGTGAAATGAGTGTTTTGTTTTGTCACCTCGGCCTTTTCTTCCTTCCCCCTCTTTTTTTTAGATATAGCCTTGTTGGCTGGAACTCACACATAAGGAGATGTCTTCGTTGTCCCCTTTTTCTTTTTTTTTCTTTGCAAATATGGGTGTCAACAGCCTCCTACTTCCATTGCCACTAAAGTCGGGGCTATCTTCTACCACTGACGAGATCGCATGCAAGTTACCCGGCCGCTAACAAAGCCTCTCATTCCACATGTTGTCATCGTCGTTGAAGATGCCTCTGGACTCCTCTCCCAAGAACTTTAAGCGAGCCCAGTCTTGAGCCTCTCATCGCGAAGCCAAATAGGTGACCACAACAGTCTTGTCCCCCATCTCAAACCCATGTGGGCCCCACTTGAAGGACTTTAAAAAAAGGATCCTCCCAAACGTTGTTGTGCACGAGCTAAGCAATGGTGACATCAGCCCATTGGGCTCTGATAAATCTCAGAACTCCAATGATAAAAAGGCCACTAAAAAACAAATCAACTCAAATATAAATAAAAATTTACAAATTTAATCAAACAAACCAGGACCAGTTGGGACTTGGGAGGCCGTGCATGCCTCTACATCCCGGCAAAACTTAAAAGAACTACAATCTATGGACTAGTTGGGAGGTTGCGCAAGCCTCTACATTCCTAGGGTTGACATACAAAGGTCATATAAGACCCCAATGTTGTGCCTTTCTCCCATTAAGAGAATGTACCCATCAAGCTATGTTGAGGCTGTGTATAAACACGTAACGTATTGAACCAGATGTTAATGAGGTTCACAAATCAATGGACGAGTCTCCGTATGCCTATTCAAGGCCAAGATATACTGAACCCTTATGGAAGGATCCCCACATACCTAACAAAGGTCAGACGTATATCCTAACCCAATTAGGACGAGTTCCATAATGCCTATCAAAGGCCGAATAGATTCAATCCTAATTTATTCAAGTTACGGGAGTTATGGCTTCCATGCCATCCCACGCATATATGTATTCTATGCCAAATCAATGAAGAGTACCATGTTCAATCTGGTCTTACGATGCAAGGAACTCCAATAGCTCCATTGGCTCAAACCTAAGTCAACTCTTGTGCATTAATAATAAAAAGGAAGAACAAAATCTCAGGTCTGAAATTTCCAGAACTGTTGGGAGAACCCAGACCGGGGTAGTCTGTTAAAAGAAAAGAGAAGAAGGTCGAATAGATTCAATGCTAATTTATTCAAGTTCCAGTAGCTAAGGCTTCCATGCCATCCCACACATATATGTATTCTGTACCAAATCAATGAAGAGTACCATGTTCGATGTGGTCTTACGATGCAAGGAACTCCAATAGCTCCATTGGCTCAAACCTAAATTAACTCTTGTGCATTAATGAAAAAAAAAGACGAAGAACAGAATCTCAGGTCTGAAATTTCCAGAACTGTCAGAAGAACCCGGATTGGTGCAGTCTGTTAAAAGAAAAGAGAAGTCTAGAGACGTCATGACTCAATAAAAAGAAACAGAACTTCAAATAAAAAAAGAAGAAACCGAAGCCCCAACCAATGCAAATCAAATTTAAGGTAATCTCAAATACAAAAAGAAGTAAGAAAACAGGACAATCTGGAAGACAAAAACTAAAGCTGGACAGACTCTTTTTAACTTGTCACCAAGAGATAATGTAAACCTGATAATCCGTACGGTTCTAATCCTGATTGAATTCAAAAATAAATAAAATACCCGAATTGGAGGATCTGATGTTTGAATACAAAAAATTAATAAAATAATAAAATCCAAACATTCCAAAAAATGTGAAATCTGAACTTTTAATCTGCAGTCTGAAAGTCTTCACAGTTTGAAAACTTACTAAATCTTCAACTCAAAAATAATCCCTCCCCAAACAAAGGAAAAGCAGTTAAAATGCATACATACCAAATTTAAAACATAATAAGAAAATCAACCAATCAAATTAAGTCTTAATAAAATGAACAACAAAGTTCAAAACACAACAAATCCAAAAAAAACCTTAAAACTACTCAAATCAAAATCAAGATAATTTCAAAAAGAGAGAAAATTCAAACTTTAATCAAAACAAAACACATCCCCAAATGAATGTTAATCAACTCAGATTAAGTCTAAGAAAAGATCCTAAAGATAAGAGGCACCATGTCTTATTATAAACAACAAAACAACCCGAGTCCTAAACAAACCAAATGAAATTAAAACATTAAGCTTTACATTCCATCAAATTCATGGAGTCATTACTCCAGTATGTTTATGTTTTTGGATAAATGTCTTCTATTCATGAATTGCCATGACAGTTAATCAAAAAAACCCAACAACCTCAATACACATTTTTATACATACCATTGACTTAGCCATTACTCCTATGGAATACCACCTATTTTTTTAATTGTTCAAGCTAAATCAATTCCAAAGATTTTCTTTTTCCATAAAGGTAAAAGATGAATTTTGAGAAAAATTTTGAAGTTACATCATCATCCCATCATTATCATTCTTCGCATTCATATATATATGTTATCTTTCATTCGTCTATACATTAAGTCGATATTCCAAGATCCAATCTCCTAAGAATTTTTCGAAATCTCTGCAAGATCTATTATCTTTGATCCCCCCCACCCTGATGCTAAGGTCTGATACAGCAATCTTTGCCTGCACCCAAGGTCGAAGAAGAAGAAGAAGAAGAAGAAGAAGAAGAAGAAGAAAAAGAAGAAGATGATGATGATGATGATGAAAAAGAAGAAGAAAAAAAAGAAAAAGAAGAAAATAAAAACTTACCTCAAGGAGAGCTCCAGCATCACCTGAGGAAGGAGGGTCTCTACTGCAAGATGAGTGCCAGAACCCTAGGCCATGCCCCCACACACACACCATAAGGGCAGTTACAGAGAATAAAAAGGGAGGAGGGGGCCAAGGGGGCTGCCATGTGTGGCCCCCTTTGTTTGATCCAATAAAAAATTAAAAGAAAAACAGAAACAAAAAAGAATTTCTCACCCCAAAATGAGGATCCATGCAAGTATTTTATAGACTAAAATATACCCTAGCACTCTACAAATGGCCACCCAAGACTCCATTTATAAGATAAGTGCAAAGCAAAGAGGTGAAAAGTCTTCTACGCAAAGAGCTCCCAATGAGCCAAAGGAGACCTCCAATAGGCCATCTCCTATAAACTCATAGCACCTTAAATTTTCTCATATGAGAACTGTCAGTTTGTAAAATAACATATAGTGGAGATAGGCATTTGAGGACAAACCACAAAAAAGTTTGTTGGATATAACATAGCGTGACAACTTGCGCTGAATCATGTGATGTCAATGAAGATCTTAACGTGCAATGGTAACTTAAGTCCATGCACTTGAATCCTCTCAATGGTAGACTAGAGATACAAAAGAATAATAAGTTGAACAGCAGATCATCCAACAAAACAGAAATATAAAACAGAATTTTTACCTTATTGTGTGATCTATCTAAAGCAACCACCTCTCCTTTGTCGCCCATAAGTGCTGCAATTGCAGTTGTTTTGCCACCTGGTGCAGCACACATGTCCAATATACGTTCTCCTTCATGTGGATCTAACAAATGCAATCACAAAGAAATCTAGTGTGAGAAGATAACATGAATGATCAAACAAATTATTAGCACAAGAAAGAGGCAGATAAAAGAACAAGTAGCCAATTATAGTGCTATAGAGTGATAATAAAACAGGGATAAAAGCCTACTATAAACTTGAAATAAAAGCCATCAAAAGAAGAGCATATTTAGACTCTTACACAAGATAATAAAATAAAACCACAGCACATAAAATCAGTTGTATCACCAACTAGATTTGAAATCCATCAAATTAAAAGCTTTCTGATGCAGGAGATATTCAAGAAATATGCATGGGCAAGCTCTAGATTCCGATCTGTCGGTCTCCAAGAAATATGGTGTAGGGGTTATCCAAGAAATATTCATTGCAGGTGCTTACAAATGAATATTGAGCACTAAATTGTATATTCTAGGCCGGTGAGAATCTTTTATTTAAATCAATCTAGACTTTGTATTACATAAAACTGAAGCAACTATGTTTCTGTTTATAGGTTTTAGTATACCTAAGATGACAATATTCTTGACTCCTTTCCATGATTTGTACACTGTCAGAATCATCCGGTTTGATGATGTCTCCACTAACAAATTTATCTTATTTTTTGCAGATAGAGTAACAGTCATACCTCTTTGCCAAAATATGTCATCATTTCCAGCAACGAGAACTAATACAAGAATGGTTCCAGAGTTGTCTGAGGAATGCACGAATATGGGCTGTTGATTTTGCTTGTAAGTGCTCCTTGATTGCCACTATTCTTCATGACTGATATGGGACACAACATTCCTTCAACTCCTTCCACACCACAGGATCAGCTCTACTTTGATATCAAGTTGAAAGCAGCAGAAGCCCACACTCATGCAGGAGAAGAGGAGGATGAGCTGGATGAATTGATCTCGATCATGCTGTCCATATCACAGCCATTCTTGTATTTATAGGCTTTAGCCAAGATATTAACATTGTCTCACGCAAGTTATTGGGACTCGGAGAAAAAATATTCTTCAGATAATCTCGGGATCTGCTAAAATCAGTTCATTACAATTAGTTACAATCAGAATGTTAGAATGCTCCATTCCTGTGTCTAATGCCAATTGCAGAGTATCATCGAGTTATCCTGTTGTTGGCACCAAAAAAATTCATAAGCACCTAAATATGTCAAGTTTTGGGCAAAAGTACAGATGGAGGTGACCCACATTATACCATATTTGGGACCAACGAGCCGAACGGACCTGATAAGTCTTATTGGGCATGATCGACCCGATAACTGGCCGATAATGATCAGACACCATTACCTGGTCTGCCCAGCTCAAACTTGAGTAATGCCAGAGTCGGATTGGAAATCTGACGCGTATTTGACAAGTTACGAGCAAAACAGTGAAAACGGATTCCCGACTAGCCTTTAGTAGGCTTAATGGACCCAAAGAACAAAATAAGTGGGTCCACAATACTGTGTTGGTCAAGACCTCTGCAATAGTGTCTTGAATGTCAAAATTCGGCTCTGGGTGGCAGAATGACCGTTTTGCCCCTATTCAGCCCGGGCAACTAAATGTCAGCCTAGTGACGATCAGGCACCACCATCAGGTCCGCCTAGCTCAATGTTGAGCAATGCCAGAATCAGATCGGAAATCCAATGCATATTTGGAAAGTTATGCAGAAAACACCGAAAGTCAATTTTCTGGATGGCCTTATCATGGGCATATCAGGTCCGAAAGACAAAACAAGTGGGTCCATTGAGACTATATTTGTCGAGGGCTTCGCAATGATACCTTGATTGTCGAATCCGATGTCTGACGGACCTCAAACGGTAAAATGGCCTCTTTCGCCCTTGGTAAGTTTGGACACTTCGTACGTATCCGATAACACACGGACACATCATCGGGTCCGCCACCATATCGAGCAACGTTGAAGTCGATTGGAAATCCGATTGATATCCGGCAAGCATGGGCCAAAACACCTGAGATGGGTCCAAATGACCAAAATGCCCCTTCTTGGCCACATTCGGTTCGGAAGACCCGGACTCGGCCCATTAACAAACTTGTGGGCTCATATGATGCAGGAAAGTTAGTACATGCGAAAAACTGATTCAGATCAGAAATCCGACCCATATTCGAAAAGTTATGGAAGAAAATTCAAAATTTGTGCTTCTCGCCAACCCACCAGGTCAGGGGCAAAACAATCCAAGTGATCAAAAAAAAAAATGATTCAGATAGGCCAGAATGGAAGTCAGATGTCGGATATATTGATTAGAAAATTTTCAAGCAAAGTAAGCCCATATGATAGCTTATTTTCGCAGCCCACTTAAGTCCTATATAATGGACTGTCTTTTAATTCATAAATGGGCCCATTTTATATAATTTTCGTGACCTATTTTATGATATATTAATGGGCCATCTCTTAAATCATATATGGGCCTATTAACATGTCAAAAGATGGCCCATGTTGATGTCAACCTTGGCCCATTTTCTAGAACCTGCAGAATCAGCCGTACCTCCCCACTCTCTCCACTCTCCCACGTTCAAGGAGATGGTCCCACGTCCACTCATGCATGAAGCTGCATGTACAGCCCATTCAACCCACGTTCGCCTTGCATAAACTGCACGTCCCCAGCCCTCTCTCGGGTGAACAGTTCCCATCCAGCAAGCTATAAAATGACTCTCTTGCGTACTGAAAAAGGGGGGGGAGGACAGGAAGAGGGAGGTGCAGAAGCTCTGTCCAAATGCATCACCGAGGCAGCCAAAAGAAGGCAAAGGGAAGCAGCAGGAAGGATAGGTCCGCGTGAGGGAGGTTCTGTCAAAATTGGAGCAGTTCTTGCTAAAAAAATAAGAAGCTGGAGCAAGGCAAGGAGGGGCAGGTGAAGTTAACGAGGGCAAGCTCCCATGAAGGTTGATCTTCATCCTTCTCCCTCTCCAATGGTATTTTCATCGACTTATGCCCCATGGTTCATCGGAAGCCCACACAGCCCCTCTGTTTGAATCCCATATAAGGCCAGATTGCAGCATATATATATTCTCTGTCCAACCTCCTATACGTCACCTGCCAGCCCCTGTCCAGACCTATATCCAGATTATCTTTTCAGCCATACATCGACTTATGACAGGTCATATTTTCAGCCCCTTTGAGACCCTATACAGGTCAAAATTTCAGCATGTTCGGCCCTTGTACAGGTCACCTGTCGGCCCCATGTTTGGCCTCCATATAGGTCATCCACCAGTCCCCCTATCGACCACTTATCAGGCCACATATAGCCTTGCCATCAGCCCATAAACAGGTCATATCCAACCTATATTGACCCATATACAGGTCACACAAAGCCTCTCTATCCAACTCATGCACAGCCCCCGACATGTGAAGCACCATAGGCTCCTCAAGGTGGCAATGAAGAAGAAGGTTATACCCGGTCTCTTTGGAACCCACATGATGGACCAAAGATCCCCCGGGTAGCCTTGATAAAACAAAGAATATAAAGAAGAGATAAGGCCATATATCCAGCCTATATCGACTCCATATATAGCCCCCAATGTGAAACACCATATGTTCCTCAAGGTGGCAATGGAAGTGAGGTTATACCCGGCCTCTTTGGAACCCACATGATGGACCAAAGATCCCCCGGGTAGCCTTGATAAAACAAAGAATATGAAGAGAAAATGGCCAGCAGGGCCTTGAAGACTTCACACCGGCTGAGCAGAAAAATGGGACTGTTTACTGCCCCGGTCAGCTAGAAGATCATGAAACCAGAAAGGTCAAGGGAGCCTATAAGAAGATAAATGCCTATGCTAAGACATGTGTGGCAGATTGATAGACAATTTCAGGCATGTCCCAATGCACCTGTTCCGGACAAGAACTCTGAGCATGCACTCAGCTTTTTCTGATCCATTTCATAGTGGGAGAGTACATAAACTCAACCTACTGGAAGAAAATTCCGATCTCATATAAAGAGGAGGCCAATCATGGACCGGACCTCTAAGATCGGAATGACACCCTTCTTTAAGAAGGTCTATGAGATGACCACGAGATGGTGAGATTGTGGTTATACTTAAACCCCCCCCCCCCATACAGTGATATGTCATACATAAATGATACTCATATGTTGATGCCCATGTATTGATGGTCGAGGAGCATATGCATAATCTTTATGAACCGTATGACCGGACCGGAATGGTATCAAATATCATTGAAGAAGCCAAATCCGAAGATAAGAAGGCCTTAGTTGGCCTTAGATCTGAAGGCTTGTGCAGGAGATTAAGATGAACACTCCATGGTTTACATAAGGGTTCTGATAGGCAGAACTGTGGCCGAACTTGAGTGACTTGGATAATGGGCATTTCAGGTTTGGACAAGCCTCGTTTTGCATGATATTTCGAACTTTGTTCAAGGTAGATGTAGCACTTTGACAGACATGCAAACAGAGTATTAAAGACCAGATGTCAAATATTTTAAGGAGGTGACCATGGGGTGATTCCCCAGCCGCTGCCCCTCTCTCCCTTTCTGGACGCTGCTGTTGAGAAGAAGCCTACGATGGAAATCATCTTCATGTCCGCTTTCTCCTACTACTATCAGTGCTAGTCGATGCCTCAGATGATGTGGCAGCAAATAAAGACGAAGACATAGGAGGAGATGTTGTCAATAAAAGATGGAGATGCTGTCCCCTCTGTCACCACCTGTCCAAGATGGTGAAGTGTATCGATGGGAAGGCTAACTAGAAGGCTGAAGATCTATGCACAGTCCCCACTCATCATATAGGCCCTTGTTGACCCCATAACTGGTCAAATTTCTGGTCCCCTCAAGACCCCATAACCGGTCACATCTTCAAGCCTTCACATAACCTTGTTCGATGACTGTTTTATCTCACAGAAGCAGTCCTCTATTTAGCCATATACATGATCCGATATCAACCAAATGCAGGACGTTTACCTCTTTGCATACTCACATTCGGTAACCATATACCCATGCAAAACAGTCCCTCTACCTGACCCATATACAGGTCACATATTAGGCCATATATCGACCCACATACAGGTCACCTTTTCAGCCATCTATAGACCCCATAACCGGTCACATCTCCTAGCCTTCACATAGCCTTGGTCAATGACTGTTTTATCTCACAGAAGCAGTCCCCTATTCAGCCATATACAGGCAGGACGTTTACCTCTTTGCATACTCACATTTGATAACCATATATCCATGCCAAACAGTTCCTCTAACTGACTCATATGCAGGTCACCTATCTGCCCCCTCAAGACCCCATAACCGGTCACATATTCACTCCATATCGACCCACATACAGGTCACCTTTTCAGCCATCTATCGACCCCATAACAGGTCGCATATCCAGTCCTCTATTCAGCCCCCATAAACAGGTCATATACCTGCCCCCTCATCACCCCATATACAAACCATATACCAACCCCCTGTTCGACCCATATACATGTCACTTTCAGCCATATATTGACCCTATAACCGGTCACATATTTGGTCCCTATCGACCTATATACAGGTCACTTTTTTAGCTATATATATCAACCCCATAGCTGGTCATATAGCTAGCCTATATTGACCCCATAACAGGTCACATATCCAGAACCCATATGAACCCCATAACAGGTTCTCTTCAAACCCTCTATAAATCCCCAGCTGATCATGAAACAGCTCCCGACATTGTCATCTACATGAAGAAGGAAGATGGGCTGCAGCCAAGAGATATGGCGATATCCAGCCCACTTAGAACTCATACGATGGACTAAGGCCACCCCGGGTAGCCTCAATGAAGCCAAGATACCATGAAGTTGAAGATATGAAGCATATGAAGACATGGCCAACCGGGCATAGAAGATGACAAAGACTTGGCCACCCGGACCAAGATATGACAATGACATGATGACAAGGCCAAATGTGGCCCAAATGACATAAAAATCATATATCTTAAATATTCTGACACATAAAAATATTTAAGATGCATAATATGAGCCTATACTTAGGCAATATTCATGATACTTGAACAAATATTATCGGGTAAGTCCCGAATTGTTTGTTCCGGACGGGGCTCCGAATATGCACTTGGTGTCATCGATCCATCCCAAAGTGGAAAGAGTACATATACTCAATCCATTAGGGAAATTCTCACTTCATCTAGAGTGAGGTCAATTATAGACCAAAACTCTATGGTTTAAGTGGAAAGTCCATGTCTACATAAGACGGGATATTCTCAAATGAGATGTATGAAATGACATTGGTTGATGGGATTATGGCTATGTTCAGGCCTCCCCACATGATGATGTGATTATGTTTTGTGGATGACTGTTTCCTTTTATATACGAGTTGCTACGACGGTTAATCAAGGGTGTTCGAGAGTCTCGATGTAATTAACATCAGAAATTCGCAACTTCCGATGGAGAGAGGTCCAAAGACAAACTTTATGAACCCTAACCTCGACATATATATTTTATACATACCATATATTTTGGCTAATATCTTCTATGAAATATCATATATTTTCATAGTAGCCAAAGATAAGATAAGGAAAGTTCATTTCCCAAATAAACGGAAATCAAATGAATTTTCAAACTATGTCATACACACACATATATTCTCTTATATTTTTATATCTAAGATCTTCGAGGTTTCACACCTGTATATTTTAACACTGGCACGCAGGAACACCACAAGTTTCTCCTGCCTATTATTCTCTGCCACCATCATTGAGTTTGTTCAATTGATAAAATTGGAGCATGATAGCATGGTAAAACCAGCTTGGCTCTTTCTTTTATCAAAGAAATACCATCCAACATACTTTTATAAGTTTTCTACCCAATGTGTGGGAGTGTACCGACAGTAATATAGCTTGCCTTTTGGGGCTACCTCTTGGTGCATTTTTTTATTGTTCTCCATTAAGAGACGATGTAAAAGGTATAAAATTCATCCTTGATGGATTGACACTTATTAGTCTTGTTTTGATGTCTTTTGTGTCCTTTCGAGTCCTTCTCAAACATATGGGGCCACCATTGGTGGATTGACCCTTCTAGCCATAATGTTTGATGGCTTTGTCATTTCTCCACTTAAATGAAATTGTTTACGGTATAGAACCCATTCTTTGTGGATTGGCCCTTGCTCTGTTTTTGAGCATAGAGTCCTTTGTGGATTGACACCCATTATCTTTTGGTTTTTATTGTTTTCAAGGCGAAAGACCTAACAATAAGGGATTACCATTAGCCTATGTTTTTTCAAGATGCGGAACACATCCTTTGTGAATTCACCCCCACCAACCTTACTTTTTTATGTTTTCAAGGTGTAGGGTCCATTTCAAAAGAATATGCCTATTCCGGTTGATCTAATTCGAATCAGAATCGGTTTGGATCAACTCCAATTCCGGAATCATTGATCCATCCTCACCTTTAGCTCCAGCATCACAAAGTGTGTATTATTTTAGTCAAATAGTCAAGTCATTATTTTTGTATGGGCAAGGGTCATGACTAACCAATCTCAATGGAGCATTCAACAAAACTAAGATAATGAAGACTATAAGAACCAATATCAAAGATGGTGATGATGAGAAGATATCATTTCTATTTCATATGAAATGTATAATTTTATTTCTTTATTGAAATGAATATTGGTGTTAATTTTTATCCACTTGTTTTAATATGTCTCATAAAGACATATGAAAGTGTATTTCTTGTTATTTTTAAAAACTTTTAGATACCCAAATATTTTTAAATTTTAACATGATTTTTAAAAAAATTTGAAAAAAAAATAATAAAAAAATCTTGATCCAAACCAATTATAGATCGGAAATCCTCTCGGAGGGTTAGTCCATCCCGGATCGCCATTGGCCGATCCTAACACCAACTGCGATCCGGCAATCTTTGTCATAAAGTTAATGAAACGCAAACTTAGCATCTTTAAGTTTGATGAATTTGAAATTATATTTCTTAAATGGTGCATTTTAAGACTCTAATGTTTTAAAGACATTTTCCTCAGTGGATTCTTAAACACAGTTAGCATGCTTGATATAAATTAAACTCTTTTAATTCAACGTCCTAATATCAGACATCTTGAATTATTAGAGTTAGGTTCGAACTCGGGGTCTAAAGTAGACATGATCAGAATCAAGCTCACGTCACAATTATGCTTTAATCATGAAATCTTAGAAATTTCCATCTTTACCTAAGTCTTGTCACTTCAAACTAAGTAAATCAAATTTTTATGATATCTGATATGTGGTAAAACCATGTTCATTGTCACTTCATTTATCATATTCTAAGTCTTTCTTTAGTTACCCTAAACTTAGAATACATTCATTTTAAGTCCCAACATTAGACTAAAGCATTTAATATGGACCAGAAATCAACATGGTTAAAATCTGATCCTATGGCTATCATGGTATGGAAATCAGACTTGATGATCCATTACCATGTATATTTAGGTCTGAACTGATTCTCATATCAATCATCTAAGCATAAGGTCGAAGATGATTCATGTCTAATATTACTTAAGGCTTAAGTTCTAGCCATGCTAAGAGATAAAATACATTCCACTAGCCACTCTAAACATCTTTGAGATCACGTGTTCTTGTTCAGATCTAGAGGATAGGCTTCTCCCATATGAATTGACTCAAGGATTCCGATTCCAGGAATCGGCCGGAATGGGAAGGGAATCGATTCCGGAATCGGTCGGAATCGGTTTTTGTTTTGAATTTTTTTTCGTCAAAAAAATTCAAAAAAAATCAAAAAATATTCTAAAAACTAGGAAATGAGTCAGAAAAAATTTTAAAAATAAGATTAGCATTCATCCACATGACCACATTGAATAAATACTAATGAACTCCACTTAAAGTTAGGTACATATTCCATTGATTCAAAAATCAAAAAGTTGATACATCATGAAAAAAAATATACATTTACATCATATCAATCTACTACCAATATCTAGGATATAGATATTGGTCTTCCTCCTCTCCCTGCTGCGTTCGATGCTCCTCCCTTGTGCTCAGTCTTGTATACTATCCGGGACCATATCCATATGAAAATAATGCCGATGCCATGCTATCAAGGTCGTACGGATCGGACTGCTGGACGACCGGGACATAAGCAGAAGATGGTGGAGCTAGTGGTGTAATCCACTGCTGGTCAACCTGGCAAAATGCTGGATACTGTGGCTCATGTATATAAGAATCAGGTGTCTGCTCATCCAGCGTGTAATACGGTTTTGGATGCCGTGAATCAAGAGACTCGGCTGCTGCTGATAGCTGTCGCTGGTATGCACTCCTCCTCATCATCAACTAAGGAGTGAGAAGGAGCCTGCATGCTGTCATCTGGGCTAACAGGACGCCTGACCTCTAGCTTCCTTCTCCTCACCTCTTCAGCCATCTCTGAAGTACCAGAACCCAAAGTTTTTTTCAACTTTGCGAATCCTCCCATTTTTCGTGCAGTCACTTTTGTTTTCATTTTCCCCGGACTACGAATGGGCTGAGTAGCGGCGGCTGGGACTGGAGCTGGGGCTAAAGCTACAAGTGGCTGCTCCATAGCTGCTGGGCAGAAGAAGGCCCGGCCTGAGCCTGAGAAGTAGGTAGGGCTGTTCACTGTTTGGGTTGACCCGACAACCCGAACCAAACCAGTGGCTTTGGATCAGTTTGGTTTGGGTCAAACAGGGTCTTTATACGGGTTATGACCCGAACCGAACCGAATAGCATGAGATGGTTTGGATCGGTTCGTAAGATGATGTAACCCGATCCAACCCGTATAACCCGAACAGATGCATGATATTTTTAATTATTACGTTACGCGGTCGATTTCCCTCCCTCCGTCCCTCGGCCTCGAATCCGAAAGTCGTCTCGGACATCTCCCGAAGACCTCGCGAATACCAACTTTCGAGGGAGCGTTTCGATCGAAGGGCGGTGCGTCGGGATCGGGAGCCCGGCACGGCGGCACCGCGAAGACGGCATCTACGAGCGAGACTCCGACTAGGGTTCACGGCCGTCGCCCGTCGGCCACCGCCGCCGCCGAGATCCCGGCCCCGGAAGGCATCTCCGACTCGAGTCCCGACCTCTGCGGCTCGCGCATCTCCGGCCCTCCGCACGGCATTCCCCGCCAGCGACGAACGGAGGACCGAGGAGACGGGGACAGAGCACGGCCGCACGGGGCCACCGGAGGGCTCTTCGCATCTCCGGCCTCTCGCACATCGTCGGCCTCGGCGCGGGCCGGCATCCCCCGCCGGCGCCACCGCGCATCTCCGGCCTCCGGCCGCCGGGCGACTCGCGCATCTCCGGCCTCCGGCCCGGGCCGGCATCCCCGCCGGGCGACTGCGCATCTCCGGCCTCCGCGGGACCGCGATCACGGACCTCCGGCCTCCGTTGGCGTTGGCCGTTGGGTGGGTGAGCGACCAGCTCCTCCACGCCACGATTTCGCCGTCCGTCGTGCGTCGGCGACCTCGATCGCGGGGTGGGAGTTCCAGCTTTCCAGTACCGGCTCGAGCTCTTCATCTCTTCGTCTCTACATCTCGAAACCACTTGTTTGCCTCGTTTATCCGATTGGAAGTGGTTTGTTTAAAATCGGTGTTGACCGGTGAGAGGGAAGAAAAAAGTAAAGAAAAGTTGAGAAATCGGTTGCTTGTCGTACGCGGACGAGTTAGGAACCGTACGGGACAAGTTGCTTGATTATCCAGGTTTATCGGCTTCCTTCAAATCAAGTTCGGTGCCTACCGGGCTGGTCCGCAATAATCTTGTTATATATATATACGCATATTGCGTGTTTTATATATTGAATTGAACTTGTTTAAGCAATTTTTTTCGTACGCATTCTTTTTTTTATTTTTGATACATAAGAGTGTCTTATTAATTTGTGATGTATTTTTTTGTGTTATCATAGATGGCTCAGTCGAGTGATAATCCTATGCCAATTGTTGTAGAGACTAATTCTGATCCTAACACATCAACTGTAGTAAATGTTGAATCTTCAAGAACCTTGAAGCGAAAAAACATAAAAAAGAGAGCTGAAGTATGGGAACATTTCACTTTGCTTGACAAAGATGAAAATGGACAAGAAAAGTGTAAATTTGAATATTGAATATATCATAGGTATTATTTGAATGTTGAATATAGTAGGATTCTTAAGTAGATCTAATATTATATTCAAACCGAAGACCAAACCAAACCAAACCGAATTAACTTGGTTCGGTTTGGTTTGGTTTCAGAATATTTTGGTTTGGTTTGGTTTGGTTTGAGATTTTTATTTGGTTTGGTTTGGTTTAGAAAAAAGTAGGCATAAACCAAACCAAACCAAACCGTGAACAGCCCTAGAAGTAGGTGTAGGTGGAGCTGGAGCATCCTCCTCGGCTTCAACACCATCCAACTCTCCTTCAGCCCATGCACGGTCATCGGGATCAAACTCAGCTGCATGATCCCTGGCTTCCCTCTCCTCTATCCAGGAGGCAAGTGCATGCTCATCCTGGATATCTGGTCCATGTCCACCTCCTCAGGTGGTGGTGTGGCGGAGAAATGCCTATGCTCGTATGGACCACCTGCGAATCGTGCAAATCGCTCCTCACTGATCTTCTGTCGATCCTTGATACTCTTGATGCGCAGCCTCATGTTGTAATGACAGAAGACCAGCTTCTCCAACCGGTCTGAGGTCAACATGTTCCTCCTTTTCGTATGTATCAGGTTGAATGTACTCCAGTTCCCTCACAATGGGAGGAACTGGTGCTCTGGCTGAGTATCCTGATACCAATGGCAGCAAGTGGATTCCATCTACTCCTGTTGTTCACCTGAACCCAGCACACAGTTGTATGAAAAAAAAAGAAAGAGAAAAGGTAAACAATTAGCCCATCATCTTCCATAACTTATATGAAAAGAAAATAAAATCTTCATCAAGCTATTACTATACCAGGTGACACTTTGTCAACTGAATATTTCAGATCAGCATCTGAGTATACGCCGACCCTCATCTTATACTTCTACATTTGAAAAAATTATAAAAAAAACATTAGTTGCCTGGTAAGGCTACTCCAAAGTATTGAATAAACTCTAACTTACTTCTATCTCAGCCCCTATCCTGTCCTGCTGAGATCGGCACAGACGCTGAATAACAGCAAGTGTACCCCGCATCACCTCGTTGTCGTTCACCACCTGTCCTCCATATTGGATGCGGGGGTTCAAAAAATAATCAGCAAGATTTTATTAGTTAACATTATGAATAAGACAATTATTCAGCAAAAATATTTTTTTAACCAACTAACCTGCAGCATTGACATCGTGGTGCAAGGTCTTGTCCCATCGGTCATCTATGAATTTCCACCACTTTTTGTTACCTCTGGGATTTTTTTCTTTTATTTTTAATTTTGCGCGGTCCACGGCATCGTACAACGCGCCCATCTGGTCCCTGTCATCTGAGTCTACCAACCTCAAGACAACTACCAGTGGCTCAATGATTGCCAAGTAGTAGGCAATCCTCTCCCAAAACCTCTTGTCGGTGATCTGCTTCTCAGATCTGACAAGAATCTCCAGCTGATCCTTCTTGTCATGCAGGTTGTCCACCATATAGTTATAATACTCCTCGGACTGTGTGAACCTAACCAATGCATGTCTGTGCCGATGTAGACTCTCCAACGCAATGATAATCGTAGCAAATCGAGTCGAACAAGGCCTAACAAGATCGTGCCCTCCTGTGTGTGATCACATCATATGTAGCAGGCGGGGATGCGAATAAATAAATGATGTGATCGTCTGCGCCTGCCTGACAAGGATGGATACACCCTCCTCCTTACCTACATCCTCTAATATGAGATCAATGGAATGTGCCGCACAGGCACCCGAATACGTGCTTCCTCTTCTCCATCAACTTTCTCCCAGCCGCCTTTATATGAAGGTTCCTTGTCAGTGACAACCTAAACCACATTGTCCTCCCCGATCTCCTCCACCACCGCATCCATCAGTGAAAAAAGGAAGTCGACATTTTTTATCTTCCCAGAAGCATCTACCGACATCAAGAATGATGTCCCCTCAGAACAATACACCAAGAAGTTTATCATACTCCTCTTGGTGATACATGTCCACCAGTCGCACATAATTGTGCAACCCCTCTCCTTCCCCACCAATTTAAAACCATCCATCCACTCCTCCAACTCCTGGACCTCCTCATCCAGGACAGCGCCATATAAATGTCTGCTGCCCGGGGCTTGCAAACCCGGTCCAGCCTCACCCACGGCATCCACCATCGTCTGGAAGTAGGGGCTGGTGGCTAAATGTGCTGGGATGCCTACATCAAGTAAAAAAAATTTGGGATCAGGCTAAAATTAAGTTTAAGTAAATAAAACACACATAAATGTCAATTTAAAAGTGATACATGCATGCAAAACTCACTTCACAATGTGGCGAACGACTCTCTTTGTAGTCGTTCCTGTTGCCTTCACCCCTTTCATTGCTTGTTTAATTCTCATCTGCCCAGCACTATGTTTCCTAAATAAATACTCCTCACTCGGTGTAAATCGAGTGCTGGTAGAAGTAGAACGGCAGTATGGCTCCTGTCTCCTGGGGTCAGTCTCTCGGTCCCGGGTAGGGCGAGCCGAAGCTGATCGGCCCAAAGCTAGGTCAACTCTAGACCCAGACCCTCCTGCTCTCCTCCTCTTGTCCTCCTCCTCAGCAAATGCACGCTTGCTAGCGTGCCTAGCATGTCTAAGCTCGGAGTCTGTGGACTCATCCTCGCTCTCTGGCTCCAGCTCAGCTGGTGCCTTCCCCTTGCCTTCCCGCGGCCGAGCAAGGATCGACGAAGGAATCGCCTGGAAATCGCCGAAATCGAATGGAGCCGCCGCGGGATCGCCGGAATCGACCGCCGCGGTCGATTCCGGCCCTAAAAGGGCCGGAATCAGTTCGATTCCCGGTCCAGAATCGAACCGGGAATCGAACCGGTCCACAGACTCCGGTCTTCCGACGAATCGGTCGGGATCGACCGATTTCACAAGGAATCGGTGGAATCGGATCGATTCCGACCGATTCTACGGAATTCATACCGGAATCGGTCCTTCCGCATGGAATCGGATCGGAATCGGTCAGAATCGATAGGAATCGGTCGAAGTCGGTCCGATTCCACCGATTCTGTAAACCATGAATTGACTCAACCTGGATATGACCCGATTCAAGCATTTTAACAGGATTCAACATATACAATGCCATTTCAACGTAGGCATACCCATTTAAATCCGAAATTTATATTCTTGATCAAAATTTTAACCTTTCAATTATCATGGACCAAACAAGACCGACTGCGATCAAATCTCATGGACTTTCGATTTAAACATGCATATTTGATTATCTTGATCCATCTCTCAGTCACCACCATTTGCTCATCTCCACTGTCATCAATCATATGCCACGCTAAGAGAAGATTAACCTAAAATTAGCATCGTTCATATTTGATAGCAGAAAATTGGTAGTTTTAAGATCATTTCTCATGTTCGGAACTAGGGAATGGGCATTGCATACATATGGTTGGATTTAAGCCTCTCCATATCCAGAACCTCAGAGAAATATTATCATTAGCAACATTAATTTTAGATTCTATCACTCCATGATCTGTCTAAATCCGAAATACGATATTTTGGACCACCTTTCATAGAAAGTATGAACTTAAGTTCATTTCTAATAGGAATCCAGTTGTCGGCTTTAAGTTGATTTTACATTTTCATCTTCTTAGGATTTGTTGATATTTGATAATTTCTTTTAGTCTTTTTTTGACGTTTAAGTCCATGGAAGGACATAGTTGTAAATATTTCCTCTTGAGGTCTTTTTTGTGAAAATGGCTCCGCTTTATAAAGAGGCCTTATGTTATAATGAAAGAACAACAAGAAGTGAGATCTTTTTGGATAAACGGGCAAGGCACTGGTTCGTGTGCAAATGACTTGGCCCATAGGTATCCTTCACCCCTCCATGATGGAAGTACCCACTCCCTCTCCGGCAGAGGCCGGTCTAGATCCACCCCTAGCAGGCAGCCAGTTTTGACATCTCCCCTCCCTATTTCCAACAGCTTCTGTGTTATTCCCCTTCATCCTTCCCCTTCATCGGCTATGCCGTTTTTGACTTGGTATTATCGTTCCCCTTCCTGCTGGCTCGACACTCCAAGACATCAAAACTCTGGTCATTGACTGCAGCCCCCATCACCGTCGTCAACCCAACGATCTTTGGCAATCCCTAGATGGTCTTGGCAGCATTTCCGACAACAATGGCAACGCACACAACTCCATAGCATCTGTAGCCGCAGCGCCTATATGATGGCATAGAAGCAGCCACCGACCAGCAACCTGCACAGTCATGACCAAAAAAAAAAGACCAGCAACCTGCACAGGGTGGGTTTGGCAATCCCCAGACCCCTCCTGAGCTCCTTATGCTTCTAGTCGCTTCCTAGTGCATGCCGACATCATCGCCTTCTACTATCTTCCTTTCGCCATCACCCTCTAGCTCTATATCCTCCATCATCCCGAAGCTCCTCCCCATTCCAGACCCTCACCTCCCACGCGAGAACACTCCCAACCACCTTAGCCGTTCCCACCTCAACCCTTCCCAACAACAATGTAGACGACAAAAGAGAAAGAAAAAAAAAGAAAAAAAGAGAAGAGTCAAAGATGACACCTGTAGGCCTTATAGCCTTCCTCCCCTCGCGATGGCTCCCCATTGCATTGTCTGCACCACATAGTTTACTGAATCGGCCAATCTAGATCGGATCAGCCCATAGGCTAGACAACTAATCCAAAATCAATCCCTATAGGAATCAACTTGGATTGTGGCCAATACTTCGGGGTCCATAAGTTACCAATCCTCCTGAAATCAGATCTAATTCCAGGACCAATTCCAATCCAATTGCTCCTTGTTATGGGAAGAATCAGGTCAATTCTCTCTCCCCACCCCAATTCCGGTCCCTCCCGATTGATCCTAGGGCTGCCCTCCTTGATTGCCCATCCGTCCCCTCCGACATCCGGCGTCCCCTCCGGTAGTCTCCTCTGGCAAAGGTCAAGAACACTTAGGAGGTATGGTTTCCCCCTCTCTCCTCTTCTCCATCCCCCTAAATAGTCTCCAGTGACAGTGAGAATGGCACCCCTATCTATTTTGGGTTACTCCCCCCTCATGCACAGCCTATTTTGGGGGCACTCCTCCTTGCGCATTTCCAATCCCCCCCTTTACAAGGGGAATCAATCATCCCTCAACATGACCGTATTGCAGTCAATGGAGTGAGGGAGAGGTAGGGGAACGGAATCGGAACCAGAATGGGGGTGGCCGATGGCTTGCTCATTCCCATTCGAACGGTCTGATTATTTGGAATGTCTGATTGTCAGGTGTATCTTTTTTTAAATATGAACTACTTTTTTGTTTATAGAAAACATATCGGACGAGTAGCAGTGTGCCCCTGCACATCATGGCATTGCATGGTAACATGGACATGTTAGATGTCAACATGAAGAGAATTAAGTGTAAATGGTGCGGAAAGAAAATGAATAGATGTGTTTATCGTCTCAAACAACATATCAGTGGAATGAGTGAGAATGTGAAAAAAAGTGACAAAGTACGGGCAAAACTCAAAGAAAAAATGAGGACATATTTAACCAAAAGAGAGATCCGAATCGAGCAAAGATAGGACTTGCACAATAAGTTGCTTACGACAAGACAAAAATCTCATGAAAAGAAGTAAGAAAAAAAAATCAGCTACAAAGGTTAAGGTGTTTGCATCAAATTTCGATGATGAAAAGGCACAAATGAGAGGAGTTATACAGGCAAGTAGGGCTCAAGTCCGTGAAAATGAAAAGAGAAAAAGAGAAAAAGAGGATCTTCCGCTAAACACTCAGATATATTCTAGCACTCGTCCTACACCTCAAGTAGACCGAAAGAGTAAGTTTCGTCGGTCACAATCAGTTTGGCTGTCGACGAACACTAACATGTACAGGCAAAGTGACCAAGGGTAAAGGAGTATCAAACAAGTCTTAAAAGCAGTTAAGGCTTCAACAAAGATTACAAAGAAGACAATAAAGCACATATCTAAATGATTTTTACATGTTAATATATACAATACTTTACTTATTTTGAATGCCTCTTTATGTTATTGAAATTTAAAACAAATATTAATAGCATTATGTTATGTTAACTTGACATACGTATCACCGCACATGATGCAAAAGTCCATATTTTCAAACAATTGTTGGTGTTATCACTAAGGTTGGACTAGGAATAAAAATCTAGTGTTTGAAACACATCTATAAAGGTGGGTTGGATGATAACGATGATGAGTTGATCTTGTGACTAAAGAAGTTCAAGACAATATGAAAGGAGAAGAGTTGCACTGTAATATGCGACAAATGAACAGATATGACCAAGAGATTAATGATAAACTTACTCATTTACTATTCTAAGCATCACATTTTTTAAATCTATTAATGTATCTGGGCAAATCAAGAATGCGGAATACTTGTTTGGTCTCGTGAATAATGTTGTCAAAGAAAAAGGTAAAGATAATATTGTTCAATTTGTCATTGACAATGAAGATTCTTATAAAGGTGCAAGGAAGCAGATGATGGAGGCAGAATCACACTTATTTTGTGAGCCTAGTGCTACACATTCAATTGATCTTGAAGGACATTAGGAATGAGCCATCTGTCAAGTCCTTGGTGAGTTAAGGATAATTGATTATATCATTTATATATGGGCATCCTAAACTCTTACACCTCATGAAAGAATATAGAGATGGACAAGATCTAATACAACTTGGTCCAACGAGATTTGCCACGTATTTCCATATATTAAAAACCCTACTAAGACATCAACACGACTTGAAGAGATTCATACTTTCATTAGCATACATCAATTACATGGCTAACCTTGATTGTAAAATGGATCAATTCGACATCCTAGCAAAGATAAAGCATATTATTGAGAACAATAGATGGTAAAAAAAGAGTGCAACATTACTTATTTTTAATAGAATCCCTGGTACATGTGATAAGATTGGTGGATTTAAATGACAAAAACCAGATCGAGTACATATATAATGCAATGGACAAAGCCAAGATGAGAATCAAAAAGAAACATTCAAGGAGCTACAAGAAATGATGAAAGATAATAAATAAAAAATGGAATAAGACATTTCACCACGATATTCATGCCGTACGTATTTTTGTGGTATATTTCATGCTTTTCATTGTAGTAACGTGCTACTACCGTTAATGGTTATCTTCCCCCTTTGACAGGATTTTTTTTAAACCTAAAGATACAATATAACGGACAAGTATTCAATAACTCAGAGGTTATACAAGACATGTTTTCAATGATTCAACATTTATGTAACACTCCTCAACACAAAATAAAAGTTGAAATTGAAATAAGTGATTGATACTTACATACGAGTAATTAAGTTTTAAATGCCATGTATAAATTAATTTCTATTTCATATCATAATTCATGTGACATTATATAAGCATCGAATTGGAGTCTACGAAAATCCAGATTTACAATATTCATATGACAAGGTTTCTTCTTGTATGTTTACTTACAATTGGGTTATGTTAATAATTTGTGTAAGAAGATTACACACTTACTATATTATTTATTTTTTTTACAAATTACAACTGAGTGGTGGATCCAAGTATCAAACATAGGAACTCACTCGTCGCTAATACAGTATGAGTATTAAGTCAAAGCACTAGTTCATCACAGTGTGAGTACTTATAGCCTGATACATCAAAAATTAAAGAATAGGCTGAAGAGTGAGAGACTAAACAAACCAATGTTTTGCCATTGCAATATGCGACTAAGAATCAAGAACATTAAGAATCGACGAAAAAAATTCTGAAGAAAGATTTGCAAGATTTACAGGTGGTCTTTATGAACAAAGACATAATGTAGGTGATCAGAGACTATCACATAGGGAATGTTAACTTCGAATACCTCTTTCAAGAAAAGCATTCACTATTAGAATGGATGCAAGATAAGAATGCCGAACCAGCTCCAAAGTTTGACCCCAATGATCGAGCATGTGCTGAACGAGGGCTTGACAGCGTAGTCGATGAGAATGATGATGAACAAATGCAAGACCAACCTTGTAAGCTCCGGTCCAGCACGATTCACCTCACACCACAACTCCGGAGCCAGCTCCAAGGCCTCCAATCACAACTTCAGGTCCTTCTACTGTCCAGAAGAGTACATAGAGAAAAGAAAGATTTGAAGAATTCAAATCATTGAAGAAAGTATACCAACGCAATGTTGGATAGAGTATGCAACATGAAGAAGCAGGAAAGAGAAGAAAACTAGTCGTCAGGCGAAGACGTATTAGTCTCAGTGATAGTACTCAGGCACTCTCCTCAAATGATAAAAAAGGAAGAGTTCATTCCACCTAAACAATAGCAAAATCAAGATGATTCAGATGAAAGTGAAGGAGGACGAGGGAAAGGTGGTTCAAGTACCGACAGTGTACGTATGAGTGAAGCAAGGCCTGATAATTTGGGTCAGAGACAATATTCAAGTAGAAGAATTCCCTGTCTAAATCAGTTGGGGTTTTTTATGAGCATGGGGTAGCAAATTATCCGTAACCAGCTTTAGACTTCGAGCCATGTTATTCATCCTCACCTCCAGCTTCAGCATCCTCAAGTGTGTATGATTTATATCAAATAGTCAAGTCATTATTTTCATATTAGAACAAGCGAATCGTGACTGACTACTCTCAATGGAGCACTCAATAAACTCAGGAGAATGAAAACTATGAAGGTCAATTCCGTAGATAGTGGTGATGAGAAGGTATCATTTTTTTCTTTTCTTTTTTTTCATATGAATTGTACAATTTTATTTATTTATTGAAATGAATATCAGTGTTATTTAATATCCATTTGTCTTAATGTGTCTCATATATAGTGATAGTCACATTATTGTGTGTTAGATGTTTTTTTAATTTTTTTAGGTACTCTCATATTATTTTAGCATTTATTATGTTTTTTAAAATTTGTTTAAAAAAATAAAAAAATACCCGATCTAGACCAATTTAAGATCGGGATTCCTTCGAGAGAATCAGCCTGGATCAATCAAATACGATCCGATTTGAATCAGATTAGCACTAGCCGATCCTGGCTCAATCCGACAATGTTTGTTGTACCGTGCCTTGTCGTCAAGACAAGCACAATCAACGATAATGTGAAGTCAGTGATGCCCTCGATCGAAGGCCCTTTCCTGTGCCTTGGAGCTCCAACATCCGACACCATGATCCTTACGCGCCATTTGATATATTTGACTGTATTAAATCTCAAAGTTAACATTTTGATATCTTTGATATCATATTCTCAAAATTGATTTTACATTTAATAATTTAAATTTGTCTTTTTAAATTTGCATTCCATATAAACTATGTGGGTTGTATTAATGCGCCATAGCTATAACAAGAGAAATTTGGCACATGAATATCATTTGATATGGAATAAGGATAATCAAGTTACATCGACGTGTGGGGAAGCTCATATACCATTATCACCTCAAATCATATCATATGGGATATTTTCATAGCTTTATGTAGGCAACAGATACATTCTCAATTCCGTACTTTGATCTTAGGATTAGTTTAGCATTGTGACATGTATCACCACCCCTTGGACCAAATAGGAATTAATGTAGCATGCCCATATACCCGTTCAGGATCAATACACCTTGGGGTCATGCTCATATCCCCAACATAATGAAGGGCCTAACATAATAAACTTAAAATTATTTTTACATGTTCAAATATTTAAGAGATACATTTTCACTTTTGTCATTTGGTCATTTTCAGCCCATATTCATGTCATCATGTCATCTCGGCCATGGAAGGTCTATCTTCAAGTCGTTTCGGTCATACAAAGGCCTATTTTGCATCACTTCGACCTTGATGGCCCAATTTGCTTCATATCATCATGTTCCTCCCATTTAGTTAGAACCAACTATGTCATCACCTTTGTTTTCAAGGTGACACCTAGGTGTCTCAAGGCCAATCAAGGCAAGGGTGCCTAGGTGACCAAGGGTATTTAGGGTCATTTTAACTAATTTAATAATAAATAATATTAATTAAATATCAACATCAATTAATTAAGTGATTTTGAGATAAAAATAACTAGTTTTATAATTAATTTGATTATAAATAGACATTTTGATATAATAATAATCAGAATTAAATAATTTTATAAATGTTTACTAATAGTTAATACAAATTAAGTGCTAAAATTAACTTGTATTTAAGTTATTTAGTCTATGAAACTACACACTTGCACATTATTAATTAATTTACAATGTGTCATAGTCTTGTATTATTGATCACATAGATATTTGTTATTTTATCAATATTACTATTTAAAAAAGATGTCGCCTAATACCTCGCCTTGTCGTCTAGGTGCCATGGCAGTACAATGTCACCTTGGTCGTCTTAGTCGCCTTGAAAACTTTGGCCATCACCTTCAGCTCTTGCCAATTTTGAAGCTCGTTGGTGCGTTGTCACTTGTTACCATATTTCATATGTCATGGAGAATACAAGACATGTATAAGATCAAAGAGAGATAGGCCATAGAGAATTTCAAATAGGCGTGATACCAAAGTTACCCTGGTGCCTTTTTAGTTAAACATATTGAACATTAGAGAGCCGAGTATGGCATAGTTTCTATAGTTCTAAGCATTGATCGCGGAATCGGCTGATCCAGATCGGAATTGGCTGATTCCTGGATCGGATCGGCCATTGCCGATCCGATTCTTAGCCGAAGGACCGATCTTGAAAAAAATTCCAGCAGAATCAATCGGAATCGGCCGGATCGGTTGGAATCTGATCAAGATCAGATTGGAATCGGAATCAGATCGGCCGAATCGGTCGGGATCGGAATCGGAATCGGAATCGAATCATTTTTTTTTCATTTTTTGCTATTACAGTCAGATCGACCAGGATCGGCCAGAATCAGTCCGGAATCGGATCGGAATTGGAATCGGATCGGGTTTTTTTTGCTTTTTTTTGCTTACCGATTCTAGATCGATTTTCTTCCATTGGATCGGTCCGATCCGATCCGATCCGGATCGGATCGATACCCACCGATCCCGATTCCGATTCCGATTCCGATCCCACAATCCTTGGTTCTAAGTGTATACATAGGCGACTGTTATAGGCCATGGGAGAGAAGTCAGATGGGGTATATATGCTACCATATGGCCATGAAGGATAGGCCAGATAGGAGGTGAATGAGAGCTGTCATATGACCATGATAGGAAGGCCAGATATAAGTCAAAGGGGACTATCATATGCCATAGGCATGGGGGCCGAGCAGAGTGTATATAGAATGATCATTAGCTGAATACGTAGCCATGAAAAGAGGGTCGAACAAGACTATGTATAGGGGTTACCAAGTGGCCATATACGAAAGTTGAGTATGACATAAACATGTGATCATGAAGAAGGAACCGAAGAGGGCTGTATGTGTGCTGTGGGTTTCAGCCATAAGAATTAGCATGGAGGAGGTACACACGTGAGCTAAGGTATTAGCATTTGAGGTAGGCCAAGAGAGTATCAGCATGGCGTGATGGATCATGGGGATATGTTGACTATATAGGATCATGATAAGGGCGCTGAACAGTGGGACGTATGAGCTATGCATGGAGTTTCAGCTATGGGCATAAAAGGAGGTGGCCAATGGGATCTATGGGCATATAGTGAAGAAGACAAGGGGGTGGAGTAGAGCTGTATATAGCTGTATATGTTACATGGCTCGCTTCTTTCTTCTTCCCCTCGGCTATTCTCCTTGAGCAAGCAATGACAATAACCCCTCTGTTGGCACCAAATTTTTTCAAAGTACTAAAATGAGGGTCGGGCCCACCATAGTGTCTTAATGGATCAGCTAGGACGAATAATGGGCCGAGAAAGTCAAATCATGGCCTAGAAAGGTTCAAACACCTTCATTCAGCCCGCTTAACTCAGATTTGAGCAATGTCAAAGTCGGTTTGAAAATCCAACCCAAATTCGGTAAATCCGAGTCAGGATAATACAAATGGGTTTTGAAAATGCCTCGACAAGCTTAATGGGCCCAAATGGCGAAGATAACAAGCCTACTGCATAACCCTAGTCATAAGCTTGCAACGGTGCCCAAAATATGAAAAACATATATCGAAAGGCCGTTTTGCCCTTAACACTTCGAGATAAATCGGGCAGGTTCGAAAAAAAATCTGACACCATCACAATATTTGTCGAATATAGAGCTGGACAACACTAGAGACATCAAAAATCCAATCAACGATCGAAAAGTTATTCAAGAAAAATTAAATTTGGACGGGACTTCGTGTCCCGTCACCTTAAGGGCAACATGGTCCAACAAGCTACCGAGCAGTTTCGAGAGCCAAATATTTCAGTTCTATGGTCCAAGACATTAGTCTCAGGGAAATTGGTGCACCAAATTGAAATACAGCGAAGGATTTGATTCAATTTCATTTGATTGCAATTTTTGAAACTATCAGTAGCCAAGATCATGCCGATCGGAAAATTCGATAAAATCAAGGAATCGATACAATTCAGGAGGTCCAGCCACACATCATAATGGAGCATGAGATTAATGGCCATCGACGCATATGCTGGATTTTTTCGAGTAAATTTGGGGCATAAAATTATTAATTCCCCATAGGGATTAATACTAGCCATCCAATCGGATGCATCCCAATGAAAAGCAGATTAAAATTAGCCTAAGATAAGTCAGCTGCTATCTTCCTTTTACCTGCCAGCATGCCATCGAGATCTTCTAAGTTTTCTTAGCTTAGGAGATATTGATAAGAAGAGATTCGTAAACAGGAGAAAAAGAAGGAAGCATGACCTGAATTCTTGCCTACTAGCAGGCCCACGCGCACAACTCTCCCCCTACCCGGAATTCTCTCCCTCTCCATGGAATTTTCTCCCCTGAATTTCCCCTACCCAGCGGCTATTGCTCCCTCAACAAACTTCTCTCTCCAGAAGACTCCCTCGGGGGCCTGATCCTTCGGCAACAATAGAGGCACAAGATCTCAAGTATGTAGTTCTCTCGTGGCAAAAACCAACCCCACACAAAGTTCTCCCTCGGCCTGATCAATAGAGGACCCGGCACGGCAGTTTCTCTCCCCTGGATCTCTCTCGGCTAGCAGGTCCACATGTTTATCCCCAGAGGGGAATTTCTTCTCTCTTCCATAGGAGCACACGAGAGAAGAGCCCAGAAGCTCCCCCCCCTCCGTGGCGACTTCTCTTCCCCGAGCTCTCTCTCTTCTGCAGGCCGGTCGACAGAAATCCCCTGAGTTTCCCTCTCTTGGAGCTCTCTTCTGCATGGCCTCCTACAAGTGCAGCAGTTTCGGCGGGGGCCATCTCTGATAACAGTATCTGAAGCAAAGGCCACATCAACACTCTCCTCCCACCGCCACCGCAGCTTTCTCCTATAATTGCAATACCATCCACGAGAGTCTTCTCCAACAGTAGAAGAAACAGCAACAGTCGCCGGAACTCCTACGCGATCCCTCCTCTCCTACCTCCTCATCCGGCAGCAGCGGCAGCACCAACTTCTCCTTTCAACACAAGGATTTCAGAATCGGGGGACCGGTCAGATTTTGATTCCCAGGAATCGGTCGGAATCGGCCGATTCCTAGAAAGGGAATCGATCCAAGAATCAGTTTAGATCATTTTTTTTGGAAATTTTTTCATCAAAAGATCAGAAAAAATTCTAAAAATAGGAAATGTTTTAGAAAAAATTTTAAAAATACGATTAGCATGCATCCGCATGGAATAATTGTTAATGAACATGAAGAGATGTTAAGTACATGTTGAAATATAAAAAATATAATAAATTTAAATTGTATCACATGAAAACATAAAAATAGAAATATACATGTCATCAATATAAGGCCAATATTCATGATATGGAAATTGGCATTTCTCCTGTTCCTGCTGTCGATGCTCCTCAGTTGTGCTCAGTCTTCTATTAAGTGCGAGAGCATATCCATATGAAAATAATGACGATGTCATGCTATCAAAGTCGTAGGCATCGGATCGTGGGATGTAGGTAAGCTCAAGTGGAGGAATCCACGACTGCTGAGGATCATAAAACGTTGGATATTCTAGCTCAATATAATGCGATAGTGGTGTTTGTTCATCCAGCGTGATACAATTTTGGCTACCGTGAATCAAGTGACCGAGCTGCTGATGGCTACATCGCTGGTATGCACTCCTCGTCATCATCAACTGAGGAGGGAGAAGGAGCCTATGTGCTGTCATCTGGGCTCACAGGTTGTCTGATCTCCAGCTTTCTTTTATTCGCATCTTCAGTCATCTCTGATGTCCCACCACAACCCAAAGAATTTTTTAACTTCGAAAATACGCCCATTTTTCGTGCTGTCATATTTGTTTTCGTTTTGCCTAGACTAGGAATGGGCTGGGTAGCGGCGGCTGGGACTGGAGCTGGGGCTAAAGCTGGAGGTGGCTACTGTATAGCTGCTGGGGCAGAAAAAGAGCATGCTTGAGCCTGAGAAGTAAGTCGAGCTGGAGCATCTTCCTCGGCCTCAACACCATCCAACTTTCCTTCAACCCATGCATGGTCATCAGGATCAAACTCAGCTGGATGATCCCTAACTGCTCTCTCCTCTATCCAAGAGGCAAGTGCATGCTCCTCCTGTAATATCTGATCCACATCCACCTCCTCAAGTGGTGGTGTGGCGGAGGTATGCCTCTGCTCGTATGGACCACTTGCGAACCGTGCAAATCGCTCCTCAGAGATCTTCCATTGATCCTTGATATTCTTGATGTGCAGCCTCATATTGTAATGACAGAAGACCAACTTCTCTATCTGGTCTGAGGTCAACATGTTCCTTCTCTTTGTATGTATCAGGTTCAATGTACTCCAATTCCTCTCACAAAGAGAGGAACTAGTGCTCTGGCTGAGTATCCTAATACTAATGACAACAAGTGGATTCCATCCACTCCTAGTGTTCACCTGAACCTACCACTCAGCTGTAAAAAAAAGAAAAGACAAACAATCAGCCCTGCATCTTCAATAACTTATAAAATAAGGAAATAAAATCTTCATCACAAATAAGTATACCAGGTGACACTTTGTCGTACTAATACCTCATATCAGCATCTGAGTATACCTCGACCCTTATCTTATACCTCTGCATCTGAAAAATATATTTAAAATAATTTATTAGTTGTCTAATAATTTTAGACTCCAAATTATTGACTAAACTCCAACTTACTTCTATCTCAGCTTCTATTATGTCCTGCTAAAATCGATAAAGATGCTGAATAATAGATAGTATATCCTGATCACCTCGTTGTCGTTCATCGTCTGTCCTCTATATTGGATGCGGGGGTTCAAAAATTATCCTACAAGAATTTATCAATTAACATTATGAATAAGATAATTATTGACTAAACTTAAAGTAGGTATGCACAAATATTTTTATCACCCACTAACCTGCAGCATGGACATCGTCGTGCAAAGTCTTGTCCCATCGGTCATCTATGATCTTCTGCGCCTACCTGACAAGAGTAGAGACACTCTTCTCCTTGCCTTTATCCTATAGTATGAGATTAATAGAATGTGCTGCACAGGGCACCCTCAACAAATGCTACATCTTCTCCATCAGCTTCTTCCCAGCCGTCATATACGAGGGTTCGTTATCAGTAACAACATGAACTACATTCTCCTCCCCAATCTCCTCCACCACAGCATCCATCAAGAAAAAAAAGTAGTCAACATTTTTAATCTTCCAAGAAGCATCCACCGACTTTAAAAACGTAGTCCCCTAGAACAATATACCAAGAAGTTTATCATACTCCTCTTGGTGATACATGTCCACCCGTCACACATAATCGTGCAACCCCTCTCCTTCCACACCAATCTAAACCCATCCATCCACTCCCTCAACTCCTGCACCTCCTCCTCCAGCCCACCACCATATATATGTCTGTTGCTTGGGACTTGCAGACCCGGTCCAACCTCACTCACGGCATCTATCGCAGTCTGGAAGTAAGGGCTGGTGGTTGCATGTGCTGGGATGCCTACATTAAGTTAAAAAAAATTTGGATCAGCAAAAAATAAGGTTAACTAAATAAAACACACATAAAAACTATTTTAAGAGTCTTACCTACATGTAAAAACCACTTCACAATGTGGCGAACGGCTCTCTTTGTAGCCGTTCTTGTTGCCTTCATCCCCTTCAAGGCTTGTTTAATCTCCATCTGTCCAGCGCTTTGTTTCCTAAACTAATACTCATCACTCGGTGTAAACCGAGTACTGGCGGAATGGCGGTGTGGCTCCTATCTACATTCCTCACTATCCCGGTCCCGGGTAGGGCGAGCTGATGTTGATCAGCCAAGAACTAGGTCAGATCTGGACCCTGACCCTCTTGCTCCCCTCCTCCTCTCTTCCTCCGTAGCAGATGCACGCTTAGTAGCGTGTCAAGCATGTCTAAGCTCGGAATTCGTGGAGTCATCCTTACTCTCCTCCTCCGGCTCGACTGATGCCTTCCCCTTGCCTTTCTCTTTATATGTAGGCAAATCTCGGTCCCTCCTCTCAAGTAGCTCATCGTGCAACTCCTCCCTCTACTCAATCCTAATAAACTGTTAAGAGGTTCTACATGTCATATAGCATCGTATCTGCTCAGTCTTCTCCCTCTGCACCTTATCATATTTTTTATCATTCCAACATGTTCCGGCAATATGCTGTTTCAGCCGGAACACAGCCCCGTTCATCTCCTTCTCACATCACTTGCATTGTACTCTCTTTCTGGCTGCGTCTACCATATAGCCGTGTTCCCAATCCACGTCATAAGGACGTGCTAGTGCTACATCACCCTAATCAGTCATTGTTTATACCTGCAAAAATTGCAAACAATTCATAGAAAATTATTAGACATTCTATAAATTGCTTTAGGGGCTGTTCGGGAAGTAGACAAACCGTCGAACATACTAATTAGTATGTTTGGAGGGTTACGTCTTTGCCGGAAAGGGTCGTAAATTGGCGTACGAGGTTTACGGAATTTTTTCCGTACAAAGAACATCCAATCGATGTTCTTACAACTGGAACAGAGTTATTCGGTCAAAAATCGGTGAGTTTAACCGTACTCGGACTCGTCGGAAATGCGTCAAAATTGGCGTACGGGGTTTCCAAAAATTTTTCGTACTAAAGAATATCCAATCGATGTTCTTACAAGTTGAACGGAGTTGTTCGGTCAGAAATCAATGAGTTTAACCATGCTCGGAGTCATCGGAAACGCGTAAGAAAGGGCGTATAGGGTTTTCAGTGAGAAATCTTACCGACAATCAGCTTATGATCGAAGAAGAGGTTGAATCAAGGTGAATCGGAGCTTGGATCGGTGGAATCCCTTGAAGGGATCGGCTGGAATCGCTAGAATCGCCAGAATCGGTGCTGGAATCGTTGGAATCGCCGCTTGAATCGACGAAATCGCTCTGGAATCAACGTTGACAGCTGGGATCAACCTCGGAATCGTCAGATCGATCGATTTTGTGGATTGAATCACCCTAGAATCGCCACTCTGGTCACCGCAGCCTGCTGGTTGCATGGGAATCGACCTGCACAGTCTTGGTTCGATTCCCGGTCCGGAATCGGTCCAGGAATCGAACCGGACTAGACAGACTGGTTTCCAGCCGAATCGACCGATTCTAGGCTGAATCCGTCGGAATTGGATCGATTCCGACCGATTCAGTCCGATTCCAGCAGAATTCCCTCCGGAATCGGAGCTTCCGTAGGGGATCGGTCGAAATCGACTGATCCGATACCGGTGATTCGGCAATCAATGTTTCAGCACCATCTGCGCAAGAAGGAGAAGACAGGACAGGAGCAGCAGCCCCTGCTCCCTCCAGCAGATCCTCCCTCTTCCAGCAGAGGTCTGCTCAATCAAGAGATCTAAAGCAGAATCCTTCAACAAGGAGGTCGGCAGGTTCTCTTCTTCCAGTCTCACATCTGCGTAGGGAAGAGGTCTGCTCAATCAAGAGATCTAAAGCAAAATCCTTCAACAAGGAGGTCGGCAGGTTCTCTTCTTCCAGTCTCACATCTGCGTAAGGAAGAAGAAGAAGAAGAAGAAGAAGAAGAAGAAGAAGACGAAGAAGAAGAAGAAGAGCCATGTAGCCCATGCGTTCGGCCCCTCCTTTTCTCCTCCACTATCTTCTGTTGTCCCTCTGCATAACCCATAGCCGACAGCCCCTCCATGGGCACCTGCAGACACTTGGTGATCCCTCAATAGACCCCTGCACAAGGCCCTTTTGTGCAATCTGCTACAGCCCTCCTGCAGATCCATTCATCCCATTGTGGGACCCCTTACAGCCATCCCATTCGCACCCTTTGAATCCCCCAAGCAGGTCCCCACGTACAGTCACCTAAAACCCCCCAAGAATCCCCTTCACGGTACCATTTTCAAGTCTAACCAGTCCTCCCGTGGGCTTGAGATAAGGGTCAACATCCAGGCCTCTTGGAATCTGTCCAACGGCCTAAAAGACTACTCGGGTGAGGCCCATATTCTCGACCCAATCAGTCCCCTATGTGGTCCCTTCCAACGCCCCTTAAAGTGGGCCCGAGCCAGTCCCATTTCTACCCTTGCACAGCACCTTCAAACAGCCCCCTTGCGGCTTATAAATCTGTCCTGATCAGATTCCTAGATCAGACCACATGCTGTCCCGGTTTCCACCCATAACTGAACCCCATGTCGTCCCGGTTTTAAACCTGAAAATCAGACCTTTAAACAGGTCCTTATACAGCCCCTTTACGGCATATTTTCCAAGGTCAATCAGTCTCCTAGAGGGTTTGAGATAAAGGTCGACATCCGGGCCTCTTGGAATCCATCCGACAGGCTAAGAGACTACTCGGGTGGGGCTTTCGCCATTGGTCCAAACAGTCCCTTAAGTGGTATGATTTTTTTCCAGCTTCTTTCCCAGTCCATGCAGACCTGCCAAATAGTCCCAAACCGGTTCATTTAGGCACCTAAAATCAGACTGCAAAACAGTCCATCAACCAACTGGTCTCCAGCCCTCAACTGACCTGTATACCCCACTGTGCAGCACCTAAACAGTCCACCTGCAGCAGCCCTTTGGCCCCCTTGCTTGGCCTACCCGTCATACCCCCAAATAGATCCCAAACAGTCCCAGTTCTGCCCCTGTTCAGTCCCTTTAATCAGGCCCAAAGTCCCCTTAACCGGTCCCATGCAGCAGCCCCTGCTGATGCCCTTAATCAGGCCCAATTTCGGCCCTGCTGCAGACTCCTACCGAGCCCCTCAAACAGGCCTTGTTCAATCCCTTTTCTGGCCCCCTGCGCCGCACCTGAACTCCCCTTTGCACAGTCCCTCAAACCAGTTCCCAAAACAGCCCACTTCCTGTCCAATTCAGCTCATTTATCCTGTTGCTACGGCCCTTGAAGGCGTCCCAAAACAGGTGCTGGTTCGGTGCAAAAACAAGTCCCGGCACAGTACTACAAACAAGTCCCGGCACAGTGCAACTTAAACATAAAATTCAAAATCCAACTCAAATTTGAAAACAATTTCAAACCAAATAAAAAAAATCAACTTTCGACAAATTTAAAATAACAAACTTGTTCACATCTCATCGAGCCCGGAAGGTCGGCGCCCTTTGTGTTCTTTACAGGTTGTGAATATGCACGCTCTCGACAAAAAGATCATTATGGCAGTTAATCAAAGATGTTCAAGCAGTTGCTCAATGCAAAATTAAATAAGGAGTTAGCAGTTGCTCAATGTCGATGAAAGACAAGTAAGATGAAAACCAAAACACTTCAAAAGGGAAAGGCATCATACCAAACATGAAAGATATCAAACTTAAAGCAAGCTCCAAAGATAAAAGACAAAGTTTTAATCAAGTCAAAATCAAAACAAAACACATCCCAAATGAAATCCAAAATCAACTCAAACATAACAAATTAAACTCAAAACACTATGTTTGACTTCCATTACGTGTATGGTACTTGTTGGCACTTAAAATTAAGGCAAAGGGGAGCTAGAAATATTTAATTCCCTGCACCCTTAATTCCTATATAAATTCAAGGAGTCCAGGTATCCAGGAGCTGATAGGCTCCTGTTCTAAAGGAAAAGGAATGGCAATAGCCTCGACCAATGATGGCATATGAAGAGGCTAGGTCCTTGCATATAGATCAAAAGAAAAAATAGGGAAGTGAATGTGTTGTTTCAATGAGAACACCTCAACACATGCGGTTAGGTAAATGCTTGTGAAGAAGCATGGTAGGAGACAATTAATATGATGCCGACAGAAAATAGAAAGGGAGAGCTGGATCAATAAGTATATCTATGGTACAAGATAAAAGGGTGATCATGTGCGGGCCCTCAATACATTCAAGAGATATATATACTTGTAAGTCATATATTTAGGAGCTAATAGACTCCTATCTAACAAAAAAGAAGAAAGGGGGATGTGATAAAGACCCCGACCAAAGGTGCTGTATGGAGAAGCCGGACCCTTGCATGTTCCTTTAAATAAGAACAGTCCAATATAACCGACCACACATATATTTGCAAAATGCAAGGCATAGGACAGGTTATGGGCAGTCGACAGAAAGAGCTGGAGCTATAAGCATATGTATGGTACAAAACAAATTTATGAGCATGTGCGGCTGATGATAGCCAGGTAGGAATGAAGACTGGACATAGATACAGCCATTATGCCCACTCAAAGGGAAAAGAAAAGGATGGAAGAAGACCCAATCAAGCATGAAGAAGTCGGGTCCTCAAACATATATCCTGTTTCACACAAACAGAGGGGAATTGATAAAGACCCCGACCAAGGGTGGCATATGAAGGAGCTAAACCCCCTACATATGATAAACATGCCCTTCCAAATCAGGACATCCCAATACAACCGGCTACACATATAATTGCAAAATGCAAGGAATGGTATGGGACAATCAATATGCTGTCGACAGAAGGTTGAAGAAGAGAGCTAGATCTATAGGCATACCCATGGTGCAAATCAAAAGAAAGAGCATGTGTGGTTGGTAAAAGACAGCAAGGACCGGAAATAAGATAAGAGAAAGGGAAGATATAGAAGAAAGGGGAGGTGCAGACATGCATACACAACAATAAAGAAAGCCAAGCATAGAATCACAATGTCCGGTGGAAAGAAAAGGAATTACCAATGTATAAAGCAGGAGGGGAGGAATTCACCAAGTGTGCCCACCCGGGTATGACTGAGATAGTATGCACCTCCTCGGCCTGACCCCAAGAAGAAGACAAGGGCACCCAAGAGCTCCAAACAGCAGGTCCGGTGGCTTCTCTCGGCAGGGACAGATGGCTGCAAAAACCTGCTAAGAAGAGATGGTGCGACAGGATGAGGAGGGACCAGCTAGAAGAAGGCTCGCGAGTGGGAGAGTTTGTCTCCAACTAGGAGACTAAACAGAAAACTAATCAGAGGATGATCCGCGGGGGGAAACAGCTTATGGAATTCAAAAGAGATCCAATCAGGAGGCCGAGGTCATCCAATGGCCAAGATTGGCTAGTGAATAATTCAAATGGACCCTGATCCTCATGGATCCTCAACGGTACACCAAGTTGGTCTTATTGGATCCTTAATGAGATAATATCCAATGGATCCAGCCTTAGTAGGTATCCGATGAATAAACCATGGACAGGGTTAATCATCAATTAACAAGGTCTTCCCGGATCCTTAATAGGATTAATATCCAATAAGAGAATCAATGGCTAAGATTAAATGAAACATCAATCCATCGGATGAGCCATATACTTGAGAGAATCCATCAAATGGAAGGACAGGATGGAAGGATATATGTTCAAAGGCCGGGATTGGATGTTGAATAGGTCAAATGGATTATAATCCTCATGGATCTTCAACGGTACAGCACAATGGATCAACCGGATCCTTAATGAGATTAATATCCAATAAAGAGATGGAAGGCTATGATCGAATGGAGCACCTGTCAACAAGGAAAACCCATCAAATGGAGGGCCGGGATTTGATAAGAGATGTCTCATTGGATGCCTTTCACGTGAGAGGATGTAGAAGGTGGGACTGCCACCTGTTCCCCCCATGATCTCCCGAGGATGACATGGCCCGGAATTGGTGTCCATCATGCCCCACTCTCCCCACTGCCAATCATGCGCACATAACTCTCCCCCACTATCGGAACAAGGGAAGGTTTCATGTCCTATAAAAGGCCATCCCGCGGCCTGTGATGAGGGGGGGAGAGCAAGGAGAGAGGTGTGGAGAGTCTGTCAAAATCATCTCAGCAGCAAGGAGTGCATTAGTCATACTCAAGTCCACCACCGGAGCACCAAGAAAAGAGAAGCAATCGAAGGGGAGGTCCTACGGCCACTGTTTTGCAGAGAATTCAGGACAAGTCTCAAAAGCTAGAAGGTGAGATATGGTGTCCATCACTTCATCCGACCCTTGCCAAACACCATATCCATTGGCAGCTTAGTATCCATCTCCTCATCCGTCCCTCTCCAAATGTTATGTCTATTAATAACCCAATACCCATGATCCATGTCCAATTTCACCAAGATATCACCTTGTTTGGCCTAGAAATCTCCAGACAATATTAGAATCCCGCGGGTCCATATGATTCCCAATTTCAAACCTGAAATCCATCCTCACATTCTTCACATATTTCAGTAGGATAAACCAAGAGGTCAGGCTTATAAGAATATCTCACCTCCCGGGCATCAAAGAAGTCTGCCAAGGGGCAGGTCCTTGGGTTGATTTCGTTTGGTCATGATAGTACCAAATTGATGCTCATCTTATTATATATATATATATAGACCTCACTTCAGATATGATCCGAGTACAATATTGGGCCCCATAATCGAGTCCAATTCTGTCTCCCCCGGGGTAGATTTCTGTACCACCCTATATGAAGCCTTTCTTTATACATATATGGACAGGTTTGACCCCCTTCTCGATCCCCTCTTTAGAGCCTCCCTTGGCCTTGAATCTCTGTAATACAAACCCTCAAAGCCCTATCATTCCAACAGAAGTGGAAGGACATTTTATATCACCAAGGTAGAGAGGGGTTATATCCGGCCTCTTTGGAACCCACATGATGGACCAAAGATTCCCCGGGTAGCCCTGACAGAGCAAGGGACATGAGGAGAGAAGGGCCAGCTGGGCCTTGAAGACTCCATGATGGCTAAACACAAAACATGCACAAGTTGTGAATTACCTACTGACCATGAAATCAGGAGGCCGAGAGTGCCTATGGACAGGTTCATACTTATAGCAGAACCTGATTGTGGCCTAACTTCGGGCCTAGCTCAATGCATGTGTCCCGGATAGGACTGAAATTATGTGTGCAGTCCTTTTGGTCCATCTTATAATGGAGAAGATCAATTGCGGGGCAGACCCCTATGAGATAAATAACTCATTTTCATGCATAGAAATATGTACTCCCAAGAGGGATAGGATAGCCTCGATATGATGAGGTGGTGGCTGTATTTATATCCCACCATACAAGGATATGTTGTACACCATATGACATGAATAAAGCATATATGTTGATACTCATATGTTGGTGATCAAGGATCATCATATATATATATATACAATTCATGAGGACCATGTATAATGCAGAAGCTGATTGGGAGGCTAAGTCTGAAAACAAGAGAGCAAGCAGGCTTATTGTGAACCCGATTGCAGGACTTAAACATCTAGGTTCTGGTCTATTCACTGAAATCGAACAAGGAGAAGGTTGTTCTCAAATCTAATAGGAAATGAAAGGCTGGACACAAGGTTTGGTACTATGAGTACTAGCCTAAACTAGAGCATGAAATCTCAAGAGAGTCGCAAGTGTTAAATTCCCATTACCCACTTAAAATATAAAATTGGGTTAAAATACAGCCATGTTCATGGACATCCCCAATCTGTTTGGACTAGAGTTCGTATATACTTCATCAGATGAGTAAGAAGACATTGAGCCCAGTCCAGGGGGTCTGCATAGTTTGATATTTAAGGCTAAGGCCTGTTTAAAGGAAGTGAGGAGACAAGTCTCATAGCAATGGGACTTTGAATGGTGATAGTGTCCTATCCGGGTCTGTTCTACATACACCTATACATATAAAAGAAAGGGCAGCCATCTAAGCCTCATAAAAAAAATTGAATGTTCGGAAGCCACAAAGAAGGAGGAAGAGTCATGGGACTCACCCTCAAGACAGATTTCCAAATCTGGAAACCCCCACCCCGGAGGCCTACATTTTGGAGATTTCAATTCTGATTTATGTTATGATCTTGATAATATGAGCCTCTCGACCATAGGCAACATGGTTTAGCTCCCTGGGTTTTGACCCTAATTTCAGCTGGTCCGGGGGACATATAAAGAGAGGATGTTGGTTAATTTTTGGCTGGCCTTGGATCTAAATATAATCAGATCATTAAGAACCTGGGTACGAGGCTAAGTTAAATATCCCATAGCCTATATACAGATCTTGTATGGCAGACTCATAGCCGAGCTTAGGTAGCTTAAATGACATACATTTCAGGCTCATATAAGCCTGAGTTTTTTTTTTACATGAGATTTCAGGATGGATTCAATACCTATCATGGGGCAGACCCTAATACATGGTCCAGGCCCGGATTATGACCAGTCTAAAATCAGTTTCAGGATCTTTATGCATAAAGATCCTGTGGGACAAGCTTGTAGCCGAGCTTGAGTGGCTTAGGTGATAAACATTTCAGGTTTACATAAGCCTGGTTTTGCATGAGATTTCAAGCTTCGATGTAGAGTAGATGTAATACCTATCATAGGACAGATCCTAACATATGGTTCATTGTAAGATAATGACTAATTTAAGGTCAATATCAGGGTCTCAGCTTTGATCTATGTATATAAATTTGGTTCACGGAAGGCTTGAGTTAGAGGTCAAGGTAATTCTTCCTTGGTCTATATAAAGGTCTTGCACGGTGGGTCTGTGGCCGAGCCAGAGTGGTTAGAACATGGGCATTTCAGGTGTAAACAAACCTTATATCGTTTGACATTTCAGGTTCAGTACGAGATGGATAGAATATCTATCATGAAACAGACCTTAAGGCATGGTTTAACATAGAATCATGACCAGTTTAGGACCCATATCAGGGTCGGATATGGACCTGAACCTAGGTGGGATTTAGGAGTTAATTGTTCAGATTCGGGTTGGGATTTATGTCAAGCCAGCCGGGGTCTTTATCTATAGCTAAGGCCCATAGCCCATATGTAAGCAATGTCCAGCATAAATAGGATCTTCGGTGAGGGAGTATACCCAGGTCTGAGTGTTAATAAAAATAGAAGCAAGTCCGGGTGTGAATAGGAGTTGAAAGTCCTAATCTTGAGAAGTGATTAAGTTCTGAGTTTAGCATATTTAAACTCAGGATTTAGAGTATAAAATGATGGACTCGAGTCTAATACATAAGATATCTTGGGAATATGTCCATATGCTTAATCCTAGGTGTTTGAGACTGGATCGGTTCCATACCCATAGAAGAAGGAGAATTCCAACAATGAGAGCCATGTGACAAATGAGTCCATAGATCAATTTCTCCTTGACATGATAGGTCTGAACCTAGCAGCTCAATAAGAGGTCAAAAGCGTGCGGTGTTTCAGATTGAGGACTTCAGCCAAATCAAGTCCCAAACCTTAGTCATGACTATGGATGTTCTAAAGCATATAACAAGTATGGACAGAATGAGCCCTATGCCTAATAATGAAAGTCTCAGGTCATAGTATTGATAGGGAGCATATGCCATTTCACTAAGTTCTGGTTTCATCACTAAATCTAAGATGATAGACCTAGATCATAAAATGGTGTATGTGGGTAGATTTCATCTAGTCTAAGGTATTAGGACTTGTATGAAATCGACATGGAAGTTTATGACGAGATTCGATCCTATTACGATCAGATCCTAATAGACTTTAATAATTCCGAATATGGATTCATTAAGGAACATAAACCTTGAAATGTCCAAACTTAAGATGACAAGTTTGCATTCCATTGATTTTATGAGTTATTACTCTCATGTGTATGCGTTTCATGGATGAATGTTTCCTTCTATACGAGTTGCTACGACAGTTAATCAAGGGTGTTCGAGAATCTCGATGTAATTAACATCGGAAATTCGCAACTTCCGATGGAGAGAAGTCTAAAGACAAACTTCATGAACCCTAACCTCGACATACATATTTTATGCATATCGCATATTTTGGCTAATATTTTCTATGAAATATCATATACTTTCATAGTAGCCAAAGATGAGATAATGAAGGTTCATTTCCCAAATAAACGGAAGTTAAATGAAGTTTCAAACTACGCCATACTACATATTTTTATATTTTTATGTATTCGATATAAACTTCGAGGTTTCGCAGTACTACATTCCTCATGTGCTTATTCTGTGGATGTATGGATTCAGTTCCAAAATTTCTATGGTGGGTAATCAACATTATTCGAGTAGTTGCTCAATATAATTAACACCGAAATATTGAAAATTCAGTGAGAAGTCAAATTTTCAAAGAACTTAAATAACCTCAACCAAATAAAAAGATATATGAAACCTGTTTTTTAAGTTCCTAAATACACATACCATGCCAAATTAGCTAATACTTTGTTGGCACCAAAAATTTTCAAAATTTTAATTGAATTTGGATTAAAATCAAATCCAACTCTCATTTGGTCAAATAAGGTTCAATACCCAAATTCTACCCATTAATTGAGTCCACTTCAATTGCCAATTCATTAAGAAGTAGCCCAAGTCAATGCTTATTTGCCTAGCCCAATTTTCACATACGTAATGGGCTGCTTCCTTGTCCTGAATCAAGTCCATTAGGGCCTGTTTGGTAACATAAATTTTTGGGGATAAACCTGGGTTATCTCCTAAATTTTGGGGATAACCCAGGTTTATCCCCAAGTTATCCCCATACCAAACAGCACCTTAAGGATTGATTTTAACCCACTTTTATTGACAATTTCGTAGCACCTTTTAATGAGCTGGATTTAGTCCCAAAACAGGCCCAAACCAGAGCCAATCCTGGCCCACTATTACCTGTGCACAACTGCCTTCAACGCAGCCAGCACCCATGCTTCCTCGGTGGTAGAAGCTTCCAGAACAGTCCTCAATAGGACAGCCAAGAAAATCGGACAGAAATTGTTCCGAAAACCGTTGGAAATTGGCGAGGCATGCTGGTCCTTCCTTGGATGACCAGACCTGCCAAGGATGACCAATAATCTCTCATTAAACGAGAGATCCTCCAGCCCAGAAATAGGCTTGAAAACTTGCTAAAAGTGGCCACCTGCCAGGAAAGCAAGAAGGGTTACGGAGAGACCTTACCAGAAAGGTGATGCTGGCACATTTTTCCTCAGTTAATGTGACCCACAAAGTGGGGCAACCCTGTCATCCTCAGGGGCCACGGGCCCACAGTTACAGCAAGGACAGGACCCCCATTTAATAGATAATTCTCCCACCCAAAGGAGCTTTGAAAAGTTGCTAAAATAATCACCAAACAAGACAGCAGGAAGGAGCAGCTAGAGGATCATCAGTGGAAGACAGATCTGCTGTATCCTTCCTATTTGAAGAAGGACCAGGGGTGAAATATTAAATTGCCATCTTTATGGATTGCAGTGGCAGGTATTACCAAGGTAGGTGGGGTCGGGGATCGGGAGCGGGTAGGTTGGGCCCAAACCGACCTGGGTCAGCCAGGACAGGGTCAGCCGTGGTCGCAATAAAATAATAATTTTAAAATATTCACGGGTCAGGACCCATCGGTCGGCCCAAAAACTAATCGGGTCTGGCCTAGGTCGCGACCCCGCATTCTATGGGTATTACTATCTTTAGCATTGTGGTTGAGGATAGTAAGATTTGATAAAAGAAAAACAAAGTTCCCTCATTAATGCTGGGTCTTCTCGTTTAGAATAAGGTTTGAAAAGTTGATAAAACTGGCACCTGCCAGGGCAGCAGAAGGGAGCTACAAAAGGACCGTCCAGACAAGCCCAAATGCTTGAGTACAAAATTCTTCCACCCAGGGAGAGTTTTAAAAAGGCTGCCAAGGACAGTGGTTGCCAGGAGGACAGAAGTCCATCGGTAGAAGGCCATCAATAGAGAAGAGGATCTGGTGGATTCCTCCCCATTAATGCTGCCCTTGGTTTGAATAGAGGCCTGCCTTATCGAAAGAATCGAGCATGCTCAGCAAGAAGGCTACAAAGAATGCTTCCTTCGGCCACTGACGGGGAAGAAGGCTAGGAGATCAGAAGTCCATCGACTAAAGGAGTGGAAGAGGCTAGGAGTTGTCAAAGTAAAAAAAAGAATATCTTGCACCAGAAGGGTGAAGTAAAGAAAGAAGGTAAAAGCATCTCCCGTTATTTATTTTAGACCCGTCTTCTCATTCATTTCCCAACTCCTCTTTGCCAAGAATCTATTAGATTGAGCTCCAGCTGCTTGAATCAATCACCTGTCGGGTATCCTAGTAATATTCCTGAGAATTGAAAATTGATCCCATCAAAGATCAGTCTCAAAATCAACTCCATCTCTTGCACCCGAAGGGGGAAGAGGATAAAACATGAAGAGAAAAAAAAAAAGGAGCCCGATAGGTGATACTTCAGCTCTACCATATTCCCCAATCTCTTTCTATCTCAAGAACCATGCTAACTAGTCCCTTAGACAGATAAGTGGGACTCCTTCCTAAGCATTCTGTTAGTCTCCATGCTCAGTCTCCAATCCAAGTCTACAGTCACATCTATACAGTCCCCAACTCAAGTCTATAGTCACCTCTGTCTGGCCCCTAGCCCATTCCTTACGTGATGGTTTGTATCCCAAATCTCCCTTGAAAGGATGAAAAGAAAAGAGAAAATTCCATCTCTTGCACCCGAAGGAGGAAGAGAGGAAGAAAAAAGTTGAAAGAAGAGCAAGGCTGTGATATCTCATCATTACCCACCTTGTTTCCCAATTTCCCCAACTTAAGGATCCACAAAACAGCCCCTTGTTCGGACCTATGCAGATCCTATTCCAAGCCTTAAACATCCCCTAAAATAAACCCTGAATCCTATGCTCCAAGACCCAGTCAGATTTGTCCATTAGCCCCTTGGCGAGTCTGCCTTGCTGGTTATGGAGCCATCCAACCGGGCAGACTTTTCTTAGGGGTCTATTCCCTCCATTTGATCCTATATGATGCCACAACCAATCCTGGTCAAAGGCTACCATGTCAGGATGTAGAGTTATAACAGCATACGGGACAGTCAACAAGAGCAGCACTTGTGGAGAATGCAAGGGTCAACAGCAGAACGAGGACCGAACAACTAGAGGACAGATTTTGACAAAGGCCAACTAGCCTAAATAAACATCAAAAATGGCTTCTAGCCATAAAAAACAATAAATAAACAAGATTAAAGAATATTTGCCCATATGCCAAGGAAAGGCTATGTGCTAAGCCATAGGCCGACAAGGTTTATGCCCTTAGAAGAGTCCCCCACAAGTCCTTCAAGGGCCAGGTCTACTCTACGGCTCTACCTAAAATCTGTGGGGTTAGCCTCTACTTCCCAAAATCCATTTAATGTTAAATTTCTTAATGCCTACAAAAGGCCATGAGAGATTTAATCTTAATAATTGCGAGGATTAGTCTCTAGCTTCCAAAATCTATTCAAATTCCGAATGCCTATCAAAGGCTATGGAAATTTAAATCCATGGGATCATGGCCTCTATGTCTCCCACATGTATATTGTACTCAAATTCTCTTGTTAATGAAAATTTCAAATTCAGGCACGTTTCATGTTGAGAAGAGCCTAAATAGCTCTATGGTCTTGAAGGAATGTAAATATAAAAATAAATATAATAACATAAAATAAATAATAATAATAATAATAATAAGATACAGTAATTAAGCAAATCAAGAAAATGTCAAATCCGATCAATTCTGATCCAACAATGATCCCTTAAGCCAAGATACAATTAAACACTTAAAATAAACTTCTAAGGTTGGGCTGCAGAAATCTTAAAATAAATAAAAAATAAATAAACATTAAATAAGACACCTCAAGTAAAAAGTGGCAACCCTAAAAAAATGAAAAGAAGATCAGACTAAAGCCAAACCTGAGCATTAAAAGCATAAACCAGGACTCATTTCAAAAAAATTGGAATCCAAACTGACCCAAAACATAAAAAAGGATAAAATTTAAAACATCCTCAATCCGAACTTCAAAGAAGTCCTAAGGTAAAAAAAAAATGCACTAAATCTTGACCTAACAACAAACATGTAGGTTTAACATAGTTGTCAAAGCGCCCGCCTAGGCGGCAAGGTACTTTTCTAGCAGCACCTTGGTCTGGGGCCAAAAGGTTGCCCGCCTTGGCACCTAAGGCGCCCAAGACGTCCGCCTTCGCCCCCAAGGCGCCTGGCTAGGCGCCCAAGGTCTCATTCATGATTGTTTTTTTCTTTCGAGAGACTTTGCCCTCTTAAAACCCCCCATAAGGAATGCTGCCCCCTTGACCCCCGTGACCTGACCACACAGGTAGATCCGCGATTCGTAGGCACCGATTTAATAATATTGTAAACATATTTCGTTATCACTTATACTATTATATATGGTTAATATTTGTGATTATAAGTACATGTGGTATACTTAAAACTTAAGTTCTCTATTAATCCTCTTTTCTCTCTCACTTTGATATTAGCTATTTCTCATAAAATATATATCAATACATTCATAATTACAAAAAATAAAATCATACTTACAAAATATACATATACATGTATTTATGTTTGTATGTATACATAAATATATATAGTATTAACATCTAGCTATATATATTTGTATATGTATGCATATACACATATACGTATATATAAACATTTAATGTTACCGCCATGACCGCTTAGGTGGCACCTAAGCGGCCGCCTTATCGTCTAAGCAGATTTGGCACCCTTTAATGCCCAACTATGAGGTTTAACCAAATAAAAACAAATTCAGAAATAGTCCAAGAGTTCTGTCCTAAATCATTTAACCAGGAATCTTAACAAAACTGGCTAAATCCATATCCCCAAATGAGCCTTAATCAATTTAAATCAAATCTAACATGATCCCAAAGATAAAATACAACAAGTTTTGATAAAATGAATCAGTAGTTTGAAGCAACCCTTAAGTAAATTTCAATCAACTCGAATTAAATCCAAAGGGAACCTAAACATAAAGGACAAACCAAAAGACCAATCAATCCCCCAACCAAACTCAAATTAGACATCAAAATCCAACTAAAATCAAAGCATTAAGTATTTGCATTCCTTCTAGTTCATGGAGCCGTTGCTCCCAATTGTTCATGTTATGGACGTATGTCTTTTATTTCACGAATTGCTATGTCGAATAATCAAGGGTAGTCAAATGGTTATTCAATGTAATTAACATCAGTACTTCGCAAGTCCGATGGGGATAGGTCAAAATAAATTTTCAAAAAACTTAATAACCACAACATATTTTTTTTACATATCATGGATCAAGCTAAAACTATTATGGAATATCACCTATTTTCCTGGTAATCAATGCTAAGTCAAAACAAAAAAAATGCATTTACAAAACTTTAAAACTTTAATTTTATATTTTGATGTTACATCATACTCCTAGATAATACTATATATTTTTATAATTGTCAAAGCCAAATAAAAACGAAATTCTTTTTCCAAAAAAGAAACCTAAATTTTGAAGTCTAAAATGATGTTACATCACTTTCCAAGCCCATTAAGATTAAGAATTGGATTTTCAATAAGATTGGAATAGGAATTGAAATTGGATTCCTACTAGAATTAGGACCTGTATCCCAATTGAGTTAGGATTTGAATCCTGCTAGGTTTTGGATACTAGTTTGATTAGAAAACGAATTATATTCGAAATGGGATTCAAATCCTATTAAGATTAGGATCTGAATCCAGTAAGAACTGAATCCTAGTGGAGTTGTGATTTAAATCTTAGTTTTACTAGGATTGGAACCCCACTTGATTTAGGATTCGAGTCCTAGTAAGATTAATTACAAGCCATAGGGAAATGTGACCTATTCTTTTTCTCTGCAAAAAAAAACAGATTCTGTGTTTCCCTTTTTCTGGAATTTTTTGTGCCAACAGTAAGATGATTAATATTTTTTTACAAAGATATTAGAGGTGAAACAAAAACTTTAAACATTTAAATTAAGTCAAATCAAATGCCATCAAACTTATTGGTTAAAAAGAATGTTTTTTTATAAAGCAATTATCACAGAAGTAAAAATGGCATGCCGTTCAAAATTCAAACAGAACCCAGCGACCATCCTTGTCACATGCCCATAACAGCTTCCAATGAACAGGATACAACCTTCATAGGGTCATTTCAAGGTGGGAGAATGTGGATCATTCACCCATTCTCCTTCGTGACATTTAACATATGTATTTGGAAGTGGCCGCTTTACCACCAGTTAAACATGAACTTAAAAATTTCTGACTCTACTGATTTTATGGGAAATATAACTAAAGATATAGAGCATTGCATTGACCAAGTAAATTATACTAATTTCTATCATTCTCTAAACGAACAAATACAGACTGTTTGCAGTATCCTCCCTCAACAATACAAAATAGAGAACGGATAAAATTAGCAATGCTAAGGTTACCTCTTCAAAGAAAAAAGCTATAGCAAAAACAAAAGAATGAAAGACTAAGAACTGGCAAAGGAGATCACAAGAAGTAAGACATAATCATATATGACTAATAATGTTAAAAAGAATGCTGAATATATGAGGGTAAGGGTAGGAAACTTGATGATAAATTTGCAAGTGAAAGCACTAAAAGTAAAAAATTGTTACCTAAAACATGAGCAGTAACTATACTGGGTAAATTTTGAAGAAATATCTCTCCTTTTAAAATGTCTAGAACAATAAAAACATGAAAGTAAGCACAGAGACAATTATGCAAATGACACATACAATGTACAAACAATAGCAAAGAAAAGTAGGACAATGTTTCAGTAAAAGTATGATGATCACTTATTCATTTAACACTTTAATTAAGCTTTATCTTTTTAGTTATATAATTATTCTTATTGCTATTTATTTGGCATGATTTGACTTCATTCACTTCAATGGTTTTCATTCTCATTCAGTACAACAGGAATATTTTGGTATGTCACGTGTACACATGATGACATCTGAGTGAAAACAAAATATGTTTGTATTCATTGACAAAGATACAATATGATACAAATGATACAATGAGACGGCACAAAGAGCACATGTTTTTAAATATTGAGGTTGAAGGATCAGGGCATACGTTAGAGGCTTACATCAAAATTAGGGTTTCATATGTCCCAATAGTTCCTTCTATACACTTTGGTATGAGGGATCAAATTCTAGAATGTAGTCATACACCCACTAGATTTGAGGTCATGTGGGGATGAGTCTTTATATGTAGGATCATACACTCTTTACAAAATATATACCCTTGATCTCTTATTCATGGACTTTTAAAAAGCATACATCTTTCTAAGACCATGAGGTGATACATCATTGTTAAACCCCAAAATTTTATCACCATATTCAAATATACAACAAAACCAAGTGACTTATACATGTCATTGGATTCATTATGCTCTCGCTGGACTGATATAAGGCCCATTGAGGGCAAGTTCATGGCATCTTTAAGGCCCTGCCAGGAAACCCATTTAGAAGCTAGTTCTCCAGCCAATCTGAAGCTCATTTCAGGCTATACACAGCTAAATCAAGGCTAAATAATAACCATATTTGGGCCAATTTGAGGCCAAAAGCCAGGCCCATTCTAGCGCTTGCAATCAGCATAACAGAGCCTGATTTTGGGCCCACCTACCACCCCATTGATGAGCTAGTTTGATGCCCTGCAAGCATCCTGTTAGAAGCCACTTCTAGCCCATCTAAAAGAAATAAATATAAGGGTTTATTGAAGGTGTGTGAACCTCTTTTTTGCGTTTGTTCTCGAGAAAGAAAGACTTTTGTCGATACCCCGGACTTATCTAGCAAAGTAGATGATACCTTAAAAGTATTAGGTAGTTCAGTGGTAATTTAAAAAAATATTAGAACCGAGGTTCAGGTTCTTTGAAAATTTTTATTTTTGACCCTTCACCACCGGATGGTGATAATATCTGGTGTTAACTTACATCGAGTAATGGCTCGAATGCCATTGATTAACCGTCATAGCAACTTGTTTTCGGAGAGCGTGCACATCCACAAAAAGTAATGAACTTAAAAGGGTAGCGACCTTTTGGGCCTGATGAAATGCAAACCGGCTTGTTTGGGATTGATTTCATTTGCTTGTTGGTTGATTTTTATTTTTTTGATGTTTAATTTTTTATTGACTTAAAGTCGGTTTCATGAATTTGAGTTTTAAGTGAGGTTGTTTGATTTGTTGTTTATTTGGTTTCAGTTTGGTTTTTGATTTGTTTTAAGTTGGGTTTGATTGGTTTTGACCTCAATTTTGATGAGTTTGAAGTGTTTTAAACATTATGGAATTTGGTTTGATAGATTTGATTTTTGAGGTTTTAGATTATTTGACAATCTGATTTTTCTGTTTTTTAATTGGTTTTGGCATGTTTTGAATGTTTTAAAGTGTTCCTTATTTAAATTTCTTTGAAATTAAGCATTTGTTGTCCATTTTGATAAGGTTCGGTGTCTTTTAAATGAATTTTCAGTTCTGTTTTCTGTTTTTTTTGTTAAGTTCCCAGATTTGCTTAAATCTGATTTTTTGTGTTTTCGAATTGATTAAAATCTGATTTGTTTTGTTTGAAGTTTGATCTTTAAGTATTTCTTTGTTGTGGTCCAATTTTAGTGAATTGGGGTTGTTTTAAATTAAATTCCAGATTTGCTTTAAATCTGATTTTTCTGTTCTCATTAGATTTTTCAGATTTAGTTTATGTTATTCTTGTTTTGGTGGTTTGCATCACATCCGGCCCTTTGTAGGCTACCATTCGGTACCCGGTTCCATGCATTCCAAGTTGACATCGGAAGATCATTTCATTTCATAGATGATAGAGTACAATAATGTAAAAAGAGATCGGCAATTTCCTTCCCCCAACATACGTTCTTCACCAATTTTGGAAAATTTCGGCATTAAGACGACATGGTTCTTCACCAATTTTGGAAAATTTCGGCATTAAGACGACATGCCGGTCATTTCCAACTTATTGAAGTTTTACCCATCCAAAATGACCAGCCTTGACTTAGCCATATTGGGGGAAGGATCGCCGGCTACAGGAGTATGCCCGCGCCACCGTCCGGATCGACATCCCGGGACGTACCCGGGGGGAGTCGTCCAAGGTGGAGTACCTGTGTAAGGGTGAGACTCCTTAATTTAGTATGGCTTTCGCATTCTGATTTTTATTATGTTTTTTTATAGAGTGAGGCCAATTAGGCCGGTTCAAGTCTCATCGGCGTTCTTAGCCGACCTTCAATCTTCATAGGCTCAATGGGTCTGTTTTGAACTGTTTTGAGCGGAAGGGCCTGCTGAAAATCTGTTGTCTTGCTGGAGCCTTCTTGGTAGGACCGGCTTGGAAGGCCACCCGGCCATGCCCTTGGCCCGTCGGACGGTTTTTAAGGGGTGCTGGGTCGTCACTTTCAAGCCGGCCTATGTTCAAACCACTGTCCTCTGCTTTGCTTGCTTCTGCAGCACCTGTTTTGGGGTGCCTCTTCTTTGTTGTGGCGGCATGGAACATGGGCCAAAGAAGGGCCGAAATGGCCTACTTTACGGAGCTTTTTGGGACTGTACAGAAGACAGTTTGGTGGCCTGTTTTTGGGCTGCTCAAAGGGCTGTTTTAGGTCCTGTTTGGGTGGCTTCTCAAAGGGCATGAAAACAGGGAATTTAAGGAGGTGCACAAGAGGGCTATTTTCAGACCTGTTTAGGGGCTGTTTGGAATAAGGGGAATTGAGGATCCACCCGGAGTAGACTTGGCCCGTCAGACGATTTCCAAGAATCTCCGGGTCATCCACCCTCACCTAGGGCTCTAATGGATGCCACAAAGGGGCTGAAAGCGAGTATCAAAGAGAGCCGTAATGGGGCTGTTTGGGAACCAGTTTTGGGGTCTGAACATGGGCTGAACAAGGGGCAGCTTCGGACCTGTTTAGGGGGGTCTGTTCAGGTGGCTCCAAGTGGGCCAAAATGGGTCTGCACAAGGGGCATTTGGCTGGACTGAAAGTGGACCAGCAGGGGTCTGTTTTGGGTGCCTGCAGGTGGGCCGAAACGGGCCTGGACATAGGCTGAATAGGGGCCGGCTAAGGACCTGTTCAGCAGTCTGTTTAGGGTGCTTGCAGGTGGGCCGACAGGGGCCTGGACATAGGCTGAATAGGGGCCGGCTATGGACCTGTTTGGGAAATTTTCTAATGGGCCGAACAGGTGGAAAAATGAGGGGGTATGTGTCCTGTTTAGGAGACTGCACAAGAGTCAAAACAGGTCCTGTTTTGGGGTGTTTGAGAAAGCCGGGCAAGGACTGTTATAAGGGGTTGAACAAGTGGCCAAATAGTCAATTTTGTGTGGGTCGACCAGGCTTTGGATGGTCCTTTGGGGTTGCCAATGTGGATGAAGGCTGGTTTAGGCCATGAGAGGGGTTGAGAAGAGAACTTGGAAGAGGAGGAAGGGGTGCCCTTAAAGGGCTACATAGTTAACATGTGTATGCCCCTACCTAATCTTCTTCGCGTTGGATGCAAGGGAGGATGAAGTAGGATGCCGAAAGACTCCCTCTCCAAGGGAGATTGGCGCCAAGTGGAGGCTGCAAGGGGTCTCCTCCTCCTTCTTCCTCTTCTTCTTCTTCTTCTTCTTCTTCTTCTTCTTCTTCTTCCTTTGGCCGCTGGCAGGTGCTGGATAGCAGGTGCGCACAGGAGGGGCAGCAGCCAGTGCAGCAGCCTGTTGGCGTCCTTCCGCCAGTCCTCTTGGCCTTGGGTGCACCTTGCTCTCTTATAGGAGATGGGGGCAAGCCAAGGGTCAGCCAGAAATCAATGCTCAGATGGCTGTTGGCTTTCCCCAAGCTGAGTTAAGTCATTGAATTGCTTGAATTCTCCTAGGCCATTAAGTTTTAACCAGCCTTTTGAGTTCTCCTATGCTGACCTGTCCTTTGGGTTTCCCCATGCCATTTATTGGTCAAAGATGAGGTGGCAGGTGATGTGGACAGGGCGGTGGGGCCAGCTGACTGGGCTGGCTGAGCTGGCATGGTCGACTATGCCTTTTGACTGGGCCAATCGGCCTTGACCACAGCCCAATTACCTGCTCCCATCGGCTGTACGTAGGTGGGTTTCAAGGAGGGCCAGAAAATGATAATTTTAAATGAAAACAAATGCTGGTCAGCTATAATTTGGGTCGATGGGCCCATGGAGGGCCTGATTTGCCCAATTGAGGGCCGGACCAGCTCATTTTTTCTTTGCTGATTTTATTTTAGGAAAAATTGACACCAACAGAAGGCTTCATCAAAAGCCCATCCACAGCCCACTTTTGGGCCTACAAACAGTGGATTCAGAAGCTGTTATAAAACCTGTTTATAGTCTTACAAAAGTCAAATGAAAGAGACCAATATAAAGCCCAATTCAGGCTCGTTTTTGCCCCACTTAAGAAGCATCTTGTCATGGCATATCCTATGCCATTTTGGGGCGAGTTCGTGGCCTATTATGGAGCATTGTCAGAGGCATATTTTCAATCCACTTAAAGTCAATTTCATGGCCTATTGGGTCTATCTTCAATCTATATCCTCGGGGCCAATACCCAGTCCAATTCAGCCCAATTGGGGGCAATCTGATGACCTGTCCTTGAGCCTTACCGAGAGAAATTAAAACATAGTTGAAAGATCTTGGATCGATTAAATATGAGATAGGCCTTTGTTAAGCCCCTACATCCAATGGCCTTAAGTTGCAATGAGACAATAAAGCCCGACTCGGTCGCTTTTTGGGCCGACCGACCCCGACCCGGCCCCGACCCCCCGACCCGGCTATTATTTTAAATTGAATTTTTTATTATATTTTTTCCCGACCCCGACCCGACCCGGGTCGCGACCCCAACCGACCCGGGTCGGTTTTGGGGCTGACCGACCCGGGGCCAACCCCCGACTATTCCTTCCTTGGATGATAGAAATGTATGTCCTACAAGTCAATCATATTTGATATGATTTGACATTTCTTAAAATATTTCATTTAATTAAACTGTCGTAACTTCATTACTTGTTCTTATTATAAACATATATTATAATGAAGTTCTTAATCATATATAATGATGATTATATCATGATAAGATCATGATAATGACATCAATCATCTAGAGGTATGTGATCTAAATATTTTAAATCATAAAATCTTTGAGACGAGACATTACGAATTCAGATAGACTACTATATACGATATCTTCTCATAATATAAAGATGACTGATCGCATTGATCATTAGTATGGAGATATTGAGATACGCATACAGGTACTCATTAATAGAATAAGTTCACTAAACTAACCAAATTAGAAACTATAAATAATAGCTTACCTAACTATCAATCAGTGTTTTCTATCATCATAGTTGCACGGTAGGATTTCAACCCGAGTCAACAAAGATGTTTTACTGAGCATAACTTGTGCTTTGACTATTAACTTACAGATCACCCTATTTGATTGTCCAAAACAATAAATGGATCAAGTACAAAAGAAATCTGGTGGAAACAATTGAGTAAACAGTAAGGGAACATTCACTATCAATAAGTGAAAGAGAATGACTAGGATATAGTATTTTAAATTCCTGGCCAAGAAAGAAAAGATAAATGAAAATAAAATTTTCCAATTGATATGATTCTAAGCATAGGATCTTACAGTGTTGGTATACTAAGGAGTTGACCGTCGATGTTGTACTGCTATCCAACTAGGATAATGATGGACGAGAGTTTAATGTGCAGTAACTGAAAATGAAAAAACTCAATGAAGATGAAATCATTGCCAAAGATGTTTGGGATCAAAAGATGCGCCTTATACCTCTTAGGATTGGAAAGCCATTAAATCTATTATTAGATAACAAATTTAATTTAAAATAAATTGATATTTTAATTAAGCTTCAACAAAATAGATTATTAGACTTAGTAAGTCACACACATAAGGACTTAGTAAGTCACACGCATAATTTATAAGAATTAAAAGATTTTTATAAAAAATTCTAATTTCTATAAATATAAGTAAATTCGACAAAACTCTACCAAGACAAAGGTTCCAAATTTCATACTCAACCTTCTCCAGTATGTTTTCCTACCATGGAGGTCTCCAACGGCTAAGTAACTCCATCTAGAATGAGTCGAAAGGTCCAATGTACAAGAGAACTCATCTGCAGAAGTTCGTGTGGATATTGCTACAGATTATGTCTTTGGATAACTTGGACAGCATGAAAACACTCCTTCTCTAACCTTGATGATTTATTGAATATAAAAAAAGAATATATTACGATAAAAAAGAAAGGAAACTCAAAAGAGGTGAAACCCATGATGATAATAGCAAAAACCTAACTAATTCCATTTGAGGAACTTGTCTCCAAAGAAAGACAAACAGCAAAAGAACCCAAGGAAGTGAATTCCCAATATTTTATCAGAAAACCCAAACAATGTAAAGTTCTTAATGGATTCTCATAGTGAACTTCGAAGACTCTTATTTCTTAAATAAACCAAAGCATCACCGAAAGCATTAACTTTCACAGTCTCAACTCATCACCCCAATTTTTTTTTCTCTAGTTCATATTCAAAGAGATACTATCTTTAGTAAGGATTTTCGGAATTGGATTGAATTGGTCCAATTTGATCGATTCTCAAAAATAAAAACATATTTGAAATCAGTCCAAATCGGTTTTTTTTTTGCTTCAAAAAATTTCATTAAATTCAAAAAAAAATTAAAAAAATATGAAACACTAAAAATTTAAAAAATATGAAACACTAAAAATTTGTAAAAAATATAAATCTACTTTCTACTATGTATAACAACAATAGCACATGATCAATGCAAATTTAAATATACATGACAAATGATAGTGATACAAATGATATACCTTTCACCGAAATTGGTGATATTGGGTGTTATCATCATTTTTGCTATGCACGTGAGTCTCTCATTCATCAGTATCCCTCATGATCGATGTGGACCCATATGAAAATGGTGATTCAGCTATATAATTAAAATTATTAGTTGTCTCCTAGAGAAGATATATGAATGAATAGTACGGCTGAAAACCTGAAGAAAAAACGACCTCTGAATAATTGGCTACTACATACTCATCAAAATACCCTTGATATCAACGTTAACTTCTCCCACTAGAATGCTATCTGGAGCCCAAATTTAATGCACATGCACCACTAGTACCTACACTAGAAATAATTACACCTCCTCCTCCTCCAGATCCTCTCCTCCTCTTCCACCACCACCACCACCTCTTCTATGTGAAGGCAATGAAGGTTGAGTGAGTGATATGCACTCTTCCTCATCATCCTTTGAGGTGGTACTGTAGCTTCTAATGACACAAAGTCACCTAATGTCAAACTTTTTTCCTTTTTGGTTCTTCTAACTAAGATGAAGTCACAAGGCCCAATCAACGCTGATATACCTTCTTCAATGTTGCAAAAGGCTTGTGTAGCCTATGTGCTATTTGCTTTGTTTTTATGGGAGCAAATTGTGTAGCTAAGGCTGGGGCTAGGGCTAAGGGTAGGGATGGAGCTTGGAATACCACCAAGGCTGAAACTAGAAGTGGTATATGCTGAGTGTCATGAACAACCTCTTATATATGTTCACCCTCAACACTATCAAGCTCTCCTTCAACCCATGCACAATCATCCGGGTCAAACTTTGATGGTGCCCTCCCTTCTCTCTCCTCTAACTATGCAAAAAGTCAATGTTCCTCCTAGAAAATATTGTCCACATCCCACCTCTTTAGGAACATGAGACTTTGAAGCATCTTTCTCATCGTAAGACCCTCCTGTAAATCTATCCCCTATCAACTTTTGGCGGGTCTTGATGTTCTTGATCCACAAACGCATGTTGCAATGACTAAACACCAACTTGTCTAGCTTCTCAGACCTTAAAAAATTCCTTCTGTTTATGTGAATAAGGCCAAAGGTGCTTCAGTTCCTGTCGTAGTGAGAAGAATTGGTGCTCTGGTACAATATGCACACGACAATATAAGCTAGTAGATTCGATCTACTTCATGTGCTCGCTTACACCTTCCATTCAACTGCAATAAGAAATTCTCAACAGACTATTAGTGTTGTCAAATAAGAATATACTTAATAATAAATTATTAGAACTTAGATTTACATATTTTAAGAAACTTTGTCATAAGAGTATCTCATATCTAAATCTAAGTAAACTCCAACTCTCATCTTATATGATTACATCCGAAAAACAAAACAGATAAATGTTACAAAGTTAGTATATTTCTTTAAAAAAAAGTTCAATATTCATTTGTCCTCTATTTCTAACTCAACATCTATCCTATCCTACTAAGTCATCAAAAATCTTCTAATTACAATCAATGTACCCCTCACCACCTCATTGTCATTGCACACATTCCCTCCATATTAGATCTTAGGGTTTAAGAAATATCCTACATTCAACACATGATGTAAGATGAATGCATACAATCAACAATGAAAAAGAAATCTTAAAATTAAAGTTTGTGAAAACTACCTACTACGTGCACATCATGGTGTAATGTCCTTGTCCCATCAAGCATCCACAATTTTTCACTTCTTGTAGCCTCTGGGATTCTTCTCCTTTATCCTCAACTTTGCCATGCATATTGCATCATATAGATTTCCTATCATATTTCTATCATTTGAGTCCACTAATCTCAACACATATACCAATGGCTCACTGATGGACAAATAATATTAGATCCTTTCCCGAAAATACTTGTCCATTATGAACCTCTTCATCTATGTCAGGATTTCTAACTAGTCTATCTTATTATGCAAATCAGCTATGTACATTATATATTCCTGGATACAATGAATTGCACGAGTGCATGCCTACGCATATATAAACTCTCCAAGGTAACGAAATTTGTAGCAAAGACCCTTTAATATAAACTCTCCAAGACAACATCGATGACCTGACTGGAACGCGCGCAGCGGCCTCCAGATCGTGGGATCTGTCGTCCGAGTTGACAATGACCAAAACGGGAGTCGATCACCGTTGAAGAAGACGTCCGCACAAAGGGAGTTGCAGAACCGGGGATCGTCGATTCTATTTGTTCCCCTCGACATGTCGGAGTTGTCGTCCACCTACACTCCTCCGATGTTAAATTTTGGTACCATCAAATCGCCTCGATGCCGTCAAAGGAAACTCCATCAAAAACCAAATCGGAGGAAGAAGAATGGGGTTGCCGTTATCGCCGGACGCTCCAAATCTCCAGACGATGTCCAGATTTGGCATTGAAGAAGAACCATGGAGAGGAACGACAAACGAAGAGAACTGTCCGTCGACGTTTGATGAAGCACTGGTCTCAGTCATCGGGGTTTGGAAGGAGGTAGGCCGGCCTCAGATGCCGGAGGTGAAGGAAGAGAATAACTGGCTACCTGCCGGAGGTGAAGGAGAAGCAGCGCACGACGCCGGGGTACAGAGGAGAGAAACGTCGGTTACTTGCCGGAGGTGGAGAAAGAAAGTGGCGCTCATCGCCAGGGTTGGAGGAGAAACGCGGGGGGGGGCCTAGGCGGGACGACAATGCCCAAGGGCTTCCATGAAGAAAATTTAAGAAAAGACCCTTTAATTTGTCTATTTACATACTTGGACTCAATTTAAAAAAATCTTAAAATGTCAAATTTTGTCCCCATCAGCTAGGCAGCCATACCAACTTTCCAACCTGGGACTCCGAACATTTCTAATTTACATGTAAGCTCATCATACTTAAGAAATATGTTATTTTCTCTTCAAGACTTCTCCCAGATTAGACTAACCAAACCCCTTTATTACCCCAACAGCGCCCCGAAGGCTGTAGGGATGGATGACCACCGTCCCCCTAATACTGGATCTCCCCTGCCACTTCCCACTGCCAATGGCCCATCCGCAAGCCTCCCAACAGCAATGACCCTGCCAAGATAGACAGGGTGCCACCCAGCTGACATCCTAGAACAACCTTTAAGACATCACAGCCGTCCCCCCTAGGCCCTCCAAAATCACCGAAGCACCTCACTCCTCCCATCTCACATGCCGTTGTATGCATTTAGAACGTCATATTGGCCTGACCTAACAACCATACCAAATATATGGACACCGAGAGATATTGTATGGATGAAGGCCTATAGACACCCAGTAACTGTAGATAAAAATATCCAACAGATTATTTGCATGATAACCTCACATAAAAACTCTGTTTTATGAACTCGCATGATAACCTCAATTTTTTTAACATGGAGAAAATTTTCAAGTTATAAGCAACTACACAGAGGTCTGACAAACGAAGATGAGTGAATTTTTAAGCTCTTTGTGAAGGCTGTTTGTTTAACCATCTTGAAGAAGAGAAACCAAGCCATCCTCAAGTGAAGTAGTTTACCTTGAAATTTTATTTCTAAACTTTGCATTTCTTATGTGATTTGAGTATATTCACTCTTAGTCCTAGACGTGTGGAGTACGGGCGTATGGTATTTAAAATGTACTCAGTCCTTTTTTTTGTTGACAGTTTTTTTCTCTTTTATGGTTCTGGCGACTCCCCATCTCTGACTACATATGGTTGTACTACCGTGCTACTTTCATTATTTTAACATATCGATGTCTTAATATGTACTCTGACCTTTTTAGTTAACAGCTTCTTTTATTCATTTTTGGTTCCCGCCACTGCCCATCCTTGACTAAACCAGTTTCTTGACTTCATTCTCACAAGAAAATCTAATAATGCTATTTGTAAATATTGTTAAGTTATTCCAAGTAAAACTTTAACAACGAATATAAATTAGTAAAAGGTTAAGATTAAAACACAAAAAAACACATTTAAAAAAAAGTGTCTCCTAAAATAAAATGGTGAGAGATAAAAGAGATCAAATAACAAACATTTAAGAATAAACTTTTTAAGATAAATGGTTCAAAGTTAGGCATAGTTGTTAATACTATGCAGATGAACATGGCTATAAACATTAAAGAGATTGCTAAAAAATTACTTGGAGAGTCTAAGGAACATGATCTACCAAAAAAGGGATTTGACCATGAAACGAAGAAGTACAAAAGCTGATAAACAAAAGAAATTTGTATAAAAAAATGTTCAAAAGTTATAACAACAAAATTTATAAATAGTAAAAAAGGAAACAAAGAAAAATATCATATGAACAAGAGATTATGTTTTTAAATATATGTATGAGAAACTTGAAACTAAAGAAGACGAAAATTATGTTTATAAACTCGTAAGGATGAAAAAGAGAGAGAAAAAATATCTCATGATCTTAACCAAGTCAAATACATCAAAGATAAAGAAAAAAATTCTTTGATAAAAAATGAAAAATTATTTTGATACTCTTTTTAATGATAGTTTTATTAAAAACATAGACAGTATAAAGAATGTGACAAAGTTTAATTTGATTTAAATCAAGAGACATCAACTTTTAGAAGTTCAAAAAACAATGAAGATAATAAAAACAAGTAAAACATGTGATCTAAATAGCATTCATATCGAAATGTAAAAATGTTTGAAAGATTTAAAGATGAAATGATTAAGTCAACTTTTAAACAAATTATAATATCAAAGAGAATGCTTAATTAACGAAGAATGAGCATCGTTATACGTATTTTTAAGAAAAATGAGAATATACAAAATAGTGTAAATTATAAAAGCATCAAACTTATCAGACATACTATGAAACTATGAGAAAGAGTTATTGAGCGACGATTACAAAATTGTACAAATATTTTAACTAACCAATTTAGATTCATGCCTAGTCAATCTTTAATTGAAGTTCTTTTTCTAATTAAAAGTTTGATAGAGAAATATTGAGATACGAAAAGAGATTAACATATGGTGTTTATTAACCTGAAGAAGATTTATGATAGAGTTCTAAAAAAATTTTGTGGTGGATGTCGGAATGAAAGATAATACAATTTAAGTATATACAAATGATAAAAGATATGTACGATGAAACAACTACTAACATATGCACAATTGGAGAAAAAATAAAAAAAATTTCTATTTCAATTGGCTTACATCAAAGGTCTACAATAAGTTATTATCTTTTTGCATTGGTTATGGATGAATTAACGAAGACTATACAAAATAATATACCTTGGTATATAATATTTGTAGACGATATTGTCTTGATAGATGAGACACAACAAGTGAATACACAATTTGAACTGTGAAAAAAATACTTAAGAGACTGAGAGCTTTAAGATAAGTTGAACGAAAATATAATAGATGCATTATCAATTTAATAAAAACCAAAGAAGTAAGTGATGATGTTAGTTTAGATAGTGTAATATTATCTTAAAAAACTCAATTCAAGTATTTTAGATCAATTATTTAAAAAGATAGAGAATGTGATAAAGATGTTAATCATAAGATTAAAATATGTTGGATAAAGTGGAGATAGGCTACAAAGGTTCTATATAATTGTAATTTTCCATCATACAAGTATAAGACTTATAATGTTGCATGGAAGTGAATGTTGGACGATAAAAGAAGAACATGCCTCTAAAACATGATGTTGGAATGATAATATTAAGATGGATAAGTGGTCATACTAGATTAGATAGAATCAGAAATAAATATATTAGAGAAAATGCAAGAATAACGACAATTGTAGATAAATTAATAGAATAGAGATTAAAATAATTTGGACATATTAAATGTAGACTTAAGAAAGCTCCAGTAAAAATATTAAAATAATAAAAACAAAAAAGCATGATAGACTCAAGTTAACTTGGAGAAAGGTAATTCAATATGATTTACATTATTTAAATATCTCAAAAAAAGTAACTCAAAATCGACGAGTGAAGAAAGAGAATCTATATAGCCGGCCCCAACTAATTTAGGACTAAGACTCTAGGTGAGTTGACTATGGTATTACCCACTTTTCTTCGAAAAGAAATAGATGCAAGAAAACTCTCCCACCATCTTCAAATATCATATTTCTTGTTTTGTATTAAAAGATAAGGTGAGACTAGTGGGAGTTGTGGACAAAGTAAAATAATGAAGATTGAAATTATTCAAATATATTAAACGTGGAGTTAGGAAAATCCCAGTTAACAAATGTAAACATCATTATGGTGGAAACAAAAATAATTTGAGATTAAGCCTACAGTTGAGTTGAATTGAGTTATATTATTGTAAACTTTGAAAATTTTAAGGCTTGACCTTGCTTCTCAAATCACTTCCTAATTTTGTTCCACATCATGGAAACTTCAATATTTAAAGTATGTTTCCGCCAAGTTGGTAAAATATGAAATCCTTAAAAGGAAATACAAGAAGGATGTTCTCAGAATAAAATAACCATCCACCTAAAAACAGTACTTAAACAATCCAACTAGGAAAGAATGCTAAGAACTAATAACAGTAAGACAAGTTCAACCAACTAATATGAGAAATATTTTGGAAGAACCAGATCATATACAGAACAGCAAAACTATTTAAAAAAAACTGGATAAATACGTAAGCAAGCAAACAGTACAAATCAGGCAATCAGAATACCATGAAAAGATGAAAGCTCATATATTTTCTTTAACATGCCCACAGCAATTCCGTCAGATGCTCGAAACATTCCAGCTCTTGACAACATTGCAACTCCCTGACCTATATATAGGCATTTTCTTTCATGATAATGAGGATCTGTAACAGAAATCATTCAGCACTATAATGTGCACTTATAGAACCTAAAAGAACTAAGCATAAAGGCAGATTGGACTAGTACCTAACCAAGTATGCCAAAATATCCATCTTAACATTCTCATTTCATCAACACAATTTGAAAACATGTTGCTTCTTGATACTCATAATAGTAGACCATTTTAAGCCTTACGATTGTAATATAAAGTATTTGTTTGTCTACCTGAGTTATCCACATTAAGTCCTTGAACATGTGAAGATCTCAGCAGAGCAAAACCTGGACGGTGGCAGTTCCCATCTTCTTGGCTTTTCCATTCTTTGCCAAGGAGAGATTGGTAGCAATCTTTGGTAGCGATCTCTATGGTTAAAGGCACTCACCTTAACTGTCTATGTGGTGAGCCGGTGGTTTTCACCTGAGGCAAGTGCATCCAACACCTAAGCATTCACCTCTGACATTTTCGGCACTTCCAGCACCTCTGTCCCAGTTAACCAGATCCGGTAAGAACCAGATCTACAGGATCCAGTTAACTTAAACCCTCTGCCCCCCCCCCCGGATCTGATTCTCCTGCCTAACTGAGAAGCCCCAAGCCCCCTACTCCCCCAATGGTAAAGCCCCCGAGTCCCCGATGGAATGCAACCCTAGACCCGTTCCACCACGCCGCTGCTGGCCTCATCATTACCGTCCATAGTTGCCACCATCTGCAGCCGACACTGCTGTCGTCCTCCTCCTTTGCTTCTTCCCGTGTGGCAGTGTGACGGTAAGTTAAGGTTTTGTTTTCTTTTTCTTCACATCTTCTAAAGGTATTTAATTTGAAATATGTACTAATGCTATTGGTGTCGATTTTAAGCTTCTAACAAGCTCTATATCACCATACATTGCCGTTCTTCCAGCATAAGTCCGAGTCATAGTCTTAGAGGTTAGTTGTTTAAATTTTTTTCTTTTAAGCATGTAGATATCTAGTTAATTCTTTATTTTTTAACATCATGGGTTACTTATGCTTAGGTATTTTGTATTGAAAGTTAGGTTTTTGATTGCTTCGTAATTGATACGTCTTACACCTCCAAGTCTCCGACCAATCTTAGTGGTGAGTTGCTTACTTGTTTGATTTCTTTTGTGTTTAATCCAAACATGTTCTTAGTCTTAGTTTCAGGCTTCTAACAAGCACCATAAGACTGAAAGTTGTCGTTTTTCCGACGTAAGTCCAAGTAGTAGAGTGGTAGAGGTGAGAGTTGTTTGATTTTTTATTCTTTTAAGCACATAGATATCTAGTTAGATGTTTTTTAACATCATGACTTAATTTATATTTAGGTATTTTGCATTGAAAGTTCGGTTTTCAATTGGTTTGTGGTTGATACAGCTCTTACCAATCTTAGAGGTGAGTTGATTGATCTTTTTTATTTTTTTAAGCACGTAGATACCTAGTTCGGTGTTTATTTTTTCTTAACGTCTTGTCTTTTTTTTTCTTTTGTTCTTATATCTTTATTCATTTTAGGTCGTACTTTATCATGTCTCAAGCACGTGAAGACCGTTAATTAGGGACAAGCTCTAATACTCAACATGTTTCTATGTCTCTGTCTACAAGTGAAGTATCAAGTTCCATAACAAGCGTTCCTCCTAAATCCAAAGATGTTGGATAGAAATATAATATTTTAATGGAACCACGAAACCGGAATCTTATGAGGTGTCAATTCTACCAAAAAGAGTATAAAAGAGACATTTATCATTTGAAACAGCACATTGTAGACTTATCGACAAATGTGACTGCTTGCAAGAAAGCAACTGTGAAGGATAAGGGAGAGATAAAGCAATGTGTGCCACAAACAAAACAAAAAAAAGTTGAAAAACCAATCAGAGAAATAGAAAGGAGGAACAGCCTCATTGGACAAGGGCAACAGATGAAGGAATCTTCACGTCTCAGAATATAGATGATCCTTTATTATAATTCAACCACCACGGATGAAAGGATCCATGGACCGATTTTGCACACCTAATCCCAAGGAGTCCAAAAGAAAATTGGTAAAGAACATAAAATATTTGAAAAAAAAAAGAGAATGATGTATTCAATACATCACTAGATGGATGTACTAAGCGGGCATTTTTTTCAACAGTATCCGCCTTGATAGCTTTCAAACAATGTTAGAGATAGTTGGTTAGTTTGGTCTGGATTTGAAAAGACTTAGTTATCATGAAATCAAAGAGACTTTTTTTTCAAGGAGATTGAGACCTCCCAGTAGTTGGTGAAGAGACAATTTGGTCAGATTTTGGTTGTACAATCCAAGGAAGGATGACTTGGGGGTCGGCCCCAGGTCGGTTGGCCACCAACCCGGCCCAATTGGGCCGAGTCGCCGACCTGATCACGACCTAGCCCAATCGGGTCATTTTTTAAAAATATATATATAAAATCAGAAAAAATACCCATAAATTTAAAAATAAGATATATGATTGCAAAAAGATTCATTCAACATTCACTCAAAATGACATTATACTGTTCTTCTACATATTGTATATACTCTGCCATGACATATTAAACATACAAACTGATTATACTCATCAGTACCTTATGTAATCATCCTATGATAAGATGAAAATGAACCACCGTAATTATCATATGTGTAAGGAATAGAACTATCGAATGATGGTTGTGTCATCCCATAACCCTCTCCTTGATACGATGGACATCAAGAACCCTGTGATGGTTCCAGCTCTGCTCCTCCATACCCATGTTGTCTAACTCCGTAGTCAGCATCCTGTGTTGCGTGGATATAATGTTTCTCTTCCATGAAGTGTTGCTATTGCTACGGAGGGGAAGCGGAAAGTATCACGGCTTGGAGAAGACATGTTAGCAATTGGGAGCGAGAGAAAATAATTTGCAGCTGGCAAAGGGGTGAGCCGTTGAGGAGTGAGGACTAGGGTTGGGTGGAGGGACTGAGGGCTAGGTGGAAGGGTGAGACGTTGAGGGGTGAGGACCAAAAGAGTGGAGTGTGGGGGTGAGAAGTGAGCCTTGACGTGTGGAGGAGAAGCCTCCCCCTTAGGGGCTTTTTATAGCCCCCGAGAAAGGGGCAATGGGCATGGAGGGGTGGGTGACCCCCCACTCACCTCTTAGTGAGGGGATGGAGCAAAATTTCCCAAAGTTGGCGACCCGGTCGGCCAGGTCGCCGACCAGGTCACCCCAAGCCGGGCCAGCTTGCAGTCGGCCCGGCCATGTCGCCACCCAAAAATTGACCAGGTCGGCTGAAAGGGTCGCCAACCCGACCTTCCATGGTACAATCATGTCGGATGCATGGATAGATCAAAGAGGTAAAACACTAATCAACTTTTTAGTGAACACTACTACTATGACAATTTTTATGAGATCAATTGATGTTTTATCAGAAATAAAAGATACTACGTTATTAATAGGTCTTCTAGATAAGGTTGTGACCGATGTTGGTGCATCAAATGTCCTCCACATTGTTATGAACAATGAGGTGAGCTAGGTGCCTACAAGACGCAGTTTGATAGACACCCCACCATTTATTTTGGACATTGTGCACTACTCACTATCTTGAATTGATGTTGAAACATATTTTTAAGTTATCACCAATAAAATTCACAATTCAACATGTAAAGTACGTGATAAACTTTATTTATGGACACATCAAGGTTTTAACATTGATAAAGAAATACACAAATGATAGAAACCTTGTTCGTACAGCTATAACTAGATTCACAACTAACTACTTGAGTTCTGACAACTTAAACACGTACAATGATGATTTGCGATGAATGTTTTCATCGCAGGATTAGACAAGTAACAACAATAGATAAACCAAAATGTCTAAGAGAAAAAAGACTTGTGAAATTATGTTGAAGAGAACATTCTGAAAGGGAGTGACCTATGTTTTAAAGATATTCAAATCACTTGTCATTGCATTGCGGCTAGTTGATGGTGAAAAGCCAACAATGGAATACTTATATGAAGCTATGAATTGTGTCAAGGAAAAATAAAAAAGATATTCAATGATAAAATAGACAAATATGGTCCAATTTGGGATATCATTGATAGAAGATGAGATTTTCAGCTACATCATCCCTTACATGACGCAGGATATCATCTAAATACCCAGTTTCGCTATGTTAATCCCGACATTGAAAATGACAATGAAATTAAGTGAGGGTTGTATGATCATATTGAGAAGTAGGTGTCTTTGCATGAGAACCAAGAAAACATTTTCAGGCAATTGGCGATACCTAGAAAGGTACAAGGCATGTTTGGTAAGGACATGGCTATTTGGCTACAGAAGATAACAACGCCGGGTATGATGATTTGTTATTAATTGGTATACTTGTATTCATGATTCTAATATAGTCTTTCTATGTCATTTAAACTTAACAAACTTTTCTTTTGTAACAAATTTGTAGGTAGATCAGGGAAGTACGACTCCTCAACTATAAAAGTTAGCAATATGCATGTTAAGTCTAACATGTAGTGTCTCTGGTTGTAAACGTAATTGGAACATATTTAAACAGGTAATATTCTTTTCCAATTCTAAATAATTTGAACTAATCATATATGAATTGTTTGACTAATACAATGATGTGCACATTTTTCTTTGTTAAGTAGATTCATACAAAAAAAAAGAAATAGACTTGAACAAGCAAAATTGTATCCAATACAACCAAAGGCTCAGGGAAAGACATCTAAAGTTAGATAAATTGGGTCTAAACCCAATATTCTTAGATAACATTGATCAATGAAATGAGTGGATTACAAATGAAAAAGAAAACCTTGTCCATAAAGGCAAAGAGTTGACACGGAGAGATGTAAAAATCATCATGTGAATGGATGAAGAGAAGAATCCAAGTACACGATCATCTTTTAAACATGTCTTAATTCAATTTGTTAAGTTTGGTTTTTTTTGTTTTAATTTCTTAGTTCTAACATATTTGCATCGATTTCTAGATTTTCTAGGCAAAGAAGATTTGACTAATACTAGTAATGTTGATCAGGAGGCTCCCAAAAATCTTAATTCCGATACTGATTGATACTTTTATGTTTTAAATTTCACTTAGTTTATTAGTTATGCTATATTTAATTGACACTCTTGTTAGTTCATAGTGTTATGTTTGTTATTAATATTAGCCTTCTTTTGTTCTTAAATTTTTGTTATTAAATTGTTACTTTTATTTCAATTTTACAAATTTTTATGTATTTATTTCAATTATTTAATACAAGAAATATAATTATTAAAATAAATAATAATAAAATAATAAAAAGGTACTGGTTTAGGCCGAACGAGAGGTTGATAGTGCAGTTAATGAAGATGAACAAATGCAAGAAGAAGAAGATACTTAGATTCCTTATATAGTCAATCCAAAATTCACCTCACACCACAGTTCTAGCCACAACCCCAAGTCCAGCTTCTCATGCCACTTCAGCTGCAAAGCCTCTTACTACCCAGGAGACTTCACATAGAAAGGAAAGATTTAGTAAATTTAAATCCTTAAAGAAGGTATGCCGATGCAATGTTGGCCATGGTACGTAAGAAGAAGTGAGGAAAAAGAAGAAGTTACTTGTCGGACGAAGACCTTTCGTCCTGTGAGTCTCACAGCTAGTACGGTAGTACCTAAGCACTTCCTTAGATGATAAAGATGAAGAGTTCATTACAGCTACACAACAACAAGGTGGAGGTGGAGTTGGAGGACTTCAAAGTGTAGAAGGTGGTTCTTCAAGTGATGCATCTACGAGTGGAGCAGGTTCTAATGACTTGGGTCAAATGCATCATTCAAGTGAAAGAAGTTAACGGTAGAATCAAATAAGTTTTTTTGAGTGCACAATAGCAAATTATCTATAATCTGTTTCAGACTACGAGTCATGTTATACATCCACACCTCCAACTCCAACATTAAATAGTGTGCACAATTTTAATCAAATGGCCAAATCATTATTTTCATATGGATATGGGGTCAATCATAACTGACTAGTCTTAATAGAGTATTCAAAAGAATCAAGTAAGAAAAGAATTATGAAAGGTAATTCCGCAAATGGTGATGATAAAAAATAATTGTATCATTTTGTTTCTTTATAAAGATGAATATTGATGTTATTTTATATCCACTTGTCTTAAAATGTATTATAGAGTCGTAGTCACATGAATGTGTGTTAGATGTCACATTTACATTTTTAACATTTTTTGGGATTTCATATTTTTAAGATTTATCATGATTTTTCTGAATTCTTTTGAAAGTAAAAAAAAATTCTTGATCCGGACCAATACTAGATCGAGATTGCTCCTGGAGAATCAGTCTAGATCGGATCGGGACCCATCGATCCATGTCCCGATCCTGATCCCACAATCTTTGATCCAGCGTGTGTAAAATAGGAAAATCTTTAATAAAAAACATAACTAGAATCATTCAGAACATGGGTTACTTTGTTAAAGATAGGTTATTTTCCATTTGGTTCTTACGTGGTTTAATCATTCTTTTGGGATAATATCCTCAAATGGAAACAATTGTATTTGTAGCTCCTAGATCATTGATTGCAGAATTGGTGGAATCGGTCCGATTCCGACCGATTCCGGAATCGGATCGGTGGATTCCACGCAGAAGAACCGATTCCGGGAAGAATAACGCGGAATCGGTCGGAATCGCTTGGAATCGGTTGGAATCGATCCGATTCCACCGATTCCTTGTGGAATCGGTTGATCCGACCGATTCCGTCGGAAGACAGGCTCAACTAGACCGGTTCGATTCCCAGTTCGATTCTGGACCGGAAATCGAACCGATTCCGGCCCTTTTAGGGCCGGAATCGACCCGCGGGGGTCGATTCCGTCGATCCCGCGGCGGAAGAAGGGAGATCCGGCGATTCCGGCGATTTTGGCATCGATCCCAGCTCCCAGCACCGATTCCACGAGGATTCCAGCGATTCCAGCAAGGATTCCACCGATTCCGGCGATTCCGGCGATTACAAGCAACGTCTTCAAGGGATTCCGCCGATCCAAGCTCGGATCGACCACGAATCAACCTCTTCTTCGATCTTTATAAGGTTTTCGATAAGATTTCTTCGCCGAAAACTTCGTACATCCATTCTGACGCGTTTCCGACGAGTCCGAGCGTCGTTAAAAATTAACCCCATATCCAATTAAGTCCATTTTGCACGGGAAAAATTCCGGATATCCCGTACGACTATTTTTACGCGTTTCCGACGACTCCGAGCAGAGTAAAACTCGGTGATTTTTAATCGAACAACTCCGCTCAAGTTGTTTGAACATCAATTGTATGTTCTTTGTACGGGAAAAATTTCGGATACCCCGTACGTTAATTGACGACCATTTCCGGCAAATACGTAACTCTTTAAACATACCGAATGGTGTGTTATTTGGGCTGTCTGCTTCCCGAACAGCGTCTAAAGCAATTTTTATGTTATCTAATCATTTTAAGTGCATTGTTTACAATTTTTTCAGATATAAACAATGGCCGATCAAGGTGATGCAGCACCAGCACGTGCTTCCGACGTGGGTTGGGAACATGGGCACATGGTAGACCCAGTCAGCAAGAGGGTACAGTGCAAATGGTGTGGGAAGGAGATGAACGGGGGGGTGTTCCGGCTGAAACAACATAATGCCGGAACAGGTGGGAATGTCAAGAAATGTGACAAGGTGCCCAGGGAGAAGAGTGAGGAGATGAGAGGCTACATGACAGGTAGAGTCTCTCAACGGTCTGTTTGGATTGAGCAGAGGGAGGCATGGATTGCAGAATCGGTCGATCCGGATTGGGATCGACCGATTCTTGGATCGGATCGGTACCTACCGATCCGATTCCAGTCGGAATTAGCGATCCAGCCGGAATCGGTAGGATCGGCCAGAATTGGTAGGATCGGTCGATCCCGGACCGATCCACCCGGATCGATCCCAAAATCGGTCGATCCGGACCGATTCGCCGGAAAACCGGAAGACCCGGAATCGAACCGATTCCGGGATCGATCCGGTCTTCATTTTAAGGTCCGATCACCCCTATTTGGGGTCGATCCCGGACCGATTCTCCCCCAACTTGCCCCTTCTGCTTCTTCTCCTTCCCCCGAGGCTCCTTGGAGATCTAGCGGCTTCTCTGCCGGCGATCCGGCGGTTGGAGGGCCGATCCAACCTTGAGGGGCGATCCACCCTACACAAGGTTTGTAAGGGGGGACCTTCCTCTTCCCCCCCTCCCCCGGGCCTTGGCCGGGCCAGCCCCTGGCCGGTGCGGCTGTAGGTTTGGGATCCCCGTTGGAGGGATTATTTCACCCCGATGGGGGTGGAACCGCACCCCGAAGGGTGCTAATCACCACCCGGGGTGTTGAACGATCACCCCACGGAAGGTGATCGTTGGCGCCGAAGGGGGTATGAAATCCCCCCATGGGGAGATTATTTCACCCCGATGAGGGTGGAATTGCACCCCCGAAGGGGTGCTAATCACCCCTTCGGGGTGTTGAACGATCACCCCGAAGGGGTGACTTTTCTGATGCCCCCACAGGTGGGGGGGGGGGCGAGTATAAAATCCCCCGTGGGGGGGATTATTTCACCCCCGATGGGGGTGGAATTGCACCCCGAAGGGGTCTTAATCACCCCTTCGGGGGTGTTGAACGATCACCCCGAAGGGGTGATCGTTTTAAGCCCCCCCAGGTGGGGGGGGTGGTATGAAATCCCCCATTGGGGGGATTATTTCACCCCCAATGGGGTGGATTTAATTGGCTAATATTGTGTACCGTTTTATGTGTTGTAGATAAGATGTCGGACGGAGCGTGGCACGGACCCGCGGCATTTCGTGACATTGGATGGCAAATACGGCCATCTCCTTGATTCGAAGAAGAGAGTTAGATGCAAGTGGTGCCAAAAAGAGATGAATGGAGGTGTGTATCGGCTCGAGCAACACATATAGCCGGGACGGGTGGCAAAGTAAAGAAGTGTGATAAAGTACCGGGCCGAGCCGAGGGCAGAGATGAGGGGTTATATAACCGGAAGGGCATCACGGAGGGAGGTGAGAATTGGTCGAGAGAGACAAGACCTACGCACGACGAGTTGCTAGGTCGGAGAGACGCCGATCTTACGGCCGGAAAGAGCAAGAAAGGGAAAGGGTCGGCAGCAATGAAAGGGTCCACGTTGATTCTTCGTCTTCATCGAGGAGGAAGAGGCCCGAGGTTAGGAGAGCCATTCATGGCGAGGCTGTGCCCGCGAGGGAGCCCGTGAGGATGAGGAACGAGCGAGCGGAGGTTCGGTGCACGATCCGGATCGATGTGGGGGCGGGCATCGCCCCTGTTCGAGAGCCCGAAATTCGGAGGACACATTCGTTCGACCGATGCCGACAGAGACACCGCCATGTATAGGAGAGTGGCGAGAGATCGAAGGGTATAAAACAAGCATTTAAAGGGGTGAAGGCATCGGCCATGGCGACGAAAAGAAACTAAAGCATATGGTCAAGTTCTTTCTACGCGAGTAAAGATTTGTTTATGCAAGTGGTTAGCATTTACTTGTCGATATGACTTTCTTGTTAGGTTAGTTATTATTAACAACCCTCTCTTTTCCTTTATCTTGTTTTTCGAATTTGTAGGTGTCCGCACCGTCGCAACCCGTATTTCCGGACTATGGTTGATGCGATTGGTGAGGGCGGGCCTGGGTTGAAAGCCCTACATCAAAATATATATATGAAACGAGGCTTGGATGAGGAGGTCGATGAGTTGACCTCGTGGATAGATGGATTCAAAACCATCCGAAAGGAGAGGGTGCACCGTAATGTGCGATGGATGGTGGAATCACAAGGAGGTCACTTATAAACTTCCTTGTGTATTGTTACGAGGGCACCGTATTTCGAAGTCGGTTGATGCATCGGGTCGGTGAAAAATGCATTACCTATTTGGCTTGATGAACACCGTGGTGGATAAGATAGGGGAGGCCAACATTGTGCAATTTGTCAGCGACAATGAGACCTCGTATCGAGCTGCGGGGAAAAGAAAGCTCGTGGAGGCCCGACCTCGCTTGTTTTGGGTGCCACTGTGCGGCGTATTCTATTAACTGATGTTAGAAGATATTGGCGGGGATGCGCAATGTCGAATCCTTGGTCAACCAAGACAACTTATCACCTCGTTTATCATGGCCATCCACGACTTTTAGATATCGTGAAAGGCGGCCTGTGATGGTCATGATTTGATCGGCAGTCCCATGAGATTTGCCACTCATTTTATTGCATTAGAGAGCATACAGTACAAGGCTAGTTTAAAAAAGGTTCATTCTCTCCCTTTGCTTATCGGGAGTACGTGGATACATACGGAGCTCCTTGGATCGGTATGAGATACTGCTAAAGATGGAGCGAAAGTGATAGAAGATAACGAGGTGGTGGGAGAAGGCGCGATGCTACTACGTATGCCGTAGAGCCTTTGGTGCGGGTACTTAGGTTGGTGGATTCAAATGACAAAAATCGGATTGGTACCGTATGATGCTATGGATAAAGCTAAGTTGAAAATTAAAGAGAAGTATCCGAGGGTTACAAGAAGTGGTGGAAGGTGATTGACAACGGATGGGACAAAACCCTACACCACGACATTCGTGCGCTAACGGTATACTTTCTTAGTGTGATATAAGTGTATTACAAGTTCTATTTTTGTGTATTACCCCCTAATACTAATGGAGTACTTATGTCGTTACGGGGTACTTCTTGAACCCGAAAAGGATACGGTATGGTGGCCAAGTATGTAATGATGGTGAAGTATTATCGAGCACACTGTATACGTAATTAAACGACTATGTAAGACCCGAAGACGAACGTACGGCCGAGGTTGAAGTAAGTAATACGTTTCATATTAATTACACTTTTAACTTTATCTCGAAGAAGATAAGCGATTTATTTTTGCCTCTTCGGATGACTTTATACAGGCACAAGATTGGGGTGTACGGGGATCCAAATTATGCGGTACTCGCGTGATAGGGTCCCCCAGTAATATCTTTAACCAGCATTAATGATTCTTTGGTTACTTGATTTTTTTACATAACGTTACGTGCTTGTACTTGCCTTCTTTACAATTACGGGCGAGTGGTGGATTATGGTGACAAACAGGACTGGATGGAATCCACTCGCATCCGTTGCAATTCGGGTGCTAAGTCAGAGCACATCATCATCCCAGTGCGAGAGAAATTAGAGCACCTTCAACCTTATTCACACGAAGAGAAGAAATAGGTTGAAGACGAAGATTGGAGAAGCTTGTCTACTTTGCCGTTACAATATGGGCCGAGGATCGGGAATATCGAATGGGCGAGACATCGGAGCGAGAGATTTGCCCGGTTGCGAGGTGGATTGTACCGAAAGAGCACGAGCCCAAACTACTCGGGGCTTGTCCCGAGCGGATGTGGACTTGGAATATCTATTCCGAAGAACATCCACTTTGCAGCATGCGTGGAAGACAAGGATGTTGAGGGAGAGCCAGAGTTCGACCCGAACAACAGATTATGGGCCGAAGGAGAGCTTGACAGCGTCGTTGGTGAGGAAGAAGACATGCAGGAAGCTGAAGAAAGTCAAGTTCCGTGCACAACTCCACTTCCTGATCCACCCCGGACTACGGCTTCTCGGAGAGACATCGAGCTCCCCCCCCCGCCCCGTACGGCTCGGCTCGGATTCCGGATGAGGGTCCGTCTACCACCGCCACCACCCAAGAAAGAATGGTGGATTATTTGAGCTTTAAAGAAAGTATGCTTACCTTCGCGAAAGAAGTCAAGAAGATCCTACATTGAAGAGGAAGAAATTAAGTATCGAACGGCGACATCGTCTCCGCCGACACCGAGACCACTCGGCCACCTTCGTGAATGAGGATGAAGAAGAATTTGTCCCACCAGCACAACAGGCGTACGGGGGTGGAGGAGGTGAGGGTGGTTCTACTAGTTGTGCACGCTCGAGTGGAGCAGGTCCAGATGATTTGAGTGATAAAAGACACTCATGTTCGAGTGGCAGGGGCAGCGGACGCTGGACGAGGATGAATGTTTTTGACGACTTTGCATCTTCCTATCCAGAGCCTGCCTCAGACAGTGAGCCTGGCTATCCACCTCCACCATCTTTTCTACCTCCACCTCCGACTGATCAGGGAGTTTATGAGTTTACCGACATGGCCCAGTCTTTATTTTCCTATGGATACGGGCCAATTATGATTGACCCAAATCAATGGAGATTTCAAGACAATCAAAATCACCAGGACAGAGATCCAGATTCATCCTACTCAGGAGATTACCATAGTTGGTGGTGATGGCATATGTATAATGTATTTCGTTTGTTTATTTCACGCAATGTAATATGGGACTATGAGTGGTAAGAAGAATATGTGTTGTACTATTGTGTGATTGGATATGATTGTTTGTTTGGTAAAAATATGTATCTTATTTGATGTATGATGTGTTCTATTGTGTGATTGGATATGATATGTGTTCTATATGATTGATTGTTAATTTGTTATATGTATGAGTGTTCCCTATATTTTTTTTCACATTTTTTGAGTCCTATGTATTTTTATAGATTTTTTGGCGATTTTTGCAGATTTTTTCATAGAGCAAAAAAAAAACCGATCCAGACTGATTCTGGATCGGTCTGGCTCCATAGGAATCGGCCTGGATCGGTCCGATCCGATCCGATCCGGATCGGATCGTACCCCACCGATCCAGGATCCGAACCCGATCCCGCGATCCATGGAGGGAGGAGTTGCACGACGAGCTACTCCAGAGGAGGAGGGACCGCGATTTGCCTACCTCGAAAAGGAAAGGCAAGGGAAGGGCACCAGCTGAGCCTGAGCCAGAGAGCGAGGACTCAACAGACTCCGAGCTTGGACGTGCTAGGCACGCAAGCAAGCGTGCATTTGCTGAGGAGGAGGACAGGAGGAGGGGAGCAGGAGGGTATGGGTCCAGAGTTGACCCAGCTTTGGGCCAATCAGCATCGGCTCGCCCTACTCGGGACCGAGAGCTTGACCCCAGGAGACAGGAGCCATACCGTCGTTCTACTTCTACCAGCACTCGATTTACACCGAGTGACGAGTATTTATTTATGAAACAGAGTGTTGGTCAGATGGGGATTAAACAGGCAATGAAAGGGGTGAAGGCAACAGGAACGGCTGCAAAGAGAGCCGTTCGCCACATTGTGAAGTGGTTTTTACATGCAGGTATCACTTTTTAAATTAAAATTGACATTATGTGTGTTTTATTTACTTCCAGACGATGGTGGATGACGTGGGTGAGGCTGGACCGGGTTTGCAAGTCCCGGGCAGCCGACATATTTACGGCGTTGGGCTGGATGAGGAGGTCCAGCAGTTGAAGGAGTGGATGGATGGTTTTAAGTTGGTGTGGAAGGAGAGGGGTTGCACTATTATGTGCGATGGATGGACAGGTATCACCAAGAGGAGTATGATAAACTTCTTGGTGTACTGTTCTGAGGGGACAACATTCTTGAAGTCGGTAGATGCTTCTGGGAAGATAAAAAATGCCGACTTCCTTTTTTCTCTGATGGATGCGGTGGTGGAGGAGATCGGGGAGGACAATGTGGTTTAGGTTGTCACTGACAACGAACCATCATATAAGTCGACTAGGAGGAAGTTGATGGAGAAGATGAAACACATGTTCTGGGTGCCCTGTGCAGCACATTCAATTGATCTCATATTAGAGGATATAGGCAAGGAGGAGGGCGTATCCACACTTGTCAGGCAGGCGCAGATGATCACATCATTTATTTATTCGCATCCCCGCCTGCTACATATCATGAGACCACACACAGGAGGGCACGATCTTGTTAGGCCCGGTCCGACTCGATTTGCTACGATTTTCATTGCGTTGGAGAATCTACACCGGCACAAACATGCATTGGTTAGGTTCACACACTCCGAGGAGTATTATAACTATATGGTGGACAACCTGCATGGCAAGAAAGATCAGTTGGAGATTCTTGTCAGGTCTGAAAAGCAGATCACTGACAAGAGGTTTTGGGAGAGGATTGCCTACTACTTGACAATCATTGAGCCACTGGTAGTTGTCTTGAGGTTGGTAGACTCAGATGACATGGACCAGATGGGCACGTTGTACGATGCCATGGACCGCGCAAAATTGAAAATAAAAGAAAAAAATCCCAGAGGTTACAAAAAGTGGTGGAAATTCATAGATGACCGATGGGACAAGACCTTGCACCACGATGTCAATGCTGCAGGTTAGTTGGTTAAAAAAATATTTTTGCTGAATAATTGTCTTATTCATAATGTTAACTAATAAAATCTTGCAGGATATTTTTTGAACCCCCGCATCCAATATGGAGGATAGGTGGTGAACGACAACGAGGTGATGTGGGGTACACTTACTGTTATTCAGCGTCTCTGTCGATCTCAGCAGGACAGGATAGAGACTGAGATAGAAGTAAGTTAGAGTTCATTCAATACCTTCGAGGAGCCTTACCAGGCAACTAATGTTTTTTTTTATAAATTTTTCAGATGCAGAAGTATAAGATGAGGGTCGACATATACTCAGATGCTGATCTGAAATATTCAGTTGACAAAGTGTCACCTGGTATAGTAATAGCTTCATGAAGATTTTATTTTCCATTCATATAAGTTATGGAAGATGATGGGCTAATTGTTTACCAGGAGTGGATGGAATCCACTTGCTGCCATCGGTATCAGGATACTCAGCCAGAGCACTAGTTCCTCCCATTGTGAGAGGAACTGGAGTACATTCAACCTGATACATACAAAAAGGAGGATCAGGTTCACCTCAGACCGGCTGGAGAAGCTGGTCTTCTGTCATTACAACATGAGGCTGCGCATCAAGAATATCAAGGATCGACAGAAGATCAGTGAGGAGCGATTTGCACGATTCGCAGGTGGTCCATACGAGCAGAGGCATTTCTCCGCCACACCACCACCGAGGAGGTGGACGTGGATCGGATATTCCCAGGAGGAGCGTGCACGCACTTGCCTCCCGGATAGAGGAGAGGAAGTCGGGGATCGTACATCCGAGTTTGATCCCGATGCCCGTGCATGGCCCGAAAGAGAGGTGGATGGTGTTGAAGCCGAGGAGAATGCTCGGCTCCACCTCCACCTACTTCTCGTGCTCGAGCGGGGCCTTCTTCTCGCCGCAAATATGGAGCGACCACTGCGGCTTTAGCCCCGGCTCGGCTCCGGCTCGGTCCCAGCCGCCGCTACCCAGCCCATTCGCAGTCCGGGAAAAACGAAAACAAAACTCACTGCCCGGAAAATGGGAGGATTTGCAAAGTTGAAAAAAACTTAAGGTTCTGGACCTTCTGGTACTTCAGAGATGACTGAAGAGGTGAAGAGAAGGAAGCTAGAGGTCAGGCGTCCTGTCAGCTCAAATGACAGCACGCAGGCTCCTTCTCACTCCTCAGGTGATGATGACGAGTGCATACCAGCGACGCAGCCACCAGCAACAGCCGAGTCTCCTGATTCACGGCATCCAAAGCCGTATTACACGTTGGATTCGGATACACCTGATTCTTATATACAGGAGCCACAGTATCCAGCATTTGGCCAGGCTGACCAGTAGTGGATTACACCACCAGCTCCACCATCCTCTGCTTACGTCCCGGTCGTCCCGCAGTCCGATCCATACGACCTTGATAGCATGGCATCGGCATTATTTTCATATGGATATGGTCTCGGACAGTATACAAGACTGAGTACGAGGGAGGAGCGTCAAGCGCAGCAGGGAGAGGAGGAAGACCCATATCTATATCCTAGATATTGGTAGTAGATTGATATTATGTAAATGTATATTTTTTTTCATGATGTATCAACTCTTTGATTTTTGAATCAATGGAATATGTACTTAACTTCAATTGGAGTTCATTAGTATTTATTCGATGTGGTCCTGTGGATGAATGCTAATCTTATTTTTTAAAAAAATTCTAACTCATTTCCTATTTTTTAGAATTTTTTGAATTTTTTTGACGAAAAAAATTCAAAAAAAAAAACCGATTCCGGGCCGATCCGGAATCGATTCCCTTCCATTCCGGCCGATTCCTGAATTCCGATTCCGGAATCCTTGTCCTAGATTGTTACCTCTTTGGGAGTAATCTGCTTTCTACCTTCTATTTTCTTCAACTTCTTACATTACGTAAATTTAATTTTACACTGAATTAATGAATTGTGGCTTTCCCCACCTTCAAAAGCAAGAAATCACAAAGGAACCACTATACCTGTCTCCAGACCCTGAAGAACAGTTCCACGTGTTATACCAACACCCCAATCACCTTCAAGACGAGGTTGTTCTACAGCCACTGAAATTGCCACCACATCACCCTTTTCCACATGAGAACTGCATGCCAACACTCCAGGGACAAATACCTATGAAGAAGTAAACATTAGTTTACTGGGTAAGATTCGCTCTCATACACAATAATAAAGTAAAAAAACATTTAAATTTGCCAGACTTTTTTTGTAAACAAGTCAAGGACTGAGAAACTAAAAGGCTTATACATAGCTCTACCAACTCATGAGTTTATAGCACGATAATGCATCTTCAATGGTTCAACAACCAAAAAAAATCCCTATTTTATTTTTCAAAAGAAATTCTTTGGGAAAATGAAAATTTCCAAAAAATCTGAATCTAACACTTGCAAATATCAAATAACAGAGAATTTTATCCAAAAGACCTTTCGATGTAATATTACCACACAAGTCACAAGCATTACAAGGATTCTAGGCCACAAGTCAAAGAAACAACAGTTGATGGAATACATGATCAAGAATACCAGAAAATCATAAATTTAGCAAACAGACTTATAAAGCAGTCAAAGAAAGAGGAAAGCAAAATTTGCACATTGGAGTCGAGAAAAGGCAGGTGTGACAACATGCCAGTACCTACCTGAGCCCCTCGAAGGACTGCCTCAGCACACTTACGACTAACAATAACTTCCTTAAAAGGTGAACAGTTGCCATATTGAAGGGCATGCGGTCCTGATCCTTTTATAAAGAGAACATTGTCCAAGCCTGGTACTGAACATTTATGAATTGATGGCCATTTTGAATATCCCGGTAGTTCAGATTGTTGAGAAGGAGATAATTTCAAATGATAATCCTCATAAGCAGCAGGATCACCTTTGCCCATACAAAGAGAGGCAATGACATTTTGGCTGTTTTGTTCCTGTAGAATAGCTTGAAGCTTACAAATAATGTCATCAACTGAAGTTTGTAAAGTATTCACACGGATACAGGAGTATGAAGTCGGGTGCCTGTCCATCCATGAAAAAGAAAATAAATGAATAAGAAAATGCAGTTTGAAATAGATTAGGCAGGTCCTAACTGGGGAAACACAGGCACTATAGTTTGTTGTAAATAACTATGGATTATATAAGATTAAATGTAAGCCAAGAGGAGCTAATACAGGCATGTAGGCTGTTTGTATAAGGTTTAGTAAGACATCGTCTGATTGAAGATTAACTCATGTATTTCATTATGGAGCCATTAAGCATATCCCACAAGTCAATTTAGGACATTAATTTTCTTCTGCCACAAACTTGTTCAAAATCCATTTCAGATAGTTTAACTTGTGTTCAAGATTATGACACTGCCCCTCAAAAATTTTGAAAGAGATTCATGAAAAAAATACTACTCCGAAATAGCAAGCCAAGTAGAACCATAAAGCACAAAAAAATGGCTAAGACATTCAATGGATTTTTTTTCATGAGCTCAGATAAGTTTTGAATTAGACAAGGACTAATTTTGATTGTGGTGATATAGAATAAAACAATTAGGGACACCATGTTGTTTGTCATTCTTTATTGGCCTACTTGATGGGAAAATACAATAAGGGCTCAAGTCATCAGCTAGTGATGTGCATTTGATATGAGAACATGTATTGCATAGATGACAGATAGTCAACTTGAGATTTCTTGAGTACTGTAGAGATGAAATATGTACAGGGCAGGAGTCACCTTTTCTTCTTCTACGAAACATTGAGCAGGAAAATTGGATCAAGGCAAAGTGGCTTAGGCTCCCGTGTTTCATTCTAACTCCACACTGTCCTATACCTTCTGCTTTAGAAGGCAAAAAAGATTGGTACTTAAGAAACCATGCTGATCATTCTCATGGACTGAGCTGATAGTAAAGCTGCCGTTCCTTTTATGCGGGCTATCCATGAAGACTTTTATAAATAGACTGGGATGAATGTTACAAAAGCCGGTGAAGTTCCCACAAAACGGAGTGCAGGAAAGGTGTTTTCGACATCAAAACTAATCATGTAGATGCGTTGTCGAGGTGATTTCTACCTCACTTTTCTAACATCAACTAATGCCGTGTGTGGGTTTGAAAAGGGGAAGGTGTTACGTTAGGGCCTTGGAGATGCGGAGGAACTGCTCTGCGCCATAGGCTTTGACGAAGTACTCCTCCACCTGCCGATTCCAGCGCAGCGTCGGGTTGTAGCAATACCTCTCTGATGCCTCTAGTGAAGATGGATCCATCTGTAATAATCGTTACCCCGAAAGGGGGAGAGCAACTCTTTTCAGCACGGGAATGTTAATGAGACCGAAACAGAGGTTAAAAGACAGTTGGGAGGAGCTACAAGAGTGGGAAAAAAACAGCAAGATGACAGATGAGATGACGGGGAGTGGGTGGAGCTAGGAGTTCGTGACGGGTGACGATTCCATTCTCACTCCTTGAAGAAATGTATCGATGAGAATAACGAGTTACGAAAGGTAGGTGTAGGTCGAGACCTGGAGAGAGCGGGCGGTCGCACCGGCGCGAACGCAACCAAGGCCGCCGAGCAGTAAAAGACGGTCCTGTTCCTGCTGTCGCCGCCGCCGGGAAAGAGCAATCAGAGCTCCCCTCATACAGAAAGGAGCACTGAAGTCTTAAGCGCCCCCGACAGACCGAAGACGCTAATCGCACGACTCCGCCAACGTCTAACACATCCTGAGCCATGCTACCGACGCGAGTCAGCCGTGTAAGGTGTTATTCAAATTTTACTTAATTTATATTAAACGAGTTCAAATCAGAATTCAAATTTCAAAAAGCATGTAAAATTTATTTTTATTTAATTAAATTAAATTTGAACTCAAATAATAATTTGATTTAAATTCAATTCACACTCAAATTAAAATTTGATCCAAATTTATTTATAAACTTTAAAATTAATATAAAGTCATCATCTAAATCTTAAATTTAACTTATTTATAAAACGTGATCTAAATTTAAACTTAAAATTTATTTATTTTATATAATTAAATGACAATTTGTAACTATTAATATTTATAATTTAATTTTTTATAAATATTTAATCGAGTTTCTCGCGAATTTATCGAGTTGAGTACGATTCTTTCCAAACTTGACTTGTTTAATGAGTGGAGATTTATTTTTATTTTAACTTATTTTTTAACATAATAAATGAGTTGAGTCAAATTTTTATCGAGTCGTGTTTCTAATTATTTTGCCAGGTGTATTAATTGGTTTGCAGCCCTACTTTCAACGGTAATTAAATAGAGTGACGTTATGTTGACGTAATCTCTAAAAATAAAAAGAAGACATTAATCATGTGACTCTGTCAACGTCAACACACCTTGACCTATGTTTCTAATGGTAGAAATAGTGACGTTACATTATAAGACATAATCTTAAAAATTAAAAATTATTCTTTATCTATAATTTGATATATGTTACAAGAAAATTTGATCATGTATCTATTCAGTCAGAATTTCCTTAAAAAATTCATCTAATTTATAATTTGTTACCTTTGTTTCCTCTTTATTGACACGATATTCAAACTTATCACATTATGTAATTGTATACCTGACTGTACTATCGCAAGTGAAGGCACATCACCAGTACTACAGTTTTGTAACTTTCTCAAAGCTTTCAATCGTATAATCTGCTCTAAAGATCACGTCACAACTTCTATGTAATGTATTTGTTTTCAAATCTCATAATCCGCATTCAAATTCTCCATCCACATAGTCAATAAACACATATGTCATGTTTTATCATCTAATTTGGATCTTTTATTCCTTTGACACATACTGTCACGCCCCAGAATTAATCCTGCACAGCGGAACATAATCCGACGACGTAATCGGGGAAAATAACCCCTAAAATATATCGGTTTGGAACGAATGAAAACAACTAGATCCAAGTTCATAATTTCACAAATTCAAATTCCAATACATCACTAATCACTACCATCTAAACAAAACTAAATACCATCTAGTCATAAATATCATCTGCTGTCTTCTCGAGAATAGATCCATCACGCTTCTGATGCGCTAAACCTGATTACCTGAAAATTGATAAGAGGATTGGGATGAGTACGACGACTCAGTAGACACCCCATCATCCGCCCAATCGGATAGTTAAAATGCCCTAGATGTTAATTAAAATAGGTACACAAAACTGCACCAATTATATACAAATATATACTAGTCAATATATTGGATATATGACTTAATCCACACATTTTTAAACCTTCAACCAGCACCTAGGATAACCCCGATCAGCACCTATATGCACCATAACCTGACCTAAAAAGATGTTATGGACATATGCATAGACACCTATATGTGCTCCATAAAATGATGGACTATAACCGAGACATTTACTTTACATCATGCAACATATTATGATAAGAGATAAACAAGTAAAATGCATCACTAGACCACCTATACCATACCATGAAATAATGCACCTATCCTCTAAGAAGAACCACACCTTTTTTATTATTAGCAAGGAATGCGTCGTCTTGCCACCTCAACCAGCTACCACCGTATCTATCATATATACAGCGATACCATATAGCTAAACGAAATCCCATAGTGCACCTAGGCGGTGGCACAGGACAAACCGCGGTATCCGGGATCGAAGGATGCACCGGACTGTTCTAACCTCCGCTTCGCTCGGGTCACGACTAACTAGTCTGGTGTAGCTGTTTTCATTATAATTTCAATGCATCATGCATCCACCTCGATCATGCCATGCCATGATCACATTTATGCAAGATTAAATGATATAAACTATACCATGCAATGAACAAATATACCATCAATGCAAATAGAATGATCAACCACACTTAAACAACCTATGCATGATCTAGAACCATAAAATGACAAGAATAAGTAAATACTAACATGATAAGAACATCTAACCCAATCGCATCCTATCACCTAAATTAATGACAATAACATAGCCAAAACAGATTTAATAATGCTAGCTAAAACATTAATTAATCTTGTTAACCTATCACCACACATATGCAAAAGGATTAACTCAAAAAGGCAACAAAGATTAGCCTAATAACATGCTAAATCGGCTAATTAACTTAATAATAATCACTACAAGGCATGGAAGATTAAATAAGAATTTAATGATAATTAATAGACACGTCAAGGATGCCTACCGGATCAATGTTGGAAAAGTTGGGAACCGGTAATCGAAAAAGATACCGAACGTCGACGACGCGATGAACAAATCGAACCACCAAATTAAAGATCCTCCACCTCCAAGGCTGTTGGAAAAGATAGAATAGGGGGGGGATCAGGCCATCAGATCACAAGGGAGAGAGAGAGATAAATGAGAGATATATAGGGAAGAGAGAGGAGTGTTTACGCAAATGGGGCCGGGGTGCACCGGCGACCCCAAGTGGAGACGGCGCACGGCAGTGCTGGGTGGAGGCGGCCGGCGCACGGTGTTGGCGGGGCGGCGTCGGCTGCAGGCCGCGGGCGGATGGCGAGGCGGCGTCGAGCGATGACGCACACGGATGGCGCGCGGACGACGCATGCAGGCAACCGCGTGGGCGGAGGCAGCGTTGGGCGGACGGCGAGGCGGCAGCGCACGGGCGGCGGCGGCTGGCCGCGCGGGGGCGCTCGCGGCGAGAGGGAAATTATTATATTTTAATTAATAATATTTTATATATTAATATTATTACATATTATAAATGTGAACTATATATTAACATATTATAATTTATTTTAAAATATTATACAAATTAATTATATAACATATATTAATTTGTAATAATATATTAATAATATAATAGATGAGTGAAAATCGCTGTGTAAACCAGCGACTTTTAATTTATTGGCGACTTTACCTTCGTTCCTTAAAGTCGCTAACGAACTTAGCGATTTCGTTCAAACCATGTTAGGTTTGGAAATAAAAGTTTTTTGGTGTTAGTTCCGGAAAAAAAATTTAACTATGTTAGATTAAAAATTTTCTCTATATATATGCGCCGACGAACCAACTTTCGCCCATGAGTACGTACGTATACTCCACGCGCCGACTAGGTAGAGATTTAGACATATTGCGAGTGTGTGTATATTTAAGAGAAGATCTTGAACAGCTCGATCGGTGGAGGTGCGTAATTAAGTTTGGAGGGGTGCCTGCAACAGGGGATTCTATACAAATAAATCAGAAAAGAATTCTTTTAGTTGGAAGTTATCAGTCCAATTTGAACACAAAATATGTGCGGATCCATACATACAAAATACGTGCACATCTTAGTTAGATTTAATTCTTTTCCTGCTATTTATTAACTCAACATATATACACCATGTCTTGCCATAGGTTTTGAGAGAGGGATGCCCATGCAGGGAAGAGTGGACAAAACATAGAAGAGTTAGGTTCCGGCCATGTGTCCGCAACAGGACAAAATCTGATCACAGGACATAAACTAAGAACTACAACAAATGTGAGAGATACAAATACAGATAAATCGAGCTCTATGATTATTATATATAAAGGATAACCAAAAAAACTATCGTACCACACACAAGGACTAGAGAAATGAGGTTGGGGTGTAGCCGGAAGGGTGCTGGGGGTGACAAGGCAGGGACGCAAAGTGAAGTAGGGAGTCGGGATTGGGGTCTGGGGTTATGGGCACTTCTCCTTAGAGGGTGGGGAAGCCGATGGGGGTGGGCATCCAGAGGGAGGGGTGCTAGGCAGAAGGGAGAGAGAGTCCGAAGGGAAAGGGAAAACAAAAAATTAAATTTGACGAACTTGAACAAGTTCGCAAATAATTTGATTAAATATTATATTAAATTTTATTTAAAAAATTAAATTTTAAATACTATTAGTTATAAATTATTATTTAAATATATTAAATAATTTAAATTTTAAGTTTAAACTTAGATCAAGTTTTGTAAATGAGCTACACCTAAAATTTCACAAATAATTTTTCAATGATTTTAAATTTTATAAACAAATTTGTATATAGGTTAATCAAGTTTGAATGTGAAATGAAATTTAATCCATCTACTACTCGAACTAGAATTTGATGTGACTCGATTAATAATTGAATTAAACTTGAACAAGAGTTCAACATACTCGTTAAAATTTGAACTCAAATTTGAACTCGTGTAAAATAAATGAGTCGAACTTAAACATCAAACTACTTTGACTCGACTCGTTTGCACCAGTAGCCACGTAGAATTGAAGCCGCTGAGAACAGGCGAAGGGCTGCCAAGGAAATGACATGATTTCTGCCAAGAAGCAACGAGGATTTCCGGCCGAGCTTGAAGCCTTCAACGTGAGCGGGTCCAGCCGCACTCCTTGTCGCCGCTCCTGCTGGCTTGTAGAGGTTGGTGAAGGAGCCGCTGAGAAATGGCGAGGATTCCGCTGAAAAACATTGAGGGTTTCCGCAAGCTTGAAGCCTCCGACGCGACCGGGTCCAGCCGCACTCTTTGTCGCTGCTCCTATTGGCTCACAGATTGGTTGGTGAAGGAGCTTGCTTTCCAAAGCAAACCGAACAACAAAATACGGTACAACAATCATAAACCCATAAACGGGTGATAGGGAAAGTGCATGGGTCTTTTGAGTTGAAACGATGAAGGCACCATGCATATTATGCCAAAGAAACAAGATGATCCAAGAGTCTTTGGACTAATGATATATATATATAACATATGGTAGACCATAAATTGGTTGAAGCTAAAGTGTATAGGTCTTTTTAGACCAAGAGCAACGACCCAATGAGGAGTGTGCGTGTGTGCATATACATAAAATGAAACTAGCTAGAGTCGACAGAGTGGACTAGTTTTTTTCAACTAGTACATCTTTTTAATTCTTAAAACTAACACACTAAAAATTTAAATTGCAAATCTAGCACATCAAAGTCTTCTAGCTACTCAACTCTTGCAAAGTTGAGTTTTAGAAACTCAACTTTAAATAACACCAACAAAAAAATTGTAACTATGTATATATGAAAGTCGAGTTTCTAAAAAACTTGACTTTCAATTACATGCACACAAGTCAGGTTGTTGAAACTTGACTTTAAAATTTTTGAAATAAAGTTCAGTTATCGTAACTCGACTTTCACGAAAGTATGTTAGATTTAGAAATAAACTTTTTAGTATGTTAGTTCTAAAAAATTAAAAAATTTGTTACTTATAAAAAAAACCCCAAAGGACAATGAAGAAGTAGAAAAAGGAGACATGAAAAAACTTTGGACCGGTAACGACAGTCACTAGCTAGCTAGGGAGATGAAAATATATTATCAAGCCTTCAAGCCCAAAATATATTCCAAGATGATGTTGAGTGGCACATGATACACGATACAATTTATCATTTTTACAACGGCACTAAAAAACTTCATTTTAAGGGTCAAACGGGCTCAATTCGGTAACATGGACTGCAAAATAATAAAATATATACATAGATAAATAGAAAGATAGGAGAGAGAGAATGGAGTGTAGAGTATACGTATAAACAAGAGTTCTTTTTTCATAGTGAAAATATTAGTAATTAAAATGGTACAGTTAGAAACATATTCAATATTTTTTACGGGTAAACACTACTGATCGACCGTCGAATCCGTGACCGCTTAACCATGTGCGAATCAGACCGAGCTATTTTAGAGGCAAACCGTCCATGCATCCGACGAACACGGTGTACCGGCCAACCTTGACCGCCTATATAAAAATAAATAAATAAACAAATAAATATGCTTCCGGTTAATTAAATATTAAAGGTGATACGCACGTCTATATAAACCCCAAGGTTCTCCCGCACGCTCTCACAGTGCAATCTCCGAAGGAAGAAAGCAGGCAGTGCAGCTGGGCCTTCGTTCCTGCGCACTTCACGAGCGAAGAAGAAGAAAATGGCATCCGTGAAGTTCGTCGTCTGCTTCGTTCTGGTGGTGGTGTCTGCAATCGGGAGCTCGGAAGCGCGAATGCCAGGACACGGTGGCGGGGCGGGGACGGGATGGCCGGCGGTACACGGCGACGGCGGCGGCGCAGCGGCGAACGTGCAGTTCACAGCTCCGAGACTGCAGTGGGAGGGAGGGGATCGAGACGTCGACGACGCCGGCGAGTCTAAGCGGCTCAGTCCCGGCGGCGCCGACCCTATCCACCACCACTGATATACCAGTCTGCCTCTCCGAAGCATGAGATTACTTAATTTGCTGCAATAGACATATAATAAATATGTCTGCATGATGATCTAGTAAATAAACGGACGGCTTTTGCCCAGATCCTGATCTACATGTTGTTTTTATTATTATTTTTTTGAGAGTTGAATTGCAAGTCGATCGAAAGCTTTGTGGATTTCTAACTTTGTTTTTAGAGCGGGTCCCTCCGGACATTTGAGATAATATTCTCAGTCCCACGTTCCTCCGAGTGTGGGATTTACAGGGAATTTCATTTGATATGAATATGTGTAAGTATGACATGATGAATATGAGATTAAGAGTACTCTCTCGAGGCCGGCCGAGCTTAGCTCGGTTGGCACGACCTTGCACCTGGGGGCGTAAGGTCTCGGCCTCACTTCCTGGCGGCGTCAGAGCCAGGCACCCCATGGGGGGTGTCCTGTGGGGTTCGAATGGAGGTTCGAACCTCCGTTGCCCACGGCGCCGTGGGCACCTGCGGCCACTGGGTTAGTGCGTGTCCAAAAAAAAAAGAGTACTCTCTCGAGTGGACGTACGATAAATTTTTATTATTTTTCATCGTGCGTAGAAAAGTATTCCTCTTAATATTTTCCGCCGCCCTGACAAGACAGCAGCAAAAAAAATTTGTTAACGAAAGACATATATATTAATATAAAAAGTTATACAGAACGCATCAACAAAAAGCTGATTAAAAATTAATCATGCACGAGCTCATATATATCTGCGGACGAACAACTTTCGCCCACGAGTAAGTACTCCACGAGCCGGCCAGATAGCAAGATACGACATGCACCTGCTAAGATAAAGTTGAGCATAAAAATATTGCATGTGTACGTATTTGTTAAAGGAGAAGTTCTCGAACAGTTCGATCGGTGGAGGTGGGTAGGTTGGGAAGGGTGCTGCGACGTCGCAAGCACAGGACTAGAACCTATTTCTTCTCTGTTTTGTCCGCTCTTCCCTGCATCATATACATTACATCGATCAGTGTTAAGTATTCTTCCCTTTCTGCATGCATGCATGGCCATCTCTCTCTCTCTCTCATCCTACGGCCAAGACGTGGTGCATAACTTCCTCCATATATTATATATGATGAGGTAAATAAATAACAGGAAAAGGAAAGAGGACGAAAGATAGATATGCATCAAATGCTCGATAATGAATTAATGAGCCGGAGTGCATTATCATTTTGTTGAGGTTGAGGGCTTCGTACTCAACAACACACAGAATGAATATATATATATATATATGAAACCTGCGATAAATTATTGCAAAAATAAAGTACTATATATATAGAGAGAGATCTGCATATATTTTGTGTTCGTGTTGTACTAATACCTTTCAACTAAGAAAATTCATTTTTGATTTAGTTGTAAAGAATCACCTGCCGGTTCTGATAAGATCCACGCCAACCCAATTAAAAATCAGCTTCAATAAGGGTCCGTTTTGGTTTCCACGTAAAAGAAAAATTGAAAGAAATAGTTTTCAACCGATGGACTTCTCCATGAAATAAAAAACGGCATCATTTATTTGATTGCCGGTAAGTACATCCTCCTGACAAATATGATCAAATATTGTACTTTAATTTTATGTCAATTTTAAAATTCTATATAAGGATTTTGATCGATATAATGATGCAATATAATTAAAAATTTTAAATCACTATGCAAAAAAAATCCTGAGAGATGCCACACTTGAATATATATACATATATATGTGTGTGATAAACGAGGAGATTTATTTATTTTATTATATTTGACAAAAAAATAGAATTTTTAATTAATACACAAGGCGTTTTACATTGGTAAAAGACTTTTGGATTGATTTTTTTCCCCTTACTCATATAACTTGGAGGAGGACTCGGAGAGAGCGCGGTCAATTGGAAGGGGAAGGAGATGAGGTTTGGGGGGGGGTGAAGAAGGCACTGATAGCGGTGGAGGGGGCAGACCATCGATGACCGGCCAAGGTCGTAAAGTATTGAAGCCGCCGAGAACCGATGAAAGGCCGCCAAGGAAACAACGAGGTTTTTTCCAAGAAACAATGAGAGTTTACGCCCGACCTTCCTTGAAGCAGTGGCGGATCTAGCATATAACAAGTGGGGTCATGTGATCCCACTAAAATTCAAAATTTATATTGTAATATTACGTATATTTAGAAATAAAAAAAATTAGATTAATAAATGATTATTATTATTTTATCTGCTCCTCCCCCTATTTAATTCCCTTTTTCCTCCCCCGGGAGAAACCCTCCCAGTACGTTTTTCCCCGGCGCCGCTTTTTCTCCCCGGTGAAACCCTATTTTTTCCCCCTCTTTTTCCCCTCCTCGGTCGCCGCCGCCTGCAACCCCGCCTCTTCCCCTTTTCCCGCGCGCGAGACCGCGCTCTCGCCGCCCTCCGCCGCGTGTCCGCGAGACGCCCGGCCGCCGCGTTTCCTCCCCGCCTCGAGCCTCCCGCGCGCGTAAGCGCCGTGTCGTCACCACCTCGTACCTCGTACGAGCGCCGCCGCCCGCCTCGCCCCGCGTGCGCGTCCGCCCGTTGCCGGGTGACGCCGCCCGCCGCCGCGCGTACGCTTCCTCGTGCGCCTCGGGCCGGACGCCGCCCACGCGCCAGCCCGTCGCCGACCTCCGTTGACCCGCCCGGCGCCACCCGCCCGCCGCGGCGCCGCCGCCCGCCCGTTGACCCCCGCCGCCTCGCGCCACGTCCGCCCGCCGCCCGCCGCCGAGTGACGCCGCCACGTCGGCCGCCCGCCTCGCGACGCCGCCCGCCGCGCGGCACCGCGGCCGCCATCGCCACGTCAAACCCCCCCCCGTGCGCCCGCCTGCGCCACCGCCGCGCGCGCTGCTGCCCTGTGCGCCGCCGTGCGCCACCTCCTTGCCCCGCGCGGTAACCCCCTATTCTCCTCTCTCCTATCCTCTTCTTCCTATTATCTTCTATCAAATCCCTTAGGTTATTATTTTCCTTCTTCCAGCAGTTTTTGAAACCACTTACCCAACTCAGTTTTTCGACGCCGACGCAACCGCGGCAGTCTCGTCGCCAAATTCCAATTCCTTGGATTTTCCGTGCGCCGTTCGCCGTTGCCGTCAAGGTAGGCGTCTCGGCTATCCTTAGCACTCTAATATTTTGATTAAACTGTAAGAATCATGCTTAGATCACCAGGATTAGAATATTGTAGTTAATGGGCTGTTTTGGATTTATTAGCATGTTTAGTTAGAGTTAGATTAATTTGTCTAGATCGTGCATGCTTAGATTAATTCGGTTATTCAAGTATGCTGGTCATCATGATAGGTTGTATATGTTTAATCTAGCTAGTTCAGTATGTTTTGCATCACGATAACCTTAATCATGTATATTCCGATTTGATAAAAAGTCGTTGTAAAGTTTAGGCATAATGTGGTTAGAATTTAGTTTATTTTCTTTTATTAGATAGATGGTTCTGTTTAAGCATGTAATTGTCATGTTTAGGTTGTAAATTGCATGATCCCATGTATATGCATTAGTTCATGTTAGATTGTGGTGTAGTATGCAAATATGTGGTACATAGAACCAGGTGTTCATCTATGTATTTCATGTTTGATTTGCCAATTTAATGTTCCTGTTTTACTGTCTGAGTTAATTATATGCTTGCATGGTGTGGAATGTGGTTAGTGCAGTGAGCTGCATTGTGATGGAAATGTACTTCACCAGACTACGTTAGTGTCCCGTGGGCAGCGGAGGTTAGTTGAATCGGTGCATCCTTCGATCCCGGATACCGCGGTTTATCCTAAGTACTCCCTCGCCTAGGGGTACTATGGGATTTAGTTACTATATGTTACTTCCTACTATATGGTAAATGGTGCTAGTTTTGTGATGTGACTGCATTTATCTGATGGAGCATGTTATTTACTCAGACAGGTGTCTAGTTGTGTAGATTGGCATAGATGGTATGTTATAGATGTGTCATTGGTTTTATGTCAGGTCTATGTGTTCTGGGCATACCTAGAGTGGTTTTAGTGTGTAGATTATGTTGGTCTGATGCATTTAGAGTCTAGTTATCATATGGGGTAGTTGATTGATTTTGTAATCAATTAATTAAAGATATATGAATAGTTTACACCCTATGTATTAAATCTGATTTTTAGGCTTATTATATTGAATACCACTAGAAAACATTAGTATAGTAGGGTAGTTCGGGTGTAAGACCTACTGAGTCTGTTGTGACTCACCCCTTCCATTATTAAATTTTTCAGCTGAGTTCGAGGAACCTCTTCCTGAGGAGGACTTTGGAGAAGAGTTCGAGGGAGACCTTGGAGCTGATCCAGAGCAGTTTGAGGACCCAGAAGACGAGGAGTTTGGTGACGAGTGATCACCTCGTTCTATCTAGGTTGCTGAGATTTTCCTTCTATTTGTTAGTTAGTAGTTGTTTGGTGTGATTTTCAGAGATTGTTTTGGACTATGTGTTAAGTCCTCTTAGTTGTTTAGATTGTGGTTATTAGTAGTGGTTATTTGGAGTTTGGTTTTGATTGGAACAGTACAGGTTGTTTTAATTATTCAGATTTGATCATGGTGTGAATTTTGGTTTGTTCTCCTAAACTGTCTCGATATTCCGGATTTATTTTTCTGCTGCGCATTCGTATATATATTCCGGGTCGTGACATATATTATAAAATATTAGATATTTTATTAAAATATTTGATATTAATAAATTTATAAAAGAGATGATCTCACTGAAATATTTTAGTGACCCCACTGTATACAAAGTCTAGATCCACCACTGCCTTGAAGCCCTCGATGCGAGCAGGTCCAGCCGCACTCTCTTTGTCGCCGGAGGTGGATAGGTTTGGAGGTGTGCTCCGACGTCACATGCACAGGGGGTGTGTGTGTGTCTATATATATATATTCTGTGTTAATTAATCTTCCTTATATATATACTATGTTAATTAATCTTCCCTTTCTCTGTTTGCATATGCATTTGGGATCTTCTCCGAGTGAGGGTTACACCCGAGGGGACTCTCAAAAACCCCTGAGGTAAATAAATAACAGGAAAAGGACAGAGGGGGAAAGATAGATATGCAGCATATGCTCGATAATGAAACAATGAGCCGGAGTGCATTATCTTTTTGTTGAGGTTGAGGGCTTCGAACTCAACCACACACAGAATATATATATATATATATATGAAACCTGCAATAAATTATTGCAAAAGTAAAACAATACATATATAGAGAGAGAAAGAGATCTGCACATATTTTGTGTTCAAGTTGGACTGATAACTTCCAACAAAGAAAATTCTTTCCAACCCAATTATAGATCAGCTTCACTAGCTAAGGGAGTGTTTGGTTACGTGATAATGGCCATTTTTATTTTAATTTTTTAAAATTGTAATGAAAGTGATCTTAAAATTAAGTTTGGCTCCTCATATACTTTTTTTGACTTAAAAAACTGTTCACGGAACCCGCACGTCATAAAAAAAGGTACATACCAGTTTTTTTTTAAAGCGGATCTCATCCTCTCGTTCCCTTTGATCAGAACGGAAGCAAGACATGGCAATAGAACGTGTAAGAGATGTGATAACAAACAAGAACGAGTACTCTATATGATCAAATATATAGGATAAGAGCCACAAGATTAAAAGAGAGATAAAATTCTCTTTTTTGTGTAATAAGAAATCATCTTTTAAAACATAAAATTATAAATTGTAACAAAAACATCAATTTATGATGAAACCAAACAAGCCACGAGTGTTTTGCTGCAAGGAGGTCCCATACACACACCAAATAAGTCACAAAACATAACTTTTTGAAGCACTGGTATATTTATTTTGGGGCTTACTCTTTGTGCTTAGGGGTGGAGACCGGATCTCTCTCTCTCTCAAAGAGGGTGATCTCGAGGGCAACTTCTAATATCAAATTAATGTTTGTATTCAACTGGTTCTTCAGTCCATGCCTCAGGCTCAGACCCTGTTTGGTAATAGTAGTAGTTAGCTCTATCACTATCAATCTTGAAATCGATAACAATAACAATCGTCAATGTGTGTTTAGCCGAAAATATCAAATTTGAAAGTTTTTGTACGAACAAAGTATGTGAGATGACAACAATGTGTCATTTCAACTTGTATCATTTCATACTTGTTTATGGTTATACTTTTTGCTGTACTATAAAATTTTGGAGATAAACCTGGGTTATCTCCAAAAGTTTGGAGATAACCCATGTTTATCCTCAAGTTATCCCCGTACCAAACAACAAGGGTCTGTATGGCACTAAAATTTTTTGGAGATAAGCTTGGTTTATTCCCTACGGCCCTGTTTGGCATCATAAAATTTTGGAGATAAACTTGATTTATCTCTTAAATTTTGAAGATAAATCAGGTTTATCCCTAAGTTATCCCGACATCAAACAGCCCCTAAATTTTTGGGAAAAATCAGGTTTATCCCTAAATACCTGTTTGACACCACAAGTATCGGGATAACTTGGAGATAACCATGATTTATCCCCAAAATTTAGGAGATATACCAGGTTTATCTCCATAATTTTATGGTGCCAAACAGGCCTAAGTTATAGAAATATAGAAGATTAAATAAAAATTAATAGAAAAATATTAAAGAGGCAGTTTCGCTTGTCATTTGCATAAATGTACATGTAAAGATCATAATAGTACAAGATATTAAAACCTGTTATTGTACTCAACTTATATTTGCAATCAGTGATATAACTAGGGGTGTCAATGGGCTGGGTCGGGCCGGGCCCAAACCCGACCCAATAAAAGCCCAATTCAAATTATAACGGCCCGGCCCGGCCCGGCCCGCATTATATTCTTGCCCGGCCCGGCCCGGCCCACATAAAATTTAAATTTGGCCCGGCCCGGCCCGATCTTTCTAATATAAAAAATATAAAGTTCAAAATAAAAAATGGTATAAATATGACAAAAATTTTATAAATATGAAAAAAATGTATAAATATTTATGATGTGATATAGAAATTAAAATTAATATTCTTTTTTAAAATATCAAAGTAAGACGAGTTTGATAAAAAATTTGAAACATAATTAAAATAAGAATAGTAGATGATCTGCACTCTACGTATTCTTAATTTTTAATTTTTAATAAAATATATAGATTTGATTGGATCGCTTAAATTTTATAATATATAATAAAATGCATATCATATTTTTAAAATTTTTAAACATCAAATCAACTACCAAAGAAATATTTTGAATCTAGAAATAAAAATAAATACATAGATAGAAACATATTGTTTAACACCCAAATAATCATAGATATGCAACCAGAGTTAAAATATATTTTTTACAATTTCTCTTATAGTTACGTACCTTGTTCCGACCCTGCATGCAAAACGTTCCATTAAAATAAAACAAAAAGGCTCTTGCATGTGTGCTAGCGGACTAAGGGATGCCGACTGCAAGGGACGCCGACTGTTGAACAGTGCTGCGGAACAAGGCCCGCGGGCCTGGTTTTTTGGCCCGAGTAACGTGTGAGGCTCATTTTTCTGCCCCGAAATAAGGCCCACGGCTGGCCCGGCCCGAGGGCCCTCGGGCCGGGCCTGTCCATTGCCACCCCTAGATATAACAGATACCAAATTTTGTAAGAAGTACCTATTCTCTCCGTTGGACAGACGTTTAGTTATTTTTTTCTGATATTCATTAAACAAAAAGTTTAACTGGATTTTATATGCCAAAGGTAAAAATACCTATTCTCAAATCACATATTCTTAAGGTTTTTTAATTAATTTAGTTTAATGAATAAGTAATAAATAATTAATGTTTTATCTCAATTTTCTAATTTATTGTGTTGTCGGATGATTTAATTTGATTAAAAGTTAATGAATATGTCCATACAAATTTTATTTAATATTTCAATGTAATATTTTATCATATTACTTATCCATGGTCATTATAAAATTGGCATTTGTAAAATAAATTTATTAATTTTAATAAATTTTTATTTTTTTCAAACAATAATAGTATTATAAATATTTTAAATTTTATAGATACACGATGCGAAGTACGTTGTTATTAACTAGTATATATATGTGAACAGCGGTTTGTTGAATTTTAAACCGGGGTTTGGTTCAATTAATTCGACAGTTTAAATTTTTTTAATCTTAAGTTATACCAAACGGTACTACGTACCGATCGACCTTTTTTTTTTAAAAAAAAGTTTGCATACCAAGGGGGAGGAAGTTGCATACTTACGGGGTGTTTGGTTGCGTGATAACGTACTTTTTTTTTTCTTTTGAAAATTGCAACTAAAGAGGACTTGGGATTACGTTTGTAATACCCCGGTTATGTAAATAAAAAAATATATAGTTATTATATTTATTATTAATTTTATTTATCTACCTTCCTCTCTTATCCTTTCCACTTTTTTTCTCTCCCTCCGGATAATCTTCCTAAACCGTCGCCCCCTCTCCCAATCGAACTCTATCTCCTCCCCCTCTTTTCACTCCCGGTCGGACTCTCCCTTCCCCCCCCTTCTATTTAATCCCTGCGGCAGAGCCCTCCTTCTCCTCCCTTCTCCTTCTCTGCCGCGAGCACAGCAGCCCCCGCCCTTCTTCTTCTTCTTCTTCTTCTTCTTCTTCTTCTTCTCTCCTGTTTGCACCCACCCGGACGACGTCGACGCCATCCCACCTGCGCCATCGCCGCACCTGGACGAGACGCCAGCGCCAGCCCGGGAGCCGCCGGCGCCACCCGGCCACCTGCACCGCCGGCCTCCGCGCGACGTCGCCGTCGTCCGCGGCCGTTCACCGGACGCGCATCGGCCGCGCGGCGGCAACCGCCGCCGCGCCTCCCGCCAACGCCGGCCACGCACCGCCCACCACCGCGGCGCCATTGCCGGCATCAAGCCCACCCGCCTGCGCCACCCTCCGCCGTCGGCCGCCGCCGGCCAACCCTCACTGCACCGTCGCCGCCTTCTGCCACCCTGCACCCTCCGCCCGGCTCCGCGCGACGTCGCGCCCGCGGCGCCGCCCCACACGGCCTCCGCCGTCGCCGTCCGCCGTGAGCAACCGCAGCGCCGCCACCGCCATCGCTGAGCCCCCCGGTGTTGCCTTCCTCCCGCGCGAGCGCGCGCGCAGCGCCCGCCGCCGCCCGGCGGCCCGCTGCGCCCCGACACCGCCGCGGCCGTGCGCGCCTAGCCCCGCCGCCGGCCTCGCGGTCCGCCGCACACCGCCGCCCGCGGCGCCGCCGGCGTCCTCCACCGGCCGCCCTCCCGCGGCGCGACCACCGCCCGGCGGCCGGCCCGCCGGCGCCCGCCCGGCGCCGCCACCCTCCGCCCGTGGTCCGCGCGTGCGCCCCCCTGCGCCCCCCGGTGCGCCAACCCGCGCCCCCCCTCCGCCGGTCTCTCTCTCCTCTCTCATATCGCCTATCTCTCTCTCTCTCTATTATTATCTTTAATTCAATATTCTTCTTTATTTCTTCTATATTATTGTATTGTCTCTTTTTCAGTATATTGTCAAGATACCGTCCGGTTCAGTTTTCCGTTGCCGTCATGACCACGACGGTATATTCTTCACCAGGATCGATTCCGTTGGAATTCCGTGCGCCGTTCGTCGTTGCCGTCAAGGTAGGCATCTCGGCTATTCTTAGCACTCTAATATTTTGATTAAACCTTAAGAATCATGTTTAGATCACCAGGGTTAGAAGATTGTAATTAATGGGCTGTTTTGGATTTATTAGCATGTTTAGATAGAATTAGATTATTTTGTTTAATCCATACATGTTTAGATTAATTTAGTTATTCAGGTATGTTAGACATCATGATAGGTTGTGTATGTCTGAATTTAGCTAGTTTAGTGTGTTTGCATCGCGATTAACTCTAATCATATATATATATATATATCCCAATTTGTTAAAAGGCCGATGTAAGGTTTAGACATAATGTTGTTAGAATTAAGTTTGTTGTCTTTTATGTGATAGGTAGTTCTGTTTAAGTATGTAATTGTCATGTTTAGGTTGTAAATGCATGATCTTATTCATATGCATTAGTTTGTGATAGATTGTGGTATGGTATGCAAATATGTGGTGCATAGAACCATGTGTGTTCCTCTATGTATTTCATGTTTGATTTGCCAATTAGATATTCATGTTTACTGTCTGAGCTTAATTATATGCTTGCATAGTGTTGAATGTGGTTAGTGCAGTGAACTGCATTGTGGTTGTATGTACTTCACCAGACTAAATTAGTGTCCCGTGGGCAGCGGAGATTAGTTGAATCTGGAGCATCCTTCGATCCCAGATACCGCGGTTCATCCTAAGTACTCCCCTGCCTAGGGGTACTATGGGATTTAGTTACTATATGTTACTTCCTACTATATGGTAAATCTGGTGCTAGTTTTGTGATATGACTACATTTATCAGATGGAGCATGGAATTTACTCAGACAGGTGTCTAGTTGTGTGGATTGGCATAGATGGTAGTGTTATAGATGTGTCATTGGTTTTATGTCAGGTTGTGTATATTGTGAGCATACCTAGAGTAGTCTAATGAGCAGGTTATGTTGGTTTTTAATGTATATTGAGTCCTGTTATCATTTGGGGTAGTAGAATGATCTTGTAATCAATTAATTAAAGATATATGATTAGTTAAACCCTATGTATTAAATCTGATTTTTAGGCTTAATATGTATAGTATACCACTAGAATTGTTATTATAATGGGGTAGTTCGGGTGTAAGTCCTACTGGGTCTGTTGTGACTCACCCCTTCCGTTGTTACTATTTTCAGGAGTACAGGTTTAGCGCAGCAGAAGCGTAGTGGTGTTTTGGAGTCCGAGGAACTAGGGGAATACTCATTCAATGTTGGTATTTGATTTGTCTAGATAGGTATTTGTTTATGGTGATATTATGTTGTAAAGTATGGAATTATTTAATTGGATTGTGATTTTAGTCTTATTTGGTTCCAGACCGATATCCTTTCCTGTTACGTCGCCGGATTATCTTCCGCTGTGCATGTTAAAAATCCGGGTCGTGACAACGTTTGGTAGAACTTTTTGTTTTTATGTTTAAAAAACGTTTTCACGGTTATCACGTTGTAACGAAAAAAAGAGGTGTATACCCCTTTTTTTTGAAAACGATCTCGCTACCTACTCGCACAAACCCTCGATTCGTCCCGTGCCCCTTCTCTGCGAACCATCTCTCCGCTGCAACAAATCTGAGCAGCGACCTCCTCATGGTCCCAGCGCTCTTGTTGCCTTTTCTTCAAGAGTTGGTGGCGGCAGCGGCGGCACATCCCCGGCTATTCTTTGTGGCGGCGGCGGCACTGACCTCCTCCCTAGCCCTCTTCTTCGTGAGCTCTCTCCGTAGTGGCTCATCCCGGCGGCGGCGGCCTCCTCGGCCCTTTCTTCACACCCTAACGCTCTTTGGCGGCGGCACCTCCTTTCCGGACGTCTTCGCGAAGTGGAGAATCTTGAAAGAAGTCCCTGCTCAATCTTTTTTTGAGGAATAGCAGAGCCCGAGGAAACACGCTCATGGTTGATTGGTATCTCTCGCGAGGTGGGGATTTCTTGGTGGGAAACAATTCATCACAAAGCTGGTTGGATTCGGATGGTGGTAAACGGATCAAGGTCATGTCATGGGCCACGATGAACGAATTCGAGAGATAGTACACGTACAATCGTTGAAGGAAGAAGCTCCGAGTGTTGTGTTTTCGGGTAGGTTGCGTCGGATTTGGGTGCGGATTATTGACTTACCGGTCTTTGCTTGGACCGTGGCTTTGATTTCGATTATTGGTAGTATACAAGAAGCTTATTTACGGTGATAGAAGCCGGCTTTGGTGGCCATGTCGAAGGTAGTTGCAATCTTCATTGAAAGCAATCTTGATTTCTGTTCGGGGTTTTCACTACCAGTAATCATAGAAGATATACATTATAATGTCAACCTGTGCCAGAGGAGTTGGTGATCCAGGGAATTCTGCCAGCACTGGAGTTCCTTCTTTATGGGGAGAGGCTTACTCTCTAGGGAATCCTCAATGCTTCTTTTTTTTGGAAGTCATCAGTTGGCTGGGGTGATTCCTGCATCAAATTGGAGGTTTTGGCTAAGAAGGTGAAGTCTTTTGGTCTTTGGCAGCCATCTTTGGAACCGGATGTGAAATCACACTTGTGGAATTTACTCAATCGTGACTTGAGTGCATAATTATGTTAGGTGACATGGTCGTAGATTGTAATTATGTTAGGTGTTGTAGATTGTAATTATATATATTTAGATCATTGAATTCTCGTATGACATGAATATTTTGTCATTTTCGTAATATTGTGAATTTCTAAATTTGTATGACATGAAATTCTTGTTTTTTTGATGTTTATGTAGTTGATGAAAATTAAATTTAAAATGCTACCAAACACCTCATTAACATTTTTAAAAATTAAAATATTTTTGCCAAACACATTCATTGTCACATTTTCACTTTTAAAAATTATCATGTTTAGTATTATAATATAATTTTTTGTCATGAAACCTTTTAAAAAATTAAAATGCAACCAAACACCCCATTACATTTTATAATTTTCTATACACTAGCTTTAATTATACGTTTTAGAGGAGAATTACAAAATTGTATATATTGGCTTTGATTTTGCGTGTCTTCCCACAAAAGGATTTCAGAAATTAGAGCGCACATGAACAGCCATAATATATATATATATATGACCTTCCGTATGATGAGTCTAATGGGGTGTTTGGCTGCACGATAATTTTTTGTACATTTTCATGATAAAAAATTATATTAAAATAAAAAATGAACCAACTCATGACATAAAATTATCATGTTTCGAGGGATGTGATTACAAAAAAGAGTAACTACCATACATGACCAAATAAAGTGGGGGGGACCACAAAAAAAAAGGTGAGACCCTCTTTTTTTAAGAAGAAAATCACTTTCAAAACATAAAATTATCGTTATTACCAAACACCTCTTTTAACGAGTATTCTTATACTTTTTAAAAATTAAAATAAAAACTTTCATTATCATACAACTAAACACCCCATAAACATTTATTTAGGGAATATGAGACACCAGCATGCACAGCATCCACATAAGACAGGCGTATCTCAGGCCAATTCACCACACGCGTCGTTAAAGATGGACCTTTTTTTTTCCTCAGAACACACAAGTTGAAAAGTAATCTCATTAAAGGTAAGTTTTGACTGTGCGACATCGATAAAACGGATTTAGGTCTAAGACAAGTTTAAATCAAACAGGATAATAAAGGGTAAGGCATTGACAATAATCACATGATTTTAGCATAATTCTAAATTAAACAACATAACTACGTTGACTTTGGATTTCTCCAAATCGTCTTATTGAATACAACACTAGACACGTAGATGAAAATAATCATATTTTTGTTGGATCCGTAAAGTTTGATTCTCTTACTAGCACCTCTTAAAATTCTATCTTTGGATCCGATTCTTCCTAATCCCACAAAAACATAAAAATCGAGGAGTGATTTATACACCCAAATTTGTTTATCGTATACATGTGTATAACTAATTTGATAACTCGAAGTCTTTCATTTTCACATATTCACAAGTCATACTCTCTCGTGATCTTTGGATGTTCACATCAAAAAGATCAATTTTAGTGATGATATATGACTTACATTGGGCTATATGCGAATGCAACAACTAGAAATAAGACCCAATACAAATGCAATATAAACATTCTATCTATGACAAGTTAACGCAAATGAAAAGATTGCTATAACCGTACACCATGCAACTAAGACATCTAATACATCTGTCAACATATGAAATTTTCATTCTTTTTATATTCACAAGGAATTCGATATCTTGAGATTTAAATTTGCTTACACCATATCTATAACAATAATATATAACTACACTAAATCTCAGTGTATCCAAGAGAGATGCATTTAAGATGAACCACAATATTCGAAATGAAAAATATACCAAATTGCTTTAATCTCCACTATATATAGGTGAAAACAACTAGTTCAGCGAAACTCAATTTTTATATATTATTCAACTTTTACATTGCCTATGCCAAACTCCTAATCAAGGAGAGCTAGGTCGAGAGTCAACCCAGGATTGGTCAATCCAAATTCAACTTGGTCAGATCGAGTTGTGACCTGGGTCAAATGGAGTCATATTAATTTTTTGAATATTAAAATTTATAAAAAATAAAAATTATATATAATATTTTTATATTATATATTTATGTTTACATAAAATATATATACATAGATATAATTACATTTTTATGTTAAAATAGAATATGAGTGTTTGTCTGTGTATACAAGTAAATATGATTTTTTTTCGTGATTATGTTGTATTAGTATATGGTGAGAAAGTAAAGATGGTTAAGAAATAATTTTATAAGTTTTAAGTATGCATCATATATTTATAATCACAAATCTTAATTATAAGTAATAGTATAAGTGATAATAAAATATTATTATACTATCAATAAATAAGGGGCTCATGAATCATGGATCGGCCTACATGGTCAAGTCGCGGCGATCAAAGGGGCATTACCCCTTGTTGGGAGGTATTAGAGGGGCAAAGCCTCATCAAAGAACAAAAAATGTAAGTTATGAGACCTAGTGACCTGGGGCTTCCTAGTTTGTCGACTAGATCGTCGGGTCGCTCGACTTGACAATGAGTCATGTGACCCGATGCTGGGGTTGGACCGGTCCCAGGGATTTGGTATTTCGTTAATTCAAGATTTGATTTGTTCTGTTTTGAATTTGGTTGGGTGCCTTGAGTTTGAGATTTTGAATTTGAATTTCATAGTTGAATTTCATTCGGAAAACTGAAAACTTGAGAGTTCAAACCATAAAATTAAAAAAACTAAAATTAAAAGGAAGCCGAATGCAAAAAAGATTTATGACTTCAGAAACCCAAGATTTGCAGGAAACCAATTCTGAAAGTTGAAAATATAAAAAGTCAAATTCAAAAGTTGTCAAGTGATATTACAAATTTGAAGTCCTAAAAATTGAAACCTAAAGAAATCCTAAATCTGAAATTTAGCCAAATATTTTAATCTAAAGATCCTCGAGCTAAAATTCTCAAACATGAAATTCGATTATAAAATTGTAAAATATGAAATTCAAATCCAAAATCTTGAATTTACGAAGGAGAGACGTTCCGAGAGATGCTGCGGGATGGAGAAGCTGCGACTGATAGGTTTCATCAGGTCGCTCAATTGGATAGTTGTAAACTTAAATTTGGATGATCGGATGTTGACAAACGATAGGATGAAAAAAATGCCTTTGCGGGGGGAGACAATGCTGCACACGAAGTGGAAGCCATCACGTTGGCCGTGCCCCTCTTGCGGTCACGGAAACCCTCGCGGCTGTAGAGCCGCAGATCTTTCACCGGGGGAAGCAACGCCAAGAGCATGCTTCGCTGTTGCTGCTGCGAAACCCCCACGTGGCAGCAAAGCCACGGAACCACCCCCCCGGGGGTGGTATCCAGTGGGGTTCGAGCGCTGCACCTCGCCGGCACTGTGCTGCGCCTGTGTTTGGCCATCCGGCCATGGTGTCCAACAAAAAAAGAAGCAAAGCCACGGAACCCCTCACACGCCGAAGTGGCATTTAGGGAAGCCCTGATTAATACACGCTGTGCCTCCTGTGACCTTGATGCCCTCGTGCGTGTCCTCTCCGGAAACCCCTCGTATTAGGGGTGGGCACAAAACGGTTCAAACCGATAAACCAAACCGAACCAGCTCATTCGGTTCGGTTTGGTTCGATTTGAACCTCCTTTCGGTTTGATTCGGTTTGAAAAATCTCCAAACCGATTTAAACCAAACCAAACCGTTTAAACCGATTTAATCAAAAAATATAAAAAAAAACTATTATAATATTAATAAAAATGATATTTTTATAAATTTTATAATAAAATAATATTTATTTTCATTATTTTTAACATAAAAATTAGTATATATATGTAAAAAATAATTAGTTTAAATATTTTTATTTATTTTCAGTTCAAACCGAACCAAACCGAATTGATTCGGTTTGGTTCGGTTCGGTTTGGGAGGCTGGTTCGGTTTGGTTCGGTTTGGAAAAAAAATGATCCAAACCGGACCAAACCGAACCGTGCCCACCCCTACCTCGTATCCTCGCCGATAAGGAGCCTTCATCGCAAAGAGCGTCATTTGTTATTTCGAGGTAATCTAAGTTCGAGAAGGAAAGGAGATTCTCTCCCTAGAGTTACGATCATGAATGAAGTTTTGTCTCTAGTCCACTCTGATGCTTTGCTTATATGTGTGTTTAGGTGTTTTCTCTGTTTTTGTTTGGTACACCAACATAGTAATGCTCGATTTTATTTAACATCCTGTTTGATTAGAGTTTTATCTTTAATACTATATTAATGTTGATATTAATATTTTTAAATATTAAAATATCAATATCAAAATTAATATAAATTGACATTTGTATTACATAATATATGTTATTTGTACTATACATTGTAAAATTGATACAATCAATCAAATATTTTTCAATAAATTTTATTAATATCAATTTTAAAATTGATAATAATAAAAATATTTAATAATACTATTAAGCATGATTATGTGTTTTTACTTATCGTCCTCTTTTGTCTTGTGATTCCGTTATATTTAATTATCTTTTAGAGTCTTATTTATAGTTACGATGTTCGAATCAAATCGAAAACAAAAAAAAAATCAAAATTTGAATTCACGGAGGAGAAACATTTCGAGAGACGCTACGGGGCAGAGAAGCCGCGGCCGGTATATTTCATCAGGTCGCTCCATCAGACAGTTATAAACTTAAATTGGATGATCGGAAGTCTTGACAAACAACAACACGAAAAAAATACCTTCGTCATTTTTATATACTAAACTAGATACTAAGTTATACTAGGTATAAATAGGTATAGATTCTGTATTTTGGAATACATTTTTTTCTATTTTTATTTTCAGTTAAGTTCATTTCCTCGTAATATTTGTGATAGTACATCTAATGTTCATTAACGCACCCAGCCACTCCCCATCTGGGAAGCAATGGTTTTGGACGCCCGAATCCGAGCGGTGGTGGAAGCCATCCACGCCAGCCCCTCGCAGGTCGTCATCTACGTCGCCGGCGGCGCTTCGCAGGTGTCTTTTCCTCCCATTCTCTGATAATTTTCTGTTTCCCCTCCGGACGAGCACGGTTCACAGTGCGTAGGTTGCACCCCATGTAGGCGCTTGGGTGGCTGCTGTCAGTACCGGGGGCCTCCAACACCGTCCTGGAGGCAGTCGTTCCCTACTCCAGGATCTCCATGGCTCAACTTCTTGGCAAGGTCTGCTTACATCCATTTCTTCTCTCCGAGATTTTCCTGCCTCCGCACTTTTTCCGTTCGGAGAGCATTAGGGATATGATCATAATCCTATATGCCTGTCCTCAAGAAACGAAGTGATTCGCGTTGGTATTATTATAATTATTATTAGTACTCACCATGATTTTAATTTAATCTGTTGATAACAATTCATCATAAAACAAAAAAATAAGTATAAAGCATATCATTTGACTTATTATCTTTCTAATATCAGAAGACATGGTTCTACTATTCTGTTCGTATTTTTTAATATTTTAATTTTATGAAAGCATCATTTCCATCTGTTTTCTTTATCTACAACGATGTAAAAACTTTTGCAGAAACTAATTATTAGTATAAAATGTATCATAGTTGTCTAAATAAATTGGCGTCCACTCAAAACTTTTGTGAGAACTAATTATTAGTATATAATGTATAATAGTTGTCTAAACTTTAGTGGTCTACCGATCATGAATAGGACAAGTCACATCCCATGATCTTAAACAACTATGCGGATAATTTTATCTTCATTAACTATCATCGTCATTATTTATCGCATGGATATAAACTTTCGTCTATTCAATATTCTAGTTGGATAAGAGTATAACATTGACAATCAATTTCTTGTGTGGTCCAACATTTTTCTTACACTTAAAAAATAAAAAAATAGAACTTATATTAAATAAGAATTTTCGAACATATGGAGACAATTGAACAAGATTTTGGTTTTAGCTCCCAAGGGGCGATGCCAACTATACAGTTACCTCCTTCAGGTGACTAGGTGACAATCACCTTGAGGGGTGACTTCTGTAGGGGTTCCCCCTATAGAGGGAGAACTAGCCACCACGGGAGGGGAAAGTCTCCCATGATCGACCTTAGGCCTTTGGGTGGGAGGTAGAGGATTGGAGGAGGGGGATGAGAGAAGAGGGGGGATACCTTATGGGGGGGTGCCCTTGATCTGATATCTTCCTGGAGGGCCGATCTGAGGTTGACTCTTGGAGGAATCGATTTGGATTGTTAGGATTGGCCTTGGATTGGTTGAGCTTACCAGATCGCATTGGGAATCGGCCGATTTATCTGATTCCTTGGGACCAAATAAGTTAGGAATTGGTCCTATTTTTGATCCAATTTTCACCCAATAAGGGGGGAAATAGACAGTCCCTCCTCCCTCACCCCCTTCTCTCCTCCCCCCAACCACCTCCAAATTCTAGGGCACATCCCCCTCCATTGAGCTCAAACCCCCTAGTATTTCCCAACCCTCTTCGACTCTGTTATTTGAGGCACTCGCCTCAAGTGCCTCGATAGTTCTCACCTCACCCACTCGTCTGGATTCGGACACACTAAGCGCTAGATTTGATAACTTAAAATTCTTTTTGCTCTATCTTGAAACCCCCCAATGCTCATTCTTTCATTCTGAAGATCTGACATCTTGATGCCCTTTATTCTTTGGAAGTGAGGTTTTTATTTTTTTATGTTCTTCTTCAAAAGTTTTAATGTTAGATATAACTATTTAACATAAATATATTAAGAAATATTCTTTCTCAAATGTTTGAGGCCCCTTGCCTTGGGTGCCTGAGGCAAGACAACCCTCCTCTCTCCTCAAGCATCTCGTGTCTCGGATTCCCCCCGATTCTTCCCCATCAGCCTAAGGGCATTGCCAAAGGGAGTTACCCCTTTCTGCCTTCTCCATCTCTTGATCCCCATCCATTTGCAATAGTTGTTGTGCTGCTACAACCAGGGGGGATCCTCCCCTCTGAAGGGGAAAGCTTGCCAGAATCACCCCGAGGGGTACTAAAAATGGACTCCGGTCTAGTTCCCCCCCCATTCGAGCCTGAAACCGGACCCTTATGCAATTGTCTCCCCAGGGAAAATGTTAAATGAGGAGCATTGTGCCTCTGCACATCGTGATGTTGGACAATAACATGACTATATGTTAGATGTTGACAAGAAAAGAATGAAATGTAAGTGGTGCGAGAAAACAATGAATGATGGTGATTATCACCTCGAACAACACATATGTGCAATTAATGAGAATGTAAATAAATGTGATAAGATACCGACAATTCTCTGAGAAGAAATAAAAGGATATTTAACTAGGAGAGCATCACAGAGATAGATACATATTAGATAAAGATAGGGGTTTCATGATGAATTGCTTAGACGAAGAGACATATCTCATGTTTGGAAGTCATAAAAAGGGTAAAGGAAAGGTTTAAGTTGATGTTGATGTTTCAATTTTAGAGGACAGAGGAACACATGAGGAGGGTACTGCATGTAAGTAAGGATCAGACCTGTGAAGATGAGGAGAGAAGAAGGGGGCAGTTGAATTTACTACTATACATTCAGATGTGGATTAAGGCACTCATCCTACACCTTAGGGCTTAGATAGTGAGTTCCATCAGTTACACTCAATTCGGCCGATGAATATATCCATGTATAGATAAAGTGACAAAGTCAAAAGACGATAAATCAATCCATTAAAGGAGTTAAGGCTACTTATGACATGGGCTGCAAAGAAGGTAGTTAAGCATATTTGTAAATACTTTTTACATGTAGGTAGATCAAGTCTTAATGTCTTTTAAATGTGTCTTAGATATTTTTTTAACAAACATTAACATTTATGTCTTATTTTACCTTGATGTAGGTGTCCCAACTCATTTAGCGATCGGTCCATATTTTTAGACCATGGTTGATGCTATTGGTGACGTTGAACTGTTATTAAAAGTTTTGACATCTAAGTACATATACGACAATGGGTCGGATGTAAAGGTAGATGAGTTGTTCTCATGAATAGATGGACTTAAGATGGTGTAAATGGAAAATGGGTTGCACTGTAATATGCAATGGACGAATAGGAATTACAAAGAGATTTATGATTAACTTTCTCATTTACTATTATGTGACACAACAACGGGTTTGGTCTCATGAACGATGTTGTAGAGGAAATAAGTGAATATAACATTGTTCAACTTGTGATTAACAATGAGTAATCTTATAAGGATGTAAGAAAGAAGTTGATTGATGTTAAAATAAACTTGTTTTTAATTTCTTTGTGCCACACACTATAGAACTGATGTTGGAGAATATTAGGAATGAATGACTGTGATCTAGTGCAACTTGGTCCCATTAGACTTGCCATATATTTCATTGTATTATAGAGCTTATATAGACATTGACATGAATTGAAAAGATTCATTCATGTTAATGCATACATCTTATACATGGTTGACCTATATGGCACCAACAGAAAGGACCAATTTGAGATCCTAGTTAAGATGAAACATCTTATTGAGAATAATAGGTGGTGGGAGATAATACAATACTACTTGTCTGTGATAGAACTCTTGGTACAAGTTTTAAGATTGATAGATTCCAATGACAAAAATCAAATGGGTACTTACATGATGTGATGAACAAAACAAAGCTGATGATCAAACAAAAGCTTTCAACATGTTATTAAAAGTAATGGAATTTTATAAACAACATATGTAACAAGACACTTCACCACGTTGTTCATGTAATATGTATTTATCTATGTTTTATATTTTATTTAAGTTTTATAGTAATATGTTAATCATTGGATTCCATTTTGACATGATTTTTTTTGAACCCAAACATGCAATGCGACATACAAATATGCAATGTTGAAGCGGTTATAAGAGATATGTTGTCCATGATATAATGTTTATCTTGGATTCAACAAGATAGAACAAAAGTAGAGCTTGAAGTAAATAAAAGTAGTGAAAATACATTTAATTGTTTTTTTAGAATTTATTTGTTATCGACTTATTTCCCTTTCATTTGATATTTTAGATGTAATAATAAGATGAGAATTAAAGTGTATGGAGATCCAAACCTGCCATATTTATATGACAATGTTTCTTCTGGTATGCGTATATCACATTGGTTATGTGTTAATTATTTAAATGATAAGGATACATATTTATATTGTTATTACTTTTTGTTTGCTAAGTGGTGGATTCAAGTAACAACATAACTGGATGTAAGTCACTCGCCATTATTGCAATTTGGATATTAAGCCAGAGCACGAATTTATCGTAGTGTAACTGAAAGTGGAGCACTTTCAGCCTTATACACACAAGGAGAAGGGACATGTTAGAGAGTGACGGATTAGAAAAACTTGTGCTTTGCAACTATAATATGCAGTTGAGAATTAATAACACTAAGGATTGTAAAAAAATTCTGAAGAAAAATTTGCAAGATTTGTTGGTGGTCATTGTGAGCAAAAGATAAAACAGGTGGTCAAGGCTTGTTATAGAATGATGTTGACTTGGAATTCATTTTCTAAGAAGAACATTCACTTGTAGTATGAATGGAGGATATGGATGCTGAATTAGTTCTAGAGTTCAACCAGAATGATAGTACATAGGCCGAAGGTGAGCTTGATAGCGTACAAGGTGAGAATGAAAAAAATACAAGAAGAAGCACTCCCTACATCGGTTCTAGCTACAATGCTACAACTCCATTTCCAACTTCAGCTCCATCTCTAGCTCCATCTACCGTTTCAACTCCCCTTACAATTTTAGTTGCAGGACCTTTTTTGCAGAAGAGTTTACAATAAAAAAAAGGAATTGTAGGATCAAATCATTGAATAAGATCTACTAGCGCAGTATTGAACATGGTATATAAAAAGAAGGGGGAAAATGAGGAAGGTAATTGCCTAGCGAAGATTTGTGAGTCTCACATATAGTACACATGCACTGATGCACCCCCTTCTCCTCGTCAAATGATGATGAGGAAGAATTCATTTCATCTACACAACAACACGTAGGCGATGTAGGTGGAGGTGGAGGAGATGGAGGAGAGGGGAAGTTCTTCTACTAGGGCACATATTAGTGGAGTAGATGCTAATGATTTGAGTCAAATACAACATTCAAGTGGTAGTTTGAATTAGATGGTATTTTTTGATGACTATCGATGAGAGATTATCCATAATCCTTTGAGGAATTCCAGCCATATATTTTGCCTTTAGCTCCAGCATAGAACACTGTATGATTTTAGTCAGATGGACAATTTATTATTTTCAACCTGTTATGTGCCAATCATGATATGTAACTCTTAATAGAGTATCTAAGAAAATCAAGAGAATGAGGAGTACGAATGACAATTCCTAGTAGGATTTGGATATCCAAGTTTGATTAGGATTTGGATATCCGAGTTTGTGTAGGATTCAGATATCTGAGTTTGCGCAAGATTCAGTTGTCCTAGTAAGATTTAGGTGTCCGAGTTTGAGTTGGAATCAAATATTAACAGAAGTATTTTTTTCTGACAAATTTCGATGTCAACAAGATGATACTTTGTTGTGTCTCAAATGATGAAGAGAGATGTGTTAACTTTAAAGCCTTGTTGCATCTGTTGGAAGCCATGACATGGTTGAAACTTGACAAAAACAAGTTTGAGCTAGTTGGCTTAATGTTAAAGAGGAACATGTATGTTTTACGTAGCATTCCTTTCTACTTCATTTCTATTCTGAAAATTCCTAAAGAAGTTTGTAAAATATTTGAGTGCATTAGAGCACGACTCTTATAAGAATACATAAATGGTAGGGGATGTCAATGGAATCTAATTTGTTGAAATTGCGATTCGATTCTGATAATAATTAATGAGTTTGAAACATGTTTTCTTATCCTATAAGGTATCAGAATTGGAATTGGATATTCTGATAACTTATCAGAATCGAAATCAGAATCAGTTCATTCCGTTTTCTTTTATCTAATTTCGATAAAAAATAAATATACAAGTAAAATTAATTAAAATGATATTAAATAAATTATAAAATATGATATATAAATTAATAAAATGATAAAATAAAAATTCAAAGATATTATAATAAAATTTAGTAATTATATGTGAATTATTAACCTATTTTTGAATAAAAATTAATATTTAATATATATTTTTAAAATTATTGAATTTGGTACCGATTTTAATAACAGAATCAGAATTAGATTGAAATTGGAACATAGTGATTCCGAAATTATCAGAATCGAAGCCTTTGAACCCTTATCGGAATCGGAATCGGATCATGGTGATTTTTTTACCGAATTTAACCCGTTTACAACCCTGATAAATGGTGAGAAAGGCCTCTATCTTGTTTAATGGAATCATGTTCGTAGAGACGTAAAAGAGGGTGTGGTTTGTTTAGTGGCACTAGACATTTTAACTATAGCATTTCTTTCGCTGTGGTGGATGTGGAAACTCAATCTTTACATATCACCTGATTGGGGCTTGATGGTTTGTGTGAACTATATGCTTGGGTACAATGATAGTTGGGTCATTGACTTCAGAGCTTTTGGCAGAATTTTGAATATATAGAAAGACAGTATTCAAATCTGTGATTTCTTCAGCATTTCAACAACTATGATCATTAGCAATGGCAGGCAATCTCTATTCTGGAAGGACCATTGGGTGGGCCATGAAAACACTGACAAAACTCTTTATAATCGTTGCTAATTTTGAAGAGAGAATTTACGAAGTGTGGGGCCACACAATGGGGTGGAATCCTAAGTTTAGAAAAAACTTCAAGAGGAAGAAATTGTAGACTTTCGTGAGCTTATGGCTATAATCAAAGATCATAGATGCATAGCATATCAAGAGGATAGATTAACATGGTTGTCCAGCAAGGATAGATTGTTCACATTTAAATCAAGCGGTGGGAACTGGATCATGGGGGTATGTAGGTGAACTGGTGCAAATCTGTTTGGGATCCAATCCTTCACATAAAGATCTGATTTTCTATCTGAAAATTTTGTAGAAACAAATTACCCATAACATTTTCCTTCTAACTACTACAAGATGCGTGTTTTGCAGGTTTTTTCAGGAGAAAGCTGATCACTTATTTCTGGGCTGCCGCATTATAAGTTTGTTTTGGAGGTCATGTTTCAGCAGCTGGGTTATACTAGTCATATTTTTAAAACACAGCCACATTGGTAACTCAAGGGCACAACTTCAATCCTTGGAAGGAAGCTATGAAGTTTGGAGGGACCTACTTTCGGTGTGAAACATTTGGATCTTTGACGACTCTTTCAAGAACCCATCTAGAATCATTTATTGCATGGGTTACTTTGTTGAAGATTGAGTTTTTGCTTATTCGGTTTCTTATGACATTTGATCTTTCTTTGGTGATAATCTTCTCAAATGGATGCATTTTTACTTGTAGCTCCTAGGTGGTTACCACCTTGTTAGTAGTTTAGTTTTAGTATATTTTGTCTTTTTTTATTTCACTTTGCCACCTTTAAAAGAAAGTTGTTGTTCTCCTCACCTTTGACCATGTCTTGTTTCTCTATGTGCCCATTGCCTAAGACAAATTTTAGCTCTCTTACCTTTAAAAGAAAGTTGTTGTTCTCCTCACCTTTGACCATGTCTTGTTTCTTTATGTGCCCATTACCTAAGACAAATTTTAGCTCTCTTGCCCCTATTCTTGCTGATCCTTGTGTTCTTTTTGTTGCAGTAATTGTCTAGATTCAAGTCTTTCTTAAGTTGTCGTTGAAAGTTCTTGACAACTTCCCTCCCTAAAAAGGTGATCTCACCTTGTCTCCAAATGCAAATATTGCATCATTTAATAGTGCTTCATTTTTCGGTTGGTAACAAAGTTCGTCGGAGTGGAATTGGGGATAGGATCGGCTAATGCCGTTTATGATTTGGATCAGATTAGTCCAATCCAGACCAATTCTTTGGGAGGAATCTGATTCAAAACTAGTCTAGATTGGGAAAATTTTTAATTTTTTAATTTAAAAAATGGTAAAAATCATGATAAATCTTAAGGAAACATGAAAGTCTTTAAAAGTTGTTAACAATATAAATATGAAATCTAACACACTTTAATGCGACTATGATAGATTTAACACAAGTGAATATAAATAAACACCAATAGTTATTTCAATATACAAAAAATGGTACAATTCATATGCAATACAAAAGATATCTTTGTATCACAAATATCTACAATATTAGGTTTCATAGTCCTCCTGATTCTCATTCTCTTGGATGCTCCATTGTGACATATCAGTCATAATTGGCTTATATTCGTATAAAACTAATGATTTGACCATTGATTGAAATCATACATTATCATATGCTTGGGGTGGTGGTTAATAAGATGACTCCAAGTCTGAAGCTGGTTTTTGATGATTTGTCATCATGTACCCTTTAGAAAAAACTTATATGATTTGAACAAGAACTTCTTCTACTTGAATGTTGCCCTTTCCCCTGACCCAAATCATCATCTTCTACTTCACTCGTACATAGGGGTGCAAACGAGCCGAGCCGAGCCGAGTAGTATGGTGTTCAAGCTCGGCTCGTTTATTTTAGAGTTCGAGCTCGAGTTTTAGCGAGTACGTGGAACCCTTGTTCAAACTTGATTTGTTTATTTATCGAGTCGAGTCGAGCTCGAACTCGAGTAGTAGTTAGACTAAAATTAAATTCACATTCAAGCTTAAGCTATATACAAATTCGTTTATAAAACTCAAAATCAATAAAAAGTTATTTATGAAACTCTAGATTTAGCTCATTTATGAAACTCAATCTAAGTTTAAACTCAAATTTTGAATTATTTAATATATTTAAGTAACAATATATAATTATTAATACTCATAATTTAATTTTTAAAAATAAATATATATTATAATATTTAATCAAGATGCTCGCGAGCTTATTGAGCCGAGTAGGAGTCTGTTCAAGCTCGGCTCGTTTAATGAGTCAAACTTTATTTTTTGTTCAAGCTTGTTCATTTAACATAATAAACGAGTCGAGTCGAGTTTTTATCGAGTCGAGCTTCGAGCTACTTGTCGAGTGTATTGGTTCGTTTGCACCCCTACTCGTACGTGCACTATTGGATCCGAACCACCTTCTCCTCCACCTCCACCACCACCTCCACCTCCACCTCTACCTCGTCCCCTTCAACCACCTACATCTTGCTGTTATGTAAGTGGAATGAACTCTTCATTATCATCATTTAAAGAAGGCTCTTGGGTATTATCTGTGAGACTCATAGATCTTCGCCCAGTAACTAACTCCTTTCTCTTTCCCACTTCTTCTTCTTGCATATTGTGGCAAATACTATGTCGGTAAACATTTCTCAATGATTTGACTCTTGCAAATCTTTCTTTTTTTTATAAACTCTTATGGGTTGTAGAATGACCTACAACTGAAGTGACACAAGAAGTTTTACCTGGAGTTGTGGCTAGAGCTGATTTTGAAGTTGTGGTATGAGGTAGATCCTATATTAGAACCGTAAGAATACAAGTTTCTTGTTTTTCTTCTTGCATTTGTTTTTCATCACCAATTACACTACCAAGCTCTTTTTTGGCCCATGCACAATCATTGAGATTGAACTTTGAAGCTGGTTCGATATTCTTCTCATCCATCTATATTGAAAGTGGATGTTCTTCTTGAAAGCGAGGATCACGGATCATAATAATAGTCAAAATGCTAGATACTGATTAAGCGGAACAAAAATTGATCCAAAATCGATCCAGATCATTTTTTTCAATAAAACATTGAAAAAATTAGGATTTTGTTTTAAAATGCAAGTCAAGAAAAATCTTATAAAATGTTATGATGTTGGAAAAGATTGATATCATAGGAGATATACCAAGGAGTGAAACAAACACAGAAGTCTATTATGATACCAACCTCTTCCGGTTCTTATTCCATTAACATCCATTCTATTAAATAAAGATGATGGTAAAATTAGATATAAAAATTCAAATACAATACAAAAGACGACACAAGTACAGCTCAAATATAATAGAAAAGATACTTTCTCATAATCTTTGTCTTACTGTTCATTCTCCTGGATGTTTCACTGACTTTGATTAGTTATGATCGTGTCATATATATATATATATGAAAATAGTAGCTGGGCCATCTGGTTTAAATCATATACTCTCGAGGTTGGAGGTGTAGGTGGAAAACAAGGCTCGAAATCTGAGGGTGGCTACAAAGGGAGCACCCCTTCGGGGGTGAGAAAAACCACCCTTGAATGGGTTGCTCTAGAGGGAGTAAGGGTGGTTGCAGGTCACCCCAGAAAGGTTGGCAACAGCCCCCCCCCTTCGGGGGTGGGAGTGGGGAGTCTAGGGATGGGGGAAGAGGAGGGATTAATAATTGGAACGGCCTTGGGGAGGGGGGGTCTCATCGGAGGACATTGCCAGTGGGGAGTCCTAGATGGGGGGAGGGAGAGACTGTTAAGGAGAATCGGGTGGGGGTGGGGTGAGGATCAGTCCGGTCTGCCCCTTCCCTTGATCTACCCTTATAGTGGGAGATCGAACCAGGATCGAGTCTTGGATAGACTCAATTTTGAAACCTAATGAGTTTCGGGGGGTTAGTTGATTCCCAATCTAGTAGTGATCCTCCCAATCCTAATTGATTCCCCTGGGACTCGATTTAGGATCGATACTCTCATGGGGAGTCGGATTGACATGGGCCGATTTGATCCAAGAATCGGCCGATCTTGATTTTGATTGGCCGATTCTGCAAACCATGCTTAGAAGAGGTATTTCAAATCAACATTTTTATGTGACAATTCATGACCACTTGTATCTTGTTTTTACTTATAAGGACCATTTGAAAATCTTGTAAATCTTTTTTCAGAAATTTTTTGTTGGCTCTTAGTGTTCTTGATTCTTAAATGCATATTGTAAAGGCAAAACACTTGTTTTTCTAATCTTTTACTTTTCAGCCTATTTTTTCTTTTTATGTATATCAGGCTGAAGGTGCTTCAATTCATCTCACACTGCGATGAATTAGTACTTTAACTTAATACTCTTACTGTAGCGACGAGTGGATTCCATCTTTTTCTCTTATTCACTTGGATCCATCACTCAATTACAAATAGGCAGGTAGTATAGTACATAAACAACACTTATAAGAATATTTAACATGTACAAAGTGTTGTCATTGACATGTTAAGAGAAACCTTGTCATGTGAATATTATAACTTGGGATCTTGGTACACTCCAATTTCATACTTATATTATGTTATTTTTAAAATTTTATAAAATACAAATAAGTCATTTTCTACATAATTGCATATTTGTCTATACTTCGTAAGTAAATAACAACTCATTTCAATTTTGACTTCTATTCTATCATGTTGACTCCTACATGTATGTTGTATCACTTCTACAAATAAGTTATTTTACACATAATTTCATACTTGTCTGTTGTATTGCATCTTTGGATTCAAGAAATATTTTGTCAAATATTTATTCAACCATTAATATATTACAACATTTAAATGAATTGTATTGTCTCACCTGTTGTCAATTATCTTACAACATTTCTTATAACTCTTTGAATATTTTTATTTGATTTTCATCTTTGTTTATCCATTGCATCGTACAAATACGTCATTTAGTTTTATTATTTGAATCAACCAATTTCAATACTTGTACTAGTGGTTTTATCACAATTAAGTAAGATTGATTTCTCTCTCACCATCGGTTGTTTTCAATGAGATACTCCATCTTCACTAGGATATCAAATTGCGGCTTATTGTATTGTAGCTCAGCTATGTAGTGGATATACTGGGTTGTCAATATAAATATCTTAAGTTATGATGGTGTCTGTGCAAACTCCTTAATGTGATAAAATGCATGACAAATTTGGTGGGTCTAAGATGTCATACTAGATAACGGCCATCGATATGCTCACTCATTATATGTATAAGGGTAGGATGTCCATATACAAAGGATGTAACCATTTATTCTTGACTCACAAAAGACCTGATAGAAGGCTCATTCTCAATGTCTTCCAACATCAAATGTATGGAGTGTGCAACATAGGGTATTCAAACAAGTGTGGTCTAGACGTCTGAACAACTCTTTGTGCAGGTCAACTCTCAACTCTATTTACATATCCTTTTATAATACTCTCCCAGTTAAATATGTTTTTATATCTTCTTTTAATTCTGACAGTTCCTTATTACACTTCTTGACATTCACACTCACCCCACCAGTGTGTTGTTTGAGACGTTAAACACCTTCGTTCTTTTCTTTCTCACACCATTTCATGTCAACATTTTCTTATCAATGTCTAACATGTGTTTGTGATGCTATCCAATGTCACAATATGCAAGGATATTATGTTTCTCCTCCGACATGTTTTCTATGTAGACAAAAATTATAGTGCATGTTAAATAAATATATCTAACAATGGGGAGACAACCGAACGGTCTCACTCACGGGGCCAATTTTAAGGGCTGATGGAGCCAGAGGAAGAAACCAAACAAGTCATCCAGAGGGGTGACTGCACAGTCACCCCTTCGGAGTGAGTAAATTCCCCTCATTCGAAGGGGGGCGTTGAAAGAAGAGAGAGCCCTAGTTGGGGGGCACGGGAGGGAGGGGAAATCGGAAGGAGGGAGGGGGAGAATCACTTGATATCCGTTTTTATTAGGGAGAAATTGGACTTGTTTTGATTCTCTTGTGGATCGGCCGATTCTTGAACTGATCTTGGAGAAACGGCCGATCCTGGACTGATTCTCTCGATCCAAGCCAATTTTTTCGGGAATTGATTTTGGATCGGTTGTCCAACAAGTAGATTAGATCGACAAAGTTGATTTGATCCAAGAATCAACACATTTGATCCTAATCAACCAATTTTGCCTTCTATGGTTGGTAAGCTATTATTGGTTTTAGAACCATCTTGAAAGTGGATCCTCTTGCTCCCCCGATGGGCATCCTTCCCTTCTTCATTTGACTCCTTTGTATCACACCTAGAATAATTGGCTTGAGTGTCTTCCCTTTCTTGAAACAACACCATCAGCATGTTCCCTCCTTTCTCTGATGATCCATAGCTATCAATGAGTTGTTCTGCTGAAACCTCCTGACACAACATCAGATGTCTGAGAACAGGACCTTTTGGCTACTGATTCTCACATTGGACTAGATATCTGATTCATAGTAGGCTGCAGAAACCTGAGGTTCAATCATGGGCTTGGCATGACTCTGATTGTCTGAAGTGGCATGGGTGTGCTCTCCGGGTTGGGCAGTTGAGGTGCTTGGAAGCAGCTCCTCTTTGTTTAAAGGATGGACCAATCCAATCCTTATGGTGAATTATCAACCTTGCCACTCCTTCCCTTGAAACATCCTTGAATCGGCCACATGAATCGACGCTCTTGATCTGGTCCCTGTAAGTTCCGGATCTGCCCTTATTGGTTCCATTATTTGTCTAATTAGATCATTGACAAGTCCTGACAAATCTTCTTCTCCACCCAAATACCCTGGGTATCCTTTCCTCCGTTTGGTTTGCCTTCCTCCTCAGTCACCCGATTTCCACTCTCTGACCTCCTATTTGAACTAGCCTCGTTATGAGTATTAATTTCATTACATAATGATGCATTAGTTACAGGGTGAAACAAGGCACCTTTGACTTTTGTGGTCATAGTCACCGCCATGTCTGCCTTTGTCCTATTTGACACCGATCGGTTCTCTGCCACAATAGTGCATCCATCACTCTCTCAGTCTCCCTGACAACATTATTCAAAATTTGAAGTTTCCATAGGAACAAATGATCATTGCTTCCTCTACATTTCGGTTCTTAAGAACTCTCTTGGGGCAGTCCTTGCACAAGTTGATGAAGAAGGGAAAGAACGAGCTACTTATTACTTGTCTAAGATGTTTGATGCTTGTGAGCTGAAGTACACTGTGGTAGAAAAGACCTGTGCTGCTCTTGTTTGGGTGGTTCAGAAACTCAAACACTATTTCCTTGCTCACCAAGTTAAGCTCATTTCTCGTATCAATCCCATTAAGTTTCTGTTAGAGAAGACAGTCTTGACTGATCGGTTAGGGCGATGGCGAGTTTCTTATCCCAATTTGATATCACTTATGTCCCACGAGAAGGCAATCGAGGGTTATGCTATTCTTGAACACCTTGCCCATCATCCCATACCCGTCTTTGACCCAGTCCGGTCGGAGTTCCCGGATGACGAACTAACGTCACGGTCCGATCTTCCAATCTTTGGACATTATATTTCGACGGGGCTCGAACTCTCGTAGCGGTAGGGATAGGTATTGTCCTTCTGTCACCTGAAGGTGTCACCATTCCACAGGCTTTTCAGCTTAACTTTCCAGCAACCAACAACATAGCTGAGTATGAAGCCTTGCTGGCCGGGCTGGAGGCCGCTCATTTCCATGGTGCCACTGAACTGAGGGTGATAGGTGATAGTCAATTGATCCTACGCCAAGTCCTATCCAAGTACCGAACTTCTCATCCAAACCTCTATGGCAACAAGCAGCAATTAGATACCGTCTTTGTCCGGTTTACAACGAGTGTTGGTCCACCGCCTTAGCCTACCAAATCATTTTGTATATCTTTTCGACTGACTTCACAATCCTTAATTATTATGGCCGACTAATTAATGGGTGTACTGGCTGCTTTTGTATTATTTAAGCTTGTCTCTTACCTCCAGGCCACGCCGTAAAGGAGGTAGAAACTCCCTTACAAACTCCAAAGGATCGGCTTGTTACCATCTTATGTCACTTGGAGAGGAGCATGCCCTTGACCATAAATCCTCCGAAGCCTATCTTCAAAATCCACCACCTCTTCATCTCCGATGATAGTTTATAAAGAATTCCCTAGAGCACTATGACCAATTCATGGCTGTCCTCCAACCTATTGATCCGACCCACCACATTGCTTTTCAACTACCTCTTTTTCAAATAAATCTCTTCAAACCATGAAATCTTCACTACAACTGGTGTCCTTTAACTTCAAATGGTAGTCTGAACATCAGTCCCCTTTTCCACCTTTGCCGAAATGATAGGGGAATCTTCGTTGTCATTGGACTTTTTAAACCATTCTCAACTCCAATAATCCAATCTATTATATCTTACACAATGGATCCCATTCTGACACTGTCACCTGTCACCCCTTTTCCCCTACCATCACTGCAGACACCTCCTTCTTCCTTTGCGGCCTCCTTTGTCTCTTGGTGCCGGTTCCGGATCCAGCGGCACTGTCACCGACTTCACCCGCCTCTTCCTTGGCCCTCTTTCCCTCCCGATTCCACTGTAACACTTCATAGAGCACCCCATCCTCTTTTGGCTTCTCCAGGATCATCGGAGTACACCAACAAGCCCGCTGCCATCCGTGACCTCTTCTGGCCTTCCCTCTTCTCTCTGTGTGCACCACTCACCACTGCACGCCTCCTATGCCCTGCTGGACCCTCCTTTTCTTCCCCGACAACCTCCAGCCACCCAAGAACACCTCACCTTCACTCTCCTCCTCCACCGCTCTGTCTCCTCCCTTGCTTTTTGACACCAGATGTCATCAATGAAGTTGAAAGGAGAGGATCGGAGAAGTTGACGAAGCCCTGACATCGACCCTTCCTGGCCATGCAAGCATCGTGACCACCCGTAGCCATCCTGCCACTGTCCTCTGCTCCCCGGTTGTTTGGACAAGCGAGGGTGACGAAGCTGCCTCTTGCTTTGTTGGGGATTGCCAGCCTTCTTCACTCGCTTGCTAGTGGCCATGACCTCCCATGGGCTAATCATCACGGTCCTGCGACCTTTCATTAGTCGCCATGACACCCTGCCGGGGTCCAAGCCTTTCATATTACGCCCCTATTGGGCTGCCAACCTCACACATGGCTGCTTGGGCCTTGAAAGTGGTCATCATGCTCGTCGTCTCTGAGCGGTGACGATATCGTCGAGCTTGTCAACACATGCGGCTGTGCATGCCATCAGATGGCCACAAGCTCCCCCCCGCGGGCTTTTCTTCACTCTATTGAGGCAGGCTCTGAGCTTTGCCACAAGCCCCTCCACTCGATGCCACCCCCGGTCGATTTGGCTCCAGTTGTTTCGCGCTGTTGGGTGTGCCCACAACGTGCCACTACCATCTCATCTCCACACCGCCTTTGGCTTCTCGACGATCCCGGGAGCGATGCCTCCATGATCTCACCACGATCCCTGGGCGAGGGCTGCAGCATGAGCCTGGCCTGGCTCGCGGATGGGCCAGTCTGCAGCTGAGCTTGGTCCACCTAGTTTCAGACTGGTTTAACTGGGTGCTTACAGCCAGTTATTCACTGGTTTGGTCTGGTTCCCAGAAGTTCAGGGATGCTCAACTGTAATTCAACCTGGTTCAGTCTTCCAGAAGATGGTTCAGGGCCGGTTCAGTGCTCCCCAGGCTGGTTCAGGTCATTTTGGGTGGTTTCAGACCTGGTATTGCTTGATTCAGGGCCTGTTCAACAGGTTCCTGTCTGGTTCAGCCTATTTGGTTGCATTTCCTGGCCTGTTCAACACCTTTTCAGATCGGTTCAGCAGATTTCAATTCTGTTCAAGCTCGGCCTTTCTGTTTCGGGTCCATTTCGGCACACAATATCACTTTAGTGATCTATTTGGGCCCGCTGGTGCATTCAGATGGCGACATCTTCATTCCTATCCTGCATCACCTAGTATCTGCCTCAGCTTCCCCTTGATCAAAAACCAGAGGAGGATCACCAGCCAAGGCAGCTGACCTTACACTGCAAGACCGAATGATCACTGATTCACTCTGCCATTGCTGGAGCTTCTCTCTCCTCTCATCAATCTTGATGTGTTCTCTACTATGTGGGTAAAAGAAAAGCTGACAGTTTGTATGTAATACATTTAAATTTATTAAACATAATCCATCACAACACTTGGTTGCTTTAGAATGAAGTATGCAATTTCTGTACCATCATATAATGCAATCTTATATTTCCGTACTATCATGACATGGTGTGTCAAATGTTTTCTTGCAATTAACTGTTTTATTGTCTATCACTTTATCAGTTTCCATTGCATTTCACAAATCAGCAAACTGTGGAAGAAATGGCAACATCTGCATATAATCGTGCACTTAAACTGTCTCAACCAGGTTTTATTTTCCCTACTTCTCTATAAAAGCTAAAGTTTTTGTCAGTTTTCATTATCATGGCACACAGATCTACTTCAGTCTGCATCATCTAAACTTTGGATGTTCTATTCTATAGCACCATTTGATCAAGAACATGTCTGATTTACTTGTTCTTCTGATATAAGGCTGCAAAGAGTATTCAATATTCCAATAGTCTAACCCATTTTGTATTTCTTTAATGTTAAGTAGATGTTGGAGAATACATTCAATAAACAATCGAAATCAGTATCAAATGTTTTGATAAGCAGTTGGATTCAAAAATGGAAACATAGGTTCATTTTTAAATGATACAAGTTTAAACAAGGCATCTAAACTGTTTTTTTAGTATGGCCAAATGGCCAAAATTTCTATTAATAACAAAGGATAACCACATGTACCTCGAGGCATTACAAAATGGGGAAATGAAAGAGCACAACTACTGAGATGGTAGCGAGTTTTACAAGAAAAAGGGTTTGAAAGAAAAAACACATCTCTAGAAGAAACAAACTCCACACGAGAGTTTAAATGTGCAAAGGACCAGTCTTTCACAAAAGCAACCATTTGGTAGATAATGGAGCCTGGATTTTGGAAATTATATTTGAAAATGCGTATGTTCCTAACACGTCAAATTGACCAAAGCATAGCAGGTAGAGTAATATTTTACAAAATCTCATTGGGTGACCTCTAATTCAAATTAGTGCATTTCTGTATAAGTGGCATTGAAACTAGTAGATCGGGAGCGTCTTGATGGGAATTAGGTTGGATCTGGTTTGAAAATACCCAGCCGCCACCCTCCCTTCTCTTTCCAGCGCACCAACTCTCTTTTCTTGATGCTCTACTATAAGTTAAGAGAAGATTTAGGCGAGTTATTATTCTAGCATTGACGGCATTAAAAAAAAAGAAAAGAAAAGGGAAAGGAGGGATTGTGGGCAGCAGAGCCTGCCAAAAGGCAGTGCCCATGTGCAAGAGATCCCCCAAAGCTCTCCCCCTATGGGCACAAAATTAGGGCCGGGATTTCCTTCCCCCTCTCGTGTGGTTATCCCCTGGATGGGCTAACTCGATCGGCAAATCTCTCTCCCTAGAAGACACCCGTGTGGCAAAAGAAAAAAGAAAGAGGAGAGATCTCCTCAGCAGAAGTCTCCCAGCTCACAGCTCCCCCTGGCTGCTCCAGCCTCCCTCTCTTCCCCCACGTGTGCACCAAGGAGAAGAAGCAAAGGAAGACCTGCTACCTTGCTGCTGCTGCCGCACCAAAGAGAAAAAGAAAAAGGTGGCTGGTCCTCCTCCTTCTAACAGAAGCTGCAGCGCACCCAAGAAGAAGAAAAGAAGAAGAAGAGAAAGGGAAAGGTAAGAAAAGAGATAGCACCATGAAGCAATTAACTTTTCTTCCAATTTCTCCTATCTTCTTTATCTCTTGCCATGGCCGAACCATCTCTTTTTCTTTCATTTTAGGCCTGGTCAGATCCTCTTATGCTAGACTTTATGCTGTGTCCCCTTAAGGTCTCCTTCCCATGGCCAAATATGCCATCGTCCTGTCCCCTGCGCAGGCAAAAAAAAAAAACTAGCAAGCATAGTCCCCTTAAAACCCCCGTTTGGCCTCCATTCTGCCTCCTTGTGCTCCCTCATTGCTGCCTTCAAAACAGCTCCACAAGTCCTCTGTGCGCCTACTGTTCAGACCCCTTAAACAGGTTTGAAATCAGGTCACAAACCCCCTCCACAGCAGTCCCTAAATGGCTCCCTTCAAGCGCTGTTCGGTTCCCATGTTATGCCCTTTGCCTTGTTCTTTGAGACCCCATCTATTTGCCTTCAGTCAGACCCCTAAACAGGTCTGAAATCAGGCCATCTTCGTCCCCTTTCAGCCTCCCCTCAGCCTGCCACCCTACCCCTCTGTTGCAGCATCCCAATCAGGTCCCTAAAAGCCCCTGTGCGACCCCTGTTCATGCCCCCATTCAGGTCTCTTAAAAGCCCCTGTTGACCTCCTTAAACAGGTCAAAATCAGGCCATCACAATGCCCCTTTGGTCTCCCCTTAGCCTGCCACTGCACCCCCCTGTGCAGTACCCCAGTCTGGCCTGAAAATTCCAAGTTCGGCTATGCCAACAGACCCTTAAATAGGTCCTAAAATAGGCTTGACTGGCCCCCCTATTTGGCGGTCACCTAGGCCTACCTGAACAGCCCCTAAACTGCCTTGTTTGGTCCCCAACTTCAGCACCAAAGCATCCCCTACAAAGGCCCCTGAAGCCGGCTCCCAAACCAGCCCAATTTGGCCCATTTTAGCTTGCTGTCACAGCCCTTGAGACACCCCAAGACGGGTGCTGGTTTGGTCCCAAAACAGGTGTTGAACCGATGTCAAAACAGGTGCGTTTGGTCAAGGCAAAGCGGGTCAAAAAAATCAGCTTTTGGAAAGAAATCAGAAAATCCAGATTGCTGTCTCCATGCGCCGGTGGGTGGAAATGATGTCCCGAGTCCTCTCGGAATCCATATTATGGGAAGGTTTTCCACCTCACCATCTGAAATTCCAGAAATTTCCAAAACCGTTTTTTTGCAGAAAAATCAAAACTGGAGAAGTGGGCTGAAAATGGGCCTACTGGGCCATGAGGACATGAAGCTGGCCTTATTGGGCCATGAGACATGAAGTTGGCCTATTAGACCTTGAACAAAAAAACATAAATAAAAAATTGAAATGCAAAAGCAAAATTAAATAAGGAGATTTGCACAACTTTGTAAGCTCTCCACAACTGATGGCTAGTCCGGACATGTTTTTGGTATGCTAAGCCGGATGTAGGCACATGTCGGCTCCCGTTGTAGACGATCCTTCTCATGATGCAATGAGTCACGTACTTGTTGCTCCGGATGGGTAAATTCCATCTTGATCGGAAATAAGACAGCATGTTGCCGAAAATTTTCCGATTTTATGGAAATTTACATCGTGAAAATAAATGCTAACATATTGTCCAATCTTCATCAAGTGTACACCGACATGATGTACCTTGACAGAGGATGAAATGAAATGCAAAATTCAAGTGCCGATGTGGACTATTGCAAACCGGGCATCAATGCTAGTTCAACGGATCGGATGAGATGTGGACTGAACACAAACAGAAGATAAAGTAAATATGAAAAATATTTTAAAAACACACTTCATTAAATCTAAAAAAATGCAGAGAAATCATATTTCTAACAATATGGAAATTCTAATTAAACTCACCTAATTTAATGGAAATCAACTTCTTAAACAAGCGAAAACTAAATAGTTCAAAACCAATTAAATAAACCACATCAAAATCACTTTAAAACATCAAAAGTCAGTCATAAAACAAAAAAATCATATCATTAACAAACTGAAAATTTAAAATTAATCAAGTCAAACCAAATCTCAAAAATATTTAAAACATGCTGAATATATTCAAACTGACACCAAAACATCAATTGACATGAAAAACAACAAAAATATCTTAATTCATATGTCAACCAAACTAAATAAACCATATTGCTTAAAACATCAAAATGGATCAGATTTTAAACTCAAATAAAAAGATAACTTCAAGTGGTTAAAATAAAACATCCAAAATTGATTCAAACCGAATCAAGTCAAGTAATTCAATTTGAACACAAAAACTTCAAATTAAACTCAAATATGAAACCCATTTCAAACAAAGCAAAATCAACTCCAAATCAAATAAGAAAATCAACTTTTAACAAATTTAAAGCAAAACTTGTTCGCATCTCATCGGGCCCAAAATGTTGGAGCCCTTATGAGTTGATTCCGTTATGTGGATGTGCACGCTCTCAAACAAGATCATTATGACAGTTAATCAAGGGTGCTTGTGCGGTTGCTTGATGTAATTAACGTTGGATATTCACACCATTCAGTGGAGAGGGGTCAACAAAATTTTCAAAGAACTCGAATCTCGATTCTATACTTTAAAAATATCAACGGACTATCTTGTATTGTTATGGGTTATCACCTATTTTCATAGAAAGTTCGGGTATCGATATTTCAAACATATAAAAAATCTTTTAAAAAAATGATAAAATGGTTCCCACATATTCCTTGTGCGGTCCTCGGTAGCCACCTTGGGAAGGATATGATGCATCTTTGGTGAGTGTATGTGGACTCCTTACAATCAGGAGGAAGTCCTGTGGGTGAAGGCATCTCTGGACGGCAATTCCAGAAGCTGCGGAGGATTGGTGAGTTGTAGGATCCCTTAGCGATCTCCCTGCTATCTTCCAGGGCCGTCAAGATCCCATGAGCCTTCTGATGGTTTCGCTTGGCCTTCCTTTGGCTGTGATTGTTCGTTGGCAGGTTGGCCAACTCCAGTGATATGCCATCAGCCTCCTATCTTTCCAGAAGGCAAATTCAGCAGGTGTGGTTGGCTTGATTGCCAATTGCTATAATTTTGGGGTCTGCCACTATTCCTTTTAGTCCACCTGCCAATTAGCAATACCAACTTATCCTTTAGGTAGCCTTGCCCCGGATGGCCCCTGGATCCTAGGAGATACCTTAAATGTTACCGTTGGCATCTTACTTAAGCCGTGGATCTATCTGCTTTGGATAAGAATAAAGAAGGTGCTAGGTCTGAGATACCACTGGATAGCTATTTTATGGATCTGACATATATAGGTTGTGATCTTACATAATAGAAGGATTGGACCGGGCTTTGCAAGGAAATAGGAAGATCATTCTCTTGGGTTAGGCTTCTGATGTGGCTGAGTAAGAGATGACCGCACTCTTATTGTGGGTTAGAATTGATGCTCAAATAGGCTTGCTCTGAAGTTGTATCACACCCCATTAACCATATAAATTGTTGGCCTGGCTAATGATAGTTTGAAATTGGTTAACATTAACCTCAATAAGCCCCTCTTGATGCATAATTGATGGCCATTAATTCATAATTTGTTCCATGAATATAGTACATGATCTTAATGATTAGGCCCATAACAGCCACTGAATTGGGCTCAATTGAGATGCTTACATCTCCCATCCATCTCTCTTCCATGTCTATATATATTATGAAAATTTTCAGTGTCAACATGCATACAATGAGAAGTGTTTCAATATGAGAATTTCATTACATCTATTTGAGGCAATGCCAGGTTTGAAGGTCAACCAGGGTGAAAGCGAGATGATTGGCATTAACATAAATGAGATGTTCAGAAGGAGAGTTCAATGAGGATTTTTGATATGCTGTGGTCCTCCTTACCAATTATGTAATTGAGGTTACCGCTTTGCAACAAGAGTGCGGCAAGTAGTGATTGTTAAGTCCTAATTCAGAAAATATAAAGGAAGCTGCAGGGCTGTAAGAGTAGGATGTTATCATTCGGAGGCATATGGGTCTTCTCCAAGTGCATTTTTCAAAGAATCCCTTTATATTTATTTTCAATCTTCATAATCTCTATAGCAGTTTCTAATAATTTGGAAAGTATGAGGTCAAACTTTTTCTGGCAGGGTAAGAAAGGATGCAGAGGGATCCATCTTGAGCGATAGGATCACGTTTTAGAAATACCAAGGAAGGCCGAATTGGTCTTTTGCCACTTGGTACTGTTAATACAGCAATCTTAACCTTGGGAATTTGGAAATTAAATTATTGCATATAGTCAATCTAAGTCAGAATTGTTTGGTCCAAGTACGGTCTGGGAATGACAATCTATGTATAAACAATTTTAGGGATTATGCCAAACTTTTCAGGTTCTGTAAGGATATATTGCAGAACTGTGATTTCTTTTACTCATATACATTTGTTGTTCTAGGCAAATGACAAAAGGACCAGGCTGTGGAAGAATCGCCAGATTGGTTACGAGTCTTTGACAAATGCATTCCCTTCTCTCTTCAAAGTGCTACTGATAAGAATATTACATTCAATATTTTATTGGGATGCCCAGACAAATTGGTCCTTTGCTTTTAGGTGGACTTGATGGATGAGGAAGTAAATGCACTCACGATTAATGGGTATGGTTCAACATCAAAGATGTGTCGACCTTCATGCAGACATTTTGTCATGGTGCCCCAGTCAGAACTTAATTTCTCAGTGAAGTTGGTCAGTTAAAAGTTGAGCTTGGGAGGAATAGAGTTCTGATGGGGAGCGGCTGTCTAAAATTCTATGTACCATTTTAAAATTAGACTGTTTCTGTGGAAAATTGATAGGAGGAGATTACCAATGCGTTCATATATGCACAAGTTGTTTCCAGTTCAATCGACATTGTATTGTTTTGTAGCACCAGGTCCGAAGACATTGATCACTTTGTTTGTCCATTGCGGGAATATCGATGTTGTTTGGTGCATGCTATTTACGAGTTGGAATATTTAGTGGGAAGAACCAATGTCGTATCATTGATTTGTGGGTGGAATAGTAGGAATGCATGTGGTGAGAATGGAAGTCTCTGGAGTTTGTGTCTACCAGCATTGCTCTTTTTGGCATGCAAGGAACATAAGGGGGTGTTTGGTTGCATGATATTGAAAATTTTTATGTTAATTTTTAAAAATTATAAGAAAACTTGTTAAAAGAGGTGTTTGATAACTATGATAATTTTATGTTTTAAAAGTAATTTTCTTCTTAAACAAAAAAGAGCGTCTCACCTCTTTCTTTTTTCTTGTGGTCCCCCACTTTGTTTGGTCATGTGTGGTAGTGACTCTTTTTTGTGATCACATCTCTCCAAACATGATAATTTTATGTCATGAGTTGGTTCACTTTTTATTTTAATATAATTTTTTATCATGAAAATGTACAAAAAATTATCATGCAACCAAACACCCCATAATAGTTTTTGATGATCATCTTCAGAATTCTGCAACATTTCTTCAGCTTCTGGCTTTATTGTCAGGGATTGGGACTTTGCACATTATAGTTCTAAACTCAATGGAGGAGTGGTTTTGGAGAATCAGCTGTGTGGAAAATGTTCTTGATCTACTTTCACCTCGACCTCTACTAACTTGGTGGTGGTTGGATACTATTTTCATCTATTTTTTCTCTCTTCATCTTCATCTTTGTATATATTTCTACCTCTTATAATTAACTGAATTGTGGCTTTGCCACCTTAAAAAATGTAGTCTTTTTTTGTACAATGGGTGCCTACAATACATGATTAGCAAAATTGGCTGATCTGTATCATAATCGGCCAATTCTGTTGACTCGATCCAGGGGGACTCCAATTTAAGATCAGATATTCTCTTGAACCAGCCAAAATGATCTTGGACTGGCTGATTACATTCAATTCACATCAAGATCACCCGATTCATGGCGATTCCACTGGAAATGACTGCAGGGGGTGGTGCTGCAGACCCTTGCATTTTCCCAGACGTATATGACAGTAAGTGACCAGATCCAGCCATTAGACCCGATATCATAATATCCAGTGGACCCTTTATTGCGAACTTGTAGTTTCAGGTCCATTTATATCTGGGATGACCCTCAATGGGTGAGGAAGTGGTTCCAACAGCAAGAGCTGCGGTGTGCTGCCTTGGAGTGTCGTTTCTGGTGCCAATTTGACTTCAATTCCATCCTTTATGACTTTTTTATGGTTCTCTCTCTCTCTCACACATACACACACATACACTATTTTTGATTTTGGAAGAGCTGATCCATGCCACTTTTGGATTGGCTGATCCAGATCCGAATGGGTATTGGCATATGCTGATCCAGATCTTGATTCTGCTTTCCTAGCCTCAGTAGGACCTTTCTCCCCTTTCCTCTCCTTTATTCTTTCCCTTGAGCCTTGACTCTTTTTGTTCTTTGTTTTTTTTTGGTTATAATCGCCCATGTTTCTTTTCCTTATGTTTTCGATGAATTGTGGTTCTTTTTGTGTGGCCACCTTCATAAAAGAGGCAAAAATGATAAACTACTCTCTACAAACTATGAGTGCATGTGATGAATTGGATGTCTGAATGCGAAGCCGAAATTGAAGTGAATGTCGAAATTTAGGTATTGCTTCTTTGGGTGGTTGAAGGAAGAACACTGTATTGAAGGATATAGGTTTGCAAATTGGACTTTAATAACTGTTCCTATTAGATGCAGTAACATCTGAGACTGGCTAGGAAAACAATTTACAGGTATGGAAAATTAGGTGAACAACGGAGTGACTTGTCTATTATGAAATTGGCATTTGATATATCAAGATATTACATTTGGCTTCGTGCACGTAGACTAACGGCTGACCCATGGTAAAAGGTTCATTTGTGATGGCAGATGGACGTCAGTAGGTTCATATTTTGACATAAATGATGGTTACCTTGTCAGTTGGGCAGACCTTAGGCAGATACAATCATCTTCTCAATTTGTTTTTCATCATTCGTTTGCATCAGCATTTCTGTTTACTGAGTTAATTCTTTTTTTGAAAGGGTTTCCCATCGTTGGTGTTGGCTTTACAGGCTCTTTAGCTAGCTCAACTCCTAAACGTGGAGAGCATAGGTATGCTGATGCACGCCAACTAGTCAGTGTTTTGGATATTCTAAATTGCTGGTTTCTATATCTTAAATTTTTTGAAGGGAACTACCATCTATCTGCTTGCTCTTTTATGTCATGATTGTTGATTTTGAACATATGTTCTAAGATTTTTTTATGGTTGGAATCATAGTTGTCAAGGCGACAAGGCGCCCAAGGCGTTGAAGAGTACCGATTCCGCTTAGGCGACAAGGCGGCCGCTTAGGCGACAAGGCGGCCGCTTAGGCGTCGCCTAGGCGGTCAAGGCGGTATTCAAGGAAGGCTGAGTCGGGAGGTTGTTATATATAAACAAAACATAAATATAATTATATTTGTTATGTTATAATTGAATATGAGTGTTTTATCAATGCACATAAGTAAATATGATGTGTGTGTGAAAGAGAAGAAAGTTAAATAAATTTTTATAAAATTTAAGTATATAACTTATTTATGATTATAAAATTTATATATGTGCAATAGTATAAGTGATGGTAAAATATTGTTATAATATTATTAAATGGGGGGAGCGCAGAGTAGTCGCGGAACTCCTCGAAAACTTTTTTTAATGATGTAAAAATACCCAAGGCGCCTTGCTTGGGCGCCTTGGGCGCCTAGGCTGGCGCCTTGGGCGCCTTGGCGGGCGCCTTGGGCGCCTTTTTGGCCCCAGACAAGGCGCCCTGGCAAGGCGCCCTTGGAAAGGCGCCTTGCCGCCTAGGCGGCGCCTAGGCGCCGCCTAGGCGGGCGCCTTGACAACTATGGTTGGAATATCATATTTTTATTGTGAGATTAAACAAAAACTGTTTTGACTAATGTGATCAAAATGAAAATTTATAAGCACTTATATATACTATAATTAGGAGTGTGGATTATCGGGTTGACTTGAGCAAGAATTTTGGATTCGGAATCGGAATCAAAATCAGTCACTACCTATCCAATTCTTGAATCAGATTGGCCAGAATCGGCCAATTCCTAGGAAGAAACAACGATTCTGGCTGATCCGGAATCATTTTTTTTAAAATATTCTTTAAAAAATTTTAAAAAATTTTAAAAAACAATAACAAATTTTAGAAAAGTAGGAAATCCACTAATTTTTTTAAAAAAATAAATTGTAACATTTAACATGTTTAAAGTGTTATCCATACATGATAAGAATAAGATGCTAATAATTGTAATATGATAATATGATAAGATGCTAATAATATGATAAGATGTAACATGATAACATGATAAGATGTTAATAATTATACACCTCATGAATTATGTTCACCAATATCTATGATATTGACCTTCATTTTTTTTCTCCTGCTCCTGCTACGATTGAGTTGTCTCTTATCTTCTTATCAATGTGGACTTATATCTATATGGAAAGAATGCATCCGCCATGTCATTGAGGTCATAGACATTGGACCGTGGCACATAAATGGGCTCAGTAAGAGGAATCTATGGCTGTTGGAGCTCATCCAATGCTAGAGAATTTGGCTCTGTGTAATGATGCGATGACAGTGCATCAAAGAAATATGGCTGCCATGATGTAGATGAGTTTTGAGCTACTGCACTTGCATTTGGTCTATGTACATCTCCCTCTTCTCCTCCTCTTGGCTGGGTGGTTGATTTGCATTAATTGTCATTATCACCTGAGGAGTGTGAAAGAGCATGTGTGCTGTCATCTGGCCTTATAGGGCATCGCCTAATATCCAGCTTCATTCTCTTCGCTTCTTCTGATATGTCATATGATGACCCATAACCCACATATTTTTTCAACTATGCAAAACATCCCATTTTTCTTGATGTCACTTTTATTTTTGTTCTCCCTGGACTGTGAATGGGTGGTGTAGCTGGGGCTAGGGCTAGGGTTGGAGTTGGGGCTAAGACTATAGGTGGCTATTGTATGACTGCTGGGGCAAAGGATGGAGCTGTGTAAGGAGTAGGTGGACATCCTCAGACTCAATGTCATATAATTCTTCTTTTGCCCATGCACGGTCCTCAAGATCAAATTCAGTTGAATGATCCTTGGTTGCGCTATCTTCTATCCAAGAAGTAAGTGAGTGCTCCTCCTAAAATATTTGGTCCATGTCAACCTCCTGAGATGGTGTCTGTGCTCTCTATCTTTGCTCATATAGACTATTTGCAAATTATGCAAATCTCTTCTCCGAGATTTTTTGCCGGTCTTTGATGTTCTTTATGCATACTCTTATGTTATAATGGCAAAAGACAGGCTTCTCCATCCTATCAAATGTCAGTTTGTTAATTCTCTTTATATATATCAGGTTGAATGTACTCCAATTCTTTTCACAATGAGAGAAACTAATGCTCTGCCTTAATATACTGATAGCAACTGCAACTAGTGGATTCTATTCACTCCTGACATTGACTTGCACTCACCACTCAGCTGCAAAAAAAGTAAACAATTAGCCTTCTCTAGGCAATTAATGGAGTTATAAAAAAAGATAATAAAAGTATGATTTTAAATAAACATACTAGGAGAAACTTTGTCACTAGAATATCTTAAATCCACATCTGAGTATATCCCAACCCTTATCTTATAGTGCCACATATGAAATTGATAAATATAAATATAAAATGATTAGTGTTCTCATTTATTTCTTGACTCCCAATTATTAATACAATTTTCACTTACTTCTAACTCAGCTTCAGTTCTATTTTGTTGAAATCTATACAAATGCCGAATGATAGAGTGTACCCCACAACACCTTATTATCATTAGACACCTATCTTCCATACTGGATGCAGATGTTCAAAAAATATCTTGTAATCATTCAAGTATATTACATTGTCAACAAACTAAATATTGACCATGTAAAAGGTAAATAAGTAGCAATTTATTTACTAACCTGCAACATGTACATCTTGATGCAGAGTCCTATCCCATTTGTTATCTATGATCTTCCACCATTTCTTATACCCTCTGGGTTTCTTGTCTTTGATTTTCAACTTTGCACGGTCCATTGCATCATACAAAGTGCCTATCTGGTTCTTGTCACCAACCTCAAGACATCTACTAGTGGCTCAATGATTGCCAAATAATAGACAATCCTATCCCAAAATCTCTTATCTGTGATTTGGTTTTCAACCTTGATAAGAATCTCTAACTGGTCCTCCTCGTTATGTAGGTGATCCATTATATACTAATAGTACTCCTCAAACTGGGTGAATTTGACTAATGCATGCCCGTGCTAATGTAAACTCTCCAGTGCAGTGAAGTTCGTGACAAACCTAGTTGGGTTAAGCCTCACAAGATCATGCCTTGTAGTGTACTCCCTCATGATGTGCAATAGACGAAGATGTGAATAAATGAAAGAAGTGATAACCTGTGCTTGCCTGATAAGTGTAGGAACCGCAACTTTCCTACTTATATCTTCTAACATGAGATCAATGGAGTGTGCTACGCATGGTACCCTGAAGGGATGTTGTCTCTTCTCTATCAATTTCTTCTCTGCTACCTTGTTGGAGGGTTCATTATCAGTCACAAACTAAACTACATTGTCTTCAATCTTCTCCACTATGGCATCCATCAATGAAAAATATAGTTGGCATTCTTTATTTGACTCGAAGCATCAACCAACTTCCGAAAGGTGGTACACTCTGAATAATACACAAAGAAGTTGATCATATTTTTCTTGGTGATGCCTGTCCACCTATCACACATAACTGTGCAACCCCTATTCTTCCATTCCACCTTAAAACATTCTATCCATTATCTCAACTCCTGACCCTTCTCATTCAACTCATCATCATATATATGTTTGTTGGTAGGGATTTGCATTCCCGATCCAGCTTCAGCATCGACATCATTCATAGTTTGAAAGTTTGAGCTAGTTGTTGCATATGTTGAGATGCCTACATTAAGTTAACAAAATTTATTAGTCATAAACAATGTTAATTAAATGAAAATATATACGCACATATATATTAATATTTATAACTGCATGTAAATACTACTTCACAATGTGCCTTAGAACTCTTTTTGCAGTTGTTCGTGTTACCTTCACATCTTTCATTGCTTGTTTAATGTTCCTTTGCGAACCACTCTGCTTCCTAAATAGATACATATTTGTTAGTGTATGTCATGTATGAGTGAGTGTAAAACATCGACAAAATGCCTCTTCTCTTGCTCCCACACCCAACCCCTCAGCCCCACATTGTAGCTAGGTCAGGCTGATGTGGATTGATGAAAAACAAGGTCAACTCCAGACCCTTCTGCTCCTCTCCTCCTCTTTTCCTCCATTGTTGCGTCACGTTTGATTGTATGCCTAGCTTTCCTGAATTCGGAGTCTGTGGATGAGTCCTCACTCTCTGGCTCCGATTCGGCTTTTGTCTCTTCTCTCTTTCTCTTTGTGGGTTGGCATCTCTCCCTTCCTCCTCTCAAGGAGCTCTTCATGCAACTCCTCCCGTTGTTCAATCCTATTCTTATATTGTGAGGCTCTTTCTGTGAGGTAGCCTCTTATCTTTTTGCTCACTTTCTTAGGCACCTTGTCACATTTCTTAACATTGTCACCTACTCCGGCAATGTGTTGTTTCAAATGAAAAACACCCTTGTTCATTTTCTTACCACATCACTTGCATTTAATCTTTTTTTTGACACATCTGCAATGTGTCCATAATCCTAACCGACATCAGATGGATGTGTTGGCATATCACCTTTGTCATGGTCGGCCATTACTTGCTCTTACAATGTATGTAAACAATTTATCACAGTTGTTAGATATGAATAAAATTAGTTTAGGGGATGCTCGGGAAGAGAACAGCCTATTAGACGGGTTGTTCGGTATATTTAAATTATTACGTAGTTGTTTGAAAGTGTAGAAATGAGCGTATGAGAATTCTGACAAAGAAATCTTACCAAGAAGATGAAAAGGAGGAAGGAATGGCTTGTTCCTCACTGGTATCGAGGGTGGGATCACTGAAATTTAACTTAGATCATCGGAATTGCAACCTGAATCGTCGTAATTGCTTGAATCGCCGCCAGAATCAACCGATTCTCACAGAAATTATCGGGATTGATGCCGCCGCTGCCAGAATCTACCAAATCGCTGGTGGAATTGCTGGAATCAATAGAGGTCTTCTAGCTAGGGCATAAGGCTGTCGGAATTGGTTGATCTGGCCCTTATTTGGCTGGAGATTGATACCGGGTCTGCATCAGGTCAGGTATTGATCTGCTGTCGAGACTTAAGTTGTCTTGATGGAATTGGTCGGAGCATATTCGATCTGATCGATTCCACCATTTTAGACTGATTTCTCCGGAATTCCTGGAGGAATCGGTCCTTCAGGTCGAAATCGGATTGAAATCGACCTATCCAATTTAGGAATTGGCTAGTTCCGATCCGATTCCACTGATTCCTGAATCAATGGACTTGAGAAAGCAAATAGACCAAACATGATTTATTTGGGTCGGTTTGGTTTGAAAATGGTGTTTGGGTTTCTTGGGTTTGTAAAGTCCCAAACCAATAAAACCCGAACTGGCTAAAACTTGAAACCCATCATCTCTGCTGATGTGGATGGCAGAATGACAAACAATGGTGGAGTGCCAGCGATGGCGGCACTTTGAGAATGGGGGAGGAGGAAGTAGAGGTTTGGGCGGAGGCAGCTGTGGCAGCGCAGGGCATTGGAGTCTTGATTGCAGGAGTAGGGGGGATGCAGTGGGAAGGCACATGGCAGAGGAAGGGGAAGGGTGGTGCCTTTTTTTCACAACTCCAACTCTTTCTGCCCTCTACTAAAAGCTTGGCAGTTTTTTCAACGGGCAGCTGCTTGTTGGGCATGAAAACTTTCCAGCAGCAGCCCTATCTTTGTTCCACTACACCCCAGCATCATTTGTGCCTTAGCTCTCTATAGCCAGGCACTGATGCATTACTCGAGGCATGTAGCCCTCACAATGATCATTGAGAAGGTCCACATCACTGGAGGAGCAAAGACTTGAAGAAAAGGGGAAATCAAAAGCAAGAAGTATCAGATCCTACATAACATTGAAGAAAGTTTATAGGTGTGCCCTCATGAAACTTTGAAAATATGACTTAAGGATATAAGGGTATAAGTATGACAAGCGTTTGAATATTCATTTGATTTTCCATTCATTTAGGAAAGAGAATTTTTATTATCTTTGGTTAGCATATTGATGTGGGATGGGGTGGATAGACCGGGCTGCAAAATGTTGCATAAATGATTTTAGAAAGCTAAAAGGAATTAAAATAGACCAAAAATGAGCAAATGGGGTTTAAACTAATCAAACAGGGTCAACCGGCCTTAAACCAGTCCAAAGAGGGTATGAACCGGCTCTAGTATGCTGAACCAGCTGGTTGGGGTGCTGAACTGGTTCAAAACAAGCTGAACTTGCTGGACTGGGTATGGGTCCGGTCTGATTGGCTACACTTGCTTGCTGTCTCGTAGGTTCAATTGCAGGAGGCTGCTTGGTCGCATGGGGCGTTGTGGCACTCGGAGACAGGGTCCGTGACCTGTGTGCACGAGCTCTCGTGCGTGAGGTGCCGAGAATCGGCTGGGGGGTGGTTGTGTCGTGGCTGGAGCTCCCATGAGTGCCCGAGGAATCGATGCTGTGTGATAGCCATGGGATCTCGAGGGGTGGCGTGGCGGCATCTTCGTGCACCCGAGTGCGTGTTAGCTTCGTCGTCATGGTTGCACTTGTCATCTTGTCCAAACCGATAGTTGAGCACGACAGGTGTAGTACAGAGCAGGCGCATCTTCGCGTGTAGCCAAAGGTGTTGGGGAGGAGGATGGCCCAGCACAGTCGCACGACCGAGCGGGGAAGCTGCGTTAGCTTTTTTTTTGTTGTCTTCTTCATCTCCTCCTCTCCTTTGTCTTCTTTGTGTTGTCGTTTTGTAGTCGTCCAGAAGGAGTTTGTTGTGAATGGGGGAGATTTCGATGGCAAGGGTTTCTGGTGGAGCCGGATGGACCAAGAGGGCATGGTAATGGAAGTACGGAGATGGAGGTGGCTGGGGGTGTCGGAGGTGTGGGCTGGGGTGCTGTGGTTGCTGGAACGGGGCTGACGGAGGGGTGATGGGGTGATGTTTGCAAACAGGGGAAGGGAGGAAGGGGAAGACATCAGCACAAGGGGGTGATGGCCTTGGGTGTCTGATTGAGGAAGAAGGGTTGTCAATGACGAATGTAGGTGTGGTGCAGGAAGGATGGTGGGCTTGCACAACTTAGAGGGGGTTGGAAGGGGCGGGGTGAATCCAAAATGGGGAGACAATTGTGACGAGGGGGAAGATGGCGGGGCAACTTCAACTGGGACTCCATTAGGGTGTGCGCTCGAGTGAGTGTGGAGGAGACCACGGAGGACCACCTATTTGGGGATTGATGGAAGGTCCAAGTAAGCATTCGTCGTTGAGATAGACCCAAATTGACGAGTGGTTGTAAGGGAGCTTGGGAGGGTCTGGGGATTGTTGGACCTCCTATGTGCTCTGAAGCCTAGGATCCAATCGAAGACAGAGATGAGCCAGCGTTGAAATAGCAATGGGGAAATGCCATAGAAAAATTGAGGAAAGATGGTGACGGAGGCCGACCGGTGGGAAGGGAGGGACATTCTAGGAGTGACCTCTTGTTAGAGGTGAAATGGAGTTGGCTAATGCTGGAGACAAGGAGGGAGAACCTCCATGGGGGGTAGATAACCTATGGGCCAAAGGCCCCTATGTAGGACAAACCTAAGCTCCAAAAATTCTTCTCTTGCTTCTATATCATTCCAACGTAAAGGACCTCTAGAGAGTCCTAATTACAAGAAAAGACCTAAGAAAAGAATGTTTACAAATATGTTCTATGTGGATTGAAATGCAAGAAAAGATTTAAAAACAATTTTAGAATATTTACAAGCCAGTTGTTGAGGGAAGAAATGTAAAGACGATACCTAAGACCTAACGAACTGGTTCTCCATCACATATATGACTATGAAAACACATGATATCTCATAAGAGGTTTAGCTAAAATACATAGTATGCATAGAAAATGTGTATATATATTGAGGTTTAGGGTCCATAAAAATGATCCCTCTCTATCAGTAGGTGCGAATTTTCGATGTTAGTTATATCGAGCCATTCGAATATCCTTGATTAATGGTGATAACAACTCATAACATGGAGATATACATCCTCAAAAGATAAACACATGTGGGAGCTATAATCTCATAAAATTAATATAATACAAATTTAGTATATTGATGTAACCTCAAAAATCTCAAAAATCAATCTTGTACCTTTCGAGAAAAGAATGTTTGCTTTTAATTTAGGTCTAACAAGTAACAACTAAGAAGATGTGATATTTCATTGGAGTATCAGCTAATTCAATGATATGTATATAATATGTATTGAGGTTGTTGAGTTTTTTGAAAATTTACTTTTGACCTCTCCCTTCAAACTTGCAAAGTACCATTGAAATTACATCGAACAACCATTTGAAAGCTCTTGATTAACTGCCAACTAGAACATATACATCCACAAAATAAACATTTGGGAGAAACAACTCCATGAACTTGATATGATGCAAACACTTAGTATTTTAAATTTAATTTTATTTTTTGAATTTATTTTTTTATTTGTTTGGAAATTGGGTTTGTTTCTTGAATTAATGTTTGGTGTCATTTATCTTTAGAGATTACCTTTGGACTTAATTTGAGTTGTTTAAAGTTTATTTGAGGATTTGACTTGTTTTGGGTTGGGACTTAGTGTCTTTTTATCTTTGAGATTATTTTGAATTTAATTCAAGTTGATTAAGGTTTATTTTGGGATTTGGTATGGATTGGTTGTTTATTTTATAGGCGCTTGGTATGTTTTGTTATGGAGAACTTTTTTTTTGAATGACTGACCGATTGACATTTTTTAGTATGTTCTGGAATTTGTTTGAGTTGACTTGGTTTTTACTTAATAATTTTTATCTTAGATTAAAGCATGATTATGTCTTGATGTTTCGGTTTTAAAGTTTTCTGTTTGATGAATGTTGGAATACCAAAATTCGTTTCTGAACTTCTGGAATTCTTTTCTTTTAATTGAAATATGCATTTTCAGATTGAAGGGTAATTCAAGGATTTTTTTTAGGTTCTGGTTTAAAACTTCAGATTTAATGACCATAGAGGTTTAAGCTTCAGTTTTTTGCACTTTCTTATTTCTCAGGTCTAAACTTTAGGATCTTGGTTTTTTCTTTAACATGGGATTTTGGGATTTGTTCCCTTTCATTCTTTTTCAATTATAGGGCATCTGATTCCAGTTTTCAGATTTTGATATTCTCAAACCCTGTTTTCAAACTTGGAGATTTTGATTTGGAATTTCGAGCTTCCGATTTTTAGAGTTTGAAACTTTGAGTTTTGGTTTAAGTTTTGAAGTTCATGGTGATTTTGTTTTTGTTTTTTTAAATTTGTTGGAATATGACTTAAATATTTTGACGACTTAGTTCTAATTCCAAGTTTTGACATGCTTGCTTTGGATTTAGAGTTATTTGATTTCAGATTCCATCTATCTGCACCCAAGATTTGACTTACGGATTATCTTTCTATTTATGTTCCATCCGTGTGATGCAAAGTTTCAAACTAGATATTTTTTTGGGTTGGTGTTCATTAGACCTTGGATCTGGTGTCAGTGCTTTGAGATTTGGTTTAGTTGGATGTTATGAGTCAGATTTGCAACCATTTTCTCTCGATCCTGACTCTGGATTGAAAAGAAAAGTTTTTTTTAGTTAAGACTCCCTCTTTCAAATTTCTTTCCTTGTGGTCACCTGGTTTGATTTGCAGGTCTGAGATCTAAGATTTCAGATTTTTGTATCTGCACTCTTGGATTCGAAAGATTATGAAATTTCAATTTTTTATTTTGTGACATGATGAGGAGTTTGCTACCTTTAATTTGCTCTGAAATTTTCAGAGTCGTCCTGCATCTTTCAGATTTCACACATCCACCCCCCTTTCTTTCTTTCTTTTTTTTGATGTTGGCTTAGCCTCAGATGTCCAGCAATTCAAAGTTGTCAGTATTGGATTATCAGAACTTCTTGATTAAAATTTCAGATTCTGAATTCTTGTTCTTCCTTGGCAGATTTCTGATTTTTCGGCTCAAGATATCCAGGTTTCATATTTTGAATTTCTATGGATCTTATGGGCATATGAATGCGGCACATGGGGGTTTTGATATAGTTATGGGTGTGACTGACCATGGGGCTGATGTGGTCTGCAAATTGGCAGGAATTGTGGACTAAGTACAAGCTGTTCATAGGATCGTTATATGTCCACGATGAAGAGGTTAAACTTGAATATCTGGGGGTTGTCATGTGTCTTAGATAAGTGGTCGAACAAACCATGCATATGGGCTAGATAGAGGACTGTTTTGTGACCATCATGGTGGCCGAACAGTGGGTGAACATAGTTTGTCATGTGGCCTTGTGGTAGGGTTGGACAGGAGACATGTATGGCCATGGGTAGGACCGAACATGGGCTGTCATATTTTAAGAATGATATGTGACTTAGACTGGAGGAGGGGCTGTGTGCATGGGGATGTAGCTATTAGGCAAGGGGGGCAAGCATAGCATATGGGCATTGCATGGAGTTCGGTTGTGGGCATGAATGGAGATAGCTGCTAGGCCATTTGAGCATGCGTTTAGGAAGATGGGGAGGGCAGGTGACACCAACAACAAAGGCAGCAACACTTGGATTCACCAAGGAGCAGCAACAACTCCCAATGCTTGGACGGACAACAGCTTCACCAACTGGTCTCTCTTCTCCTCGGTGATCGGATCTGCAGCCTCTCCTTTTCTCTGATTCTCGGACTCCCGTGCAGTGGCTGATGCTGTTCTTTTTATAGAGCAATGGAGGAAGAACCTACTGTTTCTCAGCATTTTTTTGGATATCCGTTGAGCTCTTATGTATGTGGACTCCTCCCATTGGCTGGTGTTAAGAGGAAGACCTGGTCATAGCCCGGATGGGGAAGAATGTCTGCTGTCTCTACTTCTTACTCTTCCACTGTTGTAGGATTATCCGATGGTGCTTCCTTTGACCTCAAGTTGGTGCTGTTATGACTCATAAATTAGGTGCTCCCAATGGCTGCCAAGTGGACTTATTTTCCATTGGATATTCCTTTCTCTTAAGAGCTCTTGGCAGCTGCCGTATTCACCTAGTACGTATTTCAAATGGTGCAAGATCCAATGTCTCATATTTAATTTTTGGATCCTATGTATTAGGATCATTTAATTGGTGCACAAATAATCATAGAATAGATTTATTTTAAATGCCAAACGGGTCTAATTTTATGCATCTTTATAGTTCATTAACATGATTTGGATAATTGTGCCAATATCCTTGCATCTTGATTTAATTTCTATTATAAAATTCTAACCCTTGGATATTTTGAAAATTGCATCTATGGTTGATATGCAATTTATCTTATTCATTTAAAAATCTCTCAATAATGAACAATTGTAATTGAGTGGGATTCACTATCTTGTTAAGGACCCAATAAGGATGCGATCCGAAATTTAAATTATTGGAGCATCATAGCCCTTGATTCTTGTGCCATCATCTCATCCTTTTTCATTTAGTTATGACTAATCATAATTGAGTAGAGTCCAATATCTTTTTAAGGATCCAATAAGGACATGATCCATGACTTATGTCATTGACCTATCGTGACCATTGAATCTTGTGCCAATGATTGGCTACATTCTTTCATCGTTAAATTATGCATTGATTCTAGACCAAAGAGATGGCGGTGGCATCATTTTTATGTTTGACAAGGACTGGATCTTGTTTTGACTCCAATTTAAAGGCAAAAGATTGTTCGACTCTTTTAAAGAACTCGCCTGAATATTCTTGTGCAAAGAAAAGGTTGGCATCCTTTACCCTTTGCCTTTTTCTTTTTTCCCCATCGCGGCTATCTCCCTTGGCCGCAATGACTATCAGGCTTCATAACTTTGGATCTTAGCTTGGAGAAGGAGTACTGCTTGGCTCTCCCAAGCAGTCATCAAATTGATCAGGTATGTATATTTTATCTCTTTTTATTTTTTCTTCCTTTTCCTCGTCAGCCACGGTTATCATATGATATTAGGCCCATCAAAACCTGTTTCTTGCTGTTCCGAGGAGCTGGTTCTCCATCAAGATCGGACTGGAGAAGATATCCCCTCTTGCTGTGCTAGGTACCTGTCGGGCCTATCATGTACATGAATTTTCTGAACTTGCCCTTCTTCTTAGCCGCAATCATCGCCCTTTGTTGACAGGTTCACCCTCTATTGACGTTGGATTGAAGGAAGCTCATAGCCTTTTAAATTCATATAGCCAAGTTAAAGAATTACCTGAATTTTTATATCTTTTTGGCCATAGTTATATAGCCACGTAATCCTGCTATCGGAATTTTCCCTTGGCTATCTTGGTGTGCAGTCGGTCATCAGCCGGGATCGGTTTGAGAGGGGAAAGTCTAGCTTGAGCATCAATCAGACCTGCTGGGCCTTATCATTTTCATGCTTGGGATTCAACTATTTGATCATCTGCTCGGCAGTGCAAGTATTTATCTGATTGCCCCTTTTTTATTACTACGCACATTAGATGCATGGGCAAACATACATGATATTGGGATTAAAGAGGAGGTATGTTCTTCTTAGTCTTAACATATTCCAGGTGTGCATATCTTTTTTTCTCCTTGCACTATGTGTTGTGACATGTTGTGAACATATTCAGGCAATGGGTATAAGCAAAATTGGAGAGGGCAGATCCTCTCCCTATTTACGAACATGTTTCATAAATTTCCATAATATATTTTGGCATTGAAACTGCCATAGTAGGTCCTGAACTTTCATTTACACATTGAATTGTCATTAGCTGGCATCCGTTCCTCATTCTACCCATTCTACCCATTCTTTTGATACTTGATTGTTAATCTGCAGAGGAGGCAGCAGTAGGATACTCTGCATTCCTAGCTGTCATAACATCTTAAATCGTTGGCGAAGCACTTTGCTTATTTTGAAGGATGAAATTTCTTCTTTTAAACTTAAGCATCTGCTGGCCATAGTTGGACCGTCATGTGCCCACCAGGGCTGTAGGGCACAAATTCCTATTACCGCAATTCTAAAGCCTATCAAGGCCCAGTCATCATCTGTTTTTGCTTGCTTATGATGGTAATTTCAAGTATTAGCATGTATATCATGATCACTCTGTTTTTTTGGCATATATGTGGCTTAGCATGTGCCAAGTTTCTGACTGGCCACATGGAGATCCCTATATAGAAGCGCTAGCATCTGCATCTTACAAGCTGAAGTACATAGATCCTAGCTCATTTATGACCTAGATCCGTATATGATCATATACTCTTGCATATAAATTTTTTTTTGTGTGTCAACAACCCTGCATCACTGCATGCAACCAAATGCAGATGTTTGGCCTCAAGATCTACCACAAATGCTATCTATGATTGCAGAGGCTGAGTAAAGATGGAGGATCAGTGCATTTGGGTAAAATAAAATTAGCTTGCCCTTGAAAGATGGCTGGTCAATGTGAGGACCTAAATAGGCTTTACATTCAACTCTACACTATGGCTTGTTCAGGCTTACCAAACATGGCACTGAAGGAAAGCCAAAAGACATACTCACGGTTTGTTTCAGATAACCCATCAAGAGGCTTGGTCCCAACTCGCTCCAGGATGCACGTGCAGCCCAAATTGCAGGTCCACTTCCAGCCTTTGCAGGCCCATTTCCAGCCCATTTTGAGGGCAGTCTCATGGCCTGTTTTTAGCTCTGGAGCCCATATTTTACCCACTTAAGAGCTTTTCCATAGTTAATTTCTGTGTCTATGAAACAGTCTTTAAATGCCCACTTCACTCTAACTTCAGCCATATAGGGATATTTTTCTGACATGTATGGACTAAGACCATGAGTTACTTTACAGATCTCCTTGTCAGTTTATCAGCAACCTAATTTGGGCCCACTTTCGGCTCACTCATAGGACTAGTTTATGATTTATCCTCTAGTCCATGAGCAACCCAATTCAGGCCTGTTGTTAACCCGGTATTGAAGCTGAATCACAGCTTGTTCTTGGTTTGCCAACTTCCCAACACAGAGTCAGAGCCATGTTCCCGACTAAAAAAAACCGGCAAGACTGAAACACACTGGAATAAGACACAAGGAGCAAAAAAAAAAGAGTGACGCATAGCAAGAAGCTGACCTGAGTGCGAGCCGAAAGTGGTCCCCTCCGTGTGCATACCCATGCGGCCTGAAGGCAGCGACTGAAGGCCTGTCAACCATGGCAAGACAAGCCTGACAGGCCGTAGCTAAAGGCCTGAAGGCAGCAGCGATCAACAGCCCCTGTGGCAAACCCAACCGTAGCGGCAGCACCGGCAGCCCCTCGCGGGCCCACGAACAGCACCAGGAGGCCCGACCACAATCGCGAACACGCCTGGAACCAGTGGCGGGAAAGTCCAACCGCAGTGGCAGCACCGGCAGCCCCTCGTGAGCCCGTCAACAGAAGCCAAGGTGTCTATTGCGGGCCTGACAGGACCAGCAGGACCAAGTACAAAGGCTGTGATGGCAAGCCACCCTTGCAGCAGCAGCAGCAAGCATACCCAATAGCTGCGGCGGGAGAGCCCAACCGCAGTGGCAGGGAGGGAAGTCCCTCGCAGGCCTGAAAACTACAATAGAGAAGTCTAGCAAAGGCCATGGTAGGAGGTCCCAACAGAGGCAGCAGGCTCAGCAGCCCTTTGCGGCAGCACCTGTGGTAGAAGAAAGGGAGGCCAACGGTGAGGAATCTGATTGCACAAGGAAGCACGCACGAATGGGAAACGGAAAACAAAAAAAAGGAAGAAAATGGGGGACCAGACTGGTCCACCCACTTGACCGGTCCAGGTTAGCCTAAAAGAGAAATGATTCGGTTTGGTCCGCTTTAAACATAAGCCGGTTCGATCAAGTCAAGTTTATCTTGCAAAAAGAGGGAGGAAGAAAAGAGAGTTTGGGCCAACCAGCCCAATATGAGAAAAAAAACCCGGATGAAACTTGGTTTACTCAAAAGTAAAAAAAAGAAGGGGAAAAGAAATGGGACCTACCGGGCTCATTCACAAAAAGGAGAAAAGATGGTGATTCATCCTGGTACAAGTATTTTCGAATAAAAATCAGCAACTTAAATGGTCCTCATCGAAGACATGACTAGGAGCATTAAGCTAGGATCAATCCGTGCTCCAAAATTGTTGGATTTAGCATAACGGATCCTTAATGGATACTGGAAAATCTTCAACATGTGACAAGCAAAAATCCAGAATAATGAAAGACAAGCACTGCTAAGGGCCCAAGTCCTTCTTGGTCCTGAGACACTTGGGTCAAGTTCAACCGATCAATGGATAAAAAGAAAAACAAGAGGAAGCTGAGCTGCCAGCTACACAGCCGATTCCTCATCAACTCTCGCCTTCAAGAAACCATCTGTGGGGGGTATTTGTTGGTATTGACTTTTTACAAATAGTACATAAAAAGGAGAAAAGTAGGACCAGACCAAGTTCCAACTGGCCCAATCCTTAATTGGGTCAAAACAGGTTACAAATTGACCCATGGGCGTAATTCCCAGCTGGCCCGGTTTCCATTTGGTTTAAAACAATTATTTTCCAACTTCCTTTTCAAGCCCATTTGCGCAAGCCCATTGAGAGGAAGGAGATAGGCCACAGTCAAACTTAATAGGCCTAGTCAACTGGTCACATCAATGGCCATGTCAGCTGGCCACGTCAGCCGCCATATCACCCTTGACCTATTAATCATATGGGAGAGGTCAAGGGACAAGTCAACACTTAATGGCATGGAGGAAATCAAAAGACAAGTCAAAGATTAATGACAAAGTATTAAAGAAGCCTTGGAGAACAAGAGTCAATGCCAATTAAAACTACCTAGGAGAGGGATATGGACATCTCTCCATTAATCCTAGCATGTCCCTTCGTTTGCCCCCATCTTCTATAAGAGGAGAAGGGTGCCCAAGGGAGAGAGGATCGCAAGTGAGATGCTGACAGGCTGCTGTACCAGCTGCTGCACACCCTACTGTCCCCTGCCTGTGGCCAAGAAAAGAAGAGGAAGAGGAGAATGAAAAGAAGGAGAAGGAGGGAGCCCCCTTGTGGCCACCCTTGCGTGCCAAGCCCCCCACCTTGTGGGGGACTGCAGCACCCTTCTTCATCCTCTTTTGCATCCGGTGTTGAGAAAAATAAGGTAGGGGACAAATACATATTAGCTATATAGCCCTTTAAGGGCACCTCCACCATCTCTTCTAAATTCTTTTCTCAACCTCTCTCATAGCCTAAACCGGCCTTCATTGACATTGGCAACCCATGGCTTTAAACAAAGTCTCTTGCCAACCTCATTTTGACAGACCGAGATTGCCCCAAAACAGTCTATGATCACCCCTGTTTGGTTACCTGTTCAGCCCATCCAAAAGTTTGCTAAACAGCCCTCTTTGCTGCCCTTTTCAACATCTTAAATAGGACCTTTTTGTTTCTTCATGCAGCCCCTCTGGACAGGTCATTTACCCTTACTTCGGCCCATCCAAAAGTCTCCTGAACAGATCCTGTTTTGATTCTTAAGCAGTCCCCTAAACAGGTCACTTGCTCCCCTATTTTTGGCCTCCCTTTCAGCCCACCTAGTACCCCACAAATGGGTCACATCCAGATCCTTAAACAGTCTCAAAATCTTTTTGTTCGGACCCCTTAAACAGATCACCTTCGGCCCCTTGCAGCCCTTAAACAGGTCCTATTTCGACCTCCTGTTAGCCCCCCTGTTCAGCCCACATGAGCAGCCCCAAATCCCCCACTAAACAGTCCCTCTGTAGCTTGTTAAACAGTCCCTTAAAACAGGCTTCTAAACAGCCCCTCCGTGGCCCATTTAGACAGTCCCCGTATAGGCCACTCTCGGCTCTCTAAAACTCCCACCAAACAGCCTCTTTGCTGCTTACCCAAACAGCCCCTTTGCGGCTTACCTAATCAGATCCCTAAAGCAGGTCACTTTGCTGTCTCCCAACAGTCCCTAAACTGCCCCTTAACACCCCCCTGTTCAGCCATTTGCACAGGCCCCCTTGTGGCCCATCAGAACAGCCCCTTTGTGGCCAATCTCCAGCCCCTTTGATACTCATCCGAACAGTCCCTCTATAGGTCCTGTTTACCCCTTTAAAATGGTTCCAAAGACGGTATGACCCCTTCCCGGCCTTATCCAAGCCCTCCAATAGCCCCCTTTGTGTGGCCCAACTCTTAGCCCCTTTGCGGCTTACATAAATGGACAGCAACCCCCTTGAGGCTCAAAAAATGTGCAACACCTTTGCAGCTCCCAATGAAGGCATAATCTGTTTACTACCGGTGCTGGTGGGTAGGGGTGATGTCCTGGTCTTTTTAGTATCCGTATGGTAGGCAGATCGTCCTCCTAGGTGGACCCTCACTTTACCACCAAGCAGTTTGCAAAGTAAAAAAGTTGAAGCTCCAGTAGGCCAACCGGCCCTTGATATGGTGCAAAATGGGCCCACTGAGCCCAAGACGATTGATAGGCTGGCTAAGAAATCCGATGAAGCCCAAACTGGCCCAAGTGGCCTTGTCAAAAAAATAAATAAATAAAAAAATTAGAAATGCAAAATGCCAAATTAAAATAAGGAGTAAAACACCCTTCCATGGGTACTTCATTTTTGGATTCCCCTCGGGTGCGTCCTGGAATGTCGGTCCTAACGACAGCACTGGCTGGTTTTCGTAGTCGGTAGGGATTCCAAAATCGGAATCGGTCGGAATCGGCCGATTCCTGAGAAGGGAATCGATCTAGGAATCAGCCTAAATCAATTTTTTGTTGAATTTTTTTCTCATCAAAAAAAATTAAAAAAATCAGATTTTTTTTGAAAAATAGGAAATACTTTATAAAAAATTCTAAAAATAAGATTAGCATGCATTCACATGGAATAATTGTTAATCAATATGAAAAGATGTTAAGTACATGTTGAGATGCAAAAAGTATAATAAATTTTAACTGTATCACATGAAAATATAAAAATAGAAACATATATGTTATCAATCTAAGGCCAATATTTATGATATGGATATTGGCCTTCCTCCTGTTCCTGCTGTCGATGCTCCTTAGTTGTGTCCAGTCTTTTATTAAGTGCGGGAGCATATCCATATGAAAATAATGATGATGCCATGCTATCAAAGTCGTAGCATCGGACTGTGGAACGTAGGTAGGCTTAGGTGGAGGAATCCACGGCTGCTGAGGGTCGTAAAATGCCGGATATTCTAGCTGCATATAATGCTGCTGTAGTGTCTGCTCATCCAGCGTGACATACGGCTTTGGCTGCCGTTAATCAGGTGATTGGGCTGCTGATGGCTGCGTTGCTGGTATGCATTCTTCGTCATCATCAACTGAGGAGTGAGACGAAGGAGCCTGTGTGTTGTCATCTGGGCTCACAGGTTGCTTAATCTCTAACTTTTTTCTCTTCACATCTTCAGCCATCTCTGATGTTCCACAACAACTCTAAAGATTTTTTTAACTTTGAAATTTTGCCCATTTTTTGTGCCGTCATTTTTGTTTTCGTTTTGCCTAAGACTACGAATGGGTTGGGTAGCGGTGGTTGGGGTTGGAGCTGGGGTTAAAACTAGAGGTGGCTGCTATATAGCTGTTGGGGCAGAAGAAGGCAAGGATCGCGGGATCGGGATTGGGATCGGGATCGGACCCTGGATCGGTGGGGTCCGATCCGATACGGATCGTATCGGTTCGGTCCGATCCAGGGCGATTCTCTTGGAGCCAGACCGATCCAGAATCGGTCTGGATCGTTTTTTTTTTTTGCTTTCTAAAAAAATCTGTAAAAATCGCCAAAAAATCAATAAAAATACATAGAACTCAGAAAAAATGTGGAAAAAATGTAGGGAACAATCAATCATATAAAAAATTAACAATCAATCATATAGAACACATATCATATCCAATCACAAAATACAACACATCATACATCAAATAAAATACATATTTGTATCAAGCAATCAATCATATCCAATCACACAATAGTACAATACATATTCTTCTTAACACTCATATTACATTGCGTTAAATAAATAAAAAAATACATATGCCATCACCACCAACTATGGTAATGTCCTGAGTAGGATGGATCTGGATCTCTGTCCTGGTCATTTTGATTGTCTTGAAATCTCCATTGATTTGGGTCAGTCATAATTGGCCCGTATCCATAGGAAAATAAAGACTGGGCCATGTCGCTAAACTCATAAACTCCATGATCAGTCGGAGGTGGAGCTGGAAAAGATGGTGGATAGCCAGGCTCAGTGTCTGAGGCAGGCTCTGGATAGGAAGATGCGAACTCGTCAAAAACATTCATCCTCGTCCAGCGTCCGCTGCCCCTGCCACTCGAACATGAGTGTCTTTTATCACTCAAATCATCTGGACCTGCTCCACTCGTGTGTGCACTACTAGTAGAGCCATCCTCACCTGAGGCGCCGCCTCCACCTTTGCTGCCACCCCCACCCCCACCTCCACCTCCACCTCCACCTCCACCTCCACCTCCACCTCCCTGTAAGTGGGACAAATTCTTCTTCATTCCCATCTGATGAAGGTGGCTGAGTGGTCTCGATGTCAATGGGATGATGTTGCTGTTTGATACTTGTCTTCTTCCTCTTCAATGTAGGATCTCCTTGACTACTTTGCTGTGAAGGAAAGCAAACTTCTTTTAAAGCCCTGAATAATCCACCATTCTTCTCGGTGGTGGTGGTGGTAGATGGACTCGTAATTGGAATCCGAGTTGGAGCCGTAGCGGCCGGGGAGGAGACGGATGTCTTTCTGGAGAAGCCGTAGTCCGAGGTGGATCGGAAGTGGAGCTGTGCACGGAACTTAACTTTCTTGAGCTTCCTGCATGTCTTCATCCTCACCAACGACGCTGTCAAGCTCTCCTTCGGCCCATGATCTGTCATTCGGGTCGAACTCTGGCTCTCCCTCAGCATCCTTGTCTTCCACCCATGCTGCAAGTGGATGTTCTTCTTGGAATAGATATTCCAAGTCCACATCTGCCTGGGACAAGCCCTGAGTAGCTTGGGCTTGTGCTCTTTCTTGGTATAATCCACTTGTAAACTGTGCAAATCTTTGCTCGGATGTCTTTTGCTTATCTTTGATATTCTTGATCCTCAGTCTCATATTGTAATGGCAGTAGACAAGTTTCTTCACTCTTTCTGTCTTCAACCTATTTCTCCTCTTCGTGTGAATAAGGTTGAAGGTGCTCCAATTTCTCTCACACTTGGATGAGGAAGTGCTCTGACTTAGCACCCGAATTGCAACGGATGCGAGTGGATTCCATCCAGTTCTGTTGGTCACCATAATCCACCACTCAGCTGTAATCATAAACAAGACAATTACATGCATTAGTAACCTTATGTAAAAAAATCAAGTAACCAAAGAGTCATTTATTCGGGTAAGCATATTACTAGGGGGGACCCTATCAAGTGAGTACTGCAAATATGGATCCCCGTACACCCCAATCTTGTGCCTGTATGAAGTCATCTGAAAATCCAAAATAAATCAGTTATCTTCTCTTCTTGAGATAAAGTTCTAAGTTTAATTGATATTAAACGTATTACTTACTTCATCCTCAGCGCAGGTTCTGTCTTCTTGGGTCTTACAGAGTCATTTAATTACTGATAGTGTGCCTGATAATACTTCACCATCATTACATACTTGGCCACCATACTGTATCATTGGGTTCAATAAGTACCCTGTAACGACATTAATACTCCATTAGTATAAAGACAGTGGGGGTAATACACAAAATATAACTTGTAATACAATTATATTACACTACTAAAGTATACCTACAGTATGAATGTCGTGGTGTAGGGTTTTGTCCCATCTGTTGTCAATCACCTTCCACCACTTTTTGTAACCCTTGGGATGCTTCTCTTTAATTTTCAACTTAGCTTTATCCATAACATCATACAGGTACCCCCATCTGATTTTTGTCATTTGAATCCACCAACCTAAGTACCTGCACCAAAGGCTCTATGATAGACAAGTAATACTGCACCTTCTCCCACCACCTGTTATCTTTTATCAGCTACTCCATCTTTAGCAGTATCTCATATTGATCCAAGGAGCTCCTGTATGTATCCATGTACTCCTGGTAAGCAGTGGAGATGATGAACCTTTTTAAACTAGCATTGTACCTGTATAGGCTCTCTAAAGCAATAAAATGGGTGGCAAATCTGGTGGGACCCGGTCTGATTAAATCATGACCATCGGTGTGCTGCCTCATGATATGTAAGAGTCGTGGATGGCCACATATAAATGAGGTGATCAGCTGTCCTTGGTTGACCAAGGACTTGACATTAGCATCCCTACCAATATCTTCCAACATCAGGTCAATAGAATGTGCCGCACAGGGCACCCAAAACAAGTGAGGTCAAGCCTCCATGAGCTTCTTTCCTACAACCTTATATGAGGCCTGATTGTCTGTGACCATAGATTACGGAATCGGTGGAATCGGACCGATTCCGACCGATTCCGGAATCGGATCGGTGGATTCCGATCCGATTCCTGGCGGAAGGACCGATTCCGGGAATAATTCCGCGGAATCGGTATGAATCGACTGGAATCGGTCGATCCGACCGATTCCGATGGAAGACCGGTTGAACTGGCCCCGGTTCGATTCCCGGTTCGATTCTGGACCGGGAATCGAACCGATTCCGGCCCTAAAAGGGCCGGAATCGACCGCCGCCGCGGTTCCTTCGATCCCGCGGTAGGGCTCGTTCCGCGATTCCGCGGCGATTCCTCGGCCGATTCGGCATCGATCCGGCGATCCGGCGTCGATCCGAGCGGTCGGCGATCCGTCGATCCGGGAGCGGATTCGGCACGATTCCGGCGATTTCGGCGATTCTGGGCGATTCCGGCGATTCGGCGATTCCCAGCGATTCCTTCGGCCGATTCCGCCGATCGGCTCGATCCTCCTTGAATCAACGTCTTCTTCGATCTTTGACCGGATTTTTGGTAAGATTTCTTCGCCGAAAACTTCGTACGTCCATTCTTACGCGTTTTCGACGAGTCCGGCGTCGTTAAACGTTGTGATTTCCGACCGAATAAGTCCGTCCAAGTTTTAAACTATCCGTTTAAGTTCATTTTGCACGGAAAATTCCCGGATATCCCGTCGTTAATTTGCGACGATTTCCGCAACTACGTAACCCTTTAAAGCATACCGAATGGTGTGTTACTTGGGATTGTACGCTTCCCGAACGACGTCTAAATCATTTTTTATGTTATCTAATCATTTTTAGTGCATTGTTTACAATTTTTTGCGGATACAAGCAATGGCGATCAAGGTGGCGCGGCACCAAGACGTGCTTCCGACGTGGGTTGGGAACACGGGCGTATAGTAGACCTAGTCGGGGAAGAGGGTGCGGTGCGAAGTGGTGCGGGGAAGGAGATGAACGGGGGTGTTCGGCTGAAACAACATATCGTAGGAACGGTGGGAATGTAAAGAAATGTGACGAGGTGCCCGGGGAGAAGAGTGAGGAGATGAGAGGATACATGACGAGTGGGTAGAGCCTCTCGACGGGGCATTCGGATCGAGCGAGAGGGAGGAGTTGCGGGACGAGCTACTCGAGAGGAGGAGGGACCGCGATTGCCTACCTCCAAAGGGAAAGGCGAGGGAAGGCGGCGGCTCGGCCGGAGCCGAGAGAGCGAGGACGAGTCCGCGGACTCGAGCCGGGACGTGCGCGCACGCGCGCGTGCATCGGTGAGGAGGAGGACGGGGAGGAGGGGAGCGGGGAGGGTGCGGGTCCCGAGTTGACCCGGCTTTGGGCCGATCGGCATCGGCTCGCCCTGCTCTCGGGGACGAGAGCGACCCGGGAGGCAGGGAGCCCACCGCCGTTCCGCTTCCGCAGGCGCTCGATTTACACCGGTGACGGTATTTATTTAGGAAGCAGTCTTTGGGCGGATGACGGGGAAAGCGAGGTAATGAAAAGGGGTGAAGTACGAGGAGCCGGTACGCAAAGAGCCGTTCGCCACATTGTCGAATGGTTTTTACGTACGAGTATCACTTTTTAAATTAAAATTGACATTATGCCTGTTTTATTTCTTAAAACTTAATTTTACCCCGATCTATTTTTAACTTGATGTAGGCATCCCGGCGCGTACGACCACCCCCTACTTCAGACGATGGTGGATGCCGTGGGTGAGTCAGGACCGGCCGTTTGGCCCCGGGCGACAGGACACGTATACGGCGGCGGCACGGATGAGGAGGTCCGGGGAGTTGAGGGAGTGGATGGACGGGTTCGAGTTGGTGTGGAAGGAGAGGGTTGCACAATCACGTATGCGATGGGTGGACGAGGTATCGCGAAGAGGAGTATGATAAACTTCTTGGTGTCTTGTTCGAGGGACTACATTCTTGAAGTCGGTAGATGCTTCTGGAAGATTAAAAATGCCGACTTCATTTTTCTCTACGATGGATGGAGTGGTGGAGGAGCTGGGGGAGGAGAAGGTGGTCCAGGTTGTCACTGACAACGAACCATCATATCAGGCGGCTGGGAGGCAGTTGATGGAGAAGAGGAAGCACATCTTCTGGGTGCCCTGTGCAGCACATTCCATAGATCTCATTTTAGAGGATATAGGCAAGGAGGAGGGTGTATCTACACTTGTCAGGCAGGCGCAGACGATCACATCTTTTATTTATTCGCATCCCCGCCTCCTACGTATCGTGAGATCTCACACGGGGAGGGCGCGATCTTGTCGGGCCCGGTCCGACACGATTTGCCGCGAACTTCGTTGCGGCGGAGAGTTTACACGGCACGGACATGCATTGGTTAGGTTCGCGCAATCGAGGAGTATTACAACTATATGGTGGACAACCTGCATGTGACAAAAAAGAGCGATTGGAGATTCTTGTCGAGGTGCGAGAAGCGGATCACCGACAAGAGGTTTTGGGAGAGGATTGCCTACTATTTGGCAATCATTGAGCCAACGGTAGTTGTGCGAGGTTGGTAGACTCGGATGACGAGGACCGGATGGGCACACCGTATGATGCGCATGGACCGGGCAAAGCTGAAAATTAAAGAAAAAAATCCCGTAGGTTACAAAAGTGGTGGAAAATCATTGATGACCGATGGGACAAGACCTTGCACCCCACGATGTCCGTGCGAGGTAACTTGGTTAAAATTATTTTTGATGTATAATTATCTTATATGCGCGGTGTTAACTAATAAAATCTTGCGGGATACTTTTTGAACCCCCGCATCCAATATGGAGGACGAAGTGGTGAACGACAACGAGGTGATGCGGGGTACACTTGCGGTTATCCGGCGGGCGTGCCGATCTCGGCGGGACGGGATAGAGGTGAGATAAGTAAGTTAGAGTTCATTAAATACCTTGGACTAGCATTACCCAGCAACTAATTTTTTTTTTAAATTTTCGGATGCGAAGTACAGATGAGGGACGGCGTATACTCAGATGCTGCCCAGAAATATTCAGTTGACAAAGTGTCACCTGGTATAGTAATAGTTTGATGAGGAATTTCTTTTCTTTTCATATAAGTTATGGTGATGATAGGGCTAATTGTTTTCCTTTTCTCTTGTGTTTTTCTTGCGGTAGTGGTGGGTTCGGGTGAACACCGAGTGGATGGAATCCACTTTGCGGCCGGTGGTATCGAGGATGACACCGAGTTGCAGCACCGCTCCTCCCACCTGTGAGAGGAACTCGGAGTACATTCAACTCGATACATACGGGGAGGAACGGGTTGACCTCGGACCAGTGGAGAACTGGTCTTCGTCATTATGCGTGAGGGTCGCGTAAAGAACATCGAGGATCGGCGAGAAGATCGGCGAGGAGCGATTTGCGCGGTTCGCGGGTGGCCCGTACGAGAAGAGGCATTCCTCCGCCACACCACCACCGAGGAGGTGGACACGACAGACCGTATTTTTCGGAGGGCATGCACTTGCCTCTGGACAGAGGAGAGGAAGCCGGGGATCACGCGGTGAGTTTGATCCCGATGACCGTGCGTAGGCGAGAAGGAGAGTTGGATGGTGTTGAGCGGGGAGGATGCTCATCTCCACCTCCGTCTACTTCTCGAGCTCGGGCGCGAGCCTTCTTACGCGGCGGCTATGGGGCGGCCACCTCCGGCCTACCCCGATCGGCTCCGGCTCAGGTCCCGGCGGCGCTGCCCGGCCCGTTCGCGGTCGGGGAGAGCGAAAACGAAAGGTGAGCGCACGGAAAATGGGAGGATTTGCAAAGTTGAAAAAAAACTTTGGGTTCCGGACTTTACGGTAGTTCGAGAGATGGTGAAGAGGTAAAGAGAAGGAAGTTAGAGGTCGGGCGTCTGTCGGCCCGGATGACGGCACGCGAGGCTCCTTCTCGGCTCCTCGGTGATGATGACGAGGAGTGTATACCGGCGACGCGGCCATCGGCGGCCGGTGGGTCACCCCGATTCGCGGTTTCAAAGCCGTATTACACGCCGGATGAGCGGACACCGCATTCTTATATTGTGGAGCCACAATATCCGGCGCATTTGGCCGGAGTTGACCACGGCGGTGGATTACACCACCGTCCACCGTCCTCGCTTACGTCCCGGTCGTCCCGCGATCCCGATCCATACGACCGCGATGGCATGGCATCGGCATTATTTTCATATGGATATGGTCCCGGACGGTATTCGAAGGAGCACGAGGGAGGAGCGTCGCGAGCGACGAGGGAGAGGAGGGACGACCCACATCTTTATCCTAGATATTGGTAGTAGATTGATATGATGTAATTTTTTTTCACGATGTATCAACTCTTTGATATTTGAATAAATGGAATTGGAATATGTACTTAACTTTCAAGTCTTCAAGTCTTCAAGTCTTCATTTGGTGTTCATTAGTATTTGTATGATGTGGTTTTGTGGATATCATGCATTGGTGATTTTTTAAAATTTTTCTAACTCATTTCCTATATTTTTAGAATTTTTTATGAATTTTTTGAATTTTTTTGACGAAAAAAAAATCCAAAAAAAAAAACCGATTCCGACCGATTCCGGAATCGATTCCCTTCCCAGGAATCGGCCGATTCCGGCCGATTCTGGGAATCGGAATCGGAATCGGTAACCGATTCCGATTCCGATTCCGATTCCGGAATCCTTGTCTGTGACAAACTGCACAATGTTGGTCTCCCCTATCTCATCCACTACAGTGTTCATCAAGCCAAATAGGTACTCTACATTTTTCACCTGACCTGATGCATCAACCGACTTAAGGAATACGGTACCCTCAGAACAATACACAAGGAAGTTTATAAGTGACCTCCTTGTGATTCCAGTCCACCCGTCGCACATTACAGTGCACCCCCTCTCCTTCCAGATGGTTTTGAATCTATCTATCCATGAGGTCAACTCATCGACCTCCTCATCCAAGCCTGTTTCATATATATACTTTGATGTGGGGGCTTTCAACCCCGGCCCAGTCTCACCAATCGTATCAATCATAGTTTGGAAATATGGACTCGTGGCTGCATGTGCCGGGACACCTACAAATTCAAAAACAAGATAAGGGAGAAGAGAGGGTTGTTAATAATAACTAAAGTAACAACAAAGTCATATCAACAAGCAAATGCTAACCCAAACTTCAACAAATCTTTATCTGCATGTAGAAAGAACTTAACCATATGCTTTAGGGCTTTCTTTGCTGCCCCAGTCGAGGCCTTCACCCCCTTTAAACGCTCCTTATACATGGCAGTGTCTCCCGTCGGCATTGGTCGAACAGAATGTGTCCTCCGGATTTCAGGCTCTCAAACAGGGCGTGTGCCCGCCCCCACATCAGATCGTCTGGCAGCCGAACCTCCTACTCATCGTCTTCGTTCCTCATCCTCACGGGCCTGAGCCCTGCTCTCATGTACGGCTCTCCTGACCTGAGCCTCTTCCTCATCTGATGAAGATGATGAATCAACTTGGACCCTTTCATGTGCTGGTCCTTTCCCTTTCTTGCTCTTTCCAGCCATAAGATCGGTGTCTCTCCGACCTAGCAACTCGTCATGTAGGTCTTGTCTCTGACCAATTCTCACCTCCCTTTGTGATGCCCTTCCAGTTAAATAACCCCTCATCTCCTCCCTCAGCTCAGCCGGTACTTTATCACACTTCTTTACATTGCCACCCGTCCCGGCTATATGTTGCTTTAGCCGATACACACCTCCATTCATATCTTTTTGGCACCACTTGCATCTAACTCTCTTCTTCTCTGAATCAAGGAGATGGCCATGTTGCCATCCAATGTCACGAAATTCCGCGGGGCCGGTGCCATGCTCCTCGTCCGACATCTTATCTACAACACAAATGGGAATTAAATAATACACAATATTAGACCAAGGAAATCCACTTCCAGCCTTGGGCAGGGGGGGTGCAATTCAACCCCCGCCCCCCACCTAAAGGTACCGGGGGGGACTGTCCAAAAAGTCACCCTTTCGGGGGTGACTGTTCAACACCCCCGAAGGGGTGATTAGCACCCCTTCAGGGGTGCAATTCCACCCCCATTGAGGGGTGAAATAATCCCCCCTAATGGGGGATTTCATTCCATCCCCCCCCCACCTGCGGGGGATTGTCAACGACCCCTTCGGGGGTGACTGTTCAACCCCCCATTGGGTGGTGAAATAATCCCTCACAATGGGGGATTTCATTCCATCCCCCCCCACCTAGGAGGGGACTGTCAAAACAGTCATCCCTTCGGGGGTGACTATTCAACACCCCCGTAGGGGTGATTAGCACCCCTTCGGGGGTGCAATTCCACCCCCATTGGGGGATGAAATTATCCCCCCCAATGGGGGATTTCATTCCATCCCCCCCCACCTAAGGGGGGGACTGTCAAAACAGTCACCCCTTCGGGGGTGACTGTTCAACACCCCCGAAGGGGTGATTAGCACCCCACCCCTTCGGGGTGCAATTCCACCCCCATTGGGGGTGAAATAATCCCCCAATGGGGGATCCCAAACCTGCTGCTGCAGGGCCTAGGATCGGGGGAGGTGGAAGGGGAGGAAGCCTGCGGCCTACCGGCCTAGGGGGGGAAGAGGGGATCGAAGGTCCCCCCCGCCTTACAAACCTTGTGCAGGGTGGATCGGCCCCTTGTGAAGGCTGGATCGGTCCTCCAAAAGTTGGATCGCCGGTGAAGTATGCCCTAGATCTCCAAGGGAGCTTGGGGGGAAGGAGAGGAAGCAAGAAGAGGCGAGCTGGGGGGAGAATCGGTCCGATCTCCCCCAATTTGGGGGTGATCGGTCCTTAAAACAGACCCAGATCGATCCCGTAATCGGATTCCGGGATCGATCCGGGTCTTCCGGTTTTCCGGAGAATCGGTCCGGATCGACCGATTTCGGGATCGATCCGGGTGGATCGGTCCGGGATCGACCGATCCGGACCGATCCGACCGATTCCGGCCGATCCAGCCGGGACTCCCGGCTGGATCGCTAATTCGGGCTGGAATCGGATTAGAGGGGTCCGATCCGATCCAAGAATCGGTCGATCCCGATTCGGATCGGCTGATTCTGCAATCCATGGAAGAAGGGCCTACCTGAACTTGAGAAGTAGGTGGAGCTGGAGCATCCTCTTCGGCTTCAACACCAACCAACTCTCCTTCAGTCCATGCATGGTCATCGGGATCAAACTCAGTTGGATGATCCCTAGCTGTCGTCTTCTCTATCAAGGAGGCAAATGCATGCTTCTCCTAGAATATTTGATCCATGTCCACCTCCTCAGGTGGTGGTGTGGCGGAGGTATGCCTATGCTCGTATGGACCACTTGCGAACCGTGCAAATCGCTCATCAGAGATCTTCTGTCGATCCTTGATATTCTTGATGCGCAGCCTCATATTGTAATGACAGAAGACCAGTTTCTCCAGCTGGTCTGAGGTCAACCTGTTTCTCCTTTTTGTATGTATCATGTTAAATGTACTCCAGTTCCTCTCACAATGAGAGGAACTAGTGCTCTGGCTGAGTATCCTAATACCAATGACAACAAGTGGATTCCATCCACTTCTGGTGTTCACCTAAACCCACCACTCGGCTGCAAAAAGAAAATAAAAGAAAAGGCAAACAATCAGTCTAACATTTTCAATAACTTATAAGATAAGGAAATAAAATCTTCATCATAAGTAAGTATACCAGGTGACACTTTGTCGCACGAATATCTCAGATCAACATCTAAGTATACCCCGATTCTCATCTTATACCTCTACATCTGAAAAATATATTTAAAAAAATTTATTAGTTGTCTAATAATTTTAGACTCTAAATTATTGACTAAACTCCAACTTACTTCTATCTCAACTTCTATCTTGTCTTGCTGAGATCGGCAGAGACGCTAAATAACAGATAGTGTACCCTGCATCACCTCGTTATCATTCACCACCTATCCTCCATATTGGATGCGGGGGATCAAAAAATATCTTGCAAGAATTTATTAATTAACATTATGAATAAGACAATTATTGACTAAACTTAAAGTAGGTAAGCACAAATATTTTTATCACCCACTAACCTGCAGTATGGACATCGTGGTGCAAAGTCTTGTCCCATCTGTCATCTATGATCTTCCACCATTTTTTGTAACCTCTGAGATTCTTCTTTTTTATTTTTTATTTTGCCTGGTTTATAGCATCGTACAACGTGTCCATCTGGTTCCTGTCATCTGAATCTATCAACCTCAAGACAACTACCGGTGGCTTAATGATTGCCAAATAGTAGGCAATTCTCTCCCAAAATCTCTTGTCAGTGATCTGCCTCTTAGATCTGACAAGAATATCCAGTTAGTCTTGCTTGTTATACGGGTGATTCACCATATCATTATAATACTCAGACTGCGTGAACCTAACCAATGCATATTTGTGCTGGTGTAAACTCTCCAGTGCAATGAAGTTTGTGGCAAAATGTGTAGGATCGGGCCTGACAAGATCGTGCTCTCCTGTGTGTGATCTCATAATATGTAGCAGACGGGGATGCGAATAAATAAATGAAGTGATCGTCTGCGCCTGCCTAACAAGGGTAGAGACACTCTCCTCTTTACTTATATCTTCTAGTATGAGATTAATAGAATGTGCCGTACAGGGCACCCAGAACAGATGCTGCCTCTTCTCCATCAAGTTCTTTCTAGATGTCTTATATGAGAGTTCGTTGTCAGTGACAACCTGAACCACATTCTCCTCCTCAATCTCCTTCACCACAACATCCATCTAAAAAAAATATAGTCGGCATTTTTAATCTTCCCAGAAGCATCCATTGACTTCAAAAACGTGATCCCCTCAGAACAATATGTCAAGAAGTTTATCATACTTCTCTTGGTGATACATGTCCACTCGTTACACATAATCGTGCAACCCCTCTCCTTCCACACCAATATGAAGCCATCCATTCATTCTCTCAACTCCTGCACCTCCTCCTCCAACTCACCACCATATATATGCCTGCTGCTTGGGGCTTGCAGACCCGATCCAGCCTCACCCACGGCATCTATTGCAGTCTAGTAGTAGGGGTTGGTGGTTGTATGTGCTGGGATGCCTACATTAAGTTAAAAAAATTTGGATTAGTAAAAAATAAGGTTAACTAAATAAAACACACATTAAAGCCATCTTAAGAGTGATACATGTAAAAACCACTTCACAATGTGGCGAATGGTTCTTTTTGCAGCCGTTCCTATTGTCTTCATCCCCTTCATGGCTTGTTTAATCTCCATCTGTCCAGCGCTTTGTTTTCTAAACAGATACTCATCACTCGGTATAAACCTAGTACCGACAGAATGACGGAGTGGCTCCTATCTCCATCCCTCACTCTCCTGGTCCCGGGTAGGGCGAGCCGATGTTGATCGGCCAAGACCTAGGTCAGCTCTAGACCCTGATTCTCTTGCTCCCCTACTCTTGTCTTCCTCCGCAGCATATGCACGCTTGCTAGTGTGCCTAGCATGTCTTAGCTCAGAGTTCGTGGAGTCGTCCTCACTCTCTAGCTCCGGCTTGGTTGGTGCCTTCCCACTCTACCTGTTATGTAGCCTCTCATCTCCTCACTCTTCTCCCTCGGCACCTTATCACATTTTTTAACATTTCCACCTGTTCCGGCAATATGCTGTTTCAGACAGAACACACTTCCGTTCATCTCCTTCCCATACTACTTGCATTGCACCCTTTTTCTAGCTGCGTATACCATATTGCCGTGTTCCCAACCCACGTCTGAAGGACGTGTTGGTCCTACATCACTCAGATCGGCCATTGTGTATACCTGCAAAAATTGCAAAAAAATTAGTAGACATCTTATAAATTGCTTTAGGGGCTGTTCGGGAAGTAGACGGTCCATCGAACATACTATTCAGTATGTTTAGACGGTTACGTCTTTGCCAAAAAGGGTCGTAAATCAGTGTACGGGGTTTCTGAATTTTTTTCCGTACAAAGAACATCCAATCGATGTTCTTACAACTTGAACGGAGTTGTTTGGTCGAAAATCGACGAGTTTAACCGTACTCAGAGTCGTCAAAAGCGCGTCAAAATTGGCGTACAGGGTTTCCGGAATTTTTCTCGTACAAAAGAACATCCAATCGATGTTCTTTACAAGTTGAACGGAGTAGTTTGGTCGGAAATCAACCAGTTTAACCATGCTCGAAGTCGTCGAAAACGCGTAAGAAAGGGCGCATGGGGTTTTCTGCGAAGAAATCTTACTGACAATCAACTTAGGATCGAAGAAGATGTTGAATCGAGGTGGATCGGAGCTTGGATGGGCCGAATCCCTTGAAGGGATCGTTGGAATCTAGGAATCGCTGAATGATCACTGGCAGAATCACCGGAATCGGTTCCGGAATCGCCGGAATTGCTTTGGAATCGGTTCAGAATGCTGCAATTGAGCGATCCTACGCTGGATTGATCGATTCCGAGGGCGGAATCGCACTGGGATCGACGAGAGCTCGCCACAAATCGGTTCCTGCGTGGGAATCGACTTGCCGCCATCGATTCCCGATCCGGAATCGGACTGTGAATTGAACCAGACTGGACCAGTCCGGCTTCCGGCGGAATCGGCCGGATTGACCGATTCAAGGTTGAATCGGTCGGAATCTGATCGATTCTGACCGATTCAACTGATTCTGTCCGATTCTAGCGGAATTTTCCCTGGAATCGGAGCTTCCACAGGGAATCTTGATCCGATCCGATTCTGGAATCGGCCGATTCAGATCTGATTCCGTCGATTCTACAATCCTTGGTAGTCGGTGATCCTTCCCCCGATATGACAAGTCAAACACTTGTCATTTTGGACGAGTAAATTCTGTATCGGTTAGAATAAACCGGCATGTCCTCGTAATGCTGCAATTTTCTTACCTTATGGAAATTTACATTGGGAGAAGGAATATCGGTTTTTCCACCCGGTGTTATTCTACGCATGCATTTGTACTCTAATTCATGATATGAAATGAAATATTGTTTAAGAATTATCTTGAATGAATGTAACGGGCATTGAACGGCAGCCTGCCGGATCAGATGGGATGCGAACTCCAAGTTAAATAAACAACATAAACTTAATTAAATTTGATGATTAATAAAAATAGGATTTGAACCACATCTGAAAACTCATTAAAATCATTTAAGTCCAATAAAATTAACTCCCTAAATCAAATAAAAATCGAATCACAACATGAAAACATTAAAGCCAAACTCAAAAACATACATAATCAGGCCTTAATCAATCTGAAAATAAATAAAAAAATTAAATTTTTACACCCACTAGAAGTCACCTAATCTTACCAAATTAAATTCTTAATCAACGACAAATGGGTGATTTCAAAGAAAACTAAATAAGTATCACATTGAATGCTTAAAAGACACTGAAATCAACTCAAAGAATGAAAAATAAACAAATAATCTGAAACTAAAAAATCAAACCAAAGCAAATAAAAAAACAACAAACAAAAAAACAAATCAAACAAAACAACTTGGACTAATCAAAGTAAAAATTGAATCGAATCAACCGAAACAAAACAAACCAAAAAACAAATCAAAGTGAAACAGGATCAAACTAAAAAAAATAATACAAAACAAACAGCCAAAACTTAATTTTAAAAATTTTAAAACCGACTAAAAAAATCAAACCCCAAACACATGGTTCATATCTCATCGGGCCCAAAAGGCCGTGGCACCTTTTGAGGACATTATGTTTTGTGGATGCGCATGTTCTTAAAAACAGGTTGACATGATGGCGGTTAATCATTGACATTCGAGTGGCACTCGATGTAAGTCAACGCCGGGTATTAGTACAATCCAACAGAGAGGGGTCAAAAATCAAAATTTATCTTGATTTTAATACTTTTGAAATATCAATTGACTATGTAATATTTTTATAAGATATCACCTATTTCTTAGATAAGTTTGTGACATCCGTATTTTTTTAAAACAAACTTCAAAGAAGAAACTGAGGTTCTTACATATATATATATATATAGAGAGAGAGAGAGAGAGAGAGAGAGAGAGAGAGAGAGAGAGAGAGAGAGAGATCCTTATTCATTTAGGACCTAAGTAATGTATGCACAAATTTTAGGCACCAACAGTACTATCCTATAATCACCTCTTCATAATTTTATCCCACAATTTCATAGTATACTCTTGAGCTGGATCTTGTGTGATTTGAGCAATCTTGTATATCTCATTTTTTTTAAGTGGGTGTGATGTTCTTTCACCATTCATTTGGTATTTTCTTATGGATTAAGGTTTTGTTAAAAAGTCAAATTAATACAATATTATATTAATAGCAAGAAATTGAAAGCCCAGAACATGATAGTTTCCTGTTAAAAATGATTAAGAATAGATGTCATGGTTATTGTTATGCATAGGAGTGAGTACTAGATTTACACATGGCTAGGGGTACTATCACCAATTCAATCAGGTCATGCTTTTTTTTTATAAAGTTGTCAGGACCATTTCCTGATAGCGTTATTGCCTTGCTGAGTTAACAACTTACAAATTATATAGTATAATTATCATGAGATAATATTTTTTACCTTATCTCTTTATTTGATTCCAATGTGTATATGGTGTTTAATATTACAAGCTAGGGAGGACAATGTTAAAAGTGATTTGTACTTGTCATTTTTGTATTTACTCATCTAATAAACATGTTCCTCGGTTGCAGGTTTTTCTTGTCAACAAGGACAGCTAATCGGCTGTGGGTATTAAATGTTACCTTAAAAAAGGTATTCAATTTGTTCTTCTAGCTGTCTTCTAGACTTCAATCATGCATATCTTGTAACCTTTTGGTAGCCAACTTTCTCGTAGGGTCTGCGAACTCGTGAAGAAGAAGACAAGGTTTCTAGCAACCAGCTGCTGAGGGTGTGTTTCATATTTATTTGGCGACTAATTTTGGATAACTTCCCGTGTACTTGCACATCATGTAGAAAGAAACTTTCATCATTTCATGTTCTTGAAACTGCTGTTTTTTCTTTTTTATTTTTATTCTGTAAGGTCCACAATTTCAACCATTGCATGTGTCAAAAATTACGTATTTATTTATTTTTCTTATTAAAAGACTTCATTTAGTGTTCATTGTTTTGGGACCATATAAATGTTTAAGTGATAACATATATTCTAGTTTGTTTTGAGGTAGTTTATGGATGAGATAATAGGTGCTGTCCACAGCCCACATGAGGCAGCACATATAACTTCCCACTCAGAAGCTATATCAATATCATAGAATTTATTGGGCTAAATGACTTATGAAGATTCACCAAATTTTGTTCTGAGACATCTAGCTGCTGTGTTGTGCCGTGCAGCATCTAAATTAAGTCAATTGTGTTACAGAGTTGTCTTTGTGCTACTACTGATATTTCTATAGTGTAATGAAGGATTAATTATAAACAGTTAATAAAAGGAAAAGAATAAGGCCAAAAAAGAGGGAAATACCTTACTCAGCTTGCTACCTTTTACTTACCTACTATAACTATCCGCCACTCATTGTTAGTTTTTTATAGAAACAAATTTCTTTCTATGCTATTTCAAAACAAAATAAGGTACACCACCACAATTATGGCTCCTCTTTCATTGTAGCTATATGTCAGCCTCGTGAATCCACACGTGACTTATTTGCCATCAACATGCTGTCATCTCAATTCATAAGGAAAAAAAATATTTTATTTTGAAGATTTTTTGGTATCAACAGATATCGACTATCAGCTCCTTAGCATACCAACACTAAGAGATGTTGTACTCGAAATCAAATTTATTGGAAAACTCATTTTCCAATTATTATATCTATCATAGTTAAGAATTTAAAGTACTATCTCATTGGACATTTATTCTCACTTATCGAGAGTAGAAGATCTCTTGTTATCTACTCAATTGCCTCCATCGGGTGTCCTTGTACCCAATCTATCGTTGTAATAGACTATCGAATCTGTGACTTATAAGTTAATAGTCAAAGCATAAGATCCATCCAACTAGGCATTTTTAGTGACTTAAGTCAAAGATTTAACCGTACAACCATGATGATAGAACATTCTGATTGATAGTTCAGTAAGATACTATTTAAAGTTTCTAATTTTTCAGTTTAATGAACTCATTTGACTAATAAGCATATGTATGTGTGTCTCAATGTCTCCACACTAATCATCAATAAGATTGATCATCCTCATCGCATGAGAAAATATCATATACATTAGTTTATCTGAATCATCGATAACTTATCTCAAGGATCAAATGGTTATAAAATTTTAAATCATATACCTCTAGATAATTGATCTTATCATGATTCAATTATCATTGCATATGATCAAGAACTTCATTACGATGTATGTTTCTTTAAAAAACTAACAATGAAGATTTGCCTACTTAATTAAAAGAGATATTTTTAAAAATGTCGAACTATATCATATATAATTAACTTGTAGGGCATTCATTTCTAGCATATACCATATCAAATTAGTCAATACTCTTATGCAATATCATCTATTTTCATAGTTGTAAAAACTTCTTTTCAAAATAGTCAGAACATGAAAAAATAAGGTAACATCAATGACCCAATATTCCAAGCATTTATTCTCATTTATAATTATTTCTACCATAATGTCTCTTTGTATTTAAATTTGCTATAAATCTTATGTCATAATTTGTTGTATGAATTAGCTTCTTTACTCACACCTGTGTATGATGTGGGAATTATAACTAATTTAACACCATATATGAGCATTAATGTGATGTGTAACATGTAGGAAACCTCTCCACTCCTTTTTTATTTTCACTACACTTAAGTTCTAGTGTAATATAGTCACTAGAGCATGCCCCAACAAAATAAAATATTAAACTTTTAAAAATAAATTATAATTATAAAAAACTAGATATGGTTAAAATCACCTGGACTTTAACATTTTCAAAACAAACAAACATCTTTTGATTCAATCAAATCGGCCTGAATTGATCAGTTATGGCTATTTCAACATGTGGCTAAATTAAAATAGCATAGAAGGCCAACGTCGACAGGAACTGGGGATAAAGCAGTTTCTTCGAATGAAGGGAATCAGTGGGAAAGGGGTACGAGACGAAACAGGAAATCCTTATAGAAACGAGAAGCTTACAATGAATAGAAGCAAGGCTGACCACGATTGAACAGTCTATTCCGATTGGGATTCCTTGGATGGAGTCTATCCTGGGAAGGTCCGTTTGCCATAAAGCACGCCAACTCCCACTTAGACTCAGATTTTCGTTTCGAGGGCCTTCGGTATAAATAGAGGAGAGCCTGTAAAAGGAGATGGTCGAGTCTTGTGTAAGAAAAAAGAGAGAGAGAAAGGAGGAAGCTATCGGAGAAGGTGGAGAAGAAAGGAGGGGCCGTCGTGAACAGCCCCAATTCTAGCCACGATCATTGTCGTCTCCGGTCATTGCCGCTCCTGAAGGTGGCAACGTAATAGCCCATAAGGTTGCTATTGGGACCCTTCTACCTCATTCGGTGTCATTGTTGGCTGACTTTCTCTTTTGCAAGGTTGCAAGGTTGCTGCCAGGACCCACCCTCTACCTCGTTCAGTGTTGTCATTGGCCGACCTTCTCTTTTACGTCACCTGCACCCTCCGCGATCGATGGTTCTGGATGTCCCCTGTTTCCCCGGAATAGGGAAGTCTTGCCCCTTAGGTTCCTTTGGTCACCGGTCCTTCATCCTCTGGCTATCCCTGGCGAAGCTAGAGTTCCATCTTTCAGTTGCCGAGACCCTTCCTTGCTTTAAGACCTTCCACAGGCAACATATGACAAGGGTTCCTATCCTTCTTAGGCTATAGACATTCTATCCAAGCCTTTCATAGGAGTCGTCGAGGACCTTCCCAACATCCACAGAAGCTGCCAGGGTCGTTTGTCTTCCCTACCGATGAAGCTGAAGTCTCCGTACGACTGAGCGGAAGCTCAAGGATGACTTAGCCAATTGGTTGTCCGACGGAACTGCGGAGAGCGACATCCCTTCTCTCAGCCCAAGCGAGTGCATGTGGGGCCCCCGGCTTGGGGATGTCAAATAAAATAAAATAAAATAAAGAGGAGCTTCATTGGGATAGCAGACCAGCGGAGAGAAGTCCCTGATGGTTCGGCCTATTAACGGGCCCGATGGGTTCAAAGTGACATTCAAGTGGATCAAATAAAATAAAAAAATTTAATATAAACAATCAATTGACATTAAATAAAAAATTACTAATTTAATTTCACAATCGAGACTAGGGGTTGGCTAAACACCCGCCCCGACGTTCCGGCTTAACCTAAAAGAAAAATAAAAATCAGATTAGTTGGGGGGTCGGCTAAACATCAGCCCCTTACGTCATTAAGGTAGACATACAAGGGTCTATTTAAAAGGACCCTAATGTGTTGCCATATTCATTAAGCTATTCAAGATTGGAGCATATTTAATATGTCAATATGCCGGTCGTATGCTAATAAAATATCTAAAAATAGTGGGAAGAGTGCCCATATGTTTATTAAAGACCGGGTATACTCCATCCATAAATTGGCAAGTTCAGCTATGTCCATCAAGGATTGAATGAAGTCGGTCTCAAATTAATCAAGTTGTAATAACATGGTTTTTAAGCCATGTATTTCAGATGAAGAATGTAGTGAGAATGCTATGTTTAGTGCACAGATTGGTGTTGAAAGGAAGTCAACGGTTCCTTTGGCTTGATGGGATGTACAAACCCAATGGAAAATATGAAATTTCAAAAGGCTTAATAGATGAGAAGCTGGAAGTTTCGGCACTCAATTCCAGAATTTTGTCCATTCAACTTAAATGGGGGGCCTTCTAAGACTAGGATCATAGAACTCTAAATCAAATCAAAATTTGATGGTAGATAAATTGAAGGCAGGAAGAGGGTCTGATGGGCATTGAATTTGAAATCAGTTCATGTCAAAATTGAATGGCCTATGAAATTCCTGATGCCAAAATTACAAAAGCCAAAAATTTCTCAAAGAAGCCAAAGTTAAGGCCATGCAACTGCATGGCGGAGGCAAGGATTCCGGAATCGGAATCGGAATCGGAATCCGGAATCGACCGATTCCTGGGAAGGGAATCGATTCCGGATCGGCCCAGAATCGGTTTTTTTTTTTTGAATTTTTTTTTCGTCAAAAAATTCAGAAAAAATTCTAAAAAAATAGGAAATGAGTTATAAATTTTTTTAAAAATAACCAATGCATTCATCCACAGGACCACATCGAATAAATACGAATGAACTCCATTTGAAGATTTGAAGTTAAGTACATATTCCAATTCCATTGATTCAAAAATCAAAGAGATGATACATCATGAAAAAAATAAATTTACATCATATCGATCTACTACGAAATACAGGATATAAATATGGGTCTTCCTCCTCTCCTCGCGTTTGATGCTCCTCCCTCGTGCTCGGTCTTGTATACGTACGGGACCTTATCATATGAAAATAATGCGATGCCATGCTATCGGAGTCGTATGGATCGGACTGAGCGGGACGACCGGGACGTGGCAGGATGGTGGAGGTAGTGGTGTGCAATCCACCGCCGGTCGGCTGACCGTATCTTTGACATCTTGTGGCCTCTGTACATAAAGAATCGTGTATCCGAATCCGCACGTGTAATACGGCTTTGGATGCCGCGTGAATCGAGAGACTTGGTCTGTGATGGGTCGTACGACGGTATGCACTCATCGTCGTCATCACCGAGGAGTGAGAAGGAGCTGCAACGTCTTTGTCGTATGGGGCGACGGGACGCCCCGACCTAGCTTCCTTCTCTTCACCTCTTCGACCATCTACGAAGTACCGAGAAGGTCAGGAACCAAAGTTTTTTTCAACTTTGCAAATCCTCCCATTTTCCGTTCACTTTTGTTTTCGTTTTCCGGATTGCGAATGGGGCCGGGTAGCGCAGGCCGGCCAGGTAGCTGGAGGCTGAAGCTACGGTGGTGCTCGTAGGCTTGTTGGGCGGAAGAAGGCCTCCGCTGAGCTCGAGAAATAGGGGAGGTGGAGTTGGAGCATCCTCCTCGGCCCACACCATCCAACTCTCCTTGCCACGCGGTCATCGGGATCGAGAACTCGGTACAGTCGTGATCCCCGGCTTCCTCTCCTCTATCCAGGGAGGCAGAGTGCGTACTCCTCTCGGAATATCGATCCATGTCCACCTCCGTCGGGTGGTGGTGTGGCGGAGGAATGCTCTGCTCGTATGGACCACTGAGCGTGCGAATCGCGCCTCGGCGATCTTATCGATCCGTGTTCTTTATGCGCGGCCTCACGTATTGTAATGACGAGGCCGGCTTCTCCAGCTCGGTACGAGGTCAACCTTTGTTCCTCCTTTTCGTATGTATCGGGTTGAATGTACTCAGGTTCCTCTCGCGATGGGAGGAATTGGTGCTCGGCGAGTTTACGATACTCGATGGCGGCCAGTGGATTCTATCCACTCTGGTGTTCACCTCGAACCCACCACTCACGAAGTAGAAAACGAAGAGAAACGGTAAACAATTGGCCCATCATCTACCATAACTTATATGAAAATAAAATAAAATTTTCATCTAGTATTACTATACCGAGTGACACTTTGTCAATCGAATATTTGAATCGACATGCGAGTATACGCCGACCCTCATCTTATACTTCGCACCGGAAAATTTTATAAAAAAAACATTAGTTGCACAGTAAGGCTACTCGCAGTATTGTATGAACTCTAACTTACTTATCTCGTCCTACATCACTGTCCTGCGAGATCGGCGCGGTACGGCGAATAACGACGAAGTGTACGCATCACCTCGTTGTCGTTCACCACATTCTCGTATTGGATGCGGGGGTTCAAAAATATCCCGCAAGATTTTATTAGTTAACAACGTAAGACGACAATAATTTTTTAACCAAGTTACTGCAAGACGTGGACATCGTGGTGTGCAAGGTCTTGTCTCCGCCGGTCATCTATGATCTTCCACCACTTTTTGTAACCTGAGATTTTTTTCTTTTATTTTCGATTTTGCGTGGTCCACGCATCGTACAACGTGCTCATCGTACGGTCCCCCGTATCCGAGTCTACCAACCTCGAGACAACTACGGTGGCTCAATGATTGCCCAGTAGTAGGCGATACTCTCCAAGACCTCTTGTCGGTGATCTGCTTCTCGGACGTGACAAAGAATCTCCAATCGATCTTCTTGTCGTACGAGGTTGTCCACCGTATAGTTGTAATACTCCTCGGGATGTGTGAACCTAACCAACGTGCATGCTCGTGCCGGTGTAGACTCTCCAACGCAATGAAATTCGTAGCGAATCGAGTCGGGACCAGACTGCTGAATCGTGCCCTCTCGTGTGTGGTCTCGTGATATGTAGCGGCGGGGATGCGAATAAATAAATGATGTGATCGTCTGCCTTCGTGTGGATACACCCTCATGCCTTTATATCCTCTAATATGAGATCGATGGAATGTCTTTGCGCCAAGGCACCGAGAAGATGTGCTTCCTCTTCTCCATAAAACTTCCTCCCCGTCGACTTATATGATGGTTCGTTGTTAGTGATAACTTTGAACCACATTGTCCTCCCCCGATCTCCTCGCTTCTCTGTATCCAGTGAGAGAAAAAAGGAAGTAGGCATTTTTTATCTTCCCAGAAGCATCTACCGACTTCAAGAATGTTGTCCCCTCAGAACAGTACACCAAGAAGTTTATCATACTTCTTTTGGTTATACCTATCCATCCATCGCACATAATTGTGCAATCCCTCTCCTTCCACACCAACATAAAACCATCCATCCACTCCTTCAACTCCTGGACCTCCTTCCACTCCTTCAACTCCTGGACCTCCTTCCACTCCTTCAACTCCTGTAATACGGCTTTGGATGCCGTGAATCAGGAGACTCGGCTGCTGCTGATGGCTACGTCGCTGGTATGCACTCCTCGTCATCATCACCTGAGGAGTGAGAAGGAGCCTGCGTGCTGTCATTTGGGCTGACAGGACGCCTGACCTCTAGTTTCCTTCTCTTCACCTCTTCAGTCATCTCTGAAGTACCAGAAGGTCCAGAACCTTAAGTTTTTTTCAACTTTGCAAATCCGCCCATTTTCCGGGCAGTGAGTTTTGTTTTCGTTTTCCCCCGTCTTGCGAATGGGTAGAGTAGCGGCGGTGGGACCCAGCGGGGCGAAAGCATGTGTCCGTATTTCTTGGGGCGAGAAGAAAGCCCTCGAGCACAGTAGGTGGAGGTGGAGGGAGCGTTCTCTCGGCTCAACACCATCCAACTCTCCTTCGACCCGTACGCGGTCATCGGGATCGAAACTCGGATGCGTGATCCCCGGCTTCCTCTCCTATCCGTGAGCGAGTGCGTGCCATCTGGAATATCCGATCCGTGTCCGTCTCCTCGGGTGGTGGTGTGGCGGAGGAATGCCTTGCTCGTATGGACCACCTGCGAATCGTGCAAATCGCTCCCTCGGCGGTCTTTCTCGTCGATCCGCGATATTCCCGACGTGCGCGGCCTCACGTGTTGTAATGACGAAGACCGGCTTCTCGGCCGGTCGAGGTGAACTGTTCCTCCTTTTTGTATGTATCGGGTTGAATGTACTCCGGTTTCTCTCGCAATGGGAGGAACTAGTGCTGGCGAGTATCCGATACCGATGCGACGAAGTGGATTCCATCCACCTCGGTAAACAATTAGCCCATCTTCCATAACTTATACGAAAAAGAAAATAAATCTTCGTCAAGTTTATTCTATACCAGGTGACAACACTTTGTTTGTCATTGAATATTTCGAATCGACATCGAGTATACGCCGACCTCATCTTATACTCTACATTTGAAAAAATTATAAAAAAAACATTAGTTGCCTGGTAAGGCTACTTAGTATTGAATAAACTCCCAACACTTATCTCTATTTTATTCTGTCTATGAGATCGTATGAACATTTGAATAACGCAAGTGTGCACGCATCACCTCGTTGTCGTTCCACCACCTGTCCTCCATATTGGATGCGGGGGTTCAAAAAATATCTTGCAAGATTTTATTAGTTAACATTATGAATAAGACAATTATTCAGCAAAAATATTTTTTTAACCAACTAACCTGCAGCATTGACATCGTGGTGCAAGGTCTTGTCCCATCGGTCATTTATGAATTTTCACCACTTTTTGTAACCTCTGGGATTTTTTTCTTTTATTTTCAATTTTGCGCGGTCCATGGCATCGTACAACGTGCCCGTACGGTCCCCACTATCCCAGTCTACCAACCGCAGACTACGGCTGGCTCAATGATTGCCAATTAGTAGGCAATCCTCTCCCAAAACCTCTTGTCAGTGATCTGCTTCTTAGACCTGACAAGAATCTCCAACTGATCTTTCTTGCCATGCAGGTTGTCCACGATATAGTTATAATACTACTCGGAGTGTGTGAACCTAACCAATGCATGTTTGTGCCGGTGTAGACTCTCCAACATAATGAAAATAGTAGCAAATCGAGTCGGACCGGGCCTAACAAGATCGTGCCCTTCTGTGTGTGGTCTCATGATATGTAGCTTGCGGGGATGCGAATAAATAAATGATGTGATCGTCTGCGCCTGCCTGACAAGTGTGGATACACCATCCTCCTTGCCTATATTCTCTAATATGAGATCAATGGAATGTGCTGCACAGGGCACCCAGAAGATGTTCTTCCTCTTCTCCATCAACTTCCTCCCATTGTCCTCCCCGATCTCCTCCACCACCGCATCCATCAGAGAAATAAAGGAAGTCGGCATTTTTTATCTTCCCAGAAGCATCTACCGACTTCAAGAATGTTGTCCCCTCAGAACAGTACACTAAGAAGTTTATCATACTCCTTTTGGTGATACCTATCCATCCATCGCACATAATTGTGCAACCCCTCTCCTTCCACACCAACTTAAAACCATCCATCCACTCCCTTCGACTCCCCTGGACCTCCTCGTCACTCGCCAACGTATATGTCGGTGCCCGGGGGCTTGCGCAAACTGGTCCGACCTCTTCGGCATCCACCATCGTACGGAAGTAGGGCTGGTGGCCGTGTCTTGGGGATACTACATCAAGTTAAAAAATTTGGATCAGCCAAAAATTAAGTTTAAGTAAATAAAACACACATAATGTCAATTTTAATTAAAAAAGTGATACCTGCATGTAAAAACCACTTCACAATGTGGCGAACGGCTCTCTTTGCAGCCGTTCCTGTTGCCTTCACCCTTTTCATTGCCTGTTTATTCCCCATCTGCCCAGCACTCTGTTTCCTAAATAAATACTCGTCTCTCGGTGTAAATCGAGTGCTGGTAGAAGTAGAACGGCGGCGTGGCTCCTGTCTCCTGTGGTCAGTCTCTCCGTCCCAGCCCGAGATAGGGCGAGCCGATGCTGATTGGCCCAAAACTGGGTCAACTCTGGACCCAGACCCTCCTGCTCCCCTCCTCCTATCCTCCTCCTCTGCAAATGCATACTTGCTAGCGTACCTAGCACATCTAAGCTCGGAGTCTGTGGACTCGTCCTCGCTCTCTGGCTCCGGCTCAGCTGGTGCCTTCCCCTTGCCTTTCCCTTTTTAGGTAGGCAAATCGCGGTCCCTCCTTCTCTGGAGTAGCTCGTCGTGCAACTCCTCTGTCTGCTCGATCCTAACAGCCCGTTGAGAGGCTCTACCTGTCATGTAGCCTCTTATCTCCTCACTCTTCTCCCTGGGCACCTTGTCACATTTCTTGACATTCCCACTGACGATATGTTGTTTCGTAGGAACACCCCCCCCGTTCATCTCCTTCCCACACCATTTGCCTTGTACCCTCTTCCCCGGCGGGTCTGCATGTGCCGTGTTCCCCGACCCACGTCGGAAGCACGTGCTGGTGCTGCATCACCTTGATCGACCATTGCTTATATCTGCAAAAATTGTAAACAATGCACTAAAAATGATTAGATAACATAAAAATTGATTTAGACGCTGTTCGGGAAGCAGCCAACCCAAGTAACACACCATTCGGTATGTTTAAAGTGTTACGTATTTGCCGGAAATGGTCGTAAATTAACGTACGGGATATTCGGAATTTTTCCCGTGCAAAATGGACTTAAACAGATAGTTCAAAAATGAGTTTTTTTCGAGATCTCTTCTATTCAGTATCTATGAGATAAATTTATATGTAAAATGACAATTCTTTAGTAAGGCATACCTTACATAAATGAAATCCGAGATTTGATCTCCCGAGATTTTTTCGAGAATCTTATTAGATTTTCTCTTTCATCTTTCCGAGATGAAGCCGAGATCCGAGACGACAATCCTTGCTACTGATTAACTCAACAAGTCTAGCTGCCCTTGTGCCTCAAAATTGAATCTTAATGAAAAATCAATGCAAACCTCAGTGAAAGACATCAAGTCCTAATACAACAAACAACTTAAAATGAATTAGAGCTTTCAAACAAACTTCAATCATCCGGCAAAGGAAGGCTGATGCATTATCAAGGGGAAAACCGAAAATCTCCTAATCCCTTAATTAAGACAATTCAAGACAAGCTCAATCGCGGAAATCTTAATTACAGCTAAGAAACAGCAAAGTTAAAATGGAACCCATTCTCACAAACAGAAGGTAGCTGTCAATTTTAAACCACATCAAGTTCAAAACAAAACTCAATAAGTTCCCCACCATAGCAAACATTGAATGAAGTCATGAACAACTCAAATCCTCAAAGTAATTTAAGATTAAAAGAAACCAAATCAACTTAAACAAGTTCTCAACTAAAAAAGGAGGAAGAGAGATTCCAAGCCTTAATAAAAACTTCAAGTCAAATCTCTAAACAAACTTTAACCAGAATCACAAACCGAATCAATTGTTCTCTCCAAAAATAAAACAAACCCCAAAATGAATTCAAAATGACCAAATCACTTAAATCAAAAGACATCAAGACAAAAAAAACAGATTAACATACATGCCTTAATTTACTCAAATTAAATCTCAAATGACATCAAGTCTTAACCAAATTTTGATCAAAGCAAACCAAATTCAAATAGCATACATCTTAACTAAGATCAGAAGCAGATCATTAATATAAACTCAAAATTAATTTTAAAAAAATTCAAAACTAAAATCGAATCTCAATCAAATCCAACCTTCAAATAGAGAACACATTTCAAATAAAATCTTCATCCAATTCAAAACAAATCAACTCCAATCTGAATGTCATGTATTTAAAAACGCAAAAAGTCTCAGTCAAAACTCAAAACAGGTCATTATGATGTCAAACCCTCAAAATCTACATAATCCAAATAAAATTGAAATCTGAAAGTTTCAAAAATCTGAAGATAAATATCAACTTACATTTAATTTTAAATGATTTCCAAGATGGTGAACATGAAGTCACAACACAAAAAAATCAAAATTTTTTAACCAAAATCAAATCACTTTTTACTAAACAATTTCAACTCAAACCAAATTGAACTTCAACCAATAAGTAATCCATAAACAAAGTCCAAGCTCTCAATTCAAACCTAAGTCATATCTTCTAAGCCACACTTAAATCAATTTAAATCAAATGAAACTGAACTTAAAACACATTAGGTGTTTGCATTTCATCAAGTTCATTGGACTGTTGTTCTTATATGTTCATTTTTGTGAATGCATGTCTTTTGTCTCATGGATTGCTATGACGGATAATCAAGGGTATCCAAATAGTTGTTCGATGTAATTAACATCGGTACCTCACAAGTCTGATGAGGAGAGGTCAAAAGTAAATTTTCAAAGATTCTAACAACCTCAATATATATATTTTTTATACATACCATTGACCTAGCCAATACTTTATTGAGATATCACCTATTTTCTGGTAGTCATGCTAAATCTAAAGCAAGTCAAAATCCAAATAGAAAATGAATTTCCAAAATTCAAAATTTCATAATTTTGAGGATACATCAATGTCGTATTCCTATCCAACCCGGACATTGAATGGGTAATGGTTTATATTTGTGTGGTAAATTATGATATAATTACACAATGGAGATAAAATGTTCTTCATTAAAAAAATATCGCATTGGGGCCCTAAGGCGAGGCAAGCCCCCCTCACCTCGGGTGCATCTCGTCTAGTATATAGTGATTGGTAGAATGTTAAATATATTATCGGATGATAGATTTAATTTAATTAAATAAAATTATTTTATTTTAATTGAGTTCCAACCAAATAGGCTATCGAATTTAGTGGATTACACAATGATTAATCCATGAGTACATGTGCATAGATATAATTTATAAAAATTTTAAGTTTTTATAAAAAAGTTTTAATTTCTTTATAAATACTGGCGGTTCAAGCGATAACCTATCAAGTAAAGGGTGAAAATTGCGTCCTCAGTTTCCTCCCAACCCCCTACCCCCTTCTCCCTTTGGAGGATGTTCTCGGAATAGTGAAACTCTGTTCGAGAAGAGTTCTCGAGTCTAGTGCAAGGGAGACCCGTCTTTGGAGGAAGTTTGTGTAGATATCATTAGAGACTATGCACTTAGACGGTTTGAAGAGATTGAGAACTTCTTCATTTTTGTCTCCAAGGGATTATATAAATCTCTAAAAGGTATATTTGAATCTATTTTATTTGGTATTCGATTTTTGTCATTCAGTTTTGATCGAGACAAAATCAACATGAACCCAAAAAAATCGTTACTTCTATTACATCATATTTTATAGGACGATTCCTTACAGTATTCATGTATAGGAACTTACAAAGGAGGTCCCACAAATTTTCTAATTATTGACATAGGGATTACCCTATCAATTAAATCATTTAAACCACATCTTTTATTTGTTGAGATTATTTGAGTTTTTTAAATTTTGACTTCTCACCTCTGAACTTCTAATATTTCAGTGTTAATTATATCGAGTAACTTCTTGAATGCTCTTAATTAACTACCATAGTGATTTGCAGATAGCATTCACAAAATAAACACATGAGAGATATAGCTCCATAGACTCAACAGAATGCAAGACTAATCTAGTCTGGTTTTGTTTGGGTTTTATTTAGGATTTGACTTGTTTTGATTGAGGTTTTTTTTGGTTAAATCTTGGTGCCTTTTCATATTTGGGATTTGTCTTGGATTTGATCAAATTTTTTTTTGGCTTGATGCCTTTCCAATTTGAGATGTTGTGTTTCATTTTGTTAGCCTAGTTGTTTTCGTGATTTGATGTGTTTTGGGGGGATTTGAATTTGAATTTGAGATTTTGGGAGTTTTGATATGTGTGTTTTGATGTTTTTGGAGTTGAAAATTTATTTCTGTTTAGGTTTGTTAACTTCAACTTTGTTTTGACTTTGTGTCATTTCTGATTTAGGATTCATAGAGTTTCGATTGCATGCATTTTGAGTTTGGTGTTTAGATTTTAATTTTGGTTCAGATTTGAGATTTTTTATTTCTGTTTCAGATTTGATTTTTTTGGGGGGTTGAAGTTTTTGCATTGTTGAATTTCAGATTTGAAAATGGCGTTTTAGGATTCATCTTTCATATTTCAATTTTGCATTTGAGAGTTTTGATATTTGGGGTTTCAGTTTTGAATTTTGGTTTTGGGGGCTTTTGGATTCGAAATTTTTTTATTTAGTTTCAGATCTGACTTATTTTTTTTTTCAGTTTTGTGATTTGATGTTTGTAGTTTGAACCTTGGTTTTTAATTTTTCCGAACGACCAGATTCTTCAAACTTTCTGGAAAAGTTTTAAGATTTTAAACTTCCTGTATTTTTGATTTCCATTGTTTTCTGAGTTTTTTTTTGGTGGACTGATTGTGGAGATTTCAGATTTTGCTGAGTTTCCGAACTTTCAGATCTCTGCAAATTGTTAGATTTCCAGATTTTTATATTTATGTGTCTTTTGAGATTTTCAAATTTTAAGAATTTTTGGAATTTTGATCTTTCAGGCCTCTGGGATTTTCTATTTTGGCAATTTTCTACAGTTCTGGTTTTCCCAGGGTCTGATTTGCAGCACCTCTGATTTCATTCAAATTTGGTGATTTTGATGAGCTTTTAGACATTTGAATTTCTCTGACTTCTATGGTTTGCGCATTTTCTGGTTTCTTCGTATTTTTAGATTTTTGAAAATTTTGATTTCTTCTTCTTTGGGATTCACAGATTTCTGATAGAATTTTTATGTTTTCTGACTTTTTCTGGTTCCCCGGTTGCACAATTTAGATTCGACTTTCGTTGACTCTTATAATTTTGACACTTCCTGGATTTTAAGTTTCTGGGATCAGATTTTCAGATTTCTGTTTTTTTTTTTGCAATTTTCAGATTGCTGATTTTCGGTATTTTCGGTTTTCAGACTTTCCTTTGTAACTTTCAAATTTTAGTTTTATTACGATTCTCAGATTTCTGAGTTCCAGATATTTGTGTTTTTTTTAAATTTTTAACAATTTAAGTCTTTCGGACTTTTTCTTTTTCTTTTTCTTATTTTAGGCGCTTTTGAGCCGTATGAGTCCCTTCGGTTTCTAGAGAGACTGGTTCTTAACGACTTCTGATTTCTTGGATTTACAAAATTTTGACTTCTTCAGATTCTCCAGTTCTCTGAACTGTCTAGATTCCAGATTTCTGGACTTCCAGAAATTCCTGATTCGAGGCCTTTTATAGATTTCAGACTTTCCAAACTTTTCAGTGTCTTTGGATTTACTTACCTTCAGGTTTACCGAATTTCAGGATTTCCAGCTATCAAATCATTTTGAAACATTCCTATTTTTAGGATCTTTAGAATGGCTGACCTCTCTTTATTTTGGATTTTTATGATCTTATGAGAACTTCAGGTTCCTGACATAACAGAATTCTAATTTCTGATTTTCATTTTTCCTTTTTTGTTTGCTTTCATTTCCTTAAGCTTATGGGGGTCCTTGGAAGCTGCCTTTAAGCTCCCTTTCACATCAGAAATGCATCGAACATGAAGTTCCATTTCTTGGGGATTTTTTTGGTACTATTACATGGGTGGGAGGCATGAAAAACCATAATTAAAGCCATGCTCTCTTTGGATGGTTTTAGGAGAGCCCGAAATAGACATTGTGGAGCCCTTTGCATATAATTGACCTTATTTGCTTAATGGCGGACATATTAGCATGAAAATATGTTTGGCCTCTCCTTAGTTTAATGGGTATTTTTTCTTTGGCACTAGGGGTGTGCACGGTTCGATTTGGTCTAATTTGAGACCATTTTTTTTAAGTTGAACCGAACTGAATCAAACTGAACCAAGTCTCAAACTGAGCCATCAATTCAGTTTGGTTTGAGGCTAAAAATTAATTAAATATTTAAAATATTTAATTATTCACACATATTTTTTAATAATAAATTAATAAAATAAATATTTCTATATTATATTTTATTTAAAATTTATTTTTATTAATAATATAGTATTATTTTATAATTTTTTAACTTAAATCAGTTTAATTTGTTTGGTTTTGTTTGGGAGACTTCCAAACTGGTGCTTCAAAGCAATCCAAACTGAACTGAACCAGCCGGTTTGTTGGTTTGGTGCTCACGACTACTTGGCACATAATGTTTTGCACTCTATCCATCAGGGGCTGAATTGAGCATGATGAGGGTCTTTTTTGGGGTACCTCATATTTTGCTCTCTTTTGATTTTCTTTTATAGAGAATGAGATGACGTGAGAGTGTGAGATATCTCCTTTTTGGATTGACTCCCTTTATGTCACCCTGGTAAGACAGAGCCAGTCTAGGACCAACCCCTAGTTACCTATTTGTTTTCATTCTTTTATGTTTGCCAAAGTGTAGTACCAGACTACCAGTCCGGGACCAACTCCCAATTAGCTTTGATTGTTGAATTTGTCTATGACGGAGCCAATCTAGGACCAAGCCCCAATTAGTCTTGAAATAGATTTTTTATTTAAATTGGTTTAAGATGTAGATCCAGGACCAAACCCGACTATCCTTAAAAGGTTGATTGCTTGTTTGAATTTAATGTTTGTTGGCCTGAAGGGCCTGTTGGATCTTCGTTGGTCACAATGGGCCTACCTTGGGCCTGCTTTTTTATTGCTTTGGTGTGTCTTCAGCCTTCATTGGTTCAACTTCTCCTTGTCAGACTGTTTTCTGCACTTGCTTCTGATTGCTGGGGTATTTCTTTCTGGGCATTGGGTATTTTCTGGTTTTTATGGGTATCTGGACAGATTCTGGATTGAAATTTTCTGGTTTGTGGTGTCTTCTGGATTAGTTCCAGGTTTTTGTGCAAGAAGCCTTTCTTTTCTCTGTCTTTCTGTTCCTGGTTGGCCACGGCATTCACCTTCTTCTTTTGGACCTGTCAGGTTCTGTGGGTCTCCATTTGGCATCCAATTGCCCCTCTGCTGGGCCAAGAATTGAGAGAATTCTTCTCTTTATTGTTCTTTCATCAGCTGCAAGGGGAGGTGGTTATTTCACCTCTTCTTTTGCTGTTTTTGACATTCCCTCACCTGTTAGTGCTTGTGGAATCTTCGGATTTTTGGGATCTTGACGATCCTTGCTTCTTTTGACTTTGACGGGTTTTGGGACTTCGGGATCTCTGTACGAATCTTGGTAGAAGTAAGATCCAATCTAGACTAGGGCATAACACCCCCAAGTATAGTGGAGATCTATTAGTGTTTAACATCCTATGTGAATTCAAGCTTGGATCCTAGCTGGCATGGGATTGTGATCTTGCTTTTTTAGGATTTGAATCTGAATTTTTTAGGATTAGAATCCCTAGTGGAATTGGACTTGATTGGAATAGGACAAGTCACAGGAAAGTAAGTTGTTGACATGAAGAGACAATATACTTGTGTTGCTTGCTTTCAAGAAACCAAATTGATAAGAGAAAAAAATGTCTAGTAGCAAAAATACATGTTACAAAATGTGATATACTAGAAAAATGGAAATAAAATGAGGATAGTAAGGTAATATTATTGTTTAAAAAACATTGAAAGTTGTACTTGGTGAAAAGAGAAGAAGATAAATGATTTTAGAGAATAAATAACTAGTGTAGTTAGTGCTCTTGCCTCAACTAACTCCAATTAATCACTAATTTAATTGTGTTTTGCTAGTCTAGCACTTATACGAAGGTGGAAATTGTAGCAGCTAGGTGACCACCAATGTAAAATATTGTCACATCTCATGGTGTTGATTAAATGATATAAGTGTCAAAGATAATTGGATTGGAATCGGGTCCAAGATCGGCTAGTGTCGATTTGGGCTGAGTCTCCAAGAGGAATCTTGATCCAGAATTGGTCCATATCAGGATTTTTTTTGTTTTTCATTTTTAAAAAATGAAAAAATTATGATAAATTTAAAAAAATATGACAGCATCTAGAAAAATTTTTAAAAATTTAAAAAATAACATCTAACACATTCATGTGACTATCACTCTTTATAAGATGTATTACGAACTCTCTATGAGACATATTACGACAAGTGGATATGAAATAATACCAATATTCATTCTAATAAAGAAATAAAAATGTACAATTTATATGCAAATAAAAAATGATGTATTTCAATTACCATCGTCTACGGAATTGGCCCTCATACTCTTCATTCTCATAAGTTACTTGAACGCTCCACTGAGATTGATCAGCCATGATCATGGATTGCAGAATCGGTCGATCCGGATCGGGATCGACCGATTCTTGGATCGGATCGGTACCTACCGATCCGATTCCAGTCGGAATTAGCGATCCAGCCGGGAGTCCCGGCTGGATCGGCCGGAATCGGTAGGATCGGTCGATCCCGGACCGATCCACCCGGATCGATCCCAAAATCGGTCGATCCGGACCGATTCACCGAGAAGCCCACAGACCCGGAATCGAACCGATTCCGGATCGATCTGTCCCCGTTTTAAGGTCCGATCACCCCCTGTTGGGGTCGATCCGGACCGATTCTCCCCCACTTGCTTCTCGCTTCTTCTCCTTCCCCCCCGAGGCTCCTTGGAGATCTGGGAGGCTTCTCTCGATCCGGCGATCCAAATGGAGGGCCGATCCAGGCCTTCCCGAGGGCGATCCGGCCTTCCCGAGGGCGATCCACCCTACACAAGGTTTGTAAGGGGTACCTTCGATCTCCTCTTCCCCCCTCCCCCGGGCCGGCCTTGGCCCCGGCCTGCCGGCCTGCGGCTGCGGAGTTTGGGATTCACCCCCAATGGGGCCCTTCGGGAGTGTTGAGCAGTCACCCCCGAAGGGGGTGACGGCGCCCCCCCCCCCCCCCCCCTGCGTGGGGGGGGGGGGGGTTGGTATGAAATCCCCCCCGTGGGGGGATTATTTCACCCCCCGAAGGGAGTCTAATCACCCCTTCGGGGTGTTGAACGATCACCCCGAAAGGGGTGACTTCTTACTGATGCCCCCCCCCCCCCCCCCCCCGGTGGGGGGGGGTCGGTATAAAATCCCCCCATTGGGGGGATTATTTCACCCCGATGGGGTGGAACCGCACCCCCGAAGGGGTTAATCACCCCTTCGGGGTGTTGAACGATCGCCCCCGAAGGGGTGACTTTTTACGTTGCCCCCCAGGTGGGGGGGGGGGCTGTATAAAATCCCCCATCGGGGCGGATTATTTCACCCCGATAGGGGTGGAATTGCACCCCCGAAGGGGTGTTAATCACCCACTTCGGGGTGTTGAACGATCACCCCGAAGGGGTGACTGGCCCCGGCCCCCCCCCCCGTGGGGGGGGCGTATGAACCCCCGTGGGGGGGATTATTTCACCCCGATGGGGGTGGATTTAATCGCTTAATATTGTGTACGGTTTTATGTGTTGTAGATAAGATGTCGGACGAGGAGCGTAGCACTGGGACCCGCAGCGCATTTCGTGACATTGGATGGCAACATGGCCATCTCCATGTGTATGGTGCCAAAAAGAAGAGAGTTAGATGCAAGTGGTGCAAAAAAGAGATGAATGGAGGTGTGTATCGGCTCGAAAGCAACATATACCGGGACGGTGGCAATGTAAAGTGTGATAAAGTACGGGCCGTAGTGAGGGAGGAGATGAGGGGTTATATAAGCGGGAAGGGCATCGCGGAGGGAGGTGAGAATTGGTTAGAGACAAGACCTACATGACGAGTTGCTAGGTCGGAGAGACGCCGATCTTATGGCCGGAAAGAGCAAGAAAGGGAAAGGGCCAGCACATGAAAGGGTCCAAGTTGATTCTTCATCTTCATCAGATGAGGAAGAGGCCCAGGTTAGGAGAGCTGTTCATGAGAGTAGGGCTCAAGCCCGTGAGGATGAGGAACGAAGACGAGGAGCAAGAGGTTCGGCTGCTAGAACATCCACTTGCAGCATGGGTGGAAGACAAGGATGCTGAGGGAGAGCCAGAGTTCGACCCGAACGACAGATCATGGGCCGAAGGAGAGCTTGACAGCGTCGTTGGTGAGGAAGAAGACATGCAGGAAGCTGAAGAAAGTCATGTTCCGTGCACAGCTCCACTTCCTGATCCACCCGGACTACGACTTCTCCCAGACATCGAGCTCCCCCCCCCCGCCTACGGCTCCAGCCCCGGATTCCCGGATGTGGGTCCATCTACCACCACCACCACCAAGAAGAATGGTGGATTATTTAGGGCTTTAAAGAAAGTATGTTTACCTTCGCAAAGCGCAAGTCAAGGAGATTCTACATTGAAGAGGAAGAAATTAAGTATCGAAACGGCGACATCATCTCCTTGACACCGAGACCACTCGGCCCACCTTCATCGGATGAGGATGAAGAAGAATTTGTCCCACCCACAAAACAACAGCGTACATGGGGTGGAGGTGGAGGTGGGGGTGGCGGAGAGGTGAGAGGTGGCTCTACTAGTAGTGCACGCGCGAGTGGAGCGAGTCCGAGATGATTTGAGTGATAAAAGACACTCGTATTCGAGTGGCGGGCGGGGGCGGACGAGGACGAGGATGAATGTTTTTGACGACTTTGCATCTTCCTATCCAGAGTCTGCCTCAGACAGTGAGCCTGGCTATCCACCTCCACCATCTTTTCTACCTCCACCTCCGACTGATCAGGGAGTTTATGAGTTTACCGACATGACCCAGTCTTTATTTTCTTATGGATACGGGCCAATTATGACTGACCCTAATGAATGGAGATTTGCGTGAAAATCGAATGACCGGGGACAGAGATCCAGATCCGTCCTACTCCGGACGTTACCATAGTTGGTGGTGATGGCATATGTATAATGTATTTCGTTTGTTTATTTCACGCAATGTAATATGAGACTATGAGTGGTAAGAAGAATGTGTTGTACTATTGTGTGATTGGATATGATGGTTTTTTTGGTAAAAATATGTATCTTATTTGATGTATGATGTGTTCTATTGTGTGATTGGATATGATATGTGTTCTATATGATTGATTGTTAATTTGTTATATGTATGAGTGTTTCCTATATTTTTTTTCGCATTTTTTCTGAGTCCTATGTATTTTTATAGATTTTTTGGCGACTTTTCCAGATTTTTTCATAGAGCAAAAAAAAAAAAAACCGATTCAGACCGATTCTGGATCGGTCTGGCTCCATAGGAATCGGCCTGGATCGGTCCGATCCGATCCGATCCGGATCGGATCGGACCCCACCGATCCAGGATCCGATCCCGATCCCGCGATCCTTGGCCATGATTGGCTCTTATCATATTAAAATAATGACATTTGACTTAAATCACACATACTTAGAAGATGTAGGAGTTGAAGGTTAGGATGGATAATATGGCTCGAAGTTTGGAGTAGGTTTTGGATAGTTTGCTGCCGCATTCTCATAAAAAAACCTGACATCAAGATTTATCATTGATGTCTAGACTTTCTCTGGATTGGTCAAGGCCAGGTGTTTATTTTTTATCAACTTAACTATTTTAGCACAAATTGGATTGAGTTTCTGTTCTTCATGAACTATTTCTACAAATAAAAGGTCAGGTTTTCGGAGTTCTTAATTTGGGTGTGCACACATATTGATGTGATCTTGTTTGGATTGTGTCTAGAAGATGGATTCGTGAAGGCTCAGTACCACCCGTTAAACTGGTTTTAAAATTGTAATATTATAGTATTAGGAAATTATCTATTTAGGAGTGTCAAAGTCTAATTAGGAGTTTAAAATATATTAGAGTTAAAGTAGAATATATGGGCAATTAGGACTAGTTAGGGGTATACCTGTATTGGGATATTTTTTGTTTTTTTTTAAATATTGTAAGTGAGAGTCTATAAAAGGACTCCCACCCCTCACACGTACGCATGCAATGTTAAATGAAACAAATTGAATCCTGTCTACCCCTCTCTTGGTTCCTCTCTCCCCTCTGTTGGTTCCCTCTCCGGTCTTCTTCTTTCCCCAACAGATCCTACCCCAGGTTCTTCTTCCTCCGGTTCTCTTCTTCTTCTTCGTCTTCTCTACGACCCCAACTCTTCTTCTTCCTTCTCCTTTGTTCGCTGTCGGCACTCCTCTTCCCAATCTTCTTCTTCTTTGTTTTCCTCTGCTTCCTCTTCGTTGTCAACCTCTGTTCCTTGTCCTAGGCCACCTTTTACCTCCCTTGCCGTCGGTCAGAGCATCCCTGCTGCACTGTTGGCTTCCCGGGCCTCCACAGACCTTGTGCAAACCCTCTCCCACTTCCAGACCCCACCTGCATGGAGCACCCACCCCATGGAGACCCTGACACCACCCCCTGTTCTTGACCTCAGCGGACCCCCCAGCTTTGCATCTGTGTGCAGGGATCTGTGGCCACCCCCACACCCGATGATTCCATCATGCCCCTCGGGCACCCCTATGTGGGTCTCTACAGCGGTGCCAGGTCTCGCCATCACCCCCGGCTTTGCCTCACTGTTGCACCAGCCACCCCTTTGGCTTTGTCATCTCCGCCCCTGCTCTCGCGTGTAGTTGTTCGAACGAAGACAAAGGTGAAGAAGCTAATGCCGTGAGAGGCTTCAGGAAGATGCCTCCTATGGCCCCTTTCACATGCCCTTGGGGGTGTCCTCATGCTTCCACACCCCCTCCCGAGTTAAGTTGCAGTTGGTTCATCCTAGTTCGTCCTATTTCATCAGGTTCAGAGCTGGTCCAGTATATTGTAGGTCAATCTAGTTTACAACTGGTTTAAGCTGGTTTATAGCCAGACCACCCAGTTCATCCTGGTTCAATGGGTTTTCGGACCAATTTAGGTTCAGTTCACCTTATTTCAGTCTGATCAGAGTTATTAAAGCTGTTTGGTGATCAATTTGGGCCTAATTACGCATGCATATAGTGGCTAATTCATTTTTTTCCTGCATCATATATTATTCCTTACAATAAAAAAATGCATATACAGCTTAAAACATGTTTTAGTGAAAATTCTTTTTGAATATATCCAGAATCAAATGCTAATTCTGTGTTTTCTTAATTGTATAAGTAATGCCAATTTTCTGATAAGTTAGACATGGTAAAGCAGCAATAAAAAATGTGAGTTAGAAGCCAAGCAATGGATGCTAAAATTGAGAATCAGGATGCTTGATTTTTATGGTGTAACTTTAACTTCACTTTCTTATCCCCTACTGTATCAATTTTATATCGATATTCTAAAAAGTAGAGTATCATTATCAAACTTGATACATGTGGACTCCTGTATTACATAACTTGCTTTATTTTTACTACAAGTTTCAAAATTGATATTAATAACCAAACACCTCTGATGATTTATATATCAATATCAATTTCAAAATTAATAATGATAGCAAACATGGCATTAGATGCATGGGACAATTAGACCTTAGATGTAGTTGTGTAGCCCTTATGATCTGTCAATGATAAAAATACTGTTGTATCTATTTAGGATATAAGCTTTTACTTTTCTAATTATTTTTGACAAACGGTTTAAGCTGTGATTATTTTCTGCTGATAATTACTCATTTACATCTCATGTTCTAGGCTATTGCGGATGCCTGTAAGGTTCCTACTTCTATTGTCTCGGAGTTGAGTGAGAATGAAGTGACAACTGAATTTGAAAAGCTATTTGATGAGAATCAAGAATTACAACAAGTTATTTCTGGAGAAATATGCATGAAGATTTATCCTTTTGGTAGTGACATCTAATTTTTTTTTGTCAAATTGGGTGTGTGGTAATTCTCTGTTTATGGATTCCAATTTCTTTTTTGAGTTTTGCAGATAATCTTGCACCAAATACAGAGTGCAGGGTTATACTTTCTGGATCATTTAATCCATTACATGATGGACATCTGAAGCTTTTGGAAGTTGCTTCAAGGTTGCAGGCAGTAAATCATTCTACCTTTTGCAATATAAGAATATGCATCACAATTTTTGCATTGCTAATGATTATTGTTTCATGACTTACAAAACAAAGATTGCTGACTTATGGGTTCCTTACTGCCTATTCTTGTTTAAATTGCTTTATCCATTGTTATGCCAAACCTTCTTTGTCGCAGAACCGAATGCTAAAGTTGGAAATTAACATTGCTAAGAAAATAAACTGAAATCAGTGAGGGTAACGGGGAGGCATCCTGGTGCGTCTAGTGGGCGTTGCCAAGGATTGCCATCTCGGATCTCGGCTTCGTCTCGGGGGGGTGAAAGAGAAGAGATCTCGGAGAGATCTCGGAAAAATCTCGGGAGATCGAATCTCGGATTCTCATATCAAAATGTATATATGTATGAAACATAACATAATATCTTATAAAAATAGGAGTACATAAATGAATTTACATGAAAATATATAACACATTTTGTGCATCAACTATGTGAATGAACAATTACAAGCACTTTCAATACCAAAAATATAATTTTTGTGCTTCTAAAAGATTTAAACTTGTATGTAATCTTATTTAAATACTAATATGGTATTAAACTTGTAACACATTTTTATGTGATAGTATAAGTGATAGTGAAATATATTAAATGTGTTTACACTATCATAAACGGGGTGCAGAGTAGTCGCGGATCGACCTCGTTTCTCGGCCTCCTTGGCGCAGAGTAGTCGCAGATGGACCAGTCTACATGGGACGAGATCTCGGCGATCTCGTTTCTCGGCCTCCTTGGCGAGACCGAGATCTCGCGAGATCTCGGCGAGATCTCGCGAGATGGCATTCCATGGGCGTTGCACATTGCTAGAAACCGGAGGGCTTCATGGCGCTCTGGCAGTGGCCAATTGTAATTGGGGGGGTGGGGTTGTGGCGCAGATGAGGATGTCCGAGCGTGGGGGGAAATTGTGGCATGACCTCGATGGCACGTGAGAGGGAACGTGGTGTGATGTCTTTGGACACCAGCTCATGAGTCGTGCATGTGCGTGAGGAGATGCAATGCACATGGAGACAACTCAACATGGGAAATGGACCGAAGTGCAAGGATCTTTGCTTGAAGATTGAATTGAAGAATACAACGATGAATCTGGGGATGATGCTGTCTTCTCCGGAAGAAGTGCATTGAATGAAGACAGTCATGAAGCTCTGGATGTTGTCACTGTTGAAGAAGGTCACCGGAGAGCTCCGCCAAATGATGGCAGCACGATCTGTGAGGGAGGGGAAGGCCGGCTGGGGAAGATGATTCTGTAGAATGGATCAACCAGGCCGATGGCAGCTTCTCAGATTAGGAAGATCTTGATGACATTTACCGGATTACCTGGCGGAGCTCCTTCAAACATCTGGATCCAAGAGGGAGGAAGAATTGTTGGAGCCGTTGAAGAAAAAGACGCCGTTGAACTAGTGCGATAGAAACCTGTGAAGAAGGGGAGGAAGGGAAAAGAGGAGAGAGGAATGGAGAACAGGAGGAGTGGGAAGGGGAAGAGATCGGTCTCTCTGGCTGATAGATGAAGGAGAACGGGAAGGGAGGAAGAAGAAGGTGGCTCTCGTAGCTGTGGTAGGAAGGAGATCGGGAAGGAGAAAAAAAGAGGAACTGGTCCAAGCCCCTCTGTGGACGAAACTGTGCGAAAGCGCTCCAAATATTCACTATTTGTTATCTTGAATCTGTAATACATCAGTGGCTTTTGTAGGAGAAGCAAATTATTGCAAAAATATTCTGCTAAAAGAATTTTTTACAGACATGTCCTTCTGAGGACTCAAATGTAAGCTAACCTAAAATCTTTTAAAATTGGTTTCCATCATTTTTTCTTCAAGTGATCAATCTACCCTATTTTTTGTCAGTGAAAGAAAAACTTGGGGAGGGAAATATTTATTATTTCACCAAGAAGTTGTTCCTTCATGCAAACTATCATTACCTCCATCTGACTGCAGTAATTTGTAATTAAGATTTAAGCACCTATCACAGAGTTATTTCTAAATAGACAAACTTTTACAATTGCAAGTCCTTGCAAGACCTGAATTTGATTCTTGAAAGTTTAGTAAAATCTAAGGACAAATCTCCCGATACAGGGAGTTATTTCTAATTTCTAGTGTTTTCAGGGACTCAAAAAATAGCTTTTTATTTTCAGTAGAAGGAGGTGGGCCCAAAGGTTGGGAGCAGAAAATCGACAATCAGGCAACTGACAAATTAAAAAAAGAACAAAAGTTCAATTTTTGTTACCAAAATGGTAACCATATTATGGCAAAATTTTCTATAAGTTGTGTTCTGTCTCAGAAGATGGCTAACAGAATAAATGTGAATTATAAATTATAATTTACATTTATTCTGTTGGTTGAGTTCTAAGAAGATAACCAACACATTGCAAATAAAGAATTTATTTGCATTATGTTGGTTATCTTTAACAGAACAAAAGGGCCGAAAACTGAACTGTGCACACCCCTAATTAGCAGCCACCATCTATGACTTTCTCGGAACAATGTTGTTGCTTCTATTTATGTATGTCAATATTAGAAAACATTCTCTGTTAACAATCCTAGCTGCATATTAAAAAAAAACTACAGTTGATAAAGACAATGTTTGCAGGATCAGCTGGTACAGGATTGGGATTGGCACCCCTGATCTGATCCCGAGGGGAAAGGATGATCCCAGTCCAATATTCAGCCAGAATTGGCTGATCCTTTGATGGATCTGCTGATCCTGTTGAACACAGAGCATTCAGTCAGCTAGCAACAAGGTGAGCTGCCCCTCTACCCTCAAATCATGGCTGGTTCCAGGTGATCAGTTGATCCTGAGCTTCTGGGCTTCTGGCAGATCAGCTGATCTGTGAATCCAATCTGGATCAGAATTGGTTCTCACCAATTTGGGGCAAGTGCTGACCTGGCATTTCTTGTGATGAAAGTACATGGGCTGGCTTCCCACATGCATTCTTGTCTTATCCTTGTCTGTATTGTTATTTTGAAGACAGTAAGTGAATGATGAGAATTCATTATTCTTTACCATTGTTCTTTGTAGGATTCTGCACTACTCCTATTTATCTAAAAATACTTCTCTCATTTTTTTTTCAGTATGTATAGTAAGTGGCATCCGTGCTTTGAGATTTCTGTTGTCAACCCAGATAAACCTCCATTATCAATAGCACAAATTAAAGATCGAGTCAAGCAGTTTGAGAAAGTTGGTATAATTTCTTTTCTAGTTATGTCCGGTGTTGACAATTACATGCTTTTCTACAATCCTTAGGAGGCATCCTGCGTAAAATTGTAGCAGCTCTTGTTTACATTTAAAGTGGTTCTTGTGGGACAATATCCAAAATCCTGTGAAAATTTTGGTCCATGATACTCTTATCATGAATTTTTTATATAGTAAAATGCTGGCTAAACACACTAATGAATCTTAAGTTGCCATTGCAAAAAAGAAATGAGGGATGTCAGAAAAGACAGGGTTTAAGTTGTCAGAAAGCTGTAAAGCATGCTTACTTCATGTCCATTTCAGAAAATGAAGAGATACAACGACGTTGCAACGTCTATGCTATTTATTTGACAAATTGGTACAAATATAGAAGTTTGAGTCTTACAGTGTCACATTCATGATTTTAAATAAAGTAAGATGTTTTTATTATACCGTACTTCTACTGCTCTATTTTTTGAAAAATTCTAAGCTACCTGCTAAAACAGAAGGTGCTTCAGAGACTAGATAAGCCATGGTGCTAGAAATGGATGATTGACTCACTTCTCAGCTTCTCTTAACATTAGGTTGTTGTTTGCATGCTGAAAATGGTTAGATTATACTGAGTTTTGCTAGTGTGTAAGTTATTAGAAGTAGATAGTAACAGGCGCAGCCTCGAGGTGAAGCACTTCACCACCTTCGTGGGGCTTACACCTGTGATGTAACTCATTTTTTAAAAACAGTTTAAGAAAAATATCAACGTTTTCATGTTGAAAAAGAAATTCGTTTTTTGTTTAGCTGTGGCAACTTTGAAAATAAATGGTATTCATAGGAGTGTTAGCTAATTCAGTGTGGTATGCGCAGGTTCCACAGATCTTCTATGTATTAAAATAAGGATTACCCTATCACTTAGACCATATGAACCACGTTTTTATTTGGTTAAGAATATTTGAGTTCTTTAAAATTTTGATCTCTTCCCACCAAACTTCCAATATTTTGGTGTTAATTATATTGAGTAACTACTTGAATACTTTTGATTGACCGCCATAGCAATTCGTAGACAGAAGCCATACATTCGCAAAATAAAACACATGGCAGATATAGTCCCACAGTCTTAATGGAATGCCATTTTAGTGCTTTAAATTTGATTTGAGTTGTTTTAAGTTGTCTGAGATTTGCTTTGTTTTGATTAAAACTTGATGTCTTATCTTTGGGATTTGTTTTAAGATTGGTTTCTTTACGTTTTGGCTTGATGCCTTTCCAATTCTCGGAGTTTTGTTTATCTGTTTGATTTGTCTATCAGATTTGATGTGTTTTGGGGATTTCATTTTTGAATTTATACTTAATGTGTTTTCAGATATGGAAATTTTAATTTTGGAGTTTAAGCTTGGGAACTTTGAGATTTACATTTGGTTTCCATCTTGGATGAGTTTAGTTTAGCTTAATTTTGCCTTGTCTTTTTTAATTGGGATTTCGTTTTGGGAATTTAAAATTTATTAATTTGGTTTGGTGTTTGCGGAATTTTTTTTGATTTAAGTTTTTTTTGAATTGAGGGTCTTTGAGATTGAAATTTTGGATTACCAATTTTGAGGTTTGGGGTTTTAAAGTTTCGTATTTGAGTTTTTGAGTTTGGTATTCTTTTGAACTCAGGAATTCTTAATCTGTTTTTCAGATTTAGGATTTTGATCGTGCTTTCGGATTTAGAAACTTTCTTTGATTCTCGGATTTCTGAATATCTCAGATTCCTAGAGTTCTGAAGTTTCCAGACTACAAGAATTACACATTTCCATCATTCTGACAATCAAATTTTTTTTGGACCTCCTGGAATTCTGAGCTTTTGAACCTTAGAGAATTTTATGATTATATTGGTTTTCAAATTTTGGTATTAAAAGAATTTCAGATTCTGCACTTTTCAGAATTTCTGGTTTTTTGGATTTTCTGAACTTTCAGATTTCATATTTTCTGGACTGCACTGAAATTTGATGGTCTGTCTTGCACAAATTGGAAGTCTGACTTGCTTGATTTCTCCATTCTCTGGATTCCTGGACTTTCAGGTTGCTGGAGTTTTAGGAATTGTCTGATTCTTGTCCAGTTGAGATTTCACGGACTTCTGATTTCTAATTTCCAGTTTCTCAGATTTCCTGAATTATTAGGAGTTGTCTGATTTTCTGATCTTTGTTTTGAATTTTGAGTTTTTGAAATAAGCCCCCAAGGGGCAAGGAAGGGGGTCTTCAAAGCCCCCCCTCCTCCCAGGCAGCGGTCAGTCGCACAACCCAACTGCGACTGGGTCGCGGTTGGGCTGATCGCCGGGAAAACCGACCAGGTTGGGCCTGGGTCGCAACCCGGGTCCCGACCCGGTGAACCATGGAATCAACCATGATCATCCTTCACCTTTGTGTTGCTTTTGATTTGCATACATAGGATACTATTTTTTTTGCATCTGTTTGAAAGATTCCATGGTGGTTATTTTGAGTTAAAACTTCGAGCTTTTGCAGACTAACTATAGTTTCTTTTCTATTAACTCAGTCTTTTTTCTGCTCCAGGTAAGACTGTGATTGTATCAAATCTGCCATACTTTTACAAAAAAGCTGAATTATTTCCAGGGAGTGCATTTGTAATTGGCGCAGACACTTTTGCAAGGCTCGTGGATGTAACATTTCCAAACATGTTTATTCAGATTGGTGTTCCTTCATACATGTTGATTTGTGCAATGTTATTATAATAGTAGTGCATTTATTGCCATGTGAATGCTTAGTGAACATGAAGTTTTAAGATTTTTCTTGTTTCTGTTCCAGACAAATACATGTGTCGAGGATTCTGAACACTGATATAAAAAAGGCTACATAGATGACTAGGTGTTCCACCTAAGCAGTTTGTATAGATCAACTGATGGGGACAAATTTTGGTATTTTAGGAGTCTTTTTAAATTTGAGTCCTTAATGGACAAGTCTGTAAATAGAAATTCTAAGAGGTCGTTTTTTATTTTTTCCTCCTTCTATATAAGGAGGATGAATGTACATATTGAAAATGCAAGGTGGATTAAAATTTTTTGGCGCTTCTGTGTGGCTCTCCCACATAGGGGCTGTGGCCCCATTTTCTTCTCTTGTGACTAGCACCGCCCTTTCCCCTCGGAATCCCTTGCGTGGCCAGTTTCTCCTTCCATCTTTCTGATGAGGAGCTGTTCTTCTTCTTCCCTTCTCTACCCTCTGGCCTCTACGCCATTCATCCTCCACTGTCCCGGTTCTCATATATTCCTTCACCGTTCGCAGGACAGACTGGACAATGATGCAACAACATCAAGGTTCCTTCGATCTGAGCAGCTGTGAGGATCTTCAGGTCTGGAATGACAGAGGCAACAGACCCGCGAACCCCACGTTCATCAGCTCCAGTGACTGTCTCCCGGTGATTTTCCAACTCGATTCCACTGGAGCCAGATCTGGCTTCTCCTGGTCTGAGCGCATCGAGGGGGAAGACTATCCAGCAATTGCTGGATCCAGCACGCTGTGACCCATCATGGTCAGCATCCAATGGACTTGCACAGTGACGATGTTTTTGATCTGAACGGTGGACATGCTCCGGTGATCAAGGATTGCCGTCTCGGATCTCAGCTTCATCTCGGAAGGGTGAAAGAGAAGAGTTCTCGTGAGATTCTCAGAAAAATCTCGGGAGATCAAATCTCAGATTTCATTTATGTAGGGTATGCCTTACTCAAGAATTGACATTTTGCATCTAGATTTATCTGATAGATACTAAATAGAAGAGATCTCGGAAAAATCTCAAGAGATTGGATCTTGAAAATAACAATCCATGTACATGTTTAAGTGTAAAATGTCATGTAATCTCTTCAAAAGGAACAAGAGAATTCATATTAAACTTAAAGCGTAATACAGAGAGGGTGAACTATTGTTAACATTAGACATACAAGAGATCTTATATTAGACTAAAACTTCATCTTGAACAATATGGATAGGAGATTGATGACATCTTGGGTCAATCGTACATATATAGTCATAAAAATATTAAGTTATAAAATTTTATCAAAAAATAAAGTTTAGATAAATATTTGTATGTATTCCATAATAAAATTGAAAATATATGAATCAAACTTAACAAGGCCATCTAACAAGTTAGGAGTAGTAATAGACAGAGGAGATCAAAGTACCAAAGATATTATATGGATATTCTCGTTTCGGCGATCTCGTTTCTCGGACGTGTGGAGAAAAAGAGATTCTCGAGAGATCTTGAGAGATTCTCAGAAGATCGTCGCATTTCATGCCGGTGATCCCTGGAGCTTCATCCTCATCTTTGCGGCATCCTCCAATCCTAGCAGCACCATGAGCAACACCTCCTTGTCACCAGGCTCTCCTTCATTTCCGTCTTGCAGGTGGCATTGGAGAAATGACACTGGTGTTGAACTGGATCAGCACTTCCGACGTTTCCCTGAATAAACCATCGAAAAGAGACTGACGAAGGCGGTGCAAGGAGACGCCAATACCATTGCCCACCTACCATCATTTTCCCCCTGTTTGAGTTCATTATCACCATACACAGTTCATGCTCGCGGATATCTCCTCCGCGCAAGGTGTGGCCACGTCTCCTCTCATTCGTTCTCACGTGCCCGCGGGGAGTACCTACATCACTACCTCCATCTTGCCTGCCAACATATGTGACCACCTCCAAGGCCATCCAACTGGCCGCATCGCCATCAAACAAATGGTCTCTCCATTGGCCATGATCAACACCAAGAATCATCCATCGTGTGTTCAACCCCGTGTCCAAGGCTTCTGGTCTCCTTTTCACGTCTCACTCGATGCCAAGTAAAGAGATGAGGCCATGAAACTGCCCCCGCTAGCCCTTCTCGCGAGGCTCCAGAAGCTATTGCGGATGCCAGGTATCACATTTCATTTCATCATTCATCACCATACTATCCTCAAGGCAATGGTCAAGCAGAAGCCACCAACAAAACCTTAATCATGATCATCAAGAAATCTTGTAAGTCTAGCAAATTTGCCGACTGGCCTGATAAACTTGTAGATGCTCTATGGGCTTATCGTACTTCTGTAAGGACTCCCACTGGACAAACCCCGTATGCTTTGGCATATGGGATGGAAGTAGTGGTCCCATACGAAGTATTACTTCCATCTCTCCTAGTTCAGCTCAACAGAGATATTCTTGTTGATGAGAGACGAGAATCTCTCCTTGCACAGCTTGAACTCTTGGATGAAAGAAGGCTAGCCGCCGCCGAGTATGCTCGGACTTATCATAATAGACTTAAAAGGTTTTATCAAAAGAAAGTGGTTGAAAGAAAATTCGAAATCGGTGAGATGGTAGTTAAACGCATATTCGTTAAGCCGGGGGGTCCCCGTTCCAAATTACAACCTAACTGGAAAGGGCCTTTTGTAATCACTGAAAAGTATCCAGGCAATGCATATGAATTGACTAATGCAGATGGAGAAAAATTGAATCATCCTTGGAATGGAGTTTACCTCAAAAATACTTTCCATAAAAATGGAGAAACCGCTGGTATAATCTCAAGTCATCAATCTAAGGTTGTTCATGAGAATTCAAGAGTAGGTACTATATATCCTACACACACAACACCTCCCGATCCTAGAATCCAGACAACCTGACACTTGGGAAAGGCAAGGCAGAAATCTAAAAATGGAAGGAGTACCCTTACCCTATTCTCTTCTACTCGGCCCAAGATAGGGAGAGAATATTAGAGAGGGGTAGTATCGAAAACACTCGCCACCCTAGTAGGAAGCCGTCTCAGAGGGTGCAAAAGGGTGCCAAAAGATGGGCAATGAACCCCTCAGGTTAGAAAACTCACACTGTTTCGTCAACTCACACTGCATGCTCAGGTCATTCCTGCCAGTCGATTTGGATTGAACCAACAGTGCCATGTTCCCTCCCCAACAGGGTGGTCGTCAAGCCGCATGCAGGATAAATGGGACTTTAGGACATCTATGTTTTAGTTGCTTTCTGCCTTAAAAGTTGATTTTAGTACTTTAGTCATTTTAAAATTGGGTTTAGGTTTAGTGATTAATGGTTTTAAAGTCGATTTAAATCGATCCCGTCCCGCATCATCAACTGTATGTAAGGTTTCCAGCCAGTGTTTTATTACTTGTTCTAATTTTTCAACTTTTATTTTTTGTATTATAAGTTCTATAAATGTCTTTGCAAGTAAGTTCTATATGTTGTCTCCGAATATAAGGGCAGAAATAGAAGGTTTATCATTGCGAAGGTATTAATTCAAGCAGTATCTAACTGTTATCTAAATAGGTCAGTGTTATCATTACATTACTTATTCTTGGAGTATAATTTTGAGGTTTCTTATATGTATAAACAACAAATATTTTAAATATATACATATACTCGTAACCCTAACTCCGCCTTGTGCAATTTTACTTGTTCTTTGCTGGTCCTAAGTCTGGGTAAAGGAGGGTTGTGGTAAATGACAACTTGATTGTTGTATGTAATGGGATGGATTCAAATAATATAAATGTTGTCATGCTCTCTTCTTTTAACAAGTTGCATTGGAGTTTGGGTGGTATGAAAAGGCAATATAGGACTAGAGGGCATTCTTTGGATGCAACGCACCACATCAACACCCAACTATTGTGTTGACTAAGGGTGTTGTTGGTACCAAAATTTTGCAAGCCAAAAAAAAGGGAGAGTAAGGAAATCCCATTCAAATCTGGATTCTAAGCTCTCATAAAAATGGAGCTTCATAATCTCACTCAATCGGGATTTTGGAACCCAATCAAGGGAGTATCATTTGAATGTTCATTTCATTTCATAAGTTGAAGTACAATGACATGAGATGGAGAAAATTGACATTCCTTCCCTCAGTGTAAGTCTTTTTCCACGAAGTTAGGAAAATTTCGACATTACAACGGCGTACCGGTCATTTCCAACTTAGTGAAGTTTACCCATCCAAAGATAGCAAGTGTTGACTTGCCACATTGGGGGAAGGATCGCCGGCTACGGAAGCGTGCCCACGTCATCGTCTGGATCGACATTCTGGGGCGGACCTGGGGGAGCTGTTACCGGTGGAAAGGTGTTTCACTTCTTATTTTAGTTTGGCTTTCACATTCTGATTTTTTTTTGTTGTTTTTTTATCAAGGCCATTTAGGCCGACTTAAGTTCCATCGGCATTCATAGCTGGTCTTTGGTCTTCATGGGCTTAATGGGCCCGTTTTAGACTGTTTAGGGCCAGAAGGGCCTGCTGGAAATCTGCTGCCTTGCAGGAGCATTCTTGATAGAACCAACTTGGAAGGCCACCTGGCTATGCCCTTGGCCCATTGGACGGTTTCCACGGGGTGCCGGGCCATCACCTTCAAGCCGGCCTATGTTTGAACCGCTGTCCTCTTCTTTGTTTTGCTCCTGCAGAACCTGTTTTGGGGCGCCTCTTTTTTTTGCAGTGGTGACATCAAATGTAGGCTAAAGAGGGGTCGGAAGTGGCCTGTTTTAGGGGGCTGTTTAGGACCTGTTTTGGCTTGCTCAAGGGGCAACGAAACAGGGGGATTTAAGGAGTACCAAAGGGGGGGCTGAAATGGATTTTTAATAAGAGCCACAAAGGGGCTGAAATATGGTTTTAAGGTGGAGCCACAAGGGGGCTGTTCGGGTAGGAGATTGAAAGCCCGACCGGAGTAGATTTGAGCCATCGGATGGTTTCCAAGAATCTCCGGATCATCACCCTCTCCTAAGGCCCTAAAGGGATGGAGTGAGAAATAAAGAATGCCGAGGTACTGATTTGGCATGTTTCAGACCTGCAGGAAGGGGTCAATATAGGGCTGTTTATATGAACCGAAAAGGGCTGAGGATGACCTGTGTATTGGTCAGAAGATGGGCCAATGACAGCCGGCTTTGGGACCTGTTTCGGAGTGCCTTAAGTAGGCCGAACAAGGGGGCTAAGGGATGACAGGTTGAGGGTCCAAAGAGGGAACCGAAATGAGACTGTTTTTGGGGTTTAGACAGGGGCTGAGCAGGTCTATTTTAAGGGGTCCTGATAGAGGCCGAATTGGGGACTGAAATTAGCCTGCTTTAGGGGTCCTGCCGTGGGATTGAATGAGGCTGGACATAGACCGATTAAGGACCATTTTGGGGGACCTTCTGGTGGACTGAACAGGTGCCTATAACTGGGCGGATTAGGGACCTGTTTGGGGGATTTTCTGGTGGGCCGGTAGGAGGCTGATCAGGGGGGAATATGACCTGTTTAGGGAGGCTATGCAAAGGGGGGCCAGAACAGGTCCTGTTTGGGGCTGCACATAAGGCTGAAAAGCGGCTGTTTAGGGGAGCCTTGGATGGGCAAGATGGGTAGACCAAGTGAGAGAGATCATGGCCTGCTTAAGGGTAGTCTCGGTGGGCCAAAATGAGAGTGACAAGGGTTTTCTTTTAAGGTTATGGGTTGCCGATGACGATGAAGGCCGGTTTAGGCCATGAGAGAGATTGAGAAGAGAATTTTGTAAGAGGTAAGGGGAGTGCCCTTAGAGGGCTACATTACTAATATTGGTACCCTCCTACCTTGTTTTGTTTCAGTTGCAAAGAAGATGAAGAACAGAGCTGAAGGAGTTCCCCCTCTCCAAGGGGGATTGGCGCCAAAAAGGGCTTCAAGGAGGAAGCCCTTGACCTCTTTCTTCTTCTTCTTCATTTCTTCTCTTGGCCGCGGACAGGGGGCTGGATGGGCAGGTGCGCAGGTGGCAGCAGTGGCAGCAGTTGATCCGGCAGCCTGTCGGCGTCTCCAACCGGTCCCTTTGGCCTTTGCACGCCCTCTCTTCTTATAGGAATCGGTGGGAGATCAAGGGTCAGCCAAGGATTGAATGTAAGATGGCTGTTGGCTTCCCCCATGGCGTTTAATTGACCAAACTCCTTGAATTCCTCCAGATTTTTAATGTTTGACTAGTCTTTTGGTTTCTCCCATGTTGACTGACCCCTTCGGTTTCTTCACTCCTTAAATGAATCAAATCTGATGTAGTAGCTGAGGTGGCCTGGGAGGTGGGTCCAGCTGAGGTGGCAGGCTGATGTGGTATGGGCGGTTGGGCCTATTTTGGCCCAGCCCACTTCTCTCCCTCTTCTTGTGGGCTGGCGCACATGTGGGCTATGGGAGGAGCTGGGAATTATTTAATTAAATAAGAATGTGGGCTGGGCCCAAACAATTATGCACTAATGGGTGTATCAAGGGTCTGATTTGACTGGGCTTAGGATTGGCCCAACTTGATTTGGGTCCGGTCCCTCTTCTTTCAGTACTCCCCCCTCCTTTTTTAAGAAAAAAAAAAGATGCCAACATTGGCATAGCTTCTTACAGCTGATGGAGAAGGGAGCAAGGGGAGGAGCTCTCCACCAAGGTCTTGCCACAGTTGAGGGAAGGAAAGAAGATGAAAGAGAGGGGGAGCTGCTGGCATGCAATAGAGTAGAGAAGAGAGGGAGAGAGATATGTTAGCGCCTAAAATTTCCATTGCACCCAATTTAGGCAATTATTGGGCAAAAGCAAAGAACAAAGACAATTAAAAAGGGACATGCCCACTTTACCCCACGTTTCAGCTCATTGGGCTGGATCAGACCAATAAGCGTTATTGGGCCCAATTGACCAAGAGTTGGCCCAATTAACATATTGGCATGAACACAACATTTGCCCAACTCACTTTTGAGGAATGCCTGAGTCAGATCAGAAATCCGACCTATATATCGTAAGTTATGGGCAAAACACTAAAAATTAGCTTCTGAACAGCCTTATCAAGTTTTATTGGGCCTAAAAGACTGAACAAGTGAATCCACGAGCCAGTGCTAGTAAAGGCCTTCGTAATGATGTCTTAAATGTTAAAAACCTATTCCGGGTGACAAAGTGACCTTTTTTGTCCTTATTGAGCCCATGCAACCTAGGGATAGCCTAATAAGAAGGTGACACAGGTATAAAGTTTGCCCGACTTAATGTCGAGGAACGACGGAGTCGGATTGAAAATCCAACTAATATTCGGAAAGTTATGGGTAAAAAAAAATTTGGAGCTTCTTCATGCTTGGTCATCTCAGGGGCAAAATGGTCAAGAGGGTCTAAGAGTATACCCAGAGGTCAAAAATTCAAATGTTTGGATCCATAACAATGATCCTGGGCCTAATTTTATAAGAAGTCTATGGTTTGAGAAAAAATGGATCTAATTACATTTTAGATGCAATTTTTACAATTATCAAGGGTTGAGATTTCAAATGCCGATGAAATCATGTAAATCAAGATTTTTATGAATCGTAAGCTTTCAACCATAGATCAGGTGGAACACACGATCTATGGTGATTAAAGCTCATTAGGAACATTATCCATTCATATTTGAGGGATTTAAATAATTTCCGGAGAGAATTATTTTCTACCGTTGGATTGGCGGCATCTTGATGAGAATTAGGTTAAGCCATGACCTAATCTCTAGCTGTTGTAGCCGGCCGACCAGTTTTTTTCAAGGCTAAGTCTTGTCTAGATAAATCTTGCTACAATTATGGGAAGGATGAGAGAGAGGGAGAGATTTTCTCTTCTTTGCCCATCCTCATCCTCTCTCTCCCTCCTTTCATGGAAGTTGGCATCATCTTCTCTTTTCCTTCAAGAAGGCTACGCTAGCCATCCTGATCTCCTCCCATCTTCTATAAAATCCAAGGCAAGAACAAAGAGGAGAAGGTTGGTCTACGCTGCCCACTGCCATCTCCCTTCTCTTCCACGTTTTTCATCACCTGCTGCCATAGTGACCAGCAGGAGAGAAGGAGACGAAGAGGCCAAAGTTACCTCTTGCCCACACCTCTCATCCTCCTGCCAGCACCTGCCAAAGGGAGAGAGAGTGAAGGAGAGGAAGAAGATCCAAGGATGGCCACGTTGTGCCAGCAATAGGAGGAAGAGGGAGAGGCTCCCGGGGTTCTTCACCTCCTTCAACCACCAAGCACAAGGAAGAGGAATAAGGAGGAGGAGGAGGAGGAGGTGAGCTCTTCCTCTTTAAGCTATGTAGCCGTTCACTCTCCTTCCCTTTCTCCTTCTCTACCCCTTTTCTTGGCTGACCCCATCTTTCTTTCTCTCTCTTGGCTGCACACACAGCCCCCCATTGGCCACCCCCTTCATCTTCTTTCAGCCTGGCCCCTTAACCAGGCCCAAACAGTCCCTGCACGCCCTCCTCTCCTCGGTCAAAAACCCATGCATACATGTCCTTAAAGCAGGCCAAACAGCCCCTTCAAAGCAGCCCTTATCAGCCCCACATAGCCTTTTTTCGGCCCTCACAGAAGCCCTTAAACAGGTCCTTTACCAGCCCCTAAAATCCCCTGTTTTGGGCCCGATCAGATCACCTGCTGACTGCCCCTTGTACATGGCCCCTTAACAGCCTTCCTTCCATCCCTCAAAACAGGTCACCAAAAACCCCTTAAACAGGCCCTTCACATCTCCTTAAAGCCCCTGCACAGTCCCCTACATGGACCCCAAAACAGGCCCCGATCAGTCCCCTGCACAGTTCTGGACAGCACTTTAAACAGTTCCCTTTTTGGTTCATTTCCAGCCCACAACCAGACCCCACACGGTCCTGGTTTCCAGCCCTGTAACTGGACCCCACACAGTCCTGGTTCGGTGGTTCCAACCCCAAAACAGGCTCTGATTCGGTCCTATGCCTACCCCAAGCCGGTCCAAGACCCACATGTTTTCAGACCCAAACAGTCCTAAAACAGTTCCTAAAATCCCCATCTCCACCTCCCATTGGAGATTGAGGTGAGGGCGATTCCCTGGTCTTCTTGGTATTTGTTTGACAGACCAAGTCTCACCCGCGCGGGCCCTCAATCTCCACCTAAAACATGTGCATGCAATGTGAAAATCGAGGCATAAAACAGGCCATTTGGGCCCATAAGAAGTGAAACGGGCCCACCAAGCCCAAGAAGACTTGAAGCCAGCCAACCAAGCCATGATGGACTTGAACCGTCCCGATGGGCCTTGAACCAAAAATGAACTTAACATAAATTTGGAATATGAAATGAAAATTAAATCAAAGGGGTTAGTCCATTTCTTGGGTGTTCCAAGTTGGACAACTATTCCGCATCCACTTTGGTATGTCACATCCAGACATAGGCATGGCTCAGTTCCCATTGTCGATGCATCCTTTCCTCAACGTAGTGAGTCAAAAGGCTTAAACCACAAAAGAGGTAAGTCTCATTTGATCAATGATGGATCATGTATACTGTCATGCCAACCATTCCCTTAAATCTTAGGGGAAGGGATGCCGTCATGCCTGGCCAAGATTATTTTCATCTTTTCATGTCAATGGCATCTTACATGCTGACTAATGTACTCATGTTGACATTTAATGAAATGCAATTCCATGTGTTGATGCTGATATTTAATAGTGAGTATTCAATGCTAGCTCGATAGACTTAATGAGATGTGAACCGAACAAAATTATATAAGATAAAACAAATACAAAAGAAATTTCATTAAATCTAAAACATGCTTATAACAAATCACTTAACAATATGAAAATTCATTTTAAAATCACTTATCCATGGGATTAAATCTCTAATCAAGTAATAATTAAATGATTTCAATAAAAATTAAATAAACAACATCCAAAGTACTTGAAAACATCAAAATTGATCTTCTAAATAGAAAAATCAGATAATAAAATAGATTGAATTTCAAATTGATGAAAATCAAAACACATTTAAAACATCTAAACCAAGATTAAAACATTCAAATCAAAACCTCAAACATTCAAACTGACATAAACACATGAACTAACTCATAAAAGAGATAATGAAAACATCTCAACACATTTAATCTCAAACATGTCAATTCGGTGAATTAAATTCTAAAACATTTTAATTCACTCACTATGCTCCAAAAACAAAAATAAAATCACTCCAACCAAACTTGGAATTCAAATCAAACCAAACCCAAATTAAAGTAAAAACAAAACAACAACAATAAAATAACATCAACTTCAACATAAAATTCAAGTCAACATCAAACAAACATAAAAATGTTTGTATCTCATCGAGCCCATGGGGTTGCCACCCCATTGAGCTTATTTCTTTATGTGGATGTGTCTTTTACAACAAATTGCTATGATAGTTAATCAAGGATTTTTGATCAGTTGCTTGATGTAATTAACATAAGATATTCATACCATCTGATGATGAGATGTCAAAATTAAATTTTCATAGAACTCGATAACCTCGGTCAATACATTTACCTTCACCATCATGGTTAGTTAGTATCGTTATGAGATATAATCTATTTTCCTAAGTAGTTCGGGACAAACATAACTTTCAAAATTCCAAAAGTCGATGTTTCATAATATAAAAATACAATAGATTGAATCGAAGTAGTATTGAGAAACTCAATTCAATTCCAACCCAGCTCTCCTTGCACCATCACCCAATTGGAAACCCAAGCCAATTTTAAGTTAGTCCAAACTCTCAGCCCATGAGCCACCTCTCTCCTTATTGGATTAGGATTGGATCCAACATCAAATCCAATTCAAGCTCCAAACCCCATGCGCCAAGCCCAATTAGAATAGAATTGGAAATCCAATCCAAATTCTAGCCCTAGTTGGACTTTCAAGCCCAGTGTTAATTTCGGTCCATTTCCAATCTTTAATTGGGCTGTTCACAAGTCTATTGAGGCCTTCTTCAGGCCTTGGCAAGCTGATCCAGTCCCATCAATGAGCCAAGCTAGGCCCAATTTCAGCTGGCTGTGCAGCCACGTATCTTCCTGAAATCCATGATAGATCTCGGCCAACAGGAAATTCATCTCCAACTGCCCTGCCACCTATCCAGCCGACCCTGGCTTTTAGGTATCCATTGGTTCATAGAAACTGCCATCCTTTGGGCTGTGCAATTACCTTGCCAGCTGCCTCTCCTTTTTTGATTTTCATGTCCCCATTGGCCAGCCAATTGGAGAAAAAAATTTCCATCTTAACAGCTGCACACTTAAAGGTCTGAAATAATTTGTATAAAATACCTGATAAAGGGAAACATGACTCTCTCTTCCAACCAACCTTATCTTAGGTGGAGATCACCCTCAGCAACATCAGCCCTGGCTGCACCTGCCTCCTCCTTCCTTCCTCTATAAAACTCCCCACAAACCTTGTTGTGCAAGTTTTTCTCAGCCACCAGCAGAAGCCCTGGCTGTCGCTACCCACTTGGAAGAGAGAAAGGAAGAGGAGAGGAGAAGGATAGTCACCAAGTCCTTCCCCTGCTATGCACCCCTCAGGAGGAAGAAGAGAGAAGGTGAGAAGGGGAAGCCTTGTTCTTGCTACAGTGCCAAAAAGACAAAAGGAAAAGGGGACATCCCCGTGCTGTGCCCTACTGTCAACTTCCTTCTCCTATCAAAAAGTTCTCCTTTCAATCTATCATCTCAGCTGAAACCTGTTCTAAGCCCTCCCTATGGCCTGCACACATGCTTGTTCAGAAATCTCTGCAACAGTGCCCTCCCCCCCTGTGTTGCCACATATCCAGCCCTAAACCCTTCTGTAACAGGCCGTGAACACCCCCTGTGCAGTCCCACATATCAGCCTTTGCACAAGCTCCCAAATCCCTTATATCAGGTTCTTAAACCATCCCCAAAAGCTCCATAAGCCTATCCCAAAAAACCTTGAGAACAGGCCTTGAAGCCCCTTGTTTTCAGACCTGGAATGCTCTCTAGACAAGCCCCTTGTTTTCAGACCTGGAATACTCTCTAAACATGCCCCTTAAAACACCTCCAAATCATGTCCTGGGGATGCCCCATACCAGGTCCGAAATCCCTCACATGCCAGGCCCTGGACAGGCTTCTCAACTGTCAATGAATCAGGCCCCATATCAGGTCCAAAAAATTTCATGAAGAAGCCCTTACATAGGCACCCAAATTCTCTTTTATAGGTCCTGGAATAAACCTGAAATCAGGTCCAGAGTCCCCCACATAGCAGCCCCTTGACATCCCCAAAATAGGGCTCAAACAGCTCCTGTTTGGCTTTCAAAAATACAGTAAACCTGTGATGGCTAGAACCTGAAATCCATATACCTTCATGAAACCAGTCCAGAAATCCCTGCAAAACAGTCCCATATAGTGTATATAATCCAAAAAACCCAAAACCGTTCAAAACTCAATATCCTGGAACCAATCTAGAAGTTGAATTTCAGTCATTGAACACAGTGAACCTGAAATTCAGACTAGAATTTGTTATCTGAACCTGGAACCAATCCAAAAACCTGAAAATTGTTCTGAAACCAGTCCAGAACATGAAATCCAATTTTGAAAATCAGTCCTAAAAGAAACCCAGGAAATTCTGTAGACTGATAACACCTCAAACAGGAGAAGCAAACTTGAAACAGGCCTATCTCAGGCCCAAATGAAGCTCATAACAGGCCTAAAAGGCTATGGACATTAAATTTAAAACAAACCACAAACCATCAATGCTAATTGATTGGGTATCGGTCTCGGGCATGCTCTGCGCTTAAAGAAAAATAAATAATCATAAATCTCCAAGGCTAATTCATGGTTGCTCCTAGGCCAGTTCTACACATTGGAAATAAAAACCAAACAAACCTAATTGGGAGTTGGTCCTGGACCGGCTCTATGCTTTGGAAACTAAAAAAAAGCAAGTTAATTTGGGGTCAGTATTGGACAAGCCTTACATATTGTAAAACAAAGAAAGGAAGGCAATAGAAGGTCAATCCAAAAAGAAAAGACCCTATGCCATTCCATCTTTCTATGGAGGAAGAAATAAAGCAAGCTAAGGGAACCCATGCAAAACAGGTCCTTATGATTCCCAAATCCTCTCCTTTGAGTGGAGTATAATAAAAACTCTCTTAAATGCTAAGGGAGTATCCCATTAAATTAAGAAAAGACTACATGATTTCTATGTTAATATGACCCTAACCTGACTAGTGAGGCCAATCTATGTCGAAAGAATCTCGGGAACTTATCAGAAATTTATTGAGTGGGGATTATGGCTTTTCATGCCCCATCTGACACTTGTAAATTTGTGATATTTTCCAAATGAATGATATTTGATTTCCATGCATAGTTGATGGGATGAGGATCTATTAAAGAGCACCATGACCTTAAAAAAAGAGGAGAGAGAAAATAATAATTAACTTATTTGAATATATAGTTTTCTAGTTAAACAGAGTCATGTAGAAATTCCCAGACCTAAAATAACAAAAAACTCAAATTTTCAGATAATTAAATTATTCAATATGAATTTTCCAAGTGAAATAACAGATAAATGGCCGAAAAAATCAATTAAAATCAAATAACCATAAAATAAACAAAAGATCATCCAAATAGTTGAAAATTGACCAAAAAGTCTGAAAACCAGCAAATAAATTCAAAAAATAAATCAGAAATTCACAAAGTGTCAAAATTTATCAATCTTTCAATAGGAACAGAAAATCAACAAATTAATAAAAGGGATAGCAGAAAACCTGCAAAAGCAAAAAAAATTGCAAAAAAAAAAGAAAAAGAAAAGGAAAGGGAAAACAGAAGTCGCCAAGTCAATTTGAGACCACCCAAGTTAAGAGTGAAATCTAACACAGAAGTCAAACAAAAGAAATCCGAACTCAAGCAACAAAAAATCTTGATGCTAAAAATTGTAAATCACAAAAATCTTCGGCTACAACTCTTAAAAGTTTAGATTGTAAATCTGAATTCGGAAAACTGAAATAATCAGGATACTGAAAAGCTGAAACTGCAGGAATAGTGCAAAAAAATTGCGTAAGTCCAGAAAGTTGGGAAATCTGAAAACTGGAAAAGGCAGTAAACCAGAATTTGTAAGAAATCCCAAAAACCAGAAAATCAGGAAATTGCAGAAGTTTGAAACCATGAAGTGTTGAAACTGTCAAAAATTGTAAAACCAGGGAAGCAGTAGAAAAACTGTAAAATTGGGAACTGCTGATTGTAAAATCCAGGAAATTGCTTAGAAAACAGTAGGGCTGAAAGAACTAGGAAATTTCAGAAAATTGGGAAAACCAGTGGCTATAGAAAGTAGAAAATAGAAAACTCTGGAACTTAGAAATCTGAAACTCGGAGTCCCAGAAATTGAAATAAGAAAGATGTAAAGAGTGAACATGAAAGAAAAAACATGAACCAGTATAATCTTGTATATTTACTTTAACAAGTACCATGTTTCGCTCTAACATCCACCACAACATATCTCTTGAACTTATACAAGTATTTTTCAACTCAATAAACACTGTAGATCTTTTACATATCTCAATAATTTTCTATGAAAAACAACTTCAGTTTTAGACCCACCAGGCATAAGACTAGATTAGTTGGCTGAAATATTTATACTTTCTTGCTTCACAAATGCTTCTCACAATTTTATAATATGACTCATGAACTTGATCCTTCTAATATAAGAAATTTTTACATCTCCTTTTTTCTTAAAAATAGGTATGATGATGCTCTTTCCTCGTTCATTTGGTATGTTCGGTAGCCACATGCAATAATATTCTTATTGTGCTGCTTTGGGGATCCTGATTTGCAGTACTCACATTATAGGGTCCCTCCTAGTAATATGCTTACCCAAATTAATGACTCTTTGGTTACTTGATTTTTTTACATAAGGTTACTGATGCATGTAATTGTCTTGTTTATGATTACAGCTGAGTGGTGGATTATGGTGACCAACAGAACTGGATGGAATCCACTCGCATCCGTTGCAATTCGGGTGCTAAGTCAGAGCACTTCCTCATCCAAGTGTGAGAGAAATTGGAGCACCTTCAACCTTATTCACACGAAGAGGAGACATAGGTTGAAGACAGAAAGATTGGAGAAGCTTGTCTACTGCCATTACAATATGAGGCTGAGGATCAAGAATATCAAAGATAGGCAGAAGACATCGGAGCAAAGATTTGCACAGTTTGTAGGTGGATTGTACCAAGAAAGAGCACAAGCCCGAGCTACTCAGGGCTTGTCCCAGGGGGATGTGGACTTGGAATATCTATTCCAAAAAGAACATCCACTTGCAGCATGGGTGGAAGACAAGGATGCCGAGGGAGAGCCAGAGTTCGACTTAAATGACAGATCATGGGCCGAATGAGAGCTTGACAGCGTCGTTGGTGAGGATGAAGACATGCAGGAAGGTCAAGAAAGTCAAGTTCCGTGCACAGCTCCACTTCCTGATCCACCTCGGACTACAGCTTCTCCAGAAAGACATCCATCTCCTCCCCGGCCGCTACTGCTCCAACTCGGATTCCAGTTGCGGGTCCATCTACCACCACCACCACCACCAAGAAGAATGGTGGATTATTCAGGACTTTAAAGAAAGTTTGCTTACCTTCACAACAAAGTAGTCAAGGAGATCCTACATTGAAGAGGAAGAAGATAAGTATCAAACAGTGACATCATCTCCTTGACATCGAGACCACTCAGCCACCTTCATCAGATGAGGATGAAGAAGAATTTGTCCCACCCACACAACAACATCATACAGGGGGTGGAGGTGGATGTGGGGGTGGCAGCAAAGGTGGAGGCGGCGCCTCAGGTGAGGGTGGCTCTACTAGTAGTGTACGCACGAGTGGAGCAGGTCCAGATGATTTGAGTGATAAAAGACACTCATGTTCAAGTGGCAGGGGCAGCAGACGCTGGACGAGGATAAATGCTTTTGACGAGTTCGCATCTTCCTCTCCAGAGCCTGCCTCAGACACTGAGCCTGGCTGTCCACCATCTTTTCCAGCTCCACCTCCGACTGATCATGGAGTTTATGAGTTTAGCGACATGGCCCAGTCTTTATTTTCCTATAGATACGGGCCAATTATGACTGACCCAAATCAATGAAGATTTCAAGACAATCAGGATGACCAGGACAGAGATCCAGATCCATCATACTCAGGACATTACCATAGTTGGTGGTGATGGCATATGTATTTCTTTATTTATTTAACGCAATGTAATATGAGTGTTAAGAAGAATATGTATTGTACTATTGTGTGATTGGATATGATTGATTGCTTGATACAAATATGTGTTCTATTTGATGCATGATGTATCTCTTTTAACAATGTTAAATATTAAAAGTTGAAATGTCCAAGGTTGAACAATCTCATTAAGATTTTCTTCCCTACATTTTTTTCACATTTTTTCTTAGTTCTATGTATTTTTTTTGATTTTTTGGCAATTTTTACATATTTTTTCAGAAAGCAAAAAAAAAAAAAACCGATTCAGGATCAATCTGGCTCCCAGAGAATCGGTCTGAATCGGACCGATCCGATCCGATCCAGATCGGATCGGACCCTACCGATCCACGGTCCGATCCCGATCCCGCGATCCTTGGCTCCAACAGCATTAACAGCAGCAGTAGTAGCCAGCTCTTCTTCCTGCCGGCCCCACCTATGTGCAAGGAGAAGAAGTCACTTCTTCTCCAGCAGCAGCAGCCGCAGCCACCTGCTGCGCTCTCGAATGGCAGCACCGACAGCAGTAGCATCTCCAACAGCAGCAGCAGCTGGTCCCTTCTCTGTCTGCCCCATCAGTGCGCAAGAAGAAAGGAGGAGAATAGGAGGGAGGCCAGCCTCTTCCTTCCAGCAGAACTTGCAGTGCAAGAAACAAAAAGAAGAAAAGAGAAGGTAGGAAGGAGAAGTCCCACCCTTTAGCCCTTCAATCTTTTCTTCCCTCTCCTTCCTTATCCCTTATTTGCTCCATCGGCATACCCTTTCTCTGGCCCTATGCGTCCTCAAAAAAATCAGAAAATAGCCCATCAGCCTATCCTTAAGCAGTCACTACAGCCGGTCGGTTAGCCTTCTAAACAGGTCCATTTTGACCCCCTGTTCAGGCCCTCCATTCAGGACCCTCCAAAGCCCCTATGTGCCCCTTGATCAGGTCCAAAACGGTACCCAATCAGACCCTTAAAACTCCCTGTTCAGCCCCTCTTTTTGGCCACTTAGACAGTCCCAAAACAGACCACTGTTCAGGTCCTTGATCAGGCCCAAATCCCCAGCAGCCGGTCCCCTATTTGACCTATCCAAACAGCCCCCTAAAAATGGCCCAATTCATCCCCTCAACATGCTCCTTGTGCAACCCACTCTTAGCCCCATTGTGGCTCTCCAAACTTTCAACCTCCATTTAGTGGGGATGAGGGTGATGTCTTGGACATTCTTGGAATCTGTCTGATGGGCCAAGTCTCCCTCGGGCGGACTCTCAATCCCCTTTGCCATAACAGCTCCCTCTGTGTGGCCCTCAATCAACTCTAAATCAGCCTCCCTTGCAGTCCTGAAATTTCCCCATTCTCCTGCTCTTTGAGCAGCCCTGAAACTGGTCCTAAACCTGTCCCCTGCACAGACCCTCCAACAGCCCTCTAAGCAGGCCCAATTTGGCCCCGGTTCAGCCCATTAAACCGCAGCTACAGTCAGAAAAGGTGCATCACAAAAATGGTTCCTGCAGGATGTTCAAAACAGTTCCCCACAGCGATCGAATTGATAGTAGATAGCCCGGTCCCCTTAGAATCTGTCCGACGGGCCAAGACTTAGCCGGGTGGGCCATCAATTTCGGTCTAATTGTGGTCATGGCAGCAGGTTACCGCTGTCAAAACAGGCTCATCTAGCCCAGGAAGCTCAAAACAGGTCCATCCGGCCAACAAAGACTTGAAGGCCGGCCCATTGGACCGATATGACTTGAACCGGCTCATTAGGCCTTGGACCAAAAATAAACTTAAATAAAAATTTGTAATGCAAAATGCTAAATTAATTAAGGAGTTAACATCACCTCGTGGGCGCTTCACCTTGGATGGCTACTCTAGGTCCATATCGGTACATCAATTTAGTTGACGGCGCATGCCGGTTCTAGTTGCCGACGATCCTTCTCACGATATGACGAATCACATACTTGTATTGGACGGGTAAATTTCATTTTGATCGGAAATAAAGCTGCATGTTACCGAAATTTTCTCGATCTTACGAAAATTTATATCGTGGGAAGGAACACCAACATACTATTTGACAAATATTGACATGGCACATCAAATGCCAACTTATCAAATGTACACCGACATGACAAATGCATTGACATTTCAAGTGCCGACTTGAGCATATATGACCGGACAATTGATGCGTCCGATAGACTGGATGGGATGCGAGTTGAAATGAAATAAATGAAATAAAACAAACTTAAACCAACATTTAATTAAATATGAAAATACTACTTTAAAATAGGTCATTAAAGCTGAGAAATATAAAATAAATGTGAATTTAATAAAATTTTAAAATTCAAATCAAAATACTTGATCTAAGAGAATTCAATTTCTAAAAAAAAATGAAAACTAAATAATTCAAATTAAATTGAATAAACAACATGAAAAACAATTAAAAATACCCAAAATCAGTCAAAAAAATCAGATCACTAACAATCTGAAAATTTAAAATTTATCAAGTCAAATCAAAATTTAAAACACTTAAAATTTACCGAACATACTAAAATCGGTATCAAAACACCAACCAATATAAAAGATAACCAAAATACCTTAACCCACATGTCAACCGAACTAAAGAAATCAGATTTCTTAAAACCTTAAATCCATCAAACCCCAAACTCAAAACAAAATATCTTCAACCAACTGAAATAAAAAAATCAAATTAACTAAATCAAACTGAAACCAAACCAAACCAAAAAATCAAACAATTCAAAGTCAACACAAAATTTAAATCAAACTCAAATATGAAATTTACAATTCAAACTAAATAAAAAAATAAGCTCCAAATCATTTAATAAAAATTGACTTCAAATCCACTTAAAACAAATTGGTTGCATCTCATCGGACCCAAAAGGTTGTAGCCCTTTCGAGTTTATTATGTTACATGGATGTGGACGCTCTTTCAAATAGATTGTTATAGCGGTTAATCAAGAGTATTCGAGTGATTGCTCGATATAATTAATGTCGGATATTCGTACCATCCGGCGGAGAGAGGTCAAAAACAAAAAAATTTCTCAGATTTTGAACTTCGGTTCTATATTTTTATAATATCACCAAACTATTTAATACTTTTATAAGATACCACCTATTTTCTTAGATAGTTTGTGACACCAATATTTTATTTTATGAAAATGAGGTTCTCACAAGTGATAAATCAGCCCCCCTTCTTGCTCAATTGTGTTAGTCTCAGTGGGGCTTGGTGCAGTACCATTAGCTAGAAGCCACCACCTCTCCTCTGTTTTCATCACTTTAATGTCCCATATGTGTTGTTCTAGGGTGATACAAATGATCACGATTGCCTTTTGTGATTTTATTGCTCCAGTGTGCTGTGTTGTTCCATTCCATCACTTGGATTTACTAATCATCATATCTCTATATGCAAATTTTGGCTAAGGAGGATGTTCTTTCAAGCATGAACAATGGATGACTAGTTTAGTTATAGGAACACCTTCAGAATATTATCAGCTCATTTGTTTGAAATCCTATGTTGTTCTGCCATATGCTAGACTTAGTTTTTTTTTTGAATGTGAACATTGGTTCAACATTCAATCATACTCAACCTAATTCTAGCCTTAATCTAAACTATTTAGGGTATATTTTATTCTCTTTCTCCACTCAGTGAATTTTGAATTATTTCTTCAAAATATTTTAAACCGTGTGAATCAGATTAAATTATCCTGCTCCATGTTAGTTTATGTATACCATGTCTTTTTCTTGTTTCTAGCATTTTAATATTTTTACTTTTCTAATTAAGTTTTTCTTAAAACCATGTTTAATATGTCAAAACTATTTCAATATCTTTTCTTTCAATTTATCTATAATTGTCACTATGTTCATATTTTATATAATTTATTCATTATGTATTCTATCTTTCCGATATTTATCATGTCATTTTTATTATAGCAATACTTATTTTGGAAGTATGGTTTTCTTTCACTTCCCAACATTCACTGCCATACACGACTACAAATCTTATAGTGTTACAATAAATTTCTCTTGAAACTTCAGTGAAATTTTACTCACATAAAACCAATGTGGTAAATCATCACTTCATCCATCGTACTTTTATCCTATAGTTAACATCATCATATTATTCATCTTTTGGATAATTTAACCAAGATATTTAAATTGAGTATTTTCAAAATAATATTACTCAATCCAAATTAGTTCTCCCATCATTTCCCCTTTGGATTTCATTAAATTTAAAAATACATGTATTCTTTCTTGGTTCTACTTATCTTCAAACGCTTAAACTCCAAATTGTTTCTCCTGAGTTCTAACTTCATATTAACTGTCTCATCTAACAGTACAATATTATATGCAACCATGATATACCTTGTTTTGTTATCTTGCATATTCTTTGTTAATTCATCCATAACTATTGCAAAATGGTAAGAACTTATACAATAATTTTGATATTTTTTATGCATATCCGTTTCTCACATAATTTATGGTACAAATCTGGTTGAAGACTCACATCTACTTTAACCTTTAATTCTTTTGTCAGACAAAATATTATGGCTCCAGTTACCATCAAATGCTTGAAATGCTGAATGGATGCAAGGCAATGGGTTGCAAGTTCCTTGTTGCAGGTCGAAAAATTGATGGGGTTTTTAAGGTGAATCAAGCTGCTTATATCATTTATGTGGTTCTGATGTGATACCCTTGTTAAAAGTTTGATACGGTGGTGAGATGTCAGGTTCTCGAAGACTTTGTGATTCCAGATGAATTGAAGAGCAAGTTTGTGTCAATACCAGAGGAAAAATTCCAAATGGATATATCATCAACTCATATAAGAAAAACCCTTGGGACTCAGGTAAATGCTATTGGCAATTTTTTTCACAATGTGACGAAAGACATACTATCTAAACTTTTCTGCCTCCCTTCTTGAACTTTTTAGTCCTCTTATTTTAAATTCTTGATAACTTGCGATATGCCAATTCACATTTCAGATGTGAAATCCGTTGTCTGCCTACTTGCTCGGTGCTCCAAGTTCAATAGTTCGCATCCTGAGAATTGAACATTCTCTACAGCTTACCATGATATATGCTTACACTCCTAGAGTGGGAGAATTGAGGAAGAAATCCAGAACATAACCTAGAGAACATTTCCTTTATTTGAGCAAAAAAATAAGTAAAAATTATGGAACTGCCTAATATGTAGTCCCATGAAACTGAGAAGCACAAAGGAACTAGTAACCGTGTGGGGTAACAGCAGTTCCTTCACTAGATTTAACCCGTTGCGGTTGCATGGGGTTAACAACAACCATATTTTTAAGCTGGCGATTATCTAACAAGAAAGCATTGTTAGTACTCGGTTCCGTTATATTCTCTCTCTTTCCCCTTGCCCAAGGATTACAAACTCGTCGATCCATGATAGGTTGCTAACGCAATGTTTGTAACAGAATTAAACATCTGTCATTTTTTTATTTCGAAATTTCTTGCACAAATGAGACATTAATTGAAATACATGTATTGAACTCTATCAATTTTGTTATTAACATTCTTTTTTCTTGCACAAATGAAACAAGCTCCTAATTAATAGAGATGCATGTGATAATGGAAAGTAAACAGGGAATATGGTAAAATGTGATGGACGAAGTTGAGTGTAACATGACGCGTCCCAGTAGCAAGTATGAAACATTAATTAATTGCCAACCAGTCGATTGTTTTTAAGCTAACATCCAAAGTTGATGCATTTCGATTTTTTGATCTGTGATCAAGCATGATGATTGATGAGCCGAGGATGGCATCCCTGTGGGAATTGGGCGTTGGAGAACCATGGTGAGCTCTCATACGAGATCATTCTGGAGCTTCCCTGGTCTTGCGTGAAGCACTAAAACTCACTGGTTTCTTGCAAAATGAAGCTCCCGTAAGTCTCCCGTAGGTCAAGGAGGAAACATGTGTAGAGAGCAAGAGATAGCTGTTAGTTGATTGATCTTGGCATAGATATCTTTGACTGCTGATTTGGTCAAAAGTAGGTGGATTCAGACGGTTGGATTTACTCTCTCTCTCTTGTTTGGCTTTTGAATACATCTCTATTATACCTCAATAAAACATCTTAAAAATAAACAATTTGGTTTAAGTTTTAGTTTTCAAACGTAATCTCTTTATCAGAGATAGAAAACTTTTGTTTCATTGCTTTATCTTACGTTTCTTTTCTCATTTGTATATATATATATATTATATTTATCTAATAAGTTCTGCCTTTCACTCCAGCGCTCACCTCAAAACACCTCTTAAAAGATCTTTCCTAAAATCAATAAATACCATGTGTAAATATTTATTTATATCATTATATTTTCCCATTAAACTTCTAATAAGAAAATAGGTTTTAGTTTAGGTCGACTAACTATAAATGTAAAATAGTTGGTTGAAATACTTATGCAATCTATTAATATCTACTCCACAACTATTTCACAATTTTATAGTATAACTTATAAATTTGACCTCATTTGAAAAAAACTTCTTGAGACAAATGATTAAGCATAAGAATAGTACAACATAACGACAAGAGAAACTAAACAAACTATTATACGAACAAGAGATCAGACCTTTAAACCAGTATATAAGAAACTTGGAAGTAAATAAGGTTAATATATTATTTATAGATTTGCAAAGATGAGAGAAATGTCTCATGATCTTAACCGGGTCAAATACATCAATGATAAAGAAGAAAAATATTTTGATCAAAGATAATGGCATTAAATAAGGATAGAAAAGTTATTTTTATACTCTTTTTAATGATAACTTTGTTAGAAACATGGAAGACAGAGAATGTAACAAAGCTCAAAATGAATTATATTAGGAGAATTAACAAAGTTAAGAAAATATTGAAGAGGATGAAAATGAGACATGTGATCCTGATAATTGTAGATATGAAAAATTGGTTTAATTATAAGACCTAATTTTTTTTTCTAAAAATAAAATTTTGATTTCCTACCGAAAAGTACTTTTCCACCAGCCGAGAGAGCTTCCCAACATCTAGGGCTAAAGTGCCCCACCCCAAGGTGCATGACCCCTACCCTAGGGTGCATTAGCTATACCCCAAGGCCTATGGGCCTCACCCCAGGGTGCATTAGCCTTGATTCCTATTTTTCAGGTTCCTGAATACCTTTTTCATCCTTTCAACTTCCCTAAGTTTATGTGGCCTAGTCTAGGGCATATGCACCCTTGACCCTGGTGCATACACATGGTGGAAAATCTCTCGCCAAGTCCTTTGGTTTCTAAGAATTTGCCATTTTTGTTTGGCATGACCTCATTGTCGCTTAACTAGATGTGCCCTAAATAAGGTGAATACACTCAGCGAGAATTATCCTACTCCTGATTTCATGGCATTTGTTATTTTTCTCTAACTAGATGCACCCTATACCGTAGCACATCTGCTAAATACTTACAAACACAATCTCCTGTGATTTTGGCTAGATTTAGGGCCTCTCCCAATAAAAGGAGACCTCTCCTAATGTTCTAGAGGTTTTGGTTTTCTTCCTCCCCATCCTCCACCTCGTCTCAATCTTATCCTTTTTTAAGAAATACAATTTTCTTCCACTTTTATAAGCATAGTTCATAGACACATCCCGCCTACTAGAGCACTTCTGTCAAGCTCCATTTGAACTTCTTTTCTCAGCCACTTCGCCCCTTATTTTTGAAATTCTGAAGTCTTCTAGAGGCTCCTCAACATCTGTAGAAGGATTCCACACTAGTTGAAGCTGAAGAACCCCACTAGAAGCCAAGGAGAAGCCGATCTTCCTCCTCACGTGCATGAAGTTCTTAGGCATGCCCACACTAGACCACGTCTACATATACGTGCCCACACTAGACGACGTCTACCAAGAAGTATATGAAACTGATTTTCAATGTTTTCTTCGCCATTTCTCAAGTTATAATGCCCCCTTCTGCAGATTCTCCATATTTTCTTGTTATTTGCTCAAAAACCAAGTCTACATCTATGACGACCACGATGAGACACTTTTTCTCAAAAAGGTTTTCTCAATTTGTTCTTTGCATACACAACATTCTATCTCTAAAGCGCCCCATTCTAGGTGCATCCACTTGAACATGCTTGGCACCCAGGCACATCTACCAAACATTGCAAGCTCCTCTTTTCTTTTTGGTTCCCACACTAATCATTGAACATTTCTAAATTTGTTTACTATTGTACTATCTTTATTTTAGTTTATTTACATCATATATCTTCTCTTGTCCCCTACAAGGGCACCTCCTTGGTTTTTCTTTGAACCAACTTCTACCATCAGAATCACCCTAGGACCAGCGCATGTGCCTTAAACCATGGCACTTCTAGCCTGTCACTAGACAGATCCTGCTCTTCCAATTCTCGTGTGAACCAAACTTGTTCTTAGTAATTTGAGCATGCTATATATCGCTTTCTAGCTTAGTTTTGTGCTTGTTTTGCATATTTTTGCATCATTGCTTGCTCTCCATCGTTGTCATCATTACTTGCATAAGATTTGATTAGGTATTGGCTTGTGTGGCCTCTAGTTGTATCCACACGAGCTGCCTCCATAGCTGGGTTCTCCTTTGTTTCGGACCTTTCGACTCGTCTTAGATGAAGTTCCATCGACTCTCGACGGCCTCCAGCATGGGAAAACATGAAGGAGAGAGGTAGGGACGAATTTTACAGCCTTGGCTTATGGGGCTCACGCTCAATTCACTATTATATAGAGAATTTGTAGTTTTTCATAAAACTCCCTTCTTTCTCTATATTTACACATTTGCCCCCAAACTTATGGAATAGCCCTTATGTGTGTGACCTACTAGGCCCAATAGCTCATTTGGTTAAGGCCTAACTAAACGAAAAACTTTTTTTAAATTAAATCTATTATCTCATAATAGATTTAATGGCCTATTGATCATGAAGGGTACAAGTCACATCCTATGACCCTAAATAGCTTCGGGGATAAACTCCTCTCCAAAGAGTCTTTTCATCATCGGTTATCACATAGCTATAAAACTTTGTCCATCTAATGTCCCAGTTGGATAGGAATACGGCATTGACTGTCAACTCCTAAATATACCGACACTATGAAATCTTGTACTCGTAATTGGATCAATTGGAAAACTCTTTCCCAATTATCCTATCTACCTTGGCCAAGAATTTAGAGTACTATTCATAAGACATTCTCTCTCCTATCAAGAGTGGACGATCCCCTATTGTTCGCTCAATTGCCTCCATCGAGTTTCCCATATATTTAATCCATTAACTATACAAGACCACAATACTAAGTGATCCATAAGTCAATAGTCAAAGTACATGGTACACCTGGCAAGACATCATTGGCGACTCAGATAAAAGATCCAACCATGCAACTGTGATTATAGAATACCCTGATCGACAGTTTGGTAAGATACCATTCATGGATTCTATAGTGGTTAGTTCAATGAACTCATTCCTCTAATGAGCACCTATACATGTATCTCAATGTCCCCACACTAATGACCAATGAGATCAGTCATTCTCATCATATGAGAAGATATCATATACATTAGTCTTATTGGATTCTTGATGTCCCGTCTCGAGGATTCTACGACTAGGAACATTTAGAGTACATGCTTTTAGATGATTGATCTCATTATCATGATCTCATCATGATTCAATTATCATTACATTCAACCTAGGACTTCATTACTATAGACACATCTCGATAGTGCAAGTAATAAATATTATGCCATTTATACTGAATAAGATATTACAAGAAATATAAAATCATATCATATATGATTGGCTTGTAGGACATACATTTCTATCAATTGAGCCATCATTAAATTTTTTGATGGGGTTCTTGGGCTCAATTTATTTCAAACTTGAGGTCTTTAACATCTATAATACTATATTTTAGGCAAAGATACAAGTTTCAAACCGGTCGGTATGGCAGCTTGGACTTCTCTCTTTTTTTTCTTCTTCCCTTCTCTTGTCCATCTTCTGGATTCCAGGCACCCCCTTTATGGAGTGCTAGGCACCCTATTGGTGGGGCACCAAGTGCCCCCTTGATGGGGTGCTAGGACTTGGCAATCAATGGCTCTAGAATTTGAAAGGTCGCACCTCTTCATTGGTATCTTTGGAGGTTTTCACCTTTTTCGCACCTATATAAAGGGGGTGGGACATCATTCTCTTGTTCTTTGGCTATAGGGAGCATGTCAAGAGTCTTTGCATCTCGTGAAGATCATCCTTTGGCTTTTCTTTCATCATTTCTATAATGGCGTCTTCCCTGAAGTATGCTCATTTCTTTATGGATAAGAAATTTTTGTAGATCTATAGGCATATGAGGAATCGTGTCATCTCCAGCTGAGTATGTTCTTATCCCATTCTTTCTCTCTTTTTTCTCTTTCTTCCTTCTTTCTTACCTTTTCCTTCCAGCCTTCAAGTTGTTAAAAGCTTGTGTTCAGAACCCAGGCACCCCCTTAATGGTGCTCCTGTAGTTATAGAACTTTGCTTTTTTATTTGTTTATTTTATTTCATTCTATGTTACACAGGACCTTCCACATTACCCTAGAATACACCAGTATGACCAAATGTTGTATATGACTAAGCTCATGACAGTGCTCAATCTACATGCTTGGACTATCTTGATGGATTGGAACTCTAAGGTGTACTTGTCTATACTCACCATGGCATTCAATACTTTAAGTATTTCCCCTTAGTTGGTGCTCCGATTAAGGTATGGCATTTGGAGACCCTCACAATCATTTTTGATACTTTTAAATTCTTTTGGAGGAGGTTGAGTTTCTTCTTGGGCTTCATCAAATGCAAAGGGGCAAGAAGATAATGCCTTCATTCCTTCCAACCAGATTTCCTACTTCGATTTTTTCCAAGAGCTCATGACTCCCACTAAAGCTCATTCCTTGATCATGGGTAGCCTCATTCAACACTCGACACAAACTATACATTACTATTTTCATGAGGTGCTACGTGCAATGATGAAGTTTGCTAAAGAACTTATTGTACCTAAAACAAGTAATGAAGATCCAAATGTTCTACATCATCATAAATGTCTCCATCAAAATTTTAAGGTAATGAACGTTAACTATTGTTTGAGTTATCATTATTTTATGATACTTATGCACATGAACTTTACAGGTTGCTATTGGTGCTTTAGATGGAACTCTTATTCATGTAAATGTTTCAATAGAAAAATAAGCAACTTATAGGGGAAGAGGGAGGAAAACATGTTACCAAAATGTATTAGGAGTTTGTGACTTTAATATAATTTTCAAATTTGTATTTGCCAGATGGGAAGGAATTGTTCATGATTCTAGAGTACTACAAGAGGTAGCGTTTGACACAAACCATGGATTTCCTTTCCTACTGCAGGTAAGTACATACTTCTTTTCTGCACATTATATAAATGTGTTTTATATAAAATATTAATTATGATCTTGTTAACTTTGTGATGTAGATAATTATTATCTTTATAATGCAGTATACGTCAACACTAGATAGTTTATGTCGCTATATCGAAACACAAGATATTGGATCAATGATTTTCGTCATCAAAGGAGTGCTCAAAGTAAAGAAGAACTTTTTAATCAAGGTCACACAAAATTAAGAAATGTGATTGAGAGGCCATTTGGTGTTTTGAAAGCTCAATATAAAATTTTGAAGAGTATGCCACCATATACATTAGAAGCACAACGTGATATTATTATTGCTTGTTGTGCACTGCATAATTATTTGAGAAGAGAAAAAGTCAAAGATGATCTATTTGAGATATATGAAAATCCATATGCAAATATCGATCAAAGCGAACATGAAATCAAAGACTCATCAATTAGAGGTGGAAGTCGATAAGAAGAACAACAATTCATGAACAACTTGCATGATAATATTGCAAATACATTATTTGCAAATCGAAGGGCACGTGCAAAACGACGTGCATTGTGATGAGTGTCCCATTGTTATCATTTTCACTAGATTATTGTTATATTGAGACATAAACTTTTCATTTGAATGAATTTATTGAACTTTCATATTTAATGTTTTGTGAAATAATCTATGATGTATTAAGTTATAACATTCAGATGTGTTATCAAACAATCATGTGTATTCAATTTTCAGATTCAGATGTTTTATCAAAAAGTCTTATATTTTTAGTCTTCAGATTCAGATGTTTTATCAAACAGTCTTAGTCATTAAGTTTTCAAATATATGTGCTACATATTGAGATGTAAGAGATATTTCTCAAACTTCAGACTTCATATCTCAGTGTTATCAAATGCCACTTTAGGCTACTACACCATCTTAATAAGGTGGATTGTAGGGTTGCTTAGGTGGATCCACTAGTCAATCAAGTGGATCTCATTCTCCGAGAGATCCACCTTAATCTACTCCTAGTGAGTCTAGTACATCTCAGGTAGGTGTTTCTTGGCCTACTCTCATAACACCTCCATTTGTAGGTAGTTTATCTTCTATCGCCTAAGGTATACTAAATATTTTAAAATCATTGGTGTATATATCATTTTCTAAAATATTGTTATTTTGTGATTAATTAGCTAAATATAGTATATGTGGGAGAGGCCCAGCTAGATTATATATTGTAAGAACATTAAGTCATCGAGAGACCTTGAGTGTCAAATGAGTAGACAGTTGGATGTAGGCCTGTATGGTCAAGAATTTACAACCAACTTTGGAATTTGCAACAAAGCGTATTGTAATTCATGGCAACAAAATTACATCACTCCACCAGAGAATAAAATGGCATTTTATAAGATCTTGAGGTAAATATATTATTCTATTCATTTTGAATGTATACACAATGGTTAATAGTGTATTATTAATTAGTATTAATATAGTGATTATACAGCAACATTTTACAATTGAGCGACATGCATCCATAGATGTAGATATCTTAAGACACATGGGTGAGATAGAAAGAAAGCAAAAAACACATTTTAAACAAAAGGTAATAACATATTTAGTTTTTTTTCAATTGTTGTTTGTTAAAAGTGATAAAATTTATGTATCCAATATTTTACTAAACAATCACTAGAGGAGACCCATGAGAATGTGTCTCCACAATGTGATGATGACCCATGATTTCATGTGTGACATATAGGTCAAAGATGACAATAAGGTAAAAAAATATTTTTCATTCAAGCATGATATTTTAGCAATTATTAAATGCTAATCAATTTCTTTGTAGGCACTTATTCAAAGAAATAAGAGTAATAAAAATCATTAGCTGGAGAAAGAATTTGTAAGTATCTACTTTAATTATTATTATTTATTTAGTAGAGTTTCAATGTATTCTAAAGCTAAGGAAGAATGTCTCCCTACACATCTAAAGGTCTTCCAGATGATGCAGACACATTAAAAGATAGATGGATCGATGGTCTAGAATAATGAACAAAGTTGCCAAATGATGCTAAATGTCTAATTTATTAGTCTAAATTTGACATTTAATTATAATTAAATATTAATATAATTTTTAATTTTAAGATAATATACAAAAATTGATGAATACCCAAGAATTAGAGGAATTAGATGCTGGGGAATCTGAATCTCCATTTAATCCTAATGATGCATGTATATCCATCTTTGGTAAAGATAGATCATGATGGAATCATTGTTCTCGCAACACATGGTATGGTAAGTCTAGTGGAGGTACTTCTACCTTCACGACTCAAGAAGTTTAAATGCTTATGGGGTGTTTGGTTGCATGATAAATGAGGTTTTTATTTTAATTTTTAAAAATTGTAAGAAAACTTGTTAAAAGAGGTTTTTGACAACCATGACAATTTTATGTTTTGAAAGTGATTTTCTTCTTAAACAAAAAAAGAGGGTCTCACCTCTTTCTTTTTTCTTGTGGTCCCCCACTTTATTAGGTCATGTGCGGTGGTTACTCTTTTTTGTAATAACATCCCTCCAAACATGATAATTTTATGTCATGAGTTGGTTTACTTTTTATTTTAATACAATTTTTTATCATGAAAGTGTACAAAAAATTATCATGCAACCAAACACCCCATTAAAGTGAAGAGGGACAGGTTGGAGAAGCAACCTCAAATGAAGGCTCAATGTCAATCTAAGATTACTTCTTTGAAGAAGTAGCTAAATGATTAACAAAAATCATTTCAAGAAACAAGTGAACACCTAACACTAAGATATGAAAATATGAATCTAAGATTCCTAGCACGAGTACTTCCATCAACATCTATGTTACCTCCGAGACAAGGAGAGGATGATGACAACAATGACAATGATGAGGAGGGGTCTTTTGGGGAGGACGTATGATTGCCCTTATCCCATTTAATTTTATATAAACTTTTGAGTTGCGTAAATTGTCATTCTTATTTATATAGTTGTAAAAAGTTGTGATTGAATCTTATGCCATTGAAGCCTTCTTTTTATGTAAGCTAAACATGTGATTTATAATTTTTATTACCTCATGTACGAATGGATTCATGTATGGATTAGATGTTCTTATTATCTCATGTATGAATGGATCTATGTATGGATTGGATGTTCTTTTTGCGTCATGTATGAATGGTTGTATGGAATGGATGTTTTGGCAATTGTTTGAAAGAATGAATGTATGGATATGTGTTCCTTTGTATAGTTGAATTTGTATGGAATGTATGTATTTAATGAAGATGACAACGACTTAATTTAATACATGAATAAATAGATATAATTGTGTGTGTGGAATGACAACTTGATTTGTATAGTTGAATTACCAATGTACATGTATAAATCACGGATTTTTCACATTTCTTATATTTTTTTTGAATTTTGACTATTTTGGCGACGGCATAACCCATCGCCAATGTGAGACTAGTGACACCTCAGTCATCACTTATAATTACTGATGACGGCTAAAGATGTAGCCAAAATAGTCAAAATTCACCTAAACAACATTTTAGGTCATTCTGCACACGTTTGGTGACAACTCCAAGTCAGCCGCTGTTAGTATACATCTTAGGAATGACTTAAAGTTGTCACCGTAGATGTGAGAATGCTATTCAGGGACATTCTTGCAATGGCTTAAGATGTTACTGGTAAAATGCTGACAACTACTTAAGTTGTTGCTGATAATTTATTGGAGATGACTTTCTCATCATTGTAAACAACTTTAGTGATGATGGCTTCACGTATAGTCATCATTAATATCACTGGTAATGGGCTTACTTACGATGACTAAGTGATAACATTGAAGCCATTGCAACAAGATTTTGGCGATGACTTGCAACCGTCGCCATTAACTATCCTCTTTGGGGTAAACCATCAACTATATTGAATACAAATATCCATTACCCTTATGTAAAGTCCAAACAACAAGATATTAATCAAAATTGAAACATCCACATCAAATTTTAAGTAGTTTAAATTTTTTGATCTAATAGACAATCTAAATTATTATTTCTGCTTAAGAACATTATCTTTTAATCATCAATTCAATCCAATCCAAATCAATATACACTTGAGTAGGTCACAATGGACCTTCTAGTCATGTTATGCTCTAATATCACTTTTGTCATGACCCAAAAAATGCATCGTAATGGAGAATTCGAGATCGCAACATCAAAATTAGAATTCTCAATTGAAAAACTTGGAGAACCAACACAATCTCAACTCCATAACAAATAACATGTAAAACATTATGGCTATCGACCTACCCTTATTTATCCATGATTTAACCTTAGAAATTAATCAAATTAGTCTTAAATAATAGAGCCTCAAAATCACAATAAACATTAAGGTCCATACAAAATGTCCAACACAATTAAGCAACTCACAACAACCTAAAGATAATAGATAAGTCACTTGTTGTCAAACTCTCATGCCTCAAAGTCAGCTTAAACTCCACACCTGGCAAGGGTGCCTCGTTGCCTGTAAATGCACATTAACAAAAGGGGGGTGAGTAACATGTGATTCAGTAGGATTTACACCTTTCTCTTACATGTAAGATAGGGTTTGATTCCTACATTGGTGCTTAGTAATGCATACCTTTTGCCAAATCACATAGAAATTTATACAAATAGCTAATTCATTGCTTCTTTGCATATTTACATCATATGTTTTATTTCTTTAACCTTATATTTACTCACATGGTTTTCTTTAAGTTGAGCATCTTGTCATTAAGGTGATGACTAAACATTTACTATGTATTAAGAAAGACTCCTAAATGCACCACAACTTTTAGATGCAACCAACTACATATATACACTATATCTTAACCATACTATCATGAATTGTTAGCTAATACATGTAAGACTATCATCAATCTATATCGACATGTCATGTCATACCTAACACTTTCTTTCATACACCAAAATGTAAGAAACACCATCTTACATTCATAAAACATGTGTTAGCATTTGCAACCTTTCACAAAACTTGCACAAAGTCTACTATATATATCAATAATCATATAGCTGAACTAAATCTTATAGTGCTTCCATACAGTGATGTACTTAGGATAAACAGTAGTATCTTGGATCAAATAATACAACTGATTGTTCTATTAATCCGTTACCCTTTAGTCAACTAATTTAGTTGGGTGAAATACATATCATATATCATATCTTAAAAACACCACATGTTCAAATCTTACTGGGCCTTCCTGGTCTATAATAATACATCACATGCATGCATAACTATTCTACTAACAATTACAAGTAACTCTAATAAGCAAACTTTCTTATTCACATAATTAAGTGTATACCTCATACATATACAATATGCCACAATTGAACACACATAACTATATACAAGTTTACAGTACAATATATCTCAAGCACAACCTTTTAAGTGGTGATATATATGTCGAGTTAACACATCATACAATGACACATCTAACACATGTATCATTTTATACTTACATTATTGATTATATGCTATAATTCTTTTAAAACTAATATATGCTTGATCATCTTATATATTCAATTGTCAAATAGAGTTATTTATGGATTCTTATTAATAAAAGTATATTAACATTACATACTTGCTCAAATAACAAGGATTTTCACATGAACTAAGTGATCATGCTTATTATATCGAATAATTACTAATCTTATTAATTCCATCATGGCTAATAATATGTGAATACCATTAACTTGTAATTTAAAGTTATCTATTCATGTTTCCTTATTTCAAACATACTTTCGTCACATTTTTTATTTTTAAAGAATTAGTAACATGAGATATAATATCATGCTCAAATATTAATCACATCTTAATGAAAGTATTTTAGCTTGTGTTTACCTTCATCGATTATAACGTGGGGTAAACTTGGACACCAATCTCAACTGATGCTAAAACACCAACTAAAATGACTTTAGGTGATCCTCGAGATACGCACATCAAGTTTACCGAACGGTAATAGGGCACACGGTGGAAGGGACCGACTAAACTTAGATCACATCAAGCGGCCGCAATGGCGGGCATAAAAATAGAAGCAACAGGTGCATAGACCGGTGTTGGTGTGCACATGTCTATGGGCATGTAGAAAGCATGCACAACAAAAAGAGCATTGATAGAAAGCAGAACAACTATTGTTGAAGGTATCAAGGTAGTAACAATAATAAGAAGACAGTGCTAATAACTTTTTGTCATAGATGTTTATTGACATATAAGAGAAAGAGAAAATGAGAGGCATCGATTATCAAATTGATTAAGAGACAAATGAGATAGGGAAAGATGTCACCGTGCAAGAGAGAGTGAGAGAGGAAATCAATGATGTGCATCAATGTTGTGTGTAGTTGAGGTGGAGAAAAAAGGGATGATAGAAGATATATTATATAAAAATATAATAATAAAAATAAATATATTTACTATTTTATTAATAAAAATTATAAAATTTAAATTTTATTGAATTATTTTAGTTTACATAATAAATAAAAATAAAAATAAAAATATCACGATTTTAATATAAACGATATCAGAATTGTAATAACTTAACTTTTATCGAAATACAAGTAAACAGTAAATTCCAGAATCCGACCGGTTTACAGTTCTACCGTAATCTCTTTCTGCGGCCACGACCGGTTCGGTCCCCGGCGATTCTGAAACTGCCCACTGTCGCGGCCACTCGTTCAAGACAAGTGACGATACATATCACAGCGCACTGCATGGCAGCTGTGGGAGAGAGGATGGCGGCCCACTCTTGCTGTCGCTACTGCTCCTCCCCCGACTACTCTCACCAGTCATCACCTTCCTCCCACTGGAGCAGGGGTAGGACCGTGCTCTTCTCTCCAATTCCCAGCCTCAGCTTCACCCCTCGTTCTCGCCCTCCACCCAGCATCTACCGAAGCAGAACGCTCAGGAAACTGCGAGTTCACGGGTACGCGTAGCTTTTTGTTGGAACCCTTGCCCCCAATTTCTATATACGGCTTTAACCGTGTGCTGCTTTGCAGTTCGTCCGGTGAGAGCAGCGGTACGCCTGTGGCGTCAACGAGACCTCCAGCGCAGTCAAACGCGGTTGCCAGGCTTACTTATCTCGAGGTAGTATGCTTCTGGTGTTTTTTTTTTCTTTTTGACTGAATGCAAATGATTTTACCTTTCCGCCAGATGAAAAATGTGTCATTCGCAGGGCAACAGCTGGTTGTGGGATGTGGGAAGCCTGAACATCCTGGTGGATCCTGTTTTGGTGGGTAACTTGGATTTTGGGATTCCTTGGCTCTATGATGCTGCAAAGAAGTTCTTGAAGAGATTCAGGGTAAGTCTGGTACGATGTACCTGGTAATTGTGGTTGCACAATTATTATCTCCATCGTCGTTTTTGTTTTAACGACATCAACTTATTTATTCAAGTGAAGAGGTTTTGTTCTCGAAATGGTCTGATAGGTTTCTTATTTTCATCATTTATTTTTGACGCTGTCAGCTTGAAGACCTTCCGGAACTTGATTGCTTGCTGATAACACAAAGCCTTGATGATCATTGCCACGTCAAAACTTTAAAGCCACTGGCAGAGATGCTTCCAAATTTGCTTGTGATTGCCACTCCGAATGCTGAACCTATCTTAAGTTCTCTGTTTAAAAATGTGAGTACCTTACTTGGTTCTGTAGTCTGTTGGATTTGGGGAAACTTTTGGACATAGGATGTTTTCCATTCAAGCAGTGTGACCTGTTTTTGCCACTTACTTTCAAGCAGTGTATGTTCTTACCTTTTGCAAGGCTATTTTGAATGGCTACTGAAGCATATGGGATTTTGAAATTTTGTTAACTGGCAGAATGCATCTTACAATCAAGATGTAATTAATTATGCTTTCATCCAGTCACAATGAACCATGGGTAACCTTTGGATATAAGATGTATTCCATTCATTCAGTGTGACATGTGTATGCCACTTACTTTTATGTGGTGTATATTCTTGCCTTTGTGCATAGTTGTAAAGGCAACAAGGCATCCAATGATCCAAGTGACTCACTATTGGTGCCAATTCTGCTTGTGTGACATGACAACCACTTAAGTGGGCATCTTTTGGGCCCCAAGAAAGGCACCCAAGCAACTAGGGCCCTTTTGGCACCTTAAATTTGCACAATTTTTAGAGGAAGTAACAAATGAAAAAATTCACTTCTCCTCAAATCCTATTTTGTATGGGATTTAAGTCCTAAACAAATTAGTATCTATAAATATTCAGCTCATGGAATGTCCTACAAGCCTAAATATATGGCTGGACTACCAACAGTTGAGGTGCAATGGATGCTCAATATTTGGGCACCAATACATGGAGCTAATTGCTATCAAATAAGGGCCAAGAAAAGGGCATGCCAAATTGAATTATAAGTGGCATGCTCAGTATACACATATGGTCCTATTAGTTGAGAAGTCCAAGCCCGGTCAAGAGTGTTGTACAAGATATTCTAAAGCACTACATTTTCAAGATGATTGATCAATTGGCTATAACAAAAGGAGTTTAAGAGGGGCAGCATATATGCTAGACAGATGGAACATGGTGATTTATGTGCCTAATCTGATGGCTAAACCACCAGCATATGAAGGCTATATTGGATGCTGACACTTATCACCAAAATCATAAGTCAACAGGAAGATTGGCATATGCTCAAGGGAATCTGAACACGGATTGACAGGTTTGAGTATGCAGCCGGTTGTCATCAGACTTTAAGTTTAGAAACTCCAATGAAAAGGCTTGACACCTACATGCAAGGCATCAAGCAGAACACATATATCTCTGACTGTGACCGGGGATATAAGAGTGAGATAGGGAAGGCTTTCCCTCAATTCTACTGTTTCTGAGGAAGGTATGGCAACCTAAGGGTTGCCTATTCAATTGGATGTTCTTGGGAGCTTATAAAACATGGACTTAGAATTTACTAAGTCCAGGATGTTAAGGCTACAAGTTCAGATACATATATGTGAAGTTGTCAAGGTCAGGAGCATCTCAATTATAAAAGAAATACATATCATATACCTGGGATTGTCGATGAAGTTCAAGTAGAGAGAGTTGTGATCTCTAAACCCCAAGGCACCAATTGGCTGATCAGATGGGAATTTGGGCCTTGAATGCCTAGACAGTAGGGAATTGGCCACTTCATAGCTCTAATGGCATGCAGGTCCAAGCACAACTGAGCAAATATACAATAAGAACTAGCACTTGGAAAATCTGGAACATCTTCAGAATTGGAAGATGTTATATCATTTTTTATTTTCGCTGCATCAGATATGCACTCTGAGGGAGATTAAACAGTCAAAAGACTGTTTATTCAATCAGAAATTTCTAGAAGTCTGATTGTAATCACCTCAATTGATGCAAGAGATCATATACTTGATATCTCCAATGGAAAAGAAAGAGAAGAAACCATGTTCTTTAAATACTGATTGTCACCAATTGGAAGTTCAAATTCCTGTACATGGGACTGTTCAGCTGATGGCCAAGTACAAGTCAAACAGGAAATATCAACATCTGGTATGTCTAGATATGTTCAGACCACTAAGAGGAATAACCCCCTCTCAAGGATGGGATTATCTCAATTGCAAAAGATATATCATATATCTGATGTTGCCTATGTAGGATCAAAGAAGAAGACCCATGTTCTCTAACATCTAATGCCAATTGGCTAAACAGATGGAGAAATAGGACAATTTGGACCTTGTTCGGTTTGGAAACTGCCAAACCGATGAAAGATGAATACCCTCACAGCTCTCATGAGCATACACAGGTCTGAGCACAGCTGGGACACAGTAGATTGGCACATATGCACAGCTGATTGACACATGCACATAAGCAGGTAAATCTGATTTTGTCCAGCCCATAAATGGCCAGAAAAGTTTATGTATGATCTGGACCCATTTAGAGAGAAAACAAGATAAAAAGGGACCTGATAGGCCTGATTGTTGTTCAGAACTGAAGATAGCTTCTTTTCACTTTTAACTATGTTGGATGCCTCATTATGCATCTAGGGTATCTGATGTAACCTCAAATTTAACAAAAAGATTGATTCTCTTTGTTTTGGAAATTCATTTTCCTTTTGAATTTGAATTAGACCTTAGCATTGACTTTGTAAGAAAATAGATGATATTTTATAAAAGTACTAACTAGGGTCGAAATTTATGTTGAGGTTGTTAGGTTCTTTGAAAATTTATTTTGACCTCTCCCCGTCGGATGGTGCGAAGATCCGACGTTAATTACATCGAGATAACTCGAATACCCTTGATTATCGTCATAGCAACTCATTGAATAGAAGACATGCATTCACAAAATAAACATTCACACATAGGAGAAAACAACCCCATGCAATCAGTGGAATGCAAGCATTTGATTTATTTGCATTTTGAATTTGATTTGAATTGAATTAAATTTGTTGGTTTGATTTTGATTTGAATTGAATTTAGTTTGAGTTGAATTTGATTGGTTGAATTGCTTTTAGTTTGGGTTGAAATTTGATTTGTTCATTTTATTTAAGTTTGGTTCAATTTGAATTTGTTGATTGATCTTAAACTTGATTTGATTTTGATTTAATTTGTTTATTGTTTGATTTTTTGTTTGAAGTGAATTTTGTTGGGGTTGATTTATTTAAATTTAGTTTGATTGGAGTTGAATTTGAATTAGTTGATTGATTAATTTGGATTATTTTTATTGAGTCTGACTTGATTTAATTTGTATTTGAATTGATTTGATTGAGTTTGAATTTGTTCGGATTTGTTTTGAATCTGGCGGATTTTATTTGTTCGGTGGATTGTTTGATTTAATTCGGGTTGAATTTTATTTTATTAGAATTCACTTGAATTTAGTTAATTGAAATTGAATTTGACAGATTGCCTGACTTGGAATTTCTTTTAACAGATTTGTTCTCAATTCTGGTTTAATGTTCTTGAGTTAAGATTTAATGATTTACAATTTGTTGATCTTCTGGTTTGGGAATTCAGATTTCCTTGGAACTTATAGATTTCTGATTTGCTTGAGCATCTTTTATTAATGTTGGCTTATGTTTTAATTAAGCTTAGGGTTAACCCATTTCATAATTTATGAACTGCCTGGCTCAAAGATGACCGAATTGGATGAGATTCAGTTTGATTAAGGCCTAATTACAGAATTCTAATTGGGTTCGGAACTGGGTGGAGTTTGATTTTCAATGGACGTTTTGACTTCTGAGTTCTATTTCTGGGTTATGCAGGTTGGCAGATTTCACACTTTGCTTTCAGATTTCTCGGACCTAACCTGAATTTCAGACTTCTTGCGCATTGCAGGCTCTCAAACTCTCGGTTCTTTGTTTTAGATGCAAAGTTCAGATTTTGATATTTAAATGGATTGAATTCAGATTTCAGATTTGCCTACAGACTACTGAAATTCGGACTTGAAATGGATTCTGCATTTTCAGACTTTGTAATGCACAATTTTCAGATTTCGGACCCTGCAAGATTCAGTTTTCCTGATTTCTTCAAATTCCAAACTCCAGATTCCTGCGTTTTTCAGATTTGCAGGCTTTCTGTACCAATTCAAACTTCAGATTTCTCACAGACTTCTGTTCAGATTTTGAGACCCCAGATTTCTCACGGATTTCAGTTCTTTGCTGTATGTTTCAAATTTCAGAAACGTGGAATCCAGACTTTGAAATTCCCGAAATTCAGATTTTAAGCTCCAATTTCCAGAAAACAGGTTTTCAGAGATTTCTGCACCAAAACAGATTTCGGACTTAGTTCAAATTTTCAGATTTTTTTAATCTCTGGATTTTAGAATTTCAGAGAATTCAGTTCTGATCCTTCGGTTCTGATTTTGAGCCAGGCAGGTCCTTAGCCATTGATTCTTAACAGAATTTCAAATTTCTTAAAGGTTTTAATTTTTTATTGAAATTTCAGATTTAAGTTCAGTTTTTAATGTGCTTGCATCCATTCAGTCCGGCAGGGACTGTTTTCTTCTTGTGACATAAGTCCGTTGCACCGAACATGAAATTTCTTTTCTTTCTTTTTTTTTTACTTGTTCTCAAAATGAGACATGATTTACATCTTGACCAGAAATTTGGTCCTTTGAGTTCTTGATGAACCTGTCAATCCATGGGCGGCATGTACCCGGTCTTGAGTGTAGTCTCCAGCCTTTGATAGGCATCTGGAAATCCTGCCTTGTCTTTTCGAGAAATTTGAGCATGGTCCTGCCTTTGATAGGCACATGCAGTCTTCTCCAACCGGTTCAAGAGTTGAGCATACCCGGCTTTTGAAAAGCTTGTGGGCACTCATCCCATGGTTGGTCTACCTCATTAGCCTATGGTTTGGGCATATTGGCATGTTGATCGTATGCACGACCTCCCCCATGGCATAATGGGCAAAACAACTCCCTCTTGGGGCATGGTAAGACATTGGGGTCTTTAACCAGGACCTTTGTATGTCCACCTTAAAGGGTCAAGGGCGTGCTTAAAGCCGGCCCATTGCTTTCCCTCTTTGTTTTGAATTCTTTTAAGTTTAGCCAAGACCGTAGGCGGGTTTTTAGCCGGCCGGATGCTCGTCTCGGTTTGTTGATTAATTAAGTAGATTGTTATTTAATTTATGTTTATTGTTTATTTTATTCTTGAATTATGGGCCAATAGACGTGCTTAAAGCCGGCCTATTGCTTGCCCACTTATTTTGATTCTTTTAAGTTATGCCGAGACCATGAGGCGGGTTTTTAGCCGGCCGGATGCTCGCCTCGGTTTGTTTAATTAATTAGGTACATTTTTATTTAGGTTTGAACTTGATTGTTCCTTTTAAAAAAAAATTTTTTTTTTGCCACTGGCCATTGAGAGATATTAGGCCTTCACGCGGCCCCTCTTCTTCTCCTTCTTTTCTTCTCTTCTTTTTTTTTTCTTTTTTTTTTAACCTCTTTAGAAGGTGGGCCCCACAATCTGGTTGACCTCCGGTCAACCCCTCCTCCCCGCAGCTTCTCCCGCGCGCGCGCGGCCTCTGGCCGCGGCCGCGTGCTATTTTTTTTTTTTTTGCTTCTTTTTCTCTGGTGGGCCCCACTATTATCCACGCTGGACATAAGTAGGGGAGACATATTTCTTTCCTCTCCCCCCCCTGCAGTCCCGCGCGGAGCTCTTCCGGTCCCGACGGCAGCGCGGCGTGCTCCGGCGACGTTTGCGGTGGCTTCCGGTGGAGCTTCACGGCTTCCGGCGACGCTTGCGGCTCCCGACGGGCTTCTCTGGTGATTGGATGCTCCGCACAGCGATGGCAATGGCCTCAGGAGGTCGCGACGGCGCTGCTTGGAGGAAGGTTTGAGCTTGACGGCATTATTTGGAGGAGGGCTTGAGCTTGACGGCGCCGCGGGGAGGAGACGGCATCTGCGGCGCGATCGGGAAGAGGGAGCACGACTTGCTGGACTTATGGGAAAGGTGAGATCAACTCGACGTTACTGCCGGCTCCTCTCTCTCTCTCCCTGGTCTCCTCTCTCTCTCTCTCTCCTTTTATAAGCATTGCGGGCGCTCCCGTCCCCTATCAGAAGTTGGTTCCGGGATCAGGAGGGACTCCGAACCTCCTGATTGATCCGCCTGCCATCTCGGGAGGATATGGGACTCCCTATAGAGTCCTTTTCCGCGGCGGAGTCCCATTCTCAGAAGGACTCGGAACCGTCCATAACAGGGCGTTCCTGTTCCGAGAGGGACTCAAACCGGTCCTGTTTTGATCACGATAATCCTCCTCCCCCCCTTTTTTTGTAACTCCTTTTTATTCTTCTCCTTGAACAACCGATCTCTTGTCTCGATCAAACAGAAATTTCCCTTTTTTTATTTTCTGCTGAGCCCATCTTTGAGCAGACCCGCGGGCAGCCTCCTCAGCCCATTTAGGAGACTGTCCGCCCCCCTTTTGAGCAGGCCCGTGGGCTATGCTGCAGTATGGATGGCGATGACTTGTTTTGATCTGTTTACAGTGCCTGCACAAGCTGTATACAGACCAGGTTTGGGGAGGGCCGGTCATGCCATTTTTTATTTATTTTTTTTTAATTGGCCTCATTTTTTCAAAAATTTCGGTGTCAACAGTATCATAACAGTAAAAAGGAATATACCTATGGCTGTTGATGTCAATGGAAGAAAATGATAATTTCTTTATCAACTCCTATCCAACTGATGGCCAATTGGATGCCAAAGGGGACTTTAAAATTTGGAAGGGCTCAGGACAGAAGGGGGTTTATCCTCTTGAATTCAACACATCAGATGCTCAATTATGCATCTGGCATGCCATGACAACATAATAAAAGGGGATGAGAATTACCTGTTGCTGCCAATGCCCAAGAAAATAAGACTGAGAATTCCTTTAAAAGCTGGCTTGGTAGACAGGAAATTGGAGCCCGGAGAGAAGAAAACTTGATCTTAGCAGGTCCTGGAAGATGCTTAGAACTGCGAGAGGGTATTTCTTCTCCAGTATAATCTTGACAGATGCTCAATTGGTCACCCAGACCAGCTGCTATAAAACACAATGGTTCTGCTGACAAGAAGGGTGACTGCAGTAGAGAGAGGGAAAGTGATGGGAATCGAATCGGGACATAAGAACCGATTCATGTTATTAATTGAATTGGGATGCAAGAACCGATTATTGATTTTCAAATCTCATGTAATTTTGATTTTTAGGTCAATAATAGGTCCATTTGAATAATTTTCTAATTTTTAGGAATTTTAGTTGATTTGTTTGAGTATTTTCTCAATTTCTTTTCATTTACGGTCTTTTTTCTGCATTTTAACCCTATAAATAGGGCCTCATGTATTCGATTCAGGAGATGGTTGAATAGAAATGAACTTTGCTTTTCCGGTTTTGCCCCTCCTCTCACTTAAACCTCGCGGCGGGTTTCTTCTCTCTCCCCGAGCCTTCTCTTTCGCGAGCGGCTGGCCCGCGACTTCTCCTCCGACAGCGTTTCTCTCCCTCGCGATGGCGTAACCCTAGCGATGGGTCTCCTCTTCGATCCGCCTCCTCCCGCGGTGATCTCGACGGGCGACTGAAGACTAAACTCTTCCCCTCGTCCTCCTGGCGGAGCTTCTTCGTCCGGTCGGCAATTGAGCTTCCTACGGTCGTCACCTCCCTCGGATCAGCTTGATCCCTTTCTTCGGAGGTTGATCCGACGAGCTCCCGTGGAGATATTTTCTTCACTCGATCGGTTCCTCCTCCCGTCCCGGTTGTCTTCTTTGGATCTTCTACCGTTCCGTCGTCCTCTATTCGCTATCGGTGCTCCACAACGGTCCTCCCGAAATCAGTCACGGTTCCATAAGGTCAGCGTTGTTCCTCCCAAACGCCGCGTGGATTCGGTTCCTCCAACCCCCGATTGAGAAGTCGTCCCTCCCACCCCGAGAATGTTTGCGGAATGCCTTACCTTCCAAGGCGCGAGTGATATCCGACCTTCCTACAATATATTCCTCCCTACGGATCAAGTTCTTATGGTTTAAGTCCATGAATGGCCATGTCCCGTGGTTCATAAATGTGGTTCCATTGAGATGGCTTGGTTTTCTTCCGCCTAAGCCGATGTTTTCTAGTGAACAGATTTTTCGATAGTCGCGTATGTTATTTGTCTTGAAGAGGAATCGTAGGATCGGTCCACTTCCGCCTATGAATAATCTGATGTTTCGTTCATCCGGTATTCACGACGGTCTGTCTTGTTTTCTTGACCGGATATTATTCATATTGCACCTCGGATTTCTCTTGAGAAATGGAACCTACGAAATGGCGGGCTTCATCCGGATGCCTACATTTTTTATGGGAAAATGATGATGAAACCAAAGGAAAACTTGCCTTGGTAGCTTTAATTAGTTGCCGGTATAGTTATTGGGAGGACTCGAATTACACTTGTTGAAATACTGGTTTCACTGATTCCAATTATGGCTGTGATGATCTTAATCTGAGCCACGTCCCTCTTTTCAACTGCTGTCCTGACTGTTGTTATGATGAGGATGGTATGCTATTGAGATATCCTCCCTGTACCGGTTGGGAGTCTGTCCATATCGGGTCGGTTACCTGCTGGTTCATTTCAGTCTGCTGGTTACTTTTTCTGTCTGGCATTTTATCTGCTGAGTGATCTGTTCGGTTTAAATTGCTGGGTTCTTAGCATTTCTGGTCTTTGAACTGCTGCTATACTGTTGGAGCTTATTATTGTTGGAAAACTGTTCATATTTGGCATTATATCTGCTGGTTCATATCTTTGAGTCCTGGTCAGACTGTTGGTTCATTATATCTGTTGGGTGATATTTCCAGTTTATCTGGTATCCATGGGACCCCCGGTCTCGTCCCGCATCAGAAAGAGTAGAGAAGGAACAAGTTACAGATTTGGTCTTGCGCCAAATTTGATAAGGGACAAGTTTAAATAGGTCAATGGATGATTTGGATTTGATTTGGAGTCAAAGAGAGGTCTGGATCCCACTCAAAACCAATGTGGGTTGTGCTGCCATCCCTATTCCTAAATCTGGGTTTTATTTAAATAAAAGAAAAAGTGACAGGGCTGATTTGGCACCAGATTGATAGAGGATAGGTTTATTTAAACCAAGGATGTGTTTGGATTTGATTTGGATTCTTAATGGGGTCTAGATCCTACTTAAATCTAAATGGAGTTGCGCCACCTCTCCTAGTCCTAGTAGGATTAGGACTTGATTTACTACTTCAAATGAATGGATGTGCGAAGGACAATTAATTGGATATTAGGCCAGGCCGGCCCTCTTAATGGGTATGGCTTGATTAAATGTGAGGCCTAATGGCACAAATCATAGATTATATGCAAACGGGCTAAACATCAATGAGGAATTAGGCCCAGTTATTGCAAAGCTGATCCAAGGTGTTATTTACACGAGATATCAAACATTGGCTTAATTCTAGGGCTCTTAATGTGTCATATTAAATTAAAATTTCAAATGGACTCAAGGGTCATGTGCGCACCAGCCACATCCTCCAAGATTTTATATTGACATTTGGTTAAATCATCATATACTGGATCAAATGAATGGCCTTAATGTGCCAAGATAGTAGCCAAGGCCTAGAGGATCCAGTTAAGAATTATTGGACAAATGAGGACATTAAGATATACGTCCAACACATAAATGATTCAAATTCCATGTCAAATGGGCTCAGCAAGCACATTAGATGAGTCCCATCCCCATTCTGAAAGTTAATTGCTCAAGCCTTCAAAATTTGAGTTAATTGGGCTTCTACATCAAACTTTGTATAAGGACAACCTTAATTGTCAAATATATCAATTTGAATGGGAATAGAAATCATAATTAATCATGGTTCTTATTCAAATCAGATATTTTATGACAACACCTAATCTTGGTGGAACAGAGATTGAGAGGCTAATTCTAATGGAAGTGAGATGATTATTTTATTGCAAGGATACAAGTGACGTAAAAGTTGATGTCAGGCCTAATTTAACTGTGGAACCTCAAAACTTAAATTTTTTTAATTTAATTTTGAAAATTTAATTTTTGTTTTGATTTGACTTTGGACTTAGCCTTGACTACTAGGAAATAGGTGGTATTTCGTAAGGATATTAGATAGGTCCATGAATGTATAAAAATATATATTGAGGTTGTTAGGTTCTTTGAAAATTCAAATTTTGACTTCTCCCCATCAGATGGTGTGAAGATCTGATGTTAATTACATCAAACAACCGTTCGAATACCCTTGATTATCTGTCATAGCAATCCATGAAATAGAAGACCTTCATCCACAAAATAAATGCGTAGGAACAATGGCCTCGTGAGCTTGACGGAATGCAAATAATTAATATTTCAAGTTTGGTTTCATTTTTTATTGTTATTTTTAATTGAATGATTTGATTGGAGTTTAATTTGAGTTCATTCAAAGATACGGTTTCAAAGATATGGTTTGGTTATGAGTTGACCGAGCATTACTTTTTTTTTTGAAGTTCTATGATTGGAAATTTTTTATTTCAAATTTATCCTTTTTATTGAGATTATAGAATTGGACTTTGATTCTAGATTTCTTAACTTTGGGGTCCATAGGATCTGGTTATGAAATCAGACTTGAGACCTTTCTGATCCTTAAGTTCAAATTTCAAATTTATGTATTCAGTACCTGGAATTGGAGATTCAAAGTTTAGAATTCACTGTTATTATTATTTTATTTCAGATTTGGCTAATGATTTTGATGTTCCAGTTTTGTATTTGCAAGTGTTTTGGATTTAAGATTTCTTTTAAATGTTGAGATTTAGTTCTGTTTGGTTATTGGGGGGGGTCTTTATTTGCTTAAGATTTCAACTTTTCAGGTTTGAGAATTAATGGGTATATTCACTCATTATTCATTCATCATTTCTCCTTTTTTTATTTATTAAATGTTCAGCTTTGGGTTTTGAATATATATTACAAAACCTCTGACATAGGCATTCTGGTTTTTGGATTACAAATTTATGGAATTAATCCAAACGGTTTAACCCTCTGAAACCTTAGAATCTGGTGAGTTTCTGTCCTTCGGAATCTGAGTTCCAGACTCCCTCTGCCCAGGAATTTGGTACAAGGAGATGGATTTCAGATACAGACATATTTTCATTAAATTATCATTCTTCTCTTCTCTCTTCTTTCTTTTTTCTTAAATCTGCTGTAACCAGGGAAATTCTGTAGATCAGAAATTTTATTAGGTTCACATATTCTTCAATGATCTCTTTTTTTTAATGTGGGCATTCTGACTGAACTAGATTCAGCCTCGGTTGTACATTGCAATCTTTGATTTTTATTTTTTTTATGGATTTGCATTCCTTAAAGCTCATTGAGCAATTCCCTTCCACATATACATCATTGAGGAATGTCAGCTTCCTTCACATTGAATATTTCAATTGAAGATACAAAGTACATTGAGTAGACTCCATCGACCCTTGATGGGTTTGGAGCTATCCTTCCTTGGTATTATTTCATTCAATTCAAGGGGTTTCTTTTCTATTGGAATTGATGGAATTTTACCACCCTTTGTAGGTTGAGTGTAACACTCCCTACATTGGGGGAAGGATTGGTGGAATGTGGGAGCTTGCCCATTTCCCCATCCGGATCAAACACCTTCGGGGGCATGCCAATATGGGTTTGTCCATGAGGTGCCTATGGAGGTAGGCTAGCCTCTTAATTGATTTTTTTTAAGTTCATTGACAAGGACAATCATCATTCTTTTTTTGTCTTTCAGGCTCTGTTGGCCTTAATTCTTCACTGTTAGTCAAGTTGAGGCCCTGTTGGCCTTCTTGACTCCCCTGACAGGAGACAAGATCTGGCAGTCTTGACATTTTCTGGCAAAGGGTGGTCCTGGCGACCTTGATAATCAAAATAGATAATGGCATCAAGGTCCTTGGGGATCTCCATTGAATAAGACATCACAGCAATGACTGGGAATCTGGATTTTGTCAACCTTGAAAATATTTGGCAGATGTTTCCATGTTGACCTGCGCTCTTAATCACCCCGGCCCTATCGGCCTCAGTAAACATTTGGCTATCAGGGATCTGGCAACCAGTTCCTCTCAAGTCCTAAATAAATATTCTTTCACTTGTTACTTTGGGGTGCAGATGTCCAAACAGGAGGCTGCCATTTTGATAAGTTGCTGGGGTTCCAACAATGAGACTTTTGGTAGATTTTGGAGTCTACTAAATAAATTCGAGTAGAGGATTTTCTATTCTAAAGAGAGGGAATGAGCTATTGTGGATTTAAAGGAACATCTATGGTTTAATCAGGATGATAATTTGGATGTTTCTTCTGGTTTGAATAGGACAGCACGTAATCAATTGGGAGATTTCTTTTTTTTAAACAGTCTTGTATGGCTTGTGGAGAAGTTTGGCCAAAGCCCTTTTGGACAGATGGGGGCTACTTCATGGGGTACCAGAAAGGGTTAAATAGTATGAATGGAGGGTCTGATCATGAGGTCTTCATAGGACAGATCAGGGAGCTATCATGAGGGTCTGTCGAAAGGGGGGTTTTGAAGAAGGTTTGTGGAGAAGACTTGAAGGGGAGGGAGAGGATGTGATCGGACTATCTATTCTTACCTTTTCTCCTTTTCTCTTCTTTTTCTCTTCCTTATTTTTCTTTTCTTGGTTTTCAAGCAGCAGGTATGCAGCAGCAGCTCCCTCCTTCTTCAACTGATGCTCTCGCTTCTTCCTTGGCTAAACATAGGAAAATCTCCAACCCCCGCCACTGCAGCCAGTCATTTTTAAGGAGAAGAGTCTGGCAGTTTCTTCTCTCTGCTGTGGTGTTAGTGGGGTGAGGCTCGATGTCCACTCTCCACTACTTCCATTTCCAGATGGAAAGAGGCTTGACTAGGTCAAAGGAAGACTTATCTCGGTTGTTAAGTAGGGAGAGAGGTGCACACAAATTCTTGACTCATTCCTCTTGTTTATTAAGTGATCAAATGACTGAAATCAAGTCTCAGCTTTTCTCTTTAGACGCACCCAAAAAAGGGAAATAACTACGTGGAAATGAAAACTCCTATCCCATTAGCTTATTATGGTGATTGCACTAAATACTTAATCTTAAACCATGGTTTTCACTTAAATTAAATCAAAGGGGATCCAATAGGGGGTCCAATACAAATAGGGCAGGATCTAAAACTTAAATGGTGGACTAATCCTGGCCCTCTGATCTGATCACCTCACTCCTAGCCATCCAATTAAATCTCAACCATTCTTTATGATTGGATTCAATTCCATTAAAGAACCAATTGGGCATGATCCATAACTTAAGTTTCAATCGATCCTAGCCCTCAGATTTATTGTCCCTTTTCATATTTCTATTAAACCTGATCTGATGGGGAGAGACTTTTTTTTTAAATTTCCAATTGGATGTGTGTTTAAAAGCTTTTTCTATAACTGTGGGCCATCGGACTCCGTTGAACAGGAGATCAAGCCGGGCCTAATAGGCCGTTCCTGCTAGCTTGTTGGGTCAACCGGGGCCCCTTTTTTTCACTTTTTTTGACACCTCTAATGGGTGGGCCTCATTGCTAACTTGAACCAGCTAGAGAGAGAGGCCAGCTTGACAGTTGGCTCGCAAGAGGTGGACCAGAACCCGATTGTCCGGGTGCTTGAGGGTGATGCAAAGCCCAGCTCGCGGTGGCAACTCCGCGATCCTTCAAGGACCTCGATGGCACTTCAGAGAGGAAGAAGGGACTCCGACAACAGTGCTAGAAGGGAGAGAAGGTCTTGACAGTGAAACTGTAAGGGAGATACGAGCTTGAAGACCTCGGCGATGATGCCCGGCTCCATGAACTCCGTTGGTGATAGCTTCGATGGCAGAAGGACCTTCGGCTAAGGTCTCCCCCTCCCGATGGCGCTACTGGAAGGAAGAGAAAGACTCGTCAGCACTGAGGGGAAGAAGAAGGCTCCGATGAGTCTGCTGGAAGGAGAAAGCGACTCTGACGGAAGGAGGAGGCGGACCTGCCAACGCAACTAGAAGAAACCCTGTGGTAACCTCTCCCCCTCTTTTTCCTATGCCCTCTCTTCAATACCCTCCCTTCCTTCCGAATCGACGGCTTTGGTTATGTTTATATAGGCTTCTGTGTTCCTGTGAAACCTTGAAAAATTGATTCAAAAATTTAATATAACTTTGAAGTTTGAATTTTTTTTTTGAAAATGAATGTGTAACCTCAAAATAATTTGAGATCGAATTCAAAATTTTAAAAAATTTCCATGCATGTGTGTGTACTTCGAAACATGTGTACATAAAAATTTTGAAATTGATTTTGAAATTGAGTATTTTAAAAAGTTCGAAAATACATTTTGGATTTGGACTTTAAACTTGAAAAAGATTTTGATTCTTTTTAAACGGTAAGAAAGAACAATTTTCAAAAATCTTATTTAAAATTTTTTTGTCGAATTTCGTTTTACAACTAAGAAAATATCGATATTTCATAAAAGTATAACTAATTCGATGACATACATAAACATGTAAGTTTGAGGTTGGGTTCTTTAAAAAATTGTTTTGACCTCTCTCAATCGGGTGGTTGAAAGACTCAATGATAATTAAATCGAGAACACTCGAATATCCTTGATTTGTCGCCATAGCAATTTCAAAACGATAACATACATCTACAAACGAAATGAACACAATAGGAGCAACGACTCCATAAATTTGATGGAATGCAAACTTTGTTATTGTAGTTGTTTTTTTAATTTAATTTGGTTTGATTTGATTTATTTTATATTATATATTTTAAATGGGTTTATGACTTAATGTCTGTTATATTTTAATTTTTTTATTTTAAATTTGATTATAGGTTTGGATTAAGATTAATTTAGGTTTAGTCTTTTATCATTTCTTTATTTAATTGAATATTCAATTGATCTTAGATTTGTTACAAAGATTTAATTTAAAAGATTGATTTATTTTGGGCATTATTTTATGGATTACAAATATGCTTATTTATTATTTTTTTAGATTAACCTGATTGTCTTTTTTTGTTGCTTTTTTATTATTATTTGATTCATTGTGTTAGTTAATAGGTCTTTTTATTTTTTAACATTTTTTATTATTGGAAATAATGATTTAAATTTGTAAAATTAGTTTTAACTTGATTAAATGAGATTTATTATTAGCTATTTTTTTTGCTGTGGCATGTTTATTTTAAAGTTTTGATTTGTTTATTCTTTAATTATGGTTTATGTTAGAAAAAGTTGTGTTTAAGTTTTAAAATTATCTTAAAATTAATTTTAAGTTACTAAAGCTATGTTTCATTGTTCTTTACCTATTTGATATATATATTTTAATTCATTTATTTATTTCTTTCTTTTTGGTTATCATTTTGATATAGTTTTAAATTGATTTTTTATTATTTGCATTCCATACAAATTTATAGTGCTATTATTAGCTCTTCTCATTACAAATAAACATGCCACATAAAAAAATTTATTGATTAAAAAATGATACAATTTACAAATACGGGAGACATGAATTGTCATAATTTCAATGAATTGAATCGATTTTTTTATCTAATTCCATTGAGCCTTTGATAGGCATCATGAAATTGATCATATTGATATGAGATATAGTACACTGACCTTTGACTAAGGTTTGTGGGTGCTTTCTATCGATATAATTATTTTATCATATCAATTTTATGATTCGGCATGCATACATATATATGCAATTATCCATTGCATAAATTGATATACTCATCCTTCGATAGGATAAAAATGGTATGTCATTGAGGTCATTTTTGACCTTTATTTGCTAATCAATTATTTGTTTATTTTTTATTCTTTTAAGTTAAGTCGAAGCGTAGAGTGTCCGGTTGGACCTACCCCCATTAGCCTCGGTTGTTTGATTATTTTTCAGAGACGTAGAGCGTGTCCTATTAGACCGATCCCCAATTAATCTTGGATTGGATTATTATTTAGGTTTAAACTTGAGACGTAAAGCATGCCCTGTCGGACCAGCCCCCAATTAGTTTCAAGCCGGTTGATTGTATGTTTTATTCGATTTATATCAACATCAAATTTTAACCTAAACCATCTCATATCAATTGATACATTGAGGACTGTTGTCATCATCTCCCTTCATTTTGTTCGTCATCCTTTCTCTCTCTCTTTTGTTTTTGACAAACGGGAATAATAGTAAAAAAAGGATCGCATGGTTAGTCATGAGGTTGCGACAGAAACCAACTTAGGAGATTTGACGGCTAATTTTTTAAGGGCCACGACTGTAAACAGGAAAGGGTATTCGGGGAAGGTTGCGGGCTTGCATTGGAGGCTCGACTGGCTGGCTTTGGGGTTTTCTCACACGGAGACAACAGGGGGGTGGTGAAGCTCACGGCGAAGACGGGTACAAGGGAGCACACGGCATCCACGGTGACGGTAAGGGGCTAGGGCGACCGTGGGGAATAAAGGGCTGATGATAGGAGTTTGCGAAGGGGTTTATGGTGAGGGCAAAGGCTCATGGATGGGAGGGGACCGAAGGGAGACAGCGGCTGCTGGTCTTTGCTCACGCGGACAGCAGAAGGAAGAGGGGGCGGCCATGAACAAAAGAGAGGAGTAGAAAGGAGGCCGATGCGAGGGCTTGCAGCACGCACTCATGTGTGGACAAGAATAGGGAGGTCTCTTGCGCGGTAGGGGAAACAGGGGTGGTTGCAGAGATGGTGTAAGAAGGGCGAGAGAGGCTTCTGCGGGTGAGGGCTTTGCGCGCGGATAGGGAGGAAAGTTGATCTAGGGCTACGGCAGTGGTGAAAGAAGAAGAGTGGGAAGGGGCAGCCACGACGACTAGCGAGCCGAGGGGGGTTGTCGATGGTGAACGAAGGAGGCCTTGTAGAGCTTGCGCGCGCGGTGGTGAGGAGGGGGATCTGTGGGCTTACGGTGACGACGACAATATCGCCAAGGGCTAAGCCTTGGCAGGTTGAGGGGTTTCTCCTCTCGCACGGCGGACGGGGACCACGACAAAGGGGCTACAGCTGTGTGAGGTTCTCGGCTGTGTTCGCACCAAGGATTGTCGTCTCGGATCTCGGCTTCGTCTCGGAAGCGTAAAAGAGAAGAGATCTCGTGAGATTCTCGGAAAATCTCAGGGGATCGGATCTCGGATTTCATTTATGCAAGGTATACGTTACCCAATGATTGCCATCTCACATCTATATTTTATCTCACGGAGATTGAAGATAAAAGATTTCAAAAAAATCTCAAGGGATTAGATCTTGGAAATATCAATCAATGTGCATGCTAAAATGTAGAATGTCATATAATCTCTTTAAAAAGAACAAGAAAACCCATATTAAATATTAAAATAAGTTGTGAGAGAATTAAAAGCGTAATACAGAGATGGTGAACTATTGTTAGCATGAGACATACAAACGATCTTATGTCAGACCAAAGTTTCATCTTGAACAATATGGATAGGAGATTGATAACATTTTGGGTCAATTGTACATATAGTCATTAAATATTAAGCTACAAAATTTTATCAAACAATAATGTTTAGATGAATATTTGGATGGATTTCATAATAAGATTGGCAATATAAGAAGGAAACTTAACAAGATCATCTAACAAGTTGGGGATAATAATAGGTGGAGAAGATCAAGGTATCACAAGTACTACACATATATTCTCGTTTTGGCGATCTCGTTTTCTCGGACGCACCGAAGAAAAGAGATTCTCGGGAGATCGCATTCCATGGTTCGCACTGACAGACTTGCTGGCTTACGGGTGGACAAGGATCACGAACAAAGAGGGACAACAAGCGAATTTTCGTGCATTGTGCACGAGACGGCCAGGACAAGGTTCCGTGGGGAGATGCCAACTATGAACGGAAGACGACGACGAACAGGTGACGAAGATTGTCTGCCTCACCTGCCCTTCCGTTCTCTCCCTTCTGTCTGTAGTTGTGCTCAATTCTCTTCACTCTCTCCTTTGCTCCCAGTGACGCGAAGAGTTTCTTCTTTTTGTCCCCCTCGCTACCATTCGCCATCCAAGAAGTTCATTATGTTATCCGAATGGACAACTACCGCGGACTTTTCGCCTTCCTACAAGTAACGCACGCGGGGGCAACGGCAAGCCCTTGATGGACCTATCAATGCATCATTAAGGTGTTGTCCCTTGGCCGAAGCTTCAACGGGTGTCTGTTGTTGTAAGAGAATCGTTACAACGTCGTCATTCATTTTTGTTGATGCATCAACCATCGTCAAGAGTTGTAAGGGCTCCGACGGATGTTTAGATCCATCCAAAATATATTCGACGTCCTTGGTCATCTTTCGGTCTACGCGTCGGAATATCGTACGAGAGTTTCGAAACTCATCTTACGAACGACACCATCATTTTCTCTTTGTCAGCGAAGCACATCTCATTCTTTTGGGATTATAGCAGAGGTTTTGTACTCAGCCTATAGACTTGCTTTTGGTACTATTTTGGCGCTTGCTCCAGCCCCCCTTGCTGTAATTTATCATTCTTTTTGGGCGCTTGCATCTCATTCTTTGTTATGGGATTGTTACATTGTGATGGCTACCCATTATGTGAGTTCTTGGACAGCTTTTCTTTTTGTAGGTCTCCCCTCATTGGGAGAAGGATTAGATCCACATTGTGCATTGATTTACTGATTTGCTGGTAGTTGTCGCCCACAGCAGCAGCAGGAGCTTACCACAGGGTGAAGATTATTATCCACTTTGCCGCTTGATGGCGGTAATGGTTTGATGTTTGCTCACTGTTCGGTTAGCCACCGTCCACACACTGCTGTGCAACAAGCTGATGGTTTTCTATGGGTGGATCCTTTGTCGAACCAGTATAGTGCATGGGCTACGTGGGAATGGCATCTGTGTACCCGTATGTATGTTCTGACATTTTGGCACGGTTGATACACCATTCTAGAGCCATATTATCCACACCGGTTTTCCAAAAATTTTGGTTATGATTAGGTGCTTCCTCTAAATGCTGATTTTAGCATCACCTCTCGTGTTTATGCTCAGTTGGATAGTCACTTTGTTGCAGTCGAGTGGTGGTATTTCATTTGTCGAGAGGCAAAGAGCCATGTAGAGATTCCACCGTTGGGAGTTACTGTTGAGTTTGACATTGTGTATGGTAATTAGTGGTCTCATCACAGTCAAAACTATAGTATGTTGCCACATTTGATAGCTGCAGCAGAAGAGGCCCGGCTGGACATTGAGGATTGTGCTCCTCCAGATATTAGTGCACCTTTCCTTTGACGTCATTATAGGTCTCAGAGAGATAGGATATTAGCCAAATATAAATCTTGGGAAAAGCGGAGCTTGTTGTCATCAGTATCCCAGGATCCTTACACTGGGACCATTGACTTTCTAGTAGAGCCAATTCGGACTTCACAATGGGCACAATGACCAGCACACTTACAGCCCATTGATTGATATATTCTTCTAGGGATCGATTGCACAAGATGTCAACATGTTCTTTTGAGGGAGCTTCTACCCCCGACGAGCGCTATCAGAGTTTGGGTTGATTATCTAAGGTAGTTGGTGTCTTCTTGGGGGCCCCTTGAGGATGCACTTGACATTGCACAGGCTTCATGTTTTGGTGAGCTGAAGGTGGTTGTGATGAGTGTTGCTAGCAAGGTTGGACGGGACGCCGGGTTGTTAGTCTCTCAGCCACCTAGTTGTCTGTCGCCTGGTATTAAGCCTCATTTCCCTTCTTGCTATCATATTTGTCTTTTCTTCTCTCTATTTTTTATATAGCATTGATCATCTTGTTGTCTTTCATTTTTCTTTGTCTATTTCTTTCACCAGAGGTGGCTTCTGCCAATTCTCTTACTACCCGTGCCAAGGGTCTCTCCAGAGCAGTGGGGAACACGCCACCTCAGAAGAGAGCACGTTTGACGAGGAGATCCTTATCTCCTATGCCGGTTGACCAAGGTCCAAGTATGTAACTTATGCTTTTCTCTCATTGATTGGTTCTTAATATATTCTATTATGTTTGACCACCTTTATACATGTCTTCTTTTCCACCTTTGTATGCAGCCTTTTCTCCCACTCGATATATGGATCTGCCCCCTCATTCTGACGAGGGCGTTTGTTTGAAGGACATTGTCTTCGCTTCGACTAGGGAGAATGCTCTTTTACGCCAGGACAACCTGGTAAGCGTTGATGCGGACGAGATTACAATCTCATTGGCTACGGACGTTCCTTTAACAGCTACTACTTTTGCTTTTGAGTTTCATTCACTGGTTGCTCGTGTACGATCTCCTTCTCCTATGGGGTCATCCCCAGACATCGAGGACTGGTTGATTGTTGAGCCCATTGTCATCATATCTTCATCTCCTATGGAGGATTTGACTTTGGCGGTTGATGCAGCTGTTCGGGCGATTCCCTTGTAAAGGTATAACAATTCTAGTTTGCATTTATATAAAGTATCATCATTTTTTTGTGCTAGCAAACTAAACCTTAAACCTCTTTCCTTCCTCTTTTTATTTGTTGTGTAGATGATGTGGGTTCTTTATTTGTTGCAGTGACTTCTGACCCACTGTTAGCAGAGTTGGATCCACCTACCCAGGCACCTAAGATTGCTAGTTTGGGAGGTGACGATGGCACTTGAATGTTGCCTCGGCATCACCTAGGATTGGAGGTATACTGTGGATTATTTGTTTTTTTCATATCTAGTTCACTGAGTTGGTCACTCACTCTATTTCTTTTTTCTTTCCTTTTTTTAGATGATGGCAGTGCTTTTCCAGCCCCCGAGGAGGCTAATACTTTGGAGGATGATCATTTGTTTATGGTTCCTATCAAGGCCATTATTCTATATCGGCTTATCGTTTCGGAGACTATTGTTGCAACCTTATCTCCAACCCCTACCCTTTCTGTTTGTGAGTGAAGAATCAAATTCTTTCTGTGCTTTTAGTTTTTTTTGTAAAATAAATGCTCTTGACCATTCTTCTTTCTTTTTCATTCTTTGTAGCTTCTACACTTCCAGGTGATTCTTCTCGACTGACCAACATGCAGGCTAACCCGCCTGAGTTGGGCTTAGTTTGGCCCACCACTCTTCTTGCTGGCACTAGGTTTGCTAAGCCTACGCAAGAGAGTATGATCAAAGCTCTAGACCGGCTTCTACATCCCTTGTTGCTCGAAGAGGAAATGAGGGTAGAGTTGAAGAAGCTAACTACTTGCTATCATGCTTTTGGTTGCAATATGAAACCATGGGTATCAACTATTGAAGCATTATGGGATGAATATTGTGACCAACTTCATAAGGAGAAAGTGCGGGCTCATTAGAACAATGTTCTTTTATTAGTGAAGGAGAGGTTGGCCTTGATGAAGGCCAATGTTGTTGCCATTTCATTGGCAAATACCCGATTGGAGAACCTTCGTGATGATCAGATTCAAGCGGAGAGTGTTGTTGGTAATGTTCGTGCGGAGCTATCTGCCTTGGACGCTCAACAACGCATACTTGTTAATCGGCTTGCCCTTGCCCAGATTAGAGATGAACAAACTCGCAAGAGTTTGGCTTCGGTAGAGAAGGATTGTGCCCTACTTGCTGCTATTGAGGCATGTTTGATTGCAGAGATGCAAGAGCTAGCCCGACAGATTGTCCCATGCCAAAGTTGTAGCTTTTTGTTCTCTTTTGCATTTGTCATTCTTTCCTTCTAGATGTTGTTGCTTTTATTCCCTTAGAGATGCAATGAGTTAAATTCCCTTTATGCATTCTTAACTTCCATCTTCATATTATACAATGAAATACGATCATACATTTGCAAATGTTGCACTTGTATGACTTGTAACGTTGTGGCCATTTGATTTGTTTAAGACCGAGAAGGGTTTGGGCTCTTTGACTTAACCCATTTTTTAATTTACCTTGCAAATGTGTGAATATGTTAATGCCAAAAAGAACATACAACAGATTATGTATAAAAGAAAAATCATACACAACCGGTTATGTGTAGCTCTTCCTCCTTTCTTCCTTCTCCTTATTTTTTCTTTCTTTCTTTTTCTTTTTCCTTCTTTTCTTTTCTTTTCTTTTCTTTTCTTCTCTCTCTGTCTTTTTCCCTTTTTTATTTTTTTCTTATTTTTTGTTCTTCTTTTTTCTTTTTCTTCTTCTCTTTTTCTTCTTTTCTATTTTTCTCTTTCCCTTTTTTTCTTCTTCTTTTCTCGTTCTCCTCTTTTTTTCTTTTCTTTTTTTTCTTCTTTTTTTCTCGTTCTTTTCCATTTTTCTCTTTCCCTTTTTTTCTTCTGTTTCTTTCTTTTCCTCTTTCTTTTCTTCTTCTTCTTTTCTATTCCCCCTCTTTTTTTCCTTCTTTTTTTCTTTCTTGCCCTTCTTTTTTATTTCTTTTCTTCCTTCTTCATTCATTCATCTCTCTTTTCTCATTTTTTTTTCTTTCTCATTTTTTTCTCTTTTCTTTCTTTTCATTCATCAATTTTTTTAATTTGGTACCAAGATGAACCTGCAAGACATATGAACATGACAACATCATTCTCGGTCTATTGGATGTAAGATGATGGTTCGGTGTTAAAGAAATTCTTGTGACATATTAACAATGGGGACAAACTTATCCCATGAGATATAAATTTTAATTGGCTTAATACCAAAGGGACCCATGAGATATATGAATGTGACAAAGTTGCACGTGACTTATTGAATATAAAATTTGGATGGCTTGATGCCAAGAATTTCTCTTAAGACATATGAATGTAAAGAAGTAACATCCAGCTTATAGGGTTTGAATTTTGGGTGGCTTACCACCTAAGGAACGGGACATATAAATGCGAAGAAGTCGCATGCAGTCCATTGGGTATAAAATTTGGATGGCTTGATGCCAACGTAACCCTTAAGATATATGAATATAAAGAAGTAACATTCGGTCTATGGGGTTTTGAAGTTTTGGTAGCTTACTGTTGAATGAACATATGGGACATATGAATGCGAAGAAGTTACATGCGGCCCATTGGGTATAAAATATGAATGGCTTGATGCCAACATAACCCTTAAGACATGAATGTAAAGAGATAACATTCGGTCTATGGGGTTTGAATTTTGGGTGGCTTACTGCCGAAGGAACCCGTGGGACATATGAATGTGAAGAAGTTGCATGCGGCCCATTGGGTATAAAATTTGGATGGCTTAATGCCAACATAACCCTTAAGACATATGAATGTAAAGAGGTAACATTTGGTCTATGGGGTTTGAATTTTGGGTAGCTTGATGCCTAAAAAGATTTATTGGTTTTTTGCTGAAAAGATACATTGGCTTGATGCCTAAAATGATTTGTTAGCTTAATGCCAAAAAGATACGTTGGCTTAATGCCGAAAATATGTGATATGTGTTGGCTTGATGCCAAAAAGATATGTTGGCTTAATGCCGAAATGAAATGATATGAAATGGCTTGATGACTTGAACTTGAAGACTTTTGAATGTCGAAGGATCACATTCAGCCTTGTAAAATCAGAGACGAAGTGGCTTATTGTTGTTTGTACTCGTAATAATCATGCTTGGCCCATGGAGTATGAATTTATGATAAAAGTTATGTTTGAAGGATCAGAGCTCACCTCCAGACCCTAAATTCTAAATATTTCCAGTGGGACTTGGGAAAAAGTAAATGGTTTTGCATCCAGTCTGAACGGTGTGGAAATTAAAAGAAATATATAGACCGGCACGGTCATAATGACGTGGGGTTTGTGAAAAGGTTATGAAGACACAAAATTTGGCTTTGATAACCACATATACTTAGAGGGTTATGATGTATATCTGAAAATATGAAGGTTTTTCAACCCGGAAGGTTTTTTTTTTACCACAATTGATTTTTTTTATCAACATCATCTCTTCTTTCTCTTTTTTTTTACATTGGATTGCATCATTCTTCATTTGTTGGCTAGTTTCTACGGAGCTCATGTTCCGGCGCATAGTATTTCTTGATATGCTTGCCATTGAGTGGAGGAAATAGAAGTTTTCCTTTGCTATCCACCATTATGTATGCACCGCCCTCAAACACTATCATTAATGTAGGGGTGGAGCCAATTTGGGAGAAACTTATTCTTTGGTCGACCTGCCATTGCATCCTTTTGCTTGACCATGACTAGATCTCCTTTCTGAAACGTTCTCTCTTTCACCAACTTGTCATAAGCTCGAGACATTCTTGCTTGATAGACTTTAAGGTGCTCATAGCCTTTCAACCTTTCACCCTCCAGCTTATCCAACTCTATAAACCGCCTTTGCATTTCGTCGGGCTCATCATATGGAAGACCATGGTGGACTGCTACCTGTAGACACGCCAATTTGGCCTTATTTGGGGCTTAAACTCTTATTCCATTGGCAACATCTCTTTTAGACCAGGAAAATCAAGTTGAACCACCCTTTTGGATGAGCTGAGGTGCTTATTGGAAATATGAGGATGATTTGTTAATTTCTAATAAAATCCGTGTTTGCCGAACAAGAAACTCTTGGTGGTGTTGCCAGATTATGCTTTTCCCAACATATCCTCTATTTGGAAATTTTTCACAGGATTATATGGACGTCTAATGAAAAAGTATTCAACATAAATAATATTCTTCTCTGAGTTATCTTTCCATTGCAACAAACGTCATTCAATTTTGATCTCCCATTTGTCCGCAGTGCCCTTTGGAAGTCAGATGCACAGTTCTATCCGCACGCAGCACTGATCAAACCCATTGCATGCAAGCCCAGCGCATTGGGCACATATCTGACAAATTCACGACCTTACCTTCCTTTTTCCTCCTCCATATCACTTGGTAAAGTATCTGGAAGCTTCATGGTCGAAATTAGCATCATCTAATGATGGCAATCCAACTTGTTGTCTTATACATCAAAACTTGCCATTTTTAGACTAGTTTTGTTTTCTCTTCAAGTGGAGACATATTTTGAATATGGGGAAGGTGATCCACGGTTTCAATCTCTCTCGATCATTTGGGTAAGTTTCTAGATGCCTCAGGGTGAAAATTAGCAACATTAGATGGAAGAAATCCAACCTATGGTCGGATATATCAAAATTTGCTATTTTTTGACCTGTTTTTCATCCCCTATAAAGGGAGACTCATATGAACGACCTAAGAAGGGAATCCCCATCATCCAGCACTCTTCTTCTCACCCTCCAGCCACCCTTGGCTCGTCCCAACCTCTCCAAATTGTCCTCTCTTCGTCCCGGTGCCCAGAGATCATCCCAAAGTGAAGAAGAAGCCGGTCTATGCTCTAACGTGCTGCACTGCTGATCATCGGCTTCTACAGATCTTTATAGTCATTTTCCAGCCTGACTTACTTCATAAGAAGTGTGCTTCATCAAGATATCTTTCATCTCCAACAAAAAGAGATCAATTCTGACATTCCCTCAGCTTGTTACGGCTTCAACACCGGCGCTGCACAAACAGATCCGAAGTCTTCTCTTCTAAGTCATTGTCTTCTCAGTCAATTTCAGTACATTTAATGGTGGATTCAGCCTATACATCCTTCATAGAAATTGTTCCCCGGTGAGTCCTCTTTTATTTACAACAAGAATCATTCAATTCGGATATCTGTAGTGCCCATAGCACATCCTACATCAATATTGTGCTGGGAGTTTGTCAAACTTCACTGTCTAAGATCCGGCTTATCAGGTAAAATCAGATTACTTATCATAAGATTCAAGAAAACTTGTCTTCATATCAAAACACCCTCGGTGAGTCCTCTTTATTTTGAAACAAACATCAATTTATTCTGACATTGGTGCTGTTTGTTATGGCCTCTGCATCAGAGTTGCGTAGTTTACATTGAATCTGTCTAACCCGGTTGCCACTTTGCCTGGGTTGTGTTGTCTTTAACATTTCATAATCTCTTTGCTAACTCTTCATTCAAATCATTTAGTTCATATTTAAGCATCATTTTTATTCAGTTTTGCATTATTTCATACATCATAAAAAACAAAAAAAGGGGTTAGGTCTAATCCCGAATCCGGTGAGTTTGTTTCCAATTGCCGTTTTGTGTTATTATTTTTACAGTTACTACACTTCACACAGTTCTAATCCTCCCTTCACTTGTTTTCTTGTCTTCTTTGTCTACTAGTTGCACATGTACATCAAGCTAGCATCGGTTAGACTCTCTCTCATCGGCCGGCAGAAGAGGAAGAAGGTTGAACTCACACACTCTCTCCCACGCTAAGGTGCACACGGTCAACTTCTTTCTATTTTCAATACATAAAGTGGAGCCCGCGGCTCCTGGCGACCACTTCTTCAATCTTATCATGTTCTAAGTCATTTATTCCTCCCTCTCCTCCCACATGACCCGAGCCGTCTCCAGTGCTCAAGCGACGCCGTGGGATGAAAGTTCGGGGATCAATGTGAGTGTGGGACCCAGGTGAGGAGACTTTACCGCTTTCCGAGTGTTTTTCGATTCACTCCCTTTTCCCCTATTCTATCTTTCACCTTCTCTTGAGGTGCCGATCTGGAACCCGTTTTCGGAGTTGACACTACCCTGTATGAAGTCAACTCCACCTCTACTGGTATGACTGCTTCACTCTCATACACCATGGAAAATAGAGAACAACCAGGGGTCTTATATAAAGTGTGGTACGCCCAAAGAGCTTCATGCATTTTCTCATCCCAGCTTCGATTCTTATCTCCAACCACTTTGACTAAGAGTTTACAAAGGATTTTATTGAAAGCTTCTACCAATTCATTCGCTTACGGGTTATAAATAATGTACATTCTCCACTCAATATGAAATTTAGCAGCCATCATGTAGACCACCTGGTTTCTGAATGGTGTACTATTATCTGATAAGATGCAACTTGACACTCCGTATCTATATATAATATGTTGCCGGACAAACTGAGTAACAACCTCACCAGTGACTTCTCTTACTGGTGTAGCCTCTGCCCATCTGTAGAAATAATTAGTAGCTGGTTGTATGAACTTGCACTCTCCGGAGGATGGTTTGAAAGGACCCACAATATCCATTCCTCATTCGGCGAAAGGCCAAGTTAGGGTAGTAGGATGTAACTACGTTTGAGGACACCTAGAGATAGGTCCAAAAGCTTGGCATTCATGACACTTTGCAAACTTTTCACAATCGGCGAACATGGTAGGCCAATAATACCCCTTGAGTTTGATCGCCATCTTTATTTTGGGTCTGGATTGGTGTGTTGTGCATTAGCCACTATGAACTTCTTTCATCACTTGAGCTACTTCCTTTTTTTTACAAATATCTAGCTAGAACAACCCTTTCTTTTTCTGGGACCAAACGGTATAATTCTCCACCAATCAACTGGTAGGAGGCCGCTCTTCATATCATTTGAACACGATTAGCCCGTTGCTCAAGCAAAAAACCTATTTTTAACATTGATGATTGGCTGCTGCTAATTGACTTCTTCTTAATGCTCAACTACATCTTCTACAACATTAGCTTCCCACGGGGTGGAACCGCTATCATTTGTGATGGAAGTCGGCAACAACCTCATGTGTTTGACAACAATTTCCAGTTCTCCCGAGGGCGGTAATTTGATTGCCGAGGCAAGTTTTGCTAAGCCATCAGCCTGTGAATTTTGTCTTCTATTGACATTCTTTATGCTGAAAATATAAAACTTTTCAACCAACCAAGTGGCCTCTACATAATATACCATCAATTCCTTTTTTCGGACTTCAAAAACCCCCCGAGCATTTGTTGCACGACTAGCATTGAATCCTCGATTGCCTGGAGGCACCGAATTCTCTAAAGCCATTTCTAGGCCGATGACAAAGGCTTCATATTCTGCTTTATTATTTGTAAGGGTCTCAGGCAAAGCACATGAACTATGAAGTACACCTTCATCGGGAGTCAGAAACACTATGCCTGCACCAGCCCTAGGCCTCAATTTTCCATTTGGTCTTCTTTCTGTACTAGCAGCACCATCAAAGTAGAGCTGTCAATATTTAACATCAACCTGTTGGGTTTCTTGTGTTTCTTCCCTCAAGGTCTCTTCATCAGGTAACTAGAGATTGATTGAGTGGAGAATTTTTAAGAATAGGATGGATAACGAGGAAGTCTGTCATTCCTTGCCTTTAAATTGCCTTTTGGGGTACGTACTTAATGTCAAACTCCATCGACATTAAAGCCTACTTTCCCAGACGTCCTGTAGGGACGGGTTGCTTCAACATGTACTTCAGTGGATCAAATTTGGATATCAAATTAACCTCATGGAATAGGAGATAATGCCTCAATTTCTTTGTAGTAAACACCAATCCCAGCACATTTTATCCACAGGGAAATAATTATGTTCAGGGCCCACTAATCTTCTACTGAGATAATATAGTGGTTGCTCCTTGCCTTCATCATTTAACTATACCAGCATGGCACCCAGAGATGCATTCAACGCAGTGATATATAAAATGAGAGGCCTACCCTTGATGGGTGCCCCCAAAATTGGTGGATTCAAGAGATATTGTTTAAGCCCATCCAAGGCAGCCTGACGACTGTCATCCCAAATAAATGATGCTCCTTTCTTGGCTAATTTAGAGAATGGTTGGCATCGGCTAGATAAATTGGCAATAAAATGCCGAATATATACAATTTTACTTTGGAGGGATCACAACTCCCGAATGTTGCGAGGAGGTGGGAGTTCTCTGATTGCCTTAGTTTTATTAGGGTCGATTTCAATCTCTCGATATTTTGACTATAAAGCCCAAAATTTTTTCACTCAATACGCCAAAGGCACATTTCATAGGATTCATCTTCAACTTATATTGCTGGAGTCACTCGAAAACATTTCTTAAATCACTTAAATGATTTTCCCGCCTCTTTGTCTTGACAACAAGGTCATTAATATAACATTCGACCAGATTATGCAGCATTTCATCAAAAATCTTGGTTATTGCACTCTAGTATATTGCTACAGTGTTCTTCAACACGAACGACATCTGTTTGTAATTAAATATGCCTTTAGGAGTTCAGAATGCTGTGGAATTCTTATCTTTTGACACCATCAAGATTTGATTGTACCCAAATGAACCATCCATGAATGACAAGGTTTCATGTCCCATAGTTATATTTACCATATTCTTATGAATAGGCAAAGGGAAATCATCCTTAGGATAAGTTTTATTCAGGTCCCTATAATCAATACATACTTGTATCTGGCTATTTTTCTTCGTTACTGGGACAATATTAGCAAGCCATACAGGGTACATACAAGATTCAATGAAGTCTACTTCTCTAAGCTTGTCGACTTTGGCATTACTTTTCAATTCCAACTCTGCTTATATCCACCTTTGTGCTTGCTTGATCGACTTTACTGAAGAGAGAATAGCTAGCTTGTGAACTGCCACCTCCGCGGCTATCCCGGGCATTTTATCGTAGCACCAAGCAAAACAGTCCTTGAATTCCTGCAACAATACCTTATATTGCACTTTTTCTTCCTCATCAAGGAGACTACTGACAAAATAAGGCTTTGGCTTATCTGACAACCCCAGATTGACTTCTAAAAGATCATCAATGTAGCTTGTTCGCCGTCTTTGATTTCTTCGGGTGCAGGTTGTAGATCAACAAATCTGTCACAATTTTTCTCTTCATCTTCTATGTCACAAACCTCCATTTGTACAAGACTATCATCAACCTGTGGATTTGGCAATTCTAGACCTTGCACTGGATCATTCTGGAGTTGGTAAGCGTCCTCTTGTTGAATAAGTTCCCATTCTACTTTGCCTTCGGATGATTGATCATAAATTGGGGCCACATCATAAACAACCACCTCTTTTCCATGAACACTGAACATATTTGATGCATAGTGCACAATGGGCTCATAGTCTAGGCTATATCCTAGCCCATAATTTTTATTATGTTTCTCTTGCTTGCTTTGAATGTGCCACATTTGCCTGAACATTCTATCTCTTTCACGAGACTAACTCCGAGGAATTTCTTGTTTTTGACACAACTGCAGTGTCTGAGGTGTCATGCTCGTTATTGGCTCCACTGGTACCGTGCATGAGTCAAAGTGCATTGACCAGTCAAAGTCATCCTATGGAATTTGCTTTGGAATCCAACCTTCCCAATGATACACTAACAGTCGACCGAGGAGTGGGACCTCAAAGGTTTCTAACTTCTCAACAGTTTGGAGTTCACGCTTCTTTGCTAACCATATTAATTCTGGGGGCATAAATACACTGGCATCGAACAATTTAGTGACAAAATTGGCATCGAAAGTGATTGGACGTCACTCTTTCTTGCCGACCTTACTATAGGACTTACGTGCATTTATCGTCATCCTATGCATCTTTGCTTTAATTTCATTAATGGATATCTCATCATCTGGATGATTATTGACCACTTTTTGCTTTCCCTGATTGAAGCCAACCTTGGAGGTTTCTGCTTCAAAGTACAAATGGGCATCTGAGAGATGACATTCTGCAACTTCAAAAGGGGCCTAATCGGCATCAATCTTGCATTGCACTCCTTTCTTGTTATATTTCATGCATTGGTGAAGTGTAGAGGGCACGATCCAATTTGCATACAACCATGGGCGTCCCAGCAAAACTTTATAATTGGTGTCTGAGTTAATGACATAAATGTAGTTTTGGTCTCAAAGTCACCCAAGACAATGTCCACTTTAACTTTCCCAAGTCCTTCAGAATTTTGGTTAAACCCGGATATGGTGACTCCCGAGACCTTCTGAAGATGTGACTCTAAGTACAAAGACTTAAAGGTCTTAAAAGGAAGTATATTCACAGAGGATCCCAAGTCAACCATAATTTTAATTGTCTCATACCCGTTGATTGACTCCTTCATATACAAAGGTCGGTTATGAAATGCAGTGGGTAACATCACGTCTTCCTCGGTAAATGAAACCGACACTGCATATGCCTCATACTTCCCCAACTCGTCTAATTGCGCTTCATAAATTTCTGGCTCTTACAAACCTGTTGTAAGAGCTTCACGAAGCTTCTTACTCAAGGATATAACTTCCCATAGGTTAAGATGCACAGGAAGTCTCCTTAATTGCAAAAGAACTTTCTTATCCTCCCTTTCTTTCATCTCATTCAATAGAGGGAGAGTTTATGGTGGAGGAGGAATCAATTGTTGCATGATTTGCTCCACCAAATGAGGATGTATTGAACTTTCCGCCACATTTGGCTGAACTGGCTGCTGTGATATGCCTGACTGAGCATTTTTATGCACTACAGATTTCTCTTGAATTTGTTCGACTCCAGACAGACTTTAGAAGGTGCACCTTCTGCATTATTATCCTCCTCGTCATCCGAAGAGGACTGAAACCGGATCATACACCTAAGGGGTTGTTTTACCAATGGCGGGAGTACTGTTCATAGTTTCTCATCTCTGAAGTAAATGATTTTGTTACCATCATTACCTTCTTGTTCTATTATACAAATCAGACGGCGGTGGAATGGTCGCCATGTTACAAAATAAATTTTGAAAATGGGACATGATGTCGCACACATCTGGCTCATCTTCATCATTGCCCCAAAAGTTTGATACTTCAGCTGCTGCAGGCTCATCACCCTCTGCCACTCTCCTTCTGAATTCCCATAGCCATTCTTTGAATTTAATATAATTTGCCCACTTGCTCCAAGGGACGTATGCATCAAGGGGAACCGGATACGAAGGTTGTTTTGGTTCATATTCCTCAAGCTGGTCAATCAGTGCTTGTAACTTCTGTAAAGGAGTGATGTTCTTTGAGTGGGCTTCCATTGCCTGTAGTTTCTCTTCTTGGCATCTTGCCCTTCTTTTGTCTGCCTTTCTTTTATTCTTAATTCACTTCGCTTGGTGTGCAAGGTCAACCGGTCCTTTGTATGGCGTTGACTGTGGGACTTCCTTAACTTGAACAGCCTGAGGCCTTTGCTTCTACCTTCTCACGAGCTATCTCTACCCTGGCTTGGGCTTTTTCTTCTCGAGTAGGGATTCTCTGTCATGGTTGCTCTAGCTTCTCGGGCACAACTTCAGCCTTTTCTTGGTGAAATTTAGCAACTGCCTCGATATTTCTATCAACAATCTCTTATGGGAGTTTTTGATATGCAGAATAAGTCTTAGGACATGCTTGCCTCTGAGTGCGGCTCCCTGGCTGATGCCCTTGCTGAATGCTGGCTTCTGAGGTGACATATATGACATTAGCTGAAAAATTTTGCACATTGATACCATGAGGTCTTGGTGGCTAAATCAAATGGTCACCCACATCAATAACTCCATCTCTTACGAGGAGTTCAATTTGCCCCCTAGCAACTCTACAATTTTCTAATGTATGCTCCATGGTAAGGTGGTATATACACCCTACTCGGGGGAACACAAGATGTGCTTCTTCAAATCGGGGGTGTAGGGTTATCAAACCCGCTCTGTTGCAGCCTATGTACAATGGATAAGTCATATGCTAAGGGAATGAATATCAGATATAATGAGGGATCCGATGGTGTCTTTCTGCTTCCTGCTCTCACATCCCAAATTCGGACTCTCGGATGATTGTGCATCAAACAGTCCTTGATCTTTGTTACTTCTTTCTAGCGCTGATCCTTGTTGATGTATCACATTTACATTAAAATTGAGTTGTTGCTTTGGTCTTGTATGAGGTTGGGGCGGGTGAACTACATACTTGGCCATGTCAATGGTCCCATCCTAGATGAGAGCTTCTACCAAATCTTTAAACAAATAGCAATCTTCAAGGGGGTGACTCAACATCCGATGAAATGGACAAAAGTTGGGATCTCCAGCTTTACTAGCATCCCCTGGTTGCTTAGGTTGTGGAAGATTGACCAAATTCTCTTTCATGCACATATCAAACAATTTTCTAGTATGTTCTTGGCGGAAAGAAAATGGCTTCTTCAAGCGTTCAGCCAATGTGGTTGTGGGACCAGCTTGGCTGGCATTTTTAGGTGCTGAAACTGATGTTGACTCATCTTTCTTGCCCCCATTATTATCCTTTGTTGGAGAAAAGTCCACCGTGAAAGCTTCCTTGGCTACTGGTTGTTTGTCCTTCGTCATTCATGGCTTTGTTGCAAACACTGCTGAGATTTTCCTATTAAGCTCATCAAACGTGTGGATGTTGGCAATTAACAACTTCTCAAACACTTCAGGCTGCAAACCCCTTTTGCATAAATCCATTGTTTCTTCATTTACCGGTGGGTTAGAACACTTCATACACAAATTTCTTCATCTCTTGATGTATTCCAAAGCTGACTATTCCCTACGTTGACGCAATGAAGCTAACTCAACAAGAGTGAAAGGTCTTTCAGTCAGCCTGAGTCGTTTAATGAAGTTCTTTTACAAGTCATCCCAACTAGCTACTGACCCTGTTTTTAGCTTAGAGTACCACTCAAAGGCAACCCCTATCAATGTGGTAGCAAATTATTTGAGGACATAAGACTCCTTGAGTGCAAGATCACCCATATGTGTAACATAAAAAGCCAAATGTTCCTTGGGAGAGCCACACCCATCAAATCTTGAACACTTAAGAACTTTAGTTACTTCTGGAGGCAGCTTCTTGAATTAGTGGTGGATAGGGTAAGAAACTTGGTACAAGTCCACTATCGCCACCCCATCATCATGTTCTGTAAGCTTAGCATTCACAATCTTCTCAATTAGAAGTCTCTGTGTGACTGTGGCATCTTCAGGAAGCACATTAGTCTATTGAACTACAAGTTGAGGTTCAACCTCTGGAGCTTCAAACTGCATCTGTGGTTGATATGTTGGTCGACGTAGAGGAGCTCTAGGAGGTATCAGTGCTGGTTGATTGACCTCCGATGCTCGGGGAACATTTTTTAAATTCACTAGTGCTAGGTCGAGCAACTACTTGTGCAGAAGTAAGATTTTGAATAATTGCCCTAATATCTTGCTTTGTCCTCTACAAGTCTTCCATAGTCAACTCTTGTGGAATAACTTCTTTCTCTTCTTCTTGAAGGTTCTCCTTGTTCAGCTCTTCATTTCTTTCTATTTTTAAGGACTTGGGGGAGGTGGTGTAGGAATTGGGCGAACTTCTTGACGAAGTGTTGCTATAAGTTGGTCCTGACTCCGAGTGACGGGTCCCTGGCGTAATCGAGTTGGAACTGTCAGATCATCTTGACGGTCATTAGAACTTGAAGCATAGCATGTGAATATACGCATTTTGCCCCCTGCCCTCGATATCACATATCTCTTTGGGGCACTACGAGTAGGCGTGAACCGAGTGAAAATCGACTTGCTTTTGGGCAAGAGTTGTGGACCCATAGACCCATCATCATAATAGTAGGACACAAACTGTCGCTGATATGGAGGTGCAAATTGGATTGCAGGCCGAGATAAAGCAGTCTTTAATTGTGTAGAATGACTAGGCCAAGTGCTGGAAGAGCAACGATCAGCATTACAAGAAAGGGCAGCCTTTGGTAAAGGTCCTAGGGTAGGAACCTCTACCTTAGGCACCCAAGCTTGCTTCTTTTGGGAAGAGGATTGATTCCCCTATCCCCTGTCAACATGACGGGCAATTGGTTGCTCCTTAGCCCGTATAGATGGTAAACGGCCTAGAGGGTGGCCCCTAGTCGGATGAGCGTAGTCTTCTTGTAGTCGGTTAGCAAATTGACTAGTAGGAGGTGCGAACTCGAGCAGAAGGTGAAAATGCCACACCTAGGCAAGTTTGAGAGCAGGCGTTGGATACATTCTTAGCTCAAGATCCATCCTAGGCAGGGTAACGACCATGGGATTGGTTCCCATCTCGTCTACTAACATTGGGGGCGAAACCGTTGTTTAGTCACCCCGATTTTGCCTTTGACGGGCCAAGGGCTGATCCCTCTCCCGAGGAGTAACATGAAGGGCCATTGATCGGCCGAAGTTAGAAGTCTTGGAACTAGAGGGCTGATCTCTCTCATTAGCAATTGTAGTCGTTGATCGGCCAGATGTGTCTTGGCAAGTGGAGGATTTCTTCTTCCCCCGAGAAGACAATTGAAATTTGGTGGAAGGTTGACAAACAACCTTATTCTTTTCGTCAAGCCGAGCCAAAGCAGCGAAACGGTTGACTAGAGGCAAAATAGTGAGCCTTGACCTTTGTTGTTGCCTTAGCTTGGTTGAAGAGTATATTGGGATAGCATGGCACTTCCCCCAATAAACTCTTATGGAGCCTACTGCTATTGAACGGCGTGACCCGCGCGACGGACTGGATTTTCTTGGACGGAACCTCCGAAGCTTTGGCTCAGTACTTGAAATTGCATTGACAGACTATTATTTGTGTGTCCGTCATACTCCTCAAAGACGGATTCCATGGCCATGGTGGCCAAAACCAACTACTCTCTTTAATGAATATCGTCATCAGCTGCAATCGGATGCAGTAGCTTCACGCCCAAGCAATTGATAAGCTGAAAAACCTCTAGGAATGCCCCAAACACAATTGAGTTTGGCAAAGTGCCAAAGTCATAGCTCGGTGAACATGATACTCGGAGTAGCTAACTTTCTCTTCGTACGTCATCTTTCTACAAATAACAGGATGAGTACGTTAGATGTATAGGTTTACATTTGATTTGAAGATGTATGTTTTCTTAAATTGTTATGACGGAGAGATGAAGAGAAAGAAAAGTCTCACCGAGTGTGCCATTCATGAATCCTCGAAAAATTGATTCGAAAAATTAAGATAAATTCGAAGTTTGAAATTTTTTTTTGAAAATGAATGTGTAACCTCAAAATTTGAGATTGAGTTCGAAATTTGAAAAAAAATTCATGTGTATGTATTTCGAAACATGTGCACATTAAAATTCTAAAATTGATTTTTAAAATTGAGTATTTCGAAAAGTTTGAAAATACATTTTAGATTTGGACTTTAGATTTTAAAAGGAATTTGATTTTTTTAAAACAGGATGAAAGAACAGTTTTCAAAAATCTTATCTAAAATTTATTCGTCGAATTTCATTTTACAGTTAAGAAAATATCGATATTTCATAGAAGTATAACTAATTAGACGATATACATAAATATATAAGTTCGAGGTTGGATTCTTTAAAAAATTGTTTTGACCTCTCCTCATCGGGTGGTGCAAAGACCCGATGTTAATTAAATTGAGAACGTTTGAATATCCTTGATTCGCCGCCATAGCGATTTCGAAACGATAACATACATCCACAAACAAAATGAACACAGTAGGAGCAACGGCTCCATAAATTTGATGGAATGCAAACTTTGTTATTGCTTTTGTTTTTTTAATTTAATTTGGTTTGATTTGATTTATTTTATTTTATATATTTTAAATGGAATTATGACTTAATGTCTTTTATATTTTAATTTTAGATTTAAAATTTGATTATAGGTTTGGATTAAGATTGATTTAGGCTTAGTCTTTTATTATTTCTTTATTTATTTGAATATTCTATTGATCTTTGATTTGTTACAAAGATTTAATTTAAAAGTTTGATTTATTTTGGGCATTATTTTATGGATTAAAGATATGCTTATTTATTTATTATTTTTTTAGATTAACCTGATTGACTTTTTGTTGATTTAAATTTGTAAAATTAGTTTTAACTTGATTAAATCAGATTTATTATTATTTTTAAGTTTTGATTTGTTTATCCTTTAATTATGATTTATGTTAGAAAAATTGTGTTTAAGTTTTAAAATTATGTTAAAATTAATTTTAAGTTACAAAAGCTATGTTTGATTGTTTTTTATCTGTTTGATATATATTTTTTATTTTATTTATTTTATTTATTTATTTTGTTATTATTTTGATATAGTTTTAATTTTTTTTATTATTTGCATTCTATACAAATTTATAGAGTTATTATTAGTTCTTCTCATCATAAAAAAACATGCAACATAAAAATTTTCGTTGAATAAAAAAATGATACAATTTATAAATGCGGGAAACATGAAATGTCATAATCCCAATGAATTGAATCGATTTTTTTTTCTAACTCTGTTGAGCCTTTGATAGGCATTATTGAATCGATCATATCGATATGGGATATAGCACGCCAACCTTTGACTAAGGTTTGTGGGTGCTTTCTATCGATATAATTATTTTATCGTATTGATTTTATGATTCGACATGCATGCATATATATGCATTTAGCCATTGCATAAATAGATATATTCTTTCCTTGATGGGATAAAAATAGTATAGTATTGAGGTCATTTTGGACCTTTATATGCTAACCATTTATTTATTTATTTTTTATTCTTTTAAGTTAAGTCGAAGCGTAGAGTGTGTCCGGTTGGACCTGCCCCCATTAGTCTTGGTTATTTGATTATTTTCCAAAGACGTATAATGTGTCATGTTGGACCGGTCCCCAATTAATCTTGGATCGGATTATTATTTAGGTTTAAACTTGAGACATAGAGCGTGCCCTGTCAGATCAGCCTCTAATTAGTCTCTAAGTTGGTTGATTGTATGTTTTATTTGATTTATATCAACATCAAATTTTGACCTAAACCATCTCATATAAATGGATACATTGAGGACCGCTGTCATCATCTCCCTTCATTCTGTTTGTTGTCCTTTCTCTCTCTTTTTTTTTGACAAAGGGTAATAATAAAAAAAAGGATCGCATGGCTAGTTAGGAGGTTGCAACAGCAACCAACTTAGGGATTTGACCGGCTAATTTTTGAAGGGCCGCGACTATGAATAGGAAAGGGTATTCGGGGAAGGTTGTGAGCTTGCATTGAAGGCTCGACTGGCTGGCTCTGGGGTTTTCTCGCATGGAGGTAAAATGGGGGGCGGCGAAGCTCACAGCAACGACGGGCACAAGGGAGTGTGCGGTGTCCATGGTGATGGTAAGGGGTGAGGGCAACTATGGGTAAGAAAGGGCTGGTGATAGGAGTTTGCAAAGGGGTTTGCGGCAAGGGCAAAGGCTTGCGGATGGGAAGGGACCGAAGGGAGACGGCGGCTGCAGGTCTTTGCTCACTGTCGGACCAAAAAAATCTCTCTTAAAAGAGAGAGAAGAAAAAAGGGGGAAGAAGAAGAAACGGAACATGAGGGAGAAGCCGAAGGAGGAGCAAAAAAAACTCCCTGTTGCTGTCGATAGAAGGGCCTAAGGCCACCAAAGTTGTCTTCGCCACCCTCCTACGCATCCATCGAGCCCATCGGGAGTGGGAGAGGCCGCGGTTGCCGCCGCCATCGTCGCCGGAAGGAGCTCCTCCCACAGCCGTCGTCGTCGCCACCGTTGCCGGGGCCCGCCGTCGCCGTCGCCATCGCCGGAGCCCGCCGTCGCCATCGCCGAAGCCCGCCGGAGCCGTCGCCATCGCCGGAGCTCGCCGCGAGCAAACCCTCGCGGGCATCTCCTGTCGGGGAGAGAGAAGGCCGAGGGGGGGGTGTTTCGCGGTCAAACCGCAGTCAACACAAAAAAAAGAAAAAAAAAAGAGGAACGACCGCCCGAGTGGGCCGTCGTGGCCCACGCGCGCGCCCACGCGCGGGCGGCCGTGGGGTGAGACCCGGTCAAAGACCGGGCCAGCACCGGGGGGTGAACTTACCCCCCTGGTTTGACTTTGGTCAAACAGTGCCATAAAAGCTCAAAAAAAAAGGGGGGGAAATGAGGGTAACTCCACCCCACTCCGGTAACCCCCCCACTATTGCGAAAATGGACTTAGTGAGGGCCTTCCAAATGACCCTTTTGCCCCTCCAAAAACCTCTATAAATACCCCCCAAGTGCCATACGTACATGGGGTTGGAGAGAGTTGAGGAAAGAGAGAATTGGGAAGAGAGAGAAGCTCCACATTCTCACTCCTTAGAAGGTAAGAAATACCTCGGTTTTGCGCTACCTTTCCATAAAAAGGGGATGGTTTTGCGCTACCTTTCCATAAAAAGGGGCTGGTTTTGCGCTACCTTTCCATTAAAAGGGGCCCAAAATAGTTCACTATTTTGGATAGAAAATAGCCAACCCAACTCCGGCCTGCAAAATCTTGCCCGAAATTAAGTGGTTTTGCGTACCTTTCCATTAAAAGGGCACTAAAATAGTTATTATTTTGGATACAAACAGAAAACCCAAGTCGGTCAAGCCGAAATGCCGGCCAAACCGAACGGGAATTCTAAATGAAAACCCAAGTCGGTCAAGCCGAAATGCCGGCCAAACCGAACGGGAATTCAAATAGAAAACCCAAGTCGGTCAAGCCGAAATGTCGGCCAAACCGAACGGGAATTCTAAATGAAAACCCAAATCGGTCAAGCCGAAATGCCGGCCAAACCGAACGGGAATTCTAAATGAAAACCCAGATCGGTAAAGCCGTAATGCGGCCGAACCGAACATAAGTCATGACATGTATTGAGAAGAAAGGCTTGAATGCCCTCTCATTTGTTGTACTCCTATGTACTCAGATCGACATGAAATGAAATTCAAGTTCGATTGATGTGTTATGTTACTCACGAAAGTGACATCAAATCCCCATGGACTCCAAAAGATGGAATAAACTAAATAAATTATTTAAATAATTTTCAAACTTAATCAAATAATTAAATTTGATTAAATCAAATCAAATCAGTAAATCTAAAAATCAAATAAGTAAATTTGATTAAATCAAATAAGTAAATTTGATTAAATCAAATAATTACTTATTTATTAACAAAAATGCCATCATAATCAAATTAAATTCATGCCACAAAATCATACATAAAAAATGACCACAAATGGTTACAAAACATGTTAAGTTTGAATCCGACTTAACCATAAAAAATTAAATCAACCCCAAATGGATAATGCTACTTAATTAAATAAGTATGTATAACAAAATTCAAATCAAATAAATGATCAAAACATTAATAAAATGTTAACATAATCCAACCAAAATTATATCATTAAATAATGCATAAAAAATGTCAACCAATGACTACAAAAACAAGTTATGTTGGATTAAAATAAACTATGAAAAATTAGAGTGATCAATATTATTAAGAACAAATCTTAATAATAATAGTAAATTCACTTAAATCAAGCAAAAAATGCTAACAAACACATAAAAAATGGAAATTAATTCCTACAAACAAATAAAAAAAAGAGATCAACTCAAAATTGTCTAAGTTAACAAATAACCAAAGACATGAACAAAACAAAACAAATCAAATCTTAAATCAAGAAGAAGATCAATGGACCCAAACTTAAAAGTTTGAATTAAGTTCAACCAAATTCCATCTCATAAGGCCATGGGGATATGTCTTCCAGCTTTCTTTATGTGGATGAATGACTTCCGATCAATATGTTCTTTGTGACGGTCAATCGATGGGTATTCGAGTGTTCACTCGATGTAATTAACACCGGAATATCGCAAGTCCGGTGGAGAGGAATCAAAATTTATTTTCAAAGAACTCGAGTAACCTCACAAATTAAAATTGTGGTTCAGATCATCTAAGTGGTGGGTGATACCCATATCGACACTTAGCAAATCTGTGGAACCATCGGTGTTCCTATAAAATAATACCACATCAAATTAGCTAATACTCTTATGAATACCACATATTTTCATAGTAGTCAATGCTAGCCTAAAGCAAAAATGAATTTTCTACAACAAAAAGAGAGGGAAAATTCGAGGTTCCAACACTCACGCAGATAGCAGAAGGAAGAGGGGGGCTGTTGTGAACAAAAGAGAGGAGTAGAAAGGAGACCAGTGCGAGGGCTTGCAACGCACGCTCACGTGCTGACGAGAACAGGGAGGTCTCTTGCGTGGTAGGGGAAAGTGGGGTGGCCGCAGAGACAGTGTAAGGAGGGCGAGGGAGGCTTCTGTGGTGAGGGCTTTGCATACGGACATGGAGGAAAGGGGATTTGGGGCTATGGCGGTGGTGAAAGAATAAGAGTGGGAAGGGGTGGCCACGGCGACTGGCGAGCAAGGGGGGTTGTCGACGGTGAAAGGAGGCCTTGTGGAGCTTGCACGCGCGGCGGTGAGGAGGGGGAGCTGCGGGCTTACGGCAATGACGGAAATATCGCCAAGGGCTATGCCTTGGTAGGTTGAGGGTTTTCTTCTCTCGCGCAACAAACGGGGAACACGACAAAGGGGTTGTGGCTGTGTGAGGATCTCGACAGCACTCGCACAGACAGACTTGCTGGTTTGTGGGTGGACAAGGATCGCGAACTAAGAGGGACAACAAGCGGATTTTCATGCGTTGTGCACAAGACGGCCAAGACAAGGTTCCTTGGGGAGACGCTGACTACGAATGAAAGATGACGACGAACGGGCGACGAAGACGGTTCGCCTCACCTTCCCTTCCGCTCTCTCCCTTCTGTCTGTAGGTGCGCTCAATTCTCTCCACTCTCTCCTCTGCTTCCGGTGACGCAAAGAGTTTTTATTTTTTATCCCCCTCGCTGCCGTTCGCCATTCGAGAAATCCATTACATTATCTGGATGTACAACCGCCGCGAACTCTTCGCCTTCCTACAAGTAACGCGCGCAGGGGCAGCGCAGGCCCTTGATGGACCTATCAATGCATCATTAAGGCATTGTCGCTTGGCCGAAGCTTCAACAAGCATCTGTTGTTGCAGGAGAATCGTTATGACATCGTCATTCATTTTTATTGATGCATCAGCCGTCGTTGCGAGGGCTCCGAGGGATGTTTAGATCCATCTAAAATATATTCGACGTCCTTGGTCGTCTTTCAGTCTATGCATCGGAATATCGTACGAGAGTTTCGAAACTCATCATACGAACGATGCCGTCATTTTCTTTTTGTCGACGAAGCACATCTTGCCATATTTCTCTTCTCTCATTTTTCTGTTTTTTTAAGGCGTCAACAGTACCTTTCCGCCATCGAGAAACCTTCCGAAAAGGGGCGTCCAGCTTAGAGACGGACTCGGAAGGGTCCAAAATATGCGGGATCGACTCCCCTTCTTTCTACAGCTCCGATAGCCCTATTTAGTGAAGCTTTATGGGACTTCCCCCTTTGGCAGAGTCTAGCGTGCTGTAGGATCCGACTGAGGGTTGATTTCTGCCGTTGGGGCCTCTGTCTGGTCTGGGATGATTACCGCATCCACCTTCTGATTTCATATGGCTAATCCCGAAATGATTTTAACAGCGCTCTCCTTCCTTTCTTTGAGATGTCATAAGTTTTCCAGCCTTGTCACACAGTCGTTCTCCTCTTGGAATGGACCATTTCCTCCAACAGTGTTCTATGAACTCCGTTCATTAGATTCTAGACCTGGGAGGTTCTTGCCGAGTCGTAGATCCCCAACCTCTTTGACCTTCTCTTCCATTGGAGTCGTTCCACCTTTGAAAGCTTTTCTTGCAGTTAGTTTTTTCCCTCAAGGCCGGTCCCTATTTGGTTACAGGTCCATTGTCTTCAACACACAATTATGTGGCTAATTGTACTCATTGGGGCAGTCATGACCATTATGTAATGCCTTTTTTTTGGTTTATGTCTTGTGTGACCGTAGGTAGGCGAGAACTTGATGACTTGCTTGCCATCCACATTTTATCCTTGCTGTCCCCTTTGGGAATTTTTTGAGTGCCAACAAATTTGTTGCACTTGTTTTCACTTTTCAGTACATTTTTATTCATTAGCCGGTTATGCTAATGTGTGGGTGAGAGGATAATCGAACTCTAGAGGCAATAAGTGAGTTTAATGGACAAGTATTGCAATTCTCTTAACAAGTTTCTATCTGTAAAAGGCATGTATTAACTATATATAAAGTTAAACTTGTCTGATGATTCAACTACCGTAATCCTGTTAATCAGTGAGAAAAGTGATCACAGTCCTGGACGTCGCATAAATTTCAGATTGAGAAATGACAAATGAAACGTGGAATGTAATATCGGGAACTTTGTGGGTGACTGTCAACCTGGGATCCTACAGGGAATCATTGGCTAGGTGCCCTATACTGTAATAGGCCTGATCCCATCCATATCAGGAGGAACAGCAAATTCACCCGATTCAGGGGGTGTCAGGAATTGGCCAGCTTGGCTGTGACTGCTCCTACGTAACCATTCAAAATAAAATACTTCAATACATTGCATATAAAATGTTGATCAATTATTTTCTATCAATGGGTCTTCAGGTAAATTGCAATGGCAAAAGCTAATCCTCTTATGAGCCATACCAATAGATTGATGCATCTTTGATTTCTGTCTCATTCTTCCTAAGGATGTTCGCTAATTATGTTCTCTTGTGGCTCCATACTAGGGATGCTAAAAGCTGGGATCCTACAGGGAATCATTGGCTAGGTGCCCTATACTGTAATGGGCCCGATCCCATCCATGATCCATATCAGGAGGAACAGCAAATTCACCTGATTCAGGGGGTGTCAGGAATTGGCCAGCTTGGCTCCTGTTAATCAGTAAGGAAAGTGATTGCAGTCTTGGATATTGCATCAATGTCAGATTGACAATGGCAAATGAGACTTGAATGTAATATCAGGAGCTTTGTGGTGACTGCCAACCTGGAAAACTTTAGATTTTTCAGTACGAGTTGCAACTTCCAACAGACAAATATTCCAGGATTAAGATCCTATAGGGAATCATTGGCCAGGTGCTCTATAATGTAATGGGTCCGATCCCATCCATATCAGGAGGAACAGCCAATTCACTTGATTCGTGTCAGGAATTGGTCAGAAGTTGGCCAGCTAGGCTGTGACTGCTCCTTCGTGACTTGAGTTGGCTGGCATTGATCTATTCCTGGCTGGGCATGCAAGAGTCCGGATCCAGATTATCTGGTCAGGCCTGATCTCATACTCACCTAGCCAGCTCCTGGGATCAATGCATCATGCATGGCCTGAAGAATTGTCCTGATTCGTTGGATGGAGGATTCTGCATGCCATACATCACATTTGATTTTACCTCAGTTTATGCTTGTAACTTATTTGCTCAGTGCCTCAGTTTCACAAGTAAAATTACCTTGCCAAAACATCTTCATTTTATCTCATCAAGCTCAACAATTTCAGATTACTTACTTGGAGCCGGGACAAAGTTGTCAACTGCAAGGAAGAATGGGCTCAAAATTAGAAATCCGTGCTACAGCAGGACCAATTCTAGGGCCTCCCTGGCAGCGGCCTGAGAATGGGTGGGTACTTATGTCTTAATCATCTCTTTTATTCTTATTTTTCTTTTTATTTTCATAAGCTTGACTTTTTTACTCAAATTGGAGGCTATTTTTTTTCTTGGTTTGGTCTTGAAAGGGGAATATCATGATAGGTATATTATCACTGTTGGTGGAAGCCATATTCTTTATTATGAACCACATTGTGTGTGCAACAACTCTTTTCTACAAAATAGTCAGGTGGATATTGTCATCACACCAGTTACAAAACAACTCTTGCCTTACTTTACCTTGGTTTCTGGACAAGAGGATGCTGTCAGCCTCGCAAGATTGCTTCAAGCCAAGTATACCAACATTACCATGATACTTAGCTGTAGTTCTCCCTATGCAATCTTCTTATTTTCTGTTTTCACCATAATTTTCAGGTTCATTGTTCCGATGAGAAATGGTGACTTAGACAGCAAGGGGTTTCTATCAAAACTTGTCAAAGAAGAAGGAACTATTGAATCTTTCAAGGTTTACTACTGAAGTCATGTTATGAATGTTCGGAAGCATTACGATTTTTTGATATATTTTTGAAGCTAAAGCATCATATATCTCTGTGACTCTGTCTATATTGTTTGTTTCTCCTGCATGTTAGATTTGTAGATCATGTTGGTTCATTTCAAATATCAGGTAAACCTACAAAAGTTAACTTCCCAGAGCATTTGGAGCCAGTATATTGTATGCGATCCATAGGTTTGGAGGAAGGGAGTGAGATTCATCAAGATAGAAAATTGTTAATTATTCGTGGTTGTTGTGATTTTACGGCAGTATAGAGATATAAAATTGGATTTTGTGCTAGCTTGACCTTATAGTACATCAGGATTACTACTTATTTTAATGGCATATGGATGGATTTCTATCAGCTTATCTTGAAGGGAAGACAGAGACTAGGAAGCTGTTTTACTTTTCTCTGCACACCTTTCGGAACTGCACTAAGTTGGAATTTTAAGATTGTGAAAGTGAGAGATGACAGGAGATTGGTTTTCTAACATGTTATAAATAGTTAAAGCTATCAATACTTTTCATTTGGAAATTCAGACCAAAACAATTTTTGAAATATGTTTCAGCCAAGTATGGCCATAATGTAGTCTTGATGTAACTGATCACTAGCTAATTTTAAACCAATGAAATACGATGGCCCCCTTTTGTCTGCTTTGTTTTCTGAGAGTAGGTTTTCGTTGGTCTTAGTCTCAGGTTCATTTCAAGGGTTTGGTAGCTCCACATATGCATTTCAGCCACATGCTGACAGCACTTCATGTTTAGTAACTACCAACTTTCCAACTCAGTTTTTGGTCATGGCAAGAAAATTTGGATCATTTTTCTGTTTACACCATTTTTTTGCATAATGATCTGTTGTGTCCCATAAAAAACAGAAAAAGGGAACCACACCAGGGATGAAGAAGAAGAAGTAGGAGGAAAAAGGGTGGTGCCATGAGGAAGAAGGTAGTACCAGCTACCTGATTAAGAAAGAAGGGCTGACCGAAGAAGTGAGGACCACTGTGAGGAGGAGAAGGTGAGGAAGAAGAAAATAGAAGGAAAATCAGAAACAGAGCCCAGCTGGAACCAGAGGCCTACGCATCAAGCCAAAGGAAGAAAGGAGGAGAAGAAAGAGGAAGAAGCTGCCATCCCACCGTCGAGGATCAGTTACTAAGTTGCTGTCTGCTTTAGAAGTGTAGAGAGGGAAGCAAACCAACCCCCGCCTCCCATTCCACTTAAGAAAAAGAGGAAAAAAAATAAGAATGGTGGTAAGCTCACCACCCATTTGGGCCACGTTCTCTTACCTAGTTAAGGGTAGTTTGTGGACGAAAATGCCTTACCATCACTTTATAAATAAAACACCTCAATATTTTATTCCTGAGGCTGAGGAGTCGTCTCAAGAGTCAAGACAAGGGCCTCCTCCTACCAAATCGCTCCCAAGGGAGCCAAAAGAAAGCTTCTGAGAGACAAACTCCCTATAGAGAAAAGAAAAAGTCTGCCAGAGGCCCAGAAATGCCGGAGGCACAAAGGAAGAAACCTAAGAGGCTCAAAAGCACCTAAGACACAAAAAACCTCAAAGAGGCCCAAAAATGCCCGGCACAAGAAAGAGAGAGCCTAGAATCAAGGGTCTTAAGAAGTAAGGTTCTTAGGCTAATGCATATCATATAAAGTTCATTATACCTTGTTTTTAAACGCATAACTATCATATATTTCTAATATGTCAATGATTAGTGCTCATTAAGAGTTAATCTGTAAGAGTGTATGACTACATAATATCTCTATATATGCTCTCTGAATGTTGCATGGAGTTAAGCATATGAGATTAAATGGGAAAAAGATCTTTAATATCAAAATATTCCTATGATTTTATGTTTTCTTAATGAGGGTCATGGGTTTTAATACCTCCTCATTTCGTATGTACTTGGATGTACCTTTACACTGAATATGAATGAATTTTTTTTCATAATCATGTACCTTATTATATTATTGTTGCAACGTTTGTAGCTTGTGATACTTTCAATAGGATTAACATAAAAATATTAATTATAAATCATGCAAATGACTTAACAAATGAATTTTAATCAAAATCTCAACTAAATAAATAAATGCAATAAAATGAAAATTAAACAACAACTTAAGTGTTAACAAAATCTGAAAATAATTAAACCTGATTAACTTAAGAAATTAATGCATAAAAGAGGACAACTAATGATAATAAAGTTTAATTCATAAACAAATTAGAGCTTAACTTAATTGTGAAGCTGAGCATATGATAATAACAATCAAATTTCAAATCATCTTCAAAGACATATCAATTTAAAAATAGTGGACAACACAGTACAGCATTCAAAAACTAACAAAACACTTAAAATGCTAAAAAATGAAATAAAAACAAATAATTATCAAACAAATAAAAAATTTATGCATTAATAAAAATATGCTAATTCCAAATTGTCTAAATAAATCAATCAATATGTCAAAATATATTAATAAAATGATTAAAATAGATCATATGTGAAGAACAAATAAATAAATCTAAAAAACCATTAAATTAGAAAATAAAAGTTAATTAATAAAAATGAAAAATGTAGGGGTATAAACGAACAAATCCGTGTTATTAAAGGCAGAGTGTCTCAACTACGTAGGTAGTGAGGTGAGGCAAGGTCATTAAAAACCACCCCGGTTTGCCCAAAAATGCCTTGGGTGCCTTCGACATCTAAGCACTTGAGGCGGTCGGGGCCAATCAAATCTCGTAAGAACTTGATCCGATTGGCTTAAACCCCCGCCCAATGCTCCCCCGGCCATGATGGAACCCAAAGCCCCGTGTTTAGACAAAACCCTCAAATGGTCTTCATTCTATTGCGCCACTGCCATCCTCCGCTGATGTCACTGATGCAGCTAACACTGCAGTGTTCAACTGCTGAAGCCATTGTCTTCCTCTAATTCTAAACATTGTCTATTCTTGTTAGTGTTAGTTTTAGGCTTGTCCCATAGATTATACCTTGTTCTTTCGGCATATGTCCGGCTTGTAGAACGGCAGAGGTATGTTCTTCGATTTTTTATGTTCTTTTAAATATGTTGATATTTGGTTAGGTGTTTATTCTTATTTTTTAATTTTGGCTTGGTTATATTTAGGTATTTTACACAGCTAGTTAGGTTTTCGATCGGTTCATAGTTTTTATGCTTCCAAGTGGTCATCGGTGACATTGTGGCCTTAGTGGTGAGTTGTTTGATTTATTTATTTTTTTAAACAAACATGTTGACATCAAGGTTCATAGGTCATAGGCTTGTAGCATATCCCTTTATTTATTTATTTTGTTCTTACATCTTTGTTCATTTTAAGTATTTTCATTTTTCGCACCTCAACCAGAACCGAGTTAGGATTAAAGTGTGCACATTTGACCGCTAACACCCACATGCTCTTTCTCAATTATTGCCTATACATTTGACATTTTAAAGTGGCATAGTGTAATATTATGCTTGTATGTTTTTTATTTTTATATTTTAGGTCACATTTTAAGATGTTTTAGGCACCCATAAACCGTGGATTTGGGATGGGTTCTAATTCTCTAACCCTGCCCATGGCTACAAGTGATGAGGAAGCCTCAAGTTCTATGGCAAGAGCTCCTCCTAAATGTAAGGACATTGGATCGAAAGTGGCATGGGGGTTGTGGCTTGTTTTGATTGGGGACCGAGGGTTTTCCCTCCACTGTGGGACTAAGGTGATCCAGAGTTAATATTTAATTGTTCTTCATCCCCTAATGTAAGTTACAATTCCAAGTACCAGCTAAGGCAACAAATGATAATAAAGCTTAATTCATTAGTAAATATGAGCCGAACTTAATCGTCAAAACTAACCATATGATAATAGCAATACAATTTCAAATCATAATAAAATTCATACCAATTTAAGAATACAAGATCACATAATACGACATCAAACAAATTTAATCAAACAAATAAAAGCATAATGCATTAATCAGAAGTATAATAATGCCAAATTGGATAAATAAATAAATCAAATCATGACAAATTATAATAATAAAATGTTAAAATAAACAAAATTTGTAAACATAAAAAATATAAAAATGAATAAATCAGTTATTAAAAATGAAAAATGACAAAGCCAATCAATGAAATGCCAAAATGAAATAAATAAATGATTTTAAAATAAAATAATTTTTAAAATCATAAAATTTTAATTGCATGATAAAAAATGAATGATAAATAAAACTAATAAATGAACAAATCATATAAAAAATCAATGACAAAATAAAGCAAATAAATGATAAAAATATGATAATTCATTAAAAATATGACTTCAATTTTATAATAAAAATGCTGATAACTAAATAAATAAATAATTAAATTATTAAAATAACTCAAATCAAGGAACATGGATAACAAAATGATTTCTCTATGTTATTATTCCAAATTGAATATCTCGTGAATGTATGGCTTCATATAATAATTGGGTACGATGGTTAATCAAAGATATTAGAGTCATTACTCTATATAATTGTTAACCCCAATTGTTTTTTATTTATTTATTTTTGATGCCATTGAATTTCAAAAGAGTTGATTGAGAAAGATGAATGAAAGCTGATAGAAATATGAGAAAAAGTATGGATGATGATAAGGTTGATTTAAAAAAGGGGAAAGAAAAAATGGAGGGTTGGAAAAATAGAGAGTGAATAAAAGGAGAGAGAGAATAGGGAGAAGCCAAAAGAAAGAGTGAAAAGAAGAAAGAAGAGAAAAATATAAAGAGAAAATATGTGGAAAGAAAAGAAGAGGAAAAATAGATGAGCAAAAAAATGGGGAAATAGATGAAAAAGGGGGGCGGCAGTGGCTATTTTGACTTTGGTCAAAATTAAATGAAAACACTTTGCAAAAAAATGGGGAGTGAATGACATGCTAGTTTTGACTCTGGTCAAAGTTGGAAATGCAATGGCACTATCAACGAGATGTGTTTAACTTCGGTTAAAGAGGGATAAATAAACATATTAGAAGAAAATGGGAGAAAAGTTTTAACATTTATGGCAAAAAGAAAATTATACATAAATGAAAATTGAGGTGAGTAAGGACATAAAAAAAGAATGAAATGAATGGTGAATAAAATAAGAAAAAGAATAAAAAAGAGAAAGGAAGAAAAAACGGAGGGGCCATTTAAGAGGAAAAAAAAGGAAAAGAAAGAGAAAACAATCTTGATTAAATGGGCCACTCATGTATGACTTGGCTCTCATTGGACCAAACAAGGTGTTTTTTTGCAAATCCAAGTCTACTTAAATTTTTAGGAGGGATTAGGACCCCTAATGGCCCCCAAATGGGCTCAATTAGCCTTAATTTGCTCATTGGACCCATGTATGTACATATGGGCCTTTATTTTGGCAATTTGGGCCTTAGTTTTGCAAGGGGGGAAGGCCCAAAATCTGTCTCTAAAGAGACATCCGAAATTCCTCTTACCAAATGATTTTGAGGGACATTTTATGTAATTGGCCAGCCCAACCCCTAATAAAGGTGGCCAAGGTTTAAAGTGCCCTCACCTTTTTCTCTCACACCCATCAAAAAGTAAAAGTTGGGACAAATTTATGCCAAAGTTACCTTCATTCTATCTCACACACTCAAAAAAAAGGAAAAGTTGGGGCACTTTATGGACTAAAATGCCCACCCCACTTGGCATATAAAAAAGTGGAAAATCCTCTTGGAGAGGAGAGAGGCAACATTTCTCCCCCTCACCCCAAGGTGCTTCACGTAGAGAGCTCAAGGCTCTATAGGCTTCTCCAAGGAAGGCTCCAAAGAGAGGAAAGGAGGCTCCAATTAAGTGGACCATCAAGTGGGTTCACCAAGAGGGTTCATCAAGAACCATTAAGGCAATCAATCAAACTTCATCAATTAATCAAGGAAGCTCAAGAAGAAGTTCAAATTCAAGACATCAAGAATTTGGCTAAGTCCCAAGGCACTCTAAGGAGGAAACACAAGGCCCAATTACATCATCTCAAAGCCTAATGGGCAATGAAGATACCAATCACAACAAGGCCCATTAAGACTTGCAAGGCCTGATTAACCATCATCAATGAGAAATTAAGACCATGTAACCCCACTTCAAATAAACCAAATCCAATCAATCAAGGCCCGATTAGGCCTCAACCGAACCCAAAGCCCCTTACCATAGGAATTAGGCCTATTAAGACTTACAAAGCCCAATTAACCATCATCAATGGGAAATCAAGACCATAAAACTCCATTTCAAGCAAGGAAGGATTAGTCGGGGGTCAGCCCCGGGTCAGCCGGCCCCCAACCCGGCCCGACCGAGTCGGTTTTTTTATTTTTTATTTTGAAAAAAAATAAAAAAAAACATGAAAAAAATCAGAAAATACTCAAAAATTATAAAAAAATCAGAAAAAATACCCAAAAATTAAATAAAAATAAGAGATATGATTCAACATGATTCATTCAACATTCATTCAAACATTACATTAAATTGTTCTTCTATATAATGTATGTACTCTGTCCATGACATTGAGGAAGAGTACGACGCATTAAACATATAGACAAACTGATTATACTCATCAGTGCCTCGTACAATTGTCCTACGATAAGACGAAAATGAACCACCATAACTATCATATGAATACGTACTAGAACTATCTAATGAAGGCTGCATCATCCCATAACCCTACCCTTGATATGATGGGCACCAAGAACCCTGTGATGGTTCTAAAGGTTATTTTATTTATCCTCTGTGGTTCAATTGCCGATGATATGTTCTATACGTTTTGATTCATTGGATATAACTATTGCTGACTAGATGATTCTGCCTTCTAATTTCTTTCCATTTTGATCACAAGATATTTTTGTGGGGGCTGCTTGGGGTGGTTGTATTTCAATGGTTTCGAAATCTATGATTTTAGCATTTCACATTTTCAGGAATGTCTTAGTACATAGGCTTTGTTTGTTTTGGTGTTAAGTGATGGAAATCCATCACTAGGGATTTCGGTTTTGGTGGTGAGACTGGAAACTAAAATCCTGTAAATGGATTTACCCGGCTTCATTTTACATGTATTTACAAGACCCCAAACATGGGAAAAAAATTCTCGAATCCCTCTAGTTACAACTACTTGCAGTTATATGCTGCGCCCAAACAGGTCCCAAGTGTTTGTCCTTTTAACTGTTTCTGTTGAATCAGGCACTCTTGGCGGAGGAGGTACCTGAAGCATGTGTGTTGGAACCAACACCTGGTGTGCCACTAGAAGTTCCCTTGTCAGCAAACATCTTGTAGTTCTACACCTTATAGCAAATGAGGCATGCACTGACTCTACATTATTGAAATACTAATACATGTTCAAAATCTAATTTTGTACGAACGAAACAGTGCAGCCATATACGCATGGTGTTGTAATAAAGATTCAATATATTGCTGATTTCGTGTAGACAGCTGGGGCTTTATCTTGTTGCAACCATTTTCATGGTATCCCATTAGGTGATTATCTTTCGAAAAACATGTGCCACAATCATGGCCTGTAGCTTTTTAATCCACCTAGTAACTGCAAACACCGGAGATTCCATCATTTTGAATGCCATTATTCTTCTAACTTTGTTTGATTTCTCGGTGAAACAAGGTTTATAGGGTGTTTGTTCTTCTAACTTGTTTTGATTTCTTTGATGAAACAAACGTTTATAGGACGTTTGGTGAGATCCAATAACTAAACGAGCCGGAGGTGATAACTTTTTCAATACAATTAACTGATTTTCTTATACAAACCTGATCCAGTCACACCAGGTCATTGGATCAGATCGAACCTGATAATATTAAAAAAAATAAAAATTATGAAAAAAATTAACAAATTTGCAATAACTTTTGGAATATAAAAATATGAATATAAAATTTTAATTGATTTTTATTCAAATCTTATTGTTATTTTCTATAATGAATATACTCTTATCAAGATATTTAAGAACAACATATTTTGATTATGGTAATAACATTCCACTCATTTACATTCATCCTACTATTAGATCCACAATATTCACTATAATTATCATAGGTCGACAACATAGAAATATTTGATAATGATCTATAAGTAAGTTGAGTTATCCTATAACTCTCTTGATGAAATAAAAAATTAGGAGTCATGAGATTACTTCCTTGTATAATAAGGTGTAGTGTTGGCATTCACCTCGTTGCATATCTTATACATCTTATGTTCTTGCATTATGATCTTTATCTTACACGTGAGTCATTAATTTGGTCACTTCTATATCTTCGAAGTTTAGTCATCCAACATTTGAGTATCGTATTGAACTCGGATGTTTAGCTTCGGTGTGTTTTCTCAACTTTTGTCAATTATTTTTTTATTTGTAAGATCCAATGGATCAGTTATAACATGCTTATCTTTACTTAATGACTTCTTATCTTGGTGAGAAGATTCTCTAATTTTCAACCTCTTTGCCAATGAAGGACAAATATGAAATTTCTTGACTAGAGGTATGTTATTGAGTTCTCATTGAGCTCATTCTTAATCATATTTTGTAATTGGTTATGCTATATCATGTATAAGTGTATTTTTGTTAGATGGTTGAATACTTTAGTTGTGTATATGTTCATTTGATGGTCATAATTGGCATGGATATTGTCATGGCATGATATGTAACTGGTATGAATGCATGAGACACTAATTGAATAAAAGATTGAGGTATACAAAACTATTTAGTCATGTATGTAGGCAGCAAAAATTAGAATAATCTGATACATCTTTGGATCCCAGATACTACGATTTATATTAAGTACCATCTCTGTCTTGGTGTACTAAGGTATTTTGTTTAGCTATATGATAATTATATATGTTAGATTTGGTGCAAGCTAGTTGAAATCTCAAGATAATGCATCCCTTCTGAATAAGAAAATATGTGACCTTTTACTAGAGGATAGGCACATTAATTGTATGGTATTGTAGATAGAGGTCTTGCGGTGTGCATTAATTTGTCCTAATCAAGTTTTGTTGCATTGTATGCATGGTAGGTTACACTTGTAGTGATTGCATCATACAGTTCATTTGGTCGATGTGCATGCATGGGTTATCCCTATTAATTTTATTTATTTTTGGATACATATAGGTACTAGTTCATTAGTTTGTAGGTGCCGGTTGGTAGTTTAAAACATGTGAAAATGTTAGATATTTATTATATTATTTAGCTCTATTCTTATATACAACATGTGTAGGTTTGGGCATTTATTTATCTATTATTTTAGAGCTTTTTGGCTAGTTGATCTGACTAATGACGAGATGTCTATTGAGTCTTTATGACTCACCCTATAGTTTATATGCTTTAACAAGTCTTGAAGAAGATCTTGAAACAACGTTGGAAGAAGAGTCGGTGGAGAAACCGGATTTCATAGATCCAGAAGACGTATGATCCTACTCATTTATGTGTTTGAGATGTTTCTAATAAGCACTCTATGAAGTTATTTTTCAGCTTTATTGTGGTTTTCAGTTTGGAGTTAAACTTAAACTTTGAGGTTGTATTCGGTTGGACTTGTTAGCTTGTTTGGTTTCGAAATTGTTTTAGCTTGATATATTTTATTTGTGGATGGATAGTATGATCTTATAGTGGATGTGTTATCTGTGTTTCAAAAAATTTTTTATTTCACTACATTTTTCTAGGGCGTGACAATAGACATGTTTACGAAGTCATTTTTTATTGACAATCCAAGTGTCAAGGGGATAGAAGTATGAAAACTGGAATCAAGTATGGTGGCAAAGATTTTACAAAGTTGGTAATGATTAGGGGATTGGTATTGTTAGGTAATGGCTGATTTGTAGTAAAAGGACATGAATATCTTATTCCCACTAATGAGTCTAAGAAAGCTCAATGCAACCTTATCTACCATGAAGATTTTAAAGATTCTCCATCTATGAAATATGTGCCAGGACAAAGTGGAGATAAAGGGTTCAAGTTAAACAAATTAAGATGAGTGGTCAATTTCTTTGAATCTTTTGTAATTGAGTAAAAATTAATGACAAGTAAAAAACTCAATTTTTTTTAGTTTTTGTATAAATTGACAGCATCACATATTTTGCATCATAATTTACGTCATGAATTTTATATATGGCTTATGTAGGATCTGCTCAACTCTCAATGTACAATATCAATGAGGTGGATCTCAAAATAATATTATCTAAATGGGTAGTTAGGATTAATGTTGTTAACTATTTACACCCCTTGTTGTCACTGGCGAGTTAAAGCCTAACCAATATAATGAAACTTTTAAAAACAATCTAAAAATCATTCCAAGGATTTTGGAATTCAAATTAGCCACGAGATTGGTGGATGCTGATTCGAGACCCAAACCAATACAACACATTTTTTTTAAAACATTCTACAAGTTATTCAAAGGATTGTGGAATCAGAATCAACCACCAAATCATAGATTGTTGATTCCAATTTTGATTTGAACTAGATTATAAATCCAATTTTGATCTGGATCAGATTAGAAAATTGGCCAATTTATGGAAGAAAAATTTATTTGAAATTGGCTTGAAGGTTCCTCAATACAAGGAACAAATAAAAATAATTAAAAAATACTTCATATAATCTTGTAGTGTGATTTTGGTTCGATTTTGACCCTTTCTAAGGTTTGGCACCAAGGTGGTGCTACCATCGCTACAATGTATATTCGTGATACGGTGACTAAAATCGTTGGATATGTCATGCTATGGCTTATTGTGGCGTCCGTTTCAGCCAATTTCAGAGAAGAATCAACGCAATTAGTCTAGAATTGACCGATTCGAGTTGAGTTGAACTTAATCCTGACTGATTTCAATCGATTCCAATAGGAATTTAGCTTGGATCTGGATGCTAACCAAAATTGGATCAGCGAGTGCCAATCCGTTCAAGGAAATGGCTGATTCCACAATCTATGAATGAACCATTTTTCTTGCATTTCTATACTTGACAAGTCTACTTACCCTATGTGGTTGCAAGTTAAAACTTTACTTAGAATAACTTTAAACTATAGTCATTAGTCTCTAGAATATAATTTAATTTCAGATTATTCAATGAATAATTATTCACTTAATAGTTTTATTTAATTATCTAGACATATAAACTTATTAGTCTTATTGAATTAAATTCTTTTAATTATCTAAATAGTTTAGATTAGCTTGTTTGAAGCATATAAAATGTTGATATGTTTGTTTCATGTTATTTATTTCACGAAAATTATGGTAAGTATAAATTGAAATTTTCAATAAATTTAAGTTATAATTTTATGGTATAAATGTCATATCATATAATTATCACCTATTTGTATTATATTCATATAAAAAGTGATGGAGAATCTTCTAGCCAAGGTAAGAAGTCTATGAGTTAAGGTAAACATGATGTAACTAATCTATTGGACATTGCAGATGTGGAAATGAATGCCAAGGTATGAGAAGACACACTGGACTTAAACATCCATGTTCAATACCAAATGTCAAATGATTTGACTTTAAAAAGTAGCAAAGATGGATCATCGAAAGCAAAAGAAACCACCACTGGTCCAAAGAGGTCAACAAATTCAGAGATATACCCTAGAATGATGCAGTTCATTAAAGAAGAACAGTAGATACATGACACATGCGATGCAAGACATAGATTATGGTGTGTGGTTGCAAGTCAAGATCAACACAGAACGACGCAACGGTCAATACTATGGATAGTCTTATGAAGTTTATTTTTCTTAAGACTCTTGGTTTCTCACATATCGCCAAGAGAATTATGAGATGACTCAACCTGCATATAGATTCTAATCGGACACTTCCATCCACACTTTTTGCCTGATCTGATTGGATGATAAGCTTCCTCATATCATAAACTTTTATTCGCAACAAATGGCATTAAATTGTGATCTCTTATTTATCTTCAGTGACCCTGGAAGACAACCGCACCATTTTGTCCACATACGGCCCTGATCAAGCCCAATGACATGCATGCTCATCCCTTTGGGCACGACATTGACCTAGGTCACAATGTCCTATTTTTTCCTCCTCTATATCATTTGGGTAAGTGTCTGGAAGCCTCAGTGAATATTAGCACTATCAAATGACAGCAATCCAACTTTTGGTCATGTATATTAGAACTTACTATTTTTAAACTGAATCCCTTTCTTTTTTAAGTGGAGACCCATTTTGAATGTAGGGAAGGTAACCAGTGGCAATATGATGGAGTTGGATGTGATTTATTCCATCATAAGATGTTTTCCTTCCTCCCTGGCACATTTTTTCTCCATGCTCCATTGTTCATGGTTTTAGAGAGAGGATTAAGAGAGAGAGAGAGAGAGAGAGAAGTCGATCTATGCTTTAGAGTGCTATCTTTTGTTCTTCATCTTCCACAAACTTCTCCAGGTGGATTCTTGCTAGGCCTCCTTCGGAAGAGTGCTTCATTGTCTAGACATCTTCCATCTATAAAAAAATAAGGCTTGATTCTGATGTCTTTTCTACTCATGGTTATTCCTGATCGACATTGCATCAGCAGATCTGAGATTCCACCATCTATTATTTTGTGTTCTTAGAAAATATTCTATCTCTATCTCTTCTTGGCAGATTCAACCAATATTCTCTTCACATAAAATCACCCCTAGTGACTCTATTTTTATTTAAAACATGAGGTAGTCAATTATGACCTCCCCTCAAATAAAAGATTTGAAATTGTTGTCATTAGCTCATGTTTGTTACATTAAATTGTAGTGTATTTAGTCTACTATAGTGTTACTTTCAATGAGCATTTAAATATTTGCAATAAGACTATCTTCAAATTCATCTTTATTATATAAAACATAAAATATGGTTATCATCAAAACTTATCCTAACTCGAATCAAATGCAATCGGGATAAGGTTGGGGATAAGGTTAGTCAATATTCTTTAACTCTTTCAATTTTATCCTGCTACCAAACATGGCTTAGTAGATAAAGTCTTGTTGCCCTCCTAGCTATTTTGTTCAATATTGTATCACTTTTCTTGCACCCCTTATATAATAGAGAGCTACTTCCTTGATAGAAGATGAAGAATAATCATTTTAGCCCATCTCCTGCAAGTTAAAGGCTTTGCAAGCGTAGTCTAATTCCTTGTATTTGAGTTATTGACGCACAAGTACAAGGAGACAAACCGAAGAAGAAATCAACATAGGTAAAGCTAAGGATGTGTTTGGTTGCACAATAATTTTTTGTACACATTCATGATAAAAAATTGTATTAAAATAAAATATGAACTAACCAATGACAAAAAATTATCATGTTTGGAAAGATGTGATAACAAAAAAGAGTAACTACCAAGTCTACCACATATGACCAATCAAAGTGAGGGACCGCCGGATAAGAAAAAAGAGATGAGATCATCTTTTTTTGTCTCGGAAAGAAATCACTTTAAAAACATAAAGTTGTCATGGTTTCCATACGCTTCTTTTAACCAGTTTTATTTGAAAACATAAAATTCTAACAAAAACTCGAATTACCATGCAACCAAACACCCCATAAGGATGTGTTTAGTTGGAATTAAAGAGAGAAGAAATCATGAATTAATTTTTATGCCTCTGCACTTTTCAAAAATCCAAGTTGTGTGATAATTGATAATCCGTATAATTCATCTCTTGATAGTTTTTAAAAGTTGAGAGATAAGATAATGCATGAGTCTATCCTTGTCATCTTTAAAAATCTAAACTCAATCATTGCAATTGAAAAGTCAAAAGAAAATATGGTATATTTGGATGAGATTGTGTGATGTCAGAGATTTCAAAGATTAAAATCTCTTTTACAATCCCAACAAAGCACTCCCTAAGTGAAGCTAATTACTAGATAATGGGAAGAAGAAAGAAAATGTTTTAGGTTCTAAGAAAAATCATGTCCATTCTTATGGGACTAAAATTTGGTCACAGGATAATTTACTTAATGGGCCAAATTAAGCACATCCATGGGCTAGGCTAGTGGGCTTTTCTGGGCTTGAACAACTTGTATTAGTGGGCTTATCGATTAATAGAGTTACTCCATCATTCTATGTCTTTCTTTACTTTTTTTTCTATCAAAGAAAATTTGGATAAGAACTACTGTTTTTAAGATAGAATGGTCAAAACTAATTAAAGAGAAAATTATAAAAGAGCTCCGAATTCGTAGTTCTTTTTGCTCCGAATTCCATCATTCTATGTCCTCATTTTTTCTATCGAAAGGAAATTGAATAAGAACTACTGTTTTCAAGATAGAAGGATCAAAACATAAAGTTGTAAGATAAAGAATCATGTTAAATTCACATGGTGAAATCAAAATTATTAAAAGGTAAAATTCTAGAAGAGCTCTGAATTCAAAAATAGTTCTACTACTATTCATGCCCGACTCTATTAAGTAATGAGTCAAATTTGAATAAAAATTAAATCTACTTAAATTCTAGTAAAATAAATAAGTCAATCTTGAACAATATACCAGACAATAGGAAGAAGAAAGACCATGTTTGTGATTCAAATAAATAACATTTACATTTCTATGGGACTAAATTTTGTTCACATGATAATCTACTTAAGGGATCAAAATTAAGTATCTCGAGGGCCATAAAGGAGTTAGCCTAGTGGGCCTATTTTGTGTTTGGACTCAAACAAGTTAGAATAGTGGGGCTCTATGGATTAAAGAAACATAGATTGAGTCGGGGGTTGGGAGCAAGTCGGTTGGGCCCCAACCAGCCCAACTGCCCAAGCCACCTGGATTTGGCACCCAGAGTCAAAATTGTCTAGCCAAAATGATCTAGATTCATTGGGGTAGTTGAGGCCGACCCGACTGAACTTATTTGTCCTTGGTCGACCTTGGTTGTCGACCCTCTGGAATAGGCTAACTTGGGGTCCCGATCAGATCGATTAGGCCCAAATCCGGCGGGGTTGGCCGACCCGACCCCGAATCAACATTCCATGAATTATAGAGTACTTCCATCATTCTATGTCCTCTTTTTCCCATCAAAGTGAACTTGGATATGAACTACTACTCTCAAGATAGAAAGAGCAAAACCCAAAGTGGTAAGATCAATTAAGAATCTTGAGGGCCATAAACGAGTTAGCTTAGTGGGCCTTTTTTTGCTTTGGGCTTAAACAGCTTAGAGTAGTGGGTCTATGGATTATAGTGAGATTGGCCAAGCCGGAGTTGAGAGTAGATCAGTTGGGCCCCAACTGACCGAGGTCGCCTGGGTCAACAACCTAGGTCGAAGTTGTTTAGTCGAGATGATTTAGAGTCATTGGACTAGTCAAGGCCGACTCGGTTGAACCCGTCTGACCGAGCCCACCAAGGTTGTCAACCCGGCAGAATAAGTTAATTTGGGTACGGGTCAAGTCAATCAGGCCTATATCTGGCCATGTATGGCCAAGTCGACTAACCCAACCTCGACTAGGCATTCCATGGATTAGAGTAAATCCATCATTCTATTTTCTGTATTTTCTTCTATCTAAGGAAAATCGGATAAGAACTGCTGTTTTCAAGATAGAAGGATCAAAACATAAGGCCCCGTTTGGTAACACTATTTGACACATCTATCACTATCAATTTTAAAATTGATATTCCTAGTAATCACTAAGAAGTGTTTGGTTAGTAATATCAATTTTGAAATTGATAGTGAAAACAAAACACATTATGTAATATAAATGTCAATTTGTATCAATTTTGATATTGATACTCCAACCTCTAAAATTCTCAATATCAATATTGATATAGTATCAAATTTAAAACTCTAACCAAACGGGCCATAAAGTTGTAAGATCAAGAATTTTTAAATTAACTTGGTGAGATCAAAACTAAAAGGGCTCCCAAATGCGTAGTTCTTTGTGCCACAAAATGGAAGGACGGAGGACAAAGAGAGATTAGGGTGCATTTGGATCCAGGTAAAAGTTCATACGGAAGAAAACGTTTCACAGGTAGTCACTTTTCCATGGAAAAGAAAAAACAAATATCCTATTTGGTATCCTGAAAAATGATTTTCTAGAAATTATTTTAACATTTTTGTTGCTTGTAAAATGTTTCAGAATATTTATTGTTTATCTTTTAAAAGAGAATTCAAATATTACGACCAAAATTTTACTGTTTATTAATTATTATTTTTAAACATGAGTTAATAATATATTAGAAATATATTTTAAGAACAATAAGAAGCATGATAAATTAGGTTGATGGTCGATTCTTAAATATTTTTTTTACTCTACAAATTATTCTGATATTTTTTTGACCTTTTCTGCTAAGATTGCATTTAGTTGTAAGTAAAAATAAAAAAATAAAAAATATGTTTGCTTCCAAAGAAAGAGGCTACATTATTTATTACTACGTGAACAATGAATTATTTTCATGAAAAGATGGTTTTAGCCAACAAATATATTCTTAATTTTTTTTACCATTTTATTTTTCTGTAAATTAAATCACGTAAAAATTTCTGTATTCCTTAGATAAAGCTTTGAGGATGTTTGTGTCAAAAAAATAGTAATGTTTACTTTTATTTATATTCCGGGTTGCGACATATTCTACCAACAACAAAAGACCAAAGAATCACGTAACAAAAAGGAAACATTACTCACTTTTATCTAAGAAAAAAATCTCTATAAAATCGTGTTTTTAATATTTCGGTAGCTTTTGTCAGTAATATGTTTTATCTTGTAATCAAACAACCCCTTAGCTTGAACGCTCGTAATCCCCAAATTCTCTCTAACTCAAGCCGTTCGACACTACAAAAATTTGGGGGCGACAAACCAGGTTTATCCCCCAGCTCAATCTTGTACCAGACATATATATATATATATATATATATATATATATATAGCACCACACTCCTGGCCCCAAGCTCTGATCTCCAAGTATTTAAAGAAGAAGAAGAAGAAGAGGAGATAAGAGGGAAGAGATTTGCAGCGGATGAGGTTGTGGGCCCGTGGAATTCATTGCCCTTCTCCGATTGGTAGGCGAGATACGCTGCTAAGCTATGCGGAGACCGAGCCCAACCCGGCCGCCGCACCCACCCGTCCGAGTCAGGTGTGAGTTCGACCTCCCGAGTTGTGTCCCCGTCCGATTTAGACTCCCCCCGCCCTGTTGCTCTCGCCGAGCCGCCAAGAGGGTGAAGGCGACGGCGAGGCGAGCCGATCTCCCGCGCTACGAACCCAAGCAGCAACGGCGAAGCGACGAACCCAAGCAAGCAGCAGCCGAGCCGGCGATTAGGCCGCCGGTCCACGACGACGCCGTTCACCAATCCCCAACATTTACGTGATTTCAAAATCGTTATAGAATATTATTATTGTTGTTGTTATGATGATTATTATTGTTTTCATTATTATTATTTGATCGCCGTGAGTCAAACATTAAAATCGACTATTTTTGTGGAACGACAAACGTTACATATTTTTATGTAAAACCTGTGTACTAAAAAAGAATTCAAGCCTTTGAAGATATGTTTGGCCAGACATAATAATAATAAGAATGAAGAACATGTATGACTGAAAACGATGAGCACCCACAAAAAATCCATCCTGTTCTGTTCAAAAGGGAATTATCCATAAAAATATTCTTATAATATTTTTTAAAAAAAATATGTTTTTACGACAAGCATTTAATTTATGATGCAACCATACATCTCATCATTAATGTCGATACAAAGACAATTGTGGAACACGTACTGTGTGTTCGATCCCTACGTGGAGTCTATCTCTGTTTTGATGGGTTGATCGGTTGGTGTGGGTGAGAAGAGCTGAAGAATATTGTGTTCTCTATATAAATATTTGATGGCTTGTGCTTCTTCTAGTCTACACCGGCTCAAAGTGTGCATGCTGCATTCACCTCCTTGGGCACTGGCTGGTTTCAACCCCGCCCTCAGAGAATTCCTGTAGCAGTCCTCGTGATTTTTTCTTTTTTGAGCAAGCACCACAACTTACTTTTATTCATAATAAAACTTGAAATATATAGGCGCTAATTACAAAGACACTGATAGAAAGGACAACAAGAAGACATATCAGTATAATGAAGATAATCGAAACTCTATTGAAAGTCATCTTCAGTAGACTAAAAAATAGCCATAGAATGACATGCACCATAAAGTGCCTATAAGGTCTCTCGACAGAAATAGAGACCGGGTGAACACAACAAAAAGATGTGAATACCGACCAAACTAACGGTCTCGTAAGATCAAAGATGGCTATGTAAAAGACAGAAGAAGACAACAAGACAGACGAAGATCACAGTACATACAACAGAACCAGACAATACAAACAACTTCAAGTTAGATTAGCCGAGCATCACAGTTCCAGTGACAAAAGATAAGAGACCCAAATACAAATATGGGCAAAATACTGCAATGTGAATAGACTCACGAGAACAAAACATTTGGGAGGGAGAGAATCTCTTCCCCACTCAAAACTACCTCAAAATATAAAGTGAAAAACAATGTCCAAAATCCGATGTCAAGGAGCTAAGCTGGATGGGTGTCATATGTTAGCCGATTTGGGGTAGAGGGAAGGGATGAAGCAGAGGGGTGGGGGCATGAGGAGGTAGATCATGAAGGAGCACCGATGGAGAAGTCGAGAGTAGGGGAGGGTTTACCAGAAAGGAGAAAGACGGAAAGTTGGAGAGATTCAGCAAGAAAAGAGACTCCCGTGCAGTTGGGAATCGAGGAAGCCGGAGAGCCGAGAGTGCCGGAGATGTCTCAATAGGGGAACAAGCGAGAATGCTAGAAAGCCGAAACCGCCGGATATGAGAGCACCGAAGATGGAACGTCGAGATGTCCGCCGAGACCCGATGAAGCACTGCTTCCAGCGGCGAGAATCACCGTCAATGAGAACGGCGAGATGTCCGCCGAGACCCGATGAAGTTTCTGTAACCCAGGAGAGCGGTTCCGAGCCCTCACAACCCCAGGGATCCAGCAGTCCTCATGATTTTCAAACCGAAATTTCTGAACTCTTAGGCTCGAGTAACTATTTGATCGATATTATGAGATAATAGGATTTGTTTGGCATAAGAATAATAAAGGGGATTATCCTCATTCATCGAATTATTCCCACACAAAACGGGCCCCAGGGTTGTGTCCAAGATTTGAAGAAATATTTTTGTGTATGTGCTAGAATATTATATGATGTTCTATCAGGTCTTGAATGGTCTACTAGGTTGGATGAACGTCATCAGCCTGCTGGCTTGCATGGATGGTGATTATCATCACAATGAAGTTTAGAGAAAGGAGACAAGATGATTTAATGTTGGACCATTGCGGCGTCGTCTACTGCAGCGGTGGACATCACCTGCTCAAGGGAGGAGGTTCACGGCTGGAATGCCCATCATCACACTCTGTCGAGATCCGCCGGAAGACCCTCCCACCTGAACCTCCTCCCATGTGAGAGTTTATCCCATATATATAGCAACTAATTTAATTGTGTGAGGGACACTGACAGGCATGTTAATTATACAGGTCTACCATCGGGAGTGGAAAAAAAAGGCATGTTAATTATACAGGTCTGATAGAGAGAGTTTTGGATCATGTAAGGTGTCACTACAGGCCTTGGAAAACTTGCAGTCTTAGACCCAACAAAAGGTCGTGTTTCCTTACTTTTACTTTGTTTGATCATGTATAGTATTTACTCTCTTTTTTGTTATCATATCTCTCTAAACATGACAATTTTATATCATTAGCAAGTTGACATTTTATTTTAATGACTTTCTGTTGTGAAAATGAACAAAAAAATTATTGTTCAACCAAATATCTTATTAAATTCCAATGACTTTCACCGTAAAACTACGGTGAAACACTTCTAAAGATGGTGTTTGGCTGCACAAAAAATGATAGTATAATTTCATGTTAAAATTTTATATAGAAAAAAATAAACCCATCAAAGACATAAAATTAATTGCCATGTTTAGATAAGCACAATAATGAAAAAATAGAGATCATGAATAACTAAAAACCAAGAGGGAACACAGAAAAAAAGGAGAAATCTCTCTTAAACTATAAAATTGTATTGGTTGCTGAGTACCTGGTTTAACAAATTTTATTATAAAACATATTTTTTTAAAAAAAATCTTAATTTATAATGTAAAACTAAATAAACCTATATATAAATATTTAATGAAAACCAACTAAATGAAGAAGAAGAAGAAGAAGAAGAAGAAGATATTAGTTTGAAGATAATAATATTAACGCAAAGTGCTATTTAAATAACTTATTCAATTGTTCAAAAATATGATGAATATACTAAAGGTGTTAATCATTGAATCAAAGCAAGATGGATGAGCTAAAGATTAGTTATAAGGATTCTATGTTATTATAAGATTCTACTAAAGTTCAAAGAAAATTTTTATCTTATAATTATAAAACTTACAATATTGTATGATGATAAATATTAAATAATAAAGAATAAAAACATACTTTAAAAATAGTTTTTGTTGAAATGAGAATATTAAGATATATTATAAACATAAATAAATATGTTAGATAAAATATAAAGTAGCAGCAATTGAACATACATTAAAAAGTAGAGAACGAGATATTAAACATTTGTAACATAGATATAAGAAATCTTTAATTAAAAAATTAGAACATATTCACATAAACAAAAATGTCAGTTAAAATAATATAAACCTAATTTAACTTAGAGGAGAACCAACACATGACTTACAAGGTGGGGCTGGTGACAAATATAATTGTAAAAGATTGGAAGATTTGGCCAATGCTGGCGATAGCCTTGTAGCCTTCTTCATTCCTATGGTTTGATCCTTCAATTTCAATATATCATTCCTATCCTAGTGCTACTCTCCCCACTACCAATATACTTCAATTTTTCATTTTAGATCTCAAAAATCCATTTCCCTATTTGAATATATGTAGTTCATTGAGCCAATAGTTTGATTTGTGTGATTTACAAGTACATAAGCTAGGGAAATGCAGCATAAAAATTGAAGAAATAGAGAACAACAAGGAAATCAATAATTGGTTTAATTAAAACGGACAATAGATTGAACCGGAGGTGGTGGTGGGAACTTACACCCCATCTCTTGAAGAGAAAGAATCAGCTTCAATCAAAATAGTTATTTAGCATCTCCAAAAGGGATACACAAATATCACCAGAGTGTAATTCCAGCTAAGGATGAACTTGATTGGTCTACACCAACCTCTCCCCTTTGATTCAATTAGAGGTTGGTGGATTTAGCTTGTTTGATTTTATATCTTAATTAATTCCTTAACATACCTTTTTTTGTCTCAATAAAGCACTTTAAAAAAGTTGTATCTTTTAACTTCTTTTTCAAAATTACACTTGACTTAGAAAACTAAATGGTATCTTACATAATTATATATCAATCAAGATTTTCTATTATCATAATTGAATGGTTAGAACTTTGACTTGAGTAGTCACAGATATCTTATCAGATATATCTTGTACTTTGACTATTGATATATGAATCACTAATATGATAGTTCAATATAAATAATAGATTGGGTACAAGAGAAACTCATAAGATTATTGAGTAGACAACAAGTGATCGTTAATTCTCAGTAAGTGAGAGAGAATGTCTCAAAGATTAATATTTTAAAATTTTTATCAGAGTAGAAAAAATAATTAAAAATAAGTTTTACAATTGATTTGATTTTGAGTACATGATCTCAAAATATTGGTATATTTAGGGGTTTGATAGTCTATGTCATACCCCTATTTGACTGGGGCATTGGATAAATGAGGTTTATATATATGTGGTGATTGGTGATGAAAATGCTTAATGAAGAGATCATCTCAAAAGTTTTTTGAGATCGTAAGGCATGACATGTGCCTTATATCATTGGAAGGCTGATTAATTATGTTATTAAATAATAAATTTAATTCAAAAAAGTTATTCTTTTGATTGCACCTCAACCAAATATGCTAATGGGCCTTGTGTATCACACACATTAAAACTAATGGGTATGAGTGTAATTTAAAAATTTTATAAATTTATGTAAAAAAATTTAATTTTTATATATAATAGTAAATTGAGCCAAATTATGATAGGCCAAATGAGTCGATTTCGACCCTAGCCATCTCTAGCACCTTCTCTCATTCTGGATGCCAACGCACATGGTGGAGCTCCATTCAAGACGAGTCGAAAGGTTCAATATGAAGGACAATCTATCTACGGAGGTAATTCATATTGATACTTGGACCACTTGAAGATTATGGATTGTTCTATACTCATTCTTCTCTAATTTTTAAAAATTTTAAAATTCTTAGAAGGTATATTCTATTTGTTAGAATTTGTATTTTTGTAATGCCATTTAGTTTCAATCAAGACAATGACAATAAAATCTAAAGAATTGATACTTATATTGCTTCTAGAATGATTTCTTATAGTGTTATCAGAGCTAGGTTGAAGTCATAATTCAAACTGGCATTTTTTTGGACATTATGTTATGTGATTTCATGTATCCACGAAATTTTACTAAGTCACAATTTTTTGATGCAACCACGGTGCAAATATGATGCATTTTTAAAATTATTTGCTCCAGGTTGATTCTTGTGACATAGAGCTTTTCAATGCCACCTTTCATTTGTTTTTCCGATCATTGGAGTGTCCAATAGGCCGTAAGAAAGATGGATTTTCAATATATTGAGTGTTGCCCTTGAATATAAAGAAGACTGATTTCTGCTTCTTTAGAGGCGTGGGAAGCCTTGTGAAGGCTTGGAAACAAAGGACACATGATTTTCTAGTGTTTCTCATAGTTTCTTGATGTTGAACGAAGATGGAAGTGACAATTTGAACATTTTCAGGTGACGACAATGCTTCACGGCAGTGGCAGCAACTTACATTAGTTTAGAAATAGAAAATATAATATTAAATATGATCATATAAGTAAATTTATATTCAAATAACACAATAAATTTACATTTTAATAACAAATACCAATCTAAAAGACAATGATTTCTTAATTAGCTCTTTAGATCCCAAATCACCATGCCCCTACTTTGCTAAACCTTATTGCATAAACATATTAAAAGATTGGTATGAGTCGCAAGGACTCAGTAGGCTTCCCACCACAAGTCTTACTTATTGGTGTAAGCATGCAAAAATGTCCTGCTTTTGGCGCCTAAAACACTTGTTTTACAAGTAAAATTTTTTATCATCAAAGACAATGTTGGATTATTTTTTAGCCAAGCATGGTGCTTTCAAATGAAATTGCACAAAAAGTTTGATGATCCCCAGGGTGGGGGGGTGCATGAACCCCCATCCCAAGGCTCACCTATAGTTTTAAATTTTTTGAGATTTTTATTCTAGACCGATGTTTATAATTTTATTTCTAACTTTTTACCCTTGGACTAGGCATATGCTTTTAGACGTAGGGCTCATTAGTTGGTTTTCAAAATTTTACTTCAATCAAGTTTCAAGTCATATTTATGCCACATCTAATCTAATGTGCTTTAGTGCAAGGTACATGCGCTCCCAACTTGGGGCACATCAATTCATTTTCAAAAATTTGATTCCAAAAGGATATGGGACAATCGTTGGCCGATCTTTGGGCTTGGATTGATGCACCCTAGGGTTGGGTGCATGTGCCTCCAACCTAGAGGGCATCAACAAGTTTTGAAAATTTTTGATCAGATAGGATCTAGGAGTATCTAAGTGATTATTTTCCCTATGTTGATGCACTCATGTTGGAGGCACATTGACATTAATGTAGCCCAAGCTAGGGGTGCATAGACTAGATTTATCAATTTGCTTTGAATCCCTTATTTTGATTAGGATTTTTGACTCACCTATATAAAGGGAGGCCCTCGGTTCATATAGAGGAATAGCCACTCTTGGCGATGAGATTTTGAAAAGTTCAAGAAATATCTTTTAGGTCTTTATGGAGAGAGAGAGAGAGAGAGAGAGAGAGAGCTTGTCTACGTCAAATCTCTACCAATGTCTATGCAGCATCCAATCTACCTCTTAGAGAAGCTTCCATGACCTTGGATATTTTGTTTAAAATTTATAGGACATTGTTAAATCTCATATTTGCCTGCAACAAGCTCCAGTTTGCAATTGTGAAGTTCCTACCCTAAGCGCCCCTATTTTGAGGCTCAAGCACTTACTTCCTAGAACTAAGGCTTAAGAGAAAATGCCCTTATTATAGGGCTCATCCACTACAAAACTTTATTTTCACATATTTTTTTATCTAGATTCGATTCCTTACACTTTTCACTACATTTTTATTCCTTTAGCATCACTTTAATTTACTTTTTTGCATTGCATCTTATTTAAAAATCCTAAAAAAGGGTGAGGGCTAGCCTTAATCCAATCAATTCTCTTCCAATTCTTGTTTATATGTCTTTTCTTTATACACACTTCACTCAGTTCTAAGCAATTTGTCACTTGTTTTATTATCTTTTAATTGTGCATAAACAAGTCAAATCATATTTTCTAGGCTCTTCATCCTTAGCTGGCCGATAAGAAGATGCTAGAACTCACACTTCATGTCCCCTAGTATGTAGGTCAAAACATTCCTTCAATTCATTAAAAACTGTGGTTGTTGGCAACCACACACTTCACACACCCTCTCTTTCTTCTTTTTTCTCTACCATCAAACCAGACCACCCTTCCTACATTAGAAAAAGGTGAATTCCGGGAGAGAGATCGATAGCTGAACCTGACATCTAGCCTAGGTGCTGAGGTCAGGTCACCATTAGAGCATGGAGGAGACTGGATGCCATTCCATAGTCCACACCTTTTGGTGACCATGGTGGGACAACTAGAAACCTAGTTTGAATTTAGTTTCTACACAATTTTTCAACTTCATATTGGTTCCCGCGAGAGCCAACTTTCCCTTTTCACTTTGATCAAACACTCATGACACTTCATTTTCATATTGGTTTCCATGAGAATCACTTTCTCAATCTACATTGACAACCAGTTTCTGTATGAATCACTCTTTCATTATACTATTTCAAACTGGTTCCTACATGAACCATTCCTTTGTTTCAACTCCAATTTGGTTCCCATATGAACAAACCTTTCCTTTTAAGCATTTCAAATCAATTTCATGTGAACCACCTTTTGTCTTGCTAATTATTTCAATCTTCATTTGATTCCCATGTGAACCCACCTTCAATCTTCATTTGATTCCCATGTGAACCCACCTTTTCTTGCATTTATCCCAAACTACTTCTTGCATAAACCACCCTCTTTTTCCTTGTTACTCCAAACTAGTTCGTGTGTGAACCAACCTTCCTTTCACATATTCTACATTGGTTCTCATGTGAACCACCCCTTTGTTTCACTTGTTGCCTTAATTACAAACTGGTTCTCATCTTAACCACCCCTCTTTCGTTTAAATTGCAAATTGGTTCCCATATGAACCAACCTTTTACTTTGCTTATCATTTGCTTTACCAACTAGTTCCCATGTGGTCCCATTTGTTTTCTTATTCATGAACTTTATTCTTAGTATTATTTTTTATAGAAATATATATTATGCAAGTCAATTATATGTGCTATGATCTAATATTTATTGTTATATCTCATTCTAAATAAATGAAATTTCTTCATTATTTGCACTATTTTGATGCAAATATCATAATGAAGTCTTAGATTGTATGCAATGATGATTGAATCATGATGTGATCATGATAATGAAATCAATCATTTAGAGACATATGAGCTAAATGTTCCTAATCATCAAAGATCCAAATAGACTAGTGTGTACCTTCTCAAATGATGAGGATGGTTGATCTCATTGGTTATTAGTGTGGAGATACCGAGATTCATGTATAGATGCTCATTAGAAGAATGAGTTCATTGAATTGATTAGCATAGAATCCATAAATGGTATCTTACCTAACTATAAATCAGGATATTTTTATCATCATGATTGCATGGTTGGATCTTTGATCTGACTTGTCAAAGATGCATTGTCGGGCGTGCATTCTACTTTAAGTATTGACTTATAGATCACTTAGTAATGTGGTCCTATAAAGTTAATGAATTGGGTATATGAGAAACCCAGTCGAGGTAATTGAGCAGACAACAGGGGATTGTTCACTCTTAGTAGGAGGAGAGAATATTCTATGGATAGTACTCTAAATCATTGACCAAGGTTCATAGAATAATTAGAAATGTGTCTTTTAATTGATCTACTTTTGAGTATAAGATTAGGAATTGATAATTGATGCCGTACTCCTATCCAACTAGGACATTGGATGGACAAAAATTTATATCCATGCCGTTAATAGATGATGGAAAGGATCTTTGAAGAGAAGTTCATCCCCAAAGCACTTTAGGATTATGAGATGTGATTTGTACCCTTCATAATTAGTAAGTTGTTAAATCTATTATAATATAATTTATTTAACTTAAAAGAAGTTGTTCTTTTGATTAGGACTCAACCAAATGAGGTCATAGTCCTAGTAGGTTACATACATAAGGACTAATCCATAAGTTTGGGGGCATGGATGTAATTATGAAACTAGCAGTAGTTTATATGTAAAATACTAAGTTATATATAGAATAGAAAATAGAGCACAACCCTATCAAGACAACGATGCTCATTTTGTCCCTAGCCATCTCTTTTGCCATTTCCCACCCCAGCAGTCTTCGTTGGATGGTGGAGCTCCATTTAGGATGAATGGTCGACACTGTTGTGGAGAAGAACTCAACTTCGGAGGCAATTCATGTGGATACAACTAGTGGTCATACACTTGAGTAACTAGGATAATGTGTGAACACTCGACCCTCTTAAATATATAAAGATTATTTGAATCACACAAAGGTAAGTGTTCAAAATCATTCTGAAACTGGTTTAGGTATGTTGTTCGGTTCTGATCAAGACCAAGATATTGATATTGATGTTTAGATAAATTATTTGTTTCTTCTTGTGTCATTCACATATTGCATTATATTTGCATTGGGTACTAGATTCATCCAACACATAGGGCATCTGAGAAGGGAGCTCCCTCTCCCAACACGCCTTCATCTTCTAACACACCCTCTTGGTGATTACTTGACCTAGTTTGTTTCTTCTAAGGCCTCTATGTCTCCAAAGATCAAAAATTTCCTTTTAACTAATTGAGTCAGTTATAGAAATTTCTTAAAACGTGAAGAGTCCAGTTAATTCATCAATGTGGTAAGGTTGTGTGAACCATAGGTCATTGGTGGAAGATGTTTAAGACTAACCTAACAAGTGTTGAGTGAACAACTATTTGAAAAGAGAAACCATGCAAACTATAAAAATTGGCTTCATCATGAAGCTTAAAACTCTTATTCTATGGGTAATGTGAGAGTTTACATTGCTTAAAATCATGTTGGGTCATTTTTGGGCCAAACCGAGAGTTTTCCAAGTGAAACCATGCAAACCATTGAAATATGGATGACGTGGATGAGAAAGCACCTTTCTCCAAGAGCACTTTCCCATGTGACTCCCTTTGAGAGTGTGCCCCCTCCCCCCAATAGGGGTCACGTGTACTGATTTCTATTTTTTGATCTGAATTGGTTCTAGATGATCTCTAGACCTCGTTTGGAGGATGTCTTGCCTAACATGCCCTAGGGTGGGGATTGTAAGGAATCATTACATGACAGCAAAAAAAAATTTATTCCTTAAAACCATGATCTTTGCTTTGGTCGAGGCCGAACGAGTAAAACCGAGAACTAAATATAAAGTAGAACGAGAGTACGTCATGAGATTTTCAAAATACCTCACCGTGGATGAAGAGAGGACATTCCTCCTTGCTGAAAACTGTTCAAGTGTCTAGTCTCTAGCGGTATCCACATGATCTGCTTCAATAGACGAGTTCTCCCTTCCTTTGGGCCTTTAGAAGCCTTCTAGATCCAAGCTTGACCATGAGAGATCACCTTCTAGAGGAGAGAGGAGGGAGAGAGGCTGCTTAGGACATGCTCCAGCCCTATGGCTTGTTAGGGTTTGGCTTCATAAGTCATTTATATATAGAAGATGGAATTTTTCAAAAAAAAAAACCCAAAACTTCTATAAAATTATGTTCAAGCCCTCATCTTATTGACCAGATCTAATGTGTGTGACCCATTAGGCCAAATAGTCAATTTGGTTGAAGCCTTAATTAATTTAAAAGAATAATTCTTTTAAGTTAAATCAAAACCGTTATCCGATAACAGTTTTTACAGCTTTCTGATCATAAAGGGTACAAGCCACATCCTATGATTTCAAATGACTTTGGAGAGTTAAATAACATTCATTGAGCCTTTCCATCATCAATTACCACACGGATTTAAATCCTTATTCATACAATGTTCCAATCGATCAGGGGTTCGACACTAACTGTCAACCCCTAAATATTCCAACTCTATGGGATCATGTACTCAAGTTTGGATCAATTAGAAAATTTCTTTTCCAATTATCCTAAGTACCTTGACCAAGGATTTAGAGTACTATCCCACAGGATATTCTCTCTCTCCTACCGAGAGTGAACAATCCCTTGTTGTCCGCTCAATTACCTCCATCAGGTTTCTCTTGCACCCAATACATCAACTATAGTGGACCATCAAAATGGTGATCCATAAGTCAATAATCAAAGTACAAGATATATCCAGTAAGACATCTTTGGCGACTCAGGTCAAAGATCCAACCGTGGTATTGAGATGTAAGAATAACCTGATAGATAATTCGGTAAGATACCGATCAAGTTTTCCTAAATTGGTCAGTTCAATGAACTCATTCTACTAATGAGCACCTATGTGTGTATCTCAGTGTCTCCACACTGATGACCAATGGGATCGGTCATTTTCATCACATGAGAAGACATCACATACATTAGTCTATCCAGATTCTTGATGTCCCGTCTCAAAGATCCTATGACTAGGAACATTTAGATCACTTACCTCTAGATGATCGATCTCATTATCATGATCTCATCATGATTCAATCATCATTGCATGTGATTAAGGACTTCATTACGATATACGCTTCTAATAAAAGCTAGTAACGAAGTTTTGTTTATTTAATTGAATGAGATATTCCTAGAAATGTTGAATCATATCATATATGATTGGCTTGTAGGGCATACATTTCTATCAGGGACATACACACCCTTGTTCAAGAATGTGGAAAAATTTGGATCCAAATCAGATCAACATTCAGATATTCTGGGTAGGACACACTACGATCTCCTAAGTGAGCAGGTAAATATTTTACTCTAGGAGGATGCGCACGAAGATGAGGGCATGTGTGCCCTAATTAAGAGTACTTTCTCTGACTTTCTTTGTTTTGATGTTTAATCTAATTTTAAATTGAATTTCTATTCTCTGATAAAAAGGATACATATTTTGAACCTTGAGGAGGTTATCTGATGTCCTCTAGCATGTCTCTAGAGCTCTAGCCACAAGAATTAAAGATCTTTCTCAATAGATTTTAGAGAGAGAAAGTTAAATTCCTGCTCATTGCAATTAAAATTCTTCTGATGTCTATGTAAAAAGTATGATGAGCTTAAATACATCATGAGGATGGGTATCTTCAGCTTGCTAGCTTTTATTTGCACCAAATGGGGATGAGATTCAACCTCCTGTTTGCCCGAAGCAATCTCCAAAATTCGATCACACTAATTTTGCACTACGCACCCTTGAACAAGGTCACGTGCTCATGTGCCCTTGAAGGAGGTCACATACCCACACACCCTTGATCGATTCATCCTTTGTTAGGGACATGGTCACCAAGACTCGCATTTCTTCGCTAATTTTTCTCAAATTTGATTCTTTTCACTTCTAACTTCATATTTAGTTCATATAACATCACTTTTATTCACTTTTGCATTGCATCATATTCCAAAATTGCTAAACAAATAAGGGTTAGGGATATTCTCGATATTGTCAGTTCTAACCTAGTTTCAATTTTCATACCCTTTTTTCACAAATTCTACACTTCTTGTAGTTATAATCCACTTTTCACTTAGTTTTTTTGTCCTTGATTTGTACAAAAATAGATTGAGCCAATTAAAGAGATCCTCATCTTTAGCTGGCAGAGGAAGAGAAGGTTGAAACTCACACACAACATCTCCCAGATATGTTGGTCAAATCTATTTTAATTAATTCATTGAAACCCATGATTTATAGTGACCACACACTTAACACACCTTCTATTCACCCGCCTTTACCTCCTCACCAACTACCCCAAATAGGACAGCGTGTGCTTCTTTTCCATGGGAATCAGCAAGTTCTATATGATAGTTCTAGTTGTCTAAATATTCTCTATCTAGAAGTTGACCCCATAAAGTTGAGTACACAAGGCATCAAGGTTGGGTTCTACCCATGATGGAGGAAACTTCTCAAGGTGGGGATGATGAGGGTGTAGATGACAACACCCTTTTCTCATATATAGTATATTTTGGCGACCATGGTGGGATAACTAATGCCCAAAAATTGGCTTACGTTATGTTTCTGCACTCTCTCTTTCTTCCTTATATTAATTCCCATGTGAACTGACATTCTCTTTACACTCCATTCAGATTGATTACCATATGAGAAACTTCATTTTCATATTGGTCTCCACATGGACCCCTTTTTTTGTGCATCTATCAACTAGTTCCAACGCAACATCCATTTTTTTCTAAACTAGTTGCTGCGTGAACCACCTTCCTTTTCCAAGTCGGTTCTACGTGAACCAACCTTTTTCATATTGGTCATCACATGGACCCTACCTATCCTTACATTTTCAGACCGGTCTCTAGTTGATCCTACTTTCCTTTTCTCAATTATCAACCAATTCCCATGTAAACCATCCCTTTCCCTTTTTAAAGTGATTCTCACATGAGCCACTTTCCTTCTCCAACTTGCTCCCCCTATAAACCAACCTTTTCATATTGTTCCCTATGTGGACCCTACCTGTTGTTTCATTTGCAGATCAGTCCTTGTATGTACCCCACTTTTAATTTTTTTTCATTTATCAATTGATTCCTATGCAAACCACCCCTTTCCCTTTCTAAACTGGTTCTCACATAAACCACTTTCCTTTTCCAATTTGGTTCCCACGTGAACCAACTTCTTTCAGATTGGTACCCATGTGGATCCTACATGTCCTTTCATTTTCAAATCGATCTTTGCATGGACCCTTCTTTCTCTTTTGCATTTATCAACTGGTTCCTAAGGTGAACAACCCCTTTCCCTTTCTAAGCTAGTTCCTATGAGAACAACTTTTCTTTTCCAACTTGGTTCCCGTATGAAACAACTTTTTTCAGATATGTCCCCATGTGGACCCTACATGTCCTTTCATTTTCATATTAGTCCCATGTGAACACACTTTCCTTTTTACAATTATCAATTGGTTCTCGTATGAACCACCCCTTTCCCTTTCTAAAATAGATCTTATGTGAACTACTTTCCTTTTCCAACTCTATTCCCACGTGAATCAACCTTTCTCAAATTAGTCCCCACATGGACATTACTTGTCCATTCATTTTCTCAAATCCAACCAGGACATTGTATGGACGAGTATTTAAATCATTGTGATAATTGATGATGAAAAGGCTTAATGAATGTTATTTAACTCCCCAAAATCATTTGGGATCATAGGATGTGACTTATACCCTTTATGATCGGAAAGCTATAAAAATTGCTATCAAATAATAGTTTTGATTTAATTTAAAAGAATTATTCTTTTAAATTAATTTAAGACTTCAACCAAATTGACTATTGGGCATAGTGGGTCACACATTAGATCTGATCAATAAGATGAGGGCATCAACATAATTTTATAGAAGTTTTTAGTTTTTATGAGAATTTCCATCTTCTATAAATAAATGACTTATGAAGCCAAACTCTAACAAGTCATACGGCTGGAGCACATCCCAAGAAGTGTCTCTTCCTTCTCTCTCCTCAAGAAGGTGATCTCTCATGGTCAAGTTTGGATCTAGAAGATTTTTTGAGACCCAAAGGATGGAAGAACTCGTCTATTGAGGCAGATCATGTGGATACTACTAGAGACCGTCCACTTAAACGATTTTCAGCAAAGAGAAGCATCCTCTCTTCATCCATGGTGAGAAATTTTAGAAATCCCATGAGGTACTCATTCTACTTCATATTCAGTTTCTGGTTTTACCTGTTTGGCACCGATCAAGGCAAAGACTATGGTTTTAAGAAATCAAAAATTTTTCCACTGCCATGTATTGATTCCTTACAGATGTGTGTATGGTCGCTAGGAGCCGAGGGCTCCAAACATAGTAAAAAGAAAATAAATCCAATTATTGAAAGAAAGTGGCCATGTATACCTTAGGAGAGAGTGTGTTTGCAAGATTATGGGTTCTATCTTCTCCTTTTTTGGCCGGCCGAGAAGAAAGAGCTTAAAACAGTGATCAATTTCTCCTACAAAATCAAGTATGTCAAATAAACTAGTAAAAATAGATAAGAACTAAAAATGTGAGACATCTTGCAAATGAAGTAAATGAAATCTACAAAAGGAATTGAACTAGCTGGATTGGGAATGGCTCCAATCTTCCTTTTTATAAATTTTCAAGACATGAAAATGAGGTGATTAAACTAAAGGCATACATGCAAACATGTTGTTGTTTGGGTCTCCAAATGTCCCTGTGTCAGCAGATAAGGGAAGAAAAAGATAAAAGAGGATAAGGAAAGAAAATTAGATTTAGGCTCTAAGGCTAGTTGTTCGGGTTTCCAGATGTCCCTATGTCAGCAGTACCAGATGTCCTAGCAACTGCATCATCCGGCATCCTTGAGCCACATGCTCAGGTATTCCAATGATCATTTTGATTTCGAACGTTCATGCAACCCTTCTAGATGATCATCAAGACATGCTTAGGAACCCAAAAGGGATCTTCTTGATGTAGGTTGCCGATCTCTCCTTAAATGTAGAGGCTTTGACAAGCTTGATGGGTAATGGCGGTGGAAAGATGATGTGGGGATGATGATGTTCTTGGTAGTGGAAGGAATGAGGAGCTCTCAAAGCACTCCTGGTAATGGGATTAAGTGGTGGGTAAGCCTTGAGATCTCTCTTCAGTCTTTTGGAGTCTTGAAATTGTTTTCCAACCTTTTAAAATGTAGTTAGGAGATATTTTTTTATAGAAACAAGGGCAAGGGCATTTCATGAATAATTGACGCTATAAGACAATGAACATAATGTCCTAGTGCTATGAACATCAGACGTCTAGCAGTCCATAATAGAAGAAAGCCCATGCTAATGGAGATCGTTTGAGAAGAAAGCCCATGCACCAGATAGAAGAAGAACCCAAGGTAAACGGCAGTGATGGCTAAGTAAGAATATAGATAATATCAACAAGTGGTGCTCTTGACACATTATATATGGGTGGTGGAGTCTTGTGTTTGCTACTCTTGTTCTGACCATGGAATTCTTTCCAACTACTGTCTTGGTTCTCATTGGACAATCATCTCCCACTACATACCCAACCAGTAGCCAACTCTCTTTAGTAGAGTCGGTGATTCTACAACACTGGTTGGGTGTTTGGCTGGAACCACAGGATTGGATCGAGGAAGGGAGGTCAGATTATGTTGATCTCCATTAGCATTGAGACTGTCACGACCCGGATTTTTAACATGCACAGCGGAAGATAATCCGGTGACGTAACGGGAAAGGATATCGGTCTGGAGCCAAATAAGACTAAAATCACAATCCAATTAAATAATTCCAAACTTTACAACATAATATCACCATAAACAAACACCTATCTAAACAAATTAAATACCAACATTGAATGATACTCCACTAGTTCCTCGAATTCCAAAACACCACTACGCTTCTGCTGCGCTAAACCTGCACTCCTGAAAATATTAACAACGGAAGGGGTGAGTCACCACAGACTCAGTAGGTCTTACACCCGAACTACCCCATTATAATAACAATTCTAGTGGTATACTATACATATTAAGCCTAAAAATCAGATTTAATACATAGGATTAAGCTAATTATATATCTCCAATTAAGTGATTACAAAGTCAAACAACTACCCCTTATGATAACCAGACTCTATATGCATTAGAACCAACATACCTTGCACATTAGACTACTCTAGGTATGCTCATAACACACCTAACCTGACATAAAACCAAGGACATATCTATAACACTACCATCTATGCCAACATACACAACTACACACCTGTCTGAGTAAATATTATGCTCCATCTGATAAATGCAGTCACATCACAAAACTAGCACCAGATTTACCATATAGTAGGAAGTAACATATAGTAACTAAATTCCATAGTACCCCTAGGCAGGGGAGTACTTAGGATGAACCGCGGTATCTGGGATCGAAGGATGCTCCAGACTAACTAATCTCCGCCGCCACGGGACACTAATTTAGTCTGGTGAAGTACATTTCCATCACAATGCAGCTCACTGCACTAACCACATTCCACACCATGCAAGCATATAATTAACTCAGACAGTAAAACATGAACATTCAATTGGCAATCAAACATGAAATACATAGATGAACACCCATGGTTCTATGCACCACATATTTGCATACCATACCACAATCTAACATGAACTAATGCATATACATGGGATCATGCAATTTACAACCTAAACACATTAATCACATGCTTAAACAGAACTATCTATCACATAAAAGAAAAATAAACTAAACTCTACCAACATTATGCCTAAACCTTACATCGGCTTTTTATCAAATCAGGATATACATTAAAGGTTCACCGCGATGCAAGCAATGCTAAACTAGCTAAACTAAACATGTACAACCTATCATGATGTCTATCATACATGAATAACCGAATTAATCTAAGCATGCACAATCTAGACAAATTAATCTAACTCTAACTAAACATGCTAATAAAACCAAAACAGCCCATTAACTACAATATTCTAATCCTGGTGATCTAAACATGATTGTTATGATTTAATCAAAATATTAGAGTGCTAAGAATAGCCGAGACGCCTACCTTGACGGCAACGGCGAACGGCGCACGGAATTCCAAGGAAATTGAATTTGGCGACGAGACTGCCGCGGTTGCGTCGGCGTCGAAAAACTGAGCCGGGTAGGTGTTCTTAAAATCTGTGGTTAGAAGAGAAATCATGAATTATGGAGTTAAATAGAATGTGATAGGAGAGAGGAGAGAGAGCGATATGAGAGAGAGGAAGGGAGAGGGGCTTCACCGCGCGGAGGGAGAGGGCGGCCGGCGCACGGCGGGTGCGCGGGCGCAGGCGGGCGCACGGGGCCGCGCGGGGAGGCGCGTCCGGCGGCCGGGCGGCGTTGACGAGGCCGGTCGGGCCGGCCGATGTGGCGCCGGGCGGCGGCGGGGCCGCAAGGCGCGCGGGCGCGCGGCGCCGGCGGGGTCAACGGCGAGCGGCGTCACCCGGGCTGCGCGGTGATGACACGGCGGCCGAGGGTACGAGGAGGCGGGGACCGAGGGCGGGTGGCGGGGCTCGCGGCGGGCAGGTCAACGGAGGACGGCGGGCTGCACGGCGGTGGCCGAGGCGGCGACGCGGAGGCGTCGCGCACGCGGGACGGTCGCGCGGCGGGCGACGGGACCGAGGCGGGCGGCGGCCGTCGTTGACAGCGGCGGAAACGCGGTCTCGCGCGCGGGAAGGGAAGAAAGGGAGGTTGCAGGCGGCGACCGAGAAGGGGAAAAAGGAGGAAAAAGCTAGGGTTTTCTGTGGGGAGGAAAGCGGCGCCGTGAGGGTGGCGTACGGGGGAGGGTTTCTCCCGGGGGAGGAAAAAAGGAATTAAATAGGGGGAGGAGGGAAATAAAATATTAATAAATATTAACTATTTTTTTATTTAAAAATACGGGGTATTACATTCTACCCTCCTAACAAAAATTTTCGTCCTCGAAAATTCAACCAGACTCATCAAACAATGGCATCCTTCAATCAATCGGACTATTCTCCTCTTCTTCTAATCTACTCAATATCTATCACTCACCCTCAATACATCTACCTATCAAACTATCTATCTAACTATCTATCTAGATATCTATCTATCATCAATCTATCCAATTATCTAACAAATCAACCCATTAACTAACAATTCCTTCATCAATCTACCTATCAATCTAACTAATCATTCTTACATCAATCTATCTACCTAATTTCTATCCATCTAGCTCATTCTAATCTATCTAACATACCCATCTAATATCAAACTCCAATGCCAACAAAGATTCTCACTCTAATTGACAATCTAAATTACTCTTCCTATCTAAGATCATGATCTTCCAATCATCAATTCCATCTAATCCAAACCGATATCAAGAACCCGGGCATGTCGAAATAGACATTCAGGCCGAGTTAATGCTCTGATACCAATCTGTCACGACCCGGATTTTTAACATGCACAATGGAAGATAATCCGGCGACGTAACGGAAAGGATATCGATGCAGAGCCAAATAAGACTAAAATCACAATCCAATTAAATAATTCCAAACTTTACAACATAATATCACCATAAACAAACACCTATCTAAACAAATTAAATACCAACATTGAATGATACTCCACTAGTTCCTCGAATTCCAAAACACCACTACGCTTCTGCTGCGCTAAACCCCGCACTCGAAAATATTAACAACGGAAGGGGTGAGTCACCACGGACTCGCAGGTCTTACACCCGAACTACCCCATTATAATAACAATTCTAGTGGTATACTATACATATTAAGCCTAAAAATCAGATTTAATACATAGGATTAAGCTAATTATATATCTCCAATTAAGTGATTACAAAGTCAAACAACTACCCCTTATGATAACCAGACTCTATATGCATTAGAACCAACATACCTTGCACATTAGACTACTCTAGGTATGCTCATAACACACCTAACCTGACATAAAACCAAGGACATATCTATAACACTACCATCTATGCCAACATACACAACTACTGTAATACCCCGTATTTTAAAAAAAAAAAAATTAGTTATTATTTATTAATATTTTAATCTGGTCCTCTCCCTATTTAATCCTCTTTTTCCTCCCCGGGAGAAACCCTCCCGTACGTTTCTTCCCTCCCGGCGCCGCTCTTCTTCTCCCCGGAAAACCCTAATTTTTCTTCTTTTTCCCTCTCCTTTTTCCCCTCGGTCGCCGCCGCCTGCAACCCGTCGTCTTCTTCTTCTTCCCCTTTTCCCGCGCGCGAGACCGCGCTCTCGCCGCCGTCCGCCGCGTGGCCGCCGCGGTGACGCCGTCCCCGCGCGTCGGCCGCCCTCGGCCGCCGTGCGCGTCCACCGCCCACCTCGTACCTCGCCGAGCGTGCCCACGCGCCGCCGCCGGCTTCTCGCCCGCCGGCCGCCACGCCGCCGCGGCGGTGGCGCCGTCCCCGCCTTCCTCGTACCTCGCCGTTCGTGCCGCCGTCGCCCTCGCCATGCTCGCCGCGCGCGCTCGCGACCGCGCGGCCGTCGACGCCTCGGTTGACCGCCGCCGCCTCGTCATCGCCCGGCCGCTCGCGCGGCACCGCCCTGCCGCCGCCACGACACCCCTCCCCGCCGCCACGTCGCGACCTCCCGCCGGTGCGCCCGCCTGCGCCACCCGCGCCACGCGGCCACCGCCGCTGTGCGCCCGCCTGCACCCGGCTGCGCCGCCGTGCGCCCCTCTCTCCAGCGCGGTGCACTCTCCTCTCTCCTATCCTATTCTTCCTATTATCTTCTATCAAGTTCCCTAGTTCAATATTCTTCTTCTACCAACAGATTTTAGGAACACCTACCCGGCTCAGTTTTTCGTCGCCGACGCAACCGCGGCAGCCTCGTCGCCAAATTCAATCTCCTTGGATTTCCGTGCGCCATTCGCCGTTGCCGTCAAGGTAGGCGTCTCGGCTATTCTTAGCACTCTAATATTTTGATTAAATCATAACAATCATGTTTAGATCACCAGGATTAGAATATTGTAGTTAATGGGCTATTTTGGTTTTATTAGCATGTTTAGTTAGAGTTAGATTAATTTGTCTAGATTGTGCATGCTTAGATTAATTCGGTTATTCATGTATGATAGACATCATGATAGGTTGTACATGTTTAGTTTAGCTAGTTTAGTATTGCTTGCATCGCGGTGAACCTTTAATGTATATCCTGATTCTCCGATAAAAAGCCGATGTAAGGTTTAGGCATAATGTTGGTAGAGTTTAGTTTATTTTTCTTTATGTGATAGATAGTTTTGTTTAAGCATGCGATTAATGTGTTTAGGTTGTAAATTGCATGATCCCATTTATATGCATTAGTTTGTGTTAGATTGTGGTGTGGTATGCAAATATGTGGTGCATAGAACCACGTGGGTGTTCATCTATGTATTTCATGTTTGATCGCCAATCAATGTTCATGTTTTACTTGTCGAGTTAATTATATGCTTGCATGGTGTGGAATGTGGTTAGTGCGTTGAGTCGCATTGTGATGGAAATGTACTTCACTGCACTAAATTAAGTCCTGGCGCGGAGATTAGTTGAATCTCGAGCATCCTTCGATCCCAGATACCGCGGTTTATCCTAAGTACTCCCCTGCCTAGGGGTACTATGGGATTTAGTTACTATATGTTACTTCCTACTATATGGTAAATCTGGTGCTAGTTTTGTGATGTGACTGCATTTATCAGATGGAGCATGGTTATTTACTCAGACAGGTGTCTAGTTGTGTAGATTGGCATAGATGGTATGTTATAGATGTGTCATTGATTTTATGTCAGGTCTATGTGTTCTGGGTATACCTAGAGTGGTTTAATGTGTAGGTTATGTTGGTCTAATGCATTTAGAGTATAGTTATCATGTGGGGTAGTTGATTGATTCTTTAATCAATTAATTAAAGATATATAATTAGTTTACACCTTATGTATTAAATCTGATTTTTTAGGTTTATTATATATTGTATACCACTAGAATCATTATTATAATGGGGTAGTTCGGGTGTAAGTCCTACTGGGTCTGTTGTGACTCACCCCTTCCGTTGTTAATATTTTCAGGAGTGCAGGTTTAGCGAAGCAAAAGCGTAGTGGTGTTGTGAAATTCGAGGAGCTAGTGGATTTCTCATTCAATGTCGGTATTTAGAATTGTTAGATAGATGTTTGATTCTATGTTATTATGTTGTAAAGTTTGGAATTGATTAATTGGATTGTGATTTTAGTCTTATTTGGCTCCAGATCGATATCCTTTCCCGTTACGTCGCCGGATTATCTTCCGCTGTGCATGTTAAAAATCCGGGTCGTGACAACTACACACCTGTCTGAGTAAATATTATGCTCCATCTGATAAATGCAGTCACATCACAAAACTAGCACCAGATTTACCATATAGTAGGAAGTAACATATAGTAACTAAATTCCATAGTACCCCTAGGCAGGGGAGTACTTAGGATGAACCGCGGTATCTGGGATCGAAGGATGCTCCAGATTCAACTAATCTCCGCTGCCCACGGGACACTAATTTAGTCTGGTGAAGTACATTTCCATCACAATGTAGCTCACTGCACTAACCACATTCCACACCATGCAAGCATATAATTAACTCAGACAGTAAAACATGAACATTCAATTGGCAATCAAACATGAAATACATAGATGAACACCCATGGTTCTATGCACCACATATTTGCATACCATACCACAATCTAACATGAACTAATGCATATACGGGATCATGCAATTTACAACCTAAACACATTAATCACATGCTTAAACGAACTATCTATCACATAAAAGAAAAATAAACTAAACTCTACCAACATTATGCCTAAACCTTACATCGGCTTTTTATCAAATCGGGATATACATTAAAGGTTCACCATCGCGATGCAAGCAATGCTAAACTAGCTAAACTAAACATGTACAACCTATCATGATGTCTATCACATGAATAACCGAATTAATCTAAGCATGCACAATCTAGACAAATTAATCTAACTCTAACTAAACATGCTAATAAAACCAAAACAGCCCATTAACTACAATATTCTAATCCTGGTGATCTAAACATGATTGTTATGATTTAATCAAAATATTAGAGTGCTAAGAATAGGCCGAGACGCCTACCTTGACAAGAACGGCGAACGGCGCACGGAATTCCAAGGAAATTGAATTTGGCGACGAAACTGCCGCGGTTGCGTCGGCGACGGAAAACTGAGCCGGGTAGGTGTTCTTAAAATCTGTGGTTAGAAGAGAAATCATGAATTATGGAGTTAAATAGAATGTGATAGGAGAGAGGAGAGAGAGCGATATGAGAGAGAGGAAGGGAGAGGGGCTTCACCGCGCGGAGGAGAGGGCGGCCGGCGCACGGCGGGTGCAGGCGGGCGCACAGGCGGGCGCACGGGGCCGCGCGGGGAGGCGCGTCCGGGCGGCCGGGCGGCGTTGGACGAGGCCGGTCACGGCCGATGCCGGGCAGCGGGCGGCGGCGGCTGCAAGGCGCGCGGGTGCGCGGCGCCGGCGGGGTCAACGGCGAGCGGCGTCACCCGGGCTGCGCGGTGATGACACGGCGGCCGAGGGTACAAGGAGGCGGGGACCGAGGGCGGGCGGCGGGGCTCGCGGCGGGCGGGTCAACGGAGGACGGCGGGCTGCACGGCGGTGGCCGAGGCGGCGACGCGGAGGCGTCGCGCACGCGGGACGGTCGCGCGGCGGGCGACGGGACCGAGGCGGGCGGCGGCCGTCGGATGGGCCGGCGGAAACGCGGTTCCCGCGCGCGGGAAGGGAAGAAAGGGAGGTTGCGTGCGGCGACCGAGAGGGGGAAAAAGGAGGAAAAAGCTAGGGTTTTCTGTGGGGAGGAAAGCGGCGCCGTGAGGGTGGCGTACGGGGGAGGGTTTCTCCCGGGGGAGGAAAAAAGGAATTAAATAGGGGGAGGAGGGAAATAAAATATTAATAAATATTAACTATTTTTTTATTTAAAAATACGGGGTATTACAGAGACTTTGAGAGGAACATCGCTAGTGTCAACCTCCCCTACCCTTGTCATTGAGAATCCTCGAGCGAAAGAAGAGGCAATAAGGAGGGTGGATCAGCTAGGTAGTGGAGTCAACAATATGCTCTCTTTCTGTTTTTTTTTTGTTTTCTTTTGAAATAAAAAATGTGTTATAAAAAATTAAATTTAAAAGGTTACCAAACATGTTGTCATCATTTTTAAAAAATTAAAGTGTTTCTGACAACATATGTTAATTTCATGGTTTTCACTTTTAAAATTTATCATATTTATATTTGTAATATAATTTTTTGTCATAAAATCATATAAAAATAAAATGCAACATGTTTGTCGGGCAACCAACTATGATTTTAAAAAAAAAGAAGATAAATATCTCTTTTGTTTTTGTATCGTTCAATAGTCGTATAAAATTTATAAAACAAAAATTCGTAACACCTCCCAAACAATTTTTCAAGATATCCTTATTTGAGTTTTTTTTTCTCCGATTCCTCTTTTCTCACGGCACCAGAGGCAATGACTGACGAGTGGCCGGGGAGTGGTGGCAGTCTCAGTCGCTGGAGGCCCCGAGCTCTACATCAACCAATACCGCATGTCAAGCTCTACATGAACCAATACTGCATGTCACCACTTCCATCGCGGCTGCTTCTGCTACTGTACTACATACACATCCAGGCAGCACGAGGTAGAACGATACTGCTGCTGATCTCCGTGAAGCACTCAGCAGTTGGATATTTGTACAACGGCGGCTAAAGGAGAGCCGGGACGGCTAGAGATACCAACTGAAAGCGGCACAGAAGCGTCGCACAGGGAATGAGGTGGCGTGTCGGAAATTAAATCCTGGTACGATTTTGAGAACCTGGTATACGCGACTCATTTTATGGCATAGAAGGTGACATGATTATGGATACGAAGTATCGGTGTATTTTTCGTTTCTGATTTGTTAGTAAACATGCACTTTATTTTCTTCTCGATTTAAAATTCTGTCCGATAAATCAGAGAAGGACAAAACAAGAATGTGCTTATGCTTCGTGCGTTCTTAGTTGTTGAACAGTTTTCTTCTCTGGCCTGTTAAGAGACGCGAAGCAATGATATCCTTTGAGATGTTGAGAGGATGTTTTCCTATGTGCCTCTGTTGCCCTCAGTTTTCATCTCTTCTCATTGCTACTGCCTTAGTCCTTACTGTTTTGCTTGCTCTGGTACGCCCAAGGGATGGAAAAATCTAGTGTCCCAAATTATTTTGATTTCTTTAGTTGAGTTGAGTCCTCTGAACAACCCATTGGATGCAATATTGGAGTTCTTTTTCCTACGTGAAAGGAATTTCATGAAACTGCAAATACGGGCTACCTGTCTGGGTGACTAGTCTTTCTTTAATCTCTACATATCTCACCATGTCCTAACCTTTACATTCGATTACTTGATCTTTGTCTTGGACAATATTGGCATAAAGCTGGAAGGACAGAGGATCTATTTGCAATTGGAAATATCATAGTGGTTGGAAGATGGCAGTAAGGATGAAGACTGACTGAATATTAAGGTAAGAAATAGGACACTGATATTTCTGTAAACTCACATCATGCTAGCTTCTAATGATGAGTACAAAAGTATTAGTTTTCATGTGAATAGATTAGATTGGTATGGATAGAGATATATGCTTGGCCTTTGATTATGTTGCTTCTCGGCTTTGTGATGTACTGATGTTTTATGAGGTTGGAAGTAGTTAGTGAATGTCAAAACATGATAAGTGTTGATACAATTATGGCTGCAAATGGGTCTAATTCTAATAGTATAATTGATTATTTCCGATTCAAATTCTAATAAGGGTTAAGGCATTTTAATTTTGATTTAAGTTAATCTGGAACTTTATATTCTAATTTCATTCTATTCTAGATAATTTCAAAATGCATATTATATATTATTTATATTTAAAAATAAGCTAATAAAACTCATATAATCAGTAAATTTGATATAATCATCTTATAATTTTATTTACTTTCATTGTTACTTTTTATGTCATAATTTTGACTATTTACATATTTTATTTTATTACAATTGTATGCCATAATTTTTTAACATATTTATTTTTATTAAAATATTAATTTTCAAAGATATATATTAAAAATTTATTGAAATTATGAAAATGGATAGGAAATAATTAAGGAGAAATTGATTTCCGATCCTCTTCAAATAGCACCATTCAATGAATAGTCTCATGTCCAAATTTTTTTAATGTTAAGTCCTCTTTTTGGAAATTGTATAACACCCACCTCTAATTTGATATGGGATGTTAGAAGGCTGTCATGAGGAGAGAAATTAACACATTTACCCTCTTTAATTCACCCACCCCAAAATTAATCGTTTAGAATTATAACAAACTAAATGGATCCTAATACGGTATTCTATCGAGGGAATTTCAAATAACCCGATGCAACAAGATCAAGAAGACTTTTAGCCGTACACACGTTCATCCATCATAAGAAAAGGCAGGTATAAAATAGCATCTCTCCTTGAACATCTAGCAGATAACATAGAACAGTAACATTTTCTGATACATGTTTCAACTTTCAAGATATAAAGCAGCTTTCTGCCCACCACTCAGCATCGTCTCTTAGATAATTAACCCAACAACCTAAGAGGAGGATACCATGGATAACATAAGAGATAACCAAAATCTGCCAACAACATGACAAAAGCAGGAATTGTGGCACAAGGTTTATAGAAAACTAGGATACAATAGCAGGTTTGTCCGTCGATCAACCATGGAGGGTGATGTTCTCTGCCGACCAGCTTCCGAGTGCAGCGTAAGGGTTCTATGTGGTGTCTAATTGCTTGAGGGTTCCGACTTCTGCTTCTGGGGGGTTGTTTGAATGACGTACGAGGTTTGCTTTGGCAAGGCGAGGGTTACGTGGGTCATGGGATCATCAAGGGGCACTCTTGGAATACCACTTGTTCCTTTAACGGTTGGCCAAGCGATTGTAACAGAGAGGACTTCCAATTATAAAATGTCGCTGCTATTGGACTAGACATTATAACAATTCAACTGAGGGACTAATGATTAAAGTGATTTTCTTAATATGATCGAAAATTAATTTTCCCAATAATTAATTCCAGTTCTTATTCTAATAAGCTATTAGGATATTCACTTTTGATTTTGATAACTTGTAAAATGCACAAATGGGTTCTAAACCCATTAATTTTTATCAAGGAAATATGAAATTTGAAATCTTAGATTCCATTTGCATCCATAGATATAGTGCTTCATTAACCTCGATAATTTAGACCCTAGTTGGATAGAGTTTAATTAATATAGTATTAATTTTGATACCAAACTTCATTTGAGTTCAAGTACTTGTGTTTTGTCAAAATTGAGTTTTGTTGTTGAAGGAGGGTTGTGGTTAAGTGGCAACTAATGTAAAACTATTGTCTTATTTGATGATATAGATTCTACTAATATTAATGTTTGATGCCATCTACTTAGGATGCATTGCATCGAAGCTAGGGTATACTGAACAAACAGCAAAGTTGGAAGTCATTTTCTCTATGTGACATGATCAGCATTGGGACGCAGTGTTAAATAAGCAAAACTCCCACATCAAGGGTAGGTATGGGTAAAGAAACTAAGACACAGAGCAGAGTAAGACAAGTTTTAGACAAATTTAAAGACACAAACATTGCTATAGAAAGGAGCCCAAGGAAGAAAAAATTGAAAGGAAGTTATAACAAGTACTCGGAATATTGGGTCACATACAGGAAAACATCTGGTGCTTGTTGATAGTATGAAGAGACAAAATATTAAAATGTAAAGGAGGAAATATAGAGTATAAACTATGGAATGTAGAAATAGAGGAAAATAAGAATGTGGCTGGTATTGTTGTTTATACAACATTGAAAAATATAGTTGTGTTAGTGAAAAGAGTAAAAGATAGAATTATTCTTGTAGAAGTCATGATAAATTTAGAGGTAATTAATGTAGTTAGTGATTATGCCTCACAAATTGGCTTAGAAATTGAGATTGAAATGTTTTTGGGGATATGGTGACCTCGTATATAGCATACAACAAAGAGACCATATTTACTGTAGATGACTCAATGGCCTTGTTGGAAGTTGGAACCGATTGTGATCGATATGAGAAAGTTCATGGAGGTTTATGACACACAATCTTAAATGAAAACAGGAAACATATCATTGATTTTTCTATGGCCTATGGTCTCATATCAACAATACATATTTTATTAAAAGAGAATCTCATTCAATAACATTTAAAAATTGATGAGAAGCGGCAATTTTTACAAAAACAACTGATTGTGTTGTTTGCAAGAATTGTATATTTATTTTCACTAAAGTTTTAACAAGTTTCTATAGGTTAGTGCCTAGTGGTCAGATGTTAAGAACAATAGATGGGCAAAAGTATTTAAAAGAAAATTAAGAATAAAATGGTGGAATTAAAAGGGATGAAATAAGAGAGTTTAATAAGGAATTTCTCAAGATAAGTAATTAGATGTTGGAAGTCAAATGCTATATGGATGAACATGATTGCAAAGATTAAAGATGTAACTTGATTAGTACTAGAATAGTCTAAGGGACAGTCTCCTATAGGAGAGCTGGTGGTGGAATGGATAAGTGTTTAAGTTTGGTAATGGGTAAGAGAGAATGGAATGGTGTAAAAGATTGCCTAAATGTGATAGCGATGAATCATATTAGCAGTACAAGATAGTAAAAAAGGCTATGAGACAAGCAAGGGATAAGGCTTTCAAGAAGATGTACCTAAAACTTGAAATTGAAACAAGCAAATAAGATATTTATAAATGAGCAAAGATAGAACAGAGAATAGCTCATGATCTTAACCAAGTCAGACATACCAAAAATAATGAAGGAAATGAGAGAATATACCAAAGCATGATATGAGCTATAATAAGACAAGATTTTCAAAAGTTAAAAGATATTAAAAATGATAAAAATAGGCAATTTATGTGGTTCAAATATAATTCTTATTGAAATATGAAAATATCTGAAATTTGTAAAGGGGAATGGTTAGCTTGATTTGTAATAAAATAAATATTTAATAAAATGAAAATAATACAGAAAGAGCATCATCTTATCTATTTTTAAAATACGATAGATATATAAAATTGCTCAAATTATAGAACTGCCAAAATCATGGTTCACTGGGTCGCTCGAGGCTCGCCCCAGGTCGGGCTACCCGGCCAATTTTTGGGCCGATCGGCATTGCTCCAACCCGGCAGGGATGACCCCACGGCGGCCCAGCATAGGGTCGTGCGAGCCGTCCTCGGGTCGAGTGACCTGGCAACTTGGTCGGCAGGGTTGCCCGACCCAGTCTGATCGGGTCGCTATTGTTTTAAAACTTACATTTTTTTTTCTTTCGGGAGGCATTGCCCCCTGATACCCCCTATAAGGGATGCTACCCCCTTGACACCTGCAACTTGACAGAGCAGGTCGATCCATGAATACTCTGCGCTCCATTTATTAATAGTATAACAATATTTTACTATCACGTATACTTTACATATGGTTAAAATTTGTGATTATAAATATATGATACATAATTAAAATGTATAAAATTATTTATTAATCATTTTTACTTTTTCACTTGAGATTAACTCTTTTTCCAACATATATTAATACAACATAATCACAAAAAAATCATATTTACCTGTATTCAAAAATAAACACTCATATTCAATTATAACATAAAAATATTATTATCTTTATGTATATGTATTTTTATGTATACATAAATGTATAGTATAAAAATATATTTTTTCTATTTTTCCTTAATTTTCATGTAATTTTTATACTTTTTATATATTTTTTGAAATAAATAAATAAATAAATCCGACCATGTCCGACCCGAGTTGCGACCTGGTCCGACTAGATCAGTTTTGGGGCCGACTAACCCTAGGCCAACCCCCGACCCGGCCTTCTTTGGGAGAAATATCTATATATGAAGGGAGATTTACATATAATGCCTATTGACTTATAAAAATTTTATGATGTAGTTTGAACTTTGAAGAGATGTTTTGTTGTACGTGTTAAAGCAAAATGGTTATTAATAGGTTCATACAAGTGCTAAAATATATCATGATGAAGTAACCACTAGCATCTATATAATTGGAGGATAAATAATTTTTCTATTTCAATTGATTTATATTAACAATCTTCAAGAAATTCTTATATATTTGCAAAATTCTTACATTTTTGCATTAGTAATGAATAAATTAACAAAGGTATGTAAGATGATATACTATGATGAAGGCGCTTGTAAATGATATTATATTAATAGATGAGGCATGAAGGAGTTAATATAAAGTTAGAATTTTGGAGTATCACTTGAGTCTAAGTGTTTCAAGTTAAGTAGAACTGATAGAATATATGTACGATAAGTTTGAATGAAGTAATATTATCTCAAAATACTGAGCTTAGGCATCTTTGTTCAACTATTGCAAAAGGTTGAGAATGTTACGACGATGTTAATATTAGATCAATACATAATGGTAAAATAGTGTTTGACTATAGGGTTGTTATTGTTAATAATGTTTTACTAAAGTTGAAAGAAAAATTTTATTGTATAATTTTAAGGCCTATATTATTGTTTGTATGATAATTGAGTGTTGGACAATGTAGAAAAAATATGCTTTCAAATAATTGTTGTTGAAGTAAGAATGTTAATATGGATTGCAGAACCGGTTGGATCGGATTGAAATTGGCCGATTCCAAGATCGAACAAACCCCTCATTCTGATTTCGGCTGGAAGGACCGATCTAACTGGATCTCCCACTAGAATCAACAAAAATCGGTAGAATCAGGTTGGATCGGGGTCGGAACGGTTGAATCGGTTGAATTAGGTAGGGGAGGCTAGGCGGCAGAGTGCCACGACCACAAATACAACCCCCTCTTGGGGTCGAAATTGGCTCCAAAGGGCCTAGATCGGATCGAACTCGGATCTAGGCCCTTATTCTGTGATTTTTTTTTCATTTTTTAGGGATTTTAAAGAATTTTTAGGGTTTTTTAAGAACCAATTCTAGATTGATTTTCCTCTTAAAAATTCAGCCAAAATCAGGTGATCGGATCCGACCTAGATTAGATCAATACCCACTGATCCGGGTATCAATTCCTATCCTGCGATTATTGGTAGATTTGTAGGCAAATTGAAAGAAAGGAGATTAAGATTTTGTGGACATGTTAAACTTAGAGCTAATAAAGTAGTTAGAAAAGTGAAAAATATCAAAATAGTGGAAGCAAAAAATATTAAGGTAGACTTTAGTTAACTTGGAGGAGGGTAATTCAATATGATTCAGATGATTTAAATATTTTTGAAAACTAATTTAAATATTTTTGACAACTAACTCAAAATTGACACAAGTGGAGAAAAAATCCATATGGCCAACCTTAAATAATTTAATATTAAGACTAGAGTTGCATTGAGTGTTAATTTGGATACTGCTATTAGATACACCAATATTTTTTTTTATTGTACCTAATATAAAAAATAACATGATGTTCGAAATTCATACTCTATCTAAAGAGGCCTCTAGAGGGAGAAACATAATCATGCAAAAATATCATTATCAAAATAGATATAGTATCATTTATAATACTCAACCAAACAGGGCATTAACCTTCAGTTTTAAGAAGGCAGATGTCGAAGTGGCTGGATAGGTACCTTTCCTTCCTGTTCTGTAATATGCTTCTTCACTTCTACTTATAGTGATATAGGGATTTGAAAGCACTTAGCATAAAATGTTTGATGATCTACTATATGTAACTTGGATGCATTACTAACTTCTAATTCTCCATGTTTGTAGGGATTGAGATCCACTAAACCTTCTAATTTGTCTTCTAGAGATATTATTGGAAAATCTAGCATTCTGTTTGCTCCTTCGTAATTTAATTCATTTGACGTGTCTTCCTCTAGAGGGAATAATGAGGATGTAATCATCTTATTAATATTTATCGTTTTTAGGTACATAATATCTCTTTGTTGTACAGGGATCAAATTTTGATTCTCACAATGGCTGCAGCTTCATTGTTATTATGCCAAAATCTAGTCAAAACTACTAGGAGATCATCTTTATGCTGTGGAAAAGGAGATGTTCCTGAGAACTTGCTTCATTCCTGGAAGGTCACTCAATGCTTATCCTTGTGTTGTTCATTCAAGAGTGGAAGGAGGTCTCTTGCCTCATCTCAGAATTACCAAATTACTTCACTAAGTAAACATGAATAAAGAAAATGATGTTGCAGTTTTTATGTTAATGACAGGACTATGCTGTTTCAAAACCTTCGAAAGGTGAAACAGGATGCAAAGGATAGCTATTTAAGCTTGGCTCTAAGTGGAATTTCTCAAATAAATCAGCAATGTCAAGAATCGTACATGTTAGCAACTGGATGCAATGAGAGGCAATTGAAATCTTTAGATGATTATTTTAAGAACCTTTACAATAATATAAATGAAGAGTTGTCTTTGTTGGCCTATATATGATGTTGCAGCTGTTTCATGGCAGAGAAAACAAAAGAATCACTATTTCAAGTGCGTCTCGGATTGGAGATGGTACTGACCCACATAAATCAGCAACAAGCTTGAGCTCCCTTGAAAATTACTTTGAGAAGCTTAGTAGTGGTATGTTCTGCTTCATTTTAAAGTTCAGATTTACAGAACATTTCACATTATCATTGTATTTATATGCACACAGATGTCGCTGCTCATTTATAATAACGTCATCTTGACTCAACAGAAGTATGGAGATTCTGTTATTTATTTGACACCTTTAGTCCTATGTTCATTCAAGCACTCATAAATTTTCTAATGGTCTCTTCAAACTTACTCTGTTCATTTCTATCGTATTAGATTTCATATTTAAAATGACAACAATTATTTTCCTTTCGGAAACTGGTTTTCTGAGAAGTGGCTGTGAAACATCCTTTAGAAAGACAGTGACATACTTTTATTTATGGCAGGGACACAAACCAGAGAGATCACTTCCAGAGCTTCTAAGAAAGGTGAATTTGAAGAAAGTCCCATGAAATTGAGTATCTCCAAAAGAGGATTTAATGATAAATCTGCTGGTATGGGCAATGTATTTGGCAATGGCATGCCTTTAGAAAGTACAAATGATGAGATTGCCCCCTTAATCTCTTCCAAAAAGAATTTCCAAGGCTTACAACCATATAATGAGGCACCTGACTTATATTTGATGTAAGCTTTGTTTTATTTATGGCACATAATAATCTAGTATTAAGCAATTTTTATGTTGGTAGGGCATAATTTGATTTAGTATTTCTGTAAATGTGACAGACATATACTCACTCATAATCACTTTTAGGAGCATGATTGTATACTCTTGAATTGAAATCCATTTTTTGTAGATGTTTTCTTAGATTCTTAGTTTATTTGTTATCCTTAGTTTTGGTAGAATCGCCTTTGGTCTCTATTTAACATTAAGCTCCTAAATCATCTCATTGTTTATTGGAAATAGTAGGTTTTAGGGAGCTTTTTCATCGGCACTGAAATCTGTTTACAGAGATTGCTTCTAAAATAAAATAAGATTCTAATGAAATATAAATAACTTTTATATCCTCTTTTCTGTTTATTTCATTTTTTATTTCTTTTAATCTCTGTTTAATAAGCATTAAATATGCTTAACTTTTCTACTAACATTTGCTTAAACTTTCTTGATTGCAGAAGTTTGCTGGCCTCGATAGATATTGCAGTATTCTTGTTTGAGATTGCAAGTCCAGTCAGGAGCTCTGATATTGAGCATTTGTCTATTCCTGTGATTTATGGTGCTAAGATTAATGATCTAATCCTTGATGGAGAATGGTGGAGGATAGTCACTCCAATGTTCCTGGTGTGAAATTGAAATTTGATCCGTCTGTGCTTTTGTTTCTTTCCTATTAGCATTCAAATCTCCGACAGTTTCATGTTGAGACAGTGTAATCAAGGATGATGTCTGGCATCTTGACAATGGTGTGGTCAGAGAGTTGAGATCTTGGAAGATTCTCGTGAAATCATGGTGGGGCAGAAAATCTAGAGGTAGATGGCCTCTGGTGGGACCAGCAACAGCAAGGGACGAACAGGTTGACCTGACCCAATCCAACCCGGTCAGACCTGGGCCACGACCTGGATTCAATCAGACCTGATAATAATAAAAATATAAAATAAGACTTTAAAATGCAAAAAAAAACTTTTGGGAACATGACGTTTTTTTTTGTTCATTGCTATGCAGAGATTAAATTTTTTTACATAATTTATATACGTTCTCCAAGATATTTGGGAATAGTATATAGCGTTGAAAGTGTATACTTGGTTATTGTACTCATCATTCTCTCTTACAATCATCCTAGGATATGTTCTTCAAGATCCCCTATCCCCTATAACTATCATAGGTGGAGTGCATTGAAGTATCCAATGAGGATTCATAATTAAGTTGAGTTATCTCACAATCCTCTTGGAGATACTTAAGAAACTAAGAGTGTTGAAATGACTCAACTCCATAAGAATATTCATAGTCAAGGAAGACAAGGTCTTGGGTCATGATCTGGTTGACCTAGCCCTACTTGATCTAGTTGGACCCAGGTCGCCACCTTGATGTGACCGGACCTGATAAGAATAAAAAATATGCAAATTGTAAAAAATCAAAAAATTTAAAAATCAATTGCAAAAAAATCTAAAAAATTAGGGAACATGACAAAAAATTTTATTCATTTATATGTAAATCTTACATTTTGTTGTTGTTCTACGTAATTTATATACTCTCTTCAAGACATTTGGGAAGAGTATATAGCGTTGAAAGTGTATACATGTTCATTGTACTCATCACTCTCTCCTACCATCATTCTAATATAAATTCCCCAAGATCCACTATAACTATCATAAGTGGAGTGTATGGCAGTGTCCGATGATGATCCATAACTATGTTGAGTCATCACATAATTCTCTTGGTGATGTCATATGTAAAAAATCAAGAGTCTTAAGATGACTCAACTTCATAGAAGTACTTGTAATGTTGACCTTTGCTTTATTGTGTGTGTTGTTTTTCTCTGCATTGTGACCGCACACCATGTTCTTAGTCTTGTGTCGCATATGAATATTGCTTTTCTCTCATGAAATGAAATGCATTGTTGTAGGGTATATCCCTATATCTGTAGACTTCTTTGGGCCAACAGTGGTTCATTCGTTGTCAAACGCTCCATCGTTGCCATCCTTTGAAGTTGAATCATTCTACATCTGGTATTGAGCTCGAATATTCGGGTTCAACATGTCTTCTCATCCCTTCTTAATCATTTCTTGATCCACAATGTCTAATGGATTAGTTGTAACCTATTTACGTTTATCAGATAATTTCTTACATTGGCAGGAAGACTCTCCGGTCTTTTATCTCTTGGGCAATGAAGGAAGAATCTAGAATTTCTTGGCTAGGGGATATTGTCCTGCTCTCCTTCAACTAAAGATTTCAGAATTAGAATCGGAATCGGATCGGTTCGATTTCGACCGATTCTCAAGAAGAGAAACCGATATGGAATCAAGATTTAAAAAAAATTTAAAAATTGCGATTCCAATTCCGATTCGGACCGATTTTGGCCGATTTGGTCGGATTCTGGCCGATTCGGCCTGAATCTTTTAAAAAAAATCTAAAAAAAGTAGGATTTCAATTTCGACTCTAATTCCGATCCAATTCAACCAATTCAGACCGATTTCGACTGATTCCAACGAAATTCAGGTCAGAGCTGGTCCTTCAAGCAGTAATCGGATCGACATCGGCCGATTCGATTCCGTAATCGGCCTATTCCAATCCGATTCGACCAATTCCACGATCTATGCCTCCAGCCCATTTTCAATTCTACATTGAATTCATGTTCGCCCAGTCTTTCTTGATCATTGACCCAAACTTGTAATATATTTTGCTCATCGAATATCTCGTCCAAGTTTGTATCTTCATTGTTTATGAAAACCAAATGACTTCGTCGTCCCATTGTTTTATCTCTCCACCTCTGTTTCCTCCTTATTGTATTTGATCCTTTGTAAGCTCTTCAACTTCAATCTCATGTAGTAATGGCAGCACACTAACTATTCCAGCTTTCTTAATGTTAGCTTATTCTTCTGTTTTGTATGAATTAGACTGAACATTGACTAATTCCTTTCACATCTTGAAGTCGATGTGATTTGGCACATTACTCTTATTGAAATGTCCGCTACGTCCTCATACCTCATTATTTTTTTATGTTCTATCTACTAATCAGTTGCGTGAGATTATTGCATTTTAGACCATAAATGTGATAAAACACTATCTGAATTGGAAAAATGAATGATACCATTGGCACCTAAATTTAAACAAAGATATTACTAGGAAGAAAAAACATAATAAAGACTAAGCCCAAACTCACAAGAGATATCAATTCTTAAAGGGGATTTCAAAAAAAGTCCCACAACAATTACAAGGCTCGGGATCAATAGAAGATGACTTGAAGAGGGTACAAGGCAGACCAAGTCTAAGGCCAGTGAGAATAGAAAAATAGGGACCCGGTCAGCTTCTAAGCACTAAGCCCAACTGATATTGTCATCAGATGACAGTTAAGGAAAGGAATTCCTTACATCCCCGATTCGGCCAACATCAAAATTGTATATAAGCATGAATGTACACATGCTCAGACTATTATCAACCATAATTCAGGGAGTATGTTCAGCACAGTCCACTTAAACTTCCAATTCTTATCACAATTTAAAGAGTTTATTGCATACACAACCCATGACCGTGGGCACTAGATGACTGGATAACCCCACAACAGGCCTGGGGATGATATGAAAGAAGAAAAGGGAAATCAGAAAACCAAAATGGGGAGATGTATATGCATACGAGAACCTGAGAACAGCATGATGGAGATCACTTGAGCCGATGGCAGATTTTCTAAACCACTCAGGGATATCTAAGTAAAAGCCTAGCAGACAGATAATTGAATGCTAAAAAGCCTAAAATTATGAAATCAGACGTTTATCATGCCTAAATAACAGAGTATGAGCATCTGGATACTCAAAAGAAGGGTGAAGGGTTTATCTTCCTATGTCCAGGACAAAGAAATATGGAGGAGGAATGCCCGATCCCATTCCTCTCCCAACCACAGCCCGGTAACAGATAATTGGAGGGTCTGTCAAGTCTGATAATACAAAATATATATATATAGTCAGAAAGATACCTGTCAATCACTGGTGATGAGAGGGTATGTAGAGTAAGACAGTCCCTTAATTCTGCTCGGCATTACCTCGAGGACCTTCAATCAAAGGACTTAGTGGTGAGGAAACATGAGCTCAGGTCCGATTCAACCCAAATTATGTTTACTAACATTGCCAGCATCGATTTGGGTCATTATGAATGGGAGACGAGTTATTATGTTGATCCATCCACTTCTAATCGCTTATGTTTTGATTTCCCCAATTTATAACATTTTTTGGGATTTTTATGCATTTTCCATTTACAAGCCATCTTTTGGGCATTTGTGTATTTTTGCTCTATAAATAGGGCCTCATACCCTGTAATGGGAGAACGTTGATGATGATAAAGAAGAGATAGTGGAGCATTTTTGGTTCTACTCGTGGTTTCCTTCTTTCCCCCCACCCTGTTTCTCTCTTTCCTGGTTCTACCCTTGGAGATCCCGTTTCCCCTTTTTGCTCCTACAAGAACCTTCTTAAACCCTAACTTTACACTCTCTCCCCTCAGTCGTGAGAACTCACACTCTCTCACCCCAGTTCGCCTCTTCCTCCTGTCACTCCTCTCCTTCCTCCCATGAGCAAAGCCCTCCCACTCTCCTCCTCTGTTGGTTCCTTCCCTTTCTCCTCCTCTCCCTCCTACTGTGTTGCTACTGTTCACCTCTGGCACTGCGATCTCCAGCTCCGCTACCTCCTGCAACCTCGGCTGCATGGCTGCATCAGGAGCCACTGACTGCTATGCAGCTGTGCCATCTAGTGTTGCTGCGGTTTCTTCCAAATTTGCTGCTATTCGCTCCTTCCTCCAGTTCAGCTGCTGTTCACTGGTTCTTCCAGATCTGCTGTTGTTTGCTCCTTCCTCCAGTTTGGCTGTTGTTCGCTGCTTCTTCCATATCTGCGGCTGTTTACTCCTTCCACTGCTGTGTGCAACTTCCAGAGCTGTCTTTATTGGGACCATTACGACCTGCTCCAGCCAGAACTGCTTCAGGTAGAATCTGATCTTTGTCCTGCTGATGACGATGTCTATTTCCGAGTGGCTGGTGACTTCCTTTGATGCCATCATTGGATGATCTGTAGGAGACAACAATCTGGTGACGATGGCTGCTCATTCCTGTGAATGTTGGCATTTGATCTTTCTTCCTATCGTCACAAAGCAAGCTCCAGTCAATCTTCTTTCTAAGATTTGAGCTCCATCATCGCCGCTGTTTCCTTTAAGTTCTAAGTTGTTCATAGAAATGGCTAGCATTGGCCATTTCCGATTCGCTGTTTTGCTATGCACATGAGGTTTATAAATTTGAACGAGATTAGGTAGATGAGCCTTCAAGGCTGTTAAGTCTACTTGCAAGCGGGTTATGTTTATCAAATGTTACGTATTCTAGAGATCAATTGATTTCTTGAACGAATCAAATGTCTAATTAGGTTTTCTGTTTTGGAATCACGACTGCTTACCTCTAATTGACGACGCAGAGTCCTGAAGGGAATGATGTTGATTACTTTGCTCTCAGAAGTTCTCGTTCTTCTTAGACCTAGTGAGAACATCTTCTAAGTTTTGAGCAAGTGGTTATCTTATTGGGTGTTCGAGTAGTTGCTTGATGTAATTAACATCGGATCTTCACACCATCCGATAGGGAAGATGTCAAAAAACAAATTTTCAAAGAACCTAATAACTTCATTATATTTTTACAAATATCACTCAAACCAATTAGTACCCCCGTGGAATACCATCCATTTTCATAGTTGTCAATGCTAACTTTCAAAAAACAAAACTTGTCTTATTTTTAAAAGAAATTGAGGTTTCACAATAACGTAAATATTGTTGAATTCTTTTCATTTAAGGGGCTAGTTTTTTGTTCAATTATTCAAAAATATTGAATGTGATGAGGATATTAACTATATGATTAAAACAAGATGAATGAAATGTAGACAGACTATTCTATGCAAGAATCGCGGAATCGGAATCGGAATCGGAATCGGAATCGGATCCCAGGAATCGGTCGGAATCGGCCAATTCCTGGGAAGGGAATCGATCCAGGAATTAGGCTGGATTGATTTTTTCATCAAAAAAATTGTAAAAAAATTATAAAAAATTTCTAAAAATAGGAAATAAGTTAGAAAAAATTTCTAAAAATAATATTAGCATTTATCCACATCGAATAATTACTAATGAACACGAAATGAAGTTAAGTACTTATTCAGATGCAAAAACTAATTAATTGATACAACATGAAAATATAAAAAATAAAAAATAAAAAATTACATGATATCAATCTAATACCAATATATGGGATATGGATATTGGCCTTCCTTCTTTTCTTGTTGCTGTCGATGTTCCTGAGTTGTGCCCAGTCTTGTATATTGTCCGGGACCATATCCATATGAAAATAATGTCGATGCCATGCCATCAGAGTCGTAGGCATCGGACTGCAGGACGATCGGGACGTAGGTAGACTCTGGTGGAGCTAGTGGTGGTGATACAGCATAAAAATATAAAAAAATAAAAATTTACATGATATCAATCTAATATCAATATCTGGGATATGGATATTGGCATTCCTTCTCTTCTTGTTCCTGTCGATGTTCCTGAGTTGTGCCCAGTCTTATATATTGTCCGGGACCATATCCATATGAAAATAATGTCGATGTCATGCCATCAGAGTCGTAGGCATCGGATTGCAGGACGATCGGGACGTAGGCAGACTCTGGTGGAGCTAGTGGTGGTGGTGGAGGAATCCACTGCTATTGAGCCTCGTCAAATGCTGGATATTATGGCTCTATAAAATAATACTGTGATGTCTGCTTATCCAGTGTGTAATACGGCTTTGGTTGCTGTGAATCAAGTGATTGGGCTGTTGCTGATGGCTACGTCGTTGGTATGTAGTCCTCGTCATCATCAACCGAGGAGTGAGAAGGAGCCTGCGTGCTGTCATCTAGGCTCATAGGACGCCTGATTTCTAACTTCATTCTCTTCACCTCTTCAGCCATCTCTGAAGTACCAGAACCCAAAGATTTTTTTAGCTTTGCAAATCCACTTATTTTTCGTGTAGTTACTTTTGTTTTCGTTTTCCTTAGACTACGAATGAGCTGGTTAGCGGCAGCTGGGGTTGGGCGGGGTAAATTTAAGGAGGTGGGCTGCTCCGTAGTTCTTTGGGGCGAGAAGAAGGCCTGCTAAGCGTAAGAAGTAGGTGGAGCGGAGCCGAGCATCCTTCGGCTTCAACACCATCCAACTCTCCTTCAGCCCATGCACGGTCGTCGGGATCAAATTCAGCTGCATGATCCCTGGCTGCCCTCTCCTCTATCCAGGAGGCAAGTGCATGCTCCTCCTAGAATATCTGATCCATGTCCACCTCCTCGGGTGGTGGTGTGGCGGAGGTATGTCTCTGCTCGTATGAACCACTTGCGAACTGTGCAAATCGCTCCTCACTGATCTTCTGTCAATCCTTGATATTCTTGATGCGCAGCCTCATATTGTAATGACAGAAGACCAGCTTCTCCAGCCAGTCTGAGGTCAACCTGTTCCTCCTTTTTGTATGTATCAGGTTGAATGTACTCCAGTTCCTCTCACAATGGGAGGAACTGGTGCTCTGGCTGAGTATCCTGATACCGATGGCAGCAAGTGGATTCCATCCACTCCTAGTGTTCACCTGAACCCACCACTCAGCTGCAAGAAAAAAGAAAGGTAAACAGTCAACCCATCATCTTCAATAACTTATATGAAAATAAAATAAAATCTTTATCATAAATAAGTATACCAGGTGACACTTTGTCACATGAATATCTCAGATTAGCATCTGAGTATACGCCAACCCTCATCTTTTACTTCTGCATCTGAAAAAATTTTAAAAAAAATTCATTAGTTGTCTAATAATTAGCTACTTCAAAGTATTGAATAAAGTCAATAAACTCCAACTTACTTCTATCTCAGCCTCTATCCTATCCTGCTGAGATCGGCAGAGACACTAAATAATAGCTAGTGTACCTCGTATCATCTCGTTGTCGTTTACCACCTGACCTCCATATTGGATGCGGGGGTTTAAAAAATATCTTGCAAAAATTTAATAGTTAACATTATAAATAAGACAATTATTGACTAAACTTAAAGTAGGTAAGCACAAATATTTTTTAAACATACTAACCTGCAGCATGGACATCGTGGTGCAAAGTCTTGTCCCATCGGTCATCTATGATCTTCCATCACTTTTTATAACCTCGATGATTCTTCTCTTTTATTTTCAATTTTGCCTGGTCCATGGCATCGTACAGCGTGCCCATTTGGTTCCTGTCATCTGAATCTACCAACCTCAAGACAACTATCAGTGGCTCAATGATTGCCAAGTAGTAGGCAATTTTCTCCCAAAATTTCTTGTCAGTGATCTGCTTCTCGGACCTAACAACAAGCTGATTTTGCTTGTTATGCAGGTGGTTCACCATATAATTATAATATTCCTCAGACTGCGTAAACCTAACCAATGTATGCCTGTGCCGGTGTAAACTCTCTTATGCAATGAAATTCGTGGCGAAACGTGTATGACCGAGCTTGACAAGATCGTGCAATCTCATAATATGTAACAGACAGGGATGTGAATAAATAAATGAAATGATCGTCTGCGCCTGACTGACAAGGGTGGATACACTCTCCTTACTTATATCCTCTAATATGAGATCAATAGAATGTGCCGCACAGGGCACCTAGAACATATGCTGCCTCTTCTACATCAACTTTTTTCCAGCCGTCTCATATGAAGGTTCATTGTCAGTGACAACTTGAACTACATTATCCTCCCCGATCTCCTCCACCACCGCATCTATTAAAGAAAAAATGAAGTCGGCATTTTTAATCTTCCCAGAAGAATCCACCGACTTCAAGAACGTGGTCCCCTCAGAACAATACATCAAGAAGTTTATTATACTCATTTTGGTGATATCTATCCACCCGTCACACATAATGGTGCAACCCCTTTCCTTCCACACTAATTTGAATCCATCCATCCACTCCATCAACTCTTGCACCTTCTCATCCAACCCAACGCCATATATATGCCTGCTGCTCAAGACTTGCAGACCCAGTCTAGCCTCACCCACGGCATCTATCACAGTCTAGAAGTAGGGGCTGGTGGCTGCATGTGCTGGGATGCCTACATCAAGTAAAAAAAAATGGATTAGGTAAAAATTAAGCTTAAGTAAATAAAATACACATAAATGCCATTTTAAAAGTGATACATGCATGCAAAAATCACTTCACAATGTGATGAACGGCTCTCTTTGCAGCCGTTCATGTGCCTTCACCCCTTCCATAGCTTGTTTAATCCCCATCTACCCAGCACTCTGTTTCTTAAATAAATACTCATCACTCGGCGTAAACCGAGTACTTGCAGAATGATGGTGTGGCTCCTGTCTCCGATGTGAAGCCGATGTTGATCGGCCAAAAGTTGGGTCAACTTTGGACCCTGACCCTTCTACTCCCCTCCTCATATCCTCCTCCGCAGCGTGCCTAGCATGTCTAAACTCAGAGTCAGTGGAGTCCTCCTCACTTTTTGGCTCCAGCTCGGTTGGTGCCTTCCTCTTGCCTTTCCCTTTCCAGGTAGGCAAATCTTGGTCCCTCCTCCTCTGGAGTAGCTCATCGTGCAACTCCTCCCTCTGCTCAATCCTAACAGCCTGTTGAGAAGCTCTACCTGTCATGTAGTCTCTCATCTCCTCACTCTTCTCCCTCGGCACCTTATCACATTTTTTTTACATTTCCACCTGTTCCGGCAATATGTTATTTCAGCCGGAACACCCCCGTTCATCTCATTCCCACACTATTTACATTGCACTCTCTTTCTGACCAGGTCTACCATATGATCGTGTTCCCAACCCACGTCAGAAGGACGTACTGGTCATGCATCACCTTGATCAGCCATTGCTTATACCTGTAAAAATTGTAAACAATGCATTAAAATTTATTAGGCAACATAAAAATTACTTTAAGGGCTATTCGAGAAGCAGACAACCCGTCAAACACACTATTCGGTATGTTTAGAGGGTTACGTATTTGTCGAAAATGGTCGTAAATCGACGTACATGATATCCGAAATTTTGCCCGTACAAAGAACATTCAATCGATATTCTTACAATTTGAACGGAGTTGTTCGATAAAAAATCATCGAGTTTAACCATGCTCAGAGTCGTCGAAAACGCGTAAGAATGGATGTATGGGGGTTTTTGGTGAAGAAATATTACTAATAATCTTCTAAGGATCAAAGAAGAAGTTGAATCGAGGCCGATCGGAGTTTGAATCGGCGGAATCTCTTTAAGGAATCGACTGGAATCGCCGCCAGAATCGCCGAAATCGTCGGAATCGCTGGAATCGCGTCAGAATCGGCGCAAGGAGCTGGGTGTCGACTCCAGAAACTGGTTCCGGATCGGCACCTCAAGATAAGAAGGTGAAAGATAGAAGAATTGGGAAAAAAAAAGGGGAGTGAATTGAGAAACACTCGGAAAGCGGTAAAAACTCCTCACCTCGGTCCCACACTCACATTGATCCCCGAACTTTCATCTCACGGCGTCGCTCGAGCACCGGAGATGGTTCGGGTCATGTGGGAGGAGAGTGAGGAGGATATGAATTTAGAACGTGAATAAAAATAAAGTGTGGTCGCCGGGAGCCGCGGGCTCCGATTTATGTAATGGAAAGAGAAGAAGTTGACCGTGTGTACCTTAGCGTGGGAGAAAGGGATGTGAGTTCAACCTTCTTCTTCTTCGGCCGGCCGATGAAGAAGAGTCTCCAATCCAATGCTAGCTTGATCAACCTGTGCAACTAGAAAAATAAACCAAGTGAAGGAAATAATTAGAACTATGGGAAGTGTAGTAACTGTAGAGAGAATATGAGAGAGAAGCAATTGGAATCGAACTCACCGGATTGGGGTGAGTCCTAACCCCTTTTTTTGTGTTTTTGATGATGTAAAAATGATGTAAATGAACTAAAATATGCTTTAAAACAGTAAATAAACAGAATTAATGGAGTTTAGAAAGCTTATGGAATGAGTTGGCTTGAGTTGAAGCCGAGTTGGTTGAAAACAGCCGGTTCGGGTAGCTTGGTACCCTTACGGCGTGACTTTGGTGCGAGAGGATGTTACGGACGACCCCGATGTCGGAATTGAGTGCCGTTTGTTGGAGTAGACGGAGGACTCGCTAGAAGAAGAGTTCCTATGTTTATGACTTCTCCGAAATCCTCCTGTAGAAGTCGGTAAAAATTATGAAAGTGGGCGGATATCGAAAACGAGAACCTGGATGCGCGCCCTCGGTGTAGCGGCCGCCGCGAACGAACGGCAGAGTCGGAATGGAGTGCCGTCGGTTGGGGACGAAAGAGGACGAGAGAGGAACGACAATTTGTATGTTGAAGACTTTTGCAGCGAAGCCTCGGATTTTCTCCGAGAAGTCGATGAAGATGGTTGATGAAGAACACCCGGATCGAGCCTTCTCACGCTTCCTCGGGATCGGTTTCTTGACTTCGGATCGCCTTTGGACGTCGGGATGGCTTTGGAGAAGAGATTGGACGACCTTGGGACGAGCTAGGCACCGGGGTTCAACCTTGGTTCGTTGAGAATGACCCTCGGATTTATAGGGGAAGAGAGCCGGTGCGAAATTTAGAAACTTGATGTACGCGCCCCCGCTTTTGAGGAGACGAGGGCGCGCGGGCGCCCTCGGAGCCAAGGGCGCGCGGGCGCGCCCGTTCGGGGGCGCGGTCGAGCGCCCTCTGTTTGAAAGGGGCGGGGCGCGTTCGTCGTCTCGGCTGCTTCAAAAATCGACGGAATGTTCCGGAAATTGCTAAAAATGGACTTGACGTACGTAACGCGCCCCCGAACCGGGGCGCGTGCAATAGTGAAAATCCTCGCTCGGAAACCTTCCAAAACCCGGTTTAGAAGGTGCTTAATCGGGGTAATTTCGATTTAAAGTGGCCGGACCGCGCCCGCCTTTCGAAAGGGACCGGGGCGCGCGAGCACGCCCTCGGGTTGAGGGCGCGCGGGCGCGCCCTCCGCCCGGCGGAGCGAGGGGCGCGGCACACTCTCTCCTCGCGCGCGTGTTCCGCGAGCCGTATCTTGCGACCGGATGTCCGATTCGGCTCCGTTTGTCGCGTTGGAAGAGGGCCTTCGGCCGCACCTCCTCGAGTCGGTAAACCAGCCACATGACTCCCGATATGTTCGTACGGGGCTTTCTACCGGTTTACCCTCTCGCGGAAAGCCGAAACCCGGGGCGAAGATCCGAAAGAGCACGGTTCCGGTCGAGAAATCTCGGGTCAACTCGGGATGACTTGAAATGATGACCGAACAAGTCCGGGACGATCGGACAATCCGAAGTCATCGAAAAAGGCGAGATTAACCCGGTAAACGTGAATCGAAAGCGTAACGACCGCGAAACCACAAAATTGACCGAAGCCGGCCTTATAGCCCCGGTTGATAAAATATACGGCTAGAATCGACCCGGATGACTGAAAAGACCCGGTGATGACCGGAAAGGCCTAACGTGGTCGGCAGCCGTGTCGGCGCGGATCGAAAAGCCGTAACGAAAGCCGTCGTTAGTGACGCCTACCGAAGTGACTTCTCGGAAACCACGAATCTTACGAGCAACGTACGGGACTCTCGAGGCCTTCGATTATGGACCATTCGAGGTCGGTCGTCGAGCGAGCTCCGTGTTTTCGGTTCGCATGCGGCTCTCGGCAGAGGTTACGGCGATATTCGGAAATCTTCGGTCCGTTCTCGACTCGCGGGGGCTCACCCGTGTCCTTAGCTCGTCTCGCCGAGGTAGTCGGGATCGAGATAACGGTCGGATAAAAGATATCGCTATGGAATAAGAGTTTGGGGCTCGAATCGGGCGGAGTGGCGTGTACGGCTGCCTCGCCGCTTGATGTCGGCTTTGCAAGGGAATGGGATGTAGCGGAGCGAAGTGAAACGTAGAGAAAGGGTAGCGAAGCAAGATGAATCGGAGTGGAATGTAGTGGAGCGAAAGGGCGATGGACTGAAAAGGTGGCATCGGGTGTAGATATAGACACGGCAACGACGGATTCGGCGAGACGAATCTCCTCGAGTCTCCTCGGTTAACCGCCATGTTTCATCGAGTCCTCCTATGTTCGATTGGTAATAGATGTGCCATTGGCGCGAGAGAAGAATAGCCAACCCCCTGACGCGGTGGGGAGTCCCCGGAAACAAGGGTTCGTAGGTTCATCGTCAGCCGGTAACCCGATCTTTGCGGTGTTCTGTCTTGTGATGGGTAAAGTTTAAAAAAGAGATTTGTTTTGAAAAAGTAAAAGAATACCAATCGAGCGCATTCGGGCTCTCGGATTCATTTAAGTCTTCCGAGAGACGAGATTTGATTCGGAATAAAATGATCTCGGATTCCGAAAGGCAAATGTTTAAACGTAGGCAGTGAAGATAATGATGGTGCGGATTCGATCAAAATTGAAGGCCATGGCGGAGAAAATGGCTCAACGCGGTGGGATAAGTAGCAAAGAAGTTGCAGTAATGGCCTCTGTGGTGAAAAGAATTGAAAGATTTGAGGGAAAAAAGTGGTTAGAACACGGTGGGATTAATAGACACGGTGGGATATTAGAGAGGTTAGTAGGACTAGAGAATATGGTGAATGACACGGTGGGATTTAGAATGATCGAGAGGGTGAGAAGATAAAGATTAGGAAATGATGTATGCGATGACAAAACAAAATGTAATGTGATGCATATTGGGCTCGAAAATAAAACGAAAACTTGTATAACGAAATAGTTGAAGATATAGATTGTCACATGAGGTCGAATACCCATTCGGGAACTATCGTCCCTCGTGCTGACTTTGGCTTAGTCAAGTGAGCATTAGAGATGACCCGGACCGTCGTAGATTTTGATGAAGGGGATCTCGGGTCGGGTCTTCTCCGTACTCGTGGTCTTCGACGAAATAATGCGTAAGATAATAACACGCGACTAGCGGCACGTATATGCTAGTCGGCGAGTTATGGGGGTTTCCCGTCGAATCTTCCGTTTAGCGAGCGATTCCTATTGGTGATATTTCCCCCTCCTTGACTCGTGTTTCTTTCCGAAATACTTAATAAAGGGGTTAGATACGCACCATGGCTTACCCCACTTGCCTATTGTCGTCTTTCACTTGCTTATATGTCGGGGGTAGCCTTATTAACAAGGTAAGATGAGCAAAAATGAGCGAAAATGAATAAGATAAGGGTTAAGAAAGCTTACTGCTATGGTGAGAGTCGCACCCTTCGATCTTATCGTCACGAAACAACGATAAAAGGGGATTAAATCTTCACCGTGGCTCATCTCTTTGCCTATTCTTGTCTGCCTTGACTTAGGTCGAAAGAGAGGGGCCTTAACTGCAAGGTGTAATAACTGAAATGACCGAAATAAAATAGTTAAGAGAACTTACTGTCGTTGAGAGAACCTTCTCCTCTTATTTTAAAGTCCACGAAAACACTTGATAAAAGAGGATTAGATCTTAACGCGACTCGTCCATACTGCCTATTATGACGACTTTGACTCGGAGTCGAAAGGGAGGAGCCCTCTTTAATGGGGTGATAATGAAGGTAAATATGCGATACGGAAATGAAATATACGAACGTAAAGATAAACGCATGAATCTTGTAAGCGAAAATCAAGGTTATGCTAAGCTAGATGATGCATTTTAGAAAATGTTCAACTCTCTCTTTTTTTTTGGATTTTTTTTTTTGAAAATATTCAATTCAATTTATTTTTTTTTTTGAAAATATTTATTTTTTGGATTTTGTGGAGAATGTGCCAGTATTGAAAAAATTCATCGATCTTTGAGTGTTAATCAAGATTCAAGCAATAAGCACCACGTGTGAATAAGGTTACTACCAGAATCTTCTTGCCTCTTTCTGCGATCGGTTTGGATTCCCCCTGAGTTTGGATAGTCTACCCTACCCTAGAGGTTTTAAGATGGAAGAATAATAGAGGAAGTCTTTGATAGGATTTGGGGGTGTCGAGGAGGGTTTCTCTACTCATGCCCAAATTGCCCGTTGGGGTTCGGCCTCTTCGGGTCTTTTACACGTGTGGCACTTATTTAGACAAGTCTTTGACTGTGGGGTCATTGCCCGTCTTTTGGTGCCTTTTCTTCATTTTATTCTTCCGGGTACTCATTTAGACGCCGTATTTGTTTAAACTGTGGGGTTCGTGCCCGTCTTTTGGCACCCTTTTGCACCACATGAGACGGCCTCCTCTAAGGCGGCGGGCATTTTTGATACTATCCTCCTCTGGTCCCCTTCACCTTTATCTTGGACCGAATAGAAGAGAATAGGGTAAGGTTTCGCTTCCGCCTTCGGGGTTACGCCTTGCCTCTCTTGAGTGTTGGGCTGTCAGATTACCGGGATCGGGAGGTGTTGTGTGTGCGAGATGATGTCTACCACTTCGTAACACCTCGGATCGATGACTTAATGTCATACTAGAAATTCTCAATTTTTTTTCTTTTTTAAGGAAAATATTTTTTGAGGTAAACGCCGTTCCATGGATGATTCGATTTTCTCCGTCGGCATTGGTTAGCTTCATATGCATTGCCTGGATATTTTTCGGTTATAACAAAGGCCCTTCTGAGTTAGGTTGCAACTTGGAGTGGGGACCTACCGGCTTAACGAATATGCTTTTGACTCCCATCTCATTGATTTCGAACTTTCTCTCTGCCACCCTCTTTTGATAAAACCTTTTCGATCGGTTCGATAAGTCCGGGCGTACTCGGAGGCAGCAACCTTCTTTCATCCCAGGAGTTCGAGTTGTGCAGTAGAGATTCTCGTCTCTCGTCGACGGGGATGTCCCTGTCGAGTTGAACTCGGAGTGATGGAAGGAGTACTTAAATACGGGACCACGCCTCGAAATCCCGTATGCGAGAGCGTACGGGGTTTGACCGATGGGGGTCCGTACGAAGTACGATAAGCCCGTAGGGCATTTATAAGCTTATCGGCCGGTCTGAACTTGCAGACTTACGGGTTTTCTTGATGATCTTAATCGAAGTTTTGTTGGTGGCTTCGCGATCGTTGCCTTGCGGGTAATAAGGAGATGAATGATGCAATGCAATGATACGGTACTGTTGCAGATCGCGCGGTCTTGAGAGAGAAATTGCGGTCCGTTGTCGGTGACGATGTCGTGGGTATCCGAACTGGCGATGATGTTGCGTTTGATGAAGGAGCGCGGTGTTGATGCCTTGATCTCCACGAACGCTTCCGAGCTTACGCCACTTGGTGAAGTACTCTGTTGCCGTCGGGATGAACGATTTATGTAACGGATTTGAGTTAAGATCACTTAGAGGGCCAATGATATCGAAAAGCCCGCATGGCGAAGGGCCGTAGGGCGTGAGATCGGATGAAGGGAAGATGCGGGAGAATGGATCTTGTCGGCGTGAAGTTGGCGAGAATGACGGATGACGGACAGATGGAGCGATCCTCTTAGGGTTGACGATAATACTTACCCGATGATTTTCTTGGCGAGAGCTTGGGCATTGACATGGCCCCCGGACCCCGGAATGTGCTTCCTTAAGCACGGTCGCCTCTTTCTTCAACGCGCATCTCGATAAAATTCCGCTTAGACTCCTCTTGTAGAGCACCCCTCTAGGATGGTATACCTGGGATACTCTCACGATGGCCTTCTTTTCTTTTGCATTTGATCCGGGTGGATATGTCGATCTTGTGATACCTTGCGATCTCATCAGACGAGCCTCTCACCCTCATCCCAAACTCTTCGACTCGGTAGAGAAACTTCCTCAATACACTTTCTAGATACTCCTTCTGTGATCTCTCCTTAACTTTCGAAATCGCCCATCTTTAATTCTTTGGTATCGACCTTACGGACATAAATAGTCCGCACTGTCTACCCCAACGGAATGATAGAGATGAAGGTAAGGAGGCTAGGGCATCGGCAAGGATGTTCGAGCTCGAGGCAACGTGGACGAAAGTGAGTTTGGAAAGAGTTTGATGTAGTGAGTTAGTTCTTGGTAAGGTTTGAGGTTTGGATGAGAAGTTCGGTATTTGGTTAGGACTTGGCGAAGAATTAGTTGGCTATCACCTATCACCCTTAATTCAGTGGCACCGTAGAAATGAGCGGCCTCCGGCCCGGCCGACAAGGCTTCGTATTCGGTATATTGTTGGTTCTTTGGGAAGTCGAGCTGAAATGCTGTGGAATGGTGACACTCGGGTGATAGAAGGACGATTCCTATTCCACTTACCGTGTGAATTCGAGCCCCGTCGAAATATAATGTCCCGAAAGGTGGGAAGATCGGATCAACATTAGTTCGTCATCGGGAGCTCCGATTGGACCGGGTCGAGGGGTATAGGGTGATGGGCCGGATGTTCTATGATAGCATAGCCCTTAATCGCCTTCTGGGGGACATAGGTGATATCGATTTGGGAGAGGAAGCTCTGCAACGACGACTACCGATCGGTTAGAGCAGTTTTCTCGAAAAGGAATTTGATGGGATTGATGCGGGCAATAAGGTTGACCTCGTGAGCTAAGAAATAGTGTTTAAGCTTCGAACTACCCAAACTAGTGCGGCGCGGGTCTTCTCCTATTTCTGATGTCCGCCGCTCGCGTGGATCGAATCTTTGACGAATAGTAAGTTGTCCTCTCTTTCCCTTCTTCGTCGACTTGTGCGAGGACGCCGAAGAATTCTCACAGCGAGATATATAAAACTAAGGGCTTGCCGGGGCGGGTGGTCTAGCACGGGGGACTAGCGGTATCTTTTTGAGCCGTCGAATGCATCCTGGCACTCGAATCCCATTTGAACTCGGCCCCCGCCTTGGTCGACTCGTAGAATGGTTTACACCTTTGGGAGTGTTGTGAGATGAGCCGGCGGACAAGCGCAACCTCCCGATTAATCCTCGAAGTTCTTTCGTATTTCTCGGGGGAGGCATACCCGACGGATTGCCTTGGCCTTGTTTGGGTCGATCTCTACATGCCCCTTTTGCTCGCTATGAACCCCGACTTTCCGAGGATACTCGACGTACGTTTCTTTGGGTTCGTTTTCAATTTGTATTCCCCAGCCCTGCAGAGACCTTCTTAACTTACAGGTGATCTTCTCGGCTTGGACTTAACGACCGAGTCGTCCGCGTACACCTCTACAAGGGTATGCATCGTATCATGGAAGATAGCCATCATTGCCCCTCGATAGGTAGCACCAGCATTCTTCGGTCCCGAAGAGCGTGACGACATAGCGATGAGTTCCCGAGGTGTGGTGAGCGAGGTCTTCTCTGGTCCTCTTCGGAAGCGGCGGATTTGATTATATCGAGAATAGCCATCCGTGAATGACAACATTTCGAATCCGGCGATCTTGCTATCAACCGGTACGTCGATATGAGGTAGAGGAAAGTCATCTTTAGGACACGCTCGGTTCGAATCACGAATCATACGGATCCGAACTCGGCCGTCCTTCTTCGTGACGAGGACTATATTTGCCACCGATTGCGGATAAAGGACGACCTTAATGAATCTTGCTTGATGTAGCTTGTCGACCTCTTCTTTCATCTTAAGTGCGACATCGGGGTGGAATCTCCTTAATTTTTGTTTGACGGGGTAACTCAGGGTTTGAAGTTAGACGATGTTATTAACGAGTTGTCAACCACGGCGTGTCTTCGTATGTCCGTACGAACGTGTCCTTATATTCTTGAAATTTTAATTAAACTCGTTCCTCGGATTGGAGTGAGGGTTTTGCGGCAGGAGGATTGTCTTGGGATCTTCCGGTGTTCGAATTGATTCTTTTGTGTCGTCCACGTGTGGTAATGGTTCTTGAATCTTTTAAGTCCGGATGCGTACGCATCAGACAAGTCCTCGGATTCCATCCTCGAAATCGGGATCTTTTCGATAAAACCTCGTAAACTCCCTCGTATTGGATTTCGTTAAAATTTGGATAGCATTTTTCCGAAAAACTTGGCGGCCTTGCACATTCCTTGCATTTTTTGAGCTATTTGTTGGAGATATCTTTCGGCGCGCTTACCTCGAATTTTCTTCTTTCCTACCACTAACTACTCACAAGAAGACGGAATTGAAAGGTGGTATTAACGATGGGTGAAGGATCGAGCGGATCGATCGGTGAGTTGGAGAAGAGGGTCCACAGTTGGGAGCACCCTCGAGACAAGTAGCGACGTCTCCTCGTGGAAAAGCGAGTTTGTGAGAGGACGTTTTTTTTTTGGGTATTTTTGGTATTTTCAATAACAAAAAGGGAATGAGCCGATGGGGCTCGAGCAGAAATCGAAAGCTTAAATAAATGGGAGAAAAATGGGCTCGCGGGCCGATGATGACAAGAAATGGGCGGATAGGCCCGAGGTGGTGAAAATATCTCAGGGGCACGTGGGCCCGAAATGAGTGGGCACGCGGGCCCCGAAGCAAGAAAATGAATGCAAGGGCGCGTGGGCCCGGCCCGAGTGGCGCGTGGGCCCCGGGTTGTTGGATTGGAATGGGCGTAGAAGCCCGGTGGGTGAGAAGATTTGAATGGGCTCTCGTACCCGTTGATCGGTTCGAGTGGCCATTTTGGCCCGAAGTGAGAATTAGATAACAGCCCGTGGCAGTCGAGAGGGATAGAGTGAGGATTTTGAAATACGTGACCGTAGGATACGGTTCGCGCGGGATGTTGTTTGGAGGTGGGTTCGAGTGGACAAGTTGTTTAGAGATGGACTTGCCACTTGTTGGTTCTTCCTCCTCCTACATGAACAGCAAGAGCCGAAGATGAACTCGGGTTGTCCACCTCCTCCTCTTTGCTCCTGGTGCCTTCTTCCTCTTGGTAGTTCTTCTTCTTTGTCGGCCATCATCGTGGTCTCCCCTTTAAAGAATTTTTGGAGTCCCGTAGGCATTTTTGGCCGGTAGACCATCCGCGGAGTCGGCGGGCTCATAGCCAAGCCGTGTCTCTTTGGTCTTTGTACGGCTTCGATGGGGTGCGCGACCCCCTGCGGCTCCTTTCCCGGACCACTGCGGCGATAGCCCATCCCCTTCATCATCCGCCATGCAACGGTATCTGGAGGCGTCGTCGACACCGTGACCTCGGGTAGCTCTGTAGTTGAAACCAACGGGCCGGACTTTGATATTGGTAGTGCGAGAAGAGGGGTCGTCGCGTCGTCGGAATGGGGATGTTGGTTACTTTGATCACACACTTGTATGGGAACTTCGGACAACGATGATTAGTGGAGGCAACGACTCACCTGTGCCTCGAGTACGGGCGTCCCCGAAAATAGCTTTGAATGTGGTCCCCAATTCTAGAACGTGAAACTCGGTGGTGACGACACGCGGCCCGAGCCCTACTTTCGATGTAACCACCCCTCGTGCGGCTTCGGGAGTTGTCGTATGCGGTCACCGTGACGGCGAAGGCTCGTCTCTTCATCGGAGATGCCGCGAAGTTGCGGTGTTTCGGCGGCATGACATTTATGGATGCTCCGGTGTCGATCGAGCGAGATTTGATTTCCACGCCTCGGATGACTGCTGCCGATGCGCAAGGCGTACTTTCGATCTCGGCCGTGCCAACTCCTCCCTGTGTAAAGGTGAGTGCCGGATGTTCACTCCTCGGGGTCGGGACGGTAATGATGCTTCTCGGGCGGGAGGTCCTCGTTGACCCGTGACCCGCTGCGGATATTGTTGTAGGATGTCTGATGGTTCTTTGACCTCTTTATCGGCTACAGAATTGAAATCCGTGCGGCATTTTGTCCAGTGCTTGATAGATCGTATGCCGTGCCGGGCAACGGTTCTTCTACCACCTCCTCTTACTTTGTTCTGTGGTTGTATCCCAGGCTGAGGGAAGACCCACTGGAACATCCTCACGCTACGAAGTATTTGCGGCCCAGGCGTGGTAGGGGGAAGTGGTGATGATGGTGATGGTAGGGTTGGTTGGTAGGTTGAGGAGCCCGTGGTAGGTAGGGGTGGTGAGGATCGGATGATGAGGGGTCGTGGATTGGTGGAGGCTGGTATGTTGGGTGATGGTTGGGGTGTTGGTGGTGATGGTCAATGATGAGGGGTCGTGGGGTGGCGGTGGTAGATTAGGTGATGTCTGGGGTGTTGGTGGCGGTAACGTTAGACGCCGTGGAGGATTAATGGTGGTTGGTGGGTTAGGTTGGGGTCTTGGTTGGGAGGGTGAGTGGCGGTAATGATTAAGCGCCGTGGAGGGTTAATGGTTGGTGAGGGTAGTGGTGTTTGGGTAGTTTGTGGGCTAGGGGCAGCTCTCGGTATGGAGAGTATGGTGCGGTTTGTAGGTGGGGTTGGTATGGCGGGCGTGGAGGTGATTTGATCCTCGACTGCCAACCACAGGAATGGTGGGTTGACTCCTCGATGGCGGAGTGGACGAGAGGCCGAGTCGTTGGTTTGGTGGTGCTGGTGCCGGTGCTTGTATGGGTGCATGTACGGGAGCGGATCTTGGACTATGCCCGAGGCGAGAGCTCTTTGTTGTACTATTTGTTGCCGAGGTTGATTTTGCCGTGCCTTCGTAGCTTGTATAGACTCTCCCCGTACGTCTGCCCAGTCAATGTTCCCACGATCGTTGAGGTCGTGAATGTAATCTTTAAGCTGAAACGGACATCCACCGTGTGCCCCGGGATGCGATGGTAAGCGCGGTATTTTGTCGTATCGACATTTGTGCATCCTTCTCTCTCGCTTTGGAAGCTACGGCTGGCATTCGGCCATCGTGCGTTGAAGATATCGGTGAGGGGGAATGGCGGAGTTGAGGGTAGTATTCTCTCTTGGGTCCCCCCTCACAGGTCGGTTGGGTGGTGGTGGCACTTGGTTGTAGGCTTGTTGTGGTGGTGGTGGTCGGTTGTAGACTTGTTGTTGTTGAGGCGCTCGGTTGTAGGCATTTGGTTGTTTGGGCGCTCGGTTGTAGGTGGGTTCTTGTGGCGGTGCTCGGTTGTATGCAAGTTGTTGCGTGGTGAGGAGGAGTTGAGGGGCTTGAGGGCAGGCGGTATTGTTGATTGGGTGGTGGGTTACGGTATTGGCTTTGACGGTACCCCTGGTTACCCAATGGCATTGATGCTCTCGTTATTTACTACCCCTTCGGTGGTGGGTCTACGAGTGTAGGCTTTCTAGTATTACGAGGCTTGGTGTCGAACGGGTTGATCGTGGATGCATCCTTAAAGTGGGCTTGGAGGTAGCGGGCGGCCCACGCAACTCGCTCCATGGTTGTTGGACGGTGCGTGATCGGAAGGTTGCGAAGGTTAGGCGTTGTGTTCCCGATGAGCATCCTCGCTGCTCCACTGCGAGATGGTATCCACGAGCCTCTCGGCCATTCCTCCTCGCGATCGGCGGAAATCGGGCAAAGTCCTCATCCGGCCTCGTCTTTCGACGATTAAGTCGGTTATCGAGCAGGCGGCCCCACCCTATCCTTGTACCTCTGTAGAAACTTCGTCTTAACAATGTCGAAATCCGCCGCCTCGATGGAATCGAGAGAATAGAACCGGTCTAGGGCGGATCCATCCAATGACCGACGGAATAGGAAGGCGAGGGCTTTGCGGTCATTTTCCGAGAATGAGGAGTCGTAAGAAAGCTCTTTAGATGGTTAAAAGGATTACAGGTCCGTTGTAACGTTGGAAGGCGGTATCTCTGAAGGAGGAAGGTGTAGAGCGGGAAAGAGGGACGAGAGATTTCGGGGATGGCTTTAGAATCGAGGCGGTGCCTCGTCTCTTCGAAGCGCTGCTCACGTACGGTCGATTTTGTTCGTTAACACCTGGGTGAGGTGGATTCTGAGCCGCGGGAGCAAAGTGTTTACTTGATTGGGTTGGAAGAGGTGGGTTGGAAACGAGGCTGGTGCGAGAATTGTGTGAATGCCCCGCGACGGGGTGAGTAGAGGCACGGCAAGGTTGCCCGGGGAGAAGAGATGATCGAGGGCGCGCCGGTTGGGGTGGTGAGGGGCTTGATTTCCCTCGATCGGAGCTTGATTGGTGGGCATCTTACTTAGTGGCATATTGGACAATTGCGAAGGCCTCGGGATCGAGGTGAAGAGATAAATCCTTGAGCTTGTTATAATATGTGAAGTGGATCGGTGAGCGGGATCTTGGACCTCGGGTTCCATCGCGGCATTAACATGGCCATCTGGTTGGGCCGTAGGTTCTTGGCTTCGTAGTGACCCGTCTCGTACTCCCTCTTGCTTGGCCGCGGTAGTCAGACATCCCGATGTGTCTTCGGACCTTAGAGTGGGCATCTGTCAAATTTCCTTACAAAATGGTTGAAAGAAAGCAAATGAAGGGTGTAAATGCAAATAGAGTTTTTTTTTTTGTTTGATTATGGTTGTTTGTTTGATTTGATTTGGTTTGAATTTGGTTGTTTGACGAAGCAAGTTGAACGCATAAAAATTTAAAGGGATTTTTTTTTGTTTTTTGTTTTAGGTGTTTTGAAAGGAGAGAATTTTTTGGTTGTTTTGATTGTTATGAGCGCAAGTTATGCGAACAAAGTTTCGAAAATGACTACTCGATAATTTTTTGGGTTAAAACCTTAGATTAGATAGATTGTTAGCAATTGTCCACTCGAAGTAGGTATGATTCCTATTGCTTCAATCTTGAGACCTGGGTTATCACTCAATCACCGCGAGTAGGTACTTGGGTTCTTCGGGTTTTGGGAAAGTGGTACAACCCGGCCCGATCGTGCGGAGAGGAATACTCCGCGGATGGGGACTTACGGAGGGTCTTGATGGAAACCACGAATCAACTAGGAAGGAATATCCCGGAAAGAGAGGTAAGAATCCACGAAGGTGTTTGGAGGGTGAGGGTGTGTTGGGAGAGAGAGCCCCCGCCTTGAACGCCCTACGGATCGGAACGAGACCGGTACCCGATGCAAAAGCTAATGCAAACATGAAAAAATAGAGGGTAGAAGGAGAAGAAGCAATCGATATGCAAACATGAATGAAAGCTATTAGATAAATCGAACAAGTGAATGCGAGCGAAGACAAACGATGATAGAGTAAACAAGTAACTAGCGACTAACAACTAAAAGGTGGTTCGCGCGGGAACCGGCTTGTGTTGGAGTGTTCAAGTGAGGACAAATCTGAAGTAAAGGTAAAAGGATGGTCCGCGCGGGGACCGAATTGAAAATAAAGTGGCTGTGGAGCCGAGTTTTGGAAAAGTAGGTGGTTCGCGCGGGAACCGGTTTTGAAGGGAAAATGGGTGGTTCGCGCGGGGCCGGTTTTGTTTGATTGAAAAAAGGAAATGAGGGCCACGTGGGGCCAATCTAATTGGTGCGAAGGGGTGGTCACGCGCGGGGACCGATACGAAGGTAAGTTGGTTCGCGCGGGAACCGAGTTGAAAAGAAAGGTGGTTCGCGCGGGAACCGGTTTTTGAAGGAAAAGGGGTGGTTCACGCGGGAACCCCGGTGTAAGAGTTGACAAAATGAAAAGAGAGCCACGTGGGGCCAATCTAGGTGCTGCGAATGGGTGGTCCACGCGGGGACCGATACGAAAGTAAGTTGGTTCGCGCGGGAACCGAGTTGGAAAAGAAAGGTGGTTCGCGCGGGAACCGGTTTTTTTAAGAAAAAGTGGTTCGCGCGGGAGCCGTGAAATTAAAGACAAGAAATCAAGTCCGCATGGGGGACAATCTTAAAGGAAGAGTAAACGGCAAGTTTAAAGGTAAATGATCGTGGAAAAGGTAAAGGACAAGCCGGTTCGCGCGGGAACCAAGTCGGAAAACAACTAGTTGCGCGGATCAATCCGTAGCACGGTTGAAGACATTGGTTGTCCCACCGTGGTCGTAAAAAATTTGTCGACTAAACGGGTTCCGGATCGGCGGCTCGAGATAATAAGGTGAAAGATGGAATAGGAGAAAAAGGGAGTGAATCGAGAAAACACTTGGAAAGCGGTAAAGACTCCTCGCCTCGATCCCACACTCACATTGATCCCCGAACTTTCATCTCGCGGCGTCGCTCGAGCACCGGAGATGGTTCGGGTCATGTGGGAGGAGAGTGAGGAGGATATGAATTTAGAACGTGAATAAAAATAAAGTGTGGTCGCCGGGGAGCCGCGGGCTCCGATTTATGTAATGGAAAAGAGAAAGAAGTTGACCGTGTGTACCTTAGCGTGGGAGAAAGGGATGTGAGTTCAACCTTCTTCTTCGGCCGGCCGATGAAGAAGAGTCTCCAATCGATGTTAGCTTGATCGGCATTAACGCAACTAGAAAAATAAACCAAGTGAAGGAAATAATTAGAACTATGGGAAGTGTAGTAGCTGTAGAGAGAATATGAGAGAGAAAACGGTGGAATCGAACTCACCGGATTAGGGTGAGTCCCAACCCCTTTTTTTGTGTTTTTGATGATGTAAAAATGATGTAAATGAACTAAAATATGCTTTAAAACGAGTAAATAAACAGAATTAATGGAGTTTAGAAAGCTTATGGAATGATTTGGCTTGAGTTGAAGCCGAGTTGGTTGAAAACAGCCGGTTCGGGTAGCTTGGTACCCTTCTGGCGTGACTTTGGTGCGAGAGGATGTTACGGACGACCCCGATGTCGGAATTGAGTGCCGTTTGTTGGAGTAGACGGAGGACTCGCTAGAAGAAGAGTTCTATGTTTATGACTTCTCCCGAAATCCTCCTGTAGAAGTCGGTAAAAATTATGAAAGTGGGCGGATATCAAAAAACGAGAACCTGGATGCGCGCCCTCGGTGTAGCAACCGCCGCCACGAACAAACGGCAAGTCGGAATGGAGTGCCGTCGGTTGGGGACGAAAGAGGACGAAAGAGAGGAACGATTTGTATGTTGAAGACTTTTGCGGCGAAGCCTCGGATTTTCTCCGAGAAGTCGATGAAGATGGTTGATGAAGAACACCCGGATCGAGCCTTCTCCTTCACCTCGGGATCGGTTTCTTGACTTCGGATCGCCTTTGGACGTCGGGATGGCTTTGGAGAAGAGATTGGACGACCTTGGGACGGGCTAGGCACCGGGGTGCAACCTTGCTTGGTTGGGAATGACCCTCGGTTATAGGGGAAGAGAGCCGGTGCGGATTTAGAAACTTGATGTGCCGCGCCCCCGCTTTTCGAAGGAGACGAGGGCGCGCGGGGCGCGCCCTCGAACGAGGCGCGCGGGCGCGCCCAGGTTCGGGGCGCGGTCGCGCCCTCTGTTTCGAAAGGGCGGGGGCGCGTTCGTCGTCTCGGCGATAAAAATCGACGGAATGTTCGGAAATTGCTAAAAATGGACTTGACGTACGTAACGCGCCCCCCGAACCGGGGGCGCGGTACAAATAAGTGAAAATCCTCGCTCGGGAAACCTTCCGAAAACCCGGTTTAGAAGGTCAATCGGGGTAATTTCCGATTTAAAGTGAGCGACCGCGCCCCCGCCTTTCGAAGGGACCGGGGGCGCGCGGGCGCGCCCGGTTTGAGGGCGCGCGGGGGCGCGCCCTCGGGTTGAGGGCGCGCGGGCGCGCCCTCCGCCCGGCGGAGCGGGGGCGCGGTACACTCTCTCTCTGCGCGCGTGTTCCGCGAGCCGTATCTTGCAAACCCGGATGTCCGATTCGGCTCCCGTTTGTCGCGTTGGAAAGAGGGCCTTCGACCGCACCTCCTCGAAGTCGGTAAACCAGCCACGTGACTCCCGATATGTTCGTACGGGGCTTTCTACCGGTTTACCCTCTCGCGGAAAAGAAACCGGGGCGAAGATCCGAAAGAGCACGGTTCGGTCGAGAAATCTCGGGTCAACTCGGGATGACTTGAAATGATGACCGAACAAGTCCGGTACGATCGGACAATCCGAAGTCATCGAAAAAGCGAGATTAACCCGGTAAACGTGAATCGAAAGCCGTAACGACCGCGAAACCCTAAAATTGACCGAGCCGGCCTTATAGCCCCGGTTGATAAAATATACGGCTAGAATCGACCCGGATGACTGAAAAGACCCGGTGATGACCGGAAAGGCCTAACATGTGGTCGCATGGCCGTGTCGGCGCGGTCCGAAAAAGCGTAACGAAAGCCGTCATTGGCGCGCCTACCGAAGTGACTTCTCGGAAACCACGAATCTTACTGAGCAGCGTACGGGACTCTCGAGGCCTTCGATTATGGACCATTCGAGTCGGTCATCGAGCGAGGCTCCGTGTTTTACGGTTCACATGCGGCTCTCGCTTGAAGGTTACGGCAATATTCCGGAAATCTTCGGTCCATTCTCAACTCACAAGGGGCTCCACCCATGTCCTTAGCTCATCTCCACGAGGTAGTCCGGATCAGATAACGGTCAGATAAAAGATATCGCCTATGGAATAAGAGTTTGGGGCTCCGAATCAGGCCAAATTGGCGTGTCTACACTGGGATCGAGCTCGGAATCATTGAAATCCTCGATTCCAAGGGTTGATGGAGCTCGGAATTGCCAGAAGAAGTCGTCGCCGCTGCTGGATCGCTGGAATCGACCAGCAGCGGTCAATTCCGACCCTAAAAGGGCCGGAATCGGTTCAATTCCCGGTCCGGAATCAAACCGGGAATCGAACCGGACCGGCCAGACCGGTCTTCAGCCTGACCGATTCCAGATAGAATTGCCGGAATCGGATCGACTCCGACTGATTCAGTGGAATTCCTGCTGGAATCGGCCTTTCCGCATGTCCGAAATCAGCCGATTCCGATCCGATTCTGGCGATTCTGCAATCAATGATTCTATGTGATTGTAATGTTCCACTTAAGTTGAATTTTTTTTATTGTATAGCTATAAGATCTACAATGTTGCATAGAAATGAATGTTGGACAATAAAAAAAATATGATTCCAAAATAAGTGTTCTAAAATAAGAATGTTAAGATAGATGTGTGGTCCAGTTAGATACAATACATAATGAATATATTAAAACATTATGAAAGTTGTGACAATTGTAGATAAATTGAAAAAAAAAAGAAAATTAAGATGATTTGGACATATTATATATAGCTCTAGTTAGAAAAGTAGAAAACATCAAACTAATTGAAACAAAAAAGGACATGATAGATTTAAGTCAAGTTGGAGGAAGATAATTCAATATGATTTGGATGAGTTAAATATCTATAAATAAATACCAAAAAAATTTCATGAATGAAGAGAGGGAAGCTATATGGCTAACCCCAATTAGTTTGGAATTAATGCTTGAGTTGTGCATGCATTAATATTTTTTCCAAAATGCTGTGTTTCTCTCTTCCTTCTTTATATGGTGATTTCAGTACAAGAAACCGCACTTTGTGTTGTAAACTTGTAAGGACCTGCCACATTTTCTTGGTAGCATGCATGAAATATTTGCAATTTCTGCATCCACTGACTTTTTAAAGATCTACAACATGTTCTTCTATTTTGGGTCTTACATAAGATGTTATATAATCATATGATGATTTTTCATCTTTATTTGTTCAAAGAAATATTTCTTTGTTAGTTATTTCCTTTCTTTAACTCTTTTCAAGTTTGATTTTTACTCTTAGATAATGATTAGTGCACAAGGACTTGATGAGTTTGGGGATTCAAAATCCCAGAATATCCTGTCTCTTCTATTGGTTCTTTTCTAAAATCTGTCTACAGATTTTTTTTAATCATGTTCTCGCAGCTTTTGATGTTATTATTCATAAAAGGAAAGAAATTTGTGCAGCATTCTGGGTTTCTACATGTTGTCCTCAGTTGCTGGGTGCTTCTCACCTTTGGCCCTCGAGTTTGCCGAGGATATGGTCCTTTTACATTTTTCCTTATATATGTACTTGGTGGGATTTCTGCAAATCTGACAAGCTTTATTCACACTCCAGAGCTTACAGTTTGTGGAACAGTACGTCAATCACAATCTTTCCTGACATGGTTATTTTTGTATAAACTGCATACTGCTAAATGATTATGCAAATTCTTTTTTTCTTTTGTTGTCTTTTGTTCGTCATCTAGGAGTTTCTTTTCTACGTCTTACATATATTAATGATTATGCCAATTCTTCCATTTGCAGTCAACAATTTTAGTTCTGCACTAGTTATGATCGCTGTCCAAGTATGCTGCTTATGACAGTTACGAAGGCTTATCTGTCAACTAGTGATGGCCATCATTCAGGACATTTTTGTTTGATCTGTTCTTCACTTATGGGGTGTTTGGTTGCATGATAATTTTTTGTACACTTTCATATAAAAAAATATATTAAAATAAAAAGTGAACTAACTCATGACATAAAATTGTTATGTTTGGAGGGATGTGATAACAAAAAATAGTAGCTACCATTCATGACCAAATAAAGTGGGGGACCACAAGAAAAAAGAAAAAGGTGAGACCCTCTTTCTTTGTTTAAGAAGAAAATCACTTTCAAAACATAAAATTGTCAAGGTTGTCAAACATCTCTTTTAACAAGTTTTCTTACAAAAAAATAAAAATAAAAACTTCTATTATCATGCAACCAAACACCCCATTAAGTTCAAACTTGAATTCGATAGTCTATTTGTGGTTTTGTGATTTTTTTTAACTTTCAGACTATTAACAACATGCTGAACTAAAGCTCTATGGCAATTAATTGGACAAGAATCTGCGTACACGCAATTAGGAAGAAATGGCAAATATGAATGGCCTGCATATATGAAACACGCTAGCAAACAAATTATTGTTGCCAAGCAACAGCTTTACATGGTTTTTTGGGTCAATTTTGGCCTAGCCAAGGCTGATTCTGATCCTTTAAAGATCGAAGCAGTTGAATTTTTCGATCCATGTAAGTCACTCATCAATTAGCCTAATGAGGAATTATATATAGAAACAATAGGAACGGCAGAAGTCTAGACTATGCTTACCTGCCTCACTGATGGTCACTGGAAGTGTGGATGATGCAGCAACAATGGCACCAGAGTCCAGCATGCTGGACAGCTGGAGCAACCTAACAGCATAATTGGAAACAGAATCTATCTACTAATGCAACATTGAGCATGGCAGCAGTGGGGGATTGTGATGTTGGTTATGGTGGATTGAGGCATTTGCACCGATGGATGAGGTGTGCTGCACTGGCATGAGTTTGAGGCACCTGGTGGGCTGACCATGTGGAACTTATCAGCTTACAGATCCAGGGTGTTAAAAGCTTCACATTTCCTGGCCAGACTGGAGCAGGCTTGTTCAGACAGCATGATCAACAATTCAACACCATTTTTTTTCTTTTCTTTAGTTGGCAATCTAACTTAGTGAATCAGACATAATCAACTAGACTTGGTCACTTACTACCTAAATTTTCTGAGTTGGGATTGATTCTGATTCACGATGATCTCAATCATTTTTCTTTTTAATTTTCTGAGGCAGAATCTTACAGTGCCGAATCTAATTCACATTACCCAATTTTGCAGTTTGCTTGAAGCACCAGATGGTGTTGATGGCAGCTAAGAAGAAAGAACACTTCCATATGACAGGCTAGTCTTACATGGAATCAAGTGCCGGAACAGGGAAAATGCATGGACTAGGCAGTGACCCACCGAGTGCAAGAGGGTGTCATATTCTACCCAGCTGCATCTCCATGTGGTAACGGGACAAGCAGCACATTATGACATCTCTCGTGAATGAGGTGATGTATGGTGTCATGAAGAATACCACTTCCTTACAGAATGGGGCCTTTCAAAAAAAAAAAAGGCTGCACATAGTGCAAGGGGCCTGATTTATTGTAGCTTTTTGGGCCTGTTGCTTCTTTGTCAGCTAGTTATTCCTGTCTTGCAGATACTGGTGCACTTTTGACCTAATAGCACTATACGGCTGCATAACCGGACATAATCATTGTGAAAAAGTAAACCGTAATTCACTATCACATTAGTCAATGTAATTTACTCTCACGTTAGTCAAAGGAAGCCACTACATCAACATGCTACTAAATAACCCAAAAAATGTGTCTTGGTGGATATTCTGTTCAGTAAATACACAATTTTTTTCTAATTAAGATGTAATTATAGTCATCAAGGCAACAAAGGGACCAAGTATTCCTTGTATGCTTAAGTTTTAAGGTGCCTTAATAAGCATTGATTAAGTGGTAGGGTCGGGTCTTATGACCCAAGATAATAAATCCTATATATAGATTATCAATACAAATATTAACATACTGTGAAATTCATTAAATTGGATCTTATGTTGTCAGAGCTACGAGGTGCAGAAGGCTAGACACCCATCACCTAGCCTCAGGCACTCGAGGCAGGTGCCATAGGCACATGAAGTGACATGTTTTATTTTTAATATATTTATCATATATTAATTATAATAATATAAAGTTTTTATCTAAAAATGGAAAAAATGTAAGAAATACTTGCGAAAATTAAAATGGATGGACCAACTTGATAACTATTCTTGCAATAAAAAATTAAAAAGACAACAATGAGAAAAAAATAGAAAACAGAAAAATAATAGAAAAATGAACCATTCTCAGGCAAGAACAACTTCTCCTGTGAATTCCAATGAAGATGAACAAATCGGTCCCTTTAATAAGAAGAGTATATTTGAACAAGAATGAAAATCAAATGGAAAAATAAAATAAACTGAAGGAAAGAGAAAACACACCTCTGGCGAAAATGTCTTCTCTGACAAACTCCGGCAAAGAGAAATAAACTTGTCCCTTCAATATGGACAATGCATTAGAATAAAAATGAAAACCATAAGAAAAAACCAAAAATAAATGAAAAGTTGAAAAAAAAGGAAAAACTCACCTTTGCTTATCTGGCAAGGTCTAGTGAGTTCCAATGACCTCCGGCGAAGAGGGGCCTCTCCAGAAGTAGCAAGATCTTCTTCAGTGACCGGTGGCCATGGCTCCTCTAGCTAGGGCTTTGGCAAAGTGGGGGGCGGGGGCGAAAGGCTCATATATGTTGTCCATCTCGTCGGGGGAGCACAACAAGTGTAAGGGGGGAGCCCTCTGAGGGGCTTTAAGTTCACAGATATGGGCTTTTCTGGGTCTAGATCTGAGCTTGAGGCGGGTGAAGTGGTCGCCTCACCTCGCCTTGGCCGCCTAGGTGCCAAAGGCGATCGTCTGGGGTGATTGTGGGCGACGCGAGGTGGGGCGGCCTTGCCTTGCCCCATTGCATAGCCGAGATGCTCACCTCTGATAACATAGATTGGATCCACTGTATGCAAAATAAGAGAATATATTTCTTACTAATCAAACCATAAATGTATGGTTAAGTTGAATGATGACGAATAAACCTTTCTTGTAATAATAAATGAAAATCAAGATTAACTAAAATAATTGAAGAGTAATAAATAAAACTCAACATTAACTCAACTCAACTTGACTCTGATGCGGGACAAACCGGCTAGACCGGACTAAACCGTACGAAAACGACTTAAAACCGGCGCTAATCGCCCTAAACAGAATTTAAGTAACCCAAAATAGGCCCAAAACGACCCAAACTGGTCCAAACAGGTCCGAACCGGTCCCCAGATGGACTGAACCGGGTTAAACCGGCTCAGAACACCCTGAACCGGCCTGAACCGGCCGGTTCAGGCACTGAACCGGTCCGAACCGGCGCGAACCGGGTCCAGACCCGGTTGAACCGGCCAGACCAACGTTCTGGTCCACGGTCCAGGCGATGGCGGACCGGCCGCGGTGAGCCGGCGGGCCGACCGTGCGCGTGAACGCGGTCACGGGCGTGAGGGGGGGGGGTCGTGGCCGTCTCCGCAGGCGAAATCCAGGTGGTCGCGTGGCCGTGTCCACGCCGTCGAAGACTGCCGACATGGCAGCATCGCGGCCATCCCGCGAGGTCGCAAGCCGCGACAAAAACGCGTGCAGCGCGCTTCACCGCGCTCGCGCGTCCTCGCCTCGCCGTCCGGCGGTCGCAGACGGTGCGCAGACGGCGCAGCAGGGAGGTCGGGAAGGGGCTCGCGGGGCCATCGCTCTCGGCGGCCGACGACACCGGCGGGCGAGCAGAGGACGTCGCCGTCGACGTCTCGCGCCGTCGTCTTCTTCTTCCGGATGCATTTCCGCGGCAGAGCAGAGGCATCGTGACCGGCCGCAGGAGAGGAAGTACTCCGGGGATCGCCGGATCCTCCTCCCTCCACAGATCCTTCTTCTTCTCCTTCCTGCATCGTCCTCCGTCGACCTCCGGATGGGAGTGAGTGTTGGAGACGAACGCGGAGGCTGCTGGTGGCTGTCGAACCGAGAAGGGGGGAAGAGGGGAACGGCGCGGAGGCCGGAGGATGAGGAGGAAGGGGGTAGATCGGCGCACCTCGCCGGATCCGGAGGGTGGAAGGGAGACCGGGCATCCTTCCCGGAGGTGAAGAGGGGCCGGCCTCACTGCCGGAGGTGGGAGAGGGAATGGGGCCGCAGCCCCTACGCGGGAGACACCCGGCCGAAGCTTCCAAAAATTCCTCTATTACTTGGTTCGACATGTACATTGGGTCCTCTTTTAAAGAGGGAGGAGATGACTAATTAAAAAAAGAGGGAGGAGATGACTAATTAAAAGAAAGCCCTCTAAGTTTTAATATTTACAGACTTGTCCTCGTAGGGACACAAATAAAAGAAAAACCCAAAGACTACCAAAATATGTCCCCATCAGACTCTTAATCCCAAATTACTTAGAATCGACCATATAGGTTATCTTTCTCTACTCAAATAGATTTTGAGTTACTTTAGAGATATTTAAATCATCCAAATCATTTTGAATTATCCTCTTTCAAATTTACCTAAGTTTACTTTGTCTTTTATTGTTTTCGTTACTTTAATATTCTATATTTTTCTAACTGAAGGCTTCTTAGGTCTACATTTATGCCCAAACCATCTCAATCTTCTTTCTTTCAATTTATTTACAATTGTTGTTACTCCTACATTTTCTCCAATGTATACATTTCTTATTCTATCTAATCTAGTATGACCATTTATCCATCTAAACATTCTCGTTATAGTAACACTTTTTTTAAAAATATTTGTCTTTTACTCTACAATATTTACTATCATACAACATTGCAGGCCTTATAGTTGTATGGTAAAAATTTTCTTTCAACTTTAGTGGAATTTTACAATCACATAGAACTCATATAACCGATCTCCACTTCTTCCAAAATCATAGTTGTCAAGGTGGCACCTAGGCGTCAAGGTGCCTTTGCTCGGGCACCTGTCTAGGCGTCCAAGGCACGTGCCTAGGCACCCTAGGTATTTTTACATGATTAAAAAAATAATTTTGGAGGGTCTTCCCCTTGATACCCCCCACAAGCAAGGATTCCGGAATCGGAATCGGAATCGGAATCGGCCGGGCCGATTCCTGGGAAGGGAATCGATTCCGGATCGGTCGGAATCGTTTTTTTTTTAATTTTTTTTGTCAAAAAAATTTAAAAAATTCAGAAAAATTCTAAAAAATAGGAAATGAGTTAGAAAAAATTTTAAAAATAAGATTAGCATTCATCCACAGGACTACATCGAATAAATACTAATGAACTCCACTTGAAGTTAAGTGCATATTTCATTGATTCAAAAATCAAAGGGTTGATACATCATGAAAAAAAAAGCACATTTACATCATATCAATCTACTACCAATATCTAGGATATAGATATTGGTCTTCCTCCTCTCCCTGCTGCGCTCGATGCTCCTCCCTCGTGCTTAGTCTTGTATACTGTCCGGGACCATATCCATATGAAAATAATGCCGATGCCATGCTATCAAGGTCGTACGGATCGGACTGTGGGACGACCGGGACGTAAGCAGAGGATGGTGGAGCTAGTGGTGTAATCCACCGCCGGTCGACCGCCGGAATCTTTGATATTGTGGCTCCATAATATAAGAATCAGGTGACTGCTCATCCAGCGTGTAACACGGCTTTGGATGCCGTGAATCAGGAGACTCGGCTGCTGCTAATGGCTACGTCGCTGGTATGCACTCCTTGTCATCATCACCTGAGGAGTGAGAAAGAGCCTGCGTGCTGTAATTTGGGCTGACAGGACGCCTGACTTCTAGCTTCCTTCTTTTCACCTCTTCAGCCATCTCTGAAGTACCATAACCCAAAGTTTTTTTCAACTTTGCAAATCCTCCCATTTTTCGTGCAGTCACTTTTGTTTTCGTTTTCCCTGGACTGCAAATGGGCTGGGTATGTGGCGGCCGGGACCCGAGCCGGGCTAAAGCCGTGTGGTCGCTCTATACCGCCGGCGGCGTAAGAATGCCCTACCGAGCTCGAGAAGTAGGTGGAGCTAGAGCTGGAGCATCCTCTTCGGCTTCAACACCATCCAACTCTCCTTCGGCCACGCACGGTCATCGGGATCAAACTCTCACCGTACGATCCCTGGCTTCCCTCTCCTCTATCCAGGAGGCAAGTGCATGCTCTTCCTGGAATATCTGATCCATGTCCACCTCCTCAGGTGGTGGTGTGGCGGAGGAATGCCTCTGCTCGTATGGACCACCTGCGAAGTGTGCAAATCGCTCCTCACTGATCTTCTGTCGATCCTTTATATTCTTTATGCGCAGCCTCATGTTGTAATGACAGAAGACCAGCTTCTCCAGCCGGTCTGAGGTCAACCTGTTCCTCCTTTTTGTATGTATCAGGTTGAATGCACTCCAGTTCCTCTCACAATGGGAGAAACTGGTGCTCTGACTGAGTATCCTGATACCAATAGCAGCAAGTGGATTCCATCCACTCCTGGTGTTCACCTGAACCCACCACTTAGCTGCAAGAAAAAAAAAGAAAGAGAAAAGATAAACAATTAGCCCATCATCTTCCATAACTTATATGAAAATAAAATAAAATCTTCATCAAGCTATTACTATACCAGGTGACACTTTGTCAACTGAATACTTCAAATCAGCATCTGACTATACGCCGACCCTCATCTTATACTTCTGCATTTAAAAAAATTATAGGAAAACATTAGTTGCCTGGTAAGGCTACTCTACTCCAAAGTGTTGAATAAACTCTAACTTACTTCTATCTCAGCCTCTATCCTGTCCCCGTCGAGATCGGCATGTACGCCGAATAACGACGAAGTGTACCCCGCATCACCTCGTTGTCGTTCACCACCTGTCCTCCATATTGGATGCGGGGGTTCAAAAAATATCCTGCAAGATTTTATTAGTTAACACTGTGTATAAGACAATTATTCAGCAAAAATATTTTTTAACCAAGTTACCTAAAGCATGGACATCGTGGTGCAAGGTCTTGTCCCATCGGTCATCTATGATCTTCCACCACTTTTTTTAACCTCTGGGATTTTTTTCTTTTATTTTCAGCTTTGCCCGGTCCATGGCATCGTACAACGTGCCCATCTAGTCCTCGTCATCCGAGTCTACCAACCTCAAGCACAACTACCAGGTGGCTCAATGATTGCTAAGTAGTAGGTAATCCTCTCCCAAAACCTCTTGTCAGTGATCTGCTTCTCAGACCCGACAAGAATCTCCAGCTGATCTTTCTTGTCATATAGGTTGTCCACCATATAGTTATAATACTCCTCGGAGTGTGTGAACCTAACCAATGCATGCCCGTGCCAGTGTAGACTCTCCAACGCAATGAAATTCGTAACAAATCGAGTCGGACCAGGCCTAACAAGATCGTGCCCTCCCGCGCGCGATCTCATAATATGTAGCAGGCGGGGATGCGAATAAATAAATGATGTGATCGTCTGCGCCTACCTGACAAGTGTGGATACACCCTCCTCCTTGCCTACATCCTCTAATATGAGATCAATGGAATGTGCCGCACAGGGCACCCAGAACATGGGCTTCCTCTTCTCCATTAACTTTCTCTCAGCCGCCTTATATGATGGTTCGTTGTTAGTGACAACCTGAACCACATTGTCCTCCCCGATCTCCTCCACCACCGCATCCATCAGAGAAAAAAGGAAGTCGGCATTTTTTATCTTCATCTACCGACTTCAAGAATGTTGTCCCCTCAGAACAGTACACCAAGAAGTTTATCATACTTCTCTTAGTGATACATGTCCACCCATTGCACATAATTGTGCAACCCCTCTCCTTCCACACCAACTTAAAACCATCCATCCATTCCTTCAACTCCTGGACCTCCTCATCCAGCCCAGCGCCGTATATATGTCGGCTGCCCGGGACTTGCGAAACCCGGTCCGGCCTCACCCACGGCATCCACCATCGTCCCAAGTAGGGGCTGGTGGCTGCATGTGCTGGGATGCCTACATCAAGTTAAAAAAAATTGGGATCAGGGTAAAATTAAGTTTAAGTAAATAAAACACACATAATGTCATTTTTAATTTAAAAGGTGATACATGCATGTAAAACCCACTTCACAATGTGGCGAACGGCTCTCTTTGCAGCCGTTCCTGTTGCCTTCACCCCTTTCATTGCCTGTTTAATCCTCATCTGCCCAGCACTTTGTTTCCTAAATAAATACTCGTCACTCGGTGTAAATCGAGTCTTGGTACAGTAGAACGGCGGATATGACTCTGTCTCCTGGGGTCGGTCTCTCGATCCCGGTAGGGCGAGCCGATGTCGATCGGCCAAAAGTCGGGGTCAACTTTGGACCCGCACCCTCCTCGCTCCCCTCCTCTTGTCCTCCTCCTCTCAAAGAATGCACGCTTGCTAGCGTGCCTAGCACGTCCAAGCTCGGAGTCTGTGGACTCCTCCTCGCTCTCTGGCTCCGGCTCAGCTGGTGTCTTTCCCTTGCCTTTCCCTTTCGAGGTAGGCAAATCGCGGTCCCTCCTCCTCTGGAGTAGCTCGTCGTGCAACTCCTCCCTTTGCTCAATCCTAACAGCCCGTTGAGAGGCTCTACCTGTCATGTACCCTCTCATGTCCTCACTCTTCTTCCTCGGCACCTTGTCACATTTCTTTACATTTCCACATGTTCCGACAATATGTTTTTTCAGCCAGAACACCCCTCCGTTCATCTCCCTCCCACACCATTTGCACTGTACCCTCTTACTGACTGGGTCTACCATGTGCCCGTGTTCCCAACCCACGTCGGAAGCACGTGCTGGTGCTGCATCACCTTGATCGGCCATTGCTTATATCTGCAAAAATTGTAAACAATGCACTAAAAATGATTAGTCCATACAAAAATTGCTTTAGATGTTGTTCGGGAAGCAGACGGCCCAAGTAACACACCATTGGGTATGTTTAAAGGGTTATGTATTTGTTTTGATTCGTGCAAATGGTCGTAAATCAACGTACGGGGCATCCGAAATTTTTCCCGTACAAAGAACATCGAATCAATGTTCAAACAACTTGAGCGGAGTTGTTCGATCAAAAATCACCGAGTTTAACTCTGCTCGGAGTCGTCGGAAACGTGTAAAAATAGACGTACGGGATATCCGGAATTTTTCCCGTGCAAAGAACATCCGATCGAATAGGTCAGAACTTAAACGGACTTGTTCGGTCGGAAATCACAACGTTTAACGACGCTCGGACTCGTCGGAAACGCGTAAGAATGGACGTACGAAGTTTTCGGCAAAGAAATCTTACCAAAAACCGGTTAAAGATCGAAGAAGAGGTTGATTCAAGACGTCAATCGGAGCTTGGATCGGCGAGAATCAGGCGGAAGGAACCGAGCTTGGAATCGCCCGGAATCAGGAATCGCATAGCAGATCGCCGCTGACCAATGTGGAATCTCGGTCTTGGAATCGTTGGAATCCTTGTGGAATCAGTCTTGCCCGGATTTGGGATCCCGGCCTTGGATCGCCGGCGATCGACGGAATCGAGGCCGTGAATCGCCGCGGAAATCGCGCCGGAATCAAGCTTCCTCATTCCGCCGCGGATCGACCGAGGCCGCTTCGCTCATGGGCCGATTCCGCCCTGTGAGCCGGACGAGCCCGATTCCCCCGTCCCGTAGTGAACCGGGAACTGAACCGGGGCCGGGTCAACCCGCCTTCCGAAGAATCGGCGTCGTGATCGACCGATTCCACACGGAATCGGTCGAATCGGGATCGACCGACCGATTCTAAGTAGTTCGCACCGATTTCTCCGAGGAATTCTTCCCGGAATCGGTCCTTCCGCCGGGAATCTCCGACATCCGATTCCGGAATCGGATCGAATCCACCGATTCCGCCGATTCCGCAATCAATGCTCATATTTAGGAAATGAACCGATCACGATACGACAGATACATCTCGTTGAGCATCCAGAGCGAGCAATACGATGAATGAGGATGAAAATGAGGGTGACACTTTGGTAAAATAAAGGCATACCAATTTATCGAGTCAATTTTTATTTATAAGTCTAGTCGTTGTTTAATGCGACAATACTGTCGGGATCATTGGCATTGTAAAATATATCTATTAATCTTTTAAAAGTTCTCTATAGTAAATTTATAATACGTGTTATAAAACTACTTTTGAATTGGTTTCCCCCCCAAAAGATTAGCTAATTTCTGACCACTCGGTTAAGTCTTCCCCACTGTGATTTCGATTCCGAAATTTCCATTCTTAGGGCAAAAATCCTCCTGACCATGCAACTGTTGTAGAGCACCTAAAGAGAATAAAAGAGAAGGGAGATCAAAGCCCTCTCCACACATACTATTACCCTTCTATAAGTACATAATGAAACTCAAAACTCAAATTTAAGATATTAAGTTTGCATTACAAGTTTAATGAATTATAATTCAAATAGGTGTATGTTTTGTGGATGTATGTTTTTCATTTTACGAGTTACTTACGATGGTCAATCAAGAGTATTCGAGTGTATCAATGTATTTAATGTTGGATATTCGAGCCTTCCTTTCCCAGATTATGGAGAAAAGTTCAAAGACATTTTAATGAACCTTAAACCATAATATATTTATATTTTTATGCATAATATGTAATTTTGGCTAATACTCCTATGAGATACCATGTGTTTTTATAATAATATATGTTAACCCAAGATAATGAAAATTCTTTTTCCCAAATCGAATCGGGCAGCAAATGAATTTTCAAACCCCCTATATATATATTTAATATATTTTTATCATGATGTTAAACGTGGTTTCACAATTACAATTTTGTTAAATATTGAGTTAACCATTCCACATCTAAATCATCCAAACATTTATATACTTCTATGCGGATACTATCAGGATCACATGTCTTGCTTGCCTCTGTCCTCTTTAATGTCTTTTTAACATTTGAAAATTTAATTCTTCTAGTATAATTTATATAAACCTTTGTTAAAATCTTTCTATGTTTCTAGCAAGTTGTCATTAAAGAGTATCAAAATAACTTTTCCATCTTTCTTTGATGACATCATCTTTGTCAAAACTTCGGCTTTGATATATCTGGTTGGGTTAATATCCTGAAATTTCTATTTCTCATCATCTTTAGTTCTAAGTTTCTTATACACTACCAGCAGAGCACTAGTACACAAATAAATACATGTTAGGAATTATTTAAGGCCAAACTAGATTGGCTCATTGCGGTCGTCACTGGTCTCTGAATTGCAACTTCTAGAAGAAGAAAATGATGGTAAAACAATTGGCAGAAAGTGATCATAATCTGAAAACATACATGAAAAATGAACACCATATAGACTCAAGAAAACAGGATGTCAAGGTTGGATTGTCCATCCAAGCCAGCCAATACTACATTGGCCCAACTAAGATATCATAAATAGATTAGGAACTTTGAATTGGCAAGAAAATGAAAAGTAAAAGGAACATAAATAAAACCAATAGCCCACAGATATATATATGCATTAAAACATCATCTTTTGGCGTAATCCTGTAGAAGAAACAATATAATGTAAGTATTTCTAAAATGATATAACCCTAACCATATCACATGAATATGCAAAATTACATGCTTTGTTTGATGATAATCTACAGAATTCAAATAAATAACCTGTGAGCATTCTTTATCAAGAGATCTGAGAGGTGAGTCTGAGAAATGGTATAGATTAGAATCTTATTTTCAGAATATGTAACCCCTTCGAAAGATATAAGACCGCACAAAGTTGACTATTCACGCGTTTTCATTAGCAGACACCTAATAGCACACTGCATGACCCCCTATGTTAGAAGCCACCATCGTAATCAGCTTCAGATTTGCTATCATTTCACCAAAAAACTTACAGATTTTGATAGAAAAACAATGAAAAATATTAGAAAGAAACAAGCATAGCCAAAATATGCAATGAAATTTATTATCTTTAATATTTTCCCTTGAGTTCCATGGCCACTACTAGTACGTGAAAGCAATTAAAATTTTCAGGAACCGTGAAGGCCATGTTCGGAAACTGTTTTCTATCACTATCAATTTTAAAATTAATAGTGATAGAAATCACCAATAGATGCGTTGGCTATCAAATATCAATATTAAAAACTCAGTCCAAACAAAGTATGATATATAATACAAGTATCCACTTTTGTATTAATTTCTTTGATATCGATACTCCGTACTCTATACTCTACAAATATCAGTATCAAATTTGATAAAGTACCATATCTTATACTTTAACCAAACACAGAATAAAATATAAATAAAAGCAATTTTCAAACTTGAAAGCTATAAAGAGACAATATATTCAACAACTTGAGATAACTTCTCTGAACAAGTTATAACTATATACATACGTAGACACGTATATATACAGATATATGCATAGATTTACCAGAATTGTAAAAATTTGGAAATAAAGAAAATGTCACTAGTTTCCTGCAGATAATAGGACATCTTTGAAATGATTCCCCATAAGACCGTGTCATGAAGAGTAAAGTGCACTCCAGCATGCTTATAAAGTAATCTGGGATTTCTTCAAAGAAAAAAAAATGGTTTAATCACAATTTTTACTTGAAGAATCATATAACGAAACATCAAACAAGGTAAGACGTGGTTGTACTAGAAAATTCCAATGAACTTTTACATGGATGCAGCCATCATCAATGAGTGAGAGACCAATCCTACTGTTCATTTTAATTCAACGGTCCCCAATTGAAAGAAAACCAACACATCATACAAAGAAAATTCACAAAGAGGGAGACTTGGCAATATTGGAATTGCTCACATGCTCTGGAAAGTAGGTTACTTGGAGATATAGGTCTTTACTCACGGCCATCTGCCAGCATCCGTTTACGCTCATTTGTAGTAATGGAAGGTAAATCTGAATGAACCAAAACTGGCTTCACACTCTGATTAGGATTATCTCACAACCATTATATTCCCACCAGGTATAGATAGCTGGATCCCTGAAGTGGAAGTTTTCCCTGTCATAGATTGAAATGTTGGCAGCAAGCTGATTTACCAAATATGAAAACAAACAGTAGACTCCACAAAAAGGTATTTCCTTACCCGTAATTATTAAATACAAATAAGTTCTACTCTACATTTGTAGGATACGCAATGTGTGAAAATGATACTGCAAGAACTAATGGATAGACAGCAGAGAGGGCACACGGCTGGCAGTTGCATATATGTAGGACATAATAAAAGATAATTTACGATCAGCATCTGAGATCCACCAAAAGATGAATGGAAAAAACTGTAAATGTTAAGGTGCAGACTAATTTATATCCCCTTGAGGATATGAAGAAATCTTATCATAAAGAAATGCCAGCCTCACTTTCATGTAGACCTGTCAACGGATCTTGATCCGATGCCCCAACCCGAGACCAAAACCACTTGTCAGGGTTTCAGGCGGTAACCGAATATGTTGAGTCGCTTTCGTGTTTAACTCCATGCCCCGAAAACAAAACAATCCGATTTATTTCAGCGGATCCACGACGAGATGAGGACCGCTCGAGAGCCTTGGAATCTCCGCGACCACTCTCGGGTGTGCTCACACCATTGCTGTCCTGCTGCTGGCACCACAGGTCACCTCTCGCCACCGCCAAGGGCGATGATAGGTCTCCGAGGAAGGACTCGAAGGCCCGACCTGGCCGACTGGAGTTTGAACTGGCGCCATGGGTCACCTTCGCCGATTTAATTCACCGTCGAAATGAACATAGGGGCAGCTCATTTCTTATGTGCCCTTTCTCTCGACGGGCTGGCTTGGCTCCAGCGTGTTGTGATCATCGGAGGAGTGTCCTCCCCCAAAACCCCCTCACAGGCTGCTGAAAATTTAAAGACAGCGGCGAAGCCGCAGCATTTCGATCAGCCGGCTATGTCAACTCGAGGGCTTGCGCAGGTTCCAGTTGACTCACACTTGGGTGAGCTTTCATGGTGAGCTTCCTCATCCGTGGGGCGGCAAGCACTCGGCTCTCGTGGACCCTTCCTCTCTTCGAATCTCCTATCGCACATCGGTTGTCGGAAGGAGCCCCGGAATCGGAATCAGCCGGCCGATTCTGGGAAGAGAATCGATTCCGATCGGTCCGGAATCGAAGTTTTTTTTTTTATTTTTTTCGTCGAAAAAAAAAATTCAGAAAAAAATTCTAAAAAAATAGAAATGAGTTAGAAAAAATTTTTTTAAAAATAACCAATGCATTCATTCACGTGACCACATCGAATAAATACTAATGAACTCCAATGAAGACTTAAGTTAAGTACATATTCCAATTCCATTGATTCAAAAATCAAAGAGATGATACATCGTGAAAAAAAAATTTACATCATATCAATCTACTACCAAAATATAGGATATAAATACGGGTCTTCCTCCTCCTCTCCCCGTCGCGCTTCACGCTCCTCCCTCGCCGCTCCGTATACCTTGTCCGGGACCATATCCATATGAAAATAATGTCGATGCCATACCATCAAGGTCGTATGGATCGGACTACGGGACGACCGGACGTAAGCGAGAGGACGGCAGCTGATGGTGTAATCCACCGCCGGTCAACCGGCCAAATGTTTGGATACCGTGGCGTCTCAGATATAAGAATCCGCGTGTATCCGAATCCCGCCGTGTAATACGGCCGAAGCCTCGATCGAGGAGACTCGGCCGCCGCCGATGGTGCCGCGTCGCCGGTATGCATTCCTCGTCATCATCACCCGAGGAGTGAGGAAGGAGCCTCGCGTGTCGTCATCTGGGCCGACAGACGCCCGACCTCTGCCTTCCTTCTCTTCACCTCTTCACCCATCTCTCGAGTACCGTAAGCTCCGGAACTCCAAAGTTTTTTTCAACTTTGCAAATCCTCCCATTTTCCGTGCGGTCACTTTTTGTTTTCGTTTTCCCGAACTGCCGAATGGGCCGAGTAGCCGGCGGACTGTTGCCCAGAGGGCCGGGGCTAAAAGCCGCAGTGTGGTCGCTCCATACCGCGAGCGTAAAGACCCCGTCCCGAATGCGAGAAGTAGATGGAGGCGGAGCCGAGCATCCTCCTCGCTTCAACACCATCCAACTCTCATTCAGCCCACGCACGGTCATCGGGATCAAACTCACCGTACGATCCCCGACTTCCCTCTCCTCTATCTGTGGAGGCACGCGCACGCTCCTCCCGGAATATCCGGTCCACGTCCACCTCCTCGGTGGTGGTGTGGCGGAGGAATGCCTCTCGCTCGTACGGGCCACCCGCGAACCGTGCAAATCGTGCCTCGCCGATCTTCTCGTCGATCATCGATGTTCTTTATGCGCAGCCTCACGTTGTAATGACGAAGACACGCCTTCTCCCGGTCCGAGGTCAACATGTTCCTCCTTTTCGTATGTATCGGGTTGAATGTACTCCAGCCCTCTCACAATGGGAGGAACCGGTGCTCTGGCCGAGTATCCTCGATACCGATGGCAAAGCAAGTGGATTCCATCCACTCCCGGTGTTCACACCGAACCCACCACTCCGCAAGAAAAAAACAAGAAGAGAAAAGGTAAACAATTAGCCCATCATCTACCATAACTTATATGAAAAGAAAATAAAATCTTCATCAAGCTATTACTATACCCGGTGACACTTTGTCAACTGAATATTTCAGATCAGCATCTGAGTATACGCCAACCCTCATCTTATACTTCTGCATCTGAAAATTTTATAAAAAAAACATTAGTTGCCTGGTAAGGCTACTCCAAGGTATTGAATGAACTCTAACTTACTTCTATCTCGGCTTCTCTATCCCGTCCCGCCGAGATCGGCGCACGTGAATAACAAGAAGTGTACCCCGCATCACCTCGTTGTCGTTCACCA